>JAWNOX010000203.1:10492500-13075000 GCA_035045555.1 Drosophila fulvimacula | reverse complement strand
TCCCATTCTTATTCTGGTTCCAGTATGACCTTCGACTGGGATATCTAGAAATTACCCGTGTTTTCATCAGAATTCTAACGGTTCCCCAAATAACAGTCTCACTCATAGCAAAAATATGCCAAGGAACACACACACACACACACAGCCACAGACATGATATTATATCACTTATATGATTATAATCCATCATAAAAATGATTCTATATCAATCGCTGAGGCATGGCAAATCACACGCGCCATAACTCTAAATGGAACGCATTTGTCAGCGATATTAAATAAACATTCAAATATTTTTAGCTGCCACAGGGCCGAGTGAGAGGGCGATACTAAACGATCGAAGAAGAGGAGGAAGAGAACAACAAACAACAAAATGTCACCGTTGTGTGAAGATTTGCTTCGAAGCTGTGAAATTGTTAAACTGTCTCTATATTAATAATGCCATCATTTAGAAAAATGCGCATTGGTCACGTACAGATACAGATACAGATCCAAGAGATACACAGATACAGAGATAGGTGTAGAGATAGATAGATATAAAAGTGAAGAGCGCGGGACGCTTTCATTTTTAGTTCTTTATTGTCTCAGGTTCTTTTGATTTGAAATATTTTGACGTGTCCCAATTTCTTGCGGTATTTCGAGCTGCCGCTGCCGCTGCTGCTGCTGCTGCTGCTGCGTAGATAGATTTTTCATCTTTGTTTGTTTTTAGATACATCTCGGAATTGTTCTAAATGCTGTTCATGTATTATTATTAACTCGATTTGTGTGACACGCGAGAAATGTGTCAAAATAACATTTTCTATCATTTCGGGCAATTTGCTTTCAAGGTTTTCCTCTTCTTTCTTGGCTCTGCTCTCTCTGCACTCTTCTCTCTTACCTCTTCGCTTGGAGTTGATCGTGTTGAACAAATTCTTAAGCTCACATCAGCTGCGATTCTGTGGCTGCTAAATGAATGCGTTTTCAATGCTAATGAGCGCGTATCTGACAGATACAATTTATAAACGCTGACAAAAAAACGATTCGCGGGCAGTCAATTGGAAAAGTCATACAAGTGGAGCTGGCGAGTGGGCGACTAGCAGATACCCATTACAAATTTATGATGCACAATCAACTGCTGTTGTATGCTACCCTGTCCACTAATATTACAGGGTATATTAGAGCCACATAATTCACGAGCAATGCAAGCAAATGGGAGAGCAGGAGACTTTCATATACGCGACATAAGAGATATTGTAAAAGGCATGCTACCCAATCAGCTATTATTATAGGGTATATAGGGTATATAGTCACTCAAAAACATATAAAACTTGAAGTGGTTAAGATCCGAGTACCTATTCAAATGAAAAGATGAACATATACTACCCTGTAACACATTTTACAGGGTATATTACAGTAATAATAACAATCCATATACCAAAGTTTCACTCATACACATTTACTCACAACACATTCTACTATAACGTGAACTGAGCTACCCTTTATGCCCATTGCATTTACAGGGTATTTTGATAACAATTGAATAGTCGAAACTTTCAACCGCAACAAAAACGCAGAATACAAAAGTAAATTATTTAGCATAATAAAATTGTTGACAAATTATGATTTAGTGCTGACCGCATTAACATATTACAAAAACACAGAGAGAGAGAGAGAGGGAGAGAGAGAGAGAGAGAGAGATAGAGAGAGAGATTATACATTTATTTTATTTTATTTTATCTTATTTTATTTCCATGCTTTTTGCATTTTATTTGGAATTTGCAACAAACATTGTTGCTTAATTAAAAATCGCATATTTAATGACATTGGCGACCGCTAGATGGCGCCACAGTTTAGCCATGTGGGCGCCTGTCCGGCTAATGTGTTTGGGCTAATGTGCGTTAAACTGTTTGACTTTTGACATCTCCCACATTTGCATAATGTGGCATACTGGCCACGCCCACTCGGCTCGGGCAGCGCAGCCCCTGCGGTTTACCTGTTAATTAATGTAGGCCCTGAACTGAGACCCATTTACAAATCGCTAATCGTCTTGAATCGCTGACATTGTCGCCGCTCGTTTGTCATTTACATTTTCCACACGCTTCGACTCGCTTTCTGCTGATAATAACAAAAACTCAACTGAATTGTTGTTGTTGTTGTTGTTGTTGTTGTTGTTGTTGTTGTTGCACATTGAGAATTGTTATGAATGCTTGTTTGGCATTTGGTTGACGTTGTTTGCAGCCATTTGGCTTTTGTTTTCGCATTGTTCCTCCAATTATTTCAAAAAGTGATCGATGGTAGTCGGTTCGCGTCGATGCGAGCAGCAATTGATACCAAATTTGGTCGCTTAGCCTTTAAATAGAATTTATTTGTATATTTTTATCGAAATGGAGTTGTATTGCTGGAATTTATTGAAATTTTAATTTATGTGGAAAAATTTTTTAGAATTTTATAGGTAATTTTAAGCAATTAAAGAATTGAAAATTTATTTTTAAAAATATTATTTAGCGTGCAATTATTATTATTATTTAACAAAAGCCACAAAGCTTATGTACTTTTTAGATATAGACTGAATGAATTTTAAAAATATTATTTATGAAAGAATTTATGAATATGAAATTTAGAATTCCTCAGATTTGGAATGTGCGATTTTTATATTCATTTTTTAACAAAATGTATGTGGACTACGTCAAATTTAATGAATAAAAATTTTATTAATTATATATAGATAGATATAAATTCATTGATTTTTATTTTGTATTATTTCTATATTTATTTATTATTATTATTATTGATAATAATATTATTATTATTAATATTATTATTATTTATATTACAATTATTATTAGTATTATTCTAATAATCTAAGTTTCATTATAATAAAAATTAAAAAAAAACAAGTAAGAAAGCTTTAGTCGAGTATGCCCGACTAGGAGATCCCCTGAACCCTTTCGAAGAGCGGATATTCCTAAACAGGCTCATTTTACATACGTATATATTGCAAGAGAAGAACTCGAACTCGAAGCACTCGTATTTGATATTCCCGGTTTCAATGGGTTCAGGGTTTAATAAAATTATTATTAAAACATTTTTATAAACAGAAACATTTATAACATTATAACCATCATAACATTCAGGGTATAAATATACTAGACTAATTTCTCATACACACACATCTATATGGGTTCTATATATTTATTTATCTTACTCATCTGCTGCACTCGTTTGCAATTTATTTGTTTTCAAATCTTGCCGAATTGTTTAGCAAAAATTCAGTTTGATGGATGGATTGATGGGGAGCAGAGTTCTGTGTCACGCACGCACTGAATGCCTGCCCTCTCGCAGCCACTATAGCTAATATCTGCGTAGGATCAATCTTCGCTGCATTTCAACTCGTTCGCTTTTCGGCCATCAATCAGCGGATGGAAATATTGAAATCAAATCTGAGCGCGCAATGTCGGCGCCTTGTCAAAAAGCAATCGGCAACATTTTGTTGTTTCTTGCGGCTCAAGGATGATGAGAGCATAAGCTCTATCTCGCACTATGCAGACTCCCTCTCTCTCTCTCTCTCTCTCTCTCTCTGTGTATCTCTGTGCCACTCTGTTGCAGTCGGCAAAGTGAGCATTTATATCCATAAAGTGAACGAAAATCTGACACATGGCAGCGTCTCGTATAATTTATGAGTCAATTTCAGACAATTATTGTTAAATATTATTAAGCATTCCGCGGGCTGTCAAAACACACAGCGAATTCAATGATTTACAACGCGGCGAAGAGCAAGACAATGACAACAGCAACAGCAACAATTGTCGCCTGGGGTGGACAGCAGCACTTAAGTGGATAATCGCGCCGCCTGACATGCATAAGAAGCAGCAGCGACTGATGAATGGCCAGCTAAAAGGGAATCGTCCACTCAAATTGATGTCAAAACTGATTAAAGGAACGCAGCCTGCATCGCAGCGGCAGCGCGTCTCTAGCGCTGGCCATTGGCGCGTGGCTGCCAATTAGAGAGCGGGACAAAGCCAGGGCCGAGCGATGATCAGAGATGATCAGTGTCGGTCGGCAATTTGTCATTTGAGACAAGTCGCACAAACCTGTTGCAGCTATCAGCCATTAGCCATTAGAAAAGACACAGAGAGAGAGAGAGTGAGAGAGAGAGAGAGACAGAGAGAGAGAGAGAGAGAGAACTCAATAAAGAGAGCAAAGCGCAAGCAAATTAAGACAATGAAACGCGCTACGCCTGCGATAAAATCAACGTAAACACTAGCAAACAAGAAGCACTGGCTGCGCAGCTGGCGTCGACAGCAGCAGCGGCAGCGGCAGCGGCAGCTCAAATGTGTGAACAATATCGGCGACTGATCTCGCCCAGCAGCAGCAGCAGCAGCAGCGGCACAGCGGCAGCAGCCACCCAGAGGGACAGAGAGCGAGAGAGGCCAGAGAGACCTGTTTCAAAACCTGTTAAGCACAGCCAGCCAGACAGGCAGAGAGAGCGAGAGGGAGAGCGGCCGAGGGCGAGGGCGAGTGGGAGGGCGAGAGGGTGTGAGTGGGAGGGAGAACGCATGACTGCAATGATGGCAAGTGGAGCGAGCGCCAAGCTGCGCTTAAGCGTGAGTCTGTACCTTTTTTTTTTTGTTTTTGTGTTAAGCAGAGCCAGCCAATTGATCAATAAACAGTTCACAAACTAACTGTATGTGTGTGCGTGTGTGTGTGAGTAGTTATATCTGCCTCGGCACATGAAACTGATAGGCAGCACAACACAAAATGACCCACAAAAGGCAATGAAACGAATGCCAGCCCAAACTCCAACTGTGAAACAACCCCCCACACACACACACACACGCACGCACACACGCTCACACACGCACACACACACACACGTCCTTCCACCCACACACCCACCCAGATGCCGCCCAGTTGTTTTGTCCGCCCCTTTGGAATCCAATCAGCCACGCGTTGGCGATAAAATGCGTTAACAATACGTGGAAAGCTTTGCTAACAGTTTTTTCTTTTTTTTTCTTTTTTTTTCTTTTTTTTTGTTATTTTTTTGTGGTATCTGACAGATTTTTGTGGGTTAGGTAGGATTGGGGCAACTGAGCTGTCACTGGCGGCGGGAGCGGAGGCGGGGGCGGGTTCGGCGTACGAGCCACGTTAAGGGTTGGGTGCCGCTGGAATTGCGTGCTGGCGAAATAGCCAACGTCTGTGTGGAGACACGCAGCCTGCGCTTGGGGAGCATTACATGCCGAATCGCACCTGATTTGAGCTCGAATACAGGGTGTTCGCTGAGGCGTGCCAAGCGCGATGAGTGTGAGAAAATGTGGATTTTGTTTAGATTATCTGGAATTTGTATGGAATATTCTTATGGATTTGTTGACATAAAGTCAACGTACAGGGTGTCTGTCTGTGTGGGGAGCGAACAAGCTGTCATCAGCTTGAAGGGTATGTGATATGTGGCAGACAGGGTGTCCGAATGATTGGTGAGTATTTCATAGAGTTAGAGATCATACAGGGTGTCTGCAAAAAATATAATATATATATATATTGCAATTAATAGCATACAGGGTGTCACTAGGCATGATGAATATTTATGGAAATAAAGAGCATACAGGGTGTCTGCACGAAACAATAAATGGGAAGAGGAACGTACTAATTGAAAGCAGATTTGAATGACATACAGGGTGTCTCTTCAAGTGACATAAAGTATGCAGGGTGATAATATAGAATATAATATATAATGCAGATCAAACAGAAAATCTGTAGAATTCATAACTCACATACTACACAGGGTGTCTGTGTTCCATGCAAAGCCTCAAACTGCTTATCAAATCAATGTTTACTAATATATATATATATATATATATATATATATATATATATATATATATATATATATATATATATATATATATATATATATATATATATATATATATATATTATTATATATATATAATAGAGAGAGAGAGCATTATTAATGACATATATATTATATTATATTACATTATTATATCAGTAACTATTATACAGGGTGCCACACACACACACGTGATTAATTTATAGGCAATCAGAGTTCTGTTGACATATTTAAAATTGATTATCCTCACAGTTTCGTGCAATTACAGGGTGTCTAACAACTTAATTCGTGCGCTGCTGGCGCTGCCATCTAAAAGCTTTTGTCATAATAAATTGCCTAACAATCAAAACATTAGCAAATATTCAAGCCCCCAACACGCAGCAGACATAGATATATATATATATATAAATATATATATATATATATATATATATATATTTTGTATGTATATACATATATATATATATATTTGTATATGTGCCTGCATATGAACATATTTATGCGCCCTGTATACAAAGCCAAATTGTCGACCGGCCGCTGCACCCGACGCCGACTCCGACGCCGACGCCGACGCCGTTGTCGCTGCCGGCAACCGACAGCAGCGCAAAGCGCAAACAAACAAAGCAAACGCAGGGCACAACTCCCATTTGGTCATATCAAAATAAAAATAAAAAAAAAACTTATAAGCAAAATCAAATTCACAAGCAGAGCAACAACAACAACAACAACAAACAAGCGAACACGCAGCCAACGCAGTCAACGACGACGCGTCGCTGCCCTGCAGCTTTGACAGGCGCAGCGGGCAGAGCGAACGGCAGCGGGCAGCGGGTAGCGGGCAGCGCGGCGAGCATGACGAAAGGACTTTCGCACATTACCACATTTTTTGTAGCCAACCAAGCGACCCGGCCAACACACAAAGCAGTTAAGCAGCCAAACAGCCACCCAGTCAGCAACAACAACAACAACAACAACAGCGACGAGAGGCAACACGAAAGACAAAAGCTAAAAGCGACAAATGAAATAATAAGAGAGCTTAAATAACTCCACACGAGAGCATACACACACACACACACACACACACACACGCACACACGCACGCATATATAGCTATGTTTGCATGTTTGTTGTTACATTGACTTCCGATGACTGCCAGCGGCCCACCCGCCCCGCTCTCGCCGCCCACTCAGGCTCGGCCACAGCCGCAGTCCCCTGCTCAGAAGCTGCGAACTTGTTTGCTCAATATGTTTCACACACACACACACAGAAACACGCACAGCCGACGACTGCGACACGAAGCTTTTATGGTGCCTGCCCCCTTCCACGCTCTCGCCAACTGCTGCTGCTCCCTCTCCCTCTCTCTTTCTCTCTCTCTCACACCCACTCTTGTACGCTAAATAATGACTGACAGTATGTTGGTGCCGTATGTATGTATGTGTGTATATATGTATCTCTCTCTGTGTGTGTGTGAGTGACCCCCAATTGCTCGCTCCCTCAAACAAACAAACAAACAAACAGCTAGAAATTATGAAGCAACACGCGACCAGCGAACCGAGCGCACCAAAGCAAAGAGAGCGCAACAAATTGAGACGGGCTGCGCCAGAGCGAGACAGCAGCAGCTAGACAGAGAGGGAGCTAAAGAGAGCGGCGTAGAGCGCGAGAGCGAACGCTTGGCGTCGTAGCAGGTTGCATCGAACTTGTTGCATGTCGAACGCTGCCGCCACCTTGCGCGTCGCTGCTGTTGCTGTCGCTGTCGCTGCCGCTGCCGCTGCCTCTGCTGCTACTGCTGCTGCTGGTGATGTTGTTTTTGCTCTTTCTGCTCCCAATTACTTTTTGCATGCTACCTTGTGCCCCCACTTCACCTCAAACACTCACTTGGACATTCGGCAATCGTCATCGTTGTGTTGACGTTGTTGGTGTTGTTGGCGTTGTTGTTGTTGTTGTTGTTGTTGTTGTTGTTGTTGTTGTTGTTGTCGTTGTCATGCTTAATCCCTGTAGCGACAGCGGCGCCGTCGACGACGACGACGACGACGACGACGACGACCCACAATGAGAGAGTGAGTATTGATGTGTTTGTGTTCATGCCTGGTATGCTCCACGTCGAACCGGCCGGCCCCGCCCCCGCTGCCGAGACGCCTACCAACACCGTTCGACCGCAAAGCGCTGGATTCATGTTTTTCACACAGAGCTTACAATGCGCGCAAGTACGCGTATGCATGTTGTACGTGTGTGTGTGTGTGTGTGTGTGTGCGTGCAAGAGTGAGTGAGTTTGAGTGTGCTCAGTGTGAGTGTGAGTGCGAGTGTAGTGTGAGTGCGAGTGTGTTTATGCACATTTGTACACATTAACATATCAAACCGAACACGAGCGAACGTTCTCATTTTGCAAATTGACTTTAATATATATATATATATATATATATATATATATATATATATATATATATAGTATATATGTATGTATGTACGTATATATGTACGTATGTATACATTTATTTATTATTATTTCTGTGTTCTCTTTGATTCCGTTCGGCGCTTTTGACTTTGGAGTAGATTTTGCGTTTTAAAAATATATTGTTAATTGTGCTAATTTATATAATTAATTGTGCAAACAAATATTAATTTGATCTAAAATAAATATTCTTCAAATTATTTATAAGTATTTAAAAATAAACATTAGGATATTTATTTAATTGATGTCAATAAAGATATGCTAAAATTAAATAAGGCTCGCTAATCAGCATGGATTAACAGTTGGGGAAGCTGTCAAAACTATTTAATCCAAATACAAAAAAAAACCGCAGTCGCAGCGCTGCCGTCGTCTCTGGCCGCGCAGCAACAACATCAATCAAGGCATTGGGAGGAGAGCAACACAAAAGCGCACACACAACAAGAGCGCAAACACCGCAAAATAATAAACCAGCTCGACAAGTCTAAATCACACTCATTAGCAAAAGCCCCCAAAAACAACGCACAGCAAGAGCGGCCGACGCGCTGCCGGTGCCGCTGTCGCTGCCACGGCCAGCAATGGCAGCAGCACAAAAATCAAAATCAAAACCACAGGCAAACGCAACTCACGTACACACACACAGCCAAACACACGCACACGAAGCAGCGACGTCGCTGCCGACGCAGCTCCCATCATATCTCAAATTGTTAAACGATGAGAACGAGATGAGAACCTAATAAGAAACCGAATACAAAAGATAAACACAAGCGTAAACATTTAAGTAACAAAATTGGCTTTTTGTTATGCGTTGAGTTTATCGCGGGGATGCCGGGCGGCAGCGCACGAATGAGTGAGAGCGTAACCGAGAGAGAGAGCGGGCCAGAGCAAGAGCGAAAACGAGTTTTGCATGTGTGAGAGAGCACCAGCCAGACATGCAGCACGGCAACATTGCTATGCGACAGCACGGCAACACTGAAATTGAGCGGCGCTCACAAGTAACGGCGCACGTGTGTATGAGTGAGAGGGTGTGTGTGTGAGTGTGTGTGAGCAATTGTTTTTTCAGTGGGACAGATTGCCAATTGATTGTTGTTGTTGTTACTGCTGCTGCTGCTGTTGCTGCTGGCGTCGCTGTCGTCGCGTTACGCTTTTTGTGCTTTTCATTTTTGTTTTGTATTTGTGCTTTGCCGGCGGCGCTGCTGCTGGCATAAATGCTCTGCCGCTGCCTGCCCTACAAGTGCGATGGGGCGACGACGCTGTCTGTGTGCCTGTGTGAGTGTGAGATTGTGTATTTACATATGAACTGTCTGCGGCTGCAGCGACGCGACGTCGCATTTCCATTTCCATATGTTGGCTGTGCTTTTGCTGCTGCTGCTGCTGTTGTTGTTGTTGTTTTTGTACTTGTTAATATATTTGTTAAATGAAATTCATTTCGGAATTACTGTTTGCAGCTGCCTGCGTCACCTTGGCGCATTGGTTGTATTTTTATATACAGTTACATATATGCAACTGTTACTCTATTTGTAACTGTATCTCTCTTGCTGTACCTGCATCTGTCTCTCTCTGTGTGTGTGTATGTGTGTGTGTGTGAGTTTATAATATTGCAACTGTTATGTCATTTTGCATGCATAAATTATGATGTTATGTGGCAAATGTAACGGAAGCACGTGTGTGTGTGTGTGTGTGTGTAAAACATAATCGATACACCTCCTGCCATTTTGCATGTCTCTGTGTGTGTGTGTGTGTGTGTGTGTGTGCGTGTAAACGGAAACCGTACGACAATCGCACATTTCCCAATAATTATATTTCCATGCAACAGAATTTCAGGCTGACATTTGTCCGTTTGCCTGGCCGCAATGCCAACCAGCATCATCATCATCATCATCATCATCATCATCATCGTGATTATCTTCTTTATCATACTCATTATACTGCCACAATGGCCGTGTCCATGTCGCATGCCCCACTCATTATCTGTTTAACAGTGCCACATTAACAATGTTGCCTCGTCATGGATATGCCCCACACTCTCCGACTGGCTGATTGACGAACTGACTGACTGCCTGATTGACTGACTGCTTGACTGTGTGACGCCATATTGCGCCACACACACACACACCCACACACGCACACACACGCATAATCAACGGAAAGCCGTTGGGCCAATAAGTTTATTACTTGGCTCAATGCATTGGCCATCAATTCAGGATGTGCGTGTCTCTCTTTATGTGTGTGTGTGTGTGTGGGTGTGTGTTGGTGTGTGTGCCTGGCTGTATTTCGTTTCCTGCTCAAGGACTTCAACGCATATTCATATTGAATACGAGTTTATCGTACTGACAGCCACATAAATACACGCATGCCACAACACACAACACACTCTCTCACACACACACACACACTCACTGTCATGCACATTTACTTGCCACAGCACTTTCCTGTATTATTTATGAAATGCACATCATTGCCGTAACCTCAATTATGATTGCCATTCGTCCGTCCGTCCGTCCGTTCACAAGCTCGAAAGGTTGCGATGCCATAATATACGATTACATGGCGTATACGTAATGCATATACATCTACATATATATATATATACACATAAATATCCATATATATATATATATATATGTAATGTCTTTAAATATCAGCATATTTGCACAATTATTGGTATATTCATATGAATTATCGGATTGTTTGCAAAGGCAATCATTTAATTTGCCTCTTGCATCGTTCTGGACTAGTTCAATTGAACTGCTGAGCTGGTTCCGTGATTATAGAGAATTAAAATTTTATTTTTTTTTAAATTTATTATAATTATAATTTATAAATTATGTTCTATTGACTAGTTCAGCTGTTCATAAACTAGTTCTTTTGTGCAGTTCAGTTATTTACTTCACTAGTACTTTAAGCTCATAAGCTGCTAGTTCTTTTAAGTGCTTTCGGTGTTCGTTTGAGACTCTTTTCCCTTCTTAATTGTAAGTTCCTTTGTGTAGTTCAGCTGTTCATTTGACTGGTTCACATTTTTCGATGACTAGTTCAGTTGTTCATTCTATAATTCTATATTCATTCAGATGCTTACAAGCTTCAATTCCTTTTGTGCAGTTTGTTCATGAACTACTAGTTCTTATTAGTAGTTCATATACATTTTTGAGCAGTTCTTAAGTTATTTTATTTTAAATATATTTGACTATATATTATATATTTGAAGTTCAGCTGTTCATTTGACAAGTTCTGCTGTTCATGAACTATAAGTTCTATTCTGTTTTTGAGCTGTTCATGAAATTATTATTGTTACATTGCTTTACCTATCTGTGGAACTAGTATTTTATCTATACGAGGGTTCTTCTTAGTCTCAACTCCATATTTTTTTTTTGTCTATATAACTATGATGATAGCTAGAGATATATATATACTATAGGTGATCCTCCCTTAACTGCACTCCGTCATTGATATATCTAACACCTTATCATATATTATAAAGATTCCTATATCTATATCCATCTTCCATATAAATCTATCCATCTATCTCAACTGCATTCGTAGCTCCTCCAATCCCAGCAATTTGACTTCACTTTAACTTCACTAATCAAATTTATGAAATTATATTTATCTATTCACAAATTCATATATATATATATATATTAAATTGTAATCGAGGTAATCCCAGCCGTTGCAATGGAAATTGAACAAAACCATATTGCGTATACGGCAGGTGGGCCATGGTGAGAGAGCTGTTATGCAATTTATTGGCTAGACAATCAACAAATTGTTATTTGCTCAAATGACATTGCATTTTAATTGAGTTATTGTTGAGTTAAACACGCTTACAATTACCCAACGCATTGCCATGGAGAAGCAGCTGAAGAAGCTGTGGCAAATGCCTGCAACAATGCGAGGCATGCAACGAGTGTGTAAGTGACGCACTATGCCACATCCTTGTTGTTGTCGCACACACACACACACGCACACTCATTCACTTAATGCGTCATTATTAGCACAACACACACACACACACACACACACAGGTCAACCATTATGACCACTTGCTGTGAGCTCATCGTCGTGCACTCGTGTTGACATACTTCTGCCAACAGTTGATCTTGTGGCCAACCGCAGGCATGCGGATTTAATCCATAAAGGATACGCACAAACACAAGCCAGCACAGCCAAACACACGCACTCGCTGTACGTGTATGTGTTAGCGTGTGTGTGTGTGTGTGAGCTTGTGAAATTTTAAGCACGTCCGTTTTGGTCTCTAACGAGTTACGTTTCACTCTTCACACTGCTGCTCTGAAGGCTCTGCTATTACTCTGCTATTACTCTGCTCTGCATCTGGTTGCTATCTGCTCTCTTCTCTCGCCTTCACTCCACTTCACTCTTTACAGTTTACTCCTCTGCTGCTGCGCTACCATTGTTGTTGCTGCTGCTGTCATTTCGTCTCGCCTGAAAGTAGGCAACAAAATCTGTTCAACATTTTGCAGCCTGCATATAAAGACAATACACACAGGCACACACGTGCACACACGTGCACACACACGCACACGCACTCTTAAGCCTTTGTATTAGTTTACAAATCACACGTAATAACAATTGACATGGCCACGCCCACGGCCACTTGTGTTGCGCATACGCCCACTGTTAGCTGAGTCGACATTTGTTTTGGCTTTTTGGGTTAATTAAAATATATGCACACACACACACACACGCAGGCACAGAAACAGTTGCAATTAGATGAGGCATAAAATGTGGTCAGTGTGTGCGTGTGCGTGTGTTTAACTGTAAACATTGCAAATTCTCTTTATGCATTAAAATTCATTTTTAATTTCATTTTATTTTGCCAATGAAAATGATTAACGCTCGCTGCACACATTCCGCCCTCTCCCTCTCCCTCCCTCCCTCCCTCCATCTCTCTCTGTTTCTCCCACTGCATAAGTGTTGAATAAATAAATTAAAATCAATATAAAAAAAGAGGCGCAGCTGCATTTTAACATGCGCATTATTACAATTAAAATTAATTTAATAATAAATTTCAAAATAATTACAATGCACTCGCTTAAATAAACGTTTGCCAGCTCGCACAAATACACTGCAAAAAAGTATTACAAAATAAATATAAATAATAAAATACCATGCAAATACAAATATCTCTATCATTGTGTACATATGTTCGTATACACTATAGTTCTCGATATGTAGGAATATGCATATATGGATATATTATATATAGATTCATATCTACATATAGATATATATGTGCTGCAAGATAAAGGTAGAGCGAGTCCCTTAGCTGGTCTGTAAGACATGTCTTTTAAGCTGATGTCTAATAATGTATATACTCCATTTGTCTTACACTATCTAAGTATTATATATCTTATTTATGAGAGCGAGATAGAATGCTACATCTCTATTTCATTATTTTCTCAATATACTTCAATGAAAACTCACGACACATATTCACATATTTTACAGGGTATTTGGCTTACTAAAAATACCTTTCGCAAGCAAAATATATTTGAAAACTAAAACTAAAAACTATTTTCCCATTTAATTCACAGTTAAAAGTTAATTTTTATGTACAGGGTATATTTTAAAAATTTTTATAGAGTATCTACAATTCAAGCAAACCCAAAAAATGTCAAAATTAGCTAAAAGTCTAGCATTTCCATTTTATATAACCCGCCGCAAAGTCAGCTTATGTTGTATAAGCTTTAATATAGATTACACAGTATCTATACGTTGAGCATGCAGCAATAAATCTAACATCCATTATCTTTCCATTAAATATAAGTTTAAGCTTAAGCGCTAATTTGGTACTGTGTATTTTATATTTTAGCTTTTACAGGGTATCTATTAGCTAGAGCATTTAGCATTCGCTTATGCTCCACTTACATTTTTTATGCCATATCACAATGCAACATTTTCACCGCATTTTCCACCACATTTTCGCATATATAACCCATGTGTTCTTCTCTCTCTCTCGCTCACTCTCTGCCTCTCTCCCTCTCTCTATCACTCACACTCTTTCTATCCTTTGTTTTTTTGTTAATTTGTATGGAAAATCACTTTTTGCGAAAAATCCATTTAAAAATTACGCTGTTTTTATAAGGTAACAATGCATACAACAATTTACACACGCGCTCGCTGCAAATTTGCATAACATTTGCCCGGGCAGCAGCAACACACACACACACACATACGTAAAGGATGTTGCACACACACACACACACACACACACACACACACATACATAGACAGACACACATCTCGTTTGCCCAAGCGTATAAATTCACATAATAAGTCTGCGTCTCTCTGAATGCTGCGGCTGATGATGATGCGACGTGTTGCTGCTTGTTGTTGTTGTTGTTGTTGCGCATCAACTCAGCAACAACAACAACAATAATGGCCAGAATCAACGATATCCTGCCACCCACACATTGTCTGCTTGCTGTTAGCTGTTGATTGAAGCTGTTTGGAGGATTGTTTGGGGGCATGTGGCATGTGGCTGAGAGAGAGAGAGGGAGAGAGAGGGAGTGAGGGTGAAGGTGAGAGAGAGACAGAATGAGATGAGTGCTCGCACTGTAATGGGCAGTGTAATGACATGTGCACAGCATGGAACAGACCGCCATCTACATCACAACACGGCCCAATAGTCGGTTTGCCGGCTGCGGTTTCAAATATGGCAAAATTGTAAATGCTTAACGTTCGCTTCTTCTTCTTGTTGATTGTTGCTGTTGCAAGTGTCACATGTGCCGGCTATGCTGCTGCTGCTGCTGATGCTGCTGCTGTTTTGTTGCAAATTACGGGCTATAAATTAAAATAACACATTCGGTAAATGCGTAATCAAAGGGCTGACTGGCTGGCTGGCTGGCTGGGCTGGGCCCAGGCTTTTCCCCTTTGTTTGTTTGTTTGTTTGTTCGTAGCTCGGCTTATTTTGATAATAAATTAAATAAATAAACTAGCTAAATGAAAAGCGCAATTTACCACTGCAGACACGAATAAGTTAATTAACGTAGAAAGGGCTGCAATTATAAACTGAAATATCAATAAATAAGCGATTGAGGTGGAAGTACACCATCTCTCTCTCTCTCCCTTTCTCTCTATCTCACTCACATTCAACCGTTAGAGTAGTGATTCCTTTACTCTACAGTATTCCAGTATTCTTTCTCTCGAATTTTTCTCTTTTCTCACTTTTATCTCTATAGTTGTTCTCCCTCTTTTCTTTCTCGCACTCTCTTCTCTCTCTCTCTCTCTCTCTCTCTCTCTCTCTCCATGCATATCTCTTCTCTTCTTTTACTTTATATCTTCTCTCACTCTAACTTATCAAGTCTATATACTCTTTTCTCTCTTCTCTTCTTCTGCTTTCTACATTTTCTCACTCTCTTCTCACTCCTCGCTGTCTCTCTCGTTTTTCTTCTATCCCGTTCTATTTATCGTTTCTGTCTGTCTGTTCCTGGCTTCTCGGTCTCTCTCTCCCTTCATTCTCTCTCGCTCTTTCTGTGCTCTCTCTCTACTCTCTGTACCCTTTCCCTTAGTCTTAATTTTCCTTTCGTAATACTCACGCTTCAAGCACATTCTTCCACTCTCTCATCTAGCTACCTGCGCTCTTTCTTTCCCTTCCTCCCACTCTATCATTCATGCCTATCTTTATCTCTTGCCTTTACTTAAATGCTTAGCCCATAATCGATATCCTCTTACAATGCCTTCCTATCGCCTCTCAACGCGATTCTCATTAAACGCAGCTATGCAGCGCCTATCCTCAGCTACCCATTGTTAGCAGATTACATTGAAGCAGTCGAGCGTCTTCATTGATCAGTCGTAGCAATTAATAATTAACAGTTTCAGTCTCAGGGCTCAGTTCGCAAATTCGAGTAACTTCAGCTGGCAAACTTTAAGCAGGCAATGAATGAAGGCAACGCAGAGCCGGCGAACAATCAGCAGCATATTCAGGCTGCAGAGTCGCAGCAGAGGACGGCGAACTATACGCTGCTGGCGGCGTTCATTGGTTTTCGTTTCATGTTTTGTTGTCGGCGAAATTGCGTTGAATGTTACCTGCCATTTGGCGAGTTGGCAGCAGAGGAAGGAGCAACAGGACGAGCAGGACGAGCAGGAGGAGCAGGAGGTGGCATGCAACATGGAGTCGAGTCGCACATTAAGTAAATGCCTGCCTCCTATGTACAGGACTATGTGGCAGGCATATGAAAGGCAACGTTAAGCCAACAGACAACATGGGCTAAAGGTGCTCGCAGTGCGCGCTGCTCGGTGTTCCTTTGGCGTTTATTTGTTGCCAGTTTGGTTTGTTTGCCTCTGCCTGATTCAGCTGCAGCTGGAACTGGAGCTGGAGCTGGAGCGGGATCCTTGCTGCTGCAGCCTGGCAGACACCACAACAGAAGCAACTTTTCCATTAAATCTTCTGTCCATTTGTCGGCGACGTCTCGTCTCGTTCGCCCTCTCTCTATCTCTCTCTCTCCCCTCTCTCTGCTCTGTATGTATTGCCTTTAACTGTGCTGTCTGCTGTTTGGCATTGTCATTGTCTAGACTCCCGTCTCTAGTTCTTGCCACTGGCCTGGCCTGGCCTGGCAGGGCCCAAGCTGCGTATGCGCAATATTTGGCCAGGGCAAACTTAAAATAATCATACGCACCGTTGTGCAATATACAAAAATCTCTCAATGCTTTGCGTTTTTTATTTGTGCTTTTCATCGAGTTCAAAGTCCAGTGTGTCCAGTGAAATACTCAAATGGCTAGCATGCTAAAGAGCATAGCTCCTTTGTATTTATATTTATATTTGTATTTGTGTTTGTCAATAAATAAAACGAGCTGGCGTCGTTGTCCTTGCTGTGCTCCGCTCTCTATCCGCTGTGCTGTCTGCCGTATTTGTTGACATGTAATTGCAACTAAATATTTTAAATTGCTTTAAAATAAAGCGTTGGCTTCCCACTCTCCATCTGTCTCCTCTCAGAGGTTATGCAAATGACAAAGTTGCCTCGCTGGCCTGGCAGGATGCATCCTTCGTGCTCACAGTTGTGGTGGCTGCCAGCCTGCACCGTTTGAGTAAATAACATACATAAAACTCGTATTTGTACACAGCATACGTGTAAACACAGAGCCAGCACCGGGGTCAGGTCGCAGGACGAGCGCCAACAACTGAGTTGGGCTCCTGCAACAGCCACAGCAGCAACAGCAGCAGCAGCGAGCATCATGCAATTTCTGTTTGCATTTTACATTCAGCTGCGTGTTGCTATCGAAATACCTGTGGGTGAGTTTGCCAGTGTGTGTGTGTGTGTGTGCGTGTGTTTGAATATGTTTTTGCGAGTGTGTACAAATGCTTTTATCAACGGCATTCGTTCAACAACAAATATTCATTGAAGCTTAACTAAACTAACGACTCGCAAATGCTCTGCAATTGATTTCCAATTGAATTTAATTAATACGAACATTTTGTAAGAAGTTGTTATAAAAGAAGCCATTAGTTGGTAAGTCAATCATTTAATACAGCAAGCTAGGCAAGTCCTCAATCTTATAATCAGTCAGTCAAGCAGTTAACGAAGTCATTCAATCATTCATTTACTAATTAGTCAACCAATAAATTAATTAATTAGCCAATCAGTCAATTTATCAGTTCTTTAATGAGCTCAATTAGTCAATCACTCAATCAGCCACTCAATCAATCAATTACGTAGCACATCTATCAGTCATCAATCAATAATCAGTCAGTCGGACAGTCAGTCAACCACTTAGCACTTAGTTCGTCAGTCTTTTAGGCAGTTCTTTAATGAGATCAATCAATCAGTCATCAAGTCAATCAGTTAGTTACTCAATCAATCAGTCAGTCAACAGTCAATCAGCAGTTTAGTTAGTAGATCCAACACATACTCCGTCAATCAATTATCAATCTACCACTCAGTCAACCAGTCAATCAGTACATCAAATAATAACTGTAGTTCGCTTGACTTCTTTCAACTCGGTGTTCATCTTCAATTGAACTGTTAAAGTAAGCCATATGATTAATCAATCAATCAACTAAGTAAAACAGAAATAATCAATATCAGAAAGCTTCAATTTATTTTACCCCAGCCGTCAATCATAATGTTAATCATCTTTAGCAGTTGACACTTGTCTCGATTTGCTACAGATATCTTTCATCTTTACTAACTACACCTGTAACTGACTTGTCTTTTCAAATGTTATACTTAACCATGCTTACATCGGCCAGTCAATCGATTTTACTTTACATCAATTCAATTGTGGTTTCTATATATATATATATATATATAATATATTAATGATAGTTGCGTAAAGGTTCTCAATGACAATCAAACCCAATCGCTCGGCAAGAAAACCCAAAGTCATGCAAGAGCGTTAAGCAATAAGTGTGAATGAGTGACAGTATTGGACGGCGATTAATTGTAGTCGAATGCACATATTTAGTAGTTGATTTGCTTATTTATTTATGCGCTATTTATGCGTTATTTATGCTTAATTGATGTCAGCTATGCGAGTTGGCTAAGGCACTTGCCAAGTTGCCAACTTGCCGAGTTGTCGCTGTAATTAACACCGAAACACCCAGTGAACATGTCGGCAGTCACTTAAAGCGAAGCCAAGACCTTCAATCATCAATCAGTCAAGTAATCAATCATTCAATTGCATACTCTTTTTTTTCATCATGCAAGTCTCGCCTGCCTGGGTGGGGGGAAAACTCGTTTAGCTCGACGACAATGCACAGTGAGGCAAGTGTGGCGAAATATTTTTCAGTTTTTTATTGACAGTTGTTAAAACGATTAAATATTGATGCATATTTTAAAATTCTATATGAAGTATTAAAAACTCAAATCAAAGCAAAATTTAAATACTTTTCTCTGAGCAAAATATACTAGATGAAGCTGAAGTCTGATGCAGCTACTCCAGCTTCCGATATTCTGATACATTTTCTGAGCTAAAATTTATTTGTCATGCATATTTAACAATTTGATAACATTTAGCAAGAATTAATTACCAAAGATTCCTCCAAAAATATATATCTTTTCCCTTGAAAACTTTTCAAACTTTTAAGCCTTCTATAAAATTGGGTGTAAGTTATATTAAGGCTATCTAAACTGCAGCATTATATTTATTTACTTAAAATACTAACTCTCTATCTGTCTTTAAATACAATAATACAATTTGTTAACAGATTTTCAGAAGCTAACAAATCTTGCCCCACTGTGCGACAACAACGGCATTGGCCACATTCTTCGGCTAACTCGATGCGCAGGCTGTGAGAATATGCAACGGCGATTTCGTTTAAGTCATAAATAGTTACACTCAGTGACAGTTACACCTGTGCATGCGTGTGGGTTCGAGTGTATGCAAACCGGGTATGCACAGCCAACACATGGCCTAAGCAGCTTTGGCCAATAGTTTGAAATAGGGCAGCAGCAGAAAAAAGCTGCTGCTGGCTTAATTAATTAGGCGCGTGCGCTAATTGCCGAGTGTCCTGTTTGTGGCTGATGTTGTTGCTGTTTGCAATTAGCCTTAACATGCGCTTTGGCGCCTGCGCGCACTGAAACCTGTTCGCCAAACGCAGTGAAAGCAAGTGCGAGAGAGAGAGAGAGTCAGAGCTGGTTAGCTCATATGCTTTGACATTTATCAGCGCTCAATGGCATAAAATTAATTAACAAAATTAATAAAACATTTTTGTACAGCAGCAGCAACAACAACGAGCAGAACACGTCAAAGTCGAGCAGCAGGCAAAAAATATTAATTAACTCAAATACTTACGGTGGCTGCCGCAGCAAGCGGCAGCGCCCAAGTAGCTCAAGTAGCAGCTATAGCAACCAGATCCTCCGATCTTCATCCTCCGACTGCACGAGTCGTGCGTTATACAATAATTAAGTTTTCAGCACCTGCGTGCGCGCTGAGTTCGAGCTGCAGCTGCTGCTGCTGTTGCCTAAACAGCGCCTGCGCCACGGCCATTCGCAGCGGCTGCGACAGGAGCGCTCTGCGGGTTTGGGCGCTGATTATAGAGGGTCTCTAATAAGTGTTTCATTAAATATACATTTTTATTTATTTAATTATTTTATGAATTACTTCAGAGTAGGCTTACAGCTCTGGAACTGAAGACGCTTGCTAAGCTTACTTCAGTTTTTTGAAAGTGAAAATAAAATAAAATTATTTATATATTTAATATTTATTAATACATTTAATTATATAGTTATGAGTTTCTCACTCTTATCTTTCTCTCCCCCAGCTCTCTCTTTGGCCCGCTCTTTACCGCACTCCCCTCCTGTTGCCTTATCCACAAAAAACTGTCGCTTGATCAGCTCGTTCTGCCACTGTTGGCAAACTGTTGTGGCGCATGTTTGGGCCATTTTACAAGCATAGCCAGTTTCAAATTTCATTCCTGCTGCCACAGACTCCCATCAGCTCCCTTGACTGTCCCTCTCTCTCTTTCACTCATTCTCTCTCTCTCTCTCCTGCTCATTCGCTCTGCTTCTTAGCAGCCAAACAACTTCAGCACTGGCTGCGTGTGCGTCTGTTGACGTGTTGTTGCACATGCGCATTAACCCGGCCACAAATTGTAATTACCACAACGCATTACAACATAATTCCCAATTGAGTCCTGTACTCCGCTTGGCTTCTTTCTTCATTCGGGTGTGAATTTAATGATACGTGGGCTCCCGAAGAAAGTTCGGCCCAATTGCCATGACCAAGTGAAGGGCCAACCATGGACGATGGAACGCGCCGATCTTTGGTAATAACATAATAGCCCAAAAATATTGTATTGCCATTGGAATTCAATTAGCAGTCGGCACTTAACTCATATGAAGGGACCGCCAATCGCATGCCGCTGCCTACCTCTGCCTCTCCTGCTGCCTCTCCTGCTGCCTCTCCTGCTGCCTCTCCTGCTGCCGTTTCCACTTTGAGGTCAATAGTTTTTTGCAAATTGCTGTTTGTTGTTTGTCGTTTTTGAGCAACCGGCTCAGGTTCAAGCCAGTCCCAGCCCCAGTCCCAGTCCCAGACCCAGACCCTGTCCCTGCACTTGACCAGTTTAGAAGTATCCTCTCTCTCTGTCATTCTCTCTCTCTCTCTCTCTGGGCTGGTGCACGTGCATTCGACCAGTTTGGTCAGCTCTAGACAAATTGCTTGGTCCACGTCCACAACTCGGCTCGAATGCCAGTAGATGGCATCAGGTGTCGAGTGTTTTGTCAGCAATATTTGCGTTTGGCCTCACTAAACGGCAATGAGCTCTGCTCTGGGACTCAATAGATGCGAGCACAATTGTCAAAATAAATGGAATCCGGTTGGGTTCGTTTATTCGCTTGCCTAAAAGTTGATCAGAAGACCAGTGAAAATTCGTAGCAAAAAGTTTTGGTCTAGTTGACGACCTATTTAATACTCTGAAGCTGATCCCACTTGCAGGAAATTGAAGAAAAATTGATGTTAAATTGTACAATTCTAGAAGGGAGATACTTATCATAGTGTCTTTCTATGTGACTCTCATGCCTATCCTGAATAATAATTTAACAATTTCTGGCAACACAATAACATTCTTAAGCAATTGAGATACTTATTTGATATATTGCCTTACTATGTGATTCTCATGGATTGACTTGCAGCAATAACCTATTTCCTACTCGAAGTTAGTAAAGTTCTATAACGCCTTGCAATGAGATTCTCATAAATTTTAAGATAGGGTTCAGAATTTGAATTTGATAGTAGTTTGGTATTATATAAGCATATGGATAATCGGATTACCTTTATCCCTAATAATTATGCTAGATCTCAGATCTAGTTCATCTATATCGAAATCTCTATCCATACGGCAAGCGACTGATCCAGCTTTGAACCACTAAATATAATACCTGAAGCCCAGCTAAGAGTAAAGGCTCAGCGACGAGGATGTAAGTTGAGCCAACCTCTTGGCTAGCTGTGACCAGTTTCGTTGGCTGTGGGAGTTTTATTTGGACAAACTTGACCCAGGTCTAGGCAGAGGTAGAGGCACTGCCGCTGGCAGTGGCAGTGGCAGTGGCAGTGGCAGACTCTTGGACTTGGCCAACGTTTAGTTGAGTACTGAAGTCTGAAACTCGTTTCAATTAAAATTCTTCGTGCAGGCAGCGACAGCAGAAAGAAAGAATGGGAAAAGAGCGAGCCACAAAAGCGGCAGCCAAAAGACAAATTAAAGTGGATTATGAGCAGAGCGATTGTACATATAAATAAACATATATATAAATATACATAAGCTATATATATATATATATATATATATAAGGTACATGCATGTGCATGCATATGTATCTTTGTATCTGTTGTATCTTTTGTATCTTCTGTGCATGGCCAGAACGAGGCGCTGCAGTTAGCTCTGCCTCTTCACAACTTGCGTGCGTGTGTGTGTGTGTGTGTGTGTGTGTGTGTGTGTGTGTGTGTGTGTGTGTGTGTGTGTGTGTGTGTGTGTGTGTATGTGGCATTTAAGTAAATTTTGCAGAAATTGGTGCAAAAGACAAAGAAAAAGCACATAAAAATAATAACAGACGCAATCTGACGTCGTCGCCGGGCCAATGACTAAATGACTGACTAAGTGCCAAAGGGTAACCCGAGCGAGGGGAAATGGGGGAGGAAGCAGGTCGAACAGTTGCTGGAGCTAAGCTGAGCCTCGTTCGGTCTCTCCTCCTGCCTCTAAATGCGAAATCGAAACGAAAAATCGAGAGGCAAAAATATAAAATACGAGTGCGGCCGCCGCCGTCGTCGTCGTCGTCGTCGTCGTCGTCGCCGTCGTCGCTCATTATAAATTTTTTTTAATCGGCAGTGCAGCAAAAACATCAAAGATCCGTCGACATGGACTTGGACTTGGACTCGGACTCGGAGTTGGCGTTGAAGTTGGATCCTGCAGCAAGTTTAAATATTTAAAACAAAGTCTTGAGCTCTTGCGGCCTGCCATGGCTTTAGGCCTTCTCCATCTCCATCTCCATCTGCTCCTCGTGCCCCTTTCCCCCTCCAACCATCAGCAGCCTCAGCTTCGTCTTCGTCTCCGTTTTGTGACTGGTACGACATTCCAGGCAGGCGCGCGCGTTCCACCTTCGCCTTCTGCACAGGGCCGCATCCTCCATAATTTTTGTTGTTTTATATATATGTATATATATATATATATATATATATATATATATATATATATATATATATATATATATGTATATGTGTTTTTTTGTTGTGGACCTGTCTGTGTTTAGCTCTTTGAGTCTGTCCTGTCGGTCCGCGTTTCGGTCTCGGTTTCGGTTTCGGTTTCGGTCTGGGTCTGTCTGGGTATCTGGCAACTGTTCGTATTTCACCTGGCACTGTCGCTCAGTCATTAAATGCCCTCAAAATGCAAACAACAACAACCGCTGCCAGCCGAGGACAACCTCACGCACATATTATATGTATATACATTTTTTTCTTGTATTATTTATTTAATATTATTATTTAATAAAAATTTTGACAGTGATCTTCCCTTTTGTTCGTTCTTCAACTGTCGACTGACAGCTGTTGACAGAATGAGATGCAAAGCGCAAAAAGAAAGAGAGAGAGCGAGAGAAAAACTAAGTGAGAGGCAGATAGACACCGTTGGCTCATACGCAACATGCAACTCATGCCACATTGTATTATATCCATCAAACAGATGCACAACAACAAACAACGAACATTTGGCTATTCAACAGTCACTTCAACAGCCAAAGGATTCACTTTTGTCAGTGGAGCAGCAGTCGAACTCAAGTGGAAATCGATTTGCTGCACACAAAACAATAATTAAGCCTGAATAAGGAATTTGAGTAAATAGTAGTCAGCTACAAAGAGATGCGTGAATTCTTTTACAAGACAGCAATAAAGATGATGTCCATGAAGGTCTCTCAGATCTTCTGGAAAATTACAGAATTTATATTTATTTCATATTAGTATATATATTTCATGTCATAAAAGAGATATATATATATATATAATATTATATATATATTATATGTCGTATATCGTCTAGAAAATATACAAGCTACAGACATTGATGATATAGTAATAAATAATGACATATAATAATGATATTTTTATAAAACTTTATCAATGAAAATTTTATTTTCTAAATCCAAATTTATAATCTGATTACGTATAGGCTCTAAAGACTATATATTTTTCGCTGATTAGACTTTAGTCAGCAAAATGCAAATTTATTAATTAATTTATTTTTTTTAAATATATTTTAAAGAGCAATTGATAATAAATAATTTTAACTTTTAAACTAAATAAAAAATTGCACTAAAATACGGTTAATCAAAGAATATATCGCCTTGAGGTACTCATAAGCCAAACCATTTTGCCTAATTTTAATAAACACTCTAAGCCATAGTAGCTGCCGCAGCTAACATTTTCCGCGCACGCCCCTCGCAACTCCTTTTAAATATCTTTCACATCTCACACAAATCATTCAATCTGTGCTTATTAAATGCTAAGATCTGTGTCTGCTGCACATTGTGTGCGTTGTTTCTGAACTTTTGTATCTTTTGTTGCTGCTGCTGTTATTGTTGTTGTTGTTGTTGCAATTTACATGCCACAGCGCTGTGGACAACTGCTGCAAAAATTGTGCTGGAGCACAGGAAGCAGCTGCTCGAAATTCTTGGAAATGCGCATTCGTTGCGTTTATTTTGTTTTTTTTTTTTTTTTTTTGCGTACAACAACAAGAACAACAACAACAACTTGTTGCATTTGTGCGTTGTGTGCGCTTAAACAGTCGTTTGCAAAATATAATTTAATAAATTTAAATGAGACACACAAAAGACAGCAGCAACAACAACAACAACAACAGCAACAGCAACAATGATGACAAGAGCAGCAGCAGCAACAACAACATCATTAGAAGCCGCTGCCAAAACTGTGCTTGTCCAGAGCTCTGGGGTCAATAGTATCCACGGAATTCAATGCTTTTTGCATTTGGCCAAGAGCTAAGGCCAAGTCACAAGAAGTTGCTGCTGGCCTGCGCGCACTCTCTCCCTCTCCCTCTCTCTCTGTCTCTCTATCTCTCTCGCTCGCTTTGGCACTATCTCTATTACACTGTGTCTATGCAGCGAAATGCTCTCATGGGCACACAAGGAAGCGCATTTTTAAATGCCAAAACAAATGGAAAAATTAAAGCCAACGAACGAGGCAACAAACGCAACGTAAACCTGAACGAGGCACAGATCGCAGTTTGAGTCGGGCATGGAGTGGGGCGGAGGGGCGGGCAGAGAGCAGCCTCTTGGCTGTTGGCTGTAAAAATGCATCTAAGCCGCTTTGCTTTGCTTTTTTGCCAACTTTTACCAACTGGTTTGTGGCATTGCCAGCACCTCCCTCCCAGCCCACTTGCAATTCCCAGATTTTTGCAACTCCACGGCAGCCGCAACACTTTTATTATATGCCTTCATCTAATAAGCCAAGCGAGGCGAAGGCAACGAGCTGCTGCTGCTGCTGTTGCTGCTGCCGTTGCTGCTGCTGCTGCTGCTGCTATGTCTATTGAGCTATCCGTGTCCAATTGCAAAGCCCAGATACATACACATGTTGCTCTTCGTTGATGTCGTCGTAGTCGTCATCGTTGTCCGTTGGGTTCATTGGTTCTGCTCGTATCGAGTGCGATGATCACCAAACATGATCATTCAGCTTGGCTTTTTAACGCCAAATAAAATAAATCAAATTCCACTGCGGTCGTCGACTAGAAGTTAAGCCCAGGAAATGCCGGACACCTTCCTACACACACACACACACACACACACCAGGACCCACTCGGTCATAAAATGCATCTATTAGTTGTAAATGTTTGAGTTGGGGGCCAACTGGTATCTGCAACTGCCTTTTGTGCTAGGGCTTTGCAATTATTTGGACTCTGCTTAGACAGTTGACTCAGCTCTTTGACCTGCCACAACTAACACCCAGAGCCAGATCGATGTTGTGCTATCCCAGGCCTCCATCAACTAGGACTATGCTAAATGCAGGCAGCAAAAACCCAAAAACTAAACAGACCCAAGAGCACAACCCAGTGCCTGAGCCGAACCACAGCGTGCAGCATGTTAAGCCAGAGATTAAATTCAAATAAATCGACATGGTCGCCTGGAAATGAAAACATTCACAGAGCAAGCGACAACAACAACAACAACAACAGCAACAGCTACAGCAAGCGCGACAAAGCAAAATGAGAAATAAATTATTTTTGCTGCTAAGCATATTTGAACGCGCTAATACCCTGTAAAAAAATCTGAAGATATACTAGAAATTTATAGCATTAATAATAATAATAAAATATAATTCAAATGTGAAGCTTAAAGAATTTGTGGAAAAATTATAAACCATTAAAATAAAAATAAAATCAGATTTTTAAAAATGGTTTAAATAATAATTACAAAATAAAAAAAATATTAAAGGTAAAATAAAATAAAAATATAAAAATTGTTTAATTGATTTTAAATTGAAATATTCTAATATTTTAGTTTAAATATTAATATCTCAATATGAATATATTAAATCATGACTACTGAAATAAATTTGTTTAAATTATTATTGAAACAGTTGTAACATAAAATTATATAATTAAAATTTGTAAAATTTAATAAAAAGATATGTATTATTATAAAATATATCCATCTATTTATTATAATAATATAGTTATATGAAAATTCAAAATAGTATTTTTTAAAAATGCTAAAAATATTTTTAAAAATATATATATTTTTATTCCTCTTCTGCTCCAAAAAAATTCCTGATCAAATCCCACTTTCTTAACCCCCACTTAGCAGCCCATCTGCATTGGCTATTCCCATAGACTCCGGCTGCACTGCCAGAGCAGTCGCTGGCAGCCCAAGTTGGCAGGCAGCGACGTTGTCGAGTTAACCTAAAAGCTTGTTGGGATTTGCGTGGCTTTAGCCAGAGATCGTCGTCTTGTTGGAGTCGGAGACGAGAGGAGCAGCAAAGAGTTTGAGGAGCAGATTGCAGCGGTCGCAGGGCGCAGCCAATTTGCGAATATTTTCATTTCAATTGCGCGCATTCTGCCAGGATGAGCTCGACTGGTTGGCTGGTCTGCCGGCCCTGGCCCGGCTTGCCATGTGTCTGCATCTGCGTCTGCGTTTGCGGCCATTGACACAGGTCACACACGGCAAAGGCAAGGCCAGAGCCAGAGCCAGAGCCAGAGCTGATACGCAGACCAAACGTCATTTGGTTGCATGATCTATGCCCAAGTTTTGCCGCTCACCTGTGTGCTACCTTTGCCGAGCTGATCCTCTAGCTGGAGCTGGAGCTGAAGCTGAAGCCAGGGCTATCATTAGTGGCTGCCCCGAGGCAGAAGAGTACGCTCTGTCGTTCTGTTACCAGATACCGCCAATGGCTTTTGTTTTTATATGCATCATCGCCTTTTGTTTGCGAAAAACTTTCTTAAATTCTTGAGCTGCTGTCGACGGCGAAGGCGACGACGACGCCAACGCCAACTGCGCTGCCAGCGCAGACTAGTTTCGTATCTTAAAGATGAAATAAAAATTATTTACGATCGTTTTGTCAGCCAGAACTGGACGCAGACAGCGAGGACTGAGACAGTGGCCTGGCCTGGCCACCTTCACCTTCTCTCTCTCCCTCGCTCGCTCTCTCTCTCTCTCCCTCTCTCTCTCTCTCTCTGTATAGGCGGTCGCACTTGTTGTTGCTGCTGCGGCTGCTGCTGTTGCTGCTGTTCTCAACTTTGTTGTATTTCACGCTCATCAAACAACCAGCGACAACTGTTGCAACTGCCTCTGGCTGCTGCCGTCTGTCCGGCCGTCCGTCCGTTCGTCCGTCGGTTCGTCTCTGGTCTCTGGTCTGGTTCGCTTTGCGTGCCGCTCGGTTAATCGGCTATGAACAGTTATCGGACTGGTTTTATTGGGTAGCATTTGTTATGTGTAGCGGCTGCGTCGGCTGCCTTGGCTGCCTCGGCGGCTCGGCCTGCGGTTGTCGTTGTGGTTGCGCCTGCTGCGGCTCGCACTGGCCGGCTATTTATATTGGAATTAGTGCGCTTTGTGGCGATAAGCGCTGTGCGTTTTATAAGCGTGTTCACTTGGAAATTTAGATAGGAGCTGTGAAACCGTTTCCCATGTCAAGAAGTATCTTTCTCAATGCCTTCGCTGACCACAGCCAGCCAAATTACCTAAATAACTTGAAAATAAACTTTAATTCGTTTCGAATTGCTAATAAAAAACAGTTATTTTTAGTGATCGATCAAAATTATCGATAAAATTTTATATTTAATTATTTATTTTTTAATTTTAAATTTTAAGTGACAATCGAACAGTCGAACAGTCTACTGACTTTCTTGGCAACTTCTTAATTTTTCAGTTGGTAAAATAAATGATTAAAAATTAAATCTAAATATGAGTGCATTATATAGATACGATTTAATTTTTCTGTATACCCTGTATACACAGTATAGATATAGCGGTAACTTTACTATTCATGATCTGATCCCATCTGCTTGCCACTGCTCATTACAGGGTATTGCAATACTTAAAAATATATTTAATCATCAATTAGCATACTTTTATACACTTTTAATTATTAATTATCCTTTATTCCACAAATTTCTCAAATACTTGAAAGTCTTAAAGCCGCTTATGCGCTCAGTTGCCAAGCGATTCGAGTTGTCATCCCAGCTATGGCCATAATCAATTTTCACTTCACAAGCTGAACTCGCCTCTAATATTAGCTTTACTTTCAGAGTGTCCACTAAAAATGAATATCAATTTGTTGCCCGATTCAAGCTGCTGCTAGAAAATTATTCACTTGCAACTAAGTTGGGCGCACAGCCAGGTGGCTTACACCTGTGCCACATGCTGGCGACAATGCCGAACTGGCCTTGGCTTTGTTTTTTTTTTTTTTTTTTTTTTTTTGAACTGCCTGTGTGTGTGTGTGTGCGTATGTCTGTGTGTAATGCCACCTACTGTGCCCGTGTACTTGGCACAGCTTTTGCTACTTGAAGGCAGCCAGCAACAAGGACTTTTCTACGCCGTCTACGTTCGGCTCGTGGTGCGTGGAGGGTTTTTTGGCCTTTGTAGAATGTTATTTGGTAGTTCAGTTTGCCGGTGCGTTTTACTATCTACATACACACACACACACACACACATACAGACTGTTTGACTGGCTGGCAGGTTTTTGTATTTATGGGTCGAGGCTACTCGCAGCCCGTTGCAGAGCGAAGGTTGGCGCTGAGTGGGCGGGGCAGCAGCCACATAGCCTCCAGTAAACTTTGAGTATGCGAGAGTGTGTGCGTGAGTGCGTCTGTGTGTATGTGTGTGTGCTTGTTATTGCTCAGCTCTTCCCAATTAAAAGAGGGGTTCGCGAAGGCTAACGCCGCGTCGCTGTTGAAGGTTAATAAATGTGCTGGGCCCTCTTAAGCATTAAACATTTGCGCTATTAATATGCTTGAATATATGTATATATTTGAGTGTGTTTATGTATAAATCTAATTCGATTACGTCACAACTGTGCTAAGACGTCACTGGCTGTTGCCCACACGTTGATAAACTTAGAGATTTTTAGCTCAAACACATTTGCCTTTGTTGAAGGCGCTTACAATTGGCATTTATAACGCCCACACATACGCACACATACAGCGACACCGAAAGGAAATGTTGTGACACATAGATATATAAATAGAAACTGTCCCTGCCACCAGCCAAAGGGCTTTGTTGCCTGCTTTCCTACTTGTTTAGTCGTTTGTTTTACTTTTCACATTTTTGTTGCATACTTTGCGGCGCTCGGAAATCAATTGCTGTGGGCGCCAGCTAAGGTCAAAGGTAGCGCACCGCAATTGTAATGTAATTGACATTTTGCAAGCGACGTCAACGTTTTCAATTAATTAACTCATCAACAGAGGGAGGCATAGACTGGGCGATAGAGAGGGGGCGTGGCAGCCAGAGTCCACTGGAAATTGCTTACATATTTCGTTTGTTTATATGCTGGAAGTGTTTAATTGCTTGAGGAGCTTAAGCAACCTGCCTTTTCTTTTACGTAATAATCAATAAATGATTTAATTTTAAATGAAATTTTTGCATCTCATGTGCTTTACGGGCTTTGCTGTCAACACGCGCACAATGTCGCCAGTTACTCTACCTTTTTGACCCATCCGCTGGCTTTACGAGGCGCGCAATAAAAGCCACACGCATTCACTTGCCTCACCTTTAGTGTGAGTATCTCTGTAAGTATGTGTGTCTGTTTCTGTTTGTGCCCATTCCATTCAGTGGCCCTGTCTGCTTTTGCTGTTTTTTGTTCCCTTGAAACGCTGCTCGCTCGCTCGCACGCTTTAAACGCGACACAAATTGCCAACGTTTTTGCATCCTTTGCCATATTTCTTGCTTGACGGTGTGTGTGTGTGTGTGTGTGTGTGTGTGTGTGTGTGTGTGTGTGTGTGCACACTTTTGTATATAGCTATGCATGAAACATAATTACATATTGTGCGCTGTCACTTTTGGCGCTCCGCGTTGGCATCGCTCTCCAACCCTCAGACTGCGATACTCCCAGCACAGAGTGTTTCACCTTCTGCTGCTGTTTGTCATTTGTTATATGTATATATATATGTATATTATATATATACAATTTTCTATACATATTTATATACCTATCTACATATAGCTGCATAGACAGGGTGTCACCGCTCCCTTGCGCTTTCTTTCGCTCAGTCTCTCTCTCTCACTCTCTCTGGAGGGAGACCTCCATTCCATTTCCTTTAAACATTTTGCTCGTCGCTTTGTTTTTAGTTGTTATTTATGTAATTATTAACATTTTCGCTTCTAAGCTGCGTTGCTGTTGCTGTTGCTGCTGTTCTTTTCCCGCTGCCATTGTCACAGCGGGCGTCCTGTGGTTTTTGGCTCTTGCCTGCTGTCATTCAGTTGCTGTTTTCATTTAAATAATAATTTCATTGCGAGCGCCCTCAATGAAGATTTGTGCCACCATCCTATTAAAAAAAGAAGGAGGAAAACAAATGGGAAATATAAGTTGGGCTCGTGGTGGAGTGAGCAGATTGTTTCAGCTAATGAGGAAATGTTTACTTGAATTTTGCGTTTTTAACATGGCGTGTGCGTAATGTGTGAAGCATTTCGACTATGTCGCGCCTAATTATAAATTCGAACCGCATATTAGATAAAAGACAACTTTATTTTTATACAAGAACTGAAGTTAGGAATGACAGGCAGGTGTATATGTTTATACTATATATAAGAAAACTTTTGTAAAATGGGAATTCATATTCAAAATATATGTATAGAAAATATTTCAGAGTTATTTGCTTTTGTTGTGCTGCACAACACTGTATTTGACACTTATTAACACTAATAATAAATTATAAAATAGAATATCAAATACAAAGAAAATAAATAAAACCTAATAGCTGTCATTATAGAAAACTTTATTTGACATTTATGAACAAAATATGTAAATAAAATTGTAAATATTGTGAATATAAAAAACTAAAAAATTGACTGATCAATTTATAAAATTCAATTCAAATATTTTCATAAAAATAATACAAATTTATATTTTTATATGTATTAAATATACTTACCTTTTTCCCACTTTCCAACACACAGAACTAATTAAGTTTAGCTAAAACTACTAGTAGTAGTTAAATGTTTTATTCCACAGAACATGTTTTCGTTTTTTACCTGCCGACCTTAGCAATTGTTAAAGCTCAACAATTACATTAACTTTTATATACACACACATTCATAAATATGCTCACTCACTAACAGCAGAGAGTGTGTGTGTGTACACATCCTTGGCATGGCATGCAAAATCTGCTCAACTAATGAATTCAAGCGTATTAATTATTACGCATACGCCACATTGTGCGAAGGACGTTGAGCACAGTCAACACACAGCCGACCCAGCTCTCATGCCCAACCTCAAAGCCCATCGCCCCCTCTCTCTCTACTCTCCTACTCTATCTCGCTCTTGTTCCATAAACACGCGCCCAACCACCTACTCAGAGGCGCAAATTGTGCTTTGCTCGTTCGTCCTTTTTGCTGGTGATGCTTCCTGTGCTGCCGTTTAGAGGCTGCCAAAAAACATTTATACAATTTTGCACGGAAATACGCATACACACACACACACTCGCACACACACACACAGCGCATAAAAGTTTAAGCAGCGCAGCAAAAATGCCAAAAAGTTTCCACAGCATTCAACACAGAAAATGGCACAAAAAGCGAGCGCAAAACAGCACAAAAAAATGCCAAGAAAAATCTATGAAAATGAAAATTAAAGCAAAAAAGACAATGCAAATCTGACAGCAGCGAGGAGGCGTGGTTGAGTGGCGAGGAGGCGTGGTTGGCACGAGGTGGGGCAGAGCCGACATGAAAAAAAGGGTAGAATAACTTTTTTCCTTGTTTGGCCGAGCAGCCAACATATTTTTGGTAAAATTTTATTTTAATGGATGCTACAGAAGTTTCATTTTTTACAGCTGAAAGCTTAGCTAGTTAAGTATCGAAAAACTATATATACTATATGCAGCTATGCAAAAAATGTATATTGAAATATAATTGTTTAAAAAGTTCGCTTTGGCGTTTGAAATACTTTTTAAGCATTTTTAGAGATGGAAAAAGGCGTTAAAATTGATATTTAAATATGAATTGATTTATTGAAATATAGGAAATTGCGTAGAATATAAGTAATATAATATATATATAAAAATAAATTTAAATAATATTAGGAAATATTTTAAAATATTATTTCTGCTCGGAAAAAAAAACTTGAACTACTAAATTTTTATTTTTTAAATTATCTTAAATTTAAATTAAATTAAATTTATAATATTTACATCATTTCCAGGGTATTTTCAATTCGTTACACAACGTTCAACACTTAAAAGGTAGCAAAAGTTGTTTGTTAGCAGCCAAGCTTGAGTTTGAGTCTGAGTTGAGTTGAGGTTAGGCCCCATTTACAGGGTAGGACCTCGGCAACACTTGATGACACGCATACATACACACACACACATATATATATTTATATATATATATATATATATATATATATATATATATATATAAAAGACTATATGCGATGCTGTGTGTAAGCAAGTGTGTGTTGTCGTTGTTCACATTGCTGTTGTTGTTGTTGTTGTTTTGCCTGCCACATGGCACAATGGAGCGATTGTTGTTGGAGCTCCCGTTTCGGTTTTGTGCGGCTCCTACGTTATCATTCAGCGTGCAAGCTGTTTGCTCATTGTCTATTTATGCAAACACACACATATGTGACTGGCAGAGAAAAGAAGAGAGAGATACATAGAGTGAGTGAGAGAGAGAGAGAGAGAGAGAGAGAGATGTGGAGCAGAGCGAGAGATATGAGCACGTAAGCCAACGCATTGAGGGCCAACTGAAAATGGGCATTTCGTTTGGAAGCCTGGGGCCATATAGCCCAGACCCACTCCACCTCTCCCACACACACACATCACGCACGTGTGTTAAACAGACAGTTACAATTTGTATATCAACTGCGTTACAGCACATTCACACACACGCACACGTGTGCATATCATGTATATAAGTGTGTAAAGTGAGTATCCTTTGCAGTGCCCGTAAAGTGACGGCGGTTGCGGCCCCACACACAGCGTGTGTGTGTGTGTGTGTGTAGTGTAACGGTAAAACAGACATTGACAATGCATTTGGTATGCTCGACTGACACGCCCACAGCCCTAACGAAAACAACAACAGTCCAGCACACATTTGCATGGCAAATGCAGACAACATTGTGTGTGAAGAGAGGGAGAGGGGGAGAAAAGAGTAAGGGAATCGGACAGAGAAGCTCAATGATTGCTTCATTTGTTATGTCTGTTAAATTAATTTAATATTTAAGTAGATGCAACATAAATATAGATAAATATGTAAGGCCTACGAATATATTAATTTCTTTGTATATAAATCAGATTAGCACAGGCAAAGGGAGAGAAATAAGTGGAAAGAGACGTAGGTAGTGGCATTATGAAAGAAACTAGCTACAAGTGAAAGGCAAAATTAATATTTATAAGAATACGATATTAATATGTAAATAAGCACTTATGTGAAGGCGTAAGTATAATAATTATGTTTCTGAGAAGCGCAAAGGGAGGTGATTTATTACAATATATTTTAATTAATTTTCAAGTGCATTTAGCTTGAAAACATAACTGTATTGTTTATAAATTATGAGACTCGCATAGAGAGGCGTGTCTTTAAACTCTCTTTATGCAGAATTTTTATATTGCTCATGAAAAATAATACGACAATTATAAAGAAGTCATTTTACAAAAAAGCTCTTAAGAAACATAATTTTATTTCTGATATGAGCAGCGCATAGAAAGCCGCCTCTAAAAAGTTTCGTATTAAATGCATTTATATTTCGCATATTTTCAAAATACTATTTCTTAGGTATACTTATATATTTTATAATTCATGAGAAGCGCATAGAAAGGGCACGGCAGCTTCATCAAAGCATACTGACAACACAAGAAGTTAAGTATTTACATTTATGCATCGCACACTTTGGGTATTTTAGCACATAATCGGTATACACACTCCCATATACACAGACACTCGCATATATAAATATATTGATAAATCATGTATACATAATTCCCAATTGTCCTCACATACTCACCGATTGATGGGTTTACCTCAAAAACTTGAGGTCTTAGAGTGGCCTTATGTGTGTGTGTGTAAGAGTGAGGCAAATACGCACAAGTATTTAGCATTTCAGAAATGCCATACCACAGCTGCTACAGCTACTTGATGGCTCTGTCAAGGGTTGGGGCTGGGGTTGGGGATGGAGGCATGGAGTGGGGGCAGCTGGGCGCTGGGTAGGTCAACTTTTATTACCATCATGACCCGCAAATCGCACACAAAATCCGCATACAAAACTCACAAAAGCCTCTTGGCATCAAAGAGCAGTCAGGCTGACTACCTATATATGTCCTCTGCATGTCCTGTGTGTACTAACGTGTCGGCTTGTGTATATGTGCGTGTCTATATATATATATATATATGTGTGTGTGTGTGTATGAGTGTGTGTGTGTAAGGGTATGCTGTGCCATGTTGATCGTCCGTCCGTTTTCCCATTTGCTCTCTGCACTTAACTTCTGTTCGCCTGGCACTTTGTAAGCAAATTTTTAAAATTTGCCTCCGTATACAGACATGTTTGCATGCGTGTGTATACATGTGTGTGAGTGTGTGTGTACATGCGTGCATAAGCAGTCGTGTGTGTGTGTGTTGTTTGCCAACACTTGGCCTATTGTCTTTCTCGCTCACTCTACGTGTTTCAAAATAGCCAATTTCATTTGCTTTTATTTGTAGATAATATTTAAATGTGAAATACTGGCATTTTACGGCTTCAGCAAGAATTTTGAATGTATTTTCTAGTAATTTTTAAATATTATTAAATTAAAATTTTAATGACAATTATTATTTTATTTACTGGAAGTCGTCGACTCTGATGGCTTTTATTTACTTAATTATTCGATTAAAGCAGGGGCTGTATTAAAATAGCTTTGCTTGATGGAAGCAACTATTTGATGTGAAGTCTTTAGGCTAACCACACTGCTGCTATATATATAAATAAATATTTATAAATATATTTCCCACCATGACATTTAAAGTTGAAATTTTTGTTGTTTTTATTTGGGTGAGAAATTCATAAGTGTGCATTATTAGGCAGCCATAGTTGCTCACACACTCACACACCCACACACACTCACACACACAATCCAGTGGGGACGACAGGTGCTTGGCTCAGTTTACCGCCCACGCCGCCCAATGCGCCACTTAGCATTTAAGTGGGCGGCATTGTGGGTGCCCAACACTCGGACCACACGCCCGCCCACGCAGCCCACTTGTGCTACACACACACACACACACACACACACACACACACTGCCCCTCCTCTCCGCTCCGCTCAGTCGCTGCTAAGACATTTTGGTAAATCTTCTTTAACAAGCGCAGCCGAAGGCAACAAAAACAAGAAGCGAGCGCATAAAATGCTATGAAAAAGCAAGCCAAACCGACATAGCGAACGAGAGCGAAAGAGCAGGCGCAGGCGAGACAGAGAAAGAGAGCGACAGAGACAGATAAACTCAAACATAAGTCGCACACACACACCCACACACAAGCACAAAGGCAGCTAAAGCCGCAGGAGCGGCAAGGACGTTGTGTTATAAATTTTATGAGCTTGCCAGCAGCAGCACCAGCAGCAGCAGCTGTATATGTATAAGAGTCTCTGTGTGTGTGTGTGTGTTGGCTCATAAAAATAAGCTGCACTCGTGCCACGTTTTCCACGCTTTTCTCACATTTTGTGCGGCGCTTCTCCTTCTCCTTCTCCTGCTCCTGCGCTTGTGCCACTTGCTATAAAAAACTTTGCTTGGGTGTTGGCATTTGTTTGCTGTATATGTGGCTGTGTGAGTGGGTGTCTATGTGTACGTGTGTGTGTGTGTGTGTGTGTCTCTTGGCAGTCAGTCAGGCATTGTTGTTGTTGTATTTCCCTTTCGCCTGGCAAGCGGAAACATAACCAGAAGGATAACGCTATAATGCCCCAGTGGTACAATACATACGACAAACATTTCTCGACTATGTCTCTTGCCTTCCTGCTCGCTCGCACTCGCTCTGTCCCACTCTCCCACTCTCTGCTCCTCCTTTGCTAGCTATGTATTTTTCTTTGTTAGCCACTCCACTGTTGCCTTTTTCAACTTGTTCTTGTTGTTGTTGTTGTTGTTGCACAGCTTTTGGCTTTAGCTTTTCTTGCCATTTTTCTCATTTTCTTTTGCCACTTTTTTCAGCTTCTTTTTATTCGTATTACTTTACATTGTGAGTATATGTATATAGATAGATATATATTTGTATATATGTATCTGGATTTTCAGCTATGGCATTTGAGGTAAGCAGCCAGTGGGGAATATTGTAGAGCTGCATTTAAGAATTCTATTGTCACAGCTATTTATAAAACATTTTTCAAATAATTTCAAATATTGATTCATGGCATTAGCATAAAATGCAAAATGGAGCAAAAATCTAATATATATACATATATAATATTTAACATATAAATTATGTATACCAATTTCAAAACAGTTATTTTTTTAACTATTACATAATTCTGTTATTGGATTAATATAACTATATATAGGATAACTATATATCGATCATACTCAACTAGAGCCTGGCGAGCACTTGATTTTTCTCTCATGAATACCCTGTTGGCAATTAAAAAGAGTATATAAGCTTCGTGTACAGCCATACTAGTAAAACCAATTTGCATTTCCATTATGGTCACATACTCTAAATCTAACATATATGAAATTGTTCTGATAACCCTCGCAGACTTTTCTGACCCACCTCGATTAGAGTTGCAAGAGCCTTAACGAGCTTAGTCCTCTTACGTCTTAAGCCATTCTATCATCCACTTTAGTCCAAAGAGAGAGATACTACAGTCTATCGCCTAATATATTCCACCTCCATCTCTTCATCAAACAGAGCATTGCGCAGTCGTCTCTACCCCAATCACAACTGACACCACTTGGTTGTCTTGTTGTGGATGTACGTTGCGTGTGGCTGCTGCTGTTGCTGCTGCTGCTGCCTGTCTGTTGTTCCTGTTCGCCTGTTTACGTGCGGGTTGATTTGTTACTCTTATTTTTTGCTCATTTCTCACAGTTCTCTTTCTTTTTGTGTGTGTGTGGCGTATATATGTGTTGCTGCTTGAATTTCATATAATTTTTGTTGCTTCATTCAATGTTGGTTAAATGTGGTATGCTCAAGAGAGTTGCGAGCAATTTCATGGGATCGAGCGCGATAAATGCCCCTTCACAGCTCGCCTGTTGCCAGCTGCCCACAAAAGTATGCTACACAAAAAGTGTGGGCGGGAGCGAGCGAGTCTCGTGGAGCACGCACACGGCCAAATAGAAAAGTAAGCTCGTCTTGCATTTTATGCAGTTTGCCACGCCCACAACACTATTTTCGGTGCTCCCTACCCCTGCCCCTGCCCCTGCCCCTGCCCCGGAATTTGCTGCTGAAAATGATTTCAGTTTCAGTTATTTTTTCGTACGTTTTTACGATGACGCTGCCTTTTCGTATGCTTTGTTTTTGCCAGATAAGGGATGGGGGTCTTTAGGGGTGTATGGGGGTGAGGGCTGTTGGGAACAAGAATTGTGAAACGGGCACAGTGACAGCAGCGTGCGCGAAAATGAAATAAACTTTATGTGCCACTCTCTGGCACAGCGGATGAGATGGCTGGGGGTGGCAGTCAAGAGGGGCGGCGAGTCCTGTCCACGTGGGTGGCCCGTTTTTCGCAACGTCGACGCGGTGACGGAGGCCAAGTTGAACAGGCGAGAAGCGCGTGCAGCAAGTGGCACATTTCACGCGGCAAACGAAATTCAGCGAGTGGCAAGCAAACAGGCAACAAGGGGAAAGGAGCTCTGCTCCAGCGTCTGTGCGCCCGAAAAACACATTTCGTATTCAGTGCTCGTAAAGTAGAAGCAGCAGCAGCAACAGCAGCGGGACTTTAGTGAGATTTTTTTGGCCATAGAGTGGCAGGCGAAGAGGACAAACTGGAGGGGGGCGTGGCAAGAGAGAGCGCTTACAGCTAGCTGATGTTTTATGCTGTGGGTTTTAAAAATCTTGCGTTGATGTCGTTGCGTGTGGCGCAGCTTTTCATTGTTGTTGCAATTGTCGTTGTTGTTGCTGTTGCTGTTGCTGTTGCTATTGCTGTTGTACAGCTTCCACCTGACGAGCACATAAAACGAAAAGCAAAGGCGCACAAAACAGTTGAGCGCCTGAAATAGCAAAAATGTTCAAATTGCAGCAGTAAAATTTTAGCCCAGCGCCATAAATGAAAAACGAAACTTGTCTCCGCTCTGACGATTTTTGAAGTGCAGCCCAGCCAACAACAGTCGAATGCCATAAAGTGTTTGGGGTTGGAATTTAAGCGTTAAGCAAAAACTGGGCTAGAAGCACAAGACATGGCCAAGGGAGCTGTAAAAAAGTGATGAAAGATATATAATATATTAAATGATCTAATTAGATTTGAGTTAGGCTGCAAATGCTTGTAAAATTTAAAAATTGAAAACATCTATATCCGATTTAGAATAAAAACCTATGGGAAGAAGGCTAGGAAGTTTGTCCACATTTCAGTAAGTTTGCAGTTCTATTTTTAGCTAGCTTAAACCAGTATTTAAACCAATGGCTTAAACCAGTTGAGAATTATAAGATTACAGATTGTGAGAATTAAAACGTTCATTGTCTATTTTGATTCATTAGGAGAAAAAAAATAGTTTAATGAATATAAATATTCTAGTAAATATTTTAGATACTGGATTTTATATTCTAGTATTTATTATATCAAGCCACACGGCCCAGAGCGCATTTAGTTTCAATATATCTCAACCAAAAGCAAGCGCTTCAATAGTCTTCAAGTTTTCTTGCGCAGCTTGCACTTAGCTAAATAATTGCTTTTCGTATGAAACTCTTATATTATATTTTGCAACATAATTTCGCATTTCAGACGTTTTTATTGAGGATTAGTCAGGAAAAGAGACAGATAAAGAGAAACAGACAGAGAGGAGGAAAGAAGCAAACATTTCTTTTCATTTGAGTTGAAGCTTCTCACCCACTTGTCACTTGCGTCCATGCATTTTTAATAGACGCTCTGACATGAAAAAAGTGAAGAGAGAAAAAAAAAACAGTAAAAGGAGCTGAAAAAAAAACATATTTGCCAACGCGGCGTATACGTAATTTTCGCATATTGCATATACGTTGCAACGGCAAAGTTGGCAGCGTGTGGCATATAATGCAGCAAGACTTCAACACACTCACACACACGCACATTTCATGGCTTATGTAAGCAAAGTGAGTGGCTGGCAGGGGCTGGGGGTTGGCTGGGGTGGCGGCAGCAAGCAAAAGGCAGCGCTTTAGTGTCAACATTTTGCATGGCGGAAAATGCGAGAAAAGCGAATACAAGCGAAACAGTTCAACAGCAAAGAAAGAGCAGAAGAGAGAGAGAGAGAGCGAGAGAATAAGAGAGAGGGCGGCGGCGAGGAAGGCGGCTGGGTGGTTGCACTGTGGGCGTGTCAGACAGCAGCAGTAAGCGGAAGTTGAGTTACAAAATTAAATTGATAATTTTTTTTTTGCCTCAGCAGCAGCAACAAAAAGTTGACTCCACAACTATGCGAGAAGTATGTGTGCGTGCGTGTGTGTGTGTGTATGTGTGTGTATGTGTTGTGGTATGCTTGTGTGTGTGTGAACAATGGCGACGCAGTCAGCGTCAACATAATGCACAACGGAAACGCTTGAAGTACATTCACATGCCACAAGAACAACACCAACTACTACAACAAAAAGTAACTGCTTGGGATGAACAGCAGCCAAGGAAGTCGTCTGCTGTCTGCTGTCTGCTTATATACATATATACCTACATATATGTAAGATAAGATATAAGATATATATCTATAGACAGATATCTGTAGCAAGGACACGTAGACGCCAATGCACTCAAGCAGAGATGCGAGCTGCAGCTAAGTACATTGCCACTGGCCACACTGGCTACAAAAAAGTAGCGAAAATGAAAGAGGAGGGTGAGGGGGAGGGACAGCTAGTGAGTTGCATGCTCGACCGCTATCCACTATCCACAATTTGTGGCAAGCTGTTTTCAAGTGGCACACGCAACATTTTAAATGTCAATACACAGCTCGAGTTGTGATCAATTTTGTTTCTCTTATTTTGGGCATCGAGCATTGACTTGATGAAGTGGCAGACACTACGCCTCCTACACCCTTACCCCTCCGCAAGTCCCTTCGCCAAGCAGGCAAAATAGTTTGTTGAAAAACTTTGCAATAATGCTGCAAAAGCAAATACTTGAAGACCACTCAAAGCAGCGCCAACTGCCGCCCTGTCCTCGATCGGCCACCTTTCGTGGCGCCATTGGGGCTGCTGTTAATATGACAAAAAGCAGCAGCAGCAGCAGCAGCAGCAAGAAATGCAAAAGTTTTCTTGCAATGTATAACCAGCCCCTGTGTGCTCCTGCAAAGATGCAGACAAACTTTGTGCCGGGTATTGCAACGCTTTATTCCATGTAAAGGACCCCAACGACAACAACAACAACAACGACAGCAATTACAACAACAAATCCAGACAAATTTAAAGGCAAAAGCCCGTTAGCAGCATCCACAATAAAACTTTTGCACCAAAGCAACTAAATGAAATTTTCAAGCTGCATTCAAAAAATAAACCAGCGAAAGACGAAGAAGAAGAATTGAGAATGAAGAAAAACTTGAGAAGGAAAAACGTATGCGAATTCTTATAGAGAAATCAGCTTAATCAGAGCAGGATAAGAAAGGAATTTATTTTGATTTTTAAATATTTAATTATTATTTAATTAAAAGAGAAAAAGTGAGAAATGTGATCTAAATTTTATATAACATAATATAATTTATTATTATATTAAACTAATTTAATTTAGTTTATTATTATAATTTTTTATAAATTATTATATATAATAAAATCATCTTAAAGTCCAGTTGAATTCATATCCCATTAAAAGAGAAAAAGTGAGAAATGTGAGCTAAATTTTATATATAATTTATTATTATTTTTTATATATAGAAAATAATATCATCTATATATTATTTAATTATTTATTATTTAAATAATTCTAAATATTAAATATTTCTTACTGATATTTCATATTTACCCAACTATACACACAAATATACATCTTACATATATTTATCTATACACAGCTAATTTCATAAAAGTTGAACACCGAAGAGATAAAAACAATATGAAAATGGAATTCGCAGCAGTCTTCACTTCACTTGGCCTTCTGAAATATTAAAATCATTTCAAAATTAAGTTCAAATTGCATTGGCGTGGAGCTTGCTCGTGGGGGTGTTGGATGTTGGGTGTGGTTTCAATGGCTGGGCTGGGCAGGGCTGGGCTGGTTTGTCTGCGACCCCTGGGCAGCCACTGGCCGTGACCATAAGTCGACTGTTAAATGCTACTTACGGCTGCTTCATATTCCATAGGGCAACTCATTTCCCTGCCCTGCACAGCCGCTGGCTGTTCCGCCCTTCGCAGAGTCTGGCATAGGCATAGGCTCTTACTTTTTGGCATAAAACTTTGTCCTCAGCTCAGCGTTGACTTCTTTCGTTGCTGCTGCCAACTTTTGCCAGACATTCTCGTATCCTCGTTTGGTTTGCCTGTTGTTCTCTGCAGTTTCTTTTCTACAGTTTGCGAGTTTATAAAAGCCTCAACTGGCTGGCAATAGGTAAAAGAGGGTTGGGGGTGCTTCTACTTTGGGCGTGGCACCTTTGGCGTTTTAATTACACAAAAACGTAAAAGTTTCTGTAAAAGCGAAATGCAAATTAATCGATATCGTTTAAGTTAATGTGACGCCCACCAGCCCGAAATTCGGTAGCATTTGATGTTTATAAGGCAGCAGGAGGAGGAGGAGGAGGAGAAGGTGGAGTAGAGTATTTAAATCTCCACAGAGCATAAAATTGGAATGTGAAGCAACAAGGCCTAGACATAGAAACGGCAATTAAAATCGAAAACTCTATTCGTCTTCTTCTTCTTCTGGCTGTTTATATATGCTAATTAATTGGCCTTTAGCCAAGTAGACAGCAGCTGAAAGTGAAGGGAGTCCGCATCGAGTATCACCAGCTCTCAATGGACCATAAATGTTAATTTCGAAAAATGATCAACGTTCATGAAGACAACAACATCAACAACAACAACATCAACAACAACAACAATGCACTGGGCCACAAAATTTAGCCTAATGAGATTTTTCAACTTATGACAAGTTATGCTAATTCAGCAACTGCTGCCACATAAGGCCGCATTGCGGGGGAGCAGCAGTTGCTATTGTTTAAGCCCTCCCATCCGTCTCGCCTCTCCCTCCACGCAGCCACTCGACGAGCATGGGAAGCGCTAAGCAGCGAAAGACGTTCGTCTGACCCAGTCCATAATGTAATTATTCAATGAAAACCTCTTAAGATTGAAAGCTGCTTGCGGCCTGAAGTGTCGCTGCGCTTGAGAGCTATTTGAGAATTTTGGGTTATTATGGGGTTATCACTTAAGATATGCACTTATAATACTAAGAATAGTAATTAATACTGATACTAATACCAAAATTAGTACTAATACTAATGAGAATACTAATACTAATAATAATACTAATAATCATAATAATACTTATACTAATACTAATATTTATACTAATAATAATACGTAAGCTAATGTTAATACTAACACGAATACGACTACTACATAATAATAATATATTAATACTAATACAACTACTAGTACTACTACTCATAATAATACCAATACTCATACCAATACTAATGCTGTTACGCATACTACTACTTATACTAATACTAGTACTTATGTTAACATTGATAATAATTAATCAAATAATTGAAGACTTTTCTAAATTCACATTCCGATGCTAATACCAAGACCAATCCTACCTCGAATACCAATACAAATATTAATGCCCTTGGCGTCAAGTCTATTAGTCAACCTAAAAAACTGGAACAGTATGATCTGTCTTATCACTCTCACCAAACTTTTTTCCATATTCATAGCTGCTCCAAGAAACATTAATAACATATAGTTAACAATTAGTTATAAAGCAAAGGCGATTCGCAGTGAGGCACAACCATAAAAGATGTCATATGGCCTGGGTTAGTAACTTTTTGGCAAACAAACCAGTTGACAAATGTGCGCGATATAAGAAACTAACAAAAATCGTTTGTCAGTTGCAGCAGCTGGCGGCGAGACACATTTCGTGGCGTTGCGTAGGTCGCGCTTCAAATTATAAACAACAAAAAAAAAAAAAAAAAAAAAAAAAACAGCTCACGAAACTTGGTTATTTCAAGAAATGTTCAAGAAAAGCAAACAATAAAACTTGAAACTAAAAAGAAACCGGCTTGAACTGTTGAAATATTTGGCTCGCTAGACTAGCGACTTCCTCGCGCATTTGCACTCGCATAGCACAGCCAGCACACCCACACCCATACTCACACTCACACTCGGTCACGTATTAGTAATGCGTATTACGTATACGCAATATACGCCGCAATGCTGAAACGCATTTAGTTAATCGCACAAATGCTTTTAATAAATATGTTACTCGCTGGGTATATTTGTTGTCATAATAGCCAATAAACCAAGCATACACACACTCCCACACACACACATACACACACACACACACACACTCACACTCACTCATGTGTGTGTGGCAGTCACTTCAATCCAAAGGCAATGACACAAATGTTTTATGGCCCTGTCAGGCAGTGGCAAGTCCTTTAGCCACTTGCTCCTGCCTTCCGCATAAAACACAGCCATTCCCATTCACATTCACACACCCATTCACACGCACACCAACACACACACGCGCACACATTGAGTGTGTATTTGTTGGCTCGTTCCTGCTTCTTGGGTCCACAAAATGCATTTCTAATTAAGTTAATTGCGGCAAATGCTAAACTTAAGTCACTAACCTAAATTAATAAAAGGCTGCGCAACCGACATGTGAATGTGAATGTGAATATGACTGCGTGTGTGTGTGTGTGTATGGCTTGTGTATGTGTAATACCCAGGAAATAAGTTACTGCTATTGCTTGTAATAGCTTACATGTCCTTCGGCAAGTGAGCTTTATGAGTTAGCTATAGAATTATAGTTACCGTTGCTGATTGACTGAGCTTTTAGCTGAAAATAAAAATAATTGAATGCACTTAATTTACTATTGATAATAACTTATTAAAATATATACATAAATATATCCTAGAGCTTATAAAGCCCTTGGACTTGTATCAATTAGATAGGGAGTAATTAATGAGCTTTCAAAGCTCTTCCGTGTTTTATGGATTGTAATTCAGTTTCATTCAAATTATTATCTAAAGTTTCTGCTAATTTTAATTAATTGCCTTAATGAGCTTTCAAAGCTCATCACAAATAAACTAATTTACTTTCCAGCACTCCTTATTTACTATTTATTTTCGGTTTCCAGCCAATGCTTAGCACTGAACCGAGCGACCCTCTGCCAACGCTTGTAGAGCAATAAATGTTTGCTTCGTGTTGCGCGTCTTGTTGTAATTTTATTTAATAACTGTTTTGTTGTTGTTTATGAAACATTTGCCGACGGCTGTCGGTTCATTTCACACACCAACAACGCCACAACACACACACTCACACGCACACGTTCAAGGCGGAAGTGAGCAGCGCGCGCGTGTGCTGTCGGCAGAGGCAGAGGGAGAGGCAGCGCCAGCGGCAGCGGCAGCGGCAGCGGCAGCGGGGGCAATCATATAAAAAGGGACAATTGGACAGCTGGGCGCCGCCTGTGGTGTCAACGATGCCATTTGGTTTTGGTTCAGTTCGGTTTGGTTTGGTTTGGTTTATTGTTCCACTTTTCATGTCAAAGTTATTGTAATTGTGTTAAGGCATTTCCCGTGTATATCCTACTCACACTCACTCACACACACACACACACACACGCACGCCTAGCTCTTACTGAGCTATAAATAAAAATCGGAGCAGTGCCGCAGGGCGGCACAGACACTTGTTTGACTTTGGCTCAGTCGCCATGTTGGTTGGCCCCTCTCTTCTCGCACTTCCTCCCTCCCTCTCCCACACTCTCTCCCCTCTCTCTCTCTCTCTCTCTCGCTCTCTCTATCGTCGCTACTTTTGCTTATGCTGATGTGTCTATGTATTTTTTAACGCACATCATTATCATTCCGTTTGTGTTTTGAACGGGCGCACAGCAGCTGCAAGCAGGCAAAGTCCAATTGCTGTTGACTGGGCGCAGCTTTCGCCAACTCACACTCAGCCCAAACACCCACTCAGCACACAAGCACACACACACATTCATATATATATATATATATATATACAAAAAGAATGAGCAAATAAAGGAAAAGCTTATGGTTTTTGCTGTTGCTGTTGCTGCTGTGTGTTCTCCCTCTCACTGCTTTGTTCTTTCTCTCTCTGGCTCACTCGTTGATTTTTGTTAGATTTTTGTTTTTTCTTTTTTTTTGTGTGGGCTGCTTGGCGTGGTATATAAGCCACTGAGTGTGACTTTGTGTGCGTGTGTGTGTGTTTGTATATACACTCGGAGTACAAATAACAAAAGGATACAACAAACTCAGAACAGAAAGTTTTGACACTTTTATACTTGGCTTGCAGCGACCCGAAACCAACCCAATAAACCGACCCATTCACATTTTGAAGGCAGTTGGAGTTGGAGGAGGCTCAGTGGGTTGTTTAATGGAGCCTGGCCCGTTTGTACTTCCAAAAGTCGAGCACATGAGCGTGTATGAGTGTTAGTGTGTGTGTGTGTATATATGTGAATGGAAATGGGTCTATTTGGGCTAATATCATTGTAACTTATGATATTCATATGATATTATTGCTTCTAGGCAAACTCAATCGCAGTACTGTGGATTGGGTTGCTTTGAAATGTTAAAGAGTTTAGTGTTTTGTTTTACGATTATAATTATAAGTGCTCCTGGGAGTTAATACAAACAAGAATAAGCATATGAAAAAGTACTTAAAGTATTTTGACTTGTTTAGGGGTATTTTATTACTTCAAATGGAAATTTTGTATTATGAGCGAGAATTTTCACTAAATTCAGAGGTTTTTCTAAATTAGAATTGACTAATAACTCTAACATAGACTAAATCGATTATAATAATCGATAATCAATAGTCGATAATAATAATAAGCGTTATCGGTAATTTGTCTTCAACTATAAGGGATTATATCGATACATTGATATCGATTAACACCGTTATCAAATCAATAGCAAATCGATAACATACAATGAGGTATGTTAACTGACAGGCACAGCAGTCTATGTATAAATACTCGATTGCCTAACTCAAGTCGACTTTGGCATAGTTCACAAATATATTCGCATTCTCTACATACAGCAGCTAAGGCATAACTCAACTGATATTATTTTTGATTGTCTTCAATAGAAACACGCTAATCACAATGAATAGCAAATTCCCAGGCAAACTGACAAGCATCAATAGGAACCACTGCTATGGCGGCTTCAATTATGAGAATTTTCTGCGGTAAGTAATGTTTGGACAACGGGCTGTGCAATGTCTGAAAAGGAGAGTTCGTCCTCAGCAACGAAGAGTTGAAAAATGTGGGGTACGAAGGACCAACGCCTATTACCAGCGGCACCACTGTGGTGGGCTTACATTTCAATGGAGGCGTCATGATTGGCACGGATACCAGGGCAACACGCCTCAATCTGATTAGCTCGAATACTTCCCAAAAGATTCATCGACTGCATAATAATATATAGTAAGTGACCGATTGATCAGTTAGCGGCTGATCCACTCTGACAACCACTTCCTTCTGCTTAGCTGCGGTGGCAGCGGCTTCGCCAGCGATCTGCTCAATTTGGCCCGTCTGCTGGAGACACAGATGGAATTGCATTACAAGATCACGCGTAAGCGACGGGTGCCCGTCATCTGTGCCAAGCAGCTGACCAAGACCCTGCTGATACGCCACATGGGCCGCATGATGATCAGCTTTGTGCTGGGTGGTGTCGACACAAGCGGCGTGCACCTGTACAGCGTGCACTTCGATGGCACCACCGAGATGTGTCTGTACAACTCCATTGGTTCTGGCCAGTATGGCGCTATGGGCATCTTGGAGGATCGCTGGAAGCTCGGCTTGACCGAGGATGAGGCACGGGAACTGGTTGTCGATGCGGTTACTGCTGGCATTAACAACGATCTGGCTTCTGGCTCGAGCGTTGATCTCGTTATCATACGCTCTGATTACAGCGTTGATAAATGCAGCGAGATAATCCATACGCCCCTGAGGCCACCGCTTAAACCATTTCCCGAAAAGATGAAGTTTAAGAAATTAGTGAATAATATTCACATTGAACAGGAATATGTCACTTATCTAAGTCATATAATACCAAAGCAAATCAATGATTGTATTATAGTGAAGCCCATCCGACGAGATGCAGTGCGTGCCGTAGCAGCACTCATAAAGATTTCGCTCAAACGTAGCGCAGATGATATTGATGTTGATGGTGAGCCGCCCAGGAAGAAAAGAAAAATCTCGGATCCCGAAGAGGACCAATAAATGCTTAAACTTATATAAATAAATATGTACATAAAATATTATTTCGGAATTTAAGTTCAAATAGCGGAAATGAGCATTCAGCTATCCAGTGTTGGTAAACAGAGCAAAGGCAGCTCAGCTTCAGCTCAAATATAAACCAGTTACTTATCGATAACGATAACAGCTTTGTACAGCGTTGTTACGCACAAAATTCAAACTCAAGTTGTGACCGTCGAGTGTATTTTACTGACATTTATGTACTTTATTTTCATTATTTTTAGGGTTAACAAAAATGGTTGTACATAAAAGACGTTTTGTTTTGTTGTTTTTTGTGTTGGCTCGCATTGCACAGTTAACCATTAAATTACATAAGACATATATAATTTGACATTGCCTATTTGCCCCATCGTTCAGCGCATTATTCTCGGTTTCTCTTTCCTTAATTGATAATTAAACGTGTTTTTGTTGAGAAGCTATTTCGAGTGAGTCGAAGTTTGGAAATTTTTCTTACAGTTATCATACTCTGTACAGGTAAAAGATTTTTACACATTTCTGTTGCTTGGGAGTTCGTCTACAAATCCATTATAATATTTCAATTATCATACCTCTAAGTGGTTTCACAAACATATATATATATATATATATTTATCTAGGTAATTTTTCGTATGCTTTAACCGGACCCAGCACTTTTGCGCTATTTAATATTGTAGCTAATTTTGTTTTAAAAATGTTTTTGCTTAGTTGTTAAATATGTTTCTCGCTTTTTTTTTTTTTTTGTTTTGTTTTCATATAATATATATTTTTAAATATATAATCATATATCTTGAAGTTTTATTGTATAAGCAGCCTGTTAGATTTGCTCAACGACGGTTTTTAGACGCTAGAGTTGAAGTTTTGTTCTTCTTTTGATTTATACAAAGTTTTTCAAACGATTTACAAAAGCAAATGGAATCAAAATGCTCATTAAAACATTTGGTGTAAAAATACAAATTAATAATATTGATTCATACACATCTTCAGTTTCTATATGTATATAAATATATCAATAATTTTCTATAGTTCTTTGTCTTCTTTCATTTTTTTTTTCTTTTCCTGTTGCGCTACTTAAGATTATTGTACAAGCAAATCAAAACCATTTGAGGTCTAGTGTAAAACGAAACATTTTCAATATTTCCAAACATAGAGAAAAGAACATTACAAATTACAACGAACAATTCTTAAAACAAAACATGGAACCAGATCGGAACCATTCGGAACCACTTGATCATCGAAACGTCCTCTTCTCTGGCCTAGCTCCAGCTGCTGCTTCGCTCTACTGATACTCATCGTCGCTGCTTAGCAGCATCGTTTTCTCGTTGTAGTTCTGACTAATGGTGGCCACACGCTGTCCGCCCGGAATGAATTTACGCTGATTGCCCAGCGTCTTGGATGCCACGCAGCTGCTGTTTCCACCTCCGGTTGCCACCGCATTGTATCCGCCGCTGCCTGCTGCGGCGCCTCCCATGGTAGCAGCTTGGTTGCCACTGTTTGGATCATCCGGATCGTAGCTGGAGACACGAATGCCACGCGAATTCTTGCCACCTGCACGAAGGTTTTATTTACTTAAAGGTTTCATAGTGTTAGGAATTAACAAGAGATTCGACATTCATGCAAAACGCAGGCTTTCTATACGTATATATATAAATATATATAAATGTGAACATTGCAAGCAAAAGGAAAGGCGACGTAGACGTAGTTAAGCTTATTGTACATTTATTTAATACAATTAATTTAAAGATAGTTTATACAATTTTTTTAAACATTTACAAAATGATTTATAAAAAATAAGAAACATAAAAAGCACAAGCTTTCGATTTGAGTCTATCACAAAATAAAATCAAAAAGCAATGTTTTTTCTTGTTTTGTTTTTGTTTTAGTTTTTTTTTTTTTTTTCTTTTTTTTGGTATGTTTGAGCTAAAATTGATATTGCAATCGAAAGATTTGTATATATTCGTAAGTTTTAACATTTAAATGCAAAATAAGCTAAGAACATGAAGTGTGAGAGTTTCAAGAATATTCCACACAAAATTTGCGAAGATAAAATTGTAAATTTCTATTGAGTCAGGAAACAGTTTGTAAATTTGTTTAGGGACAATGCTTCATTGCATTGCCATTTATACAAAATAATTACATAAGTATAATAATAAAATCTTTGTTTACACATACATATATAATATTATACAATATTATCAATTTATATATAGTGTATGTCGAATAAAATCTAACATTTAAATAAGTTGATAAAAGGCTTAAATCGTAAACGTAAACATAATATATCAAAGAAATACACACAAATCAGCAGAAGAGGGAACGTTAAACAAGGTTATGTGAAGTGTTTCAGAGTACATCATTCAGTTACATAAAGTTCTAAGGCATCTAGGCAATTTTATAGTTATTGGGGTTTTCGAGTGCGCGCGCTTTCTGTAAGTAACTATGCCTAATAAGTATTTAATTCATAATCTTTTTTATAATTATTTTAAAGCGACAACAAAAGGCAACTGTGGTGTCAATTGTTAGCTTTAAGTACACTTGATTTGTCTTTAAACTGTTGTTTTTTTTTCTTTTTTTAATATTTATTTGTGTGTTATTATTTCCCTCCATTTGTTTTGGAATTATAGTTAGTGTTTAGTAGCGGGCATCGCTAGAGTTTTGTTTTTGATGTATTTTGGATTTGTTTTTAAGAGTTTTAGAGCTTTTCGTAACGCTGAGTAGAGGTTACTTCTGCAAAAGATAAGAAACAGAAAGAAAAACAAAAGTGTAAAACATAATGATAATGTAATGCAAATGGAAAGCAAAGTAAAACTGATAAGATTCAACAATCAACAGCTACAGCGAGCAGGCAACAAGCATTCAAAGAGGGACGAAAAATATTGAAAGTAGAAAAGCGAAAGAGAAAGAATTTACCTGAACTATATTGTGTGTATTGTTGATACTGTGGATGGAAATTGTGTATAGCATCTGTCATAATATCCTTGGGATTCATGGTTTCCTGGAAAGAAGAACATGAAAACGTAAGGGATTTGCAGAGAAAGATGCTTACAAGACTTACCTTGAGACTGCTGGAAATAGACTGCATGGTGACAGAGCGTCCATGGCCATCGCCAATGCAGCTGCGCGCATAGACCTATAATAAACAGGTACGAAATTTGTAAATAAACACTGATATGCTTTACGGCTATATCAGCAGTAGCACAATCTATAAAAATCATTTCCCCACATTCATAAACCTCTACTTATCGCATATCTAATTATAAGTTGCGCCCCTATATCTACGATACCACAAATAGGGAATATACCCATGAATCACATGCCAAGCATGACTGTTGCTGATAGTAAAATCGTGTAAGAATTTGCTCTTGATTGCAAAACTTTTGTAGTCAGTCACTCAAGCGTGGCATATTTTACTGATAAGTCGAAGTGAACTCAAACTTATCTTATCGGATGCTCTATACCTGTGCGATCTAACTCACCTGATAGGGAAAAGCATAACGCAGCGCAATGGCAGCAAACAGCATTTCAATGCATATGAAAAAGTTCTGATAGCCAGCGGAAACGGTACCAGCCGAGGTGACAGTGCCAGCACTGTCCACAATGGGCGATATGACCTGCGCCTTCTCGAGTATGGCCAGACCCACGCCCTGCCAGAATGACAAGAAGATTACTGACTTGATGGTGCAGAATTTCAAGACAGGCTCAAATGGTGTCAGTAGATCGCGTGTGGCAAAGTAAAACAGATATAGACCATACAGAGCCAGCGAAACGGAAATGTTATAAATGATGGTTATGTAAATGTAGCCGCCATCAGCGCTGTAAAAGAACAAACAATAGATTAGGCAAACATTTAAGATTGATTACCAAGTACAAACCTCCAATCACCATCATGATAATGTCCAAAGGCCTGCAGAAAGATGATTATGAATGCCACCAGTGGCTTAACCAAGCAGAACTGCAATGTGGCCTGCTTGCAGAAGCGCAAAAATCCAATGGTATATGTCTTGCCCTTTAAACAGCATGTGCCGTACAAGCAGGAGGTCTTTATGGGCTTGCCACGTATCTCAGACATGATGTTGCCCTCTCCGCCTAGATACTCATAGCATAGCGACAGAAAGTTGTAAATCACAAAGGCTGTAAAAGCATATTTAGGCAGCGATTAGAACAGACTAAACAAGAGAGTAAGAGATTACGGAAATAGCGCACCTTCATAGCAATCGCGCACCGTAAAGAAGTAAATGTAGACGTTGTCGGAGTTGAAGAACAGCAAGCTAATCCATGAGTAGGTTGCATAGATGGGTACAATGAACAGTATACGGACTATCCAGCGCTGCTCCTGTGGATTGGTATACCAACGTAAATGCTGATAGATCTGAAAGCGATATATGTGATTAGGTAAGTGTTTAACTATTTAATTTCATGATTTGAGTGCCTACTCACCTGTTGACATGTGACAAACAGCGCAGCCCAAACAAATACCCCAGCCAGCACCTGAGCTGTTTTGGTCTGCAGGAATATGCCATCGCCCACATGAAGGAGGGGATCCAATGGTTCGGGTGCCACGCCCATTTTAACAACGTAGTTCGTATTCGGTTTCAGGGTCGTCGATGCAGAAGCAGCAGTATCCGCAGTAGCGTTACCAGTCGCAGCAGCAGCAACGGCAGCGACGCTGCTCACAGTTATAGCCGCCTCAATGAGACTGGCCGGCGTTGTGCTCATTCTGCAGCAATAAAGTCGAGTTAGCAATTAGATAAAAGTGTGTAAAAATAGAGAGAAGAGAGAGAAAAGCAAACACTTTGATTAGGTACACAAACTTGTTTACTTTTTGACAGTCCACTCAAAACTTTCTCAGCTACAAATGTTAAATTATGAGAGACAGCCTGCAATATGCTCAGTAAATGAGGTCAACGGCAAAATGTGGAGCAGTGTAGAGAGAAACACGCATTAGATCATCATTATCATCATCATCATCATGAATATAGCAACTGACACGCAATATTATTAAATGGACTAGCAATAAATTTACGTGGGCCGCTCTTGCTAGCGTGAAAAAGTTTTTCTCTCTCAGGGTCAGGCTCTAACTGCTCTATATCGATTCTATACTCGAGTTTTATGTACAAACTTTACAACGTAGGTAAATACAGCTGTGTATCAATCAATATTCAAGTGTGAAACAAGCTGCATGCACGCGAAGCTGTTCAATGGCGACGCAAATTGAGGCAATTATATATGCATTAATATGCAAGTAAATGACAATTAGGCACACACTTTGGTTCATTCAACTGAACGTGTTTTTATATTTCCATTTAATTTAAATGTATTAGTTAAACTGCGTAAAACAAAGAAAAAAACAGTTAATCTTCAAAAATTCTACAAAATCAGCTGGTGCAGCGCATTGCAAATCTCCACAAAAACAGTGTTGTCCTACAAAATAAAAAGACGGCGACCTTGTTGATATTTGGAATACAATAACAAAGAGTATGTTAATATCAGTGCTCCTGTTTATTGAATAACAAAGAGGAAAGAAAAAAAAAAGAAAATACAAAAATAACACAAACGTGACTCAGGCTTATGCATAACGCAAACTTTAACAGAAGTAAAGTAAAGCGTAAATTAACAAATTCTATGCACACTGAGAAACCCAAAAAGTGTGAACTCATAAACAAATCTACACGAAATACATACATATATAAATATCTAGCAAAAAGAGAAATGCCAGCTAGAAGCAAGCGAAAAATAAAAGCAACAACAAGTTGCTGTCTGCTTAAAGATACAGAGATATATTGGCACAAAGCGAGGTCTCCAAAAGTCTCCACTCTGCAAATTGAAGTAGCAGAAGCAGCACGGAAACGTTTTTGACAGATACGAAGAAAATACTATACGTATGTGTGCATATGTATATATATATATATGTGTAGGTAGGTTTGTGGGAGTATGGGCCGAAATCAAAACCAGCAACAATTTCAGCCAGCACTAATTACATTTTTTGTCTGCTTTGTGTGGCTTCTGGGTGAACAGTCAAATTGATTTTCGTGCATGTGTCCAAAATATAAGCGCATACACTGTAAATAAATACGAGGCTTAAATGCCAACATATGCGACCTCTCCTGTTGACGAAGATACCTGTCACTGAGCTGCTTATCAAATCACTCACATACATGCACACACACTCTACCCTACAAATATAGCTCACTCACACTTGCTTATCAAATGCGAAAAATAAAAACACACACACGCACACAAATATATATACTCATCAAATTTCGTCATCAAAAATGGGTATTTTATTTGCTGCTTGTCCGTTTCAGGGAAATCAACTTTTGCACACACACACACACACACAAATTACAACACGCACATTGTAAATGCAACTTTATTACCTCTTTTAAGTGTAGCTTTTCTCGATTTGCTTTTGCGTTTAATTTTCACAGCTCGAAATTCCGTTTAATTTTGCTGCAACAATAACCACTTCAATTTTTTCTTCGTCGCTGCGACGCGAACTATGGTTCGTGCTCGTCTGCTGATTAAAAGGGAGACAACACAAACACGTTCATAACGAAAATATAACACACAGGATTTATTTATTTATTTTTTTTTTATATTTACGTGCTGAGTTTTATATCTAATTCCCACGAAATTTCAGCAATTTTTACACATTCACTAGCATGCGAACCAAGATTGTTGATAACTTATCGATATATGCGATGTTTACTTTGTTTTTATATATCAACAATACATTGTCAGGGATGATGCTATTAGTTATCGATATATTGTTTTTTTTTCGAGTGTGTTATACGATATTCTGGTATATTTGCAGCTGTTCAAATGAGATCAGCGTTGTTGTAATCGATTATCATTTCGATATACAAAAAAGTTCAGTCATGGAAAATCAAAACTCTCATTTGTTTACTTATCTGTGTCGAACTTTGAACTGCCGCTGCAGATTGTTGCAAATGCTTAAATAATGTAAACACATTGTGGTTATCAAACGGTATGGACTTTCGTAACGCCCGAGCACGACAACCGGAAATTGTGCGTTCCGTACAAAAGGATGCACGTTACACCAATGAGCTGTCCGAGGATTTATCAGATATTTTGCGACTAAGTGGACCGCGCAACTGGATCAAATATAATCAATTGTGCCAATTGATAGCAAATTTGAGTTATCATGGCTTTGCTTCGTTAAACAATCTACAAACACTCGGCGAGGAATACACTGGCATCATACAGGTCGACGAAGACTATAAGCATATACCCAGTCGATTGGTTAGTAGATCTAGAAAATATATAGGTGACTCTTTCTAAATATCTTACCTTTAGCTGCAATTGGTGGCTATCATACTGGAATTTGGAGGCGATGCTTTGTTTCTGCGTGTACTGCAAAAGCTGGAGTTGCACATAGCTGCACATGAGGAAATTGTCCCAGATGCAAAGAAGCAACTGCAAAAACTCATACAGTACATGCGACTGTCGCCAAGTTATATTAAGGCATTGCACAAGTCGCTGTTCTACTTGGATGCCCGCAAGTATCAGTTGTCCAAGCGTACCACAGGCATAAACTACGTGCTCATCCGGCACTGGCTACAGCCAGAGTTCTCGCTGTATGGCTACAAGATTTTGGGCATTATAACATTCCTACAAGTCACCGTCTCGCTGGCCATTGGCGGTTGGGAAGCATGGAAGGAGCACAAACGCCAGCAGTTGGAGGCACTCAAGCAGGCGGCCAAGAGATTCATGCAACGGGAGAAGCAGTCAAAGCCATTGGCGGCGGATGTGCCGCAGTGCATACTCTGCCTGGAGCCAAGGCAGAACGGCAGTCTAACACCTTGCGGTCACCTCTTCTGCTGGAGCTGCATACTCGATTGGCTGGAGGAGCGCGACGAGTGTCCACTGTGCCGTGAGTCACTGAAGAAGTCGCAGGTGATTCAGCTGCAGAATTATGCTTAAGAACGACTTTTTTATGTTTCTTTTAAATATTAATTTATTGACGAACTGATGTACATGTTCTATAATAATAATATAGATATATTTAATTGCTTTGGCGGCACTCGGCAACTTGACGGTGTATAGTGACCCTCATTGACCCCGTTCTCTAAGTCTAACTTATGCTTAACTATTTACAAATTGTATTCGATTTTAGTGCCTGAACCTTGGCTTTAAATAATATCTAAATAAACCGTACGATTGAAGATTTGCTTACGCCGGCGAGACTCAAATGCGGAACGGGCCTCCGACGGCGACTCGAAAGCAACGCGTGCATCACCCGTGGGCTTACCCTCGTCATTGAAACGCCGTATAATGTCATCCGGACTGAGTTTGTAGTCATTGAAGAAGCGCAAAATATCCTTAAGGTCCGCCTTGAAGGGCACATTGCGCATGGCTACCACGCAGCCCGCACGATTGAACTTGTCTGGGATGCCATTCTCCTCCGGTTCGCCGTTGCCATTGTTGGCATTGATGCTGGGCGGAATCAGGGCCGGACTAATTGGTCCATCATCGTTGCCCAGCTCTTGGCCCACGCGACCAGCAAAGGGATTAAAATGTTGCTTGATATTGTTGCTGTCATCACTGTCCAGCTGCAACTGTTGCTGTGGCTGTTGCGGTTGCCCATTGCTGGCATCATCAAAGCGACTCGGACCACGACGTCGTGACTGCTGCTGCTGCTGTTGTTGTGGTTGTTGTTGTTGTTGCTGCTGCTGCTGCTGCTGTTGCATGGGCGGCGACAGGGGCGCAGCTGAATCCAGCCTAGGTCCATTGCCGCCAGGGAAATAGTCCATAAACGGTTTATTCATGCGATCCGCAATCTCCTGGGGCATAATGGGCGTCAGACGCAGGCCACGCCCACGAAAGCGACGATTGTGAAACTCTCTGATGGCCATTTTGGCATTCAGCGAGTCCACAAACTCGACGATGAACTCGCCCGCACTCTGATTGCGATCGTTGAATAGCATCTCGATGTGCTCGATGCGCAGATTCTCCGATACGAATAATTCACCCAAATCATTGATGCGTGTCGCATATTCACAGTTGTGGACACGCACAAAGACGTCCTCTGCCCGCCGTTGTTGTTGTTGTTGTTGCTGCTGCTGATGTTGGTGATGCTGTTGTTGTTGTTGCTGTTGCATGGGATGATTGTTGTTGAAATTGTTTTGCAACATGCCAAAAGGCCCCATGTTGTTGTTGTTGTTGTTGTTCATCATGTTGTGCATGCCATTGCCATGATTGTTAATACCGTTATTTTGCTGCTGAAAGGCAAAAGGTGGCACATTACCGTTATGCATGGCAGTGTTGACAAACGGTTGCAAATTGTTGTGATGATTGCTGCTGTTGTTGTTATTACTATTGTTATTATTGTTGTTGTTGTTGTTGTGTGTATTTTGTGGCTGTTGTTCGTGATTGCGTCGACGCGGGTCATTATTAAATTTGGCCATGGCCAATAAAAGCTCTTGTGGAGGCGGTTGTTGTTGTTGTTGTTGTTGTTGTTGTTGCTGCAACTGTTGCTGCTGTTGTTGTTGTTGCTGCTGTTGTTGTTGCTGCTGTTGTTGTTGTTTTTTGCTCACCTGTTCACGCTCAGCATCCTCACGCTGCTGCTGCTCCTCCTTCAGCAGCTGCTCGCTGGCACGTCGCATCTTCTCCCTGGCATTCTGCATCTCAGACTGACTGCTGGCGCGCACGCGCAACTTGCGAAAGCCAATATAATGCCTGGAGACATCCTCGAGGGCCGAGCGTGCCTCATTCTCGCGCGCAAAGAGCACAAAGGCAACAAATTCACGGCGATTGTTGGGACTGGGAGCCAGCAGGATGTCCACAATGGTCCAGGTGGCCGAAAACATTTTCATAATGTCCTGCTCGGTGGTAAGCTGCGGCAAGTCCTCAACGTACAGCACACTGATGGGGGGCAATGCAGGCGGCCCAGCTGGTGCACGCTCAGCCGGACTGCTGCCGCTGTTGCCACGCTGGGCACGCTCATCCACCTGTTCGAACTCCTCATCGGAGATGGGCACAATCTGCACCAGGCGATCGCGAAAGAGCGTGTTGTTGCGCAGCAGCGCCTTCTGGGCGCTGGACACGCGCGAGAACTCGATGTAGGCGACGCCAGTGCGAGTACCGTTCGGTCCACTCACAATCTTGATGCCATTGTGCGGTATGTAGAGGCCGGCAAAGTACTTGCGCAGATCACTGTACGAGGTGCTGGGGCACATGCCGCTGATCTTGATGTAGCACGTCTCGGCGATCAGTATGGGCGCGGGCAGGCCGGCAGTACCAGGGCCAGCACCGCCAGCGCCAGCAGCAGCAGTCGGCCCGGGCGAGCTGCCCATGCCAGCAGCTGTCTTGGCCGTCTGCTGCTGCAGCAACAGTTGCTGCTGCTGCTGGAATAGCTGCGGATACATCTGGGCATACGGATTGACATTGGCAAAGGCTACGGGCTCCTGGGCCGACTGCTGTGGCTGTTGCTTGGCCGACTGCTGCTGTTGATGTTGCTGCGGCAACTGTTGCTGCTGCTGCTGCTGCTGCTGCTGCTGTGTGGCAGCTGTTAGATTGAGATTGTAGTTGTTGGTGGTCACATTGCTGGTGGTATTATAGCTCTGTAGCACTGGCGGCAGCACGTTCATCATGCCCATCTGCTGCTGCAGACCGGGCATAGCATTTAGTCCTGGCGGCACAGCTGCACCAGCAACAGTTGCTATGGTCGCTGCTGCAGCTGCCGCTGCCACTGTCGGTGGCAAGTTGGCGCCCATTGCCCAGGGCAAGAGATTGGGCACGGCACCATGGGCCTTTGGTAACATTTTGAGCTCACGCTCGCTGCTGTCGCCGCGCAGCTCAGAGCGACGCTTGCGTCCACGATCGCGAGACGCACGATCGTGACTGCGATCGCTGTCATCGGAGCTAGTGGACCGACTGCGGCTGCGGCTAAAGAGCGCCAGATCGACTGTAGCTGGCTTGTCGACGGCGACCTTGAGGCCGCCGACATCAGCCAGTGATATGCCTGCCTGCTGTTGATATGCCAAAAATGAGGGCACGCCCGAGGCAGCTGCAACCACCGAAGCAAGCTGCTGCTTGAGCTGCTGTCCCTGTTGTCCCTGCTGCTGCTGCTGCTGGCCAAGCAGAAAACTGTTCAGGCCACCAATAATTGGCGGCTGTGGCACCGGCGGCATCGCTGCTGCTGCAGTTGCTATCACCGACGCCGCCACTGGCTTGGGCATGGGCATCGGCGTGGGCGTGGCAACAGCAGCTGGACTCACATTGCGCGCCATTTCGATGACCTTTTGCATTTCGGCACGCGAGGACAGCAGCAAGCGCACTTGAATCTCCATCAGCTTCTCACGATCCTTGAGCATGGCGCAGCGAGCATCCTCGTCGGTGCTGTTCAATTTCCCACGGAGGGAGGGAGAGAGGGAGAGAGAAAGAGAGAAGGGCAAAGGCTTAAAGTTAAAGGATAACACACAGAACCATTTAAAGAGACTTTTGGAATCGACCTGGGCCTCAATCTCTGCCTCTAGCCAGAGATACCAACTCTGCTTACTCCATACAATTACATTTCAGAGAGAGTGACTGAGAGAGAGATAGTAACAGTGTGTTAACAGAGTGTTTGTTCTAACTACCTGAAAGCGATGAATGCGTCGCCCATTTCGCCACCGATTATGTGAACACCGCCCTCCGGTATCGAGAGGCCCGTGAAGAAATTTCGTATATCTCGAGCATTTGCCGTCCACGGCAGATTTTGCAAACGAATAATGACACTCATCTTGATTCAAGACTCAGTTTTGTTTCTATTTATTTGTTCTATAGTTTTTTTTTTCGGACTTTTACTTTTTGTTTCTTTTTATTTGTTCAATCAAAAAAGCTTCGAGCACAGCCTTCCTAAGCAGTCGAATCCCACATCTGCTTCAGCTCCACTTACTGCTAGCCGAGTCCCAGCAGGTTTGTCAAGCATCTGAAATGAGAATCATACGACTTATGGAGAGAATACGCTAACATTTTCTACACACTATATATATAGGTATGAGATTATAATTTAAGCTGAATGCGAAGTATAGATATAGCTCAGATAAGAAGCATTTTTCGTATTTTCCATATTTTATTCATTCAGCTTATTCATGTCTTAATAAAAGTTTGATATATATAATATGTTTATGAGATATTATATATTTTATTTATATTTTTTTGTAGATCAGTATGTTATACTCATAGATAATCTATATCTTTATCAGAACCAGTTCTATAATATGCTGAATTGATCGAATATCTTGATTTATGGGAATACTCAAAGCTTCCGTCCCAGCAAGACAAATTTCAAATATATTTTTTGAGTTCATCTATTTGATTAAATTAATCATACAATATAATCTATTATAGTAAAAAAAACTACAGCAAGAACGATCGACTAACAGTATTACTCTGTGCTATGATAATATATCCGGTATATATCCGGCCCAAAATATATTTACCTTTAAAATATTAGCTGTACTTCTACAGTTTACAGAGCAAAACTTTCAAAAGGGAATACATGTTATATATGATAATTTTCGTTTACCGGAAAACTTACCAAGATTTTTAATGCTTAGCCAAAAACAAAAAAAAATTATTTCGTTTATATTAAGTCCACTTATATTGATATTTTTCGTAACCAAACTATTGGCATTTATTATCCATTTCGATTTAATCTTTTCAAGCTTTTCGATATATATGCGAGTATACGCCCCATTAGAGGCGTGGCAATAAAAACTATATGTTTGACAGTTTTAGAACTGGAATTGAGATATTTTTGCACATCGAACAGATATTACGCAATGGATTAAGTTTATTCGTGTAATTTTTGTTGAAATTGCAGCAGCATTAAGTATCGGGCAAGAGGTGCAGCAGATATATAATATATGTATGTATACGTATAAAATAATTTATTAGATAATTTATTATACAGAAGCATTATCTATGAAGCAATAGGCACATTTATTAAATTTCTGAAAATTTAGTCTTTGAACTTGCAAAGCCTTTCTTATAAAGTCCCGGATATATACCTATATATGTATATAGATTAGCTATACTCTTCTAATCTCTTGTGGCATTTATGACAACTCCATTAAATATTGTAGCCATATTGATAGTCTCCTGTGTTAGCTGAATCGCATTGACATTTCAACACGAGCCAGATTCTCACACAAACTGCGAGATTGCGTGCAACAAATGTGGCAAGTCGGGCGACTGTCTGTCTGCGGCGTTGCATAAGAGCGACCAGTTTGCGCCGCTAATGCCACTAATGAAGCGCGAGAGAGATTATCGAATGACAATTAGAAAGATTTTCACATTTCGCCTCTTTCACTTGCCCACACACACACACACACACACACACAGGCACAGGCACAGAGAGAGGCATAGACTCAGCGGTGGGTGACCTTCGATGAAGGTCGACTGTCGCACGTATGGAGACATAACTATGAAACTATGCTACTGGTATTGAGCAGACCCTATTGCTAATTGATAGTGTTTCACGTTTCAATTTCCTCATTAGATGCACTCAATTACCTGTTGAATGTGTAAACTGTCTATACCAAAAATGAAAACCAGTTGATCAGATTGAGCGTAAATGGGAAAGCGATTATGCAGCTATAATTTAATACGCGTTGCAAGTGCCGCCGCCGCTGCCGTTGCTTGTGGCAGTGACATGTGCAACTAAGTAGACAACAACCAACAGCCGCCGCCACCAACAACACCAACAACAACAACAACCGACATAAAACAAAAATAAGCAGGAGTAGGAGCTGGTGGCCTGTTTCATTTGTGTCCACATTTGTTTGTTTGTATTTTCTTTTTCTTTTTTTGTTTTCTTTCTGTTGCAGCTGATTAACGCGAAAAGTTTAACAGGAAACTCAACGCCAACTCCTTCCGCTTGGCTATATAAAAAGGCATTGTTGCGCCAACTGGGCCGCAGTTACAACCAAAACATTTGATCGCGTTGTTGTCGTCGTTGTCGTTGTCGTCGTCGTTGTTGTCCTCGTCGTCGCTGTTGTCGATCATCGATCGAGTGTTCGAGCATTCAAAAGAAATGAAATTCGCAATTGTGAGTGATAGACATATTAATAATAAATTCTGCCAAACATATATCAGAGCGATATAAACATACAATACATGCAGCTCTACTAGCTATATAGAGTACAGTTCGGATTACATTTGTGGCCTCAGCAATTGTACATCATAAGGGATGTCAGTGGAGCGCCAACAGCAGCAGCTTAAGTATTAGCTCAAATATAAATAGTTTCGGTTTTTAGAAATTTGATTGTTATACCAAAAAAACATGCGAGTATTTTCAGTTTCCAGTGAGCAGATGTTATCATTTATTTCAGATATTTAATATCCCAATAATACGTATATGTCCGATCATTAAAGATTCCACTAGCTTATTATCTAACAGTTGAGTGAGAGATTCAATTTCGCAATTCTGTTTATTTATTTCTATCTAATTGATTGATCAGTGATAGTTAGAATCTTACGATGATGTTTCGAGATATTTTTAGTTGTTCCAGCTACATTTAACGGCACTTATATACGTTAATCCATGTGATACGCTTTTCTGGACAGCTGAAATTTAGACTACAATAAAAATTGGAATCTTAAAGCACGTAAAAAGCCAAAGGCAGCTTAACATTAAAATTTTAAATGTATATTTCTTTATTAGTATCATAAGAATAAAGAGCTCCAAGAAATATATATACACTTCCGATCTTTAGCAATTTATCTAGCAGTAATCAGATCAATATCAATCATTGCAGATTCCGTTCAGAAGAGTCGAACGAATTATAGCTTTCATATAAAGTAGATGTTGAATGCATCTAACTAAGAGATCCTTCATAGAATTGCTGAAGTTAATGATATTTTTGGATTATTAATAACAAAAATATTAGAAAAGGAAACTATAGGAAATTATATTTAGTCAATGAATTCGATTGGTTTGATCTTAAAAAATTAACTTAAGCTCGTTTAATAGATAAAACGTTGTCAGATTTTAATTATATATATACTATATGCACGAGATGTCAGCAGACTTATATTCTAAAGGCCAATTAAATATTGCTAAGAACCAAGAACACGGTTGGAGCCAAAGCCACAGATAGTAGTATTAGTTCGTTATGGTTCGGTTATAAGCACCTATATATATCATTGTATATGGCACCTACATATATTATACAATATTATCTATAATATTCCCTATATTAGGCTCAACAGATCACTGGCAATCGTTCAATGGCCTTACTAACCATGAAAGCGATTCAACTAAAATAAAATAATGAAATCTTGCCACTAAATCTTATATTCTAGACGATGTCGGCACTGGGGCTGCTATTGCTTGTCGGCGCCCAGGGCACTACCATAATCAGCATTAAGTATCCGCCACAAGGCGCCGACACTGAGGTGCTGGATCGCACTCAACCGGCGAAGAGAGATCTCAGCCTAAGCTATGCGGCCACCAATATTGATTCAAAGGAGGGCACGCGTGTCAAGACGATTACAGTGATCAAGAACGTGGGCGGTATTGGCGAGTCGAGTGCGGCGAGCAATAAGCAACAGAAGCTGGCCATCAATCCCGAGCTGCACAAGGATGAGGAGTGGGCGAATGCTTTTCGTGATAACTTCGAATCGTACGGTGGTTTGCCGGAAGTGCCAGATATAGATGATCTATTTGACTTTGTGAATAAGAAAAAGGTCACAGCGCCACCCGAAAAAGAGATCAAGAAGCAGCCGAAGCCTACAGAGAGCACGACAAAGGCGCCGCCACCACCGCCGCCACCAACAAAGGCAACCAGCGAGCATGCCGAAGATGCGGACGACAGCGATGAAGCAACCGTGGAGAAGATTAAAGGCGATGCCGAGCTGTTGCCACATATCAAACAGGCGAATATATTGCGGCTGCAAGCGTTGACTTTGAGGAAGCAGCAACAGCTGCACCAGCAGCAGCAGCAACTAGAACAGGATCAGCAACCAGATAAGCGACTGCGCACACGCGAGTCTCTGATCAATGTTAACTACTCGACGCCCATGCATAAGGTTAGCCAGTTCTTTGAGAACTATGTACAGGTGTTGCCGAATGGTTATGACTACACCAAGCCGCAGCAGCCACAGCAGCCTTGCGCTCTGCCATCGCCTCCAAATAGCATACAGGTAACAACGCCATCGGGTCGTACCTACAATATACCGCAGAGCAATAGCAGTGGCATTAATGGCGGCGCAAATCATCCCTACCTGGCACCATCTCTAGCCAAGAGAACACAGTTGCCGCCAGCAGCACCTACTCAGCCACAGCCACAGCAGCAGCCGCAACCACAGCCAAATTTCTCCACGGTTAATTCGCTTGTGCCGCCCATTGTGCAGAAGCCGCTGGGTAATAATTTTCCAGTAAATGTGCCTCAGCAGCAGCAGCCACTGGTACCTGCACCGGCACCGACTCAAGGCCAAGGCGTAGGTGCCGCTGGACCTTCCACTAGCCAGCGTCCCTATGTCGCGCCCAGTCTACGCAACAATGGTCTGGGTATAAATCGAGGCCCGTCCACGCCGCAACCGCCAGCACTGCCAGCGTATGTTACAGGCAATGTGAATGGTGCGTCTGGCTATCCTACCAATTCATATGGCGCCAATCGTCCGAATACATTTCGATCGCGTGGCTTAAAATATTAAAATACTGTGTAATCTTACAACTAATAGATATTTTAAGACTTCTTGATGTGTCGATGCATATGTATGAAAGCGTATTCCTAAATATACCACACACACACTCACACTCACATAAACACACATACATACGTAACACATGTCCAAAGGTACAGGCTGGCTGGATAAATCAATAGCGTTGGCAAAGTGATACGTGACGCGATGATAAGCACTTTGTATAGCTGGACCAAGCTGTTAATTAATTACATGTCCAAAAGAGAACCGAAGTAGTTCTTGTAGTTGTAGGTGTTATTCGTTGACTGGCGCTGAATTCTACTAATGTATTTGTCGTCGCACTATGTAGTACATACATTTTTGCATATGTATGCATGCATGTTTGTACTTTTATCAATGAACTTTTACTCACCAATGGCAAACCATAAAAACGCAACGCAAACTTATTGAGGACCAATGCACAAAGACAGAAGAGCTCGGGTTTTTCGTTTAGCTCAAACGCTATATTTATTTTGACAATTTCTATTGTTTATCAATATGAAAATGTGAATTTTCTCTCAGCAACACAGCCTAGTTGACTTCAAACGTAGTTGTAACAAAAATAAAATGGCGACTGTGTGGCTTAAATCGATATCACAAAATATCGATATTTGTTTGTAATCACGAAAAATATGCTAATAAACTGAGCTTGTGGTGAAATATATTAAGCATTCAATAATAAGCAGAAAATTATTCAATACCATATTCAAATATAAATATAAAATAATTCTATTACCCCTAGACTGTTTTGTTGTTATCATTATCATTGTAAATGGTTTGCCATTCACATGTTTTGTAGTGCAGTTACGGCATTTTAATGTTTGACGCGTGCAGTCACACTGTTTTTCATAGGTCAGCACGGATGCTGATTTTTCCAACCGAGGACTTTTTGGTTTTTATATCAAAATTAGTTGCTTTCACAACACAAAATATATTCCCCAACAATTTGGAATCATTTTAAGTCTGTGCTTGCACATTCGGCAACTGAAATTTGAGCCACCCGATCGACATTTTACGCAGTGCAAAACCGCAGTCGTCACACCTTTGCACATCAATCACACCAATACTATCAACATAGACATTATTAGAAGAGGACGGCAAATAAGCGAAAATAAAGCAAAAGCAAGAGCAACATTAAAATAGTGTTTTTGAACATTACAAATAAAGAAGGCGCAAGTACTGAATTTAGTACTTTTTACGCATCTATTTTCGATTTAAACCGAGAACCACTCGCATAACCTTTTGGAAATATTACGCAAGTATTATTTCTGGGTATATTTGTTAATAATCATGGCTCAGTAAAGATGAATCCTCAACGAAACATTGTCGCGCAACGCACTCCTTGTGGAGACGAACGTCAACGCGAGACGCAGTTTGCTGTCAATTGGCAGCAACAAACAGCCAACGCACAATCTTCCGCTTTCTACCATCCTTCCCTCAACGAGCTCTGCGGCCTTAGCGCAGTCAGAAATACCAAATACAATGGAAAACAACAACAAGAAGCAGCAGTCACAACAACGTGCAAATAAGTCATCTGCTGAACCACAACGAAAATCTAGTGGTGAGCAAATCGAATTTAACAGACGATTGTTTTATGGCATTTTTAGGTTATCTCTAAATGTAGTGGTGAGACAGTAGACTAATTCTGATTAGAGAGAGTACTAGTTGCAATTAGTGGCATATTTTATAGCGTAGTTTCTTCGGCTCTGATTTGCTTCTCTCTTTCGTGCAGACTTGTATGTCAACAAACCACGCAATTCTCGACGTCGCGAACAACTTCCAACACCCCGGAACGAGCAGCAACAACGCAGCACTAAACAACAACAACAGCAGCCGGGAAAACTACGCGCTAATGTGGACAAGCGTCCACGTGCCCGTGGCGGCGGGGGTAACAGCAGCAACTTCGGCTTTGATCAAGGGGATGGCATTGCATGCACCGGTACGGATAACGCTTATGGCGGCTCCGGACTAGCAGCTGCAGGCGCCAGCTACATGCGTAGCGACTTTGACTATGAGTTAAACTCTGTGTATGCACACGGCAGCAAGAAGCAGAATCTGAACCATCTGCTTAACTTTCATTGTGTGCCACGTGAGTCGTCCAACACGTCCGACTGGCATGCCAGTGGACATGGTATGGTGTCGACCCGTCGACAACCACGCTACAACAAGGAGCAGTTCTTGCAGGCCAACTTTCAGTTTGTTATACGCAGCAGTGCCAAGGCGCAGGTGAATGGATCGCCGGACACGTTGATCGATTGGAATCTTATCGAACAGATCAATATACATACCACCGAGGAGCCGCAGTGTCCCATATGCCTCTATCCGCCGGTAGCTGCCAAGCTGACACGCTGTGGCCATGCCTACTGCTGGCCCTGTCTTCTCCACTATCTGTCGTTGAGTGACAAAAACTGGCGCAAGTGTCCCATCTGCTACGATGCCATCCATGCAGCGGACTTAAAGAGCTGCACCATCCAGCAGCAGCACGCCATGAACGTGGGCGATAACATCAGTTTCCACTTGATGCGTCGTCGCAAAGGTTCCATCTACATTGAGCGTTATGTGGGTGCAGGCGTAGCTGGCGGTGCTCTGGAGCCACACGAACGTTTCCCTTTGCTGAGTGCCGTGGATGAGGCAAAACATTTCTCGAAGTTCTTGATTGCCAAACGCGCAGATATTGCTACTATTATTGAACGGGAACGTCGCGAGCTATTGGCCGAGTCTGATGTATCCTGTCCAGAGGATATATTTATCCAGCAGGCGCTGCTAACACTGAACGAACGTTGCGAAAAACTTGGCTTAGAGCCAGAGGAGCAACAACCGATTCTCCAGGTCGTCGACGAAGAGCAAGTGCAATCTAAAACACCAGATATTGATATTGAGAAACTAGACGAAGCCTCTGTCTCATCGTTGGGCGAGGCGAGCAGCAGCAGCAGCTCGAACATCAACAACACCAACAAATTTTATTATTTCTATCAGTCGAATGATGGCCAAAACATCTACTTGCATCCATTGAATGTGAAGATGCTGCAGGCATGCTATGGCAGCTTGGACTTGGCTCCAGTGCTGATCAATGCTCAGATCATACAGAAGGAGCACCACTCCATGGACGAAGAGCATCGCCGCAAATTCACCTGCTTGGGTCATTTGCCCTTGACCTGCCAGTTCGCTGTGGTCGAAGTGGAGCTGCAGCCTCCAATTATATCGCCCAGCATACTCAAGCTATTCAAGGGTAAGTTCGTCAGTATACAATGAGGCTTGTATCTAATCCTTGCCTTCTATAGATGATATACTACATCGTAAGAAGGAGCGTCAACGTCGCGAGCGCGAGGAGCGGAAACGTGAACAACACATCAATGAGATAAACGATCGCCAGATGGGCAAACTAATTGCCAGTTCAGCCAACTTGAATCTGAACTCCAATCACGAATTTCCAACTGTATATATATTTCTGCATATTCAGTATAAACATAAATCTAATCTTCTATCAATTCCTATTATAGTGTGGTTTTGAGGAAGATTTACCTACACCACGTGGCGCTGTGCCCATCACTATTGCCCAGGCCACGAGCAGTGCTCGTTACTCTAGCGTGGCTGCCAGCCCCAAACAGGAGTTGTGGCCTAGCATTGGGGGCGCTTCACCTGGCGGCTTGCGTCAAAGTGCTCCGGAGTTTCAGGTGGGCGCTTGGGGTCGAGCCGCGCCGCCACCGTCAACAATTCAACCAATTGCAGCCAGTCGTTCCACTTCGGACGAGGATCATGAACTACGTGCCGTAGGCCCTTGGGCTCTGGGCGAGTTGCTTGTGGGCGCATTGGGTCAACAGAAGCAGCAACAGCGTGCAGGCAAAGCAAATGCCGTAGATGCTGTGGCCGTCAGCAAGAAGCAACAGAAGAAGGCTAAGGGCAAAAAAATGGTACCACTCTTTGCCGTAGGCATGAACAGAGCTCCATAGTTATAGCCAGAACCTTAACATTATATTGATTCAATACACACTAATACATTGTAATAAGAAATTTTTGTTAAAAGCTCCCAGATCGCGAGACTATTTGAATGTTATTGCAAATAACTTTTTCTGAACCATAAAAACCTTTATAATTTAATTATATCACATGTACTTTGCATATTAATATATGTAACAATATATAATCAATAAAAAAATCAAATCAATAAAATAAAATAAAAAAAAATATTCAAAGAAAATGCGTCAAAAATGTTGCGTTGCTTTTAATTTCAATTTTATTTTTCCAAAAAATATTCAACAAAGCATTTTGTTTATTTTATTATTCATGTTTTGCAAAAATTATATTTTGCAGCTGTTTTTTCTTCTTGTTTATATATATTTTATTATGTATTCATGTTGGTGTTGTATTTCAACTTATAGTTAAGGTATTACGCGAAATAATTTAATATAAATAATTCTAAATAGTTTTCATATATATCCTTTGACGCAAAAATTCATTTAAGGCTTCATACTATAAAATGAGTCTTGTATTGGATTTGCCATTCCTTTTCCTCATTCCTTTGATTTCTCTTTTGGCTAACAATTGGCTACAGGATAGTCCTAAGGGTAGAAGTGCAGGTGCAACTAAAGCTAACACGACGACGACAGAATACCACTTAGTTTAGTATATAGCTAAAGCATATTGCGAGAGTTTTGTGTTGTGTGGAAAGTGAAATGCATGCCACACGAGTTGATCGCACGAAAAACCAATTTAATAAATATACAATAGCTTCAATAGATACGAGAAAGTGAAACTAGCCCAATCGGAAATCTGAAAAAGATTGTTGCTTGCTTGCTTGCTGGCAACGCACACACCCACTACAACTAGCTAATTCATTCAATTGCTGCGCCGCTCTGCGAATTCCGCATCGTACACGGCGTCATCATCGTCATCGTTCTCGTAGTCGTCCGGCGAGGAGGCAACCGTCGAGCGGGTCTGATAGCTGGGCCTAGCGAGCGAGGTACGCTTCTTGCTATTGCCGTTCAGGGAATTTGTGCTGCCTCCGCTGTACTCGACGGGCAATTCCGAATACTCATCCGAATCGTTGCCATCGCCGTCCAAATCGTCGCCATTCACCGACCCAGATGGGCTGCCGGGCGGACTGAGTGCCTGTATAAGTTTACCCTTCGACTCGTTCCACAAATGATTCAGACGCTCCCGGCCAAAGAGCAGCAGAAACGTGTCAATGAATTCGCGAGACTTTTCTTCCCATTTTGTGATGATGTCGCCTTTGACTTTGGTCAATTCACGTTTGCCTCGCGACTTCAGTTCGTCCATTTTGTTTTGCAAACGGAATTTCTTCTCAGATAAAAAGGAAACATTCAACTCCTTGGCGGAGTAGCCGCGTGCCAGATTGCGACGCACATACAAATCATAATCCTTAACAATACGAGCCACAATATCCGAAGTGGATACGCCCTCAGTACGTTCGGTGGCGACAAACATGCCACGCGCCTTCAACGGGCCATAGATATCATCTAGGCCATCGTGTCCATAGGGAATGTCATCGTGTGCCACAAAGTCAATTTTATTCTCCGCAATGAACTCATCTGATAGCGTCCAGGGGGCACTCTGAACAATCTGTAAATTGAATCGAAATCGAGTATGAGAGAAGGATACACAATCTAGATGGTGTAGCACTTACCTCATCAACGTAACGACAATGACGCACTCCCTCGTAACGCTCGAAGCCATTCATGACGGTGCGTCCCTTCATGCGGTGAGTGAGCTCATCATTACAAACGCCGACAATCAAATAGACATTGGGAAATATGTTCTTGGCCTGCATCAGCTGCCTGGCATGGCCCTGATGGAACAGATCGTAGATGCCATCCGCATAGACGCGCACTCGGCGACTCGTCTGTCCGGAACGGGCCATTTGATAGGTAATCCGCTGAGTATAATCGCAACGTTCACGTTCCAATATAGCCACCTCATCGCAGGAGAAAGGCGCTGGCTTGCAAATTGTCTGCAAGGAGAAAGAGAAAACGAGAATAGTCGAGAGTTAAGTCCATGAAATCTTTGAGACCTCTTCACTCCCTTACAAACTCCTTAAAGTCCATGTGCAGCGGCAACATTTTATACTCAAACATTTGGGGCGTCGGCGCCGGCGCCTCTTGCTGATCTGACATTTTTCTGAATTTTCTTTGTTTTTTTTTCCTGTTATTTTCCTTTATGATTTGTATATATCAGTATCATATACATAAATATAAAAATATGTATTTGTTTATGGCTGTCGTAACACTGTGAAAATACGATCCGCTTGGCTTGCTTACAGCTGTCTAACTGAGAGCTCCAGGCGGCAACTGTTCGCACTTAGCTAAGGCAGCCAAGGCAGCCAGCCACAACAAATGCTCGGCCCACTGCGACGACGAGCTGTCGGAGGATTCCGATTGGCCGATTCAATTGCGCAGCGGCTTTCAATTAATTGGCGGCAACTGCTTCCAAATCAATACAATTGTCAACAATAAAACAGCCGAGAGATGGATGAAACCTGACCACAAATTTCAATTGACTCAAATTGAGCGCATAAATGTGACGATGATTATTTACGTGTGTGTGAGTGTGTTTGTGCATCTCGATATTTACATAGGCAAAATGCTGGCACTAGTCTCGCACGACTTGGCACGACTTGGCACGAGCTTGTTCTCTCAACGGCATCAGGCGATATCGTATGATATAGTAACGAACAAATCAGTTAATGATGAACGAGTCAAGTGTCGTCAATTCAATTCGCAGCAGAGCAACAAAACTGATTGCCAAAAACAAAAAATAAAAAATCAGATCACTTGGCTATAAATGGAAGGCTGCAGAAAATAAAAACAATCAAATTTAAACTACATATATAAAAGAACTAAAAACTGAACCGATCAAAGCTAAAAGCTGAACCGAATTAGTTCAAAGAATGAGTGTAAACAATAAACCAAGAGAAAGTTGGTTCCTAGTTTGTTTTTGGTTCACAGTTTTGAGCTGTGCTCGTTTAATTTATTTTTAAAGACTAAAAACTTTTTTAAGTCGTTGATAAATATAATTTTTAAAAATACGTGTAAAATGCAAATTACAAAACAGACATTTTGTCACAAATATTGCTCATTAAAAAGTTCATAACTTGTGTCGAGCGAAATAAATCAAAAAGCTAAAAACACATTAATTAAAAAAAAAAAACAGACATTTGACACGCATACATACATACATGCATACTTATAAATATGTGTATGTATGTATATCGAAACCATTTCACGCTCGAATAATCATCTCCACGAGGAAATAAAATAACAAAATATATGTACATATATAAAACTGAATAGGTTGACATATATGTATAAATATATACATATACATATGTACGTTTTTTTTAATGTGTAAAGAACTGATGTTCTTATCAAGTAAATCGGTTAAGTTAAGTAGCTCTGACTAAATTGAAAATTGCAAGAATTAATAAAAACAAAGACGCATTTCTATAGAAATGATTCCAAACTGTTTACAACCGCCGATGATGATGCAATCTACATAAATACATACATACACACATGCGATGACCTTGTGAAAGGCAAAGCATTTCGCCTTCTGTCTCGCTTGCACACTTACCGCTAGATCAGCAAATCCGCTGCTGTTGAAAGATTGGTGGGAGGAGGATGCGGCCATTGTCGAGGAGGTCAACGGCGGTGGCGTCGGTGTGGATAATAACATTGGTGGTGGGGACTGCAGCAAAAGCGGCGGAGATGTGGCCGGAACATATTTGCGCTTAACTCCAGTGCTGCCATTGAGATAATCCTCGGATACCGCGGTTGTGGAGCACGCGGGCAAGATGTCATCAGGTGCAGTCGCCTCGGTGCCATCATCCGCTTCGCTCTGTGAGATTGTACGCGTTACGTCGCGCAATGTGGTCGCTGCCTGTGGCTCGCCCATGTCCACAATCACCACATTATCGGTGGTGGAACTACCGCTCACCTTGGTTGGCGGCGTGGGCGTGGTTGTACGTTTAGCTGTCGTCAGTTCTTTGGCATCCATAGCGGGCATAGTAATGGCTGTCTCGTAGGTGCGCTTGCGAGTGCTTAACGTAGATGTGACTACAACGGCGCTGGCGGCAGCAGCAGCAGAAGCAACTGCAGCTGCGCCCGCGTTAATTGTGTTGTTAGTGTTATTGGCGATTACCGATGAAGTTGCCATCGCAGCGTCTCTGTTGCAGCGGTCGCGGCAGCTTTCCTGATTTTACTCTAAAAACTGGCTAAACACTAAAAATAGAACTCTTCGTTGTTGTTGTTGTTGTTGAAAGTCTGCAAATAGAGCGAACAAGTGTATACATAAATAAATAAATACATTGTAAGTGTGTACATATGAATGTAATCCGATGTAAATTCATTTGTGTGTGGCGGACGCGACACGTGACATTTTCATTAAATTGCTGCCGGATGCCATGGACAAATCAATTCGCTTTAATTGACATTCGTTTCGATTTGCCACGCGCTTTCATACAATCAAAAAAGCAAAATGCACCAAAGCAATAACAATAAAAATAAACGGAGGTAAAGAATGTTAAAAAATAACATTCTGGCACGTATGGAACGTTCATCATCACCAAGACTGAGAGATTTGTAGGGAGAGCGTTCTCTCCCTCTCTCTGTGAGCAAAATAGAAAGTAAAGCTTGACACAGACAGTTGTACAAATACCGTTACTGTTATGTTCAAGACATTCATTATACACACATACAGACGTAGACAAACACCATTTATTAGTTAAAATCCAATGAATGCACGTGAGCACAAATATTTAAAGAGCGCAAAAGAAACTTTAACTATAGAACTCGCTCACTCTCATTCTCTTTCTCTCTCGTGCACCACGCTGTACAATCTGTACAAATTGTTCATTTCGTGCTTATTTAAGATTTTTGAATTTATCCAATGGTGTGAGCGTGCTCTCATAAAATAATTATATATGTAAATGTATGTATATATGTAGTTTGCTTGGAACGCTGCCTGGCCTTCACAAGCTCTATTACGTCAAAAGTTTTTTTGTTTGTACGTGAGAGAGCGAAAGATTTCTTATCGTGTAGCAACGATAAGGTTAATAGGAATAAAAATAATGCTAGCCCGGAGACCAACATTTCTGCGAAAAGAGTATGCCGTTCAAGGCTGCTCAGTGTCTATGCTACAGCTGACTCATTCAAACCGGCTTTTAACCTGCGAATTCTCACGATCGCGCGTTAGTTCAAGTTCAAGTTAGTTTTACACATAAAACTGGATTGTATACCACTGATGTAATCGTTATTTTTACTGCTCAGCGCTAGAAGAAATGGTGAAATTGAGACTGCCAAAAAAAACTTGATAATTTGGTTGTCAAGCAGCAAGAAGAATCGTAACGCGATTTTAAGAGCAGCGCAGCTGCGGGCATTTTTTCGCTTCGCTTGTGACGTCACACAAGCAAACGTCAGCTCCAATCGTACGATCCGCGAATACACACACACACACACACACACACTTGCATTCATACATATATACGATTCCAGTGTGTGCACACACACACACGAGTCAAAATGTAAACAAAGTACGAAAAAACCAGTATGTACATATATATGTATGTATGTATGTGACTACGTGGTAAATGCAAAGGAGAGCAAAGCGCATCTGCGAATGGCCAGATGACATAGCCTGATACAAAATTGGCCACTCCTTAGCTACCTGTTGTCTAATCTTAACATTCATTTTCCATTATCTTTTTGAAACATGTTTCCGCTGCACTCTGAACACACAACTTAATGAGTTTCCAAATGACGACGTGAACTAAGTACATAGATAAAACAGTAGTTAACGGGAATGTATAAATACATATATTTGTATGTGTGCTACATATGTATGTATATTGATTCAACCACGAGCCCGCTGATATCGCGCAGCGATAACACACGGATCTATACATTGTGTATACTAAACATAATACTCTACATAACATTTGAAAAAAAAAAGCAAACCTTGCAAAATTCCCCGACAAAAATTGACTTCGTCATCTGAAACGTCTCTAAGCCCAGCTCCGATGCGGGGTTAATGTACGTAGAGCTCGCGTTTCTGTCTGATTTCTGCCAAAAAAAAGTCATGTGGAAGGGCCAAAGAGGCAAACAAAAATTAACTTGATGTTTTTGCTTCGAATTTTCGTGCGACGCGACGTGAAAGTACAGTCGACACGTTGAATCCACGTTAAAATGAGTTAGGAGCGGTATTATTAATTGATAAGCTTGCCTTGTCTTGCTGCTATATATAGAGCGAAAATATATGTATGTACCATATTTTGTATTACATATGCATTGCATTGATAACCCCACAGTTGCCTCCCAGGCATTATCACCATTCAATAAATTACCCAAAAATAAAAGATGAAATGGAATTTGTACAGTGAAGCAGCAAAACTGAAATTATTATTTCAGTTGTATATACTACTTATACATATGTATGCATATTAATTTTTGTAAAAGCTTATTAGAACCCATGCTCCGCCTTAAACCAATCACATTTGAACTAGCTCACGTGTTCATTGCATAAAAATGTAGATAAAGAGTTATTAGCGAACTATTTGTTCAATTTACAGCAGCTGTTGGTTCGATAAGCAGTGCGACTTACTTCACTGCACAAATTCACCAAAAATTTATTTTTCAATGTTTGTTCACACTGACAACTAAATCCATTACAAACAAATACGCACACACACACCACATAAGGCACCCACACACACATCAGTGTCGATAAACGGTTTCATTGAGTAATGAAAACAGCTGACTAACTGTGCGTGGGCTTCACATGCGTACGCCACGATCAAGCGCTCTCTTTCACTATGCTCTCCCTCTCTCCCACTACCGTTTCTTTTTGTTGCGCTTTGGTATGCACATTCATAGTTTTGAGACCGAAGTCAAAATTAGGCAACGGTAAAAAAAAACGAGTGGTCGCTTGGGAAAGTGGAGCATGAGCGCAGCTGGCAGCGACGTCAGCGTCAAGCATGAGTAATAATGGGCAATGCTTGGGTTATTATTAAATTTGTTTTTTTTTTAAATGTATTTTTTTGCAATGCCAACCAACAATGACGGTGCCAACTTTAAATCATACGATCAGAGCACAAAGTTCGCTAATAGAGGTGCCACACTGAAGGAAAAGGTCAGAACGACTACTATTAGTGAATGAGGGAAAGAGAGAGATATAGAAAATGAGAGCGCAGCGTTGCAAGTGCCACAACAAACCCATGAAAGTCATACGATGCCGAGAGAATGACGTGGCGACGACCTCTGGGCAGGGCTAAGGGGGCAAGGGGATGTATGGAACTGAATTGGCGGCGCCACGCCGGTTGTAGAACAAATCGATGGCGCAGCAGCAGCAGCTGTTGTGCGAATGCATCAAATATCTGGGACCTGCGGCAGCCTTGTTATGTAAACATATGAGCCTTGGCAGAAAAAAAACGCATATTAATCCATAAAGACGCACAACTCAAAATCTAGTGCTAATTGAATAAAAGAGAGTGAGAGAGCGAGAATGAAACAGGAGAATTGCTAACGTCACGGGCAGCGCGTCAACGTCATCGCCAATTGGCAGGGGATCAGCAGCAGCAGCAGCCGTGTCGTTTTGTAAATATTTGTGCCCATATATATAAAAATTGATATACTAAAAGTAACAAGCAACAACTCACACATTCTAGCAAAAGAAAATTTAGGCCAACTTACTTTCAACTTTTCTTTTTGATTTAGCTTTAATAATTCGGCTAAAAATCGATGAGTGCTCGTGGTGCTGCGTTGTTTTATATATTTCTATTTTTTTCACACTGTATGACGCACCATGAATTTAATTGTTTTATTTTTGTTTTTGTATCACTGTGCGCCTGAGTGGCAATATTTAACGATCGTCGCTGATTCACACTTAGTGATATTATTATTTGTTGATGTTTTAACTGCAGCAAATGGTTTAAAGCTAATGTGTGTCCGCGTCTGTCCGTCGTAGTGAAACGAGTGGAAATCGCGCTCAGAGTAAATTACGTTAAGCGTTGCCATACTGTTAATCTTTGAAAGAGGTTAAGAAAGTGTATATCGATAGTTTAATAGCACGATGTCATCCATCATATTTTTTATCGAGTGCTAACTACTTACATTATTAATTTTGTTACATTACAGTTTTTAAATAACTGATTTATAATTGAAATAGTCAAATAAGTTTTTTTTTGTTTTGCCTTATTGTGGCTGTCTTTTTTTTTTTGTATATATTTATTGACATACAATAACTTCGTAAATGTTTTTTTTTTTTTGGGTAAATAAAATAATAAAATAAAGCTTGTTATTAACGTAAACACCATGAATCTTAATCTCTCACTTAATTTCAATAATAATATCATAATATATTGACAATATTCAAGTCACAAAAAAAAACTCTTTGGTACATCAACTAAACAGAAAAAAGCAACCGTCATATAAAAATAAATTCACTAACTTAGGGTAAAAATTGACCAAGTTATTGGAGTTGGCTTAAAAACTAATAGCTATTGAACAACATTTTTGTTTTTAGAATTATTTGGGATTAATTTCATAATTGCACAGAATATTTCTTGTTCAACTTTGGCTTCACACTTTGACTCTTGAACACTTGGCAAGCGAGTTGGATGGCAAGTGTCCTGGATTAGGATTAAAATTGGATGACAAGTCTTTCTAGCTTAGATCAAACTAACAACGAATTCGAGTTTTGTATTGTTTTAGAGATTCCCCGTTAACTTATTAAGGGCATATGTATGAGTATTCTAGGTCACTGGTTGCAAATGTCTGTGGGTGGTGTGTGGTTGGCTGGGAGATGTCATGAGTTGTTAGTTTCTCAGCACTGGGATGGAATGCGTATGCCCTGTGTTATGGAGTTCTCCAGCACGATGTGGCAGTCATCTAGCGGCTCCAAGATTTGTATGAGAAATGTCAAAAGATTGCGGCGACGCAAGAAACTCTCCTCCTCGTAAAGCTCCTGTGTGACCTTCGTCAAGGCCATTGGCTTGATCAGGCGCGTCAGCAGATGCTCCCTGGTGAGACAAAATATACAATATTATTTATTATTATTTAATTGAGTTTATTCCACCTTAAGCTCAGGCATATGAGCAGCTGAAATTTGCCATCTTTGCCCAATGTGCTGGCCGTGGCATTGATCTCGTCCATGAGCTGCACGTAGAGACGCCATATGCTGGACACTTCACGTCGTTGTAGGCTGTTGCAGCTGCCATTGCTAAAGGAGGAGTCCATACTGGATGCCGAATCGTCCAGTTCCTGCTGCAGATTCTGTTCGAATAGCTCCTTGATCTTGGCTGTAAATAAATATTTAATTAATTCACAGTGGAATACGTATTATAATCCACGTACTAAAATAATCCCAGATGTACAGGTTTCGTCCGAAGAAACGGGATGAGCGAAAGCCGCAGAGGAAGACCTGTTCCAGGCATTTCACCAAGCCATCATCTCCACACAACAGATTCGTCAGCGTGCCCACATCCCGATCCCGGCTCGGTTTATAGTGCCACTTGACAATCACATTGACGCAGTTGCCCAGCTGATGTTGGATCTCGGAGGGCGACACCGACTCCTGGCGCTGCACGCTGGGGCTGCGGGTGCGAGGCGGCGTGCGTGTAGGTGGCACCAGCTCGGCATTCTTAACGCTGGTGCACACACGTTGACCCACCAGCAAACGTTCTGTCGAATCGTCGTCGACGCCCTTGCCCAGCCATCGGCCGCAGGGGAATCTAAATTACAAATTGCGTGTCATTTGATATTCAAATGTGGCTATTAACTGTTTAGTGTACTTGTAGGTGTGCCCGGTGACCTCGTTGCGCATTACGACCTGCTCCACCAGCCACTTGTGACTCGGCCCCGAGTTGTCATGTCCTATGCGCATGGTGGTCAGCAGACCCAGATTCTTGTACTGCAATTAGTTATGGGGAGTTAGAGGGGAAATGCCATTTAATATAGTTACGACTCACGTGAAAGATGAACTCCAGCGAGCCCTTGGGCACGGGCACACGTTGGGTTTCGTTCATGGTGCCAGAGACCATGATCCACACGTTGCTGGAGGTGTGATAGGAGCCATGTTTGCGCGAGGGAAAGATGACGACGCGATAGGGCAACTCTAAGCGAAAGCAAACCAAAGAAAGTTAATTACAGAATAAATATCCCGATATGCTAGCTCCACCTACTCGTTGTGGGATAGATGTTGGTAAAGCTGAAGTAGTCCACGGTATTGAGCGTTAGCAGATGGTAGAGAAACTGCTCCTTCTCCTCCTCGCAGCGCAGGAAGGCCGAACGCTTGTACAGTGTGCGGAGCAGGCTCTCATCGGAGAGCAGCGTGCGAAAGTGACGCGACAAGAGCTTCTTCTCCAAGGAGAGGCGCACCCAGGCGCGTGTGTACCCAATGTGTGTCTTGATGTCCGCCATGGCCAGCACGTTTCTACAGCGAGAGATAGAGAGAGAGAGAAGAATTTCGATTAATATATAAGGTCACCTCGAGCAGCAGCCAAAACTCACTTGACATCAAACTCCAGCGACTCGGGCAGCGGGCACAGCTGCTCCAGACCCACAAATTTGTTGCGATCCCGCGAACGACTGCGATTCGGACTGGGCGGACTCTCGAAGTCCGTTTGGAATGTGGACAGATCTGTTAAGAGTAAAGAGACAAGCTCAATTTAGCTGCTCTAAGCAGACAAATATGGGAGAAACGTACAATCCATGCGCTTGCGCATGGCATTCCAGGCCAATGCTGGCGAGGCGCTGGCAATGTTTATCTTGTTGCTGCTGGGGCTGCTGGAGACGGGCGTTGCTGGCTCCACGCTGCGCGACTCCTGCTGCTCCAGATAAGCCTGCAGATGAGCCCACAGCGCCGACTTTCCCTGCTTATTCTGCAAGCCGTGCGACCAAATCTTCTCCAGCAGATCACACATGCTCGCGATGAGCGTATTCTCCTCGACGCCGTCGCCCTTGAGGCCCAGGGCCACCGCCTCGTTGCCCATCTTCTCGAGCAGCATACGCTTCGTCTTCGATTTGATGTCCTGTCAATAATGTGCGACATTTACAGCTGCTGTCAAGAGCGCTCTTTGGCTATGCTTCGTTACCTTTAGCAAACGCTCCACAAACGTCCAGTTGGCCTGGGCTATCAGAGCGGGACTGACGTCCGCAGTGCTCAGATTGGCCGACAGTCGATTGATGGCCGCATTCGAGTTGCAGTTGGCACTGTTCGCCGGCTTCTGATCCAGCGATATCTCCCGGGCACGCCACTTGTTCCCATTCTTAACCCGGCGCAAGCTGTTGCCTCTGTTCAAGGATTTATTTGGTTTTTGTTTTTTTTTTTTTATGAATGGTTAGCGGCATGATTTTGCAGAGTTTTAGTGAAATTTTGAGAGAGAAAGATTTCGATTAATTGTAGTTACTAAAAGTGAGTCCAAATTATGCAAAGGATATGTGCGCATGCGGTGCAAAGGATCAAAAACGAGAGAGAGAGAGAGAGAGAGAAAATGCAAGAAACAAAAAAAAAGAGAAACGAAAGAAAAATTTAACAACAGTTGATGAATTATTCGTTGTTGTCGCAATTTATTGGCTTAAGCTAGTGTTAATCAATAAATTAAATTATTGTACAAAAGGAAAACAGAAACAAAAGCAAAACGAGTTAAATTCTAATTGGAAGACCGAGGAGACGGAGCAGCTGCGCTAAGGCATATGCTATATATAATACATATTCTAACACAATTGGATAATATCAACGACTTCAGGTGGAGGAACAGAGGCTCTACGGCGTGGAGGGATATGCGAAATGATTAGGGCTAAATTGGGTGTTGGGAGTTTGGATTGGGGAGTGGGGAGTGGGACAAACGGGAGCGTGCTTGGGGCTTGGATTGGTACAAAAAGCTGGGGTACAAGTGCATTGGACACTACCTCGAGGCGCACTCCTGGTTCAGCACGCCCTTCTCGAGCAGCGGAAAGCTGCGGAAGTAGGCTGCACGATTGGATAGAATCTCGCTTGGCGGCGTCACCTCAATGTCAATGCAGTTGAGACGCTTCTCGAAGCCCTGCTGCGAGTCCTGGCTGAGCACGCACGGCTCATAGCTGGTAGCACAGATCATGTTCTCACCATGTCGACGTCTGTGAAGCAACAGGATAAATCTTTAAAACAAGCCAAAGCAATGCGAGTCGAAGCTTACCTCAGCAGCTTAATGCGCTGATCGAATAGCTGCAGCTGCTCGTCGGGCTGTGGCTCCCACATGGCTAGAATTTTGTTGTCAATGAGCGTTGCAAACATTTGAGATTCAAGGAAGCGCGAGAGAAAGGCGCGATGATGCTCCGGCTGATCGGAGAGAAAGGACGACTTGTCGAAGTTCTGCAATGTTTCGCGATTCGAGAGCCACTCGTCCTTGGCCTGATTGGGGTAAATGACAAAGTATTCGTAGGCATGGAACATGTGGGCGAAACGATTTAGAAATATCTCCCGCAACGAGTTGTTTATGCGCAAATCCTGATAGTATTGCTCCACGGCGGACAAATTTGGCTTTTCGGCGCGCCGTGATAACGAGCCCATGCGGGAGGGCGGCAGTGTTGAGTCCACGGCATCGACATCCTGATAGATGCCCACCGGAGACGAGGACAAGGACAGAGTGGGACTGCCCACGGGTGAGCCGCCGCCAGCCTGTGCCGCACGCATGCCGCCCTTGCGACGTAGGAAGTCGGCTATGCGCGGGACATGATCGATTTTCGAGGGATGCGCCACCAATGGCTGATAGTCCACGCCGGGCATCTGGGCGGGTGAGCCACCTCCTCCGGACAATGTGTAGACCGTCTCCTGCAGCTGCTGGAAGCGTTCCTTGCTGCGACGCGCTGCCTGCACCCCGTTAGGCAGCGTGCAGCTAGAAATCATGACATCCGCGCCGCCACGCATGGCGTAGCCATTCTTCAGACTGGGCTCCTGGGCGCGATCACGCTCGATTTCGAACTTGTCCAGCACCGAGATGATCTCGGCCATAAAGTCCATCTTGTGCGGAAATATGGGCAACTCCTCGGGCAGCTGAATGTGCTTCTTGTCGATGTCCACAAAGCACAAAGCTGCCTCACTGCCAATTTTATGCGCCGCCTCGCACCCGGCATGCAAGCCCATTACGAACGGCACAGGCGCGTCCAGAAAATGATGCAGTGCAGCGGGCAAAATGGGCGCATAGACATGTGGCCAAATGAATGGAAATAGCAGTGATGTTATGCTCTCGCCCACTATCATGAGTCTTTGGTAGTCTGGAAAGGGCGTTGAGATTATATTTATGGAAGAGACTGACACGATGAGCTGCTTACCTGTGGAACGCAGCAGCACCTGGCTCTCCAGCAGCACACAGGTCAGCAACTGAATGACGCACTCCACACCTAGGTAGCTGAAGAGCAAACGCAAAGGAAAGTCGAGTAGCGGCAGCTCAGTGGCCAGCGCAGGGCGTTGCAAGATCAATGCAATAGCTGCCAGATGCGGCTCCGTGGGTGGCAAATAGACGCGTATCGACTTGCCCGGCTGAGGTAGCATCACTTCATAGAGTATATTATACACATACGACTCCAGACTAATTCCAGCGCCTGGCTGTCGTGGAAGACAACTGCAAAGAACAATTTATAACATTTATAAAGCGAACAGATAAAGTGAACTTGTATATAATGAAAAGTTAATAAATGTATATATATACATGAACCATCAAAGATTAGATAGTAAATTCTATCATTGTCTGGCATAAATCAGCGAACAGTATATATAAATAAAGGACAACATGATAGATAATAAATAGCCTAGTCTAGATTAGATTTAAATTAAAGTAAGAGCCCCATTTTACCGGTACAGATTCTTGAGGAACAGCTCGGCGGCAAATGCGTAGGGTGCTTGACAAATCAATGAGATACTTTTGGCCACATATAGCTTGTCCTTGCTAATGTCGTAATAGCTTTGTGCGGACTGCGGCGCCTGCCCGGCGACTTTGAAGTGTCGCGGCAGCGAACGACTGACTGGTCCATCCTGCTTGATGCGGCTCAGGGAGTGCGTTTGCTGGCCATTCGAGAGCTCCGTTATGAACATGGACTGCAGTGTATGGATGGCGCCACAAATGTTGCGGTTGCGTATCTCCTCGTAGAATACCAGACTAAAGCCATAACAACGTTTGCCATCCTCGCGCGTGGTGGCAAACGAGTGGAACTTTGGCTCAATGTTGTGTTTCTGAGTGCGAAAGCGCAAGCCCTGCGGCAGCGACAACTGCAAGAGCAAAGGGAAAATAGATTAATGCTGGCATAGAAAACAAACAGATCTACTTATGAGGCTATTTCGTATGCAATTGCTAATGAAACTATAAATCAACAATAATCAGCTGTCTTTAAGTCTATAAAAGGAAATCGTTTCATAAATGGCAATCGCTGTAAACCAGATGCCCAATATGTAAATATATATATATATATTCATATTTGTTATATATGAATATATATATATATATATATATGTATATTGCTGGGCACTTAAGATACTCAATAGTATATACATGTCTAGATCTTTTTGTATGATAAGCTACGCGTGGCTGTTCGCTTATCGACAGCGCAGTCGTCGCTGTTGATGTGGCATCAATTAAAAGCAGCTCGCAGTCGTATCATCATCAATGAGCAGCAAGTCAGTGAAGCATGAATTTCATATTTGTGTGTGCTCAGGGGGCACTTGGATTGTGCCCGATTGGAGGGCTAGAGTGGCTTGCTGGCTTGCATCATCATGCAAGCAAATTGAACTTAATTGAAGACCTCGCCCATAGACATGGGCTATTAGCTGGCTGCACCTACCATGCATATGCCGTGTGCATCGAATGGATTCCAGGCTACATTTTCGGGATAATGGGCTAATGGTTTGCTCTTGTAGGCGCGATCCAGCGGCGAACAGTGCAAATTATCACCTAAAGAGAAATTCGTGTTAATATTTTGTTAGCTTTCCAACAACCTGTTGATGTGGTGGTTTACCCGCAAAGCGATCGGGCTCCAGGCCCGTGTCTAAATCCAAACCACATATCACAAAGTAATCGGCAAAGCGTGAGAACTGCGGATCCGCATCGCGTTTCAATTGATTCAACTCGGATTGCTCGCCAGGCGACGTCGGTGATTGCACCATGGACATTGTTGTTGCCGTCGTGGCTGCTGAGCTGCCGATGTTGCTGCTGCCATTGCTGTTGTTGCTATTGCTGAGCATCAATTTGGACAAACGGCTGGCAACATTTTCACGCGCCGTCATAATTTGTTTGTCTGTCTTTTGTTCGCTGCTCGTTTGCTCTAAATTGTACATCAAACAAACGCCTCCATGTGTGCGTGCTAGTGTATGCACATATGTTCGTATGTGTGTGTGTGTGTATTGGTACTATTACCGTTGTGCGCTCGTTTGTTGTTTTTTTTTTTTTTTTTTTTTGCCACTTTCCAATTATCACAACGATGGTGACGACGACGTCAACGTCCCTGGCCCTGTATCAGTTTTGTCTGCAATTATATTATTTTTAAACATCAAAATTGAGAGACTATCTGTGTGTGTGTGTGACCCTTTTGGTCGCCTTGTATGTATGTACATGCAAAAATTCTATGCCAATGGCACAGTTGTCGTTGTCTGCTTTTCACCCCCACACTCTTCTCTAAGACGCATTCGTTTTCTATAGCTTGTAACCTTGCTCAGGTGCTTCTATTTTTTCAAATTTTATACACTTGCGATTTGGATCATATTAAAAATAAAACACTTAAGTGTTTGCTCGTACAGTAAAAATTGTTAACACTAGCAAAACAACTTTGCGTATTACCGTTGTTCGCAATTTGCACTTTCCAAAATTATTTTTGCTATGCGATTGTTTTATTATCGATGATTTTGTCGATAGCTTGTAATGGTTTGCTTTTCAGATTAGGTCGATAACTAGTTCAGCGGAATCAAATCAAGAACAGCTGACTTTTGTTTACATTTTTTTTCGTAAACATTCAAAGTACAGATGTACTTCTCTTTAATAGAAAATTGCAGCTATGGCTATTTTCAGTAGTGTAACCTACCGTGTGTTCAGTTTTTTGTGTATCCCCATTGGTGCATGAGTAACTTGTTGCTTCCCGCTATGTTAAATTGTATGGCAATGTATTTTAGATTATTTAGATTATTTTTGTTACTACAATTTTCAACCATTAACTATTGTTTTCTTAACTGCAATGGACAGACTTTATCTTGTTTGATTGCTACTTGCTAATATCGATTGTTTGAATCATCGCAGAAGTCCTATCGTATGGAACATCGATTGCAGAAATATGTTGAATCAGTTCATGTGTACACACTGACTTCGTGAAACGTGAAAAAAGTTCTAAACTGTATTTATGTGTGGCGACATTGTCGCATATTTAATAAAAAGCTGGAGAACGGCGATCGGAAAAACGCGTTCACGGCTAATTTAAGCTTGATCGATCAGGAATTCGTTTATAATGTCGGAGTCGATATTGAATTGTTTTTAGAAAAGCGCCTGAGCAGTGGGTAAGAGCTCTTAGAACTTCTTAAGCACACGAGTATGTGAGTGTGTGTCAATATATATATATATTATGTGTAAATGTGAATGTGTGTTTGACTGTGTATGTGTAAATGTGTTTGTGGCATAAAAAGGCTTCCCTAGTAAGCAGCAGCAGCGTAGCAGCAGCTGGCGGACAACAACAAAAACAATTCCAAGTTATGGCACTAAATTCCTGGTATCCCGACTAAACTCGTGTTGAGACACGAGCTCCCGTCTCTCTTCACTTGTTTATTTGTGTCTGTAACAACGCGGAAGTTTACAAAACCAACATGAAATTCAGTGTGGGCCTCGATGTGATATTACCGGTTTGCAAATGCCACAATTTCGAGTTTTCCCCACACTGCCCCACAGCAAACAGCAACAGCAATAATAGTGTTGCATGCAACATTGCTTTCCGCATTGCAACGTTTGTGTTTGGAGCTGGTAACACGGTTTTTGTTTGGCGTTTAAAATGCAAGACGCGTTTAATAAACAATTAATTGCAATGCAATAAACAACATCGACTTTGTGTAATATTTTCATTTTTATTATTGTTGTTATTGTGTGTATGATAATTGTTACGTTGCGCTATTGTTGCTGTTGCATAAGAAGTTATTTACAAGTCGAGCTTTGCGTGCTTCTTATTGCCTCTCTCTTCTCTCTAGCTCAGGCAACAACCTGTTAGCTGTAAAGGGAAAGAGAGAGATAGAGGGGTAATGTGAACGAAAAAGAGACACGCAATCACACACACACTCAAGTGCTAACTCGCTTTGGCCTCTTTCTTTTTGTAGTGTGCTGCTCTTTCCACCTGTGAACAATTATCGCCGTTATCTCATACATCAAACATGTGAGAACTATCGACAGCAATACGATCTTTTAACGTTCTCCGTGGGTCAAGGCCCGCATCGACGCACAGTTGTCTGTTTTCGTAATCAGCTTATCGATCCGCACGGATTTGAATCGTAAGTGGCGCACCTAAATACATTTACACTAATGCAGGTTCTAAAAATAAATTCGTTATATTGTGACAGCCGTAAACAGGAACAGCAACAACAACAACAACAGCAGCAGCACCAGCAACAACAGCCAGTGAAGAGCTGGCGAAGCAACGGTAGAAGCAGCAGCGCAAGCAGAAAACGCGTAACGGAACTGTGTAAAATGGGCGTTAAGAAGCATATCAGCGAAACACCATGTAAGTAATGCGATAACATAATGATATTACTTACTTGGTGTACACATTAGCATTATGTTAATCATTATTTAATGAGCAGTGCTGTAAAATATTTAATGTGCTGCATTTAAGATACAAGTATGTACAAATATGTATATGTATGTAAGCAGAGTATATATATATATATATATATATATATATATATATATATATATATATATATATATGTGGGTGCATGTTTTATGTATGCAATGGAAGTTGGCACAATTGGCAAAATATTTTGCAAATAGACAAAGCAAACCGAACAAAAATAAAATAAAACGAATTCCAATTAATTATGTACGTTTATGTGTGTGTGCGAACGACTAAAAATAAAGCCAAACACGCCGGCGAACGTACGGGGCGCCAGTTCGTTGTGTTTGTTCGGGTCACGCAGCTTATTCAAGGTCGCCCTGCTTCGCGAGCTGCCTTTCAGGTTGCATCACAATCAGCTCTCAGCTCACTCGTACTCTCTCTCTCTCTCTCTCCCTCTCTGGTCGTCTTGCTTTGGTTGCTCGCTCGCTCATTCGCTCGCTTGCTCACTTGTTGCGCCCTGTTTGAGCGAGACATGTTGACATTCACGAAGCAGTGCTCAAAGCGTACGAACATAAAATTGGGTCAACATTAGTGAATTTTTTGTATATTTGTGTGTGTATGCATATGAATAGGTAAACACTCTTTGCCAAATGCGTTGCTTCACCTGATGAAATGATTAAAATTTGCTAATAATTTTCTTATATATTTTTTTTTCGTTTCCTTTGTAGTAAGTAAGTCCAACTCTGTGGATCTGTACAGGCCGCCTGCACTCAGACACAACAGCAGCGAGGAAGCAACAACAACAGCAGTAGCTGCAACGAACGAAACGGTAACAGGGACATCACACACCACAACAACAACAACAGAATTAAACTCAGCAACTACCTCAGTCAGATCGCCAGGAAGGTAAGTACAGTTACAGATTAAAGCACAGTCAGCCCTATTAATATTTAGGAAATACATAAGTTTTATAATCAGCCTGTCTATTCGATAAAATATTCATGTTTTTTTTTGTTATTGCATTTATAATTTTGCAAGATGTTTGCACTCGACAACTGCTTTTACGAAATTCTCTTCTCTTTGTGTTGGTGTATGTGTGTGTGTTAATCGCTTACCTTTCATTATTTTTTATGTTTTGTTTTGATCAACTGTTTCGTAGAGAGCAAGTAAGCGCCGCCGCAGCCGAAGCAGCAGCAGCAACGCGTCGTGAACGACGTCCCGATCGCGCGGTTTATGTGCCAAGGGCACGACGCAGTCAAACAACACCGCCAACACCGACAACAACAACAATAATGCCGACGCCAACGCCAAGCGGAACAGCAGCAGCAGCAGCGACTACGTGCAATCCACAGTCTCAGCCACAGCCACAGCCACAGCCATTGGACATGCCAGTTGTAAATACAAACCCGTCGAAATCAGACGACGGCAACGGTCAGCAGCAGCAAGCGAAAACAAAGAAATCAAGATCTCGCAGAGATCGTGGCAAGAAAACAGTTGGCAAAACAATTGAGCCAGATACGTTGCTTGTGATTGCGCCTAGCGAAAACCAAGCCAACCCGATACCCACGTCAGGACCACCGCCAGATAGCAATTGTGATAAAGAGGTAAGAATAATGTGAATTTAGCCAAAGTCGAATTGAAAATATTCCAATTTTTCAGACCATGCGAACAAAGACGAGCAAAACAAGCCACAAGCAGCAGCAACAGCAGCAACAATCGTTGCGAATTGAAGATGCTGCGTTGCCAAGAGCCAACAGCAATGCGCCAACGACTGAGGATGCGAACAAATGTGATAACGAAGTGCGGGAACTGCAGCGAGCCTCCAAGGTAAATGACGTAATATTGTCGAGTATGTTTTTAATTAAATTTGATATCGTTGTTTCTAGGAAATCAATCGCAGCAATCGCCGCATCATGAAACAATCTTTTGTATCAGATGTGCTTGAGATACCCGAAAAGATTGAATCAGCGCCTAAAATAAGCAATGCTGCGACTACAGAAGCAGCCGCTGCATCGCTTACACCACCTGCCGACAGTACCACCGAGGATGATGATGAGGAGAATGAAGATGATTGGGAGAATATGTTTGACGAAAACGGCGACTGTTTGAATCCGAAGATTTTGCAAGAGCTAACCGAATCGGTAGGCAAATGCAAAATCGAATTGCCTAAAATGGATTATAGCGTGCGTAGATAACGTTGCATAAATGTTTCAATTGATATTTGATTTGTTTTCTACTGCTTCAGCTTTATCACATTAAGCAATCGCTGCTCAATGAAGAGGAGTTTCCGCATGTGCTGGAGATCTCGAATTTCCCTGTTGAATTCAAGACACCTGACTTGCTTATGCTCTTCTCGCAATACAAAAGTGCTGGCTTTGACATTAAATGGGTGGATGATACACATGCTCTGGCCGTCTTTAGCAGCTCCCGAATTGGTGAGTAGGATGCTTGTCTAAGACGTCACATAATTGTAATTTTTATTAATTTGGCAGCTGCTGAGGTGCTGACCATGGGTCATCCATTTGTCAAGTTGAAGCCGCTGGCTGAAGCCACACTGGAATCGCGTCTCAAGGCGAAGAAGGCGGGCGCCACATCGCTCCAACCGTATCGACAACGACCGGAGACGTGTACGGCGTTGGCGCGTCGTCTGGTGTCCGGCGCTCTGGGTGTTAAGCTGCCTACAGCACCGGAGGAAAGGGAGAACGAAAGGCGTGTCCTACGCGAAGCCAAAGGTATACTTATTGTTTAATATACTTATTTGTTTAATATATATTTCTTATTGTATTTTAGAACGCAAACTTTTAGCTGCAAAACAGCGCGATGAGGTCTGGGAGAGCTAGGCCAACTCGACAAGTTGCATGAATGCATTTTTGGCAGCATATACAATTGCTGTCCCAAATCCAACTCTTACTCTCCTCCCTCTCCCTTTCTTTCTCTCTCTCTGTGTATGCCCCTTTTCATCACTGTCTCAATCAAATCTAGTGTATAAGTTTAAGATAATTTGTATGCTTAATTGTGTACTCTAAATGTTTTCGCTTTTCATGCAAATTGCAATACAAATTTGTGCTCAATTTGTTATAATTTCTTTTTAGATGTGCAAAAAAATGTGCATATTACATATACATATATGAATATACATATGTAAATGCAAGAGTACATATATTTATTTTGTCGTAGAGCATAAACAAATGCATAATATCTAAATATATGTTGTTTTAACTCCAAGCGTAAAATTTTATTTATAAGCGCAAGCAGTTTATATAAATATATTTTAATAAAGTTTATAGTGCCTAAGTATAAAAGAAAATTCATCTTTGTGCATTGGATAAAGGGGAAAAATTACAAAACAAAAGACCTAATTAAATTAATCTACCGTTGAAATTAGAGATGGGCAATATATGTAGACTCCCTAACTCTATAAACTTCTCTAGCTCGAAGCGAAAACATTGAGAAAAAAATGTTGCACACGTATCAATAATATTTACCAGTTAAAAAGCTGTAAGAATATTTTTAACTTGTTGGATCAAAAGCTCAACCTCCCTTTTTATACTATTTTCGCTATCGTTATTAACGATTCGTTAACGGTTCTCGTCATCTTCAGGAATGCTTACAGTGTATATCGATATATCGATTAATATCTCGGTCTTTAAATAATGTGGGGAATTTTGGCCACACTTCATAGTATTTGGTCAGTTCCGTCAGTCGTCTTGAAAATTTTAACAAACTCACAAGTGTCGAGTGCCTTGCAGTTCAGTTTCGGAAGCAAAATAAAATAAATAAATAAAAAAACTGGTAATACGACGCTTGAAATATAAGCAATTGACACATTCAGACAAGTGCACGTGTTAGCTGCAAAAGTGTAAATTGGCATGCGAATGTTATTCAAATACTGCGTACTGTGTGTGAGCGTATGTATGTGTGTGTCTTAACATGTAGCGATGTCATTAACAATATACATATTCATATATAAAGTATATATATATATATATATATATATATATATATATGTTGATGTGTATGTGTATGTACATAAATCAGGCGCGCCGTGCGCCTCCCACCCAAGTAGTAAAAGAAGAACGCAGGAATTTTGAGCGTGGCGTGCAGAATTTGCTGCTGATATTCAAAAGATAACTGTGCACACCGCCTTAACAAATTCACAAATTGTTTATGAATATTTACTGACGCTGCTTGCGGCACCAATATTTTTTGCACGCGTTACAAAACCAAATAACGTATCGACGTCAACTTATCGGCACTGCTTTTGTTTTTATCACAGCTACATGTGTACATGCATATGTATGTGACATGCATGTGAACGAGAATGTACATATGTATGTATGTATTTTAGTTGGGAGCGTCGCACACACACACACACGCACAGACGCAACAGCTCTATTGTCGCTAAATACTCTCTACTAGTGAAACACAAGTAATAAATAAACAATTACACTTTTGTTGTCCGTAGATCAAAATCAAAGCCGCGCTCTTCCTGCGGCCAACGCAGTCGTCGGACAAATTATTTGTGCTGAAGTTCAACAAATTGAATTGATTCAAAGTAACAAGCCGCAGCAGCTTTTCGAGTTCGGTAAGTTTTTTAACACAATCTAATCAGAATCTAGTTGGATCATAGTGATGGCAAAAGTGAAGTGTGGCCCTTTTCGATAGTTTGATGTTATTTAAACCCCTGTCTGTAGACATACGAGTTAAAAGAGGAATAAAGGTGAACATGTCTGTGCGTGCACTTTGTAGGGTCAGCGAACTTTCGGGGTCTGCACACCTATCTGGTTGCAGGTAGCAGCTCCCTAACTGCACTTCAATTATCTATTAACATTCGTGAAAAACTTCTTTGACTTCCTTTATCTGCACAGATACATATGTATGTATATTTACCTGACACAGGTCTCTAGTCAAATATCATTTTCCTACTGCTTCTACTGCTGCTGTAGCTGTTTATTGCAGTTTTTCGCCGGCTTTAGGAACCGGTTCTGGTTGACACATCCGATCCGAACTTCCCAGCTCCAAACGCCTTAGTCATTATTGATCATGTTTGCTTATCTGAAATAGCTCTGAGTCATGTTGTAATTATATTTATTTATTTTCTTATAGTTTTGAAATGTTTTTATAAATAATAATTAATATCTATAATGATAATTAATTAGTATTTAATTAACAATAATTATTATTTATATATAAATAATAATTAATGCTATTAAATATTATTTGTATTTATGATGATATAAATTTATTTATAAGCCAGTTCCGTCTGCGATTCCCTTTTCCTTATTTTAAATACGGTGCAGCCTCCATAGCTTATCGTTTAATTAACTAATGACTAATTATAATTAGTTTATGATGAAATTATATTTATAAAAATTAAAAATGTATGCTAATAAGTAGTTGAGATTCCACATGACTGAGTGGCAGAACTGAAATAGATAGACCAAAGAGAGTATATTAGCTTTGTATCCTTATGAATATTGCTCAGGTATTGAAGCTAGAGACGTGAATTATAGCCTACATAACATATATTATATATTACTATAGACTATATATAAGTATGCTCATTATTTGTAAAGCAAATCTAGAATTGGAACATTTCTAAAACATATAGCTACAGCCAGTCATATCCAGCAAAAGACTTGAAATAAATATATATATATATATATATAGATAACTGAATCATTAGACATTGGATATTCATAATATATATGAACTCCTTTTGCATTGTTAGCGAGTAATTGGTGGTTGGGTACACCCGACTGAAATTACCATATGGATGCTTTGACATTTTCAGCCAGCGCTGTGCATCGGGATTTCCACTTTGATATTCGTTTAAAGGTCAGACAGTGCAACCTAGCCAAAGTACCCTGCTACCTACCTCCCTCCCTCCCTCCCTCAGTCCATCAATTACTCCAATACCAATTGATTGACATCGAGTGCAAAAAATCAATATAGTGTTAATTAAATTTCGCGCCAAATATGATTTTCATTTATTTATTTATGCATTTGTTTCGCCTCGCTCATCAATATTGAAGCTAGTTAAATATTTGTGATTCGTAAGCCCCAATAATATGGAAACTGGAACTGCATGAACTGGGTTATGTTTGCCCGCGTGCGTTATGATTTATGACAGTAGCTAAACTGGGTTAGATTTCCTTCTTGGTCTGGCTGCATAATACACGAAATTAGCTAGACCAGATAAGAACTCCCTGATAATCAGACTTTGATAACGCTCACATTAGTTCTAGGGAAACTGAAAGTATTTCAAGAGCTATTGTTATGAGCTTGATAATTTAGTTGTTTAACCTGAGAATTGCAAGTGGATTACATATCTTTAAAGAGATAAACAATTATGTATACTTCTGATCGAAATTGCCATATATATATATTCTGATTTAGAATCTACCAAAACCTATATAATCCTTTTAAAATTAAAAAAAAACTTGTATTTTGTTGCGCACTGTAACAAAAACTAAAGTATTTTTAGCTATCAATACAAAAAAAAAGTTTTTTCTTGTTTACAGCGGGCTGGCTCACTGCTGTAACGCAAATTGGGTCAGTAATATATATATATATATTTATATATATATATAACATGCATCCCATGCCACGCCCACTCGAGAGTACCCTCCACCGCCTCACTGCTTGCGGGTTTTTGGGCTCTACAATGTGCCACGAAATTTGCATAAATAAATCAAAACTCACTTACCTGCCCCACTTTAGTCCAATACCACCCACAGCTAGCCCTACCGTGCCTCCCTCTTCCCTCCTGAGTGCCAGCCTCTTTTTCAAGCTCTCCCCGCCCACCGCTCTCTCTCTCGCACTCTCACTCTGTTGCCCTCAGGCTGGCGCTTTTCATCTGCTTTTGCTGTTGTTTTTTTGCGCCTTTTTGTGCCTTTCCGCGCCTGCCTTTGGGGGCCGCAGGAAAACCGGGTTAATTGTCAGCTGCGCAGTTGATGGCGCTTCTTTGCTTTTAGTTTCTGCTTTAAAAAATAAATAGAGACAGAAAATTTCAAGTTAAAGTGTTTTACAGTGCAGTGGGGACTAGTAGATGCCCTAGCTGTTCCTTTGTCTTCCAAACAAATCTGGAAATATTTTTTAAAAAATTTAGAAAAATTTCGTGAATAAAATAAAATTAAAAGAAAATTTTATTTTATTTACCATTTTGCTTAGAATTCATTAAATCTAATTAATTACATTTATATTCAGATTTCAGAATTTTATATACAGAAACTGAGCTAAGCTGCCGAGTTCCCTTTAAATTCCCTTTTGGGTTTGAACATATCTCTGCACTTAGCCCATATACCTTATTCACCTATTTTCGTGGGTAAAACAAAATTGTTGGCACCACAATTTCCGCCATTGTCCGCAAATGCAATTTTGTAATTAAAGTAATTATTTGATTCATTATATTTTGGTTTCATTTTTCTAGCCAAGAAGTGCCTTTGGCATAATACCAATAGGTATATGCAGCCTATAATTTGGCAGAGTTTACTCTGCCTTTTAACTTATGCTTAAAATTTAAAAAACTGTTAACTCTATGTTAACTTCATTTTGCTTGATATTCACTTTTATGACTCTTTCTCCACTTAAAGTTAAGCTTATTGAGGCTAATAACAGTTCAATTTATCAGATCTCTTGTCGCACTCTTCTTATTTCTTATGTTTTTAAGTCACTCCAATCACTTAACACTTGCTTTTATACAAAATGTTGTCCAATTTCATTTGATTTAAAAATACTCTGATAAAGTTCTAGTTTATAGGTCGTGTACTTTTTTTTTTTTTTGATTTAGGTCTAGAAACCCAAAAATTGTTATCAGAAAACATATCGGATTATGCTGGTGTTGCCAAGCGGACTATCAGATGTTGGGTGGGCGGCAGATGGAAGGAGTAAACCAAAAGAGCCATAAAGTCAACATGGCATATGCCAAAAGCCATACGAAACTCTGCTAAAACACACACACAGAGACAGGCACACACACACAGATGCACACATGCAAATGCTGTGCGGCCAATTAAGCAACATGACCTAGAATATTGTAACCCAATTGTGCCTCGACTCGGCTTAAATCACAGCTGTGCAACTATGTGTGTGTGTGTGTGTGTGTGTGTGTGTGTGTCTTTATGTATGAGTGAGTGTAGCCATTGCATGTGTGGTGCATGTCTAATTGTCGTAATAAATGCGTAGGCACATCACGTGCTACAGATATTTATGTACGAATGTGGAGCTATAGATATAAGCGAATAATATATATATTTATATCTATATATATATATAGATACATATATATATATACATTTACCCTTGTAGTCATAACAGCTTTAGAATAGCTTTCCTTTGCTCAGTTCGTTTAAATGAAATATTTCTACAATAACCATAGGATATAGTAGTTTCTACTGAACAGATAGATATATGGATAGTTACATAAATTATGACTAGAAACTGCATTAGACATTATGTAACTAAATTTCTATATATATATATGCATATATTATTTATATATATATATATATATATATATATATATATATATATATATATATATATATATATATATATATATATATATATATATATATATATATATATATATATATATATATACATACCACTCGGATGCCTTACAATGTTCATGATATGATTATAAAACACTGGATATATATATATTTGTAAGTTTAGAGCGTTTTATCCTTGAAAGCAAATCGGAAATTGAATGTTAATTATAAACTGAAAAGCTTTTAGCTGAAATTATATATATATATATATATATATATATATATATATATATATACATTTTTTTTGTATATAATATTATTATACAATTCAGACATTAATACTACCCGATTTATGCCCTCGCTCAAGAGCAGCTAAAATTGTTGTAATTACAGTTTGTAAAATTTACAGCAGAGATTCTTCGAGTATACAGCTTTAACTTAACTTAATTATTACAATCACGTATTTAAAAAAAAAAAAGTAGTTAAGTCGCTGACATAACCATGAAATCGAATTGTGACCCTCCTAACGCCTCCCGGCGTTCCCATGTGGAAACCAAATGTGTTGTTAGTAGAGCCAATACTTTTGGCTAAGAGCTTTACCTAACTGAGTCCCTCTCTCCCTCTCTCTCTCTCTCTCTCTCTCTCACACTCTCCTTCTTCACTTTCGACTCGCTTGTCATTTGATTTTGTCTTGCCAGACACGTTTGCATCAGGTATTTGCTGCGAACCTCGCTATCGGAGGGAGAGTGGCTCAAAGGCTCAATCAGTGGAGGTATGCTATCAGCTAAAGCCCCGTCTATAAGGCACGACATGTTCTAAGGCCGAGCAAAAAACTCTTGACCAGTGTTTGATCAAGTGTGAAGGTGAGAATTGTTAGCCATTTACAGGTGCACGTGAGTTAAGTTCAAGTTGTATATTAACGGAACATTTAGGCCCCATAAGCAGCAACTGTAGCCAATCAATGTCATTCACAGTCTGCAAATATGTGTAGAATATCGAATATAGAATATATATATATATATATAGTATATATCATATTCTGCTCAGTTTTCTTTGTACTTATTTTCTCGATTAACAAAGCCAACCCAAAGAAGGCATTGCATTGCGTCGCAATTGTACATATCTTTCTTATAACATCAGGGGCTGGCCCATATGAACTCAGTGAGCAGATGAGCTGGAGAGTTGTTATTCACATAAAACCTCGTTTATCAAATAGCTCTAGGAATCTATTATTCATTTGCCATGTGGCTATAGACAAAGGGATACAGCATATCTTCTACATATTATGAATACCCTAACCTTTTATTATTATATTCTTTTTTGATACCTATAGACTCACAGCTTAAAGTCATACTAATCGAAATTACAACAGTTTCTATAAACTTCCACTTAATTAACTATCTAAAGGAACCTTTAGTTATTTCGTATTATATATTTATTTCCCTATATCTATATAAATACGCGCAGACATAGTGTCATAAATATTTATTATGATAGTAATACCACACTTATCGCACAATTAGTTAAACACAATGTATTCACATTGATTATATATATATATAATATACATATGTTAATTCTCATATCTCTTCACAGTCACTTTTCTGTAGTTTCCAAGCCCACCAAAAACGATAAGAATCGGCGGCTATTTGTTAGAGTCTCGCAAATGGGTATTACAAATTTCTAATGTCGTCTGACGGGAATTTTCGAATTTGATATGCAACTTACTTTTGAGATAGATAAAATAGACTAAAATATATTTTAGTAGTTTGCAGATTTAAGTTGTTAGTATTTTAGTATTTTTTGCAGTAGTTTTTTCTTATAATTCGCAATCCGTTTAAGCAGCACACGCTGCTGCTATATTATTTTTTATTATATATATATATATATATCCATTTAGATCATTTATATCATATAGCGTATTTAACTATTGTCTTAACCATTGCTACTCTTTCTCTTTTATTTTGCGCACATGCCGTGGCTGATTTCGTGCTTATCTCTGGCTGTCGCTGATCTTTATCTATTTTAAGCGCCCGCTGATAGCTGATAACAGGATAAAAGCAAATATTGGGCTCTAGATAAGACTAATAGCTTACGCATTCGGATGTATCCCATTTTACTAACCCATATACAAATTCGTTTTCTTTTGAGTTTTTTTACCAACATTTTTTTTTTTTTGCGTCTCGTGTGCCGAGACAAGGCTAGGGAGATAAACTCAAGAGAAAATAAAATCACAAAGAGATTGTAAAATCAATTTTAGTTGCTGTGGCTGTCGCTGCTGAGGGGACTTTTGTTTTTGTTGTTGAATGCCAATGCCAACGGCGTCGCCTGCCGCTGCTGCTGCCCTAAGTTGCAGCGAAGAGAGTTTGTTTAGTTGCTTAGTCAACGCAAGCTGATCAGATATACATAATATATACGTATATGAGAAAGTAAATGCGAGCATGCAAATTGTTTTTCTTAGCAACAAGCTAGTCCCTGTCCAACCCCTTCCATGGCCATGCCTTGCCAACTGCACTCCCGCTCTCTGGTCGCGCACCCGCTTGACGACTAGTCGAATGCCGTTCTTTGTATTATATTCGTTTCAGTTTAAATTGTTTTGTATACCTTATTAATGTTTACATAAAAAACAAACAAAACAAGTGCTGCTTGAACGTTTCGCAGAAAAAAAAAAAACAATTGTGATCTATATGTAAATACAACGTATACAGTCACTTGCAACTGCCGGCCAACGCGTGCTTTCACATACCAGTAATTCAATTAGCAGCAGCAAGAGCAGCAGCAATAATTGCATTTAAAGCAAAAATCGACTCATCTTAACAAACTCTGCTAATAAAATGCAGTTTTTTGTGTAAGTCAGGCCAATTTGCTGATCCAATAAAATAGTCAATAATCCAAGTGGACTAAATGCTTTTAAATAAATCAAATCTAAATCCATTAACATTAAATTGTAACTAACAGTAACCATTTCGCCCCTTTAGTTAAACGCGAAGAGAAGGAGTATGTGACGATCCAATTTGCTTCTAAGCAGATTTACTCTTAACATCTAAATGTTATTAACATTAAGAATTCACTCAAACATGTAGCCGCAGGCTAGAGAAAGAGAGAGAGAGAGAGAGAGGCAACAATCTAATTGGCCACCTGCTCGTGTTGTGATCAACTGTTAGTCCTATAACAGTTCTATGTTAATAGCATAAGTAATAGTGACGGCTAAGCTGTTAAGCACTCATTGCAAACTACGCTTACTTTTACTGTTAACATTGAAATGTTATTAACAGCATAACAATGTCATGGCAGTTCTATCAGGCATTTCCATTTCGCACTTACTCATAACAGCATATAAAGTGCAGCAGACGCACTTCAAAAATTACTTTCACTTAGCAAATCCTGTAAATCAAATGCAATTCTTTGTGTAAGTCAATCAAAGCAAAACCCAAAGAGCAGTCAACCATAAACAGAAAGAGAGATAGAGTGTGAGAAAAAGGGTCAGGTAACGAGCCCATTTCGAGTGTCTGTCTCGTTTTTGGTGGGCGGCGTATTTGCGACGCCCACTCAAGCGTAGTCTAAATTGTTTTCCAATTTTATCTACTTTCATTCAATTAAATCTCGTGTGTTCAACTTTTCCAACAATCAAAGTTTCCGTGACAATTGAATAAACTCAACTTGTTTCTAATTTGTTTTCAAAGATTTTTCACTTAAAACGAATTCAATTTATTCATTGAATCGAAAGGTGATCGAACGCGCGCTTCTTGTGTTCCGGGCCGTCATCTATTGTTACATTATAGAGAAATCAAGTTCGAATATATAGGAATATGTACTTAAAAAAAGTTCTTAAATATATTTTTGGAAATGATTTTTATTGATATTTTAATTTTTTATTGTTAGATTTCGTATATAAATAAGATGGATATATATCTATGTTTTCCTTTAGTTTCTCTATTATATTCTATAACAATATAATATTCTCTATGAGAAGTCTTCCTATATACTCTATCGGTATCTAATTATATGTATTTTTGTTTAATTTTCTAGTTTCTCCAAGATGTCCAAATATTCGGGCAAAAAATGCCGCCTTCTCTCAATGATGTGGCTGACGGCGTTTTTCTTCTTTGTGGAGATCATCGTGGGCTATGTGACCAACTCGATGGCGCTCGTGGCGGACAGTTTTCACATGTTGGGCGACATAGCTGCCCTGGTCATATCATTCCTCTCAGTTAAGGTGAGTCTCATGACTGTATACTATTCAGATTTAGATTCAACGTTTACTAATATATTTCTTCTCACAGATGTCGCCCAAAAAGTGGTCGAAGAACACTTTTGGCTGGGCACGCGCCGAGGTGCTGGGTGCACTGGTCAATGCGGTGTTTCTGGTTGCGCTCTGCTTCAGCATCACGATTGAGGCTTGCAAAAGGTGAGGCACCTGTACCTGTACCTGTACCGGTATATGTCTGTGTACATATACTGTGTATATTTATGTTTATATGCCTTGTTGTTGTGGTCAACGCCTCCGCAACACACACAGCGCAATTCGAACAGTTTGCCTTGTCACCATTACGTTCGCTTACACATTTTCTTGACCATTTTGTTTTGTTTTGTTGTTGTTGTTAGTCGCTCGTTTAATTTGTAAATTTTGATTTTGTTGCTTTTTGAATTTACGTTTTTCGATCTTTTTTTCGTCATTCGTTATTCGCAACGTTTCAATTTGCATGCCGCTTGCATATTTATTTCTTGCCACTTTACTTTTTATACGCCATCCGATTAAATAAACGTGCAATGGCATCTCCATTTTTGTTCAATAGAATTGATAACTGAGTATATCATGTATATATGTATATATATAAATAAATATTTACTCGATATGACTCATTATTTTCCGAATAAATTCAGTTTCATATAGTTCTCGTGCAATAAATGAAATCTAGGAAATTCATAAAATGTTAATCCAATTACATTTGCATGTTAAAAACAGCAATTTGTATGCAGAATAACAGAGCTAATGCTGTTGTTCATTTTAAATCATTCTCTAGTAACATTTATATAAATTAAATTTAAATTGATATAAATTAAATATATTTAAAGTGAGGAATATGCTTATCTAATTCACTCCGTTATTTTTTCATCACAGATTCATTGAACAGGAGCCCATACATCAGCCAGAGCTGCTGCTAATTGTTGGCATACTCGGTCTGCTGGTCAATATGATAGGCCTCTGTTTGCTCTATGGTGCGTATTCTTCATTTTACTTAACTTAACTTGTTAATTGAATATACTTGATTGATTTTAGAGCATGGTGGTCATCATGGCCACTCTCATGGCGGCGGTCTGACACGCAATCACAGCCGCCTTACAGAGCTGGCCAACATGGACGAGGGCGAGGATGAGCCGAATGATTATGCCTATGAAAAGCAGAAGGAGAAGCAGGTGAAGAAGTCCAGCCATGGTCACAGCCATGATCCCGGCCAGATGAACATGCGTGGCGCCTTTTTGCACGTGCTCAGCGATGCCCTGGGCAGCGTGATTGTGGTTGTCAGTGCTTTGGTCGTCTGGAAGAGTGACTGGGAGTATCGCCTATACATTGATCCCGCACTGTCCATTGTGCTGGTAGCGCTAATCTTGCACTCCGTATGGCCATTGTTGCGCGAGTCGGCCCTGATTCTGCTGCAAACAGTGCCCACACACATTCAGGTGGATGCCATACAGAAGCGTCTGCTGGAGAAGGTGGATGGCGTGCTGGCCGTGCACGAATTTCATGTCTGGCAATTGGCGGGAGACCGCATCATTGCTTCCGCACACATACGGTAGGAATTATTCGAGATACCGTCAATTGGTCTTAGGTCATATTTTGTGTTTTCTCCTTTGCAGTTGCCGCAATCTGTCCGAGTACATGAAGATAGCCGAGAAGGTCAAGGAGTTCTTTCACAATGAGGGTATACACTCGACCACCATACAGCCAGAGTTCAGCGAGATCGAAGGCTGCAACATGTCCGATGGCACCTCTAGCATTAATATGAGCGGTTCCGATTGCTGTGCCCTCGACTGCCCCACCACAGAGGAGGGCTGCGTCAAGGCCACCTGCTGCCAAAACAACAACAAATTGGTAATTGGATATAAATTTCAATTGAGCAACGCCCAGTTAACTCCACTTTCCTTACAGAATCAACTGCCCTCGCCGTCAAGTTCGCCGTACATGTGCCGTCAGCGCAACGCGGCTCGCCAAGCTGGCGATGTTGAGGCTGGCTCGCTGCTTGAAGCCGCAGCGAGTGGTGTCAACGTGATAAGCAATGGCAGCACTGTTACAGCAGTGCCGGAGCCAACGCCAAAGAATGAATTAGTCTGACAACAGCAACAGCAGCCAATAGCACAACAGCATCAAGTACACTTTGACACAAGCCCAACCACAACAACAGGAACAACAACAACAACACGTGATATAAAGCAAACAACTTCCAAAGTCATCGCAGCCAGCGATGCCAGCCCAAGTCTCTCGCTAACCGCACAAAGACGTCGCGAGCTGCAGCTGCGTGCCGAAGAACAGTCCAAGGAGCAAGTGAAACTCAGCGGCGGTGCCTGCACCCGGAACGGCGATGAGGTGGCGCTTTAAAGGAGCAGTAGAAGGACACACAATCTAAACTGTTCCATAGAAAACACACACACACACACAGATTTTGTTTTTAGTTCGTGGTTAAATGCAGGTTCTCAGCGTTGTTGTCTAGTTTAATAGATGAATAATTATTTTCAAGTGTTGGTGCTTATGTGAAACAGGCGACAACAACAACAACACAAACATTAATAGCGCACCATAATTCATTTATATATTTTATGTGCTAGTTTAATTGAAATCAAAATATTTAGATTTAGCAATTTAGCAGTTTTTCATATAATATATATAAATTATATGAGATGTTGATAGATTGAACAAAAGAAAATGAAACAAAGGATTAGTTAATTTTTAGACTTAAGTGCAACAACAATTAAGAATATATGTACGTTTTTTACATTTTGAAAAAGTTTATACATGGAAAGAAGACGATGAAAAAACACATTATATTTAGTAGATATATATAATTATATATATATATATATAGTTAATGATCAAAGACAGTGCCAGCTGTGACTGTTTAGCGGATTGTTAAAGGAATTACGAATACAATTTTTGCAAATTCTATAAACAAAAGTAAAATAAAAACTTATATATACATTCTATATTTAGGCATTAATTTCTTATCCTTAGTAGTTCGATTAATAATGCTAAAGTGTAAAAAGGGTTTTACTGTGCTATGCTAATTAGTATATCATTAATTATATTTAGCATTAATGCGCCGCTGTATTATCCTATGTCTGCGTATATGTTTGTAAATATGCCTGCATCAAACATAAATCATTCTATAATTAAATGATACGAAATGAAAACCAAAATCTATATAATTTGATTATACTTTTATTTAGAGTTAAAGCCAAAGCCGTTCCAAATTTCGTTTATAAATAATTTATTTGATTTTAGTTTTCGCAATTTTAATTCATTTCATAACAACTTAAACAATAAACAAAGTATTGCATTTTATTTACAGAGTAGAAATCTTTTTCTGTATATTTACAAGCGTGTTTAAGTGTGAATTTTAATTAATATTAAATTTAAATGAAAAGAAAAACTTGATTCGAAACCCTTTTTCAATGGAATGAAGATAAATATTTAAGAGTAACAAAAGGAGTGCGTTTAGGAAAATACAAATATTTAGTGCTCTGGCTCGTGCTCCCCGTCATCGATGCATTGCATCTCTGAGAAGCGAAGCTGACGCTATAAGTTCTCATCCAGATTCTTGTCAGTGTTCTCCTCCACAATAGCCTCGTCCCAGGGACCGTGGATGTTAAACTTGTACCGCTGCTGCCTCACGAATATGAACGGGCAGACAAAGTTGATGAATAGCGTGCTGCAGGTATACAGATATAACACGGGTCGCGATATATTATAGAGCGCCGCACAGCATATGCAGAAGATGGGCACCATGCAGAGGGCGTGCCATGTGGCGGCTGTTATAATGGGATATAGCACAAAGAAGATTGCCGCCTCCACAAGCAGTACGAAGGCGTGATAAGACGTAGACAAGCGTGAGGCCAGGCAGATGGCTCCGAATATGGCTGCATTTAGGGATATGGCCTTGGACACCATCGCCACATCCAGACCGTAGTCGGAGAACATTAAATTGAAGAGCATCACAAAGAATGTCGTTGTGTATATGGTATCCGTACTGATGGCCTGGGTGAGGGTGTGCAGCATCGGGGAGAAGATGTAGCCGAAGAGAAGCACCGTGACGAGCGTCTTCGAATCCTCGCCCAACAGTTTCATGCTAAGCCTCCTACCGCGATAATACAAATATCCGATTCCAGTGATAATGCAGGTGGGCACCAATATGCTGGTAGGCGCGACGCTATCGCTGAGCATCATATGGTAGAGTATCAGAAAGCCGGTTATGCAGGAAATTTGATTATTCAGAGCGGTAATGCCGGCAACAGCCTCACCGAACGTATAAAGTCGCACGTGGAGATTTGTTTGCAAATCTTTAAGAAAACTCACATCCGTATAGTTGTCTGGATAGTCGCGATTCGAATAGAGGTTCTTGACCCAAGGCTTTCGCTTAGCGTGTGTGGTTCTAGCCATTTTTTAAGTAAAACCAAAAACATTTATTGACAATTGGTTTGTTTACAAGCAATCAGCTGATACGCTAATCGATAACACCTTCACTCTTGTTATCGTTGCATCGATAGCAAAGAGGCGCGCGAATTATTTCAAATTTAAAAAAAGGTCAATTGTTAAAATGTTTGATTTTATTTGCGCTTAAGAGTTAGTTGCATAAAGACTGAATTAAATTAGGAAGGCAAAATTGCCCTTGGCTAGTATTGTAGAGTATATTGTATGTAGAGTTAAAATCAGTAAAAATCCATTGGATTAGTTAAAAAAGGGCAATCGTCGAAAAATTGGTTAAAAATAACCCAAATAACATTGCATTAAAAATTGTGATTAGGCACGTTCGTCTGATTATAAAAATGGGCTCTAAATAAGGCCACTGTCAACAATAAAAGATTCTATAAATATGAAAAATATTATAGAATTTACGACCAGCCGCCCGTCAGTTTATGAAAGAGCTCCTCGTTGAGCGTCTGGTTGTTATCCTTAGAACGCATTGACATAAAAATGTAACCGCCAATAAATTCGTGCACCACCTTACAATCGGCTGAGTGGCAAGAGAAGACAACATTCTCATCGTTAAACTGAATCATCATGCACTTAATGCCCCAGTTGACATTCCAGGCCTTCATGCTATTGTAACGCCAGGTCTTGATGTGATCGCCCGTGCTTAGATCCATACGCATTATTCGATTGTGGGCCACGCCTAGGAGTTCCTCCTTGCGGTGACCGTCGAATTTGATGATGAACAGTGAGACGCCAAAATCAGGCAACGATTGCCAAGCTTGGATATACTTCAATTTCGCTTCTAGCAGTGTGAGCTCACGCACATTGGCATGTGCCTCCATAATGCGCTGGACCGCCTTGCCGGATAGCTTGCGCAGCATCTTCTGCGACAGATAGTCTATGGGATCCACACTGCGTGGATCGATGTTGACGTGGATGCCATGGACTGGTCGTTGCATCTGCAGCAGTGAGAGAATGCTGTCGACTTCACTCTCGTATGTGCTGTCTGCCAGGGAGCGACCCTTGGCTGCCAGGCGACACGCAGCCAGCCACTTGGCATACTGCTGCTCGTTCTCACAACGCACCCAGACCTCGCTGTTGGGTCTATGACGGTCTTCCGGCGACACCTCGAGCCGTATTGCATATTTGCCCTGTGCCAGATTCACATCCGGCGTCACCTCGCAGCCACGTAAATTGATACTAATTGCGGGTGCAGTACGTCGCGAATCCTCGGCGCATTTGTAGAGGTGCAAGTGCAAGTCGCGATACGTGAAGAAGTAACGCTTGTAACCGCGCAATGTGAAACGCTGTGGCTTGAGGAAGCGCAAATAGTCGGAGAGTTCTGGTATGTGTGTGATATTAACCGAATCGTTGGCATTGCTTCCTTCCAGCGTGATCTGCAGTTCGTTGAGCGCCGAATCGATGTCATCATCGTCGTTCTCCTGACTGGACGTCTCAATGCCCGAATCGACGGCGGGCAACGGCTGCATGTCCACCTGATGATTCACCTGGAACTGCAGTGCTGCAAACATCAGCGTCTCCTGCTCGGTGCAATCCAGTTCCTCGTTTAAAATGGACCATTTGGCTTGCTCGTACAGCTGATTGATGCGCACCTGGTCGTACTTGGGATTCATATCGAAGAACGTGTAGTATTTAAAGCGCAAGCACAGTGTATCATATTCCCGGATGCCCTGCTCCATCAGGGACAACGAACTGTCCAGCCAGCCGACATTCAAACGTGCCTTCTCCACCAACGATTTGGGACGCAACAACCGAGCGCGTACCTCAGCGTTGGGCGTATGCGGCGAGCTGGCCAAGTTCTCCTGAAAGTCGCCCAGACTCGAGGAGGAGGAGTCGTAGGTGCCATAGCCCGTATGGCTGGGTTTCCAGTTGCCGGGTGTGTGCGGCGTGGGAGACCGTCTGCCAGCTACATGGTGTGGAGAGAGGGGCGCACAGAAGAACATGCCCGGAGCGGATGGTTTATCCAGGCTGCCATTGCTGCCACCATTGAAGCTCGAGTTGATGGGCACAAAAGAGTTGGTATCTGCTGCAGGCTGTAGGTAAGTCGTGCCATCCGGCTCAGCAATAGGGACACGTTTCAGATGCGGCAGCTGGGCAAAGTTCTTTTTCAGATGCTCCGCTTCGAGTGGCTTACACAATGACAACTCCTCCGGATAGCGTATATCCAGCTGTTTGCACAGACTTACAACAGCAGCAAAGGTCTTTGCGGAGTAATCCACGCGACAATCAATGTAACGCAGGTCAGGCAACTGGACGCGAAGAACTTTGTGCATGGGCGTAAAGTGGAGCAAGTTGTCCGCTTGGACGCCACACTGATCGAGCGTCGCTCGTGTCCGTGTTAGCCAAATGTTCTTGGCTGGCCAGTAGAGCGCATGATCAGACCAATCTTTCGGATTCTCCGGATCGACCAGCTGCAGCATTATGCTGCCCAAATGCTGGTCACCGCGCACGCGCATTGTGCGCTCCAGCGACAGATCCGTTATGAAAATTCGCAAATTCCATGAGTTCTCGCCAACGTGAATCATTTTCTTTTATTTGGGTGTGCTGATGTCAGATGTGCCCTTAATCTGCAGCCGCTCACTCTCCCTCTCGCTCACTCTTTCTGTAAACGTCCTTGTGACGGCGCCTACGTCAATTCGCTTCGCCTACAAAGATGAAAATCTTGTGAGTTTGTGTTGCATCTGTTTATTAATACGGTTATTTCAACGAATTCTTGTAGATTTAAATACGCACTTTAATGCGGGCACGCTGCATATGTCGTAATACTTCCGGATGCGCACAATTTCATTGATTGATTTTCACTTAAGAAACTGGAGCAATTAATGAAAATGCATTGAAATAGAAAGCGATGTTCGTTGTTCAATGAATAGATGCTGCGCTGCTGTTCATTGTCGAACCAGTTGCAAACTAAATGACCATTCGCAACAAGTTGCCAGCACCTTGGTAATCGATGGACTATCGTGTTTAAATTTGTACGTAGGCAAATACCGTTACATTTGGTACTCATGACAACGGACTACAAATTAAGCTTGAGCTTTCACGATTTTGACTAATTTATATACATTGCACATACAAAATGAATCACACAATAAAATGCAGATTTAACAGAATTTAAGGAAACACACCATAAAAAAAGGGTGGATCCGGAGCTGTTGTAGTCTTGCTGAACCAGCTTTATTCACTGCGAACTAAATAAACATTTTCAACAAGTTGCCAGCGCCCGCCTATCGATAGGCAAATTGACATTGATTTGTTTAGGCGATAGGCAAGTACCGTTATATTTATATTGCCATGACAACCGACTAAAGATTAAAAACCAGCCCCAAGGCTAAAGTGTTCAATCAGTTTTTACAAACAAACAATAAACAAACACCAAACAAAAAGTTCGTAACCACAGCAGCAGCCGTTTAATTTTCAGTTAGAAAACGACAGCTGAACCAGCCGGCAACAGTACAACACCGACATTCAAATTCAGCATTAACAATATTTACACATAGCAGAAACAACTCAACAAATAAATTCCGACTTTCCCGAGTAATCGGAAAATATAAAATATAGTGCCTTCGTGTGCACTTAAATGGTATTGCCGCGCAAGTCCGCATCTCCCATAAGTGACGAACCTCAGTGGGATAATAATATGTCGTAAGTATCCCAGTGGATCACTGCATTATCCCTCATCCTCCCTCACTCGCAACTCACAGGTTGCCGGCCAAAAGCTGTGAAAGCCTCTATTCGGCTAGCTCTCGCGAATCAGCTAGCCAGATTTATCAGCGGAAACAACCGCAGCGCGGCATGAAAGCAGCCAATGGCCTGCGCCAGCCGTCGATAGTGACAAATAATACCAGCAGTGACATCCATCAGCGTGTGATGTCGGCTCGCAACTTGCGTGTGAAGACCTTCCAGAACCAGCTGGCCGATGCCCAGGCTGAGATCTCGAACTTGGCCCACGAGAATCGCATGCTGCGCACCATGCACAAGCGCCAGTCGATGGCCCTCAATAAATATGAGAATACAGGTGCAGAGCTGCCTCAGCTTTTGCATTCGCATGCCGAGGAGCTGCGTGTCTGGCAGACCAAGCACCGCAACGTACAGGCGGCCAACAAGGATCTGGAACAGAAGCTTAAACAGAAGGAAAATCAAATTCTGACTCTAAGCGATCAGAACAGACACTTCAGTCAGCTGATTCGCGACAAGTAAGTCGTAATTCGCCTGGCAATTGAGGATTTCCTTCTTAAATAAATTTGCTTTGCAGAAACCTGGATGAGCGCCAGAAGCTGCAAGATAAGCTGCGTGCATTGGAGCAGCGCCTGCAGGATAAGGATAACGACATGAAGCTCATGGCACGCAAGGTGCAGCTAGAGTCTAAGAATTTCCGCCAGCAGCTGCTCAACGAGCAAAAGAAGTGCAAAGAAGTGTTGCTGAAGCTCGAGAAAGCCAAGTTGGAAATTAGTGGCTATCGCAAGCTGGAGGAGTTTACAGTTGAGTCAACTCATGGAATAGAATTGCGTGTACATATAGATATATATATATATTATCATGTTGTAGGTTGAGAAGACTACCAATCCGTTGTCCGCAAGTCGACGCACCAAATTGAATGCCGTAGAGGAAACAGATAAAATTGAGAAGCTGGAGAAGTCGCTCGAAATGCTGGACAAGGCCATCGAGAAGAACAATCAGAGTGAATTTAATGCGCTGACCGACGTGCTGGATACCGACTCCAATTTTGACTTTGAGAAAGAGGACGAGGAGGAAAAGAATGCCATCCAAATGTCAGAGGGTCAGGATAACAAAGACATTAAACCAATACGCGCCAAATTGACGCTGCCTCCGGCCAACAATCCGCTCAAGCCGATGTCTAGCGCTCAATCCAATGGGTCACGTCCTTCACTTAGCCAAGTCTTCAATCCGTCGAAGCTCTCTAATTCTGCTAAGTCAAACTCGCGCCTGCGCAGCGGCGGGCCCTTTGGCGGCAGTATAACCACATTGGCCAGCAGCAATGCTCGCAGTAGCATGGCCGGTAATCGTCGCGAGGGCGATCACAGTGCTAAGCATTCAGCACCGACAGGAGAGACACCTGCCGAGAAGCTGGAGGCACTGGCAAAGACATTGGAATACGACTATGAAGAGGATTCGGACCATGAAGAGGATGAGGACAGTGATGGCAAGAAGTATGGCAAAATGGACGAAGAAGATGCCCCAAGCGATGAGGAGGAGAATCAAAATAACGACAAAGGGGAATACGTCTCGTACTTGGATCCCAAGTGCGAGTTAGCTGACATGCTGGAAATGGAGGATGAATATGAAGATGACGAGGACGACCTACAATCACCGAAGCCCCCAAGCAAAGCTGTGGTAGGTAGATGGAGAGAAATTGTCGATTCATCTGTAATCTCTAACCATTAGCTTTCCATCCAGCAAAAGATGAACTTGCGCGCGCCTATCATGAAAGAGAACATGGCTGGCATACGAAAAATCATTTCTGATGACTATAAGGAACGTGAGAGCTTCTTAGATGTCCACTGTCGCCCCGCTTCGGGCAGCAATATGCGCGATGATCCCGTCAAGAAGAAGCGCCCAACTAATGCAACCGGAGGTGTTGCTGCAGGTGGCCAACTGGTTGCCAGTCGCAAGCATGCTCTGCTCGCCGCGCTAAAGGTCATTGACGACAACAAGGATGAGGATTAGCAGGCGTTTTCTTTTCAGACTATAAGCGTTAAGTTATATTTTTTAATTGATTCAAAGTAAAGAGCTCTAGAAGCGGTCAGCTGAAGCATGTGCAGCACAAGCTGCACAACTGCCTGGTCGCCATGGATGACGTACCCATGGCCCAGTATTTAGTGCAACTGCGTGCTGCACCTGCTCCAGCCCCGTTGAGCAAGTAAAACCGAGATGTGTGAACACCTATACTGTGCCACTTGACTTGCAACAGTTTCAAATTGTACAAATGTATTTTTAAGTTTACCCTAGGATCTATGTACATTATTTCATTATCATTTATTGTTCTTGCCGCGCATCTTGCTTATGGCCCGGGAGACCTTTTTGCGTAGCTCCTTTTGTCGCTTCAGCTTAGACGCCTCGTCAGCTCGCTTCTGGGCACGGAACGTTTTCATACGCTGCTTCGTTTCCTTGCGTTCGCGATGGCGCTTGTCATTGTAGTTGGTCTCGATCATCTTCATCATCTTGGCCACTTTCTGCTCGTACGGCGAGTTGATAACAGCAACACGTTGGAGTGCTTCTTTAGGATTCTCAGGGCCCAGTTTTGGCTTATCCTTGTACGGCAGGGCACGCTGCAGTGCCTTCGGAATGACCAGAGGGCGGAAGATCTTCGGTTTACGCACAATTGCTGTGTACATGCTATCCGGCTGTGCTTCATTTTGCAGTGCTCGCTCCCGCTTCAGTTGTCCAAGCGTTTTCATGCCCTGCCACTGGCTCTTCTTCTCCGGAGGCAGCAGTAGTGAAGTAATCGGTGCATAGAATCGTGGCACCTCCACGTGGAACCAGGTGCGACAGAACACGATGTCGCTTAGCAGTATTTTGTCCTCGAATGTGGCACGATACGAGCCCTCAGGCGTGTGATGTGCCCTTTTGATTTGACCACGGATGCCAGAGACGGTTTTGATCTTCGCACCTTCAAATTTGGCCACCTCTAGCGAGGAGTTGAACATGTCCTTAATGAACGCCGTGTTCTTATAGATCTTGAAAGGATGGCCCACCAGCTTTAGTTTCTTCATGATTTGTGAGGATTTGTCCAGTTCGGTAACACAGCCCGTGGCAGCGATACGAAATCCTAAGCGCTTCATTTCTTCCCGATCCTGGCGCACCGTTTGCAGTGCCAGAAAGCCCGTATTCTGAGGCGTTATAGGTCCCCAAAAGGTCATGCTGCAGGTTACATGATTGGGCGTATACTTGAGATAGCGATGCTTCAAATTGTCCTCGACCTTTGCAAAAATGGCCACCGTTTGGAAGCGACGCCAGCCCATGGAAACGATCAGCGGATCGCCAGTCTTGAGGATCTTCTTGTACCAGCGATGCTTCTTCACCTTGCAGTTGACGTAGCCAACATTCTCCTCAGTCATGTTGAGTGCACCCACTAGCACTGGGTAGCTCGCATCGAAGTTCTGCACAAACTCCGCTGCTATAGACTTAAAGCCCAAACGGACATATAGGCCAGCGCGATAGCCTTCAATTTGGATGCGGAGCTCGTTGTCCAGCTGAGCAAATTCATTTTTGTTCAGCTCGCTTTGCTTTTGGGCTTCCGCCTTGAGGTCCTCGTAGAAGGAGTGATCGCCAGTGACGCGCCCACCATCATCTCCACCCTTCTCTCCATTATTATCGTATTCCGCATCGAATTTGGCCTTCAGTTTCAGCTTTTTTGCCATCAGCTCTGCCTTGGTCAGATTCTCCTCCTCCACGCGAGTCATTCTACGTTTGGCAGCTGGACCTTCAGCAGCTTCATCAGCGCTTGCCTCCTCTTTATCAGCATCTGCCTTCGGCTTGCCGCTGTGCTGTTCGCCCGTTTCCAAATCCTCAAAGTCGCCATAGACTTCGCTATCCGCATCGCTCATGTCGTCCAATTTGAGCAAATTTTCGGCATCCTCCGATGCTTTCCATTTGCCTGTGACAAAACAGTTCTTGATCAGCTCCTTATTTGAGTCGGATAGCCAGTCTCGAGTCGCATCTAAAATCCAGTAAACTTAAATAAAATATTCAATTAAAAACGTAGTTTTAGCCTACCGCCTTGATACTCGAAGAAGCACCGCTCGTCCTTGTCGCGAATGTCCTTGTCCTTGTGCATCTCAGTTTGCTTTTTGGCAGCTACGCGGAACAGACCGCCCAACTCCTCTTCTGAATCCACGGCATCTCCCTCCTCGTGCTGCTGCTTGTTGACTTCGCCTTGGTTGTAAACGCCGTAGACAATGCGCATTAGATTGCGAGACTCCGAGTGGCGTTGCAGGAAGGCGTCGCGTGCCTTTTGTGCTAGATTGGTTTTCCAGCTCATGTTGCTAGCCAGGATGCGCGCCTCATCATCCTCTTCGTCATCCTCTGAACTGCTGTTTGCTGCGGTTTCTTTGACAGCCGCCAAACTTTGGTACTCCTCATCGCCGGAGGAGGCATCCTCATCCTCCTCTGCCTCCTCATTGTTGTCGCTATTCTCGTCACGCCAATCATCGGCAGCAAATTCATCCGGCTGCTCTTCATCATCAGAAGCTGCATCCATGCCAGAATCATCTGCATCGCTATCTTCATCGTCATCATCATCGTCAGAATCCTCAGGATCTTCAATTTTAAAATCCTTCGACATGATGGGCGCACCATCAGAGAAGAGTCGGAATTCCTGTTGTTCTATTTGTTCATCCATTGTGGTCTTCTTGTCTATCAGCTTGCTGACCAACGCTTCCTGCTCGCTGGCCTCGGCTGTCTTTTCCTTGTGCGAATGCGAGCCCTGGAGCTCAATGTAGACAGCATCTTTGTCGTAGACAATACCACCAACGCCCGACATGGGTGCATAGAGTAGACGCTCCTTTTCCAGCAAGCTGCGCTTTTTCTCTGTGCCTGGGAGAGGGCACGGATCGGGTATAAGGCTGAGCTCGTCGATTCGCGCGTCACCCAGGCCGGCAATATGTACCATGTGCTCCTGCTTGAGCGGCACACCACGCACATAGCCATACAGAACTACCTCACGATCGCACTTGGGATCACGACGTACTGCATCCGTGTTAGTGATATCCTCCATGCGATCCACTAGCAGATAGCTGTGCGCTCCTCGCCACTGCAGTGGACGGAACTTCATGACAGAGATAAAACGACCCAGATTCTTGATCTCATTACGCAAATATTCGCCATGGAGCAGGCCAGACAAATAGAAGAGCTTAGCTCCGTCGTACACCTCAGTCCAGAAACGATGCTTGAGCTCCTTTTTGCGCTTGCGCAGCCGTTTGGGATTCTTGATCATGTCCAGGTGGGTCAGCACGCCCATTATTTTGGGCATGCCGTGCACTTGGCAAATGTTTAGGAACTCGAAGATCTCCATTTCAAAGCCATAGCTGGCATCGCATAGCAGAAGTACCAGATCCGCGCACTTGGCCACATCGATCATCGAGTTGATGTCGTTGTTGCACTCCAGCAAGGTAATGCGTCGTTTCTTTGAGGTGACAATCGTAATGGGACCACGTATATCCGTAACATTGGTGCGTGTGAAGCTCTTGATCAAATCCTTGATCAGCGTCGTTTTGCCCACTTTGGGTGGACCCACAATAGCAATCAGCACCGGCGGCGGTTCATCGGGTGTCTGGTCGACCAAGGGTATATGTTGCTTCTTGGCCGTCAGATCCTCCTTGCGTCGAAAATTACGCTCAGCACGTTGCGCCGAGTTGATGGCAAACGCCTTTGGATTTCGTTGGCGAGCCGTTAACTCGGGTTCCTTTTGATTGGCATCCTTTTTCGCCTTTACCTTCTTTTTGTCCGCCTTGACGCCGGACTGGCGGACACGGTGCTGCTTACGCTTATCCTGGCCAACATCATCAGCCATTATTTACGAAATACAAATAAAAATTGAAATTAAATTGCTGCTGCCGTCTTTATAACAAGCGCACGTGCGAGCAGTGAAGTAAAACGCTTTAGTATTAAAATACCAAAGTAGTGTATTTGATTTTTGACATTTCGGTTCAGATAATATTTTGGGCACATTGTTGGTGCATTTTAGTTTTGCTGGCTAAACGGTCACACTGTGTTGCAAAGCAATTTTTTCGCATTATTCATTTTTTTAGTTAAACTTGCAAAATGCTTTTGCGTTTTGGCAGAGTGAAAACCTATTAAATAGGTCCAAGTTACTGGCTAACGCATATATAAGTCCTCCGTACGCCAAACGTCTAGCAACACTGACAGAGTGCTGTCAAAAATTAATAAAAGCTCAATACTCGCCCTGACACTGGCAAGAAGCAGCAGCAGCAGCAGCAGCAGCAGCAGTAGCAAAGGCGGCGCGTAGTAAAAAAAGGTCTTATAGGGCGCCGAACCGAAGAAAAGGCGACAACGTTCAGGTAAATGTTAATTAAGTGTAAAGGCATAGCGATATGGTTGGCAAGCGTGCAACGCAAGCTTTTCAATTGAAAAATCACTCGACCAACGCCTGAGTTGCAACGTCTTTGTCGCCAGCTGTTGTCGAGTGGGACCACTGTGCAAAAGGTGGGCGCTGTTCAGCCCCTAGCCATAAGGGGGTGGTGGTAGTGATGGCCGTGGTGTCGATTCTCTGGAACCGCCTGCAATACGAGATGTCTCTGGCATACAATGTCAATGCCTGACCTTGTTCTGTTATCGATTTATAAAAATTGCATAAAATGCAAAAACAAAAAAAGAAAAGATTTGAAACCCAAACGGCAGAGGCAAAAATCAAGTAAATTTGCACAGAAGTGAAGGTTAAATAATTTTCTGTGGCACGGACGCTGTTCTTTGTTTGTTGAAACAACAACAACATCGGCGAAATATTCGAGAAGTAAAAGAACAGCTACAACAACAACAACAACTGCGATCAGAGTCCCAGAAGTGAATACATTATTCTTTGTTGTCTTCTGCTGTTTTTCATTTCTTTTCTTTTCTTTCTTTTTTTTATTTTTTGTTTGTATTTTATTTTATTTATTTATTTTTTTTTTTTGTATTGAAATTAAAGCGAAAGCAGAGCAACGTTGAGGTGTTCATTTTAATTCACTAGCATTTGCTTTTCAGCAGCTATGGAAAGTCCTTGTGAGTCGGAAAGCTCACTGGATGGTGGCACAATGCTGCCACCGAGCCCCGTGTCCAGAGAGCAACTGCAAAAGCGCATCGAATCGCTCACACAACAAAACAAGTAAGTTAACTCAAATATCTCCATCATATACGATAATCCTTAATGTCCCATTGCAGAGTTTTGAAGGCTGAGCTGGATACATCCAAGACAAAATGTAAAGTGGTGCAGGAAGAGAATCGCTTTTTAAAACAGGCATCGGTCATAATCGTGAGTAGTTGCCATAGATATTTCAAAAGCACATATAATTGTTATCCCTTCACAGCAAGCCAAGGCGGAGCAGGAAGAGGAATATATATCCAACACGTTGTTGAAAAAAATCCAGGCGCTCAAGAAAGAGAAGGAAACACTGGCGCATCATTATGAACGCGAGGAGGAGTGTCTGACAAATGACTTGTCACGCAAGTTGGATCAGTTGCGTCAAGAGAAGTGCAAACTGGAGCAGACGCTGGAGCAGGAGCAGGAGTGCTTAGTTAATAAGCTAATGCGCAAGATCGAGAAGCTTCAAGCGGAAACAGATAATAAGCAAACAAATTTGGAGCAGCTGCGACGCGAGATGGTCGAGCTGGAGAACACACTCGAACAGGAGCAGGAGGCGTTGGTCAATAAGCTGTGGAAGCGTATGGATAAACTGGAAACAGAGAAGCGCTCGCTACAAATTAAACTTGATCAGCCTGTCTCTGATCCAACAACACCACGTGATATCACCAATAATGCCAACGGCGACACCGCCACCAATTTAAGCGCGCACATCCAGACGCTGCGCTCTGAGGTGCTGCGTCTGCGCGCCAATCTCGCAACCGCCCAAAAGGAGGAGAAGTCCATACGCGAGGAGAACGCTAGACTTCAGCGTAAACTCAAACAGGAGGTGGAACGACGCGAAGCCCTATGCCGTCATCTCTCTGAATCGGAATCGTCGTTGGAAATGGATGAGGAGCGCTTCTATAATGAGAATATTATGGCCGGCAATCCGACTGCCGTCAATGCTCAAAGACAACGCACGATTAGCAGCCCTGTTTCGCACAGTCCCTCTAGTAGTCGCCCACTCAGTCCAGGCACAGCCGGACAAAATCGTTGTTATGCCTGCGGGCAACTAGTGGTGAGCCACATAGCAATAACTTTTTAAAAAACAGATTGATATATATTTTTAATTTTTCAGAACCGTCGCGCCAGCGAGCGTTTTATAAAGCCAGCACTGCCTACGCCCATGCTGGGGCTCAACACATCTGCACCGAATGTGTTAACCAGCACAAATCCGCTGATGGGCACTGGACCCACATCCATGTATAGCGGCACAGCTGCACCGGGCACGGGTATGGCCAGTGGTTCTATGGCTGGCTTGCTATCAAATTTGAGCAACGAACGACTGAGCTTTGGCAGTGCCGGATTGGGTCAGAGCAATGTCGCCGCCTGCAGTGCGGGCACATTTGTGGCCGGTGGGATATTGTCATTGAATAATCAGCTAACGGGCACATCCAGCAGCGCTTCGTCCTCGTCATCCAATCTGATGAACAATTCGTCCAGCGGCAATTTGGTCAACAGCAGCAGCAGCAACTCATCTTTGTCGGCATTCACGCCCACCAACCAGCCGAGTGGTGCAGCCACGGCGTTTATACAGCCGGCCAGTCCAATGGACACTTCCGCATGCAAGGAATAGTTAGTTACTTAGGCTCTGCTGCCAATATATATTTTTACATACACATACACATACATACACAGACACACTCACACACACACACACACACTAACACAAAAACACACATACACACACATACAAACTCAAACACACTTACACGCGCATACTTACACACAGCTAGGCACGCAAGCAAGCAAGCAAGCAACCAACCAGTTTAACGAAAGTATAAAACATTAAACCTTTATAATGTAAGCTTCTCCCTCTCTCTCTCTCTTTATGGAGCGGCTCAAAGTCGCACCATTTATTTCTATTTGACATCAAAATCTCTTTATAGTTATGGCGACAAACGTAAACACTTTCAATTATCTATGATATTCCTACCTTGCATTGGTGGCAGGAATCACGAATTACTTAGCGCTAATGTCGAAGAATGAAATACTTTTTTTACGTATGTTTGGTTAAAATTAAATTACAATGAAAAGAAAAAAATGAAAGAAAACAAGCAAGCAAAACGCTAAAGAAAACAGCAGCAAATGTAATACCAATTTCCCCACTTTCCCTAGCAGTATGTGGGTCTACAAATTTTTTGAAGTATGTATATGTAAGTCAACAAATAAAGTTCAACAATTAAAATTTATCGAATAAATATCTATAAATATTATAAATAAAAATAATGAATAATTCAAATTTAAAAATTACTGCGCGTATTTTAAATAAATATCGATATCTCCTCGATTTTTATCAGTAAATGAGAGTCTGAGGTAGTACAGCTCAATTGAGTAAGGACAGCTCTTTTGAGCAGTACCCGTGCCATTTGAGCAAAGGTTTAACAGTCGGTCAAGCAGACGCGGTGGTTCCTGTTAAGACATTAACATTAAAGAAGAATAACATTTGTTGTTGTTTTGCCGTCGGAGTCGCATGCACGCTGCAGAGCTGCGCGTCAAATGAAAATAAAACAAATTGTTTCGAAAAAACAAAAACAAAACAACAGCTGAATGCAGCATACGTATACATTTTTTGTGCGTTCCAAAAGAATTAAAGAGCTTAAAAACAGCAAACTGTAAATACCCATCTGAATGGTGTATGAGTGGGCGCGCGAAATTTTTTTATATTAAAAAGTGCGAGAAAATAAATGCAGAATATATGTGTACATATATGCATGTATATGTATGCATATTGATCGACTGCGAAATTGGCAAAGCCCAAACACAAAAATAGCAATATCAATCAAAAGAAGAACGCGTGTGTATTTTGGCTCAGACAGGAAGAGATCATTCGCCAAAAAGAGCAAACAACATAGGTATATATGTATGTGTGTGAGTCCATACATACATATGTAAGTAAATGTGAATAAAAAGAAAAGTGCAAAGCGAAAGTTCAATTGTGTAAAATCTTGAGTGCGTCAACAACCGTTTGTTTAGCTTGCGTATTTGTTTGTGTTCGTGCGTCGTGTCGGGCGGGCAGTGCGCTTGTTAGACAAATATAACGGCAGTTGCAACGGGCCGTCGCCGTCGCTGCTGCTTTCCATCCGCGATTCACATGTACAGCAACAACAACAACGAGAAGAACCAGAGCTACAAAACTAAAGGCAAACGGAAAAGCAAAAGGCAGAGAGCAATTGTATTCAAGTGAATTGCAATAATTTGTGTCGGCTGGCCAGATGTGTTTAATAAATGATTGCTATTGCGCCAGTTGTATATTATTATGGCCTTGTTGAATAAACTGTTCTTTCCGTCGGTACCAACACCACCAACCGCAGCAGCAGCAGCACCACCCACGCTAACGACGCCAACGGCAGCACAAACAACCCCAACAACAACTACAGCGCAGCCGACGCTAAATTATGGCCAAACAACAGTAGCGGAGGCGGCGGCATCACGTACTCACGCCTCAGCCGGCAACAATAGTTCGGCGTCCGCAAAAGCTACGCAAACATCCAGAAATTATCTAAGGTAAGTGTTTGTCGTATTGTATGTTTGTATGTAAACACACGCGAGTGCCGCATATAGAGACGTTAAACTATTTCAGTTAGGCACGTGTCGTGATAGTTAGTCATCACGCGCACATCTCTAGCAGATGTGTGTGCAATGCCTAACACCTGGCGTTAAGTCGCCTGTAAAAGGACGGCAAGAACAAAGGCACACTCACAACCCCTATATAGTGTACGTTGGGCAGCTGCACATGCAAAAAGTATGAACAAAAATAAATACCTATGCATAAGTATAGCATGAAAGCATTTCCATTGGCTTTACCTAGTCTTTGTTGCTGTCAGTTCGTGGGGCTCTTTATCTGCTCTTCCTCTTTGTGGTTCGTACGCAAATTGGCGAGCGCAATCGGGGACAATAACCCAACAAACATTTTGGCAAATGCTTCATTGCTCGTCACGTACGCCAAAATGCATTGCTCTCTATATGTATATTTCCATCTCTCTATCTTCGTCTGTGCTATGTGTATGTGTGGTCTGATATCTGTTGTTGGAAGTCAAAGTGCAAATCAAAGGTGCGACCCCAGGCAACAACACTATACAAGCTCGCGACTGCGCTGCTGTTCTCTCTATACTCTATTCGCCCTACTATTTTCGCCTTACGCTCTTCGGCTAGTTTCGGATTCGGTTCATTGCGACGAGCTCTCAACATCGTGCTCTCTCTCGCTCTTTGCCGATCAGCGTTGACAGTGGGGTGCCGTTGGCGTATGTGTATTTGTGTTTGTGTATGGACAGAGACGGCTGTGGCGAAGGCGGACGTAAGGCGCAAATGTAAATAAAAACGAATCACATGACTTGCTAATCGGCGTTCACAGTCGCTGCTTGCTCTCGTGATTATTATGTCATACACACTTTGTTGTTGGCTTCGCCACTGTGGGGTACTCATAGGTGTGCGTGGATGCGTGTGTGTGTGTGTGTATGCGTGTTTGTGTATATGAATACCCTTAAAGAGAAGGATATGTAAAATTGAGATAGTTTGTTTAGCATAGACTCATTACGCATTCTTAGAAAGAGTATCTAGTATTCGCTGTTATGATGCGTCATATTCAGTGCTCTGTTGATTTTCTGTTAATTCATTTAATTATTATTTATTACTGTTTATTTACTTATGTGTGCGCGTTAACGATGTTGATTTTTGACGCTTGCACTCGCCGTCAACTGTTCTGATTGCGGTCTGTCTTTGTTTGTTTGTTTGTTTGCATATTGATTGTGCGTGTGTGTGTGTGTGTGTCTGTGTGTGTGTTTGACTCGATCAACAGCAACAACAATCATAATAATAATGCTACCAGCAGCTATTTCAATTGTTCATTTACAATTTGCATTTCCCCATTCAGTTCACAACGTGCGCAAATCGTTTATTTTGTTAAATCGATTAACGCGATCAGCGGACATATAAATATATACATACGTGTGTGTGAGAGGAGTGGGGGTCTAAATGGGTATTTAATAGAGGCAGCTTCATGCCCCGCCTACAATCCCCCCTCAAATGGCCGATAAGGCATAAAATATAGCATATATCAAAGGCCTTTTGGCACATTCAAGTGGTTATTGGCCAATTCGCGCCACACACACAAACAAGAGAGAGGGAGAGAGAGAGAGAGCGAGAGCGAGAGAGCTGTTGCTGCTGCTGCACTCTCTCAATTCTCCATCACGTGATAAATTTTTTACTCAGCTAATTAAACGCGGGGTTTTTGCACTTTGCTAAATGTAAACTTCAAATTGTTGGCAGTTAAATTCATTGTTGTTGTTGAAGCTGCCAGCTGGTGGGCGTGGCGCTGGCAGGGCGGTGGTGGGGTAGCATAATATTGTGCTAGGTCAGGCTTTGGGCGCTGTAAACCAAATAAAATTGTGTTTGCTTTTGCTGACAGTTAACAGTTAATTTATTAAATTGTTTATATGGGCGACACGTTTGTGTAAATTTCCATTCCACACGCCGCGTGTGTGGGTGTCTCTATGTGTCTGTGTGCGTGGGCAAAATTGTTATCGTTCATTTCCATTTGGCTTGCGACTGAATTCCTTAGAAAATTCCTATTTATCTATACGGTTTTTATCTATTAGCGAAACTGCTCTATCGCGAGCGTGCGATCATCATAATTATAGTCATGGCTAGGACTGTGTGTCTATTTACTTAGCTGGCGAATGTCAGTCATCCATGCCAATCCCCTCACACTGAATCATGGCCAAGTCGTGTCCATACTTAGAGACATTTCCTAGTCACCAGTCTTTAGTCATATGACCAATATGACACCGACACGCATTCAATATGCGAAATATTTTTGAGATAGATAAATAAATAATGTGAAGTAAGAAAATGCCTAAATTGCAGATACCCTGAATATATAATAATAATTATACTGTGAGCTCTAGTTTAAGATTTCATCATTTTTGCTATAGTTCAAATAAAATATATATTCTAAATAAAATCTAGATATACATTGATTGATTTTAAGAAATTGTAATGAAAGGATGCGATTTACTTAAGTAGATCTGTCTACTTCCCCTATAACTCATGTATTTTATGTAAAATAATATACCCCGTCTAAACTCTTTCAATATAGAGTAACCAAAATAAATAAATAAATGAATTGGTAAAACCAAAGCCTAACCCACATATAGCTAAATAAATCGCACACAAAGATATTTTAACCATATGTGAATGTATGCACAGCAATTAGCACGTGGTTAATAAATTTATACACACATATACCTCGATATTTATATATCTGAATATATTGATTATTTATTTAGTGAGTAGCCAACTTTCACACAAAGTAATTCAATGGAGCACGTGGCCATATTTATATTAGTGCTATATACATACCTAGATATATATATATATACATATATATGTACATATATATATTATATATTATATATGTCTATATAATTTCGATGTCTATGTTCCAATTAGCACTCGATTGTGGAAACTTTATGCCAATTCGGGTATATTGTCTGCATAAATTATATGTACATATATAAGTATATATATTCATGTTCATATGTATGTCGTGTGAAATAGTCGCTTTATTTGATTGCTAATCAAATTCGTCACATAAATATAAATCAATTTGACTGAAAATGTTATAAATAATTCGGTTTTCGAGTCTATTGTTGTGTGTGGGCTGGGGGGATTCGACGCCGGCCAAATGCCAAAATTGATTGTAAATTGGAAATTCATTAAAAAGTTGATAAGTGTGCGCAAATTGTTTAAACAAATACAGACAGACACCTGTGTATGCCCGTGTGCACACATCAATCATTAGCGCTTCACTTACGTACGTAATCCCCCCTGGCTTATGTGGTATTTACTATAATAACTATCGTGTGATTTACATCGCCTCATTACGAGATAATCTAATGAGGCGCCCAACTGTCTGGCCATTTGCCGAACCTTTTGACCACATATCTTACCGGTTTTGTTGTTGTTTGATTGAATTTATAAATTTTTTGTATTATTTTCTAAAGCGTTTTCTGTGCACCTTGAGCCAACTTTTGCGTCGCAGCAGCCTCGTGCCTTATTGCAAAAGTTACCCTATCTTTATTATTATCAATGGGTATATGTGAACGCCTCTCTCTTTCTGTCTGTGTGTGTGCGTGTGTATGTGTGTTTGAGGTGTAGTCTCGCCATCAGCAAACAGCAACTAATGAATATGCTAACGATCCTTGAAGGTTGACTATGAAAATACCTCAACTAATTGCACTGCAGGCTTAATTATAGAAAATGTTTTTTATTGTTCAATTGAATGGTTAATCAGAAATATATAGAAATAAAACGAATAGTAAATTAATCAAAAGTGTTTGAAAACTCTCTAGTCTATCAAATTATACATAATTTTAAATCTACTTGTGCCTTAAAGAGATTATCCTTAAGTGAATATACCCCATGTCCACTGCATTTAACGGGGTATAATAATTTCTATATATAAATATCTTCAGCTATCTGAATAACTTTAAGAACATGTGAATGTATCCTTAAGTCAATATTCCCTTGTTCAGTGCACTTAACAGGGTATATTCATATTTAAATGCCAACGTTGTCGACTTTGCCACTGTGGCTCCATGTGTTGAAGTCTCGTGGTCTGCCAAGTCATATGAGTGAGTCGTCGCTAATGTCGTCGTTGCTGCTGCTGCTGATGTTGTTGTGTTTGGTGGGACTGATAGCTGAAAGCGCGCTGCGTTGTCTACTGCTGTCGGCGCTAATTATCAGTTAACAAAAAATGCTTTTGCTTTTCAACAAGCAGCAACAGCAACGCGTCAAATTAGAGACATAATGCCCAAAAAGTAGAAAGTGCTGCTGCCTGTCAACTGTAAATAAAGCTGCTAAGCTCCGGGTATGTCAGCCAGGGCTTCTCTTTGGACACACTGAGATATCTGAGGTGTATATCAATCACTTTGGACAATCAATGCGATTTATAAATATAAATGTTTACAGTTGGGATTCAACGAATTTCATAACATAGATCCCTTGTTGGGCGCCAACTCCAGCTAATTACAATAAATACAATCATCAGCAATATCAATTCCATGTATTTGATTATATTTATATTGAGCAAATGAGCTCAGCTTTATTACTGGGTATTGGAGCTGAAAACTGATAGAGGTTTACTGTTGTTTTTTTTTTCGATTTAACGCAACACACTGTATATGTATGTATGTATGTACTCTGTAAACTGAACCTGAAGTTAGGAAGTGAAGGCGTGCGCGACTGCAGCTCTCATATTAGCATAACCTAGATTTAACTTGCTCCGCCAGAGAGGGAGAGATAGATCACATGTTAGCAATATTACATGCAATTACATAAAAAAGTTGTCAGTATTGAGTGTTTATATTATATTTATATTAACATCATCCATTTCCAGTCTATGCACTAATAATGAATTTCGCTACAAAGAACTAGTTTAAAGTGTTTCCTCTGTTAAGTTACATCATGTTATTCGCCGCACTTTACAAGCTCATAGATCTGCCAGATTTCTGTTATTTTACATTCAAAAGGAATTCGCCGTTGCTGTTAAGCCTCAAGTGTTGCGAGAATTCACTGACTTCCGTCTACACATAATTTATTGCTTTTCGCCGCAAGCTGCTGACATAGTTGAGAGACAAAAGCAATTTACTTTCGCCGCTTTTTTAACACGTTCAAACAAGCACATTTTTTTTCACTCCATTATTCACAATTTCTGTTCCGTTTCGTCATCTTTGTACCCAACTCTTGACTCACTTTGTACACTAATCTCACATGTTACATGCTGAAAGGTAAAAGAGACAACTTCCCACTGCGTCTGCCCCACTCCACCTACGAACTGCTTGTTTGGCTAAACAAGTTTTTGATTTTTGGTGCTTCTGGTTTTGCGTTTTTCGCTCTTTTGCGCATTTGTCGCTTTTTCTTCTTTTTGATGGTTCGTTTTTAGTTTTATTCATTGATCATTTGGGCACGTGTCCGCCAGTGCAAGTCAATGTGTGTGTGTGTGTGTGTGTGTGTGTGTGTGTGTGTGTTTGCATGTTCTTCTCGCTTGTCTCTGCTTCGCCTTCGCCCTCGCCACGTTCATTGTTTGCGCTGATTTTTAATTGTATTTGCGCTGTTTCAAGTGTCACTTGGCAATCAGTTCGCGTCGTCATCGTCATCATTTGCTCATTTGTTTGCCAGATACATTTCCCATGTTATGTGGCTATTACCTGGGCCCACTCTGCATTGCGACATGACAACGCTGCCAATTACTGCCAACAACAAAAGCAACAGCAGCAGCAAAAGCCTTTTGCCAATTTGCTTTGAACTTGACATTCGATTATTTGCGCACTTGAATGGGCTTTGTTGGCGGGGGTGAAGGTCAGCATTATCTTTATTTATTTATATGTATGCATGTGTGTGTTTATCTGTATACACATTTTATGTGTACATATGTATATATATACTTATAATGGCTGCATCTCATGATAATGATAGTCAATTTGTTGTAGCTCACAAACAGCAAGGAAATAAACACCCATTAGGCTGCGCAAGTTACCAGAGTGATAGACTGAAAGATACCCTGCACGAATGGCCTTGAATTAAAAAAAAAAAACTTAAATTATATAAGCAGCTCCAGTATTGACTATAATTGTCGTTACTCATCAGGTACATTAAAAATATATACATATATATAAATTATATATAGTATATATATATCGAAGAGGAAGAGGAACACTCTTCCTTTTGCCTGTTACATTTGTAATCGGACTTTTCGCCCCTTATTAATTGGCATACGGGGTATAAAATAATAAAAACTTTTCGCCGTGTACGTCGACGTCGCAGTTAGCGTCGCTGCCGACTCTTGCGCCTTTGCCGCCGCAGCAGCAGCCGCCGCTTGTTGTCATTTTCATTGTCGGTTGCTGGCGCTGGCAGCGACGCCATCGTCGCCATTGTTGGGTTGGTTTGGTCATGTGACTTGAGTTGTATGGAGCAACTGGTTGTTGTTGTTGTTGTTGTTGTTGCTGCTGCTGCTGCTGATATTATTGTTTTTGTTGCTGTTGTTGTAGTCGCTTTGGAAATCTGTTTTTATTTGCACGCTCTCTTTCATACACACACACTCACACACACAGACCGACCAACGATAGAGAAAGAGCTTCCACGCTGTGTATTATGATTAACAGATGTTGCCGCTTGATTTGCTTATGGCCACCAATTACATTTATATATAGTGCCAAATGCCGTAATGTATATATGTATATATATCAATATATATACATATATATATATATATATTTATTTATTTATTTATATCAATTTGTAGCAAATCCAAAGGGCTAATACAATGCATAATTCAACGCGTTCACTGATAAGGCCGCAACATATCAATCAAAATTATTGTAGTGCTCGCCTTGGCCGAAAGACGACGGGGTGGGGGACAGGCCGCAATCTGCCTCAAGTGGTGGCGAGAGTGGCTCTTCAAACACTCACAGACACACACGCATACATGCGTACATAAGCTTTTGCATATATGAGTTAATGTGTTGCCTTGTGTGTATTTGCTTAGTCTTGTTGCCTTGTTTTTTCTTTTTTCATTATTTTATTTTATTTTATTGTTCGCTTTTGTTTTGCTTGCGTAGCTGAAAAAAAATAAATAAAGCATGTGATCCGATCCCATGGCGTATGCCAAGAACAAGCAGAAGGCAACATCTCGCAGCATAGCAGCGGGCGCCAAAGCGAGATAGCAACATGCCAGCAGACAGCAGACAGCAGGCAGAGCTCAAGAGCTCTTCACTCTGCAGTCATTGCAAGCTTTGCACCGAAGCAACAGATACTCTTGCACCAGACAGTGCTTGCCATCTTCTTCTGCTTCTTCTTTTTGTCCTCTTCTTCCCCTCCGTCTTCTTCTACGTAGTAAGGCACTTGAAAATAATCTTCACCTTCACCTCGTGGTGCTCAACTCGATTACATTCAACAGAAATACTCTGGAAATGTATTTTTAATGAGTATTTTCACAGTTATCTGAAATCTAATAATATATGCTTAGCAAATGTCTTTCACCTTAACTCCTAAATTTCACAATTGATTTTACGATCTTACGATTTATAACCACCTGACAAAATTCTGTGGAACAATCATGAAATTTATGAATTTACAATTGGAAACTGGAGTTATATAGCAGATAATAATTAGGCTAGGCACGCTATAAATCTATGGCATAGAAGAGCTTTATTATAGCAAAAATTTATAATTAGATTTCGAGTAGTGACGAAATTTGCAAATAATCTTTATGATCCATTATTTATAGACAATATATACAGAGTTCAAAATATGGCTATACATATACCATAATCAAATCGCTATAATCTATAATAAATATATTTATTTAAAAATTCCATTAATATCTATAGTTTCTCTTTGCTTTATTTGTTGCTAATACCTAGTTGCCTTTTATGGACTTGCACTGATAAAAAATATTTTAGATATATATATGTATATATAATCAATTAGATCGAATATGCCATCAAATATAATCCAAGCTATCCAACTAAGCATTTATTATAAACAAATAAAAGTCAATTGAACGTTAAAAAAAAGTCACACGGACATACTCACACACACACACACACACACACACACACACGCACACATGCAGCAAATGAAAGTGCGTAGACCCTGCTGATAAGTCGACAAATTTAGCGATCGTTCGATAATTATATATTTGCTCATTGATCTGCTTTCGTTGTTGTTGCTTTGGCTGATCGAAGCGAAGCGCCAGGTGACTGGCTGACAGGGTGACAGGTGATAGTTTGTTGGCAGCTCCATCGCTCACAGCTCACGTAGCCCCCCAAAAACAGGTGCAAAGGTTGCACCTATATATATATTTTTTTGCACTAGGTGAACTTTGGGTGGCACTGGCTTGGCCTGCTCTAAGCAAATCCATCATGAATTGTCTCGTCTGTTAAATGTTTTCAAAACACAATATATTAACACATCACAACGTCTGACACTCCCAAGACAAGATATATACGTATATATATATAGATATATATACATGGGAGGCGGCCATACATGTGATGCTCGCAGCTGGACGGGAATCATGTGAGCGCGCGCGCTCCTCAATTGATGCCGCTTGCCCCTGTCGCAGTCGCAGCCCCAGCTCAAAGCGTTGCCTATCTGCATAACTATATATATATATATATAACATATATATATATATAAGATATAAAAGTATATATATATATATCGATCATGCGCGTACTTGTTCGCACTGGCGTTCATATTCAGACTCGTTCTGTTTATCGTCGTTTATTTAGTCGACACCGGGACGATCCGATGCGATCCGATCGCGCTAGCGATTCCGATTCCCTAGTAGACAGTTACCCCATTTAACATTTACGATTCGTAGCGCCTTGAACTTCATTTGTCGTCTAGCATCGCGGCCATTAAGATTGTTTTTCCATAACGTCGCGATCTTCAAGTGTTTTTTTTTGTTTTTGTTTGTGCAATTGTTAATGCAGTTACGCTCGGTATTTGGCTACGGTTAACTTATCGATAAATATCGATTCAATGCGCATGCAGACAGCGCCGCCGTTTCACTATGGGTATGTCTCTCCAACTAGACTCCAGCTGGATTCCTATTAGAATACTGCTTTAAGTAAAGACTTTGAGTACAAACGGGCCGACCAAAATTGTACAGCACACGCCAACACAAGCACACACCTTCACACACGCACACACGCACACACGCACACACACACACACACACACTGACACGTAGAATTAGACTGAAAGACGGGGGCACACTCGTGATCCAGTCGGGCCCACTAACTAATCTATGTATGTGTACACAAAAATTTCCCCCGTCTTATCGCGGTGGCATAAAACAAAATGAAGCAATAAAACAGGTGGCCCCGCCTGCCCGCCTGCCCACCAGCCCGCCAGCCCGCCTATCCGCCCTAGCGGCCCACTGCCTACGACTAGCAGTCATAAAGCAAACAGAAAAAAATTCGTTAATTATAGCGCTAATTTAGGCAGTTGGCGCAGTTTCAATTTAGCGCTACTTATTGTTAGAAGAGCCATTTATAAACCCCATTAAAAATAATTTAGCTCAAATCTGCGAGGCCTTAGATTTAAGTGGACGAGGTGTGACGAAATGCCTAATGGAGAAGTCACAAGACAATGGAATGCGGCGCATAATTTAGATTACCCTACACTTAGTCCCACTGTTCAGTTCGATAATCGGTCAAACCTGGCCAGATCTGTTATCGCGTTACTATTCGGTAGCATCGTAAAAACTTTTGCCCCCAATCAGCAGAGCCAAAGGCCGAGCCGAAAAGCAACGATAAAAAAGCAAAAGTCTTCCAAGCAATCGCCATTTCGAGCAGATTTTCATTTGATCGTGACGAATCGTCACGTGCCGAGCGATTCTATTTATAGAGCGGACAACATTTACCCAAATGACCCACTCGACAATAAAATAGCGCTAAGATGTGCGCATTATATGAAAGTCGTCAATAATGTTCGCATAGACAGAGATGGAGAGGAACAGACAGAGACGGATAGAGAGAGAGAGAGAGAGACAGACTTTGCAATTGAGTGCTTTGTCCCTGTGTTGGAGATGAGCAATTGCCGCCTGGTGGAAAGGTATCTGAGTCACGGATCACATTTTGATCATCAGATATCCAATCACATGAGCGCGCCGCACTCGCTCGTCGTCAGATCAACAAAAATGTTTCAAGCTAGTAGTAGCTTAGGTAAACTTGGCGATTGAGCTATTCCATTGGAATTCCTGTTATGATTGCTAAATTTAGCAAGGAAATGAAAACGAAATATCAGTTTTATGTTAAATGATCAATATCAATTGACATATGTTTTGATTACTTACTAACACTCCAAGGCGCAGATTAGTGAACTTGACACCTGAGATTACGTTTCAGATGTGAAGGTTTACTCTAAGGTGGGAAGAGTGAATTTGATGTGAGTAAAATATTATGTAGAGCTCTTTTATGGTCTCTGGGTATTATTCTTTATATTTGTGAAGTGTACAGGGTATTCTTTAGCAATACCCACTCATTTGTATCGTACCATTCTTCTAGCTATTTATAATATAATTCAAGTTAAATATAGGGTATCTTTTAGCAGTGCTTGTTGGTGTAGTGTAAATAGTTAAGGCTGTCTACAAGGTCTATATTTAAGAAGTACAGGGTATCTGATTGGCTATCTGAATCTCTTTTATAGCTCTGTGCAGGGTATATTTGACAGTGATCTTTCATCGACAACTCTTACTTATCTCATACTACAAAGCTCTTTTTATAGTAAAATAGAAACAGCTTCATTATCATATATTAGGATTAAGATAAATATTTTTATTGTTAACTGTATAAATTTATGAAAGTTTAAGAATGACTTCATGTGGATGATGTCGTCATATACTAACGTGGTTTGCCTCATAAACAGTTTAGTGTGGGAGTTAAGACACAAGTGCTAAAAGCTCTTCTCCTCTCTCTTCATCTCGTGTGCCTCTTCTCATTCCATTCCTTCTCCCTTCTTTGGACTGTTCTACACACATAGACTGATTGCCTCTTTCCCTTCTCGTTCTCTTTTGCAGCCAATTTCCCTTCGATGCTAGCCAGGTGCGCGTGCTGCTGTACAGAGAGGACGACAGCCAAGGCAGGCGTCTGCTCTTCGACTCGCATGCACTGCAGAAGGTGACGCTGAAGGACTCCAGCAATAGCAGCAGTCGCAGCGGCGGCAAATTCCTCAAGAATGACAAATTCACATCGCTGCAGAATGGCAAGATCCAGGCCAAAGCACATTCCAGCAACAGCAATGGCAGCAACTTTATCGAAGTGTGTCCCGAATATGGCTACAAGGTGAGCAGAGCTTTAATCTAAATCCAAGTTTCTCTTTTAATTCGCCTTTTGCTATCTCGCAGCACAATCGTCCGACGGGTGCGGATATTACGCCCATCGGCGAGATGGTCTTTGGCTCGCTGGCCATGTCCTTTTGTGGCACAGCGCTCAAGGTGCACTGGCTGCCCCAGCCAGCGAGGATACTCTGCTCTCAGGTGTATCTGACGCCCTCCGCGAATGGTGTGGCAGGTGGCGGCGGAGCAGGTGGCCAGTCGCCTTACTCCACAGTCTCCATGAACAGCCTGACGCCTCGCAGCTCTATATGCAGCGAACATGGCTCCATGGATGGTCTGTCCATGAATTCCTTCTCCATGCCGTTTAGCGTGAGTGTGGGCAGGCACATGAGTCTGACTCCGCCGCTGGATGTGCCTGTGCCCGACCAGCAATCCTTGTCCATTGCAGACAGTGGACCACGTTTCTCCTCCACGTACAGCAATGCCACCGACTCGGGCTACTCGGCCAGCGCCAGCGGGAGTGGCACAGGTGGCGCCTATTCCAGTGGAGACCAGTGGTCGTATCAGTATTCCACGCGCAGCAGCTTTGGCAGTGTCCTCTCCGATCACTCGGATGCGATGCGCAAGCTCAGCCTCGACGATTGGGCCATCTATGCCAGTTCGCCCCATCTGGATGAGTTTGCCAGCGATGGCTGCCTGCAGCGCCGAATCTCACGCAACTTGCGCACCTCCTTTGAGTACGAGCATTCCAAGAATGACTTCATTGGCTTCTTCAGCGACAACTACACCGCAGCCGCAGCCGCAGCTCAGGCAAATGGCACCAATCCGGCTGGAGCTGGCAATGCCACTGGCGGCAGTGAGGGCAGCAGCATGGCTCCTCCTCAGTATAGACGGGCGAGCTACTGTGCGAACGAGTCGCGCAGCAACCCAGAGATGGGCCGGCGGCAGGCGAATCTGAAGCGTAGACCGAGGCTCGGCCTGGCTGTGTGCATCACGATGAGCGAATCCTTCGAGGAGGAGATGGAACTCTTCTGCAGCGAACATATTGCGCTGCTGGAGTCGATGCTCAGTCGGTTGAGGGCAAGCACGGAGCACGCCTACATCAATCACAAGAACTTTCTGCAGGTGAGTTGTCCCACCGTTCTCAAAATTGTCATGTATATCATCCATATCCATTTGCAGATCATGTTCCAGGCCTGGCAGGACACACAGCAGTGGTTCAGCGATCTGTTTACAGCGCCGCGCATCAAGACGCCCGTCTGGCTGAGCATTACGACCAGTGGCAGCAAATACTCCAAGACTGTGGCCGAGCGATTCATCAAGGAACTGTGCGATCTGCTCTCCTTTGCCGATACCAAGGACTCCAATTTGTAAGTCATACAGCCCGCTCCTTAGCCACTATTAGCTGATGCTCATGACTCTTCACATTCGATTGCAGTTTCATCAGCACTATGTTGACCGGCATACTCACCTACCATCTCGGCTGGGTGGCCACCGTCTCTGCGTTCAATAGCTCCAGCTCGCGTCGCTCCAGTGCATCGGCGTCTGCTGCGGCCATTGAGCAAAGAGCAAAGTTGTTGCAGGTCTCGCAGAAGCATCCGTATAATGCGCTCTGGGCGCAACTAGGCGATCTGTATGGTGCCATTGGCATGCCACCCAAGCTAGCGCGCACCATCATCTATGGCTCGGAGAAGATGTGGGTGGAGAAACTGCTGAATGTGCTCACGTATTTCATACGCTGCAGCGAGGTGCGACGAGCAGCCAAGCGAGAGGATTTTAATAAGCAGCTCATCAACGAGCTGGTCGTTAGCCAGAGCAATCAGGAGCGGTACAAGAGTCCACCCACATTGCGTAGACGCGCTGCCGGAACTGGTCCAGGTCTCACTCGCACCAGCACCTGCAAACAGAATCTGAATGCGATAGTGGACGATGCCGATTTGGAGCAGCAGCAGCTGGACGAACTGAACAGCGGCGAGGATGAGGAGTTGGATGGCCTTCAGGAGCCGGATGCCAAGTTTATTGGCACCTTGAAGAAAAATGAGATTCCCAATGTGCTGGCATTTCGCGACTCGCATTTTGTGCAGCAGGAACTGCGCATTGGTAACTACCTGATGGACACGGGCATCGACAAGAAGACGCTGCTCGCACGCCAGGCTCAACAGTATCTGCGCACTGGCAAGGATGGAAGAATCCGGTTGACGGTGACGACTCCGGATAATGTAGAGCTGTATATGGAGGAGGACTCGAATTCCGGCTCTGCCGGCACCGGCGGCAGCATTGATGATGGCGCCATCGAAGCTCTAGAATTTGACGAGAACAGAACCGCAACAACACCAGCAGCTGTAGTAGAAACGGATCCCGTCGTGCCCAGCAAGAAGAATTTCTTCTGGAACATTGTTCCCACTCCTGGAGTTAAGGAGGGGCTCAGTCTTAGCGATCTGGCCAAGCTGCAGCAAGGCGTGAAGATCATAAATCGCAAGCTGGAGCGCCGCTGTAGCAGTTACTCCGTGGAGAGTGACACCTTGGCCGTTGGCAATGATCTGATAGAGCCTGTTGGCCAGGAACGAAGGGTCTCGCACTTGTCGCTCTCATATCTAATTACACAAAACAGCATGGGCAAGAGCGATCGCATGACATGGGGCATTGAACCCATTAAAGAGAACGTCAGTCTCGAGGAGCAAATCCACTTTGATCTCTCCCAGAAACTCATCGAACGGGACCACGGCATTTGCCGCCAGACCTCAACGGACAATGGCAACGGAGTTGTCTTTGTCTTAGGTGATAATGAGCCATTGATCAATCTGAAGAAGAGCAACGAGGATCTCACGGATGATGCAAAGCCAGCAATGCTGTGCGCCCTGCATCAACATACCCATAACGCCTCCATGGCCAACAAGAAGAACTCGGGCATCCAGTTCAACTTCGCGAAATATCCGCAGATTGCAACCAACTACATGAAGAGCAAGAATCTGGTCATGTCCAACTATGATCTACTCATGGACAAGGCCAGCAAGCTGGAGGCCAATGAGTCACTGAAGCCCAGCGACAGCACAGTAACTCTCCAACAGCAGCAGGAGCAACAACTACAGAAGCAACAGCAGCAACATCAAGCGGAACTGGCGGCGAGCAGCAGCTCAACGATTTCTACCTCAGCTGTGGGCAGCGATCGTTGCGTGTTGTGCAACAGTGGAGGCACCTATCAGACGCCCTCCAATGCCACTGAGCTGGAGTTTGAAACAGACGAGGTGCATTGCTATAATGAGAGCAGCAACAACAGCTCCACTGCGCTGCAGCCCGTCAACTCGGCTGCCTCGATAGATACGCTAAAATCGATGCCGGAGCCTCCGACTACGCCCAGCTATACGAGACGAGCGCAGCCCAAACGTGTGCCTTCTCAGCGTGGTTCAGTCTCCTCGGTCGCTGCCAAGTGTGCGGCTGTTAATGAATCCCAGCAGATGCTGAAGCTGCCCGTGCCGGGCATCAAGGAGCTGCCACAAGAAGATGAGCCACCTGGCGATAAGCTACGTGCCGGTTTCATTCCATCGTTGATGTTGAGCGTGAACGATCACTACGTCTCCGATATGGTGCTGCAGGGCACCTGTGCTGCGCCCCATAAGTGGGAAATGAATCTACGCGAGGATCTGGCTCTGGCCGCACGTTCCGCCTCACTCATCTCACAGCCAGCGGAGAATATAGCCATTGTAGCTGACATGGACAAGTGGGATGTGCGTCTAATTTCATCACAGGCACAGCAATTCCCGTATGCCGGCGGTCAGAGCTCCCCGGTGGGCATGTCTCAGCTGGTTTCCAGTATGCTAGAAGCTGTGCAGGCCATGCACGCGGGCGGCATACCCGCTTATGAGGTAAGTCCATAGCTGATTACACTGTTTGCGGATAAAGCTAATCGGTTAATTCATTTTGCAGTGCCTGTCATTTTTGGAGTCCAAGCTGCAGGAGATCTATATGCAATCTGAAACTCTAGCCGCCTTTCTGCTGGAAACAGATCCCTGCCGGCTGGGGGATATAACAACACCGCTGCAGCTCTCGGAGAACGATGTACCACTGCTGCTCTCCATTGCCTATATACATACGCCGAAGATCAGCCGTAAATGCGGCATCAGCTTTAGATGACAAACGCGTCGAATCCAGACTAATCATTGCCAAAACATAATTAGTATACAAAGCATCCATCATCAAACAGCAACAACAACAACAACAATAACAACAACGTCATCTCACGCATCATCCAAAGCGAAACAAGCAAATACTCCAGCGAATTTTAATTTCACTGATTTTGTGATATATATTTATATGATTAATATAGCGTGTAATGAAAGCAGGTTACGTTTAGTTAGGGTCTTAGTTACGGCAGCTTAACATAACAAACAAACAAATAATGAAACACTCATATGATATAGAGACACTCATACACCGATCATCGATCATCGCGTAAAGAACGTTTAATAACATTTATGACTATATACAAATACCATAGCACGTTTTAATTTAGGGAGCTCATTCATCGCAGTCACATGAAGAAGTATTGTAAATTATTTGATCTAGATTTAGTTAACGTGATTATATGTTCACGATTTAGTAGCACTCCAGGCTGTTATCGATCGATCGATCGATCGATAGACCGACCGACCACTGTATCATGTGCTCGAGCTACGCATAGTGTTTGTATTAGATTTAATAATTTATGACAGCAATAATCTATTAATTGATTTAATTATGCAATAGACGTATAAATAAGCTTATACTGAAATTAAATATGGGGACATTGGTTAGCATTCGGGAAATAACTGTAAACAATAAACAATAAGCAATGAATAAGTTTGTATCAATATTTTTGAAAGAAATAACAAATAACAAAAAAACTTTAATGTATTTTTTTTAAGTGAAACCAAAGAAGGAAGTAAGTATTACACATCACACCCCATTAAATCATATACTTACGATTGAACTCAAATTAGGCTATGCCTGAAACACAGTTGCTGCCTACTTTTAGGCTGTTATACAATGTATTCGAATTTTAATATTTCTTTGATTTTATTTCATAACATGCATATATAAATATATATATACATAAAGTTATATATAATTTTACTTTAACATAACTAACATGCATACATACATACAGATTGCATTTGCATCGTTTATAACTAATGCAAATAATTTATAGGGCAGTAATTGTTTATGATTTCTTTGTTTGCCTTGTAAACAATTAATTAATTATCACATTTTCTAAATCGATATATATATAGGGTACTTATATAAATTGTAGTGTTGGACTATTTGATTTGAATACTCGTAATTGGAGATGGCGTCGAGAATCATTTGCTCTTCTGCGCCTCCAAATAGGTGGCGGTAAAGGTGAGTAGGCGATGTCTCTGCTTCAAATTGCGTGCGCGAACATGGGGTGAATTTAGCTCCTCCGTATAGCTGCCGGGGAACCAGCCGACAGCTCCATCCCTTATACGTTCGCCCTGATACCAACCTAGTTAGGAAAAGCATCAATTTAAAATTCTATAATTTATCATCGGTGGATCACACTTACCATCCGGCAGCTTGCGTGAGACATTTACCACGTCGCCCAGCTCCAGCTGTAGCACATCTGGCTCATCAGATTCGTAGCTGTGCTTGGCAATAACCTGCGGACAGTCCCACGACTCGTACAGTTTCTCACCAGGCGTTTCCGCCTCCGGTGGACGCATGGCCTCCAGCCAGCGTTGCTGATCAGACACTGATGGGCACGACAGCACCTGGATAATGGTATACAGATAAGTTGAAGATTCAGTTGGTTGGAGAGTAAGTGAACTTACAAGTTCTATTGTCTTGCGCTCATTGTTCTCCAGCAGCGTCATCAGCATGAGATTTTTGCTAGTCGGATCCTTGATGTCTTTGGTGGGCAGCTGGGGCAGATTGTCGCCCGATGTTAGGGTCAACATGCTCCTGGGACAGTAGTCGAACACAGAAAAATTGGACTCGCCTTTGCGTTTGCAGAGCACCAGCAGATCGGAGAAGAGGAATGCATAGATGGTCGACTTGCTGAAGCGCTTGCCAAACGTCAGCTTCGCATCATCGCCGCGCCACATTAGATGAGTCAACTCACCCCGTTTGACCAGAAAACGCGGCTTGGCGCCCTGCTTGGGCACACCCATCGGCGCAATGGCCAGGGCGCGAATATGACTGGGAAACTCTAGTTGCTTGGAGATACGCTCCAACTCGTAGGCTTGCTCACAACGATTGGCTGCCTCGTTACACTGGGCGACGATCTTCTGGACGAGCGCCAGGGCTAGCTTCCAGCTTTCGTATTCCTCGGTATTGTGTGGTGACTCCTTGCTGAATACCGCATCGATGAGCAGTGGAAGACGCGTGATTCGCTGCATGGGCAGCATGAGGAACGAATGCAGATTGAGCCCACAGCAACTGGGACTGGCCTCCAGCTTTTCCAGCTGCTGCTGGAACGCTCCACTCTTCGCCTCCTTCAGGCGACGCAGCGTGCGATCCATGCGTCCCTGATGCTCACAGAATGTGATGTACACATGGAAATGCCGCTCGGCAATCTCATAGATGCAACGGCTCAGCCCGACCAACATGATATTGTTCTGCCAGCAGCATTCCAGCTCGGTTAGCAGACGCTCCGAGCACTCGTGCACGGGCACAATATAGGAGAAAAGCGCCTTGCGATCCTTCGCGCTCAGCACGGAGCTATCGCAGAAGGCGGAGTTGTTCATAAAGTGGCGACGCAGCAGATTGAGTGACTTCAAATAACTCGCCTCCGAGGTCATGATCTCGAACTTGGCCTCCTGCAGGCCACGCTCGCGCGGTGTCAACGTAGCTGCAAGGAAGCATTGGTTATATAAATCAAGAACCTGTGATGGTTTAGTTACTTACGTAGAATGCAGGAATGGATGACCTCTGGTATTTCGCTCCACAGCGTTCGCGATGGCCCATTCTTGGGCTCCACCAGCTGCAAGGCGCTGGGACGTGTCTTTTGGGTCTGTTGCGCTGGCTGCGCCGTCTTGATATGCGCATGGAGCCCTATCTCCTCATAGCCGTCAGTTGAACTCTCATGCGCCTCCAGATCACGTGTAATGGACTGAAAGAAATTAAGATTAGAGCTGGGTGATTTTAAGTCAAATATTTCACTTTACTTACCTCTAGTTTGGCTGCGCTGTAGACCTGATAAAGTGGCTCGTTGAAGAACAGACTATGCGGCTGGAGCTCATCACCCAGGCCCGCCTCGTTGCCCGTGGAGACGCCGGAGCTGCCGCTCGAGCTGGCCACGGAGATGCCACTGGTCTGATACAAACCCGACTCGGTATACCATGAGCTGCTGCCCCCACTCGGCGTGTTCGGTGTAGGCGTGGCTGGCCCATCTGTACCGTGTGGTGTGGTTGGAGCTGTTGTTGACTGTTTGAAGACGCCGCATTCCGCATACCAAGAGGTGGGTGAATGTGGCTCCAGCTGCGTTTTATTGCAGCTGTTACGCAGCTCCATTGACGGCGGTGGCGGCGGCGGCGGATCATGCGGACGCACGCCAATGGTGGTGCGACGCCGCATCGTCTTGGCCTCTTTTTTGGTTTTGCGCGCCACCGTGGAGAACTTTTGTGACTCGGCGCTGGGCGTCGACGGTATTACTGGTATATCACCCGAGGAGGCCTTCTCCGAGAAGCCCGAATCCAGTTCGCCAGAGCCATGATGCTCCTGCTGTTCATGCTGTACGGGTGCAGCTGGATCCTCAATGTAGAAGGTGCTGCGCGTTGGCGTTAACGCTGCCAGCTGCTTGGTATCAAAAGAGGCACCCACCAGGCTCTTGCGTATCCGTGATCTCAGGCTCTTGCCGTTCTTCTGCTTGGGTCTCAGCAGGCTGGCAGACGAGGACTGCTGTTCCTGCTGCTGCTGCTGCTGTGGATCCTGTTGACTCTGGCTGACCAGCAGATTGCGCTCGGAACTGCTTAGCGAGTTGATCGCCTCATATGGCTCCTGCTTGCGGCACTCCACATAGAACTGTGTGCCACTGTTCTCGTAGATCTTTTGCTGGCTGCCTTTATTCGTTTTCTTGTTGGAGATGAAGTCCTTAAACTTGCGCACTATGGCATAGACTTGATTCTGGGGCGCCGGCGGCAATGGCAGCCGATGATTGCGCATGTCCACGCCGCTGTCGTTGTGCTGCAAAGGGAATTGGATTAGATGCGAGCTGCACTCTTGGGAGTCGTAGGATACTTACGTGCTGCAGGCGCTGTTCTGGCTCCGTCTGCTCATCGCTGTCTGTCTCAAACGAATCGTAGTCATCCGAGTAGATCTGATGTTGGCCCAGCGCATGCGCCGATGCCGACTGCTGCTTGCTGCGCTCCTGATGCCGCTTGTGATGCTGCCCAGGCAGCAGCTGCGTCGAGTGACGCTTGTTGCCCAACGGCGACAGCGTCTCGTAATAGTGATCCGAGTCATCTGCAAAGTGGATAAAGCGAGTGCAAAGGGCTTAGTTAGCCTATAGTCAATTTCGAATCAATTCAGGTAAACTCCTCTGTTCTTGGCTGTTGCCCAAACGAACCTACGAAGGTGCTGACCAGCGAGCACTCTCGACTCGCATCGCCTGGCTCCACATGACTCACACGCAGCACAGTCTGATGCGGTGGCAGGCGACGCTGTTGCTGCCGCTGCTGACTGATGGCCGCTGCCTCATTCTGATAGATGGGCTCCGGCTCTGGCTCTAACTTGGAGCTCGGCTCGGCATTCAGGTAAACACAGCTCGTTGGACAGGTGATGCCCACCTCGCCCACAGCGCGTGGCCGACGCTTGCGTGGCAGTGTGACCAGCTGCTGCTGCGGCTGCTGCTGTTCAGCTGAGGCGTGGGCGTGGCTGCTACGATTGCTGCTTGTGCTCAGGCTGCTCGCGCAGCTGAGACGTTGACTGTGATTAAGGCGCGTTGCCATCGCAGCATATTTTAGACACACTCAATGCGTTTGCTCTCCTATCGACTACTGCGCTTAATGAATACCAAGAATTAATTCAATGTTGTTCGCGTTGTTGTTGTTGTTGTTGTTGTTGCAGCTGAACTCTTGAACTCCCTTTAGCAGCTGCTCGCATTCAATTGAAAGCAATTAAGTGTAGGGTAAACGACAATTTTTATTGCCCTTTTACAGCTGCATTAAGGCAAAGGGAAGTATGCAGCTGATTAACCGAGAGGGTTGCCTCGAAAGTTTATTATGTATTGAACAAATATCTCATAACTAAATTTAATGCGCATTGGCTGGAAGATCATTGATTGCTTTTGCCACAGCTTCGTATTTTGCGAGGGCTAGTACTGAAGTTTAGCCAAGACGAAAACATATATCCTAAAAGGTAACAGATATTTGCTTGCATATTACTTTTCCTTTTAAGAGAAGAAATTTTTCAATCTCTTCTACTTTTTTTTAAAGAGAGTTTCTTAATACAAATATTTCTACTGAACTAAGTCAGAAAAGGAATCTTTTTGAGTCTCTCTGCCTCTAAAGATCTTATATAACTCGGCACAAAACATATTTCTGATTTGACTCTAGACTAGGCCAAGACTATTCCTAGTCTAAACAACATATAAAACCCCTACTAAGCCAATCAACATGCTAATCAAAAATATTCAAAATAAAACAAACTTAGTCTTATAAAAGTTCTATTCACGAAAACCAGTTCATGGTCAAACTTCTAAAGTATTTTCCAGTTTCGTTTCAACTTCCCAAAGAATTTGCTTATTAATCGCACTTTTATCAGAGTTAAAACAACTTTTGCTGTTTAACTTTCGTTTTAAATGCGCGAATAGAACTTTTGAACACATGTCGAAAAGTTTTGCTTTCAGTCTTTGTGTACACAGCCCGAATAAAATATGTTAATTAACAACAACTGGGCTAAACCACAATTGCTTATATATAATAATGTATATTTGCTTAAGCAGATTCTTTATAAGTTTACCACAATTTTATTTACTGCCTTCGCTGAGCTTTGCTCTACGCTAATTAGGCAAATTTTTCAAGTGTCACAATATTTTTTTGTGGCCAACGCATTGGTACAATGCGGCGAATGCGTGATTTCGAGGCATGCAAAATAGCGCAAATTATAATGAAAGACAAAACAAAACACGCTTCAATGCAGATACAACAAAGGCGAACGCTCAGCAGGTACAATTGGGCACCCAAAAAAGCGTTAGACTAGATAAAGCCAGAGCAGCGACACAATATTACGTATACGCAGCGAAGCGAACCGGTTCGACAGCGAGATAATAAAATAGAGTTTCATATATGGCCAGCCAGCCAGCCAGCAGCTGGATGCTAAAAGCTGCTCAAAAATGGATATATATGGAGAGAGAGAGAGAGAGGGACAGAGAGAGAGAGTGGGCATTAATGAAATACGATATTTTTGTGTGGCTTGTTGACTGGACAAAGCGACACTTGTCGCTGTTGCGTGGGACGCAACTTGTTTAGCTTTTGCGGCCAGTTGCCGTCAGTTGCGCAGTTGTCAGAATCTTGCAGCAAAAGCCAATTTTATAAGCCAATTTCTGCGAAATGTTGTTTTCAGGTTTCATTTTGAGCAGCGAAAAGGGAGAAGTGAGCTTCAGAACTGGAATGGTGGTGTCGAGAGCGCTTGAAACTATATATAATTGGCTTATATATGAAGTTTACTTGGAAAATAATCCATAAATAAATAAAGAAGTTAACGTAACTATAATAATAATAATAATAATGTTCGTAATAATAATAATTGTAATAAAACTAATAATAATGTAAAATTAATGTTCATCAATTTGTTCTATATCTCCTGGACTTGTGCAGTTATATTTACAAAAATTCAAATGTCCATCGCAGTTGACCTTCTCTATAGATAAACCCATTAGATTCCACCATTTGGTCATTGCAAATCACAATATAACGAAATTTGAGCAGCTTTTTGGACCGTGAACGCGTATTCTACAGCTGGCTGCCTCCGCCTGCAACATTCTTTATGCTTAACTAGTACAAAAAAAAAACAGCAATTTAATTTAATAATAGAATTTTATACTCTATAAACAAAACTGCGAACAAGTTTGCACTATTTAACAAAACTTCTAGCCCAGTTTTTTTGAGCAGTGTATAGCGTGAGGCGGAAATGTGAGAAAAATTCGTTCTCTTTTGGCCAATTATTGAAGTTTTGCGTGTGGGCCACGCACAAAGTTTAAACAAAGAGTCTAGACAGACAACAGATATACGAATATATGTATATGTTTGTCGGATTGTATAGACATGTATGCAATTACTGGCAATCTGTTGAGATTGTCTATAATTACATGAAAAGAAAACAATTCTTAGCCTTGGCAAAGTGCATGCCAAGCGGTTCACTTGCCATGCTCTATCTTCTTCTCTCTCTCTATGTCTGACTTTATCACGGTTTCATTTTGAATTATTTCCAATTTAAAATGCAGCTGAAACGTTTCTATTGATTGATCGATTGACGCATCGAGGTCAAACTGATTAAAAGCCAAACGAAGTCATTGGCGAAGATCGAAACAAGTTTGATTCAACAGCTTAAGCAGGGGAATTAACAAATTCCAAAAAATAAACATCAATTTTTCATAGCGGCTTTTCCGCAATTGCGTGTCTGCCAATTGGGTGTCTTTTATTGTTGCCTTTCCATGACACTTTCGCTTTTCTTTTGTAGGTTTAATCGTCGTAAAAAAAAAAGCGAACGTGCCCTGTAAAAGTTGAGCTGAGAATTAAAAGTCGTCGCATTGCCTACCGGGTTTAACTAATTCAACTAATTTCGCCCAGACTCTAATTGCAACGCATTTAACATTTTACAGTTGTTTTCTGGCATTTGCTGGCATTTAACAGTTAGCAGTTGGGCCTGCTGCATTTGACTTCCCAATTAGCTGCGTCGCTGCGCGCTGCGCTGCTCGCGTTCAGTGAACTTTTTCTGTCGGCTGCGGCAGTGGCGGCCATATTGCAAAAGCTTTTGTTTTTTATGGGATATTTTCTTTTTGTTTCGAATGCTCCTCTTTTGAATGCACATCTTTATTGCATATGGATTACATTTGATTTTGCAATTTCGCACGCTTTGCTTTTTACCTATTCAACTATTTACTATTTCTTTATGTACTTCAATTTCGCTCAGTCATTGCAGTGCTTTGAGTTCCTTAAGCTGTTCGCCGTCTTTTCATTTTTGTTTTTTTCAACTGCTTTTAACTTCTTCAAGGTTGTGCGCTTTATAGCATTTCTAGACTGGTTTTCGCTTAACAATTTCGTCATCTCTCAAAGCAGCAGCAACAATAACGGTGAAACATTAAGCCTGTTTGCGGGCGTAGGGCAAACGGGGCGAACGAGCGAATTCAGTTTCAGTTTTAGTTCGTGACGTCTCGATGCCTTTGCATAAAAGTACATCACAACAAAAAACCACAACAACAACAATAACAACAACAACGCCGTGCAATAATTCAAAACTAGCTGCGCTGCCCGCTGCGCAGTCGACGCTGACGTCGTTTGCTAATTTTGCATGCACCGCATGCATTTGTCTTATATTCGCTTTTCTTTTCACTTTTCACTGCGCGTACGCATAACAACACCAAAAACTAAAAAATTAATTATAAATTATTATAGAAAATATATTGCATCGTCTTTTTTTCCATATTAAACACACTTAAATTCCACTGGTTGGGCGACTTTTCGACAGGCAGCGTCCGCAAAACGAACCGAACGTGGAAACTGACGCGCCGAGACTGGGCAGCTGGGAGAGACTGAGACCGAGACCGAGACTGAGTCGGTGAGCGAGCGCAACCAACGATGCGCGTGTGTCTGTGAGAGAGACAGCGACATACACCAGTGGCTGCTGTTGTTGTTGTTGCTGCTGGCAGTTGTGGAATGAAAATTGCACAGCAATAAGCTCAGCGCTCAACCGTCCAGTTTATGGACATTGTTTACGCGCGCGCGCTCTCACAACTTATTGTTGCCTTGTGTGGAACCTGTCGCACGATGCAGCCGCGCACACAGCCAGGCCAGGCGCCAATTGCAATTCCAATTTCAATTTTTCGTTGCTTGTGTGAAAAATGTGCGCACAGTGCTTACTCACTTGATAGGTATGTGTGTGTGTGTGTGTCTGTCTGTCTGTCTGTGTTATGGCCGTTGGGCTTTACTCTCATTTGCATTGGGCATAATTAACCGTAAGTTGCGTTTGCCCACTTATTAGTTTCCATTTCATTTGGCATTGTTTACTTTTTGGCATTTCGTTTTCTTCTGGTTTGCAGCACCTAAGGCCATACTTTTAACTGCCTTGACTTGGGCATCATTACGGCACATTTATCAACAAAATGAATTGTTGCTGACGGACCCAAGCCACTTTTATAATAAGCATAATTAAAGCAATTTAAGTGTCAAGTTGATTGCGCGAGCTACAGCATAATGTGGATGGCATGTGGAGCGTAAGTTTAGCTGAGACACAAACCACAATATGCACAGCAGTTGTGCTTGCAAGCTTGACTTAAAAGCTCTGCAACTACAACATCTGAAAGCTCTTGTTACGAGTTTTTATATAGGAAATAAATTTGTGAAGACGAAGTAGATAATTTATAATTATAATTGGAATAAAGGCAACAAAGAAGAACAAGGCTAACAATAAATAGACTAAACGGAACAACGGTCTTTGTATTTTGACATGTAGAACAAGAGCGTAACAAGAGCAAGAGGCAAGAGTAGCAAAAACTGACCGACTAGGAGATACCCTATTGCTTAAGATTTGCAAATATTAAATAAATATGGCATAGGTAATTACATACACATAACATACATATGCATGTTAACCTACTTTCCATTGTTCCAGGGTATCAATTGTATATCACGCAAAGTCTGGGAAAACTGCGTATATTTGTAGTTTTGTGAGCACTCTCTTATCTAATGCAGACATGAGTCTGCTGTTGTTCGTATTTACTTGTCTTACCCTCTATGCAGCTTTTGGCCTTGTTTTGTTGCAGTCTTTTGTCTCTGATGCGTTTCGACCAATCGGGACTGCGAACACGATGCTGCTTGAAACGTTCCCGCACGCTGAAAATAATAATAGAAAATATAAATAAATATGCAATGCTTAATTAGCAGCTATATATGTATATATGTATATATATATCTGATATCTGCAGTACTTCATAGTGATCAATCAAGTCAGTGATACAGGGAGAGTACTTGAGTGGTGGGCGCTTTACTGTCAACTGTCTACAGGTTGGCTTCGGATCCGTTTGAAGTGACTCTGATAGTTAGATACCCTACAAAAAGTTACCCCAGTCGAGTCAGCCAATCTTATCTGGTCTGATAACAGTGGAAATTGTGGGTCAACCAATTAATGTGGGTGGGTGCCCATCAATAAAAAAAAAAAAAAAAAAAAAAAACTGCATTTGCTCTGCTGTTGCAATGCCTCAGGAATATTTCATTTACTCAGTTAAGATCTGAGGGCGAAATGTAAATAATATTGAGCTATATAGACAGCCCGAGCGCCGTGACTCGACAACTTGTTAATTGTTAAGAAATTGTTGTCTGTTCGTCTGATTGAGTTTCCTAATAATTGAACAAATGACATAATAATTGCCGTAAGTATTTCTTAAATGGTGCTAAAGCGAAGTTAAATTGTCGACAGAATGCAGACATAAGTGAAGAAGATGAAGAAGGGGGTGTTGTTGATGTGGAGATACCCTGTAAAAAAAAAGGAGAGAGAGCGCGAAACCAAGAGAGTGATCTAAGATCAACAAAGAAGGCTGCTCAGGTTAATAAGAAAGTAACTCAAATGACATACGACCTTTCTATACGATTCTCATAATGTAGAAATATAATGAAACAGCTCTCTCTCTCTCTCTCTCGCAATCGTTATTATATAGAATTCCGCATAGGCCTCATCTGATTCATGGCTAACTTTAAATGTGATAAGGAAATTTAATAATTTTAATTTCAATTAATTAGTAAGTAAACTAAGCAAATACTAAATGACACACCATCAAAATTTAGCATATACATATATATATATATATATATATATATATATATATATATATATATATATATATATATATATATATATATATATATATATATATATATGTAAAGAAACCGCTAACCAATGCCGATTCTATCTTATCGCCTATAAGGCCTATATAGTATATAGAATGCAGAAAGCGGAATCAAAAGTGCAAAATCTAAACAAGTGAGAAAAGGTAGACAATCAACGGGTTGATCTAAGTTCAGCGTCTACTTAAGATTAGATTCAATTGGAACCAGCTGGAGGCAATAACTGTTTTATAATAATAATACTATATGTATTCTATATGTATTAACCCATTAACCCTATTAGAAACGCCTTGCCTTGACCCAATCTCATTTTTTATTTAGTATATTTCTTCATAGATTTCTTCTGATATTTCCGGCTGTGTGCAATCTTTGGGCAACCCTCGCTCTTCTACTCGCTGCACCGATTGGCGTCAACCGGGCCGCAGTTGTTGCCGATAAGATAAGCCCAACCCAAACAAACTAATCAGCAATCTACGCAGAATTCCTTATCAATTCCCCCACTTATCGCCCTCGCCCTCCCTCTCGCTCTCAGTCGCTCTCCCTCTCTCTCTCTCTCTCTCTCTCTCTCTCTTTGCGTCTCTTTCACCCCTTTTACTTACACAACGAACTGCGCCTCGCCGATGGCTGCGGATGTCGCCGCCGCAGCTGCTGCCTCTGCCTCGCCATCGGATATATCCACCCAGGCATCGCTGTTGTCACTGGAGCCAGCTATGGATGAGCGTTTGTCGCACTGTTTGACTGCGCCGCAGCTGCCTGCAGCGCTGCCAACCCCACTGCCAGCGCCGCTGCCGGCGCTGCTGCTGGCCAGCGAGGAGCGACAGCCACTGCCATAGATGATGCCAGTGGCTAGCGAGGATTCATATAAGCTATTCGTGCGATGATCCGAGGAGAGCGTGAGAGTTGAGCCGCTGCTGGACAACTGCACGCCGGACACAGTGGCCCCTCCCGCTCCTCCTCCCTCACTCACTCCACCCGAGCTCTTGCTCTTGCGGTAATTGGAGATGCTCTCGTAGCAGTTGGAGTTGAGGGAGATGGCGTCCGTCTTGCTGCGCTGCAAGGCCAGCGACTCGTAGCAGCCTTTGATGGTGTCATAGATGTTCTCATCATCCTCGTCCGTCGAGGCTGGGGCAGCACAAGCCTTGCCAGCGAGTCGACTTGGCTGCGAAGGCTTCGCCGGCGCAGGTCGCAGATTGCTGAGAGATTTGGGCAACACGCGCTTCGGCTTGGGCAGCTCCGGCAGCTCGTCGCGCGTATTGCGTCCCAGTGTGCCAGTGCTGGCCGAGATTGGAGTGGTGGGCGTGGCTGGGGCATCAAAGGCTTCATAGTCATCGCTGTTGCCCGAGGAGCCCGCTATGGACTCGTAGCCCTCCAACCAGATGCTCTTGGCTGTAGTTGAACCTACTCCTGCCACACCCTCTGCTCCCGCCGCTGCTGTTATTATTACGGTTGTTGTTGCCTCTTCCACTGTCTGATAGATGTCCTCCACTGGCATCGCTGGCATCGCTGTCTCCTTTTCCTTATCCATTTGGCTTGTTATCTTGTACAGGCTCGACACCTGCGGCTCAGTCTTGATCTCCGTTGAGGGCGTTATGGGCTCATACATGGGCTCCAGCTCCTGCTCCCGATCCTCCTCCTCCTCCTCCTTCTGCAGCTTCTTCTCTTGCTTAGCCAGCTGCTTCTGCTCCATGATCATCTGCTCACCCTCGATGGCATTCACTAGAGACACATTCACCGCCTGGTTGAGCAGCAGCTGATTGTTAGACACCTGCTTATTGGCCGCCTGGTAGATGAAGGAGTTGTTGGGCAGCAGACGCTGCTCGAAGTCATCGTTGACTGCGACCACCAGCTCACCCTGCGGCGTCTTCGCCGGCTCGCCCAGTATCTTCAGCTTTTGATCCAGCACCTCGAGAGCAGCCAGAATCTTGGCATCGGCCTCGACGCAGGGCGAGGGCAGTGGCTGCTCCTGCTCCTGCTCCTGCTCCTGCCCCTGCCCCTGCTCCTGGTCTACTGTTGCCTCCTTCTCCGTGGCAATTTTGATGGGCGTGGCAGCCTTCTTGCCGCTCTTGATGAACGGCAGCAGTCGCAGCTTCTCATAGATCGTCGCATATTTATGCTTGCGCTGCTTTTGCCGCTCCTCCGCCTCCACATCGTCCACCTCATCGGGCGTGGGCTCTGCCACAGTGGGCTTTGGTTTGGTAGCTTCGTCTAGATCCGATTGCACACCCTCATCCGTGCTGGCATTCAGCTCCACGGGCGTCTTCACCTCCTCACTGACCACCTCCAGCTTCAGATGCTGCTGGTGCTGCTCCAGCTCCAGCAACATCTGCTGTTGACTGCGACTGCGCTTGTTCCTCATCTGCTTGCTGAGACTCAGTGTGCTGGGCCTTTGGCTCATGAGCTCCTGGTGCTTGCGCAGCAGCTGCTGGGACTTCTGCGGCACCAAAGGCTTCTCCAGCTTCTCAAACTTTTTAATGTTGCGCTGCACCATGGAGCTGCGCTGCGACTGCGACGGCGAGGGCGACGACGAGCCGGAGTGCTCGGTCCGCTCCAGCTGCTGCTGCTGCACAGCCGAGCGCTCCACAATCTTGTAGACATGCGAGCCACGCGATAGCCAGACGCCATTCTTGCGCTTCACCTGCTCCAGGAGACGCGCGTCCTTCTGTATGATCTCATTGAACTGCTGCGTCAGTTGTCGCACCACGCCGCCGCCGCCCCCGCTTAACTCCCCAGCAGCGCCGCCCACTTGGTGACTGTGACTGTGGCTGTGGCTGGACATGCGTCGTGGTGTGTGGTGCTGATGAAACGATTTGCCCGCATGTGTTTTGAAGCTGTATTTGCGGCGTGTGCCCGCTGTGCGATTTCCGCCCGGCTGTGACGTCACAGTTCCCGAGGTCGCAATGGAAGTTAGGGAATTTGTAGAATTTACCGTTTGCAGCGATTCACTGCTGCCGCTGTGGCCGCTCGCCGCGCTTAGACTAATGCGAATTGAATTCGCCGTCGCTGCCGTCGGCTGCGCTGCTGCTGCTGCTGCTGCTGCCGCTGCCGCTGCGGCTGCTGCTGCTGACTGCTCGCTGATAAGATTCACCTGCTCGCTCGCACACACTCGCCCACAGCTAGGCGCTTGCTCATGCTGATTATCTGATTGGCTGCACTTGGCCATGACGTCCTCGCGCTTGGGCCACTGCAAACGCTCGCCCGCCGCGTTGCCCGCTTTGACAGCGACAAAGGTCGCGTTCGCGTTACCGTTGGCGTCGCTGCTGCGTCGCAGTTTGCTTTGCATTTTAGCCTGTTCGGCGTTTTTGTACTTGTAGAAATTGTCCTTGTCCCGTTGCAGTTGCAGCTGCTGCTGCTGCTCCGACGGCGTCGTCGAGTCCTGCAGATTGTGTAAGCTCGCGGCGCGTTTTGCGCGCGTTTCGTGCGCGTTTGTCAGGCTGGGCCAGTCGCGCGCGTTATTGAACGCGTTCACCAAGCAGCTGACGGACTTGTTCAGCTTGCGCAGTGTGCCCAGCCCCTGGCGTTGGCTTTGGGACTCGGCTGCCTCGACGCTCGCGCTGTGGATGCGCTTGCTCCAGAGCAAGCGCAGAGTTTGAACGCCGCGAAAGTCGCGAAACGCGCGCGATTCACAGTTGCAATTGTTGGTATTTCGATTGTTGTTATCGTTGTGCCTATCGTTATCGTTATCGTTAGAGCTATAATTATAATTATAGTTACTGTTATCGTTGGCTTTATCGTTCGCACTTGCACTTTTCACCAGCCAACCGAGTATTGTCTTTTCTTTACGCGGCGAGCTCTTTGTTGTTGTTGTTGTTGTTGTTGCTGCTGTTGTTGTTGCTGCTGTTGTTGTCGCTGCATTTCCATTGCATTCGCTGCGCGCTGCAGCCGCATCCATATTCGAACCAGATGAGGTCGCCATGGCGTCCGCTGACAACTGCATTGCTATGATTAAGCGTGCGGCGGCGACGTCTGTCGTGGCCACTGGCCGATGGCCAATTCAAATGGAAGCTGACGTCGCCTCGAGACCTAAAAGAAAGAAAGAAAGAGAGAGAGAGAGAGATAGCATGAGAGATGTGATTTTAAGTGAGACAACAACTGGAGGAGAAAGCGCATGGAAATTGTTGAAATATCTCCAAAGTGTGAGTGGCCAAAAACTCTTGACGCATATGCAAATCATGCGCGAGGCGGGACGGTGGCAGAGGGGGCGTGGCATTTACAGTGGCATGCTTCATGCTGGCCTAAATGAAACATGCGCCACAGGAAATGAGCCACTCAAACAGCAACAAGCAGCAGCAAAAAGTTGGGATTAAACACACAGCAGCTCGTTAAATCAAAGTGAATTGAAGACAAACGCGCAATAAATATTGATAAAGATAAAAGATAATGCAATTCAGGTTGTAACATAAATAATAATATAAAGAAGTTGATCAGAGTAAAACAGAAAAAAGGGGAATGCGCCCAATAAACTGAGCAAAGAGAGGTGAGAGCTGAGAGCTGAGAGCTGAGAGCGAAATGCAGCTGATATATAGCTATATAAATATAGTGATAAATATAATAAATATATCAAGACTTTAGCTATGCTCTATTATTAGACAAAGAGTTACATATCAATTATATCTCATGAGTCATACAAAGCTTTTAGTTGATATTGAAAATATGCAGAGCTATATAGCAGTCTTTATCAACAAGGCATTGTAGACACGAGCTCTTCGAATTGCACTTACTTTCTTTATCAAAGAAGGCCAACTGATATGGGAAATATAAATATACATATACATTTATTTTAACAATTTTTATACTTGTGTATTCCCAATATATTAGCATCTCAACACGATAAATATATACAAATCTCTATAAATAGGAAATATATTATTCATTATATATACTATGTTTCCTATATATGGTCAAATATACAGAGAACACAAGCTTTTAAAATTGAGCAAAAATGCCTTAAGAAGAAAGACAAAATCTAAACAAACACATATAAACACTGATAATAAATAACAATACAGATACTGGTCTTAGCTCAAGCTAAACTTGATGTACAAGCTGTCAGTCAAGCACGTCGCAAGAGAAGTTAGCCAGATTCCTATCGTGTATGCTCTTCTGATTTATTTCTAAAATGTTCAGTTTTTTTTTAGAAGTTATATTTATTATATGAGATAATATATATATATTTATTATATATGTACTATATGTAGAGTCTTCTGAGGCGTGCAACGCGGCGCATGCGTAATTTGTAAGCTGCAGCTTAAGGCCTGCTAAGTTTATGCCTTATGTCTGCTTAGGTAAACTTTCGTTGCACACACACACACACACACACACACACACACACACACGTTCATACAACATTGCGTATGCTTGATATGCTTCTTTGGCACTTCGATCTTATCAAAACTTGCGCACAGCCAAGGAAAAGGCATAAAAAAGATTTATATAGTATAACTTATAATAAAATGCTTGCCCAACAGTCGAGCCGCACACGTTGTTCGCCTGTTGCCAGCTCCACGCCTGCCCGCGCTGTCGCCCACCTGGCTGTGCTCACGTTTTTGTCACACACACACGCACACACACACACACACACACTGCCACACAATTGTCAATTATAATGAGCGATTACATAAAAAGCGAACAACAAATTTCTTTGCTTCGCTTTAAAATAGTTTTTAAGCCGCTTTTGCTGGCTGCCATTTGTTGTCTGCTGCTGCTGCTGCTGCTTCTTCTTCTTCTAATACCACCTTGCCAGCCCGCTGCTGGCCCTCTGACTCGAAGCTGCTTGTCAGCAGTTGCGACGAACGCGTTGCGAATAACAAAAATAATTTAACGCTATGGCAAATGGTATTTAAACAAAATATTAAATAAGAGTCAGCTACACACACACACACACACACTCACTCAGACAATTGCAATGTAAATAAGAAGCTAAAATTGTTGATTACGCAAACGCTTATTAGCCATATAGAAAAACAGTCAACTGAATATGTATATATACCATATACAAGTATATACATATATATATATATATATATATATATATATACAAAAATTTATACACATTTATCTCCCTTCATTTGTGGCTTATAGAAATGTGGCCTTAAAGCCTTATTGTCATCAAATTTCATGTGCGTAAGTAAATAAATAAATATTCATTAAAAACTTAAAAAACGTCATTAAGTGAGCAAATCAGTAGGAATGCAGCAGTCGGGCGTAAGCGACTGCATAATACTCGTTCAGAGTTCAAAACATGTAAATGTGTAGAGAAATAAGTTCAGATATTATATTATAGTCCTAAAGTTAGGGTATGCACAAGTAAACATCCACAAATTATAACGACTTGTTCAGAAATGCCCAAATTATCATAAGGAATATATATATATATATATATATATATATATATATATATATATATATATATATATCTCTGTACCTCTGTCTATTTATTTGATATATAGACATATTAAAGAGTTATTATAATACAGGCATGCCAATATGCCCCCTTTTCCCTTCATGAACGAGTATAAGCCCTGTCCAAAGCTCAGCTTCCCATGCCTTTTTTATGTATATCAATTCAACGTGTGATTCTTTCCTGTCTGCTGTGAATCTCACAGATCTCTTGCATAATTTCCAAATCCTAAGGCCCTGTCTATAAATATGTATACCAAATTAGCAAGCCAAATTAGCAGAAAATTCAATTAGTTTTCAAGTCGAAACCGTCGCAAGGCATTTAAATGGATATTTTTATGCGTTAGTCGTTGCCTTATTGGAACGTTCGATCAGCCAATGTCAGCGGCTGTCACCTGTTGCAAACTAAGGCCAGGTGAACAACTTTTTGGCGTGGCCAACTGGCACTGTTGCGCACAATAAAGCCAACTTTGAATGAGAGAGAAAAAAGTGGCAACAAATGCTTTGCATATTAAAAAGTTAAGCGATAAACCAAAATGGAAAATGTAAACAATGCAAAAGTTTAAGCAAAATGCATACAAAATAAAAAAGTCGAATAAAATATGTGAATGAAAACAAAAGTCTAGCAAAAATTTCAAAGAGACTCACTCTCTATATATGGAGTGCTGCACCTGCAGCTGTGACATTTTTCTGTATATATATGTATACCCTGTAACTGTTAAAGGTGCATAGGAAAAGGTTGGTTGGAGTTGGGAGTGAGAATGTGACAGAAAGATAAATAGGTTCAATTGAGAGTATACCTAGATATTAATAAAAATGATTTATATTGAAAGAGATAGTCAGAGAAGGGGTGAAAATTTATAATTATAATATAATATATATATCACTGAACGACAGCATTTTAATTCAATGGAATTTTCGTAGATCAATAACTCGAAATGCCAAATTCCGTGAGTTAAAATATATGAAGAGTATGAAAGGTAGCAAGGAATGCAATTTGATCTAATATATGTAATCATTATCAGTTTACGGGGTATCTGCTAGTCAAGCCCTGTAACTTTTAAGCTAATATTTATATAGTTTTTATGCATTTGCATGCCTTAGTCGTAATGCAAATGGGTTTCGGTGAAGATGCAGTTGCCATAAACAAATGCAGATGCAGATGCAGCTGCAGGTGAGACGGATGTGCATTATAGTAGCAACAAAAAGCCTGATCATAATTTAAGTGAGATTTTTACAGTTAGTTGCATTTGACCAATTCAAAAGTTAAGGCTGGGCTGGGCTGGGCTGGGTGAAAGTGACAAAAGTTATAAAAAAAAATGTGATAAAGATTCAGAGATAATAAAAATAACTGAGTGAATGAGCCCGAGCTGCAGCCTAATGTCTAGCCAATGACCGATACTGATACCATTGTGCATCATTCCAAGCAGAAGCAGAAGAATGGACGATTAAGCACGCATTGGCCAATGAAACAATCAATGGCTAGATAAGCTGGCTTGAATGAATGCGGAAAAAGCGCACAGATAAGCATGAATTATTCAACACGATAAACGAAATACCTATAGACATATAAATAAATAAATATATATATATATATATATATATATATATATATATATATATATATATATAGAAATTTCAATAAATTAAATCAAGCACAATTTATTGATATTAATGCAAAGAAGCTGCTGAGACAAATCTGAACCTCTTAAGTTTGACTTGAAGAAATACTCATTAAAAATTGTGAAAGTTTTACTTTTCTTTTTCTTTACGGCCTTTTGTTTTGTATTTTATTCTTCTTTCTTTTGGCTTATTTGACTAATACGGCGGCTAGCTAATGAACTGTCTCGCTAAAGATTTAGTGGAGATGACGTCTTGCATTTAAGAAGCTAACGAAATGCCTGAAAATAAACTTCATTTATTTTCCAAGTGAAACAGAAGGAAGAAAGGTGGATTAAATGAGAAAAACTAATTCAAATGGATTTCATTTCATTGACAGTTTCTCCATTGAAGTTTAGTTAGTTAATAGTTAACAGTGGCAGTCTGATGTTAACAGACTATGTTATGACTATGCATTGAAGTGTTTTGTTAATGTTAAGCTTATACATTGATGATTGTGAATACTATAAAATTTCTTGAAAAAGCGAACATACTAAGCGAACATACTTCACTGATTTTGAATGCTTTCCAATACTTTTCTTTTTCGTCACAAATTAATGTTTGTATCAGTCAAATTGAGCATAAATAATTATTTAAATATTTAAAGTTTATGTTAATAATTAACAGCGTAACATTAACAGTCACTGTTAACTCTCCATATGCTGACAATCTGCTCCAAAAAGAAACATTTGCAACCGTTGATTATATTTTGAATTTGATTTGTTCATAAGCCTAGTTAATTCTTACTATATAATAGAATGCACGAACTTGTATTCTAGCCCATTGACAGCTCACATCTAATTGATATGATAATTGATATGATAATTGTCTTCACTAATTTATTATATTTTAACTGTTGTTCAATCACAATTTACGTCACACTTCACCCGCAGCTCAACCAGGACCTTCGACTGAAAACTATTTGTTGTCTAATAAATTCAAAGAGAAACTTGCATTTGTTTTTGCTTACGTTGGTTGCCCCGACAACCGATCCACGTTGAATGCAACCACCAACCACCCGACAAGCTAAAAGACTTGACACTGCTGGCCGTTGGCAACCCCTAAATATAATGGTGACGGAAATTCAACCCTAAGTCGTCAATGCCATGCATTTGGGGCTGGTCAACACGGCGTATGATTTACACCACATTGAATTAGCGTAAACAAATATCAAAAGTTAAGGGCGACTGGCTTAACGGTCGATAGTTTCCACTCGGGGAGCTTGTTCCTATTTGCATGACATCTGCTCGTTTATTATAGACATCTGCTCGCCTCTCTATAAGTCTCGCTGTTTGTCCGCGGCTCCCTTTGTGCGATTTGGAATTGGTGAAGTATGTTTCTTCTTTGTATGTGTATTATCTGTTTCTGTTTTCACTATATATTCATCCGTCTTATGTCTGCCATTTCGCCTTGCCCAAGCAAATTCAATTAACAAAATTAAAGTTCGTCTTATATACAGGAATAAGCTTTAAAGATAACATATTACGGTTTGTTTTCCGTAACTACCTTTCGTATATAGTATGTATATTCGTATGTACAGGTACTGAATTTTATAGCTGTAACTCCTATAGCTTAGTGTTCAATCAATATTTAAACAAATGTAGCCCCAGCTCCTATAGGCTCTGAGTTCAATGAAACACTAAATATAATACCATCATATCATTAGATGGCCTCTCTGTGTTACACTTCATAGTTTCATATTTTAATAAAACTCCACACATACCAAATTTTACAAGTCTAGCTCGTGTAATTTCAAAGTTCGCTGGGTACAGACTGAAGGACTGGCAATAATTATAGTTTCTGCTGCAAAGATAAACCCGATATACAATTCCTTGTGTAAAACCGCATTCCACATCTATAAACAAACTACATATATATATTATTGCGTATATAATACGTAAATGAACTGATAAAGCTATTGAGGATTACTCATTTAGGGTTTTTTTATGTGGACACACATTATATATCGATATATATATACATATATATAGGTGTATGCTTATATAAACTAATTAGTCACTTTCGCAATTTGTAACCAGAAACGCTTTGGGCTAATACCAATGCAGCTTATCAATAGTTGAAGTTTTTGGCATCTATTTATAGTGCATACGTGTGTGTAAGTGTTACTATGTAGTTAACTGCATTCCAAGCATTTGCCAACTCTCGCAAAAACTCAGAAAGAACCGCAAGAAAAGCCACTCAGGGGAGCGGCGGTTACGGAGGGGCTTGTTGGGCGCTGAAGGCAGTCTAAGAGACCGCATAAGGCACAGAGGCGTGTAATTAGCGTGCAGCATTGGCAAACTGAACTTAATGTTGCTTGTAAAGAAACAACTTAGTTACGGTATTATAAATTTGCTAACTAACATGTAACACAGAAGAGAATATACTGCCTTACATACATTTACATTTACAATTTTAATATTTTAACTGTCATAATTGTATATATAGCTGCATTCACCAATTATTCGCATAAAACATTCGATTTAAATATTTTCGTTATATAAGTAAAAATCACAAGTTTTCTCTATAAATTTAAAAGAAAGTGCATCCAAAAGTCGGCAAGTCATAATTTTCGTTCTTTTTGTCGTCTCTCTCTCTCTGTTGCTGCTAGCACAACGGTAGCTGCGCTGTCGCTCCCTCTGCCACCGCCTAACAGTTAGTCGCTGAGCTCAGCTGAGCTGTAGGCACAACACGGCTAACGTTAGCCATAGGCCAGGCAGAGGTCAGTATCAGAGGCCAAACGCAGAAGAAGACGACTAAAGAACAAGAAAAAAAGTCACAGCTAAGCTGTTTACAGTTAAAGAATAGCATGAACAAAAAAAAAAAGATAACACCAAAATGCAAAAGTCTCATTTCATTTAATTACCATTAAGCCAGGCCACAGCTGTACAAGCTGAGCAAGAAGCAGCTGAAGCTGCCATATATAATCCACAACTAGGTAGAAAGAAGACGCAAGAAAAAAAAAACACTTTGCAGGCGCTCAAATTGGCAGGCTTGGCAGGCAGCGCACACATGAACAAACACACACACACACGCACAGCCTGTTCTTGGTGAAATTTTGTAGTGCAGAAACTGTTGGTGTTGTTGTAACTATTTTTATATGTGTGGGCTTTTGTGGCCAAGTGGTTTGGCTAGATTCTTGGCTTAATTTGATATTGTGGGCGTTTCACTTTTGCCAGCCACTTTCGTTTCACCTTACACACTTACACACACATAAACCGTGTGTGGCAAATTTTGATTATATCGATTATTGCACATCATATTCAATAGCGAAGACAAATAAACATTAAACTCAAACGAACAGTTTAATATGCGCGCGCAGCTCTCGACAGCGAACACATATAACACAACAACACGAAGCTAAGAAAAAGACGACCGTACCGAACGACGACAGCAGACCAACTGACTACCGAATCTGCTGCTGCTGCTGCTGGCGTTGTTTAGCTGAGCAGCGACGCAAGCAGAACAGAGCCAACTTCGCTGCAAAGAGAGCACGACCAACTTCTCTGTGAGCGTCGCGTCGCTGCGACGTCTACGCCTGCGTCGTTGTGCATTCCTCTGTGCATTAGCTGCATTTTGTTCTGATTCTTATGCTCACGCTCTCTGCGCTGGCTGCGCAGCATTTCTCCTCAAGTATGCGACGCCGCCTCCAACCCCTTTTCATCTGCCCACATGGCGGATGTAACTTGCAACTGGCAAGTTGCTTAAACAGCGCTTGTTCTTTGTGGCAATTGCTGGTGTTGCGTTCATTGGCATTTGCCTTGTAGGCTACAGCGTTTTAATTAACTTAACAAATTTTAATTAAGTCGCTGGGCACTCTAATTGATTTAAAGCTGCTGCCATCTACAGCTCCACACCTCTGTGGAATGTGTCTGCACAATTGGCGTAAATCCCATTAGAGACGCGCACGGAAACAAGTTTTGGTTTTGTTTTGTGACGAAAGCCAAACACCAAAACAACACACACACACACACACACATACACCTACAAACACGCGCTCAAGAGCGCGTTGAAGACCAGACAAAAACAAATACGAAAATATATGAAAAAAAAAACCAATTCGAATACCCGTTCGACTTGCAAGTTCTTGCCAAGTTCAACGGACAGCTGCACAAAGCACACGCCACAAAAAACACAAACCCAGCGCAAACGCAAAGGCAATATATCGTTTATTGCTTTTGCTTTTGCTTTTGTGTGTGTCTTTGGTTGTGTGCGAGCGAGACGCAGCACAAGTGGGCAAGTTTTAGGGTGACCATGCCGACGCTGTTAAAGCTATTATGGTGTCCAAAATATTGGAATGCATTCAACAGACGCGCCGACCAGCAAAGTAGGCCCACCATCAAGCGTAGACAATGCCAAATAAAAAAAATCAAACGAAAAAAAACTGTGCGAACATTTCGCAAAGCTTGAAATAGCGACAGCGACCCGCAAACCTGGTTTTCATTTTCATTTTCATTTTCATTCAATTCAAACAGGCGGCAAAAACAGCCGCCGAACATGGCCTAAGAGGCGTCTGGCGGGCGGGCGTGGCACAGCATGTGGCAAGAAATAACGACAAGTACGGCCAGCATTGCATTTGCCACACACACACTTGTTGCACACGCCCCTTCCCTAGCCTCTTGGCCACGCCTCGGCACTAATTTGCATTTGTGCGCCACATCTGTGCCACGCCCAGCACGCCCATCCGCCCATTCGACTGCCACTTGCGCAGCACAGCCAATTCATCATTTTCCACGGGAAAAAACATTCAAATAGAGCTTACGAAATTCCATGTGAGCTTTTCTCTTATCCCAAAGCTAAAACTTACCTAATACTTGACTCCACATGGTAATTGGAGTATTTAATAGATCTATATGTAATATATCTAGCTTAAATTTTAAGCAAGCTTTCTTAGTCTGCCTTTAAATTTAGTTACTATTATTAGCATCGCATCATTTTGCTCTTCAAAACATAATTTCTAATTGGGTTTTTAATTGGTCTAATTAAGTTCATAGCTCCCATTTGGCGTCTAATTTCAGGCTCTTTAAGATCTGATGCGATGCGAGCTTTTAGCTGCGTTGAGAAAAACAACTTTCCACCACAACTGTCGCATGCAATGAGTCAGTTTTTTTTTAGTGGGGTATGCACGACTAGCTGACTTTGTATCAGGTACATCTAAATTAATTTAGATTAGATAATTGGTTTTTAGTCAGGTCTTTTATTTTATTATTTAATTTTATTTAATATCTTAATCGCAAATCAATATACCCAAGCTGCCATCTGCTTAGGGTAGTTCAGTGGAAATATGAAATCAGAAAACTGAAAACTTAAAATTTGATATGTGGCTGGGTTCTAGCGGCTCGACCTTGTCTCTGTTGGTGTGGGCAGGGACAGGGGCAACAGCTCTACCTAATTCAGACGTGATTTGTGTCCAATTCCAAGCGAGAGACTGTGTGCCACGTACTTAAAGCGATCAGCGGTCAATGATTCGTGATTAATCAGTTAACTAAAGCCGAATCGCAAAAGGAAGATGAAGACGAAGACGAAGAAGAAGCAGAAGAAAGTTGATAGAAAATCAGCTAACAAGCGCGTGGAGCACATTCATTGTAAACTATATAAATGGCATGATTTGAAGTGAAATATGTCAACGACATCATTCGGAGTAAAGTCCGAAGAAGTTATTTCAATGGCACAAGTCAAGGTGATATTTCGTTGTTATAATTCAGAGTGGAATCGAGAGATTTTCATAGACGATGAAATGTAATTCGGAGTAAAATTGTGGAGCTTAACCAAATTCGGAGATACGCACGAACAGAACATAAGTTTGAATACAATTCGGAGTAAAGTGCATAACCTACTTCGACCTGCCATAATTCGGAGTCTCTCGGAGTCACTTGTCACTCGTATTATTTTAGTATTTATTTCCGTAGATAGCTCAATTCTTATCAATTTATAGATTCAGCCTTGAGCTTTGGGTGTTCCACAAATGCATTTGGATCATAAAATTTATAATACATGTCTCTATCGAAAGACTCCATTGATTAGAGTCTCACATGTGTGTATTTATGTGGAGTGAGCTCATCTTATGACTAGCTCACGTTGAATGAACTCTCATGGGCCAGTTGAGTGGCTACCGCAGTTGCGTCGCCCACGAGTTGACATCGTTTCGGAGCTGCCAAATTGTACAACATTGAACTATATAGAATACTATACTATATATATATATATATATATATATACATATATATGTATTGGCTGTGAAATCATTGTCGCACGACTGGCCCAAAACCAAATGCCAAATGCATAACAATGAGCGCAGCACAAAAATCAACTTCGATGTGGAATTTCACAAAAAATAAACATAAATAAATTGAGGACTGTGAAAAGGAATAAAAGCAACACCTGATGATCATTGGCGCTGTCAACTCAATTAAAATAAGAACGAAAGACGTGATGAAAGCTCGGATTGATCACTGATCAATTGGGCAATTGATCGCTGAACAGTTGAATGATTTATCCATGATCAGTAGCTGAAGTTGTCACTGATCAGTCACTGATCAGTAAAATAAGTGCTCAGTGATCGACAGAAAAATAGATCGCGCATTAGTTGCAGTGATCAGTGATCAGTCACATGAATTGTAGCTGATCAGTAAAAGCAGGATCACAGCAGTTGTAATCACTGATCAGTCACAGAATTGATCACCAAACAATGTCAGCACTGATCACAGATCAGTCACGGTATTTTACACTGTTCTCTCGCAGAATCGCTCACTGATCAGCAGCAGCTTTGAGAAGTTATTAATGATCAGCAGAAAAATTGATTAGTTCACATTCGCAGAGCTCGTCAGAGATCATCGTTTATGATCAAATGATCACTGATCAGTTAATCAGCTGATCAGCTTTAGTCGCTGACTGAGCAGTTCGCAAAATGTCGAAAACTAGTTGAAAGTTAAATTTAAAATTACGTGTTCAGCCACATATAAACATATATACAGCAATATATATATATATATATATCTGTACACTTAGTAAAAAATTGCTGATGTGAACTGTATGCGAAAGCAAAGTTCATTGTCTAGCGAGTGCGATCAGTGCATGGGCAAAAACTACTGCAATTTGCGAGTTTACGAATTCGAAATTAAAATTCGAGAGCGGGAAAAACAGCTGCCACGTGCGTGCCGCGGCGTGGCTAAACTTTGCTGTGAGGCACTGTAATTGACCGGTTTGCAAACAGTGTGTCCAGCATGCAGCACCTGATTCGCTTTCTTCGGCATCATGAGCATGAGCATGAGCATGATCATGAGTCACAGCCACAGGAATGCCCAGTCCAATAAAAAAAATCACCAAACAAAACAAACTAAAGTCGAATGAGGAAAAAAACAGGTCAGTCTCTACACTCACCAAAAGAACCGCTTAAAATGCAGAAATTGGGGAATTTTTTAACCTAAGCTGGGAAGATTTTACAGCTGAATTGTTTTTAAAGCTTAACTTAAATTAGGCCAAAATAATTCCAATGAAAAACTAATTAGCAAAAAGCCTATCTACTCTTCTTTTAATTCATGAACCAGCATAACAAGTCTCTTCGTCTCCTCTCTTCTGTCAGTCTATGGAGCTTATACAACATCTACATATGTACATGGTTAATAGTATGAACTCCATGCCCATTGGTTTTTTGTCTTTAATCTTAACTTTGGTATACTGAAACGTGCTGCTTTTGCTATTTCGCTTTGGAGCGTTTCACAACATTTTAGACTTATTTTTCTTGTGTTTATTGCAAGTCATAATACGTATATTCCATCGATTTCTGGGAAATTTCCGAGCAACATTTTTGGCCAGTGTATCGTTAGCATAAAGCTAATTTGAGCTTAAATTGAACGTTGAGTCAGTCAACAAAAACTGTCAGCGCGCCCACCTCTAGATCATTTTGCATCTATGAGATACATAGATGTAGACACAACAAAATTATACGAATATGTGACGCCCACAGTATAGCCAAATTATAAGGCAACAATAATGCTGCAAGAAATCTAGTTACAACAATTGGACGAGCTGTTGTACGTGTTGACCGGCTAAAAGATACCCTGGAGAGGATGACTTGGGCAGATTAAAGAAGTTAACTGTATTCGAGGTGATTATATAGCACAGTATATATACTAAATTTCGTCAGATCTCCAAGAAGGAGGAGAACGGACAAGCCGACAGATGGTTCAGCCTAGAACGACTCAGCTGTTAGCCCTGACCAATCAGATTTATGTGTGTTTCGACCACGCTTCCTTCAACAATATACCCTGTTCTTTGGCTTTCCATGGGCATGAATTATTATGCAAATCTTGGGCTAAGTAATTATCAAACAGAGAAAAGAAGCTGTGAACAAATTTGGTTTGTGCCCATTCCCAAGCGACTTTCGTTGCAAATGGAAATGGAAAGTGAAGTCTGGACAGATATCGTGTGTGTCCGCACTATATCATTTGGCTGCATAACTATATCATTATGTTATTATTATCACTTGTTAGCTACACTTGGCAAATGCTTTTATTACAGAATTACATTGACATTAACAAACAGACAACATCCAAGTGGAGGCCAGTTGACGTCTCTCTATTTGCCTTTATGGATTATGTACACATGTCTCACACTTGCCCATGTTTGCCATATTGCTCAGCTTGTCTTTTTTTTTTTTTTTTAATGAGACAGGAAGAAATTGTTAAATACGTAAGCAACACTGTGCTACATGATGAGGGAGAGACTCTGAGAAACTCTATTTTATTTATAAATGTTTTTCGAGTTGCGCTTACTGTTTACTTCTCTCTTCTATGCGATTCTCATGGCCTCAATTACAATTAACACTTTGATTGATTAACTGAAATTCGATAACTGTATATTTTGTGATTATTTATCATTATTTTTCTGTCTGACATTTCGCTCACTTTTAGATAGAATGAAGTTAACCATTTAACCCTGAAAGCTTTCAGAGAGCTTCATGAGAGTTTTATCTATCATTCATGCGATCTTTCTAAGCAACTTACTCTCTCTCTCTCTCTTCACTTTCCTAAATACCCCTTTAACACCGCCTGGTATACTCTCCCCCATTGATACGTATACAGCTAATATCTTCATACATTTCCTCATAAACTGGAAATTCAAATTGTTGTTGCACAGTGTAATTGCAAAATGCAACTGCAACTGTCGCAAGTAAACCTTTAAGCTACTTAAGACAATAACCATAAACATATAGGCGACTGGGAAGCGTTGAATGGCTGCGACTGAAGCAAGTTAAACAAATATCAACTGAATGTATAAGATATATAAATAGGAAAACAAACAATTGAATGGAGGAGCCAGCGACAAAGATTTATGTCAGATCTTAAGTGATCTATTGCGTGTAGTCAACAACTTGAAGTTCGACTTCGAATTCGACATCGAATCTTGGCCGTCGGGCAAAACTTTCAACGCATCTCGTAGAAGTTTCAACCTTTATTTGTCTTTAGCAGCTTTCTAAAGTACGTAAATTGGCAAAGAGGGGCGTTAAAAAAATCATAAAAAAAATAAAACAAATAAATCAATTTTGTGCCTGTGTATGTGTGCGTGTGCGTGTGCGTGTGCGCGTGAGTGTGTCTGTCTTATGGCTCAGATTAAAGCAGAGCAAAACTGAAAAACAAATTCAATTTGCATGAATCAGAGAATTTCCATTGACACACGATATCAGAGGAAGCTATGATATATATGTGTATATATGTATATATCAGTGCTTCTGCGGCAGCTGGCAGAACGATAAAAGCAACTTTTTATCAGCTGAGCTGAAGAGTTGTAAAAATAACTGCGAAACTGAGTTCTCTTTGTTTCAAACTTTTAATATTAAATATTTAGTATGTCATCATTACATGTATTATAGACTCTTATCAATGCACTTACATTTTGATGGCTTTCCTGTAACCGTTATTGGTATACTGTATGCATAATCTAACACTTCACAGCTTTTGTATTGCTCTGTTATATAAAAACTATTTCTATTGTGCGACTTCTTTCATACACAAATTGAGCGCGCATTATGTATTTTGTGATGAAAGCGCACAAGTTTTTCAATGCGAATTTGTATACACTTTCGCAGTGCTATTGCTGCTGCAGCACTTGCCACATCTTGTGGCGCGCACACTTTTACTTTTGTTTTAATGGGCTACGTAGCACATTCGATCAATCATTAGCGCAGTTGCACAATTCCAATTGGTTTCGATAACAAAAGCGAACAGAAACCGAATCCGAATCCGAAGCCAATTCGGAATCCCAGTTCGAATGCGACCCGTTTTTCTGCTTTATTTGCTTTCTTACGATCGCGTTCGCGGGCACAAACAGACTGAAAAGTGAGCGAGACCTAAAGCTAAAGCAGCGCATGCTGCCAACGGCAACAACAGACGACGACACGAAGTTGCCTGCTGAAGCTTTGGTGCCGACGAGGTCAGAGCGCACGAAGGCACGCTACAATAAAGAAATGGGCATTGAAAAGCTTGGCCAGGCCAGCAGCCAATTAGTAAGTCGCTTCGCTAGAGCTTGCAGGCGACGTTCTCAGCTGCAGCTGCTCTTGGAGAAGGTCAGTGTAAAGCAGCTGTGTGCACAAAGCAAGAGGCGCGAAAACAATTACTTCACAGAGAGACATCGCAGCGAATTAGCATATGCCGTTAGCTTGCAGGAGAAATTCTGTGCTGCAGCTGAGGCCGGCAGTGGGACGAACGAATACGCTTTTCGCCGCAAGAGCTTTGTGACGAAGTTCTCTCTTGTTGATGCTAAAAGGGCGAGCTAATGCATTAACAGGGTGTTTGAAGCACAGCGAATTGGCTTGTGCTGGAGTTTGCAGTCGAAGCTTGTCGCTCCTTGGAGAATGGAATATTTGTGATTGCTTTTCACAGGGTCTCCACAGCTCAGCCAATGAATATGACGTAGCTAGAGCTTTCAGGCAACGGTAAACGACGCATGCCAGCTGTTCCCATTTTTTGGTGAAAAAAATGAATATCAAATGAATAAAGAATCCAAACATGTTATAACCAAAAACGTACACTCGCCTTTTTAACGCCCAACGGGCTCGCTCAGCACAAACAAGAAATACTGCGCCGGACGTTAGAAAGTAAAGTAAAATGCTCGAAGATGTTCAATGGAATTGCTTTAATGGCTGTCTATAAAAGTAAAAATGTGTGTGTCCACAGGCCAGTTGCTCGCTGCTGCCCACCTGTGTGAAAATTGGCCAAAAGTGAGCGTTTTACTTGCCCAATTTGTGTTGTCCAAGTTGTCAGACAGGAAGAAGACGAACAAGAGAAAGAAGAAGAATAAGACCATCATAGCAGCGGCTCCAGTTGATGTGAAAGTGCTGCGCTCAGAGAATACAAATAGACTGCGAATGTAGAATGCCAGTGAAAATTGAAACTGCAAACTGGAAAATGCACTGAGCAGCAGTTCCTATAGAAAATCGAAAAATCTAGGCGAGACAAGCGACTGGCTTTGGCCAAAAAGTTAGGCTAATTGATAAGCTGTAAAACTTGTTTGATTTGACATCGAACTTGGCTAAGACGAAGGCTTAAAGGAAGCATTTGAGAGGTCATAAAAGTAGTACAAGTACTCTCAGTTTTTGAATGAATCTGCACAGTATAAGGGTTTAGGAGTCGTATGAGCAATATAATTATAAATATAAATATAAACAAGTAAGGAAACTCTAGTCGGAGGTGCCCGACTAGGAAATACCCTGAACCCCGCCTATTGGCGGCTTTAAATGCACTTCAAATTTTATATATAATTTTAAATTAAATTAAAAAGTTAAAAAAAAAAAAAAGATTAAGTAACTTGCATAAAAAAAGTTTTGACGTCACAGCTTAGAAAATCGAACCAGAGACTTTATGTCGGCGATCATCGCTTCTACCAACACAGCCGTTGCAGTACATAAGAGTGAGATAGCGGATTCCTAAGTAAAGTTATTGAGCTACTGAGCTACTGCTACTGAGCTGCTGAACTTCTGCTGAAAATTCATCCCCAATTTGTCTTTGTTGTTGTTGCTATGAATTCTTAGAATTTTCTAGATGCTTCTGCTGCTGTTGCCACGCGCGTGTGTACGTAAACGTTTGGTAAACGTTTCGTTTAATAACATAATGCATTTCATCTCCGCCTCTCTACTGCTGCCCTCCCTCTACTGCTGCCCTCCTCTCTACTGCTGCCCGCCTCCCTACTGCTGCCCGACTCTCAAACACTCTACCGTTAACCAACTCGCCGCTGCTGCCCGCCTCTCTACTGCTGCCCGACCCTCAAACACTCTACCGTTAACCAACTCGCTGCTGCTGCCCGCCTCTCTACTGCTGCCCGCCTCTCTACTGCTGCCGTCCTCTCTACTGCTGCCCGACCCTCAAACACTCTACCGTTAACCAACTCGCTGCTGCTGCCCGCCTCTCTACTGCTGCCCGCCTCTCTACTGATGCCGTCCTCTCTACTGCTGCCCGACTCTCAAACACTCTACCGTTAACCAACTCGCTGCTGCTGCCCGCCTCTCTACTGCTGCCCGCCTCTCTACTGCTGCCCGCCTCTCTACTGCTGCCGTCCTCTCTACTGCTGCCCGACTCTCAAACACTCTACCGTTAACCAACTCGCTGCTGCTGCCCGCCTCTCTATTGCTGCCCGACCCTCAAACACTCTACCGTTAACTAACTCGCTGCTGCTGCCCGCCTCTCTACTGCTGCCCTCCTCTCTACTGCTGCCCTCCTCTCTACTGCTGCCCGCCTCTCTACTGCTGCCGTCCTCTCTACTGCTGCCCGACCCTCAAACACTATACCGTTAACCAACTCGCTGCTGCTGCCCGCCTCTCTACTGCTGCCCGCCTCTCTACTGCTGCCCGCCTCTCTACTGCTGCCCGACCCTCAAACACTCTACCGTTAACCAACTCGCTGCTGCTGCCCGCCTCTCTACTGCTGCCCGCCTCTCTACTGCTGCCCGCCTCTCTACTGCTGCCGTCCTCTCTACTGCTGCCCGACTCTCAAACACTCTACCGTTAACCAACTCGCTGCTGCTGCCCGCCTCTCTATTGCTGCCCGACCCTCAAACACTCTACCGTTAACCAACTCGCTGCTGCTGCCCGCCTATCTACTGCTGCCCGCCTCTCTACTGCTGCCCGCCTCTCTACTGCTGCCGTTCTCTCTACTGCTGCCCGACTCTCAAACACTCTACCGTTAACCAACTCGCTGCTGCTGCCCGCCTCTCTACTGCTGCCCTCCTCTCTACTGCTGCCCTCCTCTCTACTGCTGCCCGCCTCTCTACTGCTGCCGTCCTCTCTACTGCTGCCCGACTCTCAAACACTCTACCGTTAACCAACTCGCTGCTGCTGCCCGCCTATCTACTGCTGCCCGCCTCTCTACTGCTGCCCGCCTCTCTACTGCTGCCGTTCTCTCTACTGCTGCCCGACTCTCAAGCACTCTACCGTTAACCAACTCGCTGCTGCTGCCCGCCTCTCTACTGCTGCCCTCCTCTCTACTGCTGCCCACCTCTCTACTGCTGCCCGCCTCTCTCCTGCTGCCGTCCTCTCTACTGCTGCCCGACTCTCAAACACTCTACCGTTAACCAACTCGCTGCTGCTGCCCGCCTCTACTGCTGCCCGACTCACGAACACTCTACCGTTAACCAACTCGCTGCTGCTGTCCGCCTCTCTACTGCTGCTCGACTCTCTACTGCTGCCGTCCTCTCTACTGCTGCCCGACTCTCAAACACTCTACCGTTAACCAACTCGCTGCTGCTGCCCGCCTCTCTACTGCTGCCCTCCTCTCTACTGCTGCCCACCTCTCTACTGCTGCCCGCCTCTCTACTGCTGCCCGACTCTCAAACACTCTACCGTTAACCAACTCGCTGCTGCTGCCCGCCTCTCTACTGCTGCCCGACTTTCAAACACTCTACCGTTAACCGACTCTCTGACAGGGCTCTTCCAGTACCAGGCAGTACCAGGGCTATACCAGGGCTACCATACCAGAGCTACCATACCAGGGCTACCATACCAGGGCTACCATACCAGGGCTACCATACCAGGGCTACCATACCAGAGCTACCATACCAGGGCTACCATACCAGGGCTACCATACCAGGGCTACCATACCAGGGCTACCATACCAGGGCTACCATACCAGGGCTACCTTACCAGGGCTACCTTACCAGGGCTACCATACCAGGGCTACCATACCAGGGCTACCATACCAGGGCTACCATACCAGGGCTACCATACCAGGGCTACCATACCAGGGCTACCATACCAGGGCTACCATACCAGGGCTACCATACCAGGGCTACCTTACCAGGGCTACCATACCAGGGCTACCATACCAGGGCTACCATACCAGGGCTACCATACCAGGGCTACCTTACCAGGGCTACCTTACCAGGGCTACCTTACCAGGGCTACCATACCAGGGCTACCATACCAGGGCTACCATACCAGGGCTACCATACCAGGGCTACCATACCAGGGCTACCATACCAGGGCTACCATACCAGGGCTACCTTACCAGGGCTACCTTACCAGGGCTACCTTACCAGGGCTACCATACCAGGGCTACCATACCAGGGCTACCATACCAGGGCTACCATACCAGGGCTACCATACCAGGGCTACCATACCAGGGCTACCATACCAGGGCTACCATACCAGGGCTACCTTACCAGGGCTACCATACCAGGGCTACCATACCAGGGCTACCATACCAGGGCTACCATACCAGGGCTACCATACCAGGGCTACCATACCAGGGCTACCTTACCAGGGCTACCATACCAGGGCTACCATACCAGGGCTACCATACCAGGGCTACCATACCAGGGCTACCATACCAGGGCTACCATACCAGGGCTACCTTACCACGGCTACCATAGCAGGGCTGCCTTACCAGGGCTACCATACCAGGGCTACCATACCAGGGCTACCTTACCAGGGCTACCATACCAGGGCTACCATACCAGGGCTACCATACCAGGGCTACCATACCAGGGCTACCATACCAGGGCTACCATACCAGGGCTACCATACCAGGGCTACCATACCAGGGCTACCATACCAGGGCTACCATACCAGGGCTACCATACCAGGGCTACCATACCAGGGCTACCATACCAGGGCTACCTTACCAGGGCTACCATACCAGGGCTACCATACCAGGGCTACCATACCAGGGCTACCATACCAGGGCTACCTTACCAGGGCTACCTTACCAGGGCTACCTTACCAGGGCTACCATACCAGGGCTACCATACCAGGGCTACCATACCAGGGCTACCATACCAGGGCTACCATACCAGGGCTACCATACCAGGGCTACCATACCAGGGCTACCTTACCAGGGCTACCTTACCAGGGCTACCTTACCAGGGCTACCATACCAGGGCTACCATACCAGGGCTACCATACCAGGGCTACCATACCAGGGCTACCATACCAGGGCTACCATACCAGGGCTACCATACCAGGGCTACCATACCAGGGCTACCTTACCAGGGCTACCATACCAGGGCTACCATACCAGGGCTACCATACCAGGGCTACCATACCAGGGCTACCATACCAGGGCTACCATACCAGGGCTACCTTACCAGGGCTACCATACCAGGGCTACCATACCAGGGCTACCATACCAGGGCTACCATACCAGGGCTACCATACCAGGGCTACCATACCAGGGCTACCTTACCACGGCTACCATAGCAGGGCTGCCTTACCAGGGCTACCATACCAGGGCTACCATACCAGGGCTACCTTACCAGGGCTACCATACCAGGGCTACCATACCAGGGCTACCATACCAGGGCTACCATACCAGGGCTACCATACCAGGGCTACCATACCAGGGCTACCTTACCAGGGCTACCATACCAGGGCTACCATACCAGGGCTACCATACCAGGGCTACCATACCAGGGCTACCATACCAGGGCTACCATACCAGGGCTACCATACCAGGGCTACCATACCAGGGCTACCTTACCAGGGCTACCTTACCAGGGCTACCATACCAGGGCTACCATACCAGGGCTACCATACCAGGGCTACCATACCAGGGCTATACCAGGGCTACCATACCAGGGCTATACCAGGGCTACCATACCAGGGCTACCATACCAGGACTACCATACCAGGGCTACCATACCAGGGCTACCATACCAGGGCTACCATACCAGGGCTACCATACCAGGGCTACCATACCAAGGCTATACCAGGGCTGCCATACCAGGGCTACCATACCAGGGCTACCATACCAGGGCTACCATACCAGGGCTGCCTTACCAGGGCTACCATACCAGGGCTACCATACCAGGGCTACCATACCAGGGCTACCATACCAGGGCTACCATACCAGGGCTACCATACCAGGGCTACCATACCAGGGCTACCATACCAGGGCTACCATACCAGGGCTACCATACCAGGGCTACCTTACCAGGGCTACCATACCAGGGCTACCATACCAGGGCTACCATACCAGGGCTACCATACCAGGGCTGCCTTACCAGGGCTACCATACCAGGGCTACCATACCAGGGCTACCATACCAGGGCTACCTTACCAGGGCTACCTTACCAGGGCTACCTTACCAGGGCTACCATACCAGGGCTACCATACCAGGGCTACTATACCAGGGCTACCTTACCAGGGCTACCTTACCAGGGCTACCATACCAGGGCTACCATACCAGGGCTACCATACCAGGGCTACCATACCAGGGCTACCATACCAGGGCTGCCTTACCAGGGCTACCATACCAGGCGGACAGGGCTGAATCGACTCGGCTTGTCGTCCTGATCAAGAATATATATACTTTATGGGGTCTGCCACGCCTCCTTCTGCCTGTTACATACATTTGGGCTGCAACAAAACCATTATACCCTGATTACCCATTTTTAATGGGTTCAGGGCATAAAAAGACAGACTAAGTGCGGACACGTCTTATAAGCAGTTCAATGATAAGTTTAAGTCTATTTAAATAGCTTTCTATCTAAAAATAAATATTAAATAAACTTGCAAGTCGCATAAGTGGAAAAATGATGAATATAAGAGGCTTTAGGGCAAGACTGGAAGAGACGAACGACTGAAAAGTTGTATAAGTACAAGTATAAATCTCTTTAGAGGCACAATTAAAGAGATTGCCAGAAGGCAGAGCTGAACTAATCTCTCGTCTCTTATGATTCATGCTTCATGACCTCAACTAGAGTCTGTAAAGTTTTACTCTAAATATTAGATAAAGACTCCAGTTTGATTCTTATATTATTGTAAATCCCAGTCAAAGTCATTTGTTTATGCTTAATTGTATATATATTTTATTTTTCATCCGCTTTACACATATGTATACTCTCCTTCATTAACTGTTGTTAGTAAATTTTAATGTAAACATGCTACTTACGCTACTTTAAACACTTAGCAAATTTGATCGCCGGTGCAAAGTAGGGGCTTAGTTTGATTAGAAATATTAAAAGGTTTATAGAGTAGAAGAGCTGATTTCGTTCCTTTGACACATACACTTATACTCTCTTATATACTCTCTCTCGCGCTAAAATATTTTTAGTTTTTTTATTATCACTCTACGTTCAATATCAAATATTGGTGCGAAAAAATGGTGCAATATGTCACGTTATCTGAGTACTAAATCGATTAATCAATTATAGCTCAAGTGCTGCAAAAAGGGTGCAGGTGGGGGCAGGTGAACCCAACAAAAAATATATGTATATATTTATATAAGTGTTTGTATGTATGTATGTATATGTATCGCATTTCTCGTTTAATACTAAGTACATTCAAAAATTGTGACAGTAAAAATACTTAAAGCATTCCCCAATTACATTCTCTGATACACCTCATATACATAGTTAGCAGCTGATGCAAAATAGTCCCTGATAAACATGTTGATTCGCCCCTCGTATAAGTCAACTAACATATATGTATATACATAATAGATATATATATATATAGTATATATGTTCTTTACGTTTATTAAAAACAAAATTGTATAACTTAAGCAAAAGGCAAACAAAAACATTTAGTAATTTCTCTCTTCTCATCTTCATAAGTTTTTCATTCTTTTTTGAGATAGGTAATTAATATATAATACAATAAAATAAATAATTAAGCATAAAAATAAAATAGAATTACATTCATTTTGAAAATGTATTTGCTTTCTCTTCTATATATATATATATATATATATAGAATTGATGTGTGTTGTGTGTGACTGTGTGTGCTTTATCTACTAGAATTTGAATTCTTTACTTTAAAGATTGTTTTTGTTTGTGTGGATTTTCAGTTAGTTCTCCCTTTAGTTGCTAGACTTTTAAACATTTTGTGTTCTAGTTGTTGTTTGTTTGTTTTTGCTCACTTTCATCAATTTGACTAAACTAATATTTAAAATTTCATTACTTTCACACAATATGCACTTAATAATTTCGTCGTCAGAAAAAATCGTATCAAAGACGTTTCTATTACAAAATATAATCATAATTAATATTCATTTTTTTTTCACTTCATCTTTAGTTAACCATCCAGCTTGATCCACATTCCAAGTGTTTCCAAGTTCATCTTAAGTCGAAATCGCATCGTTGAGCAGGGCGTTCAGCTCCCGAATGTGCTGGGCCTTCGATCCAGTTGCAGTTGAAGCGCCACAGGCACGTCCAGCATAGCTGTGGATAATCGGAATCATAAATATATATAGTAAAGCATATGCAATAGAGATCATTCAGTGAGTACACATAACAGTTTGACTAAATTTGATTTGGTTAGACTAGAACATGCACTAGATTTATGATCATCCATATAAAATATATATGATTGTTCAGTTATAAGGCCATGAGAATGAGAGTTTGTTAAGCCAGCGCAAAATATTATAAAGAATGGTATAACAATAGTAATGGAGCGGAGTATCACCTGCCCACAAAAAAAAGAAATAACACAAAGACAATAACAAAACCCCAAACCTTTTATTCAGATATAGATAAAGATATATATTTATACATAGCCTGTAGACATAGGACCTATGAGAAAAAGCTATCACAAATGGATTTTTTAAGCAAACTTTGGCTTGAATGAAGTTTCAGTCTTTGGATTCCTGAACAGTTTTTCTAGATCTGTCTATAAATGAACGATTTAGATAGATAGATCTCATTTGTTGTGATGTATTCATGTAGGTAGATATGTGCATGTTTGTTTGCTCTGGTTATAGGACAAACATTGAACAAACATACAAACGTTTATGGAACTGTTAGGCTTAGGCTGAGGCTTGGGGAGTACGTAATATCAGTAAATAAAAACATACAAAAAATGCGCGTGCTTAGAACAGAAGTAAAAGTATAAAATAAAAAACAGAAAGTTAGATAGTTATTGTTTATATATAGAGCTTGTGGGTGCTGTGGTAGAGTGGATTAGTTGTACAGTATGAGAGTAGTAGTAGTAGTAGTATAATAGCAAAAGAGTATAAGAGTTTTTGTTTGCTTATGAATGCTTTAGCAAAATTAATAGACATGCCAAATTGCGCTTGAATGAGAAACGAGAAACAAAGAAGAAACGCAAATGGAATAAATGAGGAAGTGGGGATTGTGTATTAAAAACAAAATGCAGATACTCCAAAAATTTGGTAAAGAGGTTTTTAAAGTTCGAATTTGGAGCTGTTCAAATTGTTGGTTGTTATATTTTGCAGATAGATATAGATAGATAGTTGTAGTAGATAGATAGATAGATATCGTAGATAGTTATAGTTAGGCAGGTTAAGTAGTTCAATTGACGCGCATCGAGTATGCAGTAGTATTACGAGATATCTCTGCCCTCTCACCTAATTTTACGTCCGGTTTTTGCTTTGCGTACGCCGGGGGCGGCCGCAATGCCTGCAGGCCTATTGAAATCGTGTCGTACGTTCTTTAAATCGAAATGCTTGGCGGCATTAAACTCGCCCGCAACGGTGCCCGATTCCGTTGTAACGGTATCACTTTTATCGCTGGCGAACATGCGACTTAGCCAGGGTTTCGATTTTTTGTCGGAGTTAGAATCGGAATCGGTATCGGATTCTTGATTAGTATTATCAGTGGTAGTAGAAGTTGAATTGGAGAAGGTGGATTGTTCATCGCTTTGGCTGTAACAATAACACATACACAGAGAGAGAAAGAGAGAGAGAGAGAAAGAGAGGACAAGTTTTTGGTTTTTGATTTTTCGTTTTTTTTTTTTTAACATTGAATATTACGTATATTTGCTTTGCCAATTGGTACTTATACAAACGGAAGGGATATATAAGGAAATCAAGGAACAAAAATAAAACACTCTTGATCTTAAGTAACATCATCAGTTAAATAAGATAAACGAAACTCTAAACAATAATACTTCGAGATCAAAAATCAAGAAATTAACAATTAAGGAAGCCATGCAAATTATAAGATATATGATACGAGATATGTGAGTGTGTGTATCTGTGTATAAAAGTGTGTGCATGTGGCTGTTTGTGTGCGTGTGTGTGTCCGGTTCAAATCGAGCCAATGAACTAGTTCACTTTTGAAACAGTCTGCTGTACTATGAGTGTGTGTGTATGTGTGTGTGTGTAAGAGATCTAAGAGTAGGGCTGCTCGAACAGAGATAAAGAGAGTAAAAGAAGAATCGCAGCTAAGAGGTATAGATAGAGATACTCTGAATAAGCTACGGTACTTAAATGAAAATTAGTAAAAGCTGGAAAAAAAGATTAGCTTAAGCGATGACAGTGCTGAGTGCGATGACCATGAGGAATGTTAAAAACAAATGTGATATTAAGGCAACAACGGGAAATAGTTTTAAGTTTAAGAGAGAACCAAATCAAATTCAAAGTATACCAAAAAAGAGAGTGCCGCAAAGCACTAAGAGAGAGAGAGTGACTAAATAATAAAAATAACCAGGGTGCATCAAGTGCAGTAGATTTAAATTAAATTAATTGAAACCACAGAAAACCAACGAAAGAAAGAGAAGCTGCAGAAAGCAGCTTACAAAATCCACAGAGAGAAAGATAAGAGACAGAGTACGAGTAAGAGTAAAAGAGAGAAAGTGTAAAGAGAGTGCAACTTGTTGTGGCATGTGGGGCGGATTTCTGTGTTTCTCTGTGTAGCTAGACTAGTTGCTTAAAGCTAACTACGCACCTGATATCACGGCTGTGGTTCAGAGCGGTCAGGAAGCGGGGCTGAACATATGTCCAGCAGCCCTGGTTCTTGTGCTCCTCCTGTGCCCAGACAAGCTCCGCGTTCTTATATAGATTGGCCTGTTCCTTGACCAAATCGAAGGGGAAGGGCGACACCTGGAATACGAAAGCTCGTTTAAAAATGGAATTCTATTGCATATAAAGGACAAGTCAAAGACGCACCTGCTCCACACGCACGATGGCGATGTCCTTCTCCAGCTGCTTCTCGGCACGCGTCTTAGTCAGATCGTAGTAGACACGACCCGTGCAGAAGACAACCTTCTTAACGTTGCTGGCATTGTCACCGGCGGGTCCACGATCGGGTATGATGCGCTGGAACTCGCTGCCCTCGCTCATTTCGCTGAAGGGACTCTTGGCCTCGGGGTGACGCAGCAGCGACTTGGGCGTGCACAGAATCAAAGGCTTGCGGAAAGGCAAGGCAATTTGACGACGCAAGATGTGATACAAATTCGCAGGCGTCGTGCAGTTGGCCACAATCCAGTTAATGTCGTGCAATTGTCTAATGGCAAACTCATCTGACTCAGGTGGGAAGTAATCGGGATCATCGGAGCTCATCTGCAGGAAACGCTCGACGCGGCACGATGAGTGCTCGGGACCCATGCCCTCCATGCCATGGGGCAACAGCATAACCAGACCCGATTGGCGCACCCATTTCGACTGACCGCTGGAGATGAACTGATCGATGATGGACTGCGCCGTATTGCTGAAATCACCGAACTGAGCCTCCCACAACACCAAAGCATTGGGATTGGTCATCGAGTAACCGTGCTCGAAGCCCAACACAGCGTACTCAGACAGCGAGCTGTTCGATACGGAGTAGGGTGCCTGATCTGGGTACATATGCTGCAGCGAGTTGTAGGTAGCCTTGTCCACCAACTGATGATGCAGCACATGATGACGATGCGAGAAGGTGCCACGCTCCACATCCTGACCAGAAAGACGAACGTGGATGCCTTCCTTCAACAGCGAGCCAAAAGCCATGGCCTCACCCAAAGCCCAATCGGCAATCTTCTCATCAACCATGGCCTTGCGAGCAGCCAAAACACGCATAAGACCCCTGAATAACGATTAGGATACAGTTAGAATTATATATACGGATTAGAATGTGTGGTTAACTAACTTGTGAATGACAAATTCAGCTGCATTGGGTGGCGGCGAAGAGAAACGATTACCAATGTGAATCAGAGTCTCCTCCTTCACACCAGTAGGCGCCACCTTCAGTGGGTCCTTGCCCTCGAAGAAGCCAGACCAGGGCGAGTCCAACCAATCCTTGTACTTAACGTGCGTCTCGGTCTTAGCCAGCGCAAAGGCTTCCTCGCAAATGTTCTCGTACTTGGCGGCCACAGATTTGACCTCCTCGCCGGTAACGGTGCCCTCGGCAATCAGTTTATCAGCATACAGATCCAAGCAATTCTTGTGCTTACGGATCTTCTGGTACATAAGAGGTTGCGTGAACATCGGCTCATCGATCTCGTTGTGGCCGTTGCGACGATAGCCAACCAAATCAATAACACAATCCTTGTGGAAAGTGGCACGCCATTCGGCAGCCACCTTGCACACATGCATAACGGCCTCCGGATCGTCAGCGTTGACGTGGAAAATGGGTGCATTGACGACACGCGCAACATCAGTGCAGTAGGGCGACGAGCGCGAGAAACGTGGATCTGTGGTGAAGCCGATTTGGTTATTGGCTACCACGTGGATAGTACCGTGTGTCGTGTAGTCGGGCAGATCCGACAAGTGCATCGTCTCGTAGACAACGCCCTGGCCGCAGAATGCGGCATCACCGTGAATAAGTATGGACATCACCTTCTTGCCCTCCTGATCACCGCGATAGAATTGCTCGGCGCGTGTCTTGCCCTGCACAACAGGATCAACGGCCTCCAAATGGGAGGGGTTGGCCACAACAGCCAAGCGAATGTTCTTGTTTGTAACACGGTTCAATCGCTCAATGTATGTACCCAAATGGTACTTGACATCACCAGAGCCCTGCAAGGAAGAAAAAAGTTAAAGAGATGCTACACGTGACTCTCTTCTCAAAACGTACATCATCAGCAGCTTCCAGTCCAGCGAACTGAGTGAAGATTTGATTCAGGGGCTTACGGCAGACGTTAGCCAAGGTATTAAGACGTCCACGATGGGGCATGCCCATAATGACAGACTCCACACCCAACTCTGTGGACACATCAATGATTTCCTTCAACGCTGGAATCATGATCTCACAACCCTCCAAACCGAAACGCTTCTCCGACGAGTACTTCTTGGCCAAGAAGGCTTCAAAGCCGGTGGCACGTGTCAAACGGGCCAAAATCAAGCGCTTCTCCTCTGGCGAGAAGTTGAGGACGCCCGGCGTCTCAAAACGCTTGCGAATCCAGTTGCACTGCTCCAAGGAGTTGATGAACATGAATTCCACACCTATTTTATTGCAATAGACATTCTCCAGACGATTTAGGATCTCCCTGAAAAAAAAAGAAGAGAGTAAATAATTGGATATGAAGTGACCTACAGTCATTCGACTTACTTGAGTGGCAAAGAAGCCTCGTCGCCACCAATGAATGTGGTGCTAGGCAGCTTGAACTGACGTTCCATGTCCTGCTCGCCTGTTTTTTTTTTATTTTGATGATTAGGAATTGGGGTTGTATAGAGGATAAAACTATTAGTAATTGTGCTTAATTTGGTGAAATTCTTTTTGATGATGCTGATTAGTCTTTAGGCATTTTTTTGAAATTCGGAGTGTAATGATTGTATATAGTCTGTAGATTGCGATTACATTATGTACAGATACATGCTGATCTGTCCTATATGTAAATATTTACATATATATTAAGTTCTCTGCTTGTTCATTGTTCTTAGGAGTATATATACATATATGTATGTGTATATCTGAGTAACATCAAGGCATGCAAGACTTCATATACCTTAAACACGATTTCTTTTTTGTTTCATTTGATTATACAGTTTGATCACTTTCTGTCACGATTTTAGCTTACAACAATAGCGAATTAATTAATGCACTTAACAATTGACAACATGCAATCTAATCGGAAAATTTAAGATGGAAAATAAAGAGGAAAACACAAAAGAAATACTTTTGCACGATAATAATGAAAATAATTCATGAGAATTTACTTTGAGCAATATATAATTATAAAAATATATGTATATTTAATTTATATTGAATATTTACTTGGTTCTATAAATCGGGGAGGTTGTTTTTTTTTTTAATTTGATTTATATTTTTTGATTGTGTGCATGAAAGGTACAAAGTGAAAGGGGGTTTACTATGTTACACGAGACAACGTTGTATTGGCAGGTTTTATATACATATATATATATATGGTACGAAAAAAAAAGGAACAAAACACAAGTTAAGAAACCAAAAGGACAATGATTTGTTTTTATCTGTTGTGTGTAGCGTATGCGTGTTGGTTGTTGTTGTTGGAGGCGGAGTAGGCGTATTAAGGACGCGTTCCGCCTATATTTTCATTCTAGGTTTTATTAAGCCTCTAAAGCCTTACTTACCAAAACTGAAATTAGCGTAAATGGATTTCGTCGAGCTGTTGCCAGGTAAATCTGGTGTATTAATTTCGAGTGGATCAAGGTGAGCAATATTATGTCCTCGAATCTAACGTGTGTCAGTTTACATTTTGATTGATTGTGTGTGTGTTTTACAGGGTATTATTTAAGTTTTGGTTGGATGTGTGTCGCAGTTGTTGTTTAATTTTCACAATACACACATAATACAAGAGAGAGAGAGAATTTTGAATTTGATTTAACATTTGTTTTGTTTTGTTTTGTTTTTTTTTTTTTTTTTTTTTTTTGAGACGAATTGCGTTCGATTGCAGTTTTTATATATCGTATATATATATAGCATTTTTGTATTTATTTTTTTTGGGCGGGTTAGAAAGCAGTTAAAAATAAATGAAATGAAAAAAAATAAAAGAAAAATTAATAAATTGTATATAGCGTAAACAAAAAGAGAAAACATAAACAAATCGAATTGTTGACAGAAAACAAAGAAAGCAGACTTTAAGCGTAGCAAGAAATGATTTTTATTCTTGGTTATGTTTGGGGTTGAAAGACTCGATAATAACGATTAATAACGTTTAAAAGCGAAGTGAGCAACAGAACTCTATGGAGTGCACTAGGACAACAGATAGATATAGATATAGATAAATATAACTGCGAGAATAAAAAGCCAAAACACCGACGTTGTTACATACACTTACACTTAAGAGAACGTATTTCGACTATGTTTATAGAGAGAGAGAGAGAGAGAGAGACAACTGGCTTAATTTAAGATCTATGATATATAGGTAAAGAGAGTTCGCTATGCCCTGCCTATTGTGCCTTTTTTCATCAACTCCGAATTTCATGTAATATTTTTAAGTATATTATTGAATGGGGTAAGTAGGCTTCAAAGCGTGTTGTGTGTGTAAATGGTATTGGATGGGTGCAACTGAGGGGCGTGGAATGGGTGTCTATGTTAGATATTTTGTTGTTTTTTTTTTTTTTATAGATTTTTGCAAAAAAGAATTTACCAAACAAAAACCCAGAGTGCTGCCTGAGCACATCCTCATTAGCGCGTCGTGCAAGACCATCCTTGCAAACGGTTTTTTCGCGTGTTAAAATTCCAAGCGGATCCAGATCAGATGCCAAATGACCACGTGACTATATATATATACATATATAGTATGTAGTATATAGTATATAGTATATATACATATGCATTTATTCCATACACATAGATATATTTATAATTTGATTATATACAGATATGTAGAGTTTAATATGGTTATTATGTTGTTGTTCTGTATTCAACTAACTACCCATCGATATATAGGAAAAAGATTTGTTTAAGGGAAATCAAATGTGGTGCATAGGAAGGAAATAAAGCCAACTATGAATAGCATATCAGAGTCTGAGCAGTCTGAAGTAACTGTGCTAAATCAATGACAAATAACATAAAAGTTTAAAGTCCTACACATCAACTAATCATGAACGCAGGTAAGTTATAACTAATATGCCCAACTTTGGATGTGCTTCAACTTTCCAAACAAACTAATTACACATACAAAAGAAGACAACTACTTGGAATGTAAACAATAATCGCATAATGGAAGGGTATATAGGGCTGGTGGGAATAACACAAAAATTCTCAAGCTACTTGTATGTGGGTGTGTGAATCTGCTTTTGATGAAACACAAATAAACTGGTCCAAAATGTGTGGGTGGGCAGCTCTAATAAAAACCATAAACATAAACATTAAATTGAAACCTAAATGAAAATCATAAGAGAACAACCAAATGTACACGAAACAAAAGGAAAACGAAATGCGCCAACAAATAGATACGCTTTGCTCTGCAATCTCAACTGTTCAACTCTATTATATGGGGATAGCAGCTGTTGTACTATGGATCCAGCACAATCATACCTGATAGCTTCTAATGATGGCCTGCACGGCCAAATGATCGTCGATGGTCTTGGAGTCGGGCGCAGCTGCGCTGACAGCGCCACCGAAGTTAAAAGCCGTTAATGGCAAAGTGTTTGCCTGCACGGGCGCCAAATTGGGCGGGCTGACATACGAGTTACTGCGGAAATAAGCATCCCACGACTGTAACGGGAAGCAAATGCAAAATGTTGTAATTAAATTATAAATACAGAGATGCATTCAGGTAGTCAGTCGTAAAGGTGTTCAATAACCTGAGCGTAATAAAAAAACATGTTTCTCTTTAAATTCACACTTTATGAGCTGTTTTTTCAATGAGTTAACGCTTGAGTGAGTGAACAAATAATCAGCCTGAGTTCTTTCACATTCAAGCTTCAATCAATAAAGTTTTTATCTGCATAACAAATTAAGATGTAATATAAATAGAACCATTACCAAGCCTTTGATTTACTTTTAGTTCTATAAATTATATGAAGAGCTCTGCTCTACAACTTTTTGGTTCCACCTGCCTGAATTTTAACTTACTGCAACAAAGAAACATGTTTAATTTACGGCCCAGGGCTGTTGAACCCGCTGAGTCTTAAATGAACTTTCTACTTACAGTATGTACAGAGCTGGGATCACGCAGCCAGGCGTTGTACATCTCCTCCACGTAGGATGCGGTGCTGCCATTGGCAAAAGGTTCCGCAGCCGCTGAATTGTAGGTGCGCACAGCCGATGCTGCGCTGGCCTTGATCAGCTATTGAGTAATCAGATGATTAGATTTATATGTATTTGAATATAAAATATATACGCTTACCTTCTGACTGCTGTTGCTGTTGAGCAGCCATGTGGCAAAGTTTTTATGCGCCATCGGCGATAACGCCAGACTAAAGGCCGTGTGTGCTCTATGCATTTTGTGGCTTTACAAAATATAACTGCAAATGAAATGGAAATAGAAATTGTAATAGAGGCATATTAATAGATTGTCACACGCAATAGGCCCAAGAGCATAACACTCGCTCTATTGATAAGCCAATTACAGCAACAGCTTTCAATTAGGCCCCAACTGAGAGCGCTTTTGTTGACAAATAGCTAATGTAAGACTTGTTGCTGTTGTTCTTGTTTGGACAAGTGCTGTGCAGTCAAGGCAGCAGGCAGCAGGCGGCAGACAGTAGACGTAGGCCTGATAAGATAAGATGCTCAGTTCGCCTTAATACATGGGGCAAATATGTATACTATGCTAAAATATACATGTTTGCCTTTGACGTCATTTGACGCAAACAAAAAAAAATAAATAAAATTAAATCAAAACGCAAACTTGTTGCCAACTAATGCTGATTATGAAAGAGAAAACAAGTTAACGCAACTATGAATAAGGCTAATACATACATATGTGCATGTATGTGATAAAAGTCTAGACTGACGGCCAGACCAGGGTTATAGCTACAGCCACAGCTACAGCTATAGCTCTCGTTTTCTGTCTCCGTCTGTGACTCTCTCGTTTTCTTGCCCCGACACGTGACCCACTGTGGCTGCTGATGACGTTTCAAAGACGTGGGTTGTTCGACGTCCGATCGCTTTGCTTTCGCCTTTTTGATAGATAGCCAAAAAAAAAAAACAAAGTCATTTGCACTGTGGTGAAATGTTGTACATTTGTATAACATACATAAACATATACATGGGTGTATACATTTATTATAATTTTTTTATTGTTTTTGGCTTGTTTCGTTTGGTTTTTTTTTCAGTTTTGAGTGCTGCGCAATTGTTAGCCTGACTCTGATAATTTAGTGAGACAGCAATCATATATCATTTGCTATATTTGTCTAGCCTGGTTAAAACGAAATCGGATAAGATTAACAATATCAACCAGGCCCCCAGACGTTATCTAAAGCCATAAAGGAGAAATACAAGAAACGTTTGCAGATTCTGCATTTGCAAATGTTTTAATTAATTAATGAAATTCTTTTTCAAGACCTGATAAGGTGGCGAGGCGCGGCGCGTGCGATAGTTATGGCAAGGCAAGGCACGAAAGTCAGGTCACATGCGCTTATCAACGACGCGTGGTTTGCTTTGGCTCTGAGCTCGAAATTAATGTCTGGACACAGATCAGTGATTGGGCACTTGAATTTGTCAGCGATTACCACACACACGCACACGCACACACATGTGGGTCAGCGCATTGCATATGTATGCATAAACCGGTTTGGTGTGGCGCTCAAGAGGTATTTGAAAGTGCAGCAAAGCAACGCAAACGAAATCAATTGTAATTAGTTCGCCAACAACTCTCTGCATCTCTTTCTAGCCTTAGCTTGGGTAGTTTGTATGCCGTTATTTATCTGTTTGCTTATTTTGCTTTATTTTTCACACACAAATTTGTATTTTTTTTTTCGTTTTCGTTTGCGTTTTATTTGCAATTCCTTTTTTCTGTCCCACAAACAACGTAGACGTCGACGTCGACGCTGACGCCTCGGTTACGAAAACCGATTACATAAGTGCAAAAAACTCGCATGAGAGTCAGCTATTTAGAATTCTGTCATATATTTTATAATGATAGCGTAACAATACACATATGCGTATATACATTCACAGTTAATTAAGATTATGTATTAATAGATATTTTTTAATGACAATTTAATGCTACACTTCCGTTTGGAAATTGCCCTGCGAACTGTGAATTTCTTTTTTCTTTTTTTTTTTATTATTATTATTTTCTATTATTAATTAAGTTCTAAACTCCCAAAACTGATGATTTTGGAATGAGAAAACGAACGAAATATATATATATATATATAGATATTTACTCGTCACGTCGTATCTGAGAGATACGCTGCCAAACGGTTTGTTCGTGTTGAGTGCTACGCGTCGACTGAACGTTGCGGCGCAGAGCAGCCGAAAGATTACCCAGGCCCCGAACTGTATGCAGCGAAGAGAGTAGAAAACAACACTCGAAAAGTTTTTGTAGAAATCGAATTTTGTTGTTGTTTTGTGTACGTTGGAACGACGAAGCGTTAGAAAAACAAAATCAGCGATAAAAAGGCACATGACAGCGCAAAAAGCAACGTAGATAAAACTACCTATTCCCATACATATATTCCCCATATCAGATATATACATACATATATATGTGTGTGGGTGTGTATAAAAGGGGCCAAGCGCATACTGATAATAATTACTTATCGTACTTCACTTTGAGCTTATCATACAACTCACAGACATATCTATATATGTATGTACGTACATATACATGTATGCCTTTTTGGGATTTTGTTTACAATCGTTTCAAAGTCCGTTCTAAATCGACAATTTTCGTCATCCTTTGAAATGAGCCGCCTAAACAAAGAGGGAAAAAACGTGTGTGAGAGAGAGAGCTCAACCAACTCATGTTACAATTATACAGGTATATTACTCAAAGCTTTGCTAATCAATAAAAAATTTCAAGTTCAAATGCGCATTTTGCCAGCTGCTTCTGTTGGAAATTGACTACATATTCCAGTTAGTCGTGACACAAACCAGTTGGTCAGTCCAATTGCAACTGCAGTCGCAAGTGGAGAGTAGACGAGCCCCCAAACTTGAAAGAGAATTGGAGACTATAATCGCACATGCAAAACAACTTCTGCTGAAAGAGGACGACTTCGTCACACACACGCACACATATGTAATGTGGAAGACCGCGTGCGTTCATTGAGTAATAGCTGCTAGCGCTGAGTCTGTGACATGGTCGTGACTGATCACGCGACCTGTTGCTATTATGCACAGTGACCGCCCATGGCAAACCATATCATTGTTGCGCATCTCTAACAAGAGAAATACAACAAAAATGCTGAAAATGTGGTCGGTCTTTACGCAAACGTGAAGGAAGCAACAACAACTAAAAATGCTATAAGCATGATGATTCACGGAGCACAAAAAGCACACGCGGCACTCAGCAACCCGCGAGTAACGCAGAATTGCGTCATCATTGCAATATTCATAGACGACATTTACGAAAACATGTGACGTAGAATGGCCGGCAGGCAGAATATCAGCCAGTGAGAAATTTCACTTTTTCTAGATTTGACGAAAGCGCACGCGCATTAAACAGACGCCCACTTGCATTATATAAGCCTTCTATATTGAAGGCCAAGGAAAATTATTATTAAACCTGCTGCACCATTGCAATTGGAATCAGGTTTTTTTTCCATTCCAATTCACTGTTTTAACAGGCTTGCAGCAAATTTTTGGATAGTAATGTTGCTGTAGTTTCACAGTTATTCCACGAATTTGACCTCAATTGGAAGATGGCCTGATTTGAATCGAAATTTAAAAGTACTCGTAGTATCTACTTTAAAGGGAATTGGTAGCACAATCTTAACGATTTTATTTTGAGATATGGCAGTATAAATTTACACTTTTTTTTATATATTTTAATTATTACTTTTTCGTACGCTCCAGCTCCAAACAACTCGCGTTCCAACTCGCGGCCCTATGTGACCGTAATCGGCACATGGAAATATACCACATGCAAAAATATCGATTTAATACTAGAAATATGGCCACCCTACTTGTGATTTATTCAATTGGCGCGAGGTTTTTAAGTTTTAAAAAGAAGTCATTACTTAATTTGAGTTATCAAATATGGTATTACTTCAAAATATAAATAATATTAGATATGCATTCAATTTGAGTGCACAGTAAAATATAGTTAAAATAAGAAAGCAAGTACCAATGGCGCGCTGTGTTAGCAGCCTGCAAAAATGCCTAATAGATGGCGCTTGCAGATGGTCGACTTACTCAACTAACGGCGGTTGCCAGCAACAGCCAATAGATGGCACTAGTAAATATAAGACAACTTTAAAGTTGAAAGTCTTTATAATGAAACAATAAATAATAATGCTTTAATATTATACGCCACATTTATGTTATTAATTAGGTAAGAACAAATGCGCGTTTCCTGTTATGGCACATTAAAGCACGGCAAATATTTGTCTAGATAGGTTCTTCGTTTATAAAAATTCAATAGCTTTCAACAATGTACAATAGAGGACGCTAGTAGAAATTAGATAATCTTTAAGCTAACTTAGGCAATTTTGTGAAATGCCCACTTAATATCTGCTATATTGATCCAGGCAATATCCTGTTATCTGATCCGATATGCAGTCAAACACATCGAATGCCAAATCGCAGCTTTCGCCTCTCTGCGGCAGATCGCGTCGACTCACTTGATATTTATTGGTCATGGCCCGCAGACAGAGATTAACGGATCGCAGCGTGGCCATAAAAAAGCCGTGCTCATGCACACCTTCCGAGTAAAAGCCAACCAGCCCGTCCAGCGTCGGCCAGCCATTCTTGTCAATGGCGTTGTTCCTCGCATAGACGCAGTGCAGCAGACACTGAGAGAAAAAACAAACAAACAAAACACAATCAAGCCGCATTCAATTTGCTGATGCATAAAAAGCAGCTAATGTGTATTAAATGCAAACATAAAATCCAATTTTCAGCCATCAAATTTAGCGTGCGGTGTGAGAACAGAAACTTGCAACGGCAACGGCAAGTGGCAACGGCAACGGCAAGTGGCAACGGCTGCAACTGCGCTTTTCTTTCAATTGTCTAGCTACAGCTGCAGCCCTGACTTTTATACACTGCTCACAATATGCAGGAGGGTATATTGGTTTATGGACTTGAGATTGAATGGAATTGATAGGGCGGGCGCTTTGTCTACGTATACCCTGTTTTCCCATATACTCGGCTCTTAGCTAAACTCTAAACTCCCAACTCACTTCTCGTACACACTCTCTTAGCAGTGCATTACCCAGTCGAGCATAGCCGCCTGCCAAACTCTTACCTGCCTTTAATTGCACACGGCAAATCAATGGCACGCAGCGTTTGTTGCAGTTCGCCTGTTCTGCCATTGAGCTTAATTGCCGTAATGCAAAAATCTGTTGAGAGTCAATGAAAAGTCGAAGCCGTAGTACTTACGCCCGCGATGCGTTTATCTTCGAGTGGCACCAGCGTGGGATGATAGATGCCCGCACTGGCCACGTCCAGACGCTTCAGGCTGCGCACGAGCCGCGCCATGCGACGGCGGGGCTCGGGCTCATCGTAGACGATGTATTCGTAGCGGCTGGCATTGGGCGGCGCCTCTTGCGAGCTGTGCTGTAACTGTATTTCGCTGTGCACGGGCGGCCAGTCTATCGACTCAATGAACTCGACGCTGTCCGTGCCCGTGTCCGTATGCACCTGAGACACCTGCTCCTTGAGTATCTCGTATGCCTCTATTTGCGTGAAGTTGTGTAAGAATTAACCACGAAGGCCGCTCAGCTCATCACTGGCCAGACTTACCTGTCACTAGCTTATTCTTGACCTCCTCCTGGCAGTCCCTGATCACCGACTCCACCCGGCGGGCCGTGCGTGGCGGGTTCAGGCAGCGCGCCTTCTTCGCCTCATAGCGTATCACGTACTCCAAAGACGTAATGGATGCTATAACGCTCAACATATGCAAAAGTTGTGTAATTTTCATGGTGCTGTGATTGATGCGCTCTAATCGAACTGAACGCCACGACCACTCGCTGTCTATTGACTGCCTGGCAAAATTTTCAAATGAAAACGAAAGCATTTTCACTTTCCCAAGAAATGGCAGGATTGCCGATGCTGATGGCCTTCCTCTCAAATGCTGCGGCTGCGGCGGCTGCTGGCAGTGAAAACGCATATGAATTTCCAGTTTTGCTCTATGGGTATGTGGTTCAATGGCAATAACTGCAACAACAACAACAACAACAACAACAACAGCTGCAACTGCAACTGGTTGCATATTTCCCATGCGTGCAATTGCCTCCAAATGTTTCATTCAGTCAGTCAACAACTTGTCCTTAGCGCCGTACAGTGGCGTCGTCTCGATCAGTTTCATTTCCATTGTTCCAGCTGCTGCTCGTATTCAATTTCAATTCCACATTGTTGCCTCCATTGCTGCTCCATTCGACTGCACAATTGGTCAATAGATGGAGCCAAAAGTCTTCCGCATCATAACAAATTAACATATATTCAACGGGACTAAACGGAATTTGTACTAAACTCTAATCAAGATATGAGTTCATATGCGGCAGTCATAAAGCACACACATTCGGACAGCTTGTGGGCCAGTAAATCATGAGCAGCGAAGCAAGATGGCAAGTTCGTGTCTTAAGTCTTTCGTTCTAACGGCGCCCTCTGCCCAAAGTTCTAATCAAAATGTTTGACATATTTTGCTGCTGCTCTTTGTAAGACAGAGAACAATGGCCAATAACTAGTTTTGGCTGCGGCACTCGCTAATTGGGCTCATTAAAAAAGGTTGGAAAACCATTTTTGCTTTTATTTTTTTTCTGCTTTGAGCACATCCTAGGCGGAAATTGTGGCTACAGCCGCACAGTGGAGCACTTTGCATACGAATTATTTGACCAGAATTGATGAGAGAGAATTTCAATTCGAATTATTGCACAGTGTGGCTTAGCTCTGTCCAGCAATGGCCCCACTGTGCAGGTGTTTCAGCTATAGAGCGGCTGGCCGCTTTCCTGGCCTGGCCAAAGGCCTAATTGCCTTTAATTGCAACAAGACGAAAAGAAAATTGCAGCTAAGACACTGACCTAGACTCCGTAGCGCTGCAAAATTTATAATGGCCAAAGATGATGGGGGCTGGCTGAGTGGGCGTGGCCAACAGCAAAATTGCCAGCAGGTTCAATGCACAGGAAATGCTTGTGGCATAGATCACGTGCAACAGCAGAAATTGTCAACGGGCAGGAAGCCTAAGCACGACGCGACAGCAACAGCCGCAGAACTAATTGACAGACAGCGCGACAGGCGGAAAGACAGCTGGACACGACTGTTCTTTCTCTTTTTTGTTGTCGTTGTTGTTGGCAATTTAGTGAACAAGGCGCACTGGAGGCATTGTTAGCCAAGCAAGAGGCATGCAGCCTGCAGCCTGCAGCCTGCAGCCTGCAGCTTGCAGCTAGCAGAACAATCCACTTGCGTGTCCATCATTAGAACAAATTCTCTCACCTGCAATGTCTCTGCTCGCTCTGCTCTTCGCTCCCCACTCTCCTCTCTCCACCAAAGCTGGCTGTTTGTCTTGTAACGCAATTTGCACACAAATGTTGTTTTCATCTTCGTGGCTTGCCACTTTTGTGGGTGGGTGGTCAGGTGAGACAAGTGGCAGCTGCTGCTGCTGCCGAGTTGAGCTTAGCTGAATCGCTGGCCACCGTTGGCTGCCTCGCCTGAGAATCGTATTTAAATACAAAGATCTAACGCTCTGGCGCATTCAGTCGCCAGCCGTCGTGTTGTTCTTGTCGCTGTCTTCGTGCCTTTCGTGCTTTCATTGTACTGCCAGCTACCTGTACCTGTACCTGTACCTGTACCAGTACCAGTGCCTGTGTCTGTGTGTGTGTGTGCAGGATGCGCGTCTAATTGGCGTTTAGCGTTGTTTAGCCCAGCTGCAAGCCATTCGAATTGCAAAATTTATGGAAATGTTGCGCCTGCTTTGGCTTAGGCTTTGGCTTTTATGCGCTGCACTTGGCCATTTCGGCGATCCTGTCTTAGCCGAAATCGAATATAATACCATCAATGCCGATGGATCGTTTCAATTTCGGTATAGCATCAAAGTTATAAAAGTGTGACAGTTTAAGAGAAAAATATTTAAATAATAAATTAACTGGACAACCTTAAAATTCTATCAAGTGTTGACCAAAGAAATGCTAATGGAAGATAAGAGAGACCTGGCATAGGAAACGAACCTTAACAAACGAACAATATTTTAAGTGTGTTAAATATGATGTATAAATAATGGGCTTACTACCTAATCAGATCAGCATAACGACGTATACAAAATTCAGTTCTTGAGCTAAAAATATAAAAATACAAAAATGAATTTATGCAAATTAAAAGAATATTTTCTTATCTTCTTTTACATCTAAAATTTATTCAAATATTATTTAAATTTAAGAAAATGTAGATTTTATATTTTTTATATTTTTTTCTTCAATTTAAAATTTAGTTGTGTATAATTATTAAGTCTTCTTCTGTCAAAGCGACAAATGCATTATAAGAAGAAATTAAGCAATCAGAATAATTAATTAAATTTCAACTTAGCTTGATTATCAGGTCCATTCACAAAAATGAGAAGGGCCAATTAGCTTGCAGCTATATTTCTAGCTATATTTATTCAACAATCAGTTTCTGCTTTCGTCATATATGTATATGAAATGAATGTGTGGCAGTCAATTATATAAGTGAATTATTTAGAAAGCTGAAAATCTGTTCTTTAATAACAATAACTATATATAACTAGTGTATTACTATATATAACTATAAATATAGCTGAACCCAATAATAATATTACATACATAAATACTTCATTTCCTCTACACATTTAACTTGAGCTGTAGCTTTTCATCAAAAATCATTTAGTCTATAATTACGTACACCTTTAGCTGAGGTAAAGTTCGTCTCACGCTCTGGCTCCTTTGGCCAGCTTTAACACCTCTTTTAATGGCATTTTGCAATGGCAACAATACGTATGCACTGTCTAACTGTTTACTGTGTATTATTCTACCTCTCTCACCTTCTGTCTCTCTTTCTGTCTTACCACGCATGGGCAACACACGCAATTACTGTTTTGGATAGACATGCAAATGATGACATTGGCGGCTACTATCACAGCGCCTCCGGCACTCCAGACAACGTCGTGCGAGGTCGTTATGGTTCGCGTAGTCCAGCGAGCGGACAGATCGAAGAGACCGTCTATACAGCCGGACCACGTGGGTGAGTAAGCCGAACACATAAACAAGAAGACGCTGAAGAAGTTGCAGGTTGCTAGCAGTTGGCTAAATTAAAGTCTGGTAGCCAAGTTAAGTTATCTGTTCGGTCTCGTATATCAGCAATCCGACAGGTGCGAGCGGGCGTAGCGCCACTGAAGCGTGCCAAGGGGTGGTAGCGGTGGCTTCACACTCAAAGTCGGTTCTAAAAACATTTGAGATGGGCATAGATGGTGGCTAGGGGAAGTACGAATAGTAAAAACATTCAACTGTTGCTGCTTCGGTTGCCTAAACGTTTGTTCGATACGATTTTCAACTGTTTTGTGGCAATCTCCGGTAGTTGGGAAAACAAACAAATAAAGAAGAAGAAGAAGTAGCCGACTCTCTGATACTCGCTCACTATGCAGAGTATATATAGTCTACTAAATATATGTCTGTAGAGATCAGCGAGTCTACAGATATCGACTTAAGACTTTACTCATTCTTACGGCCATACAAGCCTCGCTCAAAAAACCAATATACCCCTTTTCTCACTTGCCGAAAGAGTAGTGAAAAAAAGCTGTTAACAAATTGTGAGTGAAACGTGGCAATCGGAAAATTCATTAAGATGCACCGCAGAGAGATAAAAGGTAGAATGGAAATTGATGGAGAATGCTCGACTGGGCATGTGGCAATAGCCAGACGTCATCGATTGGATTGCCACGATTAGCAGATAGCATTCAGAATTGTTATTGCTTATGGGAGCAGACGAACGATTTTAGCGGTCGGACTGCTCGTTGCCCAATCTCCCATCTTGATTCCCAGCGCAATTAGCTAATCATAGCTCGACGGCTAATTGATTGTCAAAATTTTCACAGCTTTCGCGTGAATGGGCCGAAAATACATCGGAAAATGGATTTGGCACAGTATCCGGTACGTCCACGTGGCAGTCCAGATGATCCCCTCGCCGATCCCTATGACGATCCCTCGTACAGCTTCAGCTACCGCACGCCGGATCAGTCACGCAGCGAGGAGAACGATGCCAGCAATCGAATAAGAGGTGGGTAGAGGTAGCTGGCCAAGATCTGCTCATTAACTGCTTTTCTCATCTGTTCATCCAGGTCTCTACTCCTATCTGGATGATGTGGGCGAGCGGCACAGCGTGCGGTATGCTGCTGGCGCTGGCACGGGCTTTGAGATTTCCAATGCAGTGCCCGACAATCCCGTTAGTGTCAGCTACTCCAGTCCGCTGTACAAGGCACACCCCAAGACCCGCGGTAAGATGTCCGTGCAACGGGGTCCGGCGGGCACCTACAAGCTGATTGCAGCTGGTCCGGATCATCGGCGTGCCGAGAGTCGCGCCCCGGATGGACTGGTGCGCGGCACCTACTCCTTCCTCGACGACAAGGGCGTGCAGCGCACTGTGGAGTATATAGCAGGGGCGGGCATTGGCTATCGAGTGGTCAAGAATAGAGTGGGACCTGGTACCCACATTAATCCGTCCGTGGCAGATTTTCGACTAAGCGATACGGATTTCCGATTGGCAAATGATTTTGGTCGCGGTGCGGGCGGAAAATTGGGCGGAGGTGGTGGTGGAGTCAGTGGTAGTGGGGGCAGTGCCACTGGCAGTGGCAGTAGCAGTGGCAGTGGTGTTAGCGGTTTTAGAGGTTCAGGGACAAGCGTAGGAAGTGGGCCAAGTGGAGGCGGTGGAGGTAGAGGACGAACTGGTGGCAGTGGCCCTGATACTGACTACTTAAAGCCTGAAGACCAGATAGATGTAAAAGTAGCTGGACAGAGTGACAGCGACAACATTTTAAATGATATATTAAGCACCAGCTCCAGTGGATCCGCAACTGCAGATGGAGCTAAGTCTGATCGAAGGGGATATGCGGCTGGCAGCTCGCAAAGAGGCAGCACCAGATATGATGGAGGGGGTGGAGGGGGAGGCAGATACGATGGAGGAGTGGGAGGCGGTGGAGGTGGAAGAGGAGGTGGTCGAGGCGGAGGTAGAGGAGGAGGCGGAGGCGGAGGCGGAGGTGAAGATGGAGTGAGCGGGACAGGTGATGGATACAGAGAGAGTAGCTCATCAGGCAGCAGAAATCGAGGCTCCGGTTCCAGCAGCACTAAACGCCTCAATGCAAGTGGATCAAGAAACCGTAACAGATTTAGTGGTGGTGGTGGAGGAGGAGGAGGTATAGGTGGGTCAGGATCCTCAGAGGGAATAGGCATAGGCATAGGCACAGGCTCAGGCAGTGCAGCTAGTGGACCGGATGACAATTACAATCTGAATGACGATGATGTGGGCGGCTCGCTGCCACCGCTGGTGACCACCAATCATCGCATACTGGAAATCGACCGGGATCGAGAGTGGGTGCAGCGACATCGGGACTCCACGATCATTAGGAATGTGGGCAAATGGTATGTGGGCCTGCCACCAGGCCAGAGTGTCCGAGCCCATGTCCAGAACATCGACCTCTTGCCACTGGGCGGCCGCATCACATTGTCACCATCGGAGGCACTGCGCCAGGACGAGATGGCCGAGCTGGCCGCCTCCAGGGAGCACTAGCAGGCAATAACTAGTTGTAGTTGGTTAGCTGATAGTTGCTAGTTAAGTAAGCGTAGGTAACTGAAACGATGTCAACTGTGGTTGCGCCCGCTTTCAGCTCTAACTGTAACTGTAACTGTAACTGTAACTGTAACTGTAACTGTAACTGTAACTGTAACACTATTTATGCTAAATACATAATACATTTGTGCGTGTATCCGCCAGGTGGTTGCAGATTGTGGTTGCAGCGGGTTATATTTAAGCGCGCACTCAGCTGGCTTCACTTTCAGTCTTTAGAATGAGCCGCGGATTGTTGCATCTGCTGCGTTTGCTCTGCCTGAGCAGCTGGCTGTGCCTGGTGCAGGGCGCACAGGTTTACATGGAGTTGAATGGCCAGAGCTACGCTTACAACACAGACGTTGCCGTGCAAACAAATGATCTGTCGCCCAACTACGAGATACCACACTATCACCATCACCATCAGCAGCCGCGGGAGCAGCAGCAATCCCAACAATGGCCATATGCCAGCGCTCAATCGATATCCCGGAATGCCAAGTGGCATGCACCTTCAGCACCACCACAAGCACAGAATATTGATTTTAGCACTCAGCACATGTCGCACAGCCAGCACACGGATGACTCTGGCATTGTGCTGGGCAAATATTCATACTACGATGATGCGGGCTATCACGAGCTGAGCTACAAGGCGGGCCCTGGCATTGGGTTCGTGGTCATGGGCGGCAATTTGGCCAAGCCAACGGAACAAACGGCCAACAACTTGCATAGTTATTGATCCATGTGTGTATATAGTCCCCCCACAAATAAATCAAATGCAGTTCGCCCATTTCCTGAACTTGAGTTTGTTATTTAACCATAAAGACTTCCCTGCTCAAGCGAAGCTAGCGGCGCTACGTGCATTGCCAGCTTAACTAAAGTAATATACTTGAGTTTAGTTTGATTTCAAATACTGAAGGTGATGCCTTACACTCTGTGTGGATCACAACTAAAAGTACAGAGTAGGGCAGTAGAGTAAAAAGTGTGAGAGAGAGAGAGAGAGAGAGAGAGAAATAAAGATACTAGATACTAGCATATTTTTGGCAAATTATAGTACGGCTTAGTCCTTCTCTGACAGTAAATTTTAGATGCCCTTTCTTCCTCTCTTTTAAGCAAGTTCAAGGCAAATCAACAATAGGATTATGCTTCACATATGACATGATCCTGAATCAAAGCTCCGAATTATCTTCTTCTATGCCTCAAATATTGCTTACCATTTGACGAGTTTATTCAATGGATATGCGCGGCCAATTGCTGCATAAATCTAATTTATACAAATGTGAATAAATGTGGCGCGTGCTTTGTGGCCATAAACCGAACGATTTATGTATTTTATAATGCCTAATTGATTTGCGGAACAGTTAGTAGTTGTTGCCGTTGCCGTTGTCGTTGCCGTTGCTGCTGGACACCCAAAATACAAACAGTTAAACAATTGCCGAATTTGTCAGCCAAATAAAGTTGAGTTTTGTTTGGTTTTTTATTTATTTTTATTTTTTGGGTATTTCTTATGTGGAGGGAAGACGCGCGCGTTGAAAATTTGAAATGGGCTGCGTGCTCGACTTGCCAAATAATTTGAATTGAACGGCAAGCCTTGGCGACCGCCGCGTGGCCTAAATAAAAATACAGTGCAAAGTACTCAAAAAAAAAAAAAAAAAGAAAAGCGAAAATAAAATGAAATCAAAAATAAGTAAGAGTGTCAGGAAATACCCTAAAGAACAAACAGACTGACTCGAGTCGACTATAGGGAGATCTAAGTATATTTAGAAATAGTTAGTTTTTATAGTTATCGATTTCTAGTTTATTTTAGATCCTCATTCATCCTCATTTAATTAATTTGAATTTTAAGCTTTCACTGAGGCCTCCTTCCGCACTTTACCCAAAACAATATACCCATTTATCCATTTTTAATGAGTTTAGGACATAAAGGCTCCAGTCGAGTGTGCCCGACTAGGAGATCCCCTGAACCCATCGAAAAGTTGATATTCCAAAACAAGCCTATTTTACATACATATTGCAACCGAAGAGCGTTCAAACGATTTCCCCGTTTTTAATGGGTTCTTTGTATAATAAAATTATTAGTAAGAGATTCTCGTAAAAAGAAACAATTTTACTTAAGATACCTACTATATTACTCTGGCAATGGTAGAGAGTCGGGCAGCGGTAGAGACTTGGGCAGCAGTAGAGAGTCGGTTAACGGTAAAGTGTTTGAGAGTCGGTTAACGGTAGAGTGTTTGAGAGTCGGGCAGCAGTAGAGAGGCGGGCAGCAGTAGAGAGTCGGGCAGCAGTAGAGAGTCGGGCAGCAGTAAAGAGTCGGGCAGCAGTAGAGAGTCGGTTAACGGTAGTGTTTGAGAGTCGGTTAACGGTAGAGTGTTTGAGAGTCGGGCAGCAGTAGAGAGGCGGGCATCAGTAGCGAGTCAGTTAACGGTAGATTGGCAGAGAGTCGGCACCAGTAGAGAGGCGGGCAACGGTAGAGTGTTTGAGAGTCGGGCAGCAGTAGAGAGGCGGGCAGCAGTAGAGAGTCGGTTAACGGTAAAGTGTTTGAGAGTCGGTTAACGGTAGAGTGTTTGAGAGTCGGGCAGCAGTAGAGAGGCGGGCAGCAGTAGAGAGTCGGGCAGCAGTAGAGAGTCGGTTAACGGTAGTGTTTGAGAGTCGGTTAACGGTAGAGTGTTTGAGAGTCGGGCAGCAGTAGAGAGGCGGGCATCAGTAGCGAGTCAGTTAACGGTAGATTGGCAGAGAGTCGGCACCAGTAGAGAGGCGGGCAACGGTAAAGTGTTTGAGAGTCGGGCATCAGTAGCGAGTCGGTTAACGGTAGATTTGGAGAGAGTCGGCAGCAGTAGAGAGGCAGGCAGCAGTAGAGAGGCAGGCAGCAGTAGAGAGGCGGGCAGCAGTAGAGAGGCGGGCAGCTGTAGAGAGGCGGGCAGGTAGAGAGTCCAATCCAGATAGAGAGTCCAGTAGCAGGAGAGAGTCCAGCAGAGGTAGAGAGTCCAGCAGCGATAGAGCAGCAGGAGAGAATCGGCAAAAAAAAAGAATTATTAGTAAAATATTTGCTTAAAAAAATAGTTATAACTAATACAATTTTGCTTAATATACTTAATACTAAAATTATTAACTAAATACTTACCAAATCCAGAAGAAGAGGAGGAGGAGCAGGAGGAGGGCGAGGAGAAGACACTGCACTACACTACACTACACTACACTGGACTGCACTGCACAGCACGACTGACCATCAGGAGGTCAGGAAACCAACTGAAGAACGGGGCAGACGGCTTGCCCTTATATAGGGCAAAACTCCCGCCAAAAGTTGTGCTCAACTCTTTCGAGCTCAGCTCGGTCGAGGTCATGAGTCGACTCTTACAGTCGATCATTGAGTGGGAAATAAGAGCGCTACTTGTTTAGTTCGGTAGAGTCGGTCAGCAAAATGATCATTAGCATAACAATCATTATTTATTATTATTCTACTTAATTAACAAAGAACAAGTAAGGAAACTCTAGTCGGAGGTGCCTGATTAGGAAATAACCTAAACCCCGCGTAATTATATCATTCATATGTGTGTATGTGCAAAAGCACAAGTCTCTAGTATTTGAAATAAGTGTTTTGAAATTTTTTGCGAAGGGGGCGTGGCATCAAAAATTTGAAGTCTCTATCTCCTATATGTTCTGAGATCGACGCGTTCACACATACGGACAGACGGACAGAGCTCAATCGACTGGACTTTTCGTCCTGATCAAGAATATATATGTATACTTGATGGGGTCTGCCACGCCTCCTTCTGCCTGTTACATACATTTGGGCTGCAACAAAAACATTATACCCTGATTACCCATTTTTAATGGGTTCAATAGTTTATAGATATTGGCATATAGATCCTCATTTATCCTCATTCATCCTCATTTAATTAATTTGAGTGTTAAGCTTTCTCTGAGGCCTCCTTCCGCAGTTTACCAAAAACAATATACCCATTTACCCATTTTTAATGAGTTTAGGACATAAAAAATGCTAATAAAAAAATAAAAGCAACAAAACGTAAAAATTTTTGGTTAATAAATAATAAGTTTATGGGTTTTGTTTTTAGCAAAATTATTCAAATGGTTGTGACAACCTTTTTTTGGGCTTTTCATGGCTAAGTTTCACTGTGACCATAAAATGTTTTGTTTTGACTATTAAATTTGAAGCTAAGAAGTGTTCGCGAAGAAGAAGAGCGTCTGGACAACTTTCTATTAGACTGGATTTTGGGTTTAAGTACAGCGGAGTAAAAAACAACTTTGACACGAATTGAAAGCATTTTAGAGTCAAGTTCTCAGCTGTAGTAGAAGAGAATAGAGACGCTTTTGCCTTGGCCTGGGAACTGAACTGAGGCTACGCTACCGCTGCATAATTGTGCTGGCATAATTGCATTCAGTAATGCCCTGCATTAACTCTATTATTATAGAGCACAGAACACAATGCCAGAGATAGAGAGAGAGAGGGAGAGAGAGAGAGAGAGAGAGGGGAGCGAGAGAGATCCAGTTATGTGGCTTAAACAACGGTTTCCACGCTGAGTCTCTGCGATTCTTGATTCCTTGCTTGATGCACCCAGCGAAGGTCGCACTTAACTGTCCAGCCAAAGCCAGCCCCAGTTCCGCTTCTGCAGGCTGTGGTATGTCTTTATCTATATATGTATATATAAATAGGTTTCAAGGTTATTGCATATAGTTGAACTCTTTGGCGCATGCCAGTCCTATCTTTATTATTGTCGTCGTTGTTGTTGTTGCCGGTTCAGCTGCATCGATTTGTCGACTTTCAATTAATGCCATTTAAACTGTGTGTCTTTTGGGTTTCTCGAGCGTTCATTGTGTATGCGTCGCTGCATTCCCAGCTGAAACCATAAATCTTCGATCCATTCGTATTGATGGTTCAATATGTCACAGTTGAAATAACTGTAAATGACTGTCATATAACCACATTGTTCCTAGAAGGTGTGCTAAAAATAGTCTTAAAGACGTGCCACTAAAAGGACTCCCCGAGCCAGTCGCCTGTGGTGTGGTTAGTTCTCGGTAATAAAGCTCAAAAACTAAGCTGCAAGCTTAATGGAGTTGTAGAATTAAATATATATATGTATATGTAAATATATATATATATATATATATATATATATATATATATATATATATATATATATATATATATATATATATATATATAATGCAGACATTTGCACAGTGGTAACTCAATAAGAATTTGATTGGATTAAGGGCGCAATGTGATATTTAGAAACAGTCCAAACTTTCTAAGCATGTTCCACATTCAAAACATATTCAATTTGAATAAGAATTTTAACATATTGACAATTCGCTGAATAGTTCATTCATTGAACTATAATTGAGTTCGTGTCTTAAGTCTTTTATTTTATTTTTCTTTTCTTTTTTTTTTGCTCTTAGGCTTATTTCATGTTTCAATCAGCGTTCGTCAAGCCAATTGACACTGCTAAGCTTCTATGTGCTTGTCTACCCACACGCTTTCGTGCCTTAAGTCTTTCGTTTTGTTCTGCCCAGTTGAGGTGTAAGTGCTCCGATGATGATGCTGCTTACTCAATCAAGCCAATTAATTAATCAATGTCAGAGCGAATGAACAGTAGCGCTTGGTGCTATGTTGTCAGCGATGTTAGGGGTTCACACACATAAAAAGTGTGCAAAAAAACGTGCCTTAGTTATGCTCATCTAACAGAAAACATGATCTTAATCATGATCCCAAGCTGTGAATGTCAATGTTTTGGGTGGCTTTGACACACACAGGCAAAGAGCGCCAGATGCCCGCCCATTGATAAGGCACAGCCAAGGCACTTGCGTACGTGCCCCTTTTATAAGCGAGTTTCTCTTAAGCATATGCTCTTTCACGCGCTCTCTCTCCCTCTCTCTCTCTCTCTCTCTCGATCTCCCTTGCTCTCTCTTTCCACTGGCCATGGTCAGGTTAAACACATTTCTTTGCTGCTCGCTTTGCATGGCTAATGGAAATGTTATAAAACAGCCAAGCTGCGCACAGGCACGATTCAGTTCATCTTCAGTCGTTGCCTGCTTGAGTTCTTAAAGGTGCGTCAAGTGTAGTTTTTTCAGGCTCAAGAACGAAAGCTTGAAGCCAAGTGCGTGTGCTCCTTGGAGCAGCAAAAAAACGTTTATAAAAAATAAAATAAATTAAAAAACTATTAAACAAGTTAACAGGATTGGCATTTAGCTTAAGTGCGTGTGCGTGTGCGTGTGTTTGTTGTGTCTGTTCGGTTCTTCGCTTGATAACACAGCGCCTTTTGTCTTTGTTTGCAGTTCAAGGATATAACTCAAGGCTAGCCTGCACCGGCGTTGACAACGAGCAACAAACAAAAAAACAAGAAAAATTTACGAAATTTTTTAAGCGCAAAAATGCGTCTCATTGTGGTAAGTATTTATGGCCCAGAGCTAACAAAAAGTCAGGTTACTAAATGTAAACTTAGAACGAAAAAACTAGTTTAATTATGCGTTTTTTTTTGCTGATGCCTTCTGTGCTGTATGTGACCGCAATTAATCATTTATTAGCAGCGTTGAAGTCATTAACTGGCGCAAGTTCGTGCCTAAAGTCTTTCGTTATTTCGTTATTTTGTTGTTTTTTTTTTTATTTAATTTGCGTTACCGCGCGGTTCTCAACTTTCACTGGCTGGTTCTTTTCGCCAAGATTCTTTTTGCTACCAAGTTGAGTTAGCTGTGAAATCAGTTCGAATTTCTTTTGGCCCATATGCAAATATCTGGCTCAGCAGCTCATCAGAAAATCAATTTGCTAATTGAAAATGAAAAAGAGAAATAAAGGGCAAAACTGAAAGAGCTTTTTAGAAGACTTGTGTTAAATTGAATATATATTTATAATGTGATATATGCAAATCTTTGAATAAAATCGGATAATACATAAATGTATTATTACATATAAATGAATTGTTATTATTAGAAATGATTAATGAGTTGAATATATGTTCTATATACCTCAATCACTAATCACGAATAATTCTTAATTAATTAATATATAAATATATATTTTCGTTAAAAATATTATAATGAAAGTTTAAGAATATTCTAATGTTCCTTATCTTCTTGGAGAATATTCTAAAAATTTATATTTAATAAAAATATATTTTATAATTTTTTAAATAGAATAAAAACTATGATAAATAAATATTAAAATATTTTATGATTTAAAAAAAATAATAAAACATTTTCAAAATATTGAAACATAAAATATATTCCACAATTTATGAGCCTTCAAGTAGAAAACCTTTAAATGAAAAGTGAAAATTAATCAGCACGTCTTAATGGCATACACTTCTTATAGCTTACGTATTACGCACTGCATTATTCATTTTCTATTGAAAAGAAGCAGAAAACACACGCCCTATAAAAGTAGAAATGCGTCAGCGTCCGCCTCGCATATCATATAAAGACAACAACAACAACCACAGCAACAGCAAAAAGGCATATTTAATAAACCTTATGAAAAGCCCAAAATAACAATTTTTAATTATATCTGCATACCTCGCTCAGGAATATGTATATATGTGTTATATATAAAGAAAAATCAATATGCGGTAAACGTAGGCTAGGCATGTGCGTAGGAGGCCATGACAAATGGCTGAGTGAAATAAAGTTCTCGAGCATTAATTGGCGAGAGCTGGAAGAGCAATAAAAGAGATACTTTGTAACGCTCAACTCTCTATTATATGAGGAGCCATAAAATGGAGTTATAAAGTTATCTCTCCCTATCGATTGCACAACATAAATCAATGGAACTTCTAGGGACGCGCCCTCAATGGCCTTAATTAATCTCCATTTAAATGTTTTGTTTTAGCCAAGCTGCTGCTGCTGCTGCAGCAGCAACTATTGCTCCTAATTAAGTTGGAAATTTGAGAACTAAGACAAAATGATTTGCATTTGGAAATATTTGTTTCTGTGTTGGGACAACATTAACCCAGTTTTGGGACACGCCCAGCATAAACGGCTCCGCCAAATAATCTGTATGATAAATAAGCCAGAACCAAAAGAAAGCAGGCACAAATACATCTTGGCCCGCAGTCGTGGCTAAATGCAGCCACAGCTTGCAAATACAGAATACAAAAGAGACTGAAAAATCTTCCCAGCTGGTCCAGAGCTCGTTTTTTTTTTGGTAAGAACAACAAAAATGTTAAACACTTAGGCGGAATATCTGTAGCTGGGTCAATGACATACGCCGCGCTCAGTGACATTGCGGCTTTTGATAGATGAAGTTGCCGTGGCGGTTGACAAGCTAACGGTCTAGCAGGTTGGCTCGTTGGCTGGTTGGCTGGTTGGCTCGTTGGCTCGTTGACTAGCTGACTTGTTGGGTGGATGCTGTTGCGTCAATATTGATTTTGCAAAAGAAGCGAGCAAAGCAAATATTTGGCGAGCATGGCTTGTTGGTTCTGCCGATTCGGGGTTCGGTTCTTGTGAAAATAGTTTGACTAAATGGGCTTGGCTCTCACTTTTCAGCTGAAGCTTAGCGAAAGATGCTGGAGAAATGAAATTAAATGAAATGAACTGCTTGACCGCATTCTTAGACCTTGACAGCTGGCACGCGGCAGAATCATACTAGGTGTCTACTATGCAGCTGGATAGCTATAGATATATAGCACTATACAGAGATATGAAGCTCTCGAAGTTCTAGTAGTCCAATAATAATAATAATATCAAACCTTATCTACCTCTTGCAGTTGTCAACACTTGTGCTTGCCTCCTGGGCCTCTGGCCAATCCTCGGATGCCGTCGAGTAAGTAGCTCTAATTCTTTCAGCGTCTTGTATTAACCTTGCCTTGCCCCACCACGCCATGCCTTGCCTTGATTTGTGACTGTGTCATCTTAATGCTCCTAGTAGTAGCTGCCTTTGTATTGTGACTAAACAGAAAAAGCATTATAAAACTGTGTGACTAAGCCAATCATTATCCGTAGATAACACCTGCTAATCGCATTAGTTTACTAATCATGCCAATACGATGAGACCAAAAACAAACCTAACTTTCGTTTGCAGAATACAAAGGCAAAGGCTGATCAAATTTCCCGAGGAGTTTGATCCGAATGTGGGGTCGCCCACGTCCGACAAAGCGGACGAGGCCAAGCGCATTCTCGACCAGATTGCCAAGGTGAACGAGGCCTTTGGCTATGTGAAGAAGAAGCCCGATCAGCCAAAGCTGCCGCCCATACTCGACTCCAGTCAGTACCTCTTCCCCAAGCCCGCCCAGCAGCCCTTCCACTCCCAGCAGCATCACTTCTCTGGCAGCAATGGCCAAACGCTGCTGGAGCCCTCCATACGAGCTGTCAAGCTAACAAGGAATGTCGAGGAGAAACCCAAAGAGCAGCAGCAACAACAGCAGACGCTTTATTTCCGACCTAATCAGGTGCAGCTGCCTCAGCCAAGCTCAGCGCAGGAGGCACAGCAGCTGCCCGCCCACTTTGTCATACCAGTGCATCTGTACAAGCTGAACAAGGAGCAGTATTTGCGCGAGCATGCCCCGCACGAGTATCGTGTCAAGGGCTATAAGATAATTGGCGACGTGGACAGCTTCTATGGCAAGGCGAAGGCCATGCTGCATGAGAAGAACCAGAAGCAGAGCAAGACAACGCCCAAATACCATCTGTTCTTTCTGCCCCGCGAGTTGGCCTTGAATGAGGACGGCACGGCCAAGCGTGGCAAGCCAACAGCGACAAGCAGCACCACAACCACCAAAGGCCCTGCCTCCAGCAAGGAATCTCGTTTCGATTCGCGTGAGAAACTTATGCATAAGCCACAGTCCCAGTCCCAGTCCCAGTCTCAGCCACAGTCTCAGCAACAGTCACAGCCACAGTCTGTGCCATCCCGCATGCCCGCCATCGTCACACCCGATTCGAACGGTAATCGCAAGCGGATTAGCGGCTTAGTTAGGAGCACCACAAAGCCCTTGCGTGGCAGCAGCAAGGATGCAGACCAGACTCAGCAACTGCTGACCAGTTCAGCCAGTCTCAAAGTGAGCTCTGCCCCGGGCCACAGTCAAGTGGCTCAGCAGACCACATTGCCGCCAACAGGTGGACTGCTGCCAAATCGCAATCGGTTGAATGTGTTCCGTGTGCCCAGCGTCAATCTGGCCGAGATGCAGAACCACACCTCGACAGCCATCAAGAACGCCTTTCAGAATATTTTCAAAATGCCCTTCCGGCCGCCTATGTCGGTAACAGGAACAACTGCTGCTCAACCAGTGGTGGTGCAGAGCGGAGCTCAGCAAAATGCCGACAAGTTGCAGGATAGCCAGGACGATTACAAGTGGGACGATGAGCAAGAGGGCGGCGGTGATGGTGATGGTGATGGCGACATAGATACCCTCGAGCAAATGGAGAATACGGCTGCCGAACAGGATACCAGTGCGGGTGCAGAGAAGCATCTGTTTGCACACAAAACACACCACCTAATGGACACCATAGGCACTGTGGCCACCGCTCATCAAGGCACGCAGAAACAGGCTCTGCGGGAAGGCGGCATCATCATTCAGCGTCTGAAGGTGCGCAAGGGCGGCATTGCGATTGCGGGGCCGGGTGGCGTGGCTACAGCGGGTAGCGGCGGCACCGCAATTGTGGGCCCCGGTGGCTATGCTCTAACCCACCCGCGCAGCCTAACCATTGCCGGTCCCGGGGCTAAGGTTATTTCCATACCTGCGGATGTGGACCTGAAGGATGCTCTGCAACGCACCAATGTCGATGCGCAAAGTTATCCGCGAGAGGGCAAAGTGGTGGCCACAGGGCCCACCGTTTACTATGCACCACCAACGGGCTTAACGGCCGAGGAGGAGGAGGAGAAGGAAATGCAGGAATTTGAAGCCTAAATTGCAGTTGTCTGATCTCCTGTCAGCCCTGGTCAGTTCGATTACACTTATCGATTGGCAGGGCTGCCAGATAGTTGGGAATTGTGGCTGCCGTTTAGCTAATTTCGATTTTAAACCTAATGACTGTTAGTATTTTTGTATAGCGCCTAAGTATTGGTAATAAATGTTTGTATTTGTAATTTGTGCATTGCTTTCATCTGTAATCTGTAATGTAAATAGTTGCCACGCCTACTAACACCACACACACACACATAAAACCTTGGCATGTACTAAATTGAAACGAAATCGTGTAGACTTACCAATTTGAGCTGTATATATGTATATATTACGAGACTAATGGCTATCCTCAACTCTCTTACTCTTCCTATGACAACTCCTTTCCTCAATTCGAATATCCTAACCAACATCTAATCAAGTGCGAACGCGTACTGGCAGACCACAAGCTTTGAGACGTGGCCGCTGCGCAGTCGACTACAGCCGGTGGTGAATTATTTGGCGCCCACTGCCACACAGCCAGCTGCACAGAAGTTAATTGCAGCTCCAGCTTTGGACAATGTCCTGACACCCTATGGCGCCTTCCAAGCAGCCGCTCAACCGCAGCCAGAGAAACTTACAGCTGCCAAAGTAGCTGAAACAGCAGAGTCAACACAGTTCGCAGGTCTAACGCCATATGGCGCTTTGCAATCCACCACGCATGGCAATCTTCTGCTGTTGAACTCACCATACTATTCTGCCTACAGTCTGCCATTTGCTTTTGTGGCGCCATCTGTGGGCAACGCCGCTGCAACGCCCAGTACACCAACCAGCACAGCAAAGCCTGCAACCCCAGACGATATTCAAGTGGACAAAGCTGAAGAAGAAGCAGAGGCAGACGCCATTGAAACATTGCAAAAGCTGCAAGCGAAGTCACAAACCTCGGCAGGTGATCTAAAAAGTGATGCTCGTCTACGCGCTGCCGTTAGCCGCATCAACTCGGACTACGTGATCGAGGAGATTATCTCTGTGCCGGGCAAGCACATCATTTCCAGCTCCAGCTCTCGCTCCAGCAAGCAACAGACGAAGAAGGCAACAGCTGCCAAGCTCCGCAAAGGCAGCGGCAAATTGCGCGCACCACCCGTCAAAGTGGAGGCCACTGGACGCACCAGCACCAGCTCCAAGAACTTTCCCCAGATACCATTTGGCAATTACTTCCTGCCCTACCATCCCGAGCAGGCGCAGGCCATACAGGGTCGCAAACAGGCGGCGCTCATACTGGAGCCGCACTCCAAGGCGGTGGTTGGCAACGGCGGCACCGCCATCTCCACGCCCATCTCCAAGGCGCTGCTCAAGAAGGGCGTGCCCACCAATGTGTACTTCAATCCGGAATCGGTGGCCATTGCAGGCGTGGGTGGCAAAGCGCACGCTGCGGCCGACCTGGAGATCGATTTGTTCAACTGAAGCGGAGTCTGATCCACTGGAGACGCATCCGTCTCCAGCTAAGTAGTCTAGTTTAGAGCTCCATATGTTCCTATCTTAAGCGCTCTCCCAACTCCCTCTCTCTCTCTCTCTCTCTCTCTCTCTCTCTCTTTCTCTCTTTAGTTGTAAATAAAGTTGTAGTAAACCATTTGGCTCTTCACCTTTAGAGTAGTCGTCGCTTGCTCATCATCCGTAGAAATTGTTGTTGCCCAATTGCTTACCTTTGTCCACGCTTTATTCCGCCACTCACACGTACACACACACACACACACACACACACCCACAATAGCACTTTAACGAACTCTATGAAATTTAGGCACAGATCGGCTGACTCCAGATTCGGTCCACGGATCTACGAGGAGCAGTTGCCCTACTATGGTGGTTTGAGTGGTCAGGTGCTGCTGCTGCACCCGCAGCAGGATGGCAGCATCCTCAGCAGCATCTTGCAGCGTCACCCACTGCAGCCGCAGCTGCAGTTGCGCGGCATTCCCAAGGAGGCCGATGACACCATTAGCATCTCGGCAGCCGGCATCTCGGCTGTGTCCAGCGACAGCCCCATCTCGGCCAGCGGCAGCAACTTCAATCGTATTCAGCAGGCAGCCGCTCGTCTGGTGGCCATCCAGGAGCTGGCCAAGCGCAAGGGCGCCTTCAGCGAGGAGGACAACAAGATCTATGCCAACAGCCTGCTGGAGCTGGGCCAAGCGGCCACAGCTTTGGCTCTGCTGCAGCAAAACGGACAGATCAAGGACTTCAGCGTGCTGCTGCAGCCGGAACTGTTTGGCGTAACGCCGCAGAAGCAGCCCTCGAACCTGGGCCTGGAGGCCAACAACCCAGCAGATCAGAAGATCGAAGATCACAAGCTGGAGGAGGTGACCGAACAGCAGCTGGCACCCGATGACATCTTGCCGCCCACCAGTGATGATCCCTACGAGGATGTGAACGACAGCGTTGCCGTCATCGCGCCCAAGAAGGATGCGGCTGTGGCCGAGGCCAAGCCCGTGGGTAAGTCTGGCCAAGCTTAGCCTTTCTCAACTCCATTGTAATCGCACTTTTAGGCCTCTCCATTGCCGGCGAGGGCGGCGTTGCCTCCTCAAAGCCCAATGCGGTGGCGCTCTCGGGCCGCAATGGCCTGGCCGTGGCCTCACCCAAAGCCACGGCCATTGCTGGGGTTACGCCCGAGGAGGCGGCTGCTTTTAGTATAACGCTGCCATCACGCAATCAGCTCGTCATCAAGACGCCCAACTCGGCCAGCGACGATTACGACTACAGCGATGCCCCACTGGCCGTGTCCAGTTTTCCACGCGTGCGCGACGCACCACAGCGCGGCGATGCGCTCGTCGAGAAGTGGCGGGTCGCCATTGCCGAGGAGTACGCAGCCAGATCCAAGCAGCAGCAGCAGCCCCAGAAGCTGATGATACGCGCAGCGCCCAAGCGACGCCTGCACTACGAGTAGAGTCAGGGAGGACAACCCCACTCCACTCCACTCCACTCCACTCCACTGAGCATGAAACATGAAATTTTCTATGTACATCAAAATTGCCAATAACAAAATAAAGAACAAGAACAAGAAACAGATTTGCGTATCAAATTGAAGCGGCCATTGAACCTCTGATCTTGCCAGGAGTTTGGCTGAAAATTTCTTTTTTCTGTTGCCTGCCAGCAGGGGCTACAGCTGCGCTGCGGTGCGATGCATATCTAATAGACCAGCAAGCTGTGATTATATTTTAAAACGAAATAAATTCGAAAAGAGAATAAAAGACATATATAAGGGAGCCGAGCCAGGGAAGGAGTTGATGTAAGATATAGGTACGACCTGGCAAGCGCATATCTTGATTAATCTTTTCCGCCAGCAGGCGGTGCAGGCAGCATAAAAATAAATCTAGCCAATGGGCCAGGTGGGGGCGAGGCGAGTGCAGGCAAGTTAAATGCGCTGCACAATGTATTCAATTTGCACCTGAACCAGTTTCCCAGTTTCTAGCCATTGCCATTGCCATTGCCATTGCCATGGCCATGGCCATGGCCAAAGCTCCCATGATGGTCGTCGTGAGTGGCTGTCAATGCGCTTGCAGCGCTTGACTTCTATTACAATGCAGGTTTAACAAACTCAGCTTGACCAAAAGCGAAGACCAAGACCAAATCGCTAGCGACATGCAGCACGTACAACAACATCTACGTTGACCATCTGCCGTGGCCATGGCCATGGCCATGGCCAGAACCTGGGCTGCCTCTTGGCTGCTGGCTACTGGCTGCTGGCTGCCGTGGCCTGCAGAACCAGAAAACCCTCTTCTGTGTGCAAGTGCAAAACGAGTACGAATAGTGAGTGCGAATGCGAGTGTGAGTATGAGTGTGAGTGTGAGTATGTGGCATGAGTGCTTGTTATTGTTGTTATGGAAAGGAAATGCTTGAGCTGGATCGATTGATTCCCTCAAGCTGTATGTAACAGGCGGAAGGAATGATGGCTGAAAGCATAGAGCGAGAAGGCAAGCATATATATATATATATATAGAATCAATCTAGACTTATCAGCTAGCTATAAACATATTTTCTTGGCATTGAAGTTACTCACTTTATAGCATTTTCCTACAGGGTATCTTTCCAGTCGAGCATTTCCTCTTAGAACACTCTTACTTGTCGCTGTTGTTGTTGTTGTTGTCGCTTTTGCTTAGCCAACTTTGGTCATTTGCCGCCTGCTTTGCGTGTGCTCCTTTTGGCTATCTTGGCTCTGCCACTCCGCCCCCTCCTCTTCCTGTCCCTGCCTCTGCCTACCGCCACTATTCCTGCGGGAAGCTGCAAATGTTGCAGCTTGTTTTTCAGCTTGGCATGCTTCTTCTGCCTCTTCTCCGTCTCCGTCTCCTTCTTCTTCTTCTACTTCTACCAGTTGCAACTCTTTGTTCTTGCGCTAGGTCAGTTAGGCAGCGAGCACATTATAAAAGGCCCATTGCAGCCAGCATTGGCCACCAGTTTCCTTGAAGTGGTCGCCGTGTCAAGACTGAACCACTCAGCCACAACCACCGACTCCAACCACACACACCACATTTGTGCCAAGTCTCATAGCAGCAACGCTTGTGTTTCCATTCTCCGTCTCAGTTAACCTTTTTTTGTGCCGGATTAAAGTGAGCTGCTCTCGAAGTACCAAACATCTCATAAAGAAGCGGCAGTTGTCATCAGGTAAGTTCTCCAGTTTGTGTTGTCTTTTTGTCTCTAATGTGGTTTAATGTCAAGTTCGTGCCCTAAGCCCGTTTAGAAAGTCCGTGTCCAATGAATTAAGCTCAGTAGGCGCGACTAAGCGTTAAATAGAAAACCAAAAAAACATTTCAGTTTGTTGTTAAAATCTTTTTATTAGAGCATTTTTTATACATTTGTCGTTAAGCTAAGACTAAACGAGTTGTTTATCGCAGAGTAGAGATCTCTCTCTCTTGATGCCATCAAAAATTATATATTCATATATATATATATATATTTATTTGCTGAAATTATAGAAAATATCTATAAAATATAGATGATTAAGTTTTATAATATTTGAATCTCTTTTAATTAAAGCAATATTATTTCCTTCAGCGTTAATATATTTACTAAAGAAGTAATTTTATTATTTTATAAAAATGATTAAATTAATCAACAATAAATTTAGTTAATATTTTGCATTTTCTGCTCGTATGAAATATATATATAAATCGTAATTAAAGTATTAGTAATTGAGTAATAAAATTAACTCTATTGTTGATTCATTATGATTCTGTAACAATTCTAACAATTCTAATTATATTTATAAATATGTATTCTACATTAATTGTGATGTTATATTAGTCTGTTAAAATTCGTTTATATAGCACTGGTCTACAGACTCTGTCCTTTCACATATATATTTTTCCATGAGGCATTGGCAGTCAGGAGGTAATGATACTCTACAAAAATGTAGATAAGACTAGTATTTTCCTTTTGTGCGTTAATAAAAATAAAGCCTCATAATTATTATATTTTTAAATAAAAAAATAACTTATCAAGTCTCTAAATATTGATGATTAGATATACAATTTCATATTTCACCTAGTCTGCATAATCATTTTAAAGAGCGAGAGAGAGAGAGAGAGAGAATCAGGCCTTTGCAAATTCCTGCCGTAAACATGCCTTAGGTCAGTTCCAATCTCAGCTCAGTTGCTGCTTACTCTTGAAAAGACATTCTTACCTCGAGCTATGGACAAATGAAGTTTCCAGTTCAATTAGTAGTTGCATTCATTTTTCCCTTCACAATCGAGTCGAGCTGAAGAGGAAAGGGGAAAGAGGCAAAACGACCCTCGCGCTTGCAGAAACCTCTGAACTATTAAACGCTGCAGTTGCTGCAATTGCCACGCAAATGATAGGGAAGTAGAGACGGTGGACTGGCTTTAAATAGAATACGCGCAAGTAATCAGAGTTGGGGAATTTGATGCCCCTCAGAGAGATATGATCAGGAAAGCGCAAAACCAGTTATTAGCCGCGTTGGCCAAGAACTTGGCCTGGCAATTGCAGCTGAATGTCTGGGGATTGCTGGATTGCAGCCAGAGAGCGGCACATTGGGCACTTTATGTGTACACCAGAATTGGCTGCTTCAGAGCTTTTCCAAGAGCCAATCAAACCGCAAACCGGTTAATAGTTCGCATCCTGTGGCACATACATGCAATTATAATGTTTAAATTTAGAATGGACTTTGGCTGGCCAACTATAAATAGCTATGTATGGCCAGGCCAATACCAGTTTCGCAGCTAATGCCTGGCATAGACAACTGCAGCTAAAGCCTTTGCTCTTCCTCCTCACTCCTAGCATAATGTTCATCTTTGCGCTGTTCTGCCTGCTGGCAGTGGGCAGCCAGGCGAAGCCACTGCAGCCAGTCGTGGAGCCTGCCCAGCATATTGTCATTGTGACGCCTCAGGCGCAGGTGCATCTGGAGCCAGCGTTGCGCTATGTGCACGGCCTGTCCCCGCTGGCGCGCGTCTCTGGACCACATCATGAGGAGACCATTGTCTATGTGCCAGCTGGAGCTGCAGCCTCAGTGGTGCCCACTTTAGGTGAAGCCGTTTCCACTGGCCGTGCCAGCAGCCGTAATCCCACCCAGGACAACAGGCAGACAGAGGGCTTCCCGAATGTCAATCAAATCCAGCAACAGGTGCAGCAGGGCGTTGAGATCATAAGCGGACAGGTCGGAGAGGCTGCTGAGTCAGCTGTTGCCGCCGGCTCTGGCTTCTTCCCCGGCCTGTTCCCCTACCCCAGCTCGGGCAGCAAGAACGAAGAGTTGCAGAAGCTGAAGAACGAGAAGATCGAATTGATTGAAACTCCGGCCAATACCCAACCACTGTTGGCTGCCGCCGAGGCGCGTCACTTCTACAGTCTGCCGCAGGTGTATCACACGCCCGTGGTCGATGTGGTGCATGCTCCAGTCTACTCGTGGCCCATTTCCGCTATCCGTGCACGCAGCATTCAAAACGAGGAAGCACCCATTGCGGCCACTGAGGAGAAGGCAGCGCCAGAGCTGCCAGAGGCTCAGCCACTGCTCAAGGAGCAGAAGCAGCCAGAGCAAGCAGAACAGCCATTGGATCAGCCGGCACAGACCATCATTCCTGCAGCCGTCGAGGCCAGTGAATTGAAGGTAGAGATTGCGGCACGTCAGCTGGAGGAGAGCAACGCCATTAAGCCGGAACAGCCAACCGAAGAGATTACTAAGCCAATTCTCAAGGAAGCGCCTCAGGCCATCATCGAGCCGGCCATTAAGGAAGCCCCCAAGGAGGCCGAGAAAGAAATCATTGCGGAGCCCATTGCAGAGCCCAAGAAGGAACCCCTGCCCGAAGCCAGAAAGGAACCCATCCAGGAGGCCAGGAAAGAAGCCAGCCAGGAGCCCAGCATCGAGGCTCGCAAGGATGCTAGCAACGAGGAAATTGCACCACCCACTCTGCAGGCCGACCAGGTCTTAAAGGAGTTGGGTAATGCCAAGAAGGAGCCCATCAATGAGTCCATTAATGAGCCCATCAAGGAGACCATCAAGGAGCTCATCAAGGAAGAACGTGAGTACAGAACTTTGAAAAGAAACTCCAACTGAAATTGAAATCTAATAAATAAAATAAAATAAAATTATTTTATTCAATATTTCCTTCACATCTAGTCAAGGAGGAGCTTCCTGTGCTCAAGGCCATAACCATTCCCGCTGCCGCTGCCACTCCCGCTGAGCCCCAGCCAATAGCTGAGACACAGCCCGAGGCTCAGGCAGCCCCCGCTGAGCAGGCGCCAGCAGCAGGAGCAGCAGCTTAAGTAGCCACTGCAAGCCATGAGAGCAATTCACATCACATCGAATCACATCACACACACACAGACACTCACACTCATACACACACATATTCTATATGGGCAGCTTTGGTATTCTACAACTCGATTTGTTCCGTGCCTAGGCTCTGGGCCAGGCCGTGGGTTAATACATTTAGTTACTAACACAGTCACAGCGCAACGATTTCCGACTTTCAAACAATTAATAAAAGGCAACAGCAGCAACAACAACAACAACAACAACAACAACAAAAGTATAATACAAATAAAAGTAAAATAAAATATATATGAAAACAAACATCTAAATGCATATACGTTCATTCATAGCTAACATCATCGAGAACACGTTCATAATCATCATCATCATTCATTCATTCATTCATTCATATTCATAACCATAACAATTGAAAAATGTAAAACAGAACAATAAAAAAAGTGAATGTAAAATGTAAAATATTAAGAGAGTTTTTATTTATATTTAAATTCGCCATTGGAAGGGAAAAGACTTAGGCAACAAACGTGCATCTCTCGAACTCGAGTTGAGTGAAATGGAAAGAGTTGTGAGTTAAAGAGGTGTTTCAATAGTATCATATATACACTATGGTCTACATACATTGTTGCTCCAGAGAGTCCCTTTGGTGATGTCTACCTGCCTGCCCATCTGCTCATCTCTAAACTCTTATCAGTTGCACGCTCAATGCGCCTACACTCTTGAGTGAACTAATTTTGAGCGGCATCGGTGCTCTGGTTTGAGTGAAGCTGGATCAGCTATAAAAAGCCGACACTGCTGCAGCTCTGGTTCAGTCGTTTCCCAAAAATGTCGATGGTCAGTTGTGCGTGCTGCAGGAGACGGAGCTGTGCTCTACATGAATATTTGGTTTTCATTTAATAATGGGATTTAAAGTAAATGTTTTAAATGTGTTTATATAAAAATATTAGTTAATAACAATTCCTAGAATTATTAAATATGATGATGATAATAGTTGTCATGAAAATCATGATGTTCATATTATGATAATGATTTCCATAATGATGATATTAATAATTTTTACAATATGTTTTACTTAATTAGGTTGACAAATTTATTAATAATAATGATCTTTAAAATGCTGGTACCAATGATGCATGAGGATAATGCAGTTCATAAAGATGATGATAATGATTTGAAGAACAATGACCACAAGGTTTAATTGTTATAATATTAATTTCTATTATAATACAAATATATATGATGATCATTATCTTACTGTATGTACTGTACTGTGGCAACTGTATAATTAATGATGTTCTAAATGATAATCATTTGATAAAGAGTAAGCTTTATATTGTTTGTAAAATCTTAAATAACTTTGTTTAACTTTGGCAGCGGAAGGTGAGCTTTACATGCATATATACATATGTACATATAGCTAACCATACCTATATATATGTATATATCTATATTAAATTCTTCATACAAACTAGCTATTAATATTGTATAATAATAAATTTCTAAGTACAAATAGAATCCGCTAAGCCCCACCCTAAATATATATATATGCATGACTATATATATATATATATATATATATATATATATATATATATATATATATATATATATATATATATACATATATATATATATATATATATATATATATATATATACATATACATATATATATATATATATATACATATACATATATATGTATGTATGTATGTATGTATGTATATGTGTAGGTATTGATATATAAATTTGTATATCGCTTGTAATTGTGCAACTGGACGCGTACCCGTAATTCCCCCTGAACATAAAAATATTGCACATATTACACACACACACATACATATACACACACACACTAACAGGGCTAAACATAAATCGCGCTCCATGCAGCACGCGCGTCGCATATTAAGTGCGCTTAGAGACGTGCCCAGCCATGAGCTGTGGGCGAAGCGCGGGCGCCTCTCTCACGTTACAGTTACAACGATAATCGTGGAGCTGTGCGGTTTATTGCCAAAATATATATAAATACCAAAAATAAATAAATATTATAACTCTTATATACATATGTAAATATTTAATGTATGTGTGGCAATCACTCATCCTCGCCAACAGTTATCCAAACATCTTTTTCTGGCAGGATTGTGGTTGTTGTTGTTTTCGTGGTTGTCTGTGGGTCGGTTGCTTTAAGCGTGCTTGCCACAATTTGGGGCAGCGCTGTGGTTAGCTCATCTTTGCGCACGGGTCGACTGGTGTCCGAGTGGCGGTAGATGGAGAAGAAGGTTTGTATGCGCTGTATTATGTTCTCCAGCAGCGGCGGAAACTTGTGCTCCACGCCATCGCCATACATCTTGATGTTGAGCTTGGATGGCTCCTGGTCTGAGTGCAGCTTCAGTGCCTGCAACACGCTGCGCAGCAGGAGGAAATTCTGCAGATCGCCACCACTCTGATTCGGCGGATGCTGTAAGATCAATGTGCCATTTGGCTTCAGCTCCAGATAGCCAATCTCCTGCGTATCCGTGCCAATGGCATTGCTCGCATCGTCCAACTCGAGGGGCACGACAGCAGCTCGCAGCGACGCCGGCGAAAGCAGCAGCGGCAGCAGCAACATCTGCACTGCGTCGATCTGCATCTTGAAGTGGTTTATTTTCCTTTATTTGTTGGTAAACCTGACTGCGGGCAGCTCCGATCGGCCAGTCGCTTGTTATTGCACTGGTTTTGACTTTGCTTTAGCTTTCGCACTTATTTCAACTGCTGCGGCTGTTGCTGCTGCTGCTGCTTCTTCGGCTTCGAGCCCTGTGTGTGATTGAGCGCTGTTTGCTTTGGAGCCATTTGCTGGGCGCTGCGAGTGTGTTTACCTGGCGGGCACCTGGCCAACTTATTTTAGCTTATTTCACTTTTTCAGTTGCTCGCCCGTCTCACTGCGCTCTCTTCACTGTTTGAGTTAGTTATTTGCATTGAAGTTTCGACCTATTTGCTCATATCTTGTTACACATTAATAAATCTGTTTGCCATTTGCGTATACGTAATATTTCGTTTACAGGTGCAAAGCATTTCAAATGAGATTTAATGCTATATATTCAGTTTTATTTAATTTCATTTCTCATAAAGAATTCAATAACGCGGCATTATTATAATAAAATATTATATTTAAATATGAGCGACAGTTGCAAAGCGTAAACCGGATTTACGAAAATTAGATCTGCGTTTTTATTTAGACTTTTGCATCATCGGCTATAAGATATAAAGAAGAAACAACAAACATATTTACAGAACTTCTCGAAAGGAATCAACAATGTTTCAGAAGTGATTCAATGAGTTTGGACTTCACATATATTTTTATATGTAGATAGATCTTTGCATACTCAACGTAAATTCCAGAAATTGTTTATACAAATAGTTGTATAAGAAATCACTAAATAAGACTATGTTCTGTTTTGTCGTCAAGAACCAAATGTGTGTTAACCTGTTGATGATTCATTCAATATTTGGAACCTTTTTGTATACCCTAATAATGAGCTAGGAAGGGTATAAGGCTTAAGTGCTCAAATAAGTTACAGGCGACCTATTTGTGGCTGATCACATTAATTATATATATATACATATATATATTGTTAATCTGTTTGATAAACTTAGTCGTTATAGCCAACTGTGTCTATCTATCTACAGGCAGATGCCTGTCCGAATTTTGTCTGTATAATAACCACAGATTCAGAGTATTTTCTAGTCGAGCATTCACAACTACAGCTCCTATAGTTTTATTTTGTTTGTATTTCTACATCTTTTGTATTCTTTTCAGCTAATGAAATTCAGTGAACAGAACGCAAAAGCCGAAAAAAGTTGCCATTTGCGTCTGTGAAAAGCAATAAAAAGTAACTAAGCTAAAAATACGTTTTAAATATTATTAATGGTCGATAAGTTGCATAGAGAAATATATACATATGTATCTATATATATACATTTAATATTGATATTTGTTTTGGTATAAATTACGTCGAGGCTGGCTGCCTGGCTGGGAAATTGAAATTTGTTTTAACGGTCAACTTCAAATGCTTGTTATAAGACGTTGCTCGCGGCGTGCTTCTTACCTATTATTTAAATAGCAATATCATTTCTGGGATTGTAATTGTAATTGTAATTGAGAAACTGCGCAGTTAGCTATGGGCAGCTCAAAGCTGAGCCCTTGCACGACTTACAAATCCAAAAAAAAAAAAAAAAATTATTTAAGTCAAAAGACTTAGACAGCAAACTTGCGGAATTACAGTCAAGTAGTTCTGATTGCTTGAATTACCCACTCGAATTGACATTTGATAGCGCATCTGGGAGAAGATATGATTAATTATGCATACAGACACACATATATGCACATCTATAGCAGAGACAAGTCAAGTGCTCGTCGGCCTGAGCTTCCGCTGAGCGTTTCTACTCTACAGGAAACCCGAACCCATAAAGCTGTACATTTTGCATTAATTAGAAGTGCAAAAAATATTGATGGAAGCGTTCAAAAATTATTTAATAAAAAATAAATCATTACCAGCACATAGCAAAAACGAATTTGGACTAAAATGGTTGACCACGCGCATACCCAATGCCCATAAAGTGGTTTAATATCCAATTCATATTTCCTTAAAAGCCGAACAGGTTTTCGATGCTTGTTACTAGGTAAGATTATTATAATAGATTGTGAGCTAAAATTATGATATTATTTACTCAGAAAATGTTGGAGTTAATGTTTTGTAACCACAAGATTTCAAACGGTTCAAATACTGGCCTTTAGAGATATTATTTAAGTCTCGAATATGTTTACCCAAAATTTATAAAGTTTGCAATTTTGAAAGACATTTATTAGCATGTGCTTAAGTCAGATATTTGTTCGTGCTGGGAAAACCAAAGTGAGATAAATTTAAAGAACTCGTTCTGCATAATAAAATAAATGATTTCATATATAATAAATATATATACAAATAATATTATATAATATATAATATAATACAAATGGTCAAAGTAATGTGATGCCTTTTAATTCTTGAACGACACTAAAGTTTTTCAGATTGTAGGATCTCTTATATTATTTATATATTTGACACTTGCACGCAGTTAAATGCAAAGATATCTACAAAATTCCATAATTTTCTCAACTACCCTATGCCAAATCCCATACAGGGTATTACACAGAGATCAATGAGATAACTGACAGCCGACGAACTCACCAAAATGCCACTTAAACGACGACAGACACTCGCGGGTGCGCTTACAAAACAAATATTCTATAAGCTACAACAACAGCAAGAGAAAGATAGTAAGAAGAAAAAAAGGTAAAATAAATATTATTTAATAACTAATTGAGCATTTGGATGCTCGCATACACACAATTAATGATGCGGGCACAACAGCAAAAGCAACGCGTGAGAAGTGTGAATTTTCAGCTAAGATGAACTTCAAATTGTTGATGCTGATGCTGATGCTGAGCTGAGCTGAGCTGAGTAAGAAACCGGACAGCAGCGACGAGCACATCTTCATTCAACGTTCATTTGTTAATTTTATGCAAAACAACAAAAGCACAAATAAATATAAAAAACGGAAAACAACAAAATACGAAGCAGAAGTTAGTATAAAAGCGTTGCGCTGAAGTTATTTAGTTATTAGTACATCGACAACAGTTCAAGCAGCGGCAACAGCATCCAGAACAGTGCTTGTCAAATAATAAACTATACACTATATACTATAGATATATATAGCAAGTGATAATCAAGTTTCGCAATGAAGTGCTTCATATTAGCCGCCTTTCTGCTGGTTAGTAGCCCAAAAAACGCAAAACAAAAAAGTGAATCGTGTTCGTGTTTGTTCTTTATGCATATTAAATTGGCAACAAGTTATGAGTTGTATGGATATACATATATAAGGCGACATCTATGGATCTATTCAATTAGATATCCGGCTTGTAAAAATGTCAAATGTGCAAATAGAAATATGAGCGACGTCCACTTGCCACTCGTATAACTTATAGATGTGCAAATTTCGTTACACGTCTCGAGGAAGTTGACCAAATGACATCATCATCATCATCATCCTCATCATCATCACCGTCGTCATCATCAAGATTGAAGTTCATCAAAAAGCTCTGAAGCGTGGCACATTTTATAACCCATCAATTCTTGTTTCTTTTTATAGGTGAGCTGCGCCAGCGCCGAGAATATATTCAAGATTAACATCACGCCAGAGGAGGCGCAACAGTATCTGAACAGCGCTCAGCTGCGCGGCGTTAATGAGATCGAATATGCCCCAAAGACAGGTGAAAATCCACTGCCCGAGGCACGCAACGAGAAGGGTGAATTCGTGTATATGGGTCGCGTGATTGAGCATCCCGAGGAGTATGTGGAGGAGCACTACGATGCGCATCAGTACCATGGCCAGGACGGTCTGGGACAGTACGTGTATGGCTACAAGGACTGGAACCAGGGCAAAAACGAGAAACGCGACGAGGCTGGCACCGTCACTGGCTCCTACAAGTACGTGCAGCCACATGGTCGCGACTTCGTGGCCAAATACTATGCAGACCGCAGTGGCTTCCATGTCGAGGACAACCGTCCAGCCCATTTGAAGCTGCCCGCCACCAAGACCCCCGCCGTGCTGAAGGCCGAGGAGGAGCACTTCAGACTATGGGGTGAGCTCGCCGCTGCTGCTGGCCACAATCCCGATCCCTATGCTGCTGAATACCAGACGGGCGAGGGCGCCTACCAGCCCAGCGAGGCGGAGACCCGCGAGTACGTGCACGACGAGAAGCCCTATGTTCCAGGACCAGAGGAGACGGGCGAGCCCAAGGGCTTCTTCTACGCCTTCGACTACAACGTGCCACTGTTGCGCAACAAGGCAGAACGCGAGGAGCTCGAACGCCTGCGCGCCATCAACAACAAGGACGAATAGAGCGATCCTTTCCGTAGTTCTACGCACATAGCAAATAGCCTAACTCTAAATATTTATTCAATGATATATTAAATAAATCCAGCAGCTATTACATTTCTCAAATACGATCTGTTTTATTGTTACATATACATATATATAAAATGTGGTTTGGTTGTTTTTCTTTTTCTTTTTTGTTTGTTTTGTTGTAATTGTTGTTTTAACCCGTCCACTTGTATAATTTTATTTCTTGTTAATCTTAACACTTTAGTTGTTGTTTTACGTTCTTTACATTTACATTTTGTTTTGTTTTTTTTTTTTCAAATTTTTATTTTTTATATATATTTTTTTTGCTGCTTTTCAAGTAAAATTATTGCTTTCTTCGAACTTAGATTAAGTTTTTTTTTTCTTAGAAGCATTTCAATCAATAATTTTGTAACTTAATTTTTCGTTTTCCTTTTGTTGTTTGCTTTGACAACCAACTAAAACTAAGCTTTAATTTAATTAAATTATTTAATTAATTAATTGAATAATCAATGCTTTAGTTTTGTGTTAATTTCCGTTCGAGTTACAAACATAATTTTGTAATTATAATTAAAACGTATTTTTGATTTTTAAATATATGCGTTTTTCTTTTCCATATGTGCAATGCCATTTTTGTATGGCACTGGAGGCTGGCGGATGCATCTTAGAGTGAGAAAAACAAAAGAAAATCTCTTAACTGAGACTCAACGTGTTTTTGTAGCATGCTTTTGGGCGTTGCCAAAAATATTTAAGAAAAAAAATCAAATTATTTAATACTCTTGCAAAAAGTTTGCCCATATTTTGAGACACAAAACGTGACCTACAAAATTTGTTAAAAAAGTTCAAAGTACTTAAAGTTAGTTAATTCTTAAATACGTCTATTCGGTTCATTTTGCAAGGGTATTAAAACTTCGGCAGGCCAAAGTTATTCGATTTTCGATATACTAAATATATATATTTCTTTTTTTTTTTTGTAATTATGTTGAAAATAGTTTTCGATGTTAAAAACAAAAATTTGATTTTCAAATGAATCACAATTGAATTTTCGTTTGAAATGAAAAGCAAACATTACAAATGCACACATATGTACTCGTATACTCGCTTATATGCATTGTATATATGTATATATATATGGTTATATATATATATGTTTGTACATATGTATGTGATTTATATATGGCAGCTTTGTTCAGTCCAATATTGAGTTTTCTTTTTGCACATTAAGTTCTATTAAATGTTCACTGCATTTTTGTTTTTGTTTGTTTTTTTTTTTTTTTTTATATATATCGAGAGTTCTTGAAGTTTGGACTCATTTAGTGCGAACGACGTGAGAATAGCGAAGAGAAAAACAAACATTAAATAAACGATAGAATAACAGATTTTATCATATGAGTACATTTTCTTTCAGGTCATTTGAATTGCATTACACAAGTAATTTGGAACTATTCTTTGATTATTGGAGTAATTATCTAGTTGAAATTGAAACAAGATGAAACAAAACATTTAGAAATAAAAGACAATATAGCATCTCATATAGATATATAGTGTTAATATAAGCTTACAAAAATGTACTCTATAGAGCCTGCGTCGCTCACACGAGTCGAAACCTCAAAAAACAAAACAAAATTAATTAAAACTTGGAGATCATTTGAGCAGAGTGGTACAGGGTAAAATGAATGCGTGTAATACTTGTACAGCAGGGTATTTCTAGCCCTCGCTAGTCTAATTGGTAGTTGATGATTTGGGGGTTTGAGTGCAATGTCCAGTGCAGTGTTTTCTCTACATATTTCTGATGATAATTTGGCGCATGAGTTTCTTTTTACGATTGCCATTGGTTCGATGACCTAATTTAAGTTCACTATTTTATTTTACTTATTAGCTTTTGTTCTCTGTTTTTCTCTCTCTTTTGGTTTGTATATAAGGCAAACTGTATGCGAAACATACAAATATTGAACTATATAAATACTTGATTTTTTTTATATTTGTTAATCGTTACGTATGCCGGGGAAGAATTCTGGAGAAACTATGGATGACAAGCCCAGACAATTGGGCGCTATATATATATATATATATAAAGATATATATATAAACATATGTATGCATGTATTTGAGTATGAATGGAGCATGGCACAACATTATATTTTTCTTTCTTTCAGATATTATTACATTGAGAGTCTGTCGATTTGCTTTCAAAAATTGACTGATGCAACTGTATATATTGTATATATATATATAATCATATATAAACGTACTTTGTATACATATATATATGTATATGTTTGTTGGTATTTATGTAAATCTTGTATATATTAAACGTCCACGACTCTAAATACGCCTAGGTGCTAGTGAAGTGCTAGTGCTACCCGAAAGGTAGTTCTCTGTCTACTCATTACTCCTATCGTGATTCGTTTGCCCGGATATCCTTTACTCTTCTTCCTACTTACGAAACATGTTTTCATTGTTATCATTTATACTTAACTATTTGGCCACAGCGGCCGCTGCCGACGTTGCACTGGGCGCCACTTTCAGCTTGATAAACATGTTGTTGTCGTTGTTGCTGCTATTCAGATCGAGCTTCTGCACCTCGCACTCGAGATTGTTGATGCAGTTCTTCTCGTACTGTGTGGTGCCATTGTCAGTGGCTGTTTTGTCACTGGGCGCTTGTTCGCTGGGCGCCACCTTCTTCTCCTTGCTCTTCTTCAGCGCGTTTAGCAGCGTTTTCTCTTTGCTCTTGCTCTCCTTGTGATTGCTATCCTTATCCTTATGTTTGTTATTCTTGAAACGCGGGAATATGCAGCCGTTGGGCAAGAAGCCGCCAAGCTTCTCTTTCTTTACTGGAGCTGCTGGAGTGGGTGTTGCTGTGGCGGCTGGAGGCGTGGGCGTAGGTGTAGCAGTGGGCTGAACAACAGCAGTGTTGGGCGTCGGAGCTGATGTCACATTAGTCGGAGAACTGGTGCCATTGCTGGGGATCGTGTTAGCTGATTTGCTCTCTGGCTCTTGTATCGCTTGCTCTGGCGTTGATAGATTCTCTGAGGCAGATGAAGAGCCGCTGTTGCCATTAACAACGACAGCTGCATCCGTTTGATCACCGCAAGAATCGCCTGGCGTTGCCTCATTGCTGCCCACTTGTTGTTCCTGCTGCTCATCCAACTGCTCACTGGCTACTTTGTTATCCAGCTGCTGAGCAAAGACGGCCAATGTAATGCCATTTCCATGCTCCGCCGTCATAAGATCGGCATTGTATGCTGGCGGCAAACCGATCTCCGACGCATTTGACTGTGCCGCGCTGCCAGCACGCATTGCATCCGGTGACTTGGGAAACATTTGTTGGGTAGTGATATTTTGATAGTGCTGCTGTTGGCGCTGCTGTAGCATTTGCTCCTCACGCTCACGATCCCGCTGCGCCTGCACAGCATTCCAGACGTCCTTAAGCTCGCCTGAAATGTCACGATCCTTGAGTATGACGGCGTTTCTGTAATAAATCTATGTTATAATGAATGGTCAAATGGAATAGCAAGGGCATACGCACCTGACTAGTTTCACGCCGGGATTCATAGCCTCCACAAAGTCACACATTAGCTCCACCATAGCGCGTCGTTCCTCTGGATCCTTGCTATGCCGTCCCGAGTCTTTAAGCACTTCAGGATTGGCCATAACGGCAAACACAATGGGTGGACTGCGAGGGCTGCCAGGCGGCACCTATTAAAAAACAGAATTATAAGAGTTGTAGAGGAATATATGCGTAGCTTCTACTTACGCGCATGCCTCCATACAAAGGTATAGGATCACTGGGCTCCTGTGGTATTACAATACGTGTCCAGCTGAGCACATTGATGAACAACTCCTCGCCAGTTTCAGTGGTGGTGCGGATGCACATGTGCGGCTGTGGCGGGTTCTTGAAGTGGCGATAGGCGCGCGAGTGGCGATAGCTGTGTGGTGGTGGCGATGATTGCATCAGTGTCATCCCCAACCCCATTTCACCTTGTTGCTCTAGCTGTTGCTCTTGCTCCTGCTGTGCATGCTGTTGCTGTTGCTGTTGCGCATGTTGCTGCATATTATTAAGCTGCAGCTGTTGTTGCTCCATATTAATGCTGTAGTTGTTGCTTGATGTGATAGTCTCAATGGTTTCATCTACGTCTATACCAAATGTATTGGCATCAGCATCATTGGCAGTGCTGTTATTGTTGCTTATGTGTTCGTTTTGTGGTTGTTGCTTCGGTTGCTGCTCCTGTGCGGAACTTTCAGTCTCAAGCTCCGCGGCCGACATTTTCGGTTTGTATTTATTTTGTGCTTGTTATTATTATTTGATTTTGTTTGTTTATTAGTTTTTAGCAGTCTTTTGTTTTGTCCTCCTCCTGCTGCTGCTTCTTTGACGGGGTTTTTAACTCTTCTCTCTTCTCTTTGTTCTTATCGTGTGCACTCACACCAACATACACTCTCTCTCTCTCTCTCTCTCTCTAATTTACAACATTACGGCGTCTTGGTCCTGTTTTCAGCTTAACTTTTGACCTATTGCTTTTATTAATGTGTGTGCATATTACGCGTCGTCTTCTTTGACATTTATTCTGCATATATATATTCTATTATATATTGCCTGCAAATACAAGTCTTATCGTGCACGCACTCACACACACATGTAAACACACAGACGCAGCAGTCAAACACCCTTCACCCCTACAACACGTACAAGTGGGAGGAGTTCGTCGTTGTCGTTGTCTGCGAAAGATTGTGGGGAACTTGTGTTGAAAAGAAATCACGTAAAAGGTAATAGTTCAAAGGAAACGCAATTAAATTTGATATTTTTATTATTACACTTACACATTTCAAGCGTTTTCATTAATAATAATGGTTTTCCAGCTTCATTGCACAATACACATACAGAAACACACAATGTACATACACATACACGCAAACAAAAACTGCGTTTCTGCTTCACATAATTTTTCCTCATCAATTGGTGCTGCCTACTAGCTGCATTTCGAAAACTATACACCGACAGACGGCCGCGCGCTGCGCTGATTTTTATATTTAGCTTTTTAGCAGCTTTTCATTGCGGCACACACACAAAACAGCCGAATTTTCCGACGACTTCCCAACATAAACAAAAAACTAATGTAAATGTATAAAGAGTGACCAGACACTTGTAATGTGTATATTTGGTGCTACCAGATAGTTGAAAAATAGGCCCTTCAAGAAATGTGTACACACTGCCGGCCCATATTAGAAATTACAGTGTGTACACGTGTTTTGTATATTCTACATTCTCTGCCGGTGTGAATATTTTTTTGCAATCAAAAAGCAGAATTAAAAAATAAATAATAATACGTTAACTTCCAACTGTTAAAGAGAAAACGAAATTCATTGAACAACTGCTCAAAGTGCGCGAGTGTGTGCAAAAGAGATAAAGCGTAACCAATTGGAATTTGGCGCCAGAAATCCTGAATTTTTCTATTGCCATTGCGGCATTGTGTAGTGTGCGGTGTGTATAACAAAATGGCGTCCTCGCAAGTCTCAAACAAATCGGGCTCCGGCTGGCCCCGGCGCGGCAGCCAGGGCCAAGCAGATGCCAGTATCAACAATAATGGTACACAAAAATATGTGCCAAATCAGGCATTGACCATAAATCGCACGATTAATCTGTAAGTGCTGCCTGCATAAACCCATAGAAAACTCAAACCAATTTTTTGTTCTTTAGTTACCCCTTAACCAATTACACATTCGGCACCAAGGAGCCGCTCTTCGAGAAAGATCCCTCTGTCCCGTCACGTTTCCAGCGTATGCGCGAAGAGTTCGATCGGATTGGCATGCGTCGCTCAGTAGAAGGAGTGCTCTTGGTGCACGAACATGGACTACCACATGTACTGCTGCTGCAGCTGGGCACCACATTTTTCAAGCTTCCAGGCGGTGAGCTAAATGCTGGTGAGGATGAAGTAGAAGGTCTGAAACGTCTGCTCTCTGAGGTATGTTTGTTGATAAAGTTTGACGTACGAATATGTCAATATAATGGAATATATTTTGCAGACGCTGGGTCGTCAAGATGGCGTTAAGCAAGATTGGATTGTCGAGGACACGATTGGCAATTGGTGGCGACCAAACTTCGAGCCACCACAATATCCATACATTCCACCACACATAACCAAACCAAAAGAGCACAAGCGACTGTTCTTGGTGCAGCTACATGAAAAGGGTAAATATCCAATGCACTAGCCAAAAGTGTTCACCAAAGCGTAGGTATTAACGATGGCAAAAAAAAAAAAAAAACAAAAAAAAAGAGAAGTGCATTTTGAAAACATATAACTTTGTATAAAGTTTTTGCCAAACCGATACGCTAACAAACCTCATGTCATATCTTTTCAATGCTGTTTAGATACGGACAGGAACGCCAGTTACGATGTACCCTGAGCTGTTCCAAAATAGCGCCGTGTTGTGTTGTGTAATCTCACGCATCTGGCAACTGCCCAACCAAGAGCTCTTCCTCAACGCTCTACTCTCAAGAGTCCAAAACAAACTGAACAAACAAACAGAAATGAAAAGAATCAGAAACATTAGAATTAGTTCGTCGATTCTAGTTCAAAACTTGTACAAAATTTTTACTTCAAATTGTATTTGTTGCTCTCTAGAGTTGTTGGCATATTTTGCGCATATCCCAAAATTCTTTGTTCATGTTGTATTAATTTTGTAAATATGTCGACATTTCTGTAAACCAGAGAGCGCAATCTTACACACGATACTCTGTCTATCTATCTATTTTGTTTATTCTTTTGCATTGTTATGTGTTGAGCCTTTCAATTGTAATCGGGCAGGCAGTGAATAAATAGTTTAGTTGAGTTTGTGCATTGTAAAAGTTGCCGGTTGTCGTCTGCTAATGCGCACAAATCTCGCGTGTTGTGCTGATTTGCGTGCATGGCAAATGCAACTGGACTAGGCAGCCAGTCGTTAGTCGCTCCTTAAATAATTTTTAAGCACTCGTTTATGTAACAACAATTTAATAATTCTGTGTTTATAGTACTTCCTTGACATCATCCATTGTGCAACACACAAATTATGTTCATATCAACAATTACCAGATTTTGTTTGATGCACAATATGCTATACGATTCCTTTGTATTAAATCATATAATTTATTTTGTGCATCAGTAACGAAACCTAGTAAATTAGCTTAACGAACTACAAATGAATGTAAAAACAAACATAAAAACAATACCACAAAAAAAACAATATAATCTTTTATATATCATATTTAATTACGGCAGCGAATCTGTAAATTATTTTGTATAACCAATTGTAATTATTTAGTTATTGCAATAATCATGTGATTTACAACCCTTATTATATCTAATGTTCTCTGCTACATACATAAATTCTATCTCTATCGTTTTTTGTAATCTAGCACTATTTGCTGTACCCAAAAATTATAAGCTTGTTGCGGCGCCCCTATTCGAGCTGTATGACAATTCACAAGGTTATGGACCCATTATTTCATCGCTTCCACAGGCGTTGTGCAGGTGAGCAAACAATCCCTTCATGCATATACTTCCTTAACTGATTTGCAATCTTTATTACAGGTTCAACTTTATCTATATGTAAGGCAACGGCGCTGACGGACCCCCACTTCTTTCAATATAGGCCGCATCACCAACGATAGCTCTACTTATAAAATTTACAGCCCCTCAGCTGGGCGCGTCGCCAGGAGATGATTTCCATTTCAATTGTATATTTATGTGTGTGTGTAATTGTATTACAGATTAAATGGGAAAAGCCCAAGCGGCATGTAGCTTGGCATATAAATAGAACTTGAAAGTTTACTTTATTTATTTTGGACTATTATTGCATTTACTTAACTAAATTACAGAGTACATTTGAATTGGTTCAAGAAAATTGATATTTTATGTTAGGGCCACTTATAGCATATATTCGCTATAGATCTGCTCGTAATAATCGCGTTTGCTGCAATGGAAGATACGCACAGTTTGTGGTTATTAAAAGTATTCACTAAATATATGTTTATGCATGTGACTGCTGTTAACTAAATTGAACTACAGACTGTTATTGTTGCTGAACTAACATTTAACTGCGCTGTTAAGTGCGAAGGTGTAACAAATGAACTAATTAACAGAACTAAAGAACATTACAATCAAACAACAAAAGTGAACTAAAACGAGAAGGAACCGTTTGTGTCTGTCTCTAGGATTTGTTAATAATTATATCTTAAATGCTATTTGCTTATTCATTGGTATGCATATTTTATGTTTTTCTGACACGTACAAAAATTGTAAACATATTTTAGCAAATATTGCTCGCAAATCTATGCTGATATCTGATATTGTATTGAGAACTTTACCACAATTTATTGTGATAGAATTTAAGATCGTTATAGCCCTGATCAGTCAAGCCGCCAGTTGACGACACCGTGGACATGGCATCTGTGTTGTCCTGGACAGGCGAAGTGATTTCATGCCCCAGTGGGCGATTGATCTTCACTATACCAAAATCTTCGCGCTCCTCTTGATTGAACTCCATTTTGCCGCTAGGCATAACGGCCATGCCCACGCCGAAAGAGCGATTCTTCATGCCAGTATGCTGCTTGCTCAGCTGAAAAGCTGGCGGCTTACGATTATCCCCAATAATGCTCTCAGCAACCTCTGGTGAACGCACTGTGGGTGGCGTTGAGGTGTTACTCTTACGAGGTGGTGTTGGTGGAATAATCACCTCCTCGGGCTCAGGCTCTGGTTCTGGTTCTGGTTCTGGTTCTGGTTCTGGCTCTGGCTCCTGCTCCAATTCGTATTCGATCAGATTTTCGACCGTCTGCAAATGCTGCAATTGCAATTGTGCAGCAATTTCTGCAATCTCGTTGCCTCTGTTGGGAAAGTTAACAGAAGCTGTTAAATAACATACTACACAAAGTAAATCAAATTTAAATTTGCGTTCTTGTTGATTTTATTGCACGACAAATGAAAATAAATTAAGTATACACAAAAAATAATGAAAAAATTTAAAGAGTTAAAAAAAGTTACATAAACGTAATCACAATTATCAGGTATTTTGTGTGTAACGGTCAAGCGATCGAGCGATCGAGCGATCGAGCCGATGTGAGCGTGTGTGATGTGTGTGTCTTAGTGATGGGTGTGCGGCGAGTGCAGCCTCCTCTCTTCCTCGTTATTATTAACTAAGGCAAAATTATAAATAATTGTCTATAAACAAATAAGAGCTTTGTACAATTGTTTAGTTAATATTATTTTGTTTTGTTTTGTTTTGTATGTAATGCAGCCACTGGTGCGTATGCGTAATTATTTGATTCTGAAAGACAACAAAAGAAAAGTAAATGAAACCAAAAATGAAACACGAGATAAAACCATAATGATAAAACATATACATATACTCGACAAGTGTTAGTTAAGAAATATGGGCAAAGGTGAGCCAAGCGGCTTTACCTGTTAGACTCAGCGCTGCCTCCACCGCTGCCTTTGCCGGAACTAGCGCTGCCAGCATGAATTATCTGCACGATATAGAGATGAGATCGAAATACATTAGAGACAAGCACGCTCAACAGAACTAGGTCATATTCACACATATACAAACATTAGGGGTAGTATTAAATTAGTCAAACCAAAACCAAAACCAAAGCCAAATGCAAATTAAATAGCTCGATTAAACTAAATTCATTTAGTTTAGCGAGAATTCACTTATAAATAGCCAGGGAAAAACAAAAAGGTTTTTTTATTATATAGTTTTAGTGGATACCCCTGCCCCCTGCACGCGCCTTGATTCTAGCACAAGTGTCAAGCGAAGTTTTATTTTCTACACGAGTCGCTCTTAAAAACAGCCCCTTGGCACGCAGCCAAAATAACTCAGTTCCTTTTAGGGGTTGACCTACAAAAAAAAAAAAAAAAGAATCGAAAATTAAAAGAAAATGGCCAACCCCAAAAATGTCCAGAATTTGTATGAAATAAAATCTGTTGTTTATTTACAATGAAATTTCAAGTCAGAGCATGGAAGTTTTTGCTGATCTAGCAGAATAATAGTTATTCATCTTTCGACTTGGGCAGTATGGGTCGGAAAAGGTGAACGGGGAATTTTGTTTAGCTAGCTGAGCTATTACAGTTGTTGCTTGTTTCATTTTGGCACTTGGTAAACTTCAAATTTGGATGTGAGTCGTGAGTCTAACGCACACACGCAAACGCATCTAAATATGAACTGGGTTTACTTTAATTTCATCAAATTGAATTTCGTATGCCAAAGATCACACAATAATTCGTTTTTCCATTTTTGATTTTTAGACTTCGAATATCTAGAATTTGTTTTTATGGGTCGTTGTTGCTGTTGTTGCTGCTCTCTACTGCATGGGCATGCCAGCATCGCCATGGCCCAGCTCAGGTGTGCGCACCAGGTAAATGGTTGTCTGGCAATTGGGGCACGTGGTGCACATTTCAGCAGCTGGTGGCACAGCATTGGCCGCCTGTGAAGGCTGTGGGAGTAAGTATTAATTCATTTGCAAACAGTTTTCTATGCAGCATCAATTTACGTAGCCGTGTTGCTGCTGCTGTTGCATCTGTTGGTATTTGCGCGGCGACATCTGTGCCGGCGGCTGCTGTTGCTGCTGCTGCATTGGCTGCTGCTGCTGCATTGGCTGCTGCTGTTGCATTGGCTGCTGCTGTTGCATTGGCTGCTGCTGCTGCATCTGGCCCTGAACCTGGCCCTGTCCCTTTGGATCCTGCTGCATCATTTGCTGCTGTTGCTGCACATCCTGTTGCTGATGCTGCACGTGGGCGCGTCCACTGGGATAGGGATCGTGGCGTGTGGGCTGGCCAGCCGCCGGTGGCTGCACGAATTGTGGAGCCTGCTGCTGCTGCTGCTGTTGTGGCATCACTTGCTGTGGCTGCTGTGCGGGCACAACGTTGGCTGGCGCCAAGGGCTGCTGCTGCTGCTGTTGCATCGGTGGAGGCTGCTGCTGCTGTTGCATCTGCACTTGTTGTGTCGGAGCCATGTTGGCTACAGACTGCTGTGGCATCTGACCAGCCTGCTGCGCCATTTGCTGCTGCTGCTGTGCCTGCTGCATTTGAGGCTGCTGCTGATATTGCATCTGCTGCGGCGGCGGCGGCATCTCCTGGCCAGAGGCGACACGAATGGGTGCGACAGCAGCGTTGGCAGCCGGCTGCTGGTTGCCGGCAACAGCCATATTGCCCTCCAGGCCCGAGTGGCGCAAGCGTGCGGGTCGAGCAAAGGCATTGGCAGCCAAGAACGAATCATCCACATCCTGCAAGCCGGATCGACGCTGGAACGGATCCTGGCGATAGTTAACGCGACTCAACGCATCCAGCGGACTCTTGCGTGGCTATTAAGAGGATGTCTCTTAGAAATTGACTCTGATTGCTGTGCCAGCAGCAGCTTACATTTTCCACGTTCTGCTTGGCCTGGCTGGGCGTCAGGCTGACCTCGCTGCCGTACTTGCGTGCCACGTTGCCCGTATTGGCGGGCATGCCGGCTGCATGTCTCGACTGTAAGTCAAAACAGTACTACAACAACAACAACGCACTCTCTAAACATTCTCGAAATCAACTTACGGCAACGCTCGTCTTGGAGGCGCCCTGGCGAGCATTTCCACGTTTTTGGTCCATATCAAATCCTCTTCAATTTCAGTATTCAACTTCAATTTCAATTCAATTAAAATATTCGCACGATACGCGGTACACAAAAATTACAAAATTGTTTTTTTTTTCCTTTCAGTTTTTTTTCCGTTTTTTTTTTTTTTTTTTTTTTTTTTTTAAATGACGCAAATTGAAATAAATTTGAGGAGTTGTTCAGAAATTAAAACAAGAATTCGTTGTGAATCGTGTGATGTAGAAATGTTAACTAACACGTAACCAAAACTCCAACCCGTTGGCCAAACGAAAACCAAACCACATGGCCTACTACGCTCGAGAAAGATTTACTCTTTGGCATACAAAAAAAAAAAGAAATACTTGTAAAAACAATTGCAACAAGAGCCGAAAGGCCACTCTACACTGTTAAGCTTTAATAGGTAAGGAACATGTTTTAGTATTTGAGTACCTCGGCCATGCTGCATGTGGGTCGCGGTGCGCCGTAACGTCCATTGGGTGAGATCTGTGTGATTTGCTGCAGCAGCGCCGCCTGCTGTTGCTGTTGCTGCTGTTGCTGTTGTTGCTGCGACTCGCTGCCACGCCTACCGAAACGCTTTTGATTAGACGTCTCGTCGCCCAAGTAAGTGGCCCCAAAGAGATGTGTGTTAGGACTTGATTGATGGATGTATGGATAGATTGATGTATTGTTGTTGTGGTTGTTGTTGTTGTTGTTGTTGTTGATTAACGTTATTAGCAGGCGCAACATGTGAATTGAGAATAATTCATATTTAGTTTAGTTACTTAATTACATAGATATGCATATTATTACAATTACAATTAGTTAGTCTTAATAAGATTCGCCCAACTTGATAGCCAAATATCGTGCGCAACTGATATAAATATTAATTAACAGCAATCTCGTGATAAGCTCATATAAATATTAATAATTAAGAAAGAAAGATAAACTTGAACTTGTGCCTGATTGGTTTCGTGCTTAAAGCGAAAATTGCATTTAAAATTATTTGAAATATTTTATTAAATTTCTCTGATTTCTCAAGCTTTAAATTTTGTGAATATTTATTTCTTTATATCTTGATTTATTTGTTATCCCTAAACTTATGCTGTATTTAAAAAATTCAAAATATATGGATTTATTTCGAATTATTTAAATTGTTTTATAAATATTTGAAAATTTGTATTTTTAAGCTAAAAATTTAAAAATTCTGCTGTTAATTACATATTTTTATTTATTTATTTTTATATTTTTATTTTTATTTATTATTTTTGTTGAATTTTATGTTGCTTCTAATAGAAAACCTGACTATATCAAGTTGTGCAAGACATATTATATATAAACATGATATATACAGTTAGGAGCAGACTTTAATATATATATATATACGTATATAGTTAATTTATATCTAGTGAAAGCGCAAGCAACAAGCCACCGTTAATAGATTGCATACAATTGTTTTGTAAGGCTTATTTATCGATAAATGCTTTTCCGCAGGCGATCAATTTTATCGCAGACGCCCACTGAAAAGAAACCGGCACACAAACAATTGGGCGAGTCGTTGGGTCGGATGTTTGCGTGCGATATGCAAATTTTGTTGGCCAAGAAATGGGCAGCAAAGCCAACGGAAATGTTTCCTGCAAGGCGCAATGCCTCAATTAACCCACTGCCATGGCCTGCCCTGCCCTGCTGTGCCCTGCTCCGCCCCCCTTTCAACTCACCTGTTCGTAATGTGCAGCCCGTTCTTGGTGCGCTCCGGCGATGCGGCATGCCCGTTCCGTGAGCCATTCTGACTAGCTCCGTCGCCGAAGAAGCCCTCGTAGAGCACGAAATTATTCGCCTGCGGTATGGTGCGTACCAGGCCGTAGTGCTTGCTCAGAAATGCGAGCAACTTCTCGGACGGCCGATCTATGGAGCACTTGAGTGGTGTCCATTGCTCTTCATGCAACATGGTCTCGAACAGACGCTTGCCCAATCCAGCACGTTGACGTGACTCGTGCACGTAAAAGTCCAGGATTGAGGGCGACTGCTCCATCTTGCGGGTCTGACCCTTCTCGTCGAACAAGTAGAGATCTTTAGTGCCAACCTTGAGCAGGCCAATGACAACGCCGCTACACACACACAGAGAGAGAGAGAGAGAGAGAGAGAGAGAAGATTACAGATATAGATAACTGGATAGTGTGATAAGAGTTGATAAGTGGACTTACTTGTGGCCCGCTTCAGTGTCCGCCAAGAGATATATGGTCTGGTTCTCCGACATACGCAGGCGTTGAGCCGTTGTTACTGGCTTGTTCAGGCCCTGCGATATGGCCGACAACTGACCTAATCGATCGATTATCTCGGACATCTTTGAGGTGGCATCTCTGTGGGCGTGTGAGTGTGGAAAGCGCAACGGTTAATTGACTTACAACTCGAATTGGGTATTACGCCCGCGTACAGTTTCAATACTCACAAGCACTGACGCCGATCCCCTCGAAAGGTGTGCGGCAGTAGATTGGATGCCACTTTGATAATTGGCTGCGGGAACAGCGGCTTAATATCGAATCGGAATTCCACCATAATTGAGCGAATGGATCAACTGAAAATGCAATTGAGAATGCCAATTAAATAGAGCATTGCTAAAAAGGCGCGTTCCAATTTGATTATCAGCTGTTGTTGTTGTTGTTGTTGCTGCTGCTGTTGGCGCATCTAATTTTGGGTGCGACCTTAGCGTGGGAATCACCGCAACACATGCCATGCCACATTCAGCTAATTCAGCGGTTTGGAAATACACGTCTAGGTGTGCTGACAGGCAAATTGCCATAAATAAATAACTGTATTGAGAGCAGCGCTGCCTGCCTACACGGTAACCGTGCAATATGCGTAAACCGCCATACGTTATCCGTGTCATTAAACTAATGTCTGTGGGGGTGGGTGTGGAGGAGGGGCATGGGAAAGTGGAGCACAATGCGGTTGCAAAACTCCTTTATAGTTAATTTGCGAGTGCAACGAACTGATGCCGACAGAAAGGGAGCGATAAGCGCTTTTGTAATTACAATTGAGTCAGTCGAGAGGGCGGCAGCGAGGGGGCGGGACAATCATTTTGAGCACATGCAAAACTTTGTTCCGCTGTTACTTTTTGAGTAGTTTTGTCAGCCACAAACTTAAACAACAGGCTGCAATTGCAGTCGACGTCGCTGCACAGCCCAGTTCGAATGTCAAAATGCGATAGCAACAGTACAACAACAACAGCAACACCGTACAAATGACGTGTTTACACTGTGCAGCATAGCCCCCAGCAGAGCGGGGATTGCCTTGCCCGTTGACGTTCTTGTTGTTTATTTGCCCAGCAGCAGTAAACTGTTGACGTTGCTATACGCTGCCCATCTCCCTCACTCTTCCTTCGCAAAGTGCTGCTCATAACTGTTCATAAGCCAAAGCGCATGATCTAGAACAAAAACAAAGGCAACAACAATGCGACAACAAACGAGGGAGCGCGGGTAACGGGTCGCACTTCTTGTTGTTCCCCTTTTAAGCTCATCCGTCTTACACACACACACAAGCTAACATATGTGCGCTTTTTTAAATGTGTCAAGTAATTATGTATGTGCATGTGTGCTTACGTGTGTAACTGTGAGAGCAGGCAAAGGAGCTGAAATCGCGTGTGAACGGCACATGTGATTGAGTGTAAGTGAGAGGGTAATATACATACATACATATGTACACATACGCGATCACAGCTACTACAAGTGAATCGTTAATCAGCAATAAATGCAGTTGGAAACAAAACACTTACTTGACAACTTGCATTTTTGTTTAATCGAAAACAAATCAATTCCAACCCATCAGGCAGACAGATCACAAATAAAAATGTTTTGCTTATGCAATTAATATTTGCACACCCTGTGATTAAATTAAATATAGCAATTACACGGCGTGTTGTCTGGCCGCCTAATTATTTTTTTATATTTTATTTTCGTCTAGCTGCTGATTAGGCGCTGACTGGAGGAAAAAAACAAGCCCTCGCCTGAGGTTTGCGACGGTGCTAAGGTAAACCCCTCCAGCCCCTGTGCTATTTCAAGTATTGTTTGTTGTGGGCGTGTATTAAATATGTACATACATATATGTATAGTAATATAATTCTATATATATGTATATACATACACTTATATACAACAACTTCTCGATTACAACTAAATAGATAGACATCAACGTGCCTCAATTATTTAACAAGTGACTAGGCTTATAATATATATGATATACATACATACATATGTACATATATAGTATAATAGGTACTACATAGGCGTAGTCTATTATCGAACCTTAGTCACACACACGTGTCTGACCAAAGGCCTATCAAAATAAATTCTATTCAATGCATACATATGTACATATGTATGTACATACACACATGTGTGTATGTCTGTATGTGATTGGGCCTAGTTTTGTTCTGACACGATAGAAATTTCAGGTAGCCAAAAGACTTGGGTCAAATTTATGCAGCAACAAGGTCAATCGATAAATGTAAAGCAAGTTGCCAAGGTAAGGGAAAAAGTTTGACGCCCAACAACCGGTGCTGTTGAATTTCTGACAGGTGTTTGTTGTCCAAGGCAACTAGGACTGCCAATTAAAACTGAAACTTAATTTTTAACTACTGTGTGTTCAATTGAAGTCGTTAGCTTTAGTTGATCTTTCAGCGTGCACGCAATGGGATTTATCGTTATCGAAGCCAACAGCAAACTGCTTACAAAGTTCATAATCGCTGGCAATGAAATACATTTGCGGTCTCGGGGCTGTTGTTGTTTACAACACGCTTCGCAACCGACCTGAACAATGATCAAAACAACTTGTTATTCCTCAAAACAAAAAAAAAACACCATCAACTGCAGCAGCAGCATTTAACCACAGCGAATGCAATTCCATTTTCATTACTTGCTTTTGTTGTTTGTTTTGCACGCGCCTTATGATAGTTTTATCTATTGGACAAAGCGGACGGCATAAAATGAGAGAGCAAGAGAAATAGCAAAGAGTATTGTCAGCGCTCAGCGGCATGATACGTTTTTTTGACGTAACATGTAACGTAAAACTTTATTGCATCAGCCCTAAAAGCGCGCCCCTGTCTACTGATGCACACATGGACAGATAATATACATTTATATATGTATGTATGTATATACACTTATTTTTTAATCAATGAATTATTTAAAAAAGAAAGTCGTCTTGTTGATTCAGCCATCAACTTGACCACAAAATACCCTATGTAAGGTTTTTCAATGGAATAACATTATCTACTGATAAGACGAATACAATTCCGGTTCTTAAAAAGCCAAAATAACTCCTGCGTTCAAGGTTTTCAACAACATGAATTCGGCATCCGATCCCCTACGCTCTAATCAGCTATGTTTTATTGGCCCGCTTATGATAAGAGGCAAACGCCAGACATCAATAGGTCGTAAAACCGGTTTAAACCGCTTTCAGTAAACACTCGAGCAGCAAGTGACACTTTTTTTCTTCATCTATTAAGATTTTGATAAAGACAAACAAATATACATAGGTTGTCTCGCTCACGCGTGGGTGTGCAAAGGTTGGATCACGCACTAGAGCGCCGAGAATTTGGATCATACAAAGTAGGTGAGCTGATAGTCGGTGCAGAACCGATATCTATGGCAGCTGTTTATCGACGAACATTGTAACTGTAACAGCAAAATACACTCACTCATACAAGTAAACTAACTGAGCTGTAATTGGCAGTTATCGTATGATCGCCACACACACATGCACACAGGCTGGTCAGCGTCGCGACAATTCGTCTGTTAGCTGCGCGAGAGAACGAGAGAGAGAGAGAGCAGGCCAGAAGCAAACTAAGGCGGCACTGCACTTGTATTTGTTTGTTCAAGTTTTCTTATAAAGGTGCGTGCACGGACTATTGGAAAATCAGTTGTAAGAGGCCAGTCATCGCGTATAGATCACAACGATCAAATACAATTTACAAATTTATAACTTAAATCCATCCAGTGCGCTATGTCAAGCTGACAAACAGAAAAAAAAAAAAAAAAAAAAAAAAACAGCTGAGCAGACCGAAACGCGCGTGTGCAAAATAGAGACGAAAAAGGTATATGCGTGTATGTATATATAAATATATACACAAACACAGACACCACTGTTTACAACGGAAAATTTTGAGAACAGCGAACAGCGTGTGAAAGACGCAGAAGCGTAACGTAAGCGCAACCACGCAGCAGCCTTTACGTAATTAACAGAATCAACGTGATATCCATACGAAAAATGAGCAGCTCAGTGTTAAGCATGGTGCGCCCAAGTGCAACCGCCGCCAACGGCTGTGCAGGCCCCACAGCAACAGCAACGGCCACGCTACTCGCCCAGCAACTAAATGCGGCTCTGGCCAGCGGTAAGAGTACTGCGGCGGCTACGCAGCCGAAGCAACCGCTGCAGGCAGCCAAGATAATCAAGCAATCGGACATAATTTGTTTCGACGTGGACTCTACGGTCATCTGTGAGGAGGGTATCGACGAGCTGGCCGAATTTTGCGGCAAGGGCAGCGAAGTGGCCCGTGTGACCAAAGAAGCCATGGGTGGCAGCATGACCTTTCAGGATGCGCTCAAAATACGCCTGAACATCATACGCCCGACACAACAGCAGGTAGCCGAGTTCATCAAGCAGCGTCCGAGCACGCTGAGCAGGAATGTAAAACGATTTGTGGCTCAATTGAAGGCGGATGGCAAACAAGTGTATCTCATATCGGGCGGATTCGATTGCCTGATAGCCCCCGTTGCCGCCGAGCTAGGCATTCCACTCAACCACATGTTCGCCAACAAGATGCTCTTCGACTACAAGGGCGCCTACGACAGCTTCGATGTTACCCAGCCCACATCTCACTCGGGTGGCAAGGCGGAGGCAATCAGCATGATCCGTAAGAAGCAGCCAGCCGATACACTCATCACCATGATTGGAGATGGTGCCACCGACTTGGAAGCTGTTCCACCGGCCAACAATTTCATTGGCTATGGCGGCAATGTGGTGCGAGCGGAGGTCTACAGACGCGCCCAGTATTATATAACAGACTTTGAGCAGCTGATGTGAGGTGGGAGCGGATGGGGAAGTGGAGCAAACCACAGCGAATTTAGTATTGCAAATCGGCGTGTTATAGTTTATAGAGCAAATAAATTAAGTATATAAGTCTACATTTAAATATATATATACATACATACATTTAAATACATTTATAATGCGTACATGCGAGTGCATAAGTTTATAGCCACTTCGAAAACAATAAAAACGGCAGTTAAAATAAAATTGTTTTGTACATTCTTTTATAACTCTCCGAAAGTAGTTCTAACGCAGTGAAAACCAGCTGCAAGACCACATTTTGATATAGTCAAGACCAGATGACGAAATCAAATTACGTACAAAATCATCCAAGCAAAAAATAAAATGATAAATCGATGACCGAAAATATTCTTAAAAATTGCGCCATTTGCACCACTGTAAATATTTCTATTTACATACATGTGTGTGTATACAGTTTATTGCCTTTTCCTCAAGCATTTAACAGCTCTGTTAAACAGCAGCTCCGCAATACTGTGATGACACTTTCTATTTACTCTGTAGTTGCTGTTACAGTATCATTAAAGCAGGGCGTGAAATGGAAACATGAGTTCGACGCGCTCTCTTTTAAGGTTAAAAAAATAAAAAATATTAACTAAGCAAAGGTTAAACTCGTTAGGCACACTTTCTAAACATAATTAAACTACAAATTAGTTTGCCGGCAAGCCCATTTATATCATTAACAATAAATATTTAAAACAGCATTTAGCTAAAACAAAAGGCAGCCAAGGCCGCGAATGTGTGGGTGTTATCGATAGCCATAGCGATACATATTTACCGGCAAGAATTTTAGTTGTTTGAGGGTCAACGTCATTGCTCTAGTCTGGCGCCATATTAGGAGCGATTCGCCTGCAGCAAAGGCGTGAATTAAGGCCAAATTAGATGCCTGGACCTGGTTCGAAGCGCTTAGAGCGTCAATTAGCGGAAGCCACCAAACGTATGAGATCACCAACAACAAATAACTGCGTAAAAGCATAATTATGTTTCCCAGCTTTGGCTTAAATACAAGTGTATGCCCATGTGTATGTGTGTGTGAGATACAAGATTTCATGTGGCTACCGTTATGACGCAGGCTTTGTGGCTACAAATGTCTCATGTAAATGACTCACGCACACAGTTTCGGCTAAGTGTGTGTGTGTGTATGATTTCAACCTGCAAATGACGTAAAAATGGTTTTATGCTCACTGAGCCGCGTCCAAAACGGCAACAACCGCACGCACACATCCACAGACATAAGAAACTAGCAACAGAAAGTCTGATAAAATTGCAGTGCAAAAAACGCAATAAACTTACCACAACAATAATAAACTGCAAAAGCACTGATTTGATTTATATATGGTTTTTATAGTCAGACGTCGTATGAACGCTCCAATCTGACTCCAATTGTACGGCTGCTGCTGCTGCTGCGTTGGCGTAACCGATGGGTGTGAGGGTGTTTAACTGCAGTTGCGACTCCGGCGCGAGGGTGTTTATCCCTCAAGTTTTGTATGCTGCTGCCTCTGGTGCTTTATCGATTGTGAATTTCAATCTTTTACGCCAAATTGTTAATAGTTTGGAAATCTTTTGTTTTCAATTCGATTTTGACCAACTCTTTTTTTGTCTTTCACAAATATAAATTGGATTTAGATTGTGTGGCACAAGAATCGCAGTAAATATTATTCAATAGTTAATATACCATCTAATTTAATACATTTGTTTTAATTTAAGTTAAGCCGATTTGTGTATGCTTAAGATGACGGCGCTGCGGCTCTGAAAACAATTTCTGTGTATGTATATGCCCCGCTTGAAAACACACAGAAAACCGACACGCACGATTTAGCGTCCGAGCAAACGTTGTTGTACGTACGACAGTTAAATAAGATATAAGCTTTAGAGTGAAGCTTTAACGTGCCACAAGCTTTTTTACTAGCAACAAGCTAAACCGAGAGACGTTGCTTATAGCAGCTGTTTGTTGTAGAGGCTGGCCGATAAATGGTAAACAGACTGTGGCAGCTGAACGATAAATGCATCAATCCTAGCTGGGCACACTGTTAGAAAAACTAGTAAGCTTATGAAATGATTTAAAAGTAGAATTGACAACCATTACATCAGTATTTACACTTATATAAGTATATAAATTGTTTACCTACTCTCACATTTAAAATATACCTTCTACAATGATTTTCAATGTTAAGGATTCTGTTAAGTAACAGTTGCAATCAAGCGAAATGAACGCCCTCTCCGAACCAGAGTTCGTTCATTTAGTTAAATGAGTCATTCGATCGAACTTATTCCGAACGGCTCAATACAACTCTACAAACAAAGGACGCACAGGACGCACACACAAAATACGCATACAGAAACGAAATGCCACGGAATGGCGGCGATGCCGGCAACGGTGGCACAGGCCCAAATGCCACCAGCGATGGCTGCATCTATCCCGACGATGTTATATTGGAAAAGGGCGTAACATTCAATGTACGCTATACGGGCTGCGTTGAGGTCAAGACCTCCATGAAATCGCTGGACTTTGAAACGCGAACGCTGCTCGCACGGTAGGTGAACGAGAACAAGAAAATTAAGAAAATCCTATCTCTGCAAGTTGCTAACGGTATACACAAATTTCAGTGAATGCATTAATCGCGTATGCGAAGCAGCTGGCCTGAAGTCTGTGAGCAAGCGACGTCTGGACAAGAAATTGCACAACTTTATCTCGGATCGTCCCAGCATGGAGCATGCGGGCACAAATATCATAATCAACGTATCCAGTCGTGCTTTAACACTGAGCAATGTGGAAACGGGCGAGGTGATTGCCAATCACAATATGCCTCGGATTTCGTTCGCTTCCGGTGGCGACAATGACACCCTCGACTTTCTGGCCTACATTGCCAAGAGGGAGGACGACGAATGGCGTGCCTGCTATGTGCTTGAGTGTGCTGGCGGACAGAGCGAGGATCTGATTGTGACCATTGGAAAGGCGTTTGTGTTGCGCTTCAATGCGCTCAGTAGGCTGCAGTGTTCGGGCGCCGGTGGAGGCGCAGCTACCACAGATAACATTAATCTCAGCTGCAAGGAGAATGTTAAAGAGTATTACAATGACTTACCCAACAAGCTACCGCCAGAGCTTCCGTGCGAGGAACAGCAGCAGCAGTCACAGGCACAAATTCCGCTTCATCCGCACGCTCCGCGCGTCGCCCAGTTGAATTTGAAGAAGCCACGAGATCGCTTGAGCAGCAATCTGATTGATCTTAACTCCCCGCCGCCCGATCAAACCACCAATAAACTCTCACTTGGACACTTCGATCCGCTGCAGGCAGCCTCCGTAGCAGCGGGCGTGGCCACAAGTTCCATACGCGACGTCTTCGATGGGCCACAGTGTCCACTCACTGCCGAAATCTGGTTCCATGCGGCCATTTCACGACCCATTGCCGAACGCCTGCTCCAGCAGGATGGCGACTTCCTGGTGCGCGAATCCCAAGGCAAGCGGGGACAATACGTTTTGACGGGATTGGAGGGGAAAACACCTAAGCATCTGTTGCTCATCGATCCAGAGGGCGTGGTGCGTACCAAAGATCGCATATTCGACAGCATCAGCCACTTGATCAATTACCATTGGGTCCATGCACTGCCCATCATCTCGGAGGATTCGGAGCTGGTCTTGCGTAATCCGGTGCGTCGACCCAACGCGGAGCAATCAACTGACAATGCATAAGCAACATATACAACTCTCTTCATATACCCTATACAAATATTTATATCTATATATATTTGTGTACACGCTTAGATTTACATATGTGCACTCGTAGAGAATATCTTTTATATATCGTCGTATCATTGTATAAAGAACAAACCCATTTATTTATGGATCGAATGTATACATACAGTATTTTTCATTAAAATGAAAATAAACCAACCAAATGCATTTACTTAATCCAAATCCAAAGACAATACACAATTATTGATTTCTATGTTTGCATTTCACACACAGGATGTTTATTGTGCTCCAATGCAAGGGGTTTTTTTCTCTTTTATAAAACAGGCATCTTCCGATCTAAACCTAATTACGACGTCCAAAGTTGTTGGTGTTGGGCTGGGTGAGCTGGAGTCCACGAATGTTGTGGAAGTCCAAAAGCTTCAACATCTCCTTGGTGTCGGCATCGACCTCAATGATGTCCTGCTCCAGAGCCGAGACAGCGGGCACGTAGTTATCACGACGCTCGCGCTCCTCTTCCTGCAGCTTAATGGAAATGCCGCGCACCTGGGAGTGACGCAGACGGCCCATCAAGTGGGTAACATAGCTGTTTGGATGTTGGTATCAATTAGCATCTCAGCCCCATTTATAGTAGCTCTTCTAGTACTTACCCGGCAATCTTGTTACGGAGGGGCTTGGTGGGAATGATAGCGACCTCCTCGCAGATACGCTTGTTGGTGTGGAAATCCAACGTCAAGCGTGTGTAGTACTTCTCGATGATGACCTTGGCGGCCTTCTTCACTGTCTTGGTTCTGACGCGACCCTAAAGTTTAAGTCGGAATACACAGATTAGTTAGCGGCTCTAAATACACATAAACAATCAAGTATTTGGACCAGTTCTATAGCTGGGTTCAATGAAATTTCACTGCGCGTGAGCGCTGAATATATCTATTCACATTTGGCTTCACATATTTGCGCTTTTAGTGTGATGATTGCATTTTTAAATTAAGTTTTTTATTCGATTTTGACATTTGGACACCCACCATTGCGAACGTTGATACCGGAAAAGAACAGAAAAGAGCAGCTGTCAAAATTACATCTTTTGTGTGAATTGCATGCGCAGGGTTGTATGCGCGAGCGCTTATCGAAAAACAATCGAGCCAATGTGAGTTGCAAAAAGAAGAAGCATCGCGGTTACCAAAGTAACGGAAAAAGTGCGAATTTATTTGGTTCGCAATTTTCAAATAAAAAAGTGGGTCATCAAAAATGGAAAAGTCAAGCAATAACGATGATGAGGGCGCTGCTTCTGCTGCATCCAACTCAAATTCGGAGGAACAACAACAGCAAGCGGGCAATAGCAATGGCAGCGCAAACGGTTCCGATTTTCAAATCAGTTTAAATGATTTTCTCGATTTTCTCAAACTTTCCTGTCACGTAAACGATATGATAACAAAAGTTGAAGGCAAACCATATAATCGGGAGCCTGTGCCGCCCGCCGAGAGTCTTGCTGGTGTCTACGCTAAGCGTAATTCCAAAAAAGACGAATTCGATTTCAATCGTTTGGCCCAAAATGAATTGGTCAATGAGCTGCTCGGCTTCAAGCGTCCGCAACGACTCACGAGCAGTAGCAGCACTAACAACGGCACCAGCAGCAGCCGGGAGGAGATCAGCCGTACAAGTCTGCTGCTGCCGGATGCCAGGTCCTCGATGCGCTCCGGACACATTTATCCGGAACGCGGCCTGCATCCAAAACTACGTGAGCAACTGGACTACGTCATCAATGAGGGTGTGCTTGATTCGGTGCTGTCCTTTATATGCCCCATGCCCTTGCCTGTTACTTTAGCCCCCACCGGCAGTCGGAGCAAGCTGATCAAAGTGCAGCCTTCGCAACAGCTGGTAAAATCCGAGCCCACAGCAAGTTCAGCAAATTTAACCACGCCCAGCTCAAGTTCGGCCAGCCTCCACTCGCCCAGGGAAAACCAATCGGCGGAGATCTATGCTGGTAATAGCATGGTACGCGCATCCGTCAAGGAGCCAATCTGCAAGGCATCAACTGGGATAGCCACACGTCGCAAATCCTTGTTGTTGGCCAAGGACAGCAAGCACTCGCGCCAGGATAAGAAGGAGTAAGTGAGTGCATAAAGAAGCAAGTGAATTAGTTAAAATTCTTTCAAATCTTTTTAGATCCGAAGTCGTCATACACGTGTGCGATGAGGTGAAGAACACTTCACGTGACTTCACCTGTCCGCAGGGTCTCCTGGTCAGCAAGATGGGCTACTTTGCGGATGTTACGGCCGGACAACGCTTGGAGGAGATGGACATATCGGTTCATTGTGACATACAGATCTTTGACTGGCTGATGCGCTGGATTAAGCACAGTGCCCAGAGCCAGGAGTTGCCGGCACCTGGCCAATGCAGCGCTTCAGGCCCCCAACTGGATGGCAACAATGTAGTGCCCATTCTGGTTTCGGCCAGCTTTCTGCAAATGGAGCCACTGCTGCTGGAGTGCCTGGCCTTCTGTCATGCCCATCTCAACGAGGTGGTGCGTACTTCAACGAATCTTTCTTGCCTTAACGATGCTCTGGTCACTCGCTTGGCTGCCATGTTCACCAACCTAGAGCTGGAGATGGTGCGCGATAAGAAGGAACGTGTCACGCCCAGACTGTGGACCAAGCTAGTGCAGAGCCTGTGCGAGCCGGACCCGGAGGTGTTGCGTGGCCACTTCTATAGTATTTCCGGACTGTTTCGGTGCGTGCGCTGCTCTCGCTGTGTGACGAACACTATGAAGTCCCACGTGAACTGCCTACCAAACAATATACGGCTCAATCGCTGGGGCCAGCTGATCAGCAACCATGTGCGCGATACCAACTGGGATCTCAATGTGTACGTGATGCAGCTGTTCAAGGAGTTGAAGTCGTGGCGCAAGGTCTACTGGAAGCTGTGGGGTCATTGCCACTATCTCTATTGCTGCACGTGCGAGGCACATTTTCCGGTCTATCAGATGACCTGGTGTCGCTATCATCCGGAGCCGCCGAGCTTTTTGGGCCCCGACACCGAGGGACGCATTGCCGGACCCGCTGGACGCTACGCCTGTTGCAAGCAGCAGGCCTTTCGCTACGAGACGTTGCCAGGTCCAAATGTAAAGCACAGTCATTTCTTAGACCTCTCATAATCCCATCTGTTCAATGAGCCTTATCGTTGCTTGCAGGGTTGCCAGTTTCGCGAGCACAGCGTGTTGGTGGATACAGATCGGGAGCGTGCAATACTGGCCATTGCCCAGCTGGTGGGTGAGAACTATGCGCTGAGCGAGCAGCCGCCGATGCATGTCCAGGAGCTGGCCGCTGCGGGTGAAATTAGTCCCAATTGGTTGGGCATCTCATTGACGCCACAACGTTGTCGCCAGGGTTTGTTGCCGCAGCTCTGCATGGACAGTGGGTTAATGTTTCCTCTCGACAAGATAGAATCCTATTGATCATCCAATTCAATATCTCTTACAGTGACCAATCATCGTGTGAGCCGACGCTGCCGCTATGAGAATGAGACCAGTACCGAGTCGGATACGAACTCGACCAGTTCCGAGGATACGCGCATTCCACGTCTGCGGAATCGGAAAACGCCTCTCGATGATCAGTTCTCCTCAAGCAGCGATGGCTGCGAATCGGATCATCGACCACCGCCACCGCGGAAAACGCGCGGCAAAAAGAAAAGGAAGCGGTAAATAGAGTTATTCGTGTGTGATCCACTTATGTACTCATCTTTCGCTTAGGCCGGCTGCTGTCTCTGGACGTTTCTGGTCGGGCGAGCTGTCGGCGCGCAGCAATCAGGATCATCAGCGCGACTTCGAGGAGAAGATCATGAAGCAGGTGGTTAGCTATGTGAGCAAAAAGACGCGCCCCGATCAACACCAGACGCACAATACCCAGCCCCTGGGCGGCACATACATGCGGCTGGAGAGCGAGTGGAAGGAGATGCTCAAGCAGCGCCACAGCAATCACAGCATGCCGACGGGCAATGCCAGCAGCGTGAGCACCACCACAGGCGGAGCTGGCGGCACAGGCACCTCGTGCACCAGCGCTCAAAACGTGCACTCCGGACTAAGCACCACAGCTAGCAACATGTCCTCCAGTGGCCAAGGCTCTGGCCAGCTGTCCAAACTAAAGCACAAGTAGACCCCTTAACCGATGGGAAAGAAATAAAATATGTAGACAATATTAGCAGTAGGAAATGTAAAAAAAATATGTTTGTTTAGCTCAAAAGTTTTACACTATGCAACGAGAATTACAAAATTTTATAAGTGGACAATAGACGCAATCCATAGAAAAGTGTATAAATCCAAAATAATGTATAAAAAAACATTACAAATCTGTGAATAGATTACGTAAATACAGTTAAGTTTGGAACATTCATTTGTCAATTTAAATTCAATTTTGCTGCATAGTGTACAATATATATACATAAGCATCTGATCAATAGATTACTCCTCAATGCATTTCTTAATAGTTGTTTATTATTTAACTTAACGCAATTTACAAAGATTTTTATTATAGATTGGTTTTTGTTTTTAACTTTAAAATTAATTTTCTTTCGCTTTGCTTTTCGTCGGCTCGCGACTTAAATAAAATCGGGATAAAAATTACAAATTGTTTTCTTTTTTTTTTTTTTAATGATTATTATTTTGAAATGTGTTTTGCATGTAATTTCTTTATATTTATATTTTTTAGATATATTTCCTCCTCTCCCTCTCTCTCATTTTCAACTTAAATTTGCGTAGTTTTCTCTCTCACATCTCTCGTTACATTGTTGTTGTTGTTGTCCTCGCTTAACAATAAATGCGGCTGCGCATGGGGAACCCTGGGTTCTATTACTAATCGTACAAATATATAATCAAATGTCGTGGCTGGGCTGTGCCCTGGGCATCAGGCTCAACCTGTAGCAGGAAATGCAACACGCACCGAAATACAAAAAAAATAAAAAAATTCAACAAAAGGAAAAACTGTTGGGCCAGCCGGTTGCTCACTTTTATTTCACTTTAAATGGGAGTTTTCTCTGTGGGTCGCAAAAACTCGCTTCGAAAGTGAGAACCGGAGTGGACCGCGAGCTTTTTCTTTTTAGCAATTACACAGTAAATGGATTTTGAAATTGAACAAAACAAAAATTATAAAATTTCAATAAATATAGCGTGTGTGTATGTGTGTGTGTGAGTGGGCGTCTGCTTGTGTGTATTCGTGTATCCGTGTGTGCCTTAATGCGTCTATGTGTATTGGAGTATCTCTCTGTGCTTGCTCGAATTATATGTCACCTATTGAAAGTATATCGGCTTTTTTTGTTTGTTTCTTTTTTTTTTTTTTTTTTTTTTTTTTTTTTTTTTTTTTTTTTTTTTGGTTTCCAACAGAGTACTTAGAATTTTGCATTGTTATTGTTTGGTTTTCGATTGACTGATAGACGAGAATTGATTGAAATGAATGCTCTTCTTATTGAATTTGCTACTGCTGCTTCCTCTGCCTTGTTCTGCTTCTTCTTCTTCTTCTTCTTCTTGTTGTTCAGTTTAACTTGTTGCTGTTGGTGTTTTGCTGCTGTTGTTATTTTTATTGTTGTTGCTTTTGTTGATGATGTTGTTGTTGTTGTTGTTGTTGCTGCTGTTGTTGTATTTATTGCAGTAGTTGCTCGATCGGCCGCAAAGCTAACTGAATAGGCACTCGGTCGCCTTCTCCAAATTCCAATTCTCTTTGGATAATACAGCGCGCGCATCGTGTTCATCAATGCCCATGTCCTTGAGACGCTGTATCTTTGAATCACAATCGGGAAACGTGTTCGGACCACCGGCATAGGCATTGGTCCAGTGTCGGGCAGTTAGTACGAATAGATCGTGTTTGTCCTTAAATTGATATGCGACAACCGCATCCTGGGGATCATCGGGCTCGGCAGCGGCCAGCAGTGCCTGCAGCGACAGCAATACCGTGCGCAATGTCATCGCAGCGGCCCAATTATCCTTTAATATGTCCAGGCAAATGGCGCCAGTGACGGATGAGATGTTCGGATGCCAAATACGTGTTATAAAACGAACCTGCAATGGAATCGACATCATATATATATATATATATATAAATGTATATATATATATATATATATATATATATATATATATATATATATATATATATATATATAACTGAGCTGGAGTCTGACCTTTGGTGGATTGAATGGGTATGTTTCGGGTACTTTGATTTCCAGCACGAATTTACCGCCCTCGTAGGGCGTGTCTGGCGGCCCGGCGATTTCGCCGCGCAGCTCTGTCCAGCTGTCGTTGACCAGCTCTATTTTGATCGAGCATTGTACGATCTATAAATGGGTTTAGATATACGATATTAGCATCAATCGATTAATAATTTTTACGGAATTATGCAATTTGATTGGTTTTAACAGGCGCGCGCCAAAACGAAAAATATGAGCCAAAGTCCTTGACTTCTTCCCATCTATGTATATATATACATATACATATATTTACAGATATATATATATATATATATATATATACATATATATATCTGTTGCCCACTCACCTCTTCGCTGCGCATAACTTCTTTAAATTCGCGCTTGATACGTGATACGGCCATGTTCGCCATGATTGTGGATTTTGTTGTTGTTGTTGTGGGAGTTTTTTGTTGTTGTTGTCGCTAGATTTTGCTGCCGATTGCAGAGTTCTCGATTGATTGTTGATTGTTGTTTAGTTTGTGCTGTTGTTGCTGTTATTGTTGTTGTTGTTGCGTAAATAACGCGCAGTTCGTTGACGCTGGGTAGAAATTTATGATATATATATAGACATATATATTGCAGCTAAGTGGCGGCAGCATACAAAAACAATATGAAACGCTTCAGTATTTCAATTATATTAAACTGACACTTTTCTCAACAAACTGTGCACGTAAGCCAGGGCTGCTAGACTATCGATAAACACTGGCAGTCAGCTGCTGGCAAGTGTGACCCACATTCGATAACTACAAAAATACTTTAAATGATTAGTATTTATCTCTGCTGTTAATGGGTGGAGTTTTTATGTTAGCTGTTTACTGGTCAGCTGTTAACCGATTGTATTCAGTGCTGTAAGATGATGACATATTATTTGAAATTTAGGCGCCAAGCTAGAATGATCTATAATTTTAATGCTCTACATTTGTTTGTGATAATATTATAGCCATATATTTTAGACTTGATCTTATGTATGAGCAATCAGTAGTGGCAGTGGCCTCAAGAGAGGCATTTTCAAGGCCTCGCCTTGATCCCTCGAAACGAACTTGATTTGACCTCAGGTAGAGACTTCTATTACGGCTTGGCAACCGAACCGATTCACTGCGATGGCAATTCAAAACTCGTTTTCCTCTCTTATAAATAACAAACACACGTCTAGCTTACAATAGGGTTCTCGACAGCTTGGCAACAGCAGCCAAAATAATGTACAGATTTTTAATTATGCGACTCAACTATTTTTTTTTTTTTTTAGCTTTTTTTTTTTTTTTTTTGCTTCGTTCACGTTTCACAGGCAGCAAAATAAAAAACGTGCGTGGGGCCAAAAGTTGCAGAACAAGATGTGTTTGGGCTGTTAAAAATAAGCCAGAAAGCTGTTTAAGCAGTTTTTGAGGTCATTCGATATGTCTAGACTATGGCTGCTCTAATTTATGAATATTTCTAACTAACTCCTTATCAGTTGGTCAACATGAGCATTCCGGCTTGGCGACATCTGAAACTGTTACTGTTTCTGTTTCGCTGGGCACGTGTTTCATTTGTTTTCTTTTACGCAGACGTTCGTCGGCCTCAAGCTCCATTTAAAAAAATATACAAATAAAAAAAAAACAGGAAAAAAAACATTACGACTTGCCGGCATGCTTACTCTTTGACTTCTGGTAGCTGCCTCTCTCTCTCTTTCGCTCCCTCTCCGTGTCTCTCGCTCGCTTTGCACGATACTGACTCTGCGTCTTCCGTTCTCTGCTCGCTTCTTCGCGCTCTCTTCTGCTTGGTAGTCAAACTTCATGACTTCGCCGCCAATGGAATCATTCAGCTTTTGCATTCTCATTGAAGCGGCTGCATTCTAAAGTGCCAAACAAAAGAATAAACGCAGATAAGTGAAACGTGAGTAAGCAACAAAAACAAAAAACAAAGAGCAACAGAAAAAAAAAACAATAACCGTTTCAAAGCCTAATTTGTTTGTGTACTTAAGTTATTTACGAACCGATTTGTTTCTGCACATGTTTCAAGTAAGTTGAATTCTACTGCCGAAACGTGTTTGTGTATGCATGTGTATGCATGTGTGTGTGTGTGTGTGTGCGCGTCTGTGTGTTTTTATTGTGCCTTACTATTTCTTATGGCATAGAAAACGTGCTTTGTCAGCATTTAAGAAGCTGACACGTGGTTGCTTACTCCAGCCCCTCCTCTCTCTTTGTCAGAATGCAGCGACGCCATTTGCATTTGCGTCAACACTACAAACACACACACACACACACACACACAGACACACGCATACATGCCCACAGACTACGTCAGCGCGCCTTCCTTTTGTAAACACATTTTAGCCTGGCATTTTAGCATTGGTTTTAGTTCATTTAAATTTAGACACGAAAACAATTTGACAAATCTCTGCGTATTTCTTCCATTTCTCTTCTCCAAGTACAGTTGTACAAAGCGAAAGCGAAGCGAAGCGAAGCGAAGACGAGCCCCCCAAAAATAAATAGCTTTAGTTGGGATCATTAGCTTCGGCCAGCTTAAATCAAATCGAATGCAAATTTAAATGCATTTCGCGTAGCCCTCGCAATTGCAGCTAAACAGCTGTCCAATCAACAAAAGGAAGAGACGAAGAGAGCGAGAGCGAGAGCGAGAGCGAGAGAGCGCAACAATAGTCAATGGTGCGGCGAAAGCTTCTGGCCCTAGCATTGCTCTGCGTCTATACATGTATAGGTGTGTGAGTCGGTGTGTGCATGTGTGTGAAACGCATACGCCATGTACGCGCTCAGTAGTTCCAATTGCTCACTCGCTGCTGGCGGCGTTGCGCTTGATTCTGTTGTTCTCAACGTCTAATCTACTGTCATACTGCTAATAAATATACTAATAAATCACAAAAAAAAATATACATGTTATTGTACAAAGCTGTGCGGTCGCTCTTTGCTTTATAAATTCGCCGATTCGTTGCTCAGTCGTGTATTACCGTTAGCACCTGACAAATAGCGGCAAATTGCGCGCGTCTTTGCGAACGTCATTTGAGAGTTTTTCTAGCCGTTTTGTCATCATGCCAGATACGAACAGTTTAAAATCAGAGCAAAATGGTGCGTATTGCGTGCAAGGTTAAATTAGTATTTCATGGCCATTGTCGAAGCGAAAACCCCCCTATAACCAACCATATAAACAGCTGTTCGGTTTGTGTCGTGATAAAAGCTTTTCGGCACGCGCCTGTTTGCATGCCAAACTATTTTGTTTTCGCTGCATTCCCATACGTTTGCGCTCTTAAAAGAGAGAGAGAGAGCGAGAGAGAGAGAAATGGAGAGCAGAGAACACGCAGCGCAAGGCTTTATCAGGCTACGTGAGAGCTTTAGATGAATGTTTTAGGCACTCTGACAATGTTGCCAGACTGCACGGTATTACAGTAGAACACCATAAATAATATATTATTATTAAAAAATAAATTATAATTAATATTAATTATTAATTATTATCACTTTGCCTGCTAACTCAAGCGATTCATCAATTTCTGCCTCGATCTGGCACTCAACATTCGCTCATTCTCACAGGTTGCGACAAAAATATGTCAAAATAATCACACGGCTGTCGCTTGGGGTGGCTTTGCGGAGACTCGTACTCTTTTACTCTCTCTCTCTCTCTCTCTCTCACACACAGACAAGCTTTTTGCTGCTTACGACAGTTGTATGAATGAATATTTGGCGCGTGAGTGTTAGAGAGCGCCAATGAAAGCATTGCTGCGCTGTCGCTGTCGCTGCCGCTGCCGCTGGCGCTGCCTCTACCATCCGCATGCTTACATACACTCATTACTCTCTCTCCCTATATTACAAGCGCTCGCTCTCTTCGCTCACGAGCGCACTCATACACGAAGACAGCGGAGCGTATGCGGCGACGTCGCTGCCGCTGCCGCTGTCGCTGCTTTTGCAAAAAAATTTTTATAATAAAAACTTGTACTCGTAGATTGTGTGATGCCAGTACGTTCTGCTAATCCGATACGCGCTAGAAGTTTGATCCGAGACAATTTGGAGAAACAGGCTGGTTGTCTAAATCTAATACACTCCAGAATGCCAAACATTAAAGTGTTTTCGGGCACCTCGCATCCGGATTTGGCGCAGCGTATTGTCGATCGCCTTGGCATCGACCTGGGCAAGGTGGTCACCAAGAAGTTTAGCAATTTGGAAACATGGTAAGTACATGCACGCACGCACACATACAGAGAACGAATCGCGTGCTCCAGCCAAACAGCTCCAACAGCAGCAACAACAACAATAATAACAAATTGTGTGAAGTGTGATAAGTGCTCAAAAATTAATTGAAAAAAAAGATAAAAAAAAAAAATATTGTGTGTCCATGTGGACAGCGCCAGCTCCTTGACATTTGCCCAAGTGTTTGACCATGCGTTTTCCTCTGCCCCTGACAGCAGTAGCCAAGCAGGAGCAGAGCTGGTGCCCGTCTCCTCTCTCTGGCTGCAGTTAGTTAATTTTTGTACATTTCTTTTGATGGGTTTCTTAATACAGTTCGTTTTGTGCGCTTTTTTATTTTTATTGATTTAACAAGTGGACTGTACACCGTAGTCATTGGTTGCTTGCCGTGTGCTCGCTTGTGTGTGCGTGTGTGTGTGTGTGTGTGTGTGTGTGAGTGTGTGTATGCGTGAGTCTGCTACACACACACACACACGCAGGCTTAAATACTGAGCAAGAGGAACGCGCTTTGGGGCTAATACATCGCTGCCCATGTCGCGTGTAAAATAAATTTCAATTTCAATTTCAATTTCAATAATAATAAAATATGGCAACTACATAAATGTGCAAAATTATTTCATTTACATTTAATTAGCACATGTGCTTTTGCTTGGGTCACAGCCTCAGCCCCAGCCTCAGCCTCAGCTTCAGCTTCAGCTTTGCTTTACACACACGTACGCACACTCATACACACGCAGGCAAGCAAGTCAGCTGCTACTCCAACAACAACAACAACAAATAATAATAAAGTGTCTCTGGCGCTGGCGCCTTATCAACACGCACACCCATGCACGGCGGCCTTTAAGAATTTTAATAGAATTAAATAAACGTTGAAAATGATACGAAGGAAATTAGCAAACAATTAGAGTGTAAGGGGCAAAAAAACAAAAAAAAAAAAGTGGAAGACAGACAGGCAGAAGAAGTGAGTGAGAAAAGCAAGAAAAATTAGAGGTTATAATATAAATAATGCGCGCTAAGCTTTTTGACATGATACGAGCGTGAGTAGTCCATACATACAGCTGTGTGCTAGTGTGTGTGTGTATGTGTGAGTAGTGCATACGCAGACACACGTTTATGCATGTATTATGTTATGCTCTCCGCATACAGACGCACTGCCACGCAACTCACACAAAGGTAAACTCCAAAACAGAAGCAACGGCAGACAGGCAGAGCGTGTGAGACAGAGAGGCAGAGAGTGAGAGAGGGAGAGAGGAAGAGAGAGAGAGAGGCGGCATGCAGGGAGGGCACAGACAGCGAAAGCAAACCAAACCACAACACGACACTGTCACGTTTTTTCGCCGCCAACTGAGAGAGCGCACCAAAGAGAGTCACTCATAAGTCAGCCGATGACGGCGACGGCGACGGCGACGGCGACGGCGACGTCAACGACGCCCCCACATGTTCATGCTGCTGCTGCTGCTGTTGCTTTGGGCTCACGCGTTTGTCTTTGCACGCTCTCACTCTCGCGCACTCTCTCTCTCTCTCTCTGTGGCCCCCACGTGTGTAGTGCAAGCGCAGACACAACAACACGGTGGTTGTGCTAATTTATGTTGTTGTTGTTATTTGTGCTGCGCACTTGTCGGCTTGTTGTGGCTCTTTCTGGTTTGTTCTCGCCGAGCGCTGACAGCAACAGTGTAACTAATATGTTCACAGTTAGATTACTCGCAACGCTCTTCCTCTATTTGCTTGCTGTTCTTATTGTTGCTGTTACTGTTATTATTTCTCTTGCACTTTGACTTGATTGAAGCGTGTCTTATGTGCTGATTGGCGTTAAAAATTTGTTATTGTTACCCCTAATAGACGCATGCATATGTATGTATATGTATGTATGTATGTTTGTGTGTATTTATGTCATAGATCTGGGCTTGAAGGGCGCTCAGATGACGTCATGGAAGTTCATGCTGTTGATAAGTGTTTGAAACAGTTATGAAATTTCCATTAATTTAATCGAAAATTTGAATAGCGAGAATTTTATTATTATTCATACCAATTTAAGGCTTAGCCACAAATGACCTTGCCAAAGGCAACCCAAAACCCGCCGCCAATGCAATTTTTCAATGGCCAACCAAATGGCCATCAATTCTAAAGGTCAAAACACGCAACTAAACCAAGACTACAAAAAATAATAGTCGATTACAGGCATAAATTGAAAAGTTTGATCGATTAGAAGTTTGCGTGCGAGGCAAATGGGAGCAAGGGCTACGTCTGGCTGGACTAACTGATAAGTGGTTGAAAGCCAAACCGATTTGGATGCCAAGATATGACTTTAAAGTGAGCATCTATGTGTATAAACATATATATATATATATAATACTTGTAGATTATACTATCACTAACACACACACACACATAGAGGCTTGTCAGTTGTCTGACAAAAATAAAAGTCAAACAGCTAGTTAAAAATATACATGCATAAAAAAAGGCAAAACAAAGGAAACAGCTGCTGGTGCTAGACAGCGGTCTACCCTCTGACAGCTGCAGAGCAAGACGGTTAATATTTGGCCCACTGCCAGCATAGAGATCCCAAAGAGTTGGCCGCTAGAACCACAGCCAAAGCACCACCAGCAGCAGCAGCAGCAGCAGCAGCGTTTGGCATTCGAGCAATGCCAGAGGCGAAAGTGTTTTTCTTGGGTTGAAATAACAAAAAAAAAAAAAAAAAAACAAAAAACAAAATGCTGAAAAAATGCATTCATTTCATGCAACGTCAACTGCAACTGCAACTGCAGCATTACCATTGGCTGCTAACGAAATGCATTTCGACAATGGCTAAGCGAGCAATGTGGCGTATGCGTAATATGCCGCAATAGCTAAGGACAGCTGAGCGAGCGTGCGACTCTAGTCATAATTCCTGATCGACTAATGCCCATTGACCACACACACACACACACTTAGGCTTAATTACATCTATACCTATTGGCAGCGAAATTATGTCAAAAATTTGTCAATCGATGGACTGGGCGAAGGCGTTCGAAATTCTGGGCGCAGTTCTACACGTAATTCAATTAACCTTCAATGCAAATAACAATGGCAATGACCAAAATGTGTGTGGGAGGGGTATGTGTGTATGTGTGAGTGTAGAAAGAAGAAGAAGGAGAAACAGAAAATCAAAACGTAAACAGCACAAATAACGAGCAAGGGTGAGGAAAGTAAGGGAAAGCTGTAAAAAGTGAGCCATAAACTAATCAAGGAAATGTGAAAGTATATGAATTTGTGGTATATGGATATATATGTGTATATGTATATATATGTATATATATAAAATCTGATTTCTATATATACAAATACACAAATTATAACTAAAATAAGTTTAGCTGTCGCTATAAAATAAATAACGTATATAACGAATGCATCAAGTTAAGCCATATGATATACGATGTTTATGTATTCTATAATATTTACTAATTAGAAAGGGAACTTCAGGTTTAATATTTATTGATAGTACAGCTTGAGCTCTGTTTATAATGAATTGATATTTGTTTGGATGTAATAAGAGCTGAAGAAAAGAGTCTTAACAGACTCTATCCTATATCCATTGTACCCAGAGTTCCCATGACTGGGTTTAGGGTATACAAATTACAACAAAAAATCAATATTTTTTCAATTTATCAAGCGTTCTCTTCACTCTATCTGCCGATAAGGTCAACATTGTAACAACAGCAAAAATGTGCGATTGTGGCTTTAAAACTGTGCAAGATATAGTCATGCTAACAGCATGGGTGTATCTATTACTACTATCAGTCTGTGGAATGGCACATTAGTAATTAACTTGTCAATAGCAACTCAAATGTAATTAAAATGAAGTATTGAAAGTGAAAAGAGTATATTGGTTTTATGTTTGCCTGACTGTATGAATGCAAATTGAAATTGGATAAAGTTAAGCTCCTCTATTGATGGGCCATAAATGATATTCATATAATAATAATAATAATGATAAGCATAATAATAATAATTATAATAATAATAATAATAATAATAATAATAAAAATAATAATAATAATAATAATAATAATAATAATAATAATAATAATAATAATAATAATAATAATAATAATAATAATAATAATAATAATAATAATAATAATAATAATAATAATAATAATAATAATAATAATAATAATAATAATAATAATAATAATAATAATAATAATAATAATAATAATAATAACAACAATAATAATAATAACAACAATAATAATAATAATAATAATAATAATAATAATAATAATAATAATAATAATAATAATAATAATAATAATAATAATAATAATAATAATAATAATAATAATAATAATAATAATAATAATAATAATAATAATAATAATAATAATAACAACAACAATAATAATAATAATAATAATAATAATAATAATAATTATAAGTATAATAATAATAATACTAATAATAATTATAAGAATAATAATAATAATAGTAATAATAATGTCGCTTGACAACCTGCATGTCATATACCCACCATCTATATCTATATCTTCCAAAGTCTTAAGCTAGAACTCCGAAACATGAGTCAGTGAGGCAGTCTCCTCAGTGAAAACTGATCCACTCACGTGTTTACATGCGCTCAAGAAGCTGAAAGAGTACACAAAGTAATGCGTGAGAGCGAGATGGTGCCGCGAAATACACATGTATTTATATATTTATATAGAGTCGATTCCGTGGGTCAATTTGCAGACAAGTGTCAGCAAATTCTATGATTGAGCAATTGAGAGTCGTGTGTGTTTATGTTAACCAGCTCGAGTGAGTCCAAGTGTAAACAAGAATATGCTCAGCCAGTAAGACGACACTCGATATACACTTTAAGCTTAATATTCAATTTCTGTCATAACTTTTCACTTTTCCAATAAATTTATTTGATTTTTCTCGTATTACAGCGTGGAAATCGGCGAATCGGTGCGTGGCGAAGATGTTTACATTGTGCAGTCCGGTTCCGGGGAGATCAATGATAATTTAATGGAGCTGCTGATCATGATCAATGCATGCAAAATCGCATCAGCATCTCGTGTTACAGCTGTGATTCCTTGCTTTCCATATGCCCGCCAAGACAAAAAAGATAAGGTAGGTTTGCACCATAGGGATAGTAGCTCAGACTCTCTATAACATATAATACTATATAACTTTACTTAAACTCTTAAATTTATATAAACACACACACTCAATATATAAGATAAATAAAATGCAAAACTAGTTCGGATTTTTATAGCAACAATAAATAATGTGAAGGCAGTAAAGCATTGAACTGTCTAATGTTAATAACCCTAACTATATATATATATTTATACTATAATATATATATATATATATATATCTAATGTTAATATCTGTGTGTATTTTTCTTCTTCTTTTTGTTTTGCATTTTGTAATTTCAAAGTTTGAGTTTTTCTTTTATTGTTTTCCCCCCAAAAAACAACAACAACAACAAGAAAATGGTTGCAAGGAAGCGAAGCTGTTAAAAGAAAATCGTTAAAAATGTGGAAACCTTTATATTTTGTTTCCATAGAGCCTAGATAAATACTTAACATATAAATATTGTACAATTTTACTTATCTATATATATATAAATATTTGACTTTTTTTCTTCTTCAATTAATTATTTTTATGCCGCTGTTTTCAACAACTTTTGGTGTCTACTTCGCGTTCTCCCTCTCTCTGCCTTCCTCTCTCCCACTCTCTATCTCTCTCTCTCTCTCTGTTTATCTATGTGTAACTCTCGGTCGATCTCGCGGTATATATAAAACTATATCTACACTAGTTGCCGGGCGGTGAGGAGAAAGATGAAAACAAAGCAAAGCTTGCCAAGAAAAACTACGATTGGAAATTTAGGGTATTTAAAACTTTGAACAACAACAACAACTCGAACTCACATTTTCATTTTAAAGAAACCAACAACAAAAATATATATCTAATTTTCAATTTGTTTTGTTTTTCGTCGGGCAAATACAACTAAAAATTTTCTCATCCTCAACTCATTCAAGAATTCCAAAACCAAAACCAAAACCAACTTGCAACAATAATTTCTCACCTCGCTGGGCTCTGGGCAAACTCAAATTCAAAACTTTAAATAATTTGTGGGTAAACTAGAATATTTATATATATTCAACAAAAAAATGTTCGAAACAACAACAAAAAAGGTTTTACAATATTTTAGCTTTTGTCTTTTATGTTTAATACACGTGCTGCATGAACTAACTAAAAGACGGATTAAAAAAAAAAAAAAAAAAACTATAAAAACTCAAGAAAAACTGCAATGAAAAGCGCTTTTCAAATTACATTGTTACCAAATTTATATAATTATTTTTTGATTATTTTTGAATAAATTTTGAATTGGCTGAAGCAAAAACTACTAGAAAATTTCCACATTTTTCTGCTCAAAAATCTTTTCGTACAAATTGAAAATTTCGAAAAATTTTTCTGTTTGTTTTTTCGAGCGGCGCCGCTTCATTGCAACAAAAATATATGATTTAATACTTATATTAACACAATATTTATATTATTTATTCCTATACTAGAACTGCCCGTTTTGCTGTCTGCTCGTTAATTTGTCTTGTGGCGTTATAATATATCATACTATATATATCCTATATATGTGTGTGCTTATATATAATTTGTTATTGCACTTCTTAGCACCTTGCATTCGTGTGTGTTTTCAGTTACAAAATAATATGTTAAAACCGGGTTCAATACAATCTGCAAACTGATAAGCAATACGACGTCTGCCTAGCAACCAGATAGAGTCTGTCCTCAATCCATTGAAAATGAATAAATATTTTTAAGGCAGGCAGAAGACGACATGAGTGACCCTATAGAGTATAATATATATATATATTCTTGATCAGTTCAAATATCCCTTTTCTGCCCCGTGTTGATTCCAATTTCCAGACTTTTCCCTCATTTGTTTATTAAAACAATCCCAATTCGATTTATTGATTACCCATTAGTAACGTCATTTATTTAATTTGACGTCAACTGGTTTGGGGGTCTTACGTAGTGCCCAGCGCTCTATCTCTCTATCTGTTTGTTGTGCGCTTGAACCCGGTCAGATCAACAATTGTGCATATAAATATATATATATTATAGAATATATATTTTTATATTGTGCATTATTTTTCCTGTAATTTTTCCACTTATTTTCGTCAACGAGACGAGCTGCTTAATCTATAAGAAAAGTGCAGTGATTTGAACTCGAAATGCGTTTCTTGACCTTGTACGATTGTCTGATTGCTTTGAGTTATAATTATATTACAATTGTAATATAGGCTGGGACTTAGAGAGTATAACTAGCAAAATTATATACTTTTTTTTGTATTTTGAATTGTCGAGTAAAATCAAAGTCTTGATCTTAACTTAATTTTTCCAAATAAAATTCTTCTAAATATATTCTATAACTGTCTTTCTGCAAAGTTATTCCTGAGAAGTTCTTAAAGTTTACTCGTTCTACCCCATCCACAAGTTTTAATAACCTAAAATTATACTTAGTAATACTAACTAACAGATCTAGCACCAATTCTTGCACAATCTAAATACAAAATTTATGTATTTCCTTCCTGCATTTTGTTTTCTTTTAAATATACAATTTTCAAGTTTTTCTTTACATTTTTAATTTCTGTAAATTTTTTATTTAAATTTGCTTAAAAAGAAAAAAATAAAAACAAAACTTTGTCTAGAATATCTCACTCAAACAACTTTTCGTTTCTTCTTTTTCTTTTTCTCTACTTTCATTTGTGTTTTATTTATCAAACAACTTTTATGAGCCAAAAACAAACCAAAAAACAAATTACCAAATACAAAAAAAAAAAATCTCTGTTAAATAAATGTGCTTAGGAGTTTTCACCCAGACAATATACTGTGAGTAGTTATGCTAGCGGGTCTAAGCTTTACGTTTTACTTTTAACTCTAGCTACCAGCGACAAATATATCTTTAATCTTTAATCTATAAATACAAAAAATAGCTTAAACAATTTTTTAAATATTTTTTAAAGCAGTTTTTTTTTTAATTTATATTTTTTCAGTTTGTGAATTGCCTTGTAATAGTTTGACTAATATTAGTACATATTTTATATATAAAGTTTGCATGTTAGCTTATTTTTGTCAGACTATTCTTAGTAAATATATTAATATAATATATATAATATATTAACTAAAACTTTTATTCTGGTGCGCACTCTCATTGATGATCTGCACACACACCTACCTCTCTCTCTCTCTCTCTCTCTCTCTCTCTGTCTGTCTCGCTCTCAATTGATCATTATTGTCCTTTGTGTTTGTCGAAAGTCTTCGTTTTAGTTTTTGTTTTTGTACCCATTGGAACGTTACACTTCTGTTTGTGTATATATATCTATATAACTATCTGATATATTTATATATGTTTTTTGTACACATGGTTAACTCTCATAATAAGCTCTATATATATATATATATATACACTATGATTTAAGATTATTTACTATCTACGCTAATGATATACATGATTCTCTTCTATATTTTCTACGCTGGCCCATGCACAGAGCCGTGCGCCCATCTCGGCGAAGCTGGTCGCTAATATGCTATCAGTGGCCGGTGCGGACCACATTATAACCATGGATCTGCACGCCTCACAGATTCAGGTGAGCCTCACATCAATCACAATTAAGTGGGTGGGGGCCAAAACTCAACAATTTCGTTTTATTTTATTTTTTGGTTTCCTTGCCAATGGGAAAATGCCAAAAATTAATTTAAGAAAAATAATAAAAAGGTGGATAAAACATATATAGAATGTAGAAATTATGATCTGTGCGCGAATGTCTCGTGTCCATGTCTCCTGAATGTCCGTGCAGTTGCTCCTCAATCATTGGCTAAATACTTGGTTTGGGTGGAAGAGGTTCGTCGGCGATCGACGTCTGCATGGAGATGATGCGCACCGAGAGTGTGGACAGATGGTCGAGCAGCTGGTTGATGCGCTTCTCCTTTTCGAGTAAGATCTTCTCGAGGTATTTCACCTTCTGGTCGAGGGACGCTATGTACATCTCCTTCTCGTTCTCGTTGACGCGCAGCTGGTCCTTGTAGTTGGCACAGGTGGCTCTCAGGTTGTGCGGCAATTGGGCATTGGCAGCGACCGCCTGCAGATCCATCTGCGACTGTGTGGAACTCTCTGACGCGCTTATATCGTTCGGTGAGAGAAACGGACGAGCATCGCACACCGTCTGTGTGGAGATCTGTGAATGCGTCTTCACTTGACTCGTCTTTGTAGACGCCTCGCGGGATTGCGATCGAGCGTCGCGCGATGAGAGCGGCCGGCCCTTGGTTGGAGATGATCGACGTGAGCTGAGCTGTATGCCATCCCGCTCGATGCGCATCAGATGAAAGAGCAACGAGCGTATGGCATTCAAGTCGCCCGAGGCGAGCAGCTCCAGGGCCGGACGCATCAGGATCATATTCGTTTTACGTAACACATTCAGACTAAATGTCTCCCAGTTGAGTAGCTTCTTGGCCAACTGGCCGTGGGACGTGTAGTGCTTCATGTTGACCAGCTTGCCGACGACGTCCTTGAAGAGCACCGCCATGTTGACCACATCGGATAGATCGCGTCGGGTGCGATGATTCAATTCGATCTTCTTACCGACCAGCCACGTGTCCAGCTCCTGGTGCTCCTCGGTCGACAAAGTGCGCAAATTCGACATCCTTTCCGTTCCGTCCGCTTATGGCATACGCTTGCATTAGCATTAGTTATATGTATACATATATATACACATATACATATGAGGAAATATGTATATATATATATATATATACACACGAAATATATGTTGCTAGATATCGAAGTGAAAGAGAGAAACGTTCAATTTGTTTGTGCTGTTGTTTGTTTAGAAGTTTATAGCCAGATATTGGAACGAAAGGTTTTTGGGAATACAAATTAGCTGAGAGTAGAAAAACAATTTTTGTGGAGCAAATGCGGTGACACAATTGTGCCCAGTTGCTATATCAACTGCTATGATTATATTTTCTATAGGGTTTCTTCGATATACCAGTTGATAATCTCTATGCCGAGCCGGCGGTACTCAAATGGATCAAAGAGAACATTCCCGAATGGAAGAATTCGATCATTGTATCGCCAGACGCAGGCGGCGCCAAGCGGTAAGAGTCACAGTCACAGACTCACTATACATATATATATATATATATATATATATATATATATATATATTCTATATATATTCTATATTTATCTACAAATTGCTTGCAGTGTTACCTCGATAGCGGATCGCCTGAATGTGGAGTTCGCGCTGATACACAAGGAGCGCAAGAAGGCCAATGAGGTGGCCTCGATGGTGCTTGTGGGTGATGTTAAGGATAAGATTGCTATATTGGTGGACGATATGGCCGATACATGCGGCACCATAGTGCATGCGGCCGATCGTCTGGTAGAGGCGGGTGCCACCAAGGTAGGTTCCAGCTGACTTAGCTTGGGCTAATTATTAGCTTAATTCATTATTCTTGCCTCGGCCCAGGTTTATGCCATATTGACGCATGGCATTTTCTCGGGTCCGGCGATTTCGCGCATTAACAATGCCTGCTTCGAGGCGGTGGTGGTGACCAATACCATACCGCAGGATGGGCATATGCGTGATTGCCCCAAAATTCAGGTGAGTTGGCAAAGCTTGCCATATCGAACTAGCGCTATAACACCCTCTCTCTCTCTCTCCCACTCTCTCCTAGTGCATCGATGTGTCTATGATGTTCGCTGAGGCTGTTAGACGAACACACAATGGCGAGAGTGTCTCGTATCTCTTCTCAAATGTTCCATATTAAATGCAACAGCAACAACTACAACAACAACAACAATCATAAGAAGAAGAAGAAAAACAACAGCAACAGCAACAGCAACAACAACAACAACAAATTGCAAATAATCAATAGAAATTTATTTGATAGCATCTTTTTGCCATTCATTCATCGTTATATATATATATTTTTATTAACTATTAACTATGAGATAAACAACAACAAGAACGCGTCATTATGTAATTATATAAAGTAGCATAAAGTATATAAACAACAATTGCACACTTAATTGCCTTCAAAACAAACAAACAAACAAACAAAACATTTTTTTCTATTTGTTAAACAATTTCGTTTTTCTTTAAAAAATTCGCATTTTGTAAAAGATTATCAGCTCTTAGAGAGAAAATTAGTTGTATAGATTATATAGTTAAAAGAGAGACACTCACACACATAAACACACACACACACACACACACACACAAACTGTAATTTTACACTGTGCAACAAGAAAATTTTTGATGTTCCCCTAAAATAAGTTTTGATGAGAAAAAATGCTTTGCAAGTTCAAATCGAAGAAGAAAAACAACAAACTAAAAATTTTTAGTAAATTTAAGTAAATAAGTAAACTAAAACAAATACAATTGAAAAGAAAATTTAGCAACTAGACGTTTAAAACAAACAACAACAACAACAACAACAACAACAACAAACAACAACAAAAAAACTACAACAAAAAATAAAAAAAAAATTTAAAAGAAACTGAAAAAAAACTTTTTATTTTTTAATTATATTACTTAGATTATTATATATTATTAATAATTATATATTATTATTATTTGAAAATTTTTTATTTGTTATATGTTAAAAATTTTTAATATTTAAAAAAAATAGTTTTTTGCATATTAGTTACTCAATATTTATTCAGTTTTTATTTGCTTCATTTAATCGGGTTCCTTTATTGATCCATAGATCTACACATAATATATAGTATATTATATACATATAAGACTTACGTATATGGAAATATATAAATACAATACTTGAATTTTAGGTAGGGCTGATTAGCAGTTGTCGGGCACGACAGAGCCCGGGAAACCAGTTCATTGATAGTATACTAAAGAATAATACTTATCTAGGTTTGTGTTTACAATTTAAAAGGAATCTTTACGGATATGTTGCTACGGAACTCATATATATAGATCTATTGAGGCGGCTGGGATTGGGTTGAGTTGAATGGCATGGATATTAAGGATAGGGAAAGGCTGGTTAGAATTCGGCGTACTCCTCGTCTGCCTCCTCATCGTTGTTCAGGCCCACTTCGTTGAAGTCCCGTTCGAGCACCGCAATATCCTCTCGAGCCTCGTTGAACTCGCCCTCCTCCATGCCCTCGCCCACATACCAATGGACGAAGGCGCGCTTCTTGAACATCAGATCGTATTTGTAGGCCAGGTTGGCGAAGGCCACGCTGATGGCCGTCGTGTTGGAGAGCATGCAGCAGGCGCGAGAGGTGGGAGCCAGATCGCCATCCTGGACAAAGGCCGGCTTCTCGTAGTTGATGCCGATCTTGAAGCCCGTGGGACACCAGTCAACGAATTGGATGTGCCGCTTGGACTTGATAGCCGAGATCGCAGCGTTCACATCCTTGGGCACCACATCGCCACGGAAGAGCATGCAGCAGGCCATAAACTTGCCAGCGCGAGGATCGCACTTGACCATCATGTTGGAGGACTCGAAACAGGCGTTCGTTAGCGTGGTGATCGCGTGCTGCTCGTGGGCAGCTCGATCCGCTGACATCAGCGGGGCATAGGCGACCAGTGGGAAGTGGATGCGAGGGAAGGGCACGAGATTCGTTTGGAACTCATTGAGATCCACATTCATGGAGCCACTGAAGCGCAGCGAGGCAGTCGTCGAGCTAACTATTTGGGCGATCAGGCGATTCAGATTGTTGTACGCCGGCCTGTCCACGCCCAGTTTGCTTTTGCAGATATCATAGATGGCCTCGTTGTCCACCATAAAGACGCAATCCGCATGCTCCATGGTCGAGTGTGTCGTCAGTAGCGCATTGTACGGCTCCACCACGGCCGTGGACACTTTTGGCGAGGGATAGACGCCAAAGTTGAGTTTGCACTTCTTGCTGAAATCATTGGACAGTGTCTCCATGAGCAGCGAGGTGAAGCCGGAGCCAGTGCCGCCGCCCATCGAGTTGAAGATGAGGAAGCCCTGCAGACCGTCGCATTGCTCCACAATCTTTTGCAGTCGCGTTTTCACCCGGTCGAGCACATCCTTGCCAATCGAATAGCGGCCACGGGCAAAGTTATTGGCCGCATCCTCCTTGCCGGAGATCAGCTGTTCCGGATGATACAGATGCCGGGTGACGCCCGTGCGCACGCTATCGATCACCGATGGCTCCAGGTCCACAAAGATGGAGCGCGGCACCTGCTTGCCATTGCCGGCCTCCATGAAGAAGGTGTGTGCATCATTGTCTGAGCTGGGTTGACCCACACTGGAGCCGCGGCCACTCTCCATTTGCTGCGCCTCCGTTTTGCGACTACCATCCAGATTGATGCCATGCTCCAGCAGATACAGCTCCCAGCATGCGTTCCCGATCTGCGTGCCGCATTGCCCAATTTGTATGGAAATGACTTCGCGCTTTAAATGAATTTTCAAATCAATTTGTATTCACAGTGTGTGCCAAGACCAATCATTTATTTAGCTCGCTCACCATTGTTTCGTATGCCCAATTTACAGTTAATTAATATAAGCAAAAAAAAAAAAAAACAATTTAAAATCAAAACCTTCGTGAACAACGCGCAAGAAATTCAAATTGAATTTCTTTCGATGGCCACGTTGCAGAACAAAATGGCGGCAGCGATGGCGCTGGATGGATGCCGTTAGAGCGAATGGCGCAAATGCGAACTGTCACAAAATGCAGAGTTGCATCAGCGATCGCAATGGAAGGGCTCAAAACTCGACTAGATCAGAGTTGCAAAATGCAGGACATTTAATTGCCTTAGAGATGGAACTGCATGGAATGCACAGAAAGCTTCCAATTCGCTGTAGAGTTGCATTTGCGATCGCAATGGAATTGGTTTGAAACTTGGCTAGGTCAGAGTGTCAAAATGCAGGACAAATTGCCTTAGAGAGGGATTAGCAGAAAGTCCCATTTCGCTTCAGAGTTGCAATCGCAATCAACAGTTGGGTTTAAAACTCGACTAAGGCAGCGTTGCCATATGCATTACATTTAATGAGTGTAAGGATTGGGAACGTGAAGAGTTGCATTGCCGATCAGCACGGGTTTGAAACGCAACTTAGACAGTGTTCCCATATGCAGGGCATTTAAAGGCCATCAAGGTGCGGCTGCTCAGCTCTCAAAAAATTTCAAAACTTTTTATGGGTGATCAGCCGTTGGATTGAAACTTGACTAGGCCACTGTTGCTACGAGGAAATTTAATGAGCATTGTGGTATGCATATGCTAAACTTAAAATAATTTGAAGTGCAGTGTAAAATAAATTCCTTGTTCCTTGTCGAAATGGCAACTTAAGTGTAGATTGAATAAATAGAAATAGTTTGGGAGGAGGCAGACTAATCCTTGCGCACGCCTGGCGGCAGCGTCACATCAAACACAATGGGCGCATTGTTGGGCAAATAGTTGATGTCGCACGTGGAGGCATTCACATAGATGATCCTGCCGTCGCTCGTTATGCCATATCCTTCGTGGACATGGCCAAACACATGGTATTTGGGCTTAACTCGTTGCTGCACTGTGCTCAGCAGCTCCACACAGCCGGCTCGCACGCCAGAACAGCAGAGATCCCCATGGCCAACCGGAGGCGTGTGGGTAACTAAGATGTCCACGCCCGCGGGTATTTGATTCCATTTGTCCAGGCAGGCAGCACCTCGCGGCACATTAAACGCCCAGCGACAAAACTCTGGCTGCCAGGGTGAACCGTAGATGCGCACGCCCCACAGCTCCAGCAGCTCATCCTCTAAATACGTGCAATTGGTTAAGGCCTCTCGTATATTGGGCGTGTTTACGGCGCTCTCCATACTCTGCTTATCATTGCCCAGCGTGGGCAAATCGTCTAAAATACTCATGCCAGTGTGTTTGGAGCTGGAGAGAATACAGAATATATTAGAAAAGAAGTCTAAACATTGCTAGCTTCATTCATACCGGTCTGCATGCGCCTGGCCCTTATTCTGGAAGGGATGCGTGAAGGTGCGATCGAAGCTGAGCTCATGATTGCCCGCAATCACAATTTTGTGCCTGTGTGGCAACGCTCCGATCCAATTGTTGAACTCCACAACCTCTTGCAGCTGGCCACACTTGGTGAAGTCGCCGGCGTGTATGAATATATCACCATCGGGTATATCGAATTTGATGTAAGGCGTTAGGGAATGGGTATCGGACATGCAGACGACGCGCGCCTTGTTCGGCGCCACCGTTGTGGTCGGCGGCTTCATGACAACCTTGATGACCCGCTGGCTTTTGCTGATCTCATTCCAGGCGGCGGTTGGGTCGCTGGTTAACGGATGTACCGCAAGAGGCAACGCAGCCATTGTTGGTGCAGCGTTCACGGCTATTAATACAACATTGATAGTAAATAATGCTGATAAGTACACTGGAATTTGCGGTTTTTTAACTAAATAAACACCGATTCGCCGAAAGATATAGATAACGCAAAAGCGTGCAAAACAAAAATTGAGAATCAGCTGTTGGCCAGGGCTGTCAAGCCAAAAAAAAGAAAAAAAACAAAAATATTTACAAGAAAATTTTGGTCAAATAGTGGCAGCTGAATAAGTTATTAAAAAAGTAAATAAATACTAATCATTTTATATATGTAGTGTTACTCATACAATATAAAATAATATGCTGATTTGCACCAACCACAGTTTGTGACGTCATTGCTCGATTGAAGTTCCGCGTCGTTAGGTGGCAACGCTGCATGCCAAACAAAAAACAGCTGTGCCTGCTGACTACTGTATCTTCTGCTTCTTCTTCGTACCACTCACGTATTGAACATTTTTCTCGTTTAGACAAATACTGAAATTGATTTGCAATACGCCAATAATTGCATTTAATTGTGTTTCCATATACTGCCAAGTGCCAGTGCCGTTGCTCGCCGCCGTCGCCGCGTCAGGGACGTGCGAGCAGAACTGTCTGCTCATCGAGAAAACAAAGATGGCAGCCACTTAGTGTATTAAAAATTGTGTACGCAAGTGTTTTGGGCTCTGAAAAGCAGGCATGGAACAATCATTGGAGCTCCAGCCACAGCCGGATGCATTTCTGGATGGGCTCAGTGCAGGTACGAGTATTGCAGGTGAGTTCTATTTTGGTGCTGAACTCAATTAGCTCTGCCTGGGCGCAGCCCCGTTTACTTTATTTTGTATTTTTCTTAATTGCCGCTGACGTCGCTGCTAATTGTTTACGCCCACCGTATCAAGTGTGCATTTTTATCTGTTTTGTGTGCGTGTGTGTTACCACCTGGCACCTCTTGCAACTACCTTAGTGCTCTGCGTCGGCGCTTTTGCCTCTGGCTGTTTATTTCCTCGTTTCTTAAGTGATGATTCACTTTGATTGCGCCTGCTCCGCGCTCTCTATACACAAACAGCCAATCCATTTGCATTTGCCTCTTTTAGTGTGAGTGTGTGTGTGTGTGGCCATTGTTCTGTGACTCTGCTCTTTATTGAGCTTTGACATTGGTTGCCTGTTATTTACCGTTGCCACTTACAGTTGAATATGAGCGCATATTGGGCTCTCCTTCGCACACACACATTGAGTGCTGAGAGCAGGAGAGTAAAATTGCAAGGTACTAAAAATTGAGAGGTGATCACCAATACATGCATATTTCGGCACTGCATTGACCTAGACCTAGTCGTAAATTTATAATGAGTGTGTGTGAGTGACACACACACACTCAAATGTGGATGTGTGCAAGTGTGGTCGCTCTTCTCTTAATTCGCTGTGATGGCATTTCATTCACAAACATACAATGGACGCTGAAAACATAAACCTTGATAATGACATTCACAATGGGCAAGAGCGTCAGTCAGTATGGTCACAACCTCTGGCACTTGTCCAACGGTTGTTCTCAGCTGCAAAATTAGAAGGAGAAAACTAAATTTCGCCGCTGCTCGCCAAAAAGTCAAATGTCGAGTGAGCTCTGAGTGTGGGGCACCTGTGCCAATTGCATAAGTTGTGCGATTCTAGAGCTCAGTCTCAGTTTGTAGTCGTCGCAGTTGTCGTCGCCGTTGCCTTTGCCGTTGCCGTTGCTGTCCTGAGCTCATTTGTTTGCCAACGCGCCAAGTGTCAAGTTGCAGTGCGTCGTTCTCTTTGACTTGCGTTGGTTCTTCCTTTTTGTTTTTTTTGTTTTTCTAACTGTTTCTTGTGTGAAGGCGCGTTCCGGTCGCGTGTTCGTCATCGCGTGTGTTTTTTGCGTTTTGTTTTTGCTTTCGGCAATTTATATGGCGTGGGCGTGATGTAATTTGCAATAAAACCCGTTAACTAACACTTATAGGCGCGCAGCCAATTCCAGGGAGTGAGAGAGGGATAAATATACGAAATAATGTGCTAATTCCCAAAACTTTTTCCTTTTTAAATTGTGTTTCTCTTCTTTTTTTATGGCTTCCATAGTTAATAATCAAGTTGGTTGTTTATTGTTACAAAAATTGTACAGTTGGCATGATTAGCAAAGCTTTGCGAAATCGAAAACAAACAAACAAAAATTGCAAATATTTGTTTAGAAATTTGCGCACTCAAACAAAGCAAATACAAAGATGATTTATGTAATAAACAATTGGTTTGCGGGCGAGAGAACGGGTTACACAATGTGTAAGCCGCGACGCTTTTTTGCTAGCCTTCAATTGTGCATTTGTATGCGATTACGCATACGCAGCGTACTACAAAAATTACGGAACTATTTGTGTTTGTGTTAAGTGCCATAACAACCTACGAACTGCCTTGTTCTCAGCTAATTGCATCGCTTTTATCTAATTTATGTTAATATACGAAATATTAGTGAAAACAAAGCAGAACAAATGCAAACAACAACAGCTATAAATAATGCCAATCATTGTGTTTCACGCTGCTGCAGTCGGCGTCGCCGTCGCAGTCAACGTCACTTGCTCAGCTGTTTGAGTTGTTACTTTTTATTGCTGTGCGGCTTTTTTCCAATTCGCCGCTCACAACAGCTGTTTCACACATACAGACTTGATGCGCTCTCTCTCACTCTCATTCTCTCTGTTTCTGGTGTTTAATCATAATTTTAAATATACAATAATCGTTTGTTTTGATTTTGTGCTTTCAATTTGCGAGCGCGCGCTATGTGCGCTCTGCCTGTTTTTTGTTTTTGCTTTACGTTTGATTTTTATTATTTTTATTACTTATTGCTCGTATTTGTTGTTGTGGTCGTCGCTGCCTTTCGCTGCTGCCGCTGCCGCCGCTGATTCTGGCGCTGCTTGGAACTTTTTTTTGGGCTTCGCGCTTTTTCGCCGCAGTCGAAATTAGTCGTCGCCAGAGTTCGCCTCGCCTTTAGCATTTTACGTTTTCGTATTGAGATTTATATACACACACATACATATGTATATATATATATAAATATAAATTCTGTTTTTGTTTTAGCCGACAGAAATTGTGTTTTGTGTGCGATGTGAACGTGAAGATATATGCGCTGCACACACACATATAAATATATAAATGATCGCGCAAATATATAAATAAATGCGTTAAATTGACTCGAAATTGTAATTTGACAAGCGAATTTTTGTTGTTGCTGTTGTCATCAGCGTCGTGTGTCGATTTCAAATTCAAAACGCTGAGCTCATTTTTTTTGAGACGCCTTTAAACTGGCTCATTAGCATAAAAAAGCATTATAAATCTGAATTTCGAAATAAAGCTGTGAAAATTACAAATAATCGTTAATATTTATATTTATAGTTTATATATGAGTGACGTCTAAATGTTAACGAACAGCTGAATTTGCTGTTGTTGTTATTTTCGTTTTTATACGCGATCTAATCTCGGCCCGCAAGTCTTTAAATACGTTCGCTTTTGTGGTGACACATTTATGAGCTGTATGGCCTGTTCTTATCAACAACAACAACATCAACGCAACAGCAAATAATCCTGAAAAAAAACGACGCAAAATTAATTACAACTCATAAATATAATTTGTATTTAGATAGAGCAACAAAACTCACGTGCCTCTAATTACGTGTACTTACAAATACCAACGTTTATTTAATCACCTGCCGCCTTTCCACTATAGAGAGAGAGGGAGAGAGAGAGAGAGGGAGAGAGAGAGAGAGAGAGAGACACACATACACCCACAACACAAGCAGAATTATTATTCTGCCAATTATTCTCCACTTACTATTGTTGTTGTCGTGTTTAAACGTTGGAAAAACTGCCCGAGCATCATTTTCCTAGCTGTGATTATTTTACAAATTTATGCGCCAGTTTCATGTTATGGAACTTTCAATGGACACCAAAAAAACTAAAAGGTAACAAATATAGTAGCCAAAGCAACAAAACACTTATCATAAATATCTGTCCAGCATATTGACATTTAAATATTATCTGTTTGGGTGGCAGAAGGAAGATATATATATATATATATGTATATAAATATATATCTGCCTATATAAGAACTGCTGAGAAAAGCTCTCGCTATTTTTGTTTTATGGCTTCTGATGGCCCATTTGCGCCTGGCTGAGCTCTCTAAATGGTTCATCATTTTGTCTAACACAAAATCAATAAAAAATTCAAATCAATTCTAAGAAAATTTTTAATGTGTTTCTATGGCTTTTTCCAGTAAGTTCAACTGTTTTTGATTCGTGCAAATTGTCTGATAATCTATAGAGAAACCCACACAAATCATAAATTTTTAACTGTAATATTTTATAAAAGTACCGATAGGCTAGCTCGACTAGAAAATACCCCAATTGTAGATCTGTTCAATACCAATCAATTACGAAGATCTAAAAATATTTGAAATTATATTCAAACAAAATATTAATAAAGCTAAATAGGAGTTTCTTCTATGACAACAACAAAATTCACATCTTGAAGTCCATTGTACCCTGTCCATACATTTTTAATTGGTATTTACACAACTTACTTGCAATGTTTTTGTTCTTTTTGCTGATTTTTCAAATTTTTCAAAACAAAAATTGCGCATTTGGAATAAAAAAAGAAGAAGCAGATGAAATATGTTTCGTTTTGCTTGCGCTGCAGTTCTTTAACTTTTGGCCCACTGAAATTGGACGAGAGAACCGGAGACATTGGCTAAGTGGTGCTGGGGCAGCAAGAGATCAGGCGAGGAGAGATTCGTGTTCGGTCGCATGTCTTTGCCAACTTGTTGTTGTTGTTGTTGTAGTTTTATTAAATGACACATCCATAGCGCATTTAAAACAAGAATTTCAGTTTGTTTCCATTCGTTTGCTTTACTTTCGCTTTTAGCGAGCTTCTTCTTCATTTTGATGGGATGCGAGCGTGTTAATACGTTATTAATAATATACACAAACAAATGGGGAGAATCTGTCTTTGCTGTCGGTTTGGATTTTGTATTTTTAACGCAATTTTCCATATTTTCTGCGCATTTGTATACCTATTGAAAACGAAATGAAATGGGGTATGAAAGAGTTGTGGAATTTTGGTTTGTTTCTCTTTGTATTATTCTCCTTCTTTCATTTTCCATTCTGCCTTCTTATGTCTTACTCAGCCTGCGTTAAGAACGCCTCTCTTTACAATTCTCAAATGTGTCATGCAAGCATTACAGGGTAACAGTTTGTCATTTCTGCTGAATAGCCACACATATATCAATTCTTATCTTGTGTTTTCCAGCTCTCTGATGTGGCGAACATGTTTAGATAATGAGGAACGAATATAAGGCTAAATTTTATTGAATGTGGAAAGAGAGAAAATTGAATTTTCATTTGATTTCGTAAACTTTGCGCAATTTTCATGACAGCTGGGCAGGTCGTCTTATATACAAACATATATATATTATGCATATACATATATATATATATATATATATATATATATATATATATATATATATAATATATATATATATTTATATGTATATATATTTAGTATATCGACTTGCGTAGTCTTTTAAAAAGTTTATTAATTATTCAGTGACAGTGCAAACCTTTGCCCTGAACTTTGACTGTGACCTTTATGTGTCGTGCGAGTCCTTCGAGTCCTGTGGAACAGCTGACGGTCATGTGTCGGCATTGGGCAATGCCTGCCGCACTCCCAGCAAACGTTTTCCTTTTTACCATTTATTATTTATATTACTTTTAGCTGCAGGTAATGGAAAGGCTTGCTCGCTTGGCTGTAGCCTTAATGACAGCTTAAGGACAACAACAGCAAAATGTTCGAATTGAACTTGAAATTGCGACTAGGTATCCTTTTAATACATGCAAAGTTATTGATTTAGGCGACGAGCGTGACGTGAGCTAACTGTTAACTAAAGGCTTTGCTAGGGCCTTTAAAGTGACGCAAAATTGGTTGAATGTTATTAAAAATGTATTGGATTTGTTGAGGTAGAAATTGATAATGAAGTTTAAGAGCTTTATGAGTTTTATGACTATTGTTTGATTCACACATAGTTAACAGTTTTATTATCAATTTTTATTTGCCATCAGATTTCATTTAACTTCTGAGGAGGCGCTTTATTATGATCTTAATGCTTGTGTTTGATATTTATTTTAAGCTTCCCCTTGGATTGCTGTTTTCCTGTAACATTTCAATTCGTCGAATAAATGACTGAATATTTTATAACAAACGTGAACTTCACTGGAAATTGAAATAGGCCAGACAATGCTTTATATGAGGACATACATATATATAAATATATGTATGAAATGGTGAAATTGGGGTTTCGCTTGAATTGATATCAAAAGGTGTTTGTTCTTTGAGGTATGTTGTTGTATGAGGATGAACATGCTTTATTTAGACCTTAGCTACGCATGTATGGAAAGATTGATGTCGTCATTAAAAATAAAAAAACGAAACGAATCGAATCGCAGTCTCAACTTTTCGATACTATATATATATATGAATATATGTATATATTTTTGCTAGACATGCGATATGCCGATAATGAATTTATGTTCCATGCATCGTTAACATTTTCTAATTAAGATACAAGCTAACAAATGAACACACATCAGGAAATGGACTTTTAACGATAACGGGCTAGAGACGAACTATGGAGTAGGGTATCTATAGGGAATTTCTCTGCTGTGCAACCTGTTTGGGCTCAACAAGTTACAACACACCCACAAAAACCGAACAACACATTATGCTGATGAGATAATAATATTTTCTATTTGCAGATATGATTTGCTAGGCGCGTGTTAACGACATACCAACAAAATAAATAAATATATTTTGGGTAAAAAAAAAAAAAAAAAAAACAAATCATAATTGTTGAGTAAACAAACTTTTAACATACTCATAAGCTTTGTTGTTGTTTGCTAAAAGGCTAAAAGGGTAGCTCGCAGTGCCGACGCAATAAATGAATCATTTTGTAGACACATTTTTATATTGAGTTCCATTTCTGCGTATTGATAAGAGTGAAAATCCATAAATGACTGATATTATTGTATGACTCTTTTTTTCTGCTCTCCCCAAAGGCACAAATCAAAACCCAAATGAGCAACACGTGAGCGGCGAGGCCGCCACAATTGTTGTTGGCGGTGGCGCGTCGGCCCTTGGCTCACCAGCTGGCGGCAGTCCCAATGCGACAACAGCAACAGTTGCAGCAACAACAACAACAGCTGCGGCAACAGCCACAGCTGTGAATACCACGCCCACAAAGAGCCCACAGCGCAGTGTCTATCATGAAGATCTTTATCATGCTGGCGGCGATAACGTTGATAACGAGGCACAGCTGGAGGCAAACGGCTCACCCGCTCAGCGTCATTCCATAAACTCCAGTGAATATACCTCAACGCCCAAGTTAGGACGCATTGGGCTTAATGGTGCAGCCGCAGCAGCAGCAGCCGCAGCAGCATCATCCGTCTCCGCTTCAGCGTCTGCCAATGGTAGTGGCACCACATCGCCCATAAATTATCAAATACTTGGCGAGGAATACCCTTACAGCATAGAGTATGAGTCACATCAGCCACAGCAGCAACAGCAATACCCACACCAGCAACAACAGCAACTTTCGGTGACTAATCAGGAACAGTCCGGTGGTGTTCAAGCCACGGCCACCATCAGCTACAGCGCCAATCGTCAGAGTTACGCCTCACCTCCAGCTGCATTGCCGCCTTTGATCATACCACAACGTCAGTCGCTGCTGCCTTGGGGCGCACATTCGCGCAGCTCAATTATAAACGTGCTGCCCAGTTACACGCAGGCCGAGATGCATGCTTTGGCGGCCAGTGTGGCTAGTGTTGAGCTGACAGCTCCGCGACCCGGCGAAATAGTCATGCGCAATTTGTTTAGCGATTTCACTGCGCAGGCGGAAAAGAAAATCGAGCTGGTAATGCTGGAGAGCGCCGATAAGAATCTATCGAAGTTGCTGCAACGGGGCGAGGATCAGCAATTCGATCAGTTGCTCTCCGCACTGGGCTCTGTGGCCGAGCATTGTTTGCCTTCGCTGCTGCACACGCTGCTCGCCTGGCATCGTCGCCAGCTGTCCGATATGGAGATTAAGAACGACCTGAAGAAACCAGCGTCGGGCAGCAGTGTTCAGTCCGTGAACAAGACCAGCGTGGATCTAGACTTTCAGCTGCAGCGTCGCGAGTCGGCGGTTGAGTTTATATTTTGTTTGGCTCTGATTGAGATACTCAAACAGCTGCCGTTTCATCCGGGCCACGAGGATCTGGTGCGCAGCATCGAGAATCTGGCCTTTAAGCACTTCAAGTATAAGGACGGCCTGCAAAACAACCCCAACGGTCATAATATACACATGATTGCAGACCTCTACTCCGAGGTTATTGGCGTGCTGGCTCAGAGTCGATTCGCTTCGGTGCGAAAGCGTTTCATGTTCGAGCTGAAGGAGTTGCGCGGTAAAGAGGCATCGCCCACGACGACGCAGAGCATCATTAGCCTGCTGATGGGCATGAAGTTCTTTCGCGTCAAAATGGTGCCCATCGAGGAGTTTGAGGCCTCGTTTCAATTTATGCACGAATGTGGTCAATACTTTTTGGAGGTAAAGGATAAGGATATCAAACATGCACTTGCTGGACTCTTTGTGGAAATTCTGGTGCCCGTTGCGGCGGTAAGAATAACTAATAATTTTACTTATATGGATTATGGATATTAATCTATTCATCTTTTAGGCCGTCAAAAACGAGGTGAATGTGCCCTGCGTTAAGAACTTTGTGGAGCTGCTGTATGTGCAAACCCTCGATGCATCGACGAAGTCAAAGCATCGACTGGCGTTGTTTCCGCTCGTCACTTGCTTGCTCTGCGTTTCGCAGAAGACTTTCTTTCTGACCAATTGGCATTACTTCCTGGCCATGTGTTTGAGCAATCTGAAGAATCGCGATGCTAAAATGAGTCGCGTTGCCCTCGAGTCGCTCTATCGCCTCCTATGGGTTTATATGATTAGGATCAAGTGCGAATCCAATTCGGCTACGCATTCACGATTGCAGAGCATTGTCAATTCACTGTTTCCTAAGTAAGTTTCTATTGGCATATATGAGTTAGTTTTTACTAAAAGCTTTTCTTTTGCAGAGGCTCCAAGGGCGTTGTGCCGCGTGATACACCGCTGAATATCTTTGTCAAGATCATTCAGTTTATTGCCCAGGAGCGTTTGGACTTTGCTATGCGGGAGATTGTGTACGATTTACTCTGCGTGGGACGCTCCATTAAAGTCATACTTAATCCGGAACGCATGAGCATCGGCTTACGTGCATTCCTTGTGGTTGCCGATTCACTGCAGCAAAAGGATGGCGAGCCACCAATGCCGCGCACTGTGCCGGCGCTGCCCTCGGGGAATACATTGCGAGTGAAGAAGACGTACATCAACAAGATGCTAACAGATGAAACGGCACGTAGCATTGGCATGTCCACATACTTTCCGCACGTACGCCGTGTATTTGTGGACATCTTACGTGCCCTGGACGTGCATTGTGGCCGGCCGTTAATGATGACGAACACACAGAATCAGAACAAGGAGCCAGACGAGATGCTCTCTGGTGAGCGGAAGCCGCGCATTGATCTCTTTCGGACGTGTGTTGCTGCTGTGCCACGTTTAATACCCGATACAATGACTGCCCAGGAGCTGGTCGACTTGCTGTCACGCCTAACCGTGCATATGGATGAGGAGCTGCGCATACTGACGCATCAATCGCTGCAGACGCTGGTCAAAGACTTTCCGGATTGGCGTCAGGATGTCGTGCACGGTTACACACAGTTTCTGGTGCGCGATGTCACCGACACCTATCCGCAATTGTTGGAGAACTGTTCGCGCATCTTGTTTGTCTTCCTAAACATTTGGCGCTGCGCGATTAATGTCAACGGCGCTGCAGCCACCGGCAACAACAGCAGCGGCAATAGCAACGTAACCAGTGCAGGTGCCACTGGTGTCACCAATAATGCAACACAGCCAAAACTTGGTGGCGCTGCTCCCACAATTGGCACAGCTGTTGCACAGGCCACGCCTGTAGCTGCTGTGGCTACACCACCCACCGCCGCTGGCAAGGACACCACCAGCAGCCAACTGTCCAAGCAGCAGCATTTGAATACAGCCAGCAGTGCTGCCTCGAGCATAACCACCTCGAGCGGCATGTCCAGCATTACCCAGCACACGGTGCTCAATATGGCGGCTAACGATATGGGCAAAAAGAATGAGATACCCTTGGCGACGACGCTGCACTTTGTCGAGGGCTTCGCGTTGGTGCTACTCTGCAATTATCGGCACTATTTGCGCAAGCTGGCAGCAATGATACTAAAGGAGGTGAAGAATCTGATGCGTGCTCTGGGCATACCCGAAACTGAACCACCTCTGATCGATGCCATGGATCGCTGCTGCCCGCAAGTTGTAGAGAAATGCCTGCCACTGCTGCCGCAAGCAGAGAAGACGGCCATACTGAATGCCAATTGCATTGATCTGCAGTGGATAGCTGAACGCAGCAGCGGCGTTTGGCTGACCGGACTCACAGATGGTAAGCTGGCGATGAAATCACTTTAGTTTGTGAATATTAAAATTTTTAAAAATTATTTTAGACAACTCCAAGTCCTCAACATCAACGCTGAATCTCTCACAGTCGAGCTCTGGAGCTGCTGCAGCTGCTGCCGCCGCTGCAACTGCCAGTTCTCCGCAACCGCCGTTTGATGCTTGGGCGAGCTGTCTGTTTGGCCTGTTGGAGCGCCAGCGTGTGCTGCAGCAATGCCCCTCGGCGGTGGCACAGGCCTGGCCCATTTGCTATGCACGTCTCAATGCGCTCTATAGCGTCATAGATCCCACGTAAGTTATGACATTGAAGTGACTGAATCGTTCATCAATTTAAATTCTCTCTCAATTGCAGTCCCGTCAGCGATAATCGCGCCTCGTTGCTGCGCGGCTCGGCGCTCACAAAGAAAATGCCCACCGAGAGCCAGAAGGATTCGTATATGCGCCTGTGGCGCAATCAGGTCGCGTGTGCCATGCGCCTGGTGCCACAAATACCAAGCGTAGCCGTGCGCTGTGCCTCGCCCGATCTGAGCTTGAGGTAAGTTTAAACATGTTCAAAGACATTTGCAAACAAACATTGTGTTCAGTACATCCAAACGCAAATTGTGTGAGTGGGTCCAGTCGCAATCGCAATCGCAATCGAATCGCAATCGCAATTTAAATAAAACATTTTCATGTGTCCCGTGTTTGATTAACATTTAGCATTCAATTATATTCAGCGCACGTGTGGGTCCAATTCGATGCAAATTCATTTTAATTTTGTTGTCATTTCGTTTCAGTTGGTCAACCTGTTTATTTGTTTTTAACTAAGTTGCATCTGATCCTGTCCGTCTGTCCACTATTATTTGTTCACGTTTCACCCACCTGCACACACCTGCACACCTTTATGAATAGACTTCGAATAGTTTTCAAATATCTATTAAATTGAATTGGAATTGTGTTTCGATTCACATATTTGCATATATCAATCAAAATCTTAATTGGAAACTGTAAAGCATGCTGCCAAATCAATCATACGTCCTGTTGTCCTTTATAGAGTTTCTATATGCCTGCTGTATGTTGTATGTTGTTTCTTAGAGTTATTGTCATTTGCTGCTTCCATTCAAGTGTTGCATGTTTTTTTTGCATATCTTTATTTGTAATTGTAAATTGTTTTGCATCTAAAACAAACAAACAAAGACTCACACGCACACATCCATTTGTTTGTTTTGTTTGAAATGCAAATTGCAAATTTTGCCAGGAATCGAGAGCTGCTATACCTGCCTCTGAATATGTAAATGAGGCAAACGCCTTCAGTATGCAATCAAAACAGCTCTAATTATTAACCCACAGCCAAATGCGAATGAATAATTTAATGTGAGTTTGATTTAAAAAAATAGATATTAAAGTTGTTTTTTTTTTAGCTCCTTTTCTGTTGCCTTTTACAGTCGAGTGGGCTAATAGAGCTGTTTATTTTTTCTTAGTAACTCGAGGACTATTCACTCCACATACAATCACAGCACACTCATTCACAAGCTCATAACTATTGTTAAACTATTGTTTGTCTGTTGGTAGTTGGGGAATGTTATTTATATATATACACGCAGTTCACACATATGTCGACATCAAAATCAGTTTGGAAAAACGTCTCGTTATTGGTTAAAGTTCATATTTTCACAAATATATATATACCATCGTTCGTTTCAATCTCTCTATGAATTTATATATCTATGTTTTATCACTATATATGGATTGTAATTTATAGTTTACAAGATCAATCGGACTCACGTTCGCTATCCGATTCCCTGGACAATATACCGTCAAATGTCTTTGGGCCGGAGGGAATTGTAACACGTTTCACTCTGCCGCTCTCCTACGGACGCAAAGAAGCGCGTCAGAAACGACTTGGGTAAAGCAAAACAAACAACAAAAATCCCAAAAAAAAATACCAAAAGATCCCAAACACACCCCAAAAACATAAGCAAACTTATAATTATTTTGCTTAAGTCTGCTCCGATTACTTTTAATGTGGCTTTTATGGCCATATATGCTTCGACGCGTGTGCTGAGTATGTCTGTGAGTGTATGTATGTGTGTGTGTTTGAGTGATGTGCAACTTAATGCTTAAGTGCTTATGGCGTACGTAGTTGCTTAGAAATGTTTTTTTTTTAGTTTGCTATTTATTTATTTTGAACTGTCAAATATCTAAGTCAAGCAGCTTTTCCTGTTTAATATTTCTGTTCACATAGAATATTCACAATTTGTTCATTTAATGCACTTTTAATTCGAGTGCCAGAAACTGTTGTCTCAATATTTGTAGTTTGTTTAAATATGTTTTTTTTTTAAATATATAAATATTTTTGTTTTTATTGTAGTTTACCAAAATACTATATAACGCTTTGAGGCTTTGTAGTTGCTTGCAAATATATATATATATGCTTAAAATATTTAATATTTCCATTTTGTTTGCTTATTTGAATGCTTTCAACTTGACCACATTTCGCGACTAATACTGTGTAGGCAGTGCATATTGTGTGTTAAGGGGTAGATTATGATATTTAAATCTGATGTAGGTCGATATGGGTTTACCTGTCTACGTATTAAATCTCTCAGTCCCTTATCACTTTCTTGTCACTCTTTCTGTCCGTCTGTCAAGTTGCTGATTTCTACCAATATAGCTGTTTACCGGGTATCTTCTGGTCTGATACTCTCGATTATAGCACGCTCTTTTGTGTTGTTTTGTTTGCCAATTGATTTATGCATTAAATTCGTTCGATGGCTTGTGCCGTACTGGGCGTCGTCCAACCCCTCTATTGCCTGTTTTTGGTATGACTGACTGACTGACTGGTATGGCTGAAAAATTGTGAAAAAATCAAGTTTATTTACTTTATATATTGGTAGTTGATGTTTACCCGCCCACGCCACGATTGGCTTAACTCACAGGCATAAATATATGTATAAATATATACAATATATATATATATATATATATATATATATATATATATATATATATAATTGTTTTAATGTCAACATATTTAATTTTTTGCTGAACAGGAATTTTACTTTTTAATTGAAATATGCGCATTCAATATTTATAATGTTCATTTCAATGAAAATTGGCGGGTAATGGGAACTCAGTTATAAATATAAATAGAATTACGCATTTGGCTGCCAAAAGGAGCAGCGCCTCTGTCAATAACAGTTTGCAGAGCTCAAGGGCCAGGCCCGGCCAGGGCGCTGTCGGGTCAGGAGTCGCTGCGGAGCTTTAAGCGTTAAAACACGACACTAAAATGTACCGACCGTAAATTTTATTTTATAGCTCATCGCCAGATTCCCTAAACGCAGATCGAAGCGACAAATCAGCAATGGGCAGCGCGTCGCCACAGGCACTGTACAAGCTGGTCGTGCCCCTGCTGCGCTGTGAGGCCATCGATGTGCGGGACGCTGCTGTCAATGCGTTGGGCATGATAAATCACGATGCGCTCAAGTAAGCAGAAAATTTACATCTGTGTATCCTCATGCTGATTTTCTATTTAACAGGGATCTCATGGAGGAGCTGGTGGTCTATATACGCGAGGCCGTCGATCGAAAGCAGGAGAATATGCGACGCCGTCGCCGACGCGATGCTCTGCGTCTGCAGGTGGTCCGTGTGCTGGAGAAGATAGCTGAAAACGGCACCTTTGGTGTGAGGTAAGCACTGCAAAACCCTAATCCAAAAATGTATACATAAATTTCGAGTCATTCGATTCCTTCTTTACAGCACTTGCGTGTTGGAACGTGATACCATGTCGCTGCATCCCACTTTCGTGGAGTACATAGAAGGCGCCATGGCTTACCTGATGGCTGAAACGGACAAGGATAACCTCAGCATACGCGAAGTCAAGGCGCACTTTTGCAATTTCATTCGCAAGATGATTAAGAACTTTTCACGTAGGTTTCCTCAAATTGAAACGAAATTATATGTTATAACTTGATCAACTATTTGACACAGTTGAATCGTGCGCCACTTTATTGTCGCGTGACTTGAAGCGTAATCTATTCAATTTATTCGCCACATGGTGTGGCAGCTTTTCCAAGCCCCTAAGCATCAGCTCACAGATTGGCCAGACCCTCGAGGAGGAGAAACTGCAATTTAGCGCATTACAGGCAAGTCGTAGCTACAGATGCAGCTGCATCTCTCTTTCTCTTTAATGTGTTCAATGTGTGACCTTAAGTGAATTTTCATTGTATCTCTTATGCAGGCCATGTCCGCTTTGCTCTGCTGCGGTCACATCTTCTATACGCCCCATCTGCAAGACGATGGCATCATCTATAAGTGGCTGGATTTGCTGCTTACTTCCAAGGATGAGAAGGTAAGTGAAGCACGAGCAATACCTCGGTTATGCCAGATATATTTCAAGCCGTTTTGTTTGTTGTTTAGATTTATCAATTGGCACGCGATACGGTTGTGTTGTTGCTGGAATCGAATCCGGATATGGGCCAGCTGCTTGAGTGGGTAATCGATCGCTGTTATACGTCGACGCCACGTGAAGCTGATGCCTGCTTCTTGGCTCTGGCCTCAATCTTCAGCGCCAAGTAAGTTAATCAGTCGCCATTTTAATATGTTAACGCATTAGTCGCGCTCCAAATAGACACCGTATTCTCCCCGCCACGAACGTGATCTATTTACAAATAATCTCATTTGACGTGTATCCTGTTATCTACCCCACTGCGTGATGTGTGTGGGTGCGTGCGTTGGGCCTTAAGTGGCGACTCACGTGTCTGGCGGCCATGACTCCCGCTTTAAATTTACAGCCTTCAATGACAAGCAGCAAACAATATATGGCATATATTGTGCATTTATATATCTTCATGTGTGTCTACCATTTATGCCCATTGGAGCGGGCCTCTGTACTGCTTAACGTGCGGGGTGTAAAAAGTGCGCTTGACTGCCTCTCTGTTTACCTGTGTGTGTACACACTCCTTTATTGCATTCCAGTCAGGTGATAAACAGTCTCAGACTCGCGAAGTTGTGTACATATATATTTATATATATTATATATACATCATTTACATATAAAAACTTAATAATGTCTACGTCTCATCTCCCAAAAAATTCGAAGAACAGATGACTTGGCGAGGGTTTATTAAATTTTCTTAAATTTCCAAATGTGTTCTCATTACAAATTTAATAGAATTTGCTCTTGAGGCGGCTTAGTTTCCCCATGGGTTTTTTTAGTTAGAAAAACTTGTCATATAATCAAATGCATTCGAAATGAAGAGCAGGTCTCAGTGCAGCTACTTTATTAGACCATTTAACCTTTAACGAGGCGAGGCAAACAATTTATATTTATTTGCTGAAGACTTTCGTGTGTGATTTGCTTTGGTTATTTGCGGCACATGCCACATGGGGCATATCGCAAATTTGTTGCGCTTTTTATGATATTTCTTGCTGGCGTGCCACAGAGCGCTATGTGGCAGCGGCAACGGAAGCGGCAGGAGCTGCTGTTTGTGGCCCTTTTGCGTGCTGCTGCTGCTGCCCGCATACATGGAATATAAATTTCTATCTTAATGCCTCGCTGCATTTTGTAGTTTACAAATGGTTAAATTTTTTGATTTACTGTAGCTTTTAATGTTGCAAAATTTCAAATCGTTTCAATGCCAAAATTTTCTATGGTTGCCTTTATCATACAGCGGCACACACAGACAGACACTGACACATATGCAAATATCCTGCCCTACAGCAAATTCACTATGAAAGTCTACAAACAAAAATTCGTTGGTATTTTTTGTTGGCGAATACATTCAGTGATGATGGACGTCCTTTTTGGCATGAGCTTTGGCATAATGGCCCTTTAAACTTTATTTACTGCAAAATCATTTCCAATTAGTTACAAAATACCAACAGAATTTGCCAGTTTGCAATTCCTGTCTTTTTTTATACTCGTTTTTTCACTCGTTGCACGTATGACTAAATACGAAAACAAATTATAAAGGAAATTTGATTCAACACACACACACACACCTGAGCGTTGCACCATTGATATGCCAATTGTAATTGTATCTAATAAATGACCAAAATGCAGAAAATGTTTGGAATGTGCTGCAAACAGTCTAAATTGTTGCTTGGCTTATTGTAATCAACTAAGAGTGAATTAGAGGAAAGTTCTTGAATAAGAAATGCATTGAGTCGTCAAAACCAATTTAGTTTATATTTCGCATTTTAGTTTTTATTTAGCTCCCTGGCTTATTTATAGAAGTACGAATATATCTCTTTTATTAATAATTTATTAGCTCACAGCAAATATAGTAAATCTTGAAGCTGTAAAGTTGCTCAATGTTAAGTGAAATCCGTAGCGAAATCCGTAGTGAAATCCGTAGCATACTTTTCTGCGCTTACAATTTTTTATGCAAATTGAGAATTGATTTTCAGCAAATTTGCATAGGGTAGAACTTAGGCAGAGCCCCAGTCGCAGGTAATGGCTTTATCTCTCTCTTTCTCTCTTTTCCTCCCTCATTCACTCTATGTCGACTGTTGCTTGGCCCATACCAGTTAGCATGGGGGCCTTTTGTGCGTGCGTGGGGCTGGTCTATGTGATTGAATTTTAATTGAGCAAACTGTTAATTTGCCTGTCTGTCCCTTTTATCTACTTAAAGCCCGCTCGTTAGCGGAGGTAAAAGACAGGTGTTTAACAAAACCACCAAACCGCAACAGAGTTAACTTTATACTTACGTTCGAGCTTTTAATACTTTAAGTTATATTCTTGAAGTGCACAAAATCCATTAACCGCAACGTGTTTTTGTTTTATGCTTCCTATCTCTCACCCCATTTCTCTCCCTCTCCATTTCTTTTTTTCCAGAGAGTATCCATGCGACCATTATACGTCAGTTATTACCGTAACGCTGCTGATGACGGGCTGCCCCCGCGTGGAGGTACATGCGACCGCATTGCAGCTGCTGCAGATACTGGATAAACGCTTCTTTGGCAGCATCGTGGGCAATTTGCACAGCGACAACGAGAAAGGTATGAACTAACTGCAATAGATAAGCAACCTCGACTGCTGTCCACTTTAATAAACTTTCCCTGCAATTGAATTTAAGTGCTTTTTCCATAATAGTCTATTCTTAGTTGTTGGAAATTTGGACTTAACAGACGATAATTTTACTTACAAAATACCAACGATTCACGGTGAATCGATAAATTGTTGAGTTGGCCAAAAATAGAAAAATGTTTAAAGTATCAAATTGCAAAACTATTTTTGGCCAAGAAGTTTTTTGCTTGCTTGAGAACATTTAATAAACAAAAATTTAAAAATAAAAAAAAAGTAGAGCAAAGGTCTAATCAACTGTGGCAGGCTCTGTTGAAAGTGGAAATAGCACTTGGAGCAGGCCGTTTGTTGTTATGTATTCTTAATCAGTATTCGCAATAATTATGCGGCAGGCAATGTATATGTGGAATTACTGTATAAAATCAGTCATTAATCATCAGCAAAAATTAAATCCGATTCAAAACAACATTTCTCTAACAAAGGGTATTCAAGCCTCGTTATATTTTATTCTTCTTTTCTGCCTTCTCAGTTGAACAATTTGCACAACTCTCGTATTATTTCTGTTATAGAATTATTTTCGTTTCTAATCATTTAGTTTTTCCCTCCTTTGTGGCAATAGTTTATGATTTGCGTTTGCAACTGATGTAACACATACCTTTGTTGTTGCTATAGTAGATGCTTTTTGTTGCTTATGCTGGAGAGATATCCTCTTTCATTATATAAGAAGCTTTCTGACGAATTTCGAGCCCACATAAAATCATTTGCTCCACTTGCTGTGCTTGTGTATGTTTGAGTGTGTTTTTAACTGCGTCAATTTGATTGAATTGAATTTAATTTTGTGTGCAAGCGCGAGGGAATTTCAAGGGCCGTCATAATTTTATGGCAATTTGTTATGCACAAACTGCTCGTTGGCCATTAATGTTAACTTTGTGTCAGAAAAAAGATTAAATAAATATGTTAGCAAGTCATCGTGGCGGCCACAATTTTTTCGGGCCGCGTAACTTGTATGCACAAGCGCGAATATAATTTTGAAAATAATAAATATAAAGTGGCTAACGAGAACTTACTCAGCATTGATACTTTTATGGGAAACGTGAATAAGCTTACTATACTAGTATACTATACTTACTATACTATACTTACTGAGAAAGATATTTATATGATATCAACAAAAGTTAACAAATCATATTACGTATATGTAATGCTCTCTGCTTCATAATCAATACAGACGTATACTTAATATGCGTATACTTAATATGCAATATTTGTTTTTCTGTGTATCTTTGGAGTAAAATGCTAATTGGAAAAAGTTTTTCCTTCTGTATCATATTTAATAGGCATACGCATACTTAATATTCATACAATATATTTTCTGTCTTGCGTAACTCATCAATAATACGTCGAAGTATCTACTTTGTCTATATTACGTAACTTATCATAAATATACTCAATATTAGCTGACATATATCATAATTGTGCTGCAATGCGTATATATTATCTGCCTCTTTCATTACGTAACTTATCATTAATACCTATGCGCATTATTAGCATAAATAACCTTATTTTCTACAATGATTATCTAATCATTCAACCCATTTTTGTTGTTGTCGGTAATGTTTACAGGGTATGTTAAGTCAACAAAGGAAAACTGCATTAATGTAACGGATTTTCATTGAAATGTGTAAAGGCCAGCGGAGATTTAGGGCTCATAACCGTTAAATCGTCACGGCAATTAGCAGCAATTTGAGAACATGACCCACGCGTGACTTCCGTTCACCATTTTGAGCTCTTGTCCTCTCTCGTCCTGCCGGAAATTTAAAATTTATATACATTTATTTATACATTTATATAATGTCTGTTATTGCTGCTTGTTACTTTTTTTGTTCTTTAAGCTTGACATTTGGCTGGGGTCGTGGTTTATGAGTCATGTCCAATCTCTCTTTGACTGACCTTTTTTATTTCTAAGCCTTAAGCAGCTTAGCTTTCGTTATAGTTACGCCTGGAACAGAACCATTTGGCCAAATTGTTTAGTTAACTGCACTCATTTCGGCAGCTTAGAGCCAAGTTGAATGTTGTGTGGTCAATGTAACATGTTAAATTGAAAATATAATTTATAATGATTGCCGTGCGCAAAACCCAAGTCCCAAACCCCAAATCCCCCAAAACCATTTACAAAATTGATGCGCAATTCAGTTTTGGTTAGATAATTTGATTGGATATCCTTGGGAAGGCAAAAACTCAAATATCGAATTCCGTGAACAAGATGAATATTTATTACAGTTATTAAATATTTGATGTACAGTTAATAATTGAATTTTATTACATATTTATTAATGTTCAGAGTGTTTCATTGAAATATTTAATTCAAGTACGTGTGATTGGCTATTGCATTTGGTTTTCAATTCAATTTTAATTAATTCAATAAGCGCGATTAAGCTGAAGCATTAAATTTAAGCATAATTTAATTTCACTTACATCAATGCACATCTACATATTTTTGTTTTGGCTAAAATTCGGTTTACACAGGTATACATAGGTGTATATACACAGATAATGACTGTTATTATTTTGATTAAAATTGTTTTTTTTTTGTATGGCCGTTTTAGCTATATTTTTGTTTTGTTTTTACAGTTATTTGACTTGAACATCACAAATAGTTTTAGCTTACAGAGATACGATATTCGATTTGTATTTATTTATTTGTTTTAATGAAAATTATTTGAATGCCCGTTCACATAGTGAAAAAGGGGTATATGGGTTGTGCTGACAGAATTTGTAATATATGCCTATGTGGAAGCTGTCTTAATAAAGTATTATGTGCTTTTATCGACTGACCATGTTTAACGCAGTTTTTAATCATAAAACCATAAACTTTTTTAACTCTCTGTAATATATAGACGAGCATTGGAGACATAGCAAATTGAGTAAAAATTGTACTTCCAGAGCTATGTTAGATGTAGATTCAATTGACCTTATTTACTGATCGATTTTAAAAATGTTTAAAGTGAACGAGTATTATGCAGTCGACGGCGCCCGACTGCAATATTCTTACTTATTTTTTGTTTTGTTAATTTCGTAGGGCTTTTCCTTTCGTTTAGCTAGTTCGTTTACCTGAGTGGATGCAGCTCGTGCATTTCGTTCCAGCAGTGCTGTGTCATCATGCGTCGCCTAGTCGAGGTGCCCGTGTTGCGGCAATACTCCGAAACTGTCAAAGACAAAGTGATAGACAAACTGAGTGAAAATGTGTAGAAAACAGTTCATAGTACGCGCCGTCTCGGTTGCGAGGGGAAAATCTCATTAAATGGAGAACTCTGCTGTCGCCAGTTAAGCGCAGTTAAAAAACTTTATTAACGTAATATAACATCTGTGTGTATGTGTGTGTGTGTCTGTTTACAGGTGATTGCGTGTGTCACATGTTACTGGTTGAGGGGAATTATAAGCTTTCTAATTATGTTGCCTTCACTCACAAATATTTTAATAAGCACATTTCTGGAAATAAGTTTCAACATCTCACAATTCTCGTCAATGAGAATGTGCAGATTTTCATTAAAAAAGTCTTTGTCAAGTTTAGCTCTATTTATATTTATGTATCTTTCATGAACTTGGTTATTATTCAATTAACTTGCCGTCTATTTCTTTTGCATATTTCTATGCATACATTCTGCTATCCTTGGACCCAAGTTTGTACCTTTTTTCTGCACTTTTAATTTACTGTCGCGGTCGCTATTTACCTGCCGCGATTCCAATTTAAATTTGTATTTGCATTAGCTGACAAGCGGGCTATAATTTTTTTAGAATTTGTGTTGCCTCCAGAGACCTTTTATGGGGAATTTGTCGTTATCAACGCAGCGCAGCGCAGATGTTGCGCTGCATATTATTAAGTTTATTGTGCAGTAGAACTTGAAGTTTGAGAAAAGGTGTAGCATACATCTATGCGCTGATGAGCTTCAACTGTTTTGTGTGACTATGAAGTGAATGAAATCAACTTATGAATGCAAATTGATCATCGAGAATAAATAGGCCTTCAAATTAATGAATAAATATATATATTTTTCTTCAATATCGACCATTAAAGTTCGGCAAACAGCTGAGTAATCTGAAAAGGCATTTGAAAACAATTTGCTATTATGTAACGCATTCTATTCTTGCATTTTCACCTACTTTCTTCAAATATCTCATCTATTGTGCTTTGATGTATTTTTGCGCTCATCAATTTTTAATATATTAAAAAATTTCTAAACTAATTTGAAAATATTTGATTGGCTGTCAACAAGCCCAAAAGTGTTTAATGTTTTTCTGTTTTGTTTACAATATTTTTTTTTTATATTTGGGCATATTGTATTTCTTGACAATCTCTGCCAATCAATCATGCATACGCTAGTCAGCGCACATATATGCATACCTACACAAACACCCCACACTTCCACACTCAGTACTTGGTAAGCAACTGGTGAAAATTGTTGGATGGTAGCGTGTTATTATTTGATTTTATTATATATATATACATATATATATATATATATATATATATATATATATATATATATATATATATATATATATATATATATATATATATATATATATATAATACTCTCATATATATTTTTTTTTCCATATTTTGTACTCTGGTAAATAAAATTTCTTATGCAAAGAATTTCACGCTCGTGCCTCTGACGTCAAAAATAAAAGCTGTACAAAAAATGAAAATTGTCACCAGCAAATAATTTTATATGATAAATGAAAGAAAAAGGCCCTGAGCCTGGCGGCGTTTTCTGCCTTTGCTTGGTTTTAATTAATTTATTATAAAGCCAATTATAAATTGCTTGGGTCTTTAAAGTCCAGAAGGAAATGCTTCGGCTGTTGTTGATATCGTAAATCGGAATGCATAAATTAAGTTTCCGCTTGGCCTTATAAAGCCTTTCAATAGGTTCCCATCACATATATACATATACATATATTATATATATATATATATATATATATATATATATATATATATATATTTATGTGTAAGATTAATGATGACGGTGCTCTCTGAATGTCCGCCTGACTATTTGTCTCATTCGCTCTGAATTATATATAAATTATATAGTAAATAACAAAGGACTCCAAATTGTTGGCCGTCACATAAAAGTCAAACAGAAGCAGCTGAATTCGTGGCCTAAGTGGAATGTGAAATGTGCGTCACAGCTGCCACGACCGCAAGCTGACTAGGCTTAATTTATAAGCACAGCTATAGCTATATATAGTATATATATATATATATATATATATATATTGTCTATGTATAAAACATATATCTGCACGTTCGCTTCGTTTTTATTATCAGCTTTGACGGCTAAGTCAAGCGGCCGCTGCTTGAGGTGGTGTTGCACTGATTGACTTGGCAGTCAGCCATATTGCCACCAGGATCTGCGTACTGTTGAGTGCTCCCAAGGCGTTCGCAATATTCAATGAGCAGTTCCGACAAATAACAAATAGAACAGCTCTAGGTGGCATTGCTCGACTAGTAGATACCTGGAATTCGTTTTTAGCAGGGGGCAGAGGTGGAAGTATATAAAAAATGGAGAACAATCTTCCTTGTAAAAGAAAGTACAAAAATTGGTAGATTAAATATAGTAAATAAGTGAAGGTTGCTCGGATCTTTTTATCGATTTCATTTAAGAGAAACAGAAGTTATCGATTATTTAAAACAAGTTCGATCACAATATATATTTCAGTCGACTAGGTTTTTACTGTGAATGCAGGATCTTATCTGAATTTGCCTTTTCCCTTTACTTTTGCCTGTCAAATTAATCTTTAAAAAAATAACAGTATACCCTGTTTGGGCATTGTCAGTGGGTTTAGGGTATCGAAACCATAATGAGCGAGCTCTGTTTGGCAGTGCGTACAAGAGCTCGCGTATTGTATACAGCGCACGTAACCCACATGGCGTATGAGCTATACGCATTTAACAAAAGAGTGTGTGTATGTGAGTGGGTTTGAAACTATGGCAAATGCTCTCGACCAATCAAAGTCGTGATTAACTACAGCCGCATGTTGAAATTTTGCCGTTCGAGAAACACTTATAAAATGGACAAGCACGCGTCCCTTTGTGCCAAAGCAAATTAAAATGCTGGGCAGGATATGCAGAATATGTCTGAATTTTTAGAATAAAGTCGATACGTAGGCTAATGCGCAGTTAATGTGATGCTCGAATTGATTTAATGTACGTTTATTAGTGGAACTGTAGCCGTATTGTGTAATCTGTTTGACTGCTAATTGCTTTAATGGGCAGAGGCGTTAAAGCAGGTAATAAGTTTTTTAATTAACAAGAATCAAGGAAGTCATGCATATCGGTTCGATGGTGCTTAAGTTGAGTTCATTATATAATTCCTTGTTGTAGCTAAGATACCCAAATGAGAACGGGCCAAAAATACATTCCTTGACGGTTCCCAGAAATCATATGCCTAAGTGAATTTTCATTAGGAACGTTACTCTAACACACCTTCTTTAAGTGGAAAACTCATTAAGCTGACACTGATGCAGCTTTCAATTAATCAAATTGCCTGCGCCCTTTGGAAGCTGCTGGAACGCCGCTTCAACTAAACCAGTTCACAAATTTTAAATCAATATTTGTGTTATAATTGCAAAGTGTTAACACGAAGCTGTTAGCAGTGTGATATTTGCTCACAGCACAGTTGGTTACTGTTTAAACACTTGTTATTGACGTGACGCGAAAAACGAGTCTGTACAATAAAGCTTTATGGCAGCAGTGTGGCTGAAGTCCTTAAGCTAGGACGAGGCGCACAACACAAATATCATATAGATATGCATGTGTGTGTGTGGGTGTATGTAAATAAAGCCAACTGAAGCACAATTTTGAAAAAGTTGTGTTGGCCGTGTGACAATGGCAACGCTAATTACATTTGATGTAGCCGCATTTCCAGTTGCTGCTGCCGCAGCTGCTGCTGCTGCTGCTACTCTGGCAGGCGAACGAAGCTGTCAATATTTGCAGGTAACACACAGAAACCTTTTGACTGTTTTGATCCTTTTAACCTTGGCAGTTTGACTCTCTCTGTCTATCAACAGTTTGTCTCCCGCTTGTGTTGTCAGCTTTTGACGTTTTATTTCATTTCATATAGATTTAAAATTTGCATTTAGTCGCAAAAGTGCTTAAATCTTTGGCTTTTGATTTACTTATATTTATTTATACACATTCACGAAGCGGAATGATTTTCGTTATTTGATTTAACCAGCTTACAATATGCATTTTTAATGTAATAATCCTTAAGGTGCCTTTATTATTACACCTTATACCTGTAATTTCTTACTTTTTTGAATTCGAGCATAAATAAATAATGTGCTTGGGCGAGGTAAATCGTAAAACACAAATTGGGTTATAGCATTTAGGCTTAGTTGGTTAAGTCTTTAAAATTGGCTTGGAGATGTTTTATGATGGATTTGGCATTTGTAATTATAATTAGCTTACATCTACTTGACCCTCATCATTGTTGGCGTTTTATCTTGAGTTTCTCGGGAAACTATAAAAAACAACAGCAACAACAACAACAACAGCGATTTGATATGCCTAGCATCTTTGTGTTTTTTTAAATAATTTATCATTTTGATTGGAGTCCCTCAATGGTATTCCACTATCTGCATAGTTCACTTGCTTTAAAGTGCCTCTCCTTTTGCTGCAGCATTAAGTTCCTTTTTGAATTAGCATAAAATTGTGCTTTAGTTCCGCCTCTGCTACGCGCTTGCTTCTAGGAATGCCTTCACTTATTCTATTTCGACTTCTTTTGCGAAAAGGGGATAATAAGCGCCTAAGATTATTGTGCAAATGTATGGAACGGGCAAAAGGATGCCAGCATAATAGAATAAGCTAAATATATTTATGTATTCCGAATCAAAGCAATGGTTTGAGTTGGATTTGTCTTGTGCCTTCGTTCGTTATTTTTGTCTACATCATAATCTGCATCCTATTACGATGAAGTTGATGTTATGAACAAGTTAATGATACTTATAATGAAAGGGATTATAATGATATGTGTTCAAGTATTACTTGTGCTTCTTCTGTAGACTTTTACTGAGACTTCTACCACAACTTTAACTACTACTAACTACTACTTAGTACTATTTTAACTTCTTCTTTTAGTTGTATTTTTAAATTTCTATTACTTCTACTTTAACTACTATTTTTACTACTATTTTTCGGATTACTACTGCTTCTACTACTATTTCTATTTTTACTACTACTATTTCTACTATTGTACTGCAACTTTCAGTAGTATTTTTACTACTATTTCTAATTTCACTACTATTTGTTTACTAATCATACTACTACTACTACTACTACTTTTTATCCTTTTTTACTACTTACTACTTACTATGTCAACTCAAATTATTTTTACTCCTACTACTTGTACTCATATTACTTCAGCTACTTATTTTTTTTACTTCTAATATTTATACTGTTACTATTTATATTGCTTACAATTGTATTGTGTTTACAATTGTTTCTCAATATTATTGCGTAGTAGAATTATTTCTGGGTAAGGGAAACTCCATTATACATTTTCGAATGTTTATTTAGGTATAGATTCCCTTTCCATCGCATTGTATCGTTCTCGAGAAGTTAGTTCTTTGAAAATAATTGAGCTGTCAGAATTTGAGCTGTTGCCTGCGTCCCGTTGAGATTTTCATTTGTTTTTTTGCATTTATTTCCATGTTCGGGTAATAAAATTTTCATTTCTTTGAATTTACCCATGTGAAACGCTTGGGCAATTGCTTCAGTATTTGGGAGCATGTATTCCTGCATGTACACCTACACCTGCATGTACACCTACCTGTCACTTGAGTGATGCCCTCGCGCTGAGCCGATGAGACACGGCGGAAAATGCTGAGCACCGCTTTACTGTAATATATTGCAAAAGAGAGAAGATAATTACGGTTAAGAGCTTTCCAGGCCAATCTTGTGTGCAAAATTTAAATAAGGAAACCGCAAAATATACAAGGCAAATGTTATAATTTTTGCCATATGTAGGCATATGCACACAGGCTTCTATACAAAGTACTTAAGTACATATTTTCATACGCTGGCAGTACTTACCGAAAATTTTGTCCGCTCACGCAATAAAGCACAAAATTAATGCCGAAATTCGTAATGAAAAACGCGTTGAAAATGTACTGTAAAACAATTGTAGTATTTTGCGTTTTGGCTGTTTGAGTCTGAGAGGGGGGAAAAGGATGAGAAATGTATTAAAATATAAATATCTATAGCTATCTAAATATATACATATATAAATAATTAAATCTAATTTAAGCTGTTATTTGTGGCGTACTTAAGCCTAAGCTGCTCTTTGAACTATTTCTGTCATAACTTTCTAATTAATATTTCTTTGAAAGATCAACTTAAATTGCGTGCTTGAACACGGTCTGGTAACCTGTTGAGCTTATTTCGACATTTCCAGTTGGTTGCCCATCAGTTGCCCGAAAACCCTTTCGCTCAATTAATTTGATGTCGCAATCAATATTTAGTGTCTGTCTTGCGTGCTGAAACAATTGCAATTCATTCGTTCAATCAGCTGTCGATGGCAAAGGGGAAGAATGAAAAGCTATTTTTCCGTTTCGTCATTTCGACACGTTTCGTGAAATAACAATTTTCGCAATCTCTGAATTTATTCATGCGAATTTCCAAGACTGATTTGTGCATGTGCAGCAGCAGCAGTAGTAATTGAATATATATATATATATATAATAGTTAACAACCATTGGAAAACCTCCCGCTAAGAGCAAGTCAAAGAAGTATAAATTCCCCTGTGAAAATTATGGAAATCCATTAAAGCGTTATTTATGTAATTAAACGTTGTAAAGTGTCGCCATGAATCTGCCTGCTTTCCGCTCTAGATTTGTTTTGCATATATATTTCGCATTTTTTACGAGCCAAGGGTGTCAAAAGTACGCAAACTAATTAAAGCTTAATTATATGGCAAAGGCAGTGGCAGGCTCAGGCAAAGCCCAAGCCCTGCAGTGCGTAAACCCTTCCGTTTGACAACGCTCAAGCATGTCAGTCGTATATACATAAGCGTAGCTGACATTTAATCAACTGAGCGACATTTTTTTAGCATTCCAGGAAATTCCTTAATAAATATCAAATATTAAACAAGTTGAAAAGCGCGAGTCGGGAGTACATGACTAAGCGATACCCAAGCAAATTTATATAACATTTATTAAAAATTGTAAAAATATAAATAAATAAAATAATTTCTCATCATATTATTATTTAAAAATTATAAATTTCTCCAGTAGTAGTTGCTCCGTAACTTTATTTTCCTGCTATATAAGTTCTGGCCAAGTAAGATTTGATATGGAAAAGTTCTACTATATCTTAGCTAGTTTGGGTTAATATTTAATATTTTTGAAGCTGTGTTAAATCGGCTTAAATTATCACCAGGATATAGTAGAATATATATAGTATGGACAAAGATTAACCAGCCATAATTATTATGTTTACTATTGATGATTAGAAGCAGTCTATTTCCTATAAAAACAAACAGCTTTAATAGCTCTATATATTTTGTTTAAGCGCAACAACAAATTGATTTGGAATATAAGTTTTTGCTTTATGCCGCTCTAAAGCCAAATAGTCTCTTAGCATAAATCTAGCGTGAGAGCTGCTTTTCCTCAAAGCACACAATTAATTAGCAGTTGTAGTTGCTGCTTCTGCTGCTGCTGCTGCTATCCTAAAACTTTCCTTGTTCAGCGGCAGCAGCTGGCGTGCTTATATATATATATATATATATATATATATATTATAGTATATATAGCTCTGTCCAGTCTGTTATCCTCATGCTTGATCAACTTTAATTAAGACTAGCAAATGCTTCATACACGTGTAGCGATAATTTTTGAAGTTAAAATTCGGCCGGCACACGCAGCGTATGCGTAATTAAAGAGCCTTTGTGGGTGCTTTCGAAGTATGCATATTAACTAAGGCTGACCTCATGGGGCTGTGTCGTGAGGTCGATTGGTGTATATCAACAACAGTTTTCAACAATAAACTCACCTCCCAATAGGTTTCGATGCGCAGCAAGCAGCTCGGCAAATTGAGGCAGACGAAAACGGTGGAGACGACTAGCAACATTTTGGTTACCTTTAACTGGGATGAGTTCTGCACCTTGCGACGTCCTGCAACAGAAATTCAAAAGGTCAATTAGCTTATATGTGCTGATGATATGCGCATAACTTTGCATTTATTCAAGTCGCAACTTTTTGCCCAACAAGTCAAAATGCAACTCTTAAGTAGTTTGCATTTTCACGCCGCTTGCCAAGCATTGCTAATTGTGGGAAATTTACGCGCGGCAAAGTTAATAAAGTTGTCAACAAGTTGACTGCTGTTGTGTGTGTGCGTGTGTGGATGTGTGGATGTGTGTGTGCTGCCTGGCAGTTAGTTACGAGTAAGCAGCTTATATGTAGTCTTGTCAACTGCAATACAACTTAACTTGCTGCTAGCCCACCTGATTTCTGTGTTATCTCGCACTGGTGTTGAGCTCTGCCTTCCTGTCGAGGTTGCTGTTGCTGCTGCTGCTGTTGTTGTTCGGTTTGCCTTGATATACTGTGCTGCCCGCTTGGGTGTGTGCCCGTTGACTTTTGACGCTTCAACGATGTTGCAATGCGATAAGTGGAAGCTGAATTCGTTGGCATGTTAGTCATCTGAGGCTTCCTGCAGCGCAGCATACAACAAAAGAGAAACATACTTGATTAGATGAAAATTGAACTTCGGTACTTATATTATATATTATGTATGTCGAATGCATTTTTGTGACAAAGCAATGCAATCACATATCATAAATATCAAATGCAACAATGCCAACTCACTTCTTATGCATTGTGAGTGTGCGTCGAACGGTGGCAAATTTCCAAACGGTGCAGCCCGTGCAGGTGTTCAGCACGGTGATGGTTGTGAAGGGCACGGCATAGACAACAATCGAGTCCCAGTAGTTGAATAGAGCCAGTTGCTCCTGTAATAAAATTTATTTAGAAATGCCAGTTCGTATGTGTGTGTGTGTGGCCGTGTGTGGCCTTTAATCCAATTGGGATTGTAGCGCGGGCTGGCGAGGCGTATGCGTAATTTGGTTGCAGTGCATTTTCCTGTACGGCAAATCAAATTGCAAAAAAAACTTGCAAAAGATTTATTCATTTTTTTTTTATTATTATTTTTGTTTTTATAACTGCTAAAAATGCGTTTATTTTCTGTGAATTTTCGAGAGGTAGAGATAATAACATTTAAGCTGACTAAAGACCTCTCAGTAGGATTTATAGCTGTGTAGTTGCATGTTTACTTGATTTTACGGCAAATCAGAAATACGAAACAAAAATTTGCAATCTATTTAAATATTTATTATTTAATTAAATTTTCATAATGAAACAATTTAAGGCATTTCTTGAAACTTTTCTTCTATTTATGGCATCCAAATCTAAGCTGTTAATGAAGTTCTTCGTTTTTAAACTGCAATTTATTTTGAATGCCTCTTTAAACAGATGAAAAAGCCTTTTACTGAAAATTAAAATTTTCTGCTGTTCATTTTAATTGCTTTTCTGTTCGGGAAACAATGCAATTAGGAGGAAATAAATAAAGTTAATTAATTGATTTAATAAAAAATGTATCAATTCTGCTGCTGCAGCTATCTGAATTAAATTGTTTGCCCGCCGCAAAAATCCCAACTTGTTGAATAAACACTTAAAGAATTGTGCTCAATTAACATTCCGCTGTAAAGATTTAATTAATCAATATGTTACAAGGAAATTAGGTAATTGAAACGGCCTGCTAGTAATACCAAAGGGCCGTAATAAGCTAATGTAACTTAATATTGCTAGATTCCTTTGTGCAGGCCTTTGTAATTATGTATGACCTTAAGACATTCACTTATTTTTAGAGCGGGGTGGCGAACGGTGCGGTTCAGTCCGAAATGCAATCAATTAAAACAATTTTCCTGATCCGTTTTCAATTTTCACAAAATTTAGCAAATGTTTTTGCCTTGGCAAACGTGTCGAATGGATCAAAAACGTAATAACTCTTCAATTTTCAATCAATTATTGTTGCTGTTGTTGTGGAAAGTGCTGTAAATGCCTTTGCAATATCCTTTTACAAGTTTTTGTGCCAATTTGCCAATTTTGATTATAGACTGAGAACATGGCTTGGACTTAGACTGAGCAAAGGCAGTCGGCCATTGCAATATTGATTGAGCTGTCTGTGGCTTGGAGTGGGGATGGGGCCGTGGATGGGCACTCTCAGAGCCAACTTTCAATTTCATTTCATTTCTGTATACATATGGCTTACATATTTATTGTATGGACGATGTTGCAGTTCACCATCTGCTGCTGGAAATTGTCAACAATTGTGTTTTCCACATTGACAAGACGCAATTTTAATCTTGCTTAGTAATAAACTAAGCCGTAGAATTGTTGGCTGTGGCCTTGCAGCAGTTTGATTGATTTAAAGGGGGCTTATATAATATATATATCTATATATATGCTTGGGTAAAATACTGCTGTGATTAAAGCTACATCATTTTGCTTTTAATTTGTACACATTTTTTGTCTAAGCATCGCCTAAGGCACGGCTTGCCTCATTATTAAGCATAACAGCAAAATTAATTGATACAGATGACAATTTTGAAAATATATTTGCAGTGGAGTGTATATATATTTGTTTAGGGTGTATGCATTGCAGAGTATAATAATGCAGAAGCTTAGATGCCCATAGAACAGAGCTTTAAATGTAGAGTAACCCTAGTAAGCCTAATGAGAGAGTCTTTCCTAGCTCAAAGTGTAATATTTTTGGGCCCTGCTTAATACTTGAACCACCCACGCAACATGCAAATATATTTGCCTAATTACAGCTCGTTAAGTTTGCTGCTAGAACATATTTCGTGCGGCCATCTGGAAATGCAGACTATTTATACATTCTAATATACTTGCGAACAATTACTTCTAATTTAATTCATTTACATGTGTAACAGTGGCCCACGCCTGTCTGCTGGCCGGCATGGCATTGCTAGTATTTTTCTGTAATTTAGCCAGATTCGCTGAATAAGTAACTTTAGCAGTAACAGCAATAGCTACTTTAAATGCGCCCACAAGCCCTGTCAAACGAGAGTTGAAGAGAATTCGTTGTCGTTTTGCATAATTTTCGAATTTTTGAACGCCCCACCCAAAAATCTATTGGCAAAGCCCACGTTAAGCCATCGATCTACCAAGTTTTACCAAACGTAGCCAAGCGAAACGTTGCACGCATCACTCATACGACACGTTGGCCAGCAGCAGCAAGTGGCAGTGTTTGTGCTTTCCTTTTCTCTTTTATTCTCCTGTTACTGATTGGATTTGAATGTCTCCAATGTGCATATATTGTTCTTGGCTATACAACAATTTTCGGGCCACTTTATCATTTTGATGGGCTCGGCTTTGTTGCCAACTTTACGCCTCAGTTGTCGCTGTGTCCAATTTGGCTAATAGCTGTGATCGCCGTTCCGTCTTCTTTTTTTCAGGTAGACATTTTGTTTGGCTTGTTTGACTTGCACTGTCTGGAAATTAGCATCGAATTTCAGAGTCGACATGCCCAGCCGGGGGGGCTACACAATATCCAATACATATGTATATATAAAATATATTTTGCAAATAGAAATTTGAGATTTAACGAATCGCCCAGGGAAGTTCTTATTGGGTCAGCAACTTTCAGCAGTTCTACCTCTTTTGTGCGTGAGTGTGGGTGGAACTGAGGTGCGCGTGTTCATCAATCGGACACACCTATAGCTAGGCCAAGGCTCTGCCGTGTGCAGCAATTGTTTGACTTTCTTCTTTTGCGTTGTGGTTAAAAAAGAAATTGTTTGCCTTAGTTTTAGTTGCGGTTTTTTTCGCACAGCGCGTTTGTATACCCTGTGGAGCGTAAGCAAGTGGAGCATGTTGGGACTGAATGAAAAGATAGTTGTACGAAATGACATAAGATGATAATCTTGCAATAATCTGACTATTCTATTAGCATTATCAATGCATGTTTATGGCAAAGACTTAAGCTTTTGCTAGATATTTCATATTCGTTGTCGACTTATTTGGGGCTTCGGCATGCTGCTGCGTTGGGCGCCACATTTGTGTGGCTCTAATTTGTTGCCTCACTTAATAAATTGTCAATTTGTGCCCAACTCACTCAGTAGTTGGCTAAATAAACTGTGCGTTTGATTAATTGGCAGCGTTTACGAATGGTTTTCTTATTATATTTTTGGTTTTTTTCCTCTTTTTGGGGCCATAGAAATTGTGCGCCTTAGGCTTCGCGTGTTGTGCTTTTATTTAAGGATTGAGCTTTAGTTTTCTGCCCACTCAAGTGTGCTGCTATTGAATTAAGCGTCAGGCGTTCAGTGTCTGCGGTCAAAGAGATTTTCGTTGAAGTTCACGCTTCGATTTAACATATTGCGCGATAAGGGCCTTCTTATCGGCAGCTGCAAAAAAAACACAGTGAACGAAAATGTTTTCGACAGCAAACCAACTGTGAAAGGGGAGTGAAATCTCTCACAAGTGCTTGGCAATTCGTGGCAATATTTGCCAAAAGCTGCTGCTCAAATTGATTCCTGTTATCCCGTTGACCAGAGCATTGCGTACAAAGGGTAGCTCTTCGAGTGTAAATTATGTAACATTTTATATATTCATTTATTCAAGTTATTTCTGACAGCAACTGTCATCTGAAGCCCTCGAAGTCACTTCTTTAAATTTCAATATGTCAGTGATGATCATATTAATTAAGTTGACTTTAACATGGCACGCATGAAGTGTTTCTTTATTTTGATATATCTTTGGTTTTTTCACTTTGATTTATGGGCTATGTGCGAAATCGTATAAATTCTATTGACAGGCAGCAGCATAACAAAGAACAAACAAAGTCAAGCATTTTGAATATGTGCTGCGCACATATGGTAAATTCAGAGAATTTACGACGGGATGTGCCCATAGTCTGTGCTTTTGTGGCAACCTTTTGTTGGTCGCTCACTTGCAACATTCTTGCCACTAGTCACACCGCCAGTTGGCAATGGCAACGCACTTAAAGCGTTCAGAGACCAGTTGTGGAATTACAAGTATGCAATAGAAAGGCTTTTCATGTTTGATATGGATATGAATATGAGTGGATGCGTGAATGAGCGAATGGCTGAGTGTGTGAATGTGTGAATTGGGTGCGTACTCCACTCAACTAACAATCGTAGGCCGTGTGTGGTAAATTGAAATAGTTTTTGTATGAAAGTATTACTCACGTTGTACGAGGTGTTCAGATCGCATATGGTGTCATTCAATTTGGGACTGTAGACGGGCTTGGCAATCAGTATATACGGCACACAGTGCACACAGCCAGCGAGCGTTAGTCCGAACAGCACGATTTTGGCACGCCGTACGGTGCACATAATTTGACGCTTCAACGGATACATGACAGCGATGAACCGTTCGACGGTGAAGGCGACCACAAACCACACCGAACAGAAACTGGCCAAGTAGCTGAAGAATGTGAAGAACTGGCAGAAATAATTTTTATTATAGATGTTCACGTTAAGAAAGTTGAGCCACTGCATGAATAGGCCGCACAGAAAGCATGTATCGCTGATGGCCAAGGCGGCCAAATAGAAGCTCGACGATAATTTGCGTAGTTTGGTCATAAAGAAGACGAAGACGGAGAGTATGTTGCCAATGCTGCCCGTACAACAAATGATGGGCACGTAATATCTGTTCACAATATCGCCAATGAGGTATGCAATTCGGAGCATTTCCTCATCCTCCACGGACATTAAGTCCATGTCGCTGCTGGCATTGGTTCTGTTGCCATCTGTCTCATAGCCGAGTAGTGTTCCATTTTCCATAGCTGTTGTTGATATGTCCTGGCTTATATTCGACACGGCTGTCTCGTAGGGATTAGTCATAATTACGTTTGAGCTGCTTTCGCTGTAAAGTCAATGCTGCATTAGCCAACCTTTTTGCTGCACCCTTTCCTGCTGGGACTTTGCTGCAATTCCTATTCATTCAACAGCTGTGACTATTCCCAGTTTTTGTTAGCATTTCATTTGCTTTCACTACGGCAAAGAGATGCGAATTTAACAAGATGTACCTTTCACTAGTACTTGAAATAACTTCAAAAACTTGCAACGAACTTCATATAATGAACTACTGCGCCCACAGCATCCATATAATTTCTAGTTACGAACTTATTTGCATTGCAGCAAAACTTGAGGCAAATAAAATAATAAGCTATACAAATAGGAGTTGCTATGCTGTAAGATCAAATACCCTGTAATAATTTGGATTTTTAAATATATAGAATAGAAAGAAATTTAATGTGCATAAGATATAGTTTATATAGTAAATATATAGAGCAGCCAATGACTAGAAACTCTTTAGAATTTTATTTATAAATAGTTTCGAGGATATGCTAAAACTATTAAGCAAAATATATATTGTTAATTACAATATATCGCACATATTTCTTAAACAACTTTAAAAAGAAATTTCGTATATAGGAACTCTTATCCCTTAGCATCGCCTTAGCTATCCAATTGCAAACCTTTTGCAGTGACCTGTGGCCTATGCCCAACTAGTTATGCCCAATACTTCATATAAAGTTCAGTTCACTTCACATTTCATAACAAAGCTAAAAAAAGGCAGTGGATTGGAAAAAATATTTTTGCTTGAAAAGTTTTCAAGTTAGAATACTTTTCGGAGCATTTTTTGCACCTGAAACTTTCTTAGTTATTTTTTCTTTGTGCAAACTATAGTTGAGCCTATTTAGTTCAGTGGTCTTTTCATACGTCGTCGAATATGCAATAAATATTATTCATTTGAAGTTTCAGGAAACAAATTATGTGCTCGTGCCACGTAATTATAGACAGAAATTATTATTTAAAATGTTTTTTTTCTCAATGGTTTTGATTTTGATTTTTATTTTTAAAATATATTTTTGTTCTTAATTTGATTTTCTTTGCCGAACTTTTTCACACGCTCTGAAATCGGACAAGTGCTCAGGAAAACTTTTTGATTTTTAATAAAAGTTTGCCAAACTTTCCTTTTGGCTTTAAAGTTTTTTGGTTTTGTTTTTTGCTCTTTACTCGCGCTTTTTGTTGGTCTATTAATTGTTCAATGGGCCACGGTCAATTTTACCGACGGCTCTTTTTATTACGTTTGGCTCAAAGAATTTACTCGCAGGACATGTGGCCTGCAGGACAATACGCGCGCAACTAACCAGAGACAATGGCCGAGGCGACTTTATAAGCAATTCGGTTCGTTTCGCCGCCACTGGAAGGCGCCAAAAAAGCCGGAAAGCTTTTCGCCTTCAGCGCGGAGTCGGCGCACTGCCAGATGGCGCCATTTCATTCATAGAATCAACAGGTGACAAGGTCACGGATTATGGCCGGCCCAACAAGTGGTTTTCCGTGTAATTGCTAGACTAAGAGTCGGAGTTGGGAGCGACGTCGCTATTGCTGTCAACACGCTACTGTAGTTGTGTTTGTGGCTTTCGGTTGTTGTCTGCTGTGAGCTGTGGCAGTTTGTAGTAAACATAAACAGAGATTTCACACAGGCTTTCCAGTGCCGGCTTTAAGCTTTTTACCAACTGGAAATATTAAGCGTCGCAGTTGGTTACGAAAAGCCCAAGCCGGATGCATTCAGTTGTCGCCGAGCATTCAACTGCGCCAGAACCATAAAAATGGCCGGAAATCATATCCGTGGTTGTTTTTTCCCTTTACGAATCTGTTTTGTTTTGTTTTTACTTTCACTAAACTTTCCTTTTCTCTCTGTGTTCCCTTTCAGAAGATGACAAAGTTGGCACGCTGGATGAACTCCTGAGTAATGCTTATTGTCGTTCGCAGCGTTTCCTCTCCAAGCAGCTGGCCCACTTGCGACCCGAGCTAACCATGTCCATATATTCGGGTGAGCTACGACTTACAGTTTATTTGCCACGCGAATAGCATTTGATTTCTTTCTTTCCTTCTACATTCACAGAGATAACACATCGTTTTCAGAGCGCGCGCGAGGATGTCCGAGCTTTGCTGCTGCAGTGTCTGCTGCCCTGGCTGCAGAACATGGAACTGGTTGCAACGAGTGTGCCACCTGCCACGCCTCTTTCCTATATTATGGTAAGCAGGTCTTAATAGTCACTTGCTATTTGTGTTTTTATCGCTATGCTTCATTTCTAGTATTTCCCCGATTCGGGCACGCGAGGACGTCGAGAGGGCACCGGGTCAACGGAGGCCACAGAAATGATTTTGAATAATCTATTTTATATAACCGCCAAGGTGAGTGTCCGTAACATTTATATCAATGCACAGCTTAATTCTTCCTGTCTTTCTCTTTCTCCATTGTCCTGCCCGTCTATAGTTTTCGGATGCGCATCCGCGCGACATTGAGGAGCTGTGGGGCACGTTATGCCAGTTCTGGCCCAACAATCTAAAGGTCATCCTGCGCTACTTGGTCATTATGAGCGGCATGGCACCCAGCGAGCTGCTACCTTATGTAAGTGGCTTACATATTAGCCACGTTTTAAGCAACTAACTTATGTATTTGTAGGCTAAACGCGTGGCTCTGTATTTGGCACGCAGCTGCCCGGATCGCTTGCTAGATGAGCTGATGGCCGAGTTGCAGACAGTGGAGACACTCAACTGTCTTATCGAACGCACTGAAACACCGCCGTTCTACAGGCTGACCAGCATGCGAAAGGCTTCCAGTCATAGCGCTGATGGTAAGGCAGAGCTGACCTTTGAGTGTAGCAACTATTTTAAGACTTTACTCTTTGTTTGCCAGGACAACCTGTGGGTGGCATCAACGATTCGCGCACACAGGATCTGACCGTGGAGAAGGGCACCATACACACCAAGCGACACAGCGGCGAGGATCCCATTAAAATAGGGTATGTTCTGCATAACTAAAATGGAATAGAGAATTTTAATCAATTAATTATTTTTGGTATTTTTAGGACCTGTAAATCGGACAGCGGCATACGCGCCTACACACAGGCAGCCGCAGCTGCAGCTGCTGCTGCTGTCACACCCATTGCCGGCGGCAGTCGTCCACCTCGGGGCGCTGACAAAATACGTGCTGCGTCGGGTCCGTCCATACTGCCACGGCCTGAGGACATATTAATCAATGATCCAGAGCTGCGACAGGAGGAGAATGTGGAGCTGCGCAACACGGCTGAGGCACCGCCAAATGCTCATCCCCATCCGCTGCCCATGCCCGAATATGGCGGTTACTTTGCACCGCTTACCGAGTTTCTACCAGATGTCAGCTTGCCTATTAGCGGATTCCATCGGTGAGTGGCAAATAGATAACCTCCAATTAACATAAAGAGAGATTCCAACAGTGTCTTGCTAAGATCTCTGCTTGAATGAATGTCTCTTTATTATTTCGATATACTCAAACACATTGGTATAGATTATGGGTAATAAACTCCCGTGCGAATGCGTATCCAATCTAAGTGGGAGGTAACACGAGCAAAGGCTAGCAGAAGAAATTGCAAGAAAACATTCATGCTTAATTTTTAAAAGTGCTGAAAATGCTCGCAGTTGCGATCTTATATAGTGAATTCTAAGGACTAATTACAACATTCGTTAATTTCGGTCTGCTGACAATAAATGACTCTTATCAATGAGGAATAGTCATTGAAGATATGGATGGATAATGAATGGCTTACGACATTAGCTGTTCAAATGATTTTTTAATTTCTATGTTTGGCAGTCAAATTTTATAAAGTATAAATCCAAATTTAATTACAGATTTGATTTAACATTCATTAACTATCTAAATATATTTGCTTCTTAATTTGCTTTGTTGTTTCATATGTTAAGGTCAGACTGAGTTGGTAATAATAAGAAATATATTTACCTAAGCCAATCAATCGAGTTACAAAATTAAATTAATTCATTTAATTTTTGCCAAAAATTAGTATTTGGATTTTATAATTTTTGAGCTTACTTTAAGAAGCTGAATAATGGTGGAACATGTATAAAAGAGAAATTTCTATATCTTTATAAAAACAACAAGTTGTTTATATTGAATGCATTTTTATATAGATTTTCAGTTGTTTACAAAATTTATCGTTTAGTAGTAGGCGATGCCAGAATGTTGACGTATCCATTCCAAGTGAGCGGTCACACGGGTAAAGCCAGCTGGCATTCCGGCCGTGCAGCCTGCTGCCGAACCGAAAGATGTTACGCCAATTAGAATGGGATTATCGTGTGTTACCAATGGGCCACCGGAGTCACCACCGCAGGTGGACTTTCCATTAGGTGTCCTAACACACAATATGCCGTTGGGCAGACTGCCATAGCTCCTAGAGCACTCGTTGTTGCTCATGACTTGTAGATCGACGCACTGCAGCCAATCAGCCAATTTACCATTTGCCTGTCCACCCCAACCACAGGCAACTGCCCACCAGTTGACAAAGAGCTCATTCTGTTGGTTAAATTTAGGCAGATTAACCTTGTTGACCCTTGAGTGAAAATCTACGTGGGGAGTGCGTATCAGGCCGATGTCGTTGCCATTGGTATTGGGCCAGAGATGGTGACGAATGAAGTTGTTGTTACGAACTCGGTGATAATATTGGCCATTGCCTCGCCAATTGGCGCCATAATGGATGTCCACATAGTCCGTGGTTAGACAATGGGCAGCAGTCAGAACCCAAGTGTTGCCGATGATGGTACCACCTCCTATGGCAACGCTATTGCTGTTATCAGTTCTTATCAGCAGACTGACGATGTAAGGAGCTTTTCCCTCGTAGGCTGCATACCCATTGGTAATGATGTTGTCGGGAACAAGCTCGTCCGATGAGGGCGTGGCCGTCTGATTGTCTTCTGCAGAAGCAAAGGCAAAGGCGAATGCCAATGGAAATAGTACCAACAGAACTCTCATGCTTAGCTAGAAAGTGAATGAAACCTGTAGTGCTGCGATCTTTTATAGTCGATTTTAGAAACTAATTACGTTATTCGTTAGGAACTCTCTGGGGACAGTCAATGTGATAGAAAGAAGTGGTAGAAATGAAAGATAGTGATGGATTACTAATGGCTAAAGGCATTAGTTATTGAAATGAGTATATGAGTTTTGTGGCTGGAAGTGTAAACTTTTGATTTAAGTATTATATTAGATATCGGGCTTGCTCTGAAGTCGGATAAAATAAAAGTGTGATTTATTTTTTATTTATTTATAATTAATAGGGGGAATTTAGTTAGAATTATTATTATATATATATATATATATATATATATATATATATATAATTATTTTATTAATAATATTATTATATATAGTTTATTAGTAAGCGATGCCAGTGTTATCACGTATCCACTCCAAGTGAGCGGTCACACGGGTAAAGCCAGCTGGCGAGCCATCCATGCAGCCTGCTGCCGAACCGAAAGATGTTACGCCCACCAGTATGGGGTTATCGTGTGTTACCAATGGACCACCGGAATCACCGCCGCAGGTGGACTTTCCATCAGGTGTCCTAACACACAATATACCGTTGGGCAGACTGCCGTAGGTTTTTGAGCACTCGTCGTTACTCATGATTTGTAGATCGACGCATTGCAGCCAATCAGCCAATTCACCGTTTGCCTGTCCTCCCCAACCGCAAGTGACTGCCCACCAGTTCTCGAACAGTTCGTTCTGTTGACTGAAGCTGGGCAGGCTGACCTTGTTGACTGTTGGTGTGAAATCAACGTTGGGAGTGCGTATCAGACCGATGTCATTGCCGTTGGTATTGGGCCAGAGATGGTGGCGAATGAAGTCGTTGTTGCGCACACTGTGATGAAATAAGCCGTTGCCTCGCCAATTGGAGCCATAATGGATGTCCACATAGTCCGTGGTTAGGCAATGGGCAGCAGTTAGAACCCAAGTGTTGCCGATGATGGTACCACCTCCTATGGCAACGCTATTGCTATTGTCAGTTCTTATCAGCAGACTGACGATGTAAGGCGCTTTGCCTACGGTGGCTGGATACCCATTAGTAATAAAAACACCGAAAGGAAGATCCTCCGGTGAGATTTGTATCACTGTCTGATTGTCTTCTGCAGAAACAAAGGCAAAAGCCAGTGAGAGAAGTAGCAACAGGGTTTTCATACTTGAGTAGAATATGAGTGAATCGTTTGATTTCACTTCTTATATAGTCAGGGATAACTTATGTTATCTGATATATGTTCTGATAAGCTGCTGAAATGCAAGATAATGGTTTATTGGTAAGTGGTCAAGGCATATCTATGAGTAGGTTTGTGTTGAATGCAACTTTATTAGTTTTTCGCTTCCCTTATGCAACGATAATGTTGTTTAATCTATTACTAATAAACTCCAGAGTTTTTACGTATCCAGTCTAAGTGGGCAGTTACTCGAGTAAAGCCAGCTGGGTCGCCAGACATGCAGCCAGATCCAGAGAAAAATGAAGTGATTCCCACTAAGCTACGATCCGATTGGGTAACCAAGGGGCCGCCTGAGTCACCGGCACAGGTGGACTTACCGTTTGTTGACCTTGCACACAATGAGCCATTAGGCAGAACGCCATAGCTCTTCGAGCACTCGTCGTTGGTCATGACCTGCAAAAGGATGCACTGCAGTTTGTTAGCCATTTGACCGTTGGCCTGCACACCCCAACCGCAGGTAATGGCCCACTGGTTCTCTAAGGTATCTCCGGTCCATTGATTAGACTTGGGTAGCTTGACCTTGTTGATGCTGGCTGTGAATCGTACGCGGGGAGTGCGTATTAAACCGATATCATTGCCGTTGGCATTAAGCCAGAGATGGTGACGAATGAAGTGGTTGCTTCGCACTCTGTGCTTAAGTTCTCCGTTGCCCCTCTGATTGGAGCCATAATGAATATCCACAAAGTCTGTGATCAAGCAATTGGCAGCAGTCAGGATCCAACTGTTGGCTATAATTGCTCCACCGCAATGCAGGACGCTGTTCATGTTATCTGTACCCAATATCAGACTGACAATATAGGGTATTTTGCCATTGCCAACTGCATATCCATTGGTGATGATGTTGTCGGGATCCTCCACATCCGGCGGAGATGTGGGCGTATTTTCAGTGCCGCTAGCCAAGCCAAAGGCCAAAGGCAAAAGAACAAAGAGCACTCTCATATTGAAATTGAGGTGAATTGCGGGTGCAGTCAGTTTATATAGTAGCTAAGCCAAGCCTTGATTGCATTTTTATCAGCTTTGGTTAGGGCAACAACTAATTGCAGAGCGACTAACGACTTACCAAGTTAATGAATAAAGCCATTAGATATTTAAAGGGGTTTTTGAAGTTTCACGTGTATTCCGAGTAGCTGTTAGAGGTATGGTCTATAAGAATCAGTTTGGGGTAGTTCACGATTTGATAAACTAGTTGAGATTATAGATGTTTTCAGTTTGACATTTATGTATATTAGGGTCTAGCTCCAGCTCCTCCTCCACTTCAGGTTGTACTCCTTCAACTGTGGGCTTAAAAATCGAGCTGCTTGCTAGGGTAAACAGCAAAAATATTATCAGTGCCTTCATTCCGAATGAAAGCGGTTAGAAATAAGTTGGAGCTAACTGACCTAGTTCTTATGTGAAGCCCCTCAGCAGGGGCCGCCGATAGGCGGGGTTCAGGGTATTTCCTTACTTGTTAGTTTTTTAAAAAGGTCTTCTCATTGCTTTGCTCTCTATAATAATCCCAATCTCTTCTCTTGCAGCTGCAATGTGGCGGTCATGCTGCTCACAGACATTGTGGTGGATGGCATTCCTGGCATTGATTGGACGCTTCATTTGCCGCTGATGCTGCACATCTTGTTCTTGGGGCTCGATCACACCCGCATCATTGTGCGAGAGCACTGCAAGCAGCTCTGCGTCAATTTGCTGATTGTCCTGGCCGAGCACAATGATCACCTGACTGTGGCGCGCATTCTGCTCAACAGTGAGACGAGCAAACTGGACCTGGGCCTGACTGTCCCTGCTCTGCCCGTGATTGACAATAACTTTACGGAGCTGCACCAGCAATTCGATAGCTATCTGCTGCATGTGAGCCCCCAGGCAGCTGCCTATGCGCTGCAGCATAATCTCTCGAGCTCGACAATCATTGCGCCGCACTCAACCAATCAGCAAACGCTGCCGCAGACGCCGCAGAATCTGCAGCAGCTGCCTCCTGTGCTGTGCGCAGGGGCAAGTGCCACGCCGGCAGCTCTGACTGGCACGCCTGCTGCGCTGCAGATCAATCCTAATAATACGGAAAACTCGGAGGTGCCGTTAATCCATGCGGATGAGCATGCACCTCCTCAGCCTGGTCCCACCATGCCCATAGCGCATGTGATCAAAAGTTTGCTCAAGTTCCTTGCCCACGATACCTGCCAGCCGCTGTGGAACTACGAGGATATCACTGCCAAGGTGTGGGCGGTGAAGTCTGCCGAGCAGCTGAGCTGCTTCCTGAAGCACATGGTCAAGGTGTTTGCCGATAGCTACCCGCAGGCGCGCATTGCCGAGCGATGGGCGCAAACCGCTTTGCAGCTGGGCTTGTCCTGTTCCTCGCGTCATTATGCGGGGCGTTGCCTCCAAATCTTTCGCGCTCTCAATGTGCCCATCAATTCCAGGATGCTCTCTGACATACTCTCCCGGCTGGTGGAGACAGTGGCTGAGCAGGGCGAGGATATGCAGGGCTATGTGACCGAGCTGCTCCTGACGCTGGAGGCCGCCGTTGACAGTCTGGACTCAGACTTCCGCCCGCTGGACGTCATGAAGGACATTTTCAAGAGTACGCCCAATTTGAATAATAAGGATGGTGGGCCGAACTCTATATTGCCTGGCAAGAAGTCACCATCGGGCATGACTCCGCAATCCTCCAACTACTCGATACCCAGTCATGGACGCAGCACCAGCTACTCGGTCTCCTATTGCGGCCGTAAGGCCAACAACTCGCCCTGCGACAAGCAGGTGGAGTTGAGGAATCGCGCATCAGGCATTGAGCTGGAGCGCAGTGTTGTCTGCAAATTTGGCGTGGGCGGCGTTGGCGTTGGCGCTGGCTCCGCCTTGTCGCGCTCTCGTAGCGCTCAAAGCTTGAAGATGCTGGGCGATACGGCCACGCAGGATGACAAGATGACCATATTAGCGCAGCTGTTCTGGCTATCGGTTTCACTGCTCGAGTCGGACTATGAGCACGAGTTTATGCTGGCACTGCGCCTGCTCACCCGCGTACTGCATCGCCTACCGCTGGATCGACCCGATGCGCGGGACAAAGTGGAGAAGCTGCAGCAGCAGCTCAAGTGGACCGCGTACCCAGGCGTGCATGCGCTGCTGCTGAAGGTGAGTCAACTGAAGTAATCATTTTGTTATCATCATTTAATCATCTGCGTCTTCTTCTCCTTCAGGGCTGCACCCATAGTGCCACCTATGAGCCCACAATCACGCTGCTGGCCCAGTTTGCGCCGATGCTTAGCCTGCCAGTCTGTGATCCCACACAGAGCTGCGCTTTTCCCATGAACGTGATTGCCCTGCTGCCGTATATGCTGCTCCATTATGAGGATGCCAATGAGATTTGCATACGCAGTGCTGAGAATATTGCACACGTGTCCACGGAGCTGGGCGCCAAGCTGGAGAATCTGGGCACAGTGATGACATTGTATAGCCGCAAAACGTTCTGCAAGGAATCATTCCAGTGGACCAAATGCGTGGTCAAGTATTTGCACGACACATACGCTCACATGGGCCTCCACATGCTGGCCTTCCTCATCGAGGTTCTCGAGAAGGGGCCGCAACAGGTCCAAGTGCCGGTCCTCAATGTCATTCACTGCATGCTGCACTATGTGGATTTATCGGCGCCACAGGCGCAGACGATCAATGCGGATTTATTGCGCGCCATTGGCAAATATTTGGATGTGAGTTTACGAGCGATACTTTGGGCCTGTCTATAAATCTACGCTTTCTTTGCAGACTGTAAACTGGAAGGATTCGCTGAAGATCCTTAAACTGATTGTTACACGCAGTTCCTCGCTGCAGGTGGTGCCGCCCAGCGATGGCAGCAGCGCCGGCTTATCGTTCTCCTTCTATGGCGCATATCCGGACTCGGATATGTTCTGTAAAAAGGAACTGGCCGGCCGCACCATGGAGTTCACCTTCGACGTGTCGCAAACACCGCTGATCGGACGTCGCATCTTGCTCAAAACTGAGGAGCCCACATCAGGTTCCGCTGCATCCGCCACGGGCAGCTCGTCGCTTAACTCCACCTTGACGAATGCCACCACCGTGACAGTTGCGCCTGCTCAGCAGGTCGGCGCACAGTTGCAGCAGCAACGCGCCCACAGCAATGTGGCTGCCATTGCCGCCTCTGCCGTCGCTGCCCAGCAGCATCAGCAGCAGCAGCAGCATGGAATTGGCCTTGGCAGCGTTGTTGGCACACCCAACTCACCCAGGCGCAGTGCCAGCCTGTCGCCGGCGGACACCGTACCACTCAGCGGCTGGAAGCGTCCCTGGATGTCGCAGTGCCGTGTGCGTGAGTGCCTGGTCAATCTGCTGACCACCTGTGGACAGCGAGTCGGCTTGCCCAAGTCACCGTCGGTAAGTGTCTGCTCACAAGGGGCTCGGAAGGGGTTATCCAGCTTGTACATTAGCCAGGTGCATGCTTTGAGCTCCCCTAGCGCTAGCTTTTTCAGCTCCTGCTTTCTAATATGGCCATCATCTCTACCAAATTATTTATTTCTAATTCTTTTTCTTTCATGTAACAAAAACAAAAAAAAAAAAAAACAAATTATAAATCAATTTTGATATAAACCAAATCCAATATCAAACCAAAACTAACACGCCATTATATCATCATTAACAACCCGAACCAAACCTAATTATAGGACGATTTTATAAACTCTATTTGCTCAAAGGTAAAAGAACATGTTTCTAAATGTCACGTGTAGCTTTGTCCTTGTTTACGTAATTTGTTTTGGCTCGTTTCATTTCACTTGTACTTATAAGCATCGCTCATCCGTTTCATTCCACACGTTTCGTACACATGCTGAGAGCTGCTTCCAGTTTGGAACATCTCTCCTCTCTTCTGTTTCATTTCTGTTACGTTTTCATTTCGTACCGCACCTTTGACTTGCTGCATGTCTCTCTGTTTTGTTTCAAAGTGTTCATTTCGTTTCTTTGTTTTAATACGTTCAGTCTCTGAGCACATCGCTACTAACAGGATCGATTGCGACCAGACAAAGCGTAAGCTTTCCACTCTTGTTCTTACTTAATATTTGATTCATATATCTACTTGAATGTTCAATTTGCATGCCTTGCACCTTAATTTCAAACTAATCCAAGTTTTATTTGCCCACATTCAGGTCATCTTTAGCCAGTCCTCAGACCTCATGGAACGGCAATCGTCGGCCGCCTCTTCCACGGAGGAGACATCAGGTCCGCAGGGCGATCTAAGCAGTGGTTCGCGTCGTGACGACGGCCAGCCTGATTTTACCGTCTTCAAGGACTTCGATTTCCTGGAGTACGAGGACAGCATTGCTGGTGAATCTACGGATAACTTTAATTGGGGCGTGCGTCGTCACCAGCTCTTTGAGGGCGACGAGGATCTTGTGAACCTCGGCAGCGGCATGGGCGGCTCCATCAAGGGCGGCCATTCCTCAGCGCTGGAGGATAGCTTCAGCGATAAGACGCCAATCCTGAGCAAGCGTAAGCGACAGACTGCAGACGATTCATCCGATGAGGAAGCTGAGTCGGAATCACCGCTGGACGACGATCATCGTCAGTCTTTCTTGAAGTCCTTCCTAGGCGGCGCACCGCCTTCTTCGCTTAGCTTGCGGGAGCGACGTCGTCGTAATTCGGTGTCTCGCAGTGACACCAGCGGATCAAGTGCTGGGGACTTGGGTGATATAACACCATGCAATGCCTCCCCTCATATGCAGGGCATCATTCGCTTTGGCGCAGCCGTGCGCGATGAGGCGGAGGAGAACTGGCGCCGTCAACTGCAGTCGATGCTGGTTAATCAGCCATCGGCACACACTTCTGAGCTGCTGCAGCAGCTGTACAAGCTGGTCAAGGAGCTGACTTTCAAGACAATTAGCATATCCAAGGAGGCCAAGAAATTCTTCACAGGCATCGGCTCACAGCTGGGAAATCGCATATCCCTTTTTACGGACTTATTGAGTGCGCGTGCCGATCCGCCGCGCGTTTGGTGCAGCGAGATGCAGGCCACCACACCGAAGCTGTTTGAAACTTTAAGATTCAATGTGCTGGAAGTGCAGGAGCACCTGGAGACGTTCTTTGATCGCAAGGATCAGGTGCTGGAGGTGAGTACTTTTCTCTCTATATATTCTATCCTCTATTCATATGCCATTCTCTATTGCAGTGCTTGGATGCAGTGAAAACCTCCTGTAAGCTGTCCCTGTTCAATGAAGCCGACGTGGCTGCTTCTGGTTTGGAACTACCCAGCAGTTCTAGTATTGCCTGCATGCCCTTCGATCCCGCCTCCACGGAAGTTGTTCTGGACTTGGGACGCTCTTTATATAAGCTTATGTTTCAGCTGCTTTTGCTGATTGAATCGAATCATAAAATATCCTCGAATGTTGTTAATCATTTTCGCATCAATGAAGATGTAAGTGTATTTGTCTAGATATAATTTAATTATCGCTAACTTTTCCTTTTGGTGCAGATGCACGACATATCCGATCTCTATGCCCTGGTGCGAGATGCTTTGGTGCGCTCTACCAGCGAAGCTGAGCTGGATTGCCTGGAATCATCCACCTCAACGGAGGGCGAGCATACGCCCACGCCCTCGCCAGGCTTGCCCATGACCCACGAGGAGTTCGAGGCGTCGCTGCATGAGCATATTGATCTGCAGCGCTGGTCGAGCGCCATTTCTCACGTGCGACAGTATCGTCGCGTATCCACACTGAGTGCTGGTGATCAGAGTCTGACCATCTTCACCTATGGCAATTTGGATAGCCGCATCAAGTTCGATGAGATGTCGATCATACTGAATGCGTATGCACATAGGATTATGAAGGATCGAACAGGTTTGTCTTCGAACCAACTAATATGAAAATTATTTGTAACACATTTGTTTACCAGCAGAAGCCTTCATCGTATCCAAATCGGATTCGGAGCTGTTCGAAGTGTATGCTATACTCTCAGAGAACTTGTATCATGTCTCCAGCGCTCTGACCAACATGGAAATCAATATGAAGAGCTTCTCGATGGGCGCTGGTCCGGGCAATTTGCATCGCAGCGATCAGGACATTGTAACAAATCTTTAAGTATAGAGGAACCCTACATATGTTTAAGATTAGTGCAGGCTTAAGCTCATTTTGATATGTAATCAAATTTAGTTGTTAGTATTTAAGCAGCATTATAGGGCGCTATCATTCAGTTGAGAGTTGAGCAAGCATTATTGTGTATGAACAAATGTGTTTTAAGTACGATATAATTCATAATATATATACATAAATATTTAACACTGATCGCAATTAGTTTTGACATATAAAAAGCTCCAGCAGTAAACCCTTGGGAACATTAAACAACAGTTTGCAATATTTTTTATAATAATAAAAACATTTAATTACAAAGTATTTGTATTCTTCTTTCTGTCAACATTTAACTGCGACATCCTACAGTAAATAGAGCAATTGTTTCATCTTAGCATTTAGTCAGGTGTGATGTTGTATGACACACATATATATTATATACATATATAAATGTTCTTAACTAGTTGAACAGATTCTTGAGCGCTTTTCGTTGCTGTTTATTGTATTCGGCCAGGAGCTGCTTGGCGCTATTTAGTTCATTCAAGATTTGCTTATTTTCCGGCAACAGGGAGTGTGCATGTTTCAGGTCTTTTATGGCCTCCTCGTAGTTACGCAATGCACGTTGCGCCTGTCCTCGTCTATAGAACGCTTTGCTGCAGTTGGAATCCAAGCGTATGGCCTCGGAGCACTCATATTTCGCATATTGATAGTTGCCCAATTTAAGCTCCACGGCTGCCATATTGATGTTATTCACCACGGAGAAGGCATCCAATTTTCTGAGTTCAGAGTCGCCTTGGCTCCGTTTCAGCTCCTGCCAGTCAAAGTTGCGGCGCAGCATCGTATAATAACGATTCGCTTTACGGTATTTGGCTCTTGCCTCATAGTAGCGACCCAGTTGAAAGAAGTGATTGCCCGACTGCCGCAAGCCCGTGAGTAGGCTAACAGCTGTGTCGCACTGTCACAAACAACAACAACAACAACAACAAGTGTTTAACACGAATTACGATTGCATAATGGAGAGCTTACCGTAGGCTTCTTGAATTTGCCCGTCCAATCTTGGGGATAAGGCGGCAACTTGTCTGTTGTCTCATCACTGCATTCAATGCCCCAATCCTCATCAGGCGCCAGTTCACCACAGTCTGTTATCGTTATATCTGTCGTTGGATGGGCTTCATCGTTGCAGTTCTGTTCCATATCGGCAATGATGCCTAAACCGCGCAATACACGGCCCACAACCACATTGATCCCATTGAGGTTTTCACAGCCAACTGCCGTGATGAAGAATTGTGAGTTGTTTGTATTTGGCGAGCCATAGTTGGCCATGCTGACCACGCCCTCATCATTATGCTAGTACAGTCAAGACGGGAAAAGTTGTCAACGAGACATTTTTTCACTTTATTCCACTTACCGTCAGCTCAAAGTTCTCATCCTCGAACAGTGGACCATAGATGCTTTCGCCGCTCGTGCCATCGTTGTTCACCAGATCCCCACCTTGAACCGCAAACACACGCTTGATCGTGTGGAAGCGCGTGCCTTTGTAGTGCAGCGGCTCACCCAGTTGTCCAATGCCACGTTCGCCCGTGCACAGGGCACGGAAATTTTCCGCTGTTTTTGGCACAATATCCTTGCGCAGTTCAATTATCATGCGTCCCGCTGTGCGAAAATCCGAGATATAAATATACACATACGATAACGTAACTAGGTCAAGCACAGATTGTAAGCTGCTCGCTCTGCTTACCGCATTCCTCTCCAATGCTAATATCGAAATAGACAATGGGATTCGTTGTCTTCACTGGCTGTAGCAGTTCTTGCTTCGCTGGGCTCATTTTTGTCATTAAGGCGTAGCCTTTAGCCACTGGTTTTTAGTTTTAGCTCAACTGCAAGCGATTTCAACGCAAGTAAACAAACAATATGCGATTTACATTACGACAGTGGTGCCCATCTGATGCGTTCTGCAACCTCGAACAGCTGTTAGCGCTGCCAACTTGGGCTAGGGGCTTGTGCCGCCAAACACTGTTCACATTTGAATTATTTTTGAATATTTGCAAGTTCGGCAAGAAAATGAAATCCTAATTCATATTATTAAACTCTCTTTATTATTATTTCCGTATATTTTATGATAATTCAGCAGAATTTTCCATATACTACATTTATTTTATTTTATTTGTGATAATTTATCACAATTTTTAATATAATAATTTTAATTTTTATTTATTTATTTGTTGTTGTTTAGGAAATTTTAGTTAAGGCTAGTCAAATTATTGAAGAGTATTTTACAATATGTGTTGCCTAGCCAAAATCTAATATTCCTCCTAACAATTCCTTAATTTTTAATGAAATCCTTGTTAAGGGCTTCTTTTGTTTCTATTCTTAAGCAAGAGTGCACAATGTTCAATGCGATGAAGTAATTTGCCTAGTTATATAATCAGTCAAGCATATAATTTAAAACTAATTGACGAAGAACCTCCTACTGAAAATTTTCTATAAAAGGTAGTTATGGATAGATTCCTGTTCACAGTCAAAATATTTACGTCCAGAATGCAGAACGAGTTCCATCAGGAACTAGACAAAATTGATGAGTTGCCTAAGCAGGGTGTCACTTGGGTGGAGTACTGCAGCTATGCAGTGGGCATTAATGTGGCGCCCAGAAAACGGAGCTCTCGATACTGTAGATTGTGAGTGTTGCCTATAATTGGGTATAATTAAAGTTGTACTATGAAAATCTATCTTGTTCAGCTTACGCATCCTGGCATATCTGACAAATCTGAACATTATCTACGGTCTCGTCAGCTTTGTGGCGTATAATTATAAGGTGTCCTTTGCATATAATGTGGAGGTGTGCTTTCTGCAGAGTTAAAGAACTATGTAAATAACTATTTAACTCTTTTCAGCCTGTGGTGCACAGCTTTCAGTTTTCTATGAACATCGTTAAGATTGTGTATTTTCACAATCATCTCGATACATGTGTGGATCTAGTACGCACCTCAGTAAAGTGTGATGTCTTAAGGAACTTGGGCCTATTTGATATGGGTAAGATTAAGGAAATTGATTTATTTGATTATATTTATTACTTTATATTTTTTTCTCAGTTTTAATCGACAAGCAAGCGTTGTGCAAGGCATTGAGCACGAAGCTCAGAGACAGCTGGAGGAGTATTGATACACAGGTAATGTTCTTCTTCAAAATCGTTTCATTGCCAGTTATTTTTTATTGCATGCGACCCCATTTGCAATATATATACGATTGCTATATTTTGCGGGATGCTTGTGAAATGACTATGAGTGAGTTTAATATATATCAACAAATGTAGTACACATAACTATAAGCCATTTATTTATTATAGCCTATCCAACCAAAATGCCCTTCGTTGAGTTGGGTCATCATGAATACCCTTCATTCTCTCTGCGATTTTTTTTGCTGCAATTAGGACCAATCTGGTGTTTTTGTGGTAGGAGTTGACGTTGGCCCTGATACTTTGTACTCTATATATCTGCATATATGTCTAGCTGTCTTTGGCTTCAATAGTCTCTTTGTTGTGCTGACCAATCATGAGGCTTGTCTCTTTGAGGTACTGCGATATTTGGTTCAAAATTCTACAAATGATGAAGTGGTACCTAAATTGTCCAGGGTTTCTTATTTGCGTTGCTGTGCCAAGCTCTTTGCACGTCTCTCCAGGTAAAAATATTAATTTAAACCAAGCTGTCCATAAGTTATAATAGGTTTGAACTACAGACATCATCATCAAGTTGAAAATCTTTTCAAGTATATTATTCTTGTGCAGTGTGGGGTAAGCATCCTTTTGCTATGCATGCTGCTTTACACTTTTATGGTATGTAGAAGTTTCAATGTTATATAGATTCTTGCTTTTATCAATTAATTTTTTTTAGGAAGTTGACGTGTTCAAGATGAGCGTGATATTGGTTTACTTGCTAACAATCATCCTGGAAATCAGTTTGTATAATGTCAATGCGCAGAAGGTGGAGACACAGGTATTGCTGCAGGTATTCTCAGGTAAAGATACTAACCACAACTTTGCTAGAGTGACCTACTGTTCGATGAGTGGTATAACTGCGCCTGGTACAACGAATCCGAGGACTTTAAGCTTATCATAAGACTAATGCTGCTTTTTTCATTGCGAAACTTTAAGCTGAGTGTCGGGGGCTTTTCCAAATTATCCAATAAGTTGCTAGTGCAGGTGAGTATCTGGAATCGAAATACATATAATAATCAACCCTTCTTGGCCTCCTGTCAGGTATTTCGCTTGAGTGGCAACTTCTATTTGCTACTGCGCAACATGAATGGGAAATAATATCAATCTCGTACTTTATACAAAAAATTACAACGTTGGGAAAATTTTATTTTAAGGTGAAATTCACAAGGCGACTTAAGCATTGTAGAAAATATTGTAATTGGCACATTAAACGTAGATGACAAATGTATGTTAATATATATATGTATATATATATATATATAGAATAGATTGCAATATGGCATAGCCACACAAGGGGGAAGATATAGAAATGCAATATTGATTGGAAGTTTTGGTACACGGCACAGTTTTCAATATATAGTATAATACAGTCGTCCATGGCTGGCTTGAATCGAAAGCACAATTGGCAGTTTAGAAATTTGTTTCAATATTGGCATCATATGTTAACGATAATAATAAATCGAACGATTTCTCGTTTATCGTTGGTTTCTCTTGTTTCCTTCTTTCACTAAACAAAATATTTCAGCTAAAAGACTAAAATTACATAATTTCATTCAACGGCTACGGGTACGGCTATGGCTACGGCTACGTCTATGGCTAATTCCGCATTTGTTCGTCTTCGCCTCGTACTTAGATGTTAATTGAAGTAGTTGGTAGTTGGTAGTTGGTAGTGCACTTAGTTAGGGTCTATATGTCTAGGGCTCTAGACGATTGCGTCTAAAGCAACCACTTGGCAGCGCTTCAGATATTAAACGTATATTATCCACCTCGCCGGATAAATCTTTCAAGTCTGCTTCGTATTTGTCGATTAATTTCCTTTGTATATTCCGCTGTTCTCGGTACTTCTCAATGCGCCCAGTTAGATTCACACGATTGATGTCAGTCTCCACCACACTGAGTCGATTCTCTGAAAGAATATGGAAGGGATAATTATCCGCAATGAAGTTATCTATGGAGATTGATTGAGCTGACTTACCCAGGTTGTCCAAATCCGTTGTATTGATGTCCTTTAAGTTCTCTAACTCATCCTTGATTGCTGATAGCTCACTATTGGCCTTTTCAATTTGCTTTTGGGCGTCCTGCATGTCCGCCTTGGCCTGACCCACCTTGCGCTTGGCATCGTCCACAAGATTATCATCTTCTGTTGAGTTTTCTTCCAGCTGGGAGATGTCCCTTTGAGTCAGCGTTACTCGATGGTTCAATTCATCAGCCTCCTCGCGCAATTTGCGGGCAGCGACCTTGGTCTCATTAGCACTGCGGCGTATCAGCTCAGCATCCTGTGTTTACAGAACCAATAAGTAGAGGATATGAGGATGATGCAGATACAATTTTGACTTACTTTCGAGGCCTGTTCGGCATATTTCTCCTGCGCCTCTTGTGCATTGTTTTTGGCCTCGTTGGCATTCTTGTTGGCGCCTTGGAGCGCATTTCCAGCCTGTTGTATTAAATTGTCCGCGTTCTCAATTTCCAACTTGATGCTGGGCACTTTTTCCAATGCCAAGGTAGCCTTTTCCGATGATTTCTGTACGTCAGACTGGAAGCCGGCAAGCGTGTTGTAAGTCTTATTGGCCTCTTTGAGTGTGCTGTCGCCCTGCTCCACCGCCTTGTTAGCCCGCTCGAAGGCAGCTCTGGCGCGACCCAATAGCTCAATATCATCCTTCTTCTGGGCATCGGCGCTGTGGAATCAATTTATTAGCTGGGACTTTTCTATAGCTTACCATGCCTATGACTTACCGTTCGAGTAGCACTTGGGAGAAATCTCGCTCAACTTCAAAATTGGAAAATACCTCGCCGTTGCTGTTGGACATTTCGTTGATCTGCTTGAGCAGATTATCCGCATTCTCGTTGGCGGCCACTGCCTCTTTCTTGAGGAGATTGATGTCAATATTTGGCTGGGTTTGCCCGTTCACATCGTTAAGCAGGGTGAGAGCCGCATCGTACACCTCGTTGGCCTTACGCAGTGCCTCCTTGGAGGTTTGGGCGACATGGCCCAGTGACTGCTTTACGTGATTTAGCTCAAGACGCACTTCGGAGCGTAGCTCAACGCCCACCTTTTGCTGCAGGTCGATGGCATTCTTGGCCAGCAGATTGGCTTTCTCTACAGCGTCCATGGCATCCTTGGCATTTGTCAGATCGTACTTCGCCTCCGACTCGAGGCGATCGGCAAGAGCGCGTGCCTCGCGAGATATATCTGTTATTTGCCTTGACTGCTCGCCAAACTCCTTGGACTTGTTCTTAGCCTTGGCCAAGGCCTGGGCGCCCTCATCATTGAGTAGATCCAATGCGTCCTGTAGCTCCTTCTTGGCATCATCGATGATCAGGCGCAGCTGCGTGTAGTTGCTGCGTGCCCTCTCGATCTCCGCATTGGCATCCTGCTGCAGTGCCCCAGCGCTTACTAAATGATCGCGCATACTGTCAAGTCGCTTGTGCAGATCGTTTATGACCTCAACGTAGGTCTGTCCGCCGTCACTGGAGCCGGAGCGAGCATCCTGCGCCAATATAGCCACCTTTTCCTGCACGGCCTTTAGCTTGCCCTCGAACTCCTCATCGTTTGTCACTGGCGTTCGGGCAATCTCGTCCAGCGTTGAGCTCAAATTGGCCAGCTTGGTGCGATGCAGATCGGCGGCTTCTTGCACGAGATTATAGCAATCCGGACAGGCGACACAGCCGCGCTGGCGATCGTACTTGTTCTCCTTGCAGCGATCGCAGCGACGTCCCTCCACGTTGTCATTGCACGGACATTGGCCATTCTGATCGCACTGGAAGCCCTTGGAGCCGCTCTCGTCACATTCGCATGGCTTGCAGCCGTCCGCGGAGAAGCCAAAGAAGAAGTTTTCGCACTGATCGCAGCGCAAGCCAACCACGCCCGGCTTGCAGTGACACTGACCCGAGTACTTGTCGCAGGTGGAATTGTAGCTGCCCACGGGATCGCACATGCAGTTCTCGCAGCCGTTGCCGGAACGTATGTTGAAGTAGCCAGGCTGGCACTCACCACAGTCGCGGCCAATCACATTCGGCTTGCACTGGCACTGGCCCGTGACCTGATCGCAACGCGAGATGCTCTGTTCGTCCTGTTCGGTGCCGGCGGCGTAGCAGCTGCAGCGATCGCACTTGCCATGGGGCAGGGCCAGCGGGTCACCAAAGTGTCCAGGCAAGCATTGATCGCAGTTCTCGCCAGCTGTATTGTGGATGCACTTCAGGCACTCGCCGCTGGTGCGATTACAGTTGCCCACAGCATTGGGATCGACGTTGCCGTTGCAGTCGCAGCTCTTGCAGGTGCGCACTTCGCCCAGCAGTCCAGTTGGATCGCCGTAGAAACCATCGCTGCACTGCTCGCAGCGCGAGCCAAAGTAGCCCACGGGGCACTCTGTGCAGATGACCGTATCGCCGTTGATTTGCATGCAGGCGCCGTCGTTGGGGCAGGGGCAGCGCTTGCAGTCGTTATGCGTGCCGCCCAGGGCATTGCCATAGTAGCCCTTGGCGCACTGGTCGCAGTTATCGCCCTGGGTGTTGTGCTGACAGATGCAGCTGCCCGTCTCAGAGTCACAGATGTCCGCATGGCCATGGCAGTCGCAGGGGATGCACGGCATGAAGGGTCCGCCACGTGCTGGACTGTGGCGATAACGGGGCGCGCACGACTCACAGAACTGGCCCAGGTAGCCCTCGGGACATGTGCACTGCTCAATCCAGGTAGCCGGTTGCCCAGCGGCGCCTCTATGCGCTGTCTGCAGCTCCACATCGTCGAGATTGGCCTCACCCTGTACGGAGTAAGTGGCGCGGATTTTTATGGCCGTCAGGTTGGACAATATGGAGAGGAAGCCACGCGCCGACTGGCTGGGCTGCCATTGGTAGTCGTGATGCTCATGCAGGCGGAACGTGTACTCCCTGACTCCCTGGTCGGGTATGCCGTTGCTCTGGGCAAATATAGGCAGTGAGATTTTACTGCCAGCGCCCTCTAAGATGACATCGCTGGCACTGCTGCTGGGTCCTACTTGGCCCACTAGCTGCAGCTTGAACTTTAGGTCGCGATTGTAGGACGCGCGTTGATCCCCTAGGAAGCGATCCGGTGCCTGGAAGTAGACGTATTCGTTGCCTTGAGCTGTGGTGCCAATGCTGCGGCTATACTGATTGTATTTGATGTCCACATCACGGCGATTCAGATCTATGGCGGTCCAGCGTTCCTTGTGCTTGTTGAAGTTGGAGGTGACCGAGACGATGGAGTAGCCGGGCGCGGTCTGGCACTCGGAGGTGTGGCCATAGCAGAAGCAGGGCGTGCAGCCAAAGCGATTGTTCGTATCCAGATTAAAGAAGCCCGGCTTGCATCTGTCAAGTATTAAGATTAGGTATTTGACATATCCTGGTCTCTGCTGCTACTTACTCATTGCAACGTCTGCCTTCGACGTTCTCCTTGCAGAAGCAAATTCCGCTTTCGGCATCACAGGCTGGTGTGTTGTCCTGGGACCCATGGGAGTCACAGCCACAGGGCTGACAGCCATGAGGTCCGAACTGGAAGTAGTTGTTGGCACAGCGATCGCACTTGTCGCCCGTCACGCCGGGCTTGCACTGGCACTTGCCCTGGCTGTTGCACTGCAGGGAGCGGGACCCGACGGGATCGCAGCCACAGTTGATACAGTAGGCGTTGTCGCGCATGTAGAAGTTCTCCTTGCAGCGCTCGCAGTTGGGTCCATCACGATTGTCGCGACAGTCCAGGCAATGACCACCATGACCCGTCAGATTGAAGAGGTTCGCGTCGAAGTAGCACTTGTCCGCAAAGTTGTTGCAGTTGCAAGCTGTAAGGTAGGGAATTTACAGGGTGAGAGTTGAATTAGGATTTAAAATTCGTCGGGTTGCTTTACAGTTGATCAGATACCAATGCGGGGCAGGGCTGATGTCTATGAGATTTGTTTCTAGGGCATGGTCATGGAACCAGCCATAGGATTTGGCAGTTGCCACACAGCAGACAACTTGCAAGCACAGCCTCAACATGACTGACAATTCGTACAGAAGGTGCACGTTGAGCGTTAACAGTTGTGGCAGCTAACGGCAAAGCTGTTTGTCCTTATATAGGGGGACAGTGGGATGAAACCTATTAGCAATTGAGCTAAGACTGAGACTGCCAGCTAAGCCAGTTTGATGTTTGCCTTAATTGTCATCGGGCTTGCCCCACTGTGCAGTGTAACCAGTTTTCCCTACCTTTGCACTCGTTCACTTCCGTTGAGGTTGCCCTCTTCCACTTGACGTCATTGTAGAGCGGCAAGCAGCGATCGCAGTCGGGTCCATCGGTATTGTGGCGACACTCGCAGACCAGCGTGCGCTCGCCGTGCATTCCGGTGCTGGCTACACACTTGCTGGCGTGTCCATTGCACTTGCAGCGCGCTCCCACGGCTATGTCGCTGATGGCGTAAAAGTAGGACTTCAGCACTTGAGCATCGCCGAACAGTTCGTCGCCGAACGTATTTAGACGATCCAGTGTGATGCGAATGTCCGTGGCTGTTACCCAATCCTGCAGCTCCAAGCTGCGCTCGAAGTTGATGCCACTCGGACGCCCCTCGAGCGTGGAGAAGGCGATTTCACCATCGCGCAGCGGCGAGATGTCGCTGTACTCACTGGTGCACAGGGCGTGGGCCTCACCCTCGCCCTTGCGAATGGCACGCGAATCGGGCAGGCCGTAAGTATCCCGACAGATGGCGCTGTAGAACTGATAGGGTATCCAGGGGCCGTTCTCCGAGGTGCGTTTGTAAATCGTAAAGGACTCGGGACGCGGCGAACGGAAGAGAATGCGCACGTAGGTGATGTCATAGGATTTACCTAGAATCAGAAATGGATTTCAAAATGAAATTGAATTTAATTTTCTCGCCTGCAAGACTTACGTAAATGCAGCGTCAAGTTCACATGATTCGGGTGTTGAATGCCCTCCAGCATGGTCTCCGATTGCCACCAGGTGGGATTCTGAGGATCATGCAAGTCCGTCAGGAATGTGGGCTTATGATCTTCATATCTAGGAGCACAGCGAAGATATAGTATTTAACTCTTAATGCAGATTTCTTCCTACCTGCAGAAGGCACAATTTTTCAGATTCGGATTCATTGTCTGCATGCAGAAGTGGTTATCGCCCTGCTCACCGCAGGTGTTTGTCGATTCGATTTGCAATTGGTAGGCAGCATTGATGAACTCGGGCAAGCATTTCTGAATGGTTTTCAAAGAGATAAGAGTGAGTATAAAAATATATATATTATGTATTATTATATAAATATATATAGTATTTGTTTAATTTTGTCGAATCTTTCTAAATTTTAAGCTCATAAACAGCATCTTCTCTTTCCATAAAACACAGTGAGCGAACAGCGACAATTTGTGCTCAACTAAAGTGTCTTCATTGCTCAATTGGTTTGTATGTCTACATACAAATTGCTGCCCAGCAGCTCTATTGACCCAGCCGAAGAGCGCGTGCCAATTCACTCTTAATTTAATTGCCTGACAGAAAACAATTTGACTATGATTTACACACACAGAGAGAGAGAGAGCTCTCTGTGGCTCCACCCACTTCCCGTTTGTGTGGTTCTTACCTGAGGTCGGCCGTAGGGATCGTAGCACTCCAGCGCCGGCATGAACGTGGTGCCGCGCAGCTCGTGTCCGCCAGCGGAGTTAATGGGCTGGCGCTGTACACCAAGTGCGGTCGCCGCGCAGCTGCAAAGCAGCGCTCCGGCGAGCAGGAGGCGCGCTCCGGTGAAGCCTTCGCTGAGACTCCGCCTGTTGCGCTTCATCGTGAGCTCTGGGTATATGAACTGGGGTTGGACTTGCTCTACGTACTACTAGTAACACTATGTTCGAGTCAATCTTTGAACACTGATTCGAGGAGTTTCAATTGTTCGGGTGGGTATTTTGCTTCTTAGTTTTTGTTCACTGTCACAGTTTAGAGCATAATTGTACTTGAGTCTAAATCAGGCATCAGTGGCTCAAGGAGATGGTGGCTCGTTCTTGAGCGGCTTCACTCGCTGTAAAAGGCACAAAATATATAAATACGTCGATTAGCTAATGCCCCTCCGGATAGATCCACAATTTTCGGCAGAAAGAGAGAGAAAGAACATCTGTTGTACATATTGTGTGAACTAAATGAAAAAAGCATTTCAGTCGCTTTGTTGTTGCGCGGTTTTAATTAGTTCGTTCGCCGGTTCCAAAAGCAGCCTCATAAAAACAAACTTTGCTGTCCGGCCAGTCAATAAGTTGCTGCCCGATCTGTTGGCCCGGGCAACCGCACTCACTCCCATTCGCTCAGCACTCGCAGTGTAAACAAAACAAAACAAAATCAAAAAACTGCAAATGTAAATTTCAAATAACAACAAAATTAAACAGCGAAGACATACATAAATAAACACACACTCGCACACACAGATGGAACTGAACTCAAGCATTGAACACAAAAAATTTGTATTTGTCTATACACACAGTGCGCACCCCACCCCAACCCCACTCGAGAGAGGCAGCAGCACCACTACCACCCCACATCAGCACCGCAATTTTGTAGTCGCTCTAGCCTCTAAATGAAACTTGAAATTATTCCAGACGATGATTTCATCTGCGCTTACTCCGCCCATGCACACATGTATCTAGATACATATCTGGATAGCATAAAGCGAACTGAATAAAAATACTTTGCAATTACTTAAGAAAATGTGCAGTCTATTTAAGATCAAGCTAAAGGAATCTTGGGTTGCATTCATCTCATTCTTAGCCAAGGTTAGATTCATTTACAGAGAGCTCATCTTTCAACTGCCTAAGTAGCTTTTTGTGTTTGCCGCTAATTAGCAAATATGCATAGTAAATTGAGTCTATGTACTAAGCAAAGATGAGGGATGATATCATGAAATAGTTTTTTGGCAGCGAGTAGGTAAAGTCTGTGGAACTTGCTGAAGACTGCAGAATATTACGGGAAATGCATGCATGTGAGTATATGGCATAAGAAAAGGGGATCTACAAGATATTTCCAGTTATAATGAGTGTAAAGCGGAACCTGAGTAAGATAATGAAACTGAATAAAATGTAGAAAATCTTATGTCTATACATATATATATTTTTTATTTTTTTATTTTATATATATATATATATGCAAATATATATATTATATATATATAATTTAGATGCACTCAGCAGTTCTTAGCCCACTGTTTGGTTAATTTCCCTAGCTTCTGTGTAGATAATCTTTTTTTTCCAGGCTAAACACAATTTCGTAATACTCTCTGTATGAGACGTGAGAGCAATTGTTTGTTTGCACAAAATTATTTTAATATAAATTTTATTTATAGCTCAGAGTGTGTTGAAGAAGCCAACGTTGAACTCTATAGACTGCGGCTTATCAGTTTAGTTTCACATTTTGGTTTCATTTTGAAGCACACAAAACTGTTTCATTTAGAAACTGAATCGAAGCACAAGTAAATCTTGGAGACTGTCGCCAGGGCAACAGTTGATACACTCTTCTCCGATGTCAAGCCCAGTCTGTGTGTGTGAAACCCTTTGAGAATGAGTTCAGCTGAGGCCAAGTCTCAAATAAAAAAAAACACTGCTAGTTGTTGTTGTGTCATATAGAGATATTATTAATACTGAAACGAACGAACATCCGCTCCAGTCAGATTTCAATTGTTGAGCTGGTGCGGCTGGTGCTGGTGCGATACGCGCCTATGAGCACGAGTTCCTTGCCGATAAGAATTTGGGGCTACGAACTAGTGCGATATGTGCTGCTGGCATGAACTGAATTCAGATTCTGATTGAGACTGAGACTGTGACTGGGACTGAGACTGAGACTGAGCCAACACTATGTAGTGGAAACACTGCACAACATAACACAGCACTTTGTGGTTGGCGTTTTTGTTTGTACCTTTTGGTATTTATCTTTATTGAAGCGTTTGTTTTTATCAACTGCTTCAACACATACGCTCACGCACACTCACACTCACACTCACGCACACGCACACTCACACACACATGCACAGCCGTGCAGGTAGAGGAAAAGCAACACGAATTCACTCAAAAGAAACTGCACACATACTTGAGTCAAATACTTTTACGAAACTTGGTTTTTTTTTTTTTTGGTTTTTGGTTTTTGGTTTTTGTTTGTATCTTAGCGATGCACGGCGCACAACATTAAACACTGCGTTTATTTATGGCTTATTTTTGTTGTAGATACTTTTGCTGTTGTTGTTGCTGCTGTTGGTCTGCTTCTGGCACATGCAGCATTTGGTTGATAGTTTTGAGGGTTTTCCAAAGCATTTGCTGTTTCATTTATAGAAATAGTTCTTTGGTTTCTCGCATGGAAAATCTCAGGCAGTTGCATTCACATGTGTTTAGTTGCATTTGTCATCGCATTTGCTTTCATTTCGAGTTTTATTTTCTTTCGATTTGGTTTTTGTGTACTTTGCACACGACTTCTCACTTTTCCGCTGACTCGGAAATTGTACAATTTTCGTAGTGGCTTTGTTTCATTATTAAGTACAATTTATCGATGTGTCTTCTGTTTTCTTTGTTGTTGTTTTTTTTTATTCAGTTGTTGTAATTGTATCACTACATCGAAGGCAAGAACCTTTTGAGTAAACAGTTTGTCATACACCGTCTGCCACACACACACACAAGCACACACACGCACACATGGGCAGCATACGACAAGATACTTTTTTATCTCGAGTTTTTCTTTTTTGTCGCTGTCTGCGACGGCCCAAGCAAACAACGAACAAAAAGACACAGAAAACACACAGCGCGAGGCAGCCGAAAAAACAGTATAAAAATCGGAAGAGCTCCAGAAGAAAAGCAAAGACTCCTCCGCACACAGAGCACCACCGATCAGCACTTCAGCAGCCAAACACTGTCGCACTTACTCCGCACAGAACACCACAGGCAACCGCTAACGAGGACGTCCAATGCTCAACTGACTCTTGAGGAATGCGGCACAGCCGTTCAGCGGGTCTCACTGAGTGAAACTCTATGCTCTGCTCTGCTCTGCACGTAGCTGTCTCTGTGCCTCTGTCTGTGTATCTGTGAGCAGCTGCACGATCGTTGTTGTTGCTCTGGCGCATGGGCACTCGGAGAGCTTCGTTTGGCTGTTGGCTGTTGGCTGTTGGCTGAGCTTGGTTTAGCCGGGCAACTAAGTAGATGAAATTCGAGAGCGAGTGGATTGGAGTGCTTGGCAGATTTATGAATTGATGTTTAATTGTAATGCTCTTCTTCTTGTCTCGTTGGGTTTCGAATTTCCAGCACAACATTTTGTTTGTCTTGGCAAATATTTGATATCCAGTTATGAGGCCTTGTGTAGTCTGTTGGACATGTGTATGCGGCTAATTGAGATGCTCGTGTGCTTGGCTCCCCGCACTATCGGCGGCTGTGCTCTCCGTTCTACTTTTGGACCTAAGTAGTTGCTTACAGAGCGAACAGGTTATCGCTGCCCCACTGATAAGAGTTCGTTATACAAAAAGAAAAGAAGCACAAACCACTTTCAGTTTCATTGACTAAAGAAATGTCTAAAAAATATTGCAAGCCTCATCTGAAAATTATAGTTAAGTGTTCTTGAATGAAAGTCGGTGGCAATTAAATAAATGTGTGGCGTATATAAGATTTGATTGTCACTTAAGGAATTTTGTAATGAAAATGTGGCTGACAAATATATATTTTTATGTGAATTTATATTATATAAAGAATTGTATTTATATAATAATATATATGACATATATGAAAAGCTTTAGGTTTTATATATTTTGTATACTTGAAAATTGACAATTGAATTAAACTTAATTAATTAAATTATAATTTAATTCATTATATATATGAGTGTATTTAACTTTTGAATTGCGATTATTCTGAGTCATTCAAACAAAAGGTTTGTGACTTAGCTAATGCCAAGCATGCTACAAAGCTGACTGCTATGACTGTTATATGGCGCCTGTTTAACCTGAGAGCCTCTCAGTGAGAGCTTCCCTTTACCTAAATATTCCTATCACAGAGTTATAAGCAGAGCCAAAGCAGAGCCTGAACCAGAGCGAGAAACTGAGTCACTGGTCAGCAGCAGTTGAGTCAGATCAGGAGCAGAGCCAACACAGTTGAGCCCATGCAGAGCCATTGGCACAGCCATTGGATATAAGAATTCGTAAAAACTGTTCTGTTTTAAGGAAAGCAAACTATTTTATTCAATATTTAGTGTTTGGATAGACAGTTAGAGTTTTGCTAACAAGTTGTTCATAACAAGTTTAAGCTAAGTTGCGAGTGGACTAAATCAATTTCATTGGTTAAGAAGACAATATGGCTTTGGGTTATATGCTGCTGAAGAAGAGTTCTGGAATAAGTTCTAATGTTCATCGCTGTCCTCTATGTTGATCTTGATGATGTTGACCGTGGGACCAGGTGAATCGCTGTGTTCAGGTAGTCCATTTACAGCGGCTGCTGGTGTGGCTGCTGGTGCAGCAGCAGCTGCGGCTGGATCCTGCTCCACGATGCACTCATCACTGCCGGTGGTGCTGATGGTAATCGTCGGTATATTATCAGACCATAAGGAGTTTTGGGAGTCCTGTCTCATGGCACGTCGCCGCTGGGAAGCACTGCGTTTGGGAAACGTTATGGGACCGGGCATATCCAGCTCCTCAAGATCGTCCATGGTGGCCAAGGTGGGTGTCGAGCTCGACGCAGAGGCCGGTGCTGGGATTTTAATAGTTGAACGACTCGCGGCTGAGGATGTGCTGCTCCCAAAGTGCAGCGGAGCGCTGGGCGTAGGAGAGTCCGGCTCCGGAGTGGGGGGCATATCCAATGCCGTGGCACTCGAGTTGCTCGACAAAAGGGAAGGCGGTGGCGGTGGCGTATATGCCAAGTAGGTGGGCGTGGTCGGGCCTGGTGACTCATCGGAGCCCTGCTCCACGTCGTCTTTCTTGATGTTGACCGCCTCGCGAACTAAGGCCAACAAGGAGCCAATTTTCTTGCGTCCCTGGCGTGATAGCGACGCCAGCTTCTCGGCGTTCATCTGCCGCTGGCTATGCATCTGGCTGGGAGTGGGCGACGGCAGCGCATGCGAGTCACTGCCACTGGCCTGCTCGCTGTTGAGGTGCTCGGAACTGGGCACTTGTGGTATTTCACCTGACTTATTCTTCTCCAGACTCTGTTCGTCAAACTTGAAGACATCGGGCTCATGCTTGACGTTGTTTGTCTTCGATCTGTGCTTGCGGAACTTAAACTTGCCCAGGCCAAGGGCCTCTAGGTGGCCTCCTTCTTTGGGTAGCGGCGGCAATTCCTTGACTGGCTTTTCCTGCGCCTCTTCCTCATACTCCACAGGCTTCTTCTCGTCAACAATGCGAAACTGGCTTTCGGGTGCGCCTTGATCCGCAGCCATTGCTGATGGTGGGTGTGATTCCGGCTCCGGTGTTGTGGGCTTTGGGTGCTCCTCCTTGTCACGCTTGCGACGTAGTAAACTAATGCGTCGCTCGTTGACAACGCGAGTGTTTGCCTCTGCCTCATGTTCGCCGGGTTTGGGTGACGTCGACTCGCTGTGCGGCGGCTGCTTGTGCTTGTCCCTTTTATCCCTGAAGCTTTCCCTTTCCTTCTTCTCGTGTTTCTCGACTTTGAAGCGGCTCTTGGGATGTGGCTCTTTAATGGGGAAGTGGTCACCGCCATCGCCCGCTCCCGGGCTGCTGCCACCACCGCCCAGAGCCGCATTGGCTGCCGCAATGGAACCGGAACGTGCCCGCTCCTGCTTGGCTATCTGCACGATGTCCACAAGCGACGGCTTCCGAGTGCGCCGTATCTGTTGCAGGCGTGACAGGCCAAAGCGCTTCTCCTTGGACTCCTTGGGCTCTTCATCGTGTGGCAGGGAATCCTGGTGCTCAGTGTCCGTGTCATCATCATCGCGTCGCACAAAGGAGTCCTCATCCGAGGTGGCTGAGCCCTTGCGCAGCGCCTTCTTCATGATGCGTGAGATGAGCTCTGGAGGGGTGCAAGGGAGGTTTAAATAATGTTTTGAGGAATTTCCCAATGTTTGGCTTACCTTTTCTAGCCTGATTCTTGTACTCCTCTGTGTCGAAATCTGGTGGCTGTGTGGGCGTGACAGGGGAGGATGCCTCGAGCACCTTGCGCCAGCGATTTGTCAGCGTGGTGGCCGTTGGTTCCGCCTGCTTAACCTCTGGTACTTTAAAAATCTTCTTGCGCTCCTCCTCCCGCTCCTTCTGCAGCTGAGTGCGCAGATCCTGATTAGCCTCGCGCAGCGCCCCAGTCAGCGATATGAGGTAGTAGATGATGAGTATGAGCAGCAGCAGCAAAGGTATGACTGTGCTGGAGGATGTCAGGTAGTCCAGAGGCTCGTGTAGTTGCCTGTCGGGGAGAGAGAGACATTCAAATAAGCCCCGAGTTTTTGGCTGTTCGATTGCACCGCTACTCACTTGGGCAGCGCGTTCCGGGTGGTGTTCGTAATGAACTCGGCAATGCGATTGTATTCCGAAAAGGGGCCACAGTGCCAGGAGGGACGCAGCCAGACAATGGCATAGCCCACGGGCAGCACGCAGAGGAACAGCATGGTCAGCAGCAGCGATAAGTAGAAATTGTTGGACTTGGACGCTCTGCGAGTTGAGGTTGATTAAGTGAAGCAATTGATTAGGGCTAAGCACGGGACACTCACTTGAAGACCACCTCGTGGGGCACGTTGCATGTGAGCACTATCCATGACCTGAAGTACATCATAATCATCAGCTTGACAAGGTTGATGAGCACCAGCCCCGGCGAGAAGAATATGCCCATCCACACTTGGCCCTGGTTATTAATCAACGTCAGGATGTTCTCGGCTATCTTAAAGTCGCCATACTGCATGTCAGATGCCACAAAAACAAAGCGCACACATTAGTCAGTCGGTCGAGAGTTGAGAGTTGCATGGTAGGTGGTGTGTGGCGGACTGTGGTATCTCTTACCTGTGGGAACGTTTTCTCCATATCCCAACACCAGTTTTGATTGACATATCGCACAAAGAGAGCACGCAAGAAGTCGATGCACAATGGCGCCACAATGGACATCAGCTGGTGAAGAGGATTAGTGGGTTAAGAGCATGTCGCAATAAAGCACTGCCCTCTGCTTAAAACTTGCCACACGTAGCACGTCCTGTGCATTGTCTTGCCATGTCCTGCCTGGCTGCAGTTAGGGCCATGATTATAGCCGATTTGCTAGCCCCAAACTATCTGACCGAAAAACCCATTCATTATCCAGCTAAAATTCATGCACGAACACGTGTTCAACTCCCAGCCGTAAAACCGCACATGGCCCAAACCCCAAACACCCAACACCCAGCGCCCAAACCAAAGACCAAACCCAAAACCCAATTTGTCCTTAACGAAGGCAGAGCTGAAAATTTTGTTATGCATAAGGCATAAATGCGCTTAACTGAAGCCTCGTAAATTGTTTAATTTATATGCCCAAATCGTTTAATAGAGATTACGTCCGCCATGTCGAGTTGACAACAACAACATCATCAACAACAACAACAACAATAATCTGTTCATAATCAAAATCGTGTGTCCTTTTTCGTTCATTTTTTTCTGTCCTAAGCTGTTTACAGCAACAGCCAACAAGTATGCCCAAAGTGAAACCGTTTGACCCTGAAAAGTTGGCCGTAGATCCCCATGAATTTGCTGGCGATTAGCCTTGAAGTTCAGAATCAAATCCTTGGCCAATCGACACTCATTCAACAAACGAAAAACTTGAGAAATCGATGCCAAAAGTTCAAAAATGTTTCTTATGCAAATGGGTATTGATATAGATTTTGGCCAGACGGCGGCTGCCAGCTGTGTCTGGTGGCTAAAAGACTCCAGAGACCGATTAGTATGATAAAATACTTTTGCTGCCCTGTTCTCAATGGTCCACTGGGTATATGGGGCAGGTAATCTGCCAACCTGACTGGCAAACTTTTAGTTTAGTTACTAAAATATTAAAGCTTACATAAATAATTTCTTCTTTAAATATTTTTGCTATATAAGTATGTTCTTTCCAGTGAAGAGAGTATCTTTTAGTCGAGCTGAAATCTTGTAATGTATTTTTATTTTTATCTCTACCTCTCCCTCTCCCTTTCCCTCTTCTCCACCTCCGCCCCACACGCAGCCAAAATTTGATTTTTGTGCATGAAAAGCGGAAAACAAATTTTTTTAAAAGTATTTTCCGCACAATTTGGCTAAACGGGATTTCACGCTTGGGCGTTGCGTATCTGTAGTTGAAGCTGTTGTTGTTTTTATCTTAAAGTTCGATCATATTTTAGGTTTAAATAGCTCTTTGATATGTGCCAAATGGCAGCTGTTTATCTGCCTGAGTCCGGGCCGGAAACGAGGCAAAGGAAATCGATAGCTGCTGCTGCTGATGATGATGATAAATTTGTGTTTAAACTGCGGTTGGTTCGGGGCTCTTGTTAAGTAGCTGCTGCCCGCCCGCTCTACTTACCCCATCGAAGACAATAACTTTTGAGAGCTCCTGGCCGAGGGAAGTCTCCCAGCACATGGTGGTCAGATTCATTTGGATTTGCTTCAGTGTCAGTTCAACTTCCTTCATCCGTATCATCTTCCGTTCCAGCTGTGTCTTCTTTACCGTCGTGGGATGGTTGACTTCACCACTCAGTGTGGTGTCCAGTCCATCGGGTGTGGTGCTGCCGCCAAAGATATCCTCGCCGGCCTTCGGACACACGGTTATCACACAATATTCGAGATCTTCGTCGTTGTCACGGTAAACGGTGCTGCCCACATCTTCAATATCATTGGCGCCTATAAAAAAGGGCGTTATGGTGGCGCCATTATAATCTGTGTACTCGAATTCTTCGGTGGTGCTGGTGGTGCTGAAGCTGCTGCTGCTATCCGTACTACTCGCTTCCGTGCTGTGGCTGTCCGTTGTCGTTGTGGGATCGTCTGTGGTTGTTGTTGTTGGTTTTCTAGTTGTCGCCGTCGTTGTGGTTGTAGTTGTAGTTGTAGTGGTAGTTGGCCGCTCTGTGGTTGTCGTAGCTCTGCTGCGTCCTCCACGCACTTGATTCAACAGCCGGTTCCATTCTTCCTCGCTAAGAACTCGCTTCGGCGGTCTATATGGAGGGCTGTTTGTGGTTCTGCTCGTCGGAGTGCTGACCGTTGTTGCTGGCTCTGTGGTCATACTAAAGTGAGCTCTAGAGTCATTGCGATATCTGCGACTGTATTTGCTGCCTAGCCAAGCGGGCGGCTCTGCCACAGCTCTTCTCTTTCGTGTTGCCGTCGGGGAGTCATTCACTTGGGTTAGCACTTGAACTAGCGGATCATCGGATTCCTCGGTGGTTGACTGATAGTCGTCGCCGGGATCGGCCAGTTCTGCGCCCTCGAAATAATCCACATAGTTGAAGTAGCTGTCGTTGCCCGGCGCCGGTGTTGTCGTTGTGGTTGAGGAGTCAAGTTGTGGCTCATCACTGCCATAGTCATAGGCTGGTTCCTCATCAGTGGTAAAAGGCAATTCGGTGGTTGTCGTTGTTGTTCTTGTCGTAGTTGGAGTAGTGCTGGTTGTTGTTGACGTTGTTGTTGATGTCGACGTCGTTGTTGGAGTTGTCGCTTCAGTGGTTGTTGTTGGTAAAGTAGTCCAAGGAAGTGTAGTTGGAGTTGTAGTCGCTTCGGTTGTAGTTGTTATTGGCGGCAGAGTTGACCAGGTTGTTGTTGTTGCTTCCGTAGTGCTGGGTGTTGTTGTGGGCAATATCGCCGTAGTTGACATATTGAGTAGCAACAATGTCGTTGTTACATTCTTGGAGGTAATCCACAGATGTCTGGGTTTTGAGCATTTTATAGTTATGTTGTAGCACTTGAGCCTCTGCACAGCGGATACCAATGCTGCACCCAGAGCTGTGCTCGAATAGATGGAGTCTGTGGTGCCGGCACCATCGACGCCCCAGGGCGTGCCAGTCGTCGTCAAGTCGTCGAAAGATCCATCCGAAGTGCTGTCGCTGTAGAGGGGCGTCGTAGTCGTCATCGCACGCAGAGCCGCAATGGAGCTCATCAGACTGTGCAGCTCCTGCGTGTTAGTATCGTTCTCCAGCTTCAGCATTTGCAGCGGCTTCTCTTTGCTGTTAATCTTGTAGATGAACGAGAACATAAGCGAGTACAGATTCAGCATGTTCAATATCATGATGCTGCGAGTGCAACAGGATAGAGAGTGAAAAGGATTAGTTGATAAAGTGGCATTAAAGAGTCGCCCTGGTCGCTTACCGTGCCAACTGCAGCCGCAACTGCTGCCTGGGATGCCAGTTCTCGAACAAGCCCAATGCTTCGAAAATCATTGGCAGGAAGAAGGAGAGCAGAGTCATCGTCACGTTCACTGCATTGCGACTGAGCCAATTGTCGTGCTTGGCCAAGTCCTCGGAGCTGCCGTATGAAATAGTTTGATATAATTAGGTGTATTGGCTGGCGCAGTAGGGAACTCACTGATTCACCAGTAGGACGACCGTGGCACCCGATAATCCCAGCAAGCCCATGACCAAAATGTTCACCAGTATCCTTTGCAAAATAACGCGCCAGCTACGGGCGTAAGACTCCAATTATAAATTGAAATTGACGCTGATTTCCTTTCTACTTACTTGCGATTATCCTTTTTCTTTTCAGCTTCTTCGAGCAGCGCCTCCTTGAAGCCAACCACAACGGATGCGATGCGATTATGCGCTGTCTCTGCGTGTCCTGTGGGTGTGTTAAGCTGCTGTAATAACGGCACTCGAGGGGCACGCTACTTACCAATCATAAAGTCCCAGCCGGTGAAAAGCTTCCAGGAGAACACACACTCATCATCCTTCGAGGAGAGTTTCGAGTTGCGCGAGTTCTCAGCCATCCTGTCGATGCAGATAAAAGAGCGAAAAGTTTTTTGTTAGCTGCCTGCAAAGCATAATTGGCGCACAAATCCCAGACAGAGACTAATGCCACATAAATATGAGTACAATTCACGCATGCCGTGCACGTGCCACCAACATGTGGCAGCGCAAGTGGTAAGTGGCATGTGGCAAGTGGCAAGTGGCAAGGTCAGTGCCGGCATCCACGCTGTTGACATTGCTACTTTGTTCAATTACGAAATCAACATAATGCCGACAAAGCCATTAAACGAAACAAGCAGACGCTCCACACAGCCCAACTCCGAACACCCACACAGCCGCACAGCCACCCCCTCCATGTCTCGTGTCTGACTGCGTGCGTGCGTAAATCATAATGGCCAAGTTTCGGCCGATGGGCGAAGCGAAAAAGTTTTGCCTTTTTCCTGCGCTGGACACGCCTAGAGACAAGATTTGTATTATTTAATCAGCGCGATGTTCGGTTTAATTAATTAACGACCACTTTTGGCGTTCAGTTTGCTTTTGTGGCTTCGATGCCCAAAGATTTAATGAAGTGTCCAGGCCGCGGACCCATCTACTCATACTCACTTTCTTAGCGTGGCCACAAAGCTGTAGATGTAGACCAGGACGGCAGTCAAGAAATAAGCCAACGGTAGCTTGTAGCCGGAAGTGCTGATGCCGGAAGTGCTCGAGTAATAACTAGAAACAGGAAGTCAGCCATCAGCCATCAGCCATCAGCCATCAGCCATGAGGCAAACGACAATTTTTATTTAAAATACTTACCCATAAAACATGGGCGAGTACTTCAGATAGCCCTCGAATTCCCAGAATGTAAAAAGATTCCCAGCCACTTTGTATTCAGGTTCGGACATGCGTTTGCGCGGATCCGCCTCGTCGTGCTTGGTGGCAAAGTACTGAGCAACGAATATATATATATACATATATGTATATAGACAATGTATATGAATATCCAATGGCAACGGACTCACCTCCGGTCCAATGACAAAGGCTACGAGCGGAATGGCAATCATAATGTTGACCCACATGAGCCAGCGCAGGAATGTAAAGTAGGATGCGACGCCGGAGCCGAAATGCGATTCGATTTCCTTGATGCGCAGCTCCCAGGGTATGAGCACAGTGAGAAAGCTGGCGGTCTCCCTTTTCCAGTGGCGCCAGCGCTGCAGAGAGAGAGACCACTCGAGTTCAGTTTTGTTCAATTGGTATTTTAATTTGTTTCCATGTGTACAACAAATGCAGAATGCTTGCTGAATGTGTCGACAAGTTTTTCGTGAATTATGGAGCTCTTGATTTATCTGTGCTCCATAAATTGCGTGCAAAGCATAAATATGTATGCAGGACCCTTGCTTGGATGGTCTGGTAATGCATTTCCGTTTGCTCAAGCCGGGACAAGCCAGCCATAATTGCAGCCCAGCATATGCAACTATATCTGTGGAGTGCTGAAAGATTTTACTTACCGCTGCCATTAAAATTTTAAACCTCGCCCACAAATCTCTCGTGCTGCGTGACATGGCAAAGCGCTCCTGCAGCGCGCCCTCGTGGCGTGCCACATACGTTTTTGCCTGTCAACATCATTAAAAATGCCAGAAGGGGAAAAAAAAACAAACAGAAAAAAAAGAAATAAAAAATACATAGAAAACATGGACAGACATGGAGGGCGAGAAAAGATTGACACATGAAATCGAAATATTTGATGTGAATTTAATGTCTAGCGCTGTGGCCAAGGCGTGAAATGCGACGCGCCCAGCTTTGTCCTAGTTTGGTCTGAGCCGCTGCCTACCTGGCGCACCAGCTTGAGCTTCTTGCGTATGGGCCATGGCTGTAGTTTGACTGACTGTATGACCTCCTTGTGTAGGCGTATGTTCTCGAAGATTTGCTCCTGTGTGGACTCCTGATTGGTGCCCTCCTCTGCAAAAGCAAAAGCAATGTAAACATTACACATACGCCGAGTAGGCCACGTGCCGCTAAATGGGCGCACGTAGCTGCTGAAATAACTACAACTGCCTCCCGACAGCTAACACACACACACACACAGACAGAGACGTTGATTAGCCACTAGAGAGCAGTAAGTTAAGCGAAATCTTTGAAAGCAGTTATTGGTCTGAGCCTTGCCTGAGCTTGTGGTATAAACACTGGAGCGTCGCCGCTCCACACTATCCAGCACGTGATCCATGGGACTCGATGCTCGGCGCGAATTGCGACTGCCACGTTTGCCTCTATAGCCACGCACACTGGCACGTCTTTGCATTATCGCCGATACGGAAATTGAGTAGTCCTCCTCGTCATCAACAGCATCAGCGGCGCCATTTTGCTGCTGGTCGTAGGGCGAGTCCTGTTGGTTGTTGCTCTCGACGTCGCTGCTTTGGTTTTGTGCGTGGAAATCTGTGCACGCCGAAAACAGGCGAAAATTGAGGTAAGTAATTTCAATTAAGTGGGGCTATTAGTGGTGAGCTCTTGTCCCGTTGCCTACCGTTTAGTTCATAAAATCTGTTATCGTCCTGCGATGTAGTTCTATGGGTGAAAATCCTTTATGCCTTTAGCTCGAATTTTGACGAATTTCGCGGAATTTCCCTCGATTTGTACTTACCTTCTGCCTCTTTGTCCTCTGTAGTATTCCCTGCGCTCGTCTGCGCTGCTTTGCATTTGCCAGCCGCCCTTATCCCAATCGCATGGCGGCGCCCACGTCACGGATAGCTGATGTGGAGAGGTAACCCCCGAGTTGTTCTACGAATTGTTAAATTTTAATTAAACTCCCACGCCACGCTTATCAAAAGGGGCCAGAAATATTCACAATTAAATATAGCGTATATATCGGGTATGAAACATTTACATCACATCAAAATACTCTCGGTTCTTCACTTTATTTATTTTTATAACTAAATGTTCAAGTCTTTAAGATTTCAGATTTCGTGGCTAGAAATTGGTATTTGAATATTTGTTAGTTGTGCCGTCGTAACGCTTTGGAGCAGCCTTAAGCGCAGACTGAACGGCTTAGCGAACTGGTCAAGCCAGCAAAGCCGCACAAACAGGACATCAAAAGGACAACGCGACACCGAAGCACACACATATCGCCAAGACAGGTTGAAGAGCGAGCGAGTGAGCGAGCGAGCAAAGCTAAATTTTTTCTAATAATGAATGAATATGAATGAAGCGCAAAGAACCAAACCGAACCCTACCCATGTACAGCAGACTTATCAAAGCCGAAACGTGCCCAAAACGCACACACAGACAGCAGAACGTCAAGGAATTTACATAGACACGCGCATTGGTATTGAGGTAGGAAAAGGGTGAGGGGGCGGGGTGGGAGTGTGAGTATGGCTGACCGCTCGTTGACTTCCTCGCCCAGTTGAAACGAAGACGAATGAGCGTTAAAATCGCCAGCGGCATGTGATAACAACGCCAGGCGTAACCAGTTGGCCAAACCAAGGAGTCAGGCAACCAGCCAGGACATCGAATGTTCATTTAGCTAGGTCGACAAAGCTCTGTCTGCATGCGTGTGTGTGTGTGTGTGTGTGTGTGTGTGTGTGCGTGTGCCAGGATTGAGTCACGTTGTATTCTTGGCCAGGCTAGCCGACTGGCCTGGCATGTAAATGAAAATCAAACATGCAAGGGTTGATAAAGAAAATCGCCAATTACAATAGCAACAAACACACGACACACACACACACACACACACACACACACACACACACACACACACACACACACACACACACACACACACACACACACACACACACACACACACACACACACACACACACACACACACACACACACACACACACACACACACACACACACACACACACACACACACACACACACACACACACACACACACACACACACACACACACACACACACACACACACACACACACACACACACACACACACACACACACACACACACACACACACACACACACACACACACACACACACACACACACACACACACACACACACACACACACACACACACACACACACACACACACACACACACACACACACACACACACACACACACACACACACACACACACACACACACACACACACACACACACACACACACACACACACACACACACACACCCATACACACACACACACACGACACACACACACACACACACGCACAGAGAGACGAGCATAGGACGCGCCCACTATTGAAATATGTTTTCATATAACTTTTAGTTGTTTGCCGTGTTTCGCTCTCGCTTTCATATTTTTTTTTAGTGAAAGCGAAAGCGCTTTTTACCAGATTTCACTATCCTTAGACTTTTCGACTGTCCTTTTAATTAAATGAAGTTCCGCCTGCTACGGCTTTTTAATTAACGTCAAAATTTATCTGTGCGTGCCAAAACGGACTCGACCGCCCGCCACCCCAGCCGCCAGCCAATCCCTTTATGTTTCGCTCCGCTTTAACTGGAAATCATGTCGCACGTGTAGCATAATTTGGTGGGTTTTTATGGGTTCATTAGCCGCTGTGACAGCTGCAACGGCATTTGCAAATGTCTTCGACCAGATAGCCAGAGAGAGACAGAAAGAGGGAGAGGGAGAGGGAGAGAGACCGGTTGACCCAAATGCCACACCCACAGAGAAATACTTGAGTATATATATGTGTGTGTGTGCTTTAAGTGGTTTCCCATGTTCGATTGCAGTTTTGAGGTGCCCGCCATAAATCTAACGCCCAAACATGGGTTACGCCCGAGGCAATGCAATATATTTGGCATATGGCTTTGACCTAAAAAGGCGTTGAGCATGGACACTAAGGAATTTGGGTTAGTCGTGTAGAAAATATCAGTATACAATTCCTAACAATTATTAGTTTAGTCGACAAACGTTCTCCTCAGTTTTCGAGCGTCGAATGGGATAGTTTTTCCTGGACCCCGCCCGGTACCTTGGCTCGTGCTTGACTGTATGATCCATAATTGAGCTGCAGCTCAGACTGGTGCAGCCGAGATGCAGGCGCACCTCCTTGGCCGAGTCCGAGGAGTCCGCACTCTTGGAGCGGTGGCATATCTTGAGCTTGTGTCTTCCGCTTTCGATCAGTGACTCGTCTGGTAGTGAATTTCCATCTTCGGCACAGTCCAAGTTATTTCGAACTATCTGCCGCGCAAACTTGGCAATCACCTCCTGCTTGAGGTGCTTGCCCTTGAGTGGTCCATGACGGCAATTCTCGCGTATCCAGCGGCGCACCTTACGACAGCCCACATAGAAGCTCTGCGTCTCGGATATGTGCTCCGGTATATCTTTCAGCATGCCCATCTCAGTCAGCTGTCCAAAGCCCAGGTCGAATGTATTGTGATGCAGCGGATTCAGCGAATCAGAGCTCTCTATCGATTCCAATTCTTCCATGTCCAATAAGCGCTCTTTGTTGAAGCGACGATCTTCTGGAGTGCAATAGTTCCAGTCCTTAAAGCTAAGGCCGTGATCCGTTATCTTGAACTGCACTTGCAGCATATCGCTGAAGCTTATCCGGAATATGTGCAGCAGCTTGCCGTGCTGATGCAGCACAGAGAAGTATATGCAATATGGATGTGGCAACTGGATGGTTCCATTTCCATGAAAGCGGTTGTTGTGGAACTGTCCCAAGTACTTGGTGCCATCCGGGTAGATGTAGAGGCCATAGTTCTGCATACCAAGCTCATCGCAGTTCCCATAGAATTTAGATCCCGTTAAAACACCCGCTGTCGCAGATCTCGCTGTTAGTTTGTCCATTTTATTACATTCTATTACATTGATTATATGTATTTGATTGTTGCGAATTATCACATATGTTATGTAATATTGAGTGTTTATTTAAATTAAAAAGCCGACTAGGTTTCATCCAAAATGAAAAAATACGTAATCGATAAAACATTTTAAGCATTTCCTTTTATATATTTTTATATAATAGCACTATATATATATATATATATATATATATATATATATATATATATATATATATATAGGGGAAATCAGCCTTATAAAGAAAATTTTCTTTACTTTTTTTGTTTCTATCTCTTTCCTCTTGCAAAGCGCATAATTTAATAAATAAATTGAAAATAATCTTCACAAATAGCATTTATTTAAAATTTTTTTAGTATTATCGAATTGTGTTTTTTACATGAATTTATTTCGAAAGATTGATAAAATTGTACTTGATGTCAAAGGTCAAACATGGATTGATGCAAGTCCGCAAAGCTCGCCGGACGCTTCATGTTTGACTGAACCACATACAAGCTATCAGTTTTCTTCTTGGCCACCATGGCAATTGCACTATCGTAAAAGGGTTTCACATTCGTTTTTAGTCTCCTATCCGAAAAGCTCTGGGAGATGGTGCAGGAGACCCCAGAGTCACCGCCTCGCAGGTCTGAAGTGCTGGTCCAGATGCGATCTCTTTCCATTGGACGCATTTTACCGTGCATGCGACTGCTTTTCCATGCATTTTCATACTGCTCAGCCTTCGCCTGCTCCTTGGCGATGCGGTCTTCTAGGCAAACCTCAGCGGGGTTCAACATTTGGAATGGTGGGCGTTCATATCGTGGCAGATCCGCGTCTACTGCTGTCTGCTCATGACACACTTTGGGGAAGTAGCGTCTACGATTGATTTCATGGTTGGGTGCATAGATAGCAATTTCCTTAATGTTGCTCATCTCAGTATCCAGATTGTTCTTGATAATACCTCTGCAAAAGCTGGGCAAGGGCTCTTTAATATTCGCAAAGCGCTCGGTACGGCAATATCGCGTTATCCATTGCTTCTCACGGGGACAGCCAAGGTAAGTGGCCTTTGAGAAAGGCGGACTCCTTTCGTATAGCCAGCCAGTTGATGAATTGTAGAGCCCCTCCTCTGCGTCATAACATTTAGGCGGCACTAATCGTGGTGGAAAAATGTTTGTCACATACAAGGTGGGCCCCACTGGCTGTTGGCCATAGAAGCGCTCCGCCTGATAGCGACGATCCCCCGGCGTCAGATAGTCCCAATTATCGCTCATGAACTGATCATTCTCAAATTTGCCCTGCACGTGCAAGCCGTCACTAAACCACATATCCTCAATGCTCACCAGTTTTCCATTCCGGAACTCGCCCTTGATTGTGAAGCGATAGGGCGGGGCCAGCTTAAGGTGGCCAAAGCCATGGAACTTGCCACCCGAAAATCTGCCTCGATACTCGCTGCCATCCGGGTAGCGATAGCTGCCAAAGCCATCCATCATGAGCACCGAATCATTCCACGAGCCCTCATAGCTGCTGCCAGTCAGAAAAGATATGGAGGTGACGTCTTTTTCCTTTTCGCCCTCCACTGTGCCCATAATTTCAATTGGTTCTTGTATTTACTCAGTATAATTATTGTCGAATGTATAAGTAGATCTGTTTTTTGTGCTTAAACTAGACATGTTAATAAATACTTGGCTCACTTAGGGTCTAACTAGGCTTGCTGAGATTTCACTCTAGCTAATGGCTGCGTGACCAGCAGGGGAGAATTCTCCCAACTGGCTGGCACCTGTTCTAGGCTGTGCTAATCAAGTTGTAAACTTTATATACCCTTATGTGGGTAGCAAAGGGTATCATAAAGTGTGGCCATAGTGAACTCATAGAAGGGCTTGCTAACAAGGTCAAACTTCAATAGCTGTGGTCAGTGATCAGGACTCACTATCCTTACAGATATATGTCTGATTATGTCTTCCTACACCATGAAAAGTAATTTTTTGAGCTGCGCTTGACCCAGTCTTGTTGCTGCTCATAGCTATTGTTGGCCTGTGCGATTGCACGTGCTCTGGCCGAATCGTAAGCACTCCCTGGCGTACAGTAAATCATGTTCACTTACCTCACTGTTGGCGCCCGTGACGTTGGCGCTGCTGCCCCCGCCCCCACTGCCACCGCCACCGCCACTCACGCAACGAAAGTCCACAGAACCACCTGATGAGCGTCGTGGTTTGCTGATGTCCAAGCGGAGTATGCCTGGCTTGGGACGACGTGGCTCAGCGGCTGGTGTGCTGCGCCTGGAGTCGGCTGAGTCCAGCGCCGTGTGGGCCATCGAAGGCTCCACATTATCCGAGGACTGGTTTTGCATGGTTGGTTTGTTGGTCTGGCGAATTCACTGAGTGCGCGCACACGTCCGCTGTGCAGCGCCAACGCGAACGTACTATATCCATATCCTGGCCGAAGGAAGCAACAATTACGCGCCCAGTCGACAGCCGCAGCAGCAGCGAAAATAAAATGTGAATTAAACGCGTCGACGTTGGCGTTGAAGCCACGCAATAAATGTGAACGTGAATGTGAATGTGCGAGTGTGAATGACGTTGGCAGAAGCACAGGACACAACAACGGGACACGCGGCACTTTCAACTGTTTCTTGTTGCTGTCACATAGTTCACATGTTCTTCACATTGTTCGCTCACTCTATGCGTGTCGATGTATCTGTATGTGTGTGTGTGTGTGTGTATGTTGACTTCCTGTTTTCAGGGTCGTCGCGCTGCCTACACATTTACATGGCTTTTAGCTTTGTATAATTATGTCCGTTGCCTGTGCCCCAAAAAGTGTCAAAAAAAATAAAATTACAAAAATAAAAAGTGAAAATATCGCATGTCGCGCTTTCCATTTTTCATTTTCATGCGCTCCATTAGTGCGCTTCTTTTGCTTTTAGTCAGAGCGCCGCCCCGTACCGCCCCCGTCCGCCCACAACTGTCGTTGTTCGTAATTATGACCGCACACATAAGTCGCCTTGGGTGGGTTTTCTAATTTTCAATATGCGATATATACGCCCACACGCCCAGCCGCCCACACGTCCACAGGCCGCCCACTGGCCAAGCGCTTGAGTGCGCTTGTTAGCTGCCAGCTGCCAGCTGCCAGCCAAGCCCACTTGCTGTGCCATGTCCCGTGTCCTGTTCCCTGCTAACCCCCGCCCACGCCCCGAGCGTCCAGCTGATATGCAACGCTTGGCTCCATTACATGCACAGCACGTTAAATTAATTGAACAGCAAAGTGTGCAACAGCAGCAACAAATTAAAAACCGCATGTGCGTTTAATTTTTATTACTCACTTTATTCAGTGGCAGAACTTAAAAACATAAAATGGAATTAATCTATTATTAGATAGTTTTGCAAAATGCGCTTGGAATGATTCGCTTGTACATAAAAAATAACTTTAATGTATGTATGTGTATGTGTGTGTGTTTTTGCGTGTGTGCGTTTTCTTGTGTATGCGTTTTCTATTTATGCTTAGTACAAATTTAAGTCTCAGTCTCAAAAATTGTTGCATAAATTAACTAAAACATTTAAAATCTCGTTCAAATTTGTTCAAAAAGATAGCTTAAAATCGTTAGGGAAATCGTCTCTTAACATAGCATCAAGGCGCATTTAGCAGGGAGTTCTACAAATGATGTCTGCTTAGATACGAATTCTCTGCTGAATGCGCCTTGGTTATGGTCTATACGTATATTTATGCTAGCTTATTTCATTAGACTTTCAACGTGTTGAGTGCAATTGAAGTCGCGTTACTTTGCACTCAATCTTTAAGCTGTTTTGATCCTTGTAACTACTCTGGCTTTCCGGCTGTCCGCATAAATCCACTCCAGCTGCGGTAATCACGTATACGCCGCATAGCCCGACAGCGTAAATTTATAGAGTGGCGCCCAAAAATCCCGCGCACACAAAACGACGGCCGCATAAAAGTAAAATCGATTTATGCATAAAAATGCTTCATGCTGAAAAATGTATGAATAGCAAACATTTGAGCTGGCGCTGCTACTGCTGGAGCTGCTCGTGTGTGTGTGGGTGTTCATGTATGTTGTTTTGCTGTGTTGTCCTTGTTGTTAACTTGGCTTATTTACTAAACCATTCAGTTTCCAGCAGCCAAATCCGCCAGGAAGCTGCAGCAGCGGTATGCTGTGTAAGCTTTTCTCCACTTTCCTCTCTGCTTGCTTTGCTCTTTTTGCATGTTATGTTTGCTTAGCTTAATAACCAGTTTTTCTCAAACATGAAAAGTTGGCCAAGTTAAGCAGCAATTGCGGTGCTTTTATGATGTTCCGTTTCGTTTTTGTTTCGTCGGAGCCAAGGAAGCCGTTTGATAAATGTGTTCGCTTTGTCCACCAAATGAATAGCTCGATTGCCTGAATTACCTTCCCAGCTGCCTACCTGTCTCTTATGTGTGTTTGTATGTGTGTGTGCTTTGTCTGTGTCGTTGTCTTGCATGCCAAATACTTTTACTTAGTTTATTAATACTTAAATACACATTGAGCTTAAGCCTTATGCTCGCTAATTGACTTATGTCTACGCCTATTTACTACTTGTATCTTGCTTTGATCTTATCATTTCGAGTGTGTGTGTGTGTGAGAGTTTGTTTGCTTGAGTGCGTATGTATTAGTGTGTGTTCATGGCATTTCAATGAGCATGTCGTTCGTTTTGGGTAAATTTGGTCATTTAGTCTATTGATTTTCATAGTCCCTAGCATAAGTAGGTATATATATGTATGTATAAGTAACTAACTACTTGGCTCGATGAAAGCCCCGTTGCCTAGGGCTATGCTTAAAAAGAACGCACTTAACAGCTAATAAACGCACACATTACGGCTGGCGGGCTGGAGCTGGAGTTAAAATGTTGTCACTTTGCCCAAACGCATGCCAAGCAATTTACGACGTTTTTTGGCGCTCAACTTAGTCCAAATGGTGCTGCTGCCCTCGACGAGCAGAAATTCATCGCATAAATCATCCGTTTCCTTTACCATGCCGCCATAGAAATGATCCTCCTGATACTTCTCAGAGCGCGAGTCGCCAGAGACGAAGCCGCTTTCCGGGCGGGACAGCGAGGTGGTGTGCCAGGGCAGCTGTTGAAACCAGCGGGCCACTTTGGCCGTCGACGAGAGCTGTGAAAATGAGTCGGGCATAAACAAAAAGTCAGTGTGGAAATTTATGCAAATGAGTTATGTGCGCAAATTGCTGTCCACCAACACCAAAGAGAGAGAGAGAGAGAGAGAATGTGGGAAGGGAGAGCCCAAGAAAGAAAAGTTAAAAACGGCGACACTTGTTTTTTTTTTCTGCTGTTCGCTTTCTTTTTGGTGCGCTTTCAGCTTGCCATCGTTTTTCATTTATCACTCTAAATTTATGCACTGCCTGCTCAGCCGTTCATTATCCGACGTGTCGTATGCGTAATACAAATGCGTTTAAAAGTATGCAGCACAATTTTTTATCAACTGCCCTCGAAAATATGCAATGGTTTTTCTTTCTCTGCCGATGTAAAACTCATTAGTGAAAATTGTCCAGCGCTGCGAAAAGTGACAATTATTAATGATCATAATGATAATATATTGCATTTGTAATTTTTTTCCACACAGAAATTAAATATTTTGTATGCTTTTTATATTTTATTGCTGCTGCTTGTTGTTTGCCTGTATTGTTGTTTGTAGCTTAAAGTTTAGTTAATGAATAAAATTGTATAATATACATTGAACATTTGCTGCAATCAAATTAAATTTGTGTTTGTTTTTTGAAATTTGTTCACATAATGTTTATAATTATTGAGCTTTATCGGATTTGTTGAGCAAACATTTGTGGAAGAGTTTTGCATAAACATAACATTTACATAACAACAGTTCCCTAAATAGTTTTTAACTAAAATCATTTCTCAGCGCTTGGCCACTATTTACTTTGACACTTTAAAGGGAGAGCAAATACTTTCATAATTATTTTATATATATGTATATGTATGTATGTATGTATATAGATATTTATATATTTAATTATTTATTTAATGATATGCTGCAGGTATAGCATCTTCTTCTGTTCAGTTTATGGCTTGCAAAAGACCTTGCAGGACTAGAATTTCGAACAACTTAAAATGCAAATTAATAAACAAGTTGAGCTCTATTATTTAATACTGTTACTCATACTCAAACTCATACGCAAACTCATACTCATACTCATATTCATACTCATTTTCATAACCATATTCATACTCATTCATACACTCTCATGCAACTTAACGTAATTTGACTATCTGTACTTAAGAGCTGGTCCACTCTCGATGTTTTCTGGCTGCTCGCTTATTTGGTGGTGTGCCTGGCCCAGGCGGTGCGCTGCACTTGGCTCATCATTTGGCTGCGATTGGGCACCTTCTCACTGGTGCTGCGTGTTATAAAACTGGGCGTGGCCGATAGCTTGCGCTGGTGACCCGCCTCGTCGGTGACTCGCAGCAGCACGGTATTGAAACGGGTTTCTCTCGAGTTGTTATTGTTCCCTCCGTTGCCATTGCCGCTGTTGTTGTTGATGTTGTTATTGCCGTTGCTGCTGCTGGGGCTGATATTATTGTTACAGCTGCGTTGACGCGGCGACGACGGCGAGTCAAGTGTGGAGGAGCTGCGACTGGTATCCCTGGTGCTCGAGGAGCCGCCGCAGGCCAGGCCAGCCAGATTGCCATTCGAGACCGCCACCTTTAGCTGCTCCTCCAGATTGTTCAGATTCTGCTCTATGCTCAGGCGCAGGTCGTCGTTCAGCATCGAGCTGCCAGTGAAAGAGTTGCGTGTCAGTGTGCCCAACGGCGATGGTGTCAAAGTGCCGGCACTCATTCCGCTCGCCGAGGCCAGAAAATTGAATCCGCCCGCCGCATTGTTGTTGGGCGTGGCTGGCGTACAGGACAGCGGATTCACGAAGAAGTAGGAATTGTGCGGCGAGGCCGATGGTGTCTGCGCCTGCGTGGCATTCGCATTAAGATTCAATGCCTGCAGCCGATTCAACAGCTCCTGGTTGACCTGAAACAGATCCTTGGACAGTGCATCCTGCTGCTGCTGCTGCTGCAGCTGGTTGCTGATGGTCTGCAGCTGGCTCATCGACGGAAATGAACTGCTGCCACTGGCTCCACTGGAGGCCAGCGGCGGCGTTGGTGGCGTCAGCTGCGCCTGTTGCTGTGCCGTCGGCGTGGGCGGCGTCTGCTGGAGACTCTGCAGATTCTGTAGATTTTGGCTCTGCTGATTGAGGCCGCTGAGCTGATGACTCAGCGAGGTCAACTGCTGATTGATGTTGCCCAGATTGTTGATCTGCTGATTGATGGTGGCCAAGTTGTTGTTGTTGCTGGTCGCCTGGAGCAGCAGCTGCAGCTGTGACTGCTGCTGTTGGAAAGGGTATCTCAAGTCATTAACTCTGCAGCTTAACTTAACCAATGAACAACAAGAACAACAAACGAACAACAAACAAACAATGAAACGTGCAAAACAAATCGCAAACTGGGAGAGGGGGAGGGCGGGCAGCAAAGTAAAATAAACATGCATAGGGCTCGCCGAGCTCCTAAAATTCTTATTTATTTTTCTTTCATATATTTTGTTATTTTTTGAATAATGAATGAAGGCAACAAAATTATGAAGGCATAAATTAAAGCGCAGTTTGTTTACGGCAACTGGGCAAACGAACATAAACTCTCGATTTAACTCGGCACGTTCAGGGATCACAATACTTATGCAGATAAATATATAGATATAGCTGATGAATAGACTTACCTGTGGGGCCATGCCAATGTTCGCAGAGGTCAGACCCGCCGTCTGCTGCTCGTTGTAAGCGCCCAGCGATGCCAAATGTTCGAGCAGCTCGCGATTCTGTTGCAGCAGCTGCTGCGTGCGCGCCTGAAAGAGAGGGAGAGACAGAGAGATAGAGAGAGGGAGAGAGTTAGGCATGTTTGCATTGGTATATTGATTCTCTCAGCACTCACCTGCGCCTCGATGCGCGCATTAGTTTCCGAGATGAGCTGTTCGCGCACCAGCATCAATTGTCCAAGTGCCTGACGGGTCTGCTGCGCCTGCGCCTCCAGCTGATCCTTGAGCTGGGTTATCTCCGTGCGAGGCGATGAAGGCGACACAGGTGATTTGTCATCCACATCGCACTGCTTGTCATAGAATATATATATACACATATATAAAAATTAGATATTCGATATCTGAATCTAAATAAATTTAAATTTCAAAAATATTTCGCTATTCCAAGAACTGTTTCATAACTTTTTTTTATGGCTGCATCGAAATATTTTTATATATTTTTTAAAGCTAATAATCATAAAAAAAACAAGTTTTTACAGCTTCTTAAAATATTTGTTCGGTTTTTGTTTAACTTTGGAATTTTATATATTTATATAAAATATTTTTACATAGTCACGCGGCTTTCATAAGCGCAGAAATCGTTTTGAATATTACTTTCTTGTTTACACTTTTGTCTCGCCTAAGTAAACAACAGATTCCTGGCCAATACAAGAGCCAATTTATAGGAATGACCTAAACGAAAGACTCTAATGGATTCTATTTTTTGCGCATTTATGGCATTTAAATTGGCAATGGGGCCATTATTAAATTTAATTTGCTGATAAGTATTTAATAAGTATGCTGGATTTGGGATTTTGAATATGGATATGGTTGTGGCTAAAGCTATGGAATTGGGCATAAGGCATTTCATTTCACTTACCAGCAGGCTGGTCGATTTGCGTAGACTCGACTGCGTTGGCAGTAGCTCCAAGTGGTTCGGCCGCTGCGGCTGCGACTGCGTGTGGTTCAAATCGGGCGTTATGCCCAAGTGCTCTATAAATAATCGGAAATGGGCACAGAATTAGTGGGCAGCTGACAGAAGGCGCTGCATGTTCAACCAAATGGAGCGTGTAAATTGACCGAGCAAGCCCAACCATTTGTCAAGGTCACTGCACACACACACCAAGCACACACCACGCACACACTCAGACTCATTCAGTAGCTAGGAACACACCTGCTGCTAACGCTTAATTTCCACTTAATTACAGCAGCTTGATTTCAATATTTGTTTTCATTATGCTACGTTTACAATAAATAATGATATAATTATCCCAGCATAACCCACTCCTCCGAGGCTCCTGCGACGCCCATTGCTTTGTTTACTTTGCATTTTTATTTCGCGGCGATATTTGATTTGTGTGCAAAATATTTCAACAATTTTCGTTGAGCAGAAAATTTTGCAAATCATTTGCTGTGCTTAGTTTTTCGTAGTAGCTGCGTGTGTTTAATGAAAAAGCGGTTGGCGCTGGCAAGTCGTGGGCACTCGTTAATCTCTATTTGGGGATCGTATGAAATATTTTGGGCAATTTCGTGTTGGCTTCGCACCTGAGCACATGTTAATAACTGCGAACTGTTTCACTTGAACTGGCCTTACACATTTCCCCACAGCATGTAAATTAATTTGCCGTATTTAATTGTTCGCATAAAGCTAATTTATGCCCCTCACACAAATTGCCTCGCTGAACTTTCGCAATTTACGGCAAGGACACGAACTAGAAATAAATCCAATGAGCAAAATGGAATAATAAATATATAAAAAGAAAAGACACATGCTTGACAGATATTTTCGTACAGTGATTCATGGATTTTACAATCCAAACGACCTATTTAGATGAGAGCAGAAAAGTCTAAAAAGCTGCACATCCCATTCAATTATTTAGATATTTGTCACCAGTTGCAAAATTTGCTCTGCAATATGAATATGTTTGAGAGAGAGAGAGAGCATATGAATAGTTGGTTAAAGAGGTAAATGTATACAACTAAGAGTGGCTTAAGTTCTCTCAAGGAAATCAAATTAAAGAGAAGCTGTAACACAAGTCGCTCTAAGCACAACATATACTTTAAAGCCCGCGCCCAAACAATACCCAGCTTATTATAGTATTATAGAGAGAGCCTTGTATGGCATTCAACTTGCTTAACTGCCCCCTGACAACTGCCTGTCTATTATCGTTGCTCAATCTCTTAACAAAGACACACAAAGGCAGCATCTGCTGTGCACAAGACAGCAGTCGAGATAAAATACACACATAAATACATGTGTATATGTATTACTGAAAGCCAAACAGACGCGGCCAAATATATGAATATTAACAAAATTACAAGACTGTGCGACAGAGAGGGAGATAGGCAGGGGAAGAGGCAGAGCTATAGCTAGCCTCACATATATGTGGAAAAACAAAAGTAAATAAATTATTTTTGGCACACGACTCGAGCAAAAGACATGCCAAAATGCTAAATGAACGCCTCCACACACACACAAACACACACACACCTACTGCTGCTGTCCTAGCTGCAGTTGTTGCTGCCACGTGATTTATGCCTGCTGCAAGTAACCTGGCGACAAAGTTTCGGTTTTGTCTTACCTGTTACCTGTCCTCACCTGTTAACGGCTGCATGAGCCAGACAACCCCACTGCTCGAGCTACTTAAGCTACTTGACTACATTCGATAGCGATTTCTGAGAATTTCTTTTTCTTATTTTTTCTTGTCTCCCCCTGGGAAATATCGCGAAAAGAATTGAAATATTTCTTTGCCCCTTTCATATATTGTGCTTGATGACGTCAAGTGGCAGAGGAAAATGTGAAAAGCCGCTTTGAGTTGATTGAAAATGTATGAAATACGTGGAAATCTATCTAACGCCGTTGGCTCAATTTGTCAATAAATATTCAGTTGTTCTGATATATGTATATATATATATATATGTTTTTTTGTATATATATATATATATACAGCCATAAATATATTCGTTATGGGTTTTAATTATTTTATGGGCCCATTAACGTTTGCTTTTAATTGTTTAATCATTTCTGTTAAATTCTTAAATATGCCATATTTAAACGTCAACAATTCGGTGCCGGAAAATCGTTTGTCCCGCCACTTTTTGCCAGTCGCTGGCGAAATGCAATTTAAATGCAAATTTGTGACTCGCATTGAACGGAATCCAAAATTAAAGAGCACAAGAAATTTGCATTGAAATGCCAAACTGAATTGCAAAACTAATGCAATCAGCTGCTGTCCAGGGTGTTTCACTCTGCAGCCCGGGGCCGCCCACAAGTGGCCAGCAGCGTGCAGCGAGCATCACATTGCAGTCGACGCAGCGCCCCAGGAAGCAGCCGATGGCGTCGACAGCGGCAGCTTTTCATTTATTTATTGGCCCACAGTCTGTACAACGTACAACGACCCAACTGTGTGCGAAGGGAAGGGGTTCATCATACGGTTTATCTTTTGAGAAAATTGCATGTGGCGTGCACACACATACACACACAGAGTGGACGAGAGAGAGAGAGAGAGAGAGGGAGAGAGGAAGGGTTGGGCGCATCACATTTACCTTTCTTTGGCGTCTCGCTGGTTAGAACGCCTCCATCTTCGCTGAGCTGCTGCTCGCTGATTTGCTCCACATCCAGCAGCTCCGACGATGAGACATCGGAGCGTTCGTCATTGGGCTCCAGGGAATTCTTATGAAGATTAAATTTGTGGCACACTTCAAAGGCTTGTCCGACGGTGCGCACAATGCGCATGGCCTGAGACTGTAAAAGACAAAGGGAAACACACACACACGACAATCAGCGAGGGTAACAGGACTATAATATGTGTATATATGTATATTTGTATGTGATGGCTGAGAGGGTTAACAGCAATTAATATTAAGCCGCACAGCGAGCAATTAACGCAGTCAAGCAGCCTGCCAGCCAGCCAGCCAGCCAGCCAGCCAGGCTGACAACGACAGCTGCGGCGAAACAAAGCAATTTACGCCTACGCCCACCTCCGGATCACTGGCGGCATAGCCGCTGTGCATGGCATCCTTTATGCGATTATTGCATACACTATCACAGTCCAGGCCGTGTCCCAGCTGCTGCACGTTGGTGCGTTCCAGCGGCGAGCTGCGGCGCCTCTGCCGCTCCTGCCGCTGCTCACTCAACATGGCCGCCGACATGGCCATGACCACGGGCGAGAGGCCCGCCTCGATGGGCTCACGGAAGGAGAGCTTCTTGCGCGGCTTATCCGTCTTGGGTCGCTCCAGCATAATGCCGCTCGCAGTGCCAGCTGCAGCAGCTTGGCCGCCGCTGCCCCCGCTGCTCACGCTAGAGCTGCTGTGCTGCTCGTAGTGCGAGTCGCTGAGGCTTTTGCGACGCTGCAGCATGTGGCGCTGTTCGGAGCGCTGATAGAGCTGCTGGGCGCGCCGCAGCGCCTCTGGCGAGGCCGCATAGTGGTCGCTGGGCAACCGCTTGAACTTCAGCCGCGCCTTCAGGACGTCGCCGCCATTGCAGTCCCGAGCAGTGTGCGTGGGCGTCGACTTGTGCGCCTTGGCCACCGGCTGCTCCTTCTTGATGAGATACACCGTGTTCTCATCGTCGTTGAAGAGTATGTGCCGCGGCTTGCTGTCTATGTAGGTGTCGTCAAGGAAGCGCTGTGGCTGCGCCGGGCTCAGGGCGTTCGTGCGCGGCACCAGCTCGCTGTCCACGCAGCCAATTAGCTCTCGTATGTCCAGGCTCTTGTTGCGAGACAGCTGCTTCTGTTTGCGCTGCGCCTTCTTGGCCTCCGAGAGCGGGGACTGTGGCGGCTTTTCCTTCTGCAGCTTGTCCTTGTCGCCCACGAGCATGTCGCGTATGAGACCGCCGCCGCTGCGAAAGATGTTGCGATGATAGTGCACCTCGGCGGGCTTCTCGCCAGCCGCTGTACTGGGCTCCGGCTCCGGCTTGCGGCTACGGCTGCGTGACCAGGGCAGAAAGTCGAAGGCCTTGGTAATGGGACTGCGTGGATTGGCCGAGTCCAACAGCTGCTGTCGCTGCTTGTCGCGTTTCAGCGGGGGCGTACCGTTGGCGGCCATGGCTAAACTCTTCTCGTGCTTCATGGCCAACCGTTCATGCGTTCAATGATCCGCCAAAGTTTGCCGAAGGTCTTCAAGAGACAACAACTTGGCCAACTGCTTGGACTTTTCGTACAACTTTGGCTAGACTTTGCTCACACTCGCGCACCGCAGCTGCTGCTAGGTTCAATGCTGTTCAATATTTGTTTTCAATAATACTTATTATCGGCACCAATTAAGAGACTATTAATTTCATAATTGTTTAGCTGCCTGCAGACGGGGTTGGCTCCTTGGTCCAGGTTATTCACACAGATTGCCATTTTTCGCACCTACAGTGCGAATGTTTTGTTTTCTCTTGTTATTTTCGCCCTTCGATTCTGCACAAGATATTATATAGTACACGGCATACGGCGCGTATGCGTTATATAGTATTTATATTGAATTATTTTCGTCGATGGCCCGCAGAGCTCTCAATTGTTTTTGCCTATATTTGTAGTTGAATACTTTTTAGTTATTTATTTTCGATACACTTTTCAGTGGTTGCTCGTTTCGCTCAGTGTATATACATATATTTGCATGCATGTATTTACACTGGCAATTGCATTTGCATTTCTGCCAGCTGGGTTACGGATGCAGTCGGCTCGATTCCTGACTGTCAATCCATTTGGATTTTGTTTGGGTTAATCATTGTCAGCGCGCTGAAGTCTAAAGTGAATTCGCCTTTCTTGGAATCCGCTCGCGTCGCGGCTAATGTGTTTGGCTGCATTTTGACTGGCACTGAGACAGCAGCTCGAAGGTCTGCGGCCAAAAATAGTATCGATTACGCATCAAAAGAGTTTCTTTTCTAGCTAAATTCTGCATTTACTTTCTTCTGGGCCAGTTTAATTGAATTGTGTATATTTTTCTAGCTAACAACTTTGATTTGGCCATCAATCATTTAATAGGAATTTTCGCGTATTTCGCACTATGCCGCTGTTGCCAAGAGTCTACTCATTTTGCTTGTCCATCAATTCGACATTTGCTGACCACAAATTGAGCACTTTGCAGAGCTAACAACAATGCCAACAAGCCAACAAGCCAACAAGCCAACAAGTCAACAAGCAGTAACAACTTTAACGAGACATTAACAAGAGACATTAAATTGAATTATTCTGACAGCCGCAAACAGAATTAGTTTCGCCCATACACAGTGCTCAAAAGGCTGTGGCACTTAAGTCTACTCTCTGTGTGTAGTAGAGTGGGCTCTGCTAAAAATATAGTTTGCAAGTTAATTATAAAGTAAACCAACTGTTGAAATCATATCACTCTATTTGCCCTTAGCACGCATGCTGAGCACAAACATTGCGCATACGCTGCGTGTGCCGGCAAATTTGTCTAACGAAGTGGCAAAGGTGTCGATTGATTGTCTGGCTATCCGTCCGCCCGTCCGTCCGTCTATGTGTCTGACTGTCTATTTAACTGGCTGTCCATTCGCTTGACTGCACACACAAGTCAATCCGTGCGCATTGTGCTGACGCACCAAACAACTAGATAATAAATCAAATCAACAGAAACTATAAAAAAAAATAAAATCAAATTGTAGCACAGGTGAATTCAAAATTCTGAATTACTACATATTCTAATGGCTTTTTTCTCTCCTCATTTTTGGCTTTTGTTACAGCGGCGCTAGCAATGAAAACTAAAATAAATTGAATTTTATACAGTTGATTTGACTTCGTGGAAAAGTACTTTAATATTTATGGCGCAAGCAACGCTTTTTTATGTATTTATTTGATTTTGAATTTCCATTTCACTGCTGTTGCAAAGCCAACAAACTTTGTGCGCTTATTTGTTTTCTTATTCCTTCTCTGTGTGTTTGTCTGTCATAAGGGAAAATTTCAACAGTAAATCTGTGCCGCATGCCCTTTGGACCCGTTCGCCCACCGCCTGCCGCAGCTCGAGCTGCTTAATGCGGCGCTTGCTTTTCTTTTTTTGCCATGAATTTTATTGCTGCAGTTGCAACATGTGCACTGTGGCCATAAGTTGTGGCAGTGGCAGTGACTTTGGCAGTGGCCAGCCACAGCTGCTGCTGCTGCTGCTGTTACATGTTTCAGTTGTTCCGTGATTTGCCTTTGGGCTACTGTTACTAATTAACTTTTCATTAGTCATGGCACTTAAATTTTCATTTAGCCCACCCGCTCCGCGCATAAAGAAAACAGGTCCAGAAATATATTTATACTATATAGTAATATATATAGCTTCAAGTAGCCGCCCCCTATTTGCGCTTTTGTTCGATTTACGAAATACTTTAGAGCAGGCTATTAAAATAATGGATCTATTTCGGGTTTAAAGGCAACAAGACTAACAAGAGAGATCTCGCAAGAAAATAAAAGCAAATATCAGAAAAGAAAAGAAAAGAAAAGAAAACCGAATGCGAGCAAAAATCAACGGAATAATTGAAAATTTCAACGAATGCGGCCGCCATTTTGCTCCAAAAGCAACAAATTACAAATGCAAAGGCAATCTATCTAGATATGTCTGTATGAGTTTAATGTAACTGTATGGTTTCCAAATTATATTTAATTTACAATAATAAATATATATGGCTATTATAGTGGCCTCTCTCGGGCAGCTCTGTGCTCTCCTTACGATCGATTCGATATTGGTTTTCCCCTTTTGGCTTGCCAACTTTTGTTTTGGCTTTTCCTAAGCAGCTACGAATTATAAATAAAAACCTATCATAAATATTTTGTGGCTGTCACGTGTGTGCGCCTGATGGACCATCATTTTATTTATTTATGCTCTCCCGACTACCTGTGGCGAGCGATGCTCATTAACTGCCCCCGCGTGGGCATATGTAGATAGATATTGGATATGGAAATGGAAATGAAAATGAAAAATGTTATTAATAATGGAGAGTATTGCGGCATTTTTATGGTACTAGCCAAGATTTCGTAAACATAAACAGTCTGCAAAGTACGTCAGTTGGCCGGCCTCTTGGGATTTGTGTACAGGTACTTTTAACACGCACTATACACTATTCTTTTAGATCGTTAACAATACTAAGGTCAACATAGATCTTCAATAGAATACTACATATATATCTATATACATATATATGTATATATATAAATATATATATATATATTTGTAGCGGCACGTTTTATGAATTTTGCTTGCAATTAATTTTCCAGTTTTCTTGACAATTTTCATTTGATTTTCAGTTTTTCCTTTATTTTATTGTTGTCGTTGTTGTAGCTTAACTGATTGGCCCGACTGCTTTGCAGCTACTTGATGGCGTCAGCATCAGCCCATGACAAACACTTTTGTTGCTTGTTGAATTTTCCCAAATTTTTGTTTTTTTTTATCGCCTATTTTCCTTTTAGTTGTTGCCCGGTTTGATCTATGGTCTGGCAAAATATTTGTGCTTAACGCCTCTGACATGCCATTGCCTGAATTTATTTAATTAATTTCTGCGACAGATTCGCATATTTATAAATATCAATTATATATTTCCCAGCTGGCAGAAAATTAAATTTTTATTTTTATTTTGTTTTTCATTTTATTTCTTTACCAATAAATGTTTATAGTTTTTTTTTCTTTTTACACTTCACTGCACTTTTCACTCACACTCACACTCACTTACACACACATGCATATTGCATAATTACACAGTGTCGAGTTTATACAGTTTGCTTTTCGTGGCATACAACGCACGTCTGCAGCGGCGCACCGTCGAGTGGGAACTGGACAAAGCATCAGCGAACTGAGCGGCAGACCGCAATGAGATCTACGCCGATCTGTAGCCGGCGCCGCAGAGCTTTTGCCTTTTGGCAAAAACCAAAAAGCTTGTGCCGACTCAGCTGTTAACACGGTCGTTTGTTTTTGGGCAGCAACATGCTGCGTTTGTTTTGGTCTTCGGCGGCGACCTGCTGGTCGGCGGGCTGACACGGCGTATGCGCATTTTCGCATTATCGCTTGCAACTTGTGGCGCTGCTGGCTTCTGGTGTGACGTCACTGCTTTGTGTTTCGCGGAAGTAAACAATGGCAACTTTTCACATTTTTTGTGTGCGCTGTGTTCTGTGTGCTGGCATTTATAATTTTTCGTGGCTATTCTTTTGGCTGGCAGCTTACGGCTGCTTAGCCATAAATCAAGCGCTTTCATCACTTTGTCTGATGTTTATTTTGACGATCCTGGTCCATAATACAAAGTGCAATTGCGCTGCAGCTTGTGCTATTCCTGTCTTGTTTATTGTCGTTCATTAGATCGCTCGCCTACCTGCCTCTCGCCCTGACGCACGGAGCGTATGCGCAATGCTTGACACGTGCCGTGCCATGCCACAGCGCATACGACCTGGCCTCTGCCTCCGGGCCCAGCCTTAATTTAATATGTCACTTGTCAGGCATTTCGACAGCCCGTGTCTGAAATCCCTGCTCTGTGCTGTTTTTAACTTGGTTAATTGGAAAACTGTGTCGAAATTAGAAATGCCAGCCGAGCCAGCCACAAACTTGACACTGGCTGCAGCGCAAAGTTGAAGGCCAAACGAACCGCAGATATCATAAAGTCCTCACACTGATTCCATCGCAGACCCCAGCCGAAATCACGGCAAGTGCATTGCTGCGACGACTACAAAGTAAAAGCAATCTATTTATTTGGCAAATCGCGGTCAAAACTTGATGGCGCGCTGTCAGTGCGATTGCCACAATGCTGTTCACGACTTCGTCCGCGTCTCTTTCTCCGTCAGACGCGGAAATATAGCGCCACGCCTGGCGGTCAGTCTGATGGATAGTTGCGTCTCAGATCATGCCACAGTAATAAAACGCTTGGACACTGACGAATGCTAATGGCTGCTGCGCGTCGCGCCCAATTATAGTTAAGCTTGATCCAATTCCCGTTTATGGCCAATAACTTTTATTTATGTTTAGCAGGGCTTACTTTGATCTGATTATGGGGAATTCTTTATGTCCATAACAGCCAGCCGCAAAGAGCACAACCAAAGACCGCCACCCATGCTGGGGCAATCGCACTTATGTATTTGTTTATTTGCCGCTTGTTTGCGTTTCAGGTTCACTCGCAATGCGACGTCGCTGGATGCTAGCCAAATTTGTGCATATGAGAACACATTTCGCAAAAGCAGGACAGTCGAAATGTCATGTACGAAAATGTGTTTAAAATTAGACAACACACAGCGAAAACAGACAGCAGACAGCGGTCCAGGCGCGTGGGGAGAGTGGGGCGATTCGGGACTAGAGTAAGTCACATAGCGACCATTAAATTTACAAATTTTCATGTTTTGGCAGAAGCCAAAAACTTTTCGTTCAGTTTATGGTCAAAGTAATTTCAAATTGGTATTTTCTATTTAAATAATATTCGCATTAATATTTATTGACAAATAAATAAACGTACCTTTTTGTGACTTTTGAATACGGAACACTTGAACGTATCCGTGCTGGCATCGCGTGCTATATAGCTGAATATTTTGAGATCGCTGCTGTCGTGGGACACATAAAATATTCTGTAGATGGGATGATTGAGCAACTCGATTTCCTCCGGGTCATTGGTCCAATTCTTTTTCTACACAAAACACACATCAAATGACAGTTTGACATATTAATGATTGATGAGCATTCAGTAGAGGATTTTCACTTACTTTTCGACGACGTTTCTTGACCACAACTCGAACGCCGTTTACTGATATTTGTATGGTAACCTTACGTTTCTTCAGATTCTGCACTTTGCACTCGTACTACAGAAGGACATAAAATGAGAAAGGATAACAATATAAATGTCACGTATTTACATAACTGCTGGGTGAATGTCGTGGATGGCTTATGCTGATTCGTGAATTTTTCAATTAGCGTTTGACTGGCTTCGACGCAGAAGGCTAATGGCAAGACATGACAATAACAAGCGCCATATCAAGCGCTTTCTAAATTGAAGTCAGACGAGGCTAATGTACGCGCACACACACGTACACACATCAGCCACATCCTCAGCTCGGCATATTTAAGGCAACTCACGCACCAGCTAAATAGGGCGAGGGGCTGGGGGCTGGAGACTGATGGGTTTGGCATGTGGGGCGAGGAAGATAAACAAGAACGCTACATTGGCCATGGCACATTTGCTTTTTATGCCGTTAGCTTTTGGCGGCTGCGGCTTGTAACTGTAATCAAAGCACATGACACTGGCAGTGACAGCGGCGCCGAGCCCAGAGAAAAAAGTGTTGCCTGTTTTTAGGCTGCGCGCATAAAGCAAAGGAACTTGAAGGGCGCCGAAAGTTTCTTTGATTGGCAAAAGTTGTGCATGCGGGTGCTTGAAATTTGGTTACTCAGTCTTAGGCTTCAATTTGTGTGTGTGTGTGTGTTGACTCACCCGTATGCGACGCATGGCCTGCACAATTTCGGCTCTCGTATTGGGGCGCGGCACCTCCTCCCAGCCCACGAACTACAAAGAGAAAGGAAACATAAATATTTGTTAAAAAGAAAAAGTAATAAAGCAATAAAACATTCTAACTACACCCTAGGGCATACTACTTAGGATTAAAGACACTTAAAGCAAATCTTGCAGCTCGTGTGCATTTCACTCGTTCGGAAATATATATAAATTGATATATATTTATATATTTTCTTTTTGACCAACTTTTGCGTCGATTGGCAGCTAGTTGGCAAACAGCCTCGACACAGTCAGCGTGCAATTAATTATTTTTAGTTTGCAAAATATCTAAAATTAAAGCACAGAAACAAAGCGAACTGCAGGCAATCTGTAGCCAGAGCGCAGTTGCCCTTTGGCCCCAAGCAGCGGGCCAAGCAGGCCACAAGCGAAAATTGTTAACAAACTGACGTCATGGATTTCATTTTCAATTCACATTGCATTTTATGGCCTGTCTGGTCTGTATGCTTGTCTGGCACATGAAGATTTTGCACTTGCACTTGCCGCAGAGCGTGTGGGCCAACATTTAATGGCCGCCTCTACAAATTTATGGTCAAAATGCATGCACAAAGCGACAACAAAATGTAGAGAGATAATGAGAGAGCGAAAGAGTGGGAGAGTGGCTGAGTGAGAGAGCAGTGAAATTATATTGAAAAATAAATTGCAATTTTCACGCGCAAATTATTCGCATCGCCAAGGACGAAGAGTGCGTAGATATGGACCTAGATTTGAGCATTTTATTACAGCGAGAACAACAATTTAAATGAAAGTGACATGGCCATAACACAAGCTAAATGTGGAAGGAAAGAGACGAAGGCAGCTCACTTCAATTGCCAGCAATAAAAATGTGCATAAAATGCCAGCCACGCCCCCAAAACAGGCAATAAAAAGCAAAAATTTTTTGGGTAGCTTAGTGTATCTCCTATCTCCATTCCTCTGTCCCTCTGTCTCTATCTCTCTCTCTTTCTCTCTGCATCCTTGTCAACATATCAAAGTTCAGCTACATTTCGCTGCGCATTTTCTCACATTTGATGTATTATTGATGCCGTCTCTAATTATACAGATCGCTCGTAACTGGGACGTCGTGTGCCATATACGAATGATCAACACATTAACAGCCAGGGCCAGTCCCCTGCTACCTGTACGTACCTGCTGCCTATATTCGACTATATTACCTGATTCCAGATGTCATGCTAAATATAGCACAGCAAATGCTGAAAATTCATAGAAAATAGATCTTGGCATATTGGCAAAATTAATAATAAATTTTGCCAAATATGAAATGCTTTCAAGACATTTGCGCCCAGTTAGTCAGAATTTAGGCTGGAGAAATTATGTTTTTACACATAAGTTGATTAACAATGGAAATGGAAATGGAAATCTTGATGGAAAACTCTATTTATAGCCAGATTAAAACACAAATTGATGCCATTAATCATGCAATGTGTATGTGAGATAGAAATTTTCCTGGTAAAAATAGACAATCGATTGCTATTTTAAATCAACTATTTTTAAGCCTAAAATAAGTAATCTAAGCTCTATGAAAATTGTATTTTTATATATGAAATGTTTTTTTTTTCATTTTGTTATTTGATTAATATTTGAAATTTTTTACATCTTTAAAAATAAGTTTTTTCTGCTTTCCTTTAAAATATAATCCAACTCTGTAGCTGACTTGGCAAGCTTCAGTTGCCGTTGCTGTTCAAACAGTGCTTGCAGCAAAAGGTTTTTAAATATGTATTAATTTGCATTTAGTTTGCATTAAAAAACCCCCAACTTGTTCTTCTGCTTGTTCTCGCCACAAACCATCCAAGCTGAATCCATTTAAATAAAGCGTTCCCAACACTTCGCATCAGCCAAGATGAAAAGCAACTGCTATAAAAAAAACATGAGAAATTACTTGCGTTGGAGTGACAGCGTTGAAATACCCTGCAAGGCAAGGGTTTGACAAGCGAATGGTGTCTGTGGGAGTTGGATGATATTTTAGGATGTTGAACGAACAGTAGAAATTGTAATTGCTGAGTAAAAGTTTTCATATAAAAAGATTGAGATAGTGTTTAACATATAGTCCTGCATAGATCAAATAAATATATACTCATATACCCAAACTTGATAACAGTACAAACTCCCTTTCGCACTCATAATACCCTCTATGACAGCACTCAAAGATGAAGAAGTTGCAAAAGCAGAAAAAGAGTCTCCCACAAATATTTAGATTGCATTAAATTCATGCAAACACAAAGGATAACGGATACAGCGCTTATCCTCTCCAGCTATACAAATCCTCGCGCAAATAAAAACCAACTCAGCTTAAAAAAAAATTCTAGCTCCCCCTCAGACAGCGCCCACCCACTGTTGCTATACATTTCTAGTGCTCGTCTTTTTTATGCTCCACCGTCTATGGCTATTCGCATCCTTTTTTTCACTTAAAAAACGTTTCACTACAGCGACTGCTATGCAAATAGCTGCAGGACTTTGTGCGTCGCTTCGTTTAAATTCATTTGCTTTGATTAAAGCCCAGGCCCAAGTTGAAATGGGCAACTTTGGCATTAGGAAAGCATTTTTGTTCAGCCATCGCATGAAATCCTCAACGCAATGCCCACGGCCGAGTTCATAATTTAAGTAATAACAAATGTTGAAATTGTTGGGCCTTTGGCCTTTTACGACCCGCTCGCTCAGTAAATAGACACGAAGACAATTTTGTGGGCGCATTATTTTTATTGATTTTACAGATGACCGAACACACACATATATATATATATATATATACATATATACATATATATAATATACATACATATATATTCAACTGGAGATCTACCTTTTGTTTGTTTTATAATGAAACTCACGTTTTCATTGCGCGGCACTCTGCTCGTTTCTTCTATCAAATTTTCTTTCAGTGGAAATTCTATTTCGGTAGTATTTGTTTATTTGCGTTCATTTAGCGTTTTGATGGAAATCATTTTTAAAGAAATATACAAAAGTGAACATTCAAAAAGCCAAAAACTGCCAAACGGCTGCTGTCTGTCTGCTGCGCTGTGACGTCAGTGAGCAAATAAAAAAAAAACGCGATGTACATATAAATTTGATAAGATACAGGCATCACTAATAACAACAATGCCCATTGGCACATCTGAGCGACTCAACGTTGCTTAAAGTCAGCCCAAAGCCGAACTAATATCATAATGCAATTAAATGCCAGGTCAAAGCCGAAACGGAAAATTTAGGTAGTCGGGCGGCAGACAAACGTGTAGGCGGCACACGATAACCCGCCGGGCAACGGCAAACAGATTAGAACAGCTTAGTCTCGTCCAGCTCAAGGAAGACAAACAACAACAAAAATAATTCAAAAAAATTGTATAAAACAAAAAACGAAAAAAAAACTGCGATTTGTATGTTATATAAAAAGAAAATCGTTGCATAAAAAGGATTTAGATTTGGTTTCGGTTTCAGTTAGGGTTTCCGCTTCCGTCCCTGTTGCTGTTGCTGTCGCTGCTTTGGTCAGGGCTAATGGCGCTGCAGGGCAAATGGCTTGGCCAATGGGCAACAGCAGCCAGCATTCAGCTTTATGTAAGCATTCTCTTCATTCTGGTTTTCCATTCCTTTATACACGCTCTCCCTCTCGCTGTCCCTGTCCCCCTCCCTATCACTGTTGCCTTTAGCTGCTGTGCAACAATGTAAAACATTTGTTTGCCCAGATTTTGAACAGCGCTCAACACATAATTTTTTATGCAAGCATACTTATATATGTACTTATGTCTATATATATACAGATTTTATGGTTCTTTTTTTTGTACCCTTTACGTGGCTGGCGCCACTTTTGCCGCAGGACAACAAATTGTTGCCCAGCAAGTTGAGTGTACTTTAACTTTGTCGAGCATATCAGGCGAACCTAAGTAACTCAATTTCCATAATGCTATTAAATTGAAAATGTGCTCAACTGCAAACGAGATCAGGCTTAACTGTATCCCGCTTAAGACTTGATATGACTGCGTCCAGCTCTCATTTAGATAAGCGTATCAAATATTCGTTCTGCTGTAACTTTGTTTTTTTCACGTTTCATAATTTGTATAACGAAAGTCTAACCAGTGCTGCCCATGCAAACGAGTTTTTATTTTTTGTTGCATACTTTCAGGCGGCGCCATTAAACTTCACAGCCAAAGAGCGCAGTGAAACGCAATGAGAGCGCTTTATTCTCTTAAAGCTGTCGCATAGCAACAACAACAACAACGCCGACAACATGAAAAGTAAAGCAACACATGGTAATTAATTAACAAAAAAATAAGTATACATAAAAAGCAGCACAAGAATAAATAAACGAAAATAGATCATTATTTTATAAGAGCTGTGAATTTTGTTGGCGTTGTTTATTGAAACATCAAATTGAACACTTTGCGGTGGCATTGAATGTGCAGCAGGCACGCATAATCTTAAATATTTTTTTAGCTTATTGCTGTCATTTGCAGTGAATGCGTTTTATGACTCGCCAATAAATAAATAATGCCTAACAACATATTTTCTGTGGATGCGGAGCCAAGCGAAAATTGTGTTTGCCAATCGGTTGGCGCTTAATAAAACTCGCGCTTTAATGCGCTGAGTCATAAAAAATGCACGGCAAAGCATTTAACAAATGAAAATCAACAGCGCAAAAGTTAAAAGTGACACGAGCCCAGCCCCAGCCCGTGCCCCGGCCCGGGCCCCGGCCTCAACTCCAACTCCTACTCCATTCCCAGTCCCTGTAACAGCAGAGGAATTTCCGCTAATAATGTTAATTCCATTGCCACCAGCAACCCATCCGCTCTTCTTGGTTCACGTAACCGCCACAGATAATCAACCACGCCCCAGCACAGGCGTCCCACTCCTACGCACTCGCCCACGCCCATTGGCTTGCTTTGTTTTGCTTTCATCTTAAGTTTAGTTTTGTGCTGCGCTTCCTTCCTTCCTTCCTGTGCCTTGTTTTCGCTATGTTGCGAAACAGCGCGAGTTGGCTTCCAGCAGAAGCAACAGCAGCCTCGGAAGCAGCCACCTGCCAGCTGCACGCCCACACGGCCTCCGCCTCGCTCTGGTTCCTTTATTATATTTGAGCTGCCAACTTAATGATAGCGCATAAAAGTTTCGCGCGCCAGTTGCCGCTGACTTTTTGCGCTGTGCATAACTTTAGGCGTTTTGCACTGCGTTTAATTTAAAACAATTATTTGAGCAGCTCAGCTCAGCTCGACTTGGGCCGTGGGCCAGGCAAGAACAATCAGCAGACACAAATCAACGGATTGGCGAGCTCATTAAATGTGGCCTAAGCATAAAACGCAGTTTGCATTTCGCCTCGAGCAAATTGCAGTTGGAAATGTTTTAGCATTTGCGCCCAACTGCAATTACTTTCCGGCTAAGAAGGAGGAAAACACAATAATTTGATGTTGCTGCAACCAGCAGACAGCAGACAGCATACAGCAGACAGCAGGATGCAAAAAGCGTTTGGCTCAACTCTAACTGGCCAACAAATGCTGTTAAGTAGCGCCATAAATCAACTTGGCCAGAGCTAGAACCAGAGCACATCTTTCGCGCCCTGCTTAAGTTGCCTTTTTGCTGCCCGAACTTTCGGCAAGAATCAACAACAACATTTTCCAGGTGCTAAACTAGTTAAAGTTGGACAAGTTTCTGGATTTCTCCCACTATCTAATAGCAGCGGCAACAGTAGTTTCCTTGTCTTGGGTGCCATAAAACGTAAACCTTTTCGCTCATAAAACTGACACAACTCCGCCCTCTTTCACTTTAATCCTAAGCCTGCCACATTTGCATAGGCTGCAACAGGTTTTTGCAGCAATTTGCCGCTTTGATTGACTATGAGCCAAAGTCTTTGTTAAACCAAACCCAACCCAAGCCAGCCCAGCACAGCACAGCACAGCACGTAATAAGCCATTTCCGGCTTGACGAAAGTGAGACTCCAAAGCGAGCTGGCACACTTATAGAGACAACAATTACGACCTCACATAATAGTAATAAGCGATACGAACCAAAGGAAAGAAGACAGAAGAAAGAACCAACGCCTAGCGATAAGCAATCATAAAAGTAACAGCCAGAGGCAATGTTGGAGTTGGTGCTGGAGTTGGGCTGGAGCTGGTTTTAATTGTATGCGCTGCATTCTTTGTTTGTTCTTTGTTGGAAACTTTCGCTGGCTGTCTGTGGACTTCATTAGCTGCGCCCAGCACAATTGCTGGTGTCAAGTTTTATTGGCTCTTAGATAAGGTTCAATGCATCCGCTCATTGCTTTGCATATCTATTTATAAAGCGTATTACGCCCATATCAATTTATAAATCAAACTGAAAAGTAAAAGTTCATAACAACGGCGGCTGCTGTTCAGCTCTGACCCACATTTCACTCTACACATCTTTGTCCTAAGACGAAGTCAGTTTTTAGGTCTGTGAGCATTATGCAAATGCAGTTGCAGCAACATGCTGTGGCATGGGGCATGGGGCATGTGGCATGTGGCACCACAGTGTTGCTCTTAATGACTGTGTGGGCGACTGCTTACGATTAGATCAAAGCGCTGCTCGGCTCGGACTATGGACAATGCACTTGGCTTGTTCGAGAAACAATATTTGGCCGGCCATAAAGCAATTAAATTAGCTGCTTGAGTGTGGGATAAATCAATAAACGGCCTGGCCTTAAGCTGCGCAGAGGACTACGGCCAAGTGAGAGTTGAAGAGTCCTGGACAAGGACCGCCCGCAGCAGCAATACAAAAAGCGACAAAGCGCATAAAACTTGAGTGGCCAACAACAATAAACAAGCTGAAAATCAATTGAAGTACTTAAGCAAACAATGGACGTATTGCTCAGCACAATGAAGGCGGTGCACAGCACTGGCACGCCCACGACCACGACCTTGTGCGCTACCAGCGCCAATACACAAAGGAACAGTGAGACGTAGCCCAAAACAAGTGGCGTCTAATTTAGCACAGGGCGATTATTTAGATATCAGCAGCAACAGCACCAGCAGCAGCAGCAGCAGCAGCAACAGCGCCAGCTACAACAATACCAATTACAACAACAATAAGCTGGCAAATTTTTAAAGGCCCAACGCACGTGGAAGAGCGTGTGTGTGGGAGTGGGAGAGAGAGAGAGTGGGGTAAACAGAGAGCGAGCAAACATCAATTAAAATAAATAAATTGCGTGGCAAACGGGGCGTATGAGCAACGCGCCAAACTAAACGACCGGAAGCATTTAATTAGCGGCCTTAATAATTTAATCAGCTGCAGCAGCCGCGTTCCTCGCCTCACACACGCACACTCGTAATGTGAGCCGCTAATTTCGGCACAAATTGATCAAAAAAAAAAAAACTCGACGAGCTTCAATTTCCCACATTTTTAAACGGCTTCAATTAAAAATCATTTCAATTGAATTTTGTGGCTTTTTATTGTTTTATAGCTGCGCTCTGGTCACACTTATTTAGGGCGCTGCGGCGCTTGAGTAATGAGCCGCCTAACATGTTGCGGCCTATTGAAACGACCCTGCGGTTGCGATTTTAGGGGTTGAGTTTATTTATAATGGGTTTCCTCTGCGCTTGGGGTTGCTGGGCTTTTTGTTTGCGCCGAATGTGACGCGTTGCCAGGCAGAGGGTTTAACGAACTCTGCTAAATTATGCTTGGGCACAGTTTTCTAGCTCTTAACTTACCCCCTAAGTGGACAAGACAAGTATATCATTGACGTCAATCATTAAGCTTACCTGCAAGCAGAAGAGAGAGAGAGCGAGGAAAGAGAAGTTAGTCAAGTATTAATATGTGGAAATTGCATATGAGATATTTATTGACATCAACTTAATCAATAAATGTTTATTTTTCACGTATTTTGGTCAAAGTTTTCCACGAGTATTAAAGCAAAGTAAAAGTAAATTGAAAAGCCCAGCAGCAACTGACTACAAAAGCTATACAAAATACATTATTATATGTCAAATTAACAATAATCATTTAATCAATTCAAATATTTGAATAGAAAGAAAATTAAGCTGAGACATTATGGCTTAAAGCAAAGTTTTCCATGGACAAAGTCATGGACAGCTTGTTCACTCGACTGGCTATACGAAAAGTATTGTTACTCAGATCTGTTATATATATATATATATTTTTTTTTTTTTATTTTTTTACTTTTTCCAACACATTGGCCATGCTTTGCTTTCTCGTGTCTCTGACTAAAGCGTTAAGATTGCGAATACCTGCGTGACGTAAATGGGAAAATGCATTGCAATAAATTCAGGCAGGCAGGCAGGCAGGCCAAGAGACAGCAGCAGCAACTGAAGGAAAAAACAACAGCTAGCTAGTGCAAATAGCCGCCGTTTCAGTTGGCCGAGTGTTTGCTGGAACTTGTCGCTGTTTAATGAAAAAACGCAGCAGGCCAAAAACAGGCAAAAAGCAAGGCTTGGCCAACAGACGCAGAGTCAAAGCCAATGCAATGACCATTGATGCCTGAGAACACACAGACGCACTCGATCGGCAAACAGACAGACAGACAGACAGACAGGCAGACTAGCTGAGAGACTGTCGGGCCAAAGTCATCAAAGCCAGCGCCAAATGTTGGCAATTGCAAAACTCAAATATGGCCATGTACAAGTTGTTAGGCCCATTGGCAGCAGCATTGGCCGCATCTGTTGTAGCTGCGTGCGTCTTGATGCCAATTTCCTTTGGTCTGCCTAGCCTGACTTGGGCCTTCACCCCCTCTCCCTCTGCGCCTCATACTCCCCTCAATCCGAACATGACAAACTGAGATTTGATGCTGCTGTTGGCTGATCTGCGCTCAGAGTCTCCCTCTCACTCTCCAGTTATCTAGGCCCGCATTTCACTTTGTTGCGCTCAAAGGCGTCAGTGAAATTTTGCCACATTTAACACTCGAACGCAACGACAAACGACGCTGACGATGCTCAGCCCGGGCTCATAGCCTAAATGACGGCATCCGGATGACAGACGTGAGAGCTCATCGCCATAGATGAAGTAATTTCATGCAATTTGAGATAAGAACCAGCAAGAAGAGGAGCAGCGGCAATAGCAAAAGCCAAGCTCTAATTATATTCAATTTCAACTAGTTGCCAGCCGCAAGAACAAGTGCAAAACTCATTTAGACTAAAACGAAAGCAAACTGTTTTCCACTCTTTTTTCTCTGATTAGACAGCAGCTTTGCTGGCTGCTGTGCTTAAATGGCACAAAGACTGCAGCTGCTGGCTGTTGTGGCTGGCAGTCTCGGTAAATATAATTACTATCGGCAGTTGGCACACATCTGAGGCAAACTGTGGGCAAGGCAGTATTGCCTCCTGCGTGCAGCAGGATAATGCATACAGGACACGTGCAGCTAAGCCAATCGGCTTGTTAACACAGCTCCCCCTACACACACACACACACACACGCTCTCATACAAAATGCATGGCATAACTATGCAGATTACCCACATGAATATGTTAAGTGAGCGACGGCTGGCGCACGCTGCGTATGAGCAATATGCAATCAGATTCTCCTCCAGCCACGTGGCATGCTGCGTGCGCTGCAACATTCTAATGGCCCAGCATACATTGGGTATGCCGTGCATGTATTTGCACTCAAAGCGCAATTAATTGTGATTGACTTGAACAACTCAGCGAGCGAGCGAGAAAGTTTCGAACAGCCAAAATCTATGACAAATGGCTGACAGCCACTAAGAGGGGGAGGAGCGATAGCTGCGGAGAAATGGAGAAATACAGCGGGCATTTCATCAAAACGAAAAGAAAAATTGACAGCCGCTAAGGTTGCCGTTGTTGGAGTTGCAGACTGCCAACAATAAGGCGCGAAAAGCTTCGCTCATATATCTGCGTCAAAAGATTGGAAAAGCGATTTTTTAGCTTATCAAAACTTTTGCACACAAAGGGAATTCTTACAGTTCATGGCCAGCGAGTGTGTTTCATAATTTTACAAATTATGCCTGCCTGCTCTTTAATTGAATGGAAAAACTTTTGCCTTCCACATTTATATTCTATATGACAATCGATAGACACACGACACACCCAGCGACACGTGTTGGACGACAACATTTGTTTGGGTCATAAAAAAGTGTCGAGCATAGGAAGTTTAATGACACGCCACGTGGGGCGTGGTCAAAGAACAATTAGACCAATAATAACAACATAAAAAAGAATACGATTATGCATGCAAATGCCACGCGGCGTATGAGTGATGGTGCATGGATGCGCCGTCGACTTTCGCGCAGTGAAAATCGTAACGCACAAATGAGGAAAATGAGAGAAAAATCGAAAAGCCCAAACGAGGCCACGCACATTATATAGCAATTTGTGCGCTTGCAGCTGCCGCACAATGGCAATGGCAAAACACGAAAAAAAAACTTGCGCTCGACTTTCGCACAAAATTAAAGCAATTTGCTGATTGGCAGCCACGCACAATAACTATGGCAGTGGAGTGAGGCCTCTGTATGTATTTATGCCCAATAAGGACAGTTCAACAATTAAATTTAGCTCCACTACCTGGTCGTACTTGTGGGGCAAAGTCAATGTCAAGGCGTTTGCCCAAATGAATGCATTTATGCCGTGCATTGTTGGCATTGTTTATAGTTGTTATTGTTGCTGATTTGTTGATTCGCTGAACGTTTATTGTAGTTGCTGCCGCTGCTCCGGCTGCCACCGATCATTAATTATTTATTGCACATACCGCACGCTGTGAGTCACAGGGCCAATTGTTCACTATTTTCCAATAATTTATGCGAAATTCTCAGCAAATTGCAGCGTACTTTACAACACTGGCCCCCAATGCCAGCACACATTTAACTATTTTGTGTGTTTCAGTTTCGGTTTCGGTTTCGGTTTGGGCTTGTGTTCTCCTCTCCGTTTCACTGCCAGTTTACAAAGTGCAGCTACAAAGTTTTGCTACTAATTCAATTGTTCTGCAACATGAACTAAATTGCTTAAAAGCTACTGAAATGCCAGTTTCCCTTAACGCTGGCAGTTTTTTAATTAAATTTTGTCAATCTATGTTGGAGGGCAAACGCTACCCTTGTTGTCGCCCTCTCTGACTCTCTGTCCATCTCGCTGTCTCGCTCTCTCGCTCTCTCTCGCCCGCACATTTACAAATTTTGTGTCCGGTCTTTTTTTTTAATTGATGAAATTGATTAAAATGTTACTTTACATTTGCGCCAAACTGACATTTATCTTAATTGCTGCTCGGCTGGAAGACACTTCAAACAGCTTGAGTGCTTAATTAAATAATAGCTTTTGTTCTATATTGTTTTAGACAAGAGACACTCGTGCCGTGGACATGGCTAAATTAATGAATCAATATCAACACAGAATAATTGTATTAAAGCTGAGCAAATATTGACTTTAATTGTCAAGCAAAGCAATAAAAACCAATTCCATTTAAAGCTTAACTTTTGCCAGAAGTATATTAAATATGAGGCTTACTTGGTCTAGCTAACTAACTAATCCCATACAGATACACTGGCCCTGATCAGCCATATTCATTCTCTTTCTGCCTTTAGTTCCAGCTCCTCTAAAGGCTTTATTCCTTCTAAATCGAAATTCAGTTTTTTTTTATCTTTATTCCTTCTCAATCCATCAAAACTCAGTTTTTTTTATCCCCAAAAGTCTCCCACCCAATCTCGCCTCACATGCCTTGCCACATGCTGATATTAAGCCCACCCGGAAACGCTGTTCTTCGCACCACACACATTTTCATGTCACTTCAGACATTACTAATACGCACCGTGCGCTGTCCGCCTTTTACCACACGCTACACGCGTCTATTTGTATTTTATAAAAAAATATATATATATAAACATAAGCAAATGCTCGGAGAATTATGTTTTGGAATATGGAAAATCTAAATAAAATAAAGCTGCGCAAATCCTTCAGTTTCGCGCTGCTGTTTATTATTATTATTTATTTATGTCTTGTGCCATTGAGCGACTGTTGACACGACAGGCACGCCCCCTTCGTATGTCAACTTCATGTTCCTCTCGCACTGTTGTTGTCATTTAAATAAAATTTAATGTGAGTTTCGGCTGCGTCAGAAATAATTCGTCTTATTTTAGAAATTTCATTTGTAAGACTTCAAATGTGATTTATGTGGCGGACAACGTAAAAAGGCAGCCAGCTAACGTGGCGTATACGCAATATTTTTTTAGCAAACGGCAAGCCTTGGCCTGGCTTTTGGTGCTGCGGCGGCTGCTGCTGCTGCTGCTACTGCTGCCTCTACAGCTTCTTCTGTTTTAAGCACTTGGCTTACGAGCACTTTGAGTCTTGTCCTTTTGGCCTACGACCTGCCTCATTTCGAGTGCTTCCTGTGCAATTTCCACACACGCTGCATTGCACTTGACACGTTTTGGCAGAGGGTCTCAGAGACCAAAAACGTGTGCGAAATCTTTCGAATGGATTCTTCCTGTCTCCCTCTTTCTCTCTCTCTCTCTCTCTGTCTTTCTCTCTGTATGTGCTTGGCATTTTTATGGACTGCAGCGATAGGTTTGTGGCCAGCGGCGCTTATTGACTTTACAAATGGAATTCTCTCAACCGCACTCAACTCATTTAACTAATCAAAAGCAATTTTAATCAAAGAAATGCCACGCCCCAGGGCGTAGATAGCAGAGACCAGACCAGCGCAGAGCAGAGCAAAGCTGTCCAAAAGCAATTAAAGCCACGTGCAAGAAACTTTGCTGAAGGTTAAGCAAAAGTTGCCTAGGTGCCACGCAGGCACGCAGAAGGCAAAAGGTATAACCGAAAGGATGAATAGCTGGTAGTTTTTTGTATTTGGGCTGCCATAGTAGAGATCAGAGCAGAGCAGTATTTGCCTTTGCTTAGGCAGAGCAAACAGAAGCTAACAGCGACAAGTGGCCCAGCAGTCGAAGCACGCTAAAGCAAACTTAATTAATAAATGGCAGACAAGTTCTTCCCATTGTTGTTGTGGCGCTCCAGCTGGCTGCAAGCTGTGCCTGAGTGTCCTGTTGGGAGATGCGTGCGAGTGCGTGTGCAATGAATCGAAACTCATTAAAAAGTTTCGCTGTGGTTTCACTTGACTTCAATGGCGGCGGCAACAGCTGCCTACACACACGCCACACGCACACACACACACACGAGACACGAGCACACATATTGTGCTGACAAATAAATTTGAATAATTAAAATGCGCACAAAGGAGACAGTTGTCCTTTTGTTGGTGTGCTTGCGTGTGTGTGTGGGGGTAGCTTTAACCAAGCTGTTGGCACTCATTATGCTGCCTTGGCAAGTGCCATTTAAATGTGCTTCATTATTTCATTCATTCAGGCACTGGCCAAAGCAGCCAAAACAAAAGCCAGACAAATAAAGCAAAAGATAAGCAGCTAGGAAAAGGGTAGAGGCAGAGAGGGCTGAAGGCAAGGCAAGGAGAGGGCGTGTACTGCCAAGATATAATCCCGAACAGGCGACAGCTTGACAAACTAATGGCAAACAATGAAGTGCCCAGCCAGATAGAGAAGAGACTAGCTCGACTGCCGGCAACAACTTGGCCAAGAAAGATTGGCCTAGAGGCGTGCGCTGGGCTCATTAAAAAACCAGCGAGCGAACGCAGAGGATGAGCGCGAATTGCAAGTGTTATTTGGACTCTACAAGTGCTAAAGTCAGAGTTTTAATTTGGCCAACTGAGAAAACACTAGAAAAGCAGGCAACACAAGAGAACCTGAGGGCAAAACATGGTCCTGCGCCCACTGAGTGTGGGTGTGTGTTTGAGTGGGTGTTTGCATAATCATTTTCAAGTGCCCAGCCAGCCCACGCCAAGCCACGGCAACCAGCCAACCCGCCAGCCAGCAGCCGACATGATTAGCCAATTATGTGGGGCAACTGTGAAAACATTTGGTGCGCAGCTTAGCGAGCAAAAGTTTCGGCTTTAAGCGACAGCTGACAAAATGGGTTTTAATTAAAAATTTGCCAAAAATGTAAATATAGAAGCCGACAAATATATATGTATGAAAACCACAGCATAAAACTGAGACAAAGACTAAGGCATAAGGCTAGCGAACTCTCATAGAATATTCATACTCGGATCCCTTAAGATGCTTGGCCAGCCCCAGGCCAAATATTGAATTTGTTATTTTTAAGAAAATATGAAAACTAATTGGCTGGTAATAAGACAGCAAGAGGTCAAAGTGCAAACGAGAAAGCACATTGCGTATACGCCGCGTGGCTAGGGGTCACTGCCTTTTGATATTTTACAATTAGGCGCCAATCGACGGAATTATTAATTTGCCTTTGGCTTTCAATTAAGCAATTAGGCGGCCATAGACCATGACCACGCCCACACACACACCCACACCACAATATGGCCCACACATTTGTGGGCGCCGCTGAGAGTGAGAGTCTGAGCGAAGAAGCGTCCAAATATGCATACAAAAAAATCGAGGAAAATTGGGCCATTTATGAGCCGAGTTTTGGGTCTTTGCGGTTTTGTTTTTTTTTTGTTTTTTCTTTTTTTGTCTGCTGCATTTTTTTTTTTTTTTTTTTTTTGTACATTTAACATTTAACGATTGGCAGCAAATGGCAAAAATGCCAAACGTTTTATGCTAATTTTCACACAAAACAGCAAAAGGCAAGGCAGACAGAGCGACAGACAGCATCAAGTGGAAAACTTTCACAGTCTTCTTGACTGGTGGAAAAATGTTTGTTTAGAATTTGGCCGGGCGTTATTTATGGCCCAATAACTTTTAACTTCACATGCGGCCTCCGGCATGCAAATTAGTTGGCCCATTTGCTCGTTGGCCACGTAAAAGTTCAAATAAATTCAATTGCGAATGCCGTGGAAGAGGCCGAGGCAGAGGCGCCCAGATGTGCCTAATCCTGGCGCAATGTCAATAAAAACCACAACAACAACAACATGTGTTTAATTAATGTCCAAATAATTGACAGCCAAAGCGCTTATTAAATTCCACGCCGCCCATGAAAAACAATTCGAGCATCTTCTTCTAATTTAAATTCTGTAGCTAAAAGCCAAAAGTTGTAGAAAATTAATTTCAAAATATACGCAAAAAAGAAACAAGCGAAGCGACTTGTGTTTGTCATCAAAGCAGCAAGTGTTTGAAATTATATATATATATATATATATATATATATATATATGTATATAATATGTTATATATATATACCTATTCATACAAAGGCTAATAATGACATCATGAATATTGCCTGATATTTTTGGACCAGGCAAATCCAATTAATTCTGCTGTCTGCGTCTCTTTGTGTCTCTTTGTGAGTATATAAATTATATGGAAAATATAAATACAATATCCTAGCACACATGGTAATCCATCATAGCGCGCTTAGCATGAGTCAAATATGGTTGTTTAAAGCAGCTCAACTAATATAAGAAATTTCTGCAGGCAATCAATAGCCACTCTCATATATATGGAGAGAAAAGTTTCCTTTCACAAAGGCAACACGCATCAAATTTAATAGTTAATTAAATTGTAAGAGCGCCATAGTTGGTGGCTGTGTCAAAGGTCGTGTTGCAGTTGCAGTTGCAGTGAATGCTTGCCCCATAATTGCACTTGACAGTGGCAGCCAAACGACAACAACAACAATAAACAGCAACTAGCTGCAGTAGCTGACAGTCAAAGCTAATGCCACAAAGCGTGCGCGCCGATAAGAAACAGCCAAGGAAAAGCAGAAAAACAAATGCATGTGGCAGCCAGTTGCAGTCGACTGCAACTGCAACTGCAACTGCTGTGAAAGATTGCATAGCTAAGTGACTTCAATTGCATTCAAAGCCTGTCGCTGATTAAACTGGAAGCTCTGCGCTCGCCGCTTTGATGACGGCCTCACAGATAATTTTCAATTTTTCTTCTTATTTGTACTACATTTCTTTTTTTTTTTTTGTTTTTATTCAATTTTTTTCTCTCTTCTATCTTTTGCCTGAAACGTGAGCGGCAGTTAACGAGCTATTTTTGCAGCTACCCTTTACGATTTGCGCCTGCACAAAATTGGCATAAAAAGATTGCAGACAATCGATTCTTGTCATTATCCAAAAGAGAGAAAAAACTGACAAAAAGTTTTATTTGCTGCAACAATAGTTTTTTTTTTTTTGAGTTATTCAAACAAAGGGCATGAGAAGATAAAGTGAAGTAAGTAGCGAAAAAAGTCTTGATTATTTATGATATTTGTTTGGAGTTGGAGGGAAACAGAAAAACTGAGTATTAACTGAGTATTTTGACTAAAAGCTGGTCGAAGAAAATATGGATTTAATATATACAGAAAATAAGCTTAAAATGATCTCAAACAGGTCTTAACAGGTGTTAACAATTAAGCAAAAAGTCTCATATTATGTCTAAAGCTATGTGGTTCTCAAAAACATGATAGATAAAGATATTGAAAGATGGAAATTTTGAGACAAATCTTATAATAATTCAGTATCTTATAATATTTATAATTATGCAGTAAACTGTAAACTGAATCCCAGATAGCAATAAAATGCCGCTGTTTCCGATCTCAGCTAAGACTAAAGCAACTCTCATGCTCATGCTCTCAGTTGTATGCCATTAACTTAGTCGATCGATATCAAAGTTGTCGAATTGTTCAATTTTCAGCTACTTCTCACAGCTGCTATCAGCAGCAGGATCCATTAAGGGTGTGTGCAGTTCGGTTTGCCCAAATTGGTGCTGAGCTGTTTTATTGACAATTTGGCCAGGGCCAAGCCCAAATATTGCCAAAGGCAGCTGTCAGCGGCCATTGGCAGGCAAACAGACCAGCAAAGGGTCCGGGGCAGTTGGGAGTTGGTGTGCCACATACGAGCAAACGTGCAGCAGCTGCCGTTGCAACTTCCGCAATGCTGCGCTTCGCTAGACACCAACAGCAAAACCAGCAGCAGCGACTACACAATTTGCGTGCGTTACCCATTTGCCAAACTGGAAGAGCAGCGTCCAAAGTGGGTGAGAGCTGCAGCCACCGTTGTGGTTTAATGCGCCTGCGCCACTGACTGAGTCATTGGAAATGCACATGTGAGCGGTGCAGCTGCGCCAGGTGAAAAGCGATTGCCTCCAATTGCGAAATGGCCAGCCAATTTGTGTGACAACAACATTTGGTTGCAAATTGTGTAATAAGTAGATAATAAGAGCATTTGCCGCATTCATGCCCCATTGAGCAATGTCAATTGAGTGAGTCAGAATGAAATAACCCAAACTGCATATGAATGCATATATATATTTATATATATCTAAATATATGCTCAAGAGGCAACCAGTAATGGGCACTTAAGCCCCCACTTGACACACATTAAGCAAGCAGTCACAGAGATATCTGGGCAGCAGCAGGAGTGAGTCTCTTTTATGCTAACTCTTACTGCAGTCATAAAATTCTATTTATTTACAGTAACTACTCTCTCTCTCTCCATTATAGGGCCAGCCACCTGTGCACAGCCGGCCATAAACGTATTAAGCTAATAATTTGCAATCAATATGAAAATGAGTTGCTCGAGGCATAGTCCCAAGCTCAATGCAGATAATGCGAAACAGATATACATATTTTATAGGCCATTATTATTGTTTTTATTGAACTCTTTATGTGGCTCGAGCCCAAAGACAACAGAGATAAAATGAAATGCGTTCGCATTAGAAATATAAACAGGCGCATATATATAGAGATATATGAGATATATGAGCGTGTATATTTAGACTCAAATTTAAACAACAATATAGCTGGACGGGGCTGACCCAAGGGGGCATTGTTGTTTTAATGGTGCAGCGGATAAATGCAACAAAAGTGTTGCACATAAAGTGTATTAATTTTGGCCGTGTCGAGCAGACGAAATCTAAACAGATTCGCGAAATGATGGCGCAATGCCAATGACTGAAGTCTGTTGCCGGAAAATCTATCTGCTGCATGGAAAATTTCTAAATGTTTAGCTCGCAGACTTAACGAGCAGATTGAACTTTGTGTGCAAAGGTTAAGCAAACACGTGCAACGAAACCAAATTTGCAGATATTAAATCTTTAAAGCGCCTTCAAGTTTTTGAGACGTAAGTAACAAAGGCAAGCCTGACAGTGACATATACAAAGCCCAGCCGAGCCTGTCGCTGTCGCACCAAAAGGACACTTGAGATTTTATTTGCATTTTATGACTCATTTTTCACGCCTCCTCGTGCTGGCTGGGTCGTCTGGCCGTGTCAGTTGTGGCTGATAAAAGCCAGCGCCAGGACCCAATTGCACGCCGCATAATCCTTTTCGGGTTTTGTCCTTTTCGACGCTCAACCAATAATTTATATAGCAGAAATGGGCTTTTGGCACCGACTCAAACCAGCGCCAGGGCAGATAATTGAAATTGATATATGAAGAGGCGGTTTTCTTGGCCGATGCTACGTCCCTAGCTGCCCTGAAAACAAACGAGCAGAAGCTGCATGTGCCACTTAGATAAACAAAACAAAAGCAACACCAGCAGCAGCAGCAGCAGCAGCAGAGCGGAAACATTGCGTATACGCCACCGACGCAGACGCCGAACCGTATATGAAAATTCATAATTTTGCGTACGCACACACCAAATGGGAAATGGGTAAACACAACAAATGTGAAAAATTACACACACAGACAGAAAGAGAGGGAGAGAGAGGTATAGGGACAGGCACTGCCAGCACGTGGACCGCAGACTCTGTGCTCGCTTTTTATATGTTTTTCAATATTTTTCTTTATGCGCCATATTTTTTATGTGTCTATATATATATATATAAAAATATTGTATATTCTTGAAATGTTCATAGTCTTGAGTTTCTTTTGCAGCGAATGGGATCAGCTGCGCCTCACCTTCACCTTAATATTGAATAATTAATTTTGCAACAGACAATAATGCTGCCTAAATACATAAACCCGAAACTTTTCATAAATAACAATGAGCATTTTGTAAGATGGCGAACTAATAAAAGAGGCAAATTGTTAAAGGCGACGGGTGGCGAATCATTCAATTGGATTTATGCTCATGTCTGTATTCAAAAAATCATCAGCATAAAATTCGAAAATTTTATGTAAATTGCAGGAAATTGATTGCGGATCGAAAGTAAATTGCTCGAGGCATGAAGGCATTCAGCTAAGGTGATAAATACATTTATGTACATATGCATATAACGTATATATCAAGAGCAGAATATTCTTCATTCCAAGTCAAAATATTGTCAAATTTAAATGAATTTTTTGGTTAGCATAAGAAGCAAACTGTAAATTTAGCTGCCCACGCACGGACATAAAGAAAACAAAGGGGACGAACGGCAACACAGCCAGGGGAAACATCTATGACAGAACCTCAACTTAAATAATTGATGCGGTGAGTGTGGAAAAGCGCGTCAAAATAACGGAAACTGTGTGCGGAAACATAAATCGAATCGAACTTGAGGGCTTGCTCAATAAATTTTTGATAGAGTGAAACTTGCAGGAAATCGCAACGAAACAAAAGTTAAGTATACATCATGTTGCCAAGCAGCCAAAAAACCAAAAAAGCCAAAGAGCAACAACAAAAAAAAGTGCGAAAGAAAAACATCACGGCGCCAGGCCAAGTGCGTGAGAGCGAATAATTTATACACCTTTTGAAAGATTTATGCGGCATGGCCCACAAGGAGGCAGCAGCAGCAGCAGCAGCAGCAGCAGCAGCAGCAGAGGCAGCAGCTAACCAATTTTCGTATGGCGCGAAATCAAAGCGTGAAATTCAATTAATCTAAGCAAGCAAAAGTCAGAGCAGGCGATTGCGAAATTTGTGTGTGAGAGCGAGATTTGCAGGCTGTGGCATAAATATATTTATAAGTGGCGTCCTGTCCGATACCTCTCATAAATAATGCCGCCAATGACAGCCACACTCAGGCCCAAGCACAGACACTCCATGAGTCACGCTCGTTATTTGAGCCTGCTACGCAGATGAATCAGTTGGGCTGAGACAGCTGAAAACAAGAAGAAAACAAAACAAGAACAAGCTGCTGTATGCACTGCAGGCAGTCTTTAAAACTGTTATCTGCCCGACTCTTATTTGGGTTAGCCAGCCAAGCATATCATATACATACGAGATATGGCTCTTTGTCCACATAGCAGTGCTAACGGCATTTGCACAGAAAGCAAAACGAGCATCGGAAAAGTGCAAAAACTTTGTGTTTTGCTTGCTTTTCATTTATGGCAAATGCAAATAGCAACGTGCCTCAACAAACAACACGTGGATGGCGACACATAGAGCCTATGCACATACGTGAGGGCTGTAGTAGCAGACATGCCACGCCCACTGCAATGCAAATTGTTTTGGCTGTTTGTTTGTTAGCGTGGGCCTTAGTCGCTAGCCTGGCAACTGAGTGCATTTAATTGCAACAAGCAACAAGCAACAAGCAACTGCAACAGCAGCAAATCCAAGTGCAATTTTTTTCACATAATGCAGAGGCCGCGAGACTTGTCAAGCACTTGGCATACAAAGTGTGGCATCAACAAAAAGCGTTGCCATTGAGTCGACAAAGTCAAAGCTCAATGCACTCCAACAACAATTCGTGAACTTCAGCGGGCTGTGGGAATCATAGCCAACTACTAGCAGCTAGTCAGTCGAAGGGTCATTGGCTCGGCACCTAATCAAATCAAACCAAAATCAAACGACTTCAACTGACCACAGCATAGAAATAACAACTGTACTTAGCCAGATGTACATAGATATATATTATATATATCTAAAATATATGCTTGGCACGCAAACAATTTCCACACATTGCACAAAAATAATAAACAGCAACAACAACAGCAGAATATATATAAAGATACAACCAAAAAGCAAAAAAAAAAAAAAGAACTAAACAAATGCTCGCTCGCCATGCGTTGCTGAATAATTGAATGCGAGTACACACACACGCACACACACACATACACAAAATGGAAATTTGTTTATCATTTTCCCCCTCTCAACACACACAACACACAACAACAACAATAACAACATGCCTGGCCATGTGACAGTTGACTAACTTGCTGAATGCTCAAAAACACAAAAAAAGCAAAGTCAAAACAAAACAAGCCAGAATTTGAGTGCAGGCATATGCGACTGCAGCATGCTCGCGAAGCTTGATTTTCTTATATTTATATTAGATATACATATAAGAATACGAGTATGTAAAACTGTATAAAGTTGCGACACAGGTAACAGAAAAGTTGTCTGAAAATTTTAAAAAAATTGTTTAATTAAAATGTTAATAAATAATAAAAAAAAAAGTAATAATATAAATATTAAAAATTATAAAAAAATGTATTCAAACAAGAAGTTTCATAGATATAATGATAGATTTGATAGATATTTTTAAGCTATTCCAGAGAACAATACTTGAGGAGTATATAGATTTTCATGACTTCAATAATATGCTATATAGATTATAATGATACACTACAATCGTAATTGGCTAAAATTAGCAGTAAAGGCCATCAGTCTACAGAGCTCTACCAATTTCAAGTTCATCAAACACACGTGCACTGCAACCCCAATATACCCCTTATGCTGTAGCTAACAGCGCATAAAAACTTCCCATATAAATATACACATATACGGCAGTATGGAGTTTAATCATGTAACCGATGCTTCCGTCAGCAACAACCTGAACAACAAAGCTGCCTCAATTCAATTGCAAAAATATATATAATTGCAATTTATAAAAATTGTAAATAATTGTTTGTGTTTGCGTTTGGCCACGTTTGCAACACTGATACGAAAATCATTGCAAAATAGAAGAAGAGAAAAGAAATATTAGCAAATTTAAGTAAATATACGCTTCGGCTGTGGTCAGTGGATATGCCAATTGCAAAGCTGCCGAAACGGATATTGTGGCAATAAAAGAGAAATGGAGCTGTTTGAGCACACACTATGACACGGTGAACAGACACACCTCTTCCTTTGGCCTCAACTCAACTCAGCTCAGCTTAAAAGAGAAGCCGACGAAATAGCTATGCGCATGGCAGAATCATTTGGGAATTAGTATGCGGCATGCGGCAAGCGTTTCACATACCGCGGAGACTATGAAATAATGATAGCTGTTTAAATAAGAGATTAGTCACTGAACATGTGCATAAATAAATATATGATTCATAGCTTTACGACAATAGATTTTTAGTTAGATGTAGCCAAGAGGGGAAATACCAAAAAAGGGTAAATATAAAAATTAAATATATATATGCCATATATATATATACCAGACTAAAGTATTTTAGACCTCTCTTTCTATTCTATGATTTGTTCCCAACTTCGACTCACCTTGGCCTGAAATGTGATGCCATGGAAGAACGCCTGCTCGGCATGGAGCGGCACGCGCAAGTCCTGATCGTCCTGCACCAGATCGTACGGCGTCGATGGCATTCTCAGATAGTTCAATAGCACCGATTCGGACCACTTGTAGTATCATGAAATTGTTTTCATTTTCCTCGTGCTACGCCTGTGCAGCTGATGGCGCAGTTGCCATAAAATGCCACTCGAACGACGCTTACCCTGCCCGTGCTCCTGCCCCTGGCTCTGGCTGTGGCTCTGACTGTGGCTCTGGCTGTGGCTTTGGCTGCGACTCTGGCTGTGGCTGCGGCTGTGCTGGTGCGACGGCGGCTGCTGCTGCTGCTGCTGCTGCTGGCTAATGCTTTGGCTCATGCAAATTGTGTGGAGCGTCGAGAGCGCGCTCAGTGATTGATTTGTTATGTTTTTTTTCTACTTCAGCTTCTGCTTCTCCTTTTTGCACGACTTCAGCTACTCTGGCACAGAGCAGCCTCCAGTGTGCGCTTGCTTAATCTCAATTTATGAGCTTGCGGTCGTAGCTCTGTAGCTGGCAAATTGAATTGCGTCAGTTTGGCTCAAATCGTTGCCGCGCGAGAAGCGATTCTTTAGCTATTTGCGTTTTATTATGAAATCAGCCCATTCACCGCCAATTTGTGCTGCAAAAAGAAGAACAAAAAATATATTTAGACTGAGCGAAAATCAACAGAAAAGTGGAAACATCTAAAGGCCAATAAGCGGCGGACTAAAATCATCTTATCAAATGTGCCTAAACGCTTGAGCTTTGGCCATTGACGTGATTCACTCAACAACTTTCGAACTTTAATATTGAGTCAGCAAATCAAGTGTTGAGTTTATTGGAAATACGCTAATTTGCTGAATTGAATCACAAGCGTCTCTCTCTCTTTCCCTCTCTCCCTCACTCTTTGTCTGTCTCTTTTCATAGGCGATGACACCTACACGCACGTGCTGACAGCGCTCTGTATTGTCTAACTGAATAAAACATTTGCAATCATAATAATAATTATTACTATTATTTATATTTGTAAAGCACGTCTCCTCATGCTCGTGGCTCTTTTATGGCGCTGCAGGAAATGTCTGCGTTTTAATTGAAATCGGCTTTCAATTTGACTGATGCCAAACAGGAAAGCGGCTGTGGTTAGAGTTGTAAAAACATGAATAAATATATTTATATTAACATGTATATACTATATATTAGAGTTGTAAAAGCATGAATACATTTATTATATAATATAAACATATATATTATATATTCTATTTATATAATTTATGTATTTTATTGTCTAAAAGCAGCTTGTGTAGCTGACCTGAACTTGATGCTGTAATCTCTATAGCAACACTCTCCCTCTCTCTCTCCCTCTCTCTTGTTTATCGACGAACCTGTCGAATTGTCAATTCAATGTCTCGTCCTCTCGCCCGCCCCTCATATTTTATCTACTCTTAGTGGCTTTTAATGAACTCAGCAAAAACTCAAACTGAAACTTCATGTCAACAGCTGTGATATAATTTTTTTTCTTTCAATTTTTATTTTGATTTTTCTGCTGTTTCTGTTTTTGTCTCTCTCTCTCTCCCTCTCTCTCCCTCTCTGTCTCTAACCCAGTCTCTGTCGCTGTGAGACAGGCCAAAGGGTCATGGACGTTTATGCTTGTAAATGACAATAACAACAGCAGCCAGAAAGCCCCGCCAGTGACTTGTGGAGTGACTCCGTCTCCAGCTTCGCGTCTCGGGTTGCCTGCCGTCTACAAGTGCGGGGCAAGCACGCGGCTGCCGCTTTTAAAAGGTTAAAACAAAAGTTATGCCAGCAATTCTCGAATATTTCTTTGTCGTTTGTGTTGTCTCCGTTTCTCTCACTCTCTCACTCCCTCTCTCTTCCACTCTCGCCTGGCCTTAACTTATCAATTTGGGCAGCGATTGAGTTCAAATTGCAGCCAGCTGACTCCCGGAATGGAGGCCACTGGGCCGAGCAGTTGACACTTTTTGGGGCGAAACATAAATCAGCTTAGCTTAAGTGGAGCTCAGTTCGTTATCGGCTGCAGGGATTAAAGCGAATGAAATACCAAAAGCTTTAACTAACACACATCTCATATGGGCTACCCATCTCTCAACTCGGCTCGACTCGACGCTTCTCTCTAGCCCATTGTCTAGTGTGGCCGGCCACAGAGCAACGCTTGGGCAAAGTTCAATGCCTGCCATCGCCCACATTCATATATCATGCATAAATGCTCTGCTCCTACTGCGACGACCAAAGGTAGCTGCTCCAGCGCCATTTTGTGCTTTGTTCCGTGCTAGGTAGGGTTCAAGTACCTCCAGCTAGACACGAGCTGGGCCAAAGCACTCGACGCATGCGTTGCAAAGCATACTAAAAGCAAATAGCTAGAAAAGTGCACCCGCCGAGAGAGGGGGAGATGGAGAGAGGGAGAGGGTGGGACGAAGTGCAGAAGAGAGCCAAAGAACGGTATGCATTACCCAACCCAATCGTTGCTTCCCTTTGCTCAACAAGAACTTTCTTAACTCACTTCTCTGCTACGCACTTTGAGGTGTACACTCAGAAAAATTACGAGCTGAATTGCATGAAATTATTAATATTAAATGGAATAGTATATATAAATTATATTTTAATGGATATAAATATTATAGAAATATTGACTAACTTAATTTTAATTTCACACATTATTTTTAGCAGTGTGTTATTCTTTATGTATAAAGTAAATATATATTATTTATATAATATATTAAAAATACATATATACCTTTAATATTTCTATTAATCAATATTAACGTAAGTTTTTTTATTTTTTTCCCACATTATTTCGAGCAGTGTATTGCCATTATAAATAATTTATATATTTTTATGAGATATATAAAAAAATAATATATATATACATAATATATATTAATTGCCCATCATTTCTCTGAGTGTATGCTGCCCAGTTTTGTTCTTGAATGCACGCCTAGCTTCTGCGTCTGCGTCTGCGCCGCTGGCAACTATCAAGTTTTTATATTGCGCTTTGTCTCGTGCTTCGCCCCGTTTCGTTTCATTTTATTTCATTCCATTTCGTTTCGTTTCGTCTTGTTCTTCGCCCGCACTATCAACAACAAAGCTGCGCCTGCGCGCTGCACCAACGACAACAACAATGGAAAAACTCGTATCGCCTGCAAGTGAATGACTTGGCATAGCTGACGATGTGCTTCCAAGAAGCGTGCAGGCGCAGGGCGCGGGGCTTCACTGCAGCGGGGTCCCTTGGCGTCAGCAGCTGAAAACTGGTTTTTGGTTTGCAGTCGCTGGCGCAGTTGCAGTCGCAGTCGCAGCCGAAGTCAAAGTCTTGGTAACTTACACGCTCACTTCCTTTCCGGTTCTTGCTGCGCTGCGCTGCCCGCCCCCCGCACCCCGCATCCCTAACCCTAACTGCAGTCAGCTGCAATTTGTGCTTAGTAGTATTTCAAGTTTTTTGTTTTTTTTTTTGTTGTATTTTGCTTTTATTTTTTGTATTTTTTTCTTGATATTTGATTTCTTGTAATTACGTACGGCAGCAATCAAGCGGATCGACGGTCTCTGCGCTTTTGTCAGCTGCAAAACTGCAAATGTTTCTGCGCACTTGCCGCGAGCTGCTGCTGCTGCTGCTGCTGCTGCTGCTGTTGCATGCCTCGCTTGTTATGCAAGTCGCAAAAGAAATACAAATAAAAATAAAAATTACAAAAATAAAACTAAGAAATGTAAAAATGAAACTGGTCGTCAGGTTTGGAGCTCATGAGTTTTACGTTTGGCTTTTGTTTTCTTTTCGAAAAAATTGCGCACATTTTTGCTTTTGGAAAATATTTTTCGGATAATGCGGAAAACTTGAAAGCCGAACAATTGTTGTTGTTGTTGTTGTTGTTGTTGTTGTTGTTGTTGTTGTTGTTGTGTTGTTGTTGTTGTATATGTTATTTTGAGCTGCCAAATAAACACATAAACAACAATTATGCGCTTTGATGGCCACAATCAGCAAATCTGACCAGCTGTGCCAGCTGCGTTAACTCCCTAGCCATCTCAGGCAGCCTTTGCCTTTGCCTTCGCGTCTGGCTGGCATCAATTTTGTTTTCGATTTCAAAGCAAACGCTAACAGGCAACGGCAACATGTTGCAGAGTCGATTGCCAAGTGCTGTCAAGATCTGCAGATACAGAGACAAAGACAGCGAGACAAAGACACGGAGAGATTGAGAGAGAGAGGAAGATCCAGAGAGAGAGAACCTTTTTTGGCCGGATTCCTTTGTGGCGATCTGCGAGCCAATGCAGACGTCCATTTGGCGCACTGTCTCGCCAATGTCGCTGCGGCTTTATATTTATGAGCAGGCTGGCCCAGACGGCCAGCAGCGAGTCAGGCAGGCAGAGGCAGGTCGATGCAAAAGTTTTTGCCTGCCTGCCTGCCTGCCTGCCTGCCAGGCAGCTAGCCAGAATGTATCTATAAGATACATGCTATACGCGTATGTGTTACGCGCCTATAAATAGCGCCAAAGAGAGAAAGAACGAGCAGGCGAGAGAGACAGAGAGAGAGAGAGAGGGAGCGAGGGAGAGGGCGTCATACAACAAACAACAGAATGTCTATACGTGTACCTATATGAAATACTTTGGGCTAATACACAACACACAAACATAAATCTTAGCTGATTGCCAAATAAAAGTTTTTGACCAGAATTTTCGGAAAATATAGAATTCGCTCTCTCCTCGGGTCGGGTATGTGGAGAACGTATGTAATTGAGCTCAACTAAAAAGCATCTGCATGATACACACAGCGCCAGAGTCGCAGTAACCTTGAAAGCTCAGTGCGATTCTATTTAGCATAAGTCGTGAGCTCGACTGAGTTTTCCAGCTGCAGTCGCAGCCGCAGCCACAGCCGCAGCAAACGAAACGAAATGAAATTCCAGGTCGAAGACAAAGCAGAAACTGAAACATAATTAATGATTGAGATGCGCGATTGGTCAGTTATCAGCAATTTTGTCATTGCGCTCAGCTTTAGCGTTGATTATATTAGCTACACACGGTTCAGTCTCTCTCTCTGTGCGTGTGCGTGTGTGTGTGAGTGTGTATGTAGCTGTATCTTATGGGTTGCATTCGTTGCGTTTCTCACATAGCAAGACCCAATTCAAAATGTTTTTTTTTGTTTCTTTCTGGCTGTTTGCTGTCATATTTTATAAAAATAATAAACACAACGGTTTTGGCACACAAAGCGAAGCGATTGTAGCTGCAGCCAAGTCTGTATATATAGAAACATATATATGTATATACATATACATATATATTATATATATACCTTTGCAGTTTTGTATCTAGAGCTCGTCGCGTAATCAGTTTTTCACTTTAGTTCAGCTCATTTTTTTTATGCGGAACTTTCAATTTCTATGCGTGGGTTGCTTAAGATCTTCTGCATCTGCATAACTCTACGTAGACACACACACACACACACTCACACACACACACACACTCACACACACACACACACTCACACACACACACGCACAACTCGTATTACACGCTTTCAGCTGTTGCTGTTGTCTCTCCTGTGGATTTTGCGGTTTTATTTATTTTTTTTTCTTACTTCTTTTTTCGTTTTTTCAAAAATTAACTGCCAATTCTGGGAAGCCGAGGCGACGCGCAGCTTTTGTTTTTTTTTCCACTCCACTCCACTCTTAGCGAATGTTAATAAATGGATAGAGTGTTGTTGGCAACGCCGTTGACCAAATGGCGCCGACTTGTTGCTATGTTCTCTACTTTTTTCTGTTTTGACTGCTTTTTCTGCTAAGCGACGGCAAGTTTTATGAATATTTAATATATATTTACAAATTCATGTGGGATTAACTGTTGCGCCGGGTCGTGTGAAGCGGGGCGTGGCTGACTTTTTGGCCAAGAACTTGACCTGCGAACCGAACACTTAGCCAACTTAGCGACAAATGCGAAAAATTCAGCAGAGTTGAAGCACAGTTAACACCAGTTAATGGCTAACAGAGATACTTAGATAGTTAATCACATACTCAGTTACTCAGATATTCACTTAGATTCATTTACTTAGCTAGTTAATCTTAAGTTAAGCCGTCGCCTTACATTAGTTTTTTGGTTGAAGATCTCAACAGGAAGCGCTCGCTTGACTGAATTGAAATTTTTAACGGCTTTTTGTGTGGGAACCGGTATGCAAAAATTTTGCCAATTTTGGTTTTTCGTTTCTTGTTTTTTTTTTCTTTACTTCTTATTTTTATTTATTTTTTTTGTTTTTTTTTTTTTTTTGTTGATTTTGTTTTCTTGTTATATTCGACGACGCGCTACGAATTCGCGGTGCCCGTTAACCGTTAGGCTTGATGCGTTGCGTATACGCCTGGCCTGCACTCAATGAACGCCGAACAACAACTGAAAACGTTTCGTGTGGCGTCGTCGTCGCTTGGCCCCAGCTAGCGCGACCAAGAAGCATGGCATACAGGGTGCCGCCAAACCAGTTTGCGTATAGCTGTCGCGCTCTCTTAGTCGCACGAAGAGAGCGAATGCGCTCTGTGCTGGCCGAAAAAGCGAAAGCCGCCGGCCAATCAGCGTGCAGCAACTACACGTGCTTGACGCTTGGCGCGTTTCTCTGTTTTGGTTTTGTTTTTCGGGCGCGAGAGTCGTCGCTGGCCACCTGTCCGCGCTCTTAGCGCGGCGTTCCAAAGACATGTTAGCGACTTTTATTTAGCATTGTCTTTCAACAATTGAGCGTCAGAAGTTTGTTTAAATAATTCACTTCTCAAACAAGTTTAACGCGCAGTCTAGACTTTTTAATGATGTGTACTGTAATGCGTCTCATAAATCATATAAACAATTATTACACGCGCATTTAGTATGTCACTTTAGCTAAACTGATCTTATAAATTAGAAGTTAACTGTCCGATAATTGTATTATATTATTTTATAATCTTTGTTTTGCTGAAATAATATTATTTTATAATATTTTTCTTGTTATATCTTGTTATATTATATTATAATATAATTAAATTCTAGTTTTTTAATGTACCTATTTTGACAAAATATATTATTTTATAATTTTTTTTATTATATTATTTTATTTCTTTATAATATTCGATTTTTTGTATTGTACTTTAATTATATTTTTTATAATATATATATTATTTTTCTTTTAAAACTTTTTCGTATACCTTAGTAACTTTTTAAAATTTGTTGAACTTCTTCGCTTGATATTTAACCCAAATCAAAGCTGTCCACAGTAGATCTAGGCACATGTCTCTATCCCATCGAAATTCCTGAAATAAGCTGAATAACGAAATATGTAACGAGTTCCAGGCTGTCACCGTAACTTTTTTACTCAAGTACAGACAGCTCAATCGCAACAAATATTCACGCATAACTCAACGTGCTCTATGCCGCTGTCTATATCTGAGCGTGTGTGTGTGTGTGAAGGTGTGGCAAGTAGCAATGTCTGTGTGTGTGTATGGGTGCAAATAGTATTCATGAGAAATATGCCAAAGCTTTGCGGGCATCATCAGTTGAATAATGTCAACAAGAGCAGACAGCAGAAATAGAACGAGGCAAAAACAAAAATATGAAATGAGTTTCGACAGACAGGCAGCTCTGAGTGCTTCTGACTATACTATCGATGGATGCATAGCCTCAGCTGAGTCTGTCAAGTGTCAAAAATTCTAATCGAACTCAATGCACAAATATTTGTTGCACTTAAATTTCAACTGCCACCATCAGCAGACCGACATGCTCCCAACTTCGCAGCGCCATGAAAAAGCAAAGTGAAAAACTTCGTCTGGCAAATGCGCTAAAATCCTGTTACCAACTTTTTCCGGCCGGTCACTTTTTTAATTAAAAACGAGGCAAGCAGCAGCCAGCTCCAGCTCGCCAAACATTTAACAGCTTAAATGAAAAGTTTGCGCCGTCTGCTAGAAAATCATTTCGCCTTTAATATAGAGATACGAATCGGGCTTTAAAATCTCAACAGGATATGCGTGGCTTGCAATGGGTTCAATCATTGAGCTTTAACGAGAGTGCGTGTCCTTAAGAAAACTTTCGTGCTTTGTCATTTTTTAGCCAAAACACATTGTCAAAAAGGAAAGGCGGCAGCTGAAAGAGTCCTCCAGCATCCTTACTTAAGAGCGCCAACAGCTCCCCATCGATGTAGTCACTTGCCAAGTGGCTGGCAAACTTTTTTCCTTGCTTACCTCAGGCAAACTTTGTCGATTGTCCTGCGAACGAGTGGGTGTTGGGGACACATGTGTGTGTGTGTGTGTGTGTGTGTGAATGGCATTTCGGTGGATGCGTGTCAGACGGCAGGCGTTAAGCTACGTATCATCTGTTATAGCCTTAAAGCCTTAGTCAAATCAATTAACAACTTGGCTTCTGCCGTGGAGCAAGCGCCTAAAAGCGTGTAACCAAATACTGTATTTTAAATTAATTAATTATTTATATGGTATAACGGATTTTTACTTTCCTCATTTTATATATCTATACTTCTATTTCAAGTATTCACTACTCCTGATCTGCTTCTATTGCCTTTTATGCCTTACTTGTGGCCCTACGACTTTTCTCTTATCCCACTATTATGCCACTATCATCCCACTATTTTCCATCTATCCCACATCTGATCCCACTCGTTTCATACTGATACATCACCTCCTTGCTCTCACTTCTACTCATAGGCGACTCTACTACTACTACCTAATTCTACTCCAAAGATGTTCTATTCCATATTCTTCTCATATTCCTCTAAGTACCACCACTGCCTCTATTCAGTGTTTCACTTTCAACTGCTACTTGTACTCTTAATTCTATTTTAAAAATTCCTTCTCTAACTGCTCTTATTCTGATTACTTTTTTCTACTTTACATTCTGTCGCTCTTCTACTACCTCTACATTTGCCTCTATCTAAACCACTCCACTCCTCATTTACTCCAATTGGGTAACCTCTACCTTCACTCATAATCCTATTTACACACCTACTTTAAAACCTACTTCTCCTTCTCTATTTAACACTCTCCATTTGAATATAATTGAATTTGTGAGAATCGCATGGAAAAGTCTTCAGCGTACTTTGATCACAAGTCAGGCAGCCCATTCAGTCAGCCATTTAGTCAGACAAGATAATCGCTTTACATTTATATGGCCAGGATATATGAAACTCATTTAGCATTAATATTTACAGCACATGTGGCGCATTAAAGCGCAGATGAGCTCCAAGCCCAAACCATTTTTTTTTTTTTTTGATAAGCTCCGTCACACAGCTCTGGATAAAAACCAATAAATTTATTGTCAACCTCCGCTGCTGCTGCTGTTGCTGTTGCTGCTGTTATTTTATCCATGCTTCGTTAAGCTTACGTTAATTTATGTGGGCGTGGGTAGGGATCAGGGCATGGGCGTGTACCCGTGGGCTATGCGCAAATGATACACAAAATGACTTTGATAAACGCAATTGTCTAGCAAATGGCAGGCAGCAGAAACAGCGGAACCGGCGGGGCCTTAAGAGCTCGCATAAAATTAAAATGTAGGCTTTCGGGCTTTCAGGTCTCATCAGACGCCGAGGCCCTGGTAAAATCAATCAACAAAGCAAATAAATACAATTAATGTTACATTACGTATACGCCACAGTGCACAGCAGTCGAGTACATACACATAGGCAAGCAGCCAGCCGTAGCCAGCTGTAACCAGCTGTAGTCCTTGCTATCGTCCTTGCTGCCGTGCCGCGGCATAAATTATGCTGGCAACAATTCTTTGCAATCTTATGCATGTCAACGCGGTGCGCAGCATTCAGCAACAGCGCCGAAAAGTCCTATAATAAATGCAAATACAACAAGTTGGCAAGTGATAAAAAGAGGACGTCGAAATACCCTGTAAATGTAAATAGCGAATGAGCTAAGAAGTCTAGTTTGGCAGGGTATTTTATTCCTAAACTGCAGGGTATTTTATACTTATCTTATACTCTTTCAAAATAGCAGGGTATTTTATAGTTGAGCAACTTGCTAGTTCAACCAGAACTAGTCTGCTTTATAAATTTACCCCAACTGCTGCACGTGCACTTGCTGGCTGAACACGCCTCAGACTCCACAGTTCAGAGGATATATTTAACGTATTCCATGGAGCTGCTAGACGTGCATTTCCCATGACAACTGTGAATCGAAATAAAATAAAATCAAATATGCACTGACGTGTAAATTAATGCATGCGTCTCTTCAAATGGTATTAAGGTATGAAATGGCATGAACATAAGTATGAAAATGAATATGAATATGAATACGTGAATAAGTGAATATGTGAATATGTGAATATGTGAACTGAGTATATATATATATATATATATATATATATATATATATAATATATTTGTATTCATATATGCAAACACGTATGATGGCTCTTTGGCACTCGCTTGTCTAATTGAAAGAGCTGTAAAAGCCAAAAACGCGAGAAAGTAAACCCAAATGCAAATGATAAAAATTTCACAAGTCGTCGCTAGGACCATAAAGTTGTTGAAAAGTTTTACTTAACGTTGGGTTTGCCATGAAGAGAAAGGAAGGGAAGGAAAGGGAAGGGAAGGCCAGGCGCCAACTTTGATATGCCATGAGAGAGCGGAGAGCAATTAAATATGTAACATAGATTAACAGCTTAAAATATTCAGAAAGTTCTTAAATGTGAGTCGAGTTATGGCCCAAAGCCAATTGCCAGCAAATTAAACTGTGAAATTATTTTCAGCCAAAGACAAAATACTTTCAAGTCCTTAAGCTGCTGTTGGACGATAATGCAGGCTTAATCAAGTTATGTGCACTTTAGACAGATTTCACAGACAGTATATATAAAATATGAATAGAGCTAGACGAAGGTTAAATGCAATTTAAAATAATATAATTAAGCAAATAAATAATTTTGAAAAATTTACAAAAATTCTGAATTAAAGAAATTTTGAAGTACAGAAGAGTTTACTTTGAGAAGATTAATTTGGTTTATTTCATATAAATAAAATAAAATAAAAAATGATATATAAAGTAAATAGATTGGCATATTCAAATCAAATTGTAGTAAATGCTAAACTTGTTTTGGTATAGCTTATGATGCGGACCAGGAAAAGGTCGAGATGAGTTTAACTCTGAGCTCGACTGAACTTGAGAATTGAGCATAATACATAAGAGAAAGAATATAAATATGTATTAATAATATTATGTATTGCCTTTTCTACTCAGTCAACCAGAGCTCTATGCCCTGCGCAGCCTGTGTGAAACAATGAGTCAAAGAGAGATAGAGAGAGTGGCAAGTAGAAGCTGGATCAGTTCTTGCTCGATGCAAACTTTAGAGTAAATTTGATCATTTTAGGAGATTTTAAGAGAGCTTTCAAAGAAGCAGTTGATGTTGACAGCGACAGTGGTCCAGAGTCGCCTAATATGTATATGTATATATATGTATATATATATATATATATGTATATATATATATATATATATATATATATATATATATATATATATATATATACATAAAAAAAATAATGAAATGGAATATTAATATATATAGATATTTAAACACAAATAAATAATGAAATGGAATATTAAAATATTTTCCATTAATCCCCACCGCCAGTAAAAACAATTTATATTAGTCTGCTTTCAGGCTTTCAGCTTTAATCGTCTTAATTATAATATTTAATGGCTGTCAATAGCTCAATTAAGGCAGTAAGCGCGACGTACATTAATGGCAGGCACTGTGAATTAGTTCAAGCCCAGACAGACACTCCAACGACCACTAATTAGTTGCGATGCTAGAGATAAGACCACAATTTAGGCAGAGCTGCAGTCAAATGGAAACAGACGGCCGCAACATGTGGCAAGCAGTGGTTGCTGCTCTGCTGCTCGACTGTATTCCTAGCATGGCTTTCACAGCAGATGAACTGGTGCAGCGCAGTTACAGAGAACAGCGCTTCGAGACGCTGTTGCTGATGCGGCACAGTCGCCAGCTGCACTGCAGCCACATGGAGCAACTGGCAGCTGCCGCCACGTGGCCCGTGCTGCGCCTCAGCAGCGAGGCCAACTTCTATCTGCAGAGCAGCCAGAACACGGAGATGTTTGCGCTGGTCTGCCTGACTGGGAGCGAGAAATTTGATATGGAAATGTGGCAGGCGCTGGCCATCAACTTGAGCAACATGCGGCATGTGCGGTTGCTGCTGTTGCTGCAGCAGGCAACTCGGGAAGAGTTCCAAGAAATATCCAACTCAGCTCGGCAGCAGTTATTCCCGCATGTGGTGCTGTTGCTTCTAGACACAGGCAAAGCCTATCAGCTACAGCCGTATGAGGACGACCAGTGGCAACTGCTGCAGTCCAACAGCAGCCCGATCTTCGCTAGGCAGTACAATTACCACCAGCGCACGGCTTACAGTCTGCCCGATCAGTCGTTGCCGCTGTCGCTGTCCTATAAGGATCGGAAGACAGGCAGAACTCGCCTGACTGGCTTTATGCCTATGGTGCTAATGGAGTTTGCACGCGTCTACAACATATCGTTGCAGTGGGAGCAGCAGCTGAAAGCAGTGGAGGATCAGATATCCATGATTTTATTGCGGAACCTGACGCTAAATGGCTTACTCGATATGCCAATGACGCTGTGCGGCTATGAGCTGTCCACCGTGGAGGGCATATTTACGTATCCCTTCGAGGTATCCGAGTGGTTCGTCATAGTGCCCTGCGCCCAGGAGATAGCCACGGCCAAGGTCTACCTAAAGGTGATCAGTCGCAACATGCTGGTCGTGCTCCTGGCCAGCTACTATATCTTCGCGCTGCTGGACACCTGCTTTGGCTGGCTGCTGATGCAGCGGCAGGTGGATTGGACCAATCTGTTCTTCAACGAGCGCATAATCTCTGGCCTAGTGGGGCAGCCCTGCTGGCTTAAGGCTCACGGCACGAACAGCTCCCGTCTAGCTCATGCCCAGCTCTTCCTGTTGGGCCTCATACTGAGCACGCTCGTCGCCGCGCACTTGAAGACGCTGCTAACGAAGCGACCCATGGAGCGGATGGTCACCAACTTCGTGGAGCTGCGCGACTCCAATCTCGATATACACTTTACCGAGGACGAGCACTTCTATTTGAAGCAGAGTTCGGGCTTGAACCGTTTATACATTGTAAGACCAAAGATCAAATATCTGGACTCGCAGCAGTTCGAAGCGATGCGCAAGAGTTTCAGCAAAACGAAGGCGTTTTCGATGACGGAAAGCCTCTGGGATATGTACAAGAAGCAACAGCAACTATTCAAGCGCCCCGTGCTGTGCTATCATCCCGATCTCGTCTTTCGCTACAAAATACTCGCTTCGTTGCCATTACAGCCGAACTCCATCTATGCCGAGCCACTGCATCAATTCTTGATTAGAGTCAAGGACACAGGGGTTTTGAATTACTGGAAGGCGCAGTCCCTGCGCGACTTTATCGCGCTGCATGAAATCAGTACCAAGGATCCGTATCCGTATGAACCCTTTCATGACTTCAAAGTGGACGACCTTTTCTATGTCTGGCTGGCCTGGTCGTCCACCTTGCTGCTGGCATTTGCCATCTTCTTGTGCGAGTTACTTATATATCAGTCGACACAGAAAGGGATTTCTCTAAAGGAAAGGTAAGAAAATAAAAAATATCTTGAATATTAAATATATTAATAACTGTAAAAAAATAAAATATTAAATTAAATTGTTAAATAATATTTTTTATTTCAATAAATATATATTTAATTGTATTTATTGTTTCTGATATTTTCAAGCTATGAACAATTCTTAGCTTAAGGAATTGTATTGATAATATTAAATAATAATTAATTTAATTAATAGTATGAATCAATATATTAAATAGAGAATACTAAGTATAATATTAATAATTAAATAATTATTAAATAATGTTTTGTAACATACTATAAAATAAAATTAATAAATAATTAAAGAAAAGGAAGCAATCGAAACATTATTTATAATACCAAAAAAAATTAAGTCAATAAAAGATTTAATAATAACGACGATTAAAATTACTAAAAATAATTTAAGTATCAACAACAACAATAATCCACTCATAAACTATTTAATTACCTGTAAATTTGCAGCTAAATAAACAAATCACTTTGGGTAAGGCAAATGCCCCTCGACTGCTGACATAGGGTGTCGCCACTGCACAGTCGATAAACTTGACATAAATCAAACACTTTTCAAATGGGGATTGCTTTGAAAGTGTCAACTGATAGCTATACAGCTGCTGTTGACAAGGTTTCAATGTTGTCGAAACGTTTCGTTGCTTTAGTTTTTGTTTTGCTTTTTTTTTCTGAGAGCCGGCCAGGCAGACAGCCAGTCAGGCATTCAGCGCAGCATCTAGATAATTGACGTATCGCTTTATCTTTGAAAATGTTGATGCGGATGGACAGGAAAAGTTGGTTGGATTTGCTGGTTATTGCAATTTAACGCGTGTTTTATGGCATCAGCCTTAGAAAGAAAGACACGGAGAGAAAGGCAGGGAGAGAGAGAGCGACTGGTGACAGTAGAGCGCCCCATAGCTGTTGCCATTGATGGCAAATCGATGAGCCAATTGGCACTTTAAACGCAGTCTGTTGTGCTCCAGGCCCAAAGGGAAATTCAATTTCATATGCCCTGCAGCAGAGTGCAGCCATTGTCAACGGACAGACAAACGCTTTGTTGCCAGCAAATCGAATTAAACACGGCCCAAGGACCTAAGCGATGGCAAGAGCCTATTAAGTCCATTTTTGCTGTACATTTATCGATTTATGTCAAGTTTGTTGAACTATTTTAGCTATTTATAAAATCAGATTTTACTTTACAAATTTCACATTAGCCAAAAGTTCTACAGCTGAAAGACAATTAATTACGCATTTAATAAACATCATGAAATAAAATGAAAATAATAATATCTTTTAATTGGTAATTAATTTTTGAGCCTCGCTGTTATATTCTATTTTTGTTAATAAATTCTCTTCAATGTTGACATAAACTTTATTGATAAATTCAAGTTGATTGGGTATTGGTCATTCATATATCACAATTAAAAAAATAAAAATAAATAAAATAAAATGTTATGATAAATATATGTTTTCTGTTCACATTAATCATTTACTTATTATATATTGTGTAAGAAATGCGCATTGATGTTAGCTTTCCAATCGTTGTTGACGGATGCCATAAACTGAAATTTGTAGTAGCCGTGCGGCAATGGAGCGAACTTTATATAATCATCTTTGAATATCATATTGCGCACAATTATAGCATTCTAAAACGAGCTGAATTTAGGAAAATCGTGTCTATAAATCTAAAGTAACTTACTTCATATGGACACGTGTGATTCAAGTTCGAGTTTTCAAACATTAAGTCAATGAATAATTTCTCGAATGACATTTTTTTATTCGGTCTTGCCATAAATCTGCATAGTTCGAAGGTTGAATTAACAATAAAAGGGCGATATCCATTATATTTCCGCCAAAGACTGATAGTTATCTTAAAATATTATATTATATTATTTATATGCATTCATATATTATATATAAAGAGCACAAAGCACGTACCATAGCATTGTTCAAAGGTTCCTTTAACAATCTCGCATATATATTCAAGCCGACGATGCCACGACCGAGCATTTTGAGGTTGCATTTCTCGAAAAAAACGTACGATGGATCCAACATTTCACACTCGATATTTGTGAACCGGGACACATCGGCAGAGAGAGCATTCGTGACCAGGAAAAGAATTGCAAATGGGACCCACATTGTCCGACAGCTTGCAAAGCACACTAACGACTGTTCACATAAGCTCACTCGCATGAAACCTCTGTGAAGTGAATAAATAGAATTAATAAAATCGAAAGTGCGTGAAAATACCCTAAAATCAGAAAAATTAAAATTTTTTCTATCTAGTGCTTCTAGTTTTAGAGCACTAGACAGACAAAGTAACTTTTGTAAGAAAACCCTGACAATTATTTTTATATATATTATATAAAGGCAGGTTGGCAGAACTTCGAGCAACAAATCCGGCATGACTAAAAACCAAAATGCTCGTTTCAGTTCATGAATATCTATGATCATAAGCCATTTTAAGCCACCATTGGAAACAAAAATTGCTTGAAATAAATCGGTTGACTGGAAAGATTGTTACGCCATTGACTGAAATAATTTATGCGAGCGACCCAAAACGAAGTCAATGTATTAAGTAGTAATTCGATCTTTCAACAGTCGCATGACTGTACAATTCACTGTAGCTGCAAGTAAGTCTATATAGTATATATATATTGTATAATATTAATTTAATTTATGTATTTATAAATATTATATTTATTATTTATTATAAGGCTCTAGTCGAGTGTGCCCGACTAGGAGATCCCCTGAACCCATCGAAAAATTGATTTTACATATATATTGCAACCGAAGAACATTCAGGAGATTTCCCCGTTATTAATGGGTTCTTTGTATAATAAAATTATTATTAAAACATTCTCATAAAAAGAAACATTAATAACTAATACAATTTTACTTAAGATACCAACTATATTACTAACATATTACTCTGGCAACGGTAGAGAGTCGGGCAGCAGTAGAGAGGCGGGCAACGGTAGAGTGTTTGAGAGTCGGTTAACGGTAGAGTGTTTGAGAGTCGGTTAACGGTAGAGAGTCGGACAACGGTAGAGTGTTTGAGAGTCGGGAAAAAGTAGAGACTCGGGCAGCAGTAGAGACTCGTGCAGCAGTAGAGAGGCGGGCAGCAGTAGAGACTCGGGCAGCAGTAGAGAAGCGGGCAGCAGTACAGATGCGGGCAGCAATAGAGAGGCGGGCAGCAGTAGCGAGTGGGTTAACGGTAGATTGGCAAAGAGTCGGCAGCAGTAGAAGGGCGGGCAGCAGTAGAGAGTCGGTTAACGGTACAGTGTTTGAGAGTCGGGCAGCAGTAGAGAGTCGGGCAGCAGTAGAGAGTCGGGCAACGGTAGAGCGTTTGAGAGGCGAGCAGCAATAGAGAGGCGGGCAGCAGTAGAGAGGCGGGCAGCAGTAGAGAGGCGGGCAGCAGTAGAGAGGCGGGCAGCAGTAGAGAGGCGGGCAGCAGTAGGGAGTCGGTTAACGGTAGATTGGCAGAGAGTCGGCAGCAGTAGAGAGGCGGGCAACGGTAGAGCGTTTGAGAGGCGGGCACCAGTAGAGAGTCGGGTAACGGTAGAGTGTTTGAGAGTCGGGCAGCAGTAGAGAGGCGGGCAGCAGTAGAGAGGCGGGCAGCAGTAGAGAGGCGGAAAGCAGTAGAGAGGCGGGCAGCAGTAGCGAGTCAGTTAACGGTAGATTGGCAGAGAGTCGGCAGCAGTAGAAGGGCGGGCAGCAGTAGAGAGTCGGGCAACGGTAGAGCGTTTGAGAGGCGGGCAGCAGTAGCGAGTCGGTTAACGGTAGATTGGCAGAGAGTCGGAAGCAGTAGAGAGGCGGGCAGCAGTAGAGAGGCGGGCAGCAGTAGAGAGGCGGGCAGATAGAGAGTCCAATCCAGATAGAGGTTCCAGTAGCAGGAGAAAGTCCAGCAGAGGTAGAGAGTCCAGCAGCGATAGAGAGGGCAGCAGAAAAGAATCGGGCAAAAAAAAAAAAAAAAAAAGAATTATTAGTAAAACATTTGCTTAAAAAAACAGTTATAACTAATACAATTTTGCTTAATATACTTAATACTAAAATTATTAACTAAATACTTACCAAATCCAGAAGAAGAGGAGGAGGAGGAGCACGAGGAGGACGAGGAGAAGACACTGCACTACACTACACTACACTGGACTGCACTGCACAGCACGACTGACCATCAGGGGGTCAGGAAACCAACTGAAGAACTGGGCAGACGGCTTGCCCTTATATAGGGCAAAACTCCCGCCAAAAGTTGTGCTCAACTCTTTCGAGCTCAGCTCGGTCGAGGTCATGGCTCGACTCTTACAGTCGATCGATGAGTGGGAAATAAGAGCGCTACCTGTTTAGTTCGTTAGAGTCGGTCAGCAAAATGATCATTAGCATAACAATCATTATCTAACTACTACCATTATTATTCTACTTAATTCACAAACAACAAGTAAGGAAACTCTAGTCTCTAGTATTTGAAATAAGTGTTTTTTTTTTTAATTTTGGCGAAGGGGGCTTGGCATTAAAAATTTAACAAAAATCAAAATTGTATCAAGGTTCTAATAAACTAAATACAAGATTTGGAGTCTCCAACTATAAAGATGTAGAAGATATAATTTTAAAACTGAAAATCGATTTTCGTTTTTAATCAATAAAAAAAAACCGAGAAGAGTTATCGAATTTCTAAAATAAACTCGACCTGAGCATGATATACACGAATCTATAAAAATCTAATAAAAGTATTCAAGTCTCTAGCTATTATAGGTTCTGAGATCCACGCGTTCAACCATACAGACAGACGGACGAACGGACAGACAGACAGGGCTCAATCGACTCGGCTTGTCGTCCTAATAAAGAATACATATACTTTATGGGGTCTTCCACGCCTCCTTCTGCCTGTTACATCAAAACCATTATACCCTGATTACCCATTTTTAATGGGTTCAAAGTATAAAAAGTAAAAACAAGAAAAAGATTAATTAATTGAAACTTAATCAAATTTTTATTAAATTTCATGGAATCTTTCCTGCAATTATTATTTTCTTAAGCGAACTAACCTTCAAGCCTCTATATTTTATACCATTCAAGATCAAAGCGTTGGGACAAGAAAGTAATTATTTTGTTGCCTAATTTTGTGCGCACTCAAAATTCTTGCGCTTTCAAACCAAAATTCGAATTTGCAATGCATAAAAGCAAAAATGTCTTTTGTTTCTAGCGCAAAAAAAATGTATTACAAATTCTAGCAAATTTAATAAAATGGATATATTAAGTATACAAGGTAGTTAGTATAATTTTTTTTTATTATTTTATACAGTTTTGCTGAAATTCACACACCTAGAAGCAGTTTATTCATATACTGCATTACTGCATTATATAAGAAATGAGCATTGATAATAGTTTTCCATTCGTTGTTGGTGCTTGCCATAACCTGAAATTTATAGTGTCCGGAGGACAATGGGGCAAACTTGATATACTCCTCATGTTGCGCACAAATAATTCGTTCTAAAATCAACTCAAGTAAATATTATGTAATCCTGTTGAAATCGTAACTTACGTCGTATGGACATATGTGATACAAATTCGAGTTTACCAGCATTAAATCCATAAATATTTTTACAAATGACATTTTTGCGGTCGGATTTGCCATAAACTTACAAAAATCAAATGTTGAATTGAATGACAATGAATATATATTTTTAATTAAAAGCACAGAAAATTTGAAGTCTCTAGCTTTAATGGTAAACATAATTGAAAGTGAATTTATCGAAATTTATCGATAATTGTCTAGCTTTTGTGGTTACGAGATCCTTGCGTTCAGACAGACGGACGGACAGACGGACAGGGCTGACTTAGCTCGTCGAGCTGATCAAGAATATATATACTTTATGGGATCTAAGATGTCTCCTTCTGCCTGTTACAAACATTTTCACAAAAACACTATACCCTGATTTTCCATTTTCAATTATTGGAATTATTCGAATGCAATAAATAATTAAAAATAAATAAAAACTTTAAAAATATATGATGTAATAAATGAAAAACAATGATTTAGTTAATGTCTTATAATGTATTGAAAATCTTTATTTATTTGTAAGCATAAAAAAAGTGTACATTGATAACAGCTCTCCACTGCTTGAGGGTTGCTGCCATTAACTGAAATTTATACTGTCCAGTTGGCAATGGCAAAAACGTAAGGTAACTATCCTTGAACACCATGTTTGTCACAGTTAAATCATGCTGAAATGAAGGACAATTAATAAAATTTTAATTTTAAGCATATTTAAACTTACATCATATGGGCAACTGTGATTTATATTGGAAGCGTCGAACATAAACCCCATAAATATTTTTTGGAATGACAATTTCGCATTTGATTGTTCCATATACTTACAAAAATCGAAAGTTGTATTAAAAATGAACGGACGATACCCATTAAACATGCGCCAGAGACTAATATTAACCTAAAATTTGAACGATTAGGTAGATCAAAAACTCTCTCCATCCACATACCTTAGCATTGTTAAAGGGTCCTTTGTTCAGTGTAACATTTATGTTCAAACCAATAATACCGCGACCAAGTATTTTAAGTTCGCATTGTTTGATAGTAGCATACGATTTATCCAACATTTCACACTCGACATTTGTGAATCGGCTCACATCGACGGACAGGGATTTTGTGACCAATAAGAGGACTGCAAATATGAGCAACATTATCCGAGTGATTGCAAAACAAATGTGTAACTGAACGCCCTATACGTTAGAGTTATCGACAATAGCGTGCATTTAAAGAAAAATCCGATTGGAAAGAATTGCAGCAATTAATTTAATCATGAGTGCGTGAAAATACCCTAGGTCTACTCAAGTAGAAAGAATGTATATATTTTACACCTGTCAGCTTAAATATTTGAAATAATTATATTTAAACAATAGGGAAACGTGTACATAAATATATAACGTAAATGCTCACATGTGTTATATAACCAAATATAACCAATATATAACCAATTGAAATGATACAAAAATCATTTGATTGGAAAGATTTATTCCGTTGATTGTCTATTTATTCTTAAGTTAGCAAAAATAATGCAAATTAAATAAATATACTCTAAATTGAATTCTATCCACTATAAATATATTATTATATATATTATTATAGTATTAGTTATATGAACAATAAATAGTAAGATGAAATTTAATAAAATTATGTTGCCTACTTTTATGCGCACATAAAAATTGAAAACCCATGAAAAATTTAAATTTATATATCTCCCTCCCTTCATTCTGGCACAGGTACATGACCACAGGCAATAATTCAAAATGTACTCTAAATATATGTATATGAAATAAGGTTAATAAGGCTACATATTTTGCTACACTGAGTCGTGTTGCTGCTCAAATATATAATATTAAAGTTTCAGTAGATCTTTATTTGTCCAAATAATATAAATTCATTCAATATTCCAATAATTAACATAATTTCACTTTCTCACAATTATTTCACGCTGAAACATGCACCAAATGAATATATATTTAATTATAATATAAATATATTTTCTTACCTCATATGGGCACAAGTGATTTACATTTGAATCCTTTAAGACCATGTCCATAAGTATCTTATACGACAATTGATTATTCGATATACTCATATACGTGTTGAAAATATACGGACGACACCCGCTTAACTTACGCCATAGAGCGAGGTTGTTCCAGCGACGAGGTTCGAAAATTATCCCTTTCCACATACCTTGCAATTGGAGTAAATGCCTTTATCTAGTTTTGCATGTATATTCAGCCCAATAACACCACGACAAAGAACTTTGAGTTCACATTGTTTAAAGGTGAAATTTAATGGATTCAGCGATTCGCATTCAATATTTGTGAACCGGGTCACGTCAGCGGAGAGAATTCCTGTCACCAAAAAGAAGAGGATGAATGACACCATATCCCCACACCAAATGGAACACGTAACTAATTTAACTAAGTTAAAATTAATTACCAATTTTAAGCACCTGAAAAGCAAAACGAAATACCCTATATTTAATTTTATGTGAGGTAAGAGAAGACTCTTAACTCTTAACTCTATAAATTTGAAATGGTTGTCAGATTCTTGATGGGCTTATTCCATATTCAATTTGCCGTCTACAGTACGACTAACCGGACTTTTGGGCAGCAGTTTAAAATCGGTTGTAAAGCACATTTTGCAGAAGACTAGGTCAAAATGCTAATTTGCGGCTGGCATGGCCCAACTTGAATACGTTATCAGCTATGCATTTGGGCAACGCATTTTGTGGTCTGTGTTGCGCTAATTAAACTCGTTGCACAAATGTAAAATGGGCCAAATTTTGTGTGCTCAATTAAGCCAACAAATCAATGTTGAAAATTCTAATTGAAATTTATGTTTTAAAGAGAACAGTTTCATTTCAGTTGAGTTTACTGTTTATGGTGCATCTTTAGCATACCCTTCTCAGTATAGGAAAAACAAGGTATAATAAAAAAACAATTATAAATAAATTGAACATTTAATCACGATACGATTTTTTGAGGCATTCGACTGGAACTTTTACTTAATGAAAATATAATCATGGTCGACTAAAATGTGAATAATTTGCTTTATACAGCTTTATGTAACTGTTAGCAAATACTGGAAATACTAAAATAAATATTATTTTATTTTATTTTATTTTATTTGAAATTAAGCGGTGAATCCCCAATGCAAATATAATATAACTTAACAACAAAATTAAAAATAGTAAGGAAACTAATCTCCTGATTTGAACAAAATAATTAGCTGAAGTAAACATTCAATTAAGCATTTATTCATTGCATTACCTCAAATGCAAAAGTAGATTATTTATTTTTCAGTATGTACAAAATTTGCATAAATAGTGGCTTTCCATTCGTTGTCTGTGCCTGCCTTTATCTGAAACTGATATTGGCCAGTTGACAATGGGAAGAACTTGAAATAGTCAGCATCGAATATCAAGTTTTTCACGATTATAGTATCCTGGGATCAACCCATATTAATCAAGGGAAATATATTTGCAATATAAATACTTACTTCGTATGGACAGGAGTGATTCAAATTCGAGTTTTTGAATAAATAATCCATGAGCGCTTTTTCGTATGACAATTTTCTGCTTGATTTGGCCATGAACTTGCAAAAATCAAATGTCGAATTCACAATGAAAGGATGATATCCATTAGAATTGCGCAAAAGACTCAGATTGGCCTTAAATGATCAAAGTCAGACAGTTTCTGCATTCAGTTCAAGCAACGTACCTTCGCATTCTTGATGGGGCCTTTCTTCAGCTTCGCAACTACATTCAAGCCAACGATACCACGGCCAACCATTTTGAGTTCACATTTCTCGTAGACGGCGTAGGATGGATCTAACATTTTGCACTCTAGATTCGTGAATCGCGATTCTCTGGCAGCGCAAATCTCTGTTACCAGGACGAGAAGCACAAATGGAAACAACATTTTTCGACACTTTGCAAAACGCAATTGAGCCAAACAACGCCCATTCAGTAATATTAATAGCAGCCAACTGAAAAATATCTAGAAATATCTGATAGTAAGCGCTCGAAGAGAAGATACCCTAAGGTAATTGAATATAGAACTATCAACATTAAAAACAAACAAAAAATCTTTCGATGATTAGCTTTATTTAATATTGGTTTTTTAGGTTTTTCGGTAAAATCAGCAAGATATGCTCAAATAACTATATGTTAGTATACAAATATTTATTTATCATCTTTAATTTGAATAATAGTTAGTCCGAGTGTGCTGTAAGATAAATTGCTGAGAGATCGTAAGCAAGGGTCCTAGGCATAACCAAGGGCCATAGACATAAGCAAGGGCCATAGCCATAAGCAAGTCAGCGGAGTTATTAACTAACTGCCCAATTTCAGCATACCCATTTATGTTTGAAGCGTATCGAAACAAGTTCTTAATGAGCTAAAATCGTTTGATTGGAAAGATAGTTATGCTTATGACCACTGTAACGACTGTGAAGTCTGTCAACGGTTGGCTATCAAACTACAATCAACAACACTGATCAAAAGCATAATTTATATGTATTTTCTGTTCTTTTTGGGCTTATTTAGTAAAGAACCAGCGCATTAACTTTGTAATAAATTAAAACCAAACCCCGAAATGAATAGTGAGAGACTTATCTCTATTTTCATTTTTATTTTGAGTTTATTTAGTTTATTCAGTGAAGAACCAAAACATCAAATTTGAGGGGTTATCTCAATGCCTCTTTTTATTTTTATCTATTTTATTTTAAATGCATTTCATAGATTTTCTTCTTTGTTTAAATTTGTTGCCTACTTTTCTGCGCACTTACCATTTGAATTACATGGCTCAAGGACCATCATTCAAAAACTCTATATTGAGAGAGCGAATAAGAATTTGAAAATAGTACGCTATTGATTATAAACTCATTGCCCTTCAAACTGTGTTGACTCGTGTTGCTGCATAAACATCCAAGCAACAACAAATCAAAGTTAATATAAGTTTCGATTTTGCGAAAATAAAATTTATAACTTTATTAATTGCTTAATATTTAACATTCTTTCGTGTTAACCATTTTTCGATTCTTCTTTATGGGAGAAGTGTACATTAATAATAGTTTTCCAAGCGTTGTCGTTATATATAATAATCTTAAATTTATATTCACCGGAGGGCAATGGTAGGAACTGTAGATGCTCTTTCTTAAACACCAAGTTTCTCACAATTATTTCACGCTGAAACATGCATCAAATAAATATATATTTAATTATAATATAAATATATTTTCTTACCTCGTATGGGCACGAGTGGTTTACATTTGAATCCTTTAAGACCATGTCCATAAGTATCTTCTTATACGACAATTGATTATTCGATCTACTCATATACTTACAGAAATCAAAGGTCGTGTTGAAAATATACGGACGATAACCACTAAACTTCCGCCAAAGAGCCAGGTTAAGCTGAAATTTTAAAGGTTAACCAGTTCCAAAATTAACTCTGCACTTACCTTGCATTTGGAGTAAATGCCTTTTACTAAATTCGCATATACATTCAGCCCAATAACCCCACGACCAATTACTTTGAGCTCGCATTGCTCGTAGGTGAGGTTCTGTGGATTCAACGATTCGCAATCTATGTTCGTAAAGCGGGTTACTTCAGCGGAGAGAACTCCTGTCACCAGAAAGAAGAGCGTAAATGGAGGCATAATCACCCGACAGAATGAAACACGTAACACAGACTAAATAGGAAAATTGAGAACGATTATTTGGCAATCAAAACGACTGTAATAATAATACTATGTAAATACGATGACATTAAAATATATATATTTTTTTTATTTATCAGCCCCATTTTAATATAAACATTTTAAATATATATATAAATAAACTGTTAAAATCGTTTGATTGGAAAGATTGTTATGCTTTTAATGTCTGTGAACGCTTGAGTTGAGAACATTATGAGATGGTATAACATATAGCCTATATTAGTCTGGAATTAGTACTTCACTAAAGCTAAAGGTATTGCTCGTTGTGCGTTGCAGTTGCCGCAGCCTTTTCGCAGCTTTAGCTGTAAGTTAAGAGCCAAAAGCCCTAGCCCGCCTTTTGCGTCGGACATCAAGAGTAAAGTTTCACGCCCTGAAAGGCAGCTGGGCGTGGCAGTTGTTGATTTGGGGAATTCAGAATTTTCATATTCTAAATGCAAATTTCGTTGGTCAACGAAATGACATAAATTAAGCAGAAACATTTTCATTTCGGAATATTAGGGATCTGGGGCAACCAGCAAATTAATTTTTGTGTAATTAGTCGCAAGAATTTGGAGATGACATAATTTGGCGCCCAGCTTGTCATTTGCATAAATTTTAAAGTTACTTTGAGCACGAACAAAAAGGACCTGAGGCACGACGAAAAAAAAACAACAAATGTTTTGCTGCGATAATTATGACTGAGATTGAGCGACGAAAACTTTGCCCGACAGCCAGGCGAACATAATGAATGAGAGCTGAGAACAAGCTTAGGAAAAACACCTTTCGAAAATCGCTTCAGAGTGGCCATGTATTAGGCAGCATAACTGAAACTCAATCAAAAACTTTGTCTAAGCTAGGCAAAACTTGCCGCTGCCAGCTGCTGTGTGATTGTAGGGGTCTGCATGTGCCTGTGTCTGTCTGCACAAGCAGGCAACTTAGTTGCCATTATTAGCAAGTTTTCGTTATGCAAATGAGCATCAACAACAAAATGAATGAATGCCCCCACTCAGCAGAAGTTGGAATAGCATAAAGAGCTATTCACCAAGCAAAGGTATTTCAATTTCAGCATGAAATGTGTAAAGAGAACGGGAGGTTCTCAATGCTGATTATACACTTTGATTGGCAGAGTTTAAGGGTTTGCAAGTTTGGTCAGCATTTGTTTTCTACTTTCATCTTGTCTCATTGAAAATGCAAAAATAAATGAAATTGATGAATGTTTAAGTGACAAGCGACAGCTCCAGCCATTCCAGTTGCCATTGTTGCCTTTGACATGCGAACAAATGGTCGTGTGGGAGGGCCGAGCACCAAATGCAACTCAATCTCAATCAGTTTGACGGCCAAGAGCAAATCTGTATGCCCAAGAGATTTTGTGCTTCTGCTTCTGCTTGGCTTTCATAACATGCCGCAATTACTGCGACCTTTAAAGCAGCCCATTGATTTGGAGCCATTGAAGCCATGCTCGCACACAGCTCGCTTGAATGGCTTGTCATAAATCAATCCAAGCGAAATTTTAGCCAAAGCATTAAAAGCATTACAAAAAGCGCAATTTTTTCTGAGCCGCGTATGCTGTCATGTCTTTGTCATGTTGAACAAAGGCAGTTGCCAGTTGCCAGTTGCCAGTTGCTAGCTCAAATGGCGGCAGCGACCATGTTACGTATACGCCCCTGTAGGCATGCATGCAAAGGACATCGAGGCAAATGAATGAATGCCAAACCCAAGGCAATCTATTGTCTGCTTCTGTATAATGCTGTGTGTGTCTGTATGTGTGTGTGTGTGTGGATGCTTAGCAGTTTCTGTGTCTATTTTCTCTTTGCATGTTCAGTTTAAGCATTTGCCTGGCATTTGATTGTTTTGCCTGTGCTTAGCTACGCCCTATACGAAATCCCTATACATGCCCAAATATATCTATAATCCTCATTTATATGCATTCGCCCAGCGGCCATTTGTATACATTTATATAGTATATATTATATATAACATATGCATATCGGAATATCTTACATCGTGCTCAAAGCAATTGTCGCAGTGGCTCTTTAAGAACTGCTCTTAAGCTCACCATGATATTGCGTTCCACATGTGGCATGCAACACGTACCACAGAGAGCTGCAACCGCAACAGCCCTCCCCAAAACCAGCTTCATTTCGGTTTCGTTCAGCAAACTAGTTTGACAGCTTCGCTCCCAGTTGAGATGCAATTGATACGAGAATCGAAGCAACAAGAACTCGCCTGAATTGGCCAAAGTTCATTGCCACGACTCGAACAAGCAGCATAATGAAAGTGAAGATGCAAATAGTTGCTGAACAGGTCTCATGGTTTTCGATACGTTATAGGTGTAGTTGGCACAGTTCCCCGACAAAACATATAGAGAAGAGGGCAAACACAAAAGCGCAATCGTGCGAACTAATGAAATATGAAAGAGACAGCGACAGAGATCAAAATAGATATATAAATAAAATTTATTGATATATATGGCGTCAAATAGTTGCAGCAATTGCACAGGAGCAGCGCAGAAATAAAGCATTGCAACATTGACATTTGGAAATGCTTTCAATTCACATGAACGAACATCAATAGCACATTTTCAGCTAACCGAATGAGACAGCCAAACGCCCTGGTCTATACCAGAGATTTGCCCATGCAGGCATCGAAAAATCATAATGGATATCACACATATACACATATTTACATATATCTATGTCTGGGTGTGCGTGCGTGCGAAATGGCAAAAGTTTTTGTTCCCGGTCAAATGGCAAAAATGAACATAAATTTCAATTCAATTTTTGATTTTGTTTGCTGCTCAGCTAATGACTGTTTCAATTATGAATGGCGCTTTTGTGGTTTGTAAAAATATTTTAGATATAGCCTAATGAGCATAAATAAAAGCATGAATTATCGAAAAAACTATTTAGTGTGTTTAGAAAATTGAATAATTTAGATTAGAATCCAGTCTATAAATATTTTTAAAATTAAAATTAAATGATAAATGAGTTTCATTAGCGTTTCCAATGGGACAGTTGGAAGGAGGAATGTGGAATATTAAATTTGAATAATGATAAATGATTAATGAGTAGCTAATAATGAATAATGAATAATGAATAATGATTAATGAATAATGAATAATAAATAATGATAACTATTAATGAATAATAAATAATGAATAAAGAATAATGAATAATGAGTAATGAATAAAGAATAAGGAATACTGAATAATGAGAACTCATAATGAATAATAAATAATGAACAATGAATTAATGAATAATGAGTAATAAGTAATGAATAAAGAATAACAAATAATGAATAACAAATAATAAGTAATGAATAATGAATAATGTATAATTAATAATTAATAATGGAGAATGAATAATGAATGATGAACAATAAATAATGAATAATTAGTAGTGAATAATGCATACATAATATATATGAATAATGAGTAATGAATAATAGAAAATAATATTAGCATTTTAACAAAATTATGTATGTATTAACAAAGGACAAATCATATAAAATTTTGTATTTCTACAAACTTCAGAAATCTGCTGTATATAATTAAAGCTTTCCCATGCTGCATTCGAATGTATTCATTCGCTTGAATGTATACATTTTGTAAATGTATATATGTTTCGTAATTCGAAATGGGTTTCGTTTCCGTAGCTTGCACAACATTAACCGCATCATTACGTTTGCATTCATTGCACAACGTGACATTTCAATTGGCCCAAGTCGGGTCGAAAGTGTGCGCCAAGACTACATAAATCCGCTGCGGATGGCTGCTAACCGCTCCCCTAAGTACAATACTACACACAGAGAGAGATCTACACCCACATACGCTCGTAAGTCAGCCAAATGCACTGGGCACGTACAACAAAAACTCCGCCGTAAAATGTTGGCAAACTAGCGACGAGGGCAACGCTAAAAAGTGTAAGAAAATCAGCAACTAAATGGCTGGCGGGGCTGAGGGGAGCGCTGGCTGGCAGGCAGAGGGCCATGCACATTTTGCTACTTAAAGCCACAAAAGCCACACACGCACACATGCAGACGGAAAGGAAGGGGAGTAGCACAGGAACACACACACAATGTGACGGCGTCTTTATCACCGCCATTGTTGTTAATTTTGCAAGGCTGGCAGGCAGCTTTACGCCGGAAACGGAAACTAGCGGCACTTGGCTGTCGCGGCAACGTCGCGGCTAATGTGTCGGTTTCTGTGTGCATGTGTGCGTGTGAGTGTGTATGTGCGACATTTACAGTTGAATTATGAGCGCACATAAATAAAATGTCGTTTGGAATGGCAGCGACAAAATGGCTGCTAAAATTTCCGTTGCTCACAGCACGGGAAATTACCTGAACTGCGTCGTTCACACGAAATTGAGCCCGCAAAATGCGAAGACGCACACATTGACATAAGACCCATAATAATATGCTGGCAGCATCGCAGAATATTATAACAGTTAAGAGCCCACCGAACTCAATCAAAACGCTGAGCCATTTAAAGCTGCCAAAGCCAGTTGGCAACAGCCTCGAAATCAAAGTCGAAAAAAAAATGGAAATGGAAATGGATATGCGAAACGCTGCTTAACCCTGCCACACGAAATGTTTTCCAGCTATCTATTAAATATTTACATTTGTTTGTCAGTTTTAAGTGTTTCGCCATCCGATGATGTATTCAATTTGATTTTAATCCCATTTTCCATGGGCCGTGTTGAGGCTGAGGTTCAACTTCAGCTTCAGGTTCAGGTTCAGGCAATACAATATTTATACGCACTCATGACATGCATATTTAAAATATCTCTGAGACCTTTTTGAATTGATTTTTTGCCAAATTTGTTGTTTGATTTGAATAACAGGAAACCCAGCCAGAGAGCAGAGCAGAGCTGAGTCAGGGTGTGGCCGAGTGACTGACTGATAAAATATGCAAGTCGACTTTTAAGCCAAAGCCACAAAGCCAACGTCTATCTTATTTGAATTGCAATTTCTGCAACTCGAGAGCAACTAACTTACGATTCATCTGCTTCAAATGTTGCCATGTGGGGTCACAAAAATTTAGAAACAAGTTGTTTGGGAGGGGGCAAGCGAAGCCACTGCAGCAGCAGCCAACTGCAATATTTATTTATTTGTTTCTTGCTTTGCTATTTTCAATTTACGTTTACAATAATTCAACAAACGTGGAAATGGACAGCTATAAATTCGAGCGGGCAAACACGCAATGCAGCAAAACGAGAACGAAAATGAGAATGAAAACGAAAACAGAAAACAAAAACAGAAACGTATTGTTGCCCAGAGAACAGAACGATTTATATGGCAACAAACGATTTACTTTCACGACGTATAAATATACGAATTCGTATAAAACAAAAAGAAATAGCCGACAAATGTGTTCTAGTGGGGAGTGCTTGACTACGAAATACTCTGAAATATATGGTGAGCTGAATGCTGAGAGCTTTGCTGAGTGCTTGGCTGAGAGCTTTATTGAGAGCTTTGCTGATTGATTATTTTAAATATATATGAGTTTAGAGATCTTTTTTTGGACATTAAAAAAAATAAAATAAAATATTTAAAAAAATAAATAAGAATATTAAAAAAAATAAAATAGAATATTAAAAAAAAAGAATAGATATCAGCTTACCAAAATAAGAATGAAAATTGGTATTATGCCAACGAAATTATAAAATGTCACCAAATTCCCCAGTCCTACACTATAAGCATTCAAACCTATAACAGACTTACATGCTCCACAACTTTCCTCTACATATCACGCTTCCAATATCGGTCAGAATTATTAGCTGACTGTAAAATAAACTGACCGATAAACTGAGCCATTGCTGATCATCAAAGAAAGTTAATCAAAAACTAAATCAAAACTGACCCACGCTGTATGCCGATACTATTGTCATACACAGCCGCATCAATCTTCACGATTTGCAAAGTGGGGAATATATTTTAATGCAGACAGTAAGGGTATAAATTTACAAAGTATAAAATGTACAATTTTTATTTCTCTGGTGGACAGAGTCTGGGCAATTTATGTTATGCCTTGCTCAACTCGAAAACATAAAATGTGCCGTGAAGTGAAGCTGGGAGGCAGCTCTTCCGGTTTTGGGGTCAGTGTAAAACAAATGCCGACAAGTGCAATTAAGTATGGAAAGGTGGCCGGCGGAGTGAAGTGGACCCAAATGGCTGTAATGCCAGTAAATGGCGTTGTGAGTGCGGTCAGTAGTTGCTTCAGTTTCGTTTGCCAGCTGCCAGCTGCCAGCTGAGTGTGGGCGTGTGGCAGTGGCAGTGGCAGTGGCAGTGGACAGTGGGTGGGCGTTGCATGACTCACGCGACATTTTTTCAACTGGCCACAGTTTGTGCGCTCGCAACACAATTGGCTATTGACATTTGCCGTGAAATTTATGATTTTTATGGCAGCAGTGAATCAAGCAGAAGATATTAAAGCAAGCAAAAGGCGATAAATGAACAGGCAACGACGACAGTGGCATATGCTAAGACTACAATAAATAAAGTTGAGTTTTAGTAGAGAATAAGGAAGAGTAGACAAATGTGAAGGCTGCTTAAACTGCCTCAATCTCTGTTTGCCTAGATACAGAATAAGTTCTCCGAGATCTATGACCTCCGTGCTCTGGCTCCAGCTCTTCCTTCTTTTATATGGCCATAACACGAATATGCTTAACGTAAATCCCAACAATTAAGCCCTATTGCAGCCGCTATCTTTTAGTGTTTTGCCACGCATAAAACTAAACTCTTTCATGTAAGCAGCCCATTGCGCAGCTCTACTTTATGGGACACTATGGCAGCTCATATGCTCATATAAATTTTAGCATGCATAAAAGTTTTGCTAAGGCCTTTAATGAATTTATGTCATTGGCAGTTCATTTGACAGGGAGTTGGGGCAATCGCAATGCCTTCACCTCAAACCCACAAGCTGACAAGTTTTGTGTCTGACATTAAATTAATTTGTTGCCTACAACTTGGTGGCCCTGAGTGGCAATCGAGGGGCTCTTACATTTTGATAGTGGTAGCAAATGCAGTGCCGACAAAAACTTGTTAAAGATGAAAATAACAAGAAAAGTTTTAAATCATTCGCAGTGCCAGCAACAAAAGCAACAACAACAACAGCAAAGGCAAAGTTATGGCCAAGTAGAAAACAAAAACGCAGGATGTTAGCTCGGGTTGTAGACATTCCCTCTCTCTCGCTGTCTCTATCTCTATCTATGCTTGTATAGGGTTATTTGGCTTGTATAGGCAGTGCCTGACAGCACAACAGAGCGCATAGTCGAAGGACGAGGACTTTCGTGGCGCGGATTGTCAAGGCTGTGTTATGGCAGCCGCCAGACTAGCTTTACATTCCGCCCACACAGCTGTATTACGTTACGCAGCCAGACAGGCAAAAGGAGTATATGCGGACTGAGACTTAAAACTTGATATAGATAGTTAAAGGTTTTAGTTACCCTCAGCTGAAGTACCATAGCTAGAGTCTGTCACCTTTCTGCTCTTCAGCACAGCTTACCCATATTATTGCCAGCGTATCACGCAGTCGCTTAAGCTCAGCTCAACACCGCTTGCAAACTTTATTGGGCAATGCTTGGCCGTAATAAACAACGTTTTAGGAAACTTTCTTTTGTGTCTCTCTATTTCTTCCTGCACTCACGCTCCATTAAGCCGCTCGATGCAAACGTATGCGAAAAAATATGCGTTGCAGCTATTTGCGAATCATTTGGTGCCAATCCACTGCCCACTCAAGCAGTCACCCATCCATGCGCTTGCTGCTCTTCCGCTCTTCCGCTCTTGCTGCGCTGTGGCACAACTTCATTAAGCGCTCGGGGTCGCTGCAGTGGAGTAAACCAATTACGCATCCGGTTCCGGTTCTAACAAAATGTGATTAGAGTGCAGCTGCGAGCAAACGAAATACAGTTACAGTTAGAGCTCTCTAACTGCCATCTCTCTCTCTCTCTCTCTCTCTCTCTCTCTCTCTCTCTCTCTGTCTGACTCTTTGACCAGCACGAAACATAAACCGTTTTACGAGCAAATTTTATAAGCAACAAACGGGACTTGTTAAACGATTTAAGCAACGTCCGGCAGTTGGTCTGTGGCAAAAAAGGAGTCGACTCGACTCGACTCATCTCGTCTGCCTTGACATGCACTTAAATCAATTTACGTCCGAGTGCAGAGTTCGTAAAGTTGCCACATTTCGAGGCAGTTGCACTAAAAGTCCGCTACGCTGTCGTGCCAAACTCTTAAATCGTGCGCGTCGACATCAAAATGCCGTTGCTGCTATTGCTATTGCTATTGCTATTGCTGCTGCTGCTGCACTAAATTAAATTTACCCCATAAGAGCGCACAAACATGCAACATGCAACACGCCCCAAACTGCAGCTGTGTGCTAAACTTTGCATCTTTTTCGTGACATTCGCCATATTTCTCACTCTCCGCAGTGGCCAGCAGCTTGTCGGCGAGATGTAAACTTGGAAAGTGCGAATAAACGCAGCTTGAAAATACCCTGTAATATTTTGGAGATAACTGTTTTGGGAATGTAATGTAAAAGAATGAATGTAAAGGAGAAACTGATTTATTTACTCTTTACTATATGGCTTACTTACTTATTCTATATACTTTTTCTGTCATGTGCTCCTTACTGATCCCGATTTAGTCATTAGCCTCAGCTTTCACAGCTTGGCGTTTGCCTTATGCTTATATCTGATTCTCCCGCATAGTTGAACCCTTAATATATTGTAAAACAGTGTATAGCTTCGCCAGTAACACCCGACTTGTCGAAGCAGCCTCTATGGCATCCACAATCCCTCTCAGGTCCCACAAGCTCTCACTCTCTCCCTCGCTCACTCTCACCTCTCACAACAGTGTATAACTACGTCAGTTATACCCCGCTTTCAACTTCTCCCTCAAAATTCCTTGCCTTCAACTCCACGCATCCACCCATTCATCTCAATTTTTCTAGGGTATCTGTCAACTTTGTTGTCTTTGCATTTTGGCTCTTTGCTTGCGCACATAAGTAGACTACATTATTCTCAGTGCCTTCTGCTGGCAGCTGTCCCATTCTGTGTGCTCTGCTGCGCTGTGCTTTGGGTCAGCTGCATGCAAGTAATGAATATTACCCAGCTTCCTTAACATTGGCCGCATTGTTTGTGTGCTCGCTGGAATCTGAGTCGATTCTCGTCTCCAGCCCGACCCGGCCCGGCTCGCACGCTGTCCACATTCTTTACACTTCCTGCCCATAGATGTCACACGTCTTGCCATTGCCTGCAGCTGGCGAAAAACACACATTTCTAGTATGCCTTTGGTGCCCAGCAGCAGCAGCAGGCATGTCCGTGAGCATGTCCTTGTCATTGCACATCCTGTCGGTTGCCTTTCACACGTTCTACACATGTTCGGCCTGCTTCCTGCATTGCACTTTTAATTGTGGCTGGAAATTTCAATTCATTTCTGTTTGCTGCACAGATTTGACCAATCAACTGTGAATGCGACTGTGTGAGTGTGTTGATTTATGCATATCCTTGAGGCTGTATTCAGCTGCTGCTATGACCAGGCAATCGCCAATTAAATTGGCGTTAATCTAATCAGCCGAATGCGTGCGTCCATTTACGACCGATTAGTGGCATTGTTTTTGGCATGGAGGACAGAGACAGAGAGAGAATGAGGGGGGAGGGAGCGCCTGCACACGGCTGATTAATTACTTGGCTAGCACCTCAGCTGACGCCCTCGACACGTCCCACAGCTGCGCTGCGCCTGTCATGCGCATATTACGCATACGCACCGCTGCACACTTCGGCCCAAAAGATTGATGACAGCCCGTTTTATGGGGTTTTGATGGATGCGCCCAGCTCGCCCAGCTGCGCCCGTTGCTAGTTTTCAACTCTTCCATCAAGCCACCGCCTGTCTCAGTCTCAAGTATAATCATGTCCAGCTCCTGTTCATTTTCTTTTTTTCCTCTCCAGTTTGTTTTGGGTTTTTAATTTTCTCATGCGATCACAATTGCTGTCGTAGACACAGCCACGCCTGCACGTAGCTGGGAGGAATGAAAGCCCACCCGCCCGCTCGTTAGTTGCGCCCGCATTTCGTATGCAACACACGTGGCGGGAATTTTGGTGCCTGCCGCCTGCTGCCGTTGGCTCGAGGCGTTCCTCAGGCATTTGTCGCAACTATTTTAGACAGCCGACGGATGCCTTGTTGGCTCGCAGCTAGCTATACGCAAATGTCTAATGCGTTTAAAGCTGTCAAAATTCGCGCGAAGCTAAGCTATTTAATTAGAACAGCTCTAAGGGTGGGAGAGAGAGGAGGCTACTTTAATGTGCCTGGCAGCTGGCAGCTGGCAGCTGGCAGCAAAGGACTCGGCAGCATCAGTTCTTGCTCTCATGTGTATGCCAGTCACGCGGCGTCTTTCAAACTTGGCATTAAATTTCAAATGAAAATGCTGCTGTCTGCAGTGCGATACTTACAACACACACACACAGAGAGCGGGCTGTGTTGCAAAGGAAAAATCAGCGCCTGACAACATTTGTCCACATCACGTATACGCCGCGTCGTAGCGCACACACAGGCAGACAGACAGGCAGACTCGAGCATAGTTGGAGGAAAAAAACTTGTCAATTTGATATCCGAGTGCAATTGTCAGTTTTTTGCAGCTTTCCAGCAGCGACTTAAAGTTGCTTTAAGCCTTGCGCTTTAGCAACATTACGTATACGCCGGGGGCTGCGCGCATAAAAATAAACATCAAAAGCAAACACAAACAAAAATTGATATAAATACAGCAAATTCATGCATAAATCTCTTTAAGGTAATCAGCTGCGACAGGGCCCAAAAATTTTCGTAAACTTTCAACGGGAGTCGAACTACAGCATATGCAAGCAGGATAATAACCTAATACGCAGCGCCTGCCAGAGTGGCTGTCAAAATAAATACAATAAGAGGCGATGCCAGCAGAGAACTTCTCCCTCAAACCACGAGGCATCCTCATTCTCATCCTCATCATCATCATCGTCGTCGTCAGGCAGCTGCTAAAATGTTTGTCAAGGTGCAAATTCAATAAAAATAAAAAAAGAAAGTTGAGAATAACGTAACGGGCACCCCTCAACGGTAGGTAGCTGCTACCTGAGCTTGAGCTTTGGCATTTTTGCTGTCGCAACAAAGTCAACAAACTCCGACGACCTTATCGAGTCGTTGTCACGCCCCTGCCCTGCCATCGATGGGCGAGTCATTTAGTTTCCGACAGTAAAAAATTATTAAAATTTGGCCTTTGGGTGACATCAAAATAAAACACCAAAGACTCTAGTTGAGAATGATTGATAGAAGACGAGATACGCTTTATTTTTGTAGATAGGAATGGAAAGGGAGGCCAAAGGCAATAAATCTATTATTCTGCCAAAATAGTTAGCATTGTTAACAGAGCCATGTGAAGCTTTAACAGCTCTCTGGACTGTAAACAATTAGGTAAGTATGTAGTTGTCTCACTCTAGCACATGAAATCCACAGGGAGAGATCTGATATTTGTTGATATTCGATGTACAGAAAGCGAATAAAGCTGCTATTTTATTATATCTTGATTAAAAAATGGTTAAAGTATATCAAACAAATTTGCCTATTTATATTTACTTAGACTGGCTGATCTGTCAGATACTTCTCTATATAAATATTCGAAAATACCCAATATATCCATTGAGAACTTTCCATTGCTAGGGTATTATTAAAAGTTTAACGCATTTCTTTCTTTCAGTTCAGTGGCAAAAAGTTTTCATTGGTTGGACAATATTATGACAATAATACGCAGACACAATGACACCCACACACACACACACGCACCCACTCATAGACACACACGCACCCACCCACCCACAGCAAACAAATAGCCAAAGTTGTGGTAGCAACAGAAGAACAAGATGAAGCAGAAGAAGATGTGGAAATAGAAGACCCAGCCGTGTAGGAAGTGACTGTAAAAGGAGGAGACACAAGTTTTATCTTTACGCTTGGACTGCGCTTGCGGCATCCCAAGTCGAAAACAAAGCCGAGGCAACAAAGTAAATTCCACGGCAATGAAGTGTAAAAATAACAAAAGCTGCTTCGTCCCGTTTCGACCTTACCTGGTGCTGCCTCTGCTAGTTGGAATTTAATTTCACAACAATGGCTCGTCCTGGCAGCTCTCTCCTTAACCCCTCCCCATTCCCCTTGCGTCTCCCACTCGCTCTCCTGCTCCGTTGACCAAAAACTTTTGGTTTACATATTTCCCGTTTTTAAAGCCATTTCACAATGTTGGCTACGCTTTCGTTCTGGGCATGTCCTTGGCTTTGCCATTTAACGCACATTAAGTCGGAATGTGTCCTGTGCTGCTGCTGGCGCTGCCTCTGTTGTTGCCAACTTCCACTACCCAGTTGCCAGTTGCCAGTTTTCAGTTCCTTTGGCGGGCATTTCTTATGGCCATTTCGAGTTTTTATTGACTCGCCGCGTGACTTCTGTGCGCTTCCTTTGCTTTTTTCTCAGCTCTCTGCCTCTCTCTCTCTCTCTCTCTTTCTTTGGAGGTTTTTCCTTTATTTTTGTTTGGTATTTGTTTAACTCTCTGTTTGCACTAATTAGAGGTCCTTCGTGTATGTGTGGCAATTAAAATCGCGTGCAATTTGCACGTGCCTCTTTAAATGCAATTAAATTCGTTTAATTAGTTTTAACGACGGCCATTTTGCACTTGAATTTGTCGCCTAATGGGAATTTTAATGCGTTACGCAGCCTGCACAATGCGAATTGCCTTCGCCATTGGCAAATTCCAATGAAATTTCAGTCGCTTGGAAACACTTGATGGGGAGGGTGGCGGTGCGGGTGGTGGGTTGATAATGTTAATAACTTTTGACTAAATTAACAGTCAGTTAATGGCAGCTGCTGGCCTTTTATGTTGATCGATATATATTTGAAATATTTGACTTTGCGATTTATCGATAAAAAGTTACTCAATAGCTGTTGAAATCTATATGAAATATATGTTAAAATAGATTCCCATAAATAAAAAGGCAATAAGATATTCCAAACTGGACTTAATTAAGCTCAAATCGATATATATCGATCAATATATAAATCAACGCTCAGATCAAAATTCAACTAGTTAAATCAACTCAAAACGACTTTTTGAGACAATTAATCTTCTTCAATGAGTTAAAGTTTTCAAAAGAATCGACAACAAATTTAAAAGTATATCGATAAACGACTAATGGATAAATGTCGATAATTAAAAATTCAGATCTCATTATTATAAATTGTCATAAAGATACTTAAAATAAAAGACACTTACCTATATTTCAGGTTCTACTCGATAAATCGATACTTTCACTTTAATCGATAACAAGTAAACACCACTTATTCGAGCAGCGTTTAAACTGTTATGCAACGTGCAAATTTGTCCATGAATTTTTCATGAAAATCCCACTTCTATTTGCGGCTCTAATGGCCCACTTACTTGAGGCAGCTCTCAGCTGAAATATTTATACGCCCCCAAGCGGGAGCAGCGGAAAAACAATTCGATTCTGTCGCACGTCAAGTCAAATCAATTTCTAATATGCTTTTACTTTATTGTGACTGCATCAATATTTGCCACTTGCCACTTGCCACTTGCCACGCCCCCACAACTGTCAACTAAACGCCAACTAGAGTTGTACGGTACAGTAAGTCCTCCCTATTAAAAGCCCACACAACGTTGGCCCCGGCCAATGCTTCAATTCGTTTCCAGTGTCTGTCATGTTTGCTTGTGCTTGTGTCAAGCACTTCATATGCTTGTCATGTATATAAACACAGCTCTGTCATGCATGGTATATATATGTATATATATAAATTGGCAACATTTGCCTGTCTCGAGTGGAATGCTCAAGCCCTCCCGCCCTCTCTCTAGCCACGCCCATTAGCAGCTGCTTATTAATTTCGTTTTTCATATTAAATACAGTTATGTTTAATTAGTTTTTATGTTTATTACATTTCATTGTTGCAAATAGAAATATTTTCGGCATATGTTTCGGCTGGGATAATCAGCAACACGTTCACATTAAAGCGATGCGAGAAAAACTAACTCAATTAACATGCTTCCCTAAGCACTCAGGCACGCCCACGCACACTCCCTCTCTCTCTCTCTCTATGTGAGAGGGGCATATCTGACTATGAGTTACCCTGCACACTTATGCATTAGAGCTGCAGCTGGCATAGCTAATTTTACAGCTCAGCTAAGATCGATAAATGTTGCCCCGCACACAAGGCAGAAGAGTTGTTTTTTAGTCTCTGCTCGTGTCAGAGACACAATATGCCCGCTGTGCTGTAGTCGTAGCTAGTTAGTTGGACCTGACAACCGAATAATTGTTTACGCAGCAGGCTGCTCGCCCTCAGACACACAAAAATGAGGGGCAAAGGGCAAAGGACACGGCACGAGTGGAGGACGGACAGTCCGGCGGCTGTCCAGCATATTCAAGTGCTACAGAGCATAACAATAGAGCGTTGGAGTGGCAGCACCACTAGCAAACAAATTAATATAGGCTAACAGGCTGCTGGAGGAAAAACAACAAAAAAAAAAATCTTTATTTATTTGGCCAGCAATCAGGGTTGGCCCGATGAAACTGTGCTTAGGCTGGCCGGACCAGCTTACAGTTATAAATATTTATGCGCTGGTCTGCAACAGTCTAATCCAATCAACAGCAGGCACAGGCAAACAAGCAACAATCATCGATGGGTTAAAAAAACAAAAAACAAAAAAAAAAAAACATATTTGCCAAGTCAAAATTTGCAGTTATCCTGGCTGCAGCAGAGTGCCGCCTGCCCTCTGCAACTATTCACTCAACTGCACTGAATTCGATTTTATGTCTGAGTGCACTGCGCCCGCATGCCACGCCCCCGACGCCGTCGCTCTTCCCTAAAACTAAACTGAATATGTAAAGCGCTTGAAAGCATTTGCTTGATGCCAAAAATCGAGCGCGAAAATTGTTTAGTGACTTTTGACAAGCCAAAAAACAAAACTACAAAAACTGAAAATAATAAAAAAAAAAATTAAGTTTCGATTGTATTTGCTAAGCAGAAGCGACTAGCGATACCCTGCACTTGAAGGATTATTTTGCCAAGGCAAATAAACCGCTTTAAGCTTTAAAGTTGTACTGAACAATGGCGACCATTTAGCTATTTATGGCTTATACCTGCTATAAACTTGATATCCTCTTACAGCCAACAGCAGTTGAGCCGCATGGCTGTACCCTTTTAGGCACTTAACTTGCATGTAGGGTATGTAAAAAGCTGCCCCAAGGCACTTGTCGAATGTTATGCCAAAAGCAATATGGCGCAGTCACAGTATCCGGTTTATGGGGACAGAAACGAACGGATAGACAGACGGACGTAGAGCGCAACCAAAATAAAATGGCGCTGGTCAGACATAATGCTGGGCAAGCAGTCCAGTGCATGCCACTTGCCACTTGCCACAAGCTGGACGCCTTTCAATAAACGAAATTGCTTGTAGGCCGTGCCGCACACACACACACGTACATTTGGCTGGCCGTGACCTTAGGCGCATTTTCACACGCGCTCAACTTGACAAAAGGCCAGGGACAACAGCAGACACTGGAGACTGGCAGTTGCGCTGCCGACTAGTAAATATTTATGATATATATAGAGGCTAAAGCCAGCCGTATTTAAATCGGATCCAGCAGGCAAGCCATAGTGGAGACAGTTAAAAAGCACTATAAACAGGACTCCGGCCCAGGCATAAACTACCATCAAGTAGGGCACATAAACGAACACGTACATAACTTCATCAGGCAAGGATTCAGCTTAGGCCAGTGCCAACAAAATCAACTCACACACGAGCACACACACATGACCATGTAGGCAGAAAATCCATTATTACATTTTTCACGCCAATAAAAACAAATACAAAACGTCAGCTTGAAGAGCAACACGCAATGCTAAGCAGCAGTTGTTGTTGTTGTTGTTGTTATTGCTGTTGCCTGCCTTTGGGTTACTTTTGGCAATTTCCTTCTGTTGCCTTTGGTCACTCACGAAAATTACTAAAATTGTATTTCCGTTTCCGGTTGAAAGGTCACCAAAGCTGTCGCCTGCTCATTCATTTCGGCATGTCAGCGTGTCCTTGAGGCAGGCGGCGCAAAAAATAATGCCGAACTACGACTATTTGGTAGCATAATTTATGGCACGTCACGCATACGACACGTTGCACAGATGCGACCCAAAGTGTGAAGAAAAGACGAGAGACGAATGAAAACTTTTTGCTGCCACATGAGGCACACTCAGCTGCCTTTGACTGTGCCTTTCGGCACTCGCCTTGGCCACTTTCAATTGCCCCAATTAGCAAGACGCCAGCCAAAGGCCAAGAGAATCAGTTAAGAGCCAATCAACTTTGATAGCGGCCCATCAGCATTCATAATTATGGCCAAAAACTGACAGGCGGCTGTCCCAAATGGCAAAAGTTTGACAGTTGCAAGCAGCCGAGGCAAGCTGCCACAGGTAAGCACGAAGATTGTGAAATTTGTGAATATCAAGAATTTTATGTACATTATGAATATTTAAGTTTTTACGAGCGCGAGTGGCTAAACTTATAATTTCTCGAATTAAAAGTTTTTACTGCCACATTCCACTTGCCACTTGCCACTAAGTGATATAAGGTAACGAAACAATTGCCGCAGGGTGGCAATAAAACTAATCGAGCTGCAATGCATCACTTGTTGTTTGCGCCACATGTGGCAAATAGCTGTCTGCCACACACACACACATGAGTGTGTTGCAGCGCTTCACAACTTTGCTTGCGGTCAACAAAATTTACTTTGACTTTGAGTCAAAATGTAAACTTGGAATATATTATTTATTGGAAAACTTTGCAACAAAGCGCAAGTGAGCAGCCAATATCCATTTAGCACTTTACATAATTAAACTAAGAAATAGATTAAAATATATATATATAAGGATTTTAATAATCAATATTATGATTGGCTAATGAGCATTATTAAGAGCTAAACGTTAAATATATTTCCTATATATATAGAAGCTACGTCAAATTAATCAAATTAATAATATTTTAATATTAAATTAAAATTTTTTTAAATTTAGTTTCTGCTTTAAAATAAATTAACACTGTGTGGTCCATGCTGAATTTCTAGTGGCGCTTTCTTCGTTCACCGAGATCATAACGAGCCTGTGCAGAGAGCTTCGGTTGCCATCTCGCTCTCACTCAGCAGTAAGCGGCGCTGTGCGGTGTCTCTCCCACTCTCTCACTCAAGCTGGAAACGTGAAAATGGTACAGAGCCTCACTCGCACATTATTTTTACACCAATACAAGCGATCAGTCGCTCACTTACACAACAGCAAGAGCAACAGCAGCAGCCAATCACGACAACAAAGAGTAGGATTAGGAAAATTTAGAGAGCTTTTGCTGTTCATTTTTCTGATGTACATATATCTATGAGTTTTTTCGATTTTATAAATATTTGTTTAGCCCAAGAGCAAAAGTAATCACTCAATTTTTTTTTTCTTATAATTTTTCACGAGTAATTAAGCCACTATTTAAAAATGCTAAAACTATTCTAAATGAAGCCAAATGTCAATTCGGCCCATTACATATAAAACATTCAGATTGGAGTTAGTGAACCACAACTAAATTTCACGCCGAGACCCTTTTTATTTGCAGTGCGATTAGAGTAATAAATCAAATGGAAATAATAATTAATCTGCGCTGCCCATAATCCGGCAGATATATGTATGTACATATATGATATATGATATATCTATATCAACTGAAAATTCAAGCTCATCATTAATCGCTTACAAATGAAATTTTAATAACCCGTGAGGCTAATGTTAGCAAACCCACAGTTGTCCGATCAGTTAGCTCAGTATTGGCCGCGGGCACAGTATGCGTTATACAGTTATTGCGATAGTTCTCATTTGGGCGGCCGTGCGGTGCACTCACTTCAAGCTGAACAATGTGGCCTGTCGCTGCTACGACGCCGCCTACTGCACGTTCCAGCAGTGCGAGCTGACCATGCGGCGCAGGGGCGTGGCTGCCTTCAGCATGCACACGGTGCTGCACCAGCGGCCCGTGGACAACATCTACATCAATCTGGAGCTGTTCAAGAAGTCCAATGGCTATCGCTCCTTCCTGCTCAACCAGAGTCTCGACTTCTGCTACTACATGCGCAACCCCAAGGCCTACATCTTCTTTCACTCATTCCACAAGACGTTCGCGTCTGTCTCCAACTTCAATCACACGTGTCCCTATGATGTAAGTTCCAGTTCCAGTGTCAGTTCCAGTTCCAGGTCCCCGTTACCTAATAATTACTCTCATTATAGCACGACATCATAATCAATCGATTCATTTATGTGCCTGGCTCCCTGATTGATCTGCCCTTGCCCAATGGAGAATACATGATCTATATCAAGCTCTCGGTCTCCAAAGTTTGGCGAGCGGAACTTAAAATATTTACCACGCGATCTGATTAACAATAAACTAAGCTCAGCTATAATAATGTCATTAAAGCACCCCAATTGGCTCACAAATGGATAATGTCTCTGTCGTTCTCAGTTTGTCTCTCTTTTTATACCCTGAACCCATTAAAAATGGCTAATCAGGGTATGTAACAGGCAGAAGGAGGCGTGGCAGAACCCATCAAGTATATATATTCTTGATCAGGACGACAAGCCGAGTCGATTGAGCCCTGTCCGTCAGTCTGTCTGTCCGTCTGTCCGTATGTTTGAACGCGTGGATCTCAGAACCTATTTTGATTTTTGTTAAATTTTTGATGCCACGCCCCCTTCGCCAAAATTAAAAAAAAAAACACTTATTTCAAATACTAGAGACTAGAGTTTCATTACTTGTTGTTTGTAAATTAAGTAGAATTATAATGGTAGTAGTTAGATAATGATTGTTATGCTAATGATCATTTTGCTAACCGACTCTAACGAACTAAACAGGTAGCGCTCTTATTTCCCACTCATCGATCGACTGTAAGAGTCGAGCCATGACCTCGACCGAGCTGAGCTCGAAAGAGTTGAGCACAACTTTTGGCGGGAGTTTTGCCCTATATAAGGGCAAGCCGTCTGCCCAGTTCTTCAGTTGGTTTCCTGACCCCCTGATGGTCAGTCCTGCTGTGCAGTGCAGTCCAGTGTAGTGTAGTGTAGTGCAGTGTCTTCTCCTCGTGCTCCTCCTCCTCTTCTTCTGGATTTGGTAAGTATTTAGTTAATAATTTTAGTATTAAGTATATTAAGTAAAATTGTATTAGTTATAATTGTTTTTTTTAAGCAAATGTTTTACTAATAATTCTTTTTTTTTCCCGATTCTCTCCTGCTGCCCTCTCTATCGCTGCTGGACTCTCTACCTCTGCTGAACTCTCTACCTCTGCTGGACTCTCTCCTGCTACTGGAACCTCTATCTGGATTGGACTCTCTATCTGCCTGCCTCTCTACTGCTGCCGACTCTCTGCCAATCTACCGTTAACCGACTCGCTACTGCTGCCCGAGTCTCTACTGCTGCCCGCCTCTCAAACACTGTACCGTTAACCGACTCTCTACTGCTGCCCGCCTCTCTACTGCTGCCCGCCTCTCTACTGCTGCCCGACTCTCTACTGCTGCCCGACTCTCAAACACTCTACCGTTGTCCGACTGTCTACTGCTGCCCGACTCTCAAACACTCTACCGTTGTCCGACTCTCTACTGCTGCCCGCCCTTCTACTGCTGCTGACTCTCTGCCAATCTACCGTTAACCGACTCTCTACTGCTGCCCGCCTCTCTACTGCTGCCCGACTCGCAAACACTTTACCGTTAACCGACTCTCTACTGCTGCCCGCCCTTCTACTGCTGCTGACTCTCTGCCAATCTACCGTTAACCGACTCGCTACTGCTGCCCGCCTCTCTACTGCTGCCCGCCTCTCAAACACTTTACCGTTAACCGACTCTCTACTGCTGCCCGACTCGCAAACACTTTACCGTTAACCGACTCTCTACTGCTGCCCGCCCTTCTACTGCTGCTGACTCTCTGCCAATCTACCGTTAACCGACTCTCTACTGCTGCCCGCCTCTCTACTGCTGCCCGACTCGCAAACACTTTACCGTTAACCGACTCTCTACTGCTGCCCGCCCTTCTACTGCTGCTGACTCTCTGCCAATCTACCGTTAACCGACTCGCTACTGCTGCCCGCCTCTCTACTGCTGCCCGCCTCTCAAACACTTTACCGTTAACCGACTCTCTACTGCTGCCCGACTCGCAAACACTTTACCGTTAACCGACTCTTTACCGTTAACCGACTCTCAAACACTTTACCGTTAACCGACTCTTTACCGCTGCCCGACTCTCAAACACTTTACCGTTAACCGACTCTTTACCGCTGCCCGACTCTCTATAATTGCCAGAGTAATATGTTAGTAATATAGTAGATATCTTAAGTAAAAGTTATTAATGTTTCTTTTTACGAGAATGCCTAATAATAAGTTTATTATACAAAGAACCCATTAATAACGGGGAAATCGCCTGAATGTTCTTCGGTTACAATATGTATGTAAAATAGGCTTTGTTTTGGAATATCAACTTTTCGATGGGTTCAGGGGATCTCCTAATGGGGCATTCATTCGACAAGAGCCTTCTTACTTGTTTTTGCTTGTCTGTCTCCCTCCCTCTTTTAAGCCTCTCCCATTTTATTTTCTGCAATGTCCCGTTCTTCCTCTCTCTCGCTCTCACTGTCATTGTCTATTTATCTCTCTCTATCTCAGTCCTTCCTCTCTCTCACTCTCACTCCTGTCTCCCGATCATTCTCCTACTATATTATTCCACATCTCTTTTTTTTAATCTAATCTAATCTCTCTCTATCTATCTTTGTCTGTTTGTCTCTCTCTCTCTCTCTCTCTCTCAATCACTCAATCACTCTCTATCTTTCTTTTTGTCTTTCTTTCTCTGTCTCTCTCTCTCTTCACTCTCTCAATTTCACTACCCTCACTCTCACTCAGTCCATCACTCTCATTTACTATTTCTTTCTCTTTCTCTCCTTCCAGCTGTATTTCTATATGGGCTACCATTTAAATATTATATACTTATTTTTGGAGCTAATGAGCAAGTTTATGTCATACACTAACAATTTTAATCGTCTCTGGTTTCGGGCGACCATTAAATTCGTATTACCCAATGATTTAATAACTTCCAGATTGATGGCTTCACACAGTGGCAATCGATCAAGCGAGTGGAAAACATGATTCAACGCATTTTCCTCTTGTTGATTCTCTGGTGGACTTTGCTGGGCTGCCGAGCAAGGATCCTAGTGTTTAACAAGGCGGAGTGCAAGACTTTGGACCCGGACTTCTGTTACTTCGAGAGCTGTGAAATGGTTACCGTTAAAAGTAAGACCAAACTTAATTTTTATGTGGCAATGCGTTATAAGGAACCCATTAATAAGATTTCCGTAAGTAGCTGGTTGATAATTAAGTTTAATCTTTAATTACTAATTTTAATATATTATATATTTTATTTTCAAGGTTGCGATGAGTCTCTATAAAGTTGAAAAAAACAGCCGTATTTCAATATTTAATGATACGACCGATTTTTGTATGTTTATGCGCCAAGCGTACGCATCGAAATTTTATAGTTTTGCCTCGGGGCCCGTGCTAAAGCATTCGAATATAAATCACACGTGTCCTTACCAAGTAGGTCCTGTTCAAAATTTGATTAATCAGATTAATATGTAAGTTTATTTATTATTGAACAGCAAGATGTAATCGTTAACGGAACTATCGATAATTTTAATTTGTTTCCCGAAATTCCCGGACCGAAGGGCAATTACATGACTCATATTCGTGTGAGCGCATTCAAGAAATGGAAAGCTGACGTAAAAATTTTTTTGCGCACAGCGACATAAAATTCAACATTTTAAATGATATTATTATTGTGTGTAAATCATAATCTATTTTGAAATATCTAAATAAAATAAATATTTTGAATTTTTGTTTTTATCGATAAGAAAAACAGTGCTACCAGACTATTTTATGTAGTGTCAACAGTTTCACTCCTCACACAACAGACGTTAATTTTAACATTAACATTAACAGAAGTCACTCGCTGCTCTGCGGCACTTATCGAGTCTCCTCTCTAATTTTGATTGGTTCTTTCTTTCAGCGTGAAACATCAAACCGAATGTACGTCTAAATTGTGTTATCCCAAAAACTTATAAAAATATAGCAAAAACCGCTGTTGATAATTGAAATATTAAGCAGACTTACTGTGTCAATAACCAAACAATAGTTATTTATTATAAATTACTGAAAATATGCACTGATGCACGTTATACAGTTTGATTAATTTCTAACCTCATTTTGCAGTGTCGGTTGAATTGTTGGAATCATGGTTAACGGCCGCATACCCTCGGTCTTCTCGAAGACCTACGTGACTCCCCGTCGCCCCTATGAAAAGGCGCGTCTGGATCAGGAGTTGAAGATCATTGGCGAATATGGTCTGCGCAACAAGCGTGAAGTATGGCGCGTCAAATACGCCCTGGCCAAGATCCGTAAGGCTGCCCGTGAGCTGCTGACTTTGGATGAGAAGGACGAGAAGCGTCTATTCCAGGGTAAGTTTGGAAAACTATGTCTTGATGCCTTCAGCCTTGTCTTGATGAATTGTATTAAATAAATAATTTCTGACACTTCTTGTCTGAACAAACCATTGACGTTAACAAATACACACTGATAACAACAAAATATCATGTACTATATAATTAAGGAGAATATTTAATACAACAATTTTCTATATTTGTGTAGGTAATGCTCTGCTGCGTCGTCTGGTGCGCATTGGTGTCTTGGATGAGTCTCGCATGAAGCTCGATTACGTGCTCGGCCTGAAGATTGAGGACTTCTTGGAGCGTCGTCTGCAGACCCAGGTGTTCAAGCTTGGATTGGCCAAGTCCATTCATCATGCTCGCGTGTTGATCCGTCAGCGTCACATTCGGTAAATAACGAACCGCCAGGCAACAAATCTTAAAATGTTACCAATTTAATGTTCAGTAAGACCACTTGGGAGTCGAACAAGCTGCAACCAGAGCGCTTGCACCGGCTCTCAACGTCTTTTGGTCCTGTTTGTTGATCACACAGACCTTAAAGCAAAAGCTGCATAAGCGTAAGTTGCACTGAACAGTTTGATGGCCCCTAAGCTGAATGTAAACCACTTGCCACCTTTACTAATATACTTTGTTATATCTTTGTTCATTATAGTGTGCGCAAGCAGGTGGTCAACATTCCATCGTTCGTTGTGCGTCTGGATTCGCAGAAGCACATTGACTTCTCCCTGAAGTCGCCCTTCGGTGGCGGCCGTCCCGGACGTGTCAAGAGGAAGAACATGAAGAAGAACCAGGGTGGTGGTGGCGGTGCTGCCGAAGAGGAGGAGGACTAAACTGCCAGTCAGTTAATTTTAAATGAAAAATTTTACAAAATAAAAGTAAAGTCCAGAAACTAAAAAAATATTAGGTTTTATGTTCGCAATAGTGATGGTGGGTTGTTGGCGTTGCCGGACTATCAAACCGTTGGGTACTGTTACTTCAAACATGTGTGATATGCGTTACGCTCTCGCCAGCATGAGGGTGTTCACTCTCATGTGTGCAGAGACAGCCTTAGACTATGTTGCATTTGTGACGTCACTTCAATCGTGTCGTGCAACTTGCGCGCAGCATTACCATCACCTGCTTCATACCATGCGCCGGCAGTCTCTGAGCGGCCTTTGGCGAGTGCAGCTGTGTTTTGGTTTTCATTTCGAGTAGTTGGCATTCTAAATTGTGTCATAGTTATTAGGGAGTTTAATATTGAAATTATATAGCACAACGCTAGCAAATATGCCAAAAGGCGTCGATAAGGTAAAAGTGAACGTGAAGGAACGGGTTGAAGATGAAAACTGTGATCTAAGCCTGTCCGAGCTGACGGAAATACCAGTGCGTGAAATTGTGAGTAAATTATCTGCAGATTACAATAATATCGACGTATATACATATATGCATACATATATGGCTAATTATCTACTGCACTGTGCTGAATGTTGCCCTTACCGCCGCACAAGTGCAAACAAAGCGCTGCTGCCTCTGCTCGGTCTACCATAAGTCTAGCCAGTTATTGGCTGTCTCGCTCGCACCAACAGTTGATTACAGTTATTATTGTTGTTGCTGTAGCCTCACTGCCTGGCTGCCTGGCTGCCTGGCTGCCTGGCTGCCTGGCTGCCGGCTGGTTTGCAATTAACGCTGACGTTGACTGCATTGCATTTACACTTGAGGGCACCGCATAAGGAAGATGTATGTGTGTGTGTGTATGTGTGCAGCCAAAATTGCTTCAGGGGGTTGATTTTTGTGATTTGGCAGCGCAGTAGCCACCCCTCGGCCAGTAAGTGGCACGGGAAAGTTGCCAAATATTATATTTTACCGTTGTTTTCGGGGGTTTCTTTTCGTTGGCTGTCGAATTTCCTGTTTTAAAATCGAATTCAACTCATGTTCAGTTCATATTTTACCTTCACAGGCTTCGTTCAAGCGGGTTATCTTCCTGGATCTATCCAGCAATCGGCTGGTCACACTCGGCGTACGTTTCGAAAACAAGAAAACAAATGCTTAAGTAACTTATTTAATTAGGTTTTGTTTACTGATCCCACAGCGCAACTTTACCACACTGACTCGGCTAATCCAGCTGGATCTGAGCAAGAATCAAATTCGCATTCTGCCCGAAGACTTTGGTCAACTGGAGCATCTGCGTCATCTGGACTTGTACGACAATTGCTTGGAACACTTACCATTGAGTTTTGGCCGATTGCGTCGCCTGCGCTACTTGGACTTGAAGGGCAATCCCTTGACGCCCGCCTGGCAGAAAATTGTGGGCTGCTGTTCAACGCTGAAGGACTGCCAACAGGCGGCCAAGAATACTGTAAGACAAGTGGCACTTCACTCGAGTGGCCTTTTATGTACAATTTGCTCACATTTTACAGGTGAACGTTTGTGCAAACTACAAGTCGGAATACATTGAACGTGAACGCTTAGCCGCCCAGATGCGGCAAGGCAGCTCCTCTCGAATGGCAGGGTCCGGCGACGGCGACGCCAGCTCCACGTCAAACCAGAGCACAAAGGCCAATTGCAGCGAGGCGACCAAAAAGTCCACCAAAGCCAATAAGAAGTCCAAGTCCAAGAAGTCTGGAGCCGCAGCTGAAAACGAGCTGACAATCAAACCAGTCAATGCACCGAACCCCACCAAGTCCACAACCAATCAAAAGAGCAATCAAAAGAAGAAGTCCACGAACAGCAGCAACAGGAGCTGGTTTAAAATCCTGTCGGGCGTAGCTTTCTCCTCGCTGATGACCTTTCTGCTGCTCTTCATGATCAATGTGCTGATCATTTATATGATTATGTTCAAGAATCCCGACATTGCCGACAAGTTGGTGGAGTATATACCGCACCAGTATCGCGACTGGATACTGACCAAAACGGAAATCTTTCGATTGCGCGTAACCGATTGGATCTCTGAATTTCGTACGCCGCCGGAGGAGCACTGACGATTCATTTATTTGAAGCCTTAGAGCGCGGGGCTTCAAATAGGTTAACAATCAAAGAAAATCGGATGCGGATAGCGCGTGTGTGGGAATATGTGGAGTTAGGACCGACGCAACAAATTTGAAAGACCCCCCAACGTACTGCCATATATATATATATATATATATATATATATATATTTAGATTTACGTCCATTGGCAAGAAATTTTTACCTCACACACAGCACTGAACTAATATAATTTATATATATGTAATGCAAACTACTCTCAATCAATATCAGTTCTAACTAACATTTACAATAGATCAAACAGCAACTCAATAGTAACTGAAAGGCAGTTCCAAACTGGCCAACACATATAGAAACTACAGACACAGTCAACGTGCTTCACACGGCTATAAAACAATCTTATCTAATATACAGACTCACGATATCTATGCAAATGGCATTTTGTAAGAATTTCTTGTGCAATTTACATGTTTTTTGATTTAAGTCCCAGCTGAAGTTTGGATTATGATTTTATGCTAACAGATTTGAAATCTCATGTATAATATGCATAGTTTTGTTTTTGTTCTTAATCAAGTCTTTCGTTTAGTGCTCTAAACGTAATGCGAAGTGGTTTCATTTCATTTTAATGCATAAACATTTTAAATAATAGTATACTATTTATTACTCTACATAAATTATAACAAATGTATACAGAAAAAGATTTGCTGATTTTTGGAATAAAGTTTTACATTTTAATAGACCCAAAGCTGAAGGTGTTTATGACTTCAACCTTGTATGAGTATGTGTGTGTGTGTGTGTGTGTATGTGTATATGATAAAGTGTATTTTACAATTTGCTAGGGGGCTTTAATTATTCGACTTCGACTTGTTATCCGTTGACTTTTTATCATTTCAATTATATTATCAAAGTCCATTGAATAGATAGATAATTGAGCGGATTTAAATATTTTATATTGACTTAATTTCAATATTATATGTACTATCTTAATTTATTTAAATATATATTTAATATTTTTTATCTGTTTTAATATCAAATTTAGCCATATCTGAAATGCTTAATTTGACTGAAAGATTATTATATGTATGTTAACTAATTCAATCCGAAATAAAATATAAATTTGTAAAGGAAAATTAAATTTATGATAATATATATGATATAGTTTATAATAAATAATTATATAGTTTAGCTGCTCTTAATAGCTTGGTTGATAAAAAGTTGTGAAGCGCACGGCACACGGCACACGGCACACGGCGCTCGACACTCGACACCGGCCTCGTCACTCGGCACACGACTTTATCACATGCGTTTGCCACTAAAAAAATCAGTTAGCCCAACGATTTTGTCATATATCGGACTTGGACAACAATGACCAGCATATATCGTTTAATGTATGTGAATTTCATCAGGTCTAATTGTTTGTTTATCAATCGATTAGAAATCCCTAGAACAATGACGTACCCCGTATGACGATGATGTGGGCGGCGCAAAGTAAATGCGATTCGCCATGAGATTGCAGTTTATTAGATATATACATATGTATGTACATATGTGGATAAATGTTTTGAACTTTTCTGAACTGTTCTAGTAGAGCATTTTTAGATTTTCAAAATAATAATAATATTATTATATTATTATTATACTATTAATATTAATATTATTATATTATTATTATACTATTAATATTAAACTATTATTATAGAGTGCATTCAGCGCGCATTTTTGCTGACGCAATTTACTCTTTATCTTCATCAGGATCCCATTCGCGTGTCGCATTGCCGCGCTTCAGTTTTAGAGTTTCATGTTGCTGTAGAGACTGAAAACTTAAAAAAAAAATTTGCTACAATGGTTATGAAACACTGAAATGAATTTCGTCAGCTTTTGAGAGCCCTTGCCTGACGCTTATCTAATGTTCTCATGACCCGACCCGAGCGTCGACCCGACCCGACACACCAGCAAAGAGGGTAGGTAGTGTAGTCCAGCTCAGACAGTCAACACATTCTCCTATTGCTTATCCTTTGTGTCTCACTGTGCCAAATGCACAACCAACTCAAATGGTTGTGTTAAATTTTGTAGTAAGAGCGTCTGAGAGAGCGGCAGAGAGGCGAAGACTGAGAGAGGGACCATGCACTCTCGCTCGCTCAGTTGCTCTCTCTGCATTCGGCGTACCGGTAACGAGTGATGTCACTTCAGCTTTTTTCTCGGTTGAAATGACTGTTTTGGAAATGCGATTACGGGAAAAATTTTAAAACAGCGGGCAGCGGGAAGTTTAGCTTTTTTAGAAAATGGAAATACATATTTTTTTAATTTTACTTTTTCTCAATTTGGTGAGTTGTTTCTATCGCATTTGAGAATCGACATGTTAAAAATGTAAGTCTATTAGTAAAATATCGATATTTACTTCTATCGAAAAAATTCCAAATGTAAACTTGCGCGACTTCTATCGCTAAAATTGATTGGTTGAGGAAGGATTCCACATTAGTTCGATGAGCGGCTTTGTGAAGAAAAATTTTAGGTTGGACTGCACCGACAAAACAAATGCTGTTTTGATTACCAACTACCGCCCAGCTGTCTAACTTCAATGGATTATTATCTATAGATTATTATTATATTATCCGATCGAAAAGGAAGATATTGATAATATAATGTTATAGGATAATACATTTATTCTTGAATAAAAATCAATATATATATCAGCTTTTTTTCCACTTTTTTTCCCGGGAATTCAGCTTCAGCTAAATTCTTGAGTCGATTTAGCTGTTTTGGCCCAACAATAAATGCCATCGTTGCCGGTAACAGCATTTGCTAAATTTGCCGCGCTCTTTGCCCGTTCATGAGTATAAAATGCGACGATGGTGCTCCCAGAATTAGTTGCTTTATGACTTTAGTGCTGTGCTGTGGTCTTTGCAGGCGGTACGACAGTTGCTGGGTCTATTTAAGAACGTGTAAGAATCGTTCAACTTAATATTAGTTATTGTTCGTTACAAGCAACTGTTCACAAACGCGGCAAAAAATCACGTTAATCTGTGTGTAAATTTTAAAAAATTGGTGTCCAAGTTAAAATTGCTAACCAAAGCCAGGCAACATAAAAGCAACAGTCAGCAAAGTAAGTACACGCACACACACAGACACACACTCAAGCACACGTATAAACATGTCTACGTGTGTATGCTACTCAAGGCATTTGCGAAGAGCATAAGTAAAAAGAAGAAAAACACATGGCAGAAATTTGGATGTCTACAAATGCCAACGATGCCAAATGCATGGCAATAGTAGCATTTAGGCTTACGTTATAGTTACGTTAGTTGCATTATGGTATGCAGTGGCAGAAAAAGTCGGTAAAATGGCCCAATTAAGTATGTACGTACAGTCTTTCTAAACTAATGAGGAAAATGTCAAAATTACACAAGCGTGCCCTGACGAAATATACCCACAAAATGTGATTCAAAAATAAATACAAATTTGTTGGTTAATGCATTATTATTCAACATATTCAGGTAGCCAGCCTGAATAACAAAAGATTAACGTCAATTATATTTCAATATTGTGTTCGGCACGAGAATCTTTTGCATATTGTTATACAGTATTTTTAAACCATTTAAAGCCACCGATATGTATTCATACAAATTATGACAGGGCAGGCCAGTCCAATTCCCTTTAACGTTGTCGACACGCGCCTGCAACGTAAGCAAAAAGCAGCGAGCGCTCGCTGCGCAGCTGACGTCGACAGCGGTCCAGCGCTGACGCTTAGCTGCCAGCGTTGCAACCTGCGTTTGCCCTTTAGCAGTTCTTCTCTCGCCACTCGCCTATTACGTTGTGGCGCCAATTTTTCACGACCTTTAACACACACTTCCGATTTGCATAGCATTTTCGAATTATTTTCAATGAATGAAATATATCTATATCACGTAACAGTTAACAACAAAACAGCAAAACACAGCACAAATTAAGCGCGCGCTTTCTAATTCACTATTCGCTTTTGCAGAAAATGTGATTGATGTTGTTGTGTGCATGAGCTCCATTAAAATGGCTGTGCTTGCCGCGTTTTCTCAAAGCTAAGTGCATAATTCAAAGGTAATTGAGCATTTCAAGGGAGAAATCGAAGTGTGCCCAGGTATAGCGCAGGTAAACACCCACAACAATGTCAATCACACGCGCCCACATCTTTGGACACTTCAGGACATTGATTGCATTGCCAATTAAAGCCCGTTAAAATTGAGCAAACAAAAAAAAAGTTAGAATCGAGCAAAGTCTAATAAGGCGCCGACCTTCAGTGTCCAGCAAACACCTGAACCTTATCTATTTTAATTCTGAGAGATAGAAAGTGGACGAACATTAAGTGAGGCCACATGGTACCAACAATTTTCAATGTCACTGGGGGGGGCTATTGATTTTTGTGTGCTGCGATAATTAACATTAAAAAGAATTTCCGCAGCAGTGCCAAAGGCGGCGAATGGCACAAAAGACGCAGTAAAAAAGTTGTGACGTCAGCAATATAAGGGCGCGAACTTTATGCAGGTTCAACGTCAGCAACTTTTGTGCCGTGGGAGGTTTTTTTCCGGTTGTTGTTTCGTTCTCTTCTTAGAAATGCAAATCTTCATTAAAGAACTTTATGCTAATTCAGATTGTCGAGAGATAAAAATAACTTGAATTGGGTTTTTAATGAAATTGAAAATGTTAAAGAACTTGACTTAAGCAAAGAAGTATTGAAATTTATTTTGTATACTTTATTTTAGTTTATTTATATTTTTATAGTATAGACATTGCCATTGGAGAGTCATGTAATGTAAGCTAATGTACCTGGAACTTAAAATGTATTATCAATATTATATAGAAACTAAAGATGCATCTTCAATCATAGAATATGCTAACTGATAAGAAATCCGTCAATGATCTAGTAATCAGCTGCTTTGCCCACTTTAACAGCTGATAGGCATATCTATGGCAATTATAATCCCAGTTTCCAGAGCATTTGCACATCGAACCCTAGTTTACTGTTATTATTGTGGCATTTTCTTGTATAGTCGGAACTGACGTTTTTCCTTTGAGATATGGTTTCTTGTTTGCCTGTCAATTTGCGCAAATCGTTCGCACACGCCCTTACACTTGACTTGCCTCAAGTTGTTGGTGGTGAAGAGCAGCAGTAGAAGTACAAGCTCAAGACAAATTGATTTATTTTTAGATGCAGCCAATTACCGTAACTGTCGACCGCACGGCCCAGGTGGCGCTGGCAACGGCAACGGCAATGGCATGGAGAGAGCCATATTTCAATTTAAGCCTGTGCATATGCATTTCACAGGCTTTTCTATAAATTATATTGTAAATAATGAGACTGCATTGATAATCTTATCTGCTTATGCAATGCACCGCGAAACGCTCTAATTGTCAGCCCTACTGCAGTTGTCTACAAAATGGTAATTGCCAACATTGTTGAGTTCCCACTATATCTATATATATTTATATATATATGTATTACTGTGTGCATGCGATTGCACTTGAAATGCTCATCACGTGCCGACAATAATAATAATACGACAATTTGTATATGGCTAAAAGGTACTTGAAAATGATGGCATTATTTGAACAGCAGCTTAAAAATTTTATTGCTACAACAGATATTGTTGTTTGTTGATCTTTAACTAAATAATAGTAGATAAATTCCAAATGCAATTCGACTAGCCTCTTTTGTCTGCTCACTTACTCAGACACTTTGTGAAATATAATCCGCCTATTGAGGCTGGTTCGAATTCACAAAAATAACATTTCTGCTTACACAAATGCAACATAAGTCAAAGCAAAGATTTTTAGCTGATGAAATTTCTATGAAACTTTCAACGTTCCCACCATCAACTAACAGCTAAATATAAACATAATTTGAGGTATACATGTATGTACATATATATTTGCATGTATGTATATATGTGGCACAATCCGATTTATGATTAATTAAACAAACCTTCGTAAATTGCGGTTTTATATTTCTTATCTTATCGTACAATTTTTTTTTTTTCAAGAAATTTACAAGAAATGTATTTCGATAAATTATTTGATATAAATAGAGCAAACCTCATTAGATATGCATGTATATATATATATATATATGTACATATATATCCATATATATTTTTTTTTCTAAAATTGGAACACGTGTTTTTGCTTAAGGGGCCTGGCTGTTTGCTTCAGAGCGCTAAAGTGCGCGCTCTCACTCTCCCTCTCTCTCAAAACAGGATGCTGCGCTGAGTCAAGAAATAAATTATGACGTCATATAGGCGCAACAGTCGTTATTGAGTTACTCTCCCTCTCTAGCTCTCGCTCTCGCTCACTCTCTCTCTCTCTTGCTAAACACTCTTGCTAAACACTCTTGCTAAACACTCTTAATGCCAACGTTAACAGTGCAGAGCAGCTGCGATTCAGTTCGGTTAGATCTTAATGCGTTTCTTGTCTTATTTTCTATTCTGTTGTATTCGTTTGAATATTTTTCAATACTTAATGCTAAATTGGTTCAGGTCTTTGTCAAAATTTAATTTTCAAGGTCGGCTCGCTTGAGATGCTGCAAAAACAATTTGTTATTTTAGTCTTGTCAATGGGATTTTGCTGAATTTATCATTGGCTAGCCTGCGTCAGACATGTATACATATATAAATATTTTGTAATCTTTAGTTCTTCGACTACCCGACATTTCGTCAACTAGCTTCAATTAGCGCAAGACCGAACCCACACACAATGCCAGAGATACGAAATTGAAAAGGAAAAATAAACCAACTTAATTGAAATGATAAAATCGTCTCTATTTTGGGCAATTTCTAAGAAATTCCAATGAAATGACAATAAGAATATAAAGTGAACTTTGGCATCAAGGGCAGGGCATCAGCATCAATTTACTATATCTAACGTATCTTGAACTATTATATTTAGTTTCACTTTTGTCTATGTCATGTCTGTGCACGCAACACAAAGTATTTTTTTCTTTTTGGCACTGATATGAATCGATCCATTATCTAAAGGTTGTGCGAAACCAGTTCTGGCCGGTTGTCGTGGTCTAAAATAAAGACAATAAATGATATATGGGGCGGGCGGTGCATGCCACTAAATATAACCGAAAGCGAACATCGAACAAGAACTCGAACTAACTAAATTGTGCCAAATTTTAATAGACTCGCACTGGGTGAAGGTTCTTTCATGTGTGTTGTTAAATACACGATGATCATATACATATATACAAAGTATATATATATATCTATATATAAATATCTATATATATATGTGTGTGTGTTCTTTAGTATGAAAAACCCACTCTATATTGCCCACAAGCACAATATATTTCATTCATGCCGGCGCGTTCCGGCTTCGATATGTTCCGATAGTGCAACGACAATATCTTATCTGATCCGTGATTTATCAGTGGCTATATATATATATTGAACACATACGTGATTTAGTGACGTGGGCAATTGGTTCCAGACCACATAAATCTATAAAATTTTAACACTTCTGCAGCTACTGTTCGAGCAGTAATTCAATTAAGATTAAGATTAAACTCAAGTGTTATTAAATCAAATTGTATGCCGAGATCTGTGGCTTTATAATTGGCTTTATTATAATTGATGTCAAGATATTGCGACTTGCGCTTGTTCACAACTTTGGCTTCGGTCAATTTTTGGCCCAAAAGTCCATTCAACCTTGCTGAAAGAGAAATGTGCCAAAGTAAGCGGAATGCAAAAATATCTGAAAACAAACCCAATAAAAACAGCCGAAACTTGAACACTGAAAATGCTGCGTAGACACATTCTCATGAATAGTCATGTAAATTGGCTAAGAAAGCACATTAATCTGGCCATTTGATATATTGCACAGACTCGACGTAGCCCAAAGCTGAGCTGAGCTGAGCTGAGTTGAGCTCAGCCCACGTGCGTATACCTAATACGAAAGACTCTGAGCTACAGCTGAGCTCTGCGTGCATTCTATTCTCACTCAATATTTGCCAAGGCCAACAGAGTGCTAATTGCCAGCGGCAGCAGCTAAATTAGAAAGCCAAATTCTGACACAAAGTCAAAGTACAAGGCTGTTGCTATTGACGCATGCGACAGGCCAACTGGGCCGCCCCCCCAAAAACCCGTGACACTTTCGCCACTCGAGAGTGTGAAGTGTAACACATGGGAAAAGGCTGAAAACAAAATTCAATTTTTGCCTCTGATTTGGCCACATATATTAATAATGGATCCGCTTCAGGCGGTAAATAGGTTTGCGACTATCATCATCACAATGACAGGGCAAAAATCATAATTGCGGCAAGCAACAAGTTTTCGTGAGTTCATTGATAGCGAACTGGGCGCATCCAAATATAGAACTCATTAGATGGAATTCAAGTCACATATAGAGAAATTAAGTGAATATAAGTTGCCTTGCGTCGAACCAATTGTCCAACCGAACAAACATTTAAATGCAAATCTCGAACGGCAACTGGAATGAGTTGGAGTCGAGTGCAATCACTGACTGCACGATACGCGCTCAGCTTTTGAATTTTTTATATGCACTCTTGGCTCTTTAAACTGTTCTCTTCGATTTGACTTGCCTCCAGGACAACTCAAGGGTCAAGGGAGCTGGAACTGCAAACTCTCTAAGCACTCTAGCTCTCTCTCTCTCTCTCTCTCTCTCTCTCTCTCTGTTATGTTGTTAAAGACAAAGTCTTGTCGAAGCGATCAAACCCAATATGCTCTCATTGCAAAGCGCGTTGAATAAATTTCAATAAATTAAATCAAATGCCTTTTACTCGTTAAATGAAATGTGCGGCGGCCCACGAATCAATTAAAAGGCAATTGAACGCATAAAATGTGTACAAATTAAAGACATTGTCCGGCCGATTGAAATTTGATCAAGCCAAACGTCTGCTGATTCAATCAGGCAAATTCTATTAATTCCTACGCATTCCAGCTGTAACTAATAATTTCGAAACTCTCTTCCTCTACTTGCAGGCTGTGCACTGAGCGAAAATACCAGTGAAACGACACAAACAAAATGGTGAACGTCATAGTGAGTAGCAAAGAGAATTTTTGATTTTCGCTTTGAGTGTTAAACTAACTGATGATATTTGATTGCAGGACGGCAGCGCGAAGCATGCGCCACAGGAAATAGAACAATTCCTGCCCGGCGACGGCAGCAATAAGTAAGTTTTGACATGAGCTCGCACTAAGAGATCTAATGGCATACTAACTAAGTCAGCAATTGGCTTTGCGTGTCCGTCAATTAAATGTGAGCTTAGCCCGACAAATTGCTGTACAATGATGCCGTCAAATGTCACACGGCTCGCCAATTTGCCAGATGCCACATAAAATGAACTCAGTCATGGTGCCATATTATATATATACTAAAATTATTTATATATATATATATATTATTATATAACTAACTAACTGTTATTAACTAGCCAGCTGCTGGCTGTAATTACAAACAATTGCTGCTTTAGTTACTTACTGGAGCTAGATCTATACTATTAGTCGATTTCAGCTTAAAGTTTACAAAGGAAAAATACATAATTCTATATAAATACACAATCATATAAAACGAGATTAACATTTACGTATTTTGATCTTTAGTCAAAGTTCAAACTTTGCAAATATTTTTCAAAACTCTTGACGTTGCATATTATTAATGTTTTGTTTTTGTTTTTTGTTGTAAACTCGAAATTTAATACATTTTTCAAATGCAAATATTTTAATGATGATCGAGATGTGTAATATAAATATTGATGAACACGAGTAGATGTTCAGTCAGTTTTCAGCAAATTGATAACAAATATTATTATTTGTTTGTATTAGTATTAGCATCAGCAAAACAATTAAAGTAAATGATTTTTTGAAAGTGGGAAATATTAAAAGCCAGAATTAAAACAAAAATCAGACTGAATTAAGCCGATAACCTTTTAATATTATTTAATAATTTTTTTTTTTAATATTTATTAATTGATTACAAATATAATCTTTATATATTTATTATTTCCTACTTACACTTACATTATGCTGTAAGGCACAAATGAAAATGAATTATTTGGGCAATACTAAAAAGCAGAACTTAAATAGAAATCAGACAGAATCAGTCTGATAACCTTTTTATATTATTTTAGTGAGCAAACTTTGCACTTAAAATGATAATAAACAATTTAATGAGTTTTGTAATCAAAAGCAGGAAATGACGTTGTGGTTTTGAAGGAAATGACTAGATATATATTTAAATGTATTTTAATTATATGTTCAAGTTGACGAAGCAGATATCTGTAATCTGTAATTCTGTGATAAGCATTTTTATATGTATAGAAAATATACATATTATACATTTAAAATATTTAAAGTCTTCAAAATTTCCATTTATTTCGCCGCCTAAAAGTAGGCAATAGTATTTTTATTTGGTATTTTTTATGCTACTGTAGCAAGCGGGCTGCAACTGATTGTTGCTTGTGGCTGATGCAATGCACTGGCAGCTTGGAATCAGGCTGAGCTCAACAACTGTCTCAACTGGCCAATCACAATTGGATCGCACTCACAGTCCAAATTCGGCTAGCAGTTGTTGTTTCTCGCTTGTAAACACAGTGTGAGACGCGACGACAATAATTGCAGATTCAGCAATTCCATAGCCAAAGAATTTCACTTACGACTGCCACATACAACATATATAAAGAAAATGGTGCACAAGTTTATTGCTTTTAGTTGTGAACAGAGCACAGTTCGGTTCAGTTACGAGCATGACAATGAGCGACTTAGAACCCACTCATGTGGAGCTGAGGTGGCATTGATAAGAGCTAAGGCCAAGCGCTTTCCGATTTTCACTAATGACATTCTTATTTTTGTCCATTTGCAGATACAAGATACAGCCTCGCAAATCAGATGCCGAGCAGGCCTTGGCTAACAATGATTTCGATCCATTTGCGATGCGCGATAATGAGCATCCCACTACGTAAGTGCCCAGCCACATAAGGATAATCACAACTCTCTCTATCTATCTCTAACTTTCTCTCTCTCTCTCCTTGGATTCCAGTGATAATGAAACTTTGACGCATTTGCTGAAGGCCTCACTGGGCACTGGCATTCTGGGCATGCCATTTGCGTTTATGTACTCGGGCTTGGTCATGGGCATCTTTGCCACCATCTTTACTGCCTTTATCTGCACGCACTGCAGTTACGTGCTGGTCAGTATCAAAACAGTCCTCTAGATTACCCAGTAGAGCTTGAATATTAATAGAGTTCATCTGCAGGTGAAATGCGGTCACAAGCTGTACTATAAGACACGTCGCACCAAGATGACATTTGCGGAAATCGCTGAGGCTGCATTCCAGAAGGGTCCAAAGAGTCTGCGCGGCTTTGCGCCCGTGGCAAAGTTCTCCATATTGTTCGGCCTGTTTCTTACGTATTTCGGCACCTGTTCCGTCTACACGGTCATTGTGGCCAAGAACTTTGAGCAAGTGCTGGTCCACTGGTTGGGACGCGATATTGAGCCGCGTGTGATCATCTGCATATTGCTCGTGCCACTGATCCTGATCGCCTGGGTGCCCAATCTGAAGTACCTGGCGCCGGTTTCTATGGTTGCCAACGTTTTCATGGGTCTCGGCTTGGGCATCACATTCTACTATCTGGTCCAGGATCTGCCATCAATTGAGGAACGTAACCTAGTTACGCTGTCGACGCTGCCCGCCTTCTTCTCCATAACCATTTTCGCCATGGAGGCTATTGGCGTAGTCATGCCGCTGGAAAACAACATGAAGACACCAAGGAACTTCCTTGGCATTTGCGGTGTGCTCAGCCAGGGCATGTCTGGTGTGACACTGATCTACATGCTGCTCGGTTTCCTTGGCTATCTGCGCTATGGCAGTGCGACCGGCGAGAGCATCACACTGAATCTCCCCATCGAGGAATGGCCCGCCCAGGCTGTAAAGGTATTGATTGCCCTGGCTGTCTACTGCACATTCGGACTCCAGTTCTTTGTGTGCCTGGAGATCGTCTGGGACGGCATCAAGGAGCGCTGCACCAAGCGTCCCGTATTCGTCAACTATGTGCTGCGGTAAGCTAAGATAATATACAATATGATAATATACTTATAGTCCTTGATATCTCCTTGCAGCACCGTTTTGGTAACTGCTGCTGTAGTCCTGGCCATTTCAGTGCCAACCATAGCGCCATTCATGGGTCTCATTGGCGCCTTCTGCTTCTCCATACTCGGCTTGATCTTTCCGGTGAGTGCTAACCAGATTGAATTTAGAATGAGCTCAGCTAATTCCATGAATCCTCATCAAATTTTAGGTTATCATTGAGCTTGTTGTGCACTGGGATTCCGGTTTCGGTCCTGGCAATTGGATACTGTGGAAGAATATCATCATCATGTTGTGTGGCGTTGCCGCGCTTATCTTTGGTTCACTCTCAGCCATTCAGGACATCATGAAGGTCTACAGCGGCTCCACGGAGGCCCAATAAATCGGGCAAATGAGAATATATGGAAATAATCTCCTGTGCATAACACAAAAACAGAAAAGACAACAGCAACAACAAATTGTAATGCAAACAGTGCTATACCGAGGGAAATATTCATATATATATATATATATAGTTATATATATATATATTTATTATATACACTATTTGTATACCATTTGATGAGAAATATACTTTTTAGTGTAGTTTGTAGCAGGAGCCAGCCGGGATTACCTCCTGTTTATTTCCTAGAAATCTAACTATTGTTAGATGTAAAAAATTGATTGAAATTCGTACATTTTTCATGAACGAAGAAGCGCATAGCTGAACTATGAGTACACCTAGGTTAAACTATCTATTCGAGTGCCTAACTATTTAGCACACACACAGCACCAAAACTGTCCTTTTTAGCACGTTTTAGTACACATGCAAATGCAATTATATAAAAAATGAAAACAAAAGAAGAGAAAAACATAGCTTAAACATAAATATATATTAATTGTTGAGTACATTTTAGTACCAATTCTATAAAGTTAACTAGCTTAAAAACTCAAGGAAAAGTTTTATTGATCTTAGTGTAGATTCGTAACGAGCTAAAAACATTTTGATAGCACTTCTTCCCCTTCTTCTGTCCGCCTACTTCACTCGCTTCCTCTCTGTTCTAAAAGAGTATTACGAAAAACAAAAACCAAAATTTTCAAACATTTACAACGTTTTTTTTAGCATGTTTAGTTTATAAGCAATACTTTTTAGTTCTAGGTCTCCTAGAAGCTCTGCAAGCCATTCAAAAAAAAAAGACTTATTTTTGTATATATATTTTGCAGAGCTTTTCAGCGAGTCCATCCAAGTAAGAAAATACATTGAGTTACTCAAATTATATATTTTTTTATACAAAACTTATGTAATTACAAATTGCTAGAAAAAACCCTGGAAAATCAGAGAATAATATTCAATTATACGATATTCTTAATGCATACTTCATTTTTGTTGCTTAACATTTGTAATTTTTAATTTATAGCTTTAAAAACAAAAATATTTAAAATACTTATAAAAAAAAAAGAAAGAAGAAAAACAAAAAATCACACCAAAAAGCAGTTTTTGCATTTAAACCATATTTTGTGCACTGAAAGAAAAACCCCACAAACAACGAGCTATGAAGCGTAAAGTTAACTTTTATCTTAGTTCGCCAAATCTGTCAATTGTTAGCTAGATGAGTTCGGCGTAGAACATATCGTATATAGTAATATATGCCATGTATGAGCAGCTCTATACAAAAACTTGTCCACGAAATGACCGAAGATTGATATAATTGTTTAATTTTTTGAGAAGTGTTTTAGATTCAAGCAACGACAAAAAACAATAGCAAAATAAAGCGGAGTTAATTATGATATAAATGCAAATTTGTTTAAGTTTGGGTTGAATATATATATGACTAAGAGATACCCGTTTCCCCTGACTTACCCCTGCCAATTCACAGAGAGTGCAAGTCAGAGTATTCGCCAGTCGAGCATTTGCCTCAAAAACTGCCGTTCGTGTTTTGACAGCCTTACTTAATTGATCAATGCTGCAGCACGTGGCGCAAAACATGAACAAAATTTAAGAAATTGTTAAAAATTAAAAATCATGCGTTAATTGGCATTAACTACACACAGAGACTCACACACACACACACACACACACACAGAGAGAGATAGATTTGTAGGTCTGAGAGCATGTCTGATTGCAAATTGAATTCGAGACGGTCCAAGCAGCAATTGGCAATTGGCAATTGGCTTTAAAGGCAATTGAACCTGATTGTGGGCCAATTTGGGTAACCTTTGAGTCAATGCGCTGCGCGATGCGCTCTGGAGGCCATTGCCGAACCACTCTAATACTTCGTAACACTCACAACAATTGAGTTGCGCCTGGAGAGCATTTCGTGATATTGGCTTGTCACTTTTGTTATTTTGCGACAGTTTCGAAAGGTTTTGTAGACGTGGGAATGTTGTCTAGGAAATCCTTGAGACCGAAGCGTTTCCAATCTGCCGTCGATGGCAGAGAGAGAAAAACGCTCCAGGAAACCCGCAGTTGCCAACCAATTAGCGCGTGAGCTCGAGACCTCAGACACAAAGATGATTTGCTACCAATTCAGAGCTGCCCACAACGATGCCGAGCCTGGGCTAGTTGGAGTCGGAGTTGGAGTCGGAGTTGGAATTGTAGTTATTCCAAGGTCGACGGTGATTTATAATAATTAATCTTTAATTGTCATCAGCGTCTCGTCAATGGGCCGATGATGTGCACGCTGATTGTTGCATCTTGATTTCATTTGATGGCGCCAAGGTCAGCTGCTATAGAAGCTGCCCCCTGCCAGAAGCTGCTCCGGTTTGTGGTGTAGGTTTCCGCCCGTGGTAATTGGTAATGTAAAACCATTTGCGACCATTGTGTAACGGCGATAATTATCTTGTAAGCTACATGAGTTGCTTATGCTGCTGCTGCTGCTGCCTTTGTGTTTGGCATTTCAAATGCCTGGCGTCTTCAGTTTCGGCGTCTTTGTAAGCCATTCTTAGCTTTCACTCCAGCCGCCGCACTTGGTATGATTGTCTATGGGCTGTCATATGCAATTGGAATTTTAAAAGCAAGCTGCGTGGGAATATGGCAATTGCTATACCTAGTTATGAATACAGATCAAAAACGTGATTCGAACTTCTAAGATCACAATTCACATTTCACTTTCACAATGACTTCAAGGTCCCCCAAGAGATGAACCCTTCAGTCAGTCAGCCAGTCAGTCAGCCAGCCAGGCAGCCAGGCAGCTTGAGTGGCCGCTACAAATATTTATAATAATAACAAAAACAATCAATAAATTTAAAAACATTATACAAAATTGTTCAGCTGAAGCGCAATCAAAAACAAAACCCAAAAACAATAACAAACATTCACTTTCAAATGACGAGCAAAAAACAAAAAAGCCAAAATACAACTCAAAAATAAAAATAAAATACTAAAGCAATAATTATTATGCATAACAAAGATATTGGCGAGCCAAATATTGAAAGTTTCAAGTGAAGTAGCCCATCCAATCGACCCTAACGACTCGGTTCATCATCAACGCCAACCTGCCCAGTTTAACAACAAGATTAATTAATTACTCTTTGCACAAAATGTCTATTGTTTTATGTTTTTATTTACGTCTCTTTCTGGCTCTCTTCTCCCTTTTGCCAATTTGGCTTAAACAAATTAAGCGCCAAATATTAAATGGCAACTAATTTTGTGTTTGGGCTTTAATGTAAAAGCCATAGGAAATGTCTGGCGATCGCTCACTAATGCAAATGCAGCCAGCAGCTGCAATACCCTGGAATTTCCAGTATGATGCTTGAAGGGATATAACAGTAAAGCGAAATAAGTGAAGTTTGCTATATTGTTGTTTAGCTGGGTATTTCGCCTTCTCTCTCTCTATCATTTTAGTTCTGCTGCTGTCAGCCCTCTCTCCTTTTATCTGCCCTTCTAGCTCTCCCTCTCTCTCTCTCTATCTCTCTCTTTCTGACCCTCTATTCCTCTCGTTAACTGTCTCTGCCCCGATGCCTCTCTCATTATCTTTCTATCAGTTTGCCTCTCTTTTTCGCCTCACTATCTCTATCTCTCTATCGCTCTCAGTCCTCCTCTATATGTCTGTCTCTTTCTTTGCCTTTCTCTCTCTCTGTCATTCTGTATCTATCTCTCTCTATATATATATATCTCTCTGTCTCTCTCATATTTTTCCACATCATCTCACTGAATTTGCTTTTCATTTCCATTTACTACAACGCATCATATAGGATATTCCACCGTCTAGCACACCCGACTAGATCACTCTTACTATCGTGTATTTTGGGCAATCTTCAGATTATGGCAGCAACCGCCGCAGCAGCATCATGATGATGATTGTCGTGCCAAGCTACCACGTGATGCCAGCAGCTAACCAAGTCTCGCATTTGTTGTTGCTATTGTCGTAGGCAGCAGAGGTAGCAGCAGCACCAGCAGCAGCAGCAGAGGGCACCTGGTGGCGGTGGGCACCCGCCACAGATCAGAGCGCTTTGTGCATTTGCATTCATTATGTTTGGCACCGTCGACGCGGCCACAACACAACTCCAAAACTCGCAAAGATCTACGAAATATCTGCCTCACGTCAAGATTGTCAATTTATCTAAATTCTTAAGCCGTCAGAGACGAGACGAGACGAGACGAGTGTGTGTGTGTAGGTGTAGGTGTATATGTGTGTGTGTCTTGCAATTTAAATAAAAATGTTTGAAATTCGGATTTGTGTAGCAAGCTGCTGACACCTGTTTGCCAAGAACTAGAGCTCAGAGTTGACCTTTAGCTGCGAGAATTTATTTTTAAATAGCGTGCAATAAATTACAAACCACAAATATAAGAATAAAAAATAAAAAAAAAAAATTAAAATAAAATAAAATTTAGAAAAATATTAAAAAATTAATAACAAAATGTTATCGCCACATTTTTGGCACCTTCTGGTGCTGCTGAGCCTGAGCGCAGCTGTCTTTGCCGAAGAGTCAATAAATGCGGAACGCAACCACAAGGTGTGTAGGCAACATATGCATATATGTATGTATCTACAGTCATAAATAATCCGAAAAAAACCAATTATAGAAACGTCAAATTTATCGGGAGCAAGTGCTGCCACATGCGGGTGGCAAGATACCCGACACCGCCTTCGAGACGGATCGCTTGTTTCTGAACCGCCTGCAAAAGGAGGGCATCTCGGTGCCAGACGGCATTGTGCCGGAGCAGCGCAATCCACAGGTAATCAATCTAGCTAATTAGAGACTGGTATATATAATCTCAGCACACTCTATTAATTATATATATTTAATGAATAGGTTTATCAATACTATAACAAGCCCATGCGCACCGTTTATCATATCGCGCTCAGCTCCGATGGCCGTTATACGCCCCGAGAAGGTCGCTATCAGTACCGTCAGGTGCCCAGCGTGGAGACTACCTATCTGTATCCGCAGGCGGTGGGCCGTCCGTATGTGCTGGTGCCGCCCAAGCATGCATTGCCCAGCTACCGTCAGCTGCAGCTACACAATCCGTTGCTCAATCAAGTGAAATTCCAGCCCAAGAAAGGTGAGCTAAGCAATTTTGTATTTTTATTTATATTTTGTGTCACGCCTCGTCGCTTTTAACATTTATGTGGCTTGTGCAGTGCCCAATTTTCTGGAACTGGCGCCCACCGTGGGCAAGAGCCATGCATCCAGCTCAGCGGCCAAGACGCAGTCCTATCAAAATGTGAATCTGTTGCATGGCGGCCAAGCGCTGCCTGCGTTCAAGAAAACCGCCGGCGGGAGCCAGACCTATGTGGATAGCTATGGCAAGACTCACGTAAGCTTAGCCTTTATGACAGCATTATGCATCATCCATCAACTTAACGACTTTAACTCCAACTCTTGATTGCAGCTCTTCAGCGAATTTGACGATTTGCTTAACAAGCTCGACTTGAATCCAGCAGGACAGAAGCTGTATTAGCTGCTCTTACACACATACATACATAAATTATAAGGCCTAAAACTTAAGACAGAACAATGGAGAACTCGTGACTTCGTTCATGGTAGAGTCTATGGAGTATTAGCTCCCTTTAACTACGTTTACACGCAGCTCAATTATTTTAACCAAGTTGAATGTACTTTCCATTTGCTGTTATTACACTCAATCATACCATATTTAATAACTATTTCTTGTATTTAAGTCAGCCCCCAATTTGTTAAGCGTAAAAAATGTTTGCTTGCAAAATAAACCGCATTGCATTATGCATTATAACTACTCACATATGCATAAGATACTTATGCTTATCATCGTTATAGCTAGGGTTTTACTGTACTATTTAGGCGGTGCGATCTGTTTGTTCAATTGCGAAGCAAAAATAAACACGAACGGAAAAAAAAGCTTAGAAAAGCAGCTTCCAAAAATCGAAAGTTGAACAGCCGAGCGAGACACGAAGCGCGCTTACCGTTAGACATCGTTCATGTTACCCTTGAAAGCTTGCACGACGGCGCCGCTCAAGTGGACGCCGCTTGGAAAAACTGCACTTCAGCTTCAGTGCGATTTTCAAACTGAACGCAGACGGTTGAACCAATTCCCAAAACTGCAAATAAATCAAAACCTGATCCTCAGCAAGCCAATCAACAGAAGAGATGTTGAAGCAACAGACGATGCTGGCAGCGCTGCTGCTGCCGCTTATGGCTGGCCTAGCGATGGCCATTGAAGTGCAGGTTAGTCTGGGACGATAATTAATATCGATAAAGCATAATGATGAGCTGTAATTAGTCTGCAAAATCAAACTCGGGAACAGCACAGTTCCCGCCTCACATTGGCGTGGCACGCGTTGCTGGGTCTTACCACGCGACGCTGTGGTCGACGTTCACTTTTGACCCAAAAATTGTAACATGCAATTGAGGCACACACCAACACGAATCACACACACACACACACACACATACAACAACAGCAACACACATGTTTAATTGTTTGTTTGCTAATAATGAGCGGGCTGCCCCTTGGGGGGAGTTGGAGACTCGAAGTCTTGGAGACTGCGGAACCGGTTACCGCTCAAGTCTTTGGGTTACGCAATTGACAACATTTGATATGTTTACTTATGTTGCTGCAGAAATTTGGACACCTGTTTAATCCGCCACAACCAGAGCATCATGAACGCCACGAAGATAAACAGGATCTGAATAAAATCCCAGGAGTGGCTGGTGTGGATTATCCGATTTATCATGAAGTGCCGCACACGCAATTCAGTTGCCACAATGTGCCCGCTGTTCCGGGCATGTATGCGAACGTGGAGACCGGATGCCAGGCATATCACGTGTGCCACGACGGCCGTGAGGGACACCAGGGCGCCTCGTTCCTTTGCACAAACGGCACCATATTCAATCAGAAGGAGTTCGCCTGCGACTGGTGGTATAATGTAAAGTGCGAGGAGGCCCTCAGCCTTTATCAGTAAGTCTATTATTAATATTAATAAGTAAAACATTATTTTATTTGTCATCAATACCCAGCTTAAATGCGGATCCGGAGCACAATCCCTATGTGCCGAAAAAGAAGCCTGAAGTAGAACATGACGCACATCTGCCACATGAGGCTCATGGATTTTTGATACACGCCTGAATACTATAACATATTATGTAAATAATTGTTTAATTGTTATATTACATTTTTACGACAATAAATTTCGTTCAAATTTAAAATATTTTAATAATTTGTTTAACGGCCTTATCGCATAAATACATATCGACTTATTGTTGTATCGATAGTCTTTTTATCGACTCTATATTCCTATCGATAGCCGGTAATTGCCATCACAACACAAACATTTCTGCAGCTGCTTTGTCAATTTAAATAAAAATATATTTAGACGTAAGCCGAAGGCCTCAGCAGCCAGTGCTTTCGTCTTAAGTTACCTTTAATTTTATATTAATTCTAACTTATATAAATAAATAAATAAATATTTAGACGTTACTAAAGTGGAATGGCGGCTTCTAGCTCAGTCGGCTACAATGTTGCACGAGATCCCAATCTGGTAAAGAATCGCATTTTCATTGGAAATCTGCCAGTTTGTACTCGCGAAGAACTGGAGAGCATCTGCCATCCATATGGAAAGGTTTTGGGATCATTGGTACAAAAGAATTTTGGTTTTGTGCAGTTCGAAAGCGAAGAAATTGCCAACAAATGTGCGGGCGCATTAAATAAATCAACATTTAAGTCAAAGGCTCTAACTGTGCGAAATGCGAGCATCAAACCAAAGGCGGCCAGTGCAAATGCCAAGAAAGTCAATGCAATCGCGCTTAATCCAAGCGGTGTTCCCGTGGCCGTCCAGGGTGGGATTGTTATGTCCGCCGCTGCCGCTGCTACGGTTGTGCCCATTAACGATTGTGAAATAATTGTGGTGAATCGCGAAAATACGTGAGTATCTATTATGCCCACCATCACCTAATTTAATCATTTGCTGCTCAACTACAGAAAATATGCAGAGTTCATAGAGGATTGCTTGAAGAAAGCTGGCATGCGAGTAGATGTCCTCTTTCCCAATGAGGACGTTATGCTGAGCCAGGTGCTTAGCAATATATCAGCTCGGGGCTGCCTCTACGCTGTGCTGGTGACGCCGCAGCACGAAGCTCTGAACAGCATCACAGTCAACATATTGTATGGAGTACCTGCAGAGCATCGCAACATGCCATTGGATGATGCCATCGCACTCGTTATCGGCGATTTCCAAACAAAGAAACAACGCGATACGCAAAACACTTCCCAATTGCAAGTTAACCAGAAGAGGCATCCCGACACAATACAGCAATTGATCGAAATGCTGGCGGATAACCGACAATTAACGGGCTTGCAGTATGAGTGCATAATCAAATACTTGGAGGAACAGCGAGAGCAACAGTTAAAGCTGGAGTTGGGTGAAGCGAATGCCTTTGCCAAGCTGCAAGCACCCGATCCAGAATTGGAGTTGCAAAAGAGGATTCTTAGTGTAATGAATAAGCCTTCCGTGACGGAAATCAACTATGAGCTCATGTATCCCACATTTGAAGTGGCCAAAGCAGATAAACGTCTCATGGAACTCCTAAAGGATTCGAGGGTTTTCTCGGCGTTGAAAACCCTTTACAACTCGCATCTGACGGAGACAGTCTCTCAGTACTTATAGGGAACGTAACACTTTATTAATTATAATCAGCAAATAGAATTAACACATTAAACTAAGGCCATGACCGCTTGGCCTCATGTCCCTCATATTTGTTGCGATATTTGAGTCCGGTTACCAAAGTGGAGCTCTTTGGAAAAGCTGATTTTCCATTGAATTTGGTATCCGTGTCCGGGTGGAAACGTAAGTATTCGTATTGTATATGCAAATTTTCCGGCAAATCAATGCGTTTCAGTGCATCCAGTGGCACAGTAGTGTCTACCACTTCCTCATAGAATGCGATTACATCTGCCACGGTGGACATCTCATGCACCTGCGAATTGGGCACGCCATGCTGCAGTTCCTGGAAGCATGCGGCTAGAAACGTAAACTTTTCTTCCAAGTTAGATAATTGCCGTTTGTCTCCGCCTTTGGCCATCTGCAAGTTGGCAGCCACGGTACGAATACGACTCGCTGTATCCGTAGCAGGTGCGTATGGTTTGTTGGGGCGCAGGAAACTATAAAGAATTGCAAGATTTAACATATAATCTTCACTTGAAAATAATATTTACCCTCTAGCAGCAATAGATTTACCCACAGCCTCTATTGTTTTGGCTTTTGGTTGTTTCGATGAGGCATAGTTTCTTTGCAGGTGAGCCACAACCTATGGGTCGGTATTTGATAAATAAATTCTTATTCATTCTTATAACTAAAATATACTCACATTTTGAGGCACAAGTAGAAAACCTTTACGTAAATTTACCGCTGCCATTATTTTAGTGCCGCAAAGGTATGTTACAGCGTTGCCACTACCCATTATGCAGCCCTGAGTAGCTGTCATAAACTGTTTTACGTAATCGATAAAATGTGTACTACATTTTCTATTAAAATCATTAAATCAATAATTAATCATGAAATGCCTTATTTTTTATCTTGCTGATTATTATTTGCATTAAATAAGACACATCGCCTGCAAACACAATTCTATTTTATGAATATCGAGTAACTATTACAGATATATTCGATAGGCCGATATTTTAGCCATCACTAACTGTCAGTCCTCGTCTCTTTCTTTTTCCGGTCGCCGAAATGGTACGTCGCAAGAAATTATAAGCTCAAAAAATAATTTGTAAACATCTTAAATGTTTGAGTAAAATATTGATTGTTGTTTGAAAAACTTTACCTATCAAAGTCTAATTGAACAGTTGGTAATAATATTTCAATATTCTTACAGGGTATTGATATCAACCACAAGTACGATCGTAAGGTTCGCAGAACCGAACCCAAATCTCAGGATGTCTACCTGCGCTTGCTCGTCAAGGTAAATAATTGAAAATTAAGTTAAAAATGTGTTAAAAGTGTTAACATAAATTTCGTTTGTTTTTTCAGCTGTACCGTTTCCTGCAACGTCGTACAAACAAGAAGTTCAACCGCATCATCCTGAAGCGTTTGTTTATGAGCAAGACCAACAGGCCGCCATTGTCGCTGCAGCGCATTTCTCGTTTCTTCAAGGCCGCTAACCAGCCTGAGTCGACTGTTGTGGTTGTTGGCACCGTTACCGATGATGCCCGCCTGTTGGTGGTGCCCAAGCTGTCGCTGTGCGCCCTCCATGTTACCCAGACAGCTCGCGAGCGCATCCTGAAGGCTGGCGGTGAGATTCTGACTTTCGATCAGTTGGCTCTGCGTGCCCCAACCGGCAAGAATACGCTTCTGCTCCAGGGCAAGCGCACCGCTCGCACTGCCTGCAAGCATTTCGGCAAGGCTCCTGGTGTGCCCCACTCGCACACCCGCCCCTATGTCCGCTCCAAGGGACGCAAGTTCGAGCGTGCTCGTGGTCGTCGTTCCAGCTGCGGCTACAAGAAGTAAGCTCAACTGGCCAGTGGAAACGGTGGACGTCGCTTTTTGGTTAAGATATTGATTTGTCAATCGAGGAAATTTACGTTGCGCTCTGTGTGGCAATAAAGAACTTTTATTCCAAAAGGTGAAAAAAATCATTTCTATACTCGTATGTACAATAAACCTAAAGCTAGTCTAGTGCAAGTGTGTGCTCCAATAATTGAGAATTGGCTGATCCTGCGGCTGCACGCCGAGCACCTTCTTCAGCTTGGCCTGCACGCTCCCGGACTTGGCATGATTCAGGCAAATGACCTTGCTGCAAGGATAGGAGTGAATAATACGATCTCAGATGGATATTGCTTTCACTTACTTTTTCCACTCCTCGATTAGCACCTTTGTCTGCTTGTTGAGCACCAGCTCGGTGAAAGTCTTCTCCTCGACAGCTTGGACAGCCTTCAATAGCTTGACCATGAGGTCTGGACCTGAAAGGCAACGAGCTGCTATAGATAGCAGTCAATCAATAAGAACAGTTCCACTTACACTTGCGGGGCAGTTCGCCGGGCCACTTGACAGAGACGATATCGTTGCCATTGACATGCTTGTCCAGGAAATCAATGCGGAGCACGGAACTGCTGGCAATGGGCACGGCAATCTCATTGGACACCGATATGATCTTGTACTCCGAGCTGATCGAGTGCTGATGCTGTGCATCAATCCGCATCAGATTGTGCATTGGCTCCGGCAGCAGCTTCTTCAGGCACACCATGAACTGGAAAGTGCGATCCGGTGCGCCACGCACTATGATTTTGACGCCTGTGAGGGCGCAATAACAAACTGTAGCAAAGTCCTCCTTACGCACCACCATCTTGATGTGTCGCAGCGAGAAGAACTCATCCTGTTCGGGATTATCAATGCTCTCCTCGTACATCTGTATCATTGGCAGCGTGGAGCTGTTGTATGTGAGTCGCTGTGCCGGCGGCCGGCCGCTACTCTGCGGTGGCAGCCAAGGCAGATTGCCAAAAGTGACGTGCTCGGTTAGGAATCGCGATCCGGCCAGCAGTATCCAGGCGAAGTGTGAATGCAACTGAGCGAACACATGCTCCTCGCCAGTCAACTCGACCAGAGAGCGTGGTGTCGGCATTAGAAATTGTGCGCCTGATAAACGACGCTGCCTAACCGAATAGTTCAGCTCCTCAGCTTCCTTCGTGCGCTGCGCTCCAGTCTGCAATTCGGTGGACACTTTCTTCAAGTGCTCCGCCAGAAAGGGCTTTGTGTTTAGCAGGAAATACTTATCCTTCATTAGAACTATGATCGAGAAGAGCTGATAGTAGCCACGAGACTGCAAATCGCTGACCCGAAATGTGTGACTGAGAATGTGACCACGAGAAGAGTCACCGAAGAAGACGAATCCTCCATCGCCATCTCTGTTGGTGTTTATCTCACAGCTGAGACTGCGCACGGCTGCCTGCTTGACCAGGTTGGCCACCTCGGGCAGAGCCGCCACTTTGGTGCTCACGAATGTGGCGCCACTCTCCGTATCTTTGCTGTAGATGGCATTGTTGTTGCGCCCTAGTGAATAATTGCAGGCAGAGCAGCTCTTTTGGCTTTGCTGCTGCTGTTGTGGCTGCTCCACATTGAGGAGGTCTTCGATTTTGGTGTCACGCAATGTTTGCGTGCAGAAGATGGCGCAGGGGCCATGCGCTTCGCAAAAATGGCATAGCGCAATTACAGCATTCATCTATGCGCTGGCTGCAAAAACAGTTATTGTTTACAAAAATATTTCTGTGTTTTTTAGAGGCACGCGCTTGTTATTTATTTTTACTCTGGCCAATGTGACCGTACGCGAAAAATATAAGAATTTAAAAAGCGCCAAATTAAAATAATAGCTAAATTCAATTAATGTCTTCAAATAACTATATAACTATGATATATATGAGTATTATATTTTTTTTTAATATATAACTTATTTTTAATAAATATTTTTCTCATTATTTAATATTTCCCATTAAAGTTAACTTTTAAGCGGCATACCGTTAATGCGAAATATTGCTATTCTTTTTAACGGCATAAACAATATCGAGATACAAATTTATCGATAAATCGTAAACAATTCTTATACCCGGTTAATAGCAGCGGCAACGGGAGGAATAAATTTATTTATTTAAATGGAAGAACCATCCGTTTTAATATGTGAATTAGCAGATGAACATTTGGACAGCACTGAAAATATTGATACCAGTTTGGTATTTACATATGGCAAAAGACAATGGCATATAAAAACATGCCTAGCCGAATGTGCGAATGTTCTAGTTGCGATCATAACTAACTGTAAGTGACTTACGCCTATTTCGATGCACATTTAACAATTCTTTCAAACTGAATAGATGAAAAGCTACGTACCAAAAAACTAGGTTTTAAAGCATTAAAAGGTGAAAATGGCTGCTGGACACTTGCATTCCTGCAGAAGGAATCAGCCTCAGAATATTCTGGTAATAAACTGGACATGGAGCTGGCAGCTGAGATTTTGCCAATTATTTTCAGTAATTACACGCCCACCTTAGAGTTTGAGGTGGCCAAGGAACATCATCAGCGCCAACGTGAGCTCAAGAGCTATGTGACAACGCAGCTTTACAATGCTCTACACAGCAAGCACCAGGAGCAGCAAAGTGCGGAGTCATCGCCGCTGTGCTTGCCGAGTTATTTCAAGTCTGAGCTAAGAAAATATCAGGAACGCACCGTCAAGTGGATGCTAACACGTGAAAAGGATACAAATCAATTTCCAGCCAATTATATTGCACTGCAGGCCGTGAACAGCCAGCATCAAGTATTCAAGCATAAATACTGCCTCCAATTCTATGAGTACCAGGATACAGTACCCAGGATAATCTTGCCACCAGGTGGCATTCTGGCCGACGAGATGGGTCTAGGCAAGACAGTTGAGCTGCTGGCCACACTGTTGCTGCACCCCAGAACAAATACCAACAAAAATTATTGGCGTGATTTTCTGGATAATCTGGAGGACAGTGTTCCTCTCAAGCTGAGGTGCATAAAACAGAAGACCCATTGCATCTGCTCCCACTCACAGCCCAATAAGGCGAAAGTACAGTGCAGCCGCTGTCGGCTGTGGCAGCATCAGGCATGTGTGAAAGATGAGACCGATGTCTATATGTGTCCCAATTGCTGGTCAGAATCCACAACAAACTCGTCGCAGCTGGTCGAGTCGGGAGCTACAGTCATTGTGTCCCCAAATGCCATCAAGACGCAATGGTTCAATGAAATCAGCAAGCACATAAGCTCCAATCTGAAAGTGCTGCTCTATCCGGGGTTGCACTCCGGTGTCTGGATTAATCCGGTGCAATTGGCACAGTATGACATCGTGCTGACCGACTATTCCATTTTATCGCACGAGATTCATCATACGTCGCGCAACGCGACGGATCGTGAGATGCGTTTTGAGCAGCGCTACATGCGGCCCAGTTCGCCGCTATTGATGGTCAACTGGTGGCGCGTTTGCCTGGACGAGGCCCAAATGGTCGAGAGCAGCACATCCCAGGTGGCCGAAATGGTGCGTGAGCTGCCAGCAGTCAACCGCTGGGCAGTCACTGGCACTCCAATACAGCGCACCATCGATGATTTGGCCCCGCTTCTAAAGTTCATTGGCTTCAAGGCTGCCTGCCAGCCCATGGATGCCTGGCAAACGATCTCCAACTCATTTTTGCTTAACCACAAGGCTGAGCCACTGCTGGAGCTGCTGCAGCAAAGCATGTGGCGCACATGCAAATCCAAAGTGGAGGACGAGCTGGGCATACCACCGCAAACGGAGATCGTGCATCGACTGGAGTTGAGCAACGTTGAGTCACTGTATTACCGCGAGGAGCATGAAAAATGCACTGAGCTCTTCCTGGCTGCCGTGGAAAAGCACATCAAAAAGAATCCTGACAACAACGGCTCCTGCTTGGCAGCCATATCGCCAAAGCTACTAAAGACCATACTTAATCCTTTCCTGCGCATTCGCAAAACTTGCTCCGTTCCAGTTGTGCTCAACAAAAATGAGGCCACGACCACCTACCTAAATCCGCAGGATCTCCTGGTCCATCTGACGTCCAACAACGAAATGTACTGCAAGCGCGAGCTGCGCACTTGGGCCTCCTCCCACAACGGCATAGCAGCCATACTCTGCATACGCAAACATTATGGCCTGGCGATCCAGAACTATAAAAAGGTGCTAAAGCTGGCTAAAGACTACAATGAGGGGAGCATATCGTAAATAGAAGAGAACCTGCTTGACGTGATAAAGTTACTAATTCATAGCCTTCTCTTTACAGCGTGGATAGCTTGCTGCAAATACATGCACTGCACAACCTGATGCAGGTTTCGCAGATAGCTCCCGATGGAGATCGACTGACGGACCAGGAAGTATCATCAAATCGCTTAAAGCTAAATTCATTAGAGGCCAAGTATTTGGAGGAGAAGTCAACAGTATTGCAGGCAGCACGAGATGCCTATGAGTCGAAGCTCGAGGAGCTGGATAAGCTGGAGCAGCAGTACAATACCAACACCTTAGAGCTGTTTGCCACGCTGATCAATTCAAGTGGATCCCTGCACAATGCGCTGTGGAATAAGATGGCAGATGAGTTCTTCAGGCAAAATTGTTCCAAGGATAAGTTGCGGGATGCGAACTCCATGACGGGCGTGGTCTATATAATACACAACTGGCACAGCAAGTTGATGAAGCTGCACAAAAAACTAGGAACCGAATTTGAGTTCCTCAAAAATATTTTGGCGAAAGCGTGTGGAGCTGTGCAACAGGGAGTTGCTCGAAGTCAGGAATCCATCCACTTTATTCGAGATGTCTCCGATTGCCACTTGGCTGACATCATGGTGAGGCTCATTGCTGATACATATATATACTATATAATAACTCAAATCTTCCCCAACAGGCCGATAAAGCCGACAAACCTGTAAGAGCAGACAAGTCAAAGAAAACACAGATTTGTCGTTTGTGTAAGATCAGGGATATTGTCAATCAATTCGAGTGCCTGCTGTTTGCCAAAGAGTTGGTCAAGAAGGGCACTGTGACGGATGGCACTGAGAACCCCAGCATAGAAATAATTATTATAAAAGGTAATTCAAGTTCTATGGATCGTAAACAATCTAATATAAATTTATTTATTTGCAGTTGTCTTTGCCTTTCTGCGCACCAGAAACGAGTTCAGCGAGTTTAGATCCGAATGCAAAAGCAAATTGGAGTTGCTGGATGCCATGCAGAGTCTCGTCAAGTTGCAGATTAAGTACTGGATTGAAATGGAGTATGTGATCAAAGCGTTCGATGAGCTGGACATGTGCAAAATGCGCATTATGCTCACCCATGACCCGGCGGAACAGTCCAACTTTCGCATATTGCCCTACCAGTTGGAGGAGCACGCGCAATATAACTTATTCAATATTGACGATGCGCAGATTAATTTTACGCGTTTGTGCGGCCGTTTGAAATACTTGAATCATTTGAAGGAAGATGCGGATGATAAGCCCTGTCCCATTTGCCAAACTCAGGATGATCAGCGCGTAATGATTGATCGTTGTATATGTTCAAAACTAGATTTAATTCCACTTTCTTTCTAGTATGTTATGCTGTCCTGTGGCCATTTTCTCTGCCAACATTGTCTGGACACCATGAAGAGGCAAATGGGTCGTGATAGCATTAGAAGATGCCCATTGTGTCGACAAAATTCGCCACAGTGCGTTACTAAACATTAAACTTATATGATATCATAATCTAATAGAAATTTCCTTATCAGGCTCTATTATTCCGTGCGTAAGGGTCTCAAGACTTCCGAGGTAATCGGCGATTTCTCTACGAAAATTGTGTATATTGTTAAGCTAGTGCTGAAGATCAAATCTGAATGCGCTGACAAGGATCCAGAAAAAGTGCTGATCTTCTCCCAATGGCCAACAATTTTGAATCACATTGCCAGCGCTTTAACCCAAAATGGTGTCGAGTTTCGCAGCAAATGCACCAATCGCGATATTGATGAGTTCAAGGTTCGTATTTTGTGGATAAGCTGAGATCTTCAGTATGATTTATCATTCTCCTGCTCCACAGGATCCTGAGCGTAATGTGACTTGCTTGCTAATGCCCCTAGCTAGAGGCTCCAAAGGACTCAATCTAATTGAGGCTACCCATGTGTTCCTCGTTGAACCAATACTGACCCCAGGCGAAGAACTGCAGGCAATTGGACGTATTCATCGTTTCGGTCAGACGAAGTGCGTGAGATATTTTATATAATCCTTTACAACGAATTTGTAATTAATATATTTATGACCACAGACCGACCACGGTACATCGTTTCATTGTAAATGCCACAGTCGAGGATAACATCATGAAACTCATTAAGTCGGCCGACGATAAATCCACTTTATCGACCCACTGGGACCTTGACAACATGACATTGGATAGCCTAAAGAATCTATTTATACTTAAGGAGAATGAGTAAAAATAAAATGATAGTCATAATGTAAATAATCAATATATATATATATATATATATATATATATATATATATATTTATAATGGTCGTTCGGTAAACATCTATCTCTACTTATAAGGATTACAAAATATTGCTTTTTGAAAACGATTCAGCTTATCATATATATATATTTGCAGTTCTACATGTATTTCGTCTCCCCCCAGTTTGATAACATTTTCGAAATCTTATCAAACGGAATATTTTCATACGTGGTCTATCTTTAGATCGTCCAGGTTGGTGCCATCGGCGCACGCCTTTTGCGCATAGTAACCGTCGTAGGAGCTTTGCGCCTTTTCGATTTCCTGTTGCTTCTGTAGCTTCTGCAGCTGCTCGTAGGCGGCTTCTTGGATCTTGAGACGCTCCATGTCCGCTCGTCGCTTCACTTCGTTCTCCTCGAACTGTTGGGCCTGCAGCTCAGCAGAAGCCGCTGCTCGCTCTGCGGCAGCCTCTTGGTACTCGTCATACGAGTGCAGATTCTTATCGGTGGCCTCAATCTTGTGCAGCGACGACAGTTGCTCCTTGGCGGCATCAGCAATTTCCTTACGTTTTGCTTCAGCCTTGCGCCTGGCCTCACGCTTAGTGCGCTCCTGCTCTTCCAGTTCCTCGCGCGCTGCATAGAACTTGGATGATATGACAGGTGGGCGGTTTTCATGCGTCCTTTGATGACGCTTCAGTGCCGTCTCCTGCCGGAAGTGAGTGCCGCATGTCTTGCACTCGAACGGCTTCTCGCCCGTGTGTATCCACTCGTGGTGACGCAGCGTCTGCGCCTTCGCGAAGCGTTTGGGACAGAAGCGACAGGCAAAATCCTTTACCTTCTCGTGGATGATCTTGTAGTGGCGCTTCATGTTGCCAATGTTGTTGAACCCCTGGCCGCAGCCGGGGCAAATGTGCTTGCCCTCCTTCTTGGTGAAGTTGACTTGGAGCGACCAGGACGGTACGGACACGGACGGTATTGGATTGACAGCCGTGCCAGCAAGCTGAGCTATATCCACACGCTGCACGCGCCTCGGATCTCTAGGTATCGTGGCCACCGATTCGGCGCACACTTTAAGTAGCTCATCGGCTGCAGTTTGGGAAAGTATCACATCAACTCTTTCCGCTGCCGTATCTGGCTCAACGGCTGCAACATCGGCCGCAATATCCGCTGACTCGCCGCTGTTCGTGGGCACTTCACCCAGCTCCACCTGCCGTTGGCGATACGTTTCGATGGCGCGCAGCACACGCTTCTCGTGCGTCTTCAAATGCTTGGTGAGACTCTTTGGGTAAAGGAATTTTTTGCCGCAGACTTTGCACTCGCAACGCTTCTCTCCCGTGTGCGTCATCTCGTGGATTTTACAGGCGTGCGACTTGCCAAAGGTCTTGCCACAATACTGGCACGCATAGTTCTTAATCTTCTCGTGCACAATCTTAATGTGGTTGGCCAGACTCTGCTTGTTATGCGAGGCGTGCTCGCATATATGGCACTTGAACTTCTTCTCCTGGGTGTGCGTCAGGATGTGTGTGTTCCACTCCTGCCGCGTGGTCTTGCCCACACCACAGTAGGGACACACGTAGTTCTTGATGCCTGCGTGCCTCATCAGATGATCCTTGAGCGCGCTGTTGATCACAAAACGTTTGCCGCATATATTACAGGGGAAGGGCAGCTCCTTGCCGTCGTGCTTATACATATGCTTCTTCAAGGCCATGGGACAGCGGAATACCTTCTCACACTCTGTGCAGGGATAGTCTCTGGGAGGTGCTGCTGCCTTCGAGATGTTGTGCACTTTCTTCATGTGGAAAGTGAGCAGACGAATGCGAGGAAATGTCTTGCCACATCCCTCGACGCTGCAGGCGTGCACCTCGGACAGCTCTGTGTGCGCATGATCCACGTGCAGCCGCAGCCCGCCGGCCGTGGTGAAGCCCTTCCTGCAGGACTCCACTTTGCACTGGAAGGGCAACAAATCATTGTGATGCTTCATGTGCTCCTCGTAGCGTATGGCTTTCTTGAACTTCTGATGGCAGATGTGACAGTCGATGATGCGATGCAAATGCCGTTCAGCTGCTGGGATTCGCTTGCGCTTTACTCTGGATTTAGAGCCATTCTCATCCGATGCTGAACTATAGTCATCTTCCAGTTCCACACTGTCCGAAGCGTGTTTTGCACTAGATTTGCTGAAGTTCCTTGGATTACCACGTAGTCGTTGGGCCAGCGGCATGTCATCGTCGCCATCCGTGCTGTTTGGCTCAAAGTCTATGTCATTGTCATTGTCGTTATCGTTCTCATTGCTGCTTGCCTCTGAGGATTCATCACCAAACATTTGGAGGAGACCATCCTGATTTTCTACGTCCTGTTTGACTTCCTTCTCAACCTCCTCCGCCTCCTTGTCAACGTGCTCGAGCATTTTAAAGACATCCTCTTCATTCTCTATAATCTCCATCTTGTGATTGAGCAACGGATCATAGTTAATGCGATCCTCCTCCTCGCCCACCAAGTCACCATCCTGTGTGGCCACATTCAGCACGTCAAAGTTGTTGATTTGATTAACTTGCGCCGCTGTTGCTGTGAAGAAATTGTTGGCGACCATTTCTTGAAATCGTTGAACGGAGTCAACGCATAGCTTCTGGAAGTCGTGCAAGTCGTTTAGCCGTGTATAACAATTGGTGCACAGATTCATTGGAAAACCATCCTGCTGTTCCACTGAGAGAGATGTGCACACACACAGTTTCTTGGCCAGACCAGGGATTAGAAACAAATCGTAGGCGGCATCGTTTTGCAAGTGATTTAAGCAGATGCGGCATATTGTTTGTATGGAGTATCCACTCCTCTCATTCATCTTCGATGTAATGTAAATTTAAGACTGGCGAGAAAAAAAAACGCGTCAGAAAAAGAATTTTTGGATGTCGTTGCTGTTGTCTGTTAACCTAACATGTTGCTCAAATGTTATTAACAGCGGGAGTATATTTTTGTCGTTTTTTTTTTTTATATTTTCAAATCAGTTATGTTGATTCTTTGACGCCAAGGGGTCTAAATAAATTGTTACTGTTATATGCAGCAGTACCTTTTAGATGTCTTATAGTATTAACAAAAAGCGGCAAATAAGAAATAATCTTTAAGTAAACATCTGCTAAATGGTCAAAAGTCGTTGTCTCTAACATGTTGATAACAGAGCAAAACAAAACGATATTTGCATTGAAAGTATATTCCACATGTCAGCAATCGTTGCTTAGGATTTGTATATTCAGACTTATTGTAAAAATAATAATTATAATATGTATTTTTTAATATTAAATTAAAATAAAAAATATACATATAAAAAACATATGAGTACTTAAGTCAAATAGTCGGTTACTCACAGTGACAGTATATCGATAGATTTCCGTGTGTGCTCAGCTCTAGTTTACACACCTCTGCACACATATATAAATAATGATATATATACTTACGCACGTATGTATATATGTTGTGTAAATAGTCTTCCAATTCCCCATCCCAAAAATAAAACACCTTCATAATTATATACGCGTTAATGTATATTTCCTTAAACAATATTCATAATAATTGTCATTTTCATGGTGCTTGAATAACTTGAAAGACGTTAAAGTATTACTTGATTTTTTGTTTATGTTTCTTATGGATATTCTTGAATTTTATAGAGCACAGTTAAGGATCGGGATGGTAGACTGATCGTTCGATCTCAACTCTTAGTAACGTACCCAGTGCGCTGTCTTCAGATTATATCTTAATGCTTCAAACCGGCTTTTGGATGCTGCGCGGCTTTATCCAAATTCCATTTATCTCAAGATCATGATTAAATCGCATTAGATGTTTGCTCCGTGTTAAGCTTCTAAATTTCAAAATATTTAGTGAGTTTAATGCTAAGCCATAATATGCATCTATAAAGTAAGCGTGCAATACAACACGTACCTATTAATTCATTAATTAATACACAATTGAAATGATTAAGATAAGGATTAAGTTATACATATATATGTAACCATTCGAGGGATTCGCATAGTTCAAAGGGGTTCTTAAGTGGACTGGGACTGGGACAGCTGTAAGATTTGTATAACTAAATATAAGATATTGCTCACACTTACTCAAAACTTATTTCTTACCGCCGCCCTTTATACATGATCTAATTTAAGGGCATCCATGCTAGTCCCCTCAGCCTCTGCCTTCTGTCCATAGTAGCTATCGTAGGAGCCCTTCTCACTTTGAACCTGTTTTTGTAGTCGATTGAGCTGCTCGCATGCGGCCTCCTGAATCTTACGTGTCTCCTCCTCGGCCTTGCGCTTCGCCTCATTCTCCTCCATCTGCTGGGCGAGCAGTGCAGCTGTGGCGGCAGCACGTTCTGCAGCGGGATCCTGGAACTCGTCGAATATCTTTGGTTGCTTTTTATTGAGCTCGACTTTCAATCCCTTGGCTTTGCTAAGAGAAGGTCTGGTTGGCTTCTTGACCTTTGGCGGTTTCGGCGGCTTGTCGTGCACCTTCAGATGCGTCTTCAACACCTGCTCCTGACGGAAGTGTTTGCCGCATATCTTGCATTCGAAAGGCTTCTCGCCCGTGTGGATATATTCATGGTTGCGCAGGTATTGCGCCTTGGCGAAGCGTTTGGGACAGTAGCGGCAAGCGAAGTCTTTCACCTTCTCGTGAATGATCTTGTAGTGAAGTTTCATATTGCCAATGTGGTTGAAGCCGCGTCCACATCCTGGGCAAATGTGCTGGCCCTCCTTCTTGGTGAAGTTCACCTGTGGCGACCAGGATGGCACCGAAACCGAAGATATGGGATTAACAGAGGTGCCAGCCAGCTGAGAGATATCCACACGCTCAACTCTATGGGAGTTCTTGGGCTTAGGTGGAACTATTGGCACGGGCTTAATGTCCACAGGTTCTGTCATTTCCTGGTTCATATTCTGCGTATTTTGTGCATCGCCTTCGACTGTCGGATTGCCAGTAGCTGATGGCGGTGGTATTTCACGCTTCTCGTGAATCTGCAAATGCTTAGTCAAACGCTTCTCGAAAAGGAAGATCTTGCCACAGATCTTGCACTCGCAGCAATTCTCGCCAGTGTGGAGTCGCTCGTGGATCTTGCAGGCGTGCGATTTGCCAAAGGTCTTGCCACAATATTGGCAAGCGAAGTTCTTGATCTTCATGTGCACCACCTTGACGTGATTAGACAGAGCCTGTTTGTTATGAGATGAATGATCGCACTGACGACATTGGAACTGCTTCTCCCTGGTGTGTGTCAATATATGCTTGTTCCACTCCTGGCGAGTTGTCTTGCCCACGCCACAATAAGGACACACGTGATTCTTGACGCCAGCGTGACGCAAGAGATGATCCCTGAGCACACTGTGAATATGGAATCGTTTTCCACAGATTTCGCATGCAAATGGCAGCTCCTCGCCTGTGTGCTTGTACATGTGCTTCTTAAGCGCTGTTGGACAACGGAAAACTTTCTCGCACTCAGTACACGGGTGATTGCGAGTATCGGCCTTGGCCACTTTGTGCACCTTCTTCATATGAAACGTGAGCAATACGGAACGGGGGAATGTCTTATCGCATCCCTCGAATGTGCAGGCGTGCACCTCAGAGAACTCAGAATGGGCGTGATCCATATGAAGTCGTAGACCACCAGCCGTGGTGAAGCCCTTCTTGCAGGTCTCCACAGTGCACTGGAATGGCAACAGATCGTTGTGGTGCTTCATGTGCTCCTCATAGCGAATTGCCTTTTTGAATTTCTGGTGACATATGTGACAATCGATTAGACGGTGAAGGTGGCGCTCAGCGGCCGGAATGCGTTTGCGTTTTGGTTTCGTTTTGGGCTTATCGTCTTCGTCGTCATCATCATCGTCATCGTCATCGTTGTCAGAGTCAGAGCTAGAAGAATCATCATCATTTTCATCACGTTTTTTCTTTGCCTTTGATTTGGATGCTCTGGTGCTGCTACGCAAACGTGATAAGGGCATGGCGTCGTCAGATTCGCTGCTATTTGCTTCAAAGTCAACATCATCATCGTCATTTTCGGCTTCGCTTTCGCTTGAAGAGTCCTTCCCCTTCTCAACTTCCTCCACATCTTTGTCAACATCCTCCAGCATTTTAAAGACATCCTCCTCATTCTCAATTATCTCTATTTTGGTATTCAGCAGTGGGTCGAAGTTAATGCGGTCCTCCTCCATTTCTCCATCCGGGGGCGGTACTTGCAGTATATCGACATTGTCGATTTGATTAATATCAGCAATTACAGGTGTAAAATAATTATTGGCCACCATTTCTTGAAACTTTTGTGCAGAGTCCACGCAAAGTTTCTGAAAACCATGCAAGTCGTTGAGCCGGGTATAGCAGGTGGAGCAAAGGTTTTTCGGGAAACCATCGTGCTGTTCCACTGAGAGTGAAGTGCACACACAAAGTTTCTTGGCCAGACCAGGGACAAGAAAAAGGTCGTAGGCCGGATCGTTGCGCAAATGGTTTAAACATATGCGACATATTGAATGTATGGAGTATTCACTCCCCTCATTCATTTTGATTATTTGGTTTTTTCTTCAGAATAGTTTGTAAATTTTATAAAAATTTCAAGCACTCTCCGATGAGAAAAACTATGTATACGCGTCCATAAAAGGAACGAGCATTTAATGTATCGGTTACTCGCACAAGTACTCACTAATATTAATCATGCCAAATTCGATTTAAAAATGATTCGATAACTATTGAGTATTTTTATAAGTACGATAACATATTGTTTTTGAATTATATTTAATGCATTTATTTACAAAAATTAAACTGTATTTTATACATTTAGGCTGTAATAAAAATAATTTAAATTAATTTTTAGTAATTTAACAATTTAAGTTATTAGTGTAGCAAAGGCAGAATATTGTTTATTCAATAATATGAGAACACCGATAGTTAGTTATATCCCAATATAAGTTAATAATATAACAAATTATTTAATTAATACAAATGATATAATATGGACAAGTTAAAACGTATATATTATACTATTTAAATATAAGAATTCCAAAGCATATTCAATAAATTTATTCTCCTTTAAGATCATCGACACTGATGCCTGTTTCGGGCTTCTTCACTTGAAAGCTGTCACTGGGTAGCTTGTTAATAAGTTGTTCCTTCTGTAGCATATGAAGTTGTTCGCATGCAGCCTCTTGAATCTTACGCGCCTCCTCGTCAGCCTTTTGCTTAGCTTTGTACTCCTCCTTCTGCTGGGCGAGCAGTGCAGCAGTTGCTGCCGCCCGTTCTGCTGCAGGATCTTGATATTCATCAAGAATCTTGGGCGGTTTCTCGTTGAGATTCATCTTCGGCCGTTTTTCCCTATTGGGATCTTTTGGAGGCTTCGGTTCTTTTGGTGGCTTTGCCTCATTTTCTGGTTTCTTCGGATTCTCGTGCACCCTCCTGGCGTGTACTTTCATCACCTTCTCCTGTCGGAAATGCCTACCACAATACTTGCATTGAAAAGGCTTTTCGCCTGTGTGCGTCCATTCGTGATGCTGTAAGATTTGTGCCTTCGAAAAGCGCTTGGGACAGAAGCGACAGGCGAAATCCTTAACTTTCAAGTGTACAATCTTGAAGTGAATCTTCATGTTGCCAATATGGTTGAAGCCACGCCCACATCCCGGGCAAATATGTTGGCCCTCTTTCTTAGTAAAGTTCACTTGGGGTGACCAAGATGCCACAGATACTGTTGGAATGGGATTGACGGCTGTACCGGCCAACTCGGATATATCAACACGCTCCAGCCTATTTCCGTTTTTCGGCTTAGGTGGCTCAGTTGGTATAAGCTTTATCTCAACAGGCTCAGTGGACTCCTGGTTGTTCTGTGCGCCATCCTTACCGCGTCCTTTTGTAGCGGTAGTGCGAAGCTCGCGTTTCTCATGAGTCTTCAAATGTTTTGTCAAGCTCCTCTCAAAAAGCAATACTTTGCCACAGATATTGCACTGAGAGCAGTTTTCGCGAGTGTGGATTCTCTCGTGGACCTTGCAGGCATACGATTTGCCAAAAGTCTTGCCACAAAACTGACAGGCATAGTTCTTAATCTTCATATGCACCACCTTAATATGATTTGCCAGAGCCTGTTTGTTGTGCGATGAATGCTCGCATTGATCACACTGGAACTGCTTTTCCTTGGTGTGCGTCAGTATATGCTTGTTCCACTCCTGGCGAGTTGTCTTGCCCACACCGCAGTATGGACACACATGATTCTTCACTCCGGCATGACGCAAGAGATGATCCTTGAGTTCGCTGTTTATGTGGAAACGTTTGTTGCAGATGTTGCAGGAGATTGGCTTCTCCTCTCCAGTGTGCTTGTACATATGCTTCTTAAGGGCCGTTGAACAACGGAAAACTTTCTCGCACACCGTACACGGATGATCCTTAGCTCGAGAGGTAATAATTTGATGAACTCTTTTCAAATGGTTTGTAAGTAAAACGGGTCGAGGGAAGGTCATGCCACAGCCCTCAACAGTACAGGCGTGAACTTCCGAAAGTTCGGAATGGGCGTGATCCATGTGAAGGCGTAGACCCCCGGATGTAGTAAAGCCCTTCTTACAGGTCTCCACCGTACATTGGAAAGGAAGAAGATCGTTATGGTGCTTCATGTGTTCGTCATAGAGTTTAGTGGTCTTGAATTTTTCATGACAGATGTGGCAATCAATAGAATCATCTGCTTTGGGTTTTGAAGGGCGCTTTCGCCTTGATTTCTTTTTAGGTTCTTCTTTGCCAAAGTCATTATCCATTTCCCATTCAAAGTCCGAGGAATCTTTATTTTTATCCTTATCTTTATCGTCTACAACATCTACAACAGCTTTGCTTTTGGCCTTCGATGCTCTGGTAATCGTTTTCAAACGGGACAATGGCAGGGCGTCATTCGAGTCGCTGCTGTTTACTTCAAATTCCGGATCGTCATCGTTCTCGAACTCAACATCGCTGGAGAGCTCCTTCTCAGCTTCGTCGTCTTCTTTATCCACATCATCCAGCATTTTAAAAACATCTTCAGTCTCTACGATTTCGATTTTAGTATTGAGAAGAGGATCAAAGTTACTCCGATCCTCGTCCATGTCCCCATCTGGGGCTGTAGAATTCATTACATCAACTTTGTCAACATCGGCCATGACGGGAACAAAGTAATTGCTTGCGAGCATTTCCTGAAACTTTTGCACGGAGTCCACGCAAAGCTTCTGAAAACCATGCAAGTCGTTGAGCCGGGTATAGCAACTGGAGCAAAGGTTTTTCGGAAAACCATCGTGCTCCTCTACAGACAGCGAAGTACACACACAAAATTTCTTGGCCAAGCCTGGAACTAAAAACAGGTCGTATGCCGGATCATTGCGCAATTGGTTTAAGCAAATGCGGCATAACGAATGTATGGAGTATTCACTCCCCTCATTCATTTTGCCTATTTTCTTTGTCCACAGATATTTGTTTAACTTCTATGAAAAATTAAGCACTGGCCGTGTCCAATGAGACAAACTGTGTATACGCGTCCATAAAAAGAACGAAATATTATGTATCGGTTACTTGCGCGAGTACTCGCAAAATAATAATCGCAAATAGTGTGATTTTATACATGTTCGATAGTTACATACATCGGATACTACAACAAACTTTAAAATTAAAGTTATTAATCGATACAAAAAAGAGTTCATCAGTTATTCAGTAAGTGCATATTCAATATTTAAATAAATAATATTCAAAAGCTTAGTTCATTTGAATGATAATTAAAAACCATTGCAACAAGTATAACATATAAAGATTATTTTATATTTGTTACATATTTTATATGATTAGGTAAATTATAATACAATATTTAAACCTAGTCTTCTTTCAGGTCATCGACACTGATGCCTGTTTCGGGCTTCTTTACTTGAAAGCTATCACTGGGTAGCTTGTCAATCAGCTGTTCCCTCTGCAGCCTCTGTAGTTGCTCACATGCCGCCTCCTGTATCTTACGAATTTCTTCCTCGGCCTTTTGCTTTGCCTGACTCTCCTCTATTTGCTGAGCGAGCAGTGCAGCAGTTGCAGCCGCCCGTTCTGCTGCCGGATCTTGGTATTCATCAAGAATCTTAGGTGGCGTTATATTGAGGTTCATCTTCGGTCTTTTCTCTTTAGACTCTCTTTTTGGTTTGGGTTCTCTTGCAGGCTTCGACGGATTCTCGTGCACTCTTTTTATATGCGTCTTCATCACCTGCTCCTGCCGGAAGTACTTCCCACATATCTTGCATTCATATGGTTTTTCGCCCGTATGGATCATTTCATGATGCTTTAAGATTTGAGCTTTTGAAAATCGCTTGGGACAGAAGCGACAGGCGAAATCTTTTATCTTCTCATGTATTATCTTATAGTGGAGCTTCATGTTGCCAATATGGTTGAAGCCACGCCCACATCCCGGGCAAATATGTTGACCCTCTTTCTTAGTAAAGTTCGCTTGAGGTGACCAGGATGCCACGGAAACTGTTGGAATGGGATTGACAGCTGTACCGGCCAACTCGGATATATCTACTCGCTCTAGCCTATTGGAATTTTTTGGCCTGGCTTGTTCTGTTGGTATGGGCTTCATCTCCCCTGCATCATTCATATTCTGGTTGTTCTGCATGGTCTTAACCGTCTGAGCCTTTACCGTGGTCGCTGAGGCGCGTATATCGCGCTTCTCATGAATCTTCAAATGTTTGGTCAAGCTCCTCTCAAAAAGCAAGACTTTCCCACAGATTTTGCATTGAGAGCAGTTTTCCCCAGTGTGGATTCTCTCGTGGATTTTGCAGGCATACGATTTACCAAAAGTCTTGCCACAAAACTGACAGGCATAGTTCTTAATCTTCAGATGGACCACTTTGACATGATTGGCCAGAGCTTGTTTGTTATGGGATGAATGATCGCACTGTCGACATTGGAATTGTTTTTCCTTGGTGTGCGTCAGTATATGCTTGTTCCACTCCTGGCGAGTTGTCTTGCCCACACCGCAGTATGGACACACATGATTCTTCACTCCGGCATGACGCAAGAGATGATCCTTGAGTTCGCTGTTTATGTGGAAACGTTTGTTGCAGATGTTGCAGGAGATTGGCTTCTCCTCTCCAGTGTGCTTGTACATATGCTTCTTAAGGGCCGTTGAGCAACGGAACACCTTATCACATTCCGTGCACGGATGATCCTTGGCACGAGAGGTGGCTACTTTGTGCACCCTTTTCAAGTGAAATGTTAATAGAACAGGTCGTGGAAAGGTCATGCCACATCCCTCAAATTTACAAGCGTGCACCGCCGAGAGTTCTGAATGAGCATGATCCATGTGAAGGCGTAGACCTCCAGACGTACTGAAACCCTTCTTACAGGTTTCTACGGTACATTGGAATGGCAGAAGATCGTTGTGATGCTTCATATGTTCGTCATAAAGATTAGTGCTCTTAAACTTCTTATGGCAAATGTGACACTCAATATAATCCGAATCCAATGATGCTTCGCTCTTTGCAGTGCGTTTACGTCTCGATTTCCTCTTTGGTTTCTCTTTGCTCTCATTGTTAGTGACATTCCATTCGAAACTAGAAGAATCATCCTTATCATCTACGTCGGGTTTGCTCTTGGCTTTTGCTGTCGATGCTCTGGTCACACTTCGTAAGCGAGAGAGGGGCACAGCATCTTCAGAGTTGCTGCTGTTTACTTCAAATTCTGGATCGTCATCATTTTCGAAATCACTCTCGCTTGAGGGCTCCTTCTCAACGTCCTCAACTTCTTTGTCCACATCATCCAGCATTTTGAAAACATCTTCAGTCTCCACTATCTCTATTTTAGTATTTAACAGTGGGTCGAAGTTTAAGCGATCCTCTTCTGTGTCCCCATCAACGGGCGCCTCATTGATTACATCAATTTTGTCAACATCCTCTATAACTGGAACAAAGTAGTTGCTCGCGACCATTTCTTGAAACTTTTGCACAGAGTCCACACAAAGCTTTTGAAATCCGTGTAAGTCGTTGAGTCGGGTATGACAAGTGGAGCACAGGTTTTTCGGAAAACCATCGTGCTGCTCCACTGAGAGCGAAGTGCATACACAAAGTTTCTTGGCCAGGCCAGGCACAAGAAAAAGGTCGTACGCCGGATCGTTGTGCAAATGGTTCAAGCATATGCGACATATCGAATGTATGGAATATTCATTCCCTTTATTCATTTTACTTTCGTTGTTTTGTTTCCAAAAAGATTACAAATTGATAATTCAATCAAAACACTATCCGATGTTAAATACTACACAAATGCGTCCATGAATGGAATGAATTGAATCTAATTTGTAATCGATATTCCAGCAGTTAGCTGCGAGTACTCGTGACTTGTTTTGTGTTAGCACTAAGCTTACAACATGTATGTTAGTGGTGTTAGCATAGATGCGATAGTTTTTATTTGTATTCAATTTCTTATTTTAAATAGATAATTATTTGATTTCTTTGGATTCAAATAAGAGCAATTTATTCACATAACAAAATGATGTGAGGTTCTGGATGTTGAAAATATTTCAAAACTGTAATTTAAGAATATTTTAGACTGTTTTGTAAACAATTAACGTTCATACATATACATATAATAAATTTGAAATTTATTTCTGTTATAAGAGGGCTTTCTGCACTTGATAAATTATATTTGAACAAAAATAGCATATTTTCCCAACAAAGAACTTAAAACATACCATATATACGTTACAACTAATATTAAATATGTATATTAAGAATAGTACGTTTACAAACTAATAATATAATACATTAAACCAACGAAACGGTTTATAATGGATCTGCCTTAAGAGCATCCACTCTAATGGCAGTCTCAGCACTTTCTAGCTGAAAACTGTTGTGGGATACTCTTTCGATCAGCTGCTCCTTTTGCAGTTGCTGCAGCTGCTCACAAGCAGCCTCTTGAATCTTCCGCGTTTTGTCCTCTGCCCTCCGTTTGGCTTCGCTCTCCTCGATCTTCTGTGCAAATAATTCTGCAGTTGCTGCAGCCCGTTCTGCTGCCGGATCCTGATACTGCTCATAATTCTTTGGTTGACGCTTATTCAGCTCAATTTTTGGCTTCTGATTTTCTCTTTTCTGAGCTGTAGCCTTCGGAGCCTTTGGTACTTTTGGGGGTCTGGTGTGTGAAATCATGTGCTTTCGCAGTGATGATTCGTGGCTAAAGTGCTTATCGCATAATTTGCAGCCGTACGGTCGCTCACCCGTATGCGTATATTCATGATGTCGCAGATATTGCGCTTTGCCAAAGCGCTTGGGACAAAAGCGACAGGCGAAGTCCTTGATTTTATCATGAATGACCTTATAGTGGAGCTTCATATTGCCAATGTGGTTGAAGCCACGCCCACAGCCTGGGCAAATGTGCTGGCCCTCTTTCTTAGTGAAGTTCACCTGTGGCGACCAGGACGGCACAGAGACTGATGTAATTGGATTCACAGAGGTGCCTGCCAGCTGAGACATATCCACACGCTCAACTCTATGTGAACTTTTTGGCTTGGCAACAGATGCAGCCAAGGGTGGCGCGTCTTGCAGTGCTATAGTCTCCTGGTTTAAATTTATATCATTTTGATCGGTCTCAATGGCTTGGGTTTTAGTTTCTTTGACTTCGCGCTTTTCATGAATCTGCAGATGTTTGGTCAATCTCTTTTCAAAAAGGAAGATTTTCCCACAGATCTTGCACTCGCAGCAATTCTCGCCCGTGTGGAGTCTCTCGTGAACCTTACAGGCGTGCATTTTTCCAAATGTCTTGCCGCAATACTGACAGGCGAAGTTCTTGATCTTCAGGTGAACGACTTTGACATGATTGGCCAGAGCTTGCTTGTTGTGGGACGAGTGATCGCAATGCCGACACTGGAACTTTTTTTCTTTGGTGTGTGTCAATATATGCTTGTTCCATTCCTGGCGGGTTGTCTTCCCTACTCCACAGTAAGGACAAACGTGGTTCTTAACGCCGGCATGTCGCAGGAGATGGTCTCTGAGTTCGCTGTTTATGTGGAATCGTTTGTCGCATATGTTACAGGAAATAGGCAGCTCCTCGCCAGTGTGTTTATACATGTGTTTTTTAAGCGCCGTTGGACAACGAAAGACTTTATCACAATCTGGACAAGGATGGATCGGGTTCTCAGGTTTGCATATGTTGTGAATCTTTTTCAGGTGAAGAGTGAGCATACGCGTTCGGGGAAAAGACTTGTCGCATCCTTCTACGGTGCAGGCGTGTAGTTCGCACAGTTCCAGGTGAGCGTGATCCATATGATGTCGAAGCCCGGCGGCACTCGTAAATCCTTTTCTGCATGTTTCGACAACACATTGGAATGGCATCAACTCGTCGTGATGCTTCATATGCTCATCGTAGGGAATTTCACTTGTGAATTTCTCATAGCATATATGGCAATCGAAAAGAAGTTCCCGCTTAGGCGCAGGATTTCGCTTGGTATTTATTTTCCGCTTGGATAAGCTAGCTGCATCCATGGATTTGGATTCAGCTGCAGCAATATTCCTTTTATTTCCCTTTGTTCCAGATACTTGAACAGTACTGCGTAAGTGAGACAGAGGCATGGTATCGTCAGAGTCACTAATATACGCCACATCCGCATTATCTTGAGTAAATTCGCTTTCACTACAGAAGTCGTCCTGGTGTGGAACATTCGTTTCTTTGTCAACATTTTCTATCATTTTAAAAACATCATCCTCATTCTCAATAACCTCTATTTTGGTATTAAGTAGTGGATCAAAGTTAGTGCGGTCCTCGTCTTCAATCGGTACGTCCATATCCTGTGGCACATCGATGTCCTTATCCTGTAGGGCATCATTTACTACACAAATATTGTCTGCAGAGTCAGTAAAGCGATTGTTGTCCAGCATATCGTTTAACTTTGCAGCAGAGTCTACGCATTGTGTCTGAAAATGATGTAAATCGTTTAACCGGGTGTAGCAAGATGTGCAAATGTTTCTGGGAAAACCATCCTGTTGCTCCACCGAGAGCGAAGTGCACACACATAACTTCTTGGCCAGACCTGGAACCAGAAACAGATCGTAAGCCGCAACATGCTCCAATGCTGACAAGCAAGTGCGACAAATTGCATATATGGAGATTTGGTTGCCCTCATCCATATTGGGTGCGCAATTTATTTCTAAGCCTGCTCCTGGTCGTTTTTTTCCATTGACTTTCCAGATACGAACTATGGACTAGCGGTAGTATTAAGTATCGAGTACTTAACGAGTACTCGTGTACGTGTTCCAAACAAAGCTCATCACTATAATTGACTGCACTTCATGCATGTATGAGTGCGCCTTGAATGTGTGTGTACACAAATAAGGGAGTATGTAAATATTGGGTTATTAGGCAGACAATATACCCTATACACATGCATATATATGTGTATGTATATCACATGAAATGAAACGCTATTAAATATGTCATATGAATTTCGTTATTCTAATTAAGCAATAGATGCTATGCAAAACATAGACAACAAAAATATTTAAGTATTTATAAATGTATGGTAAAATTAATATTGTGGTAGAATACGTTGAGTTACTGTGGGCATGTCACAATAAGCAATTATGGAGCAATTCGAGGGTATACATAGATCATTGAAGTACTTATAAACTGAGGAGCTGTAAAAAATTATAGCTATATGTAAAATATTGCTGGCTTTCGCAAGTGTCTCTCATCCGCGTCCTCTTCCTCGTCCTCATCCGATTTACACGTGATCTATTTTCAACGCATCCACGGTGAGACCCTCGGCCTGAGCCTTTTGTGCATAGTAGCCGTCGTAGGATGTGGTCGCCTTCTCAATCTCCTGCTGCTTCTGTAACTTGTTTAGCTGCTCACAAGCAGCCTCCTGGATTTTCCGCCTCTCTATGTCTGCTTTGCGCTTGGCCTCGTTCTCCTCAATCTGATGAGCAAGCAGCTCGGCTGTAGCAGCAGCTCGCTCAGCGGCTGGATCCTGGTACTGATCGTAGTTCCTAGGCTCGCGGTCAATCTCTCGCGGCTCAATCTTATGGAAGGCGGGCGGCTGGACAGTTGTGTCCTTCTCTGGATATACGCGCCTGTTGGGCTTGTCGTGTGTCTTAAGATGCTTCTTCAGAGCCGTCTCCTGCCGGAAGTGTTTGCCGCAAATCTTGCACTCAAACGGCTTTTCGCCGGTGTGAATCCATTCGTGATGCCGCAAGATCTGGGCCTTCGAGAAGCGCTTGGGACAGAAGCGACAGGCAAAATCTTTCACCTTCTCGTGGATGATCTTGTAGTGGAGTTTCATGTTGCCAATATTGTTGAAGCCTCGTCCACAGCCAGGGCAGATGTGCTGGCCCTCCTTCTTGGTGAAGTTGACTTGTGGCGACCAGGACGGCACCGACACTGATGGTATGGGATTAACAGCGGTGCCCGCCAACTGAGATATGTCCACCCGCTGAACGCGCCGTGAGTTTTTAGGTTTAACTTCGCCTGATTCCGTTGCGGCTACGCCGCCACACGCCTTCAGCAGATCGTCTGTCACATTTGGTGGCATCATTCCGTCGGGCTGCAAATGGCCGGGCATTTGGACACCTGGCAGCGGAATGTTGAGCGGACGGTGCGTTTCCATTGGCGGCAGATCGCGTTTCTCGTGCGTCTTCAAATGCTTCGTTAAACTCTTCTCGCAGAGGAAGACCTTGCCGCAGATCTTGCACTCGCAGCACTTCTCGCCCGTGTGCGTTCGCTCATGCACTTTGCAGGCGTGCGACTTGCCAAAGGTCTTGCCACAGTACTGGCAGGCGAAGTTCTTGATCTTCATGTGGACCACCTTGACGTGGTTGGACAGAGCCTGTTTGTTGTGGGAGGCGTGATCGCATTGCCGACACTTGAACTTCTTCTCCTTGGTGTGCGTCAGAATGTGGGCGTTCCATTCCTGGCGTGTGGTCTTGCCCACGCCGCAGTAGGGGCAGACGTGGTTCTTGATGCCAGCATGCCGCATCAAGTGATCCCTGAGTGCGCTGTTGATCACAAAGCGCTTGCCGCATATGTTGCATGGATATGGAAGCTCCTCGCCCGTGTGCTTGTACATGTGCTTCTTGAGCGCCGTCGGGCAACGGAACACGGTGTTGCACTCGGTGCAGGGGAAGTCGCGCAATGGTGCCGCCGACTTGGAAATATTGTGCGCCTTCTTCATATGAAAGGTGAGCAGACGTATGCGTGGGAATGTCTTGCCGCAGCCCTCAAAGCTGCAGGCGTGCACCTCGGAGAGTTCAGTGTGGGCGTGGTCCACATGTATGCGCAGTCCGTTGGCGGTGGTGAAGCCCTTCTTGCAGGACTCAACCTTGCATTGGAATGGCAAAAGATCGTTGTGGTACTTCATGTGCTCCTCATAGCGAATTGCCTTCTTAAACTTCTGGTGGCAAATGTGGCAGTCGATGATGCGATGCAGATGCCGTTCGGCAGCAGGAATGCGCTTGCGTTTTGGCTTCTCTTTGGAGCCGTGCCGTGAGTTAGGATCCCCGTCATCCTCATAGTCGTCGTCTGAGCTGGAAGAGGAGCTGAAATCAACGTCGTCCTCGGCTTCTGCGGGCGCTTTCTTAGTTTTAGGTTTAGACTTAGCTGCTCTGGTGCTTTTGGCTTTGCCTCGCATGCGCTGTGCTAGGGGAATGTCGTCGTCGCTGCTGTTTGGCTCAAAGTCGACGTCTAGATCGTTGTCGTTGCCGCTTTCGATGGAAGACGAGTCCTCGTTGAACATGTTTACTGTGATGGGTTCTTTGATATCCCGTTTATCTTCTTTAACTTCCTTTTCGACCTCTTCGGCCTCCTTGTCCACATCCTCAAGCATCTTGAAAACATCCTCTTCGTTTTCAATTAGCTCCATTTTGTGGTTCAACAGTGGATCAAAATTAATGTGATCATCGTCCTCGGGCAAGTCGTTTGCTGACACGCAAGGATCCAGGGCATCGAAATTCGATTGACAAGTGAAGGCGTTGCTGGCGACCATATCCTGAAACTTTTGCACCGAGTCCACACATAGTTTTTGAAAATCGTGCATATCGTTGAGCCGCGCGTAGCAATTGGTGCACAGGTTCTTCGGAAAGCCATCGTTCTGCTCCACAGACAGAGAGGTGCACAGACATAGCTTTTTAGCTAGGCCTGGCACCAGATACAAATCGTAGGCAGCATCGTTCTGCAGGAGATTTAGGCATATGCGACACAGCGTGTGTATGGAGTATGTCCTCGCCACGTCCATCGTAATTGATTCAATTGATGGGGTTTTTTCTTAATGTTCACAAAGTCTTGGCTTTTCGGTTGATTCCAGCAACAAAAAAAAATAATATTGACACGAAAAAAATTGGTATACTCGTCAGCCAACTAGAACGAGTACGAGTATCGGTTACTGAAGCATCTACTTATATATATATGCACAAATCATCGATATTTCGAAGGCGTGCATGCCCACGCTGTATATCGATGTTGTTGTATGGTTCATCTTCGTATTTGCACATCACTACAAACGCTTTAAATACTTGTGCAAATCAAATTGGATATTGTTATTCCCTTCGAATTTGAAATTTCCTGGAATGAGTACAAACACACCGTACTCTGTTAATTCAATATGCCGAGTTTGCCTAGAATATATAGATAACACAGTGTATGACCTATTCCTATTGCCAGATCTTGCAAAGCGTTTCACAGTATGCACGTCCTTGCTGTTGGATCCCCAAGATGGTTATCCCAGGAATCTTTGTTATAACTGTTATGCCAGAGTAAACGATCTCCATGAATTTCAGAACCTTTGTGTTTCTTCGGTGCAGCGCTTTAAGGAAATGGTAGCCAGCAAACTAATTGTAAATACGAACACAATTGATATATTTGAGCCACTGCCGGTATCCAGCAACGAGGACGAGCTCTTGGCCAAGGATGAGCAGACAAGCAATGAATACGATCCGTTAAGCCATAAGTTTGAGTTGATTGATAATGAAGAAGATGTATTTAAGATTATTGAGAATGTGGACAAGGACGCCGAAGATATAACTGATCCAAAACATATCTTAAGTGACTGCTCATCCGAGTGCAGCCTCAGTGACGACGATGTACCTCTAGCCCACCGCCTACTCAATCAGAAGAGCGAAGACGAGAGTGAGGCAACGTGCGAGAGAATGAGCAATTGCAAGCCAAAACGAAGGCGTGTTCCTACCCACGAGCGACATCTCCGTCGTATCATTACCTGCCACATTTGCCAGCAGAAATTCAAGAAGCAAGTCAATTACGATGAGCACATGAAACACCACAACGAACTCTTGCCCTTCCAGTGCCATGTGGAGCAGTGTCAGAAGGGCTTCACCACAGCTGCCGCATTGCGTCTGCACGTGGACTATGCTCACACGAAAAGTGCAGCTGAGATTCCTTGCACCGTGGAGGGCTGTAAGCTGGTGTTTCCACGAATGCGACTGCTGACAATTCACCTGAAGAAGGTGCACAATGTGGCGCGGTTAACAGTGCCACGGGCGGAGCAGTCCTGCAGGGAGTGTGGGATGCAATTCCGATGCCCGATGGCCCTCAAGAAGCACTTATACAAGCACACCGGCCAGCAGCTGCCCTATCCGTGCAATATTTGCGGCAAGGGCTTTCACATCAACAGCGCTCTCAAGAATCATCTGTTGCGACACGCCGGCATCAAGAACCACATATGTCCCTATTGTGGTGTGGGCAAAACCACCCGGCAGGAGTGGAGCAAACACATTCTCACCCACACCCAAGAGAAGATGTTCAAGTGCCAGATATGTGACCATGCGACACACACGAAGCGGGCGCTGGACAACCATGTCAAGATCGTGCACGAAAAGATCAGGAATTACGCGTGCCAGTACTGTGGCAAAACCTTTGGCAAGTCGCATGCATGCAAAATTCACGAGATGACGCACACGGGCGAGAAGCGCTGTGAGTGCAAGGTGTGTGGCAAGAAATTCCTGTACACCGAGAGCCTAACCAAGCACCTGAAGATACACGAGAAGAGTGTGGACCGAGCCATCGAGACGTATCGGCAGCGACAGGGAGAACTCAGCAGCTCGACAGCTGAGCAGCGATGCAGTGAACCTCAGAGCAAAGACGACGACAATGCAGCCGATCAACTATTGAAGGTCTGTGCCGAATCAGTGGCAACCATTCCCCGAGACCCGAGGCGTGTTGAGCGCGTGGACATCTCGCAGCTGGCAGGCACAGTAGTGATTCCCATACCCTCCGTCCTGGTGCCCTCCAATACGCCAACGCGCATCAATTTTGTGCAGAAGGAGGGCATGCACTTCTGTCCGGGCTGCAATCAGGGCTTCAACTACTTAGGCAATATGAAGCGGCATTACAAGAGCGTCCATGAGAAGGTGAAGGACTTCGAGTGTCGCTTCTGCGCACGTCGTTTCGCCGACTCAAAGTCGCTCAAGCAGCACGAGTGGATACACACTGGCGAAAAGCCATATGTCTGCAAGACCTGCGACACACATTTCAGACAGGAGGCAGCGCTAATACGCCATCAAAAGGTGCACGAGCGGAAGCCATTGAAGCCGACCACAAAACGTCCCAAGAGAATTACAGAAAAGTTTCGGCAAAAGGAATTGCAAAGATGCGAGAAGCGCCGCAAGGTCGAGGCACAGCGTCAGAAGATCGCCGAGGTAGCCAAGAAAGAGTTACAGGAGTTGGCCAAGCAGCGAGAGCTGGAGAAGCAACAAAATACCTACGAACAGTATAAAGCGGCGGCTGCTGCAGCTGCCGAAAAGCCTCGAGCACCAGACGAAGTCGATCAGCCCAGCTGAGAAGCTGGTTATCGTTGGTTAATATTTAACTGCTAGTTAAGATTACAATATATATTTGTACATAAATGAAAACTGCAATTTCTTGTAAGTTTTTCAATTTTTTTTGCTTTTACTTTTTCTTGCTTGTTATTTTTATGAGATGTGTTTTTTTAATGTGTTTTGTGATTTGGCCAACTCCTGCGAGCTCCAAGCTGAATAGTTTTCCTGAATGCCCTATGGCGTCGGCATGATACGTGATGATGAATGATGATGATAATGATGTTTTATGTTGATATAAAATATGATAGAAAAACTTTCAAAAATTTCTAGCAAAGCAGTTTTTGAGCATTGGTAAAATTGGAAAAAAGTTCAATGAACCCGGTTGATGATCTGCAGCTGCATGGTCTTAAGGTGCTTCCGGCGTTTTCAAATTGTATTTGGACTTGATGTTGTTGAGCTCCTCCTGCTTCTTGTCCACATCCACGCGCTTGAAGGCCTTGTTCGACTGGTAATAGAGGACGACGAGGTAGCGATTGCACACGTTGAAGCCGGACAGATGGTCGCATGCATTTTTGGCATCGAAAATGTCTTCGTAGACGACGAACGCAGTGCCGCGTGTCTCCGGCGTATTGCCACTGCAAGTGTTGTTAATTAATTGATTCATTACTCACTTTAATTAATTTGCTTGCAATTTACTCACACGCGTATTTGACGAATTGCACCAAATTTACCGAAAATATCGTACATTTCGTCCGATGTGATTTTATATGGCAAATTGCGCACATACAGCAGCCGATTCACCTCCGGCGGCAGCCGTATCTGTAAGAATTATTAATTTATATATTGTATCTCAATTATTGCTTTGTGTCTGCGGTCCGGTCCACACTCACGTTGTTGCGCTTGTTCATGTCTGGTCGCTGCTGGTCTTGAAATGCGACTGGCAGCAGAAAAACTTTCACTTAATCGTCTTGGCTTGGGTCTGCTGCTTGTTGACCTCGGGATGAATGTCCTGAAACGTGGTCCTTTGTTTAAAATTTATTGGCCTGTCTGTCTGGCCTCAAACCCAAACAAATAGTGATTAAATTATGTTAAGAAGTTACATCGTGTTAGTTAACAGTGCTTATGACTGTTATTAACAGAGGACCCCAATCTTATTAACATGTTTGTATTTCATTATTTTCTTTAGGATTTTTATCTTTCTTTGTATATTTTTAAAAATACTAACATATATATCAAATATTATAATACTCAAGGCAAACGTAGAAAACTATGCTTTATATATATATATATATATATAAACTATCTTATACAGCTGTCACCGTTACTTTAACATTTCATTCACAATATATAAACGCTACAGAACTTCTTATCGGTATCGATGCGAATGTAACCCTAATTACTCTTAGTCAATAAGTTGGTCACACTTAAACACCACAAAAATTTCATCTGGCAGAAAAGTGAAAAAGAGAAAATTAAGGGGTTTATCAAGTGTACCCAGCGAAATTAGTTTTAATTCACACCCAACACTATTGAAGGTAAGTTCTAATTGGTGAATTAATGCTAAATAAAGTACAAAGCTCGGCAGCTGTCAACGACTACAAAGAACATGGCGGCAGCGAGCAAGCCTAAGTAGTTATTACATTATGTGTGTTTTTTCACGCTGTCTGTATAACTGAGCATGTGTGCGTGCAAGAGTGACTGCCTGCATATATGTGTGTGTGTATATATGTATTCGTGTGTGTGAGAGTGTATGAGTGTAGAGAGATGGCCTCGGACAAAGTTCCTCGTACTACCCTTTAAGAGGGCGTTCAACTCGCTTAGAATGGGTGGGGTTGATTTAGACGGTATATCTAATTAAATTTGCACGTCGCAACAGCATCTCACATAAACAGCATCAAAATGACGTGGGAACCGCAGGCAGAAGGTCTTCAGCAGATCATAGCGATCTTAAAAGAATCTCAGTCACCGGATACAGCGACTCAAATGGCAGTTCAAATCGTAAGCCAATTCAATATATACAATTAATTAAATAAACGAGGCCTCGAGTAACTTGAATATGTTTTCATTAGAAATTGGAGGACTTCAATCGATATCCAGACTTCAACAATTATTTAATATATGTGCTGACCAAACTAAATACGGAAGACGAACCCACGCGGTCACTAAGCGGCCTAATACTAAAGAATAATATTCGCATGCACGGCAGCAACTTGCAGCCGGAGATTGTTGAATACATCAAACACGAATGCCTTCAAGCCGTGGGCGATGCTTCGCCGCTGATACGCGCTACCGTCGGCATTCTAATCACTACGATAGCCAGCAATGGAGGCTTGCAAAATTGGCCGCAGCTGTTGCCCTCTCTATGCGACATGCTCGATAACCAGGACTATAATGTGTGCGAGGGTGCGTTTAGTGCGTTGCAAAAGATCTGCGAGGATTCGGCTGAAATCTTAGACTCGGCTACGCTAAATAGGCCGCTGAACATTATGATACCCAAATTCTTGCAGTACTTTAAACACAATAGCCCCAAGATACGCTCCCATGCGATTGCCTGCATCAATCAGTTCATTATTAACCGATCTCAGGCGCTGATGCTGCACATTGATGCGTTCATTGAGAATCTATTCAATCTGTCGTCTGACGAGGATCATGAGGTGCGCAAGAATGTCTGCCATGGTCTAGTAATGCTGCTCGAGGTGCGAATGGACAGGCTAATGCCTCACATGTCGCAGATCATTGAGGTAAGTAATTAGGATAATGGATACCTCATTCCTTATATGTTATATTATTTTTTCTTTTATGTTTCCTTAGTATATGCTGCTGCGCACACAGGACTCTGATGAGGGCGTTGCCCTGGAAGCTTCAGAGTTTTGGTTGTCGCTGGCGGAACAAAGTATTTGCAAGGACGTGCTAGCGCCGTATTTGCCGCAGCTTGCGCCTGTTTTGGTACGTGGCATGAGGTACTCGGAGATCGACATCATATTGCTCAAGGGCAATATAGAGGAGGATGATATGGAGCCGGATCGCGAGGAGGATATACGTCCTCGCTTTCACAAATCACGCACGCACACCATCAAGAGTGGCGAGGTCAATCAGGCATCAGGTGGCGAGGATGATGAGGATGAATTCGATGATGGCTTAGACGATGATAGTTCGCTATCTGAATGGAATTTGCGCAAGTGCAGTGCGGCCGCTTTGGATGTGTTGGCGAATGTATTTCGGGAGGACTGTCTGCCTATTGTGTTACCCATACTGAAGGACACGCTGTTTCATCAAGAGTGGGTCGTCAAGGAGAGCGGAGTACTTGCTCTGGGCGCCATAGCCGAAGGCTGCATGCAAGGCATGATCCAACATTTGCCCGAATTGATACCATATCTGATTAGCTGCTTGTCCGACAAGAAGGCGCTCGTGAGGTCTATCACCTGTTGGACTCTGTCCCGCTATGCCAATTGGGTAGTCAATCAACCACATGATCAATACCTAAAGCCATTGATGGAGGAGCTCCTGAAGCGCATACTGGATTCAAACAAACGAGTGCAGGAGGCAGCTTGCTCGGCATTTGCCACGCTTGAAGAGGAAGCGTGCACCGAGTTGGTGCCCTATTTAGAGTATATACTTAAGACGCTTGTTTTCGCCTTTTCTAAATATCAGCACAAGAATTTATTGATCCTGTATGATGCGGTTGGCACGTTGGCCGACTCTGTCGGTCATCATTTGAACAAACCACAATATATTGATATATTAATGCCGCCACTAATTGACAAATGGAATTTGCTTAAAGACGATGACAAAGATTTATTCCCATTGCTCGAATGCCTGTCCAGCATTGCAACTGCGCTGCAATCGGGTTTTTTGCCCTATTGTGATCCCGTTTATAGGAGATGTATATCGCTAATTGAGCAGACAATTAATCAGGAAATGGTATGTGATCAACCCAATTTATTTTTGGAATATTAATATTAATATTAATGAACATGTATAATATCTATTTTGCAGTTGTGCAAACAGAACCCAGGATTCGATCACCCCGACAAGGAGCGTATGATTGTGGCGCTGGACTTACTCTCAGGCCTCGCGGAGGGCTTGGATCGACACATAGAGACACTGGTAGCCAATAGTAACATAATGCATTTGCTTTATCAATGCATGCAGGACATTCTGCCGGAGGTGATTGTGTTTATTTGTAGCTTGTACCCATTGCTGAATTCATGTTGTTGATTTTTGTGCAGGTGCGCCAATCTTCATTTGCACTGCTCGGTGATTTGACCAAGGCGTGTTTCCCCCATGTGCATCCGTTTATGGCCGAGTTCTTTCCCATTTTGGGCCAAAATCTAAATCCAGATTTTATATCGGTGTGCAACAATGCAACATGGGCTATTGGAGAAATATGCATGAAATTGGGTAGGTATATTATATGAAATAAAGCTATTTGTATTATATATGAATTGCGTTGGTTATTTAGGTGAGGAAACCAAGCAGTACATACATCTTGTACTAACCGACCTATTTATCATCATCAATCGGCCGAATACGCCAAAAACGCTGCTGGAGAATACAGGTGAGTGAATCAAGTCAAGAAATGTGTTTTGTGTATGAAATATATATATATATATATATATATACATATATAAAATTATGTATATATATATATCTAAGCTATATGCAATGTATATGCAAAATATTTGTCTGACCATAAGTATGCGTGCTATCTAAACATTTGTTTTTGGTATCATTTACACGTTGCATGTGACTCATTGTCGACAACTGCAGCAATAAAAGAATAATAATATCAAAAACATACACACTTCATTGTATTGTCGATTTGTCACTGTTGAATGTGCTTAAAACTTATTGTTGTATGTAATTAATTGAATCAATTAAGAACATGCGCGAAATCAAACAATAAATGTAATATAATTTATTCAGTTGATTTATTTATATTTTTCTGTTCTTTTAGCAATAACAATCGGTCGTCTAGGTTATGTGTGCCCAGTTGAAGTGGCTCCTTATTTGCCCGAATTTGTACGACAGTGGTGTGTAACACATTTATCATATATAGTTTCTTATTCTCTTAACCTTATCATTATTATATATCTTATAACTTCTTGCATTTACTTTCCTAACTACATTTTAAATTGTGCTTTACAAGAAAAGAAATTCAGAACACGCAACAGAATATACAACTTTCAGTCAATTTTTCTGATCGATCTGTTGTAATATATAAATTTCTTTTGTGCTGTTCCTTCTATATTTCTTTTCATTCTTTAATATTTTGCTTCCATATATGAGTGTTTGCCTGTGGCATGCTCAGGTACCTCATGTGATATTTTAATCATATCTGTGCATCCTATAACCTAAACAGGTGCACATCGTTGCGTCACATACGAGATAATGACGAAAAAGATTCGGCCTTCCGTGGCATGTGCCACATGATCACCGTGAACCCAGCTGGCGTTGTGCCTGACTTTATATTTTTCTGCGATGCAATCGCCTCATGGGTTAATCCGCCACAGGATCTGCATCAGATGATACAAAAGGTATGTGCCAGAGTACTTTAACCTAATTGAATATTGTTGTCTAATTATATTTATAATTGAACAGATACTACATGGCTTCAAGACACAAGTAGGTGAAGAGAATTGGCGTCGGTTTGTTGAACAATTCCCGCCAACTCTCGCCGAACGTTTGGTAACAATGTACAACATTTAAGACGACCTGGCCCTCAACAACAAACAGTACCACAAACACATACCACACCCATAAGCAACTTATTAACTAGACAATTATGTTTATGTATGCGAATAAGAGTGTCATCGTCTTTAAAGTTAGTGTAAGCACAGTTAGCAGACAAATGTTTAATTAAGTTTATTCGATGCAGGTCGAATAATTCAATTACATTTAATATTTGGAATTTCAACTTATAAAGTCTACAACAAAATCCGAAAACAAAGCAAAAACAAAGAGCAAACTCTAATACAATCTATATATATATATATATATATATATATATATATATATATATTTATATAACCACATATAACACACATATATATACATTTAATCCAAACAGGGATATACATACTATATACAATATCGCTTAATAGGCAATGCAAAAATTAGATGACACTAGTCTAGGATTTTGTTGTATCTGGATATCTGATTTGTCAGTCTGTTTTAAATTTCAAATTCCATTGTATTCATTACATGTAGGATACATTTGTGTTCCGGCGATAAGTAATGGTCCGGAACCAGTGCTATAGATATAGAGAATAGATAACACATAAAACACACACACACTTTCAACCAACCACTTCAACAAAAATAACCAGTTGAATATGCTTAAATACTGTGTTTACTTATCGCTAATTATTGATAATTTTAATTTCATCGTAAGCTAAAAAATGATATTGCAGATCGTCTCGCGTTAACTATAATAGTAATTTATAATCGAATAACTGTATAACGTAAATCAAAGCAACTATCGTCAATGATAACTAATTAAAAAAGGCGTTGGGTTGAATTGTGAAATCGAGATTAAAAATATAAAAGAGGAATCAAAAATATCAGTAAAGGATAAAACACATATTTGATATCAACAAAGACTGATGTAATAATAATAATGAAAATTAAATTAAATAGACTCCGTTCAATGCCATAGACAACATTCATTCATCTTCAGCCGAAAGAATTTCACAACTGGACCCAACACTTTACCTATAAAATCAAATAAAGAAAATTGTTATAAACCAAAAAATTAATCGTCGCGTCTCGGGTATCGGGTATCGGGTATCGGGTATCGGGTTTCGGGTTCTAACGGTTTCGCGTTCGCGTATTATCGTCGCTCGTTCGTTCGCTCGCTCGCTCGTATCGTAAATCGTATCGTATCGTATCGTCGTCGGGTTATAAAATATACAACAAAATACAAAACAAACTAATAAATAATAAGAGTGCAACTGTTACTAATACAAATTTACTTATAATGTATACGACTTGATATTTATATGCAATGCAGTTTAGATGATTTTTGTTGTTTTTTTTTTTTTTTTTTTTAAATTAACTATGTATGAGATTAGATATTCCGTTCGAGATGATATTTATTTTGTGCGATCCTTAGCAAATGTGAGAAAGAAAAAAAAAACAAGAAAAATGTAACAACAAACAAACTAAAAACAAAACCAAGCAACTGATTGACTGATTCAATTTTTAAAGTATTATATAATTTTTTTTGTGTATAGGAGCATATTTAAATATATATTTTGTTGTTGTTTTCTTAGGGCTTTTGCTATAATTTGCATGGACTTGTTTCGGCGCTACCCCCGGTGCGCATTAACTTATAATTTATGATGTATGTACAGAACAAATTTTTAACGATTAGGTGTAAAGTGTACTACTTAACGGAAAACAAAAGTCTTTGAAATCGTCGCGGATCAAAAAACTAAAACCAAAAACAAAAAAAGAGGAAAAGTGGAAGAGGAACTAAAAAATTAAACTAAAACAACTCAAATCAACTCAAAAAGAAAAGTAAATCTAAGTAATAGGTATTAATTAATTAAAGGCAGTTCAGTTCAGTTCAGCGTTAGGCGCGGTTCTGTGATTTTATTTCCTTTTGAAAGAAAACGAGTCAGATGGAAGGGGGAACGTGTGATAATAATATAAATTCGGGTCGTTCGTTCGCGTCGCGTTAAAAACTACAAGAAAAACAAATATATATATAAAACTAACAATACGGGACTTCCGCCCCCGGGTCCCCAATAAAAATGTGAATCAAAGCATATAACTGATAACTGAAAAGGCAAAAGCAAAACTAAAACTAAAACTAAATGAAAAAAATCGTGATTTCGTTGTACCTTAAACCGAATTCATCGCGGAATTTCGGTCGCGTTCGCGTGCGTTTGTATCTCTCTCTCGGGTGATCTTAGTGATTAGCGATTAAGCAGAAAAAAATTAAATTAAATAAAAAGTATAAATTAATTAAAAAGCAACAACTAAACACACACACACACACACACACACACACACACAATATATATAGAGTAGGCATATACAATATATATATTAATATATATTTTTAGTTTTTACAAAAGCTAGTTTGTCATTCAAATCGATAATTTGTTCAAAAGTTAGGTGAAATTAATGAAACCAGAATACGTAGACAATTTTCTATTTGATTTTTTACAATTAAGTTAAAAAAACACTTACACACACACTAGCACACTCAATATATATACATATATAATCAAGCCAATATATTCAATATAAAATATAAATCTATTTTTTGTTTGCGAATTATTTCCTTGCTGTAAAACCCCAAACACTTTCTATGAATACAATTTTACTGAAGACACGTATGTACACTGCATGTATATATATATATATACCAAAATAATGATTGTATAGAATATATGAACAAGTCCTTTACACAATAATGAAATATAAAAGGCATTCGAAGTGGGCGGGACCATGGGACTCCCGGAGGGAGAAAGGAAAACACTTCAAGTTCCATGCTCGCTCTGCTCAGTGCCGATGCTTGTGCATCCAATTCTCTACTTAATGAGACTTGTGTGAAAACTAATCAGACAAGTTGAATAAATATATATGTATAACATAATCGTAAAACCAAATGAGTTTTTCTTGATCGAACCGATCTTCGGAAATTAAGTTGAAATTGATACAAAATATTTATTGAGTGAAAGCAAAGTATAAGATTATTTTGGGTATTACAAAAACTTAAAAAGTTTATGAATATTACGGATTGGCACAAGATTTGACTTATATAAGCTATATATGTACGACGGTCGGCCATGCTGCAAGTCCTTATCTGATAGATCTTCCAGTTCATTAGGCAAACCCCGTCGATATTGTTCGTTTGGTTTGTTCGTTCGTAGTCCTTTTCAGTATTCCAAATGTTATCATTTCTCCACGTTGGCTAACTCGACATATATCAGTAAATCATTTCGTTTATCCTTTATCAGGTAGAGTGTCGTTGAGGGGGGGGGGTTTAGTTCTGTGGGCAAACTCCTTGCCAGATATCACCAAAGACCAGATTTGGCGTTATGGTCACATCCTTCTTATTGACTTGGATGTTCCTGATGCAACCGTTGTAGGTCTTGCGGGTCTTGATGCCCGGTGCCTTGGCGAAGGCATGGTGACCGCCCATAAACAATGGACGGTTTGTCTTGGTGAAGGCTGAACCATCGCTGCCCACACCCGGCTTGGAGCTGATGTAGTCAACGGCAATGGTGATGACAAATTTGGACTTGATGGCCTGCACGTTGCGCCATTTGCTGTCGCAGAAACTGGCATTGTCTGGCAACGTGTAGTTGGTGACAATCGTGTTCTTGGCATCGGACTTGACGGTGAAGAAGAGTGAATTGTTCACCAGCTCCAGAATCATGTACGAATTCTTGCCGTGCACGGAGAACAGCAAGCCGTTCGGATCGCGTGGCCGGAAGTCAAAGTTGATGCTGACGTCGGTGCCCACGATGAAGCGCTCAAAGAGCTTCACATAGCCGCTCGGCTGATGGAAGTAGTAGCCAAGCTCCACTTCCTCGGAGCAGGGCACCACCTGGTGCACAATCGGCTCCGTTTCCAAGCCCAGGCCATTGAACTTGATGTCCTTGATGCAGCCATTGTAATATGACGTGGTATTGCCTCCAAATCCAGTTTGAAGTTTGAGATTCGACTCCAGATATTTGGTAATGCCGCCCACATAGACGGGGAACGTCACCGACAAGATTGGCGGCGTCGTGGCGCGTTCATTGCTCAGCTCCACAGAGCCCGCCTGCTCTACGCCATCTACGCTCAGGCTAATCTTGCGATTGGTGCGCACAAACTGTATGGTGTGCCAGTTGCCATCCAACAGATCCTCCTCGCTGGAAATCTTAGCGGAGACGGTGGCACCAACGCTCACCTGATGGTATACACGTCCGTCCGACATGTAGACCGCTATGAAGTCATCCTTCTCCTGGCCAGCCGCATAGAAGAGCAGGCCATTGGGATAGCTGGTGCGTATGGACAGGCTGATATCGTAGTGCTTGCGCAGCTTGACGGGCAGCGTTCCGAATTCCAGGCGCTGATCCTTGAGCGAATAGAAGCGATAGCCAGCCTGGACAAAGTCTACGTCATAATTGGGATTGATGGGCAACTTGCAGCTGGGATCGCTGGGCTGATTAAGGATGGGTGGCGGTCGCAGTTTGCCAATTGTCTTTGGTGTCGTGGGCGGACCCAACGGTGGCAGCGTCTCCTTATCTATTACTGGCGCCGGTGTGGTGGTCGTTGTTGTTGTTGTTGTTGTCGTTGTTGTGGTTGTTGTCGTTGTAGTTGTTGAAGTTGTTTCTGTTGGGGGAATCATGAACATGTCCACATTATCCGGCTTATATGGTTGCCTAGGCTCTGCTGGCTCCAGTTCATTGGTGCCACTGGGATAATAGGTGGGCAACAAGCTCGGCTCGTAAGCTAAACGATAGGAAGAGAGAAATGAGTCTTTGGAGCAATAGCAGTCACTAGCATTCGTTTACCCAATATGTCCTGGGGACAACCATTGATGTTGCCATTCTTTTTCTCAACGCTGTCTGCAAAGTTGATAATCTCCCCGTTGACGGTGACATCGATGATGCAGCCCACGAAGTAGGCCAATGTGGATATGACGCCCTTGGGTGGCACATAGTTGTCCGGCAGTCCGCCAAAGAATATGTCGCCGCCACTTATCTCAAGAGGTGAGGGCAAGCCCAGCCTGTCGAGGAATAATAAAATCAGTTCAGGTATACGATTAAAAAAGTTTTCATTTACCGTTCATCCTCTTTGTCATCGACGGAGAGTCGCAGCTGGTCGGCATCGTGGTGTACGGTCACTGAGTGATAGTCGCCATCGTCATACTGTTGATTGCCGATGACCAGTTCGCTGCCCATGCTGCGCAGTGTGAGGTAGCCACGATCCAGGGTGAGGCCGATGGTTGAGCTCTGGTCATGATTGGCGGCATAGAAGAGCACGCCATCGGGCTGCCGGGTCTTGAAGCGCAACACCACGTCGAAGTTGTTGATGGACGAGATATTTGCGATGCGCAGGAAGCCGTACTCATGGGGTGGATACGATAGCGTTGTGGAGAACTTGTCCGGGCAGCCCTCAGCCACACCAGTGCCATTTGTGTACTGTGTCAGATCCACCTTCTGGCCAGCTATGCTGACGTCATCGATGCAACCATCAAAGTTTTGTTTGACAATTTCCGAGAAATTGCGAGGTCCCGGATAGCCGCCGAAATACATGCGCTTCAGATTGGGCATGTCCTCCTTACCGCCTGCGGCCGCCCGATCGTGGAATATCAGCACATCGTCTACCTTGAGTAGACCATGGCGACCCTCTCGCTCGGCCACCACCCGATGCCATTGATTGTCGTTGTAGTGTTGCTGACTGCCCGACGACACCAGGCTGTCGCCCAGCTTAAAGCGGAAGAAGATTGCCCCATTGACCATCTCGATGGACATGTAGTGTGTGCCGCGACCATAGAAGAACAGGAGACCGTTGCCGGAATCCTTGGCGGCTTTGAAGCGGAACTGGATACTCGAACGGGTCTTGAAGTTGAACGTCGACGCCTTCAGTTGGACGAATCCGTTGCCATTGAAGCGCAGTCCAGTCACGGGCATTTGCTCTACGAGCAGAACGTCACGTTCTTTAGCGCCCTGCTTGTTCTCCTCGCCATAGACAAAGTTCCAGAGGCCAACGTTCTCGTCGCCGATGCGCAGATCCTCGATGTCGCCGTTGAAGGAGCTGAAGTTGATGTCGTCGGGTGCGATGAAGTCCGAGGGACCCGGATAGCCGCCAACAAAGAGCCGACTGTTGCGATCCACATGCAGCACATTGTTGGCGCCCACCAAAAAGGCGGACTTGGTGTGATCCTTTACTTCCTTGTTCTTCAACTGCTCGCGTATGGTCAGCTTGGCATTGGCGCCCACACGATCGAAGATTGCCTGATACCAATTGCCATCGGCCACGTACTTGTCGCTGGTGATTCGCTCTGGTCCGTTGCCCAAGTCAATGGTCATTATCGGATAGCCATTGAGTATCTCCAGGGCAACGAAGTCGTTGTTCTTCTGACTGGTCTTGTTGTCATTACCCAAGTACATGAGGAAGCCGTTTGGCTCGGTCGTCCTGAAGGCCGTCGATAGCTTTGTCTTGGTGGCCAGCAGTGGCACCTTTTCGGGCGTCTTCAGCTCCAGCACGGTGTTATTCGTAAAGTGGACGCCTACCTTAATGTTGTTAGCTACGCGTCTGGCGGTCTCAATTTGACGCTTCAGATGCTCAATGTCCTGGCCGAGTTTCTGACTCCGCTCGGCCACGTGCTGCTGCTCAATGCCAATGTCATCGACCAGCTGGCCCAATTTGGGCACGGTCGTCTCCACGTTGTCCAGCTGATTGTTGGCCTGCGAGATATCCTTTTTGGTGATGTCCACGTCGCGGCTAATGTTCTGTGCCTTGTCCAGCTCCTTGGGTGTTTGGGCACTGACCGGCTCCAGGATTTTCAGCACATCCTCTAAAATTTCCAAGGCATCGCTAGCATTGCTATTCGAGCTCTTCCACATATCCCGCTGGGTTTCAGCCGGCAACTTCTCGATCAGTATATTGATCTCCTTCAGCTGATCATTGGTGGCGGCATTCAATTTTGAGATTTCCAGCACTTTGCCAGCCGAACCATTGAGACGCGGCTCCAGGTCATCCTGGACCTTGAGCAGCGCTTGACGTGCCTTCTGCAATAGCTCCATAGACTTGACATCAGCATCGCCGGCACGGTCCTCAATGCCATCCGTTTGCTGCGTGGCGTTGCTTGCGGCGAGTTTGGCATCCTGTGCCGATGCCTCGGCCGACTGCACGGCCTCCACAATGTTGGAATAGGCGGTCGCTGCCTGCATAGCTGGCTCCGAGCTGGATGTCATGTCGAAGTATTGAGTAGCCAAATCCTTGGCTCTCAACGTCAAGTCGGCTGCCCGTTCCTCGGCCTGCTGTGTGAGCTCATCCGCCTCCGTATACTGCGACTCGCGTTCCGGCAGATAATTATCAACGTCCATATTGACGGCCCTCAGCTGCTGCAGTGCAGTGCGCAGATCGTCCAGTTTCTTGTCAATGTGGGTCAGTGTGAAGTCACCATTTTTCAAATAGTTAACCGCTTCCTTGATGTTATTCTCCGCCTCCTGCTCCTGCTCGGAGACCGTATCGAACTTGGAATTGTCATAGGCCTGCTTGTTCAATGCATTCAAGCGCTCCACGTCGGTGGACTGACTCTGGGATTGCTCGCTCCAGTTGAAGAGATCCTCCAGTTTATCGCTGAATTCGCCAATATCATCCTTCAAGGCGATGAGACTTTTGTTCTGCTTCTTGATGGGATCGACTAGCAAGTCCACCTCGTCGTACTGCTGGCGCGCCTTCTTCAGCACCAACTCATTGGGCTGCACTTCGATGGTGGTGTCATTGATTTGGTTGAGCAAGTTCTGGGCCTGTTCCAAGGCGGCATCAATTTTGCTGCTAGCCGTAGCCTCCATATTCTCCGACAGAGACTCGACGGCGTCAATGGCATCTTTAGCGTGCTGAACGCTGCCCAGCGCCTCCTTATGCACGGCGGACACGTTGCTCAGCAAAACGCCAGATCTGAGGCGAATGTCCACGGCATTGCCGAGGGTTTGATTGACCTGCTTGGCATAGGCCTTGCTGGCCGCCTCCAGTTCGCTATTGAGCTTTTGCGACGGAGACAAGTTCACGGTGGTTGGATCCAGTGCGTGCACCTTGGGTGCCAGCTCATCAGCCAGGTCGTCGTAGTAGTTCAGCTTCTGGCTGGTAAAGAAGGCCATGCTGACAGTTTCGAAGTCCTGCAGGACACCATCGATCTGATAGCGCATCTTGTCGGTCAGGTCGAGGAGAGCATGGTGACAGTTGTTGCACTCCATGCAGCCATCCTCAGTGAGTACCCAGCGATTGGGGCACGCCTCACAGCGATCTCCAATCACACCGGGCAAGCAGACGCACTGACCAGTATGCGGATTGCAGCCGGTGCCGGAACGAGAATAGCCCTGATTGCAGTTGCAGGGCGTGCAGCCCTCCTTCTCATAATTCCAGTGATCCACGGAGCAACGATCGCATTGGCGACCCGTGACGCCCGGTTTGCACAGGCCTGAAATGATCGGGAGAGATTGAACGAGGTAAACTAGATATTATGTTTAAGGTTAATATTTACAGTGTCCAGTGTGTTCGTTGCATTGGGTCGAGTTGGAGGCAGGTCCGCAGTCGCAGGCGCGGCAGCCAATGCCGGAATCGAAGCCGTAGTGATCTGGTTTGCAGCGATCGCAGCGCTCGCCAATGACATTCTCGTGGCACTTGCATTTGCCCACGAATGGATCACACTCCAGGGTGCCCAGCTCGTCGCAGTCACAGCTCTGGCAGTTCTTTAGCTGCACTGCATCGCCGTAGAAGCCGGGAGCGCACAGATTACAAGCCATGCCCGAGGTATTGTTCAGACAGCGCAGACATTCGCCTGTCCGTGTGTCGCAGGCACCTGGCTCACTTGGATTTATATTGCCGGAGCACTCGCAGGGCTTGCACACATCACCCGGCACTTCGGGTAAGCCATAGAAGCCATTGGCACAGCTCTCGCAGCGTGCGCCCGTGTACCCGGTCAGGCACTCGCAATGGATCTCGTTGCCCGACTCCGAAATCTCACAGCCAGAGGCAAAGTTGTTGGAATCGAAGGGCAGTGGGCAGGCGCATATCATGCAGTCGTGTGGCGAGCCATTGGTGGCATTGCCGTAATAGCCAGCCACGCATTGCTCGCAGTGATCGCCACGCGTCGAGTGCTGACAGTCCTTGCAGATGCCAGTGGCGCAGTCGCAGGTATCGGCATGGCCGTTGCAGTCGCAGGGCACGCAGTAGCCGCCATAGGGTCCATTCTCCACACGATGGTAGCCGGGAGCACAGTCCTCGCACGAGTGGCCGGTATAGCCGGGCGGGCACTGGCACTGCTCCACGGCCAGGAACTGATATTCACCCGTGCCATCGGCATCTTCATCGGCCAGCGTCAAATAGACATCCGAAAGCTGTGTGTTAAGTGTTTGCTCCCAGTAGTTGGCCCGAATGAAGATCATTCTGAGGTCACGCAAGGCCATCATAAAGTCAGCACGGCTAACAGACTTGCCCGTCTGCGTCTGGAAGTTCGTCTCCACCATTTGCAATCGATTCTTGAAGGGCAAGTTGCTGCTGGGCTGTTCGTAGCTCTGATGCACCAGCACATGATCCTTGCTAAGCAATATGACGTCTGGTGCGACAATGGCCTTGCCCACAAAGCCCGACGTGAAGTAGAGCGTATAGGCAAGATCTCCGCCGTATGCTGATATGTGACTATTCTGGTTGAGCAGATAGTCCAGAACGCCAAAGTATGCAACGCGCTGATCGTTCGGCTCCCTGTAGGAGAAGTCCGCTTGCAGTGTGGTCTCGTTGACAACCAGGTCCTCCTGTGACACGTCCCAAATCTCAAACTCAATGCTCCTGTTGGTGAAGTCAGCCGAGTTGATCGTCCTGTGGCGCATCAGGCTGACATTGTAGACGCGCAGGTAGGCGCTGGTGCACCGCGATGTCTTGCCGAAGCAGAAGCATGTGGTGCAACCGTCCGGATTGCTGTCCTGCAAATTGTATGTGCCATCCACGCACTGATCACAGTCGCGTCCCACCACATTCTTCTTGCAGAAGCAGCTGCCATCGATCTTGTCGCACACCTCCAGCTCGGTGCCCGGCGTATGGCAGCTGCACTGGCTACAGCGTGGGAACTCGTAGAAGCCATTGGCACAGCTATCGCAGGCGCGTCCCACGATGTTGTCGCGACACTGACAGGAGCCATTGAACATGTCGCACTGGTGATTGCCATGCGCTATGCCCAAGTAGTTGCAGTTGCAACTCTCGCAGCCAATTACCTGATGGAAGCCGTAAGTGTTCTCCGCGCATCTAAAACATGGCAATCCCATGAGTTCAGAACTAGGATTATATGTGACTTTACTTACTTGTCGCACAGCACGCCAATCACATTTGGTGGGCACATGCACTCGCCTGTAGTTGGCTCACACATGGCAGAGCTGGGGCAATCGCACATTTTACAGTCGGGAAAGCCTGAAAGGAAGAATGATTTTTAAGTAATGTGTCTAGTTCGGACTACCTCTTCCTGTTACCGTAATAGCCTGTGCGACAGGCCGTGCACTGACGTCCTATGACATTCTTGCGGCACTGGCACTGTCCGCCAAATGGATGACACTCGAAGCTGGTCGAACCGGCATAGTCACAGTTGCAGGGCAACGCGCCGCTGTTGTAGTCCGCGGTCAGTGAGAAGACGGCATTCTGGCAGAATTTGCTGGCGTTGTGTGTGATGTGGAAATGATCGTGGCCGCAATTTTTGATGAACTCCTTGGTCTGATCGAATGTCTCCTCCACCAATAGATCGTCATTGTATTGATCCACGGGCACCACCACCAAATAGTCCAGCCAAACTCCCTGAGCGCGCGAGTTCTGTGTGATATGGACAATATAGGATTAAAAGAGTTCCAATTGGGCTCAACCTCGGCAGCTCACCGTCAGAGTAAACTTGAAATCATCTTCAATATCGAACCACCAGTCGTCGCCAGTGGGTCGAATGACACCACGGCAACCGGAGCTGGATGGGCAATGCTGAATATCGAACTTGCCGTCGTATTGGTTCTTGCCGGCGGTCAGTGTATAGAGCACCTGATACTTGGGATGATTGGGCTGATAGTACTTGACCAAAATGACATAGCGATGCGGTTCCGACACCTTGGACTCAATCACAATTGTGCCCTCCTCTCGGCTGTCCAGGTGCACCAACTTCACCCGCTCATCGAAGGCGGCATAGGGCGGTTTGTTGGTGGCTACGCGATCCTCGTGATCAGTTTCGAATTCGATCTTCTTCGAGTCGGGCACTGATCGGAATTTCGGCGTGGCGCAGACCTTGTTGTGAATAACACAAACCGGACTTGGATTGATGTAGTCAATGGACCACTGGTCGACTGGTATGGCCGTTACGGAAATAATGGGCACGCGGTAGACATCTTCAATATCCGCCTGAAAAATCAAATTGGTTTATCTATAAGAAATTATTGACCCGATCTTCTCTGGAAATACTGACAAATATGGTAACTGGCTGCAGCTCTTCCTTGTTGATATAGAAGGCCTTTTCGCGTCCGTCGTCGTTGATAGGCGTGCGGCAGACCGTGGAGTAAAGACACGGGTACAGATAGACCGAGGATTGAGAGTCGGGATCATTACCCAGCCTGAGGTTCACATCGTAGGGCACTGCATAGTTCCTTTCGCTGATGTAATCGATGACGAATATATAGCGTCCGCTGCGCGGCACATCTACAATATAGTTGAGCTCCTTCTGGGTGTTACTCAGCACTGGGATCTCGCCCACATGGCTGACAATCTCCAAATGCTCAGCATCGCCGTAAACCTCGGTGGGATTTGTCGGTTTATCATTGGCGCCAATAATGAAAGGTTTTGATGCCGGCTCGAAGACATCGACAGAGGCGTATTTGTAATGGCGACAGAGCTCCATGTTGCCCAGCTCACAAGGATTGGCAATGTGACGGGTCAATATGGATGCCTCATAGTAAGCAGCGGGCAGGAGCACAAAATAGTCAAGCATTACATTCTTGTTGGCCTTGGTGGTGAAGTTGTAGCGTCCAGGATCGAGTACCACAGCCGAAGGCTTATTGCCCTTAGGTCCAGAGACGGTGACAAACTCTGGCTCCGTAGTTGGGCGCAGCAGAACCTTGACGCTGTAGGGATAGAAATTGTTAAAAAAAAATAATCTTTATTCAAGTTAGGCTGGACTCACTTTTGGTCGACCTCCAGCGGATTCTCGGACTGAATGAGTATGCTCGCCGTCACGTTCTTCTCGTTGGGGTTCACGTAGCGTATGACAACACGATACACCGAGGACTTGACCACAGTCAGCTCGTTACGCACCTGGTTCTGAATGTCATTGAACACGGCGTAGCCTTTGCTGCTGAAGTCCGGGAAGACCTGATCGTCCGACTGGTACCGCACCTGCGTGCCCGATGGCTGTTGACCGTCCTCGTACTCATACTGGAACTGATGCAGGGTGGGAAAGTAGTGAGTGGTCAGTGGTTGGGTGCAGGCGCGACCCGTGACACGCGGATGACATTTGCACTGGCCGCTGATCTTGTCGCATTCGCTCTTCCAGGAGCCGCCTACATCACAGCTGCAGTCTTTGCAGCCAAACAGCGAGGAGCCGTCCAGGTCGAAGGTGCCGTCCTTGCATTCGCGGCACTGCCGGCCCATGGTGTGGGGCTTGCAGTGGCAGTTGCCCGACTTGGAGGCACAAGTGTCCAGGCCCGAAACGGTACCATCAATGAAGCAGTCGCACTCCTGACAGCCCTCCGGATTGCTTACGGTTAGGTTCCAATAGAGCGGCTTGCACTCATTGCAAATTCTGCCCGTCACGCGCTCCTTGCACTTGCACAGCTCGCCCACGGGCACTGAGCCGCAGCCAGCAAATTGATCAATGACGCCCGCAGGATCACAGTTGCAGCCCTCGCAGGCGGGGAAGTTGTAGAAGGACTCCTTGCATCTCTCGCACTGACGACCATCAAAATTAGGCTTACTGTGGATGGAGAGAGGATTAGAATATATTTCCAGGATATATAATATGGAGCATACCAGAAACAGCCATCCTCATTGCAGGTGACGCCCTCCGACCCATGTTCATCGCAATTGCAAGCTGTAATAAAATGTGATTTAGATTTTCCCTAAGACACTCTTTGCGAGGATCACTTACGCAAGCACTCCGGATAGTTGTAGTAGCCCGCGCTGCACATGTTGCACAGCTTGCCGGAGTAGTTGATCAGGCAGTTGCACTTGCCGGTATTGTCGCAGGTGTTCGCCGAACTGCCAGTGGTGGAGCAGTTGCAGGGCTGGCACGATGGATAGTTGAAGTAGCCGGGCAGGCAGCGATCGCAGCGCGGTCCACCAAAGCCTTCACGACAAATGCATTGTCCGGATTCCTTGTTACAGATTTCCGACTCGGTTCCCTCATGGTCACAGTCGCAGTCTATAAAGCGGAATATAGACTTAGAAAAGGAAATCGCTTAGTCTGAAATCCTTTTGCTTACAGGAGCAGGTGGGTTCGTTGTAGTAGCCATCCTTGCAGCGCTCGCACTGTGAGCCGCCCCAGTTGCTCAGGCAGGTGCAATTGCCGGAGATGATATCGCAGTCGTTGTTGATGGAGCCCAGCTTGTTGCACTGACAGGCCTTGCACTCGGGAAAACCGTAATACGATTCGGCGCACTCCTTGCACAGGGCGCCGGCAAAGTTTGTCTTGCAGGGGCAAATGCCATTGACAGCCTCGCAGTTGTAGCCGTTGGTGCCATTCAAATTGCACTCGCATTCGCGGCACTGCGGATAGCCATAGTAGCTGGAAGGAGTTACAAATTAGCTATGTTCCATCTAGCATTCGAGCTGACCTGGCTCACCCATAAGAGCAGGAGTCACAGTTGGGCGGCTGGAAGGCCGCACGGCATTCGCACTTGCCCGTCTCCTCCTCGCAGTGACCCGTCGAGTAGAAGAAGTCGCAATTGCAGGCTGCAAGCAAAATTTAGTTCATAAATCCGATTTGGCTTAGCTCAGCTCACTCCAAGCACTTACGACTGCAGACATCTGTCTCGTTCCAGTACTTGCCCCTGGGGCGGTAGTATTTGGGTTTGCACTTGTTGCAGTTGGTGCCTTCGGTGTTGTGCTGGCAGTTCTGGCAGACGCCGCCACCGTCGTAGTGACCATGGATGTCGAGGGAGAGACCCTTGCGGTTCACGTCCTCATCGTAGACGCACTCGTTGCTGTGGCCGTGGCAATTGCAGGCTGTGTAAATGGAACACAATCAAATGATGTTCCACTGAAACCCTTTGCTACTTACGCTCGCAGTTGAATGGACGAGCGTTGGTGTTCTGACGCCACTTCTTCTGCTCGAATCCTGGACAGCACTGGTTGCACTGAATGCCGCAGGTGTGATGCTGGCAGCGACAGGCGAGTATGCGCACGGGACTCAGCGGATCCTTGACATCACAGGTGTCGGCATGACCGTTGCACATGCAACGACCACCGATCGAGATATCCTTGATCGAGTAGAAGTAACGTCGTGTCACCGTCGGATCTTGTCGCGCCACAGACATCAAGTGACCCAGCAGATTCTTGGTACGCAACAGACGAATGCGCACGTTGGTGGCACGAGTCCATTCCTGCAGCACGGTCGAGTTGAAGTAGTTGGTGGACGAGGGTCGGCCATTGAGCAGCATCACGGGTATTTCGCCATTCTCTAGCGGCACAATTTTCGAATATTCCGTGGTGCAGATGACGTCGTTGTCGCGCGTTATTGGCTTATAGGTGTCCTTGCCAAAGTACGTCTCACAATCGGCGGGCGTATCGGAGAAATGCTGCCAGGGTGTCCAGGTCTTGCCATAATCCGTCGACTTCTCCAGCGTCCAGAGACCTGGACGCGGTGAGTTGCCCATGCGTATGAACAAGTAGGCCACATGGAATTCCTGGAGATTGAAAGTTGATTAAAGGAGAAAGTCCTGATAATGTTCAATTAGAGTTAGTTGAGGCCTTTAAGTTGAAGCATGCGAAAAAAATTACTTTCTGGATAGATATAGTTTCTGATAGGATCGACTTTTATTGAAGGAAATTCTTAGGCATTTCTAATGTTATTTTCTTGTTATTTAACTGAATATCTGTTGACTACGAATACAATCTTCTGTACTTTCGTTCAGTTTCCTGATTGATAAGGAATTAATTTGTGTACCCATATAATATTCCTGTATTCCAACTGAGGATCTCTTATCTCTCTCTCGCTCTCATCTTAAAAATCTTGCATCTGCTCCAACCAGACGAAGATTTTCAAAGGCCAAGCAAATTCATTAAAATTTATTAGCATTGTGTACACATAAGATCTGTGTAGATATGTCAATATCTGTGTTTGTTTGCTTGTATATGTGTACAGAGCTTGCATGAGATCATTGCAGAGAATTAACTCTATGCTCTCCAGTATACTAAATTTATCTGCGTCCACAAAATGTTTGTTTATTTTGTTAGTTTTTTTTTCCATTTGCTTTTCAATTTGAAGCCAATTGAAAAGGAACCAAATGAACATATGGATATGTATATAGTGGGAAGATATATATGTATATATATATACTATTTGATTGTTTACAGTGGATGTGGTTGGTATGTTTACAAATTTTGGCAGATATGCTGGGCTGTACATAGAGATCTAAGGGAGTGAGTTTTATGCTCTAATATAAAGGAATTTTAGGTACAAGAGAATATCTCAGTTTTGTGAATATTTTTTTGAGCATATATTGTATGTTATTCCTTTTCTTTAATGCATATATATATATATCTATATATTTATTTTCAGCTTACAGCTATATATTTTTTCTCCAAATGCACTCAAAGTACTTAAAAGAATGTTGCAGGCGTTTGCATTTTTAGCTAATAGATGATCTCATTTCATTGCTCAACTCAAGTAGAGAACATATATATCTGTATATATGTATCTACATACATATTCACATCTGTAACGCTTCGTCTAGTCTATGGAACATGGGCTATAAGTAGCTACAGCTATATGATCTGAGGCGTTTCCGTTGCAAGTGCGATAAGTCGAGCGCCAAGTGTGACCCCAAAGTTGTTATATGGAACAGTTTGAGACTATACTAAATGATAAGCGTGGGCTGCGACTATATAAAATTCTTTCAAGTGCTATCAGTAGTTAGAGGAAGCATATAGAGCATCATGAACTAAATTGTATTAATTCTAAGCAAGAATAAAGCCTTTTTTTTAGCTACTTATCGCTACGAAAAAATAAATATCAAGCAAAAGTCAACGTTCTGAGTGGCAGTTTCTAAGTGAACATGTAAACTGAGACAAGGCAACATAAGAATGTATATATACATATAGGTATGTATGTATACATGTCTCTGTGTATGTGTTTGGGGTACATAACAAGCTGATAACCCGCCAACTCCAAAGGGGAAACAACAACAGCGATTCCAACAGCTCAGCAAGATTTTTCGCTGTGGCTTCAAACTGAACACAGAAAAAATTATACAGAAAAGAAAAAAAAAGACAGAATCAGGGTTCTTCTCCGTCGCTGGAGACGTCGAAAATGAAATGAAAACCCATTAAAATTGTTTTCTTGAAAGCAATCCGCTCACAAATTTTACGAGCCTGTCCGCACGAACGTCTCGCTGTCTGAGTTAGGAGCAGTTCAAGATGATCGAACCAGCGCACACATATGAGCAGATCACACACACATATATATATATATATATATATATATATATATATATATGGACACACACACATGGAAACTGTTGCATTGACTCGTTTTTTTTTTGTGGTTCCCTGCTCCCCCGCTGCATCTCTTTAGTCTTTTTTTTTTTTGGCTATACCTTTCTCTGAGGGCCGTGCGTTGGTTCTGATTGCTGTTTACCTGTTCGAAATTGATGGTCAAATTGACTTCGTTGAATTTCATGCCACGGGAAAGGGGCGGACTTTGCCACCAGGCCTCGGTGCCATCGATTGCATTCGCTGGCGGATGATTCTTCTCCGGCACATTGGGATCACAATAGTCGCAGACCTAGAAGACAGCAAAACACATGTTATTATATAAAACTTCAGTCTATAAATAGAATAGAATTTGAATGTTCAACATATGTGGCACGAAAGAAGTTCAACATGTTGTATGTATACTCAAAGTTGGAAAGAAAATCGTATAAAGATATTCTGATTGATTTATGTATATCAGTTTATCCTACCTGTCCTTGAATAACTGAATAATCAATGTGATCATTCTCTGTATTCGCGCCGACCAGTTTGCAGTAGAGTTCGGGTCCATCTGTATCCTCGCCACATGTGGCAGTTGCTTGAATCTTGCGGCCAGTGGCCAGATTGAAATATGGCGGCGTTAGCTCAGCATTGCACAGTGCGATAAGCAGGGTCAGGGCAAAGGCCACGCCCATGCCACTGATTGGGGTCGCACGTAGCCCCATTGTGCACTGTCTCTTTCGCGCACACGCACAACCGGGCGCACAGCAATAAGAAATGTCCTTTATCTGGTCTCACTTCCGGTTCACAGTTATGTATTCCACTTGCTTATCTTCTGTCACTTTTTATTTTATTTTTTCACTTTTTCGATTCTTATTCACTTTTCTTTTCAGAGCCCATCCAACCGCACTGGATGGCTCGTCGCGAGCAACTGAACTTCATGCAGTGAGAAGTTTTCCTCCGTACCCCAAACACAAACGTCTGCATCGAAAACTGACGGAAGCAGCGACAGCGCTCGGCTCACCCGAAGATCGTCTGTCGGCTGTCGTCTGTCGCTGATCCCGGCCCATTTATTACTTCATCGCACAGCTGAGAGAGCGGAGATAACGCACTTAACGTCGTTTGTTGTGCTTGCGCTATTCGTTGAGTGTTCTCTCAACACTTCCAGTTGTCTGCTGCTCTCTTATTATTATGTGCTCGCTCGCACTCTCACTGCTAAAAGCCGGCCGGCATTTTGCTGCGAGTGGAATGAGAATGAGATAGAGAGTGAGATCGAACCAAAACAACTGAAGTCGCTTGTTTACTTTGCTCTTGGAATACGAAGAGCCGCTAGCAATTATAAATATTTATTTAATAAAAAAAAAGCCTGTGCCGTGCCACAAGTGTTGCCCAATTGTTCTAGACAGTTATGTACATATATATATAAGACTGGTCACACTGGATAATAAGACTGGAATAACTATTGAATGTGTGTATGTAATTATTTATTGTTAATCGATTTCAATTAATAACATCCTCGTTTAATTTGAACTTAAATTTAATTTATTAACAATTATTGATTGGCTAACGCATGGTTTAGTTTTACTGAAATAAAAGTTAAACTTTTCAAATCAACAAATAGCTGGCCTGAAGGTGAATAACGGCTCAAATAGCAAATTCGCACTCACGCATAGCCAACAGTATGAATTCGAAACTCAACCTACAATCACTAAAAACTTGAAGTTTATTGCTAGAGCTATTAAAACAGCCAAAAAAGAAACGGCCTGCTCGAACAGCCTGCATTGAGCTGCTTTGAAAATCACGATCAAAATACAGTTAAAATTCATGACCAATGTATCGACGGCGGCAGCTGTTGGCATTTGCTACGAAACTTAACGAAACGAATCGGAACTGGTTGCAATTGCATTGCGGCTCTTGCAATGACAAAAATAATCGCACTGATAAAGACGGCGGCTATGAGTGTCAAAAAGTTTTTATTTGGCCTCAATTTGGCTCGTTACCAGCTTCGTTGGCCACACTGTGCAGGCGGCCGCCCCATGGATGCAAACGAGTTCTGATGACGTAACACGCAGCGTTGACGTTATTGTTGTTGTTATTGTTATTGCCGATGCTGTGTGTTTCTTGCAATTCACGCAAATGAACGTTAAAATGCTTGGCCAAAGAGAGAAAAAAAAATACAAATTATAAATTGAATAGATATTTGTGTAGAAGCGAACATATGTGTACGTACGTATGTGTGTGTGTGCCTGCTTTAACGACAGATCGATTGCAACATCCATGCGAGAAGTTCTTAGCTTAACTTCACTGCACATTGGAGCAAAGGCAGTTAGAACTTGAAAGCTTTACATGATAAATAGAATTTAAGTCTCTTATTGTCCACTCATGGGCTTATTCACACGTTGAATTACATCAATTAACGTCTCAATTAAATGTGGTGAATCGTATAAATTGTTGTTGCGTCTGAAACCAGTCCAGTGTGTGCCCACTGTGCACACTGCGCTGACGCCGCCGTTGGCGTTGGCGTCAACGTTCACCTACGTTTCATTTATTTATTCGCAGTTGATTTTCGGTTTTCGTGCTCAATTTCGTTCTAAGCCTCGGCGCGTGTGCATCGACGCAGTTCTCTCGACATGGTGCTGCTGAAAGTGATCAAATATCTAGTGGGTCAGTGTAACAGTGTCAACGGCATATATGTATATACATATATATGTGTTTACATATATATTTTGGCTCAAATAAAATGTTGCTTTTGTTACTTAGGCTGCGTCGTTCACGTCTGCAACGAGCTGTCCCAGAATATGAATTCGCTCAACAAGATGTTCAAATATCACCTGCTCGAGATGCACTAGCCAAGTTCAATTGAGTTTCGAAATATGCTTATGTATATAGTCTATAAGTACACATATATTATTAGTACCTGTTCAGCACAAATACATACATTTATACAAAAGTTAATTAATTACTGTTCTTTTTCTTCTTCTTTTTTGGTGCTTTCAAAAAATCAAAAAGTGAGAAGCTAATGGGAAGTGCATACAAAAATATATAGAGTATATGTATGTATGTGCATATATACTTGTATATATATTTATGTATGTGTAACCTTGTGTATCGGCTTACACAATCAGCTCCGTCAATTGCTTTCGGTTTCATTTCGAAATTGTGCAATATTTGGCTAATAATTATTTTGTATGAATATTTATAAGCTTCATACATATATGTGGGGAAATCTTCATTTAGATTTTTAACAACTGTAAAGTGCTTAAAATGTGTATTTCGATTTTTTAAAACTGTAAAATTATACAACATTTATTTTTCTCATTGATATTGATATATAATTTTTATTTTATTCTTAATTAATATATTTTTTTATTACATATTTTTTAGTATTATTTTTTAATTTAAAAAAATGTTCTTGTATTAATATTTATAAGATTAAAATTTGGATTTCAACAATTATCAATTGCTTCCAAAATAGATTTTTCCCAGAATTGATTAGAATATATATTTTTAGAAATAATCAAATAATATGAGTATGATTCCTAAAGGGCTTACAAAAAATCCCCTAAAACAACAAACTTTTCCATGGAACGCAATGGCCGAAAGCTTACGAACTTGGTCAATAAGAGAAAAACGCTTAAAACAAACAAAACAAAGCGCAAACTTGATGTATGCCTAGTTCAAAATTAACATAGATGCGCATAGGAGACATAAACGTATATAGTATAGCATATATATAGTAGACACTCGTGACGTCACATATAACTAAATTTCGAGTCGTGTGGCTAATTAGCATACAATGTCACGTTTGAACGACTTGTAAAAAACCCAAAAAAAAAAAACAAAAAAAAATAAAAATAAAACAACTACATAAAAATAAATAAATGAGTTTATAATTTCTGTTTATATCATATCGATAGCTATTCTATCTTAATGTCTCTAATTAATATATCTACTTAAATGACAATTGTAATTATTCATTGCTGAAGAAGGTGCGACCAAAGCCAAGGACACTGCTGACGAAGCTCAGCATGGATGTGATCATGCCGTGGGCATGCTTCGAGCTCTTCGTCGTCTCCACGTCTTGTCGCTTGATCTTGTTTGTGCCTTTTATACTCCTCGATATCTGCTTGATCTCGGCGCTGCTGAATATGCGCTCCACATCGGGTATAATCACTTTGCGGCCAAAGTCCTCGACGCTTATCTCGTTCAGGCGATCGTCCTCACCGCTCAACTCAAACAGCGATCTGCCCTGGGCTACACATAAGAAGAGGATGTGACTTGAGTTCAAGTTGAATCCGAAGCAAATTCTTCTGTCTCACCAGTTAACAGCAATGCGGAGCTGATCAGCAAGATGGATGCGAACTTGGCCAGTGACATTTCCGTTAGTTAGCGGCAATCAACTCAATTCAACTGAATGCAACTGCCACAGCAATGACCCGCTTTATACATAGTTACCCTCGCGCCGACCAGTCGATCTACGTGATCTTCGAGCGGAATGCAAGAGGAACAAGCTGCTGTGCACGTTCCGGCTGAACAATTTTGAACATATTTTTTTTCCACTTTTGTTTTAGTGGTCAGCTCTTAGCTGCAAACTCTATAGAATAACTGCATTCAAGTGTTTCTGTTGCTGCTTCTGTTTTTATTGAACTCTTAAGCTACATCCATTACCTATCATTTTTTTTTGGGTTTTCTGTATTGGATTTATGCATGTCTTTCATTGGAAACCTATTTTCTACCATAACCTATAATGACTGTAGACCCGTAGTGCTGGAAGTGCTCTTTGTACCGATTTTATCCGATTCATCATGGAAGGAGCTGGATTCTCGTTAGGATATCTCATTCGATATATCCTGGTGGAAGTTGGGCTTGCGCGTCTTGTGCTTGTACAGCTCATAGGCATTATCCGCCTCAGCATCGGCGTCGCGTTCATCCTCCACGCCGGGCCACTGCTCGTAGAGCTGCTCCTGCACTTCTCTGTCCGGCGAACTGGTCGGTAGGCAGCTGACCACGCCCACAAATATGCTCAATGCTGCCAAGGGAACATAGATGTAAATACAAAGACAAACGAATCTTTTGACAATTGGACACTAACCGCAGAGTACTGTTAGACGCATTATTGGAGACTGACTGACAGACTGGAGGAGGAATCCCACAGTTTATATACATCGGCCGTACTCGCGGGGCAACCTATTGGCCGACTCTTCGCCAGTCTTGGCAAATCATGCGAAGATTATGCAAAAGAGTAAAGAGCGAAAAAAATGATAATAATGAAAGAAAAGAGAAGCTCCAAAAGGGGGGCTCGAGGCGTCGGTTAGTCTCACGCTGCTTCGCGGATTACTGGGCAAATACGTTTGACGTCATTGGTGATAGAGACGCAAAAAAAAGGTGAAGAAAAAGGTACTTGGCAGAGCTTAAACATGTATCATTAATTATATATATTTATAAATATATTTTTTTCCTTTTATATTCAATCTTTCAGATGGCCGAAGAATATGGTCCAGCGCTCATAAGACGCCGTCTCCTCGCACAAGTACGTCTCCATCTGGCAGTAAACGTCACTGAAGTCGGTGTAGTCTGCGCGAAACAAGTTTTGATTGTTTAGTTTTCGGTAGCCACACTACAACAATGAATGATTAAGTCGGCGGTATACCCTAGCGGTGGCCATGATTACTTGGCCACTAACTGTAGCACGCGTGGAAAGTGAAGCTGCGCATGGCTCAGCTGGCTGGAGGCAATGTCTGATGAAGCTGTTTAACAATGGGTATGAGTCTACATATATTATCGTGCGCTACGTACTCGTGCCCTCGCGACAGGCTGCGATATCCATGTGGCATTTCGAGGCGTATTTGCGTATGCACATAGTTGCCTCGTCCAAGCGACAGATGGCGCTGCTCTCGTTCGCGGTGCCGCAGGACTGCTCCAAGGGACAAACTGCGGCAGCAGCTAAGGCCACTGCATAGTCTTGAACGATATATGAGTTAATTCAAGTAATTAAGTTAGTTGGTAACTTGTTTAGCTTACACAACAGCAACAGCGCAATAATTTGGCTAAACATTTGGGAAATTCTGGATGACCGTGCCATATAAAGCGCAATGCGCAACTAAGTGCTCTGCGGCATATTTTCATACAGTTGAAGGCAGACAAGGCAAACAATTGCACACTAGATAAGATAAACAAATTAACTATCATCTATGGGCAACGGGCAGCAAGGCAAGTGAGGTCAATGTGTTCCATAAAACTTAAAATACTGTTGCGATCTATTTAAAGAATTGTAGTTGGTTAATTCCAAATGCCAAGCGAATGTATATATGTTTATATATATATACATATATGCAGAATACGTCCAAAATCCCCCACCCACAGATCAAGTTTGGCTGGTTTTAATTTATTTCCATTTCTAAATCGTTTACAGAATTTGTAGCATACTTCTATGGGCTGTGGTTTGTGTCTTGGCTAAACTAAACATTTGCCTCTAGCTTTATTATTGCATAGTTTTTGTGCATTATTATTTGGACTTGGCTTGACTGCGGTACAATTTGGCATAGATGCCATTCTTGGCCAGCAGCTGAGCGTGCGTGCCCTGCTCGATGATGCGTCCGGCCTGTATCACACAGATGATATTGGCATTCTGCACCGTCGACAGCCGATGGGCGATCACAATGCAGGTGCGACCCGAGCAGGCGGAGTCCAGAGCCTGCTGCACCACCTGGTAAATGAGAGCACAGCATAAATATCTATTCATCATGCAAATACACCCACCTACCCTTTCACTTTGCATATCCAAAGCGGATGTCGCCTCGTCCAGCAGCAGAATCTTTGGGTTCCGCACCATGGCGCGGGCAATGGCAATGCGCTGCTTTTGTCCACCCGACAGCTGGGTGCCTTTGGAGCCCAACATGGTCTCATATTGGGCGGGCAGTGTCATAATGAAGTCGTGGGCATTGGCCATCTTGGCTGCGTCAATGATCTGCTGCATGGGCACAGAGCGCGAGGTGTCGCCGTAGCTAATGTTCTCGGCGATGGTTTTCTCGAAGAGCGAGGGCTCTTGTGAGACTATGCCTAGGCGGCGACGCAAGGTCTTCAGCTCCATGTCCTGATGTATGCACTCCTGGTCAATGAGCTGCGGAGGGAATCGAGATTCAAGTGATTGCCACAGAGAGCAGAGCGATTCATTTCACTTACAATCTTGCCCTCATCCGGATCATAGTAGCGGAGGAGCAGCTGAACACAGGTGGATTTGCCTGAGCCGGAGGCGCCCACCAGCGCCACCGTTTGACCCTGCAGCACGTCCAGATTGAAGTCCTGCAGCACCGAGTTATCGGGTCGCGAGGGATACGCAAAGTTCAGGCCACGATAGCTGACACCCTGCTCCACAACGTTCGTCTTGCAGATCCTGCCATTGCCATTCAGCTCGACCACGTTCGGAGATTGTATGAGCGGCGGCCGATCGATGATCTCGTACATGCGCGTGGCCGAGAGCAGCGCCGCATTGAAGGCGGGCGTGAAGGCCAACGACTGAGCCAAGATGAACAGACCGTAGAGCATCGTGTTGGCGATTCTAGGGAAGAGTTTTGGTTATAGATGACCAGCTTGATCCTCTGCATGGACCAACTCACTTCATGATAACTTCGAATTTGATTCTGCCCTCGGCACACATGAAGCCGCCGTAGGTCAAGGTCACAGCGTAGCCGAAGAACATCAGGGTCATGCCCATGGCATTGACCAGTCCTCGCCACTTCAGGCGACTTTTGATTTGCAGGCGATAGCGCTCCACTTCCGCATCGTAGACCTTGATGAGCTCCTCCTCTCTGCGCAGCGCCGCCACAGTGCGTATTTGAGCAATGGTTTCCGTGGCTATGCGACTCGTTTCCTCCAGCACGTTCTTCTCCTTCAGTGCGGACTTCTCGCTGAACCTCGCCTCAAAGATTATGGAGGCCACCATGAACGGGGCCGTGCTCAGGCAGACGAGCGCCAGCTCCCAGGAGTAGGTGAATGCAATGGAAAAGCTGCAAATGAAGTTGGTCAGCGCCTGAATGATGTTGCTGAGCGGAAAGCCAATGGCGCCCTGGACACTGGCGGCATCGCCGGACAGACGGGCGGACAGCGCTCCCACGCTGTTCTCCTTCTCGTCAAACCAGCCCATTTCCTGCTTCATAATGGAGCTGAAGGTCTTGGAGCTGTGCGGGAAAGGTTTGGTATTTGAATTGGCTAGTGAGGAAGGATAGAAAGGACTTACCGCATGCGCGAGGTCAGCCACACGCCGGCTAGGTTATAGAAGAAGGTTTGCACGAAGCAAAAGATGCCCACGCAGATGCCAATCACCACGGTGATGATGGACATGGATGAGCTGTGCTCCAGCACCGCCTCGTCCGTGGGCTCGGCCAGCGAGGCATACAGCTCTGCCAGCACAATGGAGAAGGCCGGCATTGCACAGCCATAAAGACCGGCGCATATGGTGCCAATGATGAGGAAAGCCCACTCAGGACGCGCTGTGGCCACGACACGGAAGAAGGTACGCGGATAGCTGATGGTCTTTGCATTCGCAGCTTTCTCCAGCTCTTCGGTTGTTTGTTTCTTGAGCTGATTCAAACCCTTCATTTGAAACTCCGAGTTTTTATCCAGGGATTTCAGGGAGTTCCTATGGAACTGCTCGACGTCCTTGGACTGTTTGCGTTCCTTGGGTAGCTCCTCACAATCATTGAGCAACTCATCAGCTGTGTCATCATATTCGTGGGCTGCCACCATTTTGTGGTAATGTCCTTGCAGCTTCATGAGGATCTCGTGGGTGCCTTGCTCCACGGCTTTGCCGTTCTCGATGTAAACAATTTGATCCGCGTGCCGGATTGCCGACAAGCGATGCGAGACAACTAGCGTGGTGCGTCCTTTGGCGGCTTTGTCCAGGGCGGCTTGAACCAGTTTCTCGGAGTGGTAGTCCAAGGCGGATGTGGCCTCTGCATGGAGTGCTTACTGTAGACTATAGTGTTCGGGACTTAGGACCGCAGACTTACCATCCAGGAGCAATATCTTCGGATTCTGTATAAGAGCTCTGGCTATGGCAATGCGTTGACGCTGTCCGCCGGAGAGCTGAACGCCCTTCTCGCTAATGTGCGTGTCATAGCCCTGGCGGAGAGAGAAGCTTAGTTATGCATAGTTATATGACTTCCTCGAGAGATCTCACGTTATCCAGGGCAATGATGAACTCATGAGCATTGGCGGCTTTGGCAGAGTCCTCGACTTCCTTTTGTGTAGCATTCGGCTTGCCGTGGCGTATGTTTTCAGCTAGCATGAGAAGGAAATTTGTCTCAGATATTCTCTTTGGTTAACCATATGAATCTACCCACCAATGGTGCCCTGGAACAGCACAGGCTCTTGGCCCACCACAGCTATATTGGAGCGGAGCCAGTTCAGATTATACTTCTTCACGTCCTCGCCATCCAGGAAGACTTGCCCGAACACCGGATCGTAGAAACGTTGCAGGAGCTGCACACAGGTGGATTTACCACAGCCCGAGGAGCCAACCAAAGCCACAGTCTGACCTTCCTTGACGGTCACGTTGAGTCCTCGCAACACAATTATGTCCTTGCGCGCAGGATACTGAAAGAAGACATCCCGAAACTCAATGTTGCCCTTTAGGCCGTAGTTGAGTATCTTGCCCGCCTTGGACAGCGGATCGATAACAGAGGCACGATCGATAACATCATAAATGGCGCTCGCTGAGCCGCGAGCCATGGCAAAGGTCTCCAAGAAGGGCGAGGTCCTTGACAGTTGATTGGCGCCAACGATTATACCCGATATCACAATCATGACGATTGCCGGCGTATACTTTCGATCCTCGATGGGTATGTCGCTGGAGCGATCGTACAGTATCAGATTAGCGCCGTACCAAAAGGCGCCAGCGCCCACTATGAACATCATAGCCTTCATGACCGTATCGCTCAGACCGGAGAAGGCGCCCTTCCACTTGCCAGCCTTCAGGGCGGGCTTGAGCAGAGTATCATAGCGAGTCGACTCGGAGTGCTCGCCTCCAAATGCTACCACAGTGCGTATGGCGCCAATTACTTCCTCCACGACGGAGCTGGCGCGCACGTAGGAGCTCTGCTCTCGAGCTGTGAGCTTGCTTTGATACTGATTGTGGAAATCATTAGTAATTCGAGATTTTCAATCACAGAAACTTACGTGAGCAACGACCGCATTGATGACCATGGTCAGGGGTATGTAGAAGAACATGGCCAAGGCCAGCTTCCAGCCATAGACGAAGGATATGATGACACTGATGGCCACATCGCAAATAATGGTCAGAAAGTGTCCCAGATTCTCAGCCATGCCAGTGCGTATCTTTTCCATGTTACTAAGAGTTATTTGGATGGATTAAAGTCCTTTCGCTGATACGTGACAGCGCTACCTACTCAGTTATGCGCACGGCAAAGTTTTGGTCCTTGGTCATGTCATGCCAGCCGATCTCCTGCCTGATCGTCGCCTTGAAGAATTCGCGGCGCATGCTGACCGTCAGCTTGAGCGCCAAATGATTGAATATATTCACAAAGGTCATGCCGGAAAAGAGCATTAGGAGGGAGTCAAGGGTCATGAGTATGCCGAAGGCGACGCTGTCCTTGCGCAGCTCCTGCATATTCTCCTCGTAGCTGGCATTGGTGCTATAGCAAATGGACTTTAATGACAAGGATTTCCCTTACGCTTGTGGCTAGACTTACAGCTGCTTGCCGCCGCCAAACAGAGGCAGCGCCTTGGTGCCCGAGCTGGTGCCCACGCCCAGGGTGCGGTCAATGAACATGGCCACCAGCTCGCTGTAGACGATGATGGCAATGGGAAAGACGAGCGCGTGCAGGAGAGCCGCTACCAGGGCGCAGGCGAGCATCAGATAGTCAATGCCCTGGGCATAGCGAAAGAGCTTGTGATAGCTGACAGTTTCCATTTGGGGCTGTTTCGATTTAATTTGCTTAGCTTCCGCCTGGCCAGCGACGTCGTCAGCATCGCCGTTCGGCATGTTGGGCTCCGCCATTGACGTAGTTAAAGGCAGCTAACTTTTCGCCTATAAACATTTACCCTCGGGGTCAATTAATAGTTAGCGTGCAACGAATCTTCGACTGCAGGTGGACACTAGGGGGCGACCTGGCAGTTCGCTAGATCTGCTTACTAAATGGTCTCTGGTGCGGCTGCCGCTGGGGTTTCTCTTGGCATAACGAAGAATATTTTGTGATTTTTTCGCACGACTTTCGGGTTCCTACGCGCTGTACCGATTCGTTTCAAATGCGAACTCGAACTGTTGATTTGGCTGCTGAGGGGTTCGTCTTTTATCAATTTCGTTTCTATTAATGTTCGAATGGCGGAAAGAGCGCAAAAGTCTTGAGTGAAAATGTATTTCTACGCTCGCAGCTTTTGCAAATTTCTCTTATTTTTTATTTTTAATATATTTCAATTGGATTGATTTTTCTCAAGGTTCTCAGTGACAAGCAAATATGCAATGGTCGTTCGGTTAAGGTGCGCATAGTTTTCATACGAAATTTCATCAAATAAGTCCATATTAGATCATCAGGGCGATATTTCAAGCACCTTTATCTCTGGTATTCGATAAGTACTCCACGAAACTTTAGTTCTCATTCTTATCAATGTTCAAATATTATCGCGCCATTGACATCTAATTGTCTTTTGTGTAATAGGTGGCATAAAGATTAAACTTTATCTACAAGAGGGCGAGATCTTAAATGGTATGTAAAGTGCAGTTTTGGGAGCGTAGAATTTTATCTGGCTCACTATGCGGTGACTGATAAGTAAAGGTTATAAAATCACAGACGTGGGATCAGACCAGCTTAATTAGTTTATCAAAGGCGGAAGGGCTTTCAGCTTAATAATTTTCATTTAATACGTTCTGAATAGAAAGAAATCAGTATCGTGTTGATACTTGAGATGATGAAATTTCCGATCAATGATTTTGTCACTAATCCTATTTAGGATCTAGCGAGCCTTAAACCAGTATTGAGCATTTTATTTAATTTATTGATTTGTTTAAAATTAATAAATTGGAGTCAAGGTTGCTTTATATTCAAGCAAATCCTCATTAATGTAATGTCCCCATGTTAAGTTAACATAGACTGTTAAGTCAACATTGCATGCCTAGTCTACATTTTTCCGCCCGCGCTCCTGCTCTTAATGATTTTAATTTTTGTGGTGAGTAAGCGGTTTGGCTCATACATTATCATCGGGGTGCAAATTAACCGATTAGTAAATGATGACTGGAAAAAATTATTAATTTGTTAAGTACTGTAAAGTGATCTGCTTTATTTGATGAAATGATTCTTATGCTGTTCAGCTATGTTTATGAAAAAGAATATGTTTACTTGCAAATATTGAAAGTGATTACGCTGATATGGTCATTTAATCATGGATTCTGCGATTGTGTTTACGATAGCCCAAGTGGCTTAAGCTGATATCACAATTGGAATATGTATAAACATATACGCAGCTGTTTATATATCTAATAAGAAATGATTAGCAGTCGAAACTGCTTGCTTTGCAAGCTGGGGATAACTTGCTGGCTCTCCTGCAAGTGGTGAGCTGGTGGTGAGTAGCAAACGTAAAAGAGACCTGACCTTACGTTGTTGTCTCTACGCAATATGCATTTGCTACTGTTAGTGGTGAGTCCCGTCTCTCTCACTGGAATGCATTGGCTGCTGCTAGTGCTGAGTAGCTGTGGTGAGTAACGTCTCTCTCATGCGCTCTTGGTTATGTGCGAGGAATAGCTCGATTGCTCTGAGACTTGAGTTTTTCGTTAGCTTAACTTTCCCGAGTTACGAAAACTATTCTAAATAAATGGATAAGTGGATATATTGCGAGCAAATCTGATATTTCAAGGAACTGTTACGCACTCCGCTCCCATAAATTAATAAAATATTGAAAACTATATGAAAATTTATTGAATAATAGTTGGTAGTAATATATATAGTAATACAAAAATCTCAAAAGAACGGATCCTTCTCAATGATCCTTTTGGGTCCTGTGCAGCTTGGCATAAATGCCATGCTGAGCAATCAGCTGCAAATGTGTGCCTTGCTCCACAATTCGGCCCGCTTGAACCACACAAATGACATCGGCATTTTGAATCGTCGACAGGCGATGGGCAATCACTATGCAGGTGCGTCCAGAGCAGGCGGAGTCCAAGGCTTGCTGAACCAACTGTGGGAAAAATGGGCAGTTATGTATTTGCTTAGTCGAAGTCGGATTACTCTTACCCTTTCGCTCTGCATGTCCAGGGCTGAGGTGGCCTCGTCTAGCAACAGGATCTTGGGATTCCTGACCAGAGCACGTGCGATGGCCACGCGCTGCTTCTGGCCCCCGGACAGCTGAGTGCCTCGTGCTCCCATGCGCGTCTCGTAGCCGTTGGGCAAAGAGATGATGAAGCTGTGGGCATTGGCACTCTTGGCAGCTGCAATTATCTCAGCCATGGGCACAGCGCGACGGTTGTCCCCAAAGGCAATGTTCTCGGCTATGGTGCGCTCAAAGAGCGATGGCTCCTGCGAGACAATGCCCAGCTTACGCCGTACTCCATCGAGTGTTAGATCATGCTGAATGTTATCTTGATCAATGTGCTGTAGGCAAAGGAAACATTTAAGGAATAACTGTTAAGATGTCCTAGGCATTGCCTTACAATGCTGCCCTCATCCGGATCGTAGAAGCGTTGCAGCAGCTGCACGCAGGTGGACTTGCCGCAACCGGAATGCCCAACCAAGGCCACCGTTTGACCCTGCAGCACCTCCAAGTCCAGGCCATTTAGAATCTTATCGTCCGGACGCGTGGGATAATGGAATTCGATGTCACGATAACGCACGCCCTCGAAGAGATTCAGTTGCTTGGCCAGCGTATTCTTGATGGTGCCCATGGGCGAGATAATGCGCGGCTTGCGATCGAGAATCTGGAACAGGCGATGGCCGGCGACCAAGGCGGCAGTAAAGGCAGGCGTAAAGGCCAGTGACTGGGCCAGCATCATGGAGCCATAGAGCAGCGTCTCTGATACCCTAGATATGGAGATGGCTAGATAGCTAAACAGATGGGGCCAACGCCTACTCACTTGATAATATCCTGGAAGGGCACCTGACCCTCCGAGACCAGAACGCCGCCATAGCACAGCGCTACGGCGTAGGCAAAGAAGGCCGAAGCCTGCATGGTGGAGTTAAGGACGCCGCGCCAGCGTAGCTTCTGCCGTATAAGAATCTCCACACGCTGAATCTCTTCGGTATATTGCTTAATGACCTCCGCCTCCCTTCGCAGGCCAGCGATGGTGCGCACATTGGTAATGGACTCGGTGGCGATGCGGGAGGCCTCCTCCAAGACCTGCTTCTCTCTAATCAGTGCATTCGACATCATTCTACAAAAATATCAACATTTACACGTGTCGAGTGGACGGCGAGCAGAGCGTCTATTAATTTACTCACTTGGCTTCGATTATGACCGAGCCAACAATAATTGGGCAGTTGGCCAGACACAGCAACGCCAGCTTCCAATTATAGTACATGGAAACCGATATGCCCGATATGAAGTTCGATAAAGCTTGAATCATGCCGCTCAGCGGGTAGCCGATGGCGCCCTGCACACCCGCCGCCTCGCCGGACAAACGCGCTGAGAGCGCGCCCACCGAGCATTGTTCCTCGTCGAACCAGCCGATCTCCTGACTGAGCATCGCCTTGAAGGTCATGGCTCGCATGCGCGTAGTCAGCCAGATGCCAGCGTAGTTAAAGAGATACGTTTGCAGGAAGCAGATCAAGCCGGTGATCACAGCGATGCCCAGACACGCCCAGGACAGCACTGCGGTGCGACTGAGCGCCACTTCCTCGTCCTGCTCAGCGAGGGCTCCATAGAACTCACCAAAGATGATCGAGAAGGCCGGATAGAGGAAGCCCACGGCCACAGCTGAAATGCCGCCCAAGATGAGGTAACACCATTCGGGACGCGCGAGTGCAATGATTCTTCTAAAGATCTTAAAGAACTGTGGCTTCTCCACTGGCTCAGCTTTCTGCTCCTTGTTGCTCTCCTTGACAAACTTGACAATTGGCTCATCGAACTGCACGCTGTTCTTCTGATGCTTCTCAAAGTTGAGCGGACTCGTCTCAAAGGACTTTTCGTACAGCGCTAGACTCTTGCCTGCAAGTAAAGTTTGCCTAGGATAAATCTTATTTAGGATACTTTCCGAACTTACGCTTGGCCTCTTCTAAATTCTCTTCGTTTTCTTGCTCCTCGGGCACTTTGAAGTCACCTGCTTTGACCATGTTGTAGTAGGCGCCCTCCAAAGCCATCAGATCATCATGCGAACCCTCCTCCAGCACCTTGCCCTCGTTAATGAAAACTATTTTATCCGCACCACGTATTGCCGAGAGTCTGTGGGACACCACAATTGTGGTGCGTCCTTTGCTGGCCAAGTCCAGGGCCTGTTGCACGAGTTTCTCGGAGTTGTAGTCCAAGGCCGAGGTGGCCTCTGTTAGGTAAAAGGTTAACTTATAGAGCAGATTATATATATAAATCTTTTTTATTTACCATCGAGCAATAAGATCTTGGGATTCTGTATTAGAGCACGCGCAATGGCTATGCGTTGCTTTTGACCGCCAGACAGCTGGGAGCCGTGCTCGCCAATCATGGTGCGATAGCTCTAAAGGAAAATTGATTAAAGCAAGGATCAGCAAGGATCACACTCCCCACTCACTCACCTCTGGTAGCTGACTAATGAAGTCATGAGCCCCTGCCTGGGTGGCAGCTGCTTCGATTTCCTTCTGTGTGGCATTGGGCTTGCCATAGCTAATGTTTTGAGCTAAAAAGAGATCGGCTGGCTATATGGCTATATCTAAGCACGTGACAACCTACCTATGGTGCCCATGAAGAGCACTGGCTCCTGGCCCACCACAGCAATGTTGGAGCGCAGCCATTGTATGTTATATTTGCGTATGTCCAGCTCATCTAGCAGCACAGCGCCAAAGACGGGATCGTAGAAACGCTGCAACAGCTGTATGCAAGTCGACTTTCCACAGCCCGAGGGGCCGACTAAGGCCACAGTTTGACCCGATCTGATTCTGATATTCAAGCCGCGATGCACAATAATCTCGGGACGCGAGGGATAGCGAAAGAAGACATCCTGGAACTCAATGTCGCCCCGCAGGCCATAGTTCAAGAGTTTGCCATCCGTGGACAATGGATCGATCTTCGAGGGCAAATCTATGACCTTGAACAGATTTGTGGCACAGCCACGCGCAGTGGCAAAGGACTCGAGGAAGGGCGCCGTGCGGGCAATATTATCTGCGCCCACAATGATGCCGAAGAAGGCCTGTGGAGATATTGGAAGTTTAGTGGAGATTTTCTATTGCTGAGCATGATCAGACCCACAATCATTAAAATAGCTGGCGTATATTCCTTGTCCTCCACATAGCGATCGTCTATGATCAGATTCACGCCGTACCAAAAGGCGCCCGAGCAGGATAGAAAGAGCATGGACTTCAGTATCGCATCGCTCAGGCCGGAGAAGGCGCCCTTCCACTGGCTGGCCTTGCGCGCGGGCACCAGGAAGTTCTCAAAGCGCTCCACTTCCTGCTTCTCGCCACCGAAGGAGACAACTGTGCGCACGGCGCCAAGGATCTCCTCAGCCAGATTGCCTGCTCCTGCATAGGACTCCTGTTCGCGTGCCGTCAGCTTGCCTTGGGTCTGTGCGTGAGTGGAGCTGTAGACTTGGACTTGGCTAAGGTCACATGCACTTACCTTGCCCACGTAGTAGTTGACTGCGATGACAAGCGGTATGTAGCAGCTCACGGCCAGCGTCAGCTTCCAGCCATAGCCAAAGGATATGCCCACCGTTATGATGAAGCCCACCACCAAATAGACAAAGTGCCCCACCTTCTCCGAGATGCCATCGCGTATCTTCTCAATGTCACTAAGGGGTGGGAGATAAGTGATATAGTGGACATATGGAACTTTATCCAATACCTACTCTGTCATGCTCTGTGCAAAGTTCTGCTTGGTGGCCAGATCATGCCAGCCAATGTCCTGTCGCATCACCGACTCGAAGAGCCTAATGCGCATGCGCGTCACCTGCCTCAGGGCAACAAAATTGAATATGTCCACCGAGAATATGCCCGAGACGAACATGATCAGCGAGACTATAGTGAGTAGAATGCCATACGATATGGAGTCATCATACAAGGCATCGTTATTCTCCTCGAGCGTGGCATTGGTTCTGCAGGAAAATCATATAGCTTATGTCAATCCTAATCTAAGTCAACTCCTCGCTACTCACAATTTCTTGCCGCCCCCAAAGATGGGCAGCGCATACACCTTGGAGCTGGTGCCCACTTGCATGGCGCGATCCACCAACATGGCCGTAAACTCACTGTAGACAATGACCACGGCGGGCAGGGTCAGCGCCTTGATGCAGCACATGAAGAAGCCAATGAAGAGCCAAAAGAGCTCGCAGTATGTGGAGAAGCGAAATAAACGCCAGAAGCTAATCGGCTCGGTGGGCTCCAGGCCAGCGGCCACTGGCACTTCCTCGCCAGACTTTGCATCGCTGGTCGTGATGGATGCCTCGTCGCGATCCCGATCCATGCCTGCGACTGTAACTGACAGTTGAACAATTCTGAGTGCTATTAGTACTCATCGATTCGAGCAGCAAGATTTTTATGTACGCACTACAACAACAACAACACCACCAACAACAACAACTCATGGCAAGACGAACAGACGCCAAAAAGGTTAATTCAATTAGACGGCAATTCGAGCATCATTCCAACTGGCATTGCAAGTTTGTCGCCTGCTCAGCTATTGACCTACGGGGTTAACTGATGAGGTGCCATTCACTAGTTGCTCAAAAATATTTCCACAGATTCTTGCAGAAATTTATTTGTATATATGTATATATATAGATATGGGAAATTTTCCAATGAGCATTGCTGGCGATCTCTGTGTTCTTCACAGGTTCACTTGTCCTTGCACGCATATTCACCTTTAGCACTTTATCCTTTCTCCGTTATTGATTCGTATTTTATAGCTCAGTTTGGTTCTGCTCCACTTATCGATCGTTACTCACTCGATCGCCAAAGCGCGACTGACTGCAGATCGCTGGAGCTCGGTCCATTTAAGTTTCTGTGCGTTGTGCCATGTGTCCCGATCTTAATTGATCTTGCTCGAAAGAGCACCAATTGAACCAGCAAAGAGAAACGGTTGCCTTGCTGATCTTCAGTTTGCTTAGCTCTTATACGCATGCTCTTATGCTCTTATACAGGCGACTTGATGCATGCAAATCTGAGATTTTTGGAAACTTATGTTATGCATGGGATATATTTTTCTAGCTCTGGCTGATCTTCTATGTAATTTTTATTATTTATTTATCATCTTATATTGCTTAAACTTATTTATTCAATTTCTCTAAAAACAATCTCAAGTGACCTAAATTAATTGAGGAATTCCTGATGAATGACCTTGCCCTTTAGTACAGCTTAGACAGTTTTATTGCAAGTAGATTTTTATTAATATTTCAACTTATTTACAGTTGATCTATATACACACACAGACACATATATATACACATATATATATATATATATATATATATATGTATATATATAGTACATTGCATAATTATGCTAAGATTTATGTTTAAGACTCTTACGCCTACAAATCGCATATCACATATTGTGTTGGTTTATATATACACCGCCTACACGATAGGGATTTCAATAAAATTAGTGGAAAGTAATCTGCAGGTATAGCCTAAGAAACAAAATTTAAAAAATGTATAACTATGATTAGGTAACATTCAGATATATATATGTATATATAGACGAGTGGGTAAGATTATGTATAGGAAGTGCTTTCTGCTTTCGGTACTTATATCTAGGGACTGATATGTCGTACTCTGTTTAAACACAATCTATAGCTAAAGACTATGCAACAATTCTCTGTCTCGGTCTGAACAATAATATCGTAGAATTGGTTCCGGGTGGCCTTAAGCCTTAAGCCTAACTTAAAACTAGTTTCAAATCTGTTCAAGAAATTTATAGGCCAAGAAAGCTATCTATCCATAACGATGATCCATGATCCCTGGTCAGACATAGACCTCGCCCGTCTTGGGCTCCGGCTTATGCTTGGCCAGCGTCGAGGGCGCCGACGAGGCATTGGCTGTGCCGCCCGTCATGCTGGAGCCATCCTTATTCCGATGCAGCGATATTGTGGCTGTCGTATCCACTGTATCCGTTGGTCCCGCTGAACGCACGGAGGAGCGCTGGAAGTTCGGATCCTGCAGATTGAGGCTGACATTGAAGCTATTGTTACGCGATATGTTGGGATGACCATTGAGAGGCTTCACCGAGAGCAAGGCGGTTGTGGTGATGCCGCCACTGCCATTGCTCGAGCCGCTGCTGGGATGGGCGTCCACGCCCTCGCCCACGCCGCTCAGCTCCACAATGGACAGGTTGGATGGCGTCCGCTGTATGGACAGCGAAACGGGAATCGTGGTGATCACATCATTCGGATCAAACCCACTCGCTGTGGTCGTGATGGTGGGCAGCTGCGCATTGGCAGTCAGCGGCAGAATGCTCAACGTGCCCGTTGGCATCGACTCGCTGCTGGTGGACACCGTGAAAGGGAACGAGAGCGTGGTGATATTGGTCTCCGCTGGAATGGCTGGGAAAGGGAGAGAGAAGAGTTGAGTTCAGAGTAAGAGTATACTTGAGGCTGGGGCACAACTTACTGCTGGCTGGGTAACCATCCTTCAAGCGAGTCGGCATGACGGCCTGAGCCAGCGCCGCTGTGGCTGGATGCCCTGGAATCAGAGTATTATTGGATGATGAGCTATCCATCTCTTTGATGGGCGACAGCAGCAGTGTGCCCAGCACCTGGCCGCTGTCCTGGTGCAAAGTGGTGCCGCTGGCTGTGGTGCTATACGAGGGGTACATGCCGCTAGTGGTGCTTTGGGTGCTCAGCTGTTGTGGGGCCATAATAACGGCATTCGTGGCTACAGTGGGTGCAATTCGTTTATAGCTAAGCCGAGTGCATTGAATCGAATCCCATGGACTTACCTGTATTGGTGCTGCCGTCCTTTGTCACCTCCGGCGTGGGTATGCGCGGCCGTGTCTTGGCCATGTTTATATTGAGGCCATTCAACTTGGAATCTGTTTAATCAAGTTAGTACTCAGCCAGCTGTTTTCACCTGCTTCAATTTCTGAACTCACTTTGTTTGATCAGCTGTCGCTGGGCGCGCAGCGATTTGCGGTGCACGAACTTCTCGTAGAGACTTGGCTTGGTCTGCTGCTGCTGCTGCAGGCCGCCGGGCTGCTGTTGCTGCTGGAGCTGCTGCTGCTGTTGCTGCTGCTGCAGCTGCTGCTGCTGCAACACGGACAAGGGCATGCCCGACTCGGGACTAGAGTAGACGGAGTTCAGCCGATTGCGCGTAAAGGGCATGCCGCCCGAGGAGTAAGCCGTCGACTGGCTGCGCATGGAGCCCATGCGGGAGAGCTGGCGCACCAGCCAGTTGTTCTTGCGACGCTCCACCATGGGCGTGTCCACGCTCTCCTAAAGAGGGTAAATATATATTAAGGTTCTGCCTGCTTTTCTCTCAGTGTCTCTACTCACATAGTCCGCATAGACGTCGTCGCTGAGCATGCGCTTGCCGCCGCCTGGAATGATGTTGGCATACATGGCATCCTCCTTCTTCACCTTGTACTTCTCGGCGGAGCCCTTGGGCTCGTCGCGCCTGTAGTGCTCGGAGGCAACGGTATAGGGCAGCTCCTTGGGCACCACGCACTCCCAGTACTGGTCGCGCAGCAGCTCCGGATGCTCCTCGTGCATCTCGTCGACAATCATGTAGGCGGCCTGTAGAAATCGACAATAGAAATTAGCGCGTGCCCAAAAGTGTTGAGCAAAGTGGAGCGGTCAGCGGCATATGGCATGGAACGTGTTTGCCATTTTAGATGAACGACACTTGACTGTCTGCCCACCACCAGACACCACCACAGAAACATGCACTTCAAAAAAAAAAAAAAAACTCAACACCTAATTACATCACAGAGACAATCGCACGGGGCCCACTCCCCACAAAGTGGAGAAAAAGTGAAATTGCTGCCGAAGTCTTTTAATTGTTTCATAAGGCAAAGAAAGACTCAAGAGCTGCCCACAAAAGTATTAAATAAATATATGTATATATAAAAGGTATATAGGTAAGGTAAATATAAAAAATATATAAAATATATATAATAAATATATATATACATATATATTATATATCTCCCTTGCTCAACTCTATTTCGCACATGTCTTATTTCTCTCTCAAGTGTCACGTTTCGCTGTGTGCCCCACGAAATCCAATTAAAAATCTGTCGCTTTAATAATTACCTATTCATTAACCCATTTAGGCATATCCGCACCAATTCTGGGCCAAAACAGTTTCAATGTAAAACCCAAAAATCTGCTCTTACAAAAATAAGAAAAATAATCACAAAATACAAAAAAAAAAAAAATAAAACAAAAACAAAAACAAAATACTCAATGATAAAAAGCTCTACAAAAGAGGTTTCAATGTTTATTTTTGCATTGTTTTGTTTTGTTTTTTATTTTAAACAGAAAACCTGTTTTCAATTTACTTTTGCCAATGTGTTTTGTTGTAGTTGTTGGTGCTGCCGTTGGCTTTGTAAATAATTGCAAGCAGCCAGCAACAGCCAGACCCCAAACTCAGAGAGATATAGCCGCACATACATGTCGCTTGTACATGCACATGCACACACACACAGAGATCGTATACATGCAAAAAAGAAAAAATAAAATAACTCCCCGCAGCAAGTTCAGAGCCCAATGCGAAAAGCTGCAAAAAAATACACCTTCAAGTAACAAAATGCCAAAAGGTGCGCCTAAGTCGAGTAGGTTGAATACCCTACTTCATAAGCTGATATGGGCTGCATGCTAATGCTAGCTAATTTGCTGTCAAACTAAATATATAACTAGCTAATATACCCTACTATAAAAAAGTCATAACATGCGATCGTTAAGTTTGCCGCTTTAGCACAGCCTGCACTAGTCTGATATTATCTGAAACTTCAATTGTATTTTAAGAGTAATCTTATTTAATTATGTTTAAGATTATATAAACATGTAGAAACATTTCAGACAGGCATGACTGACCACACAATACCCTAACGTACCCCAATGTAAACACTCCAAATTCCTCCTACCGTAGGTCACTCTTAAAAGTCTTCATAGCCGCCTCCAAGCTTCATTTATGCAGCTTTTTGCTGTCATTCCCAGAGTTAAGCGCCTTTAATATTTAAGCGCGTGGCAAAAGTGTTTTCTTCCTTTCAGCACACACGAAAAAGGCCAACAAAAACTCTCAACTGACTCCAAATAAGTAAACCCTCTGCATAATTACACACATCTCACACAGTAACCCAATTTATGGGGCATAAAGCAAGCGCTTCCAAAGTTGGTAATAAATTTGAAGCAAAAGAAAAACTAAAGCTAACAAAACTATGACTGACTTAACTAGAGTTATCTATTCAGTTATTTATTTCGTTAGGGTTTAACTAATTATGGGGTGCGTATTATATATGGGATTATTCGAAAATTATTCTCAAATCTGTCTTAAGTTATGCGAGCGCTCGCTCTGCTCCTGTCATTCTAACTAATAGTTATTAGCTACAAATGTTGCTTTTCGCTAAAATCGTGCTAAATACTAATTGACAGGTGTTGACACGAATTCGATTCGGGTTTTTTACCTTTGGGTTTTTTAAAGCAAGATATGTGGAAGCTAGAAGCGTGCTGGAACTTTGTCACGATGATTTCTTGAGAAATCGAATTCTCTTTATAAATTGATGTAATTTTTCGATTTATTGATCTCACCTTGATGTGTCTGTCGATCAGCCAATTCAATTCAATATCATCGTCATCTTCGCCAAAGGGATTGATTAGAACCTCAGCCACCTTTAGCCAGCCCACGAAGAAAACGAACTGTGAATTGCAAGTGCGATAAGATCATAGGAAAATAATGTTAAATAATGAACATAAAATTAACTTTAATTAAAGCTAAGTTGATGTGTGAAGTTGATGAGCGATAAATTCATATGAAAGGCACGTCGACAGCTTTTCCATTCACTTTTTATACCGTGCACATAGTTGATAAGTCAAAAGGGTATGATAGTTTAGGGTAAATGTTTAGAGAGGTAGGCGTAGGAGGTATTAGGATGACAATCTAAGTTGATCTAGTTTTATTCGTTAGTCCAGAAAAAATTGATTGATTTGCCCCTTATTAGATTTGCCTCATAATATCGATAATTATCGATATTTCTACTTAGTTTTTTACGGAAAATTTTAAGACTTTATTTACTATGTATGCATATATTATAAATATAAACATTATGATAATTTTGGATTTTGGATACCTTGCCCCATTAAACTCAGTAGAGATTTGAGCTGCTGTATATACACTCACTTTCATGTCTGTATGTCCATCTAAAAATTCAATTTAGATAGTATATCTAGAACGGAAGCTATTCAATTGAACAGCTGGTGATTTAGGGTATTTGCTAGTCGAGCACTTCCGCCTAGAGCACTCTTACCCGTTTTCTACTGCTATTGTATATGGGTTTCGCATTTCGTATTTTGTACTTTGTAGTTAGCAAAATTAACAGTTATTAATGGCAGCGCCTAAAACATGCTTAAAATATGAGAGAGAGAAAAAAAAATTGCTAAAACACTTGTCGCCGATTTTTATCTGAGTACGCGAAATGCCTTTCGCACAAAACACAGCGAAAATGGCAATTTATTATATCGAACGTGACTGCGACTCGTTTACATAACGCAAAACACTTGAAATCTGCCTGCAAATGCGAATGGAGCCTCGAACCGCAAAACCCAACACAAAAATGTATAAAACTATATATTATATAGAAGGGGAAAGAAAGGCACACAACCAGATATATCGCTATATAAGCATGTATCGCCATATGATGTAGATGTCTTTGATCGTAGTCATATCGTTGACAAGGTATAGCCAACCAAATTACGTTCAAGTCTCGATTGCAGCTGCGTTAATGATCCACAAAAACCGCAAAGCTTTTTGCTACACAATGGCGAGACGTGAAAATTTCTATGATTTATGGTAAACAAAGCGAAACGTGCAAATTAAATAAATACACTTCGTATTCCGGGTCTAGCTCTTTTTTTCTCAATACAAATTTATTGTTTCTTCTCACCTGCAAAGCTGTGAAGAATGGGAAGAACAGATCGGGATCTTCGCGGCCACTGCGATCCAAGATATTTGGCAACATTTGACGCCCGAGCAGCGCGGCAATAAAATAGGTATAAAGCACCAGCGTAACTACCTATAAAAGTAGAAAATTAATTAAGTTTACAGTTCACAGATAAATTGGAACAGATTGCTGTCAAAAATTTGAATTGGTTCACTTGAAGTGTGCACATCCGTTCCACAAATATCTTATCTCAACTGAGCTTTAAGTGGCAGCTGGAAATCGATTATATCATCGTGGGGGTATAGCTCAGGGGTAGAGCATTCGACTGCAGATCGAGAGGTCCCCGGTTCAAATCCGGGTGCCCCCTGGAAAAACAATTATTTTTTGTAATTCTCACCTGTGTGTAGACCAGCGGCACGCATACCGTATCGTAGCCAATCAGGCCACCCAGACGTCTTCTGATATCGGAGAGTTCGACAAGTATCGTCTGCACTATGTGATCGGAGGCAATCAGTCCCTCCTTGCGCGCTCGGTTGATGATGTTGGTGGCCCAGACGAGCGGCATCCAGTACTTGGACATGGGACTCTTCTGATTCATGGACTCGAAGATCTTCATCTCCGACTCGTGCATGAGGCCCGCGTCCACCAGATGCTGCGTGGTTGGAAAGCGACGCTTTACCCGCAGCGAAATGCGCTGCAGCGTAATAACATAGGCCAAGACCATATAGCGCATAATGTTACGACGCATAAGGCGGCCCGTTTCGTTCTAGAAAACAATGTGAGTTGATTAGGCGACTTAACGGCCCATTAAGGTGTGACAGACTCACATTAACGCCACCCGACGAGTTCGGTATGGCGGCGCTGATGAACAGAGCCAACGTGTCGGGCCAAGGCAGCAGGCGGTACTGCTCCCACCAGCGCTTGACCACCAGATTCACATAGAAGCCCAGCACAAAGGACATGGGTATGTTCTCGCCCTGCTGGGCAAAGTAAAGCCGAATGCGATTGAAGATCCTAACAAGGTTAAATGTTAATTATAAATATTAAATTTTCGAAATATTTAGAGTCTAACTCACGCTTGTTGGTTCGGCGTCAGGGCGAAGCGATAGATGACATTAATGGTATAATATAAGCACAAATAGGCGATTAATTCACGCCAGACTAATTTGTAAACGCTGCCGCGCCATCTGAGCGTGTTTCATAAAATCATAAATGGAAATAGAAATAGAAATAGAAATCAATATTGAGATTAAGCTCGCTAAATTGATGGCCAAACAAGAAAACAATAATCTTGTAACTAGCCAGTTTTCACCTGCCTGAAATCTGTTTCCGTATAGCTAAGGCTAGACTACTACGCACCCTAATCAAATTTCAAATTAATTTCTGTAGATATATCATGGCAAGTTCTGCAACTATTTTTGTTATTTGTATAATCTTTGAGTTCCAGCGAACTTACTTAGATATAAACTATTTTATTTTATTTGATAATGATCTGTCTAACCTCGTTGAGAATGGAACAGGAATTCCGACTCGTAGCCGAAGTTTTTGGGGTCTTTTGTGCTTTTGTCTGGCCGCATCAAGGTCGTTATGTCAATATAATATATGGGCTGGTGCCTCATTTCTGCTGTATATGTATGTATATATTATTATATTCTAATCAAAGTCTTTGAGCACACGTGAAGCTAATTAAAGTCAACTCAGTTGTGCTGGATTCTAGAGGCAATCATTAGCTATAACTGTTGGCATCTTAATAAACTTTTTATGTAATTTTTAAGTCGGAAATTATACTTAAGAGAAATCGACTTGAAAAGTTTATTATTTCGCAGAAACTTAAAAAATGAAATTTATTTTAATTTTAGCGAGTGATTAAATATTGTCGATTAACTTTTTATAAGTTTCTCATTTTGGAGATGATCTGCAAAAATATTTTTAAAGTTTAATTTATTGTGAAATTAATTATTTCGAGGAAAATAATACATTATATAGCTGTCTCATAATTTTGAATATTTTATTTTTGACTTTTAGACCTTCTGCTTGTGTATGTGTATTGCCTGAAAAAAACTAACTGATTATTCCCTATTTTTATAGTTAATTACTATAGACATCCATTAACATTTGATTTACTTTTATTTTGTATATATAATCAAATGATAAGCTAACAGATACCCTATTTGTCTACTTCAGTCAGTTCCATTCCAGCTACTTTGTGATTGGTATGCCAACATCTATGCATTCCAGTTGGACATAACTGTCACTTTCAATTCCAACGAGACTCGCGCTCTCTGCTCTCTTCTAGCTAGAGATGGTCCAAGCGAGCACTGAGCAGCAGCCACGGCGAATCTGGTTACGAGTGACTGCACTTGGGAAACAATTAATGCGAGTTGAGCACAAAAAAAAAAAACAAAAAAATAAAACCCAACAACAGCTGACAGTGGGCACTGTGACTAGTTACTGTATATATGTACATATGCGATGTTAATTACGCTGGTAAACACTATACGACTGGGCGGGCTATGACTAATGCGAATGTTATACTCATACTACTTTCCAGAGAGACTGGGCGACCCAGTTAGAGTTGCAGATCTAGCTCAATGGCGACACATTGTACTCACTTCCATAGGATCTTCCAGAAGCAGCCAAAGTTGCTGCCATTGGGCACTTCGCCTGCATATGACACGGTCATGCTGCAGCTGTTGTTGTTCTGGTTGACTTTAGATTGCGTTCAATTTGGCGTCGGCTAAGTTTAGGCGAACTTAATTCGGCTACGCGTCATTGACAGCGGCATCGAATTCGCCGTCGCCGCATTGACGGCTGCGTCTGGCGTCTGGCGTCTGTAGTTGCTGCTGCTGCTGTTTTTGTTGCTATACTAAAGCAGGTGAATTCGTTAACTGCGTCTTCTTCAGCTGAAAAACAATAAGTGAGAGCGACAAGCGCGACACACACGTTCATATAACTGTAAAATTATTCACCAACACAAGTGCAACTCATGCAAATACACTGCAAACAAAATAATTACAATAAATAAAGCAACAACAACAACTATTTACTTTACTTAAATTCCAACACGTTTCGAACAATTCGACGGCTATTTTCTGTTGCTTTGTCTTTTATTGTATTTTCTTTTGTTATTTATAAGTTTTATATTACATTTTATTTGCCTTTTTTTTTAACATGCATTTTTATGCACATTTTGTAAGCTTTGCTTATGGGCGAAATTTTGTTCAATTTTGTATTTTTGTTTAGTTTTGAAGATTTGAATTTATCTTAAAACAAATGATTTTTTTTTTATTTTGCGCTCTTCTTTATTATGCCTGAGGCCCTTGTTGGCCTTTGTGTTGCTAAACCACACTTAGTGAACCACTTAAGGACAGGATTTCCCCAAAATACACACTCACTCACTCGCACTCTCACTTGTGTAGTAAGTATTTCAGTTGGCTCATTAATGGAGAGTGTTTTTTTTTTTGTATTTTCTGTAGAAAACCTTGAGATTGTCGAAAATGTTAACAGTTTAATACATATAAGATATATTTACTTGTATATTTATATACACATCTTCGTTTCCCATTACGAATTTGGGGTTTTTTTTTGTAGTTGTTGCTTCTGCTTTGAGCTTTTTTTGCCCCGCCCCCTCACAAATTTTGATTAATTGAATCGCCGGAGGCTGGCTTAAATTGATCGGAGTTGTGTTAGTTGCGCTGCTTATTAAATATTTGCGATATTCAGTTGAATTGATATTCGTAACGTAAACCTGTTGCCCTGCAGTCATATTTGTATAGCTTTGTCTCGTCTAGTCGTCAGGCATCTTTTGAGCACCTTAAAAGCTGCAAATATTTGCATAACATATTTATCTGACCGTCAATATTCATTGCTAAAAACTGGTTCCATGCGCCCGCATGCCGCTGGGAAAGAGAGGAGCCTGAATTTTCACTAAGTCGCGTTAATTTCGTTGATAAACAGAGACCGTTGACAGTGACAGTGTATGTAGTCGAAGGCTGCGTCTGTGTATAACTCCCTATACACATATATATGCAGCTTGAATAGTTATAGTCACTAACAGGTAACAGGCAACCGGTTACTTGTGCGGATAGCTCACTGGATATGAATATGGATATGGATAGCATCACGAAGTTTTATTAATTACGCCTTTTCACGGCAATTGAGGCGTTAGCAGCAAATCTAACTCCACCCACTGCCTCTTGACAAACATCTAGCTTTGAGTTCTATAAATTTCTAAAGCCTCACAGATATTTATAGATACATATATTCTAGAGATCAGCATCTGCTTATTTCTATAGATGTTTAACAGGTTTTCTACAGATCTATAAATCTTCTACAGATCATTAACAGATTCTTAACATATTTCTAACAGATCTTCTCTTGAACTTAACAGATTCTTAACATATCTTCTATGCATTTTTAATTGATTTTCTATAAATTCGGCATTTTCCAGTTCTAAAACTATTTTGTAATTTGGAAGTTTGTTTTCCATGCGATCATCAATTTATTTGATGAGTTTTTCAGCTCTTTTTAAGGGCAGCTACGTGCTCACTGCCAAATTAGGTTTGCATATTAGCTGCTACAAGGCATCAACTTATCTATGATAATTATTTTTAGTGCTTTCTCTCTCACTCTCTGACTCTCTCTCTCTCTCTCTCTATCCGACTCTGCCATCCCTCTCTACTGCTCTTACCTTCTCTAACTCTTTTAAAACTAACCATTGACCCCTTAGAAAATATAATAAACATTAAAGCTCTGCAGTTAAAGATAAGCCTTTAGACAGTCTCTAAGATGTCTAACAGTTGGACAGTTGGAGGACAGCTAAACAATGCGATAGATCAACAACAACAACTTCTTGACTTGACAGTCGCTCAAGACTTGTGAGATAAGAAACTGTCGTAGGCCGCAAATTGCAATTGCTTACGCGAGCCTCCGTCCGGCTCACAGATCCCCGCAAAGAAATGTTGGCCATGGCCTCAAAGCAAACATCCGAGCTACGTTGATCGATGACGAATTTTATTCAAATATGTGCCACAGCCGAGCAGCGCGCTTTTCACTTTCTTTGACGCAAAAAAGACGTCGCGAATCGAGCTGCTCATAAAAGAAACAGATAAATGACGCTCGCAGTTTTGTTTACACAATGACTAAATTTGAGTTAACGTATTCAGATATATATATATATATATATATGTAGAGTTATATATGGGGATATTTAGCTATATTTTTCCCACTCGAAATATGCGCACTTGCACTTTTTGCTGAGCCGTCGCTCTCTTGGCCTGACTTTGAACAGTGGGAGTTTTTTCCATTTACCTTTTAGCTTGATTAGCACACAATAAAAGTAGATAGAAACTTTGCTGCTTTTGGCTCGTTATTTATTTATTATTTTCCATAAATGTATTTGCTTTAATTAATTCCAAATTAACGTGCTCATTAAACTATTCAAATTTCAAGTTGTAAATGTGGCCATTAAATCTGAGGCTTTTTTTCAGTTCACATATTAAAAGTCATTAAAAGTGTTGAAATTGATATTTGCATTTTAATCTAATAATTGCTTTTTAGTCACATTTAATTAAATATTTTTTATGATATTGCAATTGTAATTTTTTAATTAAAATAGTGATTAATTTTTGTAAATACAATAAACATTTTAATTACAAGTTTTTGTCATGTGTTAAATATTTACCTTTTAGTTATGGTTATTTATATAATTATTATTTTCTGCAATGATTGAATAGTTTATTTTATTTAAATATTTATAGAAATTTAATTTAAAATAATTTAAAATTTTTAAAATAATTTTTCTGTTATCTGCATTAAATATTATGTTTATATATTTTAGTTATTTATATATATTCTGATTGCAGCTTGGGTTTTATACTCAATTTATTTATTATTTGTTTATCTTTTAATTGTCTTTGGATCACATTGATTTATTTGTACTTATTTTTGAACAGATTTATTTATTAATGTTTGAATGAATTTGTATTTTAGCCTGCAGTAATTTATTAAACTCTTAGTCATATCTGATTTATATGTTTTCAGATTTTAATTTTAATTTTAATTAAATTTTATGTATCAATTTGAAGTTATATTCATATTTTTTTGTTTTTATATTTATATTTCATTTGATTTGGTTTTATTTTTATTATATTTTAATTTGATTTTATCAGCATAAATAAATGTCGTATTTAATTTTAATTCTCTTAAATGTTATCGTGTTTTTTAATGTCTTTTTTATTGTATTTCGGTTGCATTGGTGCATGTAATTGCTTAATTGAAATTGGCTTTCAATTTCTGTTTTATTGCTTTTCTTATGACTCGGTCGGGTCTGATGTCAGTTTTCCAGCTCATTTTCACATTTTCAATTGAAAAATTGCAGCCAAATTTGGCGAGCAGCGAGCGGCGACCAGCGAGCGTTCTGCAAATGCCGACACCTTAACGAGCTGGCCAAGCACACTTTGATGCTTGGCTTGAGTGGCATAACGTGCTGCAGACACGCGCTTACGATTACAGCAACAGATACAGCTATGGCTACGTCTACAGATACGGTTACAGATACAGATACAGATACAGATACAGATACTCGTAGCCAATAGATACACGCATCGGTTACGTGTATCTGTAAGCTTGTGGCGATTGGGCTTAACCAGCTGTCGCTATGTGCTACGCTGACCAGGCATATATATACACACACAATATATACATATATATATATATATATATATATATATATATATATATATATATATATATATATATATATATATATATATATATATATATATATATATATTTAGTTATAAATTTCCATATATCTATTATATACTGCACTTGCGTTGAACTTCACACAGAACGCGTGTTCAATATTTATTTAAATATATGCGTGCGTGTCCATCACACTCAACTGCTTAGACATTTATGTAGTTGTTTATACAAAAACAACAACAAAAAGTCTGTTTTTTTGGTTAATTTTATTTTGCTGGTTTGATTGTTCCGCACGATCAACGAGGCGAGAGGCTTCAGCTTCAGCTTCAGCTACAGCTTCAGTTTCAGCTTTGGCTTTGTAACATACCGACGACGGGTTTATCGTTGGGCAGCTCGATCCGATTCCGAGTTCGACTTCGACTTCGAGTTCGATTTCGATTTCGACTTCGATTCCGAGCGGCAACGGTCGCAACCTGACGGCACGCTAAACTCAACTAAACTGCGCTCCAGACCCGAGCACAGGCGGCTCTTAACTCACATTTTTAACAGCGCTGAGGCTCAGTTACGTTTTTTGTTTAATTTTTTTTTTTTGGTCGCAACAGGTAGACAAAACTTGCGCTCCCGCTACCTCTTAACGATGGATGAGCGTGTGTGAGTGTCGGTGAGCGAGCTGTGCAGCGTAGCTGAGCATGCATTGGCGCTCTCTATGTGAGTTGGTGTTACTTTGTGTGTGTGTGTGTGTGCTTTGTATGCAGCTTATGCATCAGCTGTTTCTACTTTGTAAGCTGATCAAGCGAACAGAGCGAGGGAGAGTGGGAGATTGAGAGAGCGAGTTTGCGAGAGGGAGCGTGTGTGTGGGCGCGAGCGAGAGTGAGAGCGTAGCAAACTCTGAGTTCTGCGGAGTTAAGCTTCAAGCGAGGGCTGCAGCTTATAAAAATTAACTAGAAATAAAAGTTTATGACAGGATATGTTAAAATTGTAATAATTTAATTTTTATTAATTATGTTAATTAATATATATTGAATATTTAAAATTATTAAATAATGTAACTTAATGTACAATAGAAAATAAAATAAAATAATAATAATAAATAATAAAATATAAGATTTATACAGAAATCAAATTTATTATATTTATTTTTTATTGTAAGTAGTTGTCTAGTGAAATTTATAATTTGTAGACAAACAAAATAATTACAAATATTTGCAAATAAAAATTTATTTAATATCATAGATAATCAGGTTTACACAAAATTTTAGAGGCTGTGTAGCAAAAAATGCTGCATACTTTTAGGCACATGTTAAAAAATGAGAAATTAACAGAAAACTGAACCAATGCCAATAAATTATAATAGTATAGTAGTAGTATAATATGTTTTAATATATATATATATATATATATATATAAAACACTGAATTTCTATATCAATACAATAAAATATATTTTGCTTATAATAAATTTAATAATATAATAAAATTTATTTCTTAAGTTTAACATTTCAAGCACTCAGAGCATTCGATGTCTCTGGCTGCTTTGCCTGATACCTCAAGCCATGCTCCATGTAGGTGAAAGGTGGATTCGGCTGAGTCATGCAGAAGTACAGGCCCTTCGCATTGGCCGGATAGATGAGACCGATATTGAGCCTGTTCTCGAAGCTGCAGTCGCCCTGCCGGAACTTGGCCCAGTTCTCGCACTTGGTGGCTGGTATCATGACGCCCTCGACGAGCGCCTCCATGAACAGCACGAAGGGGTACATGTGGCTGCAGATCTTGCTGTCGCAGCCCGGCTGCAGTTTCTTGCGCGGAAAGTAGCCAATGCCATTGGGATAGATGTCCACGTGGCCCAATGGCACACGCACACCAAACACATCACCCTCGCCGTGCAGCACCACGACGCGTGCGGCCACATTGTGCCGGACGAGTATGTCCGTGGTGCGGCACATGGTCGCAGGATCGATGGCAATCAGTTGACCCACCTGTCGCTTGCTGCTCTTGGCAAACAGATCAGCGCCCAGCGCCGCTATATTCGCGCCCACCGAATGTCCTGCCAGCGTTATGTCCTCCGCTGCAATGCCCGCCTCCGTCAGCGAGCTGAGCAGCTTGTATATGGAGTAGCCATGTACGGACAGGTGATGCCGCACGGTGTAGTAGAGCTGGGCCACATTCGTGGCAAAGTCCACGACGACGATGTTGAGATCTCGCCGCGTCGTCTGCAGCAGCATCAAGTGCTCCTGCACGCTGAAGTAGCTGTCGGCCGTGTGGAACGCATTCACATAGATCAGGGTCTTGCGCTGCGGATTGATGTCGAAGTCGCGCAGCTCCGGCATCGACTTGATGGGCAGCTGAATGCTCTGGTTGGTGACGGTCATCACATGCAAGCGCGCGTCGCTGGGATTGATGCCCTCATAGAGCGCCATGACGCCCTCATCGACGGGCGCATCACCTGCACGGAAGCTATTAGCGAACTGCTCACCCAATCTCGCCCAGAATCAACTTACAAAACGCGCGCCAGCCACGATTCAGCTGCTCCGACAGCAGCTCCAAATTGTGCTTCTGTATGCGATCGATGCTGGCAGCTGACTCGGCACGTAGCCAGAGCCCGAGCAGACATAGTCCACATAGCCATCTTCTCCAGCTCTCTGCTTGCTGCATTGCGACGACTGCTGCAGCTCAGCGGCCAACTGCGCGCTTTTATAGCCAAGCCCAGACTGAGCGGAAAGCGTTTATCGAAGCGCTTATCTCAGCCACCGAACTGCAGTTCTCGTTTACAATTTGATCTATTGCACGTTCGATCGACTCCGTCTGGCAGTTGTCTGCGGACTCACAGAGTCCGAGAGTCGACTCGAGCTGCCAGATAAGCGCTTTTGCCGCTGCACGTTTCGCGAGCTGTGAACGATAAGTCGGCCGACTAGTCTATACTATATATATATATATATATATATATATATGCTGCTTTACATATCTATGCATAGCTATAACAGATTCGCAGTCGATCGATTAGCTCGGCGCGTGCCACTAGAAGAAAACGCTTGTTTTGGTAACTGTTTTGTCGCTGATAAGTTTCATTGAATTACTTTTTACTCTTGATTATACAGTTATCGAGATATATGTGTGTATATAAATGTGAGTGCGAGAAGACAACTAGGTGCTAAATGTAAATTTTACTAGGTATATATATATATATAGTTGTATATATATGATTTTGCGGTAAATCTGACAATCGTCAGAATTTACGCTGAGGTAGCGACGGCTGCTGAGCAACTCCTGTGGGGAGCTGCCCTCGAAGAGAATAAACAAATGAAAAGAAATTTCCTCTCTCTTGGTTAAAGTAAAACTTAAGCTTTAGAAATTTATTGGTAACGAACACAAAAAGCATTTAAATAATAAATAACTTGAGTTTACGACTTAAAATCAACATTTTGGTAGTCAAGAAATACTTTCTGTTCCCGCTCCCTCCCAAAACTAAAAAGGGGGCGTGGCTGTTACGAATTCGACTAATAATTAGCTCTGCACTGGTTGGTGTTTAGAACTGGAGACCGGCCTGCACTTCGGACATGATGTTGGCCGACTTCTGCAGCTGCTGCACCTCGACATCGGTGAGGATTTGCTTGACCACCGAGGTGACGCCGTTGGCGTTCAGCACGCAGGGCAGCGAGAGGAACACATCCTTGTCGATGCCATGCTCGCCCTGCAGAGAGAGAGAGAGAGAGAGAGAGTAAGTGAAGCTATTCCCATGTAGACTCTGGTCCCTTCGAGACTCACCAAGACGGACGTGGAGACGGCAGCCACGCTGCTGGTGTTCCTCAAGATGGCCGAGGCCAGGGAGGCGGTGCTTAGGCCAATGGCCCAGGAGGTGTAGCCCTTTAGCTTGATGACCTCATAGGCCGAATCGACCACCTGCTTGTGCAGCTCGTTCCACTTCTCTGGATCCTCGCCGGTACCAATGGTGGGGTTCAGCTCGCGCAAGCGCACGCCGGCAATGTTGACGCCGGACCAGACGGGCACCGAGCTGTCGCCGTGCTCGCCAATGATCCAGCCGTGGCAGGAGGTGGGAGCGACGCCCAGGCGCTGCGACATCAGGAAGCGGAAGCGGGACGAGTCCAGGTTGGTGCCGCTGCCAATGACACGGTTCTTGGGCAGGCCGGACAGCTTCCAGGCCACATAGGTCATGATGTCCACGGGGTTGGACACCATCAGCAAAATGGTATCGGGACTGTACTGTGGGCGGGCAGAGTGAAGGATTAGTGAAGGAGTTACGGGGCGGGAGGAGCCTCGGGGCACTTACCTCCACCAGCTTGGGGATGATGTGCTTGAGAATGTCGGTGTTGCGCTGCACCAGGGACAGGCGGGACTCGCCCTCCTTCTGGCGCACGCCGGCGGTGACGATGCACAGACGCGAGTTGGCCGAGGCGGCGTAGTCGGTGCTGGCTGTGATCTGGGGATTCTTGAGAAAGTTGGAGCCATGCTGCAAGTCCATGAGCTCGCCCTGCAGCTTGTCGGCGCACACATCGATGAGGCACACCTCCTTGGAGACGTTCTGGGCCAAGATGCTGAAGGCGCTGGCCATGCCGACCATGCCGATGCCCACCACAGTGATCTTGTGGCCCGAGCTGGGCAGAGTTTCGGCCGTCTGGGCCAAGAGACTATCCTTAACGGAGGCCATTGCTGCAAAGAGAATTCGCGTCAAGAGATTTCCACATCCAATTTGTCAACTTGTCGCACATGTCACGTGCTCGGCGGATATCTGGGACACTCACACACACATAGACAGCCACAGACCTATATGTCGGCGCTGTTTAACCTCCATGAAGGTCATATTAATACAAATCCGACGACTACGCAGCACGCAACTCGCCGAGCTCACCAAAAAACTAATACGCAACATTGCCAAAGGGAAAAAACTATCACAAATAATTCAGAATTTTCGCGCTGCTGTCAGTTTTATACGGCAGTCGCTTGTGACTCGCTGGCACTTGTGACAAGTGCTATCAGAGCTAATTAACTCCCTAATGGGCCGACGCTTCTACATAGTTTTTTTCATTTTTCATTTTTAATTTTTTATTTTTGATTTTTTTTTTATCAAAAGAACCTTCAGGCAGATTAGTGCATCGTCACAACGATTCCTCGAAATCGACTCGTGCAGCAAAGCAAACAAATTTGCAATCAATATATATATAGATTTTATTGATCGCTTGATAACTCATTCGCATTGTTAATGGGCATTACGAACGGTCTATAAATTTGCACACTTCAAATGAGGAAGTTTGAACCCAGCCACACATAATGACGTTTAGCTCGTGTTGATCTGCTGTAAATATTTCGTATAGATTTCCCGATAAGATTGGGCGCATATCGCTGCAATTGCAACAGCTGCTTATCTCTATGGCAATATTTGTATATGAATATTATGAATATTACGAATATTGCTTGTACTGTTTCTGTGCACGTTTTTAATTAGAAATGCCCCCACTCTCTGCTGGAAATTCTCTTCTTTTTTGTTTGCCCTTACCCTGAACTTGGGAGTTTTCTAATTAAAAGTTCGCTTTATGCCGAAGAAAAATAAAGCGTGAGTTAATTGAGCTTTAAATAAGCAAATGGCTTTGAATGTGTGTGGTATTACGAAAAAAAAGTATGTGGCTGGGGGAGTTTGCTAGACTTGAAGATACCCTATTTTGCGAGTTTGCTAGATTTGCTGATGCCCTATTTGAGGTGTGTTGTAGAGGCATTAGATGAGAGTTTCAAGGGCTTAAATAATTATTTATCTAGAGATAAAGGGCATATTAGTTGTAGTCATAGAGTGTAGTATATAAGTTTTTGCTTTGTTAAATTTCGGATTATTATTGTATACTTAAATATAGATAGATTTTTATAGTGATATATGAGACTATTATAATCTACCTATATCCATATTTATGTATACCAGATTATATCCAAGTCTATATTTAAAACTTGAATAACTCCACAACTAATATGCCCAATAAAATATATATTATAAACAAATAAATTATTATGCAAATATAGAAAAAAAACCCAAAATTTTAAGCTGAGAGGTTGATTGGTAAATGATAAATGGTATATGGTAAAGTTCTTTAAGTGATAGTCCCTTAAATCTATTTAATAAAAAAATAAAAAAAGTTTTCTTGTATCTATCTCTGCAGCTAAAGTGTGCACTCTGAGCGAGCATTAGGCAGTCAGTAAACCTAGACTGTTATATTCATATGTGCAGTGAATAAACTTTGACTGTTCTAAATTTACAGTTCCCTGACGATAAAAAATTACTCAGCTGTTGATGCAGATCAGTAATATGCTATATACGCTCGCTATATATGACACAAGGTATTTCCCAAGTCTACTTCTTTACACCCTTCAAATGGATCTTATCAAACCGAGTCTAAACTTGCACTTCCCCGTTATATTTATCTAAAATCGTCATAATATAATAGATAATAGACAACGTATGTTTATTGCTCTAGCAATATACTGTATATAATATAGAAATTTCATAGCAAAGTGAGATCATTGCAAATATTTTATCTATTTTTGTTGTCAAGCTTGGCTGAAGCTCAGTGGAGCTCACTTGTTGCAAGCAGACAAAAAATTGCCATGGAGCAAGAAAGAAATTAGATAGCAGCAACAATACCAAATATACCAGCAATGCTAATGTCCAAAAAGCGAATGACCTTCTTTCAAAGTCAAATGTTTTTCCAAATAATTGAACACACAGCTGTTTTCGAATGAACGACGCATGCGCCGACATTGAAAACGAAAGTGAAAGCAATTGTCGTCCAATTGGAATTAGCCCAGCTACCCCCAGCCCCCCCAGGAAGTGCTCGTTGCGTGTGTGTGTGAGTGTATGTGGGCAAGGCCAAGGGCGAGCTCTGCAAGTTGAATGCACTTTGTCTGGGGCAGCAGCTCAGCACTGTTGGCCCACAAATTGCTGCAGTTCTTCTGGGTCTCTTAAATTCTAGTTTAGCTTACTTTTGCTTGTTGTTGGTTTCTGGTCTACACTGGGAAAGATTCACTGGATATTTATATTTTGGTCGCCTCGGTTTGGCTGTGTTGAGGTCGTCGACGTTCCGTTCACTTTGCGCGCTCGTTGCGAACTGTTTGTGCTTGATGCGAGACTCGTTGGAATGCCGCTGCCGCTGCTGGATTTTGTAGCCGCTACGCGCTCTCTGCTGCCGCCGCTGTCGCCAGCGTCGCTGCTGCGGCGGCAGCTGGCGTCAGGATGAGTGACGAAATGGCCTAAACGACATTGTGAAACTGTGAGCGAAGGCAAGCCGGCTCAGCTAGCAGGCTGCGACGTTCCGTTCGCTCGCTCTCATTCTCTCGCTCTCTCGCTCTCTTGCTCGCTCTCTCCAATATGTATATTTTTTTTGACTTCATTCCCAACTAACTGGGCCTCAGTCAAGGTGACCTTTTGCATTGCTTTGCTGGTTTTTGGGCGTTTCGCTTTTATTTTTAGCTGCGCCTCGTGTTTATTTGATTGAGTTGTTCCAGGAGTTGCGGGGGAGTTCTCCACGTGCGCCATCATTTACAATTCGGTTCTCTAAATAGATTCTTCCATCTGCATTTCTCTAACGGTGGTTGCGTCGGTGCCGCGTGACAGCAGCAGCAGCAGCTGCCTGCCTGCCTCTGTGGATCATTCGCTCTGTGTGTGTCTTGCTCACGTGCCACTGATCACACTTGTATCCAGCCAAACGGAAGCAGCAGCCAGAGAACTGGAATAGTCACGCTCTCTCTCTCTCTCTCTCTCTCTCTCTCTATCTATCTCTCGGTTCTCCTTTGTTTAAATTGGCCAACTGCCAGGGTGCAACCAGATGTTTCTACTGCATATGCAACTTCATGAATTTCAAGAAATTTTCATAATATTGCATTTTATACATATGTTATGGGATATCTAAGGGATGGTATCTGTTATCTTTAACTGTATATGTAAACCATATTAATATTATAATTTGCTTTAATTATGTTGGCTATGTCCTCGCGTTGCATACAGTTGGTCCTTCAGTTCAGCAAGCGTATATTTAAATGAGCTGGAACCATACTTGTAGTCGACTTTATAAATATGGATTTCTATATATGTATATTCTATATTTAAATATTTTATATATTTTTAAATTTATATTTTTTACTTTAATATTTTATTTTACATTTTTAAATAATATTTTTAAATTTATATTTATATTTATTTTAATCAAAATTTTTTTATTTTTATAATTGTTTAAATTTTAAATTAATTAATATTTTTTATTATTTATATAATTCGGAACTAGTTCAACTTCAATTTTGTTCAGCTCCAGTATCCTCTCCCAACTAGCACTGCTTGCTATGAGCTCTATACATATTTATATAAAATCAATATTATTAGTTATAGTTATTATGGATTATTATTACTATATCTTATTACATATATATTTCTAAAAAAAATCTCTGATTAACATTTTTTTCAGTGTTGCGGGTTGGATAATTGAATTAACATAAATTAGCTAATGCTCAGACAGCTGTGACGTCATGAGCTTACGCTCACTTGAGAGAGACAGAGAGAGAGAGAGAGGGGAGAGTGAGCGTGACATTGAGAACGCCGCGTTGCCAACCGGTGTTCGTGACTAGCCACACATGCTTCGTGTCTGCAACTGATTCATGATTCGCTTGAATCCCGCTCCTGCTGCCGCTCACTCTCCCTACCTGACGCTCTTGCACAATTGCAGTTGAACTCTGGCCGACTACGTCATAGTAAGGTAGGGGGAATCTCGGCTAACACATCCGCCGGCAGTGCAATTGACGCTCAGATTGTGAAAGTGTCTTTGACCCACATTTGCCCCACACACACTCTTTGGCCTCGCTGGGCCAATGACGCCGGCAATGGTACAGCTTGTGAAATGTGGCCCAGAGCTTGCCGTGAGTAACTGCTATGCACTTAACCAAACGTGTTTCGTGAGGGTTATTGAACTTGAGTGTTTGTTTGCTAGGCCATTTCATATAAATATTGTCTTATTGCATTGGCTTTGATTTCCTCTTTGCTTATCATGAAATGCTTCTAGGGAGAATTGCTAAGTTGAATATGAGATTTGTTTAGCCTGAGTTGAGTTTGGGTTTTTTTGCTAGATTTAATGACATGTGCTGTGGATATATGTGGTTGAAAACAATTGTTTATTTTTATTGTTTATTATACCCTGAACCCATTAAAAATGGGTAATCAGGGTATAATGGTTTTGTTGCAGCCCAAATGTATGTAACAGGCAGAAGGAGGCGTGGCAGACCCCATAACGCGCGCCGGTCGAGTTTGTTTTAGATAACGATAACTCTTCTCGTTTTTTTTTTATTGATTAAAAACGAAAATCGATTTTCACTTTTAAAATTATATCTTCTATATCTTTATAGTTAGAGACTCCAAATCTTGTATTTAGCTTATTTCAAATACTAGAGACTAGAGTTTCCTTACTTGTTGTTTGTGAATTAAGTAGAATAATAATGGTAGTAGTTAGATAATGATTGTTATGCTAATGATCATTTTGCTGGCCGACTCTACCGAACTAAACAGTTAGCGCTCAATGATCGACGGTAAGAATCGACTCATGACCTCGACCGAGCTGAGCTCGAAAGAGTTGAGCAGAATTTTTGCCGGGAGTTTTGCCCTATATAAGAGCAAGCCGTCTGCCCAGTTCTTCAGTTGGTTTCCTGACCCCCTGATGGTCAGTCGTGCTGTGCAGTGCAGTCCAGTGTAGTGTACTGTAGTGCAGTGTCTTCTCCTCGCCCTCCTCCTGCTCATCCTCCTCTTCTTCTGGATTTGGTAAGTATTTAGCTAATAATTTTAGTGTTAAGTATATTAAGTAAAATTGTATTAGTTATAACTGTTTTTTTTAAGCAAATGTTTTACTAATAATTCTTTTTTTTTTTTGCTCGGTTCTCTCCTGCTGCCCTCTCTACGTCTGCTGGACTCTCTCCTGCTACTGGACTCTCTCCTGCTACTGGACTCTCTCCTGCTACTGGACTCTCTCCTGCTACTGGATCCTCTATCTGGATTGGACTCTCTATCTGCCCGCCTCTCTACTGCTGTCCGACTCTCAAACACTCTACCGTTGCCCGCCTATCTACTGCTGCCCGCCTCTCTACTGCTGCCGACTCTCTGCCAATCTACCGTTAACCGACTGTCTACTGCTGTCCGCCTCTCTACTGCTGCCTGCCTGCCTCTCTACTGCTGCCCGCCTCTCTTCTGCTGCCCGACTTTCAAACACTTTACCGTTAACCGATTCTTTACCGCTGCCCGACTCTCTATAATTGCCAGAGTAATATGTTAGTAATATAGTAGTTATTTTAAGTAAAATTGTATTAGTTGTTAATATTTCTTTTTACGAGAATGTCTTAATAATAATTTTATTATACAAAGAACCCATTAATAACGGGGAAATCGCCTGAATGTTCTTTGGTTGCAATATGTATGTAAAATAGGCTTTGTTTTGGAATATTAACTTTTCGATGGGTTCAGGGGATCTTCTAGTCGGGCACACTCGACTAGAGCCTTCTTACTTGTTTTTATGAATTTTTTATTCTATTGTACTTGGATTGGTTGCTGAAATGACTAAACATGCGGTGTGGCGCCACCTGGCGGCAAATCGGCGAACTTATGTGTGTGTTATGTCTTAGTTACACTACTGACCGTTAGGTAGCGTTTGCAGTTTAGTGAGAGTTAAATTGTTGTTTTTAATGAGCATTGTTTTTTTATTGATTTGTGAATATTTCTCCGTGAAAATACTTTATATATTAACTTTTAGTAATTTTTGTTTTTGTTAATAATATATACCATTATTTGAAATGGAGTTAATAATTAATACTTGTGCTGCTGACTAGAACCTGCTAATTAAACTGCTTGCTGATGTAGAATATTTAAAGACTGTATAAGCAGTGCACTGCTTGGCATAAAAGTTAATAACTGCTTTGTGAAGGAGCTGCTTGCTCTGCTTTCTGCATAGTTATTTTCACGCAGGAGTTTCCTATATCAGAGTCTATTATTTTGAACTGGTTGAACCTAAATTAAATTGATATCATGTATATCAAAAACTTAGGACAATCTATTAAAATAACTTCCTTAAATATTTATGGAGGTATGTTGAAAGCAATAAATGCTTTTCATATATTTTTATAAAATATTATATTTTTTATTTCATTTATTTATAGTTTCTTTTACCAAATCGAAGACACTTTCAGCATCAAGTTCCTGTCCTGATTTACAGCTGATCTATTTATTTATCTCATTTTCAAGGAATTTAACGATTAGTTTAAGAATTTTCTTTTTGTTTACAACTCTTCTAGATGCATTCCACCTGTTTACGATAGGGAATACAAGAACCCAGGTTACGCAAGAGAAGTTGTGCGTTTTCTAGATTACAGCTACAAAAACATGACACAAACATTTCTCATGCTGTGCAACGGCAGCAACAGCAACCGTAACAGCAGCCGCAGCAGCAGAGTCCAATAATAATCCTTAATCTGTATTTCGCCCATTGGCAATGCGTGCCAAAACAGAAAAAAGTGAAAGATGCAAAAGCCAATGCAACTTATGCGATAGCGCCAAGCATCGAGAAGCGAGAAGTGTTCTTATCAAGGCCAGAGCATCTGATTGCCGCTCGCTCTTGTTGCTGTTGCTGTTGCAGTTGCAGCTGAAACGAGTAAGTCAAGTGGCACAAATGGAGTGCTTCGAGTTGTTGCTGCTTCTTCTTCTCAGTGTTGCTGCTTGGCTTGGCACGCAATGCGCCTCCCAGACCCAGACAGAGGCTGAGGCTGAGATGATGTCGCAGCAGCAACAGTTGCCGCCGTAGCAGCACCACCAGCAGCAGCCAATCGCCAACTGCACATTAATATTCAAAAATTGCGTTTTTATGCTAATTTTCACACACACACACACACAGTTGCCCTCTCCTTCTGTATGTTGGGCAAGCTGTCGATAGATTACTCAATGACAAGCGAACGTTCCATATGTCCTGCCCGACCCCTTCCCGCTCCCCTTGCTGCCAGCGCTTGTTGCCTTTGTTGCTGCTTTGTTGTTGTTTTAGCTGATGTTCATCTTTGTGTGTATCGCGCATTGCAATCTTTTTTGGCAGGCCAGCCAGCCAGCCAGCCAGGCTTATTATTATTATTTCAGCTGGGCTATAGCCACGACTTTGCTACAAAATATTACTCATACGCACCGTTGTTTATTTATGTCTATGTGTTGCTTGTCCTGCTGCCGCTGCCGCTGCTGGTGTTGTTGTTGTTGACGTAGTTTAGCAATAATTAAGTTGTTAAATTGTTGCACGTAAGTCAAGTTGCCTGGTTGCAGTACCTGCACCTCCCCTCCACCCGCCTACCAATCCACCTGCCTCAGCGCCGCCGTCGTCTGCGCTTGGTGGCTTCGCTTAATAATAATGTTCAGCTTGACTTACGATGCACGTCCTTGGGTTACTGATATATGTGATACTTAAGGTATTTATTACAAGCGATTGTAATCTCATGCCAGCATTTCTTTATACCATATACATATATATATATATATATATATATATATATAACAACAACCAGCAGCAGCCGCCGCTACAACAAAAATATTTATAGACAAGACGCCCCTGTTTTTATTTTTTTTTTGCCATCGCTTGACTTGGTTTTTTGGCCTGCCAGTAAATTAAGCGAAAATACAAAAGCAAAAAATAAGTTTTTAATATAGTTGACACTGTCTGACTGGCAAATACCCTAACTAAAGGTAAGCAAGCAGTTGGCTAAAGGGATTTGTTTTATTGAGACACTCTTTATTATTATTATTATTTAAATTTTAGTTAAATTTGTTAAAATTAAAATTTATATAAGTTTTTTTTTAACACTATTTTCTTAGTTTAGTCTGCTACTCTGAACTGCTTTGTGGCATATGAGGCATGCGCTGACTGCATGCATGCGGCTCATTAATGCAACAGCAGCGATGCCTGGTGGCAATGCTTGGCGCAGCTACCAAACAAATTATATAATACATAAACTAACTATATATATGCATAATATATACATATATATATATACATACATGTCTTGGGATGCAACTGCAGCGTAGATCAGACCAGTTTCTCAGGCTGTGCACTTGCTACGTTTTCCACAATTTTTTTCATTGCATGCCAAATATGCAAAAAGCTTTTCCATGCCTGTAGCTGTGTGTTTGTGTGTGTGTGTGTGTTTACATATAATGATTATTGTAGGTACAAGTGCGATAAATCGTGTTAGATCGCGGGTAATAAATTTAGACACTCAACTATGTAAAAGGAGTCCTGCCACGGGAACATCGCAGCGCCCAGCGACCAGCGACCAGCTCTCAGCTTCCAATCTTCGCTGTGTTCAGTGCCCAGCAATGGAGGCAACTGGCCAAAGAAGCTGTTCGTAGTTTTAAGCACTTCCTTTTATTATATTTTATGGCCACTTGTTTTTCTTCTCTCGGCTGCTGAGTCGCCAGTCGCCAGTTGCAGTTGCAACGAGTTTAGTTTTATAGTCGAGTCAGTGCTTTAAAAAGGCATTAGATTAATTAATGCATAGGCAACTGGAGCTGAGTTCGCTCTTACTTATGCTACTCTCATGGTTAATTGCCTAAATATGAAATGTTAACTTCATCATTCTCATATTTTGTTTCATTTTCATCTATTCGCACACTACTCAGCTGCAATTCATGAGCAGCCCACGGAGCAAATCGTATTGTCAATTACGTGGGCAGACCTTCCAGCCAAATGTTTGGCTTGACATTTTTCCATGCCATTAAAAGACAACTCGAACCGAAACAAAAAACACACAGAAACCATATTTTGGTTTTTTATATACTCTAGCAGCGGGTGTTTGGATTTTGTCAGGTAATATTTTGTGGGAAGGGAAGGTAGGGAATAAAAGACTTTATAATTAATATGTAGTATATAGTTTAATTTAATATATATAAAATAAAATATAGGAAATGCATTTCAAATCTTGATTAGCATCAGCTATAGTAATATCTGAGTTAATTTATTGATTTTCTATATGAAGGAATTTGATAGTTTTTAGAAAAATTTTATAAACTATTTTTTTTTTAATTATAATAAAATTAGTTTATTTCAATATATATTAAAAAAAAAAAATAAAAATAATATATATATATATATATATATATATATATATATATATATATATATATAAAATATATATAATCATTACAATCTGATAAAAAAAATCCAGCCATTAATTCCAAAATAATAATATTACATATAAAACTCCCTTAAAGCAGTTGCTAGCAATGTTAGCTCTTTTTCTCAGATCCCAAAACATCTCTTAGGGCATTTGCTCTTCGGCACTCCCAACTTCCTGACTCTTTCCTATTGTTTTTTTTTCATCGCCTATGACTTTTCACCATTGCACTCCACTGTGAGGCGCAGAACTGATGTTGTTGTTGCCATTGTGGGTTGCCTCGATTCCATAAGTGAATGGCGCTAGCTGAGCCCGCCCAGCATCAGCAGTGCTGCCCTTACGGCGTCTCGATTTTCAGGGGACAGGCACCAAAGAGCGTTGTTGCTATTAGTAGATGTCATATTAGAGCCAGCGAAAAGCACCAACAACAGCAAGAGCAACAGCAGGCAAAGGCAACTTCACTTTTAGGCACGATATTCAATTTTCAGGCACCGCATGGGGGCAGGCAACAATTGCAACAACTGCAACAATTGAACCAGCTTTGGCTGGCATTCGTTTGTCTTCGATTTCGATAACATTTCGACATTTGGGATAGAGTTTTAATTGAATTGCCTGCAATCTGGGGAAGGCAGGTGCAAAAGTTGTAGCTGAAATCGAAAGCCATTTGAGTGGCGTCCACTCAGGTCCAACTTGTATATTAATTAGATCAGAAGCATGTTTCGCCAAGGTCGTCTTTCGGCGACAAAATTGCATGCATAACAAATTTGTATGTCGTTGCCTCTGTCACACGCACAGCGAGACAAACACACGGAGACACAGATATACTCGGATCAAAAGGCACTTTGGCAGGCTTTTAGCTCTGCCATAATTCAAGCCGATAAGCGATCTTAACTATCTACACGATCTGGACAGGCAGCCAGACAGAGTCGGCAGTCAGCAGTCGGCAGTGGAGCGTCGAGCGTCGCACGCAGAACTCGCTGCCAAATGCATTTTGACTTCTTTTTCCAGCCAGTTACTTCCACTCTCTTTGCTTCCCTCTCTGCCGCTCTCTCTGCGACAATATTTGCATGGCAAGTTGCCTCGCTGTAGACCGTTATCGGCGTGCGCTATCAGCGCCATCATCTCATCATCAATGTGGCATCATCAACGCGAAATGATCGCAAATTATCTGCCTTAAGAGTCGATTACAGCCTGGCGAGTTCCTTTGGCGCTGCCTGTTAATGGTTTTGTGACATTTTTAAGGTTCGATTTTGTAACAAATGTCGGCATAGATTAAACGATGCTCTGACGATAGCGTTCGATTTTTAGTGTATCCTCTCTTAATGGAAAGCTTGTTAGCCAAGGCGCAGATGATATAGCGCATAGCTAGAGGTTTGCGAATGGATTGCTTAACGTCGAATGATAAATGAAATTTCACATAAAAGTGCTGAGGGAGTGAGTTTATGCATTAGATTTACTGTAGTTATCAGGGTATTACAGCTGCGATTTTTTCTGGTAAGGCAAAGTCTCAAAGGCAATTGGAGAAGGAAGATTGGAATTTGAATATTGGACTAGTTAGCAGATATAGAGTTCACTTAGCTCAATTGCACATAATATAGATATAAATATAGAAGATTGTATTTCTAATAAGAATCTTTAATAAATCTAGAATAATTTATAAATATGATACTATATATTTCTAAAAAGAATTTGCAAAACAATGCAGACCACTTTTACTTTTTTTCACTTTTTTTTATACTTCATGCTTCAGCTCTCGCCCTTAAGTTTATCTAAGAGACAAATACTGCTGAGTTAATTAATATTCCAGCTTGTATACATAAAGTTCGCTTTAATTACATAATATATATATATATATATATATATTATATATTATAATAATATAATACAATAATATAGTATTATTTTATTTGTTTATTTTTTTGGAGCTGGTATATAATTTCAAGATCTTTATATTAACTAACTTCAATTTGTTACCAACTTGAGTTCAGCCCACTTTACCAGCCCACGTGTTTAGCTGGCAAAACTTTCGGCTCATTTATTTAATTTCAGAGCTCTTCAATTGATTACTTTCTGAAGCTACTCAGTTCAGTTTGCAGGCAACTCTTCACTGCTGCAGCTACCAATAAGATAATTACCATGTCTCGAATATCGCTGAATCGTTCCATTTCGATAATTGCAATTTGATTGTGTGCACAGTTGACTCGCTCTCCGCTATCCGCTCTCCGCTGTCCCCTTGGCAGGCACAAATGTTGCCGGCTACTGTTTTTGGCAGACAGTTGCACAGTTACCCACCCGGTGGCTGGCTGCGGCCACTTTGGTATCGCATTTAATCTCTTCCTGGCAGACGACGGCTGCTACTCGTGTTGCCAAAAATCGCTTTGGCAACGCTTGCTGCTGCTACTGCTGCTGCTGTTGTGCCTACTGTTTGATCTCATCATCATCATCATTAGTATCAGCATCATCGTCATCATCATCATCATCATCAGGCGGCAGCTGGAGGCGTCTACCCTTCTGCCACTTGTGCTGCTCCTGTGAGGCAGCAGCTGCTGCTGTTGCAAAGGACATCAAACAGTTGCGGCGATCGCTTCTAATTTGCATAAACATTCGTTTAACATTTATCCCCAAAAACGTTTTCGCTGTCGTCTTTGCAACATTTTGTGTGCCCGGCGCTGCGCCTCAAAAAGTCGTCATAATCGTCGACATTTTTGGCCGCAGCCAGCGAAATTTTTTCGTTTTTTTTATTCCTGCCGATTTCATTTCATTTCTTGATTCCGAAAACCATTTAAGCACAAAATAACCGCTTTTGACAACACCAACAACAACTGTTAAGCCAGCAACAACAACAACAACAACAACCGCCACAACAGTAGCCAGAAATCGATGCTAATCTTACCCGGGCAGAAGCAAAAATGTGAACGCCATTTCGAGTTTAATTTTGTAGATACCCTGTAAATGCAGCAGACTTTTTGTGAAGAGTATTAGCAGTGGGCGAAGAGCTGTTTGGCAGAATTACTTTTCGACTTTTCTCTGAGGCACTTCTTACATGGGAGAGAGACAAAGGGTTAAGGAAACTTAAAAGAGTAAATCAAGCTCAGCCTGTGTAGCTTAGCTATGCAAGCACTGGAGTGGAAGTAGATGGTCATTGGCTCAAATCCCACAACAATTTGCTTGGCTTCTCTCTATCAACTCAAATTGCCTGTCATATATATATATATATATATATATATATATATATATATATATAAATATACTTTACTATGGTGAGCTTAACTTTCCCGCATAAATATTTGATGCATTTAGAGCTCAGAGTTCACATAGCAAAACAGCTGCTTTCAGAAGTTGTCTCAGTATTTTCAACTTTTCCATCAACATCTCCCCCCTGCTTAGGGCATGCTCTAGTCCAGCATACTCTCAGCTTTATCATTTTCTTTTTGCTTCTCTCTCACTGTGGAGTACATAAACCAACTGCTCGAAGCTAAAGCAAATAAATGGAGTTGTCGTTCGCTCGCTTTGCATTCGTCCTGCTATTGGGCTCTATCACAAATATGAGAAATCGCTGGAATGCAAAAAAAAAGAGGCAGAGAAAGAATGAGCAAAAAAAACAACTCAATTTTAAGGAATTATGCAGCTGTTGACCAACTTTGGGCTTTGCTCCTAAAGAGGCGCACTAAAAAGTTTAGAGCCCAGCAGTTGACTTGAGTTCGGGTGTAAATCAATATGTGAGCCAAACTCAACTCGACAGACAGACTTTTTAGTTTTCTTTTTTTATTAAGCCCCAGTCGAACGCCCATTGCAGGCAATTAGCTGGCAATCTATCAGCAGTTGCTGGCGGAGGAGGAGAGCTTCGTTCAACTGGCTGGCTTAGCCATTGTCAGTTTGTTGGCTTGTGACAGGTTTGCCAGCCCACCTAGCAAACCGAATGGCATGCGAGTCGACCTGAATTGGTAGCAAAACGGTTCAAACTTTGCATTCGAATTGCATTTCCATTGCAGCAGTTTGGCAGCTTGGAAGGCCCAAGCCCTCCCCCAATGCCAGTCGAGTACTTTCCCGCAGGGCGTCGGGCAATTATTGCCGCATGTAATACACAATTAACATACAAACTCGGCAGACGCCCGAAAAAAAAGAAACACAAAACAAGTCAATTAAAATGTTAGCTGGGACTCTCTGGCTGCTGCCAGTGCAGCAGCAACAATTGCTAGCAGCCGCAGCAGCAACGACTGCAGCCAATTGCCAATTTTGGTTTGGCTAAACAACTGTCGCCTTTGATTGGCATTTGAGCTGCGCGTGCGCGTGTCTTGCGAGCCAAAACAATTAATTTGAATAATTAGCAGCTAACGACGCGATGCGGCCAGGATGCAACACTTGCCGCATGGCAGCAACTGTCGCCTTGTCGATTGTCACGCCATGGCCATCAGTTGCAGGTGACTCAAAAGCATATATATATATATGTATATATATATGAAAAAAAATCCATTTGGCACTTGAGAATTTATGTGTTGCCTCACATGTGTTTGTGTGTGTGTTGGTTGTGCCAAAGGAGCTGCTGTTGCTGCTGCGTGGAGCTGGAGGCGAGTACGTCACGCGAAATGATGAATTACTCGCCGGGGACGCACGTCAGGCTTTGATGAGAGGCGACAGCGTGAAATTAGACAAAAGGATATGGACCAGAGGGAGTTGGGCAAAAATGTACCTGTGTGTGGAGGTGTGTGTTGGTGTTGGTGTTGGTGTGTGCCATATGTGTGTGTGCACGCCTGTCTGGCGGGTTGACTATGCACTCGACAGCAATAAACACTGCGCCTTGACTTAATGAAGATGACGTAGAGACATTGCCAGACCTGGGCGTGTTTTAATCCTTGGGCTAGACCCGATGCCGCCTTTACAAGGTGTTGTTGTTGTTGTCAATGTTGCTGTTGCTGTTGCTGTTGCTTGTCGCGGCGCACACGAGGCGTTAATTTATTACAAATTATTATGATTCCTTGTTGCTTTCTGATGTTTTTTTCCGTGATTTTTTTATGCCGTTTGCTGTCATAACCGTTGGCAGCAGCAGGAAACGGTTGTGCGACAACAACAACAACAACAACTCTTGTTGAAGACGTCTAGACAAATGCACTTCAAAGGTTAACATGATAAATGTCGTTTTGTTGCATGTGACGCGACAACTTTCCAGTTGTTGTTGCAGCTGTTGCTGTTGCTGCTGCTGTAGCTGCAACACTTGGCGTGGCAAATGACAAAATGCAGTCGCCGCAATGCAGTTGGACATTTGTTTACTTCTTTTTCATTCATTTCAATGCAATGCTTGCGCTAAGCTAAGTCAACGAATTAATCAAAGCAAAGAGCGCAATTAAGAAGCCTTTCGCTCGCTAAGGATGACGACGGATTGTAAGCAGCGACAACTTGTTAGTTCTATTAAAGTAATTAAGCGCCAGTTGTCAAAGCTATTGGAAATATTGCCAATAAACATTCTCAGGCTTTAAAGCTGGCAAAGAAAGTCCCCGGCCTGCTAGCATTCATAACTGCGTGTTCCTCTAATTGTTGCCGTTTCCCCCAGCAACAATTGCAGCAAGAACAGCAACAGCAGCAGAGAAATATAAAATAAACTTGTCCATTGCCATTTTGACAACTGCAGAGCTGCAGGCGGGAGATTTCTTCATCTTTATTCACATGCTGCACTCATATGTGCGACAGCAATGCGATGCTGCTGCTGCTGCTGCTGCTGCAATCACAGGCCAAACCACAACCGCAACAGCAAGCACAGCACCAACAACACCAACAGGCAACACTAACAAGCGACTTTAGCCAAATTAAGTTGTCCAGTTTGCGGTGTACGCACAGCGGGTTGCAAATAACAATCTCCTGTTTACAGCGGCAACAGCAACAACTGCAGCAACTGCAACAACAGCAACAGTACACTAACAAACAACAGCAATCAAAATTGCAATGCAGCAAATGTTGCTCATATACAACAACAACTCCAAATATATACATGTATATATATGAAAAAAAACTACCATCGACCTAAAAAACGCGTTTAACTCATATTTCTTGCCAGTCTCTCCCTCTCTGCCTATGTCTATGCCTAGGCTACCTTCGCTCCTGCCTATGCGCTCTATGTGCATTACTTATATAAATTGTCAATATTTGACACATTTACGTGCCAACAAAGATTGCAAAAAATGAAAGAATCCAAAAATATCTATTTGAAAAATGTTGGCAATTCAAAACTTTATCAACTGCCGAACAGAAGTTGGCTAAAATAGTAGCGATTCTCGAATACTCTATATCTATATCTATATCTATATCTATATCTATATCTATATCTATATGTATATCTATATCTATATCTATATCTATATCTATATCTATATCTATATCTATATCTATATCTATATCTATATCTATATCTATATCTATATCTATATCTATATCTATATCTATATCTATATCTATATCTATATCTATATCTATATCTATATCTATATCTATATCTATATCTATATCTATATCTATATCTATATCTATATCTATATCTATATCTATATCTATATCTATATCTATATCTATATCTATATCTATATCTATATCTATATCTATATCTATATCTATATCTATATCTATATCTATATCTGTATCTGTATCTGTATCTGTATCTGTATCTGTATCTGTATCGTAATAAAAAATTCGTAGAATTCTACAAATTATCTATAAAAATTTAATTAATATTATACAAAATCATAAATTCACTTAATTTTTTACAAAACCTAAATATTTAGCACATTACGTAAGAGCAGGTGTTGTTGTTGTTGTTGCTGTTACTTCTGCGCACGCGCATCGCTGACCAAGACGACGCCAGCAATTGTTGTTGCTATGGTAGCTGCGGCTGCTGCCGTTGTTGCCGCCAGTTGGACACCAAAAATTATTAACTAAAAAACACAAAAATTGCTGCGAAATTGACATTTGGTCGTTAATGTGGCCGGGCCACAAGTTGGCTGTCCTGCTGGTCCGAATTGGCCATGTGTCTGTTGGCTGGCCGTTGGCCCGTTCAGCCTCAATTGCTTTGTTGCCGCCGTTGCATGCAACTGCCAATAATTCAGAGCTTTTAATAAAAATGTTGCTGCCGCTGCTGCTGCTGCTGTTGTTGCTGTTGTCGTTGCTGCAACAGCAGAAACATTGGCGGCGGCATTCATGCGGCGACTGTACAAGATTTATATCATAATTTATTTATTAATTTCATTAAGTAAATTTTATTTGATGAATGACGTTGTCCGCATTCGCTTTTTCCTTATATTTTATTTTTTGATTTTTCTGCTAAGCAGTTGCCGTTGGCGGCTGCCGAAATTTTGATTATTGTTGCTGCAACAGCAACAAACGAGCCAATAAATTATGCCGAAAATTACATTTTACAGCGGACAGAGTGTTTAATGGGCCTTTGCCAAATGAGGAGCGTGTCGGGGCCGCAATCGGGAAGTCGTTGAGTCTAAAGTTGAGTGGCTGAAACTGAGCAAGCCAAGCGGATGTTAACTGAACAATCCCTGGAGCTGTTGAAGATGTAGAAATAAAACTTAAATTTTCTAAAGGATAACAAAAATTGTCGTTATTTTTAACTAGTCTATAAATATCTAAAAATATATACATATATATATTTTTTATTAATTTAGATTTCTTTATTTATATTTCTTATGTATTATTATGTTTATGAATACATTAAAATAAACAAATTTAAATCAAAAACTCATTTCAGTTGCCTACACCTAAAATTCTATTCACTTGTTCCTCCATCTTCAGTCAACTCTTAAAGCCTATTACAAACCCGGAATAAATTTATAATAATTTTTGAGCTTAACTCAACACTTCAATTCAATTCAATTTCAATCTCCGTTTAAGTATTACGTAATCTACTGCGCACTATTAAAGAACAATAAACATAAAAATTAATAATAGTTTGAGTAACAATTTTTGAAATTTGGTTTTTTTTTTTTTGAGTCTGATTAAAAATGCATTGAAATTTATTTACAATAATAAAACTGAAATGCAGTCGCTTATAAATTTGTTGGCCAAATAAACGACTAAAAATAATCGAATAGTTTAATGTTAAAATGCTATAAGTTTTGCGCCATCGCTGCAACAACAACAACAACAACAACAAACACAAAATCAAAACTGACGACTAAAATCAATTGCGACGTTAAACTTTAAGACCCCATCAGGCGACTGTCGGTGGGGGGCGGTAGGCGGGGCGGCTGAGCTTTGTTTTGCCTCGTCTAGCTACCAAAATTGAAGGCTTTTCAGCTGGCCGGGCTAACAGCAACAACAACTACAACAACAAAGTTGCAACGTTTAGAGCGTTGCCAAATTCAATGGATTTTACTTTTCGCTTTTCAAAAACTCAACGCTTGCTGCTGTCGTGACCAATTAGTGAGCCGACCCATTGGACGCGGGTGCAGACATAGCAGCTGGAGCGGCAAAAGCGCAGAGTGAGAGAGAGAGAGAGAGAGAGGGCGCAGGTGAGTTGTGCTTGGTTACCTGGTCGGTCGCACAGGCGCATGTCAGTCGGCCCAGGCACTTGCCAAAGGAATAGAGACAGCAGCAGCCCAGTCGCCGTCTGCGCACTTTACATTCAAAAATATTTTGTGACACAAAACGATTGTTGTTGTTGTTGTTGTTGCAATTGCTGTCATAGTGGCTAGTGAAGTTTATCTGAGTATTTGCTTATGCTTTTGTCTGTGTCAAATTTTTGGGGCGTGTGCGAGTGAGTTTTGCCAATACCCTTACCCAGAGGCACATTTAATGGTTTAAAGGCTTGCAAATCATATGATGTAATCTTTACTCCATGAAGACTATGAATAATAAATGATAGAAATTTCTCTGAACTGTGTACTGAAATTAATATGTAATATATATATTTCTATTTTGAAGAAATTATTAACTTCTATAGCTCAAGTAGCGTATTCCAGCAAGTCAACTCAGTTGCTTAACTGCAGCTCAGTTGTGGCACATGGAAGACACTTTATCCAGAATATTAGTCAGCCTGTCAGGCGAGCAATATGAATCATGATTTCTCATGAGCGTTGCAGAGGGTGTGTGCAGGAATATAATATAATATAATCGAAGTAACTGCAATAGTGGGAGTAGAAGCAATAGCAGGAGCAGAAAAAACATAGGGGATAAAGGTGGATCAGACACAAGAACAGCTGTAGTAGCAAGGAGTTGGTGATGATGTGAAAGCAGAAGACAGAGCAGATGATAGATATGTATGTATGGCCAAGAATATAGAACGAGTCAGCAGTAGCAGCAATAGCAACAGCAAATAGGAGTAAGAGGCGAATGAGCTTCAGATATTTATGAACCAGGAGCAGGACTCAGCTATTGCTGTCAACTCGCAAAATCAGCCGTAGAAGTAGTTGGAAATGCACATAGCCAACACTAATTGATATGGAAGAGCAAAGAATGTCAGCAGAAAAGTTACAATAGCAGCAGCAACAGCAGCAACAACATAAAGACAAACTATAAACAAGTAAGGAAACTCTAGCCGGAGGTGCCCAACTAGGAAATACCTGGTATGGTAGCCCTGGTATAGCCCTGGTATGGTAGCCCTGGTATGGTAGCCCTGGTATGGTAGCCCTGGTATGGTAGCCCTGGTATGGTAGCCCTGGTATGGTAGCCCTGGTATGGTAGCCCTGGTATGGTAGCCCTGGTATGGTAGCCCTGGTATGGTAGCCCTGGCATGGTAGCCCTGGTATGGTAGCCCTGGTATGGTAGCCCTGGTATGGTAGCCCTGGTATGGTAGCCCTGGTATGGTAGCCCTGGTATAGCCCTGGTATGGTAGCCCTGGTATAGCCCTAGTATGGTAGCCCTGGTATGGTAGCCCTGGTATGGTAGCCCTGGTATGGTAGCCCTGGTATGGTAGCCCTGGTATGGTAGCCCTGGTATGGTAGCCCTGGTATGGTAGCCCTGGTATGGTAGCCCTGGTATGGTAGCCCTGGTATGGTAGCCCTGGTATGGTAGCCCTGGTATAGTAGCCCTGGTATGGTAGCCCTGGTATGGTAGCCCTGGTATGGTAGCCCTGGTATAGCCCTGGTATGGTAGCCCTGGTATAGCCCTAGTATGGTAGCCCTGGTATGGTAGCCCTGGTATAGCCCTGGTATGGTAGCCCTGGTATGGTAGCCCTGGTATGGTAGCCCTGGTATGGTAGCCCTGGTATGGTAGCCCTGGTATGGTAGCCATGGTATGGTAGCCCTGGTATGGTAGCCCTGGTATGGTAGCCCTGGTATGGTAGCCCTGGCATGGTAGCCCTGGTATGGTAGCCCTGGTATGGTAGCCCTGGTATGGTAGCCCTGGTATGGTAGCCCTGGTATAGCCCTGGTATGGTAGCCCTGGTATAGCCCTAGTATGGTAGCCCTGGTATGGTAGCCCTGGTATGGTAGCCCTGGTATGGTAGCCCTGGTATGGTAGCCCTGGTATGGTAGCCCTGGTATGGTAGCCCTGGTATGGTAGCCCTGGTATGGTAGCCCTGGTATGGTAGCCCTGGTATGGTAGCCCTGGTATAGTAGCCCTGGTATGGTAGCCCTGGTATGGTAGCCCTGGTATGGTAGCCCTGGTATAGCCCTGGTATGGTAGCCCTGGTATAGCCCTAGTATGGTAGCCCTGGTATGGTAGCCCTGGTATAGCCCTGGTATGGTAGCCCTGGTATGGTAGCCCTGGTATGGTAGCCCTGGTATGGTAGCCCTGGTATGGTAGCCCTGGTATGGTAGCCCTGGTATGGTAGCCCTGGTATGGTAGCCCTGGTATAGCCCTGGTATGGTAGCCCTGGTATAGCCCTAGTATGGTAGCCCTGGTATGGTAGCCCTGGTATGGTAGCCCTGGTATGGTAGCCCTGGTATGGTAGCCCTGGTATGGTAGCCCTGGTATGGTAGCCCTGGTATGGTAGCCCTGGTATGGTAGCCCTGGTCTGGTAGCCCTGGTATGGTAGCCCTGGTATGGTAGCCCTGGTATGGTAGCCCTGGTATGGTAGCCCTGGTATGGTAGCCCTGGTATGGTAGCCCTGGTATGGTAGCCCTGGTATAGCCCTGGTATGGTAGCCCTGGTATAGCCCTGGTATGGTAGCCCTGGTATGGTAGCCCTGGTATGGTAGCCCTGGTATAGCCCTGGTATGGTAGCCCTGGTATGGTAGCCCTGGTATAGCCCTGGTATGGTAGCCCTGGTATAGCCCTGGTATGGTAGCCCTGGTATGGTAGCCCTGGTATGGTAGCCCTGGTATGGTAGCCCTGGTATAGCCCTAGTATGGTAGCCCTGGTATGGTAGCCCTGGTATGGTAGCCCTGGTATGGTAGCCCTGGTATAGCCCTGGTATGGTAGCCCTGGTATGGTAGCCCTGGTATGGTAGCCCTGGTATGGTAGCCCTGGTATAGCCCTGGTATGGTAGCCCTGGTATGGTAGCCCTGGTATAGCCCTGGTATGGTAGCCCTGGTATGGTAGCCCTGGTATAGCCCTGGTATGGTAGCCCTGGTATGGTAGCCCTGGTATGGTAGCCCTGGTATAGCCCTGGTATGGTAGCCCTGGTATAGCCCTGGTATGGTAGCCCTGGTATGGTAGCCCTGGTATGGTAGCCCTGGTATGGTAGCCCTGGTATGGTAGCCCTGGTATAGCCCTGGTATGGTAGCCCTGGTATGGTAGCCCTGGTATGGTAGCCCTGGTATGGTAGCCCTGGTATGGTAGCCCTGGTATGGTAGTTTTGGTATGGTAGCCCTGGTATAGCCCTGGTATGGTAGCCCTGGTATAGCCCTAGTATGGTAGCCCTGGTATGGCAGCCCTGGTATGGTAGCCCTGGTATGGTAGCCCTGGTATGGTAGCCCTGGTATGGTAGCCCTGGTATGGTAGCCCTGGTATGGTAGCCCTGGTATGGTAGCCCTGGCATGGTAGCCCTGGTATGGTAGCCCTGGTATGGTAGCCCTGGTATGGTAGCCCTGGTATGGTAGCCCTGTTATAGCCCTAGTATGGTAGCCCTGGTATGGTAGCCCTGGTATGGTAGCCCTGGTATGGTAGCCCTGGTATGGTAGCCCTGGTATGGTAGCCCTGGTATGGTAGCCCTGGTATGGTAGCCCTGGTATGGTAGCCCTGGTATGGTAGCCCTGGTATGGTAGCCCTGGTATGGTAGCCCTGGTATGGTAGCCCTGGTATGGTAGCCCTGGTATGGTAGCCCTGGTATGGTAGCCCTGGTATGGTAGCCCTGGTATAGCCCTGGTATGGTAGCCCTGGTATAGCCCTAGTATGGTAGCCCTGGTATGGTAGCCCTGGTATAGCCCTGGTATGGTAGCCCTGGTATGGTAGCCCTGGTATGGTAGCCCTGGTATGGTAGCCCTGGTATGGTAGCCCTGGTATGGTAGCCCTGGTATGGTAGCCCTGGTATGGTAGCCCTGGTATGGTAGCCCTGGTATGGTAGCCCTGGTATAGCCCTGGTATGGTAGCCCTGGTATAGCCCTAGTATGGTAGCCCTGGTATGGTAGCCCTGGTATGGTAGCCCTGGTATGGTAGCCCTGGTATGGTAGCCCTGGTATGGTAGCCCTGGTATGGTAGCTCTGGTATGGTAGCCCTGGTATGGTAGCCCTGGTAAGGTAGCCCTGGTATGGTAGCCCTGGTATGGTAGCCCTGGTATGGTAGCCCTGGTATGGTAGCCCTGGTATGGTAGCCCTGGTATGGTAGCCCTGGTATGGTAGCCCTGGTATGGTAGCCCTGGTATGGTAGCCCTGGTATGGTAGAACTGGTATGGTAGCCCTGGTATGGTAGCCCTGGTATGGTAGCCCTGGTATGGTAGCCCTAGTATGGTAGCCCTGGTATGGTAGCCCTGGTATGGTAGCCCTGGTATGGTAGCCCTGGTATGGCAGCCCTGGTACAGCCCAGGGGGTACTGCCTGGTACTGGAAGAGCCCTGTCAGAGAGTCGGTTAACGGTAGAATGTGTGAAAGTCGGGCAGCAGTAGAGAGGCGGGCAGCAGCAGCGAGTTGGTTAACGGTAGAGTGTTTGAGAGTCGGGCAGCAGTAGAGAGGCGGGCAGCAGCAGCGAGTTGGTTAACGGTAGAGTGTTTGAGAGTCGGGCAGCAGTAGAGAGGTGGGCAGCAGTAGAGAGGCGGGCAGCAGTAGTGTGTCGGTTAACGGTAGATTGGCAGAGAGTCGGCAGCAGTAGAGAGGCGGGCAGCAGCAGCGAGTTGGTTAACGGTAGAGTGTTTGAGAGTCGGGCAGCAGTAGAGAGGCGGACAGCAGTAGAGAGGAGGGCAGCAGTAGAGAGGAGGGCAGCAGTAGAGAGGAGGGCAGCTGTAGAGAGGAGGGTAGCAGTAGAGAGGAGGGCAGCAGTAGAGAGGAGGGCAGCAGTAGAGAGGCGGGCAGCAGCAGCGAGTTGGTTAACGGTAGAGTGTTTGAGAGTCGGTCAGCAGTAGAGAGGAGGGCAGCAGTAGAGAGGCGGGCAGCAGTAGAGAGGCGGGTAGCAGTAGAGAGGCGGTTAACGGTAGAGTGTTTGAGAGTCGGGCAGCAGTAGAGAGGTGGGCAGCAGTAGAGAGGCGGGCAGCAGTAGTGTGTCGGTTAACGGTAGATTGGCAGAGAGTCGGCAGCAGTAGTGAGGCGGGGAGCAGTAGAGAGGCGGGCAGCAGTAGTGTGTCGGTTAACGGTAGATTGGCAGAGAGTCGGCAGCAGTAGAGAGGCGGGCAGATAGAGAGTCCAATCCAGATAGAGGTTCCAGTAGCAAGAGAGTCCAGCAGAGGTAGAGAGTGCAGCAGACGTAGAGAGTCCAGCAGCGATAGAGAGGGCAGCAGGAGAGAATTGGGAAAAAAAAACAATTATTAGTAAAATATTTGCTTAAAAAAACAGTTATAACTAATACAATTTTGCTTAATATACTTAATACTAAAATTATTAACTAAATACTTACCAAATCCAGAAGAAGAGGAGGAGCGGCAGGAGGAGGAGGAGGAGACACTACACTACACTGCACAGCACGACTGACCATTAGGGGGTCAGGAAACCAACTGAAGAACTGGGCAGACGGCTTGCCCTTATATAGGGCAAAACTCCCGCCAAAAGTTATGCTCAACTCTTTCGAGCTCAGCTCGGTCGAGGTCATGAGTCGATTCTTACAGTCGGTCATTGAGTGGGAAATAAGAGCGCTACCTGTTTAGTTCGGTAGAGTCGGTCAGCAAAATGATCATTAGCATAACAATCATTATCTAACTACTACCATTATTATTCTACTTAATTCACAAACAACTCTAGTCGGAGGTGCCTGACTAGGAAATAGCCTAAACCCCGCGTAATTATATCATTACATACATTTGTGCTGCAACAAAACCATTATACCCTGATTACCCATTTTTAATGGGTTCAGGGTATAAAAAAAGCTGTCAACAGCTCAATTAACACAACAATTTCGCTAAGTTGCAATTTAAACTTTTTATTTTAGTTGGTAGTCAGCTGCCTTTGATGGAAAGAGATCTGGATAAAGGCTACAGCTAGTTCTGTCCAGGTTTTTGTATAGAATTATGCCAGCCTGTTAGGTCTGCTCAGTGAGTTCCACACCAAGTGGGTAGCTCTCATCTTAGCAGACTATCGGCGAGATTAGGCATAGCTAATGAGCATTAGTTACATACAATTAGTAAACAGCTTGCAACATTGTTTCAATTGGAAATCGATATTGTTTGCTTAACCCTGACTTTGTGTTGTTTGTAGCGCGCAGACGTCATTTCGTTTGGGGTTAACTTAAATTGCTAATACCTGACATGGGAATGTTTTTAACACTTTGCTTGTGTTTGGACACCGGCAACAATGTAGCAAGAGCAGCAGCAACAGCAGCAGCAACAGCAGCCTACAAATGGCAACAGCTACAAGCGGCAATGACTTGGCCAAAATATATGCATATACAATCATTGGCAGCACAAATGCAGATGTTGCTGCTGTAGCCCCATCCTCATGCATTTATGCAGCTTGTCGTCGATCTGTGCTACCCGCCTCTGCCCTGCTTGGCTCTTCGGTTGTTACCCCAAAATGTAATGCGCATATATTTATTTGCCAAGTGTTCGATGTCTATGTGATCGACGTGACTGTCTTGGGTGCTTAGGTGTCGGCTAGCGGGTATATTCTTGGCCTTCAGCTGGCAAAAATCAACACCGACTACAACTGGCAACCAGCAGGTGTTGCTGCTAACAAAAGAGAGAACAGAGCCAAAGCCCAAATTGATTTGTCAATCGTCGGAAATACCGCAAAGTTGCGCACAGCATTTCGCTGGCATTTGAAAGCCATTTGAATACATTTCCCTCGCTGCTGTCCCTGGGCACACATATCGCATCCAGCTCTCGATATATTTTGAGAAAGTATGGCGCATTACATTTTAGTAGACGCTGACGGCAAATGCTGCTGGTTGCTGGTTGGTGGTTGCCAGCTGCGAGTCGTCGTTGCCATTGCCGTTGCCGTTGCCGTTTGTCGTTGTCGTTGTCCCTTCGCCAATTTGTTGCTGACACTGCTGACGACTTGGCCTGTAGCCCGGCTGGCAGCAGCTGTGGAACTGAGACAGGAGACGGGGCTAGAGGCTTGGCCAGGTCTAAACGGGACGGGAGCAGCCAGCGCTTGGCAATGAAGCGCATAAAAACTAATTGATTGGATGCCAAGATGTTAAGCGCATAACGGCAGCAGCAGTTGCACCACAACCACAACCAGCAACAGTTGCCGTTGCCGTTGTGCCACGTTTGAGGCGTTGGCAGTGGGTCTACTGGTCCCGCGCTTGGCTTTTCAGCAACTTTTATTCAATTTAAATGCGCTTGCAGCACCAATGTGTGTGGATAGACCCGCCCAGCACTCGGATCGCCTCGCCGTTCCCTCGCCTGTGCAGCAGCAACTGTTGCAGCATTTGCCGCACTGCTCGCTTAAATTAATTATTTTTTATTAACTTTTCGCTTATTGATGACATTTTTCAAATTTTCAGCATTCCCACAATGCTTCCCTCCAACGTCAATGGCAAATTTGTCGCATGCGATTTTTATGCTGATCGTTCGGCATTTTTCTTAGCAACTGCTTATAAAATTTGATGGCAAGTTAATAAAATGATATAGCCTTTGGGTTTTTTATTCTGATTCTGTATAACTCTGACATTTCGACTATGTGCAACACAAATAAGCTCAGATCTTAGCTGGTTTCATATATATATATATATGATTTATATGGAATTTTATTATTCATTAATGTGTTGAGCAATCCAGTTTAGGAAATATGAAACCCGAGTAAAGACATTCGGGGACCCTAATTCGCAGAGCTGATTTGAAAATGACACGACCCCCAATACAGTGCTTGAGCCATCATCGTTCCTTTCTGCCAAGGGACCACCAGAGTCTCCCTTGCATGCACTACTCCAATTAGTTGGCTGTGCACCCTAACTTGAATGAAACTTTGAATTTAAAAAAAACTCTTGCATTCTCTATTTGGGAGAGTTTCAACGGTTGTGTATTGTAACATGCTTCAGATCTAAAAGAAAGTAATCTATAATCCATGTCTCATTTACTCGAACTAGAAGACCGACTTGATATGGGGCTGTGCGTTTTCCTCATTGATAATGCGTTCCAGTCGTGTAGATTTAGTTGCCACGTGACACAGACAGGGGCTGCCGTCACAAGGAGCAGCTGTCATCTATGATGAAGACGTTCCATGGTGAAATGTAAAAAAAAAAGTGGAAGAAGCCGACGAGCTTAAATAGCAAAAGTTCTTGACAGTTGCAATACGTCATAAGATCAGATAAGCGTTATTGTTAATGAAAAATATAATAACTTGTGCAAAAGAATTTTGCCGGTTTTAAACAAATATATATTAGATATATTTTAATTTATTTATTTTTTTGATTTATTTGTTTTGTTTTAAAATTACTACGTAAAAGGAATGCAAGTGACACTGAGGAAAGAATGTGAAGGGCTCACTAATGCAGTTTCTTGCCAGGCCCTAATGCCAGCTTTTAACAGTCGACTGTTATTCCACTCTTATGGATACACAACAACAACAACAACAACAGCAACAACAACAATGGCAACACTTGAGCATTTATCAAAAGTTATTGCAAATTAATTGCAATCTGCGTGGCGCAATCAACGGCTCAAATCTCGAGGCGATCCCGAGACCCCATGGCATTTTCGGCTGCAGTCGCTGTTGCTGTTGCTGCTTACCAAAATTTATTGATGCCTTATTAGCTGATAATCACAATCACATACAACCAGATACAGAGAGAGAGAGAGAGAGAGAGAGGGAGAGAGAGAGAGATAGAGTGAGCTGAGTCAGAGAACGGTAAAAAGGGTTTCAACTGGCCCTGGCATATTAAACTGCATTAAGATAATTGAAATGGCCAATGTAAAAATGTTTTCCCTTTTTCATGCCCTTTCATGGGGCATTATAAGCCAGTCAGTAAATATGTAATACCATGAAGTAGCTGACAGCAAAGAATATTGTTAGTAAATTGCCTCAAGGCCACTTTCGGTTTATGCTATATCTATAGCTAATCGAACTATATAGAGTAGGGTATAGCATTTTCGGTGTGCCGTGGAGAATAGTTCTTTTGGGGCTTTTCAGTGTCAAAAACTTGTTTGAAGTGTTGAGTATCGCGCTTTGGGCCATTTCAGTTGCAGCTCCGCCAGTCAGCCACCAACTCTGAGATGTGCTGCATCAATGGAGCTGTTGCTGCTTTTGTTGTTGTCGACTTTGGCTTATTTCCTGGAATCTGTTGAGGCTCAGGCAACGCTGAAACGGTTTTTCAATTTTCATATTTCTCATGTCTGAAGTTTTGATTTAGTGATTATGTTCTGGCAGGTACAGACACACACAAAAACATATATACACACACATATATATATATATATTATGTACATGAGTTATTAAACGACTTTCTTCCGATAAGACCTGGCTTTTAGGCTTAAGTGTTTGCTCAAGACGCTTTAAGGCGTTGCTCAGTTAACTGAACACACGAGAGATTCATAAGCAGGACATTGGATTATTTTCATTTTATATATATATATATATATATATATATATATATATATATATATATTTAATACTTTTTCAAGACCATACACTTAATTTATCATTGCAAAGAATAACTCCAATTGTAAACATATTAGGACAGAGGCCTAAAGCAGGTAACACTTCAAAGGAGTCAGCTCTGCCGCTGTACATTGTTTGTCAGTTTAAGGCCACGTTTATGACTTGGTAATTGTTTGTCTAGCTACTTGGAGTTTGGCGCAATTGACGCGACCCATAAATCAGTGGAAGGGCTGGCAAGGCGCAGATGTTGACAGCACTGGCACCAGGAAGTGAAACGCTTTTCCAAGAATTTTTGAGGCGTAGCAACTGTTTGTGACATGTTTTGATTTGTGTCGCCAATGTTTATGAGCTTGTAAGCCACAATGCCACAATGGCACAAAGCCACAGAGTCGAAGCCATTTCGACCACTGCAGAATGCAGATATGTCGTCGGTGTCGGTGTGGGGCCAGTTGGCCGCTCACCGCTAACGGCCAGAGCGGCCAGCCATTCAGCCATGTTGTTATCGATGACATTAATAGCGATTGGAGACTTTCATCAATTACACGGCTTTTGTCCGACTGCATGGGACATGCTGGCCCCAGCTCGGCCTACGCATCGCAGCCAGCCCAAACGGAGCTCAATTGTAAATTATGACAATGCAAATTTGATTTGAAAGCCATGGCATATTGTGGGCTATGATGCAAGCGACTGATAAACTCCAAATACAGGGCGAAACGCCCTGATCAAAGTCATGGCCAAGAGCAGCAGTAACTGCAAACGTTTAAGTACGAGTAATTTGGCGAATACCGTTTTGGTTTCCTTACCGATTGCTGTTTGCCGTTTGCCTTTTGCCTTGACCACCAGCAACGTCGCCGGCAATCAAGTCAGCTCCAGCTTCAACTGCTCAACAGCGGCTACAGCTACAGCTACGGCTAGAGCTCGAGTTGAACTGTATTAACTCTTGTCTGTCTGGGACTGTGACAGCGAGTCGAAGTTGGTACTTGGTACTCGGTTGGTGGTGTCCCAAGAGCGCCAACTGTTGCCGCGGCTGCTGTCAGTTGAATCTTCCTGTTTGCACAAACGTCACGTTCGAGTCACGTTTCCAACTGGGGACCCCTCATCAATGGCCGGCACTTAGTTTCAGTTGATGTTTCCCACAAATTTAAGGCCAACTCTCCCAATGGACGATGGGCGATGGGCGATGGGCAACGGTCGCTGGGCGCTGGCGTAACGCAACAATTTCGCAATCACCTGACAATGTGACAGGTAATAGTCGTGTCCACGACACGGCACCTAGACAACATTGCATTTGCATACACATAGGCTGCAGCCGGACTGTGAAGTAATTTCAATGCCACTCTGCCAGATACTCGTGGTCTCCTCCTCCTCCTCTCACTGTGTGTCTCGGCTGGGCTGCATACTGTGATAAGTAATTGCATTGCGTTCCACACGAGCCTCTCGCACACACACAATTTGGGGCAGGTCAACACTATCGCAGAGCTCCATTCATGATTTGGGGTTGGAGTCGAAATTGTTGTCCGATCTGTGACCACATAAATTGCCAAGATATCTCGTTGCATTGAATGTTGCCTGTTATTAGAGAAGCAATTTGTTAGAGCCGCTACAATACACACTTTAATAGGAGAGCTCAAAGCGGAGCTTGACTGAGTCCTGATATGCTAATCAAGAAATTATTTGTATATAGGCAAGCTCAAGCGATAGTCATGCGGGAGAGCTGCCCACACTTTCGACAACTATTTGGCATTCGATTTTTCCTTCAGCCTTTCATCTTTCTTCTGGATCGGCAATGTCAAGTGCTCACATGGAGCTGAGAGGCTGAGAGGCCAAGCCCTCATTCTTCGCTCAGCTGAGCACTTTTGGCTTTGTCTTTAACTGCTCGCTGATCAGTTGGCCGATTAGGCTTATGGCTCATAAGACCGCATTTGCGGAATGGACCTGTTGATGGGAAGCGGGATTTAAATAAATTACAAGCGCATTTTGTTGCACAAATGTTGTGGGCTAATTGTATGCAGGAGTCAACCGGCTGCAATTGCCCCTCCATTGCCCGTTGATGTGGATGTGGATGTGGATGTGAATGGAGTGTGATTTGGGTTGGGTAGGCGACCGAGTGCGGTTTGTGTATCCAGTTTTGGCATCTTAGAAGGAAGAGAGGGGCAGAGAGAGAAAGAGAGAGGGAGAGAGATGGAGAGCAGGCGGGCAAACGACATTTGCAATTCGCAATGGAAAGACGCTTGTAAGACGCTTTCGCCAATCTTTTAATAAGAATCAAACACTAGACGAAAAATTTAAAACCATTTCGTATATGAGCAGCAGGCACTTATCGCTGATCGTACCGGTAGGTAGTGTGCAGTTCGCAGTCTGGTGGGCAGACACATTCCCAGAGCGAGAGAGAGATAGAGAGAGTGATAGAGAGAAAGAGAGAGAGAGAGAGGGAGAAGTGCTCATTACAGTCTTAGCTCATCGGGCACTGGGCACTGGGCACTGAGCGCATGCCAATCATGTTTGGGTCCACTCTACTTAGTGGCTCTGCGTTCCCGGCTCGACTTCGCTCCGCTCAGCTGTCCGCCCAGCTGTCCGGCTGGAACAGAAGTTCTTGTCGTTTGTTCCTGTTGCTGGTCGCTTGTTGTGCGCCTGCTCGTTGAATATTTCAAATCGCAATCAGTTGGCAGGCATCTGAGGCCGCAGCCACTTGCACCGGCTACCGGATCATTGATCTTGACTGCGCAGCAGTCGGCATTTTCGACTCTCGCGCACGTTCGGCGGGTGTTGGTTGCATTAGATTCGTTGCGTTTAATTTATTAAAATATCAAATTTAAGTACATGGCCAGCAGCTTGTAGCCTGTGGTAGCCACTGAAACTGGACACTCACAGGCATTCGAGACTTCCTCGGCTTGAGAGATGGCAGCGCATTAAGCGTGTTCATCGTGAGTCTATCGATGCAGCTCATCTATATCTATTTATTCAATTAGGAATTGCATTTGTTGTACTTTCCATTCCATTGTCTGTGTCGAGGTCAAATTAAGTGCACTTGTAAAAAGTGCAATTCATAATTAGGAGCTGTGTTGCTGTCGGGTTGCAGCTGCAGCGGCGGCAACTGTTGCTAATTTATGCCAGTGCAAAAGGGCAGCTGATCGGCAGGAAGACCGCAGGACATTGCTATGTGGACAGTAGCTGGCGGTTGCCTCGGCTGGCGGCCACTTATGAAAATTGGATTTTTACACTCCATTCTTGATGGAATGTTTATTGAGCTGTCATGTTGCTCAGTTGTTGCTGTTGTTCGACTCGTTTCGACTCGGCAACAGGCTCAATAATTTAAATATCAAAATTGTTAGCAATTTGCACGCCCAGCGGTGCGTTGGCCGCCAGCAACAGCCACAGCCATAGCCACAGCAACGGCAACGGCAACGGCAACGGCAACAATTGCTAATCAAATTAAGCAATTATCTTGTTACGAGCACAGACGAGCAACATGGCAGCACATCAAGTGGGCCGATTGGCTAGCCCTTGCCGCCTAACCGCTGCCTGGAGTGCATTTCATCATTGCCAATCAAAGGGTGTACGTTTCGCTCTCCCTCTCCCACCCTCTCTCTCTCTCTCTCTCTCTCTTTATATATATAAATAGCTCTCACACCTTGTGCACTGGCTGCGTCAATAGGCGTATTCCATGAGAAAGCAACAACAAATGCAAAGCAAAGTGCCCATTGTGCGAAGGCATAAAGCCCGCAGAGTTTATAAAGTCATAATAATGCCAGGGAAAATACGCTTAAAATGCAATTTATCGCCACCAACAACAGCAACAGCAAGAGCAGCGGCTGCAGCAGCAACAATCCTGCGAAAAATTGATGACGGCGACAGCAGCAACAACTGCAGCAACAGCAAACAACAACAACAAGTTGCCGGCTGTCCGACGAACTGACAGGCATCAGCGTCAGTCATTTTAGCCAACTGGACCTGGACCTGGACCTGGACTCGGACATGGACATGGCTTGGCCTTCCTGCGGCGTTTTCGCTTGACGCCCGCCCGAATGTTGCTGTTGTAGCTGTTGCTGGCAATGGCAATGGAAAAAAATTAAGACATTTTATAAATTGCGCGTTGTTGCCGCCGCCTCTCAAACTGGAAGACAACCCTTAATGTGTTGCCCGCACTGTACCGCCGCATTGCGATTCGTTATGGCAACTGACCGAAACATTGGCCCATCAACAACGGCAACAAGCCTTGATATTGTCCTACTCATCAGCAACAGCAACAGCATAAGCAACATCATTATCATCATCAGCTGCATGTAGCAGAGCTGCTTCTATGTATTGCGCTGTGCTTTGCCATGTCTGCCACATCTTCAAGTTGCTGTTGCAACATTTGAATGTTGCCAGCGATGCGTCAAATATATGTTGCCGGCGTTTGCAGTCGTTGCGGGCACACCCACTTTTCATACTACTGCAGGAGAGTTAGAGGAGTATATAAAGAGTAAGTTTTGCGAAAGTTGAGTATATATAATGTTAGATCAAAATATATGGAATATATATAAAAATATCTCTTACGTGCGTGACAGTTATTGACCTTGGAAACCCAGATGTTGCAGGTAAATAATTAGTGACTTCTCCTAAACATAGATCCACAACTCTTATGATCTGCCCCTTAGGGCATGGGAAAGCTTCTCTTTAACACGTATTAAACAGTCGAGTACGCCCGACTGCTGCATTCTTACTTGTTTTGTTGTCGTTATTGTTGTTGCTGTTGCTGTTGCTCTGACCGCAAAACGTAATTGTGTTTACGATCATCTATTGAGATTTTCTTGCCTTGCCAGATGCAACAGGTCACGCCCCTGATACACGCCCGCCCATTGGCCTGTTATCGCGCGCGCTCTACCTCTCTCCCCCTCTCTTTCACTCCTATGTCTAACGCATGTCAATGAGCCTTGGCCAGATATTTTCTTTTGGCAACAGCCTTTTCCCATTCCTCAAGTTTGGGGCGCTGGGTGTGTTTGTTCCTCACTTATCTTTCGCTCATATTTATGTTAATGTGTCTGTGCGCCGCAACATCAAAAGCAGCGGAACGCACAACCACTCAAAATGTTAACTAACGGTTTTTTTTAGTTTTTTTTTTTTGCCAGTGGTTCTGGTTCCAGCCAGCCTGCCAGCCAGCAGATCAGCGGCGCACACAAGGAAAGTGTCTTATTGGAAAATTTATGTTTCCTTTGTTATTTTCGGCTATAATTAATGCATACGCACTCCTTGAACTGGGCCACGGGGCGTGGCAGACGTCGCTAAAAGTTAAGTACGCCCTTTGTTAGGTTGGCATAGGTGTTGCTGGCTCAGCTCTTGCAATATCTTGTGCTGTTGCTGGAGCTGGAGCTGGAGCTCTATTCTAAGCTAAATTTAAATTATCTTGCTGAATGAAACTGCCACATGTTGCAGGCAGCCAGCTACAGTGGCGGCAATTAAAAGCATTAAACGTTGCTGACGCTGAGTGATGGGCTCAAAGGATTGCAGGCGACATCAAGACAAAAAGCTAAAGAGTAGCAATCGGGCGTACCCGACTGCAGCATACTTGTTCACTAGTCAAACTTAGCTAAATAGTAGAAGGACAGCAAGAAACTAATATACTCATCTCACTACTTAAACAAGCAAAAACAGACAAGTATTTCTTGCTGCTGCTGCTGCTGTTGTATGTTGCTGCTGTCGTGTTGTTGTTGTTGCTGTTGCTGCTGTTGCCGCTGGCTGCTGGCCAGCACTTTCAATCTCATAGCCTCAGTCGCTGCCTACGTGTACTGCTCAAGACAGTTTCTTGCTGCCGCTGTTACCTTTCGACTGGGCAGCCCTCGCCCTCGTCTCGCCTCCGCCCCCACCCTCACGCCTTGTGCTTGGCCGCAGCTTTGTCTACTGATTAATCACTTTGGCGCGTATAATAAATTAAAAATTTCAGCAATTTTGAAAGTCAATTAATCATTGGGAGGCTTCGCTGGTTCGTTTTTGTTTGTTATTGTGTGCTCATGATGTGTTTGTTGCTGTTTGTTGTGGATGTTGCTACCTTTTTGCTGCCGTTGCGGCCGTTGCGGCCGTTGCGGCCGCGGCACATAGACAGCGACGGCAACTCAAAAATGTCAGGCCATGACTACGCGCCGCACATTTCAGATGATGATGAAGTAGCCGGGCCTCGATGGCGGTAGATCAAGACAAGGCGGCACACTCAGTTAGTTCTACGATCGGGAGCAACATCACCAACTGTTGCTGCTGCAGCCGTTAGAGGTGCGGCTGTTGGCTGGCACTTTCTTCCTGGCTGCGGCGACATATTCTGCAGCATTGATAAATGAATGTGAGGGTCAGTTTCGTTTGGGCTGCTGTTGTTGCTGCCATTGCTGCTGTTGCTGTTGATGTTGCTGTTGCTCTTGCTTCATTTCGGCAGCAACAACTTTCAAGATATACGCGCATTTGTCAGATAAAGCTGCAACGCCTTTCCCATTGTCAGCCTGCCACCGAGTTGAGTTTCTGTTGTTGTTGTTGTTGTTGTTATTCTGTTTGCTTTGGGCCCGTAAAATATGGCGAGCAGCGAGTGTCGAAATTTAAGTTTTAATTTAAGCGATATGAAGGGCAACTCCCTGGACCAAGTCCAACTCCAACTCCAAGTTTAAGTCCAAGTCCAGTCCAATCCAGTCTGAATCGCGCACGAAATGAAGCCATTTTCATATTTATGAATTTGGCCCCTTATCGAAACGCTTCAATTGGCCATCGAGCGAAGCGGCAAATTAAATATGGGCAGCCATAAACGATACTGACAGCCCAGTCTGGCCAGCAACAGCAACAGCAGAGGCAGCGGCAGCAGCAGCAGCAGCAGCAGGCAGTCAGGCAGGAACTTGCCTCGTCTCCAGCTTAGCTGAGTTATTAAGGCATCTTTATGGCCAATCTCAATGAGGTGTGAAGTGCAATCGTTTCGGGCTTTTATTAATACACAAAACATATTTTATTTGTTGTGGCCTGGCAGATCGCAAACGCACGCTGATCGATTGGAAAGGAAGCGACCCGTCCGTGGCCCATTTGGCATTCCATTCCCATATAAAGATGCATATATATATAAATATATATATATTTGAATTTCGTTTTCTGATTTGTCATTGTTGTTGTTGTTGTTGTCTTAGCCATATCTTATCTTACGCATCTTGAGTGGGTCTTAGGCTGCAGTTTGACCATATTTAATATTTGCATTGCCAGCAGCTGCAAGCCGCTCTGACAGCTGAGGTCGTTCACTTGTCGTCTTAATTAAGTGCGTGCAACAACAGCAGCCACAAAGGACATTTTGACTGGAGCCAACGCGAGGCTGTCAATGAAATCCCATAAGCCGACAGTTGCTCGACGATCTGAAGTTCTTGCTACATTTCCATTTGCATTTGCCTTTGCCTTTGCCTTTGCCTCTGCCTTTGCAATTAACCTTCAGCTGGCTGGCCTAATGATAAATGTTGTCATTTACTGCGGCTGCATGTGTAATCAGCGTCATGTTGCTAACGGTTTATTGTTGACAAACAAATGGTGCAAATGGCGTGACTTCCTGCCAATTTCTAAGCACAACATTTTGGCAGGCTCTATGCATCTCGATTTGTATGTGGCCGCTGCTGTTGCTGTTGCTGTTGCATTTAAATTTGAATTTGGGAATTTGAATCGCATTTCGGCTGTGCCAAGTGCCAGGCGAAGAAAAAAAAAATAGCTTAGCAGACGATCGCGAAATTCACGCCATAAGTAGAATGCGATTTTCGCGCGTTGTCGCTGCTGCTGCTGTTGTTGTTGTTGTCGCGTGTTGCTGCGCTTGTTACGGTGCCCAAATATGAGCAACATCACGAGAATCGTGCGATTTGCTTTGCATATATTTTACAATCCTCAAATCCAAAACCCAATCCCAATTCCAAACAACATTCAGCAACAACATGAAACATCATTACCCAAAGGGGCCAACCTTTGCGTCTGCAGCGGGGGCGGGGCATGCAGCCAGACGAGCAGCAGCGAGAGAGAACGTAATGAAGTTATTTGTCCTGGGGCCAAACGAAATCAACGCACATATCCTTTTTGGCAATTGCAACGCGCTGTCGCATAAATCATTTGCCACTCGCATGAAATTGGGCATAAATTTGCTCCACTTTGCCATGGACCAGCAGCAACCACTGGAAGCAGCCGAAAAGTAAGTCGTTGGCTTAACGAATGCGCAGCTGGTCGGCCGAGCATCTGGCTGTTTGTGTGTGCTCAAGAGGCGCTTCTTGATGAATGCCATTTGGAGATGAGCTGCCGCTGGATGAGTTCGGCTTGTGGCTCTCTCACATAATCTTAATTGGATCTATAGCAAAATTTTGTAGCACTCACGCGCTCATCTCTAAACCGTGCCGCACCCACACGCCGCAGGCGCTGTCCAGACCGAACTTTCAGCTCGAAATTAGCTGCGAATTCGGTTATTAAAACCGCATACCACTCTGCGCTGCCAACGGACCCAATTTGTGGCCCGTTGGATGGGGAGCAACCAAGGACCCAGTTACCAGTTTCGACCCAGACCCAGACCCAGACCCAGTTTCTATAGCCGTTTCCGTGGTACCTGCTGTGATAAATCAACGTGAGACTAATGCGCGCTTAACACGCGAATTATGATTTTGCAAATGATGTGAATGTGGCAGACAGAGAGGAGCAGTTCGCGAAATGTTGCACGGGCCACAGCCCCAGCCACAGCCAGAGTCCGAGCCAGAGCCAGAGCCAGAGCTATGGCAACTTGATTGCTTTATAATCGGCTCAGTTTCGGCCAGGCCGACGCCTTGGCCAAGCCAGCCAAGTGGCATTTAATTGCAGTTTAAAGAGTTTGCCATGCACAGGTGACCCCTTGAACTATCGGTAATTAGTTTTGGCCAAGACACACGACAAAATCAACAGCGAATCAACACATGACCGCCCGCTCCGCTGGCCATTTAACAACTGACACAGAGACCCACTGCAGGTCCCTTTGCGCCGTGCGTCTGGCCATTTAACCCACTTATTATGACTGCCATTTATAACGACATTTGCTAGGGCTAGGCAACAGGAGACCAGAAGCGTTGCATGGCACAGCCTGGTTGCCAGCCAGCCTGTCTGCCTGCTGTTGCCTGTGCGTTAAGTTCCCGCCATCATCCTTGTTGCTGCTGCTGCTGGTGCTGGGGCTGTTGTGTGGGCGTCCTTTTGACCCGCCGCATGTCGTTTATGACCAACGCTGCTGCTGCTGCTGTCGCTGCCTTTGCGGTGGCCATTTTGCGGCTGTCCTTGTTTGTCCACCGCCCAGCATTGTTGCCCTTTGTGCGGCCGTAGGTCGTCGCACACAGTCACGGCCTGGCCACCTCTGCATGTCTCCTCCCGCGCGCTCCGGTTTCCCCCTTTCGTCAGCCCAGCATCTGACAATGGCACAGTTTTGCATGCAATTGACTCTCACAGCTCGTTGCTTTTTACTGCTCCAATGTGCGTTAAGGATGAGCATACAGAAACAGCCATGAGGGCCGAGCATATAGATGCTTAAGATTAAAGTGAAGTAAATATTATTAAATAGAGGCAAGGAATACCTTTAATATCAGGGCTTACTCAAAGTTGAGACAGCTAAGCTGTTGTTGTTAAATATATTGGCTTTAAAATAGAGAAATATTATGATAATTAAATATTAGTTTTAGTCACAGTTCAGTCAGCAAATCCTTTCAGCATGGCTGCTTCTCCTGCACCTGTATTTGCAGCTTCTGCTTGCAGCGAATGTCTGAATTTGTACGCATTCGTAATTTATGTACATTAGTTTGGTTTGTGACTTATAAGCCGGCATTGAAGCTTGAAATAATGCCAATACAATTCGATATCATAAATATTTTATGCACTATACGCTCGCCCTGCTGTTGCTGTTTTAGCTTTGCATACATTTTGTCAATTCGGGCGCGGGAATGGAACTCGAAACTCGCAACTCCAGAAATAAACAAAAAAAAAAAACAAAAAAAAAGACGAGAGAAAGAGAGAGAAAATACAAATGCCTATTAGGCTGCATATTAAAAAAAAAAAAAAAATATATATATATATATATATGCAGGCCAAATAAATAACAGAGCAACAGGAGGCGGGCGGAGAACAAAAGCCAGCAACAATACAAAGAATTTTAGCCCTTTTTATGATTATGAATGCACGTCAGCATATTTATGTAAAAATTATGCAATTTGCTGCCGTTCTATGTGAGTGCGTGGACTAACTCAAGGGAAGGAGCCAACGAGCCAGGCAGCCAGCCAGCCAACCAGCCAGCTAACCAGCCAACCAGCCAACCAGTCAACAGCAAAGAGACAAGATACAAGAGACCAAAGCCAAGAGCCACATCAGTTGAACTTAGCCAGTCAATCAAAAGTTGACGGGCTCGTCACAGTTGTCGCTGCTGTTGTGCTTGCAAAAGGACAACAAAAAAATGGAAGAGAGTGAGAGAGAGGGAGAGAGAGAGAGATGCAGAGGCACTGCAAGAAATGCATCTTTTGAGCAATTTGCAAACCAAAATGAGTATTAAAATTTATGACGAGTTCAAGTCGAAAATGGGCGATGGATTGAGAGATAGGAGCGGTTTGAGAAAATCCACTAATAAAAAGCATAAGCATATGCGCACTTATAGAGTGTTTTGTGAACAAGAAATACCCTGTAAATAAAGCACAAATTTAATAAATATCAATATAATAATCACATTTTATCTTTAATTTATTTATAAATATATTTCAATTATTTCATATTTTTAATTAAAATATTTTATAGCCTATACCAAAGCCCATAGACTTTACATTTGTTACAGGTATACTTCCCATTCTATATGCATGGGATAGATATACCTAAATTCCAAATATGTAATTTATATGCAATGTTTGCAAAACAAACCAACATTAAATTCACTTGGTTCTTCTCGTATTCAGTTCTCAGACTGAAAGGAAAGTTTTATTGTTTCCTCTCTACACATGTTTTCTTAATTCTGTTATTTTATCTTGGCAAAAACTAAGTTCAATTTAAATATATTTAGCTCTCTGAGTAGAAACAGTTATGCATACAGTCCATTACTGTGCGCTGCCCCTATATGGCATATCGATCATATATTCAGAGAATGTCCGAAATTAGCATTGTGAGACGGCGACAGGACAAGATATCGATGCGATGAGACTGCAGATTGACTGCGTATCTCGTGTAGTTTGTATCTGTGTCTCTTCTTGTAGCTGGATCAGTCCCAGTGATCGTCATCATCATCCCACTGCTGCAACATGTGGATACTGCAATCACACACACACACACATGTGTAATTCGTATTGAAATTCACGTCTCTGTTAGCAATTGTTGTTGTCACTGGATTGGCATTGTTGCAATGATTGGCCTTAACTTTCACCAGCAGTTGTTGTTCCATGTTGTTGTTGTCGTCATCGTCGTGATGACTTCGCTTGCTCGCCCTTCACCCTTGGCCCCGTGTGGGCCACGTCAATAGGGCCAAAAGCAAATTGTTAAGTTATTTGTAAATTTCGGTGTTCGCTGACTGTTTGTGTGTTGTTTTTTTTTTTTTTTTTTTCTGACTTTAGTTGTTACTGTGTGGGAGTAGACTATACATACCCTTTAGTTATGAGTAAGCTACAAAGTTATGAAGTAGAAGGGACTAGGAGAGTTGGCAAAGAGCTCATAATGAAACCTTTTCGTAATTTTCAATAGTAAATGTTAATAATAATAATTTATTAATTTATTATATATTAAGAAAACGCAGGATACTAGTCTGTTAGCTACTTCTATAATAAAAAAAATAAATAATAATAAAAAATAAACAAATACTGACAAGTTTTTTACTATTTGCTCAATTTCTATCATAACTGCTATCATAAAATATATATTTAATAATTTATAATTAATAATAATAATAATATATAATTATGAATCCTGACAGGATATTTACGATTTACTCAACTGCCATCATAAAATATATACTTATAGCAATAATACCCCACTCTAATAAATCCTGACAGGGTATTCAATATTCGTTGAACTCTAGCCAGCCCAGCTTTGTTGTTTTTTGTATCTCCCGCATTTGATATGCATGCAATGTGAATTTTCCGCAAGAAAATCCTTTTGGCAATTTGTATATGCATCATAAAAAGGCACAGAGGAAGCGTATTACGAATATTTGGATTAAATAAATTTTACATTTTTATGCCCCACAGCTGTAAAAGCTGTAATCGAATGCTTATTTGTTGTCAGTCTGTGTAGCAGCTGCATAAGCGCCAGCAAGACTTCCGATAGCATTAAAGATGCATACATACATGTTATGTCTAATCTTTAAAAGTATTTCTTAAGAGCGCATTCCGTCGGCCAGACGTGCGCACAAAAAGTGTGGCCTACTCTTAGGATGACATTCATTTGGTATTTGAGAGACGTGAAGCTGGGCATGTTTTCTTTTGAGGCAAAATCCTTTTATGTGATGATGATGATGATTCGATATATGTACATATTTTTAGTTTTTCTGTTTTACCTGTCTGCTCTTATATGCTAATTTATTGGCAATGCGGCGCAGTGAAATGTTAAAAATGGGTCAACCCGTTTGTGTGGTCGAAGGATGCGCTGGCTGGCTAAGGTTTCCAGCTCAATATGGTGCATGGTATGTGGCATATGGTTGGCCCATTGATTTGACTAGCTAGTTGCTGAGAAGTGGCTCTAGAGTGGCCAATTTTCAGTAACAGCCTCGAGTGCTATCAGCAACAGCACTTAAGGGCTTTATCGGGCTGCCCAAAATGAACTGAAATTTCATTTTCGTATATCTTATCCCAATAGTGCAGAGCAAAGGGTCATATTGTGCTTTCGGCAGCCAGCTGCCAACTGCTGCTGCCACCGCCACTGCCATCGTCGTCGTTGTTGTTGTTGATAAAAACCTTTTGGTGCATGAGAACTCAGCAGCCAGGCCCGGCCATGTGTAAACATGGCTGCGTGGCTCTGTGAGAGTGTGTTAAAATGTTATCGCGCTTTCTCAACGCTTGTGCTGGAAATGTTCAACTAGCAAACTGCTAAAGCAATGCCTGACTGAGCCAAAACAGACGCTTGGCTGGTTGGTTTGGGCCAGGCCAAGTGCCTCCGCCTCCTTGATGCGCACCCGTAATTGGAGCAACGTTCAGCTGGCAGCTGTAATTGTTTGGCTGTTGCATTTACGCGCTTCCCGCATGTCAGTTAACAAATTCGCAGTTGCTGTTCGCTCTTGTGCCACGTATGTAAACATTGGTAATATTTGCTGGACACAAGCTGTCCGCAGTCGACCTGCACTCGCCAGAGAGGGAGAAAAGCACTGATTGCTATTTGGCCAATAGCTTAACCTTTGCCCAATCATGCTCGCTCTCTCTCTCTCTCTCTCTCTCTTTCCCTTAAAGTCCGCACCTGTCGCTGTTTATTTTAATAACTCAATTTTATGGCCCTGGCTACAGGTTTTTCTTGCTGTGCTGCGGTTATTTATTTATCTATGTGCAGATAGCTTTGGCCATGTCCTTTTACCGACTGGGCCATGATTAATGCCAGCCGGCGAGAGTTGCCTTAACGTTGCCAAAATATTTCATAATTCATTCCGCAGACAGACCTGGTCACAGGCATAAAACAGCTATAAATGCGCATACAAAGTTTTATTACCATTTCACAAGTTGGCCATATTTATACCACTCTCTAAGCCATTCACACACACACACACACACACAGACATACACTGCTTGCCATTCCTATTCTCTCTCTCATTTGCCTATTAACGTTGCTCTGGTGCGCCATAAATCTAAAAGATAGATTTATGCAGCATCTCCGTGTGTGTGTTCTGCGACCATATCTGTATCTGTAACCCACAATCAGTGCTTCAGTGTGTGAGCTTGTACCAAATACCGCATTTATTCTGTACGTGTCGGTCTTAACATTCAATTTCCTGTACTACTTTTACTCAGTTTCCCGGCTGGCACATGAGTCGTCGGCCTTCCATAGTCAGGCAGGCCGGCAGTCAGCCAGGCAGCTCTTCGGTGCTGTACAAATGAAAAACGATGTCATTTAACAAGCAACACTTATTTTCAACTGAAAGCTGTATAGTTGTTGCAGCTCTTAAAGGCTTAGCACTTGGCAACCTCTGCGTATACGCAATATCCAGCGAGCAAAGCTATTCCCATCGGAATAGCTCGACAGCCGAAGTCGGCCCAGCTGGTGTTCAATGCAAAAGCCATTGTCATGCGTCATTCGAAATGCCCGGCAGCACTCAAAAGATCAAAGACAACAACAACCATCAAAGCAATTCTATTGTCGAAGAGATTTAAAGGCCATCGATTCCACAGCAAGCAGCAAACAGCAAGCAGCAAACAGCAAACAGCAAACAGCAAACAGCAAATACGCGATTAGGGATCGTCTTTGCATTGTTTCCAGCTAAGCTAAGCAGTGACTCCTGCTCAAATGAAATGTTTGGCCGTAAATTTCCCAGCTAAGGCATATTTTATTCTTTTCGAGTGCTGTGCTGTGTTTCTACAGGTGTTTGGAGCATACCTACGTGCAATTTAATGTGCATATAATTGAAGAAAATTGTAGAAAATTGATTTCAGGTGAGTTTCTCGACAATATTCATTTGCTTGACGACAGTTACCACTGTGAAGGCCAACTTGGCCATCTGCAAGAGGGAATTGTTATATAATTTATCTTAATGCTTGATTTGATCTGATAGCCCTTACCTCAATGTTAGTTCTCATGCAGATGGGAAAGATGCCGCCCGCAATGAAGACAATCGTCTGCTGCGTCTGATGCAGAAAGAATATCAAAGTCGCCTTGTAGCTCTTGCTGGCACTTATCCAATCGGAATGGAATATGGAATGCGTCAGATCATTGCAATCGTCTTCAATCAGTTCGCTGATGAAACAAAAGGGAAATGTTTCGATCATCAGCACGACAATGAAGACGGACGTGGCCAGGCCCGTCCAGATAGTCGAAAAGAACAGCAAATTAACCGTCGACAGGCCCAGGCACAAGCCAATCGCTAGAAACTGGGCGAAGATTGTGCCCGATACCAGAGGACGAAAGATATCCGCAAATCTAAAATAAAACCGAACTCAATTTCAATTTCGAGTGAAACCCTCCTCCACTTACTCGAGTATATTCTTGTGATCTTTGATGCAGTTGACCAGTTCGGCGTAGTTCTCATCGTCGCTTTGGCTCAAATTCTTACGCAGACGCTCAATGCGCTTTATCAAAAGGTTAAGGTGAGTTCTCAAAATGACGCCAAAGATTACCGGATAGACGTCCACAAATTGATCTAAAGTGACGGCCACGGATCCAATGACAATCTCAATGCTGGCGGCTATCCAAAAGCTTTGCCTACTCGAGCGATAATCCACGAACGGAATGTAGAATCCCCATGGAGTCGAGCCGGTTAGCACAGAGCTCAGGCAAGTCAGCGCTGCATACGAGCTATAAGCTCCCTGATACACCATGTAGACGAAATTGCAGCGGGCAACACAACGGTGTATCTCGTCGCCTGCTCCCTCCTGGACACACGGCTTATCCAGTATATCGAGCAGCTTCTTGGCCTTCTCGAAGCGCCACAGATTCGGCAGGACAATGCTGATCTTTACCAGCAGGCAGGCCGAGTTAAAAGCCACCTGTATAGATGTGAGGAAATCTCCAGGTGTGAAGCTTCTGAAATTGAAGATGTAGCTGGTGAAGAAGCCAATTGGCAAATAGCAGCCACATAACGTAGTCACGAGGATGCCATAGGCGCGGTATCTCCAGTAATAGGAATTGTCCCTGGATGGTGGCATCCACCCCACATATCTCATGCCTCTCTCCAGATACTCGAATGCGTAGCGCGATGGCAGCAAGTCACCAAACGAGGGCGGCCTCAAGTACTCGAAAAGCATTTCGAAGGAATTTAGCTCGTGACTGAGTGAAAGTTGAGCTGCGACTGTGAGGATTTGGTATCCACTTGGGTGTTATATATCAGTTGCTCTAGGATACTTACAAATTAATGCATTTCTTTATATATTACGTAGAAAGTCTTCCATGTGCAATTGTTCTCATAGAAGTTGCCATAACAAGTAGAGGAGATTGACAGTTGGGCGTCACACAGCTAAAAGGGGCATAACCTTACGTCAAATGCAGCTGGATTAGAGTTGTATAAGGAATCGGAATACAGGCTATACCAGGAATACTATATACCTCTATATATCTGTGAATCATTATATCTTAAATACTTTCCTATCTGGTTTTGAAGCTCCCAAAGAATTCCGCCATATTTCATAGTTATTTATTCTAGTTTCTGCATATTTTTGTGTGCATATTTTATTTTATGGCCAGCGCTCGTTTGACTGATTCGAAATGGGCGTGGCACATGGCACAGCGCAACAATTTATGCCGTTTTCAATGCCATTTGTCAGCTGTGGTTCCCGCAGCGCCATTTGGCCGAGTGTTGGTCGAGCGATAATTCTCCGACTAAATGCTACCAAATTAGTTTGAAATTATCTTGTGAAATAAATCGCGGCGCTGTGAGCGGCTTTTTATTGCATTTTATGAGCTCAAATTATTTATTATTTGCCGCATAATTTGCTTCCGAACTGCGAGCTTGTGTACGTACGCTCGAGGCTGATACGATTTCAAAATGTTTAAAAGCCCAAAATGCGATCAAAAAATAATAAAAAAAAAAAAGAATAAAAACTGAAAATGAAAATCAGTTTAACAGGCAAAACGGCGGCAATTTGTTGTAGCAACATGTGGGCCCGGCGACCAGGTGGTAATTATTCCTAAAATCGTGCCTAATTACTCAAAATGGTGTTTGGCTCAAGATTGTGTGGACACTGACTGCAAGCAGTAGGTGGGCAGGCCACTTAAGTTAATAGAAAACAGAAATAAAATTCGCATTAAATAGATATAAAATATATATAAAAGTTCGATATTTGTATTTAAGCTTAACATTTGCTGAGCTTTGTTTGTGCATTTACCTTTAGCAAGCACTGTGCCTGCAATAATTCTTGCTCGCAGATCGAAACAAGAATTCAATAAAACTGAACTTTTTCAACCCGCTTCCGGGCTTTACGATTTTTGCTGTTTCTTTGGCCAACTTCTGTACACTTTGTCTTTGTTTCAGCCACCAACTGCGGCTGGCATTTTTATTATTGTTTGCCCAGTTGCCAGAGCTGCTGCTGCTGTTGGCTGCTAGCTCTGATAGCCTTGTGATTTTGTTTCTGAAAGATTTGAGCCGCTTTGTCGGCCATGATAAATACACACAAACAACAAACTGTTTCAGGTTTTTTTTTGTTGGCCTGTTCTATATATAAAATACATATATATGTAGTTTTCAGTTTTTATTTTTATTGCATTCTCTGCGCTGGTGGCCGCAGGACAAAATCACATTGTTGCTGCTGTTGTTGAGTCAACAATTTAAGACACAATTTGGCATTTGTGGCTGCTGCTGCTGCTGCTGCTGCTGCTGCTGCTGCTGCTGCTGCTCATTGGCACTCGGTTAGGGCGCGCATCCGTTGCAAATATTTCAAGTTAGACGCAAGAAGCTTTGACAGTGCTCCAAGGACTTGGACCACACCTTGTCTTCGGCTGCTTTTGGCCAGGCACAATACATCAAACAGCAAGACAGAAATGAGCAACGGGGGTCGTCGCTGTGTTGACACTGACATAGGAGGCGCTGCCAGGCGGCTCCAGCTGAGTGATGACCGGCGACAATCAGCGAAAACGAAAGCCCCAACAGCCAGACAGTTGCAGTTGCAGTTGCGGTTGCAGTCGCAGTCACAGCCCATGCTTTGGTGATCGGCAAACTTCCTGGAAATTAATTAAAGCTCTAACTGAGCAAAGAGCTGCAGCCGGCTCCAGCGGCTGCTCAATAATTATCGACGCTTATCAAAGGCCCCGTTACAGATGCGCGCGCACACACATGAGCTGGCCACCAAGTATGGAGCTGCAGCAGGAGCTGCCTGCATCTAGCTGGAATGTGCCTCTTCGAGGCTGCTGCTGCTGCTGCTGTGTCGGCTTTTGTTCATTTTGGTGCGGTGCAATTAATATTCAACGCCGTTGGCTGATCATAATTTACGTGCTGAGTTTACGATGCGACTCCAGCTTCGACTTGGACGGCGACTGCGCTTGGGGGCGTAACCGCCAACCGCTAGCAAAGTGGGCGTATTCGCTTGCTAGTCACAGGCGAGGCCAGTCAACAATAGCACATATATAGCCAGCATATCCTCTTGGCTATGTATTCTATTTACATTTAAGGCCGGCTTACACGTGTTTCTGCGCATGCGTGCAACACACGCAGCCGACGGCGATCACAGATGGATATATGCATATATATGTATGTATATATCACATATAAATTGAAATCAGGTTTCGCAATTCCAAATAAATAACGCAGCTGCCTAATTAGGCAGACAGTCGGAGGCAGCGCCTCTGAGCTCCTCGCGACTGGCCACCCATTGTCAACGTTATGAGCCGCTCTGGAAATAGGGTTAAGAGTGACACCCAGGAGACCCACATATGCGAAAGAGTCATTTGCATTTGCATTTGCGCTGCCTAACGACGACAGCTTGGCTTGGAGCTGGAGTCAGGGCCGCTGCCATTCACTCGGGCTGCAGGCAAATCTTTAAGATAGACCCGGCCAGCAGCCAGCCACAGACGACAGCTAGTCAGGGCAGTCAGTCAGGGAGTCAGTCAGTTAGTCAGTCAGGGAGTCAGGGAGTCACTTGGTTGCATTTCACATGGATTTATGCAGTCATTCGCGCCAGTTTTTTGGTCTTTTTCAGTTTTGCCATTTCATTCGGTCGCTTGCGGTTATCAAAAATCCATCGATGTGGCCCGCAGCTGGGAGCCGAGGGCAATCCCAGTGCCGTGGCGGTCATTAAAATATATATGACACCCACCAGAGCCACGATGTGATGTCTACGAGTAGTATTTATCTCTCTCTCTCTCTCTCTCTCTCTCTCTCTCTTTTGCTCACAGTAATTATGCCATGCTCCAACTCTTTGCAGCATCGAGTGGTTGCTTCGTGGTGTGTGGTCCAATTAATTTTCGGATAGAGCAATCAACATGTTTCTTTTTCGGCGTTTCAAGTGGTTGTTGCTCCGGCTGTGGCTGCGACTGTTGCTGTTGCTGGTCTTTATGGCCGTTGTTCAACATGTTGCAGGTCAATTTGTTGCCGTTTGTCGTCCTCCAAATATGTTTGGCTGTGACGTGTGTGGTCCACTCGCTCGGGATGTTGTTCGTTCCCGAAGTGGTTTTAGTTCTCAATTAGTTGTGCTTGTCAACGCGCCTCATAATCCCTAATTAGACGACAAACAACTCGTCTTTGGCCTAACCCTTTTTTGCCTTGTTCGACCCTATTTGTAGTTAGCGCGCTGCTCAGCTTTGGCTTTGGCTTTGGCTCTAGCTGTGCCTTTGGGTTTTAGCCCGTTCGCATTCTTGTCTTAATTAATTTGATGGCAAAGTGCATTCGTGGCTCCATTTTGGAGCGTGTTGCCCTGACAATATTTGCCTTTTGCCGTGCTGCCAATTGTTAACCCACATTCGACGCGCCAGCCTCCTGCTAATTAGCAGAGTGTACCCAAATCCTATGACTATGCCTGCTATAGAGCCATGTCTACATGTGAGTGCGGCTAGAGCTAGAGGTGTGTGTGTAGGTGGGCGGCTTATATGGCATTTCGGCTTTGGCTATGTGGCTGCGGCTGCCACTGCGAATGCAAATGCAAATTGGCAAAGATGAATGCGCCTTGCTTTCGTTTTGGATTTTGGTTTGCAGTCTGCAGTTGCTGTGGCAAGGAGTTGTTGGTTTTCGCATTGTCCTCAATCTAATCAGTGGAAAACCTGATGCTTAAATTGCTGGTGTGTTTGGTTTGTGCGCTTGCAAATGATATTTCGAGCTGTGGCATCGAGTTAATTAGAGTAGGCTTAAGATTAATGCTATCGTATGAGAAATGGCTGGAAACAAGGTAAAGTGAATTGTTATTGCCCCCTTTCTCACTTTTTGTGTCCATGGAAACATAAAATTACTCAGAGAGCTTATGAGAATTGCATGGGAAGCCGATAACAATTCGTTTTTGTTATCGCTCTTCTATGCAATTCTCATAAACTCACTCTCTCTCTCTGTTTTTACACATCCAATCACACGCCATTCAATAAAACTATCAAAATCTGTTAGCACTGCTTGAATTTATGAAAATCGCATAGAAAGGCGACTCGTAAAAATGGAGTTCTATTCTTTTTGCCTTCAAGTATAATGAGAAACGCGAACACATAGCTTGAATTGGGCTGCATATATGCAGCTCTCCCTCTATCTCTTTCTCTCTCTCTCTCTCTCTTTTTCTCGTTCCCTTCTCGCTTTTAGAAATATTCAGTAACAAGCGTGTCTATGTAGATGTAGATGCAACGGGCTGTAGAAATGGTCTTGTGATAATGTTATGCAGCTCCCAGGCGAATACCTTGGCACAGGGACTTGTCACTGGGGCAGTTTAAGTCGCCCGCTCCGCCTGCTTAGAGCACCGACAATAAAAGATAATCAAGCTGCTGTTGCCGCCGCTGTTGCTGAAGCTGCTGCTCTATCTGTGCAGCTCCTTGGAATAAATTGCCATGTTGTTACAATTTCTTCGTGTTGCCGGCATAAATTTCGAGTTGAGCTGTGGCATGTGCAAATCCTCGCCTGCTGCCTTCTGCTCCCAGGCTCTGTACGCATTGGCCATGGAAGGTAGCCACTGGAGTCGACTTAGTTGGCTGACATCCTAAGGTGCAACATGCAAATAATTAATAGCATTATAAGATGCACTCACGAAATCGCGCCGAACAACGTCAACTGTTGTAATAATTTAAAGGGAGAGAGAGAGAGACAAAGCGACAGAGAGAGAGAGAGAGAGAGGCGTGGCAGTGTCGCGTTGCGGACAAGGACAATAAATGTTTGGGAAAGGCCAGGCGGCAGAGTCACGCTTCGACATGGCTGTGGACATGGAGCAGCAATACGAATCTGGTCTAAAGGAAATTACATAATGCCCCCAGACGAAGGTGTTAATGCAAATGGCCAAATATGCAAATGGCTCTAATGCTCCACAGCTCCAGCTAGACATTTGCTTCTCGCTTCTCGCTTCTCGCCTAGCATCAGAGGAGATTTTTGCTTTATGCCGCTGCTGCAACATGCCGGCAGCCAACATAATTGCCACACGTACGTGGCTCGTGCAAGGACTGTCTGCCCGGTTGCACCTTTCGGTGGTGCAAAGCTTTCGCTTTGGGTCAACAGCCATCAGAAGAAATTGAAGACAATCAATGCGCTCGGCCGCTCGCTCGCTCGCTGACATTGATTTATGAACTCGTGGAAAATTAGGCAATGCCATGTTTGGTCACAGCTCTTGCAGCGCTTGCAGCTACCTTGTTAACATTCGCCACAAGCTGCCGCATGTCAATGAACTCCAGCCAAGCCCAGCCAACTCCCAGTCACTTTCCGCTTTAAAAATAGTTCAGTTATATTTACTATAAATACGGGAATGGCTGATGCGCGGGTCATATAACTCCCCCAGCGACAATTACAAGATGTGGGCCATTTAATAACTGCGATAAAGTTCAATAACCGCAAGCGCTGGGCAGTCGGCCATATAAAGGAAGGCAGTTAAAAAATCGTATTTGGTTTATTACCAACACCGAAAACGAGTTAAAATTGTGGCGAAAAAATTGCATAATTTGTGTGACATCGCGACTGCAACGAGCCGGCAATAAAATGTCATTTACGAATGCCCAGCCACGAATATATCTACCCATATATATATATATATATATGTATATGAAATGCACGAATTTTAATTAATTGATAAATTCGGTAAAGAGCAGCCACAAACACCGACAGAAAAAAAAGGTAGAAGAAGTGCGGCTGTCAATTACGAGGACAACAACAGGCACGATAGCTCCTTGCTGGGATCTGGTAGCTGGTAGCTGAAAGCTGGAAGAGATGGGACGGACAGCCACATTCGTATTCCCAAGCTGGCCTTTTGTGGCAGCCGGCTGCTTGGGCGTTAATATTCATGAATCGAAATAATTTGACAGTTTGGGCCAACATGCGAGTATGTTGCCAATATTTATGTTTGCTGCGCTCGCTGCTTGCGTTTTTATATACTTTTTGCTGCTGCTGCTGCTGCGTTGGCCATGAGCTGCTGTCAAATGATGCTGCTGCTGCTTCTGCTGCTGCTGCAGTTCGTCTGTCTTCAATCTCCGGTCTGCTGTCTTCTGTCTGCCGCTGTCTCCGGCCTCCAGTGCACTGCGTGAGGCGTTGGTGAAAAGTACTCGAAATAATTGACAGCTGTGGCTGCCTTTTTTGTTAACGTTGCCAACGGCGCTTTGTTGCTTGTTGTCTGCTGCCTTTTAATTGCAGCCTTTTTGCAGCTCCCCGTTGCGCATCCACCAGCCATCGATCCACCAATTCTGAATGCAGCCAGGCCAGGGCAAACCGAGCCAACTGTCCCAGCAGTTTTCAACTTTGTTGTTGACTTTTCGCACGCGTCCTTATCCAGCCATCGCCATCGCCATCGCCATCGCCATCGACTTGGTCAGGCATTGTGCCATTAAGTCATCGCTGGCCGAGGATTATCTGCAGTTGGCGCTTTGAAGCTGCCTCTGGCCGCACTGCGCGCCTCTTTAATAGTCACATAAACTAGACGTCTTGACATTTATTGGGTGAATGCCGTGGTGGGCCACGGACCAGGGCTGCACACGCCGTAACCCATGGAAGGCAACGCACTCCACCAGGCGGGAGGCTGCTCAGGCCATAAAACTCGCCGCTCAATGCCTGCCTTAGATGTCAGCGACAACCGTTGAAACCCCATCAAATTGTGAGGAGCTCACTCATATTTGTATAAATGTTTAAAGAATTTCTGATATTTGTGCACCTTTCATGTATAAGCTCCGCCTTAGAGAATATCGGAAGTGCTGTCGTGTTGATTGCTCTTCATTCGTCGAGCTCAACAAGTTTCCCAACCAATCATCGAGCTGTCTGTGACTGGCTGAGTTAAGACTGCCTGTGTATGTGTGTGTGTGTGTGCCTGTGTGTGTGTGTCTCATGCTTAGCATGGTCAAGTTGAGCACTTGAGACAAACCCTCGATGAGAGTTAACAACTTCCAGAGTAGTTATATCGTAAACCAATTAATTGAAGTGCAGTTACAATGCGCCCAAAGGTTGGACCTGGACCCAGACCTGGACCTGTTCCTAAGGTTCATATAGGCTGGCCATAGGCGTGTGTCCATGCAACAGCTGCGTTCGCCCTAATTGTTTTAATGAATTTGCTGCGGTTTTGCGCAATTTGCATGCAACTTTTCCATTACAAGGGCCGACAAGGACAGGGATAGGTGACTGGTGAGGGGCAGGCGGGGTGATATTAGTTTGTCACTGCATCAAAATGACGCAGGGCAGTTGGAGGCCTTCCGGCTCTGCCATTTTGCTGGGCATTTTCGGACACGCAAATTGCTCATTGAAAATAAATTGCACTTTAATTTGTTATGATGACGAAAGCCTGAGCCGGATTGCAGCTACAGCTCGATGTGGTTGGAGGCAGGTAGGCAGGGAGGCAGCAGCTGCGGTTAGTGCTCAGTGCGCCCAGTGATAAATTGTGCAAATGCTTGTCAAAGTGCCGGCCACAAAGTGACCAGAAGATCGGTCAAATTAAAGATTCGATATGCCACTTTCACTCAACGCCAATGCTCGCTGGGTGTGGGCAACTCCAGACGGTCAGACAGCCAGACGGTAGCCGTTGCCCACGCCCACACATACTCATTCAGGGAGAGGGAGCCACACAAGGCGCGTGACAGACGCGGTTTCTGCAACTGCCACTCATAAATTGTAACCTATTTAAAAGCGAGCACTGGTGGGGCAAGCAGCTGCTGGGCCGGCGGAGCTCTAATTGCACCACTGTGGGACGAGTTTGTGGCTATTTTCGCGACTATTTCTCGTTTAATGAAATTACAATAAACGCACGTCGCATGCAAAGCAGCCGCCGCCGCTTGTCGACGCAATCAGCAGTAGGCGAGCAGTGGCGGCTGGGCGGAGAAGAGTCGCCTGCATCAAGTTGCAAGCGTCGTTAGCAGCGTCCATTAGTGCGTTGGTGTTTTGTTGCCATCTTTTGTTGTTGTTGGTGCTGTTGCTGTTGTGGTCTGGTTTTGGCTGCAACTGTAGGTAATCCCCATTATTAGCGCAATTAGTGCAGCCAGCGGCCATTGTGGGAGCCACATGTACTTAGCACTGATTGGGTTCATAGAGGCGAACATCTGGAGGTTATTGAATGCCAAAGGCATTTGATGAGGTTTCTGCGTGGGCTCTGCCTAATCAGACACTCATGAGCACCTGTTGATAGCCAGCGACGGACGTATTAACATTCCGCAACATGGCTCTGTGGGGGGGGGTCAGGTGACTGCACAGGAATATCAAAAGGAAATACCGTTGCCGAGGCACTTGTCCAGCTCAATTACCGGAGCTGCTCCTGACGTACGGCCACGGCCTACGTGATGCAACCCACAAGGCTTAGCCAGAGAAGCACCTGTTGCCAGTGAGCTACCGTTGGTCACGCCCACACCCCACACCCCACAACCAACACACACACTCATAGCTCACCCCCACGCCGCAACCTCATAACTTGTTAACGCTGACAACGACGACAACGGGATTTGAGCGCTGATAAAAGTCTGTAATGCTATATGGACGACAGCAGAGCGACTGGGCGACTGGGCGGCTGGGCATACGCTACGAAAAGTCAAGTAAAAATGAGTATAAAAAAATCATATTTAATAAAATGACAGCTGCTGTCAGACGCCGTCAAAAGGTGTTTGCCATTCAGCAACAACTTAGCTTGCCGGGCACGAGCAGCCAAGCGAGCAATTCAGGAACCCAGAGCCAGAGCCAGAGCCAGAGCCAGAGCCAGAGTCGAAGACGGAGACTGAGACGGACCCGTAGCGGGCTACGTGGCCAGTGCCAAGTCGAGAGCCACCCGCGACCAAACAATGCGAACAGCAAATGGCAATTGTCGTATATTCAATATTTTATATTATTTGTTGGCTTTGTTGTTGCTGTTGCTATTGTTGCTGTTGAAGTTGCCGTTGCTGTTGCTATTGCTGTATTTTGTCATTGTGTCTTGTCGCCTGTCTTGCGGCCCCTCTTATTGCATCGCCTGCGCTTTGCATAGCAAATGGCCAATTAATATTAACGTGGGCGTGTGCCTGGCTCTCTCAGCTCTTTTTTATATCTTGAATATCTTGAGTTGCTTGACTTAGCGTATCTCAGACCTGTGATGAAGGAAATGTTATGCAAGACATGCACGTATTGCAAATTTGCTGAATTATGTGGTTGGGAGGTGCCCCTCCGGCTGGCAAGAGTTATGCCTCCTTATATAAGCTCTTTGACAGTAATGAGAAAATTAAATCAATATTGATGCTACGAGTGCTGCAACCACAAGTGCAATATGTGTGAGGGAAGACGATACCCAGAGCTAAAACCAATGTATTATAAATAAAGGTAACTAAAATAGCAATATATGGCAACAATAATGGCTTCCAGTTGAGCTGCAATGTGGGTTAGATCCTGCTGCCGATAGCAGCGAGCTGGCATCTGCAATTGTTGTGGCAGCAACCAAAAATTATCATAACTAAAAATTATTGTGAATTCAGAGGGAAACGCGCCGATATTCAATTGGCTAAAAATGCTGGAAATTTGCAACAAGGCAGCGGCAATTGCGCACAACGGCAACAATTGCTGTTGTGGCAACAGCAACAGCAACAGCCGCAGCAACCACCACAGCCACTGCAACAACAATGGTAATGTCAAAGACGCTGCGAGGATGCAACTATGAAAATTGCGTTAGAAATCTGCAATTTATATTGCGATGCCCCACACATACACATACACACACACTCACACCAGCAACAGCAACAACAATAGCACTAGCACAGACCAGCCCAAGTTCAGAGCAACACAAATACGATTGCTATCCAAGCATCGACTGCTTGAACTGCCTCAACTGCCACCGGCGTACCTGGCGAATCTCGCTAAAGAAACAAGTAAAACAAAAGCCAAAGAGAAGTAGGCAAATCTCGGATACTCTCACAGAGTACTCTGAGTACAGTCAGCTGCAGAGTCTATCAGATAGTTAGTAGATCAGCTCTACTCTCTTCATAAATCTGTCCTCTATGCTCTCTCTTCACATGCTAGCTAAGCTACCCTTTGCCTAGTGTATCGCTGGCAACTACAGCCATGTTCGATAATCACAATTGTTTGCAGCGAGGCTGCACAACTCAACGCATTCCGGCGTCTGCTTTGTTGCTGTTGCTGCTGTCCTCGATGTTGCTGTTGCTGTTGCTGCTGTTAGCTGGGCACAGGAAACATTGGAAAATTGAGCATGGAAATGAACGCAAAAAAAGCACACAAAAAAAAAACTGAACACAGAGCGAAAAAAAATCGCTAGCCAAATGGCAACGGAAAACCTCTTCATTCAAGTCGTCTGTCTCCGTCTCCTGCTACAGCTCCAACTCCAACTCCAACAGCAGCTCCGCCTCTGTCTTCGTCTTTGCGGCTGTCTCATTTCGTATGCGCGAGGCGTTTGCCTGAGAGGGTACATTCCAAGGCTCAGGCCTGGGCCGGCGTAGAGAGCCGGCGATTTGTTGCTGCTTCAAGTGGAGCAATTATTGCAACTGCAACAGCAGCAGCAGTGGCAGCAGCAACAGTCGCTGTTGCAAGCTTTTTTTTGGCATTCGGTGTGTGGGGTAATGCATCATCACATGGGGGCACGCCTGGCCTGTCCTGTGCAGCACAGGCCTGGCCAGAGCATCGACATCAACATTCACATTGGCACCGCATTCAAATCGATTTGGTACGCATCTTCCTGCAACATGTTACGGAAACAGCAACAGCCACAGCCAGCAGAGCAATACAGCAACAGCGCGCCAAATTGATTTGTTGCTGCTTTAGTGTTAATTGCCAGACCACGACTAGACCGGGCCAGAGCCAGAGCCAGAGCCAGTAGAAGGAGGCGTCATCAACATGGTCGTGTGGACATGAACTAACTGTAACTGCATTCGGTGGCTGAAGCTCAGGTGGTTGCTGCTGTCGAGAATGTGGGGCACTAGAGTTACGAGTGGGCGTTACACAAAGCCAAAGACAAAGACGAACACACACACATACACACACACACACACATGGGACAACGAGATTGCAATAATGAAGTACGTGTTCGAATGCGTCGAAAGCTCACAAATTTCTAATGATGATATATTGCAGCTGGCGCTGGCAACATTGCCAAGGACTATCAAATTAACAAGATCGTCGCTTCCGGCGTACAATTGCTGGCAACGGCCAGAAGCCGGAGCGGAGAGAGCACAGTATTCAATTGACTTGCGCATTAATCTTGGCGCTAGACTTTAGGCCCGTTGGGTTTCCCACAATGGCAACAGGCGAAATTTATGCCAAGCGGCGGACGGACGGTCGACGAGTGCAGATTTCACGTCAAAACTCATGGGTGTACAAATGCATCATTCTGATGGTCATCATCAGTCTCTGCCTATCAAACAATCGACAAAACAAACAGCGGCAGCAGCAGCAGCAACATCAGCGACGGCAGCAACATGTTGCCAAGACATTGCTCGTTGGCGTTGGCAACAATTACCCAGAGGTGGACCCAAGCCCAAGCCCTGGCTGAATGTTTTTTGCTGCTGCGACAGTTTCGAGTGTGTTTGTGTGTATGTGTGTGATTGCTGACTGCTACAAATTTCAACGTCGCACAAAAAGTCAGCCACGACAGCAATCTGCACTTGAAAATCTAACAGCAGCAGCAACAAACACCAAGCACAAGGAAGTGGCTGCCACTGCGTGGCAACCTGTTTCTGCACTTGACCATGCACCATGCCAACATGTTGCCGAATTGACAATTTCGTTGCGCATGCGCAGGCAACAGTTGCTGCTGCTGCTGCTACTGCTGTTGTTGTTGTCAATTGTCAGTTGGCGCAGTTTTGCAACCACGTTGCCTGCTTTATGCAAATTGCAGCAGTCAAAGCGCTTCTATGGCCATGACCACTGCCTCAGCCACAGCCCAGGCTCCAGCTCCAGCTCCAGCTCCAGCTTCAGCTCCAGCTCCAGTGGGCGTTTGATTTCAATCGCCAACATTTTCACATATCCATGGCCATATGTTGCTGGTGTCGACACAACGGGCACTCGTCCTGCAGCTGACTGCAGTTGATTTTTCCACTTTTCTAGTTTTCTTTCTATTATTTTTTTAACGGTTTGCCATTTCGATTTTATGTTCAGTTATATTTCAGCTGTGGCTCGTTATTTTTCATTGGCTCTGGCTCATATTTGGCCTCTTGATCTCGCTTGAGAATGCCATTCCCCAATCTCGTCCCGACATTATTAATAATCACGTCCCGTTTTCGGGTGTTGATCTGTGCCTACGCACACAATTTGTATGCCAGCTCCAGACGATCGCCAAGTGTTGATATACATCCACAGTGTGTCCGCCCCTCCTTCCGCCCCTCCCTTCGTCCACTTGGCCCATTGACACATTGCCACTGCATGGCATTCGGGCCCCGCCTCAACGCGTCGGTGGCCTATCGGCTCTATCGGCATTTGCTCGCTTATCATGTAATTTGATCTTAATGCGCATCGTGTTTATTTATTCTACCCAAAAAAAAAAAAAAAAAGAAATAAAAAATAAAAGAATTAATCCTCCACACTTGTATTGCGCAAGGGGATCGCGGGTGCAGCTCGCGCTATATTCAATCGATTTATTGTGTGGTTGTTAGCTGTCAAGTGGATGGCATTAGGCATCGGCCAGCGATGTCAGCGCTGTGACATTCCAAATTGGGCATGCAAGATTTGGGTATGTGCGTGAGCGTTGCCCTACGCTTACCTACCAACAGTGGCATGATCGTTAGGTTCTGAGCTAATCAACTCGACTCGCCACACCACAGGCGCACACATAGCCAACAGTTGACAGTAAGATAAATGATATGGGGACTACTTTCTAGCTGCAGCCAGAAGTTTTTAGCTCTAACCTATATTAGAGAAAATTCCAAGAGAATTTGAGTTACCTTGAGAGAACTACTCTTGCTTTCCTGCCTCGACTATCCATTCTGTAGACTATGAATGTTTCTCTAGTTTCATATGTCATACAAGTCGAACCCTTTCGTGCAAGTGATATGCTCAGTTGCGGCTCATAAATATGCATTTCAAGTGCAATTCGAACTGCAACTACATGGACTCCGCCAACGTAGCGTCGTCGAGGTTGCATTCAAATGCGTTGCACGTCGTTTGGGTCGTTAAAAATCGAACACGCACTCAATCGAACAATCGAACTATCGAGTCACATTGATCTATGGGTGGCTGACTGAGCTGAACTGCTTGGGCGTACAATATGATTTACGATTGAGCCATGAGGAATGTCACGATTTAATGGGCTTATCGAAGCTGCCTTTCAGCCCCGATTGCCAGTTTCCAATTCCTGCGTTGGCTGCACTGCGTGCGGTCTAATTATTTTATTACGAACTTGTCGCTGCGCTGGGATATGGGATATGGGTTGGGATAAGGTTGGGGTGTGGCCCGCCGGGCGTCGCCGAACAACTTTTGATTCAATAATTTTCTAATTAAAATTTGAAGCTCGACTCGGCATTAAAAATCCGTCGCGCTGCGCAAAGAGTGTTTTGATTTATCGCCTAAATATAAATATAAATAAATATATATATATAGATAAATATGTGTGGCGGGGCCCCCACCTGGCAGCAGGGGGTCGCTTCACCTGTCTAACACTTACATTTTAACGATTCGCTGCATGCCCCCAGCTGCAGCTGCAGCCGAAGGTGCGACCCGGGCGCAGTGCCACAAAAAAAAACTTTATGGCCAGTTTGAAGGGCAAACGAAAATGGCTTTAACTTTGATTTTGAGTTTCTGATTTATTCGAGCCAATGTTGGCAAAGCGCAGGCGCTTGCCACATAAATTTCCACCAAGTGCCCCAACGATATGAACTGTAAAAACTCACTATAATTTTTAATTGTACAAATTTATGGCCTAGCCGAGGCTGCCTAGCCTGATGATGCACTGCCTCATCCCGTTGTCCGCTGCCCATTGCCAGTTGATGGCGTTAGCGGTTCTTTTGTCCCCCACTTTATCTGGTTGAGCAGTTTACAGCCGATTTATGGTCGATGACCACTGCAGATAACCAGTCGCAGTTCCCAGGGCGGCGCTATTAAAATCAAATAAAATCAATGTTTTTCTCATTTTTAAATTCGGCCTTTTAATGAATAGTCCAGCGTCATAAATCAGTAATCTATATGGGCTACAAGCGGCCCACGCCCTCCACCTGGGGCTCCGAGATCTGATTTTATTTAGTGACATTGTTCACTGCCCCATCAAAATTTCGTTGTAATGATGCATTTATAAAAATATAAAAATGTAAGCTTTTATGCTCACAGCGCGATGTTTAGATTCATTTTACTGCGAGCTGGAAAAAAATCAGCATGAGAAAAGAAAACAATTTCTGAGCTCATTTATGGACCATTTATGGCGTACTTAAAACAAAAACTCATAAGTTTTCATTTGATTAAAATCTTTTCTATGAAGAAAACTAAAAAACAGCTGTTCGAACTTGTCAAATTGTTGAGCTACAATCTTCTCGTCTGTCTGCTAATTAAATTAAGATAACAGTTCTGTCCTATCTGTGCCACTTCAGCTGGGGCTCTCAGCTAATTGTTTCACAGTTTGGGTATATAAACAACTCAGGAGCTATCAGCAGCGGCGTTTAGTCGAAACTATGTGCAAAATGCGAATAGGTAAGTCCGAAAATATATATTTCTAGAACTTTCTTCAATATCCACATATTTGCAGTCATTATAATATGGATTGCTTTGCTGAGCATATCGCAGGCATACGCTCCGGATATATGCGCAAAACGATCTTTCGGCTATAAGGCAGTCGATTCGAAAGACCCAAAGTCATATTTCGTCTGCCTTGGCCTACTGGGCAAAGTGTGGAGCCGTTGCGATGATGGATTTAAGTTCAATGGACCAGAGCAACGGTGTGTGATCGATAAGCAGTTAAGGACAGATGCCGGCGGTCCAGATAATGTGTTCAACATTAACCAGAATATCAGCATGTACAAGCCAGTCATCTTCAACATCTTTGGTTCACTGTGGAAACCTTCAAGGCCAAGGCCACCTCGACCCCAACCTACTACGACAGTTTCACCTATTATCCCAGGTAATCTTATTTTGTACTCTAATTTATAAAGTTTTTAATCAAATTGTCATTTTCAGAGTCCAGTACTTTATCATCAAACACGACAGAGAGTACTTCTTCCACAACGGATAGTTCTACCGTGAGTTCTTTGGCTCCGGACTCCACCACAGAGAGCTCTACTCCTACGTCCTCAACATACAGCTCTACCGAGAGTTCCTCATCTCCTTCCTCTTTATCAACTGAGAGTTCCTCTTCCTCTTCACCTCTGAGCTCAACAGAAATATCGTCTTCTTCTTCAACGGATAGCTCTACCGAAGCCTCATCGTCTTCTCCTGCCTCTTCCTCTTCACCTGGGACCTCAACAGAAAGTTCTACTGAGAGTTATTCATCTTCCTCAACGGAGAGCTCTACACAGAGCTTATCTTCTTCATCAACAGCAAGCTCCACCGAGATTTCATCGTCTACGTCAGGAGGTAGCTCTACTGAGAGTTCATCGTCTACATCAGCAGGTAGCTCTACTGAGAGTTCGTCGTCTACGTCAGCAGGTAGCTCTACCGAGAGTTCGTCGTCTACGTCAGCAGGTAGCTCTACTGAGAGTTCGTCGTCTACCTCTGCCAGTAGCTCTACTGAGAGCTCATCGTCTACATCCGCCAGTAGCTCTACTGAGAGTTCGTCGTCTACGTCAGCAAGTAGCTCTACCGAGAGTTCGTCGTCTACGTCAGCAGGTAGCTCTACTGAGAGTTCGTCGTCTACCTCTGCCAGTAGCTCTACTGAGAGCTCATCGTCTACATCCGCCAGTAGCTCTACTGAGAGCTCATCGTCTACATCCGCCAGTAGCTCTACTGAGAGTTCGTCGTCTACGTCAGCAAGTAGCTCTACCGAGAGTTCGTCGTCTACGTCAGCAAGTAGCTCTACCGAGAGTTCGTCGTCTACGTCAGCAGGTAGCTCTACTGAGAGCTCATCGTCTACATCCGCCAGTAGCTCTACTGAGAGTTCGTCGTCTACCTCTGCCAGTAGCTCTACCGAGAGTTCGTCGTCTACGTCAGAAGGTAGCTCTACGTCATCTTTATCAACGGAGAGCTCTACTCAGAGCTCCACTGATAGCTCTACTGATCCGACTACCAACTGCACTCTTACGACAGAAGAATCCTAAGCCAACTGCTACTTTATTATTAATCAGAGCTAAGAATAACATCCACTCTCACGCTAATCAGAAATTAAAGAGAGCTTTAAAAGTGTGCTATGGCAATTCAATTTCAATGGTGATTAAATATTAAGGATGCATACGGTTCAGAGTTCATCCCAATTGCCACTGTATAATTTATTTCCACTTTGCATTGGTAATTTTTGCAGGCATCACATTTGTTTGCCGTTCTGCCGGTGTTTTAGATAAAAACAGAAAATGAAAAAAATTCGGAATGTTTTCGCATAAACAACGCGACAAACAACAAATGCCAACAGCATGTAGGTATGCTGCCCACCGCTTCTCTCCCTGCTCCATATAAATATCAACCGTCTCATATTTCAATTTCGATTTTTGAAAACGATGTGCGAGCTAAACGCAAACAAACCGACGACAAAGCAGCAAAATAAACAGACAGCAAATACACAAAAATGCGTTTATACTATATGGAGATATACTCTTTATATATGCTACATATAGAAATTGCAATACTCTGTGGGCAGAGTGGACTGTGGGGTGAGTGGATTGAAGCTGATGATGAAGGATATGTGAAAGCTGACTTAAGCAGACCAAGTTATGGGAAGGATATATAGTATATTGTTATATAAAAAGATACCTTAAAGATACCTACATAAACTAGAATTTATTTTATAGACTTTAATAATAAATATATTTACAGGGCATCTATACGCCTAGCACTTGTGACTTGTGATTGCCGCGCGCTTAGCGCGTATCTATGCATGGGACGTGGGTCTGTGTGTTTGGGTCCGGGGATCTGTTGCTGTTATGGACCATGGCTGTCGTTCGCATAAATGCAACGAAACTTTTGCCCTTGCACATTTGATGCCAATTCCGATGCGTTGCAGTTGCTGCTGCTGCTGCCGCCATGGAAAATGTCCAAAAATGAGGCACAAACATGCGCATGAATTTTGTAAAGCCAACAACAGCGGCTGTGGCAGTTGCACTAACAAGTTGCCACTGCCAGGAAATGCAGCACAAATAAATGAGGCAGTTGGCAGTCGTCCCTGGACCTGGACCTGGACCTGGACATGGGCCTGTGGCTGTAGCTGTGGCTGGGACATGGACATGTCCACCAATATTTTAGCCATTTGTAATTTTATACTTATTTTTGCGCAAGCGTTAACAGTTGACCGCAGCTCCTTTTCGGTCTGACCCCCGCGTACGACAGCCGTTTGCATTTTAGATTTTGCCACATCGGAAATTCTATATTCCATGTGCAACATGTGCGTTTTGGCAGCACGGGACATGGGACTTGCAGCTGTCGCTGCCCTGGGGCAAAACCTTAATAAGTCAATGCGAGACCCGCGCTCACCTTTTCGACTAATTGCGGAGCGATAGTTGGGCGCTACTTTCGCGCCTCGCGACTCTCGCCTCGTGCCCCGCCTGGGGGCGCAGACGGGCGGCTATTTGCATAAACATGCAAACGTGGCTAATACGCGGCGGGGCCGCGGTGGCGGCAACCAACTTCCGTCTCAAGGCCAACTGTGAAATGAACTACAAAAATAACACAAAAACTTAGCCAACTCGAAACTACGAAAATTCAATTAGCAGTTGGCTAGAGCACAACACGAAAAGGGCGTGGCTGCGGACGTAGAAAATCTAAGCTAAGCGGAGCACAGACTCGAACAGACTGTTAAATGTTGTTTATGTGGAGCTGCCTCAGAGTTATGCTAACCTCCTGCAGTCGAACTTGAACCACAAAAAATAAATAAAAATAAAAATACAAAAACTACAACAAAAACAAAACTACCTACCGCATTTTGTGTCCAAAATGGTTGACGACGTCTCGGACGGCGGCGTCTCTCGCAAGTGGCGTTTTGTCAAATATTTGTGGTCTGCGCAGGCAATCGGCATTGGGCATTGGGCATTGGGCATTGGGCAAGGGGCGCTGGGCAATCGCTGCTGTCCTTGTTCCGCTCTTCACGACTTTTATTTAATGAATTTCGCAAATTTTTGAGGCAGCATCGCACGCATGCGAAAGGCGCGGAGTTTAGCAACTGCGACTGCAACTTGTCTCCGCATACACGATGTGCAAATAATTGTCTCAATTCCACAAATGCCATGATCTGCAAGAGAGAAGGCAACAGAGACTGAATGAGCCGCCGTCGCCAACGCCAACAGCCCCGGGGCACCTGCAAGAGATTATCGCGCCGAATGTTTAGGAACCCAAAGCACATAGTCTGCTGCTACTGCTTAGAGGGCATCATTATATGCGAAGCATTTGATCAGCAATGCTCAGATAGCATTTAATGTGAGAGAACATGAATAACAACTACTCAAGTAAGTTTGATTCAAATTATACTTATCAAAGTATATGCATATTCATTTATAGATCTCTCTCTCTCTCTCTCTCCCTCTCTCGCTCTCGCTCGCTCTTTGAGCACAATTTACAGGTGTGGGAAGTCTAGCAATCGCCACGACATTGCCAAAGTCTTGCACGTTGTACGTAAATTGCCAAAGCCCGGCAGTTGGCGGCTTTTGGGCGCGTCTTGCCGCATTTTGGTTCTGGCCAAACGCTGATGACAATGAGCTTGGCCAACAGTTGCAGTTGGCCCTGAACGTCAGCAGGTAACAGCCACATTTCCGCGCCGAATGGCCTTTTGTGCGCTAAAGTTCGATGAAACCAAAAACAAAACGAAGTTTAAATGCTCTTTAATATATTCATATGTAGCAGTTAAGCAAGCCCGTAAACATCTTTGAGTAATGGTAGCTGGGTTCCACTAGAATAATTATTGTTTATAAAATATTAAACTTTGACTACGCTATAAAGAGCGATATGTATAGACAGCTGCAGCCTCACACAGTTCATGACAATTTTAAAAGAGCCTCGTAAAGTGTATAGTAAGAAGAAGAAACAATCGTCAGTCAATTGCTAAACGATTTGGGGTATGCGCGACAGGTATGCCTATGAGGCTGAAGCTGAAGCTGGAACTGAAACTGAGGCTGGCTGGCTGGCTGCTGGTTGAGTTTCAGTTCCTCAATTCTGGCTAAGAGCTGGCGACAATTTTGCAATTGTCTGCGCTAACAACAACAACAGCAGCAGCAGCAGCAACAGCAACAGCAACGACAACGATGGAGGTCGTCGCATTGCGCGCATAGCCGACAATGAAAAGCGCCGCCAATTGCAACTTGCATACAAAAATCTGTTTTGGCTCTTGATAATTGCCATTGAATGGAGTTGGTTTTGGGTACGGGAGGTTAAGCTCATTTAATTGTTGTCGCTACTGTTTACTCGCCAGTTGCCCCTTCCAGCTGCCACCTTGAACCTGACTCAATGTCTGAGAGGCACTACCTGTGCGTGGGCAGCTTCAATTACGCGCTCTTACAGGCCCGCCCGCTGTGCCCGCCGCGTCTCATGCTTCAGTGAGCCAAAAGAGAAGACAAAAATATGCCAGAAGAAAACTAATTAATAAATTAATTATGCCATTACAATAATACACACACACACGAGGCAGTAGCAACTCCCTGGGGCCCAGAACTCACGCACTCTAATTATGAATATTTTCATGTTGAAATATATGCACACACTTGTTGTTGTTTGTGTGCTTGTGTGTTGCTACGGGAGTTGACTTAATTAGCCACCCAGCGAGGCAGTGCAGCACTTGAGCTGCAGCAGGTTGCCCTCATGACCTGAACTCTAGTTCGAGTTGTATACAATTTTTTCTCATTTTTTGGCAGCTAATTAGTGAAATTTGAATACGTAATTCAAAGCACCCACATATATATATATATATATATATATATATATATATATATATGTATATATACATTATGCATATGTAATATATGTTCACTTAATGGAATTTCGTTTTCTTGGCCTATGATAGAGATTTGAATTTTATTTTCATGTTAACAGTTCTATTATCCTTGTGGCTGTATCTGCTGTCCAGCCGATGATAAATCGCGCCATTTACTCGTGTGCGCCCAGGTAAATATATCAGCTAGGCAAGGTCATAAATATTAATTGTGTTTTCGGGGCCCGGCTGGGGCTGAGGCTGGTGCTGCGACTGGTGCTAGAGTTCAGTTCGGGAACTGGAACTGCCTTTAATTTTTTGCATGTCTCGCCTGTTATGTTTGCCTGTGGCGAGTGTTTGTTGTTGTTGTTGCTGGTTGTTGGTTGTTGGTTGTTGGCATTATCAATCGATCGAACGCGAGCTGCATTTACTTAGCGGCTAAGCCCAACTACAGCTCGAATCAATAACAACAACAGCAACAAGGACAACAAGTTTGCCATATTGTTAATAAATATTCCAGATTGCAGTCATACAATGTGTGCGACGAGCTAGTGCCAGATGCCTAACTGAGATACCCTGTATGAATACGAATTCTAGGATATATGATTACCAAAGTGAGCTGAACTTAAATAAATAGAAAACACATGAACCCACTGATAGATTCTCTAATGCAACTTTAAGCTTTAAACAGCAGCTGCCCCTGCAGTTGCTCATAAGCGTCGCGCTGCTGTGATTAATATCCCAGGAATGCAGTTTATTGTTGCAGCAGCAGCGCAGCAGCGCAGCAGAGCAGCAGGCAGAGGCGTGGCAAAAGGCGACACATGCCGATGCAGGGAGGTGGCATATGCGCGGGGATGAGGCGGAGAGTTGTGCGCCTAACTGTGGGCTGCAACGCAAATTTGTGTGCATTATTTTTGGTTGCCGCCAAGCGTTTTTTGTCGGCTATTTTAGCTCAGTTATAAATTACGGCGGCCATAGGCGCTGTGTGTGTGTGTTGCTTGCATAATCTGTGTGCTGAAATCTTTGGCATCCACTTGCGCATATGCAGAGGCCGAGCCAAGTGCGGCTCCAGTCGCTCAGCACCCATATCCAGCCAGGCTCGGTCAGCTCCAGACCCGTCTCTAGAACAATAGCAGCCGGACAGGGGACGGGGCCGGGGCGCGCGCGCACAATGGAGCAGAGGAGCGTAGCTGGAACTGAATGGCCGCCACTCTCATAATAGAGTCATAAAATTTTAGTGCGCCGCTTGGCTAATCCCCCCCTCCAGCCCGCACAGCCCCCCGTGGCGCCTGGGACAAGAGTATTCGCATCCACAGCACAAGCACCAACTCAAGTCCAAGTTCAAGTCAAAGTCGTTTCGCTTTGTTGGCCATTGTCCCGGCCATTTACTCGGACCATAGAAATATATAATTGTGATTAATTATACGACATAAAAATGTTTTAGATTCAACATTTTGATGCATTTATTAACCGAAAAATCACTTGAAATGAGCGGTTTTTAAACATTGTATTGCGCCCCCCGGGAACAATGCTTGAGGTAGATAGAGATAGGGAGAGAGACAGGGGAGAGGCACTTGCTTGAATGTTTGCCGATGGTCGATGGTCGATGGCCTCTATGTGGCCAGCGTAGATCTATTATCAGTTGTAATAAAAGTTTACTTTTCTGTTGATTTTTGTATGCTTAGCTCTGGCTAAGAGCAGCCACAGCAGCAGCAGCGGCAGCAGCTGGCTTAAAGGCACACTTTGGGTCTATCATCATGAATAGTTTGAATGCTTTGAATTATTTTTAATAAAGCAACGTAAACAAGTAGTTGAGTAAATTATGATCGTATCGCAACGTCGCTGACTTTTGGTTACTTTCGAGTAGTTTGGAGTACTTAATTGAGTTCCTGGTCCATTCGACATAGTTGTTGCGCTTTGACTGGCGGCGACAAAGGCGGCCCAGCAGCAGCTTCGTTATCACACAACATGCCAGCACATGGGAATTGTTGGGCTGCCTTCCAGCCTGCCGCGGATGCCGCCTAAAACAATGAATGGGGACAGCAGCCGCAACAATTCATCGACTGCAACTGCGTCTTTCGCTGTGTCTGTTGCAGCATTTCATGCCCATCAAATGCATTGACATTGAACAATTGCGCGTAATGTTGTCGTACACTTGACAAGCGCGCAAATTGTAGTGCTACCTGTGCCAGGTACCAGATACCTGCTACCAGTTACCAGGTAACTGCCGTCGCGACGCTCAACCGAAGCGAAAGCTCGAATCTCGATCAGCGCTTCGTCTAGCCATATGAAAGAAACAAAAAGAGAATATCTGAGCTGGGAAATAACGAAGTTTTAATACACTAACTTAGCTAATATTATTAACAATTAGAGTATACTTTGTGAAGGATCTTTATATCAGATAAATATAGGTATATATATATATATTTATTTTTAATTTTTTTAACTATACCACGAATAGCCTCCTCAATCCACTCATAATACTCTCTCTCGCGGCAAGTGTATAAAATCAACAGAATTTGATGGAAATTGGCAGAGTTGTCTGTCTTGCCTCTGTCTGTCGAGCTTGTTGCGCAGCCTAATGAAGCGACGACATTTGTGGCAACAAAAACAAAAAAAAAGAGAGCCACGGACATGCCACAAACGAATCCGACATGTCAGCTTCAGCTGCAGCCATTTGGCCATTTGCCAAATATGCAGCGACAACTGAACGCTAAATGCTATCCAGATTAATAAGCCCAGTGTGTGGCGTGTGGTGTGTGGGTGATGGCATCATCTGTTGAGCCTTGAATTGACTGCGGGTCGAAAAGATAGCAAAAGTCAAAAGTTATTTGGCCACGTTCTGGGCAAACCGAATATCGTTACGTACCAAACTTGGCCAAGGCAATAATTTTCGCAAGCCGTTCAAGATTTCCACGGCCAACTGTAAAATGCATTTTTGTGCGCCTTAAATGGGCCGAGGAAAAAGTTAGCTGAACGCACGATAAAAACTGCAGCCAATGTGGGTAAACTGGCAGAGCTGACTGTAGACAACAAACCGAAAGGCATAAGATAGGATATACATATATATATATATATATATATATATATATATATATATATATATATATATATATATATATATATATATATATATATATATATATATATATATGAATATATCGTAGGCATATCTATAAGGAACAGCCAATCTAATTGCGCCTGAAGCTATAATTTGCCAATATGCAGCACGGCTCATGGCCTACGACTATAACAATCATTAACTGTAATATTCTATTGTAAGTTTTTATTACTAGGCTAATAAGGTATCATTTAGCTATTATAAACACAATTATTAAGAAATAATATATCATTTAGCTATTATAAATACAATTATCAAGAACATTATTTCTAGAGTCCCAGCATTAAAGTACCGCAATCTGATCTATATAAGCGCCTTACGCTATTGCCAACATATCAGTTAGGTCAGCGCAATGGCAGTCCTTCGCATACCCCGGAAAGGTTGGAGACGTATTTATGCGCAGTTCATGGACTTTTGGCTGGTGCTGCGTCAGCAAACCCATCCGGAGCACAGTTCACTCTACTATAATCGGCTGCAGCTCATGTAATATACTTACTGTTCTCTATCAACTCAATTCATCCTTATTTCTGCCCTCAGCACCCTCTGGAACTATCCGAACAAGGAGCAGCGTCGCTTGCCCATACGTCGCATCTGGCACATAATTGTCCTGGTTCAGGCCAACATCTTTTTGCTCACCATGCTGTTGGCGCTGCCAGAATCGGCGGACAATATAGTCGACTTGGGCCAGGACATTCTGTGGATGATTGCGGTTTACTATAATCTCGAACACTTTTTCCCTGACCCATTGTAAGCCTTGTCACTTTCAGTGCTTCTATATGACATTCAAGTGGCACTTCTTCTACCTTCGAGCGGACGACGTTGATGAAATTATCAATGATCTGGATGAGTGTCACTGCATGGCAAGGAGTGGTCCCGCTGCGCCGCTCATACGCACCGAGCAGCGCTGGTTCTTTCTGATGGAGTCCGCCCTGCTGATGGTCTGGCACGTGGCCATATTTCTGTTCAGCTTCCTGGCGGTGACACAACCCCTTTGGACCGACCAGAAGCTGCCCTTCAACGCATATTATCCCTTCGAATGGCACGATCCCATATCACACGTTCTGGTATACCTGTGGCAAACCTATTTCCTATTCTACAATATCATCTGCATTTTGTACTCGGACATTTCCGCCTCGCACTTATTCGCTCAGCTGGCGATCAATTTGAAAATTCTGTGCATCGAGCTCAACACCTTCGCCCAGTTGCATCAGGAAGATGAGCAACAGTTTCGCCAAGAACTCGGTCGATTGGTTAAATATCATCAGAGAACCATAAAGTGAGTGGCCATGATTACTCTGATATATCTAAGGGAAGTCTCTCATATTTCAATAGGAATGTGAATCGCACCAACGAAGTTTTCTATGCGCCGCTCACAATGCAAATGCTCACCGAGTTCCTCATGATATCTCTGTCGACATTTGAGGCCATGGCTGGTCGCCATGATCCCCGAGTGGCAGTCAGGTTTATGATCTTTATGGTGCTCACGCTAAGCCATTTCGCGTACTTTTGCTTCTTTGGCGACATGGTCACCCAGCACTCGGAGCTGGTGGCCCAGGCCGCCTACGCTGCCTACGAATGGTCGCCTAACTCGAGCATTATACGACGCGATCTTATTTTCATGATCAACCGAGCACAGCAGCCGCTGTCCCTGACGCCCAGCCCCTTTCCGCCCTTCAATCGGATTAGTTATATGAGCGTATGTCGAACTCTTTTTCCTTGATCGTAATTATATATATACATATATGTCAATCCATCTTTTTCAGATAATTAAGCAGTGCTACAGCATACTGACACTCTTGCTGGAGAGCATGGATTAAGCGTGCATTAATAAAGAATTCAACTGTACTAAATACGCAATGAGTGGAGCTCTTACAAATCCAAAGTCCATTCTCCTTCTCTTAAGGTTAAGGTAATTTCTGACTGGAAGCCTTAATCGCTGCCCATAAAGCAATCCAAGCTACCTGACGACTCGCCTCTCTCGTTCTCTCTCTCTCTCTCTATCTTTGGGCTGCTGCCACGGCAGCAATTGGTAGCCGGGCCACAAAACTATTTACGTTTACAAAATTATGTTGTACTCTGGCATTTTTATCAATAATTTCAGCTTGGCTGAAAGAAAGTTTCACAACGAGGTTGCATTTTATGCATGCGACCCCGTAAGGTCGCCCCGACTGCGGAACGTCAGCCGATCCAGCTCGAAGTCAGGTCCAATAACTGTGCTCATAAATCGCAATTGTGTGGAACGTGGGGAGCTCTATAGAGGGTGCTTAGTGGAAGCTGGTTAGCTGGTTAGCTGGTCTGGCTGCTGCTGCTGCTCCAATGGCTGCTTCGTCATTAGCTTGATTGAATCTTATTGTTGGCAATTAACCTTCGCAGCTAGGAGGCCAAGCAAGCAGCAGCCGCAATTCTGTGCCACATCCTGGCCATCAACCGTGGGTAATAACTTCATTTGCTGCGACGCGCATGACACATGACACAACATGTCATCTGCTTATGCCAAAACTAATTGCCAGCGACAAGTCAGCAGCCTCAATTAATTAGCAAACGCTAAACTGAGGCCAGCCAGTTGCATTTGCATGCGCACGAAACGGGCACAGAAACACAATCATGACATGCCATGGCACAGAAAAAAAAGAGGAAAACTGCAAAAAAAAAAGTAAAAAGCTCGCATATTGTACACCAAATTTCACTTAGGCACAAGGAGCGCCAATGCCTGCCAGACGGCGGACAGTAAACGTTGGCTAAGTCAAACAGCAAACGATTTGTCAGACCATAGCTCATTTAAAACTCCACTTCCTACTTACGTTTGAATATTCGCATTCGCAATTGCATTTTGCCAGTGTTTACTTACTTAGCACAGCTGGCCAGCCCCTCAGCCCCACTGCCCCATTGCATGCAGATGCTGATGCTGATGCAGATGCAGCGCCTTTGTCATGACATGACAGCAGCCTAATTCATCATTATGGCTACACGGCGCTGGCTGTGGCTCTGGCTGTGGAGCTGAATGAGAGTTTTGTCGCGACTTTCGCTAGACGTTTGCATGATGCATCCTCCTCCGGCCTGCCTCCCATTCCAACTTGGCTAAGCATCTGTGCAGCCGATCTCGTTAGACGACGTGCCCGTGCCTAGCCCGATTCCAGTGTGATTCATTCATGCGCAGTAGTTGGACTTTTCGCTTGCATGCAGCTGACAATGATGATAATAATGATGATGCATATGGCTGGCGGTAGTGCGATCATGGGAGTAGCTGAGCTGTGCATTGTGGAGGCCGTACAAAGTGCACTGTCGATAGCCTGATGATTTGCCTGTCGGCATCAGCAACAGCAACAGCAACAGCAACAGCAACAACAACACGACGACGACGACATTATCGTCAGCTAGCAGTCAGAAGTCAAAGATGTCAGCCGAGAGACGTAGCTGCTCTCTGTACTTCTTATCCGACATTGTATCTCTCAGTGTGGGCTTGCCGAAAGCAATGGAAAGTTATTGAAAGCCTGTAGGCCTGTCAATCCATTGCATCTAGCTTTCCCAAATATACATATTGCAACAGCTCAATGGCTTCGACTTTGATGGAGCAATAAATCAAATCAATTGAGCTGAACTCTTTCAACTCTAAGCCAAACAGATCCAATTTTAATTGGCTTACAATGTATATATCTAGACGATAACAAGATGCCGGCAGTGCAGAGTGATCTATAGGGTACGAAGAATGGAATAAATGAATAGCACCAATCGTGAAGGTCTTAGCCAATTCGAAGCTAGGATTTAAGGATGTATTGCATAAGGCTAAGCTTACTCATGGAGTTCCTTTCCAACTACTATCAAAATCTTCAACAAATAGCTATATCTTATATAAACACTACTTTAAAACTCTCTTGTCCCACATCAGTTTTGCGATTGGCCAAAAAGGTGTCAACTCTTTAGCTAGGCGAACTCCTTAGTCAGCGTAGCGTATGTAGCGCAAATGGCATGCACGACTTCATTATGAGGCAATGCAGTGAATACATCATCAACGTCACTCTCATTGCAGGCAACCAATTCTTTCTCGGCTCGTGACATAGTGTCTAGACTTTAACTAGGTTCGATTCTGATTGGTTTGCTTTCGAGCTTTCGGTTTTGGGGCAGCGCTCATCAAGCGCGCTGGCAAGGCACGAAAATGTGCCTCAAATTTGTTTGGCCTGGCTAACTGGTAGCCCATGGAGCGTCCATTAAATTCCTGGCCGGTTCTCGCTAATGAAGTCATAAAACCGCATGACATTTTCGCTACCTCCACGCCAAGGAAAGCCCCAACGAAAAACAGATCTCACTTTTTGTTTGTCAGCCGATCCTACTCCTGTGTTGTGTTGTGTTGTGTTGTATTGGGGCGCTGTCGTACATACAATTGTCTGGTCGAGAGGATTGCTGTCCAAGTCCACTCGGCTCGATCGTTCCAATATGCAAATGGACCTCCGCCCGCTGCCACCCACAGACAGTGCGACGACAACGACGACGACTTCAGCTAACAACAAGGAGTCGTAAGACGACGATCCATATGTCCATATGCTCATATCGTCCATGAGATCTCTCGCTTTCGATTGGCTTTACGACGTCGTGGCTTCGGAGACACAGACATAGTATGAGATAGGGAGCGGGAGGACGTGGGAGACGTGGGGTTGCTGCATTTGTCCAATCTGACTGCGCTTTATATTTTGGCTCAGCTTTATCTTGCCAACTGATTTTTTTGTGCATTTCATTTCGCTCGCTTCGTGCTGCAAATATGCAAAAATTGTGGCCAGGCCCGGCGCGGGGACTGCACGTCCGTGGCACACGTTTCGAGGGCCTTTCGTGTCATAAATGGCATAAATATTCCAACTTGACCGGGCAACCTAAATATTTACTCCTTCAACTGCAGGCCCCTGCCACTGCCCCTTGATTATGCGGCTTAAGAAAGAAAAATTATAACAATGTACGATGCGAAACTTTCACTTTTGCTTGTGCAGTGAGCAGATCTTGAAAATGAAATTAAATCGTTTTTCATTTTTATGTCTTGCGAGGCTGAAGTTTATGGCAGGTCCGGGTTCGGGCCCAAACAAATACAGAATAAATGCAAAACGGAATTAAACAATGATTTATTCATGGCTTTAATTTGCTGAAATGTTGCTTAAATAAATAGTAAAAGGCAATTAAATGTTTGTTTTTATTTCATTTATTTTATTTGGAATTTTATTTTATTTGTTTTATGATTTTTTTGTCTTTTTCTTTTTTTTTTTTTTGTGTGTAATTTGCTGAATAATTTCTGCACAATTTATTGAAATGAATCTTTTTTTGTTTTGTTTTGGATTGCATGTTTACAATTTGTCCATTTGTCCACATAATTAGTTAGGCTATATGTATGCTAAATTGGAACATTTCGAGTTGCATTTAGTAGTTGAATTGGCGATTGCTATTTATGAAACTGGATGTCTGGCTGGCGGTCTGGCAGCCTGTCTGCGTCATCCCATTATCGATGCTAGTTAACATTATAATTATTATTATTATTATTATTGTTATTGTTATTGTTATGCTGTGAAAAGTGCATTTAATGAATAAATATTTAAAATACAATATTGCAGTTGTGTTTTTGTTTTTTGTTTTGTTTTGTCTCTAAAACTAATGCGAAATTGCATTTAAATTAAGCAAAAGATTAAATCGAATTATTAAGAGTAATGTGTCATATTTTTATAGTTTTAAGTTGATTTTTTGTTTTGTTTTAATTCTAAATAGTTTGTACATTAGCAACAATTTGACTTAAATGACTAGTCTTTGGTTGTTGTTGTTGTGTTGTTGTGTTGTTGATATTGTATAAACACAACAATAACTTGAACTTTAAAGAGGAATGTTCCGTTTGCCATTTGCGCTCATAGAATGCTCTACATAAATTATTTATTCTCGAGTTGAAGAAACTTTTCGCATTGGATTAATTGCTAATTGGAGCAAAAATTACAAAATTGCTAAATAAGTACATGTATATATGTAACTATATTATATATTTACAGTGTATTTACATTGGCTTGTTGTTTTAAGTACTTTTGCTGTAGTTTCTGGAGTTTAAGCTTATTTGATATGCATGACATGAATTTTATATTAGGCTTTATTGAATGCAACTGCAAATGTTAAATGTTCCTGGGATTATTACAAATACTTTAAGAGATTATATTAGCTTGGCGAAAAAGTGGACATTTGCCTTTCACAAAGGCATTTAAGGCCCATACGAAATGCCGCCAATATTTGAAAAGCTTTCGTTTTTGAGCTTAGTTTTATTTTTTTTTTTCTATCTTGCCTACTGTCTGCCTTGCGCCGTTCTTTTGCTATGGCAATACACACACACCACTATATATATATATATATGTATATATGTTATATATAAACTATTTGCTTTTGTAATCACAAAACAAGAGGAATGAAGTGAAAAGCCACAAAGTTTTGTGCCATTTGCAGCCGAGAACAAGCCAGCAAACACAGTGCCATACGAGCAGATACCAGTTAACACACATACACACACATACACACATTGACAAAAGCTTTGAACGAACATATCTATGTAGACCCCGAAAAAACAGTAGTTGCATCATTTCAATTGCATTGAACGACTCATAGATACCCTGTGCCCGAACAAGGCAACATCACAGTAAACTGAAAATATTTTTGATTTGTTTTCATATACAGTTAAATGATATATAGCATATATAGAAGTTTAGACTTGTCTCAATTACTCTAAACAAAAAAAAATACGTAGTCTCTATCAACTCTCTCTCATACTCTAACACATATGGTATTTCACACACACACTTTAACAACGATTTAAACTTGTGGCATCATCGACAGAGCAGTTGCCAGTTGCCAGTTGCAAAAAGCTGGAAACAAAAAGCACGCCCTTTATTTGCTTTAATCTGACAAAATCCCTGTACTAATGCCGAACGGCAATAAAGGATAAAACGTGCAAGGCATGTAAAGAGCATGCTGCCACATAACCCGCCATCAGCTAGAGTAAGCCCTGCTCTCTCTCTCTCTCACTCTCACTCTCACTCATTCCCTCTCTCTCTCAGTCTATCTCTGCTCTAGGATAGCAGCTCTAACTCCTCTGTCTGGGTGTCGGTTTTTTGGTTTTGCTGGCTGCTCCGATAGTTTGCACAACGGAAGTGGAAGTGACACTAAATTCGTTTCGGTTTTCCCAATTGGAGACATACACACACTTACACACAGACACACACTCACACACACACACACACACACACACACACACACACACACCCAATACACACAGCGGCTGTCAGTCAGACACTGAAGTGTATCCTTAGCTGCTTACGGACTGGTTTGCTGGCTCTCAGCAAGAAAACAAAATAGACTTCACAAAATGTTACGTGTAATCCTTTTTATGATCTGCACCAGAATTTGTGTGGTGCATTTTAAGCAGCCCGTGTTGCGAGTGCTGCTCGTGCTGCTCGTGTTGCTGCAACATGTTGCCGTGCAACATGTCACTGCCAGATCCAGTCGCTGCTCAGGCTGCGCCGACGCTGACGCGCCCAGGCGCAGCTCTCGGCCATCTCTCAGCTGGCGACCACCATGGTGCCGGCCTGTGGCCAGTGGCTGGCGGCTTCAGTGGGCGCTGGCGATGACGTGACCGACGACATGGAATTCGAATTGGAGCCAGTGTGCAACTGCTGTGGCTGATGATACTCGGGCTCCTCGTATGCGGCATCCTCGTCGCAGTCATGCGGGTAATGCGGCGGCAGGGGCGCCTGCTGCTGCCCCAACTGCCCCAGCTGCTGCTGCTGCTGATGATGATGATGATGGTGATGATATGGATGGAAATAGTGTGGCTGCTGCTGCTGCTGCTGTTGGGTTGGCGGCGCGCTTGCCGACACGGCCAGCATCGGCGTAGATGTGGCCGCCAGCGTGGGCGGCATGGGCAGCGGCAACGGCAGCGGCAACGGATGCAGCCCGCGTATGCTGTCCGCCGGGTGCGCTGTATAAATATTGCTGCGTCTCAGATGATTGTTGTTGTTGTGGGCGCTGCTGCCGGCAATGGGAGCACCGCCGCTGTTGCCCGCGCCCGCGCCATTGCTGTGGGCGCGTTTGTTGCGCGACCACCACTGCACGTGTGTGTCTGCAACAGAAGAGAGATGGGGGCACAGATGCACAAAACTGTGGCAACAGTCGGAGCAGCAGCTGCCTCCAGCCATTGGCAGTTGGCTCAATACTCACCATTGCGATTGTTGGACGACTTTTTGCGCCGGCAACGCACCACGGCAATCATGATGATGGCGCCCAGTAGCGCCGATAGAACAGACACAATGATCAGCGTCAGCGGCCAGCCCAGTTCCGTGGCCTTCTCTGCAAATAGGGAACAGCAAGCCGGGATTTCCGGTTAGAAAATATAGTTAGAAATAGAGCAGGGGGAGAGAGTGGGGGGGGAGTGGGGGAGGTCAACTCAACTTACCTATCGTGCCCTCGAACATGAATGTGCTCTTGGTGGGCATGGCCCAGGAGCATAAATCACATGTGGTTAGGCCATCGCTCAGCACGGGCTCGTCGACAAAGAAGGGCGGCCGCGGGGGCGGTGGCACGAAGCGTCCGTTCCACAGGCCCTGCTCGCTGGCATCGAAGGCCATCGGCGAGCCAAACAAATCGTCATCGTCATCGAAGATGTCGAACGTCACATCCCCAAAGCTGCTCAAATCCTCCGCCGAGCTGGCCACCAAGCTCTCGATGCGTGGCGGACTGAACGTGGGCAGGGCGGGCGAAACGCCGCCAGCGGATGCGGACGCGGACGCGGACGCGGACGCGACTTGATTTACAATGTAACTAAGGCGAGCATCGTTGCCAGGCAGGAAGCCGACCATTGTTGTCGATGTCGTCCTGGCGCTTTCGCTCGAGCTGACACTGATGTTGGCAATTGATGGCATGCTGAGTGCGGGTTGCTGGGCAGGGGCCAGTCTAGAGGGAGAGTCGTCTGAAGATGGGAGCGGGCGGATTTGCCTCGCTCTCTTGCCAATCCTTTGCCAGTTATCGCCTCTGTCTACTGCAGCTGTCTTTGGCACATTTTGAACGGATTTGCGCCAGCTTCACTGCAGCCTGTAAGTCAGATAGAAAGAAAAAGAGACAAAGAGAAAAAGAGAGAGAGAGATAAGTCCATGCTAGTCGAGCCAATTAAAGTCTTAATTGTGCTGTCAATATGAAGGCTTTCACATTTTTCATATGTTTGGGCTCAGCCTAAGCTCAGCTATTGCTCGTGCGCTAATCCTGCCCAGCCTTGACTAGGACTGACACTGGCGTCATGCATCACCTGCCAGAGCTACGTCAGCAATCGTTTTTCAATGACTGTTTTGTACCTATTTCCAATTTGTTTGCCACAACTCCAACCATGCGCCCCTCCCTTCGAGATACTTTCGATACGTCAACCCTCAGTCTCCAGTTCCCCACTCGCCTCCTGCTCACTAACCATGCTGCTATCGTTGTATCTTTTCAGCTGGAAATTGAATTTTTGAACAGCACTCGATACAGCTCTTCCCCCACACCCCACACCCCCATATCCCCACTTCCCCACATCGTTCTAACGAGAATTGACAGCTTGACAGTTTGATATCAGTCTGGAAGACAGCATTAGTTACAGTTGCTGCTATTCTCCTACTCAATGGTCTGCTCGAATTTGCTTTATTAAAAACCGAAGCAGGCGGGGCAGAGTCCTGGCTGACTCTGTTGCCATCAGTTGACTAAGCGAACTCAATTTGCGAATCGTTGTGAAACAATAATCATGATAAATTAACACTAATTTGCAAGCGACAAGTGCTGCCAGTGGCTTAGCTAGCTGGGAAAGCTAATGCCGCTAGGTATTTCATAAGCAATCGCTAACTAAGCTAATCAAGAGGTGTAAATGGGAGGAAAATCGTGGGATACCTTGAAATTTGTGGGAAAATATTTATTTTAACTGGGCATAGATATATAAAGATTTATATTATTATTATATTATTATTAATATACATATATAATATATAAAATATATAAAAAAAAATTATTTCCCTTTAATTGAATTTCACTAATTCTAATTTAATTTATTTATTTAATTATTATCTTATTATATATACAATGTATTAAAAATATAAATATGTGTAAGATTTAACATAATCTAAAATAAGTGCCCTTAATTGAATTTCGCTTAAGATTAATTTTATTTTTCTACTTATATTACATTATTATTATTATAGTTTATTATTATCATAAATACATATTATAATTTAAAGTCAGACTTTCGCTCATCATGTACCAACTGTTTTCAACTTGCAGAAAAGTTTTCAGCACTTGCTTTAAGGATGCCCCCTTTTGGCAGCGACGCCTCTGAGCCATTCACTGAAACATTCGGCACGTTTCTGGCATTAGCAGTCTGAACAGTCGCCGAACTTCAGCGCCAAATGAAAAATGCAGCTTCAGGTGAGGTCTCAGCTACCACAAAAAAAAGCGACTGCTGCACTTGCCACGCCTCGGCGCACACACACACACCCCTTTATATACCCCTCTATATATAGCTGAGATAACTGTACAACTATAGCAATAGATGTAGTTACATATAGAAAACTGTGAAAAGTTTTCACGTGGCAAATGGTTAAATAATATTTGTGCCAACGGCTGGTGCAACTGCAACAAAACCCCGTGCACCACACACAAAAGGCCAAATGTGGGCCGAGGTGGTGCAGCCAGCCGGTGGCGGAATTGAGTGGAGTAAGCGATATTTAGTCATTCTCGAAAATGAGAAAACGTGATGCGCATAAATTGACGCCGAGCAAAAGAAAGAGAATTTCGCCGCACGCAAGCGAATGCGAACTGCGAAATCTTTTTTGAATGAATGAACACACACAGAGCGACGGAGAGAGAGAGAGAGAGAGGGAGGGAGAGAGTGACAGCTGAGCCTGAGTTGGAGTACCTGGCTGGCTGGCTGTTTACTCCCAGTTGCCGTGTGGGTGGCAGTTACTCTTCTGCTGCTTCATGCAGCCTGGCTATTAATAAATTCATTTCGCTGCATGCCTCAAATAAATTGTAAAGTCACGTGAATCTCTCGACTCTGCTGCAGTCGTTTGTTTGATTTGTCTTTGATGGCAGTCGCTGTCGAGTGGCTTTGACTTGGGCAATGTTGCGACAGCTGTCAGCTGCCAGTTGCCCGGTTGCCTGGCTGGTTGCCTGGCTGGTTGCCCCAGCTGCCAGTTGCCCGCTTGCCACATGCCAGCAAGTGCGTGGGCGTCGTCCAATGTCCAAAACGTCTTCAGTTTCAATCGTTTTGGCGCATTCGTGCCTCGGGCGGGCAAAACCGGCTGCCAGCCAATGTTTGCCAATTGAATGGAGCCGGCACAACGCCCACCACCAAAAACAAAAAAAGAAATAATAATAATACAATGTAACAGTACATATGACAATACACAATAATAATACAAACACACACACACGCACAACAAATATGCGTTTCATTGTTGTTGGCTGAAAAGCAATTACACATGTCCTACGTTAGCTCGCCTCGCTGGTTGTATTTGTATACGTATTTAAACACACACTCACACACACACACTCACACACACAATCACACACACACTCACACACACACTCACACACACACACTCACACACACTCTCACACAGCTTTTTAATTAGTGCAAATGTTTGAACATTATTTTTGCTTATACATATATTTCACATATTTTTATTTGCCCTGTGCGTAAATATAAATGGGGCCATACATATTGAAATTTAATACGATATGAAGCCAAGCGACGCACAACACACAACCCCAGGCACCCACCCACCCGCACGCCCTCTTAAAACTATGCCAACATGCCAGAAAATAACTACATAAACATTCGCTAAGGGGTGGGCATTGGCCAAATGTTTGCAATGCGAGTTGGCTTTTCATTTAATATGGAGAATTAACTGCCAACTGCGAACTGCGAACTGCGAACTGCGAACTGCGAATCGCAAAAACTTCTATTTGCATTGGAAGGCTGAGGTCAATAACAAAATTAGCTGAGAAATCACAAACAAGCCAATCAATTATGTATATTTATATTATTATTTTTATAATTATAAATAATTAAAGAGACAACAGAAAATCGAATTCTATAAGATATAAATATATATATGTATATATATATATTTACTTAAATAAATAAATATTTAATTTATTATTTATTTATAAACTTATTATTATATATTATTTTAAATATTTTTTTTATCTATTGATGCATATTTATTTAAGTAAATATTTATATAAATTACTATATATCATTTTATATATTTATTAAAATATATTATTTTATTTGTATATTTACTTAAATAAATTTGTTATTTATTTATTTTTTTTCTCAATAAAAAACTTGAAAGTTTTTTTCTCAAAACTAAATTCAAAATCTTGTGAAAGGCAAAGCAACAAAACTTTGAACAAAGCCCAAGCAAATCATCGACTTTAGCCGTGTTAACAATAAACAAACATACGATAAGATTTAACGACTTGAAATGGTCTGTTAATGTTTTTCCCCTATTTTTGGCAATTCAAAATATTGGTTAGCCACCAAAGACTGAATTAATTTTTCGATTTATGCATTTTCCCACGAGTGCCTAGCATCGGATAATATTACATAATGAAGCGCCAAATTTGCGACCATCAACAAGGAATTCCAGCTATGGCTTCGTAGGCACAAAGTTCCGCAGGACACAGGATTGGGGATTGGGGATTGGGGAATAGATAGGCCCTTGAGTCTGACGCCCACAATCAAATTTGATTTCGCTCGCTGTCAGTTTGTCTGAGCTGTCTGGCATTTTAAAGCATCCGTCGAAGGATGTTCATGTTTCAGCACTGAGACGTGCCTTGAATTTTTGCTTTGCTTTCGGCTTTCGGCATTCGCTCGAGCTCTGTATTTTTGCAGGACTTGAGTTTGTTTTTTGTTCTGGTCTGCGGGCAAAGTCATCTACTGGAATTCCCAGGGAAAAGGACTGTTGTTGTTGTGGTTGTTGTTGCTGTAGGTTATGGGCGCTGGGCAGCCATAATTTGCACTAATAATGAAGCAACTGGGAAATAGAGAGAGACTCGGCCTGTCATGCCTGATGACCGAGCAAAACGTCCTGCCTCAGTCCAGGCGCCTGGCCAAGTCTACTGTGTAATGACAAAGCTTTAGCGTCAAAGTAATTGAGTTAACTAGCACAAATATAATAGCATTCCATGACATTGAAGATGGGATAGATAGAAATAGACTTGAGAAGCAGTCGAATCCCGAGACAATGACAAGCGCGCATAAACTTTCAGTTAAAAGTTATACGAATGCAGCTCAAGATTGAAAGTCTATTCAAATGCCAAAGCGATAAAATGGCCAAACTCGAACAGAAAAATAGATTTACATTAATTATTAGCAGGAGAGAGAGAGAGAGAGAGAAAGAGAGAGAGGGGGAGAGAGTTAGAAAAAGAAATCAAGGAACTGCTTCAAGTAGTTGCTGCTGCACCGACTCTAGTCGACTCGACTCGACTCGAGTGGCATTTCAAAAGCAAATTAGTTGATTTGTATGCAGCTGTGTCTGGGCATGGAAAACTAATAGAGTTGTATAACAAGTTGGTCGCAGTCAGCGGAAAAACTGGAAATAGAAATCGTCTTCGACAACTGATAAACTCAGCGTTTTATTGCCAATTCAAATTCAAATTCCCAATTCCAATTCCCAATTCCAATTCAAATCAATGAAGGGCAAACGAAATTTGGTTATTTATGGTTGTCGCACAGCAAATCCACAGATCGTTCAATCCGATCGAAGCGTGTAAGCATTTTCAACATATGCATAACATTGATAAACGAACCTAATGAAGCAAAAGATCAAGCCACTTGATCACTTGTCGCGAGGCAAGCGAAAGAGCATCACAATGGAACTGCGGACCCAGAGCTGAGGGCCCAGATTAGATAAGAGATTTAACTAGGCTCTAAAGCGGCCATTGTTTAAAGGGAAGCCTAATAAAGTAATCAAAATGTTACTTAGTTCAAAGAAAAGAGCATAAGAAATTTCAGCTTAGACTAAACTGAGATAAGATTGCAGATTCCAGTTTGACTGAGCGACACTGAGAAGCAGCAATTTTGATTGGTATGCTTAAGCGACTGTAGAGAGAATTCAACTTTTGTAAGTTGAAATCAATTTTCATAAGCTGCAGCTTAAGTCAAAACTCATCAAATGTGAATAAGGAATGCAGGGAACTTAGGGCTGGCTTCCCAGCATATTTCGACAAGTCTTGAGACGCACATACACTGCGTGTGGGAGCTACTTGAGCTGGCTGCCTGTGTTCCCAGATTCATAATTTTCAACAAACAAATCGCTTTATAATCCCTTTTCAAACACACAGACAGAGAAGGGCAGGCAGGCAGGCCGGCAGGCTGACAGGCAGGCAGGCACTTGGCTTCGTTCTAATCCTTAGCTGTCAATAAGACATTAATGCCTCAGCTTCACACACAGCTCAACTCGGGGTAGCAGCGCTTGAAAAGGATTTGAAGTTGAGGTTTGGAAATTTCGAAATCGAGTTGATGATGGCCATGGAGCTGTAGCTATAGCTGTAGATGTGGGTGATCGAGTTACACATGCGACGTTGCTCGCGCTTTGTTGAGTGATAAAGGATGCCAGGCCAGTCATAGACCATCGAGCTACACTTGTTGAGGGAATTTTCATTTTTCTAGAAATATCTTTCAGCCACTTGAGTTATATTATTTATTTATTTATTTTTTTTTTTTTTTTTTGGCTACTTTTTCATTCATACTTCATATGCATATTTATGACAAGTTTTATTTTTGTCGAAAATCGAATTGCGTCTTGCAGCTGTTGAAGCCATACATAAAGCTACCGCTGGTGCTGCTGCCTCTTAAAGCTTGCCATAGCCTTTCCCCAGCGTCTAATGCAATTTGCTAGCGCACAAAACTCAATAAACCAACCAGCTGTGGGGCACGGCAGGAGCAGCAGCGGAGTTGATAGATTTGCCAGGCAGCCGCGGGCCACACACGCAGCCAGCACAAAGACCGAGCTGGCAAGGGCTCTGGCCTGGCTCTGGCTCTGCTTCAGGTGCTGGGGCTCACCTTTTGCCTAGGCACTTTGCTTGCAATCATTTTTCTTGCACAATGGCTGGGTAGAGGCGAAGCGTAAATTGATGTGTAGAAGAAAGAGATGGCAATAGGTAGTGAATGAGACAGAGAGAGAGAGAGAGAGAGAGAGAGAGGCAGAGCCACGCACAAAGGCAGCGCTGCAGGCGCTGGAAGCGCACATAGTCGCGGGCAGCAGGATTCAGATTCGGATTTGGATTCGGATTCGGGTCCAGGGCCTCAGCAAAGGTCCAAAGCCAATAGAAACCATCAGCGCAAAGTAATGAAAAGCAGCAGAAGCGCAAGATAAATACGAAAATCAATATGTAGGCGTAAGCAGCAGCAGCCAGCAGCCAGCAGGCAGCAGCCATGAGATACAGATACATAAATACATTCGCAGCTATTGGAACAGGAAACATAAAACGAATTAATTCCACGTTGTTAGCAGAGAGCCTGCTACGCAGCAGCTCTAATCGAAAAGCAAGTGAAAACAAGGCTCAGTCTCCCTTCTATGGGCGTGGGCGTGGCTGGCAAGCAAACATGTTTAGGGCGTCTAAGGCGTAACCACCTCCACCCAGTCCCCCCTCCCAACACGACAGTCGACACAAATCTTGGCACATAAAACAATTAGCAGGCAAGCAGAGGAGAGGGAGTTGGCTTTGTCGGAGCCGGGGCCGGGGGCGGAGGCGGAGGCGGAGGCGGCTTATGTGGATTAAAGTAGGGAGTGTGTGCAGAAACAAATGACAATTCTGCAGACGAAATTAGTCTGCCATATAACACCAGCACACACACATGCACACGCACACACTCACATTTGTTTTCTTTCTTTCTTGGCCAAATTTATGAATATTAAATGAGCAAGAGCCAAGCTCGGCCGAGCATAATTTATAGCACATGCAAATGCCTCATATATCAACGAGAGCGTGAAGTCATAAACCAGAGACCAAAGAACTGACCACCGACCACTGGTCAACTGGTCAACTGGTCAACTGGTCAACTGGCCAGGGGTCAACAAGGATAACACAATGTCAAGCTGGGCTGGGCTCGAAAGACAAAAGACAAACAATTTCCAATCGCAAGCAAAATATTTTTCCATGACATTAATGGCCGAGTGCCCAAAAAGCAGTCCACATGTGTACATAGCTATATATCAAGTCCTATATATATGTTCGTGTATTTTGTTATGTCAGGCAAAAAGTGATAATAGGAGGTCATAGGCCAAGCAACGTGCTGCCTGCCTGGCTGCCAAAAACAATAGATTAACGCGCGTCTTGCTTTGGCCCGGAGTTCAGCAAAAGGTCAACTAATAGAGAAAATGGCCAAGCGTGTGCCAGCCGAGGAAATGGTCAGAAATATAGGCAAATGCTATCAAGTCAAGAGATCTAATTAGCCACTTATGGAAATCAATATAATGAATAAACCTGAACAGCAAGCAAACATATTAAGCTCATATTAAACCAAGATCATAACTAATATCTAGTTAGAGTTAATAACTATAGGAAGTTCTTAAAGCCAATCGAGTCTGGGCCATTTATCATTTCTCATTCAAAGGCCATAAAAACTTCAGTCGACTGACTTCAATTAAATTATAGGCAAATAAATTTATATAAATATATTTGCTGGGCCTGGGCAGGCGCTTTTAAGCTCGTAAAACAAGCAAAAGCCAACTAAATAAACCCAAAGCAGTCAACAATATTGGCTAAGAAAACGTCAACAACAACAAACTTGATGACGATGAGGAAAATTGCCATCAACTTTAATTGAGTTGAGAAGGCAGCGCAAGACAGAAGGAGACAAATATCTATAGAGTTGGGCCAGGATGGGATTGAGGAGAACAGTGGAGAGAGGCGAGAGGCGAGAGGCGAGAGGAGAGCAGCCGACTGGAGACACCAGCTAAGCTTAAGCGGAAGGAATTTTAGCAAATTAGATTGTTTTCCACTTGAGTTCGTTTTAACGCTTTCGAGTCGCCTCAGTTGGACTTTGCCAGTTCAAATTGTAGTCCAAGTTGAAGTTGGCTTCGGAGTTGTTTTCCTCTTATCTACAATGTTGTGTTGCCACCCACAATAGCAGCAACGGCAACCATGGAGAGCAGCACAATCATCACTCAACTGCTCGCCAGAAAATTGATGATAATAATCGCACGTAGCGGGTGGATTGCACTGGATGCTGCTGCCGGTGGGTGGTGCGCAGTGGAGCAGACATTTGATGGTCATGGCCAAGCCGGCACGCTAATGCCATGCCAGACCTAGATAGGGCGGGCTGCTGTCCCCTTCTCCTCCTCCCGCTCTGGCTGATGCGCAGCAGCTGTTGCCAAACACCTTGTGTCAGCGCATCGTTAAAGTGGCCGCCAAATGACATTCTCGGCGGTGCGCTGATTGAGGAGGGAGCTGGGAGAGGAGGGGAGGAAGCAGCCAGCAGCTAGCCGACTCCCCAAACTCCGTACGAACTGCGCTCGCTCGCTCGCTCGCTCGCTTTTTCTTTTCTTTCTATTTTTTTATCACAACAACGACAAAAAATGACGCGAATTTATCTCTATTACAGTTAGCTGGTGCCGTGCCACGCCCCCCACTACGCAAACGCGCCCATCATTTGTATTGTTGACATGTTGTGGAGGCGTGGCAGGCAGCCAGCCATGTGATACGGCTGATACGCATTCGCGTCGACAGCTGAGCGGCTGAAGCTAAGCTCGTTGGACTGTTTTCCGGCTAAAATGATTGATGGCCAAGCCAATGCTCCACTTTAAAATGGCCAAAACCGAGCGGATGAAAAAAAAATGATACATTAAATAACGGCGCAAACAGCAAAGCAAACAGAATAATGGATAAATCGAGGGCAAATACTCGAAATTTGTTAGATTAGCGAAGTCTTTAACTAGCATGTTCCAGCTGTCCGAGTTTTCCCGTAATATAGTTTATGAACTCTTGGGAAAAGCAGCTCTAAAACGCTTCATAACTTTCCAAAATTCTCTCTGTCAGCCATACACATTCCTGCTGCTGATGAATCAACATAAACAATTTTCCCGAAATGTAAATATCATAAAAGATTGTTAACATTAACTGTCTAATTTGTTGTCATTTCGGCAGTCGGCGTCACGTTCAAGAGCTTCTTCAGTAGACGCCGGACAGCGCTGGACAGGCAAGCAGATAGCAGTGAGGCGGCAAAGGCCTGCGGCGATTCTGTCGCGAACTCCGACTCGGACGCGGCCAGAAAAACAGCTAACTAACAACTTGGCTGGGGAAACGTGTTTGGGGTACCCGCACGCTAATAACTCGCTTTTGACGTTGGGTTTGGTTAAATTAATGACAGACGAAATCATTTTAGCCAACTTAAATCACATAAAAAACCGAAGCTGAGGCAGCCGTTCGGGGCGAGGGCAAATGCCAGCAGACACTTAAATTTTGGACAAACATTAATAAGCTGTGGGCTTTTAAGAGTTCTTTCTCTCCGCACTCTGCCCCACTGCATGCATAATTTGCTGTCCAACGGTTTCCACTAAAAGTTTTCACGAGTGACGAGAGCGTTAGGAGAAAGAGCTACGACGACGACTACTACTGGCAACTGCCAGCTACTGCCGGAGTCGTCTTTTAGATGCTTTTTGCAGGCTGTGGCTATGAGAATGAATTCGAAATGGAGACGACATGAAAAACCTTTTATCTAAAAGTGCGCCGCACTCTGGAACCGAAAAGATGTCTGTATTAGCCGGCCAGACTGCAACTGGAAAGGGAGCCCAAGCGAAGAGCCACCAAAAAGCCAACCACTAAAACACTCGGCGGCTCAATAATTTGTGGTTGCATTCGGAAACAAATAGCAACCAAAAGAAAGAGAACAGAAGAAGAAGAAAAACAATGAAAGAACCCAAAAAAAAAAAGAAAAGAAAAACGTAGCAATCTCCACGTCAAGTATTTGTTGCTCTGGCCAGCCGCTAATTTAGTTACTAACGCCCCGCGCTGCCTCTGACCTGCCCCCGAGCTGATCGTCATGTACCTGCGGTTAGAGCTGACCGACTGCAGTTAGCTGTTTGTGTGTCTGATGTGTAGAGCAGAGCCGCCGCCGCTGATGATGATGGCTAATTAGTTGAGCAGTACCTACCGACACGCCCCCACGCCCCCTACTCTACTTTAGCCATACGAAATATCTTCATTTCTTAATAGCTCCACACTTATGTACATGGGATTGTCCCATTGTTGACCGAAAATGACGGCACATTAAATACCAAATAAATTTGGTAAAAAAAAATGTATATAGAGATTGTTATATATATATATATATATATATATATATATATATATATATATATATATATATTATTGTGAATAAAAGTCTCTCCTGTGTTCACGTGCAACCGCAATTTAATTGGTCTAATAAAAGTTGAACAATTTTTAATGCTAACGTGCACACATTTGGCTGGCAATCTACATTAATCAGCATTGGGAAAAGTTCGGTAGACAAAAACCAACAAATGGCCAACAACTATATAGCAAATATCATATATACATATATATATATATATATATATATATATATATATATATATATATATACACATATATACATAGTATATAGTCTGTTTATATATATGTGCGCCTCTTTGCGTTACGTTAATTACAAAATGTTCGTTTGTGGTTTTTGGGGTTTGTAACAGAGACAAAAAACAGAAATAAAAACATCAAAAAAGTGAGGTAAGACTAACCGATACCCTACAATAGATCGCCAATAAAAAAATCAGCATAGCAGATACCTTGTAATCTGTTACAGATGGGCTGAATCATAGCTGCATTCATTATTTATTTCCATTAAAAATAGGAACTTTCAATGCTAAGCATATACGTATAGCAGATACCCTAATGACAGGTCACAATTACTACAGACATCCTATCAGATATAGATACCCATCAGCCATCAGCCAACATGCTTAAGAATCAAAACTTTTTTTAATACTTCTTTACGACTTCTCCATTTATTGGGCATATACGACTTCAAGACATCCTGCTTTAGCCACCCATCAGCATAACAGCTTCCATTCTTCATACTCACTGAGTACAAGAACTTTTAATCATATTAATACTGCTTTGCTGGGCATATACTAGCAGATACCCTAGACCCAGGTCTAATCTACTACAGACACCCTCTCATACCCTTTAAACATTATCAACCATCAACAGCTTCCATTCTTTACACTGATTAAGCACAAGAATATTTAATCATTTTAATACTTCTTTACGACTCCTCCATTTGCTGGGGCATATACGCTTGGCAGATATCCTAAACATGATCCACCCTCTTTTATGATTATTCAAATTTGAGTTAACAGAAAGTTTGCTCAACACTTTTTTACGACTATTCCATTTGCTACCTGGAGGCAGCATTAATTTTTTAGTGCCTAACACACCTGATTCGCATGCCGCCTGGCTTCGTTATATATTGCCTTTCGCATTTCCCAAGCATTTCCACTTTATTTTTTGCCAACCACAAATTCAGAACCCTAAACGAATTTCCAAATATGCAAAGCATATAGCATTTCCGCCCCATCCCCCTGACCGCTCGCCTCTTGCCTTTTACAGTTTGCACCTGTCTGAAATTAAATGCCAACACCTAACCACAGGCCCGCCTACTCGACACACACTCTCAGGCGTGTGTCTATTTGCTTTAATTTTAAACAAGCATTTTGGGGCTCCAGCGCCTAAGCCGCAAAGTCGCAAAATTGCAGCCGTGCCATAGGACACGCTGGCAGGTCCGAGCTGGAGTCCGAGTCCGACTTGTAGTGGCAAAGCCAAAAAGCAGCCTTTGGCAAATGATGCTTGAAATTCAATACAGTAGCTCGGACTGGAGCTGTGGCAGGGGCAGTGGCTGAGGCAGCTTGTCTTAGTTTGGACTTGATTTTGGGGTTTTGCTATTCCGTTTAGTGTAAACACAAAACCACAGAAAGCATTAAGCGACTTGCTGCCAGGATCAAATGTGAGTGTGTGCAGGAATTAACTCAAGGATACCAACACACACACACACACACACACACAGCACAAGGAAATGTCGAAGGGGCTGCCCGCACTAAGTGTTTCTTGAGTTTGTCTGTTTGTTTTTCGCTTCCCTCGATGTGTGAAAAGGCATCAAATGGCGTTAAAAATGTTTAAGTACAAACAGACACTCACACATAGACACATGCTAACTGAGGGTTGCGGGTTTCGCTTATTCCTTTTTTTTTTTTTTGGATTCAGGCTCAGTTTCTGCTGCTGGCTCTGGCTCTGGCTCTGGCTCAGCGCATCTGAGTGCGAGTTTTGGTGCTGCGAGTGCCTCGCGGTCTGTCGGGCCACATAAATTCCATTGATTGTCGCCAGCCGTTTTGTATGACAAGTTGTTGTTGTTGTTTGTGCCTTTTGTGCTGTTGTTGCGTCTGTTGTATGACTTCTGTGCTTGCCACGCCTTGCCCTGCCTTGCCACTCACCTGCCAGCGAGTGTCGCCCGCATGTCACATAAACCGCAGCTACCCCCCTTTCCCCTCTATCCCTTACCCACTCTCTCTCTCTCTCTCTCTCTCTGCCCACCCTCCACAATTTAAGTGAAGTGTGAAGCGGAAACCAAACAAAAGCCGCCTAAGACAAACTGCAGGTAGAGAACCACAGAGACAACAGCCCTCCCCAGCTCAGCTCAACTTCAGCTTACCTCAACTTCAGCTCAGCTTCAGCTCAATTCCACTTCCACGTCTTCGACTCCATCCTGCACCAGCTGCCGCCTGCCTGTCTTTGGCATAAGCAAATTTTAATATGCATATACAATGACATTCCGCAGTCTCTACTTCTGCTTCTTCTGCCATGGCGATTCTCTCGCACTGCGGCTGCGGCGCTTGCTTTTCTCACTCGGCTGTTGTTTTGTTTGCATTGTCATAAAACAGAAAAAAAAAGAACGAAACAAGAAAAATCTCAGCGGAAAAGAGCTGCAAATACTCACAAGCTTTGGTCTTTTGTCCAGCCAAATAGGCACCTTTTTCACACCTCCGCCCTGTTCTCGTTTTCTGCACTTCTCATTTTTTTTCTCACACAACTTTTTACGCTCCACAAACTATACTCAAAAAAAAAAAACAAAAAACAAAAAACAAAAAAAAACGTAAAAAGGCAGACTTTTTCGGCGCCCGGCAGACAGCCCTCCGACGGGCCTTTATTTGAGTTGTCGCTGCTTACTTAACAACTTGTCGCCTAGTACCTCCCCCAATCAGGCCGTCCCTTACTCCACTCTCCTCCGGCCACCACTCGGAGGCGCATACGAAAAATTGCTGCCATGTCCTTTGGGCAAAAGCATAAAAAAGTTGACACGGGCCGCAGTTTGCTTCAGTTTTTCCTTCTTTATTTTATTTTTATATATTTATTTTTTTCTCCCTCTTTCTCGCCCTCCTTCTCTTTGGCCTTTTTTGCATAACTGGCTACAAATTTCTTTGCTGCCAAGTTTTGTAAGCGAACACGTTGGCGGGCAGCCGGAGCCGGAGCCAAAGCCGAAGCCGGAGTAGGTGTCCACTAGGGCCTGTCGTGAGGGAAACTAATTTTTAGACACGCGCTGAGCGTTTTGCACTTTTTTTTATGCCATTTGTTGTTTACTGAATGACTTGCAAAATGTGTTAAAGGTTTGAAAATTTTGGTGGTGGCAGAAAAAAGTGAAGCTGAGCCGGACAGGTAAAAATATATATATAATGAATTTTTAAATAAATTGTAAATGTGAAGTGAAGCAAAGCATGCAAAAGGGCATAGAAAAAAATGAGAATTGAACTTAAATATATATAAAATATTTAGTTGCGAGCGAGAGAATTAAAACTTGCCTGCAAAATTTATTTAAAATTTCATTAAATCAAATTTCAACACGTTTTGTGTTTAGCACTCAGGAAAAAATCTGTGAGGCAACTTTGTTAGCGCATGTAACTGGAAATTTCAACCTGTTATCCTTTTTGGCTGAACGGGCAACAGGAACAAAAATGCCAATCTCCTTTTAAGCTGTTCAACAAAAAAACTTTCACTTTGTTGCGGAGCGAACGAACGAACGAACGAACGATCAACGCCAGAAGTTTCGTTTAGCACAGGCAACAATAACGAAATAATAATAATAAAAAAGAGAGCAAAGAGAGGAAAGTTCTAAAAAAGTTGCTGTATTAAGTCCATTTAACCCGCCATTGAACTTTACGCCTCAACAGCCACCTAATGCAACAAAAAAGTGCACCGAAAACAGGGGGCAAGGTGGAAAATCCAACCAAAAAAAAAAAAAAACAAAAAACTATGGCAAGTTCTTAAAAACTTGCCACAGGCGGCAACAAAGTAAATGAGAGAGAGGGGGGAGAGGATAAAAGACAAGCAAATGGACAAGAATGGAAAATGAAATGGAAAACTTTGTGCCAACAATTTTGTCAGAGGAAAAAAAACGAATTCAATAAAATAACGCTTTCGTCTGAGGAAAACTAACAAAAAAAAATATAAAGGAGAAGAAAAAGAAGAAAACTTTTCCTGACTGTGGACAATTTTCATGAAATTTGCCAGAGCCACGCCCCCTCCACACGGCCTTAAACTTTAACAATAGCAGTTGGCGCGTGTGTGTCGCCGTCGCCGTTGCCGTCGAGAGAAAAAGGAGGAAAACCTCAAAAGTATTTCAAACGGGGCAACAGAACGTGGCCAGAACTACGAGCACACTATTTGTACTTAAAACAGATCTGTATATATAAATATATATGTATATATATATATATATACATATATATATACTGTTGTTGGCTGTGTGCTGTGTTCATACTGCTTACAGTTAGATAGATAAACATTTTAGCCAAAAGAGTTGCAGCAGGCGAACGTCTGGCTTGTAAGGCACAAAGATTGGCATTGGGGCTGGGACTGGGCCTGGGACTGGGGCTGTGGCTCTGTGTGGCAGCCACATTGTGGCTGTGTGTGACTCGCTGCGGATGCATAATATGCCAGGGAAAAGAAAGAAAATGGCGCCAGGGCAGCAGAGCAGCATATGCTACAATATGCTGATGCAGGGACGTAGTCAAAGGGGGGTAGGTTCGACTTAGCTCATTATGATGGGGCATTAGCTTAAGAACCCCTTTGGCTGGCGCCACTGTGCGCAACGCACAACTAACTATTATCACAAGATAAATGCCAGTGCCTCGCATAACTAAGACTTAGCCAGAGACAACGAGGATGCAGCTGCTGCGGAACATAACTGCTAAGCCGACAGACAGCCAGGATAAGGCCAGAAAGGAGGAAAAACTGGCAGCCAGGCTGAAGACTGAAGGCTGCAGTCTGCAGGTTGCGGGGATGCGCGGCGAGGGGCGAGGGTAACCTGCATTGATAGTGGCATCTGCTGCACGTTGAAGCCTTTTCGCCAAGCTGAGGGAGCAGCGCTGCCATAACGCCGCCTTGGCATTTTAATAGAGCAAATTTCAGTGCAAAAATGCGTGGAGAGACGTAACGCCATCTTCCGCCCGCACCCAGCCTGAGCTGGTAATAAAACTTCCAAATGAAGTTTGGGAAACTTTTTAAATGCCTCGCCAAGGCGTGGGAAGCAGCTGAGCGAAAGCTTTGCAGCAGCAAGAATTAATTTTCAGCCAAAGCAAACATTGTCGGGCAAACAGAATATATGTGAGACACAACATCAACTGCAACAGTTTTAATATATAACCGAAACGGTTTAAGCCACAAATCCTTCGAGCATAAGTTATTTATTTAACTTGTTAGGAAAAAACTCAATTCAGACTGTTGGTAAGCCGAGCCACAGACAGAATTTCTTTGAGTTTACTATTAAATTGTGGATCTTCTTTTTCTGCTGGGCGATTTTTAATGGCGTTTGCTAAGTATTTCGATGAGGCGCAATGGGCGTGGCATTACGCACTTGTTATGCGGCAAACGAGAGAGCCGTAGGAGGCACCAAAATGATGATGATGACGCCTACAACGTGCCATACGCCCACAAAAGCGCGCCCTCGCCCTCGCCCTCGCCCACGCCCACACCGATGGCAACCAGGCCCGGGCGCAGCATCTTCAGCTTCATCCGAATGCTAAATGGCCCCAAAGGACCTTGCGCGCAGTATAAGGACGCAGCTCGGCCAGCTTTTTGCAAATTTACGATTATGATTATTACAAGTCAACGTTTTTTCCTTTGCTTCAGCTCCAGCTTCAGTTTCACCGAGGGTTGGCCAAGTGAGCGTGTGTGGGTGGGTGGCTTGTGTGTAGGTGTGTATTCACAGTTTGGCATTTGGACAGCTGCTGCTACGGGAAAGAAGTACAAAGAATGCGTCAAAGTATTTTAGCACTTTAGCAATGAGGGGGGCAGTAGGAGGGGGATGGGTAGTCGTCCACAGGGCTAACAAAATGTACAACAAAACTTGGGCAAAAGTTATTACAACTCTAGGCAGCATTGAAGACGGCGGACGGAGGGCTATATGCTATGTCTTACCACAGCTCGGCGGTAAGAGACATTGACCTCCAGCAGCAGCGGGAGCAGCAGGAGCTGTAGCCCTTGGAAATCCGCAAATTCCATGGGGCATAATAAACGTAAGATAAAAGTCAAAAAGGGACAAAAATTATATAATAAACTGTACGCCAAGTGAAATTATTGTATTTTGTTGTGAAACAGTCAGACAATGAGGGAGAGAGGGAAAGGGAAAGGGCGAAAAGAGAAGCGGGAGTGGGCAAGAGCTGGAGTTGTACTTCAATTTGATGTAACTACAATAAAAATTTTGATGAGTTGCAGTTGCTGTGTCGACAGCTTACAAATTTAATACCCTTCAAGCAGGATAATAAGATACGAGAAAAAATAGAAATAAAACTAAAGAAAAAATAAATAAGATATAAATAAATAAAAATATATAAATAAAAAATAAAATAAGAAAAAAATTAAATTGATATTAATAATTAGTTTAGAGCAAAGCTAAGTCAAGCCAAAGAGCTGCTTATGCAAGATAGCTTTATATACAACAAAAAATAATAAAATAAAATAATACAATATATAATATTATACAACAAAATAAAAATACAATCAAATCAGAAATATTAAAAATTTATAATTTAAGTAAATCTAAAATTAATAAAAATAAAATAAATTAATTAATACAAAATTGAATAAATAATAATTGTTTATTAAATATTCAGGTTAAAATATAGAAAAATACAAATATATGAATAGAATAAAATCAGAAAAATAATAAAATAAAATAATACAAATTTTGAATTAATAAAAATAATTATATTAAAGCAAAGCTGAGTCTAGCTTAAGAGGTGCTTATGCAAGCTTTGCTGTCTCTTGGTATATCAAAAATTATTTAAAAAATTATTTTAGCGCTGCAACTCAAGCACGTGCACCAGCTCCAACTCTACTGTTGCAGCTATCATATATCAAAGGCAGAGCTCCGACTGCCTAACATTGCAGGGTATTCAATAACTGTCAGACTTTAGTTAAATGTTTAAGCCGAAAACTTTGTTATGCGAGACATTTTACATTTTGATATCGCGCTGCCACTCACAAAAAAAAACTTTTTGGAGGCCTGCGCCAAGGGCTGGGCTTTGGACACACCTACACTCACACACACACACACACACACATAAATAAAAGGTATAACAATAACTCAGCAATGCTGCAGAGCGCGTTGCTGTTGCTTATCAAGTTGGGCGCATCGAATGCTGTACAACAACAACAACAACAGAATGTGTGTATACAACAAAGCAGCAGCAGAAGAAGAACGAACAAAAAAATACCAAAACAGTAAAATACCAAATCATAAAAGCATGACGATGAGCAATTTACAAAAGCCAAATACTGCCGCAAAATGAGATTCAAATCAAGAACGTGCGCTCGTTGAGAGAACCTTCTTCAGCTCGGCTCGATTTAGGCAACTACATCGCATATATATATAGTCAGTTTATATATATGTATATATATTTGAGGTGCGTTTGTAAAAACAACAACTTGATGATTAATGATGCGCCTGCCTTTATTCTCTCGCTTCAATTGAGAATTAGGAATTGAGAATTTGAGAAATTGAGAATTGAATTTGTTTGGGGTTTCGTCGTTCAGCACTTTCAACTTGAGCTTCGATTGCTGACTGCACTTGTCCACGGCTGCCCAATTTTCCAGCCGCTTTCTAAGCGTAATCACTTTGTCATTGCCATCATTTTTCAGCCTCAATTGTTGCAGCCGGGCCACATAAATTCACTTTTCACACAGACAGACACAAGCAGTGTCTAATGGAATTGAGAGATACGGACAGACAGACAGACTGACCGTAAGCCCAGCCAAGTTGTCTGCATTTGCCCTGTCAGACAATTGTCCAAGTCCAAGTGCACATATGGACATATAACGAGTCGATGGGCCTCGTCTCGTCTCGTCTCGTCTCGTCTTGTGTCTCTTGCTAGTGCTGAAGTGGACTTCCCTGGAATTGGCTTTGAAATGCCACAGTCAAAGCTTCGGCCAGTCGCAGTCGTTCAGCCTTTCATCTGCCGCCAACCAGATGCAGGCACAGCATCTGCCTGCAACTGAAACATAGAACACAAAAGATCAAAGCTGAGAGCAGAGAGCTGAGTGAACTCTCTCGTCTCTCTCTAACAAGCCCCTACTCCTGTTGCTCGTTTGCTTATTGCTGTGCATAATCGCAAATGTTACGCTAAATGCATTGCATCGATCCGTGATCCATCTCCGAGCCCTAATGGGAGCGTGCAACGAATTGTGGTAAGCAAATGTCTAGGCCGCAACTTAGCGCCTAGTTATGAAGGCGGCCTGAATGCCTGACTGCCTGACTGCCCGAATGGCTGCCTCTGACAGCGCATTGATTGAGATACACAAATAGCGCCCTCTCACTCACTCACTCACTCACTCATTCTCCCTCCCTTTCGTTGGCATCCTGTGGCGAGTTTGATGGAAACTCTTTAAAAAGAAATTAAGCCAGGAATCTAAATGAAGACTGAAGGCTGTTTAAATTGAGATGGGGCGTGGCGTAATAAGGGTTAATAATATCGAGTTTTGAGGTTTTAGGCAATGTTAATTAACTTTGAGAAAATCCTTTTCTGATATACATATATTTATAATAATGTAAAAAAATAATGATGTAATTGGGACTTTTTGTTTTGAAATAGGCAAAAATTAATTGGATTTAGAAGAAAGAAAAACCAATAATACAAAAAAAATAATTATAATAATTCTAAATAATATAAATATAATAATATAATATAAAACTAACTATATGATTAGGATGCAATAAAGGTTATTCCTATATAAAACTCAATTACATCATAAGCATATAGTTATTTCTTAATTATTTATATTTTTTAATTCTTTTTATTATTATTTTTATTTGTATTTATTTTTTTCTATTTATTTATGTTTTATATATTACGAACATTTATTAGAACTCTTAGGTAGTATTTTGGTACTAACTATATCAAAAAAAAAAAAAATATATATATATATATATATATACATATAATATATAATATAATAATATATTATGTTTTTAAATTTCTGTAAAATATAATTTAACCATATCGATATATATTATTTATATTTATATTTTATTATATATCTAATATTATCTATAATACATATATATTTCGGCTAGATCAATATATATATATCTGTCTATATACCCAGTCTGGCTACTTTTGTCATGAACATCTTATGGTATCAATATTAACTGAAACCAACCGATAACAAAACTAACTTCCAACCAGTAACTTCCAGCAAAGTTCTCATCATTATAATACACTCGATCTGCTCCTCCGTCTATTTGGAGAGCCCCCGACCTACAAGTAGTGCCCACCACAAACTTGGCTGCACTTTTAATAACAGTACTTGCAGCGCTAGTCTATAAAACTTACCTAGTTGTTGCTCTTCCTCTTGCCGCTGTTGCCTGTCAGGCGTTGCCAATTAGACTGCTTTGCCTCTGTGTGTGTGTGCTGCTCTTTATTTTTGCCAATTGGAATGTTCACCTGCCGACGCGTTGATTCGTCCTTTCTTTCGTTTTGTTGCTCCCAAGACTTGGCTCAGTGTTTGCAAGGATAACGGTAATTAAACCGCAGCCTGGCCCGTACAAGGGGTCGCCATTGCATGCCTAGCATAAAATCGTCTTCTACTTTTTGATGTTGTTGTTGGTTGTTTGTTGTTGTTGTTGTTGGTTGTTGGTTGTTGGTTGTCGTTAGGTTATTGGCCGCGCCGCTTAGGTTGACACTTTTCAAACTTTTTCTTTTGGTTAGTTAAACAACTTTTTTGTGCCAGCACTTGGCAGAGACACACACTGATGCACATACACCTGTACACACACACATACACACGTGTATAGATGCACTTCCAGTATGCGCTAATTTTTTGCTGCTTTGCTTGCTTTACACTTTTTGCTTGGTCCGCGTTGTAAATCTTTGCGCGTTGTTGTTGTTGTTGTTGTTTTAAAGAAATTCTTTTGCTCAATGGCAAAATGTTTGGACGACGTCTTCGTCGGCTGTTTTTTGTTTTTTTTTTTTTTTTTTTGCCGGATCTGACTCTGTGAGTCGCTGCTCACCTGGCGCTCTGGCTTGTGGCTTTGGCTCTTCCGCAGAAACAAGCTTCCAAGCAGGTTGCAATGTTGCAACCAGGATAGAAGGGGGCAGCAGAGAGGCAGAGGGAGAGAAAGAGAGAGAGAGACAGAGAGTGAGGCGGGGCGGGGCAGCTGCGTCGGCGACGGCTACAATCTGCAATCTGTTTGTGGCATTAAATCAGTGAACCAAGACGCGCAGCCAGATTTGTTTATGCGGCCAGCCAACTTGCAACTTGGCTCCGCCGTTGCAAGCGATGCAAATTTGTATAACAAATCAGCACTTACAGCTCAATTAACGCGAATTTCAACACAGCGCACTGAGATCGCCAATGGATCACAAATAATTTTCACTGAATTACAGGGTATAAGCACACACGCACGAGCCGAGCACTTGAAGGGCTTTCAATATAAAGCTAATCACTGTTGTTATTTATTTATTTATTTTGTTGTTGTTGTTGTTGGTTTTGTTGTGGTACGCGCGCCGCTATTGAGGCTCGCTACGTTCCGAACCGGTTATAGAAATTGCTTTAATTCGTATTATATTGTCCGGCTTTCAGTACCGCACGCCTCGACGATTCAGAGTGAACAGAACAAGTTGCGAGTTCGAGCCGCGACTGCGGCGTCGACGCTTCACTTCACCGGCCACTCAATGCAGAGATGCCCGCCTCTGGTAGGCCTCTGCGGCGACTACAGCGAACATGCAACTCGAACATGTTGTAAGCAGCAGTGGAACGTTTCGAAATCGAAACACTCAAGCAGACAGTTGAGCATTTCTTTGCGCTGAGTTGAGTCGAAGTGAACTAGCAAGCGACAACTCGGTCAGGTGTTAGAGCCGTGACCGCTGATGCTGCCGCTGCTGCTGCTGCCGCTGATGCTGCTGCTGCTGCCACTGCTGCTGCTGCAGTTGCTGCCGCGTCTAATTGTGAATGATTTATGTGGGTCGCAATTCTTTTGGCCTCAAGAAGAAAGTGAGCTTGCAACGAACTTTTGGCGGCAGCAACTCTCAAATTGAAATAAAACTGAAGAGTTGCAGATGCCGCAACCAACGAATCCTTGTAGGTCATTGGCTTGACTTGGTCAAGAACAAAGGTCTGGCCAGCCACGCGCAATGACTCAGCGAGGGTGCCGGGCGAGTCGCGTGGGCGTCCACTGGGAGCCAGCGAGCTGGAGTGCACCTGTACGCGGCTATGCAAAGTTTGCCGACTCTGCCATAGAATATTCAATGGAATATTCATCTAGTCTAATGTGCAAAGTTGTTAGCTGGCGGTGCTTCGACCACAGGTGAGCAGGTCAGCAGGTGAACTGGCCATAAGTGAGTTCATTAAAAACTGCTCAGCAGCTAAAAGTTGAACCAATTCCCAGACTTCATTCTCTTGCTATATATTTCCGATATAAACATATTTCAACTCCAATGGAATCTTTTTAGCACCAACTTGGCTTGGCAACTGCCACGGAGTTGGACAAACCGGCTGACACTCAGCGCTAGACAAGTTCAATGCCATGGATGGGCATCAAAGCAATTGCAGCAATTCTGCCCGCTAGCTCCTCCTGCTCCCAGCTACCAGCCCCAGTCTGACAGCCACGAGACATCGTTGAGCCTTCGAATGATTTATGAGAAATGGCAAAGCGCGCCGCAGTCCTCGCATCTCCTCGAAGGTGGAGCAGCCAAAGACAAACAATTGACATTTGATGGATGCGTAACTCGTGCATTCAAATGCATGGGACGACAACATCAATTGGACAGGCAACTGGACGCCACCGACGGTGGCAGCCTATCGCAGGCGTCGGCTAATTGTTATTGATAATCGCCTCGTCGCTTTTATGTCTCTGTTCGATTCCCTTGTAATTGCCACATTTAATTAGTCAACGGACCGCCACTCCTCTGCCTTTTAACTTGAATTATGTTTTGGCATACTCATTGTCTGGCTGTCTGTCCAGCTGTCCGGCTGTCCGGCTGTCGGTTGCCTTGTGGCTGGCCAAATCACGGCTCCATCCTGCGCCTAACTGCAAAACAAACTTCTCTATTATTGATTTATACCTTTCAACGATTCTCTGTATTTATCATGAGTGCAAGCCACATTTATCATTAATAATGCCTCCACAGCAGCAGCCGCAGCAGCAGCAGCAGCAGCAGCAGAAGCAGCCGCAGTAGTAGCGCAAACGAGCAGCAGCGGCTGCCCCAAGCATCCGCATCTAGGCAGCTGCTTGATTCTAAGCGGGCACAGTGGGGCAAGACCTAGATATATAGAATGAAAATTAGATTGAATATTAAATTGGAGAGATATTTGTTATCGAAGCATAGACAAGTTTTATATAATAATAAATATAAATATCAAATATTTTATTTATAATTTATATAAAATAAAATAATATGTAGAAAAAAATATTTTATAAATACAAAAAAAGGAAAGAAAAATATTTTATTTATAAATTATATAAAATAAAATAATATGTAGGAAAAAATATTTTATAAATACAAAAAAAGGATAGAAAAATATTTTATTTATAAACTATATAAACTAAAATAAATATGTAAAGAACAATATTTTATTTTATCAAAAATTGTATACTAATTTTCAGTATGACCAACTCCTAATTATCTTTTTTTTAATATTAAATCTAAATTTCTAAACGACCTTCAATAAATGCTCAATAACAGCTAAATTTCATGCGTATGCAAATAGTTTTGTAGCCACTGTGCGTCAGCGTCTTACCAGCATTGGAGCACCCCCGTTGAGCTGCTGCTGCTGCTGAAGAGTTGTGGGTCTGGGCTCTTGTGGCTGGCTGGCTGGCTAGAGAGTTAGAGCTGCGATCATTTTCCGTACATCATTTCTATGGTGTATTTATTGCCTGGTCGCAATGATCATCGCGCGCTCTGTGCCTCCATTTCCGCTGTACACTGTTCGCCAAAAGTTCAGGCCCAGCGACTGGCAACTGGCAACTGGCAGCGGCAGCATCAGCGGCGAAACCCATTTTGGGAAGGTGATCTGTGGGATTGTGCTAATGTCAAATCAAGCTGTGCCCCCTTGTTATTTAGCCCGAGCAGACGGAGCAGCCAAAAGGAAGAAGCTGCTGCTGCTGCTGCTGCCCAACAGCCGCCAGAGACTAAACTCCATGTTGATTTTATTGTAAATTGCATTAAAAGATTGCATATAAAGAATTTTATTTATCACCTCGGTTGTTAGGGAAAACGCTGTTGGAGACAAAAGTGCCTCAGCTTATCCTTGTTGTTGTTGTTGTTGTTGTTGTTGCTGGGGCGGCATTGTTGCATTTGCTGCTGCCGCTGTTTTGTTATTGTTTGTCTTGGCTTAAGAGATCTCAAGGTCTTTCTGTGGCAATTGGTTTTCGCTTGCTTTTTAGCCCCCATCGAAGGTGTCGCTAGATATAGCCAGGTTTTTTTATGTATATATATATATTTATATATATATATATATATATATATATATATATATATATATATATTGTTTAGCATGGATTGCACTTTTTGCCCGCTGTTCGAGCTGGTGGTTTTGCTGATCTTTGCCAAATTTGTAAATGTTCTTTAATGGAATTTCGAGCACTTGCTCGCTCGCTCGCACAAGGGTTTTTTGTACGTTCTCCGTTTGTGATTTAAGTAGAACGCCTTGAGTTGGCCTAAGACGCTGAACTATGAACATCGATGCAAGGGGGCTTGTCAGTGTGACAATCTTAAGGAATTGCTGGCAACCGCTCAGCCATGAACGAGTATAAAAAAAATAAAAATAAAAAAAACCAGCGAACATTTTAGTTTTCTAGTCAAGCATGTAACAGGGGAGTCAGGTGAAGGGGACCTGAATGTGTGTGTGTGTGTGTGTAATCGGAGCAATCGCATCAGCAAAACAGGCCTCGGATCGATTTCACAGAAGCTTGTTAAACGTAGCTGCCTCTGCCTGGGCTGATGCGCAGATAGTATTCAAGCCAAGGATGCAAAACTTAAGCCAGCAAATCTCCAAAATCTAACTGCTTTAGGATTTTTAACTATGGGAACTTTGCCAGTATACAAAATAATAAAAAAAAAAATAAATAAATATTTATATATATATATATATAGCAATGGTGCGCATTCCCATGCTGAAAATGCAAGGCATTTGTTTGATAAATGCGCCATTCAGCGATGCTTCGTCATATTCAAAGCTTCACACACTCGCACACTGTGGCACACCAAATCTGGAACAGCTCAACGAATGTGTTTTGACAACTGGCGAGGCTCGTAGGAAGTTGTGCCTTAAGTAGTTGCTCGAGCCAAAATGTAAGGCTTCAAATGCCTTTTGAGAAAGCGAATTTGCAGACAAATAAATCAAGCCACCTATTTTCAAAGAGTGTCCATTGTGTCCTGACCAGGGCCATTGGGGTGCCGACGACTGTTGATACCTAAAAATGGCAAAAGCCGGTTCAGATTGAGAGGATCGTTCGCTGTTGTTGTTGCTGTTGTACAATGCAATTGTTAACAAGCAAAGTTATGCGAAGCAAGCCAACGTCTTCGGCCTGGCAAACAGGCAACATCAAAGGGCAGTGCCAGAGTGCTCCTTTTGAAATCTAGTGAAGATGCCCCAAGAAAGCGCGATGTGGACGCTGGCAGAAGATGGAGAAAGAGCGCGACGTCGAGGTCACCGGCTGCTGATGCCCAGGGGCTAAGCAGGGCCTTAAATCTTAGCAGCCGAACATGACAAAGGATGTGTGCAAGGCAAGGGCAGCAGACTCAGTCGAGGCACCAAGCTGAGGCATCAGGCACCAGCAACCAGCAACCAGCCACCAGGCACGGGCATCGGCAAACAGAGGCGACTCGATGCGAACGTGTAGAGGAAGGTGTTTAACAAACAGCAAAACAAACAATTGTAAAACAGCAAACGACAACAGCAACAACGACAACTGAAGGCGTGGCCGGATTGCACGCCCACGCCCCCCAGGAGCCTGCAGCCAAAGCACCAACAACAACCAGGAGGAGTGACCTGCGCTGGCAGGCGCAATTTCGGGTGCGGGCAACGGAGTCAACAGCGGACTTTTTTGAATTCTGTTTTTTTTTCCTTTTTGTTTATCAGCGATAAAAGATCTGAGCCGAGAGACAAGCCACAAATGCGAGTGTAACCCACAAAAATAAATACGAAGCGCATTTTTATGCGGAAACACAAATTGAAATTCAATGCGAAACAAAAGTTTTTGGGCCCAGGCTTAAATTGGCTTTCGCAAATAAATAAAAAATACGGGAAAATACAACAACAAAAATACAGAAAAAATACAGAAAAAAATTCAAAAACCAAGAAAGCGAGAAATAAGAAAGAGATAGAAAGAGAGAGAGAGAGAAAAAAGCCAACAGAATGCTGTGAGAAAGAACAACAAACACATGCAATAATGCTGGCAGCAGCCGAAAAAGGCGCTTTCGAAATAACTGCCCAGTGCACGCCCCGTCAGAAACGGTTTTGTGGCCAGGATCAAAAGGCGACTGCAGCTGGAGCGGGGCGACTCGAACTGTGATAATTCGTTTTTGGCTGCTGCGGTCGGGCAGGCGCTTGGGGCGTGTCCCTGATTGCAGCTTGTTAACAAGTGTTGGCAGTTTAATTGACTGAGACTACGACTTTGTCGGATTGTCGGATTGTCGGGTTGTCGGATTGCTGGATTGTGCCACGCACATCCTGAGCAGCTCCAGCTGGACGCTTGGTAGCATAACCAATCAGCTGTCAGCGTGTCCTACTTAGCCGCACGCATATGCTCACATCCTGCCCGTTGTGAAGTGCTCCAGCTGCTGAAATAGACAAAGTTGTCGCTGACGTCAGCCACAGTGGGTGAGCTGAGCGCTTACCCAATGAATCCTGATCATGCCGAGCTGCCGATTAATTGAGCTCTGGCATTTTTATTAGGCCAGAGGCCCGCTCTCTCTCTCTCTCTCTCTCTCTCTCTCTCTCTCTCTCTCTCTCTCCATCTTTCTCATTCTCCTTATAATAAATGGTTGGCAATGCTGACGCAGGAAGTGGCCATTGCCGACAAGCAGAGCTGGCTCGAAGTGAACTAACTGTGTTATAAATGATCTTATTAGCTTTTTTGAAACAAGACATTCTAGAGATCATTATTCAACGGCAGCAGCAGCCCAGACCTTGCGAGCTGCGAAGCACGCAAGCTGCAGGATTGCGTGTGCCGGCAGCAATTAATCATTGCACACCTAAACCAGGCAGTGGAAGCGGCAGCAGCAGGAGATGCATATTTGAAAATTTGCAAATCATAAGAAGGCAGCGAAGCTGCTGGCTGGCTGGCTTGGTCAGTCGCTGGCGATCGATCTTTGGGGGCCGCCTGCTGCACTGCACTTGCTTAGTCAGCGCTGCCCAAAACGCCCCCAGCGCAAACGAGCTGAGTCTCGGCTGAGCCTGGACTGAGCCTGAATCTGAGCCGTGGCTTGTTCGATTTCGCTCTGATCGCTGATTGCATTCCTTGATATCGCAGGCAACGGATTGCAGCTCCTTACGCCTGCGACTGCGCCTGCGCCTGCGCCTGCGCCTGCGCCTGGGAAACGCTGTTCGATGCTCGCTGTTCGCTGCGGCGCTTTGTACGTGACACTCGTTCAAGCTGCTTCGCCTCTGCAGCTCCAGCTGCGTTCCCTTAATAATTAATTAATGTAATTGGCCTGTCGTTGTTGCGGCGATAATGATCTCATCAAGATGTGTGTTTCAGATTTCGAATTCAATTTTGAATTGCACTCGCAAAAGCTGCCAAGCTGCCGAGCAGGCGAACTGCCTCCTGAACTGAAATGACTTTTTTTCGGCTTCAGCAACCTTTGTCTGCCTGATTTCCTGCACTGATTTCAGCAACTCTTGTATTTAGCAGATAATTTGAATTTCTTTTCTGTCGAAAGATTCGTTGGGAATTGAAGCTGTTGGACCGGAGATTAGGTAGAAGTAACACCTGCAGTTGCTGGGATTGACTGAGAGAGAGATAAGTGAAGGATATTGTATAAGGCATAAGCAAAATGAAGCTCCAACTGCTTCCTAATAATAATTATTAGTAACAAAAAATTAATTAATAATTAATAAAAACATTATAATAAGATAAATTATTAATACAAAAAGAATATAATTAATAAAAAAAATATTCATTGAAAAATTAATAATAATATAGTAAAAATATTATTATATTAATAAAAAAATAAAATAAATTTTAAACAATTTCATTTGCCTTAGGCGTGGCCATCGCTCATGTGTTGTGTGTGGGGCCCAGCCTAGGCACACTTTCAGCCCATTCGTAAAGTGAATGTGTGGCAAGCTTTCAGCATTCCTGGCCATAATTTGTGGCAGCGACTTTTGTCACCCCGAAATCAAATGTCACAAAGGCGAGGTCATAATGCCGCCGCCGCTGCCGCTGCCGCTGCCTGGTCATAACGATAAATTTCACGCACCCAGCGGCTAAAGACAATGGAGCCAATTTCCAGCTACGGCAAAACGGCAAATATGTAATTGAATTGAATTTGATGGAGGCAGCTAGGCCTAACCAAAGGCAAATCTCGGCGCATGGAATGCCAACGACAACAGCAGCAGCAGCCCAAACGGGACGGTGAACGGACTCTCGGGCGACAGACATTGCGTAGATTTCACGACTGGCCAAATATAGAAAAAGTGCTGCGTGGCCCCGTGGACAATAGACAATACGTATACGCACAATTCTCAGGCCACAGCCAGGCCAAAAATGGGAGAGTTGAGGCGGCTCTAGCAGATTAGAGATACGCTAGCCAAGGCAGCTGAAAAAGAGCTGCAATTAGTTGTTCCTGCTAGTCTGTAGAGTATGCCCTAGTCGGTCTAGCCTCAGCTAGTTGCTCTGGCATTGTGTTGAGCTGTGACTTGACCGGGGCGCACAAAATGGGCCATGCAACTGTCTGTGGCCGGGCTTACGGTTAAAAGTCTTTGCCGGAACGGGGCAGCGGCTGCAGATAGCTGAAGATATGGCAGCCGTTGTCGCTACATTAGATTTCGAGCAATACCGGGAAGCGGATCGCTCATGAATATATTATAAATGCCATTTAATGATATGTATTTAAAGACAACAGGAGCTGGTCGGCTAGGGCCAACGGCAATCAGCAATTGCATCGATATCGAACTGGGTTCAATGTTCCAGCCCATAATAATTCTTTCAATGGGACCAGGAGCAGCGCGACCAGCCTGGCATTTCCTTTGTGCAGATTGCACATTTATGCATTTTCAATGAACAATTTTTATGCAAAAGGCGAACAAGTTGCACAATTTACTCTTGTAAAGTCGAGACTTGAGGAGCCGTAGCCGAAGCCGTGGCCATTGCTACAGCCGGCCAATTGTTGCTCTATAAAAGTGGCCTGTCGATGGGGATTAATCTGAGCGCAAGACCTTGCCCGCTCTGGCCTGGCCCTGGCCCTGGCCCTGGCCCTTCGGCCATGGGACATTACCATGCACATGGGCATCGGGCATGGGGCAGGTGCGCCTCAGTCTTAAGCCCCCGAACCGGAGGACGCTGTGGCTGGCAAACGCACTTCATTTGAATTTCATAATTTCTTTGTTAGCTCCAATTTATGGTCACGGTTTGCTGGCCAATTTATGGTCATAAGCTCGAGAGCGTTTACAAAACTGAAAGCGAATGCGGCCACAGGCAACAGAGAAAACGAAACAAAAGACCTAACTAAATTAACGATAACGATTCGAAATGGAAATGGAAATGGAAATGAAAATGGAAATGCGAGCGCAGTGCTTTTATATTTATAAACAGATTTACATATGATACTACCAATATGCACATATATATATATACATATCTAATCATAAATATAAGTTGTCGAGAGAGTTTTCTAATTGAGACATTTACTCGCTGGCTCGGCCCGGAACTCGCTCTCCCAGGCCATTTGGGTAATGAGAATTTCTTCAATTCCACATTTGAAAGTCAGTTAGTATCTAAGTGGAACAACCCATTTACCTGTCTGCGGGAGACCGCTAAGAACACGCCTCTGATTAGAAATAAGCAACACCTGTCGCGGCTTTTGATCGCTGTGGTCGCTGGTCGTGGCGAACCTTGTCCAAGCAGAGGGAAAAATAAAAGAACAACACGAGGCTAGGTGTATATTTTCACAAGTCATGACATGAGTGGACGTGGTCCATGAACTGGGCACTAGGCACTGGGAACATGAAATGGGCTTTGGGATGTGGCTGGCCCGTTGGCCATTATCAACGCCGTCGTTGATTTGCGTTTAGCGGCTGCAAGTTGTTGGCCTTAATCAAACATGGAGCCGCCATGACAAGTCCACGGCAGCAACGTCTGCATAAATCCCTTCTGGGCTTAGCACAGGGCAGGGCAGGGCAGGCCAGGCCAAGCCAGACCAGGCCAGCCTCCAGCCTCCCCAGGCCAGTTGGCATATTTTCTAAACAACTTGGCGCATAAATCATTGGGGCGGCTGCTGCTGCTGCTGCTGCTGCTGCTGCTGCTGCTGCTGCTGCCACACCTCCAACGGCAAGGACCTGGGCGCATTTTGCGTGCAGCGACGAGTTGCAACTAATGAATTTATGATGAGATTTTGACCAGCCCAAAAGCCAGTAGCCAGTCGGCCAGTTGCCAATCGAAATGGCTGTCGAAAAAAGGTCTGCCATACAGCTTTAGTCATAGTTGAGGCCAGGGCTCTATGGCTCTGCCTTGATTTAGGTGCTAGGAGTGCGTGTTGCCTGCATCGAGTCGGGCGTTGACCGTTATCATGGCATTTTTATGGGGCCCAGACATGCTGGCATCAAAAATTCTATTACGTGGCAGCATTTTGAATAAAATACGGGAACCTCGTCCGCACCATGTTGAAACACAACACTTTCGACTGTGGCCGCCAGGAAGGAAACAGCGGAGGAGCAAGGCCAAACCGCAGGCTGAGGCGAGGCTGAGACTGAAGCTGCGACTGCGACTGTGACTGTGGCTGTGGCTGCGGCTGTGGCTCTGGCTCTGGCTGGGGCTGCGGCTGTGTTTCTGTCGCCATAATTCAAAAAACAGCAACATTCGCACGTAAAATGTAAACGAAACCATTCGAGTGCAGCCGGCACAGGGACGTTGCCTGGACAAAACAAACGACCTGGATCTGAACCGCAGCCTGGACAAAGGGCAGTCGCTGCCGCTCCCCACTTGCCACTTGCCGTTGCCCGTGGCCGTTGCCGTTGCCGTTGTTGCAGCCGGCCAGCCGAGAGAGGGTTAAACAAACGTCGCACGCATAACAAGGAAATCCTTTGGGACCGGTACCGAGACCGGGACCTTCGAACGTCCATGCGGCACACACAATGCAGACGCGAGACCTTCATTACCCACCATATCAAATGCACAACCACAGCCACAGCCAGAGCCGCAGCCACAGCCACAGCCACAGCCAGAGCCAGAGCCACAGCCAGGTCTCTGTCTAGCCCTGTGAACTGTGCTTCTGCCAGCGACCAATGTTTGCATTTGTTTTGCTTTTCGGCATTTTTCGGGCTCTCCGACCGAGCAGCAAATAATTGAAGGGGTCGACCCAACTCGACGACCAGACGACGCGTCGGCCAGTCGACCAGTTGGTCATTCAAGTGCTGCACTGCTCGATTACGTTTCAAGTACTTCGCCCCCCTTCGCCCTCTCTCTCTCTATCTCTTATCCCTCGCGCTCTCTCTCTCTCTCTCTCTCTGATTGTCGCTCCAGTTGCTGCCTCGATCCGGGGTTAAATTGCATAGACAAATTCGCAAACTGCTCGAGTTTGTTTATATTTCATTTGAGATTTTGATTGGAACGATTGTGCGAGTTCGTAAATGGAACGTGTGTACAATGCGCCTGGAATACAAGAGAGTCCTGAGTTAAGATGCTCTAAATATTTTGGGATAGGAAGATAGTATTTGAGATGGAGAGATTGATGTAATGGAGAGAGAAAGTTGTGAGAGAAAGAGAGAAAATGAAAAAGGGAATGGAGGGGAAGAACGGAAAAGAACAGAAGGAGAGATGAGGAATAAAAATTAAAATGCTCTCTCTCTCTCTCTGTCTGCCTCGGTCTATCTTTCTTTCTCTCCACCTATCTCACTCTCACTCTCTTTTACTCTCTCTCGCTCTTTCACTCACTCACTCACGCTCTCTCTCGCTTTCTCCCTCTCTCTCCCTTTCTCTCTTTCACTCACTCACTCACTCTCTCTTTCTCTCTACCTATATAGTCTTAACCCATGCTCAATCTATATTTTTTTTCTGCTATGATTCATAATTTTCAGAATACCAAAAAGATCTTTGAGCAAATAGAATTCCTATATAAATAAATATTGGATTCATAGACAGATCTAAATTCGGCTCTCTACTCCGTCCACTGGCGCTCCGGGCTAACAATTCACATTTGCATTTGTTATATAATCCTCGCATGCGGACTCGCATGCATATTTAATGTGGAATAACGCCGCACTCTGGACTCCCATCCCATGGAGGCGACCTACATCCGACTGCAGCCGAAATATGTCACACTTAAATCGCTGACCATATGACAGCCATAATGAAGTTTTTAACAGCGCTTTTAGCGGCTCAGTGCCAACGGTTCCCCAGAGGAGCTAAGGGAGGGGCGCAGAGAGGAGGGAGCTTTATAAAGAGAAGCAAAAAAATAAAAATAAAAACCGACAAAAAGAAAAGAAATAAATGTTAATGCCGTGTGGTGGTGGCTGCCGCTTCATGTGGTGCATTTCGGCTTAATTTGTTCGCAGAAATAAGCAACGGCTGCGGCCTGAGACAACAAACGGCTGAAATATGAAATATAAGTTAATGAAGTCATTTTGCGGCTAAGCCGTTGCCCGCATACCACATACCGCACACCCACGCAGCCCCGACCAAATTATAAATAAAGAAATAAAAATACGCATAAACCCGAGCTGATGATTTACAAAAATAAACGCAAGACACCTACACAAGAGCTGAAGAGGTAAATATACATATATATATATGTATAGATATATATATATATATATATATATATATATATATATATATATATATATATATATATATATATATATATATATATATATATATATATATATATATATATATGATTATGAAATTTGATTGGTTGACCGCTGAGCTTATCGGGCGGCAATCAACGGCCCACATGGAATGACCAATTGAATGCGACAATTCTAATTGCAGTAAGAGTTCGAAAAACGAAAACTATAAAACAAAAATAATATTGAATTGATCGAGAAACTTTATCGAGCGAGCATTTTGGGTATTTCCTGGGTCCATGGGTCGCCCACGCGGCCGGCTGACACAGACGGCATCAAAGACGACTTAAAACAATAAATAACCGTTTCTTAAGCAATTAATTCGCGTCGACAAGACGCACTGCCAGCCCGGAAGCGGAGCAGCCCACACGGCATCGAATTCGGGAAACTTTCGCCGGGTGCCACTAATTAAGTGTAAATCGCTTGTAAATCGTTGTAAATTCATAAATCTTGGCAGGAAATGGGCTGGGGCAGGCGGGCTGTTCGTCGAGCATATGCAAATGCGTTGACCTTTGACCTGCTAGCGGTGGCTAGTGTGCGCGCATTTGCCTACGATAACAATCACTCGCCTTTTCTCTGCCTCTCTCCCTCCCTCTCCCTCTCTCTGTCTCTCTGACCATTTTTGGTGCGTCTGCAACGGTCAGCTGGCTGGCTGGCCCAGCTGCTGCTGCTGTTGGCCCCACGTCCTCGTCGTCGTCGTTATAATCAAATGCAGTTGCTCCCGAAAAATTCAATCAACATATTTCAGCAGCACTAACGAATTTACAAAATAGGCAAGCCAAAGGATGCGCCGACACTGCAGCTCAAGCCGAGCATGGAGGATGATGATGAGACGTTGGGTCTCTACCTCTCCCTGTCTGTCGCTATCGGTGTCAGCATCTCTCTCTCGCTCTCTCTGCGTCTCTGATTTTGTTCGTTTTTGGAGCAGCCGCTGGCAACGGCAACGGCAACGGCAACTGCTGACGACCACTAGGCAAATGTGCTGACCACTGGCCACCGCCGAGCCACGGCAGCTCTGCACCACACTGCGTATCATCAAAAAAGAAGAAGCAGAAAAACAACATTTGCCCAGCCGTCTTTTGCAATTTGTAAACATTTCCATATTTGGGCTTTCGCAGCAGGCACTTTTCACTTCCGTCTTGTGTGCCGCAGGGCAGCCACTGATTAGAAGTGCTCAGCGAGCTGGGCTCTAAATGGAAATTGAGTGAGTTGGGGGCAGCCCTATCAAATTTGTTGGCCCACAGCAACTGCTTCAAATATGCCAAAAGCTGTTCTTGCCGCTCTGCACTTTGACAATTTCTTTGTTCCGACCGGCGGCAATCGAGCGGCCATACAAATGCCAAGGGCCGGCAGACAAAGCCCTTAATCAGAGGCAGCCGCCACTGGCGGAATCTCGGCACCGAGCAAGCTAAACAACTGCAAAGATTTAATTGTCGTGGCAGCTGCTGCGCGACGCAGTTCGGAGGGGGGCAACCAGTTGTGGCAGCTACTGTATCTGCTGGATGCGCTAAATAGTTAGCATCATTCTTATGCCTTAGTTAACCTGGCCAGGCCTAGCTGGCTGGCTGGCTGGCTGGCTAGCCGCATGCCAATTGGCAACTGGCCGCCAAGTAGCTAAAGAATTGTCATTTAATTGCGTCGCGTACGTGATCGAAGCATTTGCAGCATCCGAAGCCAGCGCTCCGCCCCCGCCTGGCCCTTGGCTAGGGCATAAATTTTATGCGTCGGCTGCTTGCAAATGCCTGCTTGTTGTCCCTCTGGAAACAGGCAGCAACAATTCGTTAATAATCCAAATTCCCACATTGGCAGCGCCTGCCTGTCAATTATTATTATTTTTCATTGGAAAAGCCAAAGCGGAAAAATGAAATGCCAAAGAGAATGCAGTCGGCAGTCGGCGGCAGTCGTTGGTCGCGATAGTCATAGTTGGTCAGATGGTCCATTGGTCCAATAGTCGGCAGCTGCTTGTATTTCTTTTTTTTTTTTTGTTTCTAATGCGTTTTTGCCACTTACCAACACTCTTAACCCATTGTTGCCGTTGCAGCGCGCTCGCGCGTGATTAAATCTGCTGAAAATTGGCCTTTGTTTTGCGTGGCTGTGAGGCTACCGAAAAAAAAACGTAACGCAGGCAAAGCCGAGCTCCAACTACACGCATAGCGAGGGAGCTGGCGGCGGGGCGGGGGCGAGTCAGTCTTGGCGATCAGTCGGCCAGCTTGGGGCTAGCAACTTACCATAAAGCACCGTTACATTCTTCCGCTAACAAACAAAACAATGCATGCGACCAAGATTGAACCGCAGGCACAAGGCGCAGGCGCAGGCTCAGGCGCATGCGCATGCGTAGCCAGCAGCCAGGCAGACGCAGCTTTCCAATTGGTTTGTTTCCTTGGCCTAGACACTAGACAGCAAAATAAGGGAACGCATCTACATATGTCATAGATTGGCAGAGGTAGTAACAGATATATATATATATATATATATATATATATATATATATATATATATGATATGATATATAAATAGAGCTAAACTCTCTTTCTTAAGAATTCCTAATTTTGTTGCCTGCTGTAATTAGTTGATTTTTTGGGGCAGTTCGCATTCGAACTCAAATGCATATCTGGAAGTTGGCTAGGTCAGTGCGAAGTGTTTTGTTGTTTGCTTGGCTTGCCTGGTTTGCTGGCAATTGGCCAAGATCTAAACTGGAAATGCATTTTGGTTAATTAAGCGCGTTCCGGCGGCGATTTCCCGCTGCTTCGGCAACCAATTAAGTCGCCGCGAGGAGCAAGCAGGAGGACGACTGGCCTGGTTGCTTAGTCAGGATATTTCCTGTCACTTGAGTATGTTAGCATGGGCTTGTCGGCGCGTATAAATTTCAGGCAGCTGTGCCCAAGTCCCTGCCTGTTGGCCTTCCTGCCTGCCTGACCGCCTGGCTGCCTGCCCACGGGTTTTCAGGCCAGCTCCAGCTCTGGCTCTAGCTCTGGCTAGGAGTAGGTGTCATATTTATAATTTACAACATTAGCTCGCCATGGGGTAGCTTCGCAATCTTGCTAAATTTATGCATAAAGTAGTTGAGGTTATATATTTTCAAGCTCCTGCGTCCATACCCCATCCCGGCACACCTTGCGCCCTGCCACCCTGCCGCGCCGCCGCCCAGTCCCGGCATGCATATGTAACACACGTTTACGAGCATGTAAAATGCGTGTATTTTATTTCGCCTTTAGTTTTCGTGCTCATGGAGAGCAGCTCTATAGTTAAATTGGCCATTGCCCGTGGCTGCTAACGAGCGCGCCTGCGCCTGCGCCCCGTATGAAGGTTAATGCTAATGTCGGCGGCACAGAAAGAGCCCCTGTGCCCTTGGGAACAGCCGACTCTCGATAGTTAAAAAGGAAAATACATCGAAATACCAAAGAACCATTCACATAAAGCAGCCACAGTTCATTTGCAACTCGGCCGTAGATGGACTCCGAAACAGGCATCAACAGGGCACAAGCAACAGAATATCATAAATAATATGATATGCTCGGAAGGAGCGAGAAGCAAGATATGCCGCCTGGATTTGATATCTGCCAGCAGATCCATATCAAGCTGCCAGCATTGTCAATTAAAACTCCAAAAAGAACGAACCCAATTTGTAATTGAAACTTATCTGAGTGGGGAATGCGTTAAGTGCATTGGAATGCAGCTGCATGCCCATCCCCACGGCAAGAAAATCAACAAAAATGAAAGGAAAAAAAAAAAAAATATATATATATAAATGTATATATATATATATATATATATATATATAAAAGAAGTTCATTTAAAAACCAAGCCCAAGAGTCATTTGCGAAGCAAAGTCGCCAAGCTGCAACGCCAGCTCCTCGCACGGCGTTTGCTTAACGGTTTAAGTGGCAATCACTGGCAACGGGCGCGCAATGATAACAATAACAACAAGCCTGGCCAACAGGCATCGCAATGCCAAAAAGCCGAAAAATCAGTGAAAGATCAGCAAACAGCCCGCAAGCCAAGTCAGAGTCAGAGTCAGAGTCAGAGTCAGTGCCAGATTCGCAGCCAGGGCCAGAGCCAGAGCCGGCAATTACCAAATTCCGAAAAATGAAGAAATTTTCAAATAAACGAAGCAAAGTTTTATACAAAAGTGAGAACTCAACTGGGCTGCAACTGATGTGTGGGACCCGGCTCAGAATCGGACGCCGTATTCTGTTTTGCTCTCGTAGCCCAACAATTAGAGTCAGGCCAGAGCCAGAGCCAGAGCCAGAACTCGACTCAGACTAACTTCACCCGCTTCTCCCTGCCATTTACTTAGCCCTTTTTCGCTGGAATTCATCATCATGCGAATTAACTGGGCAGCGGCGTTTGGCTGCTTTTTCGGCAATAGGCTCGAACTTTCCATAGGGACGGGACCCTGGTGTCTGGTGCTCTTTATGGGCTGCTTGGCAAATACGGCCATGGCAATTTAGTTGTCATAGCACTGGAAGAATTATCGCTTGTGGCGGGCGGTCCACCAAAAATTTTGTTGTCAACTGGCCAATTGGATGGGAGTTGGAGCAGGAGGCGGCGCAGTAAGGGCGACTGCAGTTCGCAGTTCCCAATTTTCAAGTGGAAGTCCTAACTCGACGCAGCAACAAGGTCAGACAGTGTGAGTTTATTATTATAATGCGCATATTTATAAGGTCCTATGGGGTATATAATACTAGAGAGCTGGTAGGTAACGTAGGAAACACTTCTAAGAAAAACAAAAAGTGTTTTTGGTGTAGGAATACATAAAACCCATATGAGATACTCGAATCTGGGAAGGTGATATAGGATAAAAATTTTAATAGTATGAACACTTAGTATTAGAGTTAGGCTTACATATATCTTATTGGTCAACTAATTTCCCTAATCTCAACTCGACTGAGATTATTTTATATATTTACAATATAGCCCAACACTTGTAATTATAGGGTATAAAAGAGTCATTGTATTCTATTTTGGTTTAATGTATTAATTTTTCCCGATCTCAAGTTGACTCATAGCTCTAGAATTATTTTACTTCATCTCATCAAAAAATCTTAGCAATATAGCCCATAACCAATATGTACAGGGTATCAAATAATCATTCTATTCTACTTAACTATTCGAATTAATTCAAATGATAGTCTTTATATATATTTTCATTATAGATCAACTCAAATTACAGGGTATATTTGCCGCTTATCACTGGCTCCGTTGTTTCTTGGAGCTTTCGTATTTTTTCGGGCAGGTTGCCGTGTGTTTAAGTAATTTGCCAGACTGGACACACCGTAGGTATTGTTTTGCTCCGATTTTAGCTTTCACAAATGATTATGTTTGATGTGCAGTTAATTTGTGGTCTTCTGGCATCCATTGGCACTGCGGGCAACGGCGACAGCAGAAGCGCGAACCAGCGACGCATTAGAGCCGCCATGGAACGAGCCCGAGCCCGAGTTGCAGTCCAATGATTAAGCCGGGAACGGCGATGAGTGGCCCTAAATAGCCGTTATGCGGCATTATTGCGCCATATTTCATTAGGCATGTGTGCTGCACCGCCACCACCACCACCACCACCACCAACAGCAGCAGCAGCAACCACTCGTTGACGCGCTGAGATGTCTGCGGCCTGTCCGCAAGGAAGGCATAATCTCTATAGGCCACATTTATTTCCATGGGTCACTGATAGTGCGGCTATCAAAACACGGGAACACTTTTAAAATCGCAATGAAAAGCGGCAAATGGGATGCACGCGCTAATAAAATGCCGATATTTTATGGCCAATGGCCAGCGTCAGAGCCAGAGCCAGAGTCTGCCCTGGCCTGGCTTGGCTTGGGTTGACGATGCATCAGAGCATCGCGTCGCGTTGGAGGCGGCAAGTGTGAAGGTGAGCGTTGCTTATTTTGCATACACTCGCATGCGGCATGCAGCATGCAGCATGCATGGATATGCTGGAGGCGCCAGAGGCCAGTGCCCACACACCGAAAATGAATTGCAAGTCATCGGGATGCAGTGCCTTGCGCTGCCCATATCCAGAACACACGTCACTCTGTCTAGGATAAAGCCCAGCCGAGTCGCGTCTAGCAGACGGCCAGTCTGCCTGGCTGGAGAGGGCTGCAGATGCACTGCGACCGCTTAAGTGCACATTACTCGAATCATTTGTAATGCTAATCAAAGCAGCTACAGAGCTAAGCAAGTCCCGCCCACCTCCCTCTCCCTCTCCCTCTCCATCTCCCTCTCCCTCTCCCTCTCCCTGTCTGCGGGATATCTTGAGTTGTGCGCGGAATTAACCTACATATAATGCTGTTGCCGCTTGACAAATCTGCTCGCCTACGTTGATTACCAATCGCGGCGGCAACAAACAACTGATAATGAGCGATTGAGCTCTACAAATACGTGGCATCCCGAGCTGCTCCCTCCCGGTCCATGGCACTTCTCTTCAATTAGGGCAGACTGGACGGGGACAGCGATGCAATGCCTTTAAGTGTGATCACTGATTAGGTTTATGTAGCACTCGTCCAGCCAAGTGTAGGTGTAGGCTGAGCTTCGTAATGAAGCTGCTGTGTGTGTGTGTGTGTGTGTGTGGTGCAGTATTAGCCAAGGAATGTGGTTCGATGCATGTTGGCTTGTTCGACAGGACAGTGAACTCTTTTGGACGGAGCTTTTTGTTAGTTTTTTTTTTCATTTAAAAAAAGGATATTGAGAAAACATAGTGAGGGATTTTCCGAAAATGAGCAAATATTTGATTAATGAAAGAGTAAAGAGAGAGAGTGAGAAGTAAAGAGAGAGGAATAGAGATTTTTTTATAGAACATACTTTTACCACATCTTCTCAGTCAGTTTTAACCAAATTGTTGAAGTTGAAACACATTTGAGCTTTCTTTCTATTTAAAGTGTTGATTGAAAGGCTAGATAAAAATCTGTAAGCTTTTACATGAGAAAATATAGCTCAGTTCTACTGTAAGCAGTTGTGCTCCATTTTAGCTTTTTTCCAGCTAGATGTGGCTGACATGTTTTCCTATTATATAAAGAATTTCTAAGAATGTTTAATTTTTAATTAAAATCTAATATTAATTGGTATTTAATATAAATTGATATATGATGATAATATCATTATAAATTTAGATATAAGAAATAAATTGATTACTTGTAAAAAAAAAAAACATTATTTTTATAATCTAATAAATATGAATTTCTTAAATTTTACCAAGAAAATAATCTTTTCAAATCTAGCTTTTTTCAGCGTCTTTTACCCTCGGTTTAGCTTTTTTAGCTAACTTTTATGGCAGCTCTCACTGAACTCAAACTCACACTGAGTTTGAATATTTTCTCTAATTTGATGAATCATGCAGCACTCACTGCATTTTTAGAACCCCTATTAAAAGAGCCTTTCTCTTCGAGCAGCTTTCTCTCTCCCTCTCTCTCTCTCTCTCTCTCTCTCTCTCTCTTCATAAGAATCACTTTCGTAAATCAAACATCTGCACATTACCTATATAAGTAAAGTCATAACAGCAAATGTACCGTAAAGCAAACATGTAGTGCCAGGCACTTAGCCATATAGAGTCATATACGTTTGTACGGGTCTGGCTGGAGGTATGCGTGTATATAGGAAAGCACTTTGTAGAAACGCCGGCAGAAAGGCAACAACAGCAACAACAATCGCGTCATAATCGTTTGTAGCGACTAATTTATGATCTTAATGGCGGCTAATTAACACCATTTTCCACAATTGAAAGATTTTCCATTAAATAAAACACTTTATGGAATTGCCCAGCAACACGCAGTCCACACACAAGCCCAGCACAGCTCGCAATGCTCGAGTGAGCTGCCGTTCTCCCAGTGGGCAGGGCATTCACGGAAGTTCGACTCACAGCTCACAGCTCACAGCTCACAGCTCGCCGCTCAAATGGAGCAAAACACACAAAACTTTACGCCAAGAAGTGCAAACAAAGCAGACCCCAAACTGAAGGGAAGGTCTGGCTGCTGCCGCTACCTCTGCCGCTGCCGCTGCCGCTGCTGCTGCTGCAAATTGACGGCGCTGCGAAAAGTCGTCTTAACGCATGAATGGCTAAAGGCGGCACAGGCAGCAGTCAGCAACAAAATAGAAATAAAAAGTGTTGAGCGAGTAGCATTTGAAATGCATTTCGAATGTTTTCTTTTTCCCAGAGCCCAACTAGCCAACTGCCCAGCTGTCTGGCCAGCCATTGAGTGTCCAATCGCTTGTGACGGACGAACCGCACCGATGCGATGCGATGCGATCTCTAAGGCGGCAGCGGCGGCGGCGGCAGCGGCCCAGAGTCACAGCTGACAACTCACTGAGCGCGCAATGATTAATCGCACAATTGTGCGCCCAATGGCCAAAGATACAGCCAAAGGCATCAGGCAACAGGCAACAGGCTGTAGCTGTAGCCACAGATACATGGCCAAGATAGAGAGTCTTCTGTGTGCCCTTACGATTTTTTAATTGCAATCAAAAGTGTTGCCGGAAGCCATTTACAAAGGCTGTCACCATGGAGTGCGGCGGGCAACTTTTATCGGGAATCAATCATGGGCACAACTTTTACGCTCTGATTGAAGCTGGGCAGAGCAGAGCTGAGCTGGGCTCTGGCCCACGCAGTGATCGACCCGCATTGGGTCAGCCAGCTGCTTAACCTATGGCCAACACCCAGCAGCATATCAAGCGTGGCATGTAATTGAATTAAAGCTGCCCCAAGCTGATTAAAATTCCAATGCCACTCTATCTCTCTCTCTCTCTCTCTCTCTCTCTCTCTCTCTCTCACTCACTCCCTGCCTCTTTTTATAGTGTTGTAAACATTGCAGACATGTCGATCGCTCGGAGCGGCACCTGCAGCCAGACCATTAAGCTCCGAGCTGCAGCCACAGCATCCCAGAGCGCTTATCAGCTGCATTGCAATCGCGCTCCAAATTGCCAGAGCAAAAACTGCGATCGATCTAAGCCAGCGATCGACCAGCCCCAGCATAGAAAGTGATGCCCGCCAAACGGAAAGAGGAACAAAAAAAGGTAAACAGCAGAAGAAAATGCTGCTCAACAAGGACGGAACATGCAGGCCGACATTCTAGCAACGTGTCTCGCTGGCAAGCCGACGATGGCTGGCGGTGACATCTTGTCAACTCAAAAATCATGATCAACAAAATGTTGTGGGGCTGGCGATCGGGACCTGGGCTCCGCTACAATTCCCGAGCGCACGAACAATTCTATTGGCAGCGGCTGGTGGCTGGCGGCTGGCGGCTGGTGGCTAGCGGCTGGGCCGGGTGTACGAGATCATCTCTATCGATCGGTACAAACAGGCAGCGGCAGCTCTTGACAGCAGCCCGGTAGGTTCACACATAAGTGAGGCATCATTCGAGACGTCATTGGAAGCGATTAAAAGGCGCACTCACACACACTTTTTAAGGAGTCGCTGCTGTCGCCGGTGGTCTTATGATCGTGTCCAGCTAGCAGTCGATGGTCGATCTGCTCGACAGTCGACGGTCACCTGTCAGCGTCCATAATCAGGCCAAATATCAAAACCTGAAGGTGGGCATCAGCGCTCGATCAATCTTCAGCTCTTGTCAGCATCGCGATCAGCTCAAATAACAGCAGGTCAGCGCTGTAATATGATCCGCTAACTCACAGTTAAGCAGTTGCCTGTTGCTCTGATTGAATAATGGGAAAGCTTCTAAACAAAGTCTAATAAATTTGAGGCAATCTTGATCAAAGTCTCACTGGCTATAGATGTCAGTGCTATATAGTGCTTGATATATAGTAAGAGCTGCATGATTTTCATTCAGTTTTTTTTTTTGACAAACTTTGAACTTTGACAAGCGGTGTGTGGGTGGCTGGGCTCCACTGCCAGGCAGCACTTCCCTCAAGTACTTTGTATGCGCAATAGTTAAATTTCTAATAAAAATAAAATAGTCTCCTCAAGTCTAATAACAAAATGTGGTTTGTGGCGCTCGTTAAACTACAATAAAATGCTAAGCTGTTACCGTTTAGTTTTAAAGCGATCTCGGCCGTGGATGGGGCTCTAAACCAGTCTCTGCGTAAATCTTTGGCGCTACGCGATGCTACGGTTATAAACCAGCTGGCAGGCTAGTTACCGATTTATTGATTTTAATTGCAATCCGAGACGTTTATATGCTATAAGAATGCGCCCGAAACTAGTGGCCGGCTGACAGTGGCCATAGTTTTGGACAAGTTAAAAACAAATACGACGGCCAGGCCAGAGCAGGAGTTGGCATTCATTGCAGGCTCAACGTTCGCCGGGGCGGACGGAATCCCACCGAGCGTGGGGCATATCATGACATTTTATTGTGTTGTCAGACGGAAAAGTGCTTATTACGCATGCGCGACGGCGTCCGCAGCGACGTCAGCGGCGCAGCCTTTAATTGTGGGGTGCCCGAAGAGGATTGGCTAGAACAGAACAGAACAGAACAGAGCAGAACAGACGGAACAGACGGACGCCAGGCCAGGCCAGGCCAGGAGAGGCTATATGTTGTCGTTGTTGTTTACGCCAGCGATTGTTTTACAAATTAATATTATTTTATGATATCGCGTTTGTTTTGCTAATTGTTGCATGTGTGGCGCAGATAGCATTTCGAGCCGCCAGCTAGCCCCGGACAGTCGAGCTGAATGTATATGGACATAGAAGCAACAGCCGTCCGGTAGCCGGTGCATTTTGACAGTTTTACGAGCTCGAGCAGCGTTGAAATGAATACCTGCCATCCTCTCTCTCTCTCACACACACACACACACTCTCTCTCTCTCTCTCTCTGTGTATCTTGAGTGAATTGTGGCCATGTCCATGGCGAGGAATGTGCTAGCCACCCAAACATAGGAAGCGTCTAATGAATGCATTGGCTGAACCACAATAAATTTTGTGTTGCTGCAGAGGAAAATCTAATTTTGGACCAGTCCACGGTGGCTGTTGGCCATGGAGACAGACAGTTTAAATTTGCATCTGGCATATCGGAGTTCATTTGAGAGTTAACTGATAAGACTTGAGAGTTCTCCTCTTTTCTTTTTGGGCATTAGCAACATTTCCTTCCAGCTCATTGGCATTGAGTTTTCGCACCGTGTTTCGCCTTAATTGTCAAAGGTTGCTTCTAGCTCTCTATGGAAACAATGGCAACAATAATAACAACAACAACAACAACAACAACAACAACAAGACAATATGAATGACTATGGCAGACAGCTTGGCTGCGAGTCCCTGGCTGAACTGTCAACTGTCAGTCAGTCAGTTGGATTGGTCGACTCCTCGTCTGGCTGTGCCTCGACATGCAACTGGACATCAATATGGGACTATCTCTGGCACTCGCCGTGCTCTCCGTGCTCTCCGTCTCCATACGTTTCGAGCATGTTACTTTGCCTGCTGATAACTGATATTTGACAACTTTTGATGTGCTGACATTGACAGCGGCAGGCGGCCCTACGTCTGACAGTGCCCAGAGGTCCCTCTCTCTCCCTCTCTCTCTCTCTCTCTGTGTGTGTTTGTCGGATATTTAAGAAATTGGACAGCTGCTTCGCAAACGCCAGGCAAACAACAATAACAACAAAGAGTTATGTATATGATGATTTCCTTTTATTTATAGCCTTGAAGCTCTCGACTGTCACTAGCATCTAGCATTTTAAGTAGACAGCTATAAATCCGTTTAGTATTTACAGGCAAGCTAGCCAGTTTAGCATATGGTTATTCTGAATAGGTTAGAATTCTTGCCTGTGCCTGGGCTAGAGGCTGCCTGTTGTTTCACGCCGCTGAAATTACCAAGTTACCGTGAATCATAACAATAAACCCAGTTTGCTGTATGATCGTTTCAATAACAAGCTCTCTTCTCTTCTCTTCTCTTCTCTTCTCTTCTCTTCTCTTCTCATGTGATTTTTTTTGCCATCTTCGAAAGAGCAGCTGAAGGCGCAACCGACTTTCCCGTAATGATTATGACCAGCCGGAGAAACCAATGTGAAAAAGACTGCGCGTAATATGAGTGGAGAAAAAGCGTTTTATTGAAATGGGCAACGATCGAATTGTGGTCCAAATGAACTCGTTCTCATTGAAGCCACAACATCAACAGCTTACCGGGGGCAACATGCAATTTGACCGAAATGGGGGTTGGATCTTTGAAAGCACCGCGCCAACATTTAACGAGGTGGTCAAGATTGTGCCAAAAAACGATGGGTAATTACATGACAGAACTGTGCGTGCTTACACACACACACACACACACACACACACACACACACACACACACACACACACACGCACACGCATGCAGGCAACTAGCTGTAGGGAGTGTTGCCACTGCGGCTATTTGCCTGTCGATTTTTGTGTCTTCGAAAAAAAAAAATTAAATAAAATAGTAATAATAATAAGAAATTAATAATACTAAAATTTATTTTTTCCTTTTTTTTTGGACTTAAAAATATTATTATTGTAATGCTAAAGTCAAACAAATCTGATTTCGACTTTCGTTATTATAGCTGTTGATATAATATTAATATATCGATTAATAACTTATTAGTATTTTATTTTGCTGTATTATTATATTTATATTATTTTTATAAATTTAGTTTAGCCACTTCCGGTTTATTTTTAGCTAGTCGAAGAACTTAAAAGGTGGCAACGCTGAACAAAGCTCGTATGATGATATGAGGCACTTGGCCTGCCATTTAAGTTGATGAATATGAATTTTGTGGCAGCATTTTATGGCAGAGAAAGAGTAAGAGAGAGAGAGAGAGAGAGAGAGAGAGCAGCACACATCAAATCAGCGGCAGCACTTGATTGCACTTGTCAGCAACAAAGAGTTTCGCTGTAATTTAATGTAACGATTTTACTAGCTCAGCTACTTGGAAAACTTTTCTAATTATAATGAGCCGAGCCGAGCCGAGGCGCGGTACGAGCAACATCATCATAACCGTCATCATCACCATCATCATCATCGTCATCATGTCAATTGGCGCGCATAGCCGAATAGTGAAGAGAGCTTCAACCTAATTATTAATAAACGCCAACATTGGTTGTCATTGTCGGAGCAGTCGGAGCTTGCCGCTGCCTGCATCGGTGGCTGGGGGCAAACCGCCTACCCACCTACTGTGAAGTGGCTGTCATCATTTTAATGCCAACTCGTTACTTTATTTATCATCAACATCATTTGGAGCTCAGCGCTGACAAGCAGACAGTAGCCGCGGCAGCAGTAGCTGCAACTACTACAACTCCACTTAGAACCTAGAGGGAGCCAACTGCAAGGCAAGTGGAGCAGCTTGCAGGGGGGAGGCGGTAGGCAGCCCAGCGCCCGTAACATTGACTACGGCGCTGATAAAAGCCTTTCCATGTCGCTTCAAATTTAAGTTTTCAATTAAAAAAGACATAAAATGCCAGTCTCTCTCTCTCCCTACGTGTGTGTGTGTGTGTGTGTGTATGTCTATGAATGACGCCGACGTCGCTGAAGTAGCGCACAAATATTGTAAAGTAGTTTGAGTGTGACACAGGCGTCATAACTGTTTTAGTGTCATGCAGCCAACGAGGTGGAACAAGTAGAAGTTCTTCAAGCGACTACCTTGAAGTCTTGACCAGGCTGCCCCTGAAATAACTCTGATTTAGATATATATATACATATATCATATGAGTATATATACAGAAAAATTGTATTTAAGATTCAGATTTTGTTAGAGTGAATTTCATGTCTGTTCTTATAGAAATAGGTATATATAAAAATTAAAATTAAATTGAAAATTATACGCATTAATATAAAAATAAAAATTTACAAATTAAAAAACGATTAAAAACAATAAAAATAAATTCATTTATAAATGGAATTAAAAATAAATATCTTAATAAGTAGAAATAATAAAATAAATGTAAATAAAATTAATAATTTAAAAAATAAAAGCAATAAATAAATTTACATATAAACAAAAATTAAAATAAAAATAAATATTTATATAATACAATAAGATAATAAATAAAAATAAATTAAGAAAATATTTATACAAAACAATATAAAATTTATACAATTCATAAGTTTGAGTTTTTTATTTAATTATGATTTGTATTTTTATAAAAATTGTTTAATTTATGATTAAAAAGCTGTCTATCTAGATATTTCATGAATTTCTAAATTCATGAAAAGTTTTGTTTTTGTTGAGCGGATGCTCATTTACAAAGCTTACGTTAAAGAAATTTCTGACAACTTCCAAGGACCCGGGGAACCCATAGAATCTTGAAAACATGCTCATTTGCATACTCACTGTCTCCCTCGCTCTCCTGTCTCTCTCTCTCTCTCTCTCTCTCTGCTCAGCTCGACATTAAATTAAACTTTTTATTATTGTTTCTTCAAGTGGGTTCGGTTTACATTCGGAGAGCTCTGCCTGGCCACGCCATCAGCATTATCATTTAGGAAAAGTTGAGCAAATGTGTAGCATTTATCAAGTTTTATGACTCCATTTGGACTGAGTGCTTGTATTTATTTATTTATTTATCTGCTTTTATTTGTATGATTTTCGTTTTTATTTTGGGCTCTCTTTACTTTTTGGTTTTTTGGGCGCCCCCAATTTGCTTGATATGCAAATAACAAAATTTTTGTTTTCAACACATATTTTTTATGAATTTTATTGCCGCAGCTCTACACAAAAACTGGACACTGAAAATGTTTGGACGTTTTTCCATTCTCGCTCTGATAAAATATCTAAACCGCGGCCCATTGTGCGGGTCTGGGAAAGTGTGGCTAACGGCCAATTGTATGGAATTCATTGTTGGAAGAGACTGGAGCCGAGGCTGCTGCTGCTGCCTGGCTGGCTGGCTGTCTTTTGAGCTAAAAAGATAAAGACAATTATTATCGCCATTATCGCCAGCATCTGTTGTTGTTGTTGTTGGAAATGATATGCCGTCGCCGTCGCCGTCGCATACAAATTGGCCATAACCATCAATTGGCTTAGCCAAAGGTGGCTTGGCCTTGGCCAGTGTTTGCATTAGAATGAGCTATGCATCGCTGGAATGTCGATTAGAGCTTAACGCATCCATTGAGTTGGCTTTCTTTGCGGCTCTGTTCCTAACTCTTTGCCACTGCAGATCGTGTTCTTGTGCCGATCGAGCAAGCATAATTGTATTTTCGGCATTCGAGGCGATGCTCGGATTCAATGCAATTTCGACAAATGGCACTCGCCTGCCATCCGGCCCAGCCGGCGTCCATTGTTCGCCTCGACTGTCCGCTGGCTGTGGCGGCTTCTGTTGGCTGCATTGCATGTCCAGCATTCCGCATAATTGTGGACTCTGGCATGATAATTCCCAACAAGACAAACATCAACATAATGTGAAGAATCTTAAGCTAAATGCTAGATATGCCATGGCTTCGCCGACAAACTTTTATTCATTTTATTTACTATTTATTTTGTATTTATTTTTACTTCATTCTGTAGTCAGAATTATGATCTCACCACTTCACCACTAAGTCTTTCAGCTTATAGAATTGATACTTGTTAGGAATATAAAATATAGAGAAAGCGTTTAAAACGGACGTCCGTAGAGATAGCGTATATCACACAATTCGGCTTCAGCTCTGCATTGTGGACAATTTGTCGCTCGTTGGAGGCAGTCCCTGATGCATCTGTCGCCAAAGAGATGTCCGCACCCCAGGGATACCAAGCGATGGTCGCTGGACAAATTCCATTGATCTAAGCAAATGGAGCAGACAGTGTTGATGTCATCGCTGCCCTTCAAGTGCTCGATTTCCTGCTCCAACTTCAAGCATTGTTTTTCCTTGAGTTCCAGCTGTTCCTTCAGTCGCTCCATTTCCTGCAAATGACTCTGCTCCTGGTTATTCAAATTGTCCAGCAATTGAAGACGAATCTGATCCTTTTCCAGTAACTTCTGCTGAAACTCTTCAGATTGCAAATTCTGTATCGTTGTTATGGTAGCCACATGATCGTTCAGCTTGCCGAAAAAGCTGTTTAGTGAGGTGCCAACAAGTCCGGGTTGATTTTCGAATTGAAGATTGTCCAGTTTGGTCGATATTTTTTCCAATAGATGCAGAAATTGTTTTGCCTTCTTCAGTAATGGTTTATAGCAAACAGATTCACCCATTTTCAAATCACTCTTCAGGGGCGCATGCCCTTCCTTATCCTTCAATGATAGCTTATCCATTTTGAGAGTAACATCTACATCTGCGCGCTTCCACGTATCACCCATGTTTCAAAATGGCTCGACGTCAATTTACAGCTGCAAATATGTATATGATTTTATACGATCTTTTCTAGAATTGTTTAACAGTGTTCATACATAGCTCTGCTAACTCTTAACTCATTACTGCAAATAAATTGAAATGTATATGAATTTCTTACTGGTATTTCACAAACTCTTTACGAATTTGGACGCGCTGCGTACGATCACTTTGAACTTATAGTAATTAGTGTTTGCGTTTAAGTGCATCTATGTGTGTGTAGGGTTAATTATTCACTGAGTGCAGATAACTATGTGGCAACGCCAGATAGTAATTTTAAGTATTTTAGCGCAGTGGCAGCACCTTTTAGCTTACCGGAGTTTTGATGATCTTATATACATACATATATCTATATACATTTATATATGCTATTCTTATAGCGCGGAGCGCAAAAAAAAACTTCTTCCTCGTTAGAGCTTCCACTGAAGAATGTTTTTCGCAGCATGTATAAATGCTGCCACACATACTTACAATATGAAATGTTGCGAAGCAGCCCCAATGTCGCTGATGCTGCATTTGTGGGACGCGTTTGTTTATTTGACAAAGCTCTGCCAATACCCAGCCGAGAGTAAAAACAAACTAATAAAGAAATCTGGTAATGTATAATATACTTTATTTATGAATCATATCAGTTGGCCGAATTGAGCACAATTCGTTCCACATCTTATTTGGGAGAGTTGTCCATATTCTTAGAAGACGCGTTGCCGTCAGAGTCGGCCTTGGGCTGATTTACAGCCCGATTTACTTCGTCCATCAACCTCATCTGGGTCAGGATCACGTTGTTTAGCTGCTGCACCTGCTGGCAATTTATCTTGGTCTGCTTCTTAAAATTAGCAATCAGCTTCTGGCATGCCAAGTACAACTGCTCCTTCGAAAAGCGCTGCGGTGGCGGCACTCCCATGGTAGTTGCAGAGTTGACCTGCTCGATGCGGCAGTGGACGCTCGCTATAATTATCTTGACGAACTGAAACACATGTGTACATACATCTATTGTCAATGCACGTGCTTTTTTTACATCAGGCAGTAAATAGATTTCACAAACCTTAGAAAAGAAATTCTCCAAGCTCTCCTGGATCTCATTGGTCTTCTGCCACAATGCCTGCATGGGGTCCAGGACGTTCTCTACATCCTCCTCTTCGCTAGTTAGCACATCCTCCGGCTTCTGCTCTGGGTCCTGTTCCTCGGATTGATCAGAGTTCTCCTCAGACATGTTGTCCCTTATCTTTAAAAGCTCCGATCGGGTGTAAGACGGCATTTTGTCCAATGATTTCACGAATTTTTACGGATTTATTTTTAACCACGTTTGCGCCTGTCACTCGCTCAAACTAGAATGACGCTCGACTAAAAGCTGGCCTGTGAATAGGAAATAGGTGTGACCATATACCAAGTACTGTGTCAGTAAGTTGACACCGTTTGGGTACACACTGGCCGGAAATCGCAATTGGCAACATTGAGAACAATTTGTTACTGATTGAGTACACATTGGACTGAAGTCAATCGAAAGAATTCCTTTTCTTTCTCGACTTGAACACGTGAAGGGCGTCTGTCGGCAGCTTCTCTGCTAAGCAAATCTTGAATTTTCTCTCAAAATAAAATTCATTTGATTTCTCACAAGTACGTCTGAGAGTAGAAATTGGATTATTTACTATTTATTATACTATTATTTAGTTAATATATTGTTTTTTATTTAACATATATTTTTTATTTATTTAGCTAATATTATATAAATATTTTATATATATATATATATATATATATATATATATATATATATATATATATATATCATTAAACATATTTTTGTATATTTTATTTATTAGCCATGCGTCCGAAGCGCTCTATGACTTCAGGCGGTCCCCCAGCCAAACAACAGCGTGAACAGGACGCGGAAAGCAAAGCTAAGAAGGAAATGGAGGCTCTGATAAAGGAGCGCGACCAACTCAAAGCTCAACTATCCGATACGGTTGCTGAGGTCGCGATGCTAAAGACGTCTTCGTTGAAATTGGAGGACGTCTACAATAGCTGCATCAAAGGGCTGCAGACCGGCATGGAGACTCTAACCAAGATGCTCAATTTTGAGAAGTCTCAAATGGCGCTGCATCAACTGGATCTTATCAACAAGAAGCTGGAAGATGTGGTTAAGCAAACGAAGGATCTGTGCCAGCAGCTAGAGGAGGCGCAGAAGCCACTTCAACCCGGCTACAGTCGAGAAAGTGAGGAAATTAAGGATATGAACGTGGCACACAACACACTCATCGAGCAGTACGAGAAGAAGCTGCTGGCGCTGGATGAGATGCAGCTCAAGCTGGAGGCCGATCTGAAGCGTCAGGAGGAGCTCTACTTGAAGCAGATAGCTGCACTGAAGTATCAAATCGAGAACGGTAGCAGCTCCTCCACTCAAGTAGATCCCAACTACATAACTTGCTCGATTTGTCTGGAGACCTGGTCTCAGTCGGGCAGCCATCGCGTGTCCGCGCTGTCGTGTGGTCACGTCTTCGGGGACATGTGCATTCGTGTGCATCTGAACAGCGCTGTCGAGTGCCCCATGTGCCGTGCTCCGGCCGACTCCAAGGACTTGCGCTATCTATTCCTCGAAGGCGCCCACACCGATTAGAAGTAATTCTTTGCCTTTTGTATGCACTCAGAGAAACAGCATTAAATTGAGCATAAATATCTAAAACATTTGACAGCTACTTTTAATGGGCTGACAAAATGCTAAATGGGATTCTCCAGCTCCAGCTCCTCCTGCTCGTCTCTGCTAATAGACAATTCATCAATTCAGCGCCCTTTAACAAACTGTCAACTGCAGTTTGCCCCGGCCAAGGTTCCATTAGCCATCAGCATCGCTGGCTAGGCCGGGCCGGGCCGGGCCGGGCCAGGCCAGGCCCTCGATAATTGCGCTGTCACTTGGCTGAAGACATGGCAATTTGTGGGCATAAAAGCGCGCAAATTTGTTATGAGTTCTCTCGCTTCTCACTCTCCGGTCTCCTGCTGCTGCTGCTGCTGCTGCTCCTGCTGCTCCTGCTGCTGATGGCTGTTGATGAAATGGAAATGCGAGAGACTCGAGAGACAAGTTCTGCACATTGAAATCCATTTAATCGAGCCATCATACAGAATCCACGGAACCGCATCTTATGGCCTGCCCTCCGCGCCACGTGTTCACGTCGCTGGTTTGTTGATTTATGAAATACTTGCCGGCTCGCAAATGAAAATCCATTGGCCAGCCGCCGTACGCTTTGAGTTTGTTTAACTGCGAGTGGTATTTGTATCTGGCTTTGGTTTATTGCCAATGCTCGGAGAGCGCGGCGAGCGCGGCGAGCTCGGCGAGCGCGGCGAGCTCGGCGAGCTGCTAAGCAGCCAGCCAAGAGGCGTTGCACATAATTTGCTTTGATCTGTTTTCGCATTTGGAGAGCTGTCAACCGGGCAACGGGAGACATGCACGGGCAGGCAGAGGCAGACCTGAGCCGAGCTGACAATAGAAGCTGGAGAACCCTGGCAGGCTCTGGGCACTCCGATTGCAGCATGCTGTTTGGCGTAGGCTTTAATGCCAATTGGACAGTTTTTTGCAATCAGCCAGGCCGTCAAAATTAATTTGTTATAATAACAAATTGAAAGTGCCCCAGCTCGCCAGCAAGCCGCATATATGTATGCATGTAGTTTGATAGCGCAATTGGACCCTGAAGCTCTTGAAGCTCAGCTGAGTGCAACAACAAACTTATGTTAATTTCATTGAATTTTCTCATTTGCTACTAAAGTTGTCTGTTAAATGAGTTAATAGGTTAAGCAAATTACAAATTTAATGTTAATCAACAGTGTTCGTGTGACGTCACATTTACGCAAAGTTGGTGCTTCCACGATCAAAGTTCAAGGCGTTTCCAGCAATTGCCGCAAATGTGACGTCACATTAGCAAGTTAACAGTGCACTGTGCATAAACTACTCATTATTACACACATATGTATATATATATATATGTATGTCCATACTCCATTGCGTATCTTCAATTTGTACTTTTAGACAACCGACCAAAATCTAAAACAAACACTTCATAAAATATGAAAGCGCGTCACGTTTTAAGATATGTTTTTTAAGTGGTTTCAGCCAAATGAATTTTGGGCCCCGAGGCCCACTAAGCAAACTGTAACAGACCTTTGAAAATATATGTATGTATGTATGTATGTATGTTAAGAAAATAATACAACAAAACAGAATCACAATCAAAAGCCATGTGTAACAAATGGAGCTGAGTTCCAGCTGAGCCAAGCCTTCGTAGGAATCATCATCGATTGTCATTATCAACGTGATAAGCCACTGGTGATCTCATATAGCGCTATGCTCAGACTTATGCATGTATGAGTGTCCAGCTCGAAGCCCCTTTGAGATGCAGAGATCGCAGCTGTCAGCTGGCTACGAAATACTTCGAATGCACTTGAGACATTTCTCTTGAACTTCAACGCCTGCCACGCCGCTGTCAAAATATTTCAATGAGTTCTCTTAGGTTTTTTCTCTTTTTTATCACTGGGACTTTGGACATGGAACGGCGCAACTTGTTGTGCGGTCTTTTGATGAGATCTCAATATGACGGCTGTCTGTCGTGCGTAGCGTCGTGTGTGTGCGTGCGTGCGCTCGCGCGTGTGTGTGTGTGTGTGTGTTGATTGTGTTTGTGGGTAGCAGTTTGTTAGACAAATTAAATCTGTTATTTTCCAATAGGCTCCAATACATGTGGACAAACATGAAGCGACGATAAGATGCTTCTAAGTGAAACTTGTTCTGCAAGCGGCCGAACCGAACCGAACCGAACCGCTCATATGATTATGGCCAGGCCCACAGAGCTGCATTCCCATGTATGCGATCGGGATCGGCATCGGATGATCGCAGAGAGCAAGCAGGCAAGAGCAAACGCTGCCAACATATTCATGTATTTATAAGGTTTCTGTCAGTTCTGTTAAGGATTGAGTTATTTGCAGCGTCCCAGGGCCTTGGGGATGTTGTCACTTTTTGCGGTTGTTCATGGTAAGGCGATACTCGAGGCATTGCCACAGATAAAGCTCGGCAGGTATGCGCCGTATATCAAATGCAAATATTTGTATAAATCATGAAAGGAAATTTTAATGCTTCGATATTTCTTCTTTTAATATTAAAAGGGAAATGCCATTTAAATTGCCAATTTAACAACATTTATCCTTGTCCACTCACAATTTGAAGCACTTTCCAACACTGACAAACGGCAGCTGCAATTCGAATATTATAAAATCTGCACATGGCCAACAACAAAAAGGCAATTTGTGTGGCTGCTGAGTAAACATTTAATTGTTATTATATGGCAATAGGCTAGCAAACAAACAAGCAAGCAAAGCAATTATAATAACAACAAACTAAAACGGAAATTGTGGAAATTCGATCAAATGGCAATTTCAGTTAATTTGGCATCGGCCTTGCCTTGCCTTGGCCCTGGACCAGCAGCTTCTATTGACACTCGCCTCTTATCATAACTAAAATCGTTTGCATGTATTACAGCACACAGCAACAATAACAACAAACAGCAACAACAATGCAACGTGTCGCCTGGCCGGTCGCTGGCAAACATGAAAATTCAATAAGCATAAGAATTTCGAATTTACGATGATATTAACAATAATATTGCAGTTGTCGCAATGGGCGCTGAGGGCGCAACACGAGATGTCCAACTGGAGCTGCAACTGCCAACTGGACAGTTGCGGGACGCCCTGTCGCTAGACACTGGGGCACAACTGAAACCGAGCGGAACAGCAATATACAACTCCAAATACTCTTTAAGAATTATTTGCTGCTGCTGCAATGTAAGCTCTCATAATTTGTTACCCAAACGGGGAAGAGAGCGAAACTTGGAATTGGAATTTTCTTTGGAATAGAAATTCCCTTAAGCAAAAGACTTGAGTAATAGGGAATTTTTATGGGAAATTTATTGTAAGTCACAATAAACGTTGACAAGTGAATGTCAAGTGACAGTAATAAAAATACCGCGATTTAAATTGATATTTTTTACTTTTCGCAAAAAGAGAATAGAGAGAGAGAGAGAGAGAGAGAGAGAAGAAAGCAATAGAAATTCTGAATTAAATGGACATATTAGCAGTTTTAGTAAGTATCAGTATCACGTTCTCGTTCAACTTGAACAGCGTATCCAGACTTCGGCTTGATAAACGTTTTGCTTTCTTTCTCAGCCTTTTTATAGCGTAATGCATTTATTTAATAAATTCATATACAACATATTGAAAAAAAGAACGCAACTGTGGACAATGCCGGCAGGCACATGTATCTTAGACTTGGACTTGGGAGTTGGATTTGAAGTTGGTCTACGACACGCACCAGGAAATTGGCAGTTGAATGGACAGTCGCCTGGGCCGCACGGGCTGCCCTGGCCTGGGCGGATTGTAAACAATTTTATGAGCTCGCCTGCAATAATCTACGCAATTTTATTGACACTTTGCCTTTTTGTAGTAATTCATGCGTTTGTTTGGGTGTTTATCGGGCCGCGGGCAATCTGGCGTCGCCCTTTGCGCACGTCTGTTGAGAGTAGCCTCGACTTTCTCCACGGGTCCCACAATCTATCAGCGCCGATAAGCAGCGCTGGTTTGTCTCTTGTTGACATGGGAATGCTGCAGGCTTCTGGCTGCAGGCTCTATACTTTGGACTGTCCCCAATTCCCAACGTGGCGCAGGTGCCAGCCCTATCTGATTGTCACCTAACGTTTGACTAATGAACCACTCGAACGAGCCGCACTATTGGCAGCTCTCTTAGACGCTTCTATTTCGGGCCAACGGGTGTCAACTACGACGATTCTCTTCGTGTGCAGTAGCTGCAGCTGTAGCTTCAGATAACCCTATCTAAATGTCAGTCTTGAGTTAAACCAGCTATCGGCCTATGGCATCTGTGCTACTTAATTGAGACTAAAGTCGAATGCAGCCAGCGGCCAATTTAAAACACTTCTGCATAATTAAAAGCCCACCATTGTGAATGCGGCGAGTTATTGGCTAGCTACCAAGTGCCGAGAGAGCCGCCCTCATCTCACAATGCCCCCCTCACCCTCTGTCACCTGCCAGCAGCGTCCGTTCCACTCGTTCATGTTGTCATTTTAAATTTTAATCGCTTGTCATAAACTGCAATCGCATTAATTTCCATGCCTGACATGCAATTATATGTAAATAAATATTTATTTTTAAATTTCCAACTTATTTATTTACAGCTTTTATTACACTCAATGCGAAAGTATACACACATCCATATATATTCTATAAATTAAAAAGCATATTGCAGTTTATGACTTGCATTGATTTAGTGACGCATCCGAATCCCACAAGATAATTACGAGGCACTAATAAATACCGTAAAAGCGAAATCAATAATTGTGCACAATTTACAATTTATAATTTAAATTTAAATTTAAATTTAAGCATCTATCTATAACATTAAGAATTTATGCACTTTTATTGTTCATAGCCCCATCAATTTCCATTTATGGCATAACTTTTCAACAGTTTAATTGGCTAACGTTAGGCACTAGGCGCTTCTCTCTCTCTCTCTCACTCTCTCTCTTTCTTTTTTTTTCTCTCTCTGTCTCAATTCATTGGAAATTCCTATTGGCTTTTTATTGGCATTGTAGAAATTAATTTATAATAATTTCTAAGCAAATGTGTGTGGGACTATAGAATAGAAGTTCCTTATTAGCTATGCTTGATTAGCATTGATAGCACATCTATATATGTATGTGTATCTGTATACCATACATACATATATCATATTGCTGGCATTGGTGTCAGCTAAAATTCTGCCATAAAAATTATGAAAAAATTCAATTAAAAATAATAAAAATTTATGAAATGTATAAAAAATTATATTTTCACATATTTATTAATAATATAATATAATATATATATATATATATATATATATATATATATATATATATATATATATATATATATATATATATATATATGTATTATAATAATTTAATATTCGTCTAAGTTGAATACATATTTATAAATATTAAATTATTATAAAATATATTATCATATTTTAAAATTTAAATAAAAAACAAAATTTTAGAAAAAACATATTGAAATAATTTTTAATAATTTAATTTTCGTCTAGCTGAACAAATATGTATGTATTAATGAATATTAAATGATTCTAAGTTATATTAAAATATATTGTTTCTTATATTTTATAAAAATGGAAAATTTATTTATTATATTTTATTTATATTATATAATAAATAATTATAATATATTATTTAATTATGTGTTCATCTAGGTATATGTCTATATATGTATATATATGTACACTCAGCAATTACTGCTTGCATTATAGTCCTAACATAACATATCCAAATCAAATCAAGCCTATTTTTGCCTTTACTCGCTTACTGGCTCCTTAAGTTCTCCCATCTTGGTTCTTAACAGAGGTGTTTAGGCTATGTAAACGCTTTATGTTTTATTTATGGCTGGCACATTCCCAAATTAAAGAGCATTATTATTAACCTTTAACATTTTCACGCATGAAACTCATGAGAAGCAAAATCAACAAAATTATACAGAAAGTCGGCTGGAGAAGGGAATGCGGATCGGATAGCTAAGCTAAGCTGAGCTGAGCTAAGCAACTCTATCTTTTGTCTTTGCCTTCTTTATTTCTTTTTGGTATTTCGATGTTATTTATGGATGTCTATTTTTCAGGGAATGTGGCTGTACAGTGAGGCGTGACTAATCAGGCAACGAAACTTTTGCCGGCTGCTAATTGCCGTGAAGGCGCCGCAACATATAGACTTTATATGCATATACAGATATATATACATATATATGTTTATATATCGGCATATAGAATGTGTGAGTCATTAAGGCTTGCGGCAATGCAAATTGCTGCAACAAGTGCAGCAGGATTTTTAGCTCCCTTTCTCTCTCCTCAGCTTAATTATCATAGCGCACTCCGACTCCAGCTCTGTGTGTACAACCAATCAGCGTATGCAAGGCGCTAAATGAGCAGCGAGCGGAGCTGCCTGGCCAAGTGTCACCAGCCGCTTGGGGGCCGCGGAGCAGGCGGCTAAAGTGTTGCGCTAATTTTATATGCAAATTATGGCAAAAGCGCGGCTTGTATGCTAATTTGCAGCCGACTCGGACTGGGAATCAGGCTCAGGCTCAGGTTCAGGCTCAGACACCAAGCTCGAGCGGCTGCTGCTGCCTGTCTCTGCTGCACTTAACACTCTTTTTAATGATGTATAGTCCGCATGCATGTGCCAAATATTTGGAGAATGCCGCTGCAGTTCGTCATCGACTCTGTTTGGCTTTTATCTGGCGCAAAAGTGTGAAATTTTGACGCAACGTCAAAGCAATTTTTCGGCTCAGTTTGCTCAGATAGGCGGCTGGCAGCGCTCAACCTGGTTGCACCTTTCACCAGCCAAGTCGCTGAGCTGGGTCCAAGTTGCAATCTCTTAATGATTTCTGAATACATCATGCTGGGCTTGCAGCAGGGATGGTCTTATATATATATATATATATATATATATATATATATATATATATATATATATATATATATATATATATATATATATATATATATATATATATATATATATACCCATTTAAAATGGGTAATCAGAGTATAATGGTTTTGTTGCAGCCCAAATGTATGTAACAGGCAGAAGGAGGCGTGGCAGACCCCATAAAGTATATATATTCTTGATCAGGACGACAAGACGAGTCGATTGAAGCCTGTCCGTTTGTCTGTCCGTCCGTCTGTCTGTCCGTCAGGCCGTATATTTGAACGCGTGGATCTCAGAACCTATAACAGCTAGAGAATCAGAATTTTTTTTCATAGATATATAAAATATATATAGCGCAGGTCGAGTTTATTTTAGAAATTCGATAACTCTTCTCGTTTTTTTTATTGATTAAAAACGAAAATCGTTTATCCGCTTTAAAATTATTTCTTCTACATTTTTATAGTTAGAGACTCCAAATCTTGTATTTAGTTTATTGGAACCTTTATACAGCTTTGATTTTTGTTAAATTTTTGCCACGCCCCTTTCGCCCAAATTTTCAAAACTCTTATTTCAAATACTAGAGACTTGTGCTTTTGCACATATGAATGATATACCTTCAACTAGAGTTTCCTTACTTGAACAGGTAGCGCTCTTATTTCCCACTCAATGATCGACTGTAAGAATCGACTCATGACCTCGACCGAGCTGAACTCGAAAGAGTTGAGCACAACTTTTGGCGGGAATTTTGCCCTATATAAGGGCAAGCCGTCTGCCCAGTTCTTCAGTTGGTTTCCTGACCCCCTGATGGTCAATCGTGCTGTGCAGTGTAGTGTAGTGTAGGGTAGTGTCTTCTCCTCGTCCTCCTCCTGCTCCTGCTCCTCTTCTTCTGGATTTGGTAAGTATTTAGTTAATAATTTTAGTATTAAGTATATTAAAAATTGTATATTAAAATTGTATTAGTTATAACTGTTTTTTTTAAAGCAAATGTTTTATTAATAATTCTTTTTTTTTTTTTGTACGGTTCTCTCCTGCTGCCCTCTCTTTCGCTGCTGGACTCTCTCCTGCTACTGGACTGTCTATCTGAATTGGATTCTCTATCTGCCCGCCTCTCTACTGCTGCCTACTCTCTGTCAATCTACTGTTAACCGACTCGCTACTGCTGCCCGCCTCTCTACTGCTGCCCGACTCTCAAACATTCTACCGTTAACCGCCTCTCAAATACTCTACCGTTGCCCGCCTCTCTATCTGCCCGCCTCTCTACTGCTGCCTACTCTCTGTCAATCTACTGTTAACCGACTTTTTACTGCTGCCCGACTCTCAAACATTCTACCGTTAACCGACTCTCAAACACTCTACCGTTGCCCGCCTCTCTACTGCTGCCCGCCTCTCAAATACTCTACCGTTGCCCGCCTCTCTATCTGCCCGCCTCTCTACTGCTGCCCGACTTTCAAACACTTTACCGTTAACCGACTCTTTACCGCTGCCCGACTCTCTATAATTGCCAGAGTAATATAGTAGTTATTTTAAGTAAAATTGTATTAGTTATTAATGTTTCTTTTTATGAGAAAGTCTTAATAATAATTTTATTATACAAAGAACCCATTAATAACGGGGAAATCGCCTGAATGTTCTTTGGTTGCAATATGTATGTAAAATACGCTTTGTTTTGGAATATTAACTTTTCGATAGGTTCAGGGGATCTTCTAGTCGGGCACACTCGACTAGAGCCTTCTTACTTGGGCTTTTGACACATGTGGCAATCCGTTGCGGTGTCTTAATTAGAAGTGCCACGTGCAGCAACAGCAACAGGATTTTTATTCATTTCATTTCATTTTAGTTATTAATTTTGATGACAACAATAATTTGATATATACATTTATTTTTATACCCTGAACCCATTAAAAATGGGTAATCAGGGTATAATGGTTTTGTTGCAGCTCAAATGTATGTAACAGGCAGAAGGAGGCGTGGCAGACCCCATAAAGTATATATATTCTTGATCAGGACGACAAGCCGAGTCGATTGAGCCCTTTTAATTTTTTAATTTAATTTAAAATTATATATAAACTTTGAAGTGCATTTAAAGTCGCCGATAGGCGGGGTTCAGGGTATTTCCTAGTCGGGCACCGCCGACTAGAGTTTCCTTACTTGTTTTATATATACATTTTTTCATTCTTTATTCTGTCATTAAACTTTCACGACATTTTTGGGCCATGTTGATTTTTGGTAAATAAATATTTTTAATTGGCAAAGCCGTGCTTAAAATATATCTTATAATTAACACGCTGTCCGAATGAAACTCTCCGCCAAGTGGGTCAATTGAAAAGTCGAGCTGTGGATAAAAAAATAAATAAATGAAAAATAAAAAATAACATTTTTGCAATAAAAAAAAACTCATTTTTAATAAAGCCAAAATATGTATCTTTTTTCGCGTCAGCTTGGCATCAGCAGATAGTTAAAATACAAATGAGTGTTAAAATTGGATGTGATAGACTGTGAGGTACCCTAACTTGGTATACAATTCTTTTTATTGAAACCCAATTTGTTGATTTTTAAAAATTCATTATTCTGTATTTAAAATTAAATTTAGTAATAAAAAAAAATAATAAAAAAAATATAAATAATAAATATGTATTCAAGTTTAAATATAGTAGTATATACAAAATATTTTTTTTTTTGTATTTGTTCCTTAATTTACCACTTAAAAAATAAAGAATTTTTATTTATTTTTATATAGTGATATTTATTAAACTCGATCTTACTAAAAACTCTCTTAAACTGTCATAATTTGAAATAGGCAAACCTTAAGTATCATATAAACTAATATACCCAATCTTAACCCATTTTCCATGGAAAAAGTAGCAAAAATGTCTAAAAATTTGTAGTTTATGTTTGGTCTATAGCAAACGCCAAACGCAAATCAAGTGTTACTAAATTGTGAATAATGACTCCATTGAGCCAAAAAGAGTGCCACACACACACACACACAGAGAGAGAGAGAGAGAGAGAGAGAGAGAGAGAAACTCGAGTGTAGCTGCCCAATTTCGTGTTACAAAAGGCCAATACAAACTCTAACGAATCTAATCAAAAGATAAACTCACGCGCAACGACGAGGAAACCCTCCTAACGAGTATTTTAAAGTTTCAATCAAAAATTCGTTACACTTTGCATGCGCTGCGGGGCAGTTGGAGGGGTGCCAAGTGAGCTGTTGTGTGGATGGCAGCTCGTGCAGCTAATAAGCCGTGGCTTACATAAATGCGGCAACAATCATCATTTTGGCCATCGGCCGCAAACACGAAATTATGATTTTTATTGAGGAATTCGCACAGCGGGCGGTGTAATTAATCAGCGGCACGGAACGTGGCGGCATGAAACGGCGAACGGGGAATGGGGAATGGGGAACGGAACGAAAGGGAACAGAGTGCCCGATCAGCGGCCAACTGCAACTGAAGGTGACTGCAGCCGCGACCTCTGGGCCTCTCGAGTATTTGGGGTCAATGCGTTGCGTATGAGTAATTTTTAGCGGGATTCACGCTAAACTCCAGCTGTGATAGTGAGTTTAACGGTAGTTTGCCTAACAACAATTGTGGACGATCAACGCAGTTTGATACAAATTGTTGCTATTGTTTAGGTGTTGGCCCACACACACGCACATATATATATATATATATATATATATATATATATATATATATATATATATATATATATCCACACACATGCAGATCGGCAGCGATATTTTCAATCAAGGTGTCCAGTGCCGCTTGTTAGCCTGGCCAAAAGCCACTTAAGCCGTACCTAAATTACGCCAAAATCGATTGCAATTGCGTTGATTATCGCCGTTGCAGCAGCCATTGCCAAATTTATCGGCCGCAAATGCATTTCACGCGATATTTATGTAGTTTGGCCCAATACATATATATATACATATTGGTAGCAACAGTACCGATGCTTTGGCCACCGGTTTTAAGAGGCCGCCGCTTTTACGGCCGCTGCGCTTATCGCGGCAATTACAACGAGAGATTTATATGAAAACCGCGACGCAGTCGCTGCAGTCGCTCCACCCTCTGCGTGCCACAAGCCCCCAATTGGAGTTTGGGGCCAGCACCCGCACGAGGCGCACAGTTCAAACGCCGCCAGCCGGCAGCCAAAAACGCTCCAGCTAATCGACAACTGTTTTTTTTTCTGCTTTTGTTTTTGTTTTCGGGCCACAAATGTCGAATTAAATGGATTTTTATTGAAATCAAGTTGCGGCCCAATTGGCAACCAGCTGAAAATGTGGACAAGCCGATTCCAGGCGATAGAATCTAATTGGCTGAGATTGGCTGAGAAACGAACGAAATGATTTTTAAATGTAACTGCCAGAAATTAAAATGCTTCCTCTTAAGCCTTTTGCCATTCACCAAATTAACTTAATTTTTTAATTGCCCAAGTGGCGTCAGCTGTTATTCACCACACTTGCTGTCTATATAACTAACTAGAAACTTCCATCAGTATCAACAATGCAACTCTTCTTCTTCTACAAATAGCCATTCACACAGAAGCTCTCGCGCACTAATTATTGTTTAACAAACTATCTCAATTTTATAATTGTCAAAATGTTGTCAGCTTTTATTCACCACACTTGCTTTAGTTTCTTCTTCTTTACCCACTAGCAATTCATATCAAAATAGCCCCAAAGGAAATTCCCTTATTGACAAACTTTTTATTCTTCTTCTTCAAGTAGTCATTCACACAGAAGCACCCGTCTATCGATTATTCTTATTGAACATTCCACAAGCTGTTGCTCAGATTACAAAGGAAATAGCCATCGGGCCAATGTGATGCACTTTTGTCATCCAATATTATTCACGGCCTGGTGCGTTACTAATTGGCAGCCGATCTTTATCTAATCGCGCCATGAATTACAATTCCAACTAATTACAGTACCTTTTGTGAGCTGGGCTGGCAGCGGGCGCATACCCAGCGCCAAGTGGATGTGGGCTGACTGCAGGCCAAGGAGCGTACTCAATGATTTATTCGTTTGTAATTTCCATTCGAGCCCACGATCTGAGCGCCAATGAGCCAAGCTGATCCACCATCCCTGTCTGTCCGCGTGTTTGTGCTCCAGTAAAACATGCGACAGCGAACGCAAACATGGACACTGATCGCACAGCAGCGGCCAAAGCAAGTAAAGGCCGGCAGCGATTTCCACAGCCAACTGTCTAAACTGGGCCTAAAAATGATGGCCTAGACGCGCGCACACCCATCTGTGTGTGTGTGTGTGACATTGGAGCAGCGTCGACTAATGAAGATGCGCGATGCATCATGTGCGCCTGCCTAACAACTGCTGCGTCCTCAGCAACCCACCGTCTAGGTGCCTAGCTGGTGCTGCCAAAAGCCCAGAAGCAATTTTCGTAATCAGAGAAATTCATAAAAATTAAAAGAGTCATTTGCATGTTGTTGCAGGGAGACGATGGACGATGGACGATGGACTCGGGCTCGGGCTCGGGCTCGGCTCTCTGGTCACCAAGTATGTGGCAAGTTGTGGCAAGTAATGCAAGAAGGATTTGTTGTCGTCCACGGACTGGTTTTTGGGCGGCCGGGAGGCAGCTCTCGGCATTTGGGTGTAAAATAAAGGAATGACTAATTTTTCAACGTTTCGACGAATGATAAATGTGGCATGTGGCGAGCCCGAGAGCAATCATGTTGCACTGTCACTTGGGCACAGTTGCAGTCGCAGTCGCAGTCACAGTCTCGCCCGTCTGCTAAGCTCTCTGCTGCTGCAGTTGCTGCATGTTGCATGCTGGAATTGTTGCAACGTCATAATTATCCATCCACGTCCTCGTCCGTGGCCCTGAGAATGAGTAACGACTGTGCCGGTAAATGGACAACGCCAGCCACAGCCACAGCCATAGCCACAGCCAAAGCCTCTGCCACAACCCCAGCCACAACTCAACTCCTGTTGCCAGCCATTCATCCTACATACGCAGTTTATTTCATACTATATCTGAAGTTCTTTCTTGTGTCCAGCAGCTCCCTTCGCATAGCGAGCGCCATTTGGAATTTAGTCAAACTCATCGCAGGCACTGCAGAAATTTGCATTTCACCAAAGTGACGAACGCCCAATCCCCACACATCTTAAGCCATTAAGCAGGTCCATAACAGAAGCCACTGTGAAAGAGATTTCAAGCCAAAAATAATACTTGAATCTGTTGCCTGCTGCACGGATTGTGAGAGTTTTCTCTCTCACACACACACACAGGAGCCAGAGCGCCGGCACAGCTAAGCGTAAGCAAAAGAGCTTGGAAAGCTCACTAATACTTGGACAAATGTTGGCTTACGAATACATTTCCATTTCCATTTCCATTTCTATTCAAGGTGGTCTAGCAAAGACATTTCTCATTTCGGCTGGCCCTCAACCTCAACGGAAGATGCCCTAAAGGAGTCATTTTATAGTCATCACTGGACCAGGACCACGACCAAACTGGACTGGCCTGGTCTGGCCTGATGTTGATGATGTTTGCTTGACTGTTGTTAAACTAGTTTGGTTTTTTCTTGCCGGCCAGTGCAAGAGCATTTAATGAAGTCATTAAAAGCGGCGCGTGTGGCGCGATCTCAAATTACTTCGCATAACCGAAAATTACATACAAATGAAGGGAGCTGGCTCTAGTTGGTTGCTTGCATGCGACTAGGACGCGCCCAGTAGAGCTTAAAATAAACGCGGGAATCGCAATGGAAACAAGCGTTTACCTTGCTGCCATCAGGGCCAGCTAATGGAGCTGCAGCTTGGCTTTTCTCGCGACCTGCTCGCCGAGCGACTGAGCGACTGTCAAACCGGTAGAGAACGAACAACAACAGCAACGACAACGACAACGACAACAACAAGTACGTACAACCTTCAGAGCTGACTGTATCCGCGAACTAATGGACTGTGCAAAAATGAGTGACGCAGCATCAGATGTGGAGGAGCCAGAGACGCTGGCAAAATCGCATCGGTGAATCCTGCGGCGAGAGCAGCAGCTGGACAAACCAATGCGACGACAACGACAACAACAACAACGTAGACAACAGCCAAGTCCAAGTCTTTATATGCAATGGCCATATTTAGATAAGGTAACGACAAAATTTTTACAATTTTTACAATGCTGAACCGACTGACAAATGCACACACGCATCACAGCAGCGGAAGGAGCACTGGGAGGAGAGAGAGACTGGAGTCTCGAAGCTGTTGCCTTAATAAAAATGATGTAGAACGCACTGGGAAATGGAATGAAGTGAGGAGCGAGCACTCAGACAGCACACGATGAGAGTTAAATTCGTGTTGAAATAAATTAATTGCGCTAACTTGCAACTCATGCGGCACACAGGACGACGGCTGCAGCACAGCTCAGCTCAGCTCAGCCCTGCGTCCTGCAACTGTTGCTCTTCCCTCTGCCTGGCTGATAGGCCACGGCCTAGCGACACATGTAGCGACCATGTTGCATTCCCGGCTGCTGCAACAGCCGTTGAAATTGTCGTCGTTTGGAGCTTCACTCGCCTGCAGCATCGTGAGTGCCATCGATCAAAGTCTGCGTGCAGTTTGAGTAGTCGCAGGAGGCGTCTCAGACGCAGCCACGGAGATGCAGACGTGGGTAACTGGCTATGGGAGACTGAATCTGAATGGTGAGCGCGGTTTTTGTCTCGCCTCGAGTCAAATGTCCACAAATTAATTTTCTTTATTAAATTTCAGCATGAAAAATGACGCGAAAAACGCTTCCGCATGCGCAAAACTAAAATTCAACTCAGGTGTCGGCTACCTGGCGAAGACCAGCTCCTGCAACAGTCAACAACAGCTTGCGCACAGCTGAGTAAACTTTAATTTGGCTAAGACAATGTGCCGTTTTGAAAGATTCTAACCGGTAGCCAAAAGTATTTAATTGATGCCCGGAGTCAAGTGCTCATATGCCATGATTAATATGCTACGTGGAGTATGGAAATGAACTATGGATGGAATGGAGATCTATTTGATTATCTATACACATAAGCCAAGCTGGGCCAAGGGTTTAGCTAATATTATTAATAATATTACCTAATGCAATCCTTCTCTATGAGAGCTAATCAAACTGGAACCTAATTAAGAGGGCTTAGTAAATGCCCCCATTTCATAAAGAATAAGATCTCCAGCCACTAATGCCCTTCGAGAACAAACGAACGAACGAACGAACTTTAATGAGCCCCGAACGCAGTGATAGTTGGAAGCGAGACCGAGAGCTGAAGGGCTCAGGCCAGAAATATTCCAAGTCATTTCCACACACAACTTCAATTAGGCGGAGTTCAATTCAATTTGGTGCATGTAGGAGCAGACAAGCCAAAGGAAATAATAAGGCGTAACTAAATAGGCGCTTTAGTCTATAATCATGACACAATTTCCGCCAGCCAACATCGCTCGCTGCTCCGTTGAGTGTCTGTGCTCCGGGGGTTTGGTCAGGAAGTTCACATGACTTTTGCCTTCTGTGCGATGAGTTGGCGAAAATAAGACTTTGTATATATATATATATGCTGGGTATATCGGGCAAATAATTCAATTCACGAAGCTCGCGTCACAGTTGAGAGTTCAACATGAAGAGAGCTCCGCCAGCCGACGATGATGCATTGTAAATTGTATATTAACTGGAATTTCATATGCGATGCGCATTGTGCGGCAAATTGGAAGCATTTTCCGTGGTTTTTAGTTGTTATAAATAAATATGTTAATTCGTTGGCCTTTTCAGCAGGCAACTGGGGCAAGTGTCACTCATTCGCACACTCATTTGCCATGTGACAGGTGCACAAAGAGCTTGGCTCACCTCACCTCGCCTCACCTTGCCTCGCCTCACCCTCGCCGGCCTACACTGAAAGAAAGCGTGTGCAGTTGATGTGGCACTCTGGGCCTATAATTAAGATAGCTAAGTGGTGTAAATGCACATTGCTGGGGCGTGTGTATACACACACACACACACACACACACACACACACACACACACAGACAAAGACACAGCCAGTCATAGGCACAGTCATAGCCGGAGTCGGAGTCAGAGTCAGTGTCTGTAGGGTGTATGCGACGACTATCTGGAGGAAGTGTCGGGTTCCTGTCTATGCCGTGGAATGCACGAGGCATAATTTGTGAACAATTACGCTTTGTAATAGCATTTAATGACTTCATTTTCCGAAATGTGCAAAGCACCGACAGCAAGTAGCGCCGCCGCTTTCCATACCATTAACATTACCAATGCGATCTTATCACGAGCTGTGCATACAACAGATACCTGGCCATAGCCGCATGCCCAGGACTATAAGCGAACTATATAGATGAGTTTTAAAAATGCGAAAATGTGCGGGAATTTCACAGTCAATTTTGAGTTATAAACATACTATATATGACATAAAATATATTAGATAAAGCTGAAGCCTAATGCTAATGCAAATAATAATAATATAATAATCTTCTTGATAATGTTAATGCTAATGTTAATTAGCATTAGTGTTAGTAATGCTAATAGTCATAATAATATCAATGCTAATACTATTGATGATGCTAATATTAATACTAATGCTTATACTGATACTGAAATTAATGCTAACGCAAATACAAATGTCAATGATACTACTAATGCTAATAGTAATGATGATGCCAATGATATTATCAATGCTAATACTATTGATAATGCTGATATGAATAGTTATGTCAATGAAACTACTAATGCTAATACTAATGATGATGCCATTGCTAATGTATCAACACCAATGCTAAAGATAATTCTAATACAAATTACTGATTACTAATACCAATGATAGAACTAATATCTTCTAATACTAAATTGTGTATTAATAGTAATTCTAATATTAATACTAATCGTCAGCATAAGTAATAAATATATAGCCTAGTCTTAAATCTAATTACCATATTACCCATCTCAACTATTAACATGATATACCACATCTATTTATATATATGATATATTCAAATTGTTAAGATTTTTTATCTGAAACTTTTTACTATCGCCATATATTCGCTCTTTAGGCAGTCCATAAATCTCTTCGCACCTATTCGTAGCACTTGCTCTATGACTGCCTCTCGCTTATCTCCACTCGAGCATAAATCACAAACGTTTCCAGTTTCCATATATATCGTGTCCTGTCGCTTATCTGTTAACTTTGAACAAGTCTCAGCATCTGTCAAGTGCTTCAGGCGAGTTCCGAAAATAAAACCATTTGATGGGCTCATTTTGGGTGGAATTAATGTTCTATTGCCATAGGTAGAATCTGTCCGATATGCGTACGTCCTTGGCTAAGTGCAAAATAACTCGCAGCAAGAGAGCAACAACAATTTGTATGGCAAATTGCAAAAAGCTTTTAACATTATCAGAATGGTAATCTGATCCGATTATCATTGACTGGCCACATGAGGCACAGAGTAGAGCCAGCTAGAGACGAGCGTGCCAGCCAGCCAGCCAGCCAGTGAGCTAGCCAAGTGGCGAGCCAGTTTTAAACCCTAATCCATGGGCCGGCGATGTCATTAAAGCTATTTAAGAGCCAGACGACTGAGACAATTGGCCAAGCGCTTGTTGACGTTGCATTTGACTCCGATCCCAATGCATAATCGTAAACATCACTTTGCATAATACGAATGCTCCATCAATTCGCGTTTCGCTGCGGCTCGGCTCGGCTCGGCTCGGATCGGCTCCTCCACTCTGGCCGCCCTATCTAAAGTGATATTAATTAAAAGATCATTTATATCAGTGCTCATAAAATAGCAAAATGTTAACCGCCACACGAAAAACTGCCGCTGACATACGATGGCCTCATCAGTGCCACTCGGCATCAACATGAGAGGATGTGGATATGTGGCTGAGGATGTGGATGGGACAACTACCTTCTGCTTGGGGCGCACTGAAAAGAAGTTGTCGCTCAGCGCGTTGATATTTATTGATACTGACAATGAACTCTGCGTTGCGCTGGGGCAGCTGCTCCTCCCCATCCTCCTCCTGCTCGTCGGCTGAAGATGACAAGTTATGCAAATCGTGGAGACACCAAGATCAAAATAAACTGTACGCATGCAGCACGGGCGCACAGGTTCAGGTTGAGTGAGTGGGCAGTGGACATGGAGACAAGGTCATGGGCCCTGTCCGAAACGAGTGCAAAAGTGAAAGATTGATGGCGAAATTACTTGAAATGTTTGTACGAGGCAAACTTATAGATGAGGATGTGGCAGCCACAGCTGCCCGGCTGCCCGGCTGCACGGCTGCACGGCTCATCCATGACGCTGCAAAGCGCAAACGTAAACAAGGCAGCGACTTAGACAAATGTCGCGACGTCTCCGGCCAGCTCGGCTGATCAATCTGCAACGCCTACCCGAAATGCTAAAGCGAAGACGCGAAACCTGTCTGTGGCTCAGTTTTAAGTCATGGACCACTTGGGCCTCTTGCCTACTTTGTAGCTTTGAAGCACCACTGTCCAGGGCTTTGGCTATGGCTATGGCTATGGCTATGTGGCCATCAACTTGTCGCTGTGCCGGCCTCGACGACTGGGTTGGGCCTGCCTTCAATCAGTCGAACGCAATTCGAGTTGACAACATGTCGCAAATGCGTGCGGCGGGGCGAGCCAAGATACAAAGGGGCAGTTCCTCTGCCTCTGCCTCTGCCTCTGCCTCTTTACCTTCTGCTGGCTATGTTACAACATGGTGCACTCTTATGATTATATAGATTATATTGCCTTGCCTTGCCTTGCCTCGACTCGCGTCGTCGTCCTTCACCGCGCTCACTCAGCCGCATGTAATCCGCATGGCTTGCAGTCGGGCCAACTTGTTGTTGGACGGGCGTGATTGAAAGATTGAGTGCCAGGCACAATTAAAGTTCTGTATGATGTATGTACACATAGCAATTGTCGCAATCCCAATTTGGCTTGGGGTTTGTCAAAGCAAATGCCTTGGAACAGGTGCCTCGAGTGCTTGAACAGCATTTAGGATCGGCTAATGGCCAAGGTGCGATATGGACTGACACATTGAGTTAACTATGAAATTGATTAGTTGCTCGATTAGATTGTGATTAATGATTATGAGAATTGCACAGAAGGGTGCTGTTTAGCAACTGTTAACTGCTTGCAGACCAGAATGGAAGCTGGGCATTTATGTGTGGGATGTATGAGTATGAGAATCGCATAGAAGGCATTTGTATATATGCGGATAGAAGCTTGATCAGTTGTGGGCAGGAAAGGGTTTACATATATATATATATATATGCATATATGCATGTACATGCAGGCATGTCTTCCTAACTATTGGTATATTACGATCATGCATACATGTACATGTATGCATACATGTTTACATAGTTGCGTGCATGCATACATGTAAACATGCATACACACATGTACATGTCTATATGTACAAAAAAACATTCTAACATGCATACATGCAAACACACAAATATGCCTACACGGGCATAATTACACACTCATGCATACATGCATACAAATATGTACAGAAGCATATGCACACATGCATACACGCATGCATACATATACACTCATACACGCATGCATGCATACATGCATACACGCATGTATATATACATAAATACAGACACACACCTTTCACACTTGCATATTCGCACACACATGCACACATGCACGCATGCACACATGCTAAATGGCATGCATGCAACTAGTTTCCTCTGCCCATCGATCAGTCAGCCAGTGAAAGAGCGAGTCGCCTTTAAATATATAAATAAATATTTATATATAGATGCTTAACTCGCAGATAAAGTTAAGTATTTCTCCAGCGGCGTTTACATTTCCTCACATGCGAGTTTGTGTTTGGCAGAAACAAATCATAAAATACATGCACTGTCGCTTGGCCGCTATCAAACGCTTTTCAATGGCCTTCAGCGCACACCTGTCCGCACGGTAATCGCTGCGGATACCAAGGCTCAAGGGGGGCGACGCTGCAACGAGTTGTACATGGCGGAAATGCGTTAAGATACGACTCTATGTGCATGTGTGCATGTGTGCATGCGTGTATCTGCGTCTGTCTGTGAGTGTGTAGCATAACAGATACATTAGGTGGCATAAAAGACCGGCTTATTGACATGATAATAAAATGCTCAACAATCAAAATAATGCAATTCTTGCAGCGAAAGAAGGGAAAATGCATAATAAAAGTAAGGTGAGCTGCGAAAATTTGCAGTAATTTGAGATTACGTTTGGCATTACGAGTATTATGAACGCCTGCCACATGCCGCATACCGCATGCCAAAAGATGATGCCGCAGACAGCAGCAGCAGCAGCAGCAGCAGCAGACAAAGGCCGCAGCTGTTAATGAATGGCAATGGCTTTTGTTGGTAATGGAGTGTTGGGCCATAATGCCACAGCTACGGCTACAGCCATGGCCAGGGCTAGAGTCACGGTTATGGTCAACAACAAAAGGCTAAGGCGACGCTGACGACGCGTCGTTGACACAGCGCAGATAAGCGCGATAAGCACAAGTCCAAGCTGTCGAATTTAACGCCTCCTTGGCCAAAACAGCCAGACCAGATGCCAATTTGGGAGGAGTTGGGCCAAGGGGCGGAGGAGCCAGCAGCCAAACAGCAATTAGCCATGACTAACGTTCTGGGCAATTCAATGCCTAATGCCGCATTATTAAGCGTCATAATATAATAAAAGCTGCGAGTGAAAGGCGGCTGTAAATATATATATGTAGTTATATACACATGTAAATATATACAGCTATATATATTTATATGGCCAATGAGGAACAAAATTAAAAAATAAAAACTCCTTTAGAAAGTTGCCATAAAAAAAGTTTTATTCTTGGGAGTAAATTTAAAGAGTTAAAAAAAGGTCAAAATATTATATAATGCAAAACAAATATTATATAAATAAAAATTATATAATATAATATATAAATATATAATAAAAAGAGTGAAACAATTTTGTAAAAAAGGACAAAATTAAAATATTAAACATAAACATTAAATACATATATAAATATATATTATATAATTTAAAAAGTTATTTAAATGTATGTATTATATAATATAATTATATTATAAATAAAAAATAAATATAAAAAAGTTATGATCATAGTATAGAGAGTACTCCTATTCCTATTTAATTAATATAATATTTATTGAATATTCATATTCTGTATAACAAATATAAATAAAATATATATTTAATAATAAAAACAAAATTATAGCACAGAGAGTCTATATATTATTACAAGAAAAATATTATTATTTGATTTTGAAATCCTTTTTATATTATTACAAGAAAAATATTATTATTTGATTTTTAAATCCTTTTATATCTGATGCACAAATTTTACTTTATACAACTCTCCTCTAAGGATCAAATTAAATCCTACAAATTTCTACATCTAAACATTTTCAACTACTAGCTCAGTTTGCAACATGATTAGACTTGATGCCCTAAGAGCTGGTCTTAAGATCTTATCCTGCAATTTTCACACATTCCCTGCGAGTGGCCAAAAGCGCAAAGGGCTTAAAGCAAAGCTAATGTTGTCTGCTTGTGGGCAAATATTTGTCTTTGATTTAAGCCGTAGTTGGAGTTGAACGGCTTGGACCAATGGCCAGTGGCCATTGTCTTGGCTGTGGGCAGAGGGGAGGGGGCAGTCAAGCCATGCCAAAATGACATGCAAGACAGAAATCATGATTTGTTGGCCAAGACTCGGTGCCCAGAACTCGGAGCTCGGAGTTACAGAGTTTTGGACTCTCGGAGCTCGAGTCTCGTTTACAGCTGCGCCTTCAGCGTCAACAATGAAATTGTCAAGTGTTGACAAATAAATTTGAGGATTCGAGAAGATTTACTTATGCTAATGAAAGACACTTGTCACACAAATATCCCCAAAGACACACACACACATACATATATCTACTATCTCTCTCACACACACACACAGGCTAGCGGCATCTTCTTTAAGTTTGTCGACAACGTTGGCTTGCATAAATACAGAGCTGGAGCTGGAGCTGGAGCTGGAGTTGGAGTTGGAGTTGGAGCTGTGAGTCGGAGCTGCGAAATAGCAAAAGTACCGTAACAAATTGCCAAGTTAAAGAATTTGACGAGAGATGCAAAATGAGCGAGAAAGAGTTGTTCGTGGAATGGGCATGAAAGTGGTAAATGAAACTGTGTATGGAGATGGAAATGGAAATGGGAATAGAAATGGGAATGGGAATGGGAATGGGTGTTGGGACAGTCATAGAACATGCGCTGCGAATGTTCGCATAAATATTTATGAGTGCTCAAGGATTTCGTTCTTTTCAAGTCTTAGAATTTAGACTTGCTGCACAGTGAACTTTAGGTGTATACCTATATTTATTAGCAGGCAGGTACTCTGGCTAATTAAAGTCCAAAATTCACACGATCATCAAATTGACGCCTTTATATTGAGCTGGAAATCCTTTGGCCAGGTAACAACATTGTCTGCGTGTTATAAAAGCAGCTCCAACATTGTAATGAACTCAAAATATCTTTGGCTGCATCGAGCTGTGAATTCAGCTAGATAAAACAATAAATCTCTAAACTATAACCGCTAAATTGCACTCACTCACACTCACACTCAGTCTGCATCTCGCTCGCACGTTCGCTCTTTGAGTGTTGGCAGCATAATTGAGTAATTAAGCGCAATGCGCTCGCAACATAACGAAACCTGTTTGCACTCAGCGCCTAAACAGGTTTGTGAGCGGAACGACACGAATTGAAACGAACAGACGAAAACTAACCAGACTGGTTGGCTGGCTGGTCGTTTGTTGGTTCGATTGCAACTCGGTTGCAGTCGAGCCGTGAGTGACAACGCGCTCAACTGAGTGCAGCGCAAGCCAACCGAGCGCTTGAGTGAAACGACGCGCTGCGTTTCGAGTCAGTTGATTTTAGGCGCTCGTACGACAAAATTCGGCGCGGCCGCTCGTTTTGTTCTTTCGCCTTTCGTTCGTCTTTCGCACATGACGACAAAATTCGCAAATTCCAAAATAAACAACAAATTGATCGAGAATATTTAGGAAAATAATAAAAATAATAATAGTAAATAAATTATTATTAATCTTATGTTTTGTGTGTTGTGCCCAGAAGTGCCTCTTGCGCCCGCTGCCCAAGCCTCAGTAACAAATTGCATTTACAGTTAAAATAGATTTAGAATTTGATAAAGTGCCAAAGTTTTTGTTGCTGCAACAGCAATTTGTTGCAGCCACAATTCAACAGTGCAAATTGATAACAAAGTGCAAACAAAATTTTAATAATAATATCAAATTTACATCAAATATAACAAAAGTTGCACATTTCTTGTGCTGCTCGTTGGACGCGACGCCTGCGCAGCTGCAAACTCTAATTGGATATTGTGCAAAGCGGAAACGGAAGCGTCTGCACGCCATTTGCTGAAGGCAGGTAAATATAAGAGTGCTGTTAGTTGTCCTATGCAGCAGGCTCATTAGATCTGAAATATAAGAGTTTGGACACAACAGTCTAATTTGACATGTCTTATACGCAAGTAAAATATAAGAGTGGATTCGGCTGTCTTATACGCCAGTTTTATTAGATTTATTTGATATATTAATCTGATTAGCTGCAAGTGGCATTGTTTTGCTTTTGTTTTGATTTGATTTTGCTGTTTTGTTTTGGCTGGTCTTCGCTTATCTAGCCATGTATCTGCCTCTAGCTGTTAGCCTGCTTTTATAATATCCATGATTAAATTTGACAGTTGACAACTTTTCTCTGTCTGCCAAGTGTCTCTCTGTGTGTGTTTGCGTTAATGTTTATGTTTGTTTGCATTTTGTATAAATTGACAATTCAACTGGCATTTAACAAGCAACATAAACAAGCACACACACACACACACGCACACATACACAAGTACATAACTGATTGGCATTGGAACTGTGTGCGTTGGCTTTACAAGCTACTTAATGTTGGCTTAAATATAAACATTATATATTCATGTACCTCAACTGGAGCAACAACTATTTTAAAATGACAAAGCATTTAGCCCACTTGGCAAGGGCGTGGCCTTTCTCTGTGTTTTGGCAGTGCAACACTTTGACTTTCTATGGCTTTTCAGGTGAGCCAAAGTTTTGCAGCGTCAGCTGCTTTGCTTTTTTTTTGGGTCTATGTTGAGAAAGTAAGTTTAGAAAAAGTAATTTAATAGAGCTGAATATGTATTGATATGATATAGTTATATGACGTATGTGATTATATATATAATATATGATATGATATGATATAATATAAGATAATTGTTTACTTTATTTTTAGTTTTTAATACAAATAATAATAAGTGAACATTCTTATAAATAATTATCTTTTTTTATCAATAGAAATTATTAAAAAAAACTTACAATAGACGTGGAAGATCATGTGGCAAATACAAACTTCGATTAATTTCTATAAAAATTCTCAACAATAGATATAATAGTGTATATAGTTAAGTATTACTTTGTAGATAAATTCTCTTTTAGACTCTACCTTCGGACAACTTAACAATGAAAATCCGGCTTCGAATACCTGGCGATCTTTTGTTGTTGTAGTCTTAGGCAAAGGTTTTAGTTGCTAGACTTGTTTGATAATAATAGCTTGATAGACATTACAAAATAATATACTATATATATAATGAGAAAAAATCTATTTATAACTGAAAAATATTTAATATATATTTTTTATGATTTTATATATATATATATAATTATACTAATATTAATATATTTAAAAAAAAATGTTAAACAAAATAAAAGTCAATGAAATCCAATTAATTTTGCTAATATTAATTAATTAAAAATAAATTTTAAAATCGATTAATTTAACTAATATTAATAAATAAAAATTTTTAAAATGAAAACCAAATAATTATTTATTAATAATATAATATATAATCTATTATTAATATATTTAGTTCTTATTTAAGCATGAGTTTTTTCAATACTAACCTTGCCCCACATATAAATAATTTAATTTTAACATAATATTTTATTTTACAAATATTTTTTAATAAAAGACAAAATTTAAAAAATAATTTAAAGAAAGTAAATTCAAAATAAAATACTATTGCTATAAATACTTCTATAAATATTATAAATTTTAATATAATTAACTTTTTAATTATAATATCATTAAATACTCATGTATTAAACATTTACTAAGCCCAATTTAAATTCCAATTGAATTTCAAAAGACTTTGAACCTTGCAAATTAGAATCATTCAACAGTTGCCATCGCTGCCAGCCCTAATATTGCAGCTCATTTACAGTTGAGTTTATTCCAATTAGAACTTGTAGCGCGCTCTGTGTCTCCCACCCTGTCGCACTCGTCTAATTGAAGTTGATTAAATTAGCAGAATATTATTATATTTAGTAAAAGTCTTGGCGCAGCTGCGCGCTGCTGTTACACGTTTAAGCCAATGATGGGAACGGCATGAACTTGGCCATATCACACATATCACAATTAGATTAGCTTTTTGGCCTTGTTACAATAAGAGCCACAGATAGTGTAATGCGGCCATGGACACGTGCCAATTAGCCCTAAGTCAAATGTTGCACCAGAAAGCTTAACCAAAGTTTAACCACTCAAGAATCAAGTTTTAGCCAACTGCAAGCCAAAAGTTTCAATTAACTGCGAGACAAGAGCTTAGCTCTTAATAGATATATATATGTATATGTGCATTTAAATGAGCCAGCTCAGCAGCAAATAGTTAACAAATGCCAATAGAAATCTTTAATTAAAAGCTTGACAATAGTTAGCAGACGGAGCGAGCTATGGCTGTGGCTGTGGCAGTCTCTGTGGCAGCAACAGTCGCTGTGTGTGTTGCTGCAACCACTAAGCAACCCCAATGAGCCAGACATCAAGATCTACGGCTAAACAAAAGGTGTCTGGCTGTGTGTGATTGTCTCTCTCTCTCTCTCTCTGTCTCCAGCCTGAAGTGCCTAACAAGGCGACAACGATACTCGGCTGGTTATCAATGCGCCTCCCAAGCCCCAGGAGCAGCCCTCCCCCAGCTCAGCTCATTTCATTCATGAATGTTTTGTTCAAGCGTTCACATGCTACACAGGCCGAGGGGAATACCCCTAATGCAGAAAAAACCGTTTCAAAAAGTAGGGGTGTCTCAAGTTCAAGTGCAGCTTGCCAGGGCTTCCTAGCGTCTAGACGTGGCTGACAAACAGACAACAAACTGCTCCGAGTTCAAGATATTGCAAAGCAGATTTGAATAAACATTAGACGGCTAGAGAGCATCAGAGTGGGAGAGAGAGAGAGAGAGAGAGAGGGTGCCATAGAGCGAGATGGCTAGAGTGAGAATTATAATGGCGCTGTAGTCATAAATTAGCCAGAGCTGGAGACACCAAAGCCGCAGAAGAAAGAAGCCGAATCAAAAGGCAATTCTCTATGCAGACATATATATATAGATATAGATATATATATATATATATATATATATATGTATATGGCAATATATAGTTCTGTATCAGCTCATCGACAGAGACATCAACGGCTTCGTTTATAAAGCGAGCTAATTTGAATTAAACGAGTCAAACAGCAGCCGCAGCCGCAGCCGCAGTTGCCCCTCTCTCTAAGGCCCCCCTCTCAGCGACCCTCTCTAAGCTGCGGCCGCAACAGAGACCCATCTTTGATTGGCCTCTGTGGCGTACGTGTTGCAAATAACATTTTGAAAATCTACAAATTTGTCAGACGGAAGTCGCAAGCAGCTAAGCAAATAAAGAACAGAAAAAGTCATAGACACGGCCCAAAGTTCGTGCACAGCTTGCAAAGGGCGATTGCCAGACTTGTTGTGTGTGTGTGTGTGTTTTTTTTTAACCATTCGGTTTAGTTGGGCTCTTTAAGAACTTATTTCTTATCTAGTTAGTTGCTGCAACTACTGACCTTGTGCTGATGTCTGTTGTTTTGTGGCTTGATGTAATTTTTTCGAAATAAAAGCGACTAAGGCACGTCGAAAGTCTGTTTAGAAAGCGAAGGCAAGAGTTAGAAAGAGAGAGAGAGAGAGATACTCAGATTATAGAAAATAAATATAGTATAGTTTCTAGAAATATAACTAACTTCAAGAAGAACTTAAAAGATCTATCATATAGTTCTCAAAAGATCTAAAGGTATATATAATTATAATCATATCAGGTGTATATAATATATATGTTGAGTTCTATATATTGGGCTCTTTTGGAAATAACCCGCTGAGAATTGTGTATATGATACATCTATGGAGATCTACATATATGATAGATCTTGTGAGATTTATATGATAGATCTGTTGCCAGTTGAAGTTTGACATCTTCATGTTTTCTCATAAATTTTTTTTTTTAATTATTTATTTTTTTTTAAAAGTAAGTTTATCTTATATTATATATAATTAATATTATAATTAATTAAATATTTAAGCCCTTCAATAAATAATTATATATATTATTTACGATCTCACAGAAATCGTCTCATAAATGTTAGAAGTTGCGTGACAAAATGTTCATAATCACAGCAAAGGAAAATTTTCATTTTTTCTGTTGCCAAAAGAAAAGTTTTTGGTAGTTAGTTTGGCTTAGTTAGAGGAGAGCACGTTTTAGTTGGTGGCTAAACTAAATAAAAACACAATTTGGCGCTGCTTTGTGCTGTCGTCGTCTGTGTTTCCCACAGTCCAATCAGAAACTATGCAAATTGTTTGCTTTTTATCTAATCTAAAACGGGCAACGCTGCGACATATGAGTGTTGGCTATAAAAAAGTTTATATATATATATTATATGATATGATATTTAGTTATGGCTCAAAGCAAAAGGCAGCAGAGCATGGCCGAGAGCGAGAGCGAATGAGGGGGAGATCGAGGCTTTGTTGATGAGCTCTAATTTTGAAATTATACCAAATTATTGCCGGCTTTAAGAAACGAAAGAACGAACTGAAGAAAGAACTTAGCAGCTAGCCAATTGGAGTCCAACTGGAAACCAACTGGAGCCCAAGTTGGAGTTGGCTTTGGCTTGGGTTTCTTCGGTTACAGTTTGCGTTGTTTAAATTGTCGCTGCCTGTTGCTCTGGTTGTTATTGTTGCTGTTGTTGTTGTTGGTGTTGCTTGGCACATAACAAGTTAATTTTCATGTAAATTTCTGCTTTTGGGCCCGGCTGGCTGGCTGGCTGGCAGCCTTTCATATAAAGCAACAAAGACAACAACAACCGGTTAACATAATCACTTAATTTGCTGATTGTGTGCGTGGCTCGTTCTTTTTTCTCATTTTTGGGATCGTAATCGTAGGCGCTGGGTGCTGGGCGCTGGGCGCTGGACGCTGCGGGTAAAGCATTTGTATAGAGGCTACACAAAGAGATATATACACATATACATATCTGAATCTAAATCGTCATCTAAAGCGAGGCAACTAAGTGTCAATATTATTAAGTGATGATGTTCAATATGTTCTCAAGTCTGATAAACGAGCTGCGGCGTAATATGAGCCAAGTGTGAGGGAGAGCGCGATAGAGACACACGAAAGAGAAGTTCAGATTTCTTTTGGAAGCCCTCCGCTCGCTGCTAAGCTCAGTTGATAAATTGTGTGTGTATTTATGCGGCTACCAGAAAATAATTTACCAAAAACTAAAACCGGCAGCAAGGGCAAAAGCTGTGTATAGAATAAATAACAAACTTGCTAAAAACAAAGAGAACACCAAATAAAACAAACCAAAAAAATTGGCAAAAAAGAAAACACACACACACACACCCAGACACACATAAAGAAACAAGCGCAACATAAAAAGTCATTCAGCAAAGCAACAAATCAACAACAACAACAACAACAACAACAACAACAACAGCAGCAACAAATATTAAAACAAATGCTGAGTTATTAGCACGCCAAACGCTGGCAGCGACGCTGACGTTGCGTCGGCGTGGGCAGCGCGCGCCGTCAGGTCAGTTGGTGGCGGCAGCGGCGGTGGCGTTTTGTTTTTGCTTGGCTTTTGTTTTTGTTTTCGCTTTATGCTGCTTATTCATAGCAGTCACAACAAAAACAAACAAACACTGAGTGGAAAGCTTGCAGCTACAGCGAACGGCAAGCGGCAACACGTGAAAACCGCAACGCAAAGAAATGTGCAGCAGCAGAGCAGAAAAAAAATGAATGCATGAAAAAAAATCACTTGAAAATGACGAAAATAAAAACTAAAATGCAGCCCCACTCACCCAGAACATTAACTTGCATGTATTGCACGGAGCGTGGGTAGCTCCAGCAGTTTGTGAGTGTTAAGGAAAAATAAATAAATAAAGTACAAGTCTTATATTCTCTTTGAGTATAATATAAGAGTAGTGCATTATAAGACCCTGCACACATATGCATCAGCGCTCAGAGTGAATGGCAAAAGAGAGATGAGAACAGCCTGAGCTAAAAATAAATAAATTTGGAATCTAACGGAAGTGTTGAAAGGGGCAGGCATAGCAGTTTGCAGCTTGAGCTGAATTTGCACGTTTTATGCTAGAACTTTACGAGCTTCCGTCTGGCTGTAGAGAGCGAATTGCAAGTGGGCAACTCCTGTTGTTGGCAGTTTAAGCTGAAATGGAACATTTTATTGTAGAACTTTATGTACGTCACTCGCTTGGAACTGCTGACTCGAACTAGAGAGAAAATAGGAAGAGGGCAACTGCAGTTATTTGCAGCTTAAGCTGCAAATGAATATATAAGTTGCTTGAGCATTCTATAACTACTCGTACATACCTCGCTCTGGCTGGCAGGCTGGCAGGCTGGCTGTCTGCAGCCGTGTTTGTGTAACCATGCATTTATGATGATTTTAAGCTTGCAAGCATCAACAGGCGACCCGAACCAAGACAGGGGCCAGGTAGTGTGTGTGAGAGAGAGAGAGAGGGAGTAGCTAGGAGTGGGAGAGGGAGGGGAGCTAGGCATACAGATCCGGCAAGCATTAAAGCAGCTTTAACTATAAATAAAACCGAAAGGCAACAATAGCAGCAAGGGAGGGAGCAGTGAGGAGGCAAGGGGCAGGACAACACACATGCGAATGCATCAAAAGTTGCACTGAAACTGAGCCACAGACGAAGACCCAGCCAACAAGAGCAACAACAACAACAACAACAACAACAACAACAGCCACAAAAGACACGCAGCAAAAACAAGGCAAAATAATAATACAAATAACTATAGATGCATAGATAGGAGCTGCTAGTTAGATGGACGAGCGAGCGAAGGATGTGGCATGGGGCATGCAGCATGCAGCATGCAGCTGAGGCCGCTGGCAACGTGCTCATCATTATCATCTGAGTTGCTGTTGTTGTTGTTGTTGCTTGGGCTATGCGAGGCCGTTGCCATAATTGTTTAGTTAGCGTCGAGCAACCGCCCTAGCCTTGGCCCACCTGAGCAGCGACTGCCGCTGCCGTTGCCGTTGCCGCTGCCGCTGCTGCTGCTGCTGCTGCTGGTGCTCTTTTGTGCAGTCATGCGCAGCCAAGTCAATAGGCGAACGCCAACGCCATAGCCAGAGCAACTTACTCCCTTTTTCAGCCCAACGTCCAGGCTCAGGCTCAGGCTCTGGCTATGCCTCTCAAGCTCAGCTCTGGCTAAAACCTGATTATGAGTGGCCCCAACTGTTTGTAGACGGCATGTTGTGTATTCTAACACGCTGCGGATGGCGTCCACGTCTGCGTCTGCCTCTTTCGGATCTGGGCAAACAAAATGCGTCTTTAATGCAAACATGCAGCAGGCAGGCAGCAGGCAGCAGGCAGCAGCAGCAGCTTCCTTTGAAGTTGTTGCAGGGGGAGAGCTGCGTTGCTGTTGCATGTGCGTACAAAACTTTAAACAGGAATTTTAACAACTTGCTTTGTACTTTTGCTTGTTGCTCGAACAACAACCAACAACAGCCAGAGCAGCAACATACAACATACAACATACAGCATACAGCAACAACAACAACAACAACAACAACAACAACATTAACTGATTTATAAAGAAAATTTCTATGCGTCGCTTACCTGAGAGCCCAAAAAGGAAATGCATGTTGAGGCCGCTGCGCCGCTGCTGCCGCCGCTGCTGCCGCTGCTGCTGCTGCTGATCTCAGCTGCGCTGCTGCTGCGTCTGCATGCCAAACAACGTGCCAACATTGACGGCGAGCGGCGCTGCCAATTAGAAGATTTCATATTTCTTTCTTGTGGCTGCTGCTTTTGTTGTTTTTGTTGTTGTTCTTGTTGCTTTTGTTGAGTTTCTGTTGTTTTTGCCGCATTGCAATTCAATTAGACAGCAGCAGCAGCAGCCATTGGCAAGTAGATGCTTAGGTCAAAGGTTGTTGTCGCTTACGTCACATCAAACAGAAGACCTTATATAGCAAGCAGCTTATGAATGCCTATTTAACTAATTTAAGCTGTTAACTTCATGCTTTATTAGAAATTAACTGAATGTTTCATAGCAAGCAGCTGGGCTCTTGTAGCAAACAGCTTTAGGTCAAGCTATCATCAATCTCGTTTTGACAATAATTAATAATAAATATTAACTTCAAATAATATATGTATAATGAACAAAGTAATATATACATCAAATAAAATATATAGAAAATAAATAATAAAAAAAAATAAAATAATAAAATAAAAGTAAAAATAAATGGAATATTAATATAAGAGTAAAATACAAATATTAATGAGAATATTGCAAATAATATTTTTTTATATTTAAGTTAAATTTATTTTATATGTTAAATTTTATTTTATTTCTATATTTTGAAATAAATATTTTTAAATCAATTACGCTTTCAAAAAAATATTTTCCCAGCATTCTCCGCTGGATTGAGTTATTAATTTTTAATACTTTGCTTCTGCTGTTAATCACTTTTGTCATAATTAAAGCTTTTATATATTTTTGTATATTTTCCAATCAGTAAATATTATTGCTAATGAAATATATGATTGAGTTTTATGGCCCGTCTCACATGCCATTAGTTGCATAGCATTGACGAGCTTAACGAGCCATAATCCATCACGAGGCATCATTTTTTGTCATAGTTATCAGCGAGCTAAGGTCAAAGTTAAGGCTGACGGCACTTCAAAGGCCAGCTGACAAGCTGTTGCAGAAAGAGTCGCAACAAAAAGACAGCTGGAGAGAGACGCCACTCAGACATGCCACATGTTGCATTATCGCGATAATTAACGCAAGCTTAAATGCTGCCCACGGTGCCAGCCAGCCAGCCAGCCAGCTGGTTAGCAGTTGCCCCCGCCGGGTGGTCAGCATATCAGCATTTAGCTTCAGAAACAAAAAGCAAAAAACTTGATATCTGACCATTAAAAGTGCGACTTGCAGCAAACATTTTAATTATGGATGCGAAATACGCACGCAAGAAAATTATGAATACGTCAAAAACAATATTAAACAAGGTCAGGGCCAGATATTTGGCATAAAATGTTGTCGTCTCGGTTGCTATTAAAATTGCATTACAAGCTACCAATTCGTCTGTCTCAGCTTTGAGCTCTTGTTGTTGTTGTTGCTTGTTGGTTGGCATTTTTGACAGCTGTTCCACATTTGGTAGCATCTACATCAAAGTCACGTCGCATCTGTTACACATCTCACATAATTTGTTGCTGTCGACTCGAGTGTCTCGGCAAAACGTATTTTGCCTCATAGTCTCAAGCATTGAATCGTTAGGCTATCGAATGCAAACAGTCGTCTCGAGTGCTGACACATCAAGGTGCATCAGGTGAATAGTGCCATCAAAACATCTTTAGTAGGTAGCCCCATGAGGTAGCAAATGAGTGCGAAGATATGGCAGTTGAAGGTATTAGCAAGGCGATTAAAATGAAGAGAAAGTTGGCAAAGTGTGGAGATCACATTCGGACTGGTTTAGTAGCAGAGAAAGTTAGAACTGGACTTGCCCTAAGAGTTTAGCATAAGAATTGTCACACCCGTTGGAGTGTTTCCATGTGTCGAAAGATCTTGAAGGGATTTAGATTAATTAAAGAGTCGCAGTAAGCTTTTTTTATTCGGAGTATAATAAAATATAGTGCTTTTCAAAATTCGGAGTGGTCTGATAGAAGTAGTCCGGCATGTAGATTACTTAAATTCTTAGTCAATTAATATTCGGAGTAAATTAATTTTCGGAGTAAATAAAATTCGGACTAAATTCGGAGTATATCAATTTGAAAAGTTATTTAATATGTATAGTGTATTTTGATGTTTTAAATATTTTATTTGTATTGCTTTTACTTTCGGAGTATATTTATGTCAATAGCAATTACCGTTATCACGTTACTCATTAGTAAGGTAACTGTTTCTATATAGATCTGATTGTATTAGCCCCAGCTCTTAGCATTCACAATTATCTTAGAAGCTGTCACATTCGTGCTTCGCTGCAAACAATCTCAACAATAAATAATAATAATAAACAATAAGCATGCCATGCCACTAAATGAAATAGGTTTTAGGTCTGAAAAAAAAAAAAAAACAAAAAATAAAGTGAAAAGAATGACAGGCGACAGCAGCAACAGCAACAGCAACAGCAACAGCAGAAATGAATAAAAAGGCCAATCGCAGCGCAGTTCGTGGCTTGGCCACTGCCCATTGCCCATTGATCGCAGCCCCTGGAGCCTAGCGCTCCAAGCCCCAAAGACACCTGTGCGCTCCAATCTGTGAGCGAAACGTGTTCGCACGCCAGCGACAAACGCCGACGGCGTGACGCCAACAATAGGCAGACAACATGACCTTTCCATACCTGCAAAACATATAGACATATGTGTGTGTGTGTGTGTGTGTGCACAACATAGTTGGCTGTGGCCCCCAAAGCCCCATACACACCCACCCAAAAGACTACACACGAGCTGCGCGCATTCGTCAAGCATTGGAGTGAGAGAGAGAGAGAAGGAGAGCGAGGGAGAGCGAGATAGAGAGAGAGGTAGCTGGAACGAAGCCCCATTGCCATGCTCATCAAATTCTCGCATGTTGCCTGTCAAACTGCAGTGACAAACACACGCACATATTCAGGCGACGTTTGCTTTGTGGCATCTGCAGCTGCGCCCTGCCAGTGCCTCTCGCTCGCCCCATTCGTTCGGCCTGCAATTCCTTTGAAAAATTCCACCAGTTGCAGCTCTTGTTTGTTTTTGCGGGCCTAGCCATAATGTTTTTATGATGACCCACGGCACAGGCTGCTGCTCCCTGCTCCCAGCTCTCAGCTCCCAGCTCGCTGTCTCTCTCCCTTCTGCCGGCCCCCTTCCTTAATCCGCTCTGTGTCTTTATTTTTGTTTGCTGCCTCTACTTGGCGCAATTAGCTGCTCAGCTATTCTTGGCGCTGCAGCTTCCCAGCCCAGACACATTGGCATGGCATGAAATTTAATTGAAAAAATTATTCAGGCAACGCGCAAAAATGCAATGAAATTTGAGCATCGATTGTGGGTCAGCATCAGCTCATGCCCATCGACAGCTGCCCCCAAAAAACAGGCTCGCAACGACCACTTAGCAGCGGCAGTGGTGGCAGTGGTGGCAGTTGCAGCTGCATCTGTGGCAACTTCACCAGGTAGTTCAGCTTAGCCGAAGTGCAATCCATTTCAATTGCCACGGCGCGTTTAAGATTACGCAAGCGATTAGCCAGGCAGCTGAAAAATGCCGCACGCGTCTGCCAGAAAGAGCCGCTGCCCCATGTGGCAGCATTGCAGCCGCATGCTGCATGCCCCATGCCGCAAACTTGTTTATTAGATGCTTCTCAGAACTAGATAGAATAGGAGCAATCAGCAGCACGTGCTCCCTTAGCGAAAACCCAGTCAACTTTACCGAGCCGCAGAAGACGAAAATCTCATGACTAAGCGAAGTCGAAATCGCTTTTCATAAAATACTTAAAAATCAATGTTATAAAAATGTCATTGCCAACACGAAATGGAAATGGAAATGCGGCCAAGCAAAAACTAAAGAAAAACGAAAAGAAATTTTCATTTTCTGTTTTTGCGCTTTTCACTGAGTCAGCAAACATTTTTGAGCTGCAAAAATTGATGCAATTAAAATAAAACAATCAAAAAAGTTGTAATTTATTAATCAGTGCACAAGTTGTCAGTGCAACTGACAAAAGTCAAATAAAAACAGTTAGAAAGCGAGTAAGGTATAGAGTGAGAGGTGTACAAAGAGCAGGTGAGGGCGGCTTGGCTGTGAGGTGTGGGCGGCAGCTGCTGCAATCAACTCGAGATGCAGACACAGCGCAAACAAAATGCAAAAGCTAACAACTAAGAAAGTTAGGAGCGAGCTTAGTATGTGATTTAATACCCTATGTTATAATAAGAGCAGTAATGTGGAGAGAGTATAGAAAGCGGGTTATAGAGGCATGCGAAAAGTAGAGGAAAAAGTATGTTGTAGAGGAGCAGAGGTAGTAAATCACAGAGAGCATTATTATTATTATTATTATTATTATTATTATTATTATTATTATTATTATTATTATTATGATTATTATCATTATTATTATTATTATTATTATTATTATTATTATTATTATTATTTTTTTTATTTTTATTATTATTAATATTATTAATACTATTAGTATTTTTATTATAACAATTATTATTTTTTTTTATCATTATTTTTATTCTTATCTTCTTATCTATCTATAAAAACATCATCTTTTGCCCGATCTCAATTTATACCTTTTAGCTATATATTTATTTATCTATTTGAATTATAGTAATATTTATACTATCATATATAAATAAATTTTATGCATAAAAAAAAAAAAAATAAATATATATATATATATATTTTTAAGAATTTTTAAAACTATATAAAAGTATATATAAAGTTTGCCTATTATATCAGATCAATTTTATATAAATATTAAATATATTTTAAATATATAAATATTCATATTATATTATGATATTATTATAACATCTTATAATTATATATATGAATAAAATATCTCAACTTTTATCCACACACCATTTCAAGTCTTTGTCGCTGATCTTCTATAGACACTGATAGTCATAAACAAAACGGAACGCGTCGCTTTAATCCCTTTCTTTTTGCATAGGGTATAAAAAGCTAAAACTGCAATTACACATACACGCACACACACACGCACACTAGCATACACGTGCACAAATATTTGTTGTATGTGTGCCGTAGTCAAAGTTGACTCTTGACGCATTTTAAGCGCTGGCTGCAACTCAGCCTCAGCTTGCGACGACGCCACATTGCGCCTCACTCTGTGTGTGTGTGTGTGTGTGTGTGTGAGCAGTGTGGGAAAAGTGGGCGTGTCCAATGGGCATTAAACGGTATTTCAACTTAGCTCAAGCTGCTTTTGTATAGCAGTTGCGGCCGCTGCCGCTGCTGTAGCTTTAGCTGTAGCTGTGGCTGTGGCTGTTGCCGTTGATTTCATTTCAGTTTGTTGTTTTTGCTGCAATTAATTGACGAGCGTCCCGAAACAGAGAATATAAAAAAAGTTAAAATAAAAGAGAGACAAAGAGGGGGTTGAGAGTAGGAGACTCACAGAATCTAAAAGTCAGACAAACAAACAGCAAACAGATAAACAGAGACGTCATCGCCGTTGCCGCTGCTGCTGCTGTTGCTGGGTTAGGGCAGAGCAGAGGGTTAGGGTATTTGGGGTCGACGTCACCATGTGAACTTGTCTGGACTGTGTCGACTGTGTATATCCATATCCTGTGCGCTTGTCATTAATGGGGGCCGCCCTAATCAACTCAACTCAGCCGCGACCAACTCGACTCGCTGAGCCGCCTAGCCCTGTGCAGGGCTTCTCTTCATCATTTACTTGGCGGCCTGGCAAATTGATTCATTAGTCAAAGTGACTCTTATTTAGTAAATAAGCCAAAGCCAATGTCTGTTGGCTGTCGACTAATGCCTGCCAATGCTAGGATCGGCATTTGCATTCCCTTTTTTCAGCATTCGCATTCCCAGTCGCCAGTCATTTATCAAATTGCATTTGATTTGTTAATTAAATTTTCTATTTATGCTTATTAAGGCCGGCTCGAGCTGGTCGTGCCGCGGCTCTCGAATGCTAAACACGCCCAGTTGTGGCCAAAGCCAAGCTTCAACCGGTTTGTGGCCAATCTCGTTGGGGGCTTAGGCTTTTTTTCTCAACTTTTTCTAGCTAAGAGGCTAAAACTCTTAGTCTCCCACTGTTATCATCAAATGGTTCGCCTGCTGCTTAGCTTGATTGTGTCACATTTTGTGTTTATTAGAGCCGGGTTCATATCGAACGGCCATATTTATGGTAACGAAAACTATTTTTATTACGCACAACTTTTATGACAAATAAATGTGTCTATTAGAGCGTTGCGAATCGCTGCTCTGAGCTGGCGGGGCGTCTTTTGCCTTTCGGCCGTGTCGAATATCAAAAAACTTGTTAGCCCTATTGCGATGTCGTCAGCGCGCCGAAAGCCAAATGCGTGGAGTGAAAATTGAAATTGAAAAACTGATTCACACACTCCCACGCAACGAACGCTCATTGGCCAATTGGCCAATTCCAATTCCAATTCCCAGGCGTTGACTAACATCAGTTAGCAGCTGTTGGCCAGCTACACCTATGCCATGTTTAAATTTTCGATTTTGATAGCCATGCGCAGGTAGGCAGTAGCAACTAAAGCTAATTAGCGGCCTATGTTAGAGAAAGTCTGCTATAAGCTGACCTAACACATGTAATTAGTATTTAGCTTTTAGGCGTAACTAAATTTATGAGAATTGCATAGAAAGGTATTTATTTCTGAAAAATCCTCTTGCTCGCCTCGATTCCACAGCAAACCATTGAGAATCACATAGAGAGAATCATATATAAAATTTCGATAAGCTTGCCCTTGAGAATTACACAGAAAGGGCCTATTAAATAAAAGGTAGTTTATCTCAATTGCACATTAATTCAATGAGAATCACATAGAAATGACCTGTTATATGGAAATTTCTCAAGCAAGCTCATTTCAATTTCACATAATATCTATGAGAATCACATTTAAAGGATGTGCTTAGCTCATAAATAACTCTAGTAACTTTTACTTTCCGCACCAGCAGCAACAAGTCGATAACTTGCTTGTAACTATCGTACACTGTTCAATATCGATATATGTAATCTATATGCACATAACGACAACGACAACGACAACAATAACAACAACAACAACAACAATTTTTAGTTGCGAGAGGCGGCACCCATCGAGTGTCACCTTTTGCGGTTCTCAGCGTCCGCTGTCAGTTGTAATTTTATACGATCAGCTTTCGATTTGGCGAAGCCTGAGGTTAAAAATTAACATGGCCAACCGGCGATAAGTAGAGATTGGTATTGGGGCACAGCCAGCAGCAGCACCGACGCTCGCCTCTCCACTCTTCACTCCACAATGTAATTTTGCGGTTTTGGCACCCAAAAAAAAATAAAAAATAAGCTTTGAGTGCAATTGATACGCTCCAGCAGAGGACAGCGAACGGACGATGAGGCGGACTCAGATACGAATTTGGATTCGATTGTCAAAGCCAATTGCGAGGCAGCCGTATGGGCCATGTAAATGACAAGCAGCGAGTGTGTCAGTGTGTGTGTGTGTGTGTGTGTGTGTGTGTGTGTGTGTGTGTGTGTGTGTGTGTGTGTGTGCGTGTGTGTGCTGTGTCTTTTGAGTTGCCTGTGGCTGTTGTGCGTCGCCCTGCGTCTTTGCTGCTTTATGCGATATGAATTACACAAGTTTCCTGGCAGCGTTTTATATACGCTTTCCTCTTTATTATTATGCAGCTGTGCGTGTGTGTGTGTGTGTGTCGTTATAATATAATAATTAAACGAATTGCCAAAGTGTGTCGGCAACAGACGCGCCTCGTTCGTCAGACCCTGCCACAGCCAGGCAGCAGGAGTTAGAGATGGGAGATAAAAAAAACTAGCTGTAGATAAAGTTTACTAAACTGAAATTGCATTGAAGGAAAGAGCAGAGAGGGAGTACAAGTACACAGCTATATAAGTATAAGTTAAGAGGAAAATATTAACCTAGGCTAATGTGCTAGTCTGGGAATGTATAGTGTTTGGGAAGTAGTGCTTTATATAATGGACTATAAAAGTAGAGATGTGACAAATATAATTAAGTAAGAGCTTATGGCTATTCATCTGAAGCTAAAGTAGTTATACAGAATAATTGAAATATTTTATATATATTAATTATTTTATTTTACATTGAACGTGATTCAAGCAGCTCACAGTCCCATTCTTAACATCTCTTATATTCATCTCTTATGTCTGTGTTTCTATTTGTCGATATCGATAGTGCAACTCCTCAATTCTCTTTCTTATATGTCTAGTGTTGCTTTCCACTGTCCCATTGCACATATATTACATACAGTTCACGCTGCCATCTCTAGAACTACACTCAGCGAAATTCAATTAATCACAGCTTATTTTGACGAGTGTATCAACGAATGCAACTAGATTCAGCTACATCGAAAAGGTATTCTCTTAGCTTATGCAAAACTCTCTCTTAAGTTCTCCTGCCTCATATATATTTCCTCTGTCATTATAAACATTTTCTAGTCAATTGCCAGAGCTCACGCTGCCATCTCTAGTGTGAGTTGATATTGCTCAGCAGGCAGCATAAAACAGACCCAGTTTTAATATGCTCCTTCGCTCGACGCTTGTCGGACTTAAAATGAGAAAAGGGTTTAAATTTTTATTTTTGCTGCTTTTATTTGTTTTTTACACTCGAGGTGTCAATTTCAACGCCCTTCTTTTGTTTGCGAATGCATTGTACATACCTAAGAGCATAGTCCCATGTGCATATACACCTATGTATATAATATATATGTATATGTATAATGTGTGAATATTACCCTCGTTTTTTAATTTCTGCCAAATTATGCAAAACTCGCTGCGAACACACTTAGAAAGGGCACGTATACACTGAGCGAAATTTATTAAGCAAAATCTGTTTGCCAGCCTCCTTTTTGGTGGGCGTACAACAAATCTATATACATATATTGCCGGCGTGTTGGCCAGCCACGCCCACATGGCGAAGGCACACACAAACGCACGCCTACAAAGTGTTTAACATAAATATTTGCAAATTTCTCGAACAACGGCACGAATTAAAACACATGCATATAAAGCCCGATATAAATTGCCTTTGACTTCTGGCATAGAATCGTTTGTGCGGGCAGAGCGGAGGCGGACTGGCGGGATGTTGCTCTGTGGGGCGTTGAAAGTCAGCACCTCATCCTTTAGCTGCTGCCACAGGGCTGCATGGGATAGATGCGTCGCCAAGTCAACTCAAGTCTGCCTTTTTTGGGGTGTGTACTTCAGATGGGTTGTGCACAACAGCCTCGCCGCTTAATGGCCATGTGTGTGTTGAGGGCGGAGGTGGATGTGGGCGTGCCAGCATGACTCTATATCTATATGGCATACATACATATGTATAAATCACATTTGCATGTGCTTCATGCAGCTGACAACTCAATAAAATGTCGCTATTTTAATTTTTTCGCCTTGATGTCGTCACACGCATGTGACAAGTTGCGAGTTGCGAGTTGCGCGAGTTGAATGTTGCATGTTGTGAATGCTGAATGTTAGCATGTTGATGTGTTTATTGCTATTAAGCATTGCACTTTATGAGTTTAATACCAGGCAGATGCTGCATATAGCAGGCGGTTGCTGTATATCAAACAGAGAACAGTTAGAAGATGAAGATCATCTGAGGACATGAAAGCTAGTTTTTTCACAGAATGAAATTTAGTGTAGTGTGGTCTTATAATAAATTGTATTACTGGGTTTATTTTTAAAGAAAATATACTGGAAGTAGATAGAGGCAGAGTAGACAGAGCTGCAGCCAGAGTATCGAAGGGGTTGAAGTATTTTAATAGCTCTTTAGTATCAGGTAGGGCTAAGAGAATTGCCGTAATTAGAATTAAGATTTTTAAATAATTTAAGACTTTTATATAGAATAGATGTAAGTATAAGCAACATATGTGTGATGCTGAGATTCCTAATCAAGATTGCTTTAGCAGCAGTAGGATTGTAAGGCAGATTATTTTTTATCAGGAGTTGGCCTCTAAGAGTCTTGGCTATATTTGGCTATGTCCAGCCACTAGTCATAGTTAAAACTCTGAGGCAATCAATATACATATATATTATTCTGTGTATATGATAAGAGGTTCTGGTTCGTTCTTTCCTACCTCCATTACATTAGGGTTTCTAAAATACCTCAAGACTCCAAAGTGCTTAAAGACTTGTTATCTAAATGAATAAATAATAACAATTCACTGAATTTAATATTTAATAGATCAATATATATACCCTCATCTCAGCTAAATGCTTTCTACCCATATATAATCGAACTTCCTCTTGCATAACTCAAACTCTAAGGGTCTCACCTAGCGCCCAACTGCCAACTGCCAGGCTTCATTAGGAAACTACAACTAGTAATTGCCATGCCATTAATATGCCCAAGCAAGCCTCAGATAACTCTAAAGCTTTATTCAAGTGCACTGCTCATGCATACAGCATACAGCTGCAATAAACTTTTAATAGCCAGCTTCTTAGCCAATTTCCTCTTAAGCCTGCTCTCCGCACAAGTACTGCTCAGCTGGGTTGCCAACAGTTCACATACATATATGACTACGTGTTGACAACAAAATTAATTCAAATTAGCAAAAAAGTAACAACAACAACGGCAACAAGTAGAGTCGAGCAAGGTTAACTGAATTTCAACAACTTTCGCTTGGCGTGTTGCGTGTTGCAAATTCACCAGCTGCTGCTGGTGTTGCTGCTGCTGCTGCTGCTGTTGCACAGGGCCAACAAAGAAGTGCTCAATTTGCAACTGCAACAAATTAGACTAGCAACTTGTGGCAAGCACTTACTTAAGCTGCAAGCATGTACATACATACATACGTGCCCATAATTGCTGTAATCCTGCCTCACTGCTCAGGCCCTCCTCAGCCCCCGCAGCCCTCAATCAAGTTTGTCTCAACTTTCTGCATAATATAATTATCGAATGCGTTTTTTATGAGCTGCCGACATAATTGGTCCGATTGGAAGATGATCTTTGCGTGACTCAGCCATTGCTACTTAGATGCCACACAGTTTTCGTGGCTGGCGCCAGCAACGGCAGCCCAAAGAGTCAACAAACGTTGCCGTCGACCATTTTGAAGTGAGACATTAATCTCAGTTAGGTTTATCTTTGATGCATAATAAATGAGACGCTTTTAGTTTCAGCTAAAAGCATCTATTTATTAATGCTCGAAATGGACTGGCCACGAGGACCATGCGCCGGTCCGCTAGCAGCACGAGGGCGATCTTATTAACCCAGTTTCCTCTAAAGTTCCAAAAAAAAAAAAAAAAAAAAAACAGCAAAGAGAGTGAAACATAAAAATGAACTCAAGGAAAACACTTTTTTCCGTGCTCGCTTTTTGTTTGTCGCTAAGAAACTTTTGCTTTGTGCCAATAAAAAGAAAATCTGCACAAAGTAAACACGGGCAAAATTGCAATCACTTTGGTATGGACGACGGACGATGGACCACGGCTGGTCGAGCAGCAGCAGCAGCAGCGACGGCAGGAGCAGTGGCGAAGGCAGGGACGAAGTGCTGTGCAAACAGCTGCCAGCATCAATCTTCTAATGCGTTCAAAATTTTGCGCTGTTGCTGCAATTTTATTGCCAACACTGAGGGAGAGTAAAATATTCAGCCGTGCTGTTTGCTCTGGATGTGCCAACTTCCCTACGCTTTCTGAATACCCTAACGGAGGAGTAATGTTGACTTAGCTGAAGGAAGTTGCTGCTGCTGCAATTAACAATATTTTTCTTGGCAAACTCCGAAGGAATTTACTTGATAGAAACTATAAATATATTAGAGGAATATATATAATATATTAATATAGAAATCTCAAGCGAAATATAGCCGAGCTCCTGCCGGGCTGCATCAGTCAGACACTTTTGCTTAGAGCATTTGCGGTTCGTGCTGCAAGCGAAACTCCTGCTTGTGCCACATTTGAGCCGAATTGACTTGTTGTCACGCCCCCAGATCCGGCGGCGGCCTTTCAGCCCCTGCAGCCCCGTCCTCCTGGGAGACGGCAGCGACATGCAAATTTATGAAAGCCGCTTTGCCCTGTGTTTCTTATTATTGCTTTTTATTAAGACTTTTTTCTCTCGTTGTTTCTCAACATGTTTTCGTTTTGGTTTGCTCTGCTCGTATATTAATTTTTGTTGTTTCGTGTTGTGCTGTGTGTTTCGGTTGCCGGGAGGCAAGTGGAGCGCAGCTACTCGCCGCGGCTTGTTTTCGTGCGTTGTTAATAATTCGCTCGCATTACGCGCGATCTCGAAGGAAGATGTCGTCTTAATGACTTCATTAATATTGAGTAAAACACAGCGAGACTCGGGTCGACTCGACTCCGTGTTGCGTAAAAGTGCAGTTGAGCAGTCCGCTCAATTGCCAAATTCGAGTTGCTGCGCCTGCCACGAAATGCTTCACTTGCGCCACGTTTTTCCGTTCGTCTTGTTCTTGTTCTTGTTCTTATTGTTGTTGTTGTTGTTGTTGTTGCACTTGTTGTTTCCGCTGGGAGAGCGTTTAGAAGCATATCTTGTAGCAGCAGCCCCGGCAGGCCCCAACTAGCTCTCTGGTTGGCGTAATTAAAATTAATTTGATACCTAAACGGTGAATTTAATCAAAATGCATTAGGCTAGGAAGTGGCTATTTCATTATTATTATCATTATTATTATTATTATGACTGTTATGCACGTAGCCAGGGCTAATGATGAGAGCCGCAAACGTAGCCGCATTTAATATTAATTATATTAATTAAAGATTGCTATCTGATAAACGCACATCGTGTTGCAAACAATCAAAATGTTGTAGGTGGCTGCGAGGCAGAGGTGAGAGAATGTGGGCGTGTCCCAAGTGCCTCACAAGACAGACACTGTGCGCAAGTCTTGTGAGCTATAAGCCCCAGGAACTTATTAAGCAATGTCATAAATTATGTAGTTTACGGTGCAGTTATATATGTATATATATATATAGAGAGAGAGAGGAAACGAACGATTGGGTGTGTTTGAGAGATGAACTTGATATGATTTTGTGGAATCATTTCTGAAAGTATAGATAATATAGAAACAGAAAGGAAAGCTGGTTATAAGCGACATTCATTTATGTATATATGATATATATAAAATATGAATGAATTATCTCAAAAATAAAGATATTTCTGTATATACAAATTATGATAAAAATTGCAACTTGTTAAAGTTTCTGATTCTTGAGCAGATGAAGATCCCTCAGATGATTTTCTTAATTGATTTTTAGTCCTTATGATTCATATTACTGCAGCCAAATGGTGTGGTAAAAATCTTTCTTATAGTAAATAAATATAAAAATATTCAAAAAAACAGTTCCATAATAATTCTCATACTGAAATAATTTTTTAAAGCTTGTTGAGTTCATCGAGACAAAAAAAAAAACTATTGATCACAATCTCATACCGATAAATATCTCTAAGATCACTATAAACATCAGTAATCTCTTTTTGTTCAACTTTCTCTATAAAGCCATAGAACTTTACGACATCTTTAAAAAACAATCTTTAAGCATCTCCGAGCCAAGCTTAGCTTAGCCATTAAATTGCTCAAGTTAAGTTTGTTATTTTTTATTTGAAATTTATCGCGTAAGCCTTATAATTTGCTCCAGAAGCTAGAAATTGGTATCGAGTGAAAATGATCGCCGCACTTTAGAATCAAATACTTCAATTCACTTTCTCGCCCAGCCGCAAGAGCCCATTAAGCTGTCCCAGTTGCGAACTGCCAAAACGACTCACGGCTGTGGGCCTGGCTATGTAGGCAGCTGCGTGCCTCGACTGCGGCTCTGGGCGTTAAATACAGGCTGCAGTTTCTATAAATCAGGCATATTTCTCAACACCTTTTTTTTTGGTCATTTTTTTCTGGGCTGCCGAACCGCTCATTAAAAACCATTAAGCAGAATATTCAACTGTGAAAAATTATGGCGTAAATGATACCTCGCGCGACAATAAACGATCTAGTGCGGGGGCACCGAGTGCAGGAGGAGGCGGGGTCTATGTGGGGGCTGTCTGTGACTCTGTGGCTCTATGGCTATGGCCTGGAGGCCGGCATTGGGGCTCGCCGTTTGAGCTCGCAACTCAACTAAACGCGTTGCGAACTTAACTCGGTTTCTGTGTCATTTTCTTGTCTGCAAGTCGAGTCGAGCGTCAAATAAATTTTCGTCTACGTTGAAACAACAGCGAAATGGAAAACAACAACAACAACAATAGTAACGAGCACAACAACAACTGAAAATATATCTAAAACTATTCCCATTGCGGCTGCGTTCTTTGTGGCTTGTTGCCAACTTTTGTTGTTGCTGTTGTTGCAACGAACATTTGCAACAATTTGTTATTGGCCATTTAAGCCGTTTGTTGTTGCTGGTGCTGGTGTTGGTGCTGGCCATTGGCGCTGCGCACCAGAAATCTGTTGAGTGTTAATGACATTTTTATGTTTTAACGCTTGAAAAAGCTGCAACATCGACTACCATTTTGGTGGCCTGGCCCCGTGTTTGGCCTCTGTGCGGCCACTCGCATTGGGAATGGGGATTGGGGAATGGGCAATGGGAAAGCAAGTCCAATTGAAATGCCGACTAAGCTCCAACTGCGCCTCCTGGTTCTCCTGGCTCTGCGAATGCTCCGTTTCTGTTTGCCCTGACGTCTGAAATGTTGCAAATGTTGGCAATGTTGCGGCTTATGTTGAGTTATTGACTGCCGAGAGTGTGGCTCGCTTTGGGTATGTATGTGGCCAGGGTGAAATGTGGCAGGTGGCAGGTGGCAGGTGGCTGTGGCCAATATGTGAAAGGTGGGGCAAAGGTTTATTAAGCTCCGAGCGAGTGAATTTTGTTTAATTGAAAAAAAAAAACTTGAGGAAATTTGAAAATAAATGAAGAAGAAAACTCAACTAAGGTCCTCTTAGAGTAAGACTGATGGGGTGTGGGAAATAGAGTATTTTTTAAACGAGCGAGCAGGTAAAGAAGATGGAGAGAGAGAGAGGGAGAGAGACAGAGTCCAGGGCAAGGCCAAAGTGAGCAACGATTAAAGAGAGAGATTATCAAAGGTAATTGGCTTAATGTAGTGCAAGCACTTGAGAAGCGAAAAGAAGAGCGCTGTGCATTTGAAAGCATAAGCATAAGCATGCTGCTAAGTCTTATGAACAACTTCAAAATTCTCTTTATGTGTCGATTTCTGTTTCTCCATCGCTCGCTTGCATCCTTCAATTAGATTCAATTCATGGTCGAAACTTGTGTCAACATTAATTAATTTTTAGCGAAACTTTTGAGCAGCTAATTGGATTTTGGTTGCAAGGCAAGCAAAAGCAACTTTCGAACAAAACTAAAACCAAATTCGCATGCAATAATAACTGAAGGACAACACCAAAGAGAGAGAGAGAGGGGCAGAAAACAAACAAATAAAATAAATAAATAATCCACAGCAAGAGTTTCCTGTAAGAGTAAAGGAAGTGCCGCTATTAAATTGTATTTTATTTTGTGCGCCCGCATTTTATTTTATTTTATTTTATTTTTTTTAATATTCCTTTGTTTCAGGCTTCAGTGGTGCTGAAATTTCGCAAATGTTTTCTTTTGGCCATTTCGTTGGCGGCTTTCGGCTGCCATTTTAATGATTTACGTCGCTTAAGCGAATTTCATTTCGGGCAGGTGGCACGACGACGGCTGGCAGCCAGGCAGAGGCAACGACTGCGGCTCTGGCAGTGGCAGTGGCAGTGGCAGTCAGACTGTCAGAACAACTGTTTGAGTTGCAGGCGCACAGTTCACTGCGGCGTGAAGTGCGTGTGTGTGTGTGGGTGGCCTGTAGCCAAGTGCAACGACTTCGCATGCGCTTCCTGCCGAAATAAAGAACACACAAACTAATAACACTTAACTACGCCAGGCCGAAAGCTAAGCGTTAATTATGGCAAAGTTTGCCAGGCACAGGCACAGGCACAGGCCCAGGCCGGGCCATGTCTAAAGTGTTTCCCCACAAGACATACAAAAGCTAGCAGCTACTGAACTCCGCTGGCTGCACTCACCCCAACAAGCGTCTGCAGTCAGTCAGTCTCGCTGCCCTCTCCTTGTGGAGCAAATGCATGTCGCTACATATCAACAAAGGATGCAGTTGGCTAGGTTTCAGCTCGGTCTACGGCTACGGCTACGGCTACGGCTCTAGTTGTTGTTGTTGTTGTTTTCGAGTCTTTTTTTTGTTGTTTTTTACGTTGTTTTTTGTTGGTTTTGCAGACTTCAGTCAATGCACTCTCTATGGCGACGTCGTCTGACTGCACAAAATGAAAAAGTTTCGAAATAAATGCTGAAAACCAAAGCCCAAAAGGAAAAACTTGAAAAAAATATGAACTGCAGTGGCACTTAGGCCGGAAAGAGCACAACTTCAGCATGCCCTATGCTAATATTGAATATGTAAAATTTGACTAGGACTAGGAGAGAGATGCAGAGTATTTGTTAACTAATATTTATACCCAGTAAAAGAATTCATTTTAGAGAACAACAACTTTTTCTAGCCGCTCATACCCCAGCTATGTTTTTACAGGGTATTCGCGATGCAGCCCCCTCTTAACAAACACACAAAAAAGTAGAAAAAAAAACTCGTTGCATTTTTGCACAAGAAAAAAAAAGAATTATTATTAACGCCTGTTGGATATGCCACAGGACGATGTCTGCGCCGACTCCAGCTCCAGCTACTGCTTCAGCTTCGTCTCCAGCTCCAGCTCCAACTCTAGCGTCATCTCCATCTCCGGCTACAGCTACAGCTCTGGCTACTGTGCACACACTTTTCGTCATGTTGTTGTCGTTGCATGTTTTATTTTTTGTTTTTGTTTACTTTTTTTCGGTGCATTCGCCTGCAGCAGCAGCTCTGCGGATGGATGCAAAATGCATCTAGGCAAAAAAAAAAAAAAAAGAAAGAAAACGGCAGCAACAACAACAGCAAACATGTCGTAGTTGCTGGCAGGAGTTGACGAAGTTTAGAGCTTGGGGTAGTAGGCGTAGTCTACATGACTGGCTGCTGTCCCGACGACAAATCTCTTGCCTCCTGCTCCGGTCATTAGGCGGTGCTGGTGCACTTGGCTCCTGCTTGCACTTCAGCCTGCCAGGCAGCCAGTCGGATTTGGGCCTGCATCCTGAGCGGGCTCGTCATTGCCGACGTCAGCGGACGTTACGTGTCTCAGGCAGTTGCAAATTACGCTCTCAGACTCAATTGTCTTGCGCCTCTGAGACTAGCAGGCCCCCAAAAGCAAAAACAAAAACAACAACAACAACAACAATGGCTGCATTTAACGCAAGCTTTTGCCGGCTAGACAGACAGCCGCAGACGGTCCAGAGCCTCAACTTTGAATCCAATTGCAATGCAAGACATTCCCTCGGTGCAAAGGGTACAACAGCAGGAGGCGTGGCGGGCGGGCAGAAGCGTCCCGTCATCGTCGCGACATGCACTTCAACTAAATTTGTACATACATATATATATATATATATATATATATATATATATATATATATATATATGTTCATTGGGATGTGTTGAAGCTGCTGCTTGAACGCCCCGAAGTAGGCAACACTTTGCCAGGTGCTCGATTGCTGTGCAAACTCTCCAAAATTTTTGGGGTACAGTTGCGTTTAGATAAAACAACATGAATTTTGCAGTTGAATGGTTGAAAGGGTTTTTCAAATGCAATCAAATTAATATCAAAATATTTGTTTTTCAATTCATTAAAAAAATCATTTTCGCTTTTGTCATTTCAGAGGTCGTTCATGTATTTATGAGGTATGTAAAGAGCCAAGTTGAAAGCAGCTTACAGCTTGACCAAAAGCAACAAGACAGTTATAATAGCAATAAAAGGTCAGATAAAATCATAAATGAATCTTTTATGACAAGTGCGTGGGCTGACTGCTGGTGGCTCAGTCTCTGTCTCTGTGTTCGTTAAGCCATCAACATCATCGGCAACAACATGTCAAACGGCAGCCGCCAAACTTGTAGAAGAAGCTGAAAACAAGGTAACGATAAAAACTAAATGCGGCTCCAGCCAGCATCAGCGCAAAAGGGCCGAGCCCCAAAATGAAGTAGTTAAAGCCATACAAAAGGCCGGCCAAAACGGCAGCTCGATGTCTTATTAGAGACAGAGAGAAAAGCAGGCGGGCTGTGATTGACAACTATGTTGAAATATAAAATTAAAATTTCATAAATAGTTGAAAAATAAAAGCTAAGCGGCTTTATAATAAGGTAATTGCCATGGCTATTAGGCCTGGGCGTGCCGCAGCCGCCAGATCTGCTGGCTCTGATTGAAGGTCAATGACAACACGTAATTGATTATTAACCGTCAATGGCCAAAGAGAAATCTCCGCACTAATGAAAGATTGAAAACAAAAACATGTTTTAATTTCATGCTTACGATAACGTATTAGTAGCGGCATTTTAATTGCCACTGTCTCTATGTATATATCGGTTAAAGCCAGCCTTGGCAGCCAGCACCACCAGCATCACCAACCATCGACCACAGCTCGTGAGCTATAAGAAGCAGAAAACACAAAACCCATAAAACTGCAATATGCTGCCCCCCTAAGACGTATATTGTTATTGGGAGGTGCCACATAAGTAACACAGCCACACAGAGCTGCTGCTGCAGGCCCCAAACAATGTTCACACCACAGCAATATAATATAATGTGTTTTTTTTTTTCCTGTAGAAAACCAATCAATGCATTGCAATGCAATTTCCATTAGGCTTGCCAAGGCGCGTCGTTTGCAGATCTCATATATGGTGCGCTCCAGCAAATTATGTGTAGGAGGAAACCCAATAACTGTTAGGCAAAATGTTGATAATCAAATGTTAAACTGGCTGCAGAGCCTGGGCAGATCCCCCTCTCAATACACTCAATATTAAAATTGTGAAAATATCACGAAATAAATCTCAGTTTTATCTGGCGATCTGAACTTGTTCTCGTGCATAAAAACACATTCCAGTGTGATTAAGTAAGAACAACTATCGACTATCTTGTAAATCATAAATCTTAGCACATGACAAAATGCTTATAATTAATGTTTCAGCGCACAGTGTTCAATAATTAACTCTAGACTGCCACAGTCAGGCGGCAAAAGCTACTCAAATTTGGTCACAATCATAATTAATAGACATTTTATTCAAATTACTATTTGTTTTTTTTTTTCTTTGTTTAGATAAGATGTGCGCTAGGCCAGGCCCTGAAGTTTTTTATAGCCAAGTTTTTTTTTGTTTGCTGACTTTACATTTAAAGTAATCGCTGTAGATAAAAGATTTTGCTGCTGACTGACTGATTGATTGATTGATGATCAGTGAAAAGCTTAGACACTAAATGCTAGGAAGTTGAACTGGCTGCCCGCTTGAAGGTGATATATGAAGGTGTTTAGTTAGAACTGAGATACGAGCTCAAGTAATAATAAAAATTTAAAGCCTTTTTGGCTTATGAAATTCATCTGAAATTCAGCTTATTTAGAGCTAAGACTAAAGCTGAAAGTAACTGTTAAGCAGAAAACTAAACGTTGCCCTGGCTTAGGTATTCCCATCTCTGTCAAGTTCAGGCCCTCTTAAATCCTGTTAAGTTCGATATATTTTTATGACTCACAGGAAATGGTTTGGCTGTAAATCAATAAACGTAGAAAATGTATTTAAAGTGCGATTTCTGCAGCTAACAACACACGTGTGCATATTCATAAGGCTGGAGGAGTAGCCAAAGCCAAAGCCAACCTCCTCCTCCTCCTCCTCCTCCTCCCACCTGGCTGAGTGTTTCTCCTTTTTTGTCTGATAATTACAGCAGTCGACCGCAAGCTGTGCAGAATTTTTAGTTTACGAGCATATAAATGTAATTGGATGCGCAGAAATAGTGGTAGGCTACCCGGGCGAGTATGTTTATAAATTTAGCAGAGAGCCTCTGTCAGCTTTTGCCTGTCATTTGCTGTGCAGTTGCCCAGCAATTTGCAACGCCAGCAACTGCTGCTGCTGCTGCTGCTGCGGCTGCTGTTGCATTGCGCATGGGCAAAGGCAAAACGTGTCATCATCGATTACGCAGAGCCGAAGCAGGCAGTTTCTAGCTGCAGGCAGCAGCAGCAGCAGCAGCAGCGGCAGCGGCAGCAGTAGACAGCAGCAACATCAGCGGCAGCGGCAGCGGCAACATTTGCTTGGACAAACAAGTTGCTGCCGCTGCAGTTGCAATCGCTTTGTGTTATCGCAGCAGCAAGGATGATGACGCCGGCAATCGCAATCCCCCGGGCGCGTAACTCAAAGCGACAACACTTGACACTAATTAATACATACGCACCGTTCACCATGCACCATGCACGCTGCACGCTGCACGTTGAACGTTGCAGCTGCCACCCACTCGGCATGTCGACGCGCTCGTCGCATTTCAATCAAGTCCATGCCAGTCAGCCAGACAGTCAGTCAGTCAGTCAGTCACCGTTGAGATTTAGTCGTGATAAAGTTGTTTGAAAGTGTTGCAGCTTGCAGCTAGCCGCACGCACACACACTCACACACACATGCACACGTTCAGTTGAGTGCCTAACTGGCACATTGTGTGCCGCACAGAGAGGCAGGCAGGTGGGTGGGTGTTGGGGCAGTTGCTACTTCTGTGTGCTATTGTACCCATTGCTGCTGCCGTTGTTGTTGCTGTTGCTGTTGATGCTTATCAGCCTGTCGCGTCCGTTAGCTTGGCTTAGTTTCAACACGCAGTCAGGCTTGCTGATAATATGCATTTACCGTTGCATTTCCTACACATTTCCTAGCCGTAACCAGAAGTCGGCACAAATTTGTCGTCATGAAAATTGAAAGAAAAGTGTAGGAAATTTGTCTAGATTGTGAGTTAAGGCAGACATTGCCTCAGCATAGGGTTGAGTGTTGACTTTGGCTTGGGCCAGGCAATCGTCTGCAGTTTAAAAATGAAATAGAAATTTGTTAAGTAATATAATATATAGTATATGTAATATAAGTCCGAGGAATTTTAGAGAAATAGTACGAAGTGACACAAATGCCGAAATACCTTTGGAAATGAGTCATAAGATCTTGAAGAACATAAAATAAATTTAAAAATAAAAAAATAAATATAAATCAATATAAAAATTAATATAAATATGAAAAAAATATTTTAAAAATAAAATTTAATATAAATATGAAATATAAATTAATATAAAAATTATACAAATCTTATAAAAACTAAAAAATAAAATAAATTTGTAATTTTAAATTTAAATTTGATCAAAAATGTTATAAAAATAATAATAAAATATAAATAAATATAAACTAATAAAATATAAATAAATATAAACTAATAAAATCTAAATAAATATAAACTAATAATAAAATATAAATAAATATAAACTAAAATTTTAAAACATAAAAAATTATCATACTTATAATAAATTGACATATTAAAAAATAAAACAAAATTAAATTCAAAATTATAAATCAATTAAATTGAAATCTAATGAAATATTTCTGTTAAAATCTCGTCGCATTATAATTAGCCGGATGTCAGCAAATTGACAGGATATTGTGATTGCCAGTCAATTATTTTCGCTAAAAATATAAACATAAATTATGTGTAAATAATATGCAAATTAAACGCGAATCTGTCATATTTTGAGCAAATATGTAAATTTTTGGTTATATCGAAAATTTCTCTGTCATTAGGCTGGCCGCATAAAGCTGGACACTCATTAAAAGTCAATTAAAACTGAGATTGCACGCGAGTATGGACATAAATATATATAATGTATGTATATATATGCATATTTGGTATATGAGAGTGGCCAATCATTCAATATATTCAAGTCCCATATCCATATCAAAGCGAGCGAATTGTGAACGATGATCGATGAAGTCTTGTCTTGATCTTTGACGTCTGTTGCCGAAATACGATATCGAAATCGAAAATGAAAACGTAATCGGAAATGGAAATCGGTAACGAACCCAACGTTTTGAACGTTTTCCATTCTGTTTTGATAACAATGGCAGCTGCGGCAGTTGCAAATGGCATTAATTTGGGGCTCTTTAAAGACAACTTTGACACCGAATGTTGAATAAACGCTTAATTAACACTCAATGGCGCGGCTGATGGCGATGGGGGCGCTGCGGGTGCTGCGGGGCGGCGTGGTAAATTGCGGCAATTGAAGGCGCGACGAATGCAACTCAAGAGAGACCCCCAAACAACGGCGGCCAAAATAAAAATCAGCGGACAAAAATTAAAGTTTTCAAAGTAAACAACGCAAATTGACATTTTGGCTCTCGACAAGGCAGACAGGCAGCAAAAATGTTTGTGCAACGTGGGGCAAGCCCAGCAGGTCGCCAATCGAAAATGACAGTTGCAGTTATTTTATTTCTATTTTTATTTTTATTTTATTTTGTATTTTTTGATTTTTTTTTTTTTTTTTTTTTTGGCAATCGCTGGAAATCTCAGGCCAAGTCAGTAAATGACTAACTTTGTTCGACGCTTTGGTGTAGCGGTGTTCGACAAGCGGCATTGAATGTTGAATGTTGCATGTTGCATGTTGACTATTGACTGTTTGGACGCTTGGCCGGCCAATTGGCCAAGGCGGAAAGTGAAAAGCTGCCAGATGAAAACTGTTCGCGCAACACCTGAGGGCAAGGAGCTGCAGTTGCGTCATGCTGCAAGCAATGCAGTCGCAGTAACTGAATGTGTGTGCTGGAATATGTGTGTGTGTGTGTGTGTGTGTGCGGGTGCACGAGCAATCGATGATCGCGTTGAAATCTGCTCGCATGTAACGTTTAAATTTGTTAAAATCAGCGTTGGAAAGTCTTCAGCTGTGGCAGGATTGAAGCAAGAGCCAGGCGGGTCGGGGCGAGGCCGTTGCTAGTTGCCTGTGTTGCCTATGTTGGCTATGTTGCCTGGTGCATTGCGGCTTTTCATGCCTTTTTGAGCAAACAAGAGTTGCACGATTTTCTTGTAATTTTCCAGCAGTTTGGCTTTTAGAGCTTGGCTTAAAGCGACAGCCCCCAATAGCCCCACAGTACCCCGCAACCCCGCCAACCGCCGCTCTGGGCCAAGTGCGGGCCATATAAATCTACAATGTTTGTTTAATTTCGTGTGTTTTGTTTTTTGTTTTAATTTGTCTGCAAAAAATTGGCCAACAAACAAGAAAAACAAAACGAAATTTCGGCTAATTGTGTGGCGATCATTGCTCATTACGGCTCATTATTGTCTACTTGTTGTTGTTGTTGTTGTTGTTGTTAGTTGTTAGCCTGTTGTTGTTGGCGGGGTGGTGCAACCTACAGGTTCTTATGTTTTTAGTTGTTTCTTTACCCCCGTTTTATTGTCATTGATCTTGTAGCCAGATTAGCATAGATATTGTTTTCTATTTGTGATTAGATGTCTGAGCACGATTTTGTCTCCGAACTGTTTTGGAATTGGGGATCGAATGGAATGTCTGTTGGGCAAGTTGCCAATACCTTTTCGCATGTGTCTCAGCAGTTGCTTCTTAAGAGGCCATTAAAAAAACCCATCGAGTAGCCAATAACTATCAAGCGTATCAAAATTATATCAATTGACAAACCAAGCCATCAATTTCGATATTTCTGAAACGAGTTTTGGCATAGTTAATGTGACTTTCAAAAAGCGTGGGCTATTAAAAAGATGTTAGCAATATTTATTGTTCAAACGCATGGAATTTGCCAACACCTATACGAATATACCCACTAGTTTGGGTGTGTGGGGAGTATGATATGGAGGAATGTTGTAAAGGTTGTAGAATATATTTCTAAAAAAGTTTTATTGATATTAAAGTATAAATAAAGGGAGAGAGAGAATGAGAGAGAAAGATAGAATGTAAAAAGTAGCTTCATGTGCAGCTTGACTATATATCTCTACCATCAAATTTTTTTAAATATCAGACTAGAGATCTATAGAAAGCTAGGATCAGAGATTACATTCTATGGCTTCAAAGACACCTTGCCTTGTAGAATGTTTTCTTATTAACTTTTCAGATGAAGCTTTTATATATTAGAAATATATAGATATATGTATACATAGGAAGATAGGATTAGAGATAAATTTCTGTACCGAAAACTTGATATTTTAAAAAGTAACGTGCATATACAGCTTAATTTACAGAATCGTAACATATAGTTAACATTCTATTGTCACCAGACGAAAGATATGTAGATAAAACTAAAGTTTTTGTATGAGAAACTTTCCACACTCAAGAATTAACATATGGAATTTACCTATTCAATATATACTTTTCACAGCTGACTAGCATGCCATATACCGCCTCTAATAACCATCTTCCGCTTTGGCATTAAAAGCCTCTTTGGGGTTATCTAATCTTTCACCTGCCACGCTTAGCCGTTTCATCTGGGTTTTCTCAATATTTTCGAGGCAACATTAAAATTATTTGATTACTAATCAAAGATGGTCGTAAAGTCGATGATTAAATACCAAATAGAATAATCAATAAAAATCTGCGCTGTTTATGTCTATTTATACATAAATTCTTTTTAATTTTTTTGTTTTTTTTTTTTTTTTGGCAATTTAAAAACTTTTTGGCATATATATTGCAGGTCGTAAACGTTAAGTCCAAGCGAAACTTGATTTGCAGGCGAACTTAACAAATGTGTGATATTGATCGGAGGCCCAAAATGAATGAATGACAAAGGCCCATAAAGATTTCAGCGGTTTTTCATATGGGTTTTATGATATTGGGGCTCTGCCATAAAACAGAACTAGGAACTTGAGCTGAGGCTTGAGTTTGGGCTTGGGATTTGGATTCGAACTTTTATGTGGCGCGTTTCAAATGCTCTCGGCCATTGTTTCTTCGAATGGCTCTAAAGTAAATAAAATCAAATTAAGCGGACAGAGTTGGAAATTTGTTGATTTTGCATATGACAAAGCGCTGGGTAACTTTTTACGACTTTCGCTTTTAATGGGCCCCCGGGCCACATTGCCGTGCTGTAGGTCGCATTGCCACGAAGCGGGGCCAGCGTCGCGACGCCGACTCCTTTTGCGGCCGTGCCGGGCCATTATGAAATATGAAAAGCACAATGTAAAATGAAGCCGCTGCTAGTTACAAATCTAAGCACGGCACGGACCAATGAAAGCGACGCCAGCAAGCCAATGGAAAGCGACTGGCGGTGGTGGTGGTGCCACGAAGGCGATACAAATCGAAGCTGGCGATCATCGTTGAGCAGCCAGCAGGCAGCCGGCAGCAGCAGCTCTGATCATGTTGCACTCGGCTGCTCTGCAGCATTTCAAATTTCCAATATAGCCAGGCAGCAGGTCTGCAATCCAAGTTGCAAGTTGTGCCTGTGGCACAAATGCTCGACATAAAGGGCAAGAGTTCAGCGAGCTGCGGCTGCAGTGAAATTGAAGCATCAGCCAAAGCTGCCTTGCCGATCTCAACATATATAAATATAGAAATGCAAGAGGCTGCCTCCAAAATTGAAAGTAATTGTCACCTCAGCGAGTGCAAAAGAAAGTGTACGCCAGCTGTATAATGAGGTTAACTTGAAGGCAACTCTTGAAAGTGAGGGCAGTGATGAAGAGAGAGAGAGAGAGAGAGAGAGAGACAGCGAGAGAGTATGTGTGGAAAAATGTTTAATTTTCAAGAGTGACAGAGGCTACGCTCGCAGCATGTGTGCGCTCACATCTTTGCGTGATCTCACTGACAAAGCGCTGCCATGTCGCTGAGCCGATGAGCATGCCACGACCAATTAACTGAACTGAAGCCTTACAGCCATGCGCTGCGAATCCAGTTTACCTGGAGACTGGCTCCTCTCTCCCTCTCTCTCTCTCTCTCTGTCTAATAAAGACTTAAACAATATCATAGCAGCACCCCCGCAAAGTAGGCACAGTCAATCCCTCTGCGCAATGTTGCATGCAACATGGCTGTGCCCAACGGGATGCAAGCGGCAAGCGTCGTGCATGCAACACTTATAGCAACAAAATTAAACGCAAATCGCAACCAATCACAAAGATTACCCCCACACACACAAACACACACACACAGACACACACGAGGCAGCGCCCCCGCTGAAAACTTGTAAACATAAACTAGGCAGCGGGAGTAGGTGGGACTGGGCAGAGGATGGGGAGAGCAGGCTACGCTTGCATTGGTATTTTAAACACTGGCAGGCGCATAATCAAAACGCTTAAATTATAATAACTTTATTAAGTCTCGACTCTCGGCGAGTGGGCAAAAGTGAATTCGGTGGGAGCAGAGTCGAGCACACAAGCCCAAGCACATACCCCGCTAGCCCACCTAGCCCAGCCTAAGCAGGTGTAGTGCAAAGAAAGCAACAACAATTGGCAACAACTCAAATGGCTCCAAACATACAGCCAACTCAGCCAAGGCACAAGCGTTTTTTGTCTGTTGCCCATTTTTTCGAGTGGTTTTTACACAGCATTGTTATTGTTGTTGTTGTGGTTTGCTGTTGCTGTTTATGATTGTTTTTTCATTTTCTCAAGTGATGAGTAGGATATCTGTCTGTTCGTACAGCAATGGGGCAAGCAACAGCCGCAGCAACAGCAACAACAGCAACAACAGCAACAAGCTATTTGCGACTCACGACTTTTCATGCAATTTTGAATTTAAAATTCTTCACACACTCTTTTCATTATGTGGCTTCATTGCCTGCCCCACTCGGCACCACCAGCAGTCCACTGCCTGTAAAAATGGCCCGCCATCGAAGCCGAAAGGCAGCAAAATAAGATGCTACTCTTGTGGCCATCTTGAAGTGGTTGTTGTAATGGGCGAGCGTGTGTACGAGTGTGTGTGTGTGTGTGTGTGTGTGTGTGAGTAGGTGAATGTGCGTGTGTATGTGTTTGTGTGTTGAGGCCAGTATAGTGGAAGACGCCTCAGAATCACGCGCCATTTACGTTTTTATTGGCGCTGGCGCTGTTGGCAGATCACAGTGGGCAAAATATGGATTTGAATGGGTTAAAATAAATGGATTAGGAATTGGGATAAGATATAAAATAAAATGTAAATAAATAAATATATATATAATATATATACATAATATTAGAATTTGTTACAGAATGCTTTTAAGGATATTCTACGTGATATGTCGAAACTGAGGATCCGAATTACAGTGGGTAAAATGTAGATTTGAATGGTAATAGTAATGGTAATAGTAATAGTAGTAATAATAAATATATGTATAATATACATTTATAGAATTATGAGCCTTTGACAGACTGAAAATTTTGATTAGGGGAAATATCATAGTTTAAATCTGACGAATATGGTAAATATATATATATATATATTTGTTTTTCATAATCTTTTTATACCAAAATTCGATTCTTTAGAGCTTTAATTACAGCTTTCAATATATGATGCATATGTCGAGAAATGTATATGTCCTTTATGTGTATAACTGACATTTATCATAGTATTTTCGATTCCTCTGAAGGAAGGGATTCTTCTCAATTCCAGTTTAGTTCCCCCATTTCCCCACATTCTGCATGATTTTTTACCACTGTGTCGCAAAGCGCGTGGATTTTGTGTTGGTGTCGTTGGCGATGATGAGGCTGACGTTGACGATGACTGGGCTGCTTGCCCTGTGCTCAGTGGCTAAGCCCGCTTGCTACGGATGTGTCTGTCTTGGACTCCGATTGCCGTTGCTGCCGCGTTGCTGTTGCTGTTGCTGTTGCTGTTGCTGCTACCACTTGGTGGTCCAATTCAACGAATTGACTATAATCAGTCTAGTGGCAAGTACTTTTCGAGTGCCCACTCATGCACTTCTGTGCAGCGTGCGCGAGTGCGGAGTAGTAGGTGCAACTGTGGCCAGTGCGGCGCTGGCTGGGTCGGCGAGTTGCAAGTGGTTTTGCGCTCGTTCGCTCGCTCACTCTCTTTCTCTCTCTCTCTCCCTCTCCCTCTCTCTGGTATGCAAATGTACCTTGCGCCACTCGGTCTAGAAACGTCAGGTACACTCGAAGCATGCCTCTCAAGAGTGCCGCGACGCACTCACACACACAATTAATTTATTGCATACAATGCAACAAATTACACCACTCATTAATATTTAAGCCAAGTTTTGCGTAGCTGTAGCATGTGTGGAGCAAGGAGTTTGTCTGCTCAGCTTTTGGGGCGGTACATGCCCAGGGACGTCTCGGCTCGGCTCTGCTCGGCTCGGCCGGCCAGCGCTCATACCTAATAAATCTGTAATTTGTAATTAATGTGAAAAATTGCCGCCCGAGACGCCAAACAAGCCTAAATTGTTATTACCAGCCGTGTCTGGTGTGCAGGTTCAGAGCCAGAGCCAGAGTTCCACTTCATAAAAAAACTGCACACAACATGTGTGTGCGACACACTCTGTCCGTGTGTGTGTGTGTGTCGCTCTGGCTGTCCGTCTGTTCGTCGTTTGGTTTTGTTGTGGGTCAAAGCCATAACTCTTCGACAAGTTCGGCAGTTCGACAAACGCATGAGCCTGCGGCCCAAGTCTGGCTTGGACTGGTCAACAGAAATGTTGGCCCAAAGGCGGCTCGCTTAATGTTCGTGCTGTGTTTCATAAATATAAATTAAGCCACTTGACTAACGCAACAGCGCCAGCGTATTTAAGACTCGTATATCTGAAAAGTTGGTCAACAGAGTTGCCGTATCTCATGTTGCCGAAAAAAAAACTTCACTAGCAAAAAAAAAGAGGGGAGAGCAAATACGTTAACGGAGGCAGACGGCCATATCGCGCCATTGTCTGCTGAAAGCAACTCATGCGGCGTGATTAATATGGAAGATGGCCAAATCAGATCCATAGCCAACGATTTATGATATAGACGGGCAGCTGTGAGTAGCTGACAAAGCAGCGACCGTAGTGTGTGACAACTTAATCAAGTCAAAAGCTGGGATACTTACACGGGAATTTTTTTTTGCACTATATCAAAATATTTTGTAATATATAATATTGTTATAGGTAAGAAGAAATTCTCAAAATTTTAATTGAAAAGTTTCCCTAGTTGTCCAGCTAATTATTAACACCAATATATTTAGCTTGACTTCTAATGGAAACTTTTGAGGATAAAAATATATTATTCTATATATTATTACATATTATCTAATGTAGATTTCCACATATTGGTTAGAGACCAACTTTTACAATATAAATATCTACGGTTAAAGAACGATATAAATAAAAACTTGAGCATTATAGTTAGATATGGTATAGATGCATATAACAAGTCCAGTCTTAAGTTGATCCTGCTAGGATAGGAATCATTTATTATTAAGCTGACAAATTTGGCATACCCTAATCTTATAGCTTCTTCTTCTTAAATATAAACTGCAGCTTACCGAAAATTCACTTTACATCCATTAATATCACACCTATAATTACCTGTATTCAATTTACAACTTCAGGTGACACAAAAACCAAGCGAATCATTCAAATTAATTGCTTGCAGTTGGCTGTTTCTTAGAAACACAATTAGCCCATTAAAACGGCTTTAAATAGGCCACAGAATGTCTGCATGCGTGATTGATAATATTCGAAAGCGGCTCGTAAAAAAACAAGCTATATATTACGCTATGGATATTTATAACAATTGACCGCAATGTGGCTATAAAAACAGAAGAATAGAAGTCGAAAAATTCGCACTATTACCCTTTATTATTATTTTTTTTTTTTTGTAACTCCCCAACTATTCGAGGCGGTCAAATTGCTAACCGGTCAGTCACCGGCCGAATCGAAACAATTTTTGTATCATGCTGGCCAGGAGGGGTAACGCAGTTGAGTGAGTGATTCAATGGAGCAAAACGTGAGCCCAAAGACGTGAGACAACAACAATAAGCAACGTTTATATGCCTGATGAGCGGGCGCCTTTGAGTGCGACCCCAAAGATACGAGTATAACAATTTTTTTCCTTCACTTGTGATATTTATTTTTTTCTCAACGAATCAATCACAATGATTATGATAAATGATTTTGGTTTTTCACTATTTTTGATAATTTTTTTTTTTTGGGCCTGCCATTGTTTGATATTCATTTCTTTTTTTTTTTTGTATTTTCCTTCTTTGATTTTTCGGTATTTTTGCATTATTACGCCGCGTAATGGCCGATCAGCGAGTCGGCCTGTAATTGCTGGCATATAAATCACAGTGAAAAGATATAATTTCTGTTAGATGATCTGTGTGCGGCTGACCGTAGTTGATTAGCACATTTGTCCAGCTCCAGCCGCTGAATGGAGTTTCACTTTTATATCAAATATTTCTGGCAGCGAAAACGAAACACGTAATGCTGACCCAATGACCTCTTCAACAGCAATTGCCATTTTTTTCGTTACCCACTCAGCTGCTTAGTTAACGGTTGCGATTGTGCGCTTTGACAATGCAACGTTTATTTAGCGGCTTTCGCGTTTATCGCCTTTTTCTAATCTTGTTAAGAAACTTCATTAGTGTCAGACTGCGGACGCCTTCCATGCATTGATTAATGTGTGTCAGGCGGAAACTTGGGAGCACCGAAACGTGTAACAAGGCGGCAATGGACCACCAGCAGCTACCAGCTAGCAGCTAGAGCCAGACCCAGACTCAGCTCCATCAGCAGCAGCTGCCTGTATGGTATGGTATGGTATGGTATGGCATGGCTAGAAACCTGAACCTGACTCACAAATGTGGCTATGTTTGCATAGACCACGCCCCTTCCATGTTGGTCGCCTGCAATTTGAGGTCTTTATTGTGCACTTTATTTATAAAGGTGGAAACTGCATCATTAGTTTGCGCTCTAAGCTAAGCATGTGCCTGAACCTGATAGCCATGAAGAGAGAGAGAGAGAGAGAGAGAGAGAGAGAGAGAGAGAGAGAGGGAGAGGGAGAGACAGACTTATTCAGTTTAAATTGTTAGATAAACTACAAGAAAATTAAAAGCGTTAGAATAAATAGACGAGCTGTGAGGGGGGAATGTTTAAAATATTAGTATATATGTATACTAATATACGTTAATATTTGAAAGAGCAGATCTGCATACACTTACGGGTATATGCTGGTCGGGCATATACTCGAAAAAATCTCAGTCAAGTTGAGCTTAGGTTTGCTTGGCTGGTAATAGGCAGGCAAGTAAATACCGCAAACAAACTGTTAAACTAGTTAATCCTTCAATTAAAGTATCATTATTCACAAAATATATCACATATCATATATATAATACTGCTACTAAACTATTTCGAAATCATTTGCAAATTAATTCGCCAAACGAGACCTGCTATGCATCTGGAATCTTGCATGGCCTGAACCTGAACAATGTCTTTTATGTTCAGACAAGTCGCCGCATATATGCATTCATATATTTTATGAAATAAATCGCAACTTTTTGGGGGGAACAACTTTCGAAAAAGTGCTAACAAGCTGCCGTTGTGGTAGTTAGTTGTTGCCTTACAAATTTCAATTCGACATTATTTGGCAACATTTTTAGCTGGCTTTAATAATTTGTGACAAGTTTTTTAATAAATGTGTTCAACTATGTTTATTTATTTTTATTTTTATGTTTTCATATTTTTCAGTCTCGTTTGTCGCGGAACACCCAGCACGCAATCCATGTGGCTGATGCATTGACGTTGCTCCGCAGAGACACTTGTCGCCCAGCTGAGTGAGCCGCGTGCTCGCTTGAGCTGTGAGAGGAAAAATGTTTTCACGGCAGCCGGCCGCTGGCGGCGCGGATATTTATCTGGATGAGGCAACAACAACGCTGCGCTCAGCGTTTCCCAACTCTCGACTGGATTCGCTGGCGGCGCATCCAACGCCCGCGAATCAACCAGATCCCAACATGGACAGCCAACTGGCTGCGCCCGATCCAACCGAACTGGGCGGCGCCAGTGCCGGCTATAATCCGCTGGACGATGACTGGTGGTCCAATGCCATTGAGGTGGACACGTTCGATTCGCCGCTGGCCTTCGATGCCAGCGAGAATGGGTTGTGGAATGGACATTTTGTGCCACCGCCGCCTCGTCCACCGTTTCTGGATGAAAGCGTCGCCGCTGACGGCCTGACCACCTGTGATCTATGCACGTGGGCCTGGCAGCGTAATGCCTACTCCCTAGACGGTTCGATAGGTGAGTACCAAACTCTTCCCTCCCACTAAGCCCCTCCCCCTTGAGTAATGGGCCCTTAAGCCCCGCATTGTACTTCTTGTTGCCTCTTTTTTTTCAATTAAAAACTCAGCCCATCCTCAACAAGACAATACGAGTTATCGGTGCAGCGCTAGCCGAGCAACGCCGCGCAACGCCGCGCAACGCCGCGCATCGCCGCACATCGATCGCTGATATCAATTTATCAAACTGATGTTGGGCGTGCGTGGCGCGATTGCTTTTCGGCGCTGTATTTTTCAAGAGCCCAACTCTTTCCGGCTCTTGGCCAGGTCTGGGCCTGCTGGAGCTGCTGCTTCACTTGCGTTTGCAAATTTAATTTTGCGCATAACTCTTGGTGGCACAGCCTTTGGCTTAGGCGTTCCCTGCCTCGTACCCTGCCTGGATTCGGTGATCTTGGCTGCTCCTATCGCAGCCATCGCTCGCTTCAGTCATTTGTCTCTGCGCTTGTAAAATCGCGCAAAAAGTCTAAACAGGGCGGGTCCGCAAGGGGGGCAACCGCAGAGCTCATTGTAACCTGGCTTAGACGAAACATCATGAAAAATATGAGGCAGTGGGCGTGTGCGGCAGCAGAGCTCGCTGCAGCTGATGCTTAAGATTAGGACTCTGCCTAGACGCTGCTTCCACTAGGCTGCTTATAAAGCATTTTTCTTTAATTTATTTGAACAGAAATAAAGCAATATACACGCGGCTATCTGCAAGGCGTATTAAATTAAAACTGAAATAGATCTTGTCACAATTAGATAAGTGTCGGGAGTAGTTGTGGAAGAGAAGTCTTGGAAACGGAAGTGGTATGAAGTGGAAACGGGTTTTGACTTGGCATTGGTATAGAGGCTGTAGAGTATATAGGGATAATGACTTTATATATATATATATATATATATATATATACTATATTTCCTATACTTCATTGACTTTGTAAACTTCTTTTTAAATACCTCAGATACTTCAAATTTTTTGTTTATATTAAATATTTCATATACTTCATATATTTCCAATACTTCATATTCTTTAAATACTTTATATACTACCGATACTTCATATTCTTCATATACTGCATATACTTCATATACTTCATATACTTCATGCTTTCTTTCTCCATGCACTTTATAAACTTTTAAATTCCTCATTATTCTTTCTCCATACTCTACATTATTTTTCCGGCTAAATTCGTCTGCGTAATAATTTCACAAAGCCCAATCAGAGCTCAACTGTTGAAAAGTTGTTAGAAGTGAACCCTTAAATAAGTCAAATGCCAAATTCAAATGCACAAAGCGAATACCAAATGACCGTTAGCCAGCGAGTCGAGTATGAGGACGTGTGGATGGAGGGTATATATGGCATGGCATTTAGCCGTTTGGCGTATTTGATTTCCAGGAATCGCTTTCAGCGCAAATTGAAGTCATTATACAGGAAGAGACCGGGGTCGCTGACGGTGCTGTGGCGCAGGAGTAGGCGAAGCCTACTATTGCAGCTGGCGGCCAAAAACAAGGCACAGACCGTTGCCCGTTGTCCGTTGCCCGTTGCCCGTCGCCCGGGTTATTAGGCTAATTATAGACTGGGGCAAACATTTCAGTATTTCCCATCATGCGCTCATATGGAACTATATGTATATACATATGTATGTGTGTGTGTGTGTGTGTAAATGACTTTATTCATGCCGACTGTTTGTCGCGCCGTCGCGCCGTCTGCTGCCGGCATTGGCCCCAACCGCTGCCAACGTGTCAACTAATTTGCAACACTCGCCTGGACTAGTGGATGGGGGCATAACTGGTCAGTTCCCTGGAAATACCTGCGGCGGCCCATGCTGTTTTATTTTTGAAGGGATTAAGCGGCAACAGCTTCTCCATACAGCACAAGAAAAAAAAAAAAAAAAAAAAAAACAGCATTTGACTAATGTCTTAATTTTGTGCCTAGGTGTTTTCGGCTGTTTCGGCCAGAGCAGCCGCCTGGCTGCGCTACACCAAGCCCAAGCCAAGAGTCGTGCCTCGGCTGCAGCGAATGCCATTCACTTCGCTTCATCCGCCGGAGCCCTGGCAAATTGAGCTTTTGCATGTCGTGGCCCATGTCTAGATTTCTGTTTCGTTTTGTTTGCCGCTCAAATTGACAGCTGAATAAAATGTTATTATATTTACACCATAATTTGCATGGCAATTAATCAAATGGCATGCGAAATTCTGTCGCTTCGACGGCAACAACAATGCCAAAATGTTTGTTGGGCAACATTTTGCTCTTTTTGTTTGCGACACATTTTTTTGTTGCTTTATTTTTATTTCTGGGCGCCCAGGCAATTCCCAGAATTTTCCACAATTCTAGCAAAATATCAAAAGGTCGAAGCCGCCCGAAATGTCTAAATTATGAGCGCAAAACTTCGAGCCGCAACGAATTTTGCACGTTGCTTGTTAAGCAGTTGGCAATTGGTGCCATTAGAGATGGCCAAGAAACAATGGCTAACAGGGGAGTTTGTATGTGACATGCGCTTGAGGCAGAGAAAAGCAGAGAACAGATTTGATATGCCATATACCATATGCCATATGGCATATCAAATCTGTGCCTAAACCTATGCCAACTATATGACATTATAGAAAGAGATCTGTAGAGAACAATTTGATTCTATATATTTATATATTATAATCATATTTATTTATATTTATATATTGTATCATTCTATATATTATAATTTATAGAGAAATATTTCATTCTTATATTTCATTCTCATTCGTATATTACTTTCGATATTAATCGCCTCACAGCTCTTCTCCAGTCATATTCACCTGCCCATCGCTCACCTTGAGCGTCAGTTTATGGCAAATTAAGTTCACGGCTTGATTGTTTAGATGGAATATTTGCGTATAATTTATGCAACGCCTTAGTCGTTTTTATGGCCAGCTCTGTGAGCGTTGGGGTTGGGTTCGTTCACGAAAAAGGGTTACCAATTCGACATTCCGCAAATATTTACAGCAATTTGTAGCACAATAAAAATGTAACAACTTGGCCAAAGGAACCCACAAAAAAGGACTTTCTGTGGCAGCAAACAATGACAAAGGCAAACCAAACCCGACAAACCCGACAGCAGCAGCAGCAGCAGCTGTTAAAGGCTGTTGTTGCCTTCGCCTTTGGCACTTTTGATATTTTTATTGTTGTGGCGAAATATACATAAAATCACATAAATAAATTTAAGTTGTTTATTTAATGCAGAACCCAAGCAACTGAGGGGCCAAGTGCTCCCAATGATGGGGCGTCTGTTGTAAAGACTTAAACACTTCGAGCCCACCCACTGGGTCTGATATCATAAATGGCATAATGCCATTGTGCCACAAAGCACCATAAATATGGTAGGGCTATAGACGTAACAATTATTGACAGATTTATGGACAGCACAAGCTATTCACAGTGCTTCAGCCCGATTACAGCTCAACAACAATGCTGGGAGTAGCAGCAGCTGCTGCTGGTAAATTGTGAATCGAAACTGTAAAGCCACCAGCACAATAACAATAAACGATATTTAAGCATATCCATTATCAATTTATAGCATACTTTTGAGCTAACGTACACTGAGCGAAATATTTTGAGTTGAGCTTGAGCTAAACTACTTTTTATGCACATACTTCAAATTCATTAAGCAGTAGAAGAGTTATTAAACTTGACTGCCTAGTTAGCATTAGCTCTTTTCGTCTCTCACTCTCGCTCTCTCCCTCTCCTGCTCACCCTAGCCAGTGCACATTCCATGGCACTCAAAATAAATATTATATGGCACATTAAATAAATATTATATTGACTACGGGAATGCCTTGTTAGTTTCTGGCTGCTCGTTTTCAAGAAGCAATTATGATTTTCAGCTTTTCCGCATCGTTTAGTCGGTCGGCTACGCCTCATGAACTGTTTGCTCACTGGCATTCGCTCGTTAACGCCTGCTTCTACAGCCAATACTAAAGAAGAGAGAACAATATGAGTCTAATCTGTAGATTATGATGAAAAAAAAGAGACAAACCGCAAGAGCAGCAATTTTTTTTTCGACTTTTGTTTTCCTCACTATAAAAACAGCCTCTGTTTCGGCCGAGAACTATTCAAATTTGTAAGCGGAAATGAGTGAATTCTTCTCATGTTTTGTTGCTTTGCAGATTGTGATTTTTTTCTGGTTTTTGTTTTTGTTTGTGTTTTGTTGTGTTGTGCTGTGCTCTCAGTCGTATAATTGTTGCAACGCACTGCGGCCGGAGGCCATAAAAAAGTAAACATAATACAGACACATATAGCGGAGAAGGAGTGCAAACCGAACTCTGGGGCTGGAGGAACTCCACACCCAAGCAGCCAAGCAGCCAAGCAGCGAGAAAACTTATTTGCTATTTTCATGGAATTTTCATAATTTCTGCTTCGTTTGTTTAACTTCTTCAGTTTTTTCACAATTTTTCCTTGGTTTTTTTTTTAGCTTTTGCTTTTAGCGGTTTTTATGGTAAAAAGTAAACAAGTTGAGCTCCGAAGATCGAAAAATTATGATTACAGGCAGCGCATTTAGTGAAATATTGCGGCGATATTGTTCCTGTTATATGGGGGTGTTGATATGCGATGTGTCTGTCTGATGCGTGCGTTGGTATGCCAGCATAATATTTTTAACTTTGTTTACATTTTGCATTTTTATTGTGGCAGCGTCAACGGCGACTGCTGCATATTGCACGCTGCTTTGTTTCTCATTTAATCAATTAGGGCGAGCACGGGAAGAGGAGCCACGGCAACAACTGGACCACACACAGACACACAGACTGTTGCCGCTGCTGCTGCGAAATGCGGGCGCCAAACTCCGCTCAGACAGTCGCTAGTCGAGGGCAGCGTGGGCGGGACGGAGCGGGCATTGCCATTTAATAGAATTGCTGAAATACTGATTAAAATAGTTTCACTTTTTAATTACAATTTATGCTCATTTTGTTACTAATTATTGAGGCAGTGGGCACCCTACTCTACGAAAACAGACGCAAGATCAAAGGGGCCTCAAGTAGGAGATGTCAGCAGCACGCCACCGCAAAAACAAATCCAGCGAAACATTGTCTTTCCCGCTAGCTATCTCTCTCTCTCTCTCTCTCTCTCTCTGGCTGTCGCCTGCTTTGGCGGCAAGAACATCAAAGGCAATCGTAGACGCAGTTTTCCTGCCCAAACATAAACAGAACTTATTTGTTTTTGTTATACCCTAACAGCAGAGAGGAAGAGCGAGAGAGAGAGAGAGAGAGGGAGATATAGAGATATTGCTAGCATGCAAGAGAACACTCTATAAATAACTCCACATACATATATATCTATCTGATAAGGATGTGTGAGTAAAATAGATTTCAATATATTCTCTCTCAAACACAAGTGATATTTGATCTGCATTTATAAGTTATTTATTTAGTCCGGCAGAGCATTTGATCTTCGCCAAGTTTCCACTGCAAAAATCAACAAGAAAAACAAATGAAAAATCAATTTGCTTTACACTTTTCCCCTCAAGCTCATTAGCAGCGCATCATCAGCACGAAAACGTTTTCAGTATTCTCAAACTTTCGAAATTTTGCAGCCAGGCGACAAAATTCTTTGAAAGTCTGCCAGCACGCGCCTCAATTCACATTTTTGACTGGCGGGGCTGCTTCTGTGGCAGTGGCTGGGGGCGCACTGCAAAGTGGGCGTTATTTTTAGTGCTGAAAAATCTAATTTACTAATGAGCCGTGAGCATTCGAAAAATGCACATAAATTTCGCCTAATTGAAAATCCATGCGCGGATAATTATGAGCGTCAGTCAGCATTAAAATTGCGGGCGTGAGGCGCTCATCTTCCTCCATTCAGTATTTATTTACTTGGGAAATTGAAGAAATTCTTGAAATTATGGTGTAGTAGTTGGGAGCAGCTGGAAAGTTGTGTAAGGGCAGTCAAAGCAGGTAAATCATAAGAGGAAATAGTGCATCAAGTGGGCGTGCCTGACAGGGATTTATTCTATATATATATGACAGGCAAGAATGTAACCTATCTGTCTATATTCTGTATATTCTATATATTCTATATATTCTATATATTCTATATATTCTATATATTCTATATATTCTACATATTCTATATATTCTATATATTCTATATATTCTATATTTAAGATTTACGAAAATTAATTATCTTCTTCTTTAATATACCTATTTCCTAGTTAAAATCTTCTAATCTTCTTGCGGCCAAGCCAAGAGTTAAAGATCTCCGGGCAAATAAATTAAAAATTACCATAAAAGCTGTCAAGTGTATTGCAATTCTCTGGCAGTTAGCAGCGGAATCATGTTGAGTGACACCGATTAGCGGCTGACCACAACGTTGCACAGGCTAAAGAGCTAACAGGTGTGCATAGACTTGTGGCATAGACTTGCGGTCAACGTGTGGTTTTTGAGGCCAACTGTTCATTGACTGAGAAGTCATAAAACCCCCACACACACTGAAGGACTATTGGCCAAAGATCATAAAAAGTTTTTATGAACTGCCAACAACGGCAAACGACACAACATCAACAAACAAGCAAGAGAAACAAGAAACGACAAACGAGAAACTAGAATCGAGTCAACTCAGCTCCCGGTGCCATGTTTACTATAACACCTAATGTTCTACTAATTTGAAATATGTTTACGAGTGTGTGGAAAGAACGTTACCTGAGCTAAGTTTGAATTTTCAGTGGCCTGTTTGATATACACCTGGTCAGCCCAGCCCCCTTAGCAGTCAGTCAAAGGCATTTTATGAGTCGCTCGCCGCTGTCTTCTACTGTTTAAATTTTGATTAGGCGATGCATTCGCCCTGATAAAGCCTCACATATAACTGTTGACTTTGGCCTGATCGTGCCCGCTGATATCAAGGCTGGGCGTTTGTCTAGTTACATTTCCCTTCCCCCAGTTATATCAGCTAAGGTCTCGTTTTGCATTTGCATAGCGATACGCATCAACAGTTAAATTCTGTGCCCTTTTACGACGTAACTTGTTTATTTAATTGTCTTTTATTATGTTGCATTCGGTTGGCTTTGCTGCATTATTTACCCACTTACGTCAACAGCTTGGAGTAGCCATGGAAGGGCTAAATTTGATGGCCGGCGAGCTTGCAGCATAGATAACTAAAAATTATTGCCCCGCACAGCTACTTTCTCTGCCAAAAAAAAAAAAAAACCAATTCGAATCTTAAATTCTGTTCTAATGCGCCATATAAATTATCAGACGAGAAAACTATTAACTGATGCATGAGTTTTCCATTAAATTTTATTTGATTTTTTGGGTGGGTGTGTTTCAATTTTTTATGCATTTTTCATATGGCTATTCCATGAATAGATATATATATATATTTTTTTTTTCTTTGTGGGGAACTCATAAATAAAGTAGAGCCCAGGCACTTTCTGCACCAATTAACAGTGTTGTATAATTTTGTTGAACATATTTAAATTTGATTTTTCGCTTCATTAAAATGCGCAATTTGCATTTGGTTTTTGTTTTTTGTTGTTCTTCTAATATTAATATTGTCTTTTGGCGGCTGCATAACTTTCAGCCTAATTGGCGCTGCCGAGAACTTTGCGACACAAATTAGGGCGTCTATTTGACTACGGTTATGTGTGTGCGGGTGCGAGCTCGTGTGTGTGGTGGTTAGGGGGCGTGGCTTTTTATAGAAAATTACAATAGATTTATATTTGCGCCAAGTTTTTGCGCAGCAGCTCGTGGAAATGTAAAAGCCATATATATACTAAACTAATTAAAATTCAACTTGGCAAAAAGTTTTTAGCCTACGCAATAAATATTGTAAAATGTGCAGCACCGCCCACCTCCGCCCTCATCTGCTTCTCCATATTGCTCGATTTTCATTTCCTGGCAAGTGGAGCATTTCTTGAATTTCCATGCGGCTCCATTTGTCATTTGACTGCCAAAGTTTTTGTTTGTCTTAGCCAAGTTGAACGTGGCAAAGAGCATGGCTTTTTGCGAGCCGAGGGTTGGGCACTTGGCAAATGAGTTACTGGCATTGATAGGTTGCCTGAAAACTCTCGCAAAGTGACTTTTCCACTCCACTCGACTCGAGAGTATAAATTTCACTTCAGTTCAGTTCGGGTTTTTGTTGGGTTTCTTTTGCTGCCAAAGTGAATCAAGTTTTTGATAAATGCTGCTTAATGCTACAAATAATACCATTCTAATTAGTTAAGAGGCAGCCGAATCAATTTATCTTGCTTAAAGTCTCCGCTTTCTATTGAATTTCTTAATTTCCTAGCGAGCAGAGGCAAACACCTGAGTATTTTATAATATACAAGACAATAAATACATTTATCATGCGGCAACAGGAACTGGCTTTATTTACCTGTAGAAAAGCGAAAACTACCTGACCATAGCGCGAACAGCTCCTACTCCTACTGCCAACTCTCAGTTTCAATGGGCACAGCGAGAAAAAAAAGGACAAAAGGTGAAATGTTTGTGTGATAAACCTAATGAGCAAAGCATTTGGTATACCGCCCGATTCAGAAGATAAGCATCAGAGAGCGCTAAGGTTGGCCTAGGGGTGCACCATGTGGCACATAAAACTGTTGTCACTTCATGGCAATGACATTTAAATTTGAATGCGAGTCGAGAGAATAGAATTAAGAATAAGAAAAATGCCTAAAAGGTTTCATTCCAGCGAAAGAGACATCAAATTCAATTAAGACATTTTTCACCATTAGATGAGCTGAAAGAAAAAAAAAAAAAAAAATATATATATATATATATAAGATATGAGCCACATAACTTGGCATTCTAAATAATTACAGAAATGTTTAGAAATGTTTAGCAGATAATTTGTTGGCATTGTTATGCAAATGCATTCGGTTGGACTGTAGCTTCTCTTCAGCAGATATGGTCAGATAGTCTGGCCATGGGAATGGGAATGGGCTCTAGCAGCTGGCGCTCATAATTGAGACATTCTAGCCTAGCACACTCTGGAATTTTTGGATTATTTATGTGCACATACATATATAGCGACAATATCAAAGACTGGTATGCAAATCTCTGGGCTAACTATGATACTTCAATACTGGAGACGCTCGCATATGAAATGAGGCTTAAATCTTCTGCTCAACATTGTTGTTCTCCTCTTCTTTATTTTTATATTAATAAGTTATATGAAGATTTGGTCTTTCCTCTTCTGTTTTGTGTTGGTGCCGTTCTATGCGCTTCTCGCGCTTTGACATATGACGGCGGCAACATTCGTTTCATTTCTTACTGTTTTACACACTCGATTTTAATTTGCTTTGGTTCTCTTTTCGTGGCCGATCCCTATCGGCCTGGTAATGCCTAATTTATGTGGCAACTGTGAGTCTTAATTTATGCATGCGGCTTAAGTGAAATGCCCCGACTACAAACTGGAACCACAGGCGCCCCTCTCCCCGTCCGTCGGCCACTTTATACGTGCTCCTATATCATTTTTTACTGACTTTGCGTAAGCGTGTTAATGCACTAATTGTTTTTGGCAATTAATCAATGTTTATGTGGGAAACGTTTCATGCCTTCTGTAATTTTCCTAATTTCCACTACGAATGGAATAAATTATAATTTATGTCCAAGAGGCCCAAAACAAATTGTAGCTTTCTCTGAGCTTTTGCTAGCTTGACAAACAAAATGAAAAAAAAGAGAAGTTAAATTCAATTTCGGCTCGTACTTTTGCATAATTGAATTTATATATAATTTTTGGTTCTGACAGTGAACAGATTTTGGCTTTTAGTTGCCAAGCCATTTCGTTTGTTGGCAGCACGCCAATCGAGGCGTACACACAAGCCAAAAGGCCAGAAAGAAAATGTCAGTAATCAAGCCGAAAAAAACTTGGCAGACGCATTCAGTTAGCAGCTGTGGACTCAAACTGCCAAAATTCAAGGGTGCCAACTTAAAAGATGCAAAATTAATTTAAACAATTTCATTGAAGAGTGGAAAAACTTTTTGAATTGATGGGAGAGAGAGAGAAGTTTATAGAAATTGACGTACTCAAATCAACTACAGACAAGTCCTTGCAACTTCTTAATAAAATAAACGTATACAGAGTGACTCAATAAGAGCAATAGGAAATTAAATTATTGTAAAGTAGGCATTTTTTGAGGTATTAAGCTGTCTCTAGTTTTATATTATAGTTAAAGCTATGCCATTATGTATAGAAGAGCATATTCTTCAAATGAGCACTGCAGGTATACTAGTTGTAGGTGGAGCATAAGATCTAATATTCTTGCTCTCATTGAGCTAGAGCTACCTGGCAAATTGACGTAGCCTCAGAGAACATATTTGAGTATGATCAAACATGACCGATACACACAATTGAGATGATTGAGTCACCAAATTTCTCCTTTACAACTTTTTCACTCAGAGTTAGCTCCAACTGTTTAGAAGCCCAACTCAATGCTCTGGCCACAACACGTCAGTGAGCATTGCTCGGCAGACGTTCCTACTCAACAAAAAATAAAATATGATGTCTTATAAAAAAAGTGTTATTTAAGATTTTCAAATATAATTTATATATCTAATTTCACCTGTAAAAACCAGGTAAAACCTTTATAGAAGATAACTTCCCCCGCATTGTTTTTTTTTTTTTTTTGTGTAAAAATTAAGTCATTAGTAGTTTGTGTGTTCGAAATATACAAAGCTAATGATGTGCCCAGTAGCCAAAAGTGGTGGTTGCTTTTGTTATTTCTCGCTCACCTGCCGAAAAAGTAATTTACCAAAAAATAAATATTAAAAAAAAAAAAAAAACAAACACGTAGTCGAAGGGTGGAAGCGCCAAGTGTGTGTATTGACCACAAATTAACAGTTGCAACATTTCGTCGGCTCTCGGCTAGAACAATTTATGTAAAGCCTAAAGTGAGGCCATAAAAACGAAACTGTGGTAGCTCGCCTCGCCTCGACGTCGTCTGCAATGCGTAATTACGGCTCACATTACCAAACACACACACACACACACACACACACGCATACGGAACGCATTTGCACTTAATTGTGGCGCTTAATTAGACCAAAAAGGTGCACAAAGGCACAGACAATAGCCCAGAGCAACTCACTTAGCTGCACACAGAGTGCGAGAGAGGGAGGGAGGTAGGCAGCAGCAGCAAACAGGGATTCACTCAATTCAAATGCATTTACATGTTAACTCTTTGGCTGCCTGAACCACGTCCAACGTCCCACTCTGCCGCAGCCCCTGACGACTCAATTCGCCTAATTGCGTGTAATTGTTGTTATTGGCTGGCCTAAAATTGAAAAACAGTGCTTGGCGCTGGGTGCTTGGTTTGGCTAAAGGATTTGCGAACCGAACCGCTGCACAAATTACTCACTTGTCAGCGCAACAAATTACAAAACAAGCCCCAAAAATTAGCCAGTCTGCGATGTAATTAAGTGGCGAGCGGGACCCACAGCTTGACGACCGACCCGAAAGGCCACCAAAAACTCCAAAATTTCACGTGAAATATTTTGGCGAACAAAACTTCTGTTGAAATTTTCGGCATACGCAACATCCGCAGCGACAATTCGCATTCGCATTCGGATTCGGATTCGGATTCGTATCTGTATGTTGTATCTGGTGGCGCCGCCGCTGGGGGTCCTGTGCTCCCCCTGTGCGTGTTCGCCGTCACTGTTCCTCTCCCTGTCACTTGTCTGCGCGCTTGCGCATTCAATTTAATTTTTATTTTTATTTTTTTCTCTCTTTTGGTTTTTTTTTTTAATTCGCTGACAATTTGCAGCGGCTGCAAAAATTGTTGTGCGTTTTTTTTAACGACTTTTGGCAATGACAAAAGAACGAAAAGGAGCTACGCAAGCGGGTGTAATTGATGAAGTGATACTCGTTTAAGATGGGCTTAAGCTGGGCTTATTATTGAATTAATGGATTTGTTGGCTGGCAAAGACTTTGACATCTCTCTGTCTCTCTCTCTCTTCCTCTCTCCTCTAGGAAAGTTATAGGTCATTCAGCTGTGCTTAGCTGCGGAAAGGCGTAAAATTTCTAGAATATATATATCATATATCATAATATATATCATATATAAAATGTCAACTCAAACCCATCCGCCAACCAATATGCTCTCTCTCACCATCTGAGCGTGTATTTAAATGCCAAAAAATGCCGCTAAAGAATTGACCAACGCATGTTGCACTTTTGTTGTCTCTTTTGTTGTTGTTCTTCCTGTTGTTGTTGTTGTTGTTGTTCATTTGATTATCGCCACTGTCGCCGTGTAATTTATTATATTGACTTTTTGGGGACTCCGAGCCGCAAACTTGGCCCTTATTTTTATGGCTTTAACCTTTTGCCAACCGCCGCGTTGCTGACATTATTTAATTTGTCATTTAATTCTGTTGATGCCTTCTGTTGAGCCCGAACAGTATTTTACCTTCCATATGTTGCGTGTGCGTCTGTGTAATGGAATATGCGTATGCGTGGTGTGTGGGGGGCATTCGCAACTTTATGTTGACTGCCTTTGACTTTTTGGCCTACATATGCTACTTCCTTTTAACTGAAAATGAGCTGCAAATAATTTGTTGCTTTCCTTTTTGCTGGTGACTTCTGAGAAGCGCAAAGAAAGGCTGCAGCTGACAGTTTTTTATTTTTATTTTCTTTCAAGTTATAGTTGAATTGCCCTGGCCTCAAAGTTTATTTATATAACAGATATATTTTCTTTAAATTGATAAACAAATTAATTGAAAAACTTTATTCAACGTTGAAGCGCTCTCAATAAGGCAAATGTTTTTTCCTTGAATAAAATTGAAATGTAATATAATTAGTTCAGTTAATCATTCGGTTGTTCGCTCTGTCGCAGTTTTAATTAAAATGTTTTTTCGTCATATCAATAAATAATTCAAGTCAGCTCGTTGAATTGAAATAACTTTCGAGCCATAAAAACTCCTTTTAATTAATTGCATTTAATCAAATTTCGAGTGAGTTTGTGTCGCCAAATCGAACGCCCACAAAAACTTAACCTGGCCCCCAAAAATGGCTAAAAATGCGCTAAATCATTTTTTAATTGCTCAATTTGAAAACAAATGCGAGCGATTTAATTTAATTGTGTGGACTGTTAATTGAGTCGTATTTGGACCGTTTCTGGCGCAGCACGAATGGCCGAATGGCCGAATGGCCGTATGGCTGGCCACGCCCCAAATGCGCCTTCGATACGTTTGTTAGATAAAAGTTAACTGAACAGCATGTTGTTGCCGCTCGTTGCGGCAACTTGTTGTTGCTGTTCATTTTCATTTTCGGCATTTTTGTGGGGCAATTAAAAATGCAACTGTGCGACAGTTCGTGGGCAAATGCTCAGCTGCAACGCCAAAGGCAAGAGTTACAGCAGCTGCAACGGAGGTGAGGAGCGGGGACCGATCCAGTTGATGTTGAAATTAGCATATGGAAAATGCATTATGCGATAATGCGCCATAAACGTCGCCAAATCGAAATTGTGTGTCGACTTTTGAACATGTCGAGATAGACATGAGCTTGCAACTGTAGGTGGAGGTGGAGGGAGCTCAGCTCAAACTTCTCCAAGCTGGCTGGCCATAAATCTAAATTGAAAGGGGTATCTCGAGGGGGCGGGCGGACGATTGGCTGCTGGCTGTGTCGCATCATCAATCATGTTGGCGCAGATCGATTATTACAATTGCTGACAGACGAGCGAGGCAAGTTGGCGGCGGTTGCATCTGCGGGCAGCCATTTGTATCTGATGGATGTATCTCGAATGCCTCCTGCTGCTGTTGATGCTGCTGCTGCATCAGTTGTTGCTGTAGTTGTTGTTGCAACTGTGGCATGCAAGCCCAGTTTACATTTCCATGGAAACTTGTGCATTTGCACAGCTGCAACAGTTTTGCCTCTCGGCTGCTGCTGCTGCTGCTGCTGTTGTTGTTTTCGTGTCAAGTCCTAAAAGTTCCAAGAAAACCAAAAGTTTTTTCTTTTTTTTTCTGTTGCCATGTTCTATGCCAAAATGTGACGAGCCATACATACAGCTAGCTGTCCATTGTCCAAGTTGGCCAGCACGAAATTATTTTAATGAGTTGCCAATTAGACTGCACCATACTGAACCCAAATAGATCAGCGACTCGGCCGCTGCTAATAAATAGCTGACCAGGTCGACTGCCCCTCTCCCTATCTCTCCCTCTCTCTCTCTCTGTCCCTCTCTCTCCATCTGCTGGCATTGCGTGAAGCAACGCACACCTGTTGCATGTTGCCTGGCTGTTTGCAGCCCCTTTGGCGAATGGCGAATGGCGAATAAATAAGTAAAGTAAAGGGCTCCCCTCCCCAAAACGGGAGTCTCTTAAAGTAAAGCCACAAGCAACAGCAATAGCAACTGGGCCATAACTTGCGTCAGTCGCAAGTGGAACTTTACGATCCTGTTGGCAACATGCTTGCCTGACAGCATCCGACAACAAACTCAGCGGGTTCGAGTTTAATTCCCAACTCTCTCTCTCTCTCTCTCTCTCTCTCTCTCTCTCTCTCTCTTCTAGCCAGGCTATTCACTTTGATATCTTGTCAGTATAAAATCGGAAGTTAACTACAGAAGCAGCCGCCGTTGCGACTTTACATAGAGGCAAAAGTTTTTCCTGATTGTCGAATATTATTAGCCCTAGCTGGAGCTGCTAACTAGTTTCTTTAGCTGTTTTTTTATTGGTTTACGGTTTTCGCCTTAACAGCTTGCCTCAATTAACGCGCATTTTTTCCAACACTTTCATGAGGCGCCGCTTATTAGACCATTTCCGCTGCACTGCCACGCCCACATCCTTCATTAAGAGAGAGAGGGAGAGGGAGAGAAAGAGAGGGCACGAACTAAATTACTTTTCATTCGTTCTCTTTGTTTGTTATTAATTACGCTTTGCAGCGCGTTCGCCTCGTGGCTGCGTTTTCGGCCAATTGAATTATTACGCTCAAGACAATGAAAGGTCGCCCTGGCCCTGGTCGAGGGCGGTAGGGGTAGGGCATGTCGGAAGCTGGGGCAAAATATAATAGCATTTGCTTTCATTATAGCACCGTCAGCATAAATATTTAAACAGCTGACAACTGGGATAACGAGATAGCTGCCAAACTGACCCACCTGATCACTTGACGAACAAAAGCAAGAAAAAAGAAGCAGAAAGCACAGAAAGAACCCACATATTTCAAACGAAATAGGCCAAGGGTCCATGCCGAAAAGAAAACTCATTCAAAACTTAATCTACGAGCTAATTATATGCTCTATTAGGTTTTATATGCTCAGAGCTTGCGACTTGTTATAGAGTTTGTTTGATGAAAGAGAGAGACTTCTTCTATCTTCAGTAATATAATAATAAATAATAATATATATAATAATAATAATATATATAATATTGAGAGCCACTGGAGTTATCATTGACGTACCTCATACAAATATCTCCTGCTGTTCATTTTCCATCAACTCTATAGAGTATTCAGCCAGTGACATACTTGAGCAATGATTTTTGGCTACTTAAGTTTATCTGCTGCTTTATGCACGGCGCTATTACAATTTTCGCCGGCTTTTATCAAAAGGATGTAGAACGTGGCAATTGCGAGGGCTGTCCGTAATATTTATATGCGTGTTGATTTCTGTTTGCTGAAATTAACCTTTTTGGCATAGTTACCCCAGCGCAATAGGCCGCGTACACCCCTCGCACCCCGGTCAGCCCTTTGCAGATGCCCGCAGCTAGATAAAGTCTAGGCGAAAAAAGGGTCAAAACGCAGTCGCATGTGTTTCGCTACGTCCACATCCATATCCACATCCACTGACTTCTGACCCTTATTGTACACACGGGCGTAGCCTCCTGCCTCGCACTGCCAACAATTCAGTATTCATTGCCTGCCTCATTTAACTGAGGTCATAAATATTCTAAATCACCAGCGGGGCCAATGTCGGCTGGCAGCCTCAAGTTGTTAAGATAATAAACTTTGTAATTAATTTTGCATCGTTAAATGAGTAAGAGTGAGAGAGAGAGAGAGAGATAGAGAGGGGGGGGGGGAGAAGCGCGCAGTTTTCTCGTTTAATTTCAGTTTTGAGAGCAGTTTTAATCGTCTGCTCATCGCCAACTTCTTTTGATGGCGCCTAATTGACTTCACTCACGAATTTTCATTATGCGTTCTGCTTCTTCCTATTTCAGTTGCTGTTTTTACAGCTAGTCGACGAAACACCTTTCGGATACATATCTATCTAGTATCTTTTCCATTTTGTTGCTGTGCAACTTTATATACATATTCATATTCATAAGTTGTTTTTTTCGTCTTCTTCTGAATTTATCATTTTTATCGCCATTGCGCTATAAAAAATTGCATAATCATAAAAGCATTACACCTGGTTTCGCGGCCGGATCATCTGGTTTTGGTACTCATTTCATTTGTGTTTTAATTGAATTTTTTATGGCTCTCTTGCAGATACCGCTGGCGAACTTGGATGGGTATTCACCCTAATTGTAGTCTCAATCATATCGGGTCTTATAGGTGCTATTGTAATGGTCATATTTCTAAGATGTAGAAGGTATGTATGGATTTTATTTTGTTTGTCGTCCGCCTGTGATAACTGTGTTAACACAACTTTTGAGCAATAAAAGCCAGCCAGCAAGCAAGCGCATAAATTTACAATTCAAATTAATTGGTTAAGAAAAACAGCGGGCAATAAATAAAAATGCTAATAAATAGACACTTTTTGGCATTTAGCTAGAAAAATACCGCAATTAGTCATCATAAATATATACCTTGCCATATACCCATATAGAAAACGTGTTCGATATGAGTGTCTGAGTGCCTCCCATAGCCATAGCCATAGCCATAGCCATACGCGAGCACGGACATTCAACTCAGACCTCAAGACGACCCCAGCGATCCGTCATGCAGCGACATTTACACAGCCAAGACAAATTGAATGTATGTACAGTGCGAATATGTAATGTATGTACATCGATATACATACAGATATAGCTAGATTTACAATGTATTTGCCCACACAACAGCAAACGGCAATTCAATTAAACGCCCACCGAAAGAAACCTCTGAAGCGCCCTCTAGCGGCCAGAATAGCGGCACAAATAATCGTGGCACAAAACAAAAGAACATGAAATTGCTTTATTACTTAATTGCTCTTTAAAATAAACACACACACACACACACACCGCAAAACAACAATTATGGGAGGCAGCATACTTGCCACAGGCCATACTTTTGTAGCCATAGAGTGGGTCAGTCACACACACACACACACTCCATAATCGCGACACAAGATACATTTAAATGGACATACATTTGCTGATTCCATAGGCAAATACGCTGTGTCAAGTGTGCGGGGGCGTGGGCAACACGCGAGCTCCAAAATTAACCAAAATTTTCGTTTTGCGCAGGCGCCGCTGCCGACGTCGACGTCGACGTAGCCTTTCAATCGAACGCCAGCCACATGTCGCGTCCAATTAAATTGTCATGTTGTTGTATTTTGGCGGCATGTTTGCATAAAATTAATTTCGCAAATAATTTGCCAAAGCAAAACAAACAAATGAACAAACAAACACAATGCCAAGACAACTGAGTTACAATTGGCATGAGCCAAAAGCGACTGGGGGAATACCCTATGGGGACAGAGCAGTAAATGAGAGCGGGCTAATTAAGCTGGGAGCTTGGAATATAAATTGACCAACATAGCAATAGAAAGAGACAACAGAAATGTGGAAAGAGCAGACATTTGAATAGCAGGAAAATAAATATATATGTAAATGCACTTATACTAACTAAAAAATTACTCATAAATATAAAAAAAAAAAATGAGGAGTTATTTTTTCAATAATTCACGGTAAAATGGCATATCTTATAAAATATTTTAACAGCTGCACATTATCAATAGCTTAAACAGCTGCTGAAATATAATAGTTTCAAATAGTATCACTCTTGTGTGGTCGACTTAAAACCGTCTGTCTGACTGACTACCTGCCCACTGTGCTAATATACCCCACAGTCAAACAGCCAAGCATCGCAGCACAGTCAACAGCTAATATATCACAGACAGTTCAAATCAGTTGGGTGTTCGATTGGGTTGGCTTTGGGTTTGGGTTGGGGTTTATTGGAGTGTGTTCTCATAACTGTTACTCGATGCATGTTTGGCTACGCATTCACACGCTGCTTGCCTAGCTTAGATTTGTCATTATTTAAGCTGGACTCTGTCTAGGCAGCATGTGGCTGGGCTGCCCCGCACCTCGGGCCACCTCTGCAGCAGACACACTTAAGCAGCAATCGGATTGTCACGCTGTTCACCTTGCCGTCAGCTTTAGTCAGTCAGTTAGGCAGGGAAGTTGTTGTTTTTGCAACTGTTTCATGTTAGTTGGGTTCGGGCGTCGTGCTCGGACGTGTTGGCTGCCAAATTAGCGGCAATTACATGTAATATCGGTTACACTTATTTGCATATTGATGCAATTCTCGATCGGCTAATGGCGCTATAAATTTGCTCGGCACATGTTGCAGCGCAGTTGTCGCCCAGCAGCTGTAGTTTGTGTTTGTGTTTGTGTTTTCGTTTTATTTTATTTTTTGTGTTGCTCGACTCATGATTTGTTAGTGGACACCTTAGAAGTTGAGTTTTAATGGCACCTGCCATTCGGGCTGACAATGTTTGCTCAATGTCTAGACACCGTAATGGCTGCAGCAACACGGTTAACTTTAAAATGTCTTTTTGCCGAGCCACTTGTCGGAAAAACTCAAAGTCGTCCCATTGATTTGAAATGTTGACTGTGCGGCTCGAATTACTTACAGCTCAGCCAAGTGACGAGCGTTAAATAAATGATGTTGCGCCAGTTGATAGCCACTAACAACACAGATATACAATTCTTTTTACACAGAAATACAAGTAGTAGTCACCGAAGTGTGTTTTAACTGAGTAAATCAAGTAGCTCTGGGTAGATGAGTTGTCTGCAGTGACCTAGTTTATGTTGGTTAGTTTCTTTTCTGACAGGCTAACAAGGAGTATTTGAGTAGACTAGTTGCATGTTGTCTTAACTAAAAGCTGTGGTTGAGTCCTTTGAGATATCCTGATGTAACTGAAGCTCAATTTAAACTTTGAATAGTTTCATATATTTCTAAATAATACAAATAATATATAATTCGACTTATGAAAATAATAATAATAAATAATAAATGCAATGAACATCATTTAAATTAAATATATAAAAATATGACTGTAGACTTAAATTGTATTAAATTGTTTGGTATTGGTTTTATAGATATTTATTTTATATAAATTTATACTAGATTCTCAAGTATATTCTAGCAATATACACAGTCTCTTCTGCTCTAGATTTCCATTTCATATTAGCTTTAATTGCTTTAACTTAGTTTAACTATTTGCGGTCCACACATTCAGAGCCAAGGCCTGGCTGGACCTAGCCCACTTTCAGTTTTGGCAATAACATTGTTAAATTGCACTAAATTGTCGCTTCGTGCTCGCATTTGCGATGATAGAGAACCCATAGCCAAAAAATTTCAAGTTGAAAACGTTTAAGGCAGCTGCAGCAGCGCCGAGCTACATAAAAAGGCGTGTTCAATTAGCATGCTTCGAGCTCGATAGCGAAAAGAGTCGAATAAAAAAGGAAAAATAAAAATCAACTGCTGACGAAAAACAAGCACAGTAAATTGAACATAAAGGAAAAACACACAGAAAAAAAAATTGCAGAAAAATAAAAGAAAAACCGTTGGAAAATTAGCGCTGAGGCAAAGGAACGGCCCCCAAGACGACGATGACTGGCTTGAACGGTGAGCTTGTTCACTTTAATTGAATTGCAAAAAGAGAAAAAAAAAAAACAAACACACACTCTGACAGGCAAATGCGAATCAAAAAAATCGAACTAGACTCGACTCAGCTCCAGTTAACATTATAATCGATCAAGGCAAAGCGAGGGGCAACATTTAGCCGCATGCCGCGCTGCACTCAATCAAACGGACGGACTGTATAAGCGGACGGACAGTGGACGGTTAATTGATACGCACAATCTATATCCATTAGGTTCGTGCTTGAAGCTTGACCCAGAAAACGGGGCAAGTGCAAATGCGGCGGGGCCAAAGTTAATGGCAATGAGCGAAACAGTTAGAAAATGGCTTAAACTCAAATTGAAAGCAGAATTTGTGGAACAGAGCAGACAGCGAGAACAAGCAAACGACATCCACATTCAAAAGAACAGCCCACAAATCGGCCAAGATAATCCGGTTCAGCCTCTTCGCGGCTCTAAGCTTATCCGCAGATTTTCAGCGCTAATCTAATCTGCAGCGTTTGTGTTGCAACAAATGGTGGTGGTGGTGGTGGTTGTTGTTGTTGCTGCTGCTGCTGCCGTTGTTGCTGTTGCAATTGTGTTGAATTCTTATCGGCTCATACATATATTTTGCGGTAGTTTATCTGCGTGTCACACGCAAAAAAAAAACTTTTATTTGCGTAGAGCGAAGTTTGTGTCCTAAGTCTTTCGTTTTGGCATTTGCCATTCGTTGTGCGCTTGGCTTGGCATTGAACAATTTGACATTTTGCTGTGCGCTAATTTATGTTTAGCAATATTTTGCTGTTACTCTTAAACGCCAATTTATGTTTATTAATTGCAACATTCTGTTCGTTTCTTATCTTTGCAGAATTAAATCAGCGAATGCCAATGGTAAGTGCAAATCCAGTTTGTGGACCTACGAGGGGTGGCTGTCATACAATATATATAAATATATATATATATATTTAGATAATTACTATTTGCTGTCTATTAAGGCATTTAAGATAAATATGCTAAATTGGCACTTTGAAGATTTATAAATTTTCATGCGGTTCCCATAGAAATCTCTGCCTGCATTGGAAACCTGATCAATTAGTCACTTGGCTCTTAGCCATCTCGTTTGATTAATTAAGCAAGTCAGGCAGCGTTTGTTATTTCTGTTGTCTTCCTCCTGGCATATTCTGTACTTTTTCTTTTGCCTTTACCTTTTTCCATTTTTAATTGCATAATTCTAGCTTTGCATGCGATTCGCGGAAATTCGTTTTTTTTTTCTGGTTGTTTTTTGCTTTGTGACACACAAGTGGCAACAATTTAATTTGTTTTCTCTTGGCTGTTGGCTCTTTGGGTCTTGTTACAAATTTTTGGTTTGACGACAATGCATGAAGTTCACGTTCGTGCCACAAATCTTAGATGCTGCTGAAATGGAAACTGATGATGTGTACGTGCCCCCTAAGAGCCGCTGGCTGCATTTTGCATCTTAAGAAAATTTGTCGACAAATTAAGGCAAAGGCTAACAATTTTCTTTGGGACTCTATATGCTATTGGCATTGGCCTCTCCTGCCTGCTGACTGACTGGCTGCATGGTTGGCTTAAACACGTTCAAAAATCGTGCAACAAAAGTTTTTTTCTGTTGTTTTTTGATTTAGTTGCTCGACGCGCGCGGTTCAGTTTTTTTTTCCTTCCTTTTTTTCTGTTTCTGTTTCTCTTTATACAGTAGGCGAATTATTGACAAAGGAGCTAACGTACTCCTACACGCCTGCCCTTTCACTGCCTGCGTTGTGCTCCCTTTGGGCCAACTCTCTCTTTCCAATTGGCGCCAATTTCACTGTCTGCCCGACTGTCCCTGTGCTGACATCGACATGCAGGACAAATTGTTGACGGCATTTAATGTCACAGCAGCCAATTAGCTGTCCCATGAAAATCTCCACTTGTTGTTTTTTTTTTTTTTTTGGCCAAAGTTTTTCTTTTTGTGTGTGTGTTTGTTTGTTTTTTGTTGTTTTTTTTTGGGTTGTTGCTGCTGCTGCTACGCACGGTTGCATGTTGCGAAAACAACCAACTGCAAACAACAACAACAGCAAAACAAACAATCCCCACAAATCGTTAAACTGTCAGCAGCTTTTAAAGCGCGTGATTATGTCGAAGTCAACGTCAACGTCGCCGTCGACAGGCGCCAGTTGCCAACAGCCAACAGCCAACAGCCAACAGCCAATTGCCAATTCCCAATTGCCGATTGCCCAAAAACAGTTTTTAAAATGCCGCAGTGAAAACTTTTTCAATTGCCCAAAAAGCACCCAAATGCTCTGAGCACATTAAAGCCATTCCACCGGCAGTTGATTATGTTTTCGCACATAAAGCAAATAATTAAAGTGCATGGTAAATAGCGAGAGACACCTTTAAAAGTTAATTGTGGCTGTGGCCAAATGCCATTTGCCACACAAATGCCTGACGCTTGTTGCAACATCACCCAAAAAAAAACACACACACACAATTGCTGCAAAACTCTGGCAATTATCATGACTGCCGCTTGGCAGCCAACGCGTCGTATGAGTAACATTATTTTAATTATGCATACGCCGATAAGAACTGAGCTATGCGACATTCTGTGCCCGACTCAAGCCAGCCCCAGCAAATGCGCTGACAGCCATTGGCATTATCTGTGCGACTATTAAGACTTCATTACACATGTCATATGCGCGACTTGTTTCGCCGAGCCAAACGCGACGCAAAACACACATTAAATTCCAAAATGCTCGTTAATACTTTTTTTCCCCTCTCTGTTTGTTGTTGTTTATTATTATTATTATTTATTGTTGTTGCTGGCCTAGTCGAACACGGCGTTTTTTGCTGCTGCGAAATATTTTGTTAACAAAATTTTGCCGTTGCTGCCGCTGGCGTTGCACGCAGATAAGCAGCAAGAGATAAGCCCCAAAGCAGCGGTAGCTGTTGCTGCAACCAGGCAGCTACCCATGCACAGTGGTTAGAATTTAACTTAGAATTGAGTGGAATATGTGGAGTCAACAAATTTTTATGGGAATTTATGTGGGGAAGACCACTTTAGACTTAGAGCTAAGAGTTGGGGCTTTCAATCTGATTTTAAGCTCGCTTTTCAGGCTATCTTTGTAGTATGCAGGTGTATTTTATTATATTAAAATATAATTTTTGAAAATTATATATATCTGTAATTATATAAATTATATATGATTAATTATATAGTTTATATAATATAAATCTGTGTTATTAGCTTTTGGAAATATCTTAGATTGGTTATATAATATTAATATTAATATTATAAATTATTATTAAAAATACTCCATAATTGATCAAACAATAATAATTATTCCGAATTTGTATTATTTATTCTTTACTGTTTTTTATTATTATAATTATTATTACAATTACTCTAATAATAATAATAATAAATATTCAGAATTTTTATTATTTATTTCATTATCATTTTTTTTATTGCTTAGGCTGCAAAATTTGCTGAAAAAGTACTTTCAATTAAATTTCCATTAGGTAAACAGATAAAATGTCTAAGTGCATGCCATGATCATAGCTGTCATACCACTGTGCAGCACAGTGTCAGCAATAAGCGTAAGTTCAATGCAATTGCTGCAGTAGCAAACAGGCAACATCGTTAACACAGTAGAAAGAGCAAAAAAAAAAAAAATTTATATATATATATAAGAAACAGCTATTAAAGCCAACTAGCCGCAAAGTCCGCATCCGAATCGAAGTCCGCGGCCGAGTTGCAGTTGCAGTTGCAGCAGCTGGGAGTCGAGTTGCAGAGTCTTTGGCGTTTGTGACATGCACAAAATGCATGTATATGAGCACCTAGGAGCGATAAGCTCAGGTTAATAATCGCCAGAGCAAACAGAGTGGATATATAACTATATATATATACATATATAGTATGCCTAGTGCACATATCTAGCTATAGCTGGACAAACGCAGTCTCTCAGTACGTAAATCATAAGCATTAAAAGCAGGCAGCGGCGGCTGCAGCCCAAATGACTGCATTATGCATGTGCATAACTTGGAAAATTGCCAACGGTTGTGGCAAGTGGTTGCGTATGCATTCCGCTAATTAGTTGGATCGCTCCAGGCACCCAAGTTTGTCCACGCTCTGAGCGTAATGAGAGTGAAAGGCCAGGCCCGAGGCGCACTCATTAACAGCTAAGCAAAGGATGAGCTGGGATGAGCTGCGTGGCCAGTGGGCACAGCGGATGCTGGGAACAGGTCTTGGCTGCGGTTATGAAATGAAATGAAATGAAATTACTATAACAAGGCTAAAGGAATCTATAAAGATGCTGTTGGCGGATAAGCAACTCCAATGAATGGGCATTTTATGGGCTTCCTATGTGCCGGGGGTCATTGAACTCTGTCTCTGCACATATGATATATGCCAAGGACTGTGATCCCACTGGCTGATTAGAAAAGGATCTCACAGTCAGCACTAAACTGTATTTCTCTTGGCATTTCGGCCCAGTCGCCCGTTACTCATTGCCACACACTCGCCTGCAACTGCAACTGCAACTGCAACTGTGCCACCTCGCTGCCAGTTGACAGCCGTTTAATTTACGCTTTGTTTGTTTTGCTGTTTGTTTCTCTGTTTTGTTGTTCACTGTTTGCTGTCGCTGTTGCTGTTTGCTGCTGCCGAGGTGAATGTTTGATTTATCGCCCGATTATAGAACCAAATGTCATAGATTGCCGCAGCGAATCCGAATCCGAATGCGAGTCAGCAGCCGAGTCCCAATCCGATTCCAATTTAGCTTTAAGCCGAACACCGAACACAAGTGTTCAAAATACCAAAGCCACTTACTCACATCACATATGCTTGGCCGCTGCATCTACTCTTACAGGTGGTCGACCGCAGCCGTGGTGGTGTCGTAACAATCGCAATGGTGGCGGCCAGAATCGTTCGCCGATCTCCATTAAGCACTCGGCGGACAGCATACGCCGGCCCACAAGCAACTCAGGCGTCTGGACTTGGCTGGGCGGCAGTCGACGCTCGTCGGCGGGCCCGGATCAGATCGGACCGCCGTCGACCTCTCCGGCCGAGAACCATTATACCCACATGGATGATGCATACAGTCCGGTGGGCGTGAGCGAAGCGCTCTATGCGGAACTCGATCGCGAATCGGTGCGTTCGGCAAACCCGTCGTATCAGAATACGGCGTACAGTCAGTGTGGCGAGGTAAGTGCCATAAGCTAAGGAATAACCAAGTCAACTCTAACGCGTCTCATTTCCCTTTACAGAAATACAATTTCCAGGCACACGAGCAAGACATTCCCATGGTCGTCTCGTCAGCGCCGAGCAGTGCCTACTACTCGGATCTGTCCGTCACCGCCATGCCGGGCGGCGCCAGTGGCAGCAATCAGGGCGCCTATGAGATTGTTGGCCTAAATGTCATGTCGCAGCCGTTGCCCAATTGGGAGCACCATGGCGGCGGCGCTGGCAGTGGCAATGGCGTTGGAGGCGTGGCCACTACCACTGGGCTGGCGCCAAACGACCCTGCCATGACGCAACGTCGCATGCCACGTCTGGCAGCCATCAATGAGACGAGCACCAGCACCGTGCCCTCGGACTATGTCTGAGTAGCTGAAGCAGGTGGAGCAGAAGGAGCAGAAGCAGCAGATGGAGCAGAAGGAGGAGGAGCAATTAATTTGTAATTTATATACGAGATATGTGACTTTAAAAAAGTAGAGAGATCAAGAAATGCGAGCTTAACATGTTAATGTTAATGTTAATGTTAATGTTAACGTAATTAAACACAATCTATATATATACATATATATAATTAGTATACAAATAGTTCTATGGATATATATTTATAGCGTATGCTAGCTTAGAGTTAGCGTAGTCTCGATTTGTGTCTTTGGTTTATGTCTGAATTGTAATATAGTGCGACAGATTTACATACAACAAGCATGTATTATAAATCTAGTTTTAATATATCTATATATATACATATATATGTGTTTATACTATATATATATATAGTGTTAAACAGCGATTAAATCGTGGGTGATATTTAGCCTAAATATGCTATATTCTTATGTTCTATGTACTTTAGCATTTTCTAAAAATGTAAAACAGAAATGGCAAAACAGAAAGAAAGCGGAAAAACAGAAACAGGAAAGCGAATTATGAGCATTTTCTTCGAATAGGCGAGAGAAACGCATTTCAGTCTAAGTCTAAGCGAAAACAACCCAACAATGTACCCAAAATCATATTATCATACATATACACACTCACACACACACACATGCACACACACATATTTACAGCAAAATGAATTTATGCTTACAGGAAATATACTATATATACAATATATCTATTAACGAAGCAAAGGAAAACCAATATTTACAACGATTTTAATGCAAGAGAAATATGAAGAAAATACAAATATTTACGAAACACACACACAGAATTATTTATACTGCATGAAACACACACAATATATAATATATAATATATATACATATATACTACATCCGTTTAACTGGGCTCTCAGCTATCTCTTACAACTCCACGTAGCACATCATATCATTTACATACTACAGCATTAACTCAACATAAATAACGGCATTTTACATACATGTATACACAGGCGATTTTCCAAGCATATAAAACTTAGTAGACATACTATATGTATTTTAGATTTTAGCAGTAATTTAATTTTTGTACATTTTTGTTTTAGTTGAAAAAACCATATATATATATATATATATATATATATATATATATATGTATATATATATATATATATAATTAAAAACTATTGCTATTTACATTCTGAATCCCAAAATATGTATGCAACAGTGTTTTATTTAACAAGTCTACTAAATTCTCTCTTTCTCTCTTTGTGTCTCTCAGTCAGGTAGACAGGGACAGCTCCAGTTGTATCACTCTCTTATGTCTATGCTATTTCCGTATGTATAGTATATTGATGATCCAGGCCCGCTCTCAATCCGTTGCTGAATCAGACAGAAACTCCTCATTTTGCAGCTCATCTGTAGCATCTTCAATCTCTATAAATGTTTCGGTTTCCATTGGAGCGCCGGACTCCTTGGGCTGTCGCGCATGTATCTTGAGATGAGCACGCAGTGCCGCCTTTTGCCTGAAGTGCCTGCCACATTCCACGCAGCCATGAGGCTTCTCTCCTGTGTGTATGAGCTCATGCTGATTGCGGGTCTCCGGCTGAATGAATGTTTGTTCGCAATGGCGACAGGCATAGTTGCGTGCACGTTCGTGCACGGTGCGCATGTGTTTATTCAGATTGCTGGAGCTGTAGCACACCTTTGTGCAGAGGTGGCAGCTGTAGGTCTTCTCCAGAGTGTGATAATTCAGGTGAATCTTGAGCTCTGTGCGCGTTGTCTTCTGCACGCCACAGAATGTGCAGGTGTAGTTCTTGATGCCCGCATGGCGCATCATGTGTATCTTCAGCAGCTGCTTGGTGGCGAAACGTCGCGAACAGTCCGGGTCTTCGCAGGCGTAAGGCTGCTGCAACTTGTCTCTGTGGGTGTAGCGATGATTCCGGAGCAGCGCCAGGCTATCAAAGACCTTGCCGCAGAACTCGCACACATGTGACATGTGCTCCTTGCCAAGCTTATGGCACTTGCGCATGTGCAGGGACAGCGTATGCTTGTGGCTATAGCCACGATCACAGCCTGGTTCGGTGCAGGGATAAGGCAGCTCTCCATGTTGCCGACTATGTGATTTCAGTCGATTCTCATTTAGGAATTGTGCGGGGCAGAACTTGCACTTGAAGACATCTTTGGGTAGCTCTGAAGAGGGACTCTAAAAGAAGTAATGGTAGACTTATATCATTTTCAAACAATAGGGATTTCGTTCATTTCTCACTGTAACATCGCTCACTTCCTCTTGGGGCTGGTCAAACTTTTTATGTCGATGGCAGCGCTCTAACGCGACCTCTGCAGCAATCGCTTGCTGCAGCTCATATTTTGCATTGTCTATTTTTTGTTTTATAGTTTTCCTTTCCTTTTTCTGCTCCAGCGGTAGTTCCTCGACTTCAACTGATGTTGGTGTCGCATCCAAGTCGTATGTGGGTTCCTCAGCATCGCAGAATGCCAGAATTTGCATACGCCATTTCGTGTCAGCTGCAATGCACTTGGCGCGAAATGCATAGAGGACTTCGAGCTGGTTGAAGCATGCCTGGCACAGCTCGCTGGGCACACGCTCATCCACATCCACTGTCAGATCCGTGCAAGTAACAAACTTGTGCGCCAGCAGGGGAAAATTATGCATATCGTAGCTCACAACAGTTTCATCAAGGGCACAAATACAAACACGGCATTGGGTGAAGGAAGTCATCGAGATATTAATAAATTTATAACATTTACATTTAAATAAATAACTGATGCTCACTCGGAGTGTGAGCAATATGTTTAGTAATACAAAAAACAGCTGCTTGACACCTACTGACTATCGATATTTTACCTACCATTCCTACTATCGACAGTATCGATAATTCGCTTACCAGTGACTAGAAAAATAATTAGAGTACTTTAAAATACTTGTTGAATGTAACAGGTCACCCCGCATCAATTGTTTACGTTTAGGTACAAAGTTCAGTCCAGTCTTGCTAAGATGTTGAAACTAAATAACTGCGGAACGCGCAAAATAATTTTAGATATTTCTAAAACTCGTTTTTACTCAGCTGCGGTGCCCAAAAGGAAACCCGAAAGTGAAACGAGAAAAGAGCCAAAAAGAGAAAATGAATCGTTTATGGCCAACATATTTCGTGGCAATTTGGTCTCGAAGCAAGTTTTCCCCTTCCCCGATGTCTTGACATTGGAACAAAAGGAGACCACGGACAGTATGTTGGATCCATTCCAAAGATTCTTCACCGAGGTCAATAATGCTGCTCGCAACGACGAGAATTCTGTCGTCGATGACACCACACTGAACGCTCTGTGGGAGCTCGGTGGCATGGCCATCCAGGTGCCCAGCGACTATGGCGGCCTGGGCATGAACAACACCCAGTATGCGCGACTCTGCCAGATAGTGGGAGCCAATGATCTGGGCCTGGGCATTTGCCTGGGCGCCCATCAGAGTATAGGCTTCAAGGGCATTCTGCTGTACGGCACGCCAGAGCAGAAGGCAAAATACCTGCCCAAGGTGGCGGCAGAGCAGGTTTATGCTGCCTTTGCCCTAACCGAGCCTAGCTCTGGCTCGGATGCCAATTCCATACGTAGCCGGGCAGTAAAGACGCCAGACAACAAATACTATATACTGAATGGCTCCAAGATCTGGATTTCCAATGGAGGATTGGCCGATGTGATGACTGTGTTTGCCCAAACCGAACAAATTGATAAAAAGACTGGCGAAAAGAAGGACAAGGTGACGGCGTTCATTGTGGAGCGTTCCTTCGGTGGTGTCACGAACGGTGCACCCGAGAAGAAGATGGGTATCAAAGCCTCCAACACGGCAGAAGTTTACTTCGAGGATGTCAAGATTCCCATTGAGAATGTGCTTGGCAATGAGGGCGAAGGCTTCAAGGTCGCTGTAAACATTCTGAACAGTGGACGCTTTGGCATGGGCGCCACCTTGTCCGGAACCATGAAGAAGTGCATCGAGATTGCGACGGCGCACGCCAACAATCGCACTCAGTTTGGCCAAAAGATCAAGGAGTTCGGCACCATTCAGGAGAAGCTGGTCAACATGAATATATTACAATATGCGACGGAATCGATGGCGTTCATGATCTCCCAAAATATGGACTCGGGCAGCCAGGACTATCACTTGGAGACGGCCATATCGAAGGTGTATGCCTCTGAATGCGCCTGGCACGTGGCCGACGAAGCCATCCAAATTCTGGGTGGCATGGGATTCATGAAGGAGACCGGACTGGAGCGCATCATGCGAGATCTGCGCATCTTCCGCATATTCGAGGGCACCAACGAGGTGCTGCGGCTGTTCGTCGCGCTGTCTGGTGTCCAGTACGCTGGCAACCATCTGAAAGAACTCCAACGCGCATTCAAAAATCCCTCTGCGAATCTGGGCTTCATCTTCAAGGAGGCTTCGAGGCGGGCAACATCCACGATAGGCTTCGGCGGCGTCGATCTGAGCTCCTTTGTTGTGCCCGAGCTGCAGGAGTCGGCGAAGAAGACGGCCGCCTGCATCGATCTCTTCGGCCGCACCACCGAGGAGGCGCTAATGAAGTACAACAAGAACATCATCAACGAGCAGATCATACTGAATCACTTGGCCAATGCCGCCATCGACATCTATGCCATGATAGCGACCCTCTCCCGATCCTCACGAGCTGCGAAACTTAATCTGCCCACGGCAGAGCACGAACTTAATCTAACCAAAGCGCTGGCAAACCAGGCCAGCGAACGAGCCCTCCAGCATCTGAGGAAAGCGAGCTCACCCCAGCTCAAAAGCGAAAACCAATTGGTAGCTACAATAGCGAAACAAATCTGCGAACAGGATGGCGTCCACTCCACTGGCGTCATTGACCTCAATTGAATTTCGATAGTTCGATGGGAGTAAAGCTAATCCATGTGTCTAATGCAATACAATTAGCCAATTTTAATTGTCCTCATATCTTGCTTAATGAATTTCTAAATAAAGTGTTAAGTACATATTAAATATAATAAATATGTGTACTTTGGAATTTGTATTACACATTGATGGCGCTGAGCTGATCAAAGTTCAGTTCGTAGCAGAGGCGTTGACGCAATCTGTATACTATACGGATGACGCAGCTACATATATAATCTATACTAAAGTAGTCATTCGCCATGATGCGAAGGCCAGTTTAATTAGCAAATTGATGGAGAGATGGCAATGCCTCTTGCCGTGGAAGACAGCGAATGCAGGAGGGTTCGAAGGAATCCAAAAAGTTTTTATAATAAATAAATTATTATTATAATGTTGGAGATTTATTGAAATATTATATATAGAGAGATAGATCCACGTATAAATAATTTTTATTTTTATTATAAATGCACAATTAATTGAAGCAATATTTTTGATAGATATAATATATTATTAATTTATTATTAGAAGATTATAGTCATCCACAGTAATTTATACAAATATTAGAGAGATCAATGCCTAGTAAATCTTCGTATAATTATAATAATAATTATTCGTAATGATTTATAAAAATATTCTATATAGATAGTTAAGTCCATAATAATTTGAATCATAGTTCCATTGTACCTTTATCTATTTATTGGCTGTTTCCATTTCGATGGGTGTTTACTGTGCTTAAGAACTTTGGCATCAGGTCTTGATTAAAAAGTCTATAGATAGTTACTAAATTATATAGTAAAAGCTACATTTGCTGATACACTTAATGGAGATTAGCTGAATTTCTTTGTATTTTTGGCAGCCAACCAGTGATTTGGCTGTCCACACAGATTGCACAATCTTGACTTGATTAACACACACATATATACTTAATAATTATATATGACTTAGAAATATTAACTGCATTCATCCGGCTGCTGTGCACCGTCCTCAACTGACTCTGTTGGCGCACTCAGCAAGAGCGTGTACATAGTTGTGTTCGACTCCTTGCGTTGTCGCTCGTGGATCTTGCGATGGGTTCGTAGCGCGGCGGGCTGTGTGAAGCGTTTGCTACACTCCTCGCACTGGAAGTTTTTCTCCCCGGTGTGGGTCATCTCGTGGTATTTGCGAGTGTCCGCCTTGGCAAATCGCCGCTCGCAGTAGCTGCAGGCATAGTCCTTTGCACGCTCGTGCACGGCGCGAACGTGCATCTTCAAGTTACCAGAGCTGTTGCACACCTTCGAGCAGAAGTGACAGGGCCAGGTGCGCTCCAGCGTGTGATAGTTCATGTGTATCTTCAGCTCATTTCTCGTCGTCTTTCTCATGCCGCAATAGGGGCAGCTGAAGTTCTTGATGCCCGCATGTCGCATCAGATGCACCTTGAGTTTCTCTTTGCTGGAGAAACGGCGCGAACAGTTGGGCTCCAGGCAGGCATGCGGCAGCTCGGATTGGTCTTTATGCGTGTAGCGATGATCGTTGAGCACCGAACTGGAATTGAACACCTTGCCACAGAACTCGCACACATGTGACTTTAGCTCAGGGCCCAGTTTGTGGCACCTGCGCAGGTGCATCATTAAGGTGGGCTTATGCCGATAGACCTTATCGCAGCCCTCCTGCTCGCAGCAGAACCGGCTGGTGACTAAATGCTCCTTCAGATGCTCCGACAGGCCGTGAAAACGATTGAATGATCTGTCACAATCCTCTTCTGTGCATGGATAAGGCGCCAGGCCTTTGTGTTGCCGCTGGTGAGCAATCAATCGATGCTGCATCAGGAATCCCATGCCACAAATGTTGCAAGTAGCTGGCTTCGATAGCAAATTCTGAAAATTCACATGTTTATTGGAGGTTTCATAAATGATATTGATTGTACCTGTGTATCATTAATATCTATGGTGACTATTGCGTCCTCAGCTGCCGTTTCTATTTGGGGTAATTCTACTTCAGTCTCTTCGTTGACCAATTGAATCTGTATCTCTGCTGTGCCAAGATTCTTCTCAAGGTCTATTGTTGCCACTGTGTATCGGGCCAAACGCCATTGTGCATCAGCTGCAATGCACTTACTTCGAAATGCATACGACTCCTCCAATTGGTCAAAGCACACCTGGCACAATTCACCTGGTAGCTGTTGCTCAGCCTTCGCCTGGTAGACAGATAAATCTGTGCAGGTCACGAATTTGTGCGCCAGTTCGGGCAACTGTCGCATATCATAGCTGCTAACTGTTGCATTAAGTGCACAAAAGCAAACACGGCATTTGGATAAACTATTTGCCGACGTCATAAGCTAAATTTAAACTTTTACAAAGTATACAATTAAAATCTGTATTTGTTATTGTTTGTTTGTGTGCCTAAAACAGCTGTGCATACAATAGAGATGAGCGAATCGGTGTTGGTAGTAGTAATAGTGACTGCAACCAGTGACTCAATACTTAACAGTGACTTTTGTCTATTACAATGCAGATGAGTCAGTGTGTGTTATTGTTTATATGTAAGCAACAGCTGTTAAGGCAATAGAGGTGAGCGAGACGGTGACTGTAAGAGACGAGTCACTCAAAGCCGTGACAATGACTTTTGGTTGGGTGGTTGGGAAATACAAAATTTGATTATCTATTATAATACGTGGCTTATTTTTATTTTTCTTTTTCTTTAAATTACGATTTTAAATGTTTACTTATTATAATCATGTACCACATTTTCCGGCGCTTTATTAATACTTATTCCAGCAGCTCTCTCACTTGAGGATGCTGCTTGGTTCTCATTCGACTCGATGCTCTCCCGCTCATGTATTTTCCGATGAGTGCGTAGAGCGCCCTTTTGTCTGAAATGCCGCCCACATTCCGGGCACTCGTGTGGCTTCTCACCCGTGTGTATCAGCTCGTGTTGCTTGCATAGGAAAGGCTGTGTAAAGGTGCGATCACAGTAGCTGCAGGCGAAGCAGCGAGCACGATCTCTCTCATGAACGCTGCGCATGTGGAGGTTAAGATTGCTGGAGCTGTTGCACACCTTCGAGCAGATGCGACAGCAATAGGTGCGCTCAAGCGTATGATAGTTCAGGTGAATTTTGAGCTCAGTGCGCGTTGTCTTCTGCACGCCACAATAGGTGCAGCTGTAGTTCTTGATGCCCGCGTGGCGCATCATATGCACCTTGAGCAGCTGCTTGCTGGAGAAGCGCTGCCCGCAGTCCGCCTCTTCGCAAACATACGGCAACTCTGATTTGTCCTTGTGGGTGAAGCGATGATTCTTGAGACGCCACAGAGTGTCGAACGTCTTGCCACAGTATTCGCAAACGTGCGACTTGTGCTCCTTGCCCAACTTGTGGCACTTACGCATGTGCACGCTCAGCGTATTCTTGTGGCTGTAGCCACGATCACAGCCCGGTTCCGGGCAGGGATAGGGCATGAGTCCGTGTTGACGTTTGTGTGCATGCAGGCGATGCTCCTCCAAGAACTGTGTGGCGCAGATGTCGCATTTGTATATGGATTTAGGTGGCTTAGTCGAGGAGTTCTAAAAAAGAAATCAAGCCTGGAATTGACCTTAAAGGGAAATATTTCAAATCTTACCTGTTCGGATACTGGCTCTGATTTGCCTGGTATTTGCTGTTTAACCGGTTCCTTTTTTGTTTTCTCTATTCCTTCGTCTCCAGCTTGAGCGGTTCCCAATAGTTCATGAACCTTGCTCTTCTCTGGTTCCACTCTCGACTGACTAAGTTCCTGATCTGAATTTGTTGCCTCAGCAGTCTCCACATGCTCTTCATCATCCACGCAGAATGCAAGTATTTCCATACGCCATTTGGTATCGGCTGCTATGCACTTAGCCCGAAATGCATACAAACGTTCCAGCTGGTCATGGCAGATGCGGCACAGTTCGCTGGGCAACCGCGTCTCATCCGACACGGACAAATCGGTGCACGTGACGAACTTGTGCGCCAGCTTGGGCAGCTTACGCATATCATAGCACACAGCAGCTGCATCCAGCGAGCACGTGCACACACGGCACTTGGACGAATTGGACATTTACACTCTTGACTTAATTTTTACAAATGTCAAGCAGTTTTGCTGAACAGTGTTCGCGATATTTATATTTGTTTATGCTACCATCAGCTGATTGCAGCAGTGTTCAATAACGCATATTGTTAGTTATTAATGGAAGTGGACACTTTGCAACACTACTTTTTAATATGTGGGTGGACAACTAGTTGAAATTCCTAAACAGCATAGAAAAATATTTAATAACAATGGAAAAACCTAATGGAATACACTACATTGAGCTCTCTAGTAATTTCATACGCTTTGACGCCGTCAGCCAGCTAACAAATGTGTTCTTCGATGACTCAAACAAGCAGGTAAGTGAAAAAAAAACCACTATGTGTGGTTGAGTGAGTGGACTGCAGCCTTGTTTTTGTTTTCAGATATTTGCTGTGCGTTCTGGAGGTGCCACGGGTGTGGTGGTAAAAGGTCCCGTGGAGGATACTGTGATATCGTTTTGCATGAGTGATCGTGGCGGTGCAATACGCTCCATCAAATTCTCACCAGACAATCAAATTCTGGCCGTGCAGCGCAAGGAAAATGCCGTGGAGTTCGTCTGTTTCCAGGGCGATCAACCACTTCTCCAAGACATTATAACACATCAAGTTAAAACGCTGATATATGGCTTCGTTTGGGTGCACAATCGCGAGCTAGCGCTCATCTCGAATACAGGCGTGGAAATCTTTCAAGTGGTGCCAGAGAAGCGCCAAGTGCGGTCAGTCAAGGCGCTAAGCATCAGCATCAAATGGTTTGCCTGGTGCTGCGATGCCAACGTGGCGTTGCTATGCACCACTGAGGGCAACACGCTGGTGCCCGTGCTAGTCAAACAGAAGGTCATCACCAAGTTGCCCAAAGTGGATTGTGAGTAGCTCCCGAGTTTGCTTAAGCTCAAGCCAATTAATGTTGCTGCTCTTTTAGTGGGGAATCCGGGTCGCGAGGTGCAGGAGAGCAAAGTGACGCTGGGCAGAGTCTATGGTGTGCTGGCCGTGCTCATACTTCAGTCCAACAGCTTGACAGGCATGATGGAGGTCGAAGTGCATCTACTGAATGGTCCTGGTCTGGCGCCTCGCAAATGCCATGTACTGCGCCTCAGCCTCGTTGGACGCTTTGCCATTAATACAGTAGACAATCTAATAGTAGTGCATCACCAGGCGACGGCAACGTCGCTGCTATTTGACATTGCGCTCAGTGGCGAGGTTATCGATAATGTCACCCATCATGCGCCCATAACGACGGGTCGCTCCATCAAACCATTCGCACTTAAGCTACCTTCGCTCTCGCCCGACGGCCAAATTCTGCAGTGCGAGCTTTGTATGTTCGATAATAACTATAATCTATATATATATTTAATAACTCCCATTGGAATTGCAGACTCCACCAACTGGGTGCTGTTCCAGCCAAATATCGTCATTGATGCCAAGCTGGGCTGCATGTGGTATCTAAATCTGTCCATTGAGCCACTGTGCAATCTCATATCGGATCGCATACGGCTCACCGAGTTCCTGCTGCAGCGCAGCTGTGGAAAACAGATGCTGCTGAAGGTGGTCCAACAACTAATGGGTGATCAGTATAAGGGCACGCTGCTGCCTGTGCTGGAGACCATCTTTGACAAGATCAACAAGATTTATGCGTAAGAGACTGTGCGAAGTCTAAGAGTAAAACACATACTAAACTCGCTTTCAATTTATCTGCTTAGCTCTTGGGTGCACTTGGAGCTACAGAATCAGACTGCGCTGCCCTCGAATGTTAAGAGCACAAGCACTAAGAGTACTGCGCCGCCCATTGTGCTCATCGAGCAATCGGATATGGTGCAAATCTTCCAGCCCATTGCCGAGCGACCCTTTACGGAGACTGTGCTAATGCTGTACCTGCAATCGCTTAACAAATACAACATATCCGCCCAGGAGGAGCTGAGCAAGATGATAATCAGCGAGTTGATACGCAATCGTAGTTTTGATACGCTGCGTCGCTTGGTCAGCTACTCAATGCTGCTCGAGTCCAAGTCGGTGGCGTGCTTTTTGCTGGCTCACACCGATGTCAACTCGGCTATTTCACAAATGGCCATCGATATGCTGGGCAAGATTCGGGCACATGAGGTAGTTACATATATATATATATCTTAAATGAACAGTTAACTGATGATACCAAATTGCAGATAATAATCGAGGTGATGCTGGGTCAGGGCAAGGTCATCGATGCACTGCGCCTGGCCAAAAACTCGCTGGGCCTTGACAAGGTGCCTGCGCGCAAGTTCCTCGAGGCAGCATACAAAACACAGGATGATTTGATCTTTCATAGCGTCTATAGATTCTTCCAGATGCGCAACTTGCGCAATTATGAAACTCTGTCGTTTCCCAAAGGTGGGTGAGAATTCTTATGATTTGTCTATAATTTATACTAATTAATTAATTTTCTTTCAGCCGAGCAATGCACAGAGTTTATACAGCACTATAATAATACCTTTCCCTCGGATAGCGCCCATAAATTGCAGACGAGCTGAGCCCAGTCTTTATTTGGATTCGTTCAGTTTATTTTGTGATTTAGCTAATAATTGGGGTATTCACACTTGAGTCTACAAATAGCTTAAGCTTGTACATTACATATATTATAATAAACAAATGAACATATAGCATTCATATGATTTATATATAGAATACATATATATATATATATTCGAATGTGCATAAATACAAACATGTGACATCTTTTATTATAGATTAGTATATTTACTTGCTATTTAACATTTGAATTGTTGACAAAGCAGAATTCTCGACGCTACGCTATACACAGAATAGATCTGGACCAGAGGAAACTTCCATAATACTTGACGCTTACACAGACAGAATTATTAAGAGGTACGACAATTACATTCAATGGCAAAATATAAATATGGAATATACATAAAGATATCTAGGAATTTACATACATGCATTATGCCTAGCAGAAGCGTCTGGGCGGCGCCTTTAGCTGCAGAGAGCCCAGCTCCACCGTATTAGAGCTCTTTAGTAAATGCTGCCTGGGGCATGGCAGGCGCACAATCGACAACTGCTGCACAGCATCCTTTTCGAAGGGCAGCGCTTCTTCGCAGCGTGGGCATTTCTGCATCGGTGTTGATTCGTTCCAACATCGTTCGTGAAGCGCATGGCCACAAGGACCCAGCACGAGGACCTGCGACTGGTCGTACAGGCGCTGCCGACAGATGAGACACCTCATACTGGTCACCCAGAGACCGCGACGCGCTGAGTGCCGCTGCTCGGCGAACTCTGTGTGCAGATTCTGGCAGAGTTTATCGGCGGCCAGGCGCAGCGCCTCCGTCTCCTGGCGCGAGCTAATCAACATGCTCATCAGTAGATCCTTGATGTCGCCAAAGCTGCTGGACACATTGTGTGTGTTCATGATGAGCTGCACCAGATTGTGCAGATCAATGTGCTGCGAGGCCTCGTGCAGCATGGACTTGGTGATCGACTGCAGCTCCTGCTGCGGCAGTATATACTGCAGCAGGGCAAACCAGCAGCGCTCCAGCTCCTTCTCGGGCAATGTCTGGGCGGAGCGTGCCAAGAGCTCTGCAATTTCCTTTGCTTCCTTTTCAGCTGCATCGGCATCGGCAGCGCGCAGCAGTTCCATGGACAGATCAAAGGCTTTCGCGTAGCACTCCTGCTGCTCGTACAGGTAGATGACGGCACGCTTCAGCTGATGCCGCTCTACAATGTCCACGGCTTTATCCAGGCGATAGCCCGAGCTGTTGCGTAGGAATTCAAACACCACATCAGCCTGTTCCAAATTGCAGTATAGCTCTAGCAACAGCTCCGTCTGCGTTGGCTGTAATTCGCAGTGCCTGTCATTGAGGCACTGCAGCAGACGGAACAGCAATGGCTTCTGTCTACTAAGCAGCTCCACGAGCTCGCTAATCTTGTCCGGATAGTGCAAGGCAATGATACGCGTTATCTCCTTGGCATTAATCTCAAGCAGTTCTCCCAGATGATCACGCAGCTGAGCATAGATCAAGCGCTCGCTGTTGTCCACATGACGCTCCATGTAGGCAAACATCGTCTCGTGTCGCGCCTGGTTGTGTATGAGGCAGTCGAGCATGTTGTCATACCGCTGCAGCTTCTCCAGCAAATACTCCACAACATAGTAGCATTGCGCTCGCTGTGCCAGTTCCAACTGTTCCTCGTCGCTGCTGATATCTGCCAGGCAATTACTCGAGAGCAGCTCGTGCCAGGCGCTCTCCCGCTCCGAATGCTGGCGCGCACTCTCATTGGCAATGTTCTCCTGTGCCAGGTAGCTGAGCACGCGCTCCAACAGCTGCTTATCCCTCGGCAGGCACTGAGTCGATATCTGCTGAGCTATAAAGTTCAGCAAGCAGCCAATTTCCGCCCACTACAAGAGGAGATCGAATTGAGACTAAAGATCACTCCGCTGGATAACTCACTCACCGTTGCATTCTCGGGCGTCATGATTTCGAGCAGCAGATATATGATGCGCTTGCGATGGGAGTAGCCCAGCTCGTTGCTGAACTCCCGCTCCTGGAAGGCCAACGAGATGACATTCAAAGTCTCCCGCGTATCGAATTTTAGCAGAGCGCGCAGATAGGGATAGGGCAGCTCGTCGACGGGGCTGGCACTGGAGTGCTGTGAGGTGAGGCAGCGCAATACATCATGCTTGACCTGCTGCACTTGGTTCTCTGGTATATCGCCGCTGGGAAAGCGCCGTCCGGCCAAGCAGCTGGATATGTAGACCAGCAGACAGTTGCCCAGATCCGTTTGATCCGGCCGCAATGGCGGCAACAGCTCCGTTAGCGCCGCTGTGTAGTCATTCAAGGCGCAAGCATTTAGATAGAGCTGCGCACGATATAGCTGATGCTTCTTGACTGCCTTCAGCACCTGGTTCAAGTCCAGGCACATCCAGTCTAGCTTTAGGATTAGCTGCTCCAGCTTGGCAGGCGAATGTTGCAGCCAATAGTCCACAAGAGCCTGCGATATGACTGGATTGACGCTGTGTATGGTCTCCTGTTCAATGTGCTCGGAGATGTGCTGCAAGAAGAGCTCCGTGTTGTTGTGCAGCCGCTCCCACAGCTGCGTCCACAACAGATCCAGTTCACCAATGGTGATCAAACAGTTGACAATGGCACCCAGGCAATAGTCGGGCGCACGAGCTGAGTTGGCTATGTACTCCTTGAACAGCATTATGATGCGCTCCTTGGCCTGGGCACGTTTGCGTGGACGTTCCGCAGAGGCGACATAGCCATCCAATGCCAACTGGCAGGCCTCCTGCCAGCGATGGTTCTTCACCTAAAACAGAGAACAGAAGTTAGGGCAAATCTATCTAAAAGCAAGATTTCATATTTACCAAATAGCTAATGCGCTCCGACCAGGTCCGCACACCAATGATATGCAGAGAACGCGCACCGAGCACATAGAGCTGGGTGCCCCGCGAGACCACAGAGTTGTAGCAGGCATTGGTGCCGGCCAAGGCGAAGGCGGGAGAGACATTGCCGCCAGTGGCCAGTCCTTTGAATTGCGCCGAGCCATAGACCAAACCAGCATTAGCCATATCCATGCACTCCAGCTCGCGACTGGAGCGCACATCCACCAAATGCAATATCTCCGAGGTGTCCAGCGATGCCACACACTTGGGACCCAGCCAATGGGCGGAGAGCAGGCTGCTATGCAGCTGGACGTGGCGTAGATACAATAAAGTAATCCGTCCATTGGCTACAAAGAGCTGGTGAAAGAAGAGCTGATTGCCGCGGCCAACGACAATGACGGGATCCACCGACCGAGTCGTGTCAGCCGCCTGTATGAGCACCAGATGCCAGGCCAGCAGAGGCAAGCAATCCGCCGGGCCTTGCAGCGCATGGAACTTGATCACACGCAGACGTGGACGCACCGTGACTATAAAGTATTTAGAGAGCGTTGCCAGGGCCACAATGCAGTACTGGTCCAGTTCATGCCGTCCGTGGGCGTCCATGATAAGTGGCTCCACGGCACACACCTCACCGCGTGCGCCCGAGAACAGACAGCGCGAGCTGCAGCCCCTGATGCCCAGTTTGCGGGTGAAGCTCAGCGACCACACAGAGCCGCCCGCATCGGCGCAGAGTGCCAGTGAGGAACGTGATGTCCACTTGACGTGCAGCACGCCACTGTTGGGCGTTATCACATCGAAAAGCTCACGCAGCACATCGCCCGTTTGGGTATCCATCATGCTGACTAATCCGCGAGCATAGCCCGCCAGTAGCCGCGTGGAATCTGCATTGAAGGCCAGAGTAGAAACGGCACCTTGGCTGTGCTTGTCTTGGTGCGCCCAACGTAGCGTTTGGGTCACATCAAAGTTGAGTATGTGGCCATGCGAGGTTCCTACGGCTATGTAAGCAGCGACGGCACAGGCGCTGGCCGCTCCAGCATTGACGCGTTCGGCGGCCGATGTTAGTTGGGCGGAGATGCCATGGAGTAGGGTGTATCGCATAATAGAGCCTGAGCTACTGCCACCACGTCCATCACCACGCACGCCGCAATCCTCGCCAATCGAGGGCGTTGGCGTTGCCCTTGGCACCGGCATTCCGAGCTCGGACGCCACGTCTGAGTCTGCCTCGAATTCGCTGAGCACCGTTTCGAGGGTGGGCAACACATCGGTGGGAGGTATGGCGAACTCGACATCGTCCAGCTAAATGTCAAAGGTCATAATCAATTTGACATTTTCTTTGTTTTTATTTCCTACTTACGCCTTCGAACTCGAAATCAAGTTGCAAACTGTCCGTGGAGCCGCGATCTGATTCAAGCAGCGATTGCAGCGAAGGCGCCTTCAACTGAGCCATGCTGCACACAGTTGTTCTCGCTTTTTACTCTTAATTTCTCAATATTATTACAATAATCTATAATTCTAATCTTAATTTTTATCAATGAACGTCTGTACGCCCACCATTTTATCGATACTTACTGATGTACCGACTACTTTGTCGCCGGTAGTCAAATATCGATAGCTGTTCATTTGCAACGCGGATAGCGATAGTTCGCAGTCAGCTGTGAACTAGTTCAGCGTCGCAGGTCTTTTTTTTTTGCTTTCATCTCTCTCATTCATCAGTTTCATTTTAACCTTTATCGTGGCCAGTCGCATCCGGAATCGCGCACGGGATTCCCGTGATTGAACATTAAAATTAATTAAATGCATAACTTACAATAGAAATGTGCGTGAAGCAACAATAATAATTGACGCCCGCGGGCAATACGAAACTGAGAATTGCGTAAAGGGCCAGCCGGGCCATATGAAGCAACAACGCGCGTTGCTAGCGGCCGTGGAAACTTCGATTTTTGCATGAGTCGCGCTTATCCAAAAACAAAAAAATAATAAAAATATACGCAAAGAAAACACAGAGGCTGCCAAATAAAATTGCAGAGCGTACAGAACTAATAGGGTCTTGATAAATATATAAATGCTAATGCAAGTATAAATAAATTTGTTTATTTCGTTGCGCGTGTGCGTTTGTTTGTAATTTCGGTTGTCCGCTTTGTTGCTGCTGTTTGTTTGTGTTTTTGCACTACTCTCTCCCATGTACGCGCGTCAGTCGTTTATTGTGAATGTATGGGTGCAGTGACGTAAACAAATGCAAATAAAAAGGCACAATTGTAAGCGAAAAATTTGAAAAATGCCAACAACAATAACAACAACAACAGCAAAAGAGCCGCATACCGATGCCGATGCCGTTTCACGTGCCAAATATATATAGTAGCAACAACAACAACAAAACGATAACTTTTTTGCGCCGTGTGTTTTGTGCAGCTCATTCGCTGCAAGGCCAGCTGAGCGCAACACGTTTGTGTTTGTTTCTGCTGCATGTGTAGGCGAGCAGAGCAGCAGCAGCGCAGCAGCAGCAACAGCAACAGCAACAGCATGTGCCAGTGTGTCCGTGCGTGCGTGCATTGATTGAAACATAGATGCGACAGGTAAGCCAAGCACAACTCAAATTATGTTCATACACTTAGCACGCAAATACAAAAATAACTGTTAAATATGCCATGAGTGCGTGTGTGTGTTAGATTTCGCTCTTTGTGCTACGCCGTCCGAGTGTCAAAATTTACATAGTTAATTACAGTTAACTAGCGAGCGGAAGAGACTTCCACATAAATAGAAACTTATCAATTAGTAAGAGCCAAAGAGCGCCGCCTTTGCAGGTAATTTTCCAAATGTACAAAGGCACAAACACTCACACGCACTCACACTTGTACAAAAATGCAGACGCTCGCTCTTGCAGTGTCGTTTTACGTTTGTCAAGATAAGCAACCGCAATAACAACAACAACAAAGGCAACATCAAAAGCAAAGCACGTTAATGACATTTCTGGAGCATTTTTTACACACACACACACACACATACACGCATGTTTTCCACTCCTCTCCTTCCCGTTTTTATCTTCCTTTTTAATATGTCGCAGACGCTAGTTTTTCCACATTTTTGTACCCTATTCAAGTGTTGCATCTGATTGATTGTTAAACTGATTTGTAACGGTTTGTTGGAAATTATGAAATCGGTTAGAAATTGAATATTAGTTAACTATGTTGATATATTTCAATAATTGATTATTGGAATTTTTTTTTTTTTTTTGTTAATTTGTGACAATATTTAAATGAGAAAATAATTTTATATTTGAAGTTAAAATTTTAAAGTATTATTTAAATAAATGTATATATTTATATAAAATATATATAAATAAATATTAAAGTATTTTTGTGCAGGTTTTACTATATTTTTATAAAATATTGTCGAAAATTATATATATATAAATATATATATTTACACATTTTAGCTTATAACAAGACTAAAAAATTTCATATCTTTGGAAGCTTCATAAAAAATTACTCAAAAACTTTAACTAAATATTAATTTTAATTAGTTATCTATTTTATAATATATATTATTATATAATTGGTGATCTGTTGAAGAGCATTGAGAAGTCGTTGCATCTGTTTGGCCTAAGTTCTTTGGCTTTCTGTGTTGATCATTGTGCTTTCGCTGTGTGCTCCTTTAGCAATGGCTTTGCTTTTCATCTGTCTTTCATGGCCACTAAATTTATTGGTCAACATTTTATCTTTTTGGTGTTCAAGCACCCACGCGGCGACAGCGACGCCAGCTGCGACGCTAACTTTGGCAACGGCAACTCCTTCAACTTGTTTTTGGGTTTCTCTTAGCGTTCGTGTGTTGCACGCCCACATGGAAATTTAACGCCTGAATGCGCCGTCAACCGGTTCAGATGCTAGATTGTAGATTCTAGATTCATGATGCCGATTTCAATATTTTCCCCAAAACGTGGCCAACAGACAGTCGCATAAATATTATAGAGAAGGGACCATAAAAAACTGAATGAACAACAAATATACAAATATACAAATTTTCCGGCATGAATTATGAGCATATGCCGTTAGGTTTTAGTATCAAAAACTTTTCTATACATCTCTTGTGTCTGGGGAAAATATCTTAATTTCAATAAACTTGGCCCGCGTCCCCATTCTATAAATTTATCTCATATACAAAGCACAAACATTCTCATAAGTTAATGTTTTGTTTATCTTTAGATGATTTGTTTATGCTATGCCCCTCCTAGGGGGATAGAGGGAGAAGGGGGGGGGGGTGCTGAGGGAGGTATGCTGATGTGTTTTTGATTCAGCGATTGCAGTCGAACAAATTTTGCAATTGTTGGTGCTTATAATTCCGGCCTTAACCCATTGTTGGCCACATGATAAACGAGGGCTTGTTAATAAATCAAAGGCAATCGTGCATTGTGTGTTTGTGTCCTGTGTGTATATCCTGTGTGCCTGTGTGGCTCCAGCTCCTGGTCGAACGAAAAGAGTGCTCGTTACAATGTCAGAAAGTTTTTGTTTTGCAACTTCTACATGCCGCTTGGTCCTTGGAGCATGCAACATGATTGGCTATTGCACTCAGCACAGGATACTCGTATTTCATACGCCTTGTAGATTTATGAAGTGCCCAGGCGAGCCGCTTGACTACGTGGGCGTGTGCCCCGATCTCTTCCATCTCCCTCTCACTCTCTCTGATTTGTGTGTTTGTGTGCTTAACGTGCAGCAAGCTTGTGCTTAGGGTTAGCATACATACTTCCTGCGCGTCCTGTGCATCCTGTGCCACAGGCTGCCATTGGCATTCTAATGATTTTTTATTGTTGTCGCTTAAGTGGCCCATTGTACAGCTGGCAACATATTGTCCTGACAGCGCCCACTTGATATCCAAACCCCATTCAACTTGAGCAGCCACAGATGCTGCTCGAGCTGTTCGAGCTGTTCGAGCTGCTCTCGCTTGCCCCAAATAGCCTTCAGTTTCTTTGCTCTCCATACGAAATGAAAGATATGATAACATTTCTAATTATACACGCCGATTAGAACACTCAAAATATAAGCAAATTAATCATACTATATAACATATTATCAATTTGAATAAAAATAATATTGATAGCTACTTTTTTAGATAAGTAAATGATATAGATCAAGAATAGAGAATTGTGTATTGAGTTTATTAAAAGAAAATTCAATAGTATTCTGTATATATAAAAGATTTCATAATTCTTTAGATACGAAAATTGCTGAATGAAGAAATTTTCGGATGAAAGAAAATCAAGAAATATATTTTTTAACAGACCTCATATATCATTTTAAATTATATCAAAAATAATATACATATTTATATTCAAAAATAAATTTAAATATTGGAAAATTAATTATAGACCTTAAATCTATAATTTAAATCTTATATTTAAATTATATATATTATTTACGCTGAAAATAATATACAAATTTCTATAAATTTCTATATTTTATAGATGTAATTCTTAGTTTTAGCATTTTCTTACTAAATTATTAAACTCGAACCATTTGAGCGTAAACTTTATTACTTTAAGCTAATTACAATGATTATTAATTTTCGCTAGAGCTTGAGTTAAATGGGAGGTAGGTAGCTCTTTCTAAACAGGTTCTGAATATAAATCTTGGAGCTTTATCCACTTTTGACAGTCACGATCGTTCAGTTTTTATTACTTTTTACTGAGACTCTAATTATTCTTGAGTTTTGTATTGTTTTTTGCCGTAGTTAAATAATCGTAAAATAATATTTTTAAATTAGAAATTCTATTAAATGAAGAGCTCAAGGTATTTCCAGCTGCCTGAGTGCAATTCAAAGGTAAATTATCAACTGGAAATTGATTGCGATCTCTGGACTTGGACTTCACATAATGATCTTTAATATGGCTGGCTTTTGTTTCCCTTGTCTGCTTGCTGCGCTTAGGCTGCCTTGGCCCGACTTGCCCCGGCTAAGAAATCTTCTTTACTGTGCGGCTTATGTTGCACAGTAGCTGCGGCTGTTGCTGCCGCTGCCGCTGCCGCTGCTGCCTTTATGCCGCATCATAGTAGAAAATGCATTCGGCTTAGTCACTATTTGCCCGCCCAGACAATTCAGCTAGAGAGAGCAAGCGACTGCCTTGGCAGGGGCATTTAAACTGGTTCGCTGCCTGCTTCTTAATGCGAACACAAAATGATGCGCTGCTGCCTGAAGTAGCTGTGAGCTGAGAGCTGCTGAGCGTTGTTTGAGTTCGAGTTTGAGTTGAGTTTGTGCCTTGTGCGCTGTGCGCTGTTTATTATGATCTGCTGGCGAGACAAAAGGCAAAATGCCAAATAAGCCGCATGGAGAGCAGCGCCAGGACATGAACCTGCCAGAGGCTGAGCAAACGGTCGGATGTTGTTCTGGGGTTCACTGAGTGCCTCTGCAGTCTAATTCAAAACGCGCTAAAGCAAAGCGATTAACTGGATTTACGTGCGCCCCCTCGAGCTTAATGCTGCCGCAACCCAAACCCAAGCCAAGCGCGCTCTATTTATTCTTATATACAAAGTTTTTTCATTTCGCAACAAGCTTTAGCAGGACTTATGAGAGAGAAGCCGCTGTCTACCTATGAGTCTATATTTACTATATATTTATTATAGTATATGTTGGTTCTGTGTACCTTCATCGATTCAAATCGCGAAAAGCTTTATGCTCTTCGGTCAGCTAATTAGCAGAGCCACACATTGTGTGTTCCAGGGCTGTGGTTGTGGTGGTGGTGGTGGTGGTGCTCGATAGGCATGCTGCTAATGACTGTGCTAATAATTGCTTTGTTGTGGCCGTGCCGCTGCTGTTGTCCCAGCTGTCATGGGTTGCGCTCTTTTCTGATACCGACTGACTGGGAGCTGTCAAAAAACAAACGACCCACTGAAAGCCAGGCCACGCCAGGCCAGGCACAAATGGAAAACTGTGCTCTAAACCAATTATTTTCAAGCTAAACAAGTGTTGAAAGAAATTTGAAAGAAGACGCGGGTTTGAACCCATTGAAAAGGGGAATCGGGGTATATTGATTTATTTAAATGTGTTGTTGGAGTATACATATATAGAAGCAGTTAGATTGCTATTGCTGTAGCTGTAGCTAGGTTTCAGATATAACTATGGATTTTAGGTAAGTTTTTTATACTCAAACTGATTCAGCATTAATTAATGCAACTCAATTGCAGTTACCCTTTACTAATTACTAAAAAAATATATATAAATATTAATATTAATTACAAATTGTATTCAAATTGCTTTTCCCACCAAATTTTACTGCCTAACATCTAGTGCTCAGTCGTACTGCAACTTTAATGAACAGTTTAATCTGTTTTACTACTATTCGTGAACCACTATTATTTGCCTATGTTAATTTGAAATCTGTTCCCAGAGTTCACATTTATTTTCTGCGCGAACTAGTTCTCGTTGCACACCAAATTCTTTTTCGCTCCTTATTTTTGTCTTTTGTTCCGCTCATGCTTTTGGTATTACAAATTGTAATCGGTTCACAGAAATGACGTTGGTTCAATTGCGAACTGGTTCGTGCTATACAGTAAATTGCTGCAGTTTATGATTTTCTTTGTGTTATTGTTTTGTTTTGTTTTGTTTTTTTTTTTTTTCAACATTTCTGCGTGTTTCACTGTTCGCTGTTGTTGTTGCTGCTACTATTATGAGCTTTTATGTTTAGCTCGTAATCTTCATTCTCAATTACTGCCACACTTGGAATATGAGCTGCCCGTTCAGCCCTTTCACCCGTTCGCCTCTGTGCAGTTTGTGTTACATTTAAAACGCTGGCAAGTCTTTTAGCAGCGCGTTTTTTGACGATTTTGCCAGCTGCCACTGCTACTGCAATTGTTCTTCACGTCGTCGTTGTTGTTGTTGTTGTTGCTGTTATTTTTATTTCCGCTGTTATTGTTGTTGCTGTTGCTGCTACACATACCGCAGCTGGCCACAGGATGCGCCAGTTTGGCCGTTTTTCGCACACATTTTTCACTCGGATTTTTACGCGCTGCTCTGCGGCCAGCCTCCCCTCCGGGGCCCCACTGCGGCCCTTGTGTCTTTTCATCTAGTTTTCCTTTGGTCGCCATTGCTAAGACCCCCCTGTCGTTGCTCTTAAGGCATGTGCATGCCTTTGTATTGCTGTGGATCTTGTTGTTTTTTTATTTATATAAAATTTGTACACTGCGCTTAAGCAACAAAACGAAATGGCATAAAAATAAAATAAATGTTCACAGCTAAGCCGTCGCATTGTTTATGTGTGTGTGTGTGTGTGTGTGTGTTTGAGGCGCGGCTAAAGTTTTGCCTCAGCTGCTGCTGCTGCTGCTGCTGCTGCTGCCTTTGCTGCCTTTGCTGTCGTGCTTTTTGCATAAATATGTACATACACACATATTCTTTATTATTTTTTCATTTTTTTTTTTTTTTACAATTTTTGTGTATTTTTGTATTATTTATGTTTTATGCTGTGTGCGGAGACGCCACGCATGGGGGCAGCTGATTGCTTTGTTCCGGCGCTTAAGCGCCCCAAATACCCTACATCAGCATTAAGAGCAGCAGCTCACACACTCTCCGTACCCTCGGTTATTATGTTTATGAATTTTTGTGGTGCTAGAGCTGCTGCTGCTGCTGCTGCTGCTGCTGCTGTTGCGTGTGCAATTTTATTTATGCATTTATTTATTTATGTGCTCTCTGTGTGTGTGCGGCTTGGCTATAAATTAGTGCACAGTTTTAGCGGCACTGCAGCGCTTGGCAAACTGTGCGCCGAAAATCAATTAACAAAATGACCAGAAAAACGCTGACAAAACTTTTGTTTGTTGTGCATTTAATTACAACATTTTTCAGTGGTGTAAAACGCATTACGAATGAGTGTAAAGGGCGAGCGGGCGGCGGGCGGCGGGCGGGCGGGTATTGGGTGTTGGGAAAATCAAATTGCAAATTGCAAATGTTCAGGCTGCTTCGTGTTGTTGTTGTTGTTGCTGGTGGTCGTGGTGGTGGTGGCCCGCTCGAATTGCACCTGGCGCACTGCAAAAGCCAATGCACCCAATACGCAAAAAGTGTGCCAAGTGTGCGACGTCAGCGAGGGCGAATGGAGGCGGCATAGTGGGCAATGGGCGTGTCACAGTCCGCTGACATTTCACGCATTTAGTTGTCGTTTGTGTCCGCATCCGGATTTTTGCCTTTAACGCAATCCAAACGAACGAACGAGCAGCATGAAGGATAAAGTGTGCGTGACGTGCAGTCAGCCGGACACCCTCCCAGCCACCACCCCTCTGCCCCTGCCCATGCCCCTGACCAGCCGTTAGCCAAAGCATTTTACTGTTCATTTATGTGTCGCCATTTTAGTTGTTGCAAACTTTGCGTTAAGCTGTCGGAGCAATGTCCTGCTGTCCACGGCTCGACTCTATGCACGCCATAAAGTCAATTTGTAAAACGCTGCGCCGGCCTGGTTGGCCATCAATGGAGTGGAAAGCGCTGCCGGTGCCCAGCGCCGGCATGGATATGCGCACAAAAAATAGATATCGCATTATCTGCTGGACGCTCGAAACATACCGGATATCGTTAGGAAATGAAGCCAGCAGACGGCTATGATGGATGACTGCTCCATAGGCAGAGTGCTTGAAGCTAGATTTTTTGTTCTCTTTAATTGTATATCAGTTATGATGGATGTCAAAAAAAAAAAAAAATCTTTGCTGTGCTGACTTCTTATAGCTAGATTTTGCTCAGTTGCTTTTCCATACATGAAATTTGCACATTTGCAGTGTTTTGTCAAATGTTTTTTGAAAATATATATAAATCTGTATTTTTTATGATTTCCGCTCGATATCTCAGCTATTTATTTGCCTCCTCTTTGCCGCTGCTGATTTATTTGCCCACATTATTCACAGTTATTTATAGCTGTTCTATATCAGATTTGACTTTTTTCTTTTTTTTTGTTGCGCGTTGTTAATTGCAATCATATTTGAAGCGTCAAGAAGATCGCAATCGTTTAACATGTGTCCCCTAAGGGCTCTTCGTCTGTGTCTGTGTGTGTGTGTGTGTGTGTGTGTGTGTGTGTGTGTGTGTGTGTGTGTGTGTGTGTCAGCCACGCCCACAGCTTCCGCCATTATCAGTTACATGTAAGGCTCACTCCCGAAAAGCTCAATTGGTTTCGTGCCCTTTTTAAAACGCAATTTAAGTGTAATAGAGTTGCCCACACCGCCGCACACTCGTGCATTGTTATGCAAATGAGAACAGCAGAAAACCGATGCCAATCATTGGAGAACTCACACACACAAAGAGAGATAGAGAGAGAGAGAGAGGGAGAGGGAGAGGGAGACGCAGCAACACACCAAAAATGTACACAACAATAAAAAGCGATTTAACACACAAACCGTTTGAACTGGAGCCTGCAATGCGGCAGGCAGCCAGGCGGACAGCTGCGAGCTGTTGAGCCGAGTGCAGGCAAAGGCAACAGGACGAGGTCATGTCCATGTCCATGTCCATGTCGTTGTCCGCTCGATGCACGGGCTAAAATTTGTGCGCCGAACGAGCAGACTGCAGCTGATAGATTGTAATCCGGGTGCTGCTCTTTGACTGCTTTCAATTGGCTCACAGGCCAGCATCCTGTTGCCTGTCTAGGGAGCGAATGTGCCAAATTCAGAGAGAGAGAGGGAGAGAGAGAGACAGAGCTGGACGATTGGCTGTGTGCGTGTTAATTTAGTTTCGTTGTCAACGGTCAGGCTGCCAAAACAATTGAAACAATAACGAGACAAGTGAGGGCCGAGCAGGACAGGACCAGGACTGGGCCAGGACCAGGACGAGATTACAGGCGTCTAACGGCATTAATTTGCTATCAAAGGCAGCACATTTAACATGCTTGTAAAACCACAAAATGTGTTGTGGTGTTTAGCGTTTGATTAATTGCCAGACGCAGGCAAACCCCATGGTTGGTTGGTCTTCCCTTAGGTCCTAAAATGATTATGGCTGGCTATGGATTTTTTTGCAGCTTTCTTTTTTTTTTTTTTTTTTTTTGGCAAGTCTGGCAACGCCGCCTTTGACTTATGCCAAGGACCTGTACGGCCCGTAGGGCGTCGGCTATTTCGTTAACAATAAATAACGCTTGAGACAGCGCCAAGAGCTTTTGTTTTGCCCAGGCAAACTCTCGAGTGGCTGAAGGCGGCGCGTCGGCTACACGGCTGCACGGCTGAGGTTGCCTTTGATCTAGCGCATGGTACGTGCGAAAACGGTTAGCCGAGTGCGAGGCAAAGTCAGGCGAGTCAAGCCAGGGCCAACACGAGTCTAACAGATTGATGGCCCTGGCGTCTGCCACTTGCGTCCTGCTGCCAGCCATCCTGTTTGCCTTTCATAATGAATGCGGCTTGCTGCCAAAGCAAAGGCGGCACAAACAAGCCACGTCTAAAGCAGCAGCAGTCCAACCAACCAGACGAGCAAAACAGGATGCACACACACACACACACACACACATACACTCTCGCTCGTGTCTAGCTGGGAACTGCTACATATCCACTTTATTATGTTGCCAACCCCAACGCAAAGTCAATATCTTCCACCCCCCATGCAAGTTATTGATCAAATATCGCATGTCACTCAAAGGCATCGACGGTACTGTGAGGCATGTGGCATGTGGCATGCTCCACCATAAAAGGCAACTAAAAATGCCATTTAAATTGCCATTATGTGCTGTTTACTGTCCTGTGGTCCGAGTCCTTGTCGCTCTCCGACTGACATTTCAGCTGTCATTTTGTTTGGTTTTGCTTTGTTTTCATCGTGATCATCAGCATTAGCATCAGCATCATCATCATCATTATCCACATCATTCTTATCACTGCCAAAGTTACACAGCTCCCGCATCGAGATGACATTAAAAACAGACGTCCAAAAATAAATTGGCGTAAATAATACAAAAAAAAAAGGAAGAAGAAGCTGAATGTGGGACACATTTTTTTTTAGCGCTCAATGAGAGAAATAAAATTTGTTGTTTCGGGGCGAGAGCAAAGGTTGACGCAATAATGAATCAACTGAAACATAAAACCAAAATGCCACACACAATTGGCACAGTGGTTGAGAAAAATGCCCAAAGCTAATGTTGATTGATGTGAGCTAATTAAATGAAATATTTGATGGCAGGCCAAACCGAGATGGAGCTGAGCGTAAGAGAAGAAATTTGAGAGATCTGGGTTGGATACCGATACAGATAGATAGGGTCAGGAAATAAATAAGCTGATAGACTATATACTTGTCTGCAACTTAAAATAAAATGATATTAAAAAAAATATTAAAAAACAAGTAAGAAGGCTCTAGTCGAGTGTGCCCGACTAGGAGATGATCTGAACCCATCGAAAAGTTGATAGAGTGGTTGAGAGTCGGGCAGCAGTAAAGAGTAGGACAACGGTAGAGTGTTTGAGAGTCGGGTAGCAGTAGAGAGGCAGGCAGCAGTAGAGAGGCGGGCAGCAGGAGAGAGGCGGGCAGCAGGAGAGAGTCGGGCAACGGTAGAGTGTTTGAGAGTCGGTTAACGGTACAGTGTTTGAGAGGCGGGTAACAGTAGAGAGGCGGGCAGCAGTAGAGAGTCGGTTAACGGTAGAGTGTTTGAGAGTCGGTTAACGGTACAGTGTTTGAGAAGCGGGTAGCAGTAGAGAGGCGGGCAGCAGTAGAGAGGCGGGCAGCAGGAGAGAGTCGGACAACGGTAGAGTGTTTGAGAGTCGGTTAACGGTACAGTGTTTGAGAGTCGGGTAGCAGTAGAGAGGCAGGTAGCAGTAGAGAGTCGGGCAACAGTAGAGTGTTTGAGAGTCGGGCAGCAGTAGAGAGGCGGGCAGCAGAAGAGATGCGGGCAGCAGTAGTGAGGCGGGCAGCAGTGGCGAGTAGGTTAACGGTAGATTGGCAGAGAATCCAATCCAGATAGAGAGTCCAGTAGCAGGAGAGAGTCCAGTAGCAGGAGAGGGTCCAATAGTAGGAGAGAGTCCAATAGCAGGAGAGAGTCCAGTAGCAGGAGAGAGTCCAGTAGCAGGAGAGAGTCCAGTAGCAGGAGAGAGTCCAGCAGCAATAGAGAGGGCAGCAGGAGAGAATCGGTCAAAAAAAAAAAAGAATTATTAGTAAAACATTTGCTTAAAAAAAAAACAGTTATAACTAATACAATTTTGCTTAATATACTTAATACTAAAATTATTAACTAAATACTTACCAAATCCAGAAGAAGAGGAGGAGGAGGAGCAGGAGGAAGACGAGGAGAAGACACTACACTACACTACACTGCACAGCACAGCACGACTGACCATCAGGGGGTCAGGAAACCAACTGAAGAACTGGGCAGACGGCTTGCCCTTATATAGGGCAAAACTCCCGCCAAAAGTTGTGCTCAACTCTTTCGAGCTCAACTCTTTCGAGCTCAGCTCGGTCGAGGTCATGATTGGTTCTTCTTTAGTCGATCATTGAGTGGGAAATAAGAGCGCTACCTGCTTAGTTCGGTAGAGTCGGTTAGCAAAATGATCATTAGCATAACAATCATTATCTATTATTATTCTACTTAATTCACAAACAACAAGTAAGGAAACTCTAGTCTCTAGCATTTATATAACTTTTTTTTTTTAAATTAAAGAAAACAAATTAAGAAAAAATATATATAAAATAAAAAAAAAAATAATAAAATAAAAATAAAATTACAAAAAATAAATAATAAAATAAAAACAAATAGAAAATAAAAAAAATAATAAAATACAAAAAAAATAATAATAAAATAAAAACAAATAGAAAATAAAAAAAAATCTATAGTAATATATTTATTATAAATCTGGCATTAAAAATATATCAAATATACCCATAATACCATACCACGTTATGCCTTCGAAATATTTATAACCCTCAACTGCCAAAATCCCATTCACCTGAAGTGCGCTTATCATGCTCAAACTGCTGCCAAAAATAAAATATACAAAAAACTGACCTAAAAAATTGTACAACGCTTCGAACCACTGTGCATTGGTGCGTCCCACGTGCCGCCTAAAAATGCATTAAAAAGTTTTATTGTCGTTTTTGTCTGGCCAAGCGTGCGTCGGCCATATTTGTTTGGCTTCCGTTTCCGTTTGCTCTGTTGATGTGGCTTCACTGTCGCCGGAAGTGGGCGCATTACAAAGAGCAACTGCTTGCCCGCCCCACTCAGCACTCAGGCCGACCACCCACCCACACACCACTCAGCAGCGAAACGATAGTATTAACATCATTATCCCCAAATGGGCTGGCACTAGAGAGCGAAGTGTGCGCTTCACTCGCATCTGGCTGGTGGTAAGGTGCGAAGGAACAACACGTTGCCGCAATGACCCTCATTAACTTAATGGTTAGCCAAGTTTGTGCTGGACGCCATTTTGCTGTTTGAGCAGCAGCCCCCAGCCATCCGGCACCTCTTGCGGCCCGTCGCCTGCTCGACTTTGTCAACTGCTAAAAATTGCATTAAATGACATTAATTTTGCACATTAAAATTGTTTTAATGGCTCTTTGTGACGCTGTGACGGGGCCAATTAGAAAATCAATATGCAGCACTTTGTCAAAAGCTAATTCAATTTGCCAATGAAAAACTTATGTAATTAGTGGGCTGCCTAGGTACTGAGGCAGCAGCAGCACCAGCAGCAGCTGTCAATTATTTTTGTGAATGTTTCGATGGCGTTTAAAGTGTCATTAAAAACGGCGCAAATGAAATGAAATGACAAAGCGAATCAAGTGGCTTAATGATGACAGCAATATGCATATAAATAATTCATGTTTGACCCAAAAAAAACTAGGAAAGAGAGATTGATTTAAACTGGACTCTGCCTTAATTACAGTCAGTATTTATTTATGACTTTGCAAAGGCAATCAAATCTCAAGTGTCAATAGATGTGGAACATTCATCATAATAAATATATATATTTATGTATATTTATTTAGTATTTTTATGTTTATGTTGATGTGGCTATGATTATGTTAAAGTCTAAAGCAAAACACACACACGCAAATACATTTAAATGACTTCATTGACAGCTGGCTGTCATTTGGTCGCCATTAAATGGCCTATAAATGTGTCATAAAAGAGTCGTTTGCGTGGCTTTGCGCCAGAGAAAGCAGAAAAACCCAAAGCCGAAAAGAGAACAAAGCAAAACACAATCAGAGCTAGCCTTGATTGTGATTGTGATTGTCATTAGGCTAAGATGTACGCACACAGTGCGTATGCGTAATATTTGCTAATGCTAAGCCCAAACTGGCCGCACGCACAGCCGGCATCTTCTCATTTATGGCCTGACAAACTACTGCAACAACAACAACAACTACAAAATGCCATTCACAAAAAAAAAAACAAAAAACAAAAAACAGCAAAAAAAACTAGCAAAACATTTCTAATATGTGAGTTTTATTTTATTACATTTTATTACACACAAGTTGGCTGTCAAATGCGTACACACACACACTCTCACATAAGGGTAGATAAAGTTGCCAGTTTAGAGCTCGCATCGTGGGCCATGTCCTGGCCACGTCCTCAGCACGTACGACGTATCTCCGTTTCCGCAGATAAACGCGCGCATCTGTGTGAATAGGCCTTCACTGTCAGCTCGGCTCTCTAGCTAACTGTGTGTCTGCTTGTGTGTGTGTGCCTGTCTGTGTGTGTTTCCTTTTAACAAAATGTTTTGATTCGCATTGAAAGACAGGACTAGTCCGTTGGCCAGCTCAACTAATCTGTTATCCTGGCTGCTGAGCTGCTGCAGCAATGCCCTTTATCCTCTCTCACTCTCTCTCTCCCTCTCCCCTTTTCTATCTCTCTCTCTTTGCGGCTCCCTGTTTGAGCTTTTTCAATTCATTTTATTTATTGAAGCATGAAAGGCGAATCTACAGCTGCAAACAGATACAGATACATTCCCATCAGACACACATACACACACGCACGCATTCAGAAGCCACAGATACTTGTGTTCATGAGCTGAACATAGCAACCAATATGAGAAGAAAACTGCCGCCGGTTTTATTTAACTTTTTTTTTCGTGGAAAATTCGCTGCCCAACAACGTCTTGAATAGCATAGAAAAAAAAGTTAGCTGAGGCAGCATAAAAGTTTAGAAGTTTCCCACTGTTCTGCAGCTAATTAAGCTTTTTTGTTTGCTTGCTATCGTTTGGCAATATATCTGAAATGTTTTTTTTTTTTTTTTTTCGGTCTTGGAGCTGTAAACATCTCAAGTATACGATTTTCCTTTTAATTTTCCCATTCCAATTCCAATTCCAATATTTGAAATAAACTTTAAGAACACTTCACAGAGTGAAGTTATCTCAGTCTGTTAAAGTTTATTAAATTATATATAGATGGATAGCCTTACCTTGATCTTTGGCTTTGATAAAGCTGTCATTGACAACTTGACGTGGGAGTCATTGATGCCTTGAGCTCCTCTGGCTTACGTCGAGTCGCCTTTGTGGCCTCGCTGCCTGCACATGCGTTTGCATAATTATTATTCATGTTATGCACGGCTCAGTGAGTTCTCTTGAGTTATTGCTATCCACTAGAAGCAGCCATTCTTTGCTCCTTCAATTCGCCAATTATTGGCAATTGTTAAATCATTGAACAAATTTCCTGCAATTTTTCGTAGCATACTTTTTAGCGTTGAAGTCTGACTAATTAGCCATTGTTGCTACCCGGCAAATTGAGTTGAAATTCAATTTGCTAAATCATCGCAAAATGCAATAGGAAAGCGAGAAGAAAAAGCTGAAAACAAAACGAGAAAGAAATAAGTGAAAAGGCCAAAGAGAAACAAAAACAAAGCAAATCCTGGCCAACAATCAAGTTGCCTCGTTGACTGTGCCGTCGAGTGGCGACAACAACAAAATGAAGTGCCATGGACATTGGTTATGTATGAGCCAGGATATGGAGGGCACGTGGACGACGCTCTGGACTGGACTGAGTGCTGAGGCTGAACTTGGCGTGTTGCTGGCGCTCCCCTTCCAAAGGATTCCTTTTGGCCAGCACTGACAACGACGCCTCGCAACTTTGCCTTGTTGCTGGGCTGTGTGTCGTCTCATTGTTGTCCTGTGCTCGCATCCTGCCACTGGCAATAAAACCGCCTGCTGTGTTCTTTTTTTACTTTTTTTTATTTTTTATTTATGCTCTGCTGCTTTAGATTTTTGCAACTCTCTTGCCGTGCATTTCTCGGTCAGTGACATTTAGCGAAGTACGCGGCTTTTGTTGCCTGCCACGGCGTTGCAACTTGCAAGTTGATTTCTTTTACATATTGTTTCCCTTTTCTTTATTTTTTCATCGCTGCGGCCCAGCGGCGTTTGCCTGTGACAACAAAAACAAAATCGGCTTTTATTTAGATTTTTTTTTTTCGTTAACTGTCTAACATGGCAAAATGTTGAGCAAACAACAATAACAAAAGTTTCGCCTCGCAGTTGTTGTGCCCAGCGATTAGTTGTTGTTTTGTGGTGCTGCCATTAAAAAGTACTAAAAATTGTGAGCTACAATGGGCGTGATGTTTGCAAAATGTGCTCAAAATCATGTGGGGCAACAAGAAAAATGTTGAAAGACTGAAATGAATATTTAAAATTTTATTATTTATTATTCCTATAAAGTTAAACGATGTGTTATAAAATTATTGATGCTGTATTGAATACAAATGATTTCCTATAGAATTAGCGCAAATTTGAAGGAGTTTGTTATATGTTATCGATTTATCGATTATATGTTTATGTACTATATCATTTTTTATATGCATCAATATACGTACATATATGTTTTCTAGAGAATATATGTATTCTTTTAAATAAAATACAAGTTATCGATTTATCCATATTTGTTTTTCTTAATTAGTGCTTATCGACATTTTGGTAAATATATTTTTATAATCTATACTTTTTATTTTCAAGTATTTATCGTTTATCGATTAATTGAAAATATTGAAAAAGTATTAATTTTGGCATACCCTTTAGATATATATGTTAATTTAATAAAAATATGGCTCTAAATAATTTATCAACGTCAATTTTGCAAGCAAGTTATCCAGGCCACAAACCATTTCTTAAATCTGTCATTCATTCATTTATTTATTTAATGTTTATTTGATAATATTTTCACACTGTGCGCATGCTGGCTGGCACCTTGAATGGCTGTACATATATATATATATATATATATATATATATGTTTGGGTATATAAAAAAAGCATAAAAATTGCAAAGCATATTTACACATGGCCTTTGGCATTGTTTTCACTGGCGGCAAGCAACATGCAAACGTTGCAAGCGCCGCTGTTGCCTTCGCTTTTGGCATCTAAAATAGTTTGTGGCCTTCTACTGTGGTTACGTATTCTTCCTCCGCTACAATTTTGCACTGTTTTTTTTTTATTGTTCTTTTTGGCCGTGTCGAACACAACAATATGCTGTGTTGGTTGACTGGGCTGGCTGGGTGGCTGTTGTGCTGCCTGCCTAACCATGTTAGCGGTGCAGAGAAGTCCGAGCCACAGCAGAGTGCTCCCCCTCCACCTACTCTAGGCCAACGCAGGCCTTTTGTTGTTCGCCATCTTTTGTAGCAGCTGTCAGTTGTTGTTGTAGTTGTTGTTGTTGCACTTATGAAACTTTTGCAGCCAGTTTGACAACCAGCCAATCCCCAAAGCCTAAACACAGCCACAAATGTCAACTGCCTTGACTCATTTTGCAATTTATTTATAGCGAATTTTATTGGTAGTTCAATGCCTGTCATTTGGCTTTAGGGTCTGGTTCCCCGTCCTCCTGCCACCCTAGCATATATTTCTGTTTGGGTTGCGTCAAGTGACAAAGTTAAATTGACAGTACGAAATGTTTGGACATTTGTGTTGCTGGTTGAGGGACTGAGGGGACAGGGCCAGCTACTATTCGTGCGAAAAACTTTATGAAAATCCAATTGATTTTGAAGCAAAGCGCAACTTTCATTGACCCAAATTGGGGCAAACAACTCAAACGATTTCCATTGTTGCCACTGGCTGCCAAAATACAATTTCATAAATTCCATTACTTCGTGCAGTCCTTCGCTCGCTATCAGTCCCAGCGCCGTGGCAATCCTTAATGCACAAAACTTTTCCAGTGCCTGGCAAACTTTTAGCACTTGAAAAAAAAAGTAAAAAAAAAAAAAATTTATCAATATATGTCAACGGGGTTGGCGAATAAAACTTTTGCTATAAAACACAATTTCTTTTTTTTCGGACTTTTTTTTTTTTTTATTATTATTTCTGTGCAGCTGAAGTTGGTAGCTGTTTAATTTGCTATATGGAGTTGCTGGCCATCGATAGTCGTTGGCCAAATCTCGGCTTTGCCGAGCAGAGTTCCGTTAGCAATTGGTAAACATTTTCCGGTCAATTTGCCGCAACTTGGTTAGCCAACTGGCATCGATTAACTTTAGCCAAAACTTTCAGTTCGTTTCGCAAATAAACGCAGCAGCAAACAGAGCAAAAAATTGAAATTTTGGTTTTTGTGTGTGGGCGCCAATGGGCTTGGAGTCTCAGTTTCCATTAACAAATCTCTAAGCTCTAAGCTTCAACTTTGCCTGTGCAGCTGCGTTTAGAAACTTTAAACAATACATTGAGTATAAATAAAGTGTTTTAGAGCTGGCCATCGTCGTCGTCTAGTCTTTTATGCACTCACATAAAGTCGAGTCAGCTGCAAGAATATTGTTAACCTGCACAAGTGCTTTATCAGCTCAACAGTCCATAAAAATATAATAAAAATGCTAGCTGAAAAGAGGTGGGTGGGTGTAACTGACTAGCAGATACTCTGGGATCAACTAAATCGGATTTGATCTAGAAAAGTTTTTCGTTTAAAATCTAATGCGAATGAATGAATAAATAATTCCAAAATTGTATAAAAAAAAAGAAAATAAAAGTATTTTTATTATGCTAAGACTAAGCCGGGATCTAATTCTGTATATCTAACTCTCAGATTAACTTAATGCAAGAGGGCATCCACCTGCCTAGCTTTAATGCCTAAAGCTGCTCGTTAAACTGAAGTAAAAAAGAAAAAGAAAAGGCAAACAGCACAAAATGTTATTCAACATTACCCATACGCCACGTTGGGGGCCATAAAATATTTTACCAACTGTCGTATAAAAAGGCTGTCATTTTTAATTTGTCGCTTTAACGAGAAATTGTTGGAATTACTTAATGCGTGTTGCTGATGGAAGTTAATATTTAATGCCGTTGCTAATTTGATGTGACTGACTTTTTGGAATTTTGTATTTAATTCCGTAGAACATACTTTACTGTGTCATCTCTCACTCTCTCTCTCTCTCTCTCTCACTTTTTCTTATATTCTCTGCATGCGCCTTTGCTTATCTGACGACAGCAGCGCAAGTCACGGTTTTTATTCAATTTGAGCGCAACTTGTCCCGGCTCCGGCGATTTATTTGTGTCATAAAATTATTAGCAAACTCGAGCAACGCCCCACACAACTATCTCACATACAAACACACATATCTATATATATTTTTTAGATATATCTCTATACATATTTCAAGTTTGTCAAAGTTTGCAACAATTTTTCACGCTTTTGACGTCGGGCGACAAAAAATGCGCTTCAATATTTTTGCGCTCGGCTAAAAATTGCAGTTGAAAATTGTTTGGGTGGTGGGGGATGGGTGCCCGGCATTGCGCGGCTGCCGTCCGGGTCAGGGTGTAATTATGAAATATGCGCGAGCTAATGCAGCTGCTCTCATAAATTTTATGTGCCTTCATTTGTAGCTGCTGCTCTTGTCGCTAGTTGTTTTATATGGCCGTTTAATTAAGGCACGATTTGTGGCATTAGATAAATTAAATAATTATTGTTGATATTTTTGTGCGCAATTCCAGCCGAATTTCGTTGCGGACGGACCAAGTTGTGGCTTCACTTGTTTTGCATATTGCAATTGTTTTAGTTGCCATGAATAATTGGTGGCGAGTGGGCGGACTCTCAATTTGTATTTTAATTAAGCCATAGGTCTGGCCATTATGTGGAAATATGAAATGTACTAAATCAACATAAACAAACTTGTTGGCCAAATTCATCAAATGCCTGAGGTTAGCTGAGCTCAACTGGACCGCAAAATATTTTTGCAAGCAAACTTTGTGCGACTCCCTGCCCTGCCGTACCCTACGCGCCATTCAATGATAACTTTTGCAAGTTTTAGCTACCTGACTCCAAATTGTGGCATGCACCTGAGTGCTCAGGTTGCCACAGAAACAACAAAAACTCGATTTGACTGTCGCCCAATTGGCAACTCACCGACTCACTGGCTTGGCTAGCTTGGCTGCGTTTCCAGTGGCAACAATCGGGACCACAAAATTGTTTAGCATTTTGCTTTCATCGTGAACATGAGACGCGCGCAGTCAAGACCTCAAAATCGAGCTCGCCCGGCGAACGTCAAATATATGCAGAGTGCTCGTCTAGAGAACAACATCATAATGCCAGAGCGCTGGGCACATTAACATAATCGGACGCAGGCAGCTGATGCGCTGCTGCCTCAGCCAGCAGCAGCAGCAGCAGCGGCAGCAGCAGCAGTAGGAGCAGCAGTAGGAGCAGCAGTAGGAGCAGCAGCGGGAGTAGTAGTCGTAGTAGATGCTACAACATCATTTTCATTTGCACTTTACACTCCCGGCTGCCCCTTGCACCCGCTGTGGCTGCCGCAGCGTCAACAACGCGACTAGTTCGCTATTGTTTGGCGTTGGCGGAATAAACAACGCGGCGTGTCCAGTGCAGGCAAATCGCAAAGTGAGGAAGTGACAGGGGCGGTGGGCGGAGGGGGCCCAGAAGCCCGCAAAGTTTTAGCTTAGCCTGCAGTGCAGCGGGCCAGTGCCGCCGCGCAGTTCCTCCCGCTCGTTATGCACGCGCATAAATCAAAACAATAAAGTTCAAGCGAAAACAATGACGTTCCGGCTGATCATCATCATCGTGAGCAGCAGCAGCACCAGCAGCAGCATAATAATAATGACGTTGCTGACGTTGATGCCTGGACAAACGTGTATGTCATTGAAGCAGTAGCTATTGCCTCTAGTGTTGCTGCTGCTGCTGCTGTTGTTGTTGTTGTTGTTGTTGTTGCTCCCGTATCCTATTGTTCGCTCTGTCCACTCTATTGATGGGTTGCGACAAATTATGTCATTGAACTGCTGCAGCTATGCCCCAATTGCAGCAGCAAAATGAAAAATTACAAAATGTGGAGCAGAGCGAAGGGAAGCAGCCTGTGAATGATGATGTCGGCATGCTCATGAATAATATTTATTTGATGTATTTGTTTACTTGATTTGCTGTTTGCATGCAATTGATTCGAAAGACTCGAAACGAGGGCAGGCAAGAATTTATAACAACAACAGAAATAGAGAAAATAAAATTGGATTTTATTTCATTTTTGTTTAGCTCTAGCTGAATTTAAATCATTTCAGTTGCCAGTTGAAAAATAATTAAATTTCGCTGGCGAGGCGCACAAATTAAATGCAAATATTTTTATTCGTAATTCGCTGTAAGTAGATTTAATTATAATATTTAAATTCAGTTGGTGACAAAGAAAAAATTGCAATTAATGCGCTAATTTGTAAGCCTATATGCTAATGCATTAAGCATACGCCCCTTTGCGGCGTATGGGCGGGCCAAACGAAAAGAACTTTGAGCCGTCCCGTCGCACAGTTAACATAAATTTAATGATTATTAATGGCCATTAAACAAGGCCACAAGCCAACTAAACTGAGACAATGGCTAATGGATAAAATATTTTTATGATAGCGACTGTCATGCCTTTGGCTAGTGTATTTAATGGAGACGTCTCATGGACATGGACATGGACATGGACAGGCCCGACGTAAACTGGGCCATTATTTATTGCTTTTACATGAGCGAAAGGCCAAAGGCCACAGAAGCATGAAATGCGCCCAAATAAGAGCTGAAACAGAGCCGAACAGGACGATGACTATCGCTGGCAGCGCATGACGAACACTTTGCGGGTGGCCCCAACCCGGGCCTTTGTGTATTAATAAGTGGGCGTGGGCGCGGGCGTCGCGTAGTTCAGCTCTTGGCCAGAATATGGCCATGCGCCGATTACACCGTGGACAGCAAGACAGACCACTTAACCAGCCCGGGGCACTGTACGCCGCTCGACGCCCCACGAGCTGGCGGGTGGTTTTAACACCCAACATCCATCTGCCATTTCATATTAAAGAGTCGCGGTGCTGATGTTGATGTTCATTATGATAATAAGGTTGTTGTTGTTGTTGTTGTTGTTGTTGTTGTTGTTGTTGTTGCTGCTGCAGGAGCTGCTGCTGTCCGGCATTGTTGGTTTAACGTTGCGTGCTGAAATGTCACCAATTGCGTGTATCTCAGTTCTTGGCTTAATGCATATGTATGTGTGAGTGATATATGAATATAAATGTAGTCTGAGAGGGAGCGAGAGGGAGAGATGGAGCGCGAGCTGTGTGTGTGTGTGTTTGTGCACCTATTATAATTATGCAGCGGGCTTAATTATAAAATGTTACTGTGCAGTTAACCTGGGGAATTAATTTATACGCGCTGCACACACACACACACACACACACACACACACACACACACACACACACACACACACACACACACACACACACACACACACACACACACACACACACACACACACACACACACACACACACACACACACACACACGGCACACACACACGTGCCTGTTCAATCACAGAGTTAACTGTGCAACGTGCCGGGCTGTAGGGGCTTTTATTATGCCATTGAGCTTGGGTTCATTAACTAATTTTGCCACACACACACACTCTCTCTCTCTCTCTCTCTCTCACACACACACACACACACAACATAATAAATTGCTGATATACAGGCAAATGCATTTGTGTATAAACGAACGCTGGGAATTGCACGAGCAGCTGAGCACTGGGCATCCCAGGCGCCTCCCCTTTGGGCATTAGCCATGTGTGCGTGGGTGGGCTAAATGATGCGAACAATGCTGTGGGCCAATGCATGAAAATCTGTAGCTTTTGGTTACAATTTATGTGATGTTTAAGCATCAACCTGAATGCAAGCAGAGAGCGAGAGCGAGAGAGAGAGGGAGACGGAGAGGGAGAGGGAGTGGGACAGCTCAGCATGATGGAATGCTTTGAGATTTTGTTAGATATGTTGAAAATTGTAAATATTAGGTTACGTTTGTTATTTTGTGCTGTCATGAGCTAATGCTGCACAGTTTGCACATCTGATTTCATTAGAGAATAGCAATTTCAGTTTTGTGTCTGCATAATTGATTTAAGACACAATTGTGTTTGGCCAAAAGCGAATGGCTGGCAACATGATAAACGTGACATATTTTGGCCACATATCAAATGAAATTCTATTTTTCTGCTTAAATATGTTATTTAACTTGCATGTCTGAGATATATATATATATATATATATATATATATATATATATATATATATATATATAAAGTTTAATTCAAGCTAGCCAAGCAGAAGTTCTTGCTTTAACTGTAAACCAAGTGAAAACTTCATTCAACAAAGCACTTTCCATTGGTTTGCTTTTTCTGGCAGCTCAGCTTTGCTGCCCTGTAAACGCTTTGTGGGTCAGATATGAAAGCAAGTTGTGCACATTTGTTGCATTCGCATTTGCATTGCTCGCCCATAATCCCCCAGCCACATATGCAATAGCAACTTTTGAGCAGCAGCCAGAACAGCAACAATTCAAAACCAGTTACACGCCTAGTCAATTACACAAAGAACCAACACAGAATGCGAACACCAACGCATCGTTAGCAACAGCAGCAGCAGCAGCAGCAGCAGCCGAATCACGACTGTTTTGCTCTCCCTCGGAAATTACCCTTGGTTGGCTGCACGCTTGTCTGCAATTTGAGGCTTTGCTGTCACTCTGCAGGCAAACAACAACACGGCCACAGTGATCACTGCGTGCGTGGGCCAAAGCCAAAGCCAAAGCCCACGCCAAAGTCTTAGCCAAATCGTTGACTGCACTTGCCCAGCTGGCGGGGCGTTGCAGGGACGCAGTTGCAAGCCACAATGCGCCGAGCAATCTCCAATGCGGTCGAAACGCTAAGCCAGCAGCAGAACCAGAAACAAAGCTGCAGCTGCGACATTGACACAGACCATGGCTGTAGCTGGAGCTGGAGCTGAAGCTGAGGCGGGCGCTGCAGTTGGAGGTAAACTTGAGCGATGTGGGCGTCCATTAAAATAAAACGTTGCCCCAATTTGTGCGCCGCTGGAGACTTGACGAGTTGTCTGCCAGTTGCCTCGTCACTCAAACATATATATATATATATATATATATATATATTTATATTTATATATATTTATATTTATATATAAATATATTTCCTATATAATTACAAGCATTGAATACTTGCTGCGCAGTGAACTGGAACGAGATAAGCGTTCATCGGCTTAGAAATAAATTCAATGCCACGTCGTGACTCGACCAGTGACGTCAGTGAGATAGAGGGAAAGTAAGAGACATACAGAGGGAGAGAGGAGGAGCCCTAATTGAATTAGTTATGGAGCTGAGAACTGTGCAGTTGGCAAATGTTTTTCCTTTGTTAGTAAAACACTTGCGTTCGTATTAGCCCAGCGACTGCAAATTGCAGGCTACAGCACAAGTGGCACTCCCGGTCCGCTCCCCCTCCTCCGCTCCGCGACCCATTTCAATTCCTTCGCCACTTGAGGGCAAAATGAAATAAGATCAAAATGATGTAAAATACATTCAAACACTTTTGGCTCTGCTTCGCTCTGCTCTCGTCGCAGTATTTTTAGAAACTGGGTCACTCAGGCGGGCCAGCCCAGCCCAGGCCACCTGTCCGTGCAGACCTCCTCCATGCGCTCCCTCTCACAAATCAACACTAAAAATCTACAAATGAACACATTGCAAGTGTCTCCTTGAACGGATCTGGTCGCCGAGCATTGGCAAACCGTACACGATTTGTGTTTTAAGCACGCTTCGAGCTTCGAGAGCAAAATGTGGAATGTGCTGAGTGAATTCGATTGAAGAGGACGGGGTCCTCCAGCTGTCTGTCTGGAGTGCATAAAAGTTTCTGTTGAATGCACAATTCTAATGTTTTAATTAACCAATTCAAACAAAGTCGGGCGCAAATATCTAAATATATATATAGATATTCTCATTTGTGGCATTTTAATGGAAGTTTTATGGGTATTATGTCTAAATCCACTTGGGATTCCATGCTCTTTTTTTTTTTGCCAAAATTGAGAGTGATATTAAGCAGCAGGCATTAGGGAAATAGACGCGTCAGTCAAAGGCGCAGCGGCGTCTAATTGACAGCAACAACAGGAATACAAATACCGCTGTGTGACATTTCCTAAGTGAGATATGTCTCTCAGAGAAGTTAAAGCAGCTCCAACAACAATAACAACAACAGCACTCGAAAGACACTTTGGGCGACACTTCAGACCGACATGCCAAGCCATGCCATGCCATGCCATGCCATGCTGCATGCGCTCTGGGAACTGTCAAGCCAAAAATGTTTTACAACAATATGTAATACGTAATTGCCAGAGAAATTTCCTAATGTGCTTGTAATTGTTTCAAATTTGAGTTTTTAATAACTTTTTTAGAGGGTAGTTTATGTGGCCAAGTGCATGATAATAGGGCTATCAAATGCTTAAGAGATTTAGAGTAGCATAACGTTGGTCTGTGGGGATAACTGTAAATAGTTAAATAATTAATAAATTTACTTAAAATTTTGATATAGAGTTTGATAAATATTTAAGAGAATTGTAAGTTAAATTTAAAATATTTAAAAAGGGAGAAAATGACCTGAAAAACAAAATAAATTTCGAAAATTATTGATAATAATATCTTCTATATAAATACAGTTGAATAAATATAAAAAAAATAATAATTAAATTAAAATATACTTTTATTTATTTTTGATAATTAAATTTTTAAAATTAAAAAATAAAAATAAAAAAATCGATAATAATTTACTCATAATTTACCTGTAGAAACAGAATTGGATAAATATTTTGAAAAATTTTAAGTTGATCTGCAAGATTTTAAAAAATAATATTATTTAACATTAACAAATATACAAATTGAACTAAAAATAGCAAAATTAATTTAGTTAATGATCGTAATAATTTGCCAAACAACATGTTTATAAGACTTCAGGCAATATCTGGGATTTCTTGTAAAAGCCACTCCAATACATATCATACTCCAACATATGTCACCATCTCATGTATTACAACTTGTCAGACATTCCCAACAAATTATAAACTTCTCACTAAATCGAAAACTTTACTATATTTTTCTCTGGCATTGGGAATCCAATCACCTGGTCGCATCCTACGCTGAAACTCAATAAATCGAGACAATTGCTGTCAGCCGCGTTGATTTATGGCAACATAAAAACTGTGAGACACAAACACACGCAATAAGCATTAGCCGAGGGAATTAGAAGCTTGCCCAGGCAGTTGCCGGCGTTAAAGTGTGAAAACTCATTAAATGCACACAAATTGTTTATAGAGTCGACATGGGCAACTCCCATGCTGCTGCTGCTGGTGCAACGCCTACGCACAACAACAACAACAACAACAATAGGGGAGACACTCGAATTCCATAGAAATTCCCCTTCTCGAACTCGAACTCGAACTGCACAAATGCTCAATACGCATTCATCATTCAAATGGGCAGACAGCAGTCCAGACAAATGTCTGGCCAATGAGTCAGTAGTCGCGAGTGCCGAGAGGCGAGAGGCGAGTGGCGAGCTAGGCCCTCCTCAGTGGGTTAAGTTGGATATTTTGTGCAAGTCATGCGTGGGTGGTGGCGGGAGTCGAGAAACTCACTCAAATGCTGGCGTTGCATTCAATTTACTACAGACAATTGATTGTTTTCCCTTTTTTTATGTTTTGCTTTTCTTTTTCCCTTTTTTTTTACTCCATTTTTCGTGCCGCAACAAAATCAACACAAATTGGAAACGATTATCAATATGTCTGTGCTGTCAGCTGACTGACATATATACATAGAGATGAATGTGTGTGTATTTGTGTGTGCGTGTTTGGGTTGGGCACTTGAAGCCGCGAACGCGCGAAAACCTAACAAAAAACGCAAAAAGGGCCAGACAAACAAACAGCACAAAACAAAGCAACAGCAACACCAATTGTTGACTGATAAATGGGCAGCCAAAAACAGCAAAGTTGAAAAAAAAAAAAATACAAAAAAATAAAAATAGAAAAAAATTTAGGGTGCCCAACGGGGGCGTGTAGGTTACTAGGCATCTCTCTGGGGCACACTTCGATGTTGTTATTGCATCAATTGTTGTCTTTACACTTCTTTTTCCACATGGAGCATAATCGATTTCTCCAAAGGTTTCGTTATATAAACATTAATTTTGTATGTGGATCATTAAGATGGTGATATCAGGCAGGTGTACAGAGAAGGTTTGGAAATATTTTAAAAGTAGGTAATAATAAATATTTAAAATAATATTAATAAAAATTTATCAAAATTCATTTGAGTTCAATCTTGATTGATGCCTCATAAAACCAGTTCTATAAGATAAGGCTTAGAAATATTTTGTGCTTTTTAAAAAAAATAGGAATTAAATAAAAGTATATCAGAATTTATTTCAGTTAAAATATAATAATAATAAAAATGTATTATACAAATACAATCCCAGCTGGAAAATTCTCTACTCTTCCGTAGAGCAGCTTAATGAATTTATAGAAAGAGAAAAAACAAAAACTTTATAAACATTGCATTATTTATGATTATTTATGTTTTACTCTTTCTCTTTGCATTTGGATAGTGTATTTGCTGCTGCAGCATTTTGTTGTTAATGTTTTCTACTTAATTTTAGCGCTTCAGCTTCGGCTTCAGCTGCTGCTGTTGCTGCTTGCTGCTTGCTGTTTGTTGTTGTTTCGACCACACGCCCCAATGCAGTTTAGAGTAATGTTGAGGGTGTTCCGTACGGCGTAGTAGGTGCTCGTGGAGTCTGCCGTAAACGATGCCCCAGCAGAGCTCAACAATGTAAACAAAAATGTATCGTAAAATAAATAGTTTTTAAAACCATTAAAAGAAGCGGGTCGGGAGGAGTGTGGAGCGAGAGAGCAGACACAAAAGCAGGCCAAGAACAACAACAGAAACGAAAAAAGAAATAACGGAAATTTTTGGAAGCCGTGAAGCTGTGATGAGAGTCTCTGGTCTTTGGACCCAGGCGCGAAGTTTGTGGCATTAAGTTTTCAACATGCTCAGCAAATTGTTTAATGGCCGTGCACAGCCCTTTTGCTGCAGGCCCCCCGTGGGGGCACCTAGAAACATGAACACCAAAATGCCAGAAATGAATTCAGATTCGACTTTTTTTGTTTTTGTCTGAGCAAGCAAATTGAAAACTGGCAAACAGAAATAACTCGACACGAAACTTAAGAGACATGTGTTATTAGCCAGAAAATAGATGAGCATGAGAGCAAGACAGATGAGAGTGGGGGGAGTAAGAGAGAGATGGATAGAGAGATGCCTGCCAGTCCGTAAATATTTGATGTAAATTGAAAAGTGCATGCCACAGACATTATTTTGCTGGCAACCTTGCGGCAGACGCATGTATAAATAAATACATATAAAGAAACATAAATGTTTAACATAGATATACAGATAGATAAGCGACACAAATAGACAGTGCTGTACGACAGGCAAAGAGCAGACAAACAAAGTTTAGCTAGAGGACGCCGAGGCTGTGGGGGTCACGTGGTCACAATTGAGAAGGAAATTAAACAAGTTTGCCTAACGAAGAAAGCAAAGTTTTTGCGCGCCTTTAAGTATGCAGCAAACAAACAGCAGAAGCGCGCACAAAAAATATAAAAGAAAGAAACCAACAACAACTTGTGCCTAAGCGACATTGCAAGCAGGCAGCAGCAGCAGTAGCAGCAACAGCAGCAGTTGATGTGGCAAGAAGGCAAGGCATTGTTGTGCCTGCCCCACAGCTGAAGCACGTTGCGGTGCCGTCTGTCTTACTCTCTCCTCGTCCTCTCTGTCTCTGTCTCTGTCTTACTGCGACCAGGCTAAACTTTTTGAATCAATTTAAGTTCTGACATTTTAATGATAAATTTGTAACAGAGGCAAAAAACAAGGCCAAGAATGCGCCCAGACTTTGCAGTTGTTGTTGGCCTGTCTAACAGCTTTCAGTTAGAATTTTGCCTGGTTTCTTTCTAACTGCGGCTGCTTACATTGTATTCTGTTGCGGCTAACTTGCCAAGAAGAAAAATGCTCTCTGTGAATTATTGCAAGGCTATTCGTGAAGTGCTTTCTGATGCCAGTTGCTTGGAAAACTTGCACCCACAAAAGTGAAATGGATGACGCTGTGGAGCAGCGCAAGCTCCTCTTCCAAGTACTAAATACAATTTAAGTATATATTTGTAATGGCAAACAAATTGCAACTTTGACTGAAATTTAGTTAAGGCTTCAAAGCAGAAAATACTTTCTCAAGCTACAATTTTTTTTTTCTGCTTCCTTCATTCCTTGCACTGTTTGCTGAGCCAACAACAGCAGCAAACGCTTAGCAAATATTGTTGCTCTTCTAAAACCTCATTATTGACTCATTTGGTTGGGGCCGTAAAGCGCCGGAAAGTATGTTGTCATTATTTGGTTGGCAGCCACAGCCATTTGCAATTAAAGTAAGCCGCATATGCAGTTAATGGCTAAGTCCACACACACACACACACACGCACACTCAGATGTAAACATAGATATACACATAGCCACGCACACACACCCTAAATTTCGTCTATATAGACTGTTGCGGCTTCGGTTTATTTGCAGGTTTATCAGCATTTTGTTTACTTTACATTCGAGATGCCAACAAAATGAATTGACAACTGTCAACAACTAAATAGATAGCAACGACTGCTGTTTATTGCCGCTTGGGCTGGCTAAGACTTGTCGATACAACATGTTAACGGTGCGTGTCATCAATTAGTTTTCGAATAGAATTAAACTCGAACTGGAGTTGCCCATTGTTGACTATTGAATGCTCTTATTCAGTTTGGGTAGATTTGATTGCTGTGAGAGCTCAAGTAATATAGCGCCTCTCCTCCTCTTCTTTATTGGTGGTTTACTCAGTCCCACTGTTTCTGCCTCTATCCATACTTTTTAATATTTTACTCACTATTCTACATCCATTAGTTTCCTGGCCTTCTCTTGCACTCTCTCTCTCTCTCTCTCTCTCTCTCTCTCTCTCTCTCTCTCTCTTTCTATGATTATCTTTCCCGCTTTGTTGCTCCCATCTCACTGTCCCATCTTGTTTCTATCTCACTGTATCTGTCTTTCTCTCGCTTTGTGTTTCTATTTCACTGTATCTCTCTTTAAATTTCTCTCCCTGACTATCTCTCTCCCTCTCATTAACTATTTCTCTCTCCCTCTCTCTGTCTCTCTAACTATTTCTCTCTTTCTCTCTCTCTCTCTCTCTCCCTCTCTCTCTCTTTAACTATTTCTCTCTGTCTCCTTCTTTAACTATCTCTCTCTCTCTCTCTCTCTCTCTCTCTCTCTCTCTCTCTCTCTCTCTCTCTCTCTCTCTCTCTCTCTCTATGTGTGACTATTTCGCTATGTCTCTCTCTCTCCCTCTGACAATTTTTCAATTTCTCTCTCTTTCGTCGCAACAAACAACTTGATATAGTTACAATGCCTCTCATAGAAATAAAAAACTAGCTTTATTTGTTTACTATTTATATGAAATAATTATTTATTTAATGTGCTTCCCATTTAACTTTTACAGATAAGACGACCCAGTCAATGCCTGATAGTGCAGCAACTGAAAGTGGGTCTCACATATGACTGATAATGGCAGTCAACGCTGGCAGCCGCAACAACAACATCAGCCACACGAGGAAGCTCAGCAGCCACAATGGCCAAACAAAATGAATATTTAAAAATTTGGAAACATATCAAATGGCGAATTGAAAAGTGAAAAATTCAAGGCGAAACGAGAGAAAATTTCCAGAACTTTAAAAATAATTCAAAAAGCAAGCGACTTAAAAGTAAAAGTTAAAGCAAACGAAATTAGCCAAGTGCCATAGATAAATAAAAAACAAAATAAATAAGAAAACATAACGCGAGTGTTAACAAATCGAGTTTATATAGATATATATATATATATATATATATATATATATATATATATATATATATATATATATAAAGCTATAGATCGTATTATCCAGCTTAGGAATTAAACATATCCCCAGAAGCAACGCTGCCAATTAAAGAACAATCTATACATATATATCGAAGATATATATATATAATAGAGACAGAAAGAAAGAGAGAGAGCGAGAGAGAGTAGAGGAGAGGAGAGGAGAGAGCAGAGACAATTTGTAGTCAACACCACCGAGCGGAAGTCCAACAACAATATGACAATATCAGCAGCAGCAGCAGCAGCAGCACGAACAGCAACAACAACAAAAGCAACAACAACAAACACGACAAACAACATTGCAAATCGCCTGCCTGGCAAATCGCTGAAATATGAAAAACTCATTAAACAGCCGCAAATGCAGTCGGGCACGACGAGCGTGACCGGCACACAAACGGATGTGGATGCGGATGCGGACGCGGATACGGATGCGGACGCGGATGCATTCGTCGATTGCGGCCATCTTAATAAGCATTTCGGCAATGGCCATGTCACGCCCTCTGACCTATACCAGCAGCACCTCCACCTTCACCACAGCCACCACCCAACCAGCAGCAGAAGCAGCAGCGGCAGCACAGAGCACATCACAGATCGAAGCATGTTGCTGCCACCAGAGCATACGGCCAACGGCTTTCTGCCCGCCAGCGGCATTGTCACGTACAAGGCCAAAACGAATGGCTTCAACTATGACTTCAACTCTACCTCATCAACGAGCATTGGCAGTGTGAATGGTGGCGGTGGCGGTGGTGGTGGCAGTGCTGCCAGTGGTGCCAGCTACGCCATTTCAAGTTCGCTTTGCCATTGTTGTAATTTAATTGCGCGCCGTTGCAACCGCATCAATGTGCGACGCTGCATCCTGGCCCTGTTTGCCATCACCATGGTTAGCATTTTCTACTACACGCACTACGTGGGCACCGACATGTTCGATGGGTGAGTAGAGAGCACGACTGCAACTAGATTAAAGAACTACAGTTATGATGCAACTCTCTGTGATTGTATTTCATTCTTGATGAGGGAATTCCCTTCAATACAGTTGATTAACAGGTGTGCTCTGTGCGGAGTTCATTGTATTGCTGTTTATTTTCATTTCATTTTATTCGATGCATTGCCAAGACAAAGAGAAAAACAACTCCAAGAATTATTCATGAGCCAAACAATATGGCTGCTGGAAGCTGGAAGCTGCTTTAAGTTGCAACTTAAGACTGCCTCAAGATATATATTTCACTTTAATACTATGGCATTTCGCTGGCTAGCAAATAAGGGAAGAAGATAAGTAGAAAGAAAAAGCAGATTAACTGTCTTGCTCTGCCTAAGAGATAAATATATGTCAATTAAGGTATCACAAGCAAATGCCCTGAGTTACCAAAGTTACCTGAAAAGCTCTTGTCTCTTATTCTCCCTGCTTTTCACATTTTTGCTAACCTAAACAATTTTGGCTTGCTTGATTGCAAACATACCCAAGCTATACACATTTATATTATTATAGCCATAAAGAAATTCTTTTCATATAATTTTATTTTTTTTTCTATCAGACATTCCACAAATTGTTTACATTCACCTTAGACTTATTCATATTGCCTTTGTTTGCCAGCGACTGACTCTCAGCCATTTGTAGCTGGATCAATCACGCACCATACGGCTGCAGCCTTCTCTGCGCTTCTCACACAACACAACTTATTTGTCGAGTGGAGCTTTCAGAGTGTTTCACGTGTGCTTTTCCTGCTTACGCTAGATAAAAGTTCTTAAGGTTTAGCCACCCCTTGCGTGTTTTATTCAGCACTGTTAAAACTTTTAACTAGTTGTTTTTTTTTTCTTCCCCCCATTTTGTTTCTTAGTAAAATCATCAACGATTTTTATGTGACTTGTTTTCAAAGTTTGACCCCCACCCCCACACACTCACACTCACACTCACGCAGCCACTCGACACCTTTGGTTAACTCAGTACTCGGCGCAGAACTTGCTTAAAGTTCGAGCTGGTTGCCACGTCACGTACTTATTTGTGGATATTGGATGAAAACACTCGCATTTCACATAAATGAAAACTGTGAAAAGACTGTGTGAAAAAGGCTTCGCTTTGTTTGTTTATTTTCTCGCTCTGTTTTTCGCTTTTATTTGTGGCTTGGCACTTATTTTGTATTTTAATATGTTGAAATTTTTCGCACAGCTGGGCGGGGCCAGTTGCCCGTTAGCTACTTTAGCGCGCAATTATGGTTAACAAACATTTCATGGCAGAGGATTGGGTCTGGCGAAACAGGCAGCCCCGCAGCTCTTGACTAACAGCAAAGTGCAACACGCCTGCAGTTGCACAACAAACAACGGACAAAGTTTTGATTACTTTCATCAGCAGCAACAGCAGTAGCTGTAGCAGTAGCAGTAGCAGTAGCAGTTACTGCAGGTGCGTCCAAGTCCTTGACTTGCTTTTGCTAAAAAATTTTGCATGCTAACTCTGTGCTGCTTGATTCAGAAACTTATTTATTTCGCCCAAAGCCAAAAGTTGATTATTAAATATTTACTTGGCCAGTGCACTTTAAATTTAATTTACGAGCTTAACTGTGGCAAAGTTCATTAGTCATTCAACTGTGTGAGAGAGTCGAGTGGAGAGCTGAGCAACAGCTGCACAAAGACTGAGGCAATTAGAGTGAGAGGCTTAAGGCTGTAGGCGGAAGGCTTGGTCTGTGCTACTCAAATCTGGTAAATTTTAATAAATTGAAATGCTGTATGTGCGTGTGCTTTGTGCTTGTGCGTATATCCTGTATGTCCTGTTCATGTCCATGTCCATGTCCATGCGTCCGTTACGTGCAAAAAGCGGAAACATGCGACGTGCCAGCCGCTGCCAATGCGGCCCCCGCTTGCCGCCCACCTGTCCCACTTTGTGTGGTTGGCCCCGGCGACAGGCAGCCGCCAGCCGCCAGTTACTGATGTGCGTGTTTGTTTATGCTGTCTGTCATTATTTGCGCACACACACACACACTCACACACACATACATACATGTATTTGCATATGCAGCAAGTACATTGTTTTTGTTGCTGTTGCAGCTGTCGCTGTAGGTGCAAAATGCATTTTGCCAAAATGCAAACCTACGTGATTTGCATGCAGTCATAACACCAACACACACATACACATACACACACACACACACACACACTCAGTCGCCTGACAGGCTGCAATAATTGATTTGTAATGCTAAACATGCAGAACACACGACAAAAATGTCAAAAACGTTATGATTGAAATGTCAATTTATAATAAAAATTTCAAATTTCCCTGGCAAGCAAAGCAAAACAAGATGTGTAATATATCAAGAAATTCCATTCAATATGCAAATAGAAAAGATTTTAAATTTAAGCCTCGCGGAAATTGCGCAAAATTTATGGAAATTGAACTATAAATTCTTTGGATATGATTACTTATGACGATTTGTTTATAGTAAAAGTTAGGAATTTATGGCCCATCGACTATGAGCAGCTGCTTTTCTTTTATAATTTCATTTTCTATATGTTTACAAACAAGTTTGCTTAAGCTCTGTCGCCTGGACGCCTGGCATTTAATCAGTTGGCTTGGTTATATAGAAAGTTGAATGGATTATTTGCCTTGCGTGTTAAGTGCGATAAATACAATTTGATGTTCGAGCCTGGCAGCGTGTAAATGCTGCCTCGCAGGAGGAGGGCGTGTCACAGAGCTTTAAACATTAACTAACTGCAACACTAAATGCGCGTCTGCCTCTTGATAATAAACACATAAATTACACAGGCAGTTCGGTGAATTGTGCAAATATTTAACACAGCAGGCCAGCAGCTGTTGGCTGTGTGGGTGGGTGTACAACATGACGTATACGTCATAGAAATCACATTGCGTGCATTAATTGACTAAACATTTAAATTGAAAATGCGATTATAAATGACAATTGCCGCAAAGCAGTTGTGTATGATTTATATATATATATATGTATGTATGTATATCTGTGTGTGTGTTTTGTGTATTGAAAAAGTAATTACATATGCCAGCTGCAGTCTATAACAACAACAACAACTGCAACTCCAACTGCACCCATTAGCCAACGCTTGCGGATGACTTTCATTAAACCAGAGCCCAAGTGCTGGTTCAGTGGTTCAGCCGCGTGTCAACTGTCGGCGAAATGCAATAAATAATTACGTTTATTTGCCTTAAATGCAATTGCAAACAGACAAACAAACAGCGGCAGGTCGCCATGGCGTTGGCTCTGTATGTCCTTTTGCTCTAGCCGTTTTGCATATCCGTGCTGGCCTGGCTTGGCCTGGTCGCCGCCATTTTGGCCAGCACTGAAACAGAACGCTTACAGTTCATTTGGCCAACTGTGCGCGCTGCCAACAACTTGCCATACGGCCGCTTCTGGCATTTTCCCACTCATTTCCGTTGCAATCGAATTGAACTTGGCTTGCTTGATTTATTTAATTAACTTTTTTTCACCGTTTTCGTTCACTGGCGAATGCCAATAAAATTGGCAGTGTCTGCACCGCAAAAGCTCTCCTTTCTCGTAGTTGTTGTCGTCGTTGCTGTTGCTGTTGTTGTTGTTGTTGTTGTTGTTGTATTTAAGCATTGGCTCGTTTGGGTGCTTTTTCAATTGCTCCAATTGTGCCGCCTTTTCTTTCGGATTTCCATTGTGTTTAAGTGGCTGCAGTTTTTCTTTTATGCAACAGGGAAAGAATGAGAAAGCGAGAGAGAGAGAGAGGGAGATAGCCAAAGCGAGTAGTGAAAACTTTTCCATATTGAAGTGAAATTTATGCGTTTCATGAGTAGAGCTCGAGGGTCTGGCAGTATTATTGACATTCATCTTATTCCACATTTAAATGCCAAATGTACACTGTACATAATACGATTTTCTCTCGCTCCACCCAACTATATCAATATTTATATATATATATATATATATATATATATATATATATATATATATATATATATATATATATATATATATATATATATATATATATATATAAAATTTACAAGCATATTTCAAACCATCCATTGATGGCTAGAAGCTCGCTTAACATCATTTGTTATTCGGGTTTAGGGCAGCTTTAAGCGTAACACTTATTGAAACGTCGCCGCTCTATGCGCTTCTCAATTTATACAAATGTCCGCTTTGTCTTTTGCATTCCTTTTTCGCACATTTTTGCATTTACCACGCGCTGCCTTTTGCTCTTTGTATATTTTAGTAATTTTTTTTCTTACTGCAGATGGGGGCGTGTCGTGCGCTGTGATAGCTATGGCGCACACATCCATATCCTTGCGCTAGTTTCCCCCTTTTTATTATGCCACGTTATCCCAGCTGCATTACGTATGCGCTCTGTTGGCCGCGTCGCACTTTGCGGCTGCTGCATTTGCTACTTTGCAAATTTATTACAAATTTTTACATACGATTTATTGTTTGAGCGTGCCGCCCTGCCATAGTGGGCGGTTTTCTATTATACGGCCGAGCCATGGCTATGGCTATGGCTGTGGCTATGGCTACGACTGCCCTTAAAGCTGGCCGCATAAAAAATGTTTCTGAATTGTAGCCCCAGTGGGACGAGCGCGTGTGTGTGTGTGTGTGCAAGTTTATGTGCTCACGGAATTCAATAAAAGCTGCCCGCCCGGTGTCTTCGAATTGACTAATAAGCTTTGGCCACGCTGATTGCTGCCGCGTGCTAATGCTGTGGCTCGACAACGATGACAGTGCAACATTTGCGTGTTGCTGGCTGCGCTGCCAAGTTTGTTGCACGCCCGCATAAATAACACGTCGCAAATGCATAAACTGACTTTTTGTTGCCTAATTTATGCAGCACAAAAGACGAAAACTTGCTCCACATCCAGCAACCACCAGCACACGGCCAAAACATTGAAACGGAAACGGAAATTTTGTGCTGTGCACAAATAAATCAGCGAACAGCGTCTGAAAACAGGCCAGGTTGAGCTGACTGTGTTTCGGGCTGGCTGTCTGCTCGCCTGCTGGCATGCCACGCAAATGTTGCACGAAATGCAAACAAGGCAGCGCAACAAGAATTTCTTCAACATCATCTTCATCATCTTCGTCGGCACCAAAGAGCCCACAGCCAAAAGGCGCTTAAAAAGCAAAAGCTTCATTTTATTTTTTTTCCTTTCCGACTTTCTGGTTGCATATGGAACGCTCTGCGCTAGTCAAATTGCAAATCAAATCTGCAGTTAAAGAGCTTTAAGGGTATATGTGGGATAAAAATATAAATTTAAGGAGCTTTAAGTATACGCGTTTACTCTGGATGAGCTTTAAATTCACATTAAAGCTTGCCAAGCTCTAATACACGCAATATTTTAATTACGTAAGCTTAAAAGCACATGCAAGCTTATGGCATAAGTAATAAGAAGCTTAAATGAGCTTCAATGCACTTCAAGCTACAATTTTCTATCTCTAATTCTACCCAACAACTTCAACTATTCAAATATTTATCTAAATTTTTATTTTGGTCCACACAAGTTCATGCGCGCACAAGGGACACTTTGCATGCCCAATGCGAGCAGACAATTGGTAAAGTTTATTATATCGGACATTTTATAAAGTCAAGTTAGTCCTGGGGCAGTTGCCAAATGTTATGCTTGATTTATAGCTTCGCACATGTATCCGATGTTGCAGCTCAATTGCGCTAGGTAAGATTACAGGGTATTTGGAAAGAGAACTTTCGCTCGCTCCGACATTTTTGGGGGCGGCTCTACACATACATATATATATTTACATATATATATAGATGGGCGTGCGTGTGTATTTGCTATCTAAATATTTTGTTTTGCCAGCGCCAAAGTTTTGTCTAGCTTGGCAGAGGAGGTCCTGCATTGGGGCCATGCTGCTTGTTGGCCGGTTCGTTTTGTCCTTCCACATGCTAAAAGTATTTACATTTTTCATTGCTCGAACTGCAGGGCAGGACGGCCTCTTCTGGCGTAAAAGGATGCTTGGCCAAAAGCCTTTGCATGCCATTTGGGGCTTGGCCTAATAGGGTTTTTTCCTTTCTTTTTTTTTTTCGTTGTTAATTTTTGGGGCTTTTGCTCGAAAATGGGCTCAAAGACTTCTAACACATGTTGCCGCTTTGACTAAGCGGTGTCCGTTCTGAAACTGTTGCAGCCAGCCCGGCCGGATATGTGAAAATTGCATAAGACCTCCATATAACAAAATGCTTTGCCTGCTGCCAAATGGATTAAAGATAAGAGAGGCGGCAGAGCGGGCAAAGGGACCAGTTGTGGCAGTTCAAAGGTGCAGCCAGAGTTGGACTCCGTCCGAGTGCGAGTTAGTTAGAAAATTATCCGAGACCTACACAAGTTTTGTGTTGTCACACAACTCTAACCGAGTTGCGAAAGTTGCACTGAATGATTAAAGCTGAGCGCACAGAGCAGACCGAGCTGTTTGCTTTGCTTTGAAGACAGCTCGGCTGGTTAATGAGCTCCATTGGGAGCTCGCTGAAAACAGTGCAAATGAAGAGCAGGAGGAAGAGGAGCAGAAGGAGGAGTACAACAAACAGGATGTGTATACCGCACAGGAATCTTTGTATTGGCAGCCGTTGCTATTGTTTCTTTGTCGCAGTTTGCATATTGCGCATACGTAACGTTGTCGCGGTTGTGTGCAACCAATTTCTTGCGCTTTTGCTTTGTGTGTGCAGCAGGCGAATGCATAAATGCATACATAACGTATAGAGTGCATATATATTATCAGCTTTGACTGTCTGATCTAACACTATGCTATCTCCCTCTCTCTCTCTCTCTTTGCAGTCTCATCCAGCGCGATACACATCCGGCGCCCATAATCAACTGCCGCATGATTAACGCGGCGGGCAAGCACGTACGGGACGCCTCGCCGGCGCCCGATCATCGGTCAGAGGCACGTCTACGCATCGATCCCAAGGTGCTTGTGTTCGTGGAGACAACATACTCGGGCCTGGGCCGCGACATCGCCGAGCTGCTGGTCTACAATCGGATCAAGTAAGTGCCATCAAAGAGGAACCATAGACAATTAGCTCTAGCAAATTTGCATAATTGCAAAAGGCACCGAGGCAATTATTACGCCCAAAGTAACTGCAAACGGAAGTGGCAGCGTAACCGACACCAGAAATGAATTGTGAATTGTGCGCAGCCAGAGGCGTGGCGGGACGGGTGGCCCAAGCTGCCATCTATCTCGGCTGCCTGCAGTCTTTCTTCTTCTCTGGCCATTGTCAATGTTGACCCAATTTGGGCAGCTGGCCATAAAAAGGCAGGTTATGAAATTAATGCCTCAGCCTCTGGCCCCGGCCCCGCCCCTGCCCCCGCCCCCGTCGCCGCCACCGCTGGCAACTGGAGTAGCAAGCAAAGCGTTCGAGTTTAATTGGCAACTTATGCTTTTGTGGTCGAGTGGGCTACGCCTGCAGCTTCACAGTCAAGCGGAAGCCACCAGCGTCATGTCTGTCCTGTCCTCTCTGCTGTTATTTCTTTCTTCTCTTTTCACATTCAAGCTCTGCACCTGTGCTTAGTCAGCACTTTGGGCTGGCAGCGTTTAACTGTTTGTGCCATACTCTACTCGCACCTGAGCGTAGCACTTGCAAGATCAGCGCTCGGCTGCCAGCTCTGCTCTCATTATATATTTTTCTATTACTTAAATATTTTGCATTATGCAATCTGTTTTTGGCAGCAGCTGGAGCAAGCCAAAGCCTTAACTATTTTGTAATCCCATTGTTCAGGGCATGTAAGCTTCGCTTTTTACTATTATTCCAATTACGGCCGGACTCTGCCTTGGGCTGACGGGCAGAAAAAAGCAATTCTTTAGCCAAGGCATGCTTTGTGTATCCTGCTGGCCGCAATGACCGCAGGTTGCAACCTCCTGCGAAACCGCAATTATAAAACCAGCTGGATGGCTCCATGGAAAGTGTGTGCGTGTGTGTGTGTGTGTGTGCGTGACGTGGCCATAGCAACTTTTCAATAACATTTTATTTCATTTTAATTTTATTTTCTTCGTTTTTCTTTTCTTTTCGTTTTTTTTTCACACTCTCCACTTGAACATGAGAGAAATTAAGGGCACGTGTGCAAATTGCGGTTATAAGGCACTAGAAAAGCTAAAAGCTGCAACTCTGACCAAGCTCGGAGGGCGGCGTGCGGCGGATGGCGGGCGGCGAACGGAAGTCACAAGTCAAAAGGCTAAAAAAATATTTCAATTTGCTGCTGGCTTTTGTTGATATGTGCTCAGGGCTCTCTCTCTGCCTGCGTCTCTCCAGCTCGCTCTCGCTCTCTGTAATTTGCCTTGCTTTGTGTTATATAATTAAATTTTCGTCGTTATGCCAAACTAGCTTCAAGGATGCCTCTGCTGCTGTCAGGCAAAGTGCTTCAACTCTAATGAGATTTCAAGTACAAATAGCAAGAGTCAAGCCAAAGCTCATTCAGTCAACCTACGCTCCCTCTGCCTCTCCCTCTCCGTCCCCTTCGCTTACAACTGGCTGTCAGCTATTGTCTACGCGCTGCAGCCGAATATGCAACAACAATTCTGGCTGCTTCAAAAGCTAATCAGTGTGTGTTTCTCTTTGAGTGTGCGCCACTGTCTATGTGTCTATGTGTCTATGTGTGTGTGTGTGGCTTATCAATGACTTCATTAGAGCCCTTGACTTCAGGCAGCAGCCTGGGTTCGCCTGCAAAACTTTGCCAAAGCAAGCAACAAATTTCATTAACATTACCATCTCATTACAGTTGATGACTACTATATATGGGCGTGTGTGCGTGTGTGTGTGTGTCTATCCATGTGTGTGTGAAGTGCCAGGAGCATCATATGCATGACAGAACCCAGCAACAATGCGGCAGCATAAATTTCTTGCCACACTCGCAGACAGAGCAGCGCGCGCAATCGTGTCCAGGCAACTGCATTGCCATATTTTATGCGCCCTATCTCCCTCTCTCTCTCTCTGTGTTGCAGGTGCACTGCATCTACTTAATTATCAATTATTTATGTGCGCGCCAGCAAATTGCGCCCAAGTTGCCACTCAATTAGCCATGAAAAATTCACTCGTTGACTTTCTAGTGTGTGTGACGCATGCTGTCGCATGGACACTGACTTTGCCACACTCACACACACACACGCACACACACTTGGTCTGTTGCAACTATCACACATTAAGTGCTGGCTGCCTCCTGTCCGGTCCGGTTAATTGTTGCAAGTTTTGGCCCCTGCCACAGACACTCACCTATGTCACACTTGGCTGCTGCCTCTACCTCTCCCTTCTCCCTCCTCCCTCTCTCTCATTCTCGCTCCTTTGGCAACTGTTCCAATTAGCTGTAGCCAAAAACCTGACGTTGGCCCAATTGATTGATTGCCAAGTTTTGCCTGGCTGCCTGCCTGCTCGTCCCTCTCTCCTTCCCCTTCACCGCTGCCTTTACCATTTCCTCTCTCATTGCTGCTCCCCAATTTTGTGCTTGAGCAGCGCAGACAAATGGCAATGGCCCCGCAGCAAAATGGCTGCCAGGCCCCAAAAAGTATGCAAAACTTTTGCAAAGTTTTAACGCCTGTAAGGCCGGCGCATCCAATTGGGTTTACGCATCGGCCTTTAAGTGGCCCAACAGAATTAACACGCCAAGCCGCCTGACTGCCTGACTGCCTGGCTGCCTGGCTGGTTGCTTCTGGCCTCTAATGCGCCGTGAAATTCTAATGGAATTTCCAAGGTAATTACACCAGCTAAAAATGTGAATAGCAGCATAGGGAAAAATGGGCGGCGGCATCGTTGTGCGTTTATTAAATTGCCATTTGCCACGCCCACGGTGGCATGCCACACGCTGGCTCAGCATTATGCCGGGTAATAGCTACTTAACCTTATTTTCAATTTTTGATTTGGCTTTGTGCACGCTGCTAATAAAATCAGTCACTGAGCCGGCGTAGCAGCTGGAGCCAAGTCAGACGACAGCAGAGCAGCGGAGCCAAGTCAGCACACGGAAGTCATCAGCAGCCTTGTTATCATAGGGCTGCCATGCAAACCTAAACCACCCAACCTCCCAACCACCCACTCATATGTGTTCCTCTGTATAAAATAGCGTGCTTTGTGGCCCTGCCAACCCAACCCAACCCAACCTAGCCCAGCCCAGCTCCATGGTTGGCTTCGTTTGGCGCTGATTGCGCCACTGGGAGCCCCGAACTTTACAAAACGCGAAATGCCAAATGGCACAGAGGCAGCAGCAGCAGCAGAAGCAGCAGCAGCAGCAGCAGCGGCAGCCAACCAAGAACAACGACAAAAGCAACAAGAGCAGCCGCTTCGCTGACGTCAATTTACAGACACATGGCAAACGCCATAAACAGCCACCACAATTGGAAGCTTGCCATGCCAGGCAACAGCAACAACAAGCCAAGTTAACCACCTCCGCCTCCGCGCTCAACTACTATCCCCAATCTGGGCTGGCAGCTGCCACAGCTCCTTGGCTCGTCATAATCACACCCTTTTGCGCCAATGTTTACTTTAATAATGTCGCGGAAAATTTTTATTTTCAATTTTTCACAAGTCAATGGAGTTAACCTGCCACATTTGATGGTGCACAGTGGCGCAAATCGGCCAAGCGAGCGCACACAAATGGTTGGCATTGCTGTGTGCTCATGCATGCATAAATATGCGCCAATTCACTTATATATATAAAAATATATTCAATTTACTATTTGCTTTTATGCATATATATGCGCATGTGTCCCACTGTGCCTGCCTGCGACAATGTAGCAGGTCGACCCTGTAGTAAATATGGCTATACAATATAGTCCATGTCCATGTGTGTGTGTGTGTGTTGTTGTTGTTGTTGTTGTTGTTGTTGTTGTTGTTTTGTGTGCTACGTATATAAATAAAAAATATTTTGCTCTAGTGTTTGGTACGTGGCTGCTGTCGCAGCTATTCTCAGATTGCAGCCTCATCCTTGCTGCCTCCTTCGCTTCGCCAGCTTCGCCTCCGCCTCCGCCTCAGCCGTTGCCTGTGACAAGTTGGCTTGGCTGACTTTTGTGCGTTGTTGCCGTCGTCGTCGCCGCTTGTTGTTATTTTTCAACAAATTGGTTATTTTATTGAATTACTCAAGCAGCAGGACGCCTCCCCCGCCCACGTAGACTCACCCCCAGCCCTGAACGAAACTGTGCCTCTTAGCCCTTGCTGCCGCCCTATGTGATTATATTGGCCTAAGCATGTGGCGCTGAGGGAGACGCAAAGTCGCGAAGTCGCGAACCTCGGGATGCCACAATGTCAGGACGTTGCCTTTGCGTGTCCTGGCCCAACTGCACGACTGCCTGACTGCCTGACTAGAGGTTGGGGCGTTTTCTTCTTCTTTTTGTGCCGTTCACTTAAGTAGTTTCGCCGCGTATAATAAATTTTCTAGTTTAAACTCATTTATTGCCCACGACTGGCTGACTGGCTGACTGGCTGAACTGAGCTGAGCCGAGCTCTCTCTGGCCTCCATGCCTTGGCAGTGTCGTGTGAAGGCGTCGAGGCGTCGTCGCCCCAACCAGCCATTGGCCATATAATGGCCATTTGTTGTATAATTTTCACATTGTTTAGTGTCCTGGCCAAGAGTAACTGTAGCTGGCCGTGGGGATAGCTTTTATTTATGATATATAGATTGGTCGTAAACTTGGCTAAAAGGAACTTCAGCTACAGAAATGACTCCAAGCACGTAGCCAGAGAGCTGGCTTAATAATAAGTGGCAACTTCTTTGCCATGTTAATGGCCAAAAATGGCTTAATTCGTGTTACGAGCCCTGGCTGCAAATTGGACTAAAAGGTGCAAAAGTCCCCCTGCTCCCACCCGGCTAATAACCAACATTTTAGCCATTGATATCTGAAGGGCTGTTTGCGTTATTTATGTGGTAGGAGGTAGCATAAATATGTTAATCTACTCATTTGGCCTCGACTCCTGCCACTTCTGCAGTTCGTTAACATTATTTAATTACTACTAACTAATTACAATTGACGCGTATTTTAATGCACAACTGAAATGCTCTAATTAGAATTTGGGCAATGCGCGCTTACAATAGATTAAACACGCCTAATGGAAATGCTCTTTGCTGGATGTGAATAGGTTGAGGAAATTAAATGTAATAATCGAATTTATTAACAATCAAATGGGGGCTGGACTGTGTGACTGAGGGACTTTAATATATATATATATATATATATATATATATATATATATATATATATATATATATATATATATATTATTTATTATTATTAATATTTTACTTCATTATTTATTATTTCTTTGTTTTAATTTAATTTTTTAGTATTTTGTATTATTTATATTTTATTATGTATTTTCATTTTTTTTATACTTTATTAATTTTTTATATACTATATATTATTTTTATTTCTTTTCTTTTTATTACTTATTTATTATTCATTATTTATTTTCTATTTATTTATTTTTTACTTATTTATTATTTAAATTTATTATTTATTATATAATTTTATTACTTATTATTTATTTTTTATTATTTTTAAATCATTATTTATTATCAATTTATATATTGCCTGCCTAAATGATTATTGAATAAAGTTATCTACGCTAATCCAAGGCTTAGCTGTAAGCTGAAAGCCGAACAGTTATTAAACATGATATATGTAGTTGTTATACTAGTTTAATATTTAATAGCCTTGAGCTTTTGTTCATATAGTTTTAATTTGAATATTTTATTGAATGACTGAATACGAACTAAAATAATATTATATAAAATATGAAAACCATTTGATATTTTTTTTAACTTGCAAATTTCAAATATCTTACGGACATTTTATTAAACAAATAAACTGTTTTCATTTCGTAACCGACTGTAAAAAGTAGCCAAACTATAATAACTTTGCCATATATCAAATATATTGATTTCCTTCACTAAGCCCTAGGCTTTAGGCCTGCAGTTTCATTTACACACAGACACACACCCACAGAGCAGTTATCGAGGTTAAACTGCCATCTAAAATTGTTCTTGGTTATTTGCAACACGTGTTGCCTGGCTGCCGCAGTGTGTGCTGCCAATTAGAAAAGTTGCCTCAAATATGCCCATTGCAGAGGCAAACATTTGCCACCTAATTGCGACATTTCTCGCAGCTAATCAGGCTGAACTTTTTGGCTAACAACAAAGTTTTTTTTTGTTGTTGCTGTTGCCACATTTTCCGGTTGGCGCAGCGTGCACCTGTTTATGCCACAAAGATCAAGGATATCAGCGAAAGGCTACGCTCGACGACATTGTGTCAGCAAAACTAAATATTGCGGATTTTTCGATTAGCGCGAAACGCTCTCTATCTCAAGCCCTGCAGCTTAATTTCCTGACGCAAATATCAACACGACGGCAAGCCAAAGAAGATGCCAAACAAGCTGAAGCCTGGCCCTAAAGCGCTCTAATGAAATTACAAGCTGAAAAGAGCTGGGCGAGAGTAGGAGAAGCAGATATAAGGAGAGTATGTGAGTGGTGGTGGTGGCTGGCTGGTTGGCTGGCTGGTTGGCTGGTTGGTTGGTTTAGTTGTGGTTGTGTGCGGGACACTTGGCTGACTAGAAAGTGTAAGCCAAAGTGGCAGTGGAAAGTCAAGTAAAACTAAGCTCATTTAATGCGCTGCATAAGCGAGCAGACGCCGCGGCAGGGCAAGCGACATTCAAGCACCTACAACGGGAAATAACTGCAACAACAACAAAAGCAACATCAGCAACAACTGCGACAAGCAACTACAGCGCACAACAAACAAGCAGCTCATGACGGCATTTGCAGTTTTACGTGCATCCTGAGGATAATTTAACGCCTCGTACAAATGCAAACAAATGAGCGTAAGCTGCACTCACACACAGCACTCACACACACACATGTGAGCTTAAAAAAAAAAACATTTATTTACTTGCAAGTAATACCCGTTAATGGGTTTTTAAAACAAATCCGCTGCGGGCCTGTAAATGAAACGCGTCGCTACCCAGGCTCAGCGTCAGCGCCAGCCTTACGCTGCCCGAGCAGCGAGCACTCAGCTCCGTTTATCTCGTCTGGCAATTAAATTTCAAATATTAACACAAGCTTGTATAAGTGCAAAGGCAACAAAACATTAAGCAAAAAAAGCGAGAGAAAATAGAGACAGAGAGAGAGAGAGAGAGAGAGAAAGCGAAAGTGAAAGTAAGTGGGCGATAGAATGGCATGTGCCATTACATAGTTAATTAAACAAACATTTTGCGCTGATAAAACGTTTTAATTAATGCGAGTCGTGCGAGGCAAACGAGAGAAGCCGTTTAAAGTGCCAACACCTTAAAAGTATGCAATGAAAATATTTTGAAATACACTGACTTTTAGTTGGATACATTGCCATTGCCTTGGAGCTGCTGGCAGCATTTCTGTGACAGTTGATTGAGTTTGCTTTCTTAAATAATAGGCCAAGCTCTTGATTTGCGAGTCATTAATCTTTTTAGATCCTGCCCAGACAGCTACTTCGTGTTAACTTTCTATGCAGCATTTCGTAACCGTAAAATACAAATTTGCAACAAGCTTTTTGCTTAGAAGTAATTAATCTTCAGTTTTACCCTCTTTTTTTTAAATATTAAATATTTTAGCTTCAGCAATTTCTTGGTATATTTTTAATTTGAAAAAAAAAAAAATTAAATAAGTAATTAAAATTTTATAATTTTTACAGAGTTTTTATGTTGCCTCTGTCTTCATATACTTTCACATAATTTAATTTATTTATTCAACATTTTTAAAAATGTTCTTTAATATTCCTTGATAAATTTTAGCTCATTAATCTGATTCATATTATTCCATTTGGCAGAGGACACTCAATCATAATTTTTCATGCCATACAACTCATTCATCGCTCTCACTAACTCTCTAAATATCATGCAACCCAATAGCTTAATTTTTCCATGAAATAAATAAAAAAAAATAATTTTATTTAATATTTCTACAAATTTTCTTTAATATTTTTTAACAAACTCTAGCTCATTCAACTCTAGCATAGTTCACTTTAAATATATACTTTTCTTTTATATTGAATTCTTTAAAGTAAAAGCAAATTTAAAAAATAGCTCAGAGCCATTATTCATGAGATTAGTCTAATAAATGTTTATTTATATTCAATGCTACTGCTACAATAAACTCTTAATGCATTCACTGTTGCGCTAGCAACAACTCGGGCTTCAAATGAAAAATAGACAGACAATTTTGATTGCAATATAAATCGGGTCAGCTTTAGTGTATTTACCATTGGGGCTATCTCTGAACCTTGGACACGCTTCAGTTAACATTTCATTATTTTCCTTTGGACCCCGGCGACTGCTCAGCGTGCGATTTTTCAATATCCCGTTGGACAAACGCCCATTTCGAATGGTGTCCGGCGGGCAAGGGGTGGGCGTGGTTGGAGGCTTACCCTTCTACCATGTGACACATATGGTCTCGTGTTGACGCGACATAAAATATGCAATGCATGCAGTATGTCAGCGCGGCTCGCATTTTTCATTCAGCCATAACCCGCAAGCTCCTGCGAGGGTTTCCTTTTTTTTTTTTTTGGTAGAGGGGTGCGGCGAAGGGGGTGATTGTGTGTGGGCCAAGAGTCATGCCCTTTCTTATATATGTTATTTTTGTTGTATTTCTCGCCTGGTCTACCCCCATTTTTTTTTTGTGTGTGTTGTTGTTGTCAAGCCCATTGCATGAAAAAACTATCAATAATGTGCCACGCCCGCAGCCGCCCACCCAGCGCATATACATATAGATGAGCATAAAATGTTTTGCCTTATGACTTTTTATGCAGCTCGTGCCACCTGCAAATATTTTAATATGCTTCGCCGAATGCTCGCTGGCCAACGAAAAAACCGAATACGTTTTTATTCGAGAGGGTTTTTTCTACCAAAAAAAACCAGGGAAGTTTACCATGTGGATGGCTCCCTCCGCCTGCTGGCTGGCAACCGACATTTGATGTTTTTACGTTTCACTGGGATTTTACGTGGCTTCGCTCGTATTTTGCTCAAAGTAGCCAAGTTTTGTAAGCCGTTCAGTTTTGGCGGTTTTCGGTCGGTGTTATTATTGTTTAGCCTTAAAGCCCCAACTAAATGGCCGAAATGTAGCTTGCGGCATATGTGCAAATGTGCTTTATGGCTGGTGCAGCTATAGTATACGTATGTAAATATGTATACTCAGGTAAGCAGATATCATGGCCGGCGTACGTACGCACACAGCTATTCAATCAATTGGAATTTCCATTTCACTGAAAATATTTGAATATTTACGCACAATCCAAGCGGAGGTTGCCTGCGGCCCGTCGCATTGAGGGTTTGAATTGAGTTTTGGGATTGGTTTTAAATTGTGGCTTTCAGTTTTGCGGGGTGGGATGTTTGCGGAACAGCACATGAACCAGACCTGGTGGTTTTAGCCCGTTTGCAAGTGACAGACAAACAGAGGGTCAGACAGACAGGCGGACAGACAGAGCGGCAGATAAGCACGTTCAACTGCAGGTGGATAAATAATAATATTGAAAATTCATTTTATTTATATGTTTTTGCAAAGTATTTGGCCAAAATGTGCAATGCAATTATTGTTGAGGTTTTTTCCATTCAATGCAAATATGCAAATGAATTAAACGAACGTAAACGTTAGTGATGGACGTGAAGTTGGCCTGGCAGAATGGTAGTTGATGGCAGTATAAGTGGATGCCTGAAGATTAAGAATAATATATAATATATGGCTGAAGATTAAGATATAATATATAATATATGGCTGAAGATTAAGATATAAGATACAAGATACAAGATACAAGATATAAAATATAACATATAAAATATAAGATATAAGATATGGTACAAGATATTTATATATATATATATATATATATATATATATATATATATATATATATATATATATATATATATATATATATATATAATATAACTGTTCACTGTCCTTCTTCAGCTCATAGTCAATATGCCCACAGCACGACGAGTACGAGGTATTTGCATGTTTTGTGCGCGTGTAAAATATTGATGAATATTAATAAGGGAATCACAGCAAGCAATGCAAATATGACTAAAGTGTTTAATCAAATATTAAGTTTAAAATATTTATTAAAAATTTACAACATGCCCAGCCAGCATCAATTTCATTTCAATTCATACTTTTCTCTACATGTTGTTAATAGTTCATAAATCCTGAAGCGTTTGATTGCCATAACCAGCTGAGTGTCGTAGCAAATAGCTTGTGACAGCTGGTGTCAAATGCAACGCCAAGTGAACTATGTATATGCCTGTCTCGCTCACTCACTCGCTCTCTCCCCATTTCTATGTGCATGTCAAGCTTGACATGGAGTTTGGCACCCCCTTTTTGTGTCTCTGCTTTTGACAGCTTGTGTCAGGAATCTACTGAAAATTCCAGCAGTTTCAGTTTCCATTTCTTTCTCCGATTGTCATGTTAACCCGGAATGTAGTACGTGCGGCGAGCATCTCAAATATTTAACTGTCTTTGGCGTTATCTTACGGGTTTCCTTTATTCTCTCTTTTGTAGATATAAAATCGAGGTGGCTGGCAAGAGTCTGCCGGTGCTGACGAATCTGGACAAGGGCCGCTATGGCGTCATTGTCTTCGAGAATCTGGACAAATATCTGAACATGGACAAGTGGAATCGTGAGCTGCTGGACAAGTATTGTCGCGAGTACTCGGTGGGCATTGTGGGCTTTGTCAGTCCCAGCGAGGAGACGCTCGTCGGTGCCCAGCTGCGCGACTTTCCGCTCTTTGTGCACACGAATCTGCGTCTGCGAGACGCCAGCCTGAATCCTGGCTCCTCGGTGCTGCGCCTAACGCGAGCAGGTGAAACGGCTTGGGGCGCACTGCCGGGCGACGACTGGGCTGTGTTTCAGCACAATCACAGCACCTACGAGCCGGTAGAGTGGGCGCAGCGCAACACCCAGGAGTATCCGGCGGACAGTGTGGGTCAGGTGCAGCTGCCATTGACCACGGTGCTGCAGGATCGCGGCCAATTGGATGGGATCCAGCGCGTGCTCTTTGGCAGTAGCTTGCGTTTCTGGCTGCATCGCTTGGTCTTCCTGGACGCACTTAGCTACCTCAGCCATGGCCAGCTGAGTCTCAGCTTGGAGCGCATGATCCTGGTGGACATCGATGACATCTTTGTGGGCGAGAAGAGCACACGCCTGCGACCGGACGACGTGCGCGCCCTGATTGCCACCCAAAAGATCATCGGGGGCATGGTGCCCGGGTTCCGCTTCAACTTGGGCTTCTCCGGCAAGTACTACCATCATGGCACCAGGGAGGAGAATCTGGGCGATGACTTCCTGCTGCAGAACGTGCAGGAATTCAACTGGTTCTCGCACATGTGGAAGCATCAGCAGCCGCATCTCTACGACAATCTCACCCTGCTCATGGCCGAGATGCAGCTGAACTATGCCTTCGCCAAGGAGCATAATATTCCGACGAACTCGGGCTACTCCATATCGCCGCATCATTCGGGTGTCTATCCGGCACACGAGCTGCTCTACATGGCCTGGAAGCAGGTGTGGAACGTGAAGGTCACCTCCACCGAGGAGTATCCGCATTTGCGACCCGCTCGGCTGCGTCGTGGCTTCATCCATCGGAACATAATGGTGCTGCCCAGGCAGACGTGTGGCCTGTTCACCCACACCATGTACATAGATAGGTATCCGGGTGGACGGGACAAGCTGGACGAGTCCATACAGGGCGGCGAGCTGTTCCAGACTATTGTCTACAATCCCATCAACATATTCATGACGCACATGTCCAACTATGGCTCGGATCGCCTGGCGCTCTACACATTCCAATCGGTCATCAAGTTCCTGCAGTGCTGGACCAATCTGAAGCTGGCCTCAGCACCGCCCATTCAACTGGCTGAGATGTACTTCCGGCTGCATCCCGAGGAGGTGGATCCCGTGTGGGGCAATCCCTGCGACGATGCGCGCCACAAGAAGATCTGGTCTAAGACCAAGAACTGCGACTCACTGCCTAAATTCCTCGTGATTGGGCCACAGAAGACGGGCACCACCGCCCTCTACACATTCCTCTCGATGCACGGCAGCGTGGCCAGCAACATACCCAGCCCGGACACCTTCGAGGAGGTGCAGTTCTTCAACGGCAACAACTACTACAGAGGCCTCGACTGGTACATGGACTTCTTTCCCTCGGAGACGCTGCCCAACACCAGCTCCCCCATGCCCACCGCCGTGGGCACGCCACGCTACATGTTCGAGAAGAGCGCCACCTACTTCGATGGCGAGGCGGTGCCTAAGCGAGCCCATGCACTGCTGCCCCATGCCAAGATCGTGACCATACTCATATCGCCAGCGAAGCGCGCCTACTCCTGGTATCAGCATCAGCGCGCACATGGAGATGTCATAGCGAACAACTATAGTTTCTACCAGGTGAGTGATGGGCGAGGAGAGAGTTGGGTATATGAGCGAAATCTTGCCTATGGGTGTGGGAAGGGCTGTGAGCGCCAATGAATGCCTCTAAGTACTATATAGATATATATAATATGGAACTATATCTGTATTTTTATCTGAGCACTATATAGACCCTCTCTTTAACCATCGCTGCATTCTAGTCTGTCATTAGTTGAGCTATAGCTTGTTGGTCTATCAGACCCCTAGAAGTACGTTGCTCAATTTTGATAATATACTAAATGAGAGAATCTTGATGAATACCTTGGAGAGAGAAAGAGAAAGCAAGTTTTAGAACTGAGGCCTCAGTTCTAAATATTGAGCCATAAGTTCTATATTTCAGATATATAATTAGTATTGTAACCAAGTGTTTTATCGATAATTATATTAGTGTTAAAAAGCAGTGTTGTGCACTATTTTTAACACTGATATAATTATCGATAAGACGCTTTATTACAATACTAATTATATGTATGAAAAATATGGCTCTTATGGCTCAGTATTTAGGTAGGCTTTATTTCTTTTTCTCTCTCTTTCTATTTCGCTTTCTCTTTCTATGCATCTATCATTGCTTCTGCTTTATCGAACCTTTAGCAGCATTCTGTACCTATTTCTGTTCAACTTTAATTTTTCATTAAATAAATAGAGTATCTCAGAGTCAGTATGAGTCTTAGAAGTATCAAAGAAAGTTTTTGTATATATAATTTCCTTAGAAAATTTATTTCTTAAGATAACCTAACCCAATTTGGCATTAGCTACAATCTGCTGGAGAATCAACAGATAACTTGGCTATGTTCTTCCTTAAATATATATTATGTATATTATATATTATATATTATATATTATATATTATATATTATATATTATATATTATATATTATATATTATATATTATATATTATATATTATATATTATATATTATATATTATATATTATATATTATATATTATATATATCATATATTATATATAATATACACTTCCATGCTGTCAGCCACGCTGCTCTTCTTCAGTAATTGGTATTTTGTGTACTCCAAATGATGGCAGACAAATTGAAGCAAACTTCATCAAAGAGTTTTCATTTCCATTCCAATTTAACAGTTAGCTGCAAAAGTATTCAAATAAAGTTGAGAGGCAGGAATTTGTGAGCAATTGAGCTTCGAGCCTAACAAGCATGTGATTTCTTTCTCTGGTTCTGCCGATGCATAAATTGATATGGAGCAGAGACGGGTTGGGCCACATGGCCAGCTCTGTTCTTGGCAAGATTGTTTTTGGTTCATTAGTCAGCAGCTGTCAGCTGCAAATGCATTGGAATCTAATGAACTATCCATCAATTCAGCATAAGCCAAGCCAAGCAGAACACGAAACGCAACCACAAGCTGCACTTGCAGCTGGTTTGATGTGGCATTTATTGGCACTGCCAGAGCCAGAGCCAGTGCCAGGCCACTGCCATTGCCATGGGTATTTGAGGAGCTGCTCTTCAAAATGAAAATTCATTTGGCGCTCCACAAAATCGCTTTTCGATTTTATTTACCCCTCAGCTCAGACTGTTGTCGCCGTCAGACTCAACTTGTCGGCATCATTTTTCGATTTGCATGCAGATGCATGCCAATTGCAGCATATTTAGTTGTACCTGCAGCATTGGCCAGCTTAACACATGTTTGCAATGCCCCGCCCCCGGCCCATCCTCCTTGCCATTATGCTTGCCTTGCTCTACATTTTTGACATGTGTTCGACCCGAGCGACGTCTCGGAATGTCTGGTCAGAGCGCGTCAACTTCAGCTATCCATACGTCTATATCTATGTCTTGTGCTTAACTTTTTGACATTTGCTCTTGGCCAGGTCATAACTGCCAGTGATTCGGCACCGCGCGCTTTGAAGGATTTGCGCAATCGCTGCCTGAATCCAGGCAAATACGCACAGCATCTGGAGCACTGGCTGGCCTACTATCCGGCACAGCAGCTGCACATCATCGACGGGGAGCAATTGCGTCTCAATCCCATCGATGTGATGAACGAGCTGCAGCGCTTTTTGAAAATCCAACCGCTCCTCGACTATTCCAATCACCTGCGCTACGATGTGAAAAAGGGCTTCTACTGCCAGGCTGTCAGCGAGAAGCGCAATAAATGCCTCGGCAAGTCCAAGGGGCGACAATATCCCCAAATGGATGAGCGCAGTGCCAAGCTGTTGCAGCGGTAAGTAAACCCCAAAAAAATACTGCTAAAAAAAAGAGACTAAAATGAAACAAAGACAAACGGAATAAAAAAAACGGTTCGTATGAGTGATTTGGGTGGGCTTTGGGGCGACAGGCAGATGACGACGTTGGCGCTGGCAACGCTGCTTTGAGTGAAGGATTAATGAACACACTCACACACACATGACACACACACACACACATGAGTCTATACGTATGGGTGCCAACGTTGGCTAAAATAGTAGTGGGCGGGCGGGCGTTCGGTAGCTGTGAGTCGGCAGCTTTTTGTGTGTGCGGCATTTTTGCGGCCGTGCAAAAGTGCACTTTGCTGTACTAGTGCAATTCCGGATGCCAGCTGTCAGTTTGGTGTGAGCCCTCTTTATATGCAGTGATTCCAGCAAGCTAAACGAGCCACTTTTATTAGGCGTCACAATGAACGGCACAGGGAGAGAGCATCAAATATGAAAAGGAAATCTGAAGCAGCTTGGGGAGTTCATTAGACAGGCAGGTGTGATGTGGCATGATGAAGCGCAGAAATTTGAAATTGCTGCTTAAAACCGCCCAGGAGCTGAACCGGAACCAATATTCATCATTTCATTATGTCATTTGAGTCAACCGTGAACAATCAACCGGTTCCAGTGAACAACAGAGCTTCAGCCGTTAAATTTAAAATTCGAACTCAATTCGAACTCGAAATGTGTCTTAACTCACTCCGTCTCTTTCTGTCTCCCATTTTAGCTACTATATGAACCATAATACGGCGCTGGTAAAGCTGCTGAAGAAGCTTGGCTCACGTCCCATACCGCAGTGGCTGAAGGATGATTTGTCGACGGGCACGTGATAGCAGCTATTTGGAGGCGTGGCCATTGGCGCCGTCGAACTTGGAATCGGTCTAGGAATTGGCATTGGCGGCAACAAATATCGCAAAATGCGTGCGAAACTCAGGAAACAGTTGCACTGGCTACAGCTGACGGCGGCAGCGGCGGCGGCGCCTGGAACTATGCAAGTTAGCAGAGACAGAGACAGAGGCAGCGACAGCGGCAGAGGCAGAGGCAGCGATAGCGACAGTGACAGCGAACAAAAACAACAAAGAGCAAAGAGAAAAAAAAACATACATAATTAGCTGCTTTGAATATGCATAAATCTTTCTCGTTGTTGTTGTTGTTGTTGTTGTTGTTGCAGTTTAATGATGTCGCTGCAGTTGGCAGTTGAATACAGTTAACTAGCGCTGCGTGTATGTGTATGCGTGTATATGTGTGCGTAATTGTGTAAATAGTATAATGGAATTTTTGCATGTGAGAGTGTGTGTGTGTCTCTGCCTCTGCCCGTCTCCGCTGCCAGCGCATTGTAATCTATAGCAGAAAGCATCATGAATGCGTTTCATGCGCTTTGTTAGTTGTTCAAAAAATGTTATGCTACAAAAAAGAAGGAAGAAGAAAACAAATGACAAAAAACATTAATTATTAAAATATGATAGAGAGAATTGTGTGTGAAGCCCATAAAAATCAGAGCCAATTACGCGAGCGTTGTGTAACGGTAATTATGCGCCCAATTAACTGCGACTTGATTCATTTCGTTAATACCTCAGAGCAATTTTTGTTATCAAAGACTCCAAGAAACACATAGGAAAGCAAAAAACAATTGCGGAAATCATGATAACTGAACTATATATAAATACTTATGTTTTCAACGATTTGTATACTATATTTGATTAACAATTTAAATCCATGCCAAAACTGTGAAGCCCGTCTTTACAGTTACGAGTGCTATACATATGTTACATATATAGATATATAGTATATTTGAATAAGGCTGCTATTTGTTTTAAGTGTGTATTATAAATGTTTTTAGGCGAACGCAGCGGACGACAAGAAAAATGCTTAAATGAAACCTTTCTAGTTTTATGTTTAATGCACTAAGCAAAGCTCTATATAGTATATATATTGTATAGTTGGATATATATATAAACTAGTTAAAAGTTTAGATTCGTAAAGCGACAATAATAAAAGCGAAAATTTAAATGAATTCTGAGTTTTTCTCATATTTGAAAAGTGGCGCGCAATCAACTGCTTAATAAACACCTTGCTCAGCCAGCGCACAAACCAGCACTGAGTATTTGCTCATTTTGGCGTTGCCACATCAGCAATGTAAAAAGCACTGAACGAAAGTATTCGCTTAACGAAGCTGTTAGTTTACAGCCAGCCACCTAGCGCACTGTTAAGTCCAACTTGCTGTTAAGAACAGAAATTCTAATTTCATAAATTTAAAACTTAAATGAAAATAAAGCTATATTGTTGTTTAGTTTATCTAAAATTTTGAAATGAATATATAGTTGAGTTTAATAATTTTTGTACGACTTTTTTTTATCGAAGGCTGGGACAGCATACCAGCCGGCATCGATTAACAGCCCGGACAGCTCAGCTGTTGTCGAACTCTGAGCATGCGATTGCGCCAAAGCGGGTCGAACAGTCTGATTGGACTTTTAACAGCAGTCTGTTATCAATCTTTCACGCGCGCGGTTCGGCTACTCCGTTGGCGAATTGCGGCTGCTTTCGTTCGATCCTAAGCTTTATAAATTTAGAATTTCATTTAAATAATAGACAACACCGTGCAACAATAGCTAAAAAGCCGCCGCCGTAGAGTGACGTCGCTTCCAAAGTCAATGCCAATTGAGAGTGCACAGTGCGAAGCAAAAATAAACGGCAAAGCCGCAGCTCGAGCTTAATTCATTATTAATAATAAAAGATATATATATATATATAACGCAGTTTATATTAATAGCCAAAGCATCTTTAATCATATCTCTCTCAATTCTGTGCGAAACATGTGCCGCGTCTAGTTTCTTAGTGAAAAACAGCAAAAAAACAAAAAAAAAAGTTAAAACCGGTAAATTCTTACCCTTTGCTTCATTGTCTGATTCTCGTCTTTCGCGCCGCCTTTGTTGTCGCTGTTATTGTTGTTGCTGTTACTGTTACTGTTGTTGTGGCACTGTTGCACTTTGTTTAACATACACATTAAAAACAACAAATTTCAATCAGTCGGATTTAAAAAGGCACAGTAAACGGACCTTTTTATTTTGCTTTTGTTACAGGCCTCTCTTTGGGAAGTTCGGAAATTATTGGTTTTATATTTTGGTATAAAATTGGAAACGAAATATTTATAAATACAGTTCTGATCCTAGTTGCCATTCCGCCTTAACTAACCGCGGCTTTAGCTTATTGAAAATCCAAATTGCAAATTCTGTAAACAATTTCAAATGAAGTTTAAGGCTGTGTTAACTTCGATTAACTGCTAAGTGAAAATATAGCAACAACAACAGTAATAATAATAACAGCTACACCAATACAGTAGCAATAAGAGAACGGAGACAGTAGCAAGTGGCATTCGTACTCATTGCTTCTGCCTCCCTCTCCCACCCATCGACCCTCGCCATCGCTTTTGCAGCGCCTCGTTTCCTGCTCTCGTGAATCATTATAGTCAGTGAATTGTTTTGTTGTTGTTGTTGCTGTGATCTCGCGTGGCAGTTCCAAGTTTGGCACTAGCACCAGTTCCAGCTCCAGCTCCAGCTCCAGCTCCAGCTCTAGTTCCAGCCGTCACATCATGTCCAGGCACGGCCTTTTCGTACTGGGCGACATCCTGTCGAGTCTCCCCAATGTGCGTTCGCTCAATCGCGTAAGGCCGGTGGCTGCAGATTTCCCAAGGCTGGTAAGTGAAACGTCCTATAGATACATAAGCACGCATATGTATATATGTATATTTATTTATATGCACATATACATATACGCCCACACGTGTTTGGCGCTCCGGGAGAGCAGCTGTTGTCTGCCGGCTACTATTCGAAATTATAAAAATATACACACTTGTTCTTTGACTTCGCTGCCGGCGGCGACAAAAAAGTATAACATATACATATGTCTGTATGTATGTATGTATGTATGTGTACATATGTACATTTATTTATGTATGTATATACACATATTTACATTATACAACATGCGTGAGTTGGAATACGTTCGTGTGCACATTTAAATTATTAAAATTTATGCGAAAGTAGCAACATGCTAACACAATAACAATACAATTATATATATAACTATATATACACATATACATTCATATATATGTATGTATGTATATTCATACATTCGTATATTCGCACATAAATATGTATACATTCTATTAAGTTATATTCTCTGCGCTTTATTTGCTCGTCTTCTCTTTTACATGCTTTCTTTTGTTTTTGTTGTTTGCTTTTGCACACTTGGAAGCCGCAACGCCAAGTTCCAGGCGCTCCCATCACTACACCCAGTATCTCTCTCTCTCTCTCTCTCTTTTTTTTTTTTGTTGTTTTTGCCTAAAACTTCAATTGAAGTTCGCTCTCCCATGGAGCCACATGGCGCAGGCAGGTAATGTTAAGCAACATTTCTGTATGAGTGTGTGTGAGAGTATAAGCTGTAAATACGCTCTGTACGTTTTTGCATTTATTTGACATTGAGAGCGATCGCACAGTGCAGCTCAAACTGTGTGAATGTGCTTAAGTTGCTACTAAATCACACACACACTCTCTCTATTTCGCTCACGTTACTCATTTGAACTTGTTGTGCTGTGAATCATCATTTCAGGGGTCACCCCCCTTCGGAGAAGTGACAACTTTATCAGCAGCCCGTCTCAGGTGATACATTTAACAGCCCACGCAGCAAAAGGCACAGGAAAACAAAATTATTTACGCACACTGTCCATAACATGGGCTTTTATGGCAAACGCGATTTGCATACCAAATGATAAAATTCATCGTTACTAGATGGAGAGAGAGAGAGAGAAAGACAACAGAAGAGAGTGAAAGGAGAGAGAGAGAGATAGAGAGCAGAACTTTTATTTGTCTTGCCTATGTAAATGCGAGCGGGAGTCACGACGGCAAATACAACCCAAACAATTCAACAAAAAATGTCACACGAAGCTGTAAAAAGAAGACGAGAAAAAAGTTTTATCAGCAGAGCAGCTGGGCGGGTCGACCACCCTGTCAACATTATTTGATACTCGCGAGAGATATAACGGCACATTATTTGCATTAAATCGTGTTTTTCTTGTGCTCCGACACATGTTGTTGTTTTTGGCACTTAATTTGCATCGTAGAGAAGCTGATTAAAGTCAACAAAACGAACTCGACAACAACAACAGCATTGATTGCACTGAAATAACACACACACACACACACACACACATACACAGGCACAGAGGCGACACAGGGTGAACAGGGTGTCATTCTCATGTCGTCTCTGTGCGCTGTGCCTGTCATAATTTTAGAGTTCGGCACGTTCTTGCTCTACTTTTCAGCTCCCAATTCGCTTACACTCCGGGGCTTTGTTTCAAATTGTAACTAAAGCTTGTTTTCTTGTTCCGTTATTTTTGCTGACACCTACCCCTAGCCCTGCTCTCCAAACGCCCCGCCCCTTGTTTATGTTTGGAAAAAGTTTTATTGGCGCCATTCGGTCTGCCGCACAACACAAAATGTGCGTTAGACTCGGACCCATTTCAGCCCTCTGAAATTCTCGCATCCGGAGCGGGCAATTCCGTCGGATTTTGTTCTGCTGTATGCCTTGCGTTGCTTGCGATGGGTGTTGGGGCGTGGCCAACAATTATTATTCGGGGCAATGCCGTAAATAAACTCGTCCGTACAACAACAAAAGCAAATGGAATTGATATTTGATTAAAGCACGGCTGTACACCGATTTATGCAGCATGCCGAATCCATGAGTATCCTGCCAGAGTATCCTGTTGCATAAATACACAAAAGTCAGCTTAACCAACAACAATAACAACAACAATAACAACAACAAAGCCAAGGCACATGACATTCATGGGGAACAAAAGAACCGCATTTATTGATTCATTTTCAATTGCACTTCAATTTTTGTATGCGACGACACTCGAAAGCTGTTTAGATCTATTAAAAGTGCCTTATACTATGCTTATACTATAGTCTAGTCAATATTGTATTGCTGTAATTATCAGTTAATCTATGTACTAAGCTTTGTTAGAGGTTGGCGTGTAAGACTTGAGATGAAAACTTGAGAAAAAGTTAAATATAGTATATGATATATCTATATGTGTATATATATATATATATATATATATATATATATATATATATTTATCTATACTTTAGATATGGCCAAGTGACTCTTATACTTAGCTATAATCCCCACGTCTGTAAACGCGTCAGCTATCGCTAGTTGCCCTTTCAAGTAGGACGATAAGGTTCATTATCATTATATGTTATTTACAGTTTGATTTTTGTTGGGTTAGAAAATCAAAACAAGGCAAAGATTGCGGGTTGGCCATAGTCAACTGCACAATACACTGTTTACATATTTAATGTTATTACAAAATTTTTGTTATTTAAACAAACTTTAATATTTATTATTTATATTTTTTAGTATTTTAATATTTATATTTATATTTAATAACTTTAAGAAATCCAATATACCCTTTTGACTCACTAAACAGTGTATGTGCTATCTCTTATGCTTTCAACTATGTTAAATAAAAGTTTTAGCACAACTCTCTCTCCACTGCTCAGTCGCTCCCAAACTCTTTTATCTTTCAGCTGAAACCCGCTTCAAAGTTCGTTTTTTTTCCATTTGTCTGCACAATGAGGCATATTTATTTGCAGACCACTTAAAGTTTGCTTCTAACTCAAACATTTCAGCCAATTGGGTTTAGTTGGACAATTAACAAATTCCAGGCTGCAGCTGGAGTGCAACGCGCAGCGAGATTTTGGCTATTGTTTGGGATCAGCAACTTTTCTGGACAAACTTAAAGTGGGACAAAGGGTTGCGCTTCCCACCTGGCAGCGCGCCCCTAGAACGCCATTTGGCTTAACCCATTCGCAAACAGCCACCGCAGCAAATCTGCATTTTATACGACTTATCCTAACCCAGCTAGCTCCCATCTCCCGTGAATTCTCCTGGGCATACAGCCAGGCCAGCCAAACAGTTAACTCGAAAACTTGTGCACGTTTTCCCACATTTATCAGCAAGCCAAAATCTTTCAGCTAGCTAAAAATACAATAAAGCGGCGCTAACCAAACCAAGGGCAAATGCTGCGAAAGCAGCTGCAAGTTATTTGCATATGTGTGGCACAGAGTTTTGTGTATCTAGAAGGCAGGATTTTGCTATCGCTGCAGTCCTTGGCAGACGCTGCTAATTAACACAAACATGATCTACGGCCTACGGGAGTCGCTTCTAATCTATTTCCCTAGCAACTCAATGCTCATTACGACTTGGTCGCAAATGTCAAATGTGGCTAAGAGGATATATATAGCATCGGCTGCCACTATTGTGTGCGTGTGTGTCTGTCTGCCATTTCAATTTACCTGTCGGCCAATTGGTTTTCAGTTTAGCTTAGCCTTGCGTGCTATTGCTCTACTCTTGACTTTTACTGCTCTAACAAACCAGCGAACCCACTGTCTCCACATGCCAACCAGAACTGCGTGGGTGTTTAAGTACCAGCATGATATGGCGCTTTTATAGCTCGATTCTCTCACCCCAACGACTATATTGCTTTAGCCACTTGGCTTGTTTTTGCTTGCCCCTTCGCTCTCTTGTTATTCCTGCCACATGCAGCCATGAAAACACATGTTGAACTAACTGCAATGCTACGACTAACAGATAGTTAGCATGCAGTGCGTGCAAAACTGTCAACAGTATAAAGTTTGGCAGCTACTTGGCTGTTGGCCATATCAGCTACGTTTGATAACTCCTATCAGCAGTTGAGAAATTGGCGTGTGCTTAGCTAATGCAAATATTTTCGCTTATGAATTCAACGCAATTGAATTCGCGGCTCTCATTGCCCGAAGAGCATAAAACACTTTAATGCCATGCATAAATTATGTCCCACAAATGGGGTCGTCCATTAAAGGGCGCTCAAGAATATTTGCTGAACTGGGGCACAGATTTAAACTAAATTTATTGGTTCAGCTTGTTGATAATGCGTTGGCCAAACAACAAGCAACAATCAACAACAACAACAACAACAGCAACAACAGCAACAGTAAATACCCTGTTGAGTAGCACTTGAATCTGACTCTCTAATTTATATAGCAAATATTTAGATTGTAAGCGCTACGCGAGGGACCCTAATCAAAGAGAGAGCGGGAGAGAGAGAAAGAGAGAGCGACAGTTGTTCACCCAAAATCTTTGCATAAATTTCCAAGCATTTAAAAGGTTCTGCAACAACAAAAGCCGCAGAGAGAAAAACCCCAAGTTAACTGCATAAAAAGCCTGTTAATAATTCAGGGCGTGTCTAAGACTACCGCCCACTTGGTATGCTCGTCTATGCTTTGGTGTGCTGAGTGCCGCCTGGCCACAGCCCAGCCACCTAAGAAGCTGCTTCAGCTCAGCTGCCAACTCCCAGGTCCCAGTACCAGCGCTGTCAGCTGTTCAGCTTCCCTCTGCAAATTTTCCTATTATATGCAAATGTTTCACTCCTAAAGCAACTCGGCACAAAATGAGCTACATAAATTGTTTTGGATTATATATATATATATATATATTTTTTTTTTTTTTTTGCTGAATTGTGGTTGAGCACATGGCAAAAGGTAGACGTCTAACTCAACAGCCTTAATTGGCTGCTAACTAGTTGGATTTGTATATGTGCTGAGAGTACTTAGTGGATTTAAGTAATTGGAAAATGCACAAATAAATTTAAGAGTAATTGAAAATATTTACTAAAGATTAAATAAATAAAAGATAATTTTATTACTCTAATAAAAAAAATCAATAATTTAATTATATTTTAAATGCAATATATAATATAATATAGTAAAATAATAAAAATATATTAAACATATTTACAACAATTTTATTTAAATAAACTGATCGTAGAAAGATAAACATATATAATATAATATATAAATACGGTATACATTTTAGTGTACTAAAAATATTTTTACGAAAATTTTTATTATTCTTATTCCTGGAATAAAAAACAATTTTATTGCTGTAATAAAAAAAATATAAAAACAAAATTATTATTTATATATAATGCAGAATATATGTACTAAAAATATATATTTATTATTAGAAAATTTGCTTAGTTAGATTATTAAGAATAGTTTTAGTTATATTTTTCTTAGTATATATATTCTACATTATTCAATATTTATAAATAAATATTTACATAAATTTTAAATGAAATCTTGGAGAAAACCTTTGACTATCTCAGTAAAAATAAATAAATAAATTTCTGTTTTATATTCTCTATTGTTTGTTAGAGCATTTGCGAGGTGTGTTGCAGTTCAGTTTGCGCCCAAATTTCCTGCAGCCGGCTCGTCTATTACTATAAACTCCCTGAATTATGTCGTTTGCATGTCCTGTTCCTAGTAGCTGGCACAGCTTGTGAGCCACTTAACGCAGCCACGTTTCAGTTCTGTTGGCATTTTCAGTTGACACGCCTTGCTGTCTTTTTTTTTTTGCTGTCTGCTTTTATAATCACGCGCCGTTGGTCGCGCTCTACAGCAAGGCAACCAAGGCGTGTCCTTTCTTACCGCGCTCAGAATTTGCCTAATGCTGCTATCTAATTGTAAGTAAATTAAACTGGTTCGTGCCTTCATAGTTGACGCCTTGAGTCAGGCGCGCAGTATTGCCAAAAAGCACATGCAAAGGAGGACACTAACACACCCACACGCACATGGACATGCATAAAAGTCAAAGGATATGTCTTGATGTAAGATCTACATTTTTCTTTGCCCTCTTTCTTTTCTGCGCGTGGCATTAAGCTCGACATATTTTTTGTGTAGCTGGCAGCTAGCAGCTGGCAACTGGCAGCTGGCTTTAGTATAATTCTTTCTCTCTTTTCTCTTTTCTCTTTTCTCTTTGCTCATTTGTGATGTGAAATAAATTATTAAAAATATATATTTACACAATCATGCTGTCGAGCGTGCGGTGACGCCAAGAATTCAGTTTTCTATTATTTTTAGTTGTGAAGTTTTTATCAGAAATTTAATGAATCGAGGTGTGTTATGCTGCAATTTATTTAAATGATTAATGCAATTACTCAGCCGGCTCTATGAAGCTGCTTTAATTGCCGCTGGCATAAAGTGGAATATTTCTGCCATTTCTGTTAGTACAGGCTGTAACTTGGCACGCACTTAGCGTATCCGGCAGTTTATGGTTGGCTCAGCTAACGGGCATCCGTTTACGTCCTTTAAATTGCTCGACTGTTTTAATGCCTCAATTTGTTGACGCCAGCTCCAGTTCCATGTCAGCTTCATCCTCTCTCTCCCCCACTCCCTCTCAGCATCCTCTCTTTGTTGCCTGCTGGCACTGGGCCAGCAGTATGTAAATATTAGTGCTTTTGACGTTGGCCGCAGGGCAAATTTTAGTGTTTCACCAGCTTAGAACCGATAATGTCTGCCTACACGTTGAGTCATTAAATAAGAGTGTAATTAACTAGCATTTTCAATAAGCTGAATTCATTTATTTAACTAGCTTCAGCCGAGCCGCTGCCTGTTACTCTTTAATTCTAATTTAATTCAGGCGATAATTGCCTGAAATCATAATGGCCATGTGACGTATACGCCCCGTTGGCCAAGTTGGTCTAACCACTCTGCCAAAGGCAATAATTCAAATGTGTTTAGGCTAAATGCGTCGCCCAATTCCCATAAGGTGCATTCGCCATTCCAAAGTGGGCCATAAACCATATTCCCTTCTGCCCAAAACAGCAGACAGAATCTGGCAGACAGAGCCGACAGCGAGCGAAAGGGCAAGCTGTGTGCACTAAGCAGCTTGCTTTGTTCGCTTTCAACGGAACCTTGTGTGTTGGCCATGTTTATAAGTCGTCCAAATAGCCATCTAGCAGCTGCCTTTTTCCCATTTGTAAATTATGACGGCGGCGACAAATGGCGTAAACGTTTTGCACATTTCTTTCTCATATCTTTTCCTTTGATTTGTTCGGCGAAATTCATTTCATTTGCTAATTCACATCCACATGGATGTTTGACTGTATCTGTTACTAATTTTAGTTTGCCTGCCTTGCTTTTATCTACTTTTCTATTCTGCCAGAGCACAACACATTTTTCTGACAGTCTCGTTGATATTTTTGATAGTCTCAGCGCCGTTTCTATTCAGCTGCTGCTGCTGCTGCTGCTGCTTCGGCTGGCTTTTCCATTGCTTGTTTACTCAATTCGCTTACCTGCTCTGGTCTCTTGCTCGCATTTCAACTACCGAAATGTTTACGCGCTGAAAATGTATTTCTATTTACTCATTGCAAAAAAAAACAACAAAATAAAACAGCTATAGACATGCCGAGTTTTTCTATATATTTAAGCGAGACCCATGCGTCTAATTTATTATTTTTTTTAGCTGCGGGCTTTTCTGTTTAAATATTTATAGAATTCGATCGAGATAGCCATTATTTATATATATTATATACACTTCTATATGTGTATTTATTTATTAGATCTGTTATTAACTTTTATAAAGGTTTATCTCGGTTGTGGTTTACCACATTATGGGCGTGGCTGGCTGTTACACATACAATATAAGTCAAGGTCAACTGTGTCTCAGTTATTTTTACGCCGTTTTTATTGCTCATATTTTCTATTGTGCGGTGTCTGTTTTGATGGGCCGTAAATATGCTCGGCATGCTTCAATTATGTTGTGTAAGTGTTGAATTATGCTTTCCATTTGTTGACTTTAATTACGCTTTCAATGGCAATCAAAAGCGTTAACAGCCCCAACAGCTGCTTGAAAGGGTGTACCTGGCCAGTTTTCGAGTTTGCCTGGGCCTGGGCCTGGGCCGCATGCGACACTTGACACGCGACTTTGTTAAGCGTTGCCAGGCAATTGGCACAAAGCCAACTTTTCATGAGCCAAACGAAGGGCTAACAACAACTGGCAGGAGCGGGTTAGAAAGGGTTCATATTCATGCAGCCCTCTGTTTTGAATACTGAATGCTGTGTTTTGTTGCTGTGTTCCATGAATGAAAGTCGCTTTTGGCCTGGCCAACGTTCCATTGTATGCTTTCTGATGGTGTTTTCATTTTTTAAGCCAAATATCAACTTAAGCTGAAGGCTTTTTAGCTCTTCGAGTTGATGTTTATTAAAGCAGCTTTCTTGCTGCTGTCAGAATTTATAATTTAGCCAAGATAATATTTAGTTTAATTAACGAAAAGTGTTTAAATTGTGATAATGTATGAATGCATAAAGCTTAACGAGGCTTAAATAAAGTTTCTAAGCAAAAACTCAACGTTCAAGCGGGTTTTTAGCAGGCGCCTAAAAGTATGCAATGGAAAATGTTTTTAATGACTGAAGAAGACTCTGGATAGTTTCTGGTTTTGCTCCGCTCAGACTCTGCTGAGCGCATGTAAAAGTCGCGAAAGAGTTTTAAGGAACATCTGCTTGGCTCTGTACGCTTACTGCACTTGTGCTGTTTATTTTTGTAGCCCAGGTAGGCAGCCATATGTATACTCAGCTGCTTTTATGCCTGCTCATTCCCCGTGCTTTCGATGGGCCCGGACTGAAAGCTCTTTTGTCAGCTCGGCTCAGTTGAGTCGTTAATGCTTGTTTGCCCCGCCGTTGCTTGATTTTCTGCTGCGCATATGTTTTGTTTGTTGTCTGTTGGCTGTTGTTTGGTTGTTTGTTTTCGCTTGCTTAGCCCCGAATTAGTTCATCTTGGCCGCATTGTTCTGCTTGCATAGGCAACGCCCACGCACATGACTTTGCCGCCCTTTAAAGTTGTCCCCTAAGTACAAATTAAATTTAAGCTGCTGTATGGTGGCATTAACTTTTCCTCTGCTCCGGCAGGTGTACTTTATGAAATAACATTTTCATTTTCATTTTCATTCTCATTTTCATTTTCATTTAAAGCCATAAGCTCAGCAGACGCCAGCATTTCCGCATTTGGAGCGCCTGTGATTTCAATTTACTTGGATGATCATAAAAACTTTTGCCTTCAGCACTGCCCAAAAATCAACAACAACAACAACAACAACAACAACAACAACAATGACAGCAGCAAAGGCAGCGTGTGGCATACTTTTTGGTTGTTTGGCGTCTTAACTGGGCTTAGGTGGCTGTCGGAGCTTGTTAAATTTATGCGCCTCAAAAAACGTTTCATTTGTTAACTTCTAATGTTGGCTGACAGTTCTGGCCACACTTGGCAACTCAATTTGCCAAGTTTTGCATTTTATTTGCAATTTGGTGCCCTGACTCGGCGCTCAATCTATCATTTATTGAATGCGTGCGTGTGAGTGTGAGTGTGTGCCTCGCCCAGTTGTTGTTTGTTTGTTTGAACGTGCTGTCAAATTGTTATGGCACCATCATGCAGCTGGCACCGAACTGCCTCTGCTGCCTCTTCATCAATAATGCGCCGCCCGAGCGACAGAGCAAACACAAATCACAAATCATAAATGCCAGAGCTTGGAAAAACTACAGAAATATACGAGTTTGATTTATGCTCAGCTGCTACGCGCTATAAATATATATGTATATGTATTTGTATTTGTATATATGTGTAACAACACACTTGACTTTTCCCCTCATTTATTTACTATTTAGATTTCAATTACTCAGCTGCTAGCGCAATACAAGTTGTTGAATTATTGAAGCGCTTGATTGAAGTAGAGCGAAAAATCCAATGGAATCGCTAGAAGAGCTAAGCACACAGCGAATATATACAAATATATATGTATATATATACATGTGTATATATATATTTAAGAACTTAACTTTCAAGTGGAAAAAGTCTGATCAAAGTCATTATTTTGATGTCTTTACTTTTGATGGGTTTCATTTGAATCATTGTCGCTTCCACTGCCTGTCTTCCATGTCATATAACTGACTCGAGATGCTCAGCTCAGTTTCCGTCTTGCCTGCATATTTCTGTGTGTGTGGCAAAATGGGAAGGTAAACAGTTTCGGTTTTCGATTTTCCTTTTGCGTTTTCCCCAGTTGAGTTGGAATAAAATAAAAAATAAAATAAAATAAAATGAAGAGAACAAAATAACTTTTCAGTTGCTATTGCGTGCGGTGTGCGTGAGATTGCTCATACGCAACGTTGCCCGCAATCAGTAGCAGAGTGAGACAGCCCGACAGAGTGAGAGTGAGAGGGAGAGAGCGGTAGAGCGAGAGCACAAAATGTGCCTTGTTATTATCCATCCGCCCATCAACTCCCATCAGCAATTTACTTGCGCTAGATTTACCTGCTGGAATTGGAGCTGGAGCTGGGGGCAACGCATGATGCTCCTTTATTTTGTTGCTTTTACTCTCTCTCTCTCCTCCCATCCTTGGCTGTTTGGTTATGGAAGGCACGTGATTTCGCTGGGGAGCATTTTAACTTAATTAGGAATGGCTGAGACATGCACGGCACATACGCGATAGGCAGCTTGGCTAGGTGATTCACACTTGTCTTTTTAATCAATATATATATAAAAAGAAAGAGAGAGAGGGAGAGAGAGAGAGAGATGTGTGCTTTAATGCCTTTTGGCAGTCACCAGATCTACGGCCAATTTCAGCCACAATCAATAAGCCGTAATGTATTCATTAATGTTAATTTAACAACATTTTTCTTCTCTCCAACGCAGCGCGTCTGGCCCCTCACCGAGATACGACAGCACAGAAATTTCGCTTCGTCAACGACTTCGGATGACGACGATGAGAACTGGCGGAAAAAGCACAACAAGCTGAAAAACCAATCCAACCTGGCCACCGGTAAGAGAATCCCTTGCATGTTTACCCACTGTCAATATTTTCGTAAATGTTTGACTTTAATATGAAAATTGATTGGAGTCGAGTGGCTGGCTCGGCGCGCCTCGCCTCGGCATAGTTGGGGGGTCATGTTATGCGAGCTGATTCATTCAGCTTCATTTACAGTGTACTACAGGTTGTATCACAGAAAAAAAGATCCAATTAACGACTTAGCGGATAGAATGCATTCATTTCTGGCCAGACGAAAGGCGCAGAATAAGAATATGAATATCGCACGCATAAGGTGGCAGCTTGACCAGGACCGGAAGCAGTTCAATGAATTGAAAGAACACCTGAGAACAATTAAACCAATTCAAGTTCCATCCGGTAAATTTCCACAGAGTGGCAATAGCTCTATAGAAGTACAAAAAAAGCCCTTGCCCAACAGAAAGAAATACATGAGTGTCATAGAATACAGTAAGTAACTGTGACTAATTAGATAATAGTCTGACTGACAAATGCCCAAAACAGAGCAGTTTAAGAAAGAACAGATTTTGAAAAGTTACGGCAGGCATAAGAAGCGTATAAAATAGAGCTGGACGGAGTAAAGAACAGAAGCAAAAGTAACGAAATTTTCTGTATAAGATGTGAGACCAGAATCCATAGCATAATTAAGTCAGTCAGAGTCAGTCAACTTTAAAACTATTTGAAATTACTTCGAGTGAATCTATCTAAAGTCTGTAACAATAAAAAGCTCAGCACAAATTCAAATTCAAATCTTTTAAATTCTTATCTAAAAATCGAAAATATTTTTGACTACATATTTTGCCTTCTACTTATTCAACTGGCAGTTAAATGATTTAATTGATTCGAGCATTCGAGCATAATATGTCGTAAATTGTCATTTAGTTACAGATTAGTTGCACTCACACTCAATAAATGACTGTAATTAACTCTCCCACCTTGAATGCAACCACAGTGTCAACCATAATTACAAAATCCATTCCACAGCCTTCGGTAATTTATAAATAAATAAATTGACAAGCTGCAAATGGCCAAATGAAAGTTGAGATTATAATATATATATATATATATATATATATATATATATATATATATATATATGTGTATTTATTAATTTTTATTTTTGATAATTTTGTTTTCTCTTTCATTATTTTGTTTTTGGCTTTACCTGTAAAGCTGCGCGCTTACATAATGCTAGGCTATATAATTTATAATTGATATATGTTTAGCTTATAAGATAAACCTTAACGTGTTTACCCAAAGCCCACAAAGTCGTTGCTTGTTTTCCGTTTGAGCATTCTTCATTACATTCTATCGTCGAGGCTGTCGTAGAGCTCGCCATCTGTTTGCCTCTTGTCCATGGAGTCTCTGGAGAGCTCCGCCTGATCCGACTGCTCGGCCTGCTCCGACTGCTCACTCTGCTCGGCCTGCTCGGCCTGCTGCTCCTGCTGTTGGCGCTCGAGCTCTTTGGCTGGATCGTAGATCTCGAACTCCTCGAACTCGATCTCATCGTATTTGCGTCGCTCGTAGATGCTCTTGTCATTGGCCACGTAGTGTCGCACCACAGCTTTGTCCACAATCGATGCACTGCTGCTCGCATTGCTCAGTCGACGCTCCCGTTGTTGTTGTTGCTGTTGTTGTTGCTGTTGCTGTTGTTGCTGTTGTTGTTGAGTCTGGTGTATTTCCACAGGCACGATGATTTGTTCACGAGCTGTGATTTCCGGCTTCTTGGTCAATTTCATTAATGTTTGCTGATTGGCAGTGGGCGTGCTCGGGTTGACAACGTGCCCGGGCTTAGCTTCCGGCTGTTTGGCCAGCGTATAGGCCAAGTCCACATTTTTATTGCGACACACTTTGCTGTTAGTGCTCGGCTTATCGGCGCTGCCGTTGCCGTTGCCGTTGCCGTTGCCGTTGCCACGCCCCGCACTTAAGTCAAGCCGTATGTTCATAGCCTGGCTCTGATAAGTCGCAGCGCCTCCATTCTGCTTATCAAGCACATCTTGGGACTCACTCAGCTCCGCCTGCGTGGCCTCCCGCAGCACATTGATGTGATTATTTACTGTCACTTGTCGACGAGCTGTCGCCTCGGGAAGCTGTGCTTTCTTGGCGGCGGCGGTGCTTTGACTGTTAATGGTCAGATTGCCATCGCCTGCCGCTGCCCCTGGCTGCTGCTGGCTGCACTCAAAGTGATGGACCATTTTGCGCACTACTTCGCTGTCAGCCAGCAGGGAGTCACCTTCATCCGTGCCCGCCAGCTCCAGCCGGCTGCTGCAGCTGTTCGACTTGACCAGCTTGAATTTAATGCCTGTGGAGTGGGAGGGAGAATGATGCAATGCATTGTGAGGACGTGATTACTAGTGAAGCGTACGCTTACCCTGATACGAGTCCTGTTGCTGCTCTTGCTCGTGCGTACAGCTCTCGCGGGGCGGACAGCCACTGCACGACTCGATTTGGCGCACTCGCAAGCGTGTAGCACTGCTCGAATTTCCATTAATCAACTGTGGATTTATCTGCATTGCCGTTGCCGTTGCTGCTGCTGCTGCTGCTGCTGCTGCTGCCGATGTTGTGGGCGCTTGTCGCTCCAGAACTTTTCCGCCGTAGTAGGTTACTGTGGAGCCGCATTCTCGTATTTTAGCCAGCACGTCCTGTCGTACAAAGAGAAAGAGAGGGAGAGAGGAAGAGTGAGTATGAATTGGGCTTGGCTTAATGCGCTGTCATCAAAGCGTAATGGTCCATAAAGGCGCACGCAGTCCGTTGCCGGACATTTTGGACATTCCGGCCACTTGGACATTTTTGACATTTGCTGCTACTCACATTGCTCACATAGTATGACTCGCACATGTCCGTCTCCACATCATCGTGCTCATTGTCGTCGTCGTCGTCGTTGGCTTCCTCGCGCCCCTCCTGCTCATCTTGCATGTCCGCCTCCAGCTGTGCCTGGCCCAAATTGTGCTCATAAATTTGTCGGTAGCGAGAATCACCTGCCGTCCCGCCCACGCACCAGGTGCGCCGGCTGGCCAGCTTGGCTCTGGCCTTGGCATTCGCCGCGTTGCTATTGTGTCGCCTCACCACATCCAGCACGTGCACGCCCTTGCATGCCATCACAGGCGACTCCTTGGTCGGCGCCTCGGTCTGATTGTGGCATTCGCCGCAGGGCGAAGACAGGTCTCCGCTGGAAATGCCGCTCGATAGGCTGGCATTGTCCCAGTGCTTGACTTTGTGCTCCTCCAGCAGCTCCATGCCCTTGGGCTGCTCCTCGGCCAAGGCAGTGGCTCCCGATGCTCCGCCATAGCTGGTGTCTATGGTCAAGTAGCGATAGCCATGTGCCCGTCGGGTCTTCGGGCTCAGCTGGCAGGCGGAGCCGCCGAACTTCTGCTGCGAGTGGACGAGTATACCTTGGCCAGGTGTGGGCAGCACGTTTTGCTCGAAGAAGCGACGCACATTGCGCACTGTATCCGGATCGGGCAGCTCATCCTCATAGAGTTCCCGGTTCACTCTGACGGGCTGGTAGAAAAAGTGTCGCTTCGCACCTGAGCCGCCCACCTGGCGCTGTCTCACTTTCTTGGGCGCCGTGCTGACCAGCTGGGCGTTCTGCCTGGGCGGCTTTGGAGGCGGGACTGCTGCCACACCCACTGTCAAGGGTCGTTCGATCTTCGTGCGCACCGGCTCCACTATAACCACATTATTGTTGCTCAACAGCTCCTGGAAGCTGTAGTCCTGCAGGTATTGGATGAGCCCATCGAACTGCGCCTCCTTCTTGTTGCGTGTGGTCAGAATGTTGGTGCGAATTAGCTGCTGGGATTTGAGCACCTTGTAGCGTATGTGGTCAAACTGGGCCGCATCCTCGTCATCGTCGTCGTCGCCCTCCTGCCGCTCCTGCTGTGCAGCGCTGACAATCGTCGCCTTCTGCGCACCGTCACCCAGCTCCACTATCTCAATCGAGGGCGGCATGATGCTGCAGTAGTCGCCACTGTTGCCGCCTGCAGGCGGCTTCTCGCTCTCCGGCGTAACTTTAGAGCCCAGCTGGAAATCGAGTCGTGGGCTGGTTTCTGCATTGGCTGGCTCAGTGCCCGCCAGTCGGTTCCAATAACATTTCACCGCATCCACTTTTTGCAGATATTCCGTGGCCACCTCGCCCACGTCATTGCTGACATTGCTGGCGATGCTGCGTGCGCTGCTGCGGCGCCGCAGGTTGCCGGCTCCGTTGCCACAACTGCTGCTGTCCACAACATTCAGGATTTGCGGTCGCGACATTTTCTGTCGTCCAAATGAATCGCTGCCGGCTGTCGAAAGCACCTTAATGGGTCTGGCCTTATAAATGGCCGCTCCGGCGCCGAGCACTCGTCGCTCTGGCGGCTTGCCACCCGCTGAGCTGCTGGCGCGTCGCAACGAGCGCTGCGAATTGGACTGAACTGAATTTGTGGATCCGGCAGAGGGGAGCGCTGTGCTGGCCTTGCTGTGCTCGTCCTGAATCGCTTCTGTTTGAATTATGTTGTCGTGTGCGTCGGTGACAATAATGCGAAAGGACGGTGGCTGGGCTGGCTCCTCGGGTTGAGCGGGCTGCACAGGCGGCTCCTTGGCTCGCTGTCTGATCTCCTGGGCGCGTCGCTCAATTAGCTTGCTGAAATTGGCCACCTCAATGACGGGTGCCTCCTTGGGTTGCTCCAGCTGGGCTAGCGACACTGATTGGTTATCGTTATCGTTATTGTTATCGGTATCGTTATCGCTCTCGTTAGTTGAATAGTGCTCGTTAAGCTCGTCGTCTGCCAGTGGCGGTGGCGGCGGTGGCAGTGGCTCCTCTTCCGCCTCAATGCTCTGCTCGGCATCAACTTCCAGCTCAATTGGCGCCGGCAATTCCTGTTCGCTTTTATCCTCTTGACTTTGCTCCGGTGCTGCCTGCTGCTTAGTTTCCTTTTTGGCCGCGTGAGTGGACTCTGCCCTTTCGCGCTGTCGCTCACGCTCCTCGTACTCCTTCTGCCTGGCCCTCTGGTGCGCACGGCCAAAGCGTCTTATGGAATCGTAGGTCTCAGCCCGCGTCACTTCGGCGCTCTGTCGCTTGGACTCCTTGCGCTGCTGCTGGCGCTGTAGATTGTAGGATGTCCGGAGCTCCTTGTCAATGCTTTCGCAAACTTTCAGACTAACACCAATATTCACATCCGGCAGACTGTGGTACTGGTTCTCAGTGAGATTCGATTTGTGCGTCGCTGTCACCACAAAGGTGTCGGTTGCCTGGCGCTTGAGCTCGGGCGGAGCTGGCTGCTTCAGTTCTTCCTGTTTCAGTTTCCGCTTCTCGACCACACTCAGTATTCTCGGTTTGCTCGCTGCACTGGAGGTCACGCCCACATTGAGACCGCCGATGCTGCTGGGTGCCTGCTCGACCTTGAGCACCTGTGTGTATATCTGTGCCTCTACCTTGGCGGTGGTCAGCAGTGGTTGCTCCTGTTCTCGCTCTTGCTCTCGTTCCTTCTCCCGCTCTTCCTCCTTTTTATGCTGCTTGGGCTGTGGCTCGTAGACCGTGTCCTCTATTGATATGTGCAACAGGCTGCGCGCCTCCAACTCTCCGCTCTCCAGGCAGTTCGTGAAGCTCTCACAGCTCTCGCCAATCAGCGTGCACTCGGAGCTGTCTTCGGACGACAAGTAGACCGAATCGTAGGCAATGAGCTTATCCAACTGATCGCTGTGTGCACGCTTCAGTGTGCCGTCGCTGTCGCTGGCTGCTGTGTCAGTGGGCGTGGTTAGGCTCTGCTCTGCTTCGGTGAAGTCCGGCTCCTCGCCGTGCTCCTCTTCGCTGCTCTCGAAGCGTGTGCGCGTCGTTGTTGTTAGGCTGATCAGCTCGTAGCTCTCTTCGACTTCACCTGAGTCGCTTTTCTCGAAGATTTGCTCAATGTGCGTCAAGTCGTACTCCTGCTCGGAGAGCGACGGGCTATCGGTTTGATCGTCCGAATTGCTGGTGGTTGTCTCTGGGAAGAGACTGCTCTGACTAAGCTCTGGGCACGACTCGCCGCCCAGATCAATGTGTCGCTGCTGATGGCAGTGATGATGCACCCTGTGCTGCTGTTGCTGCCTTCGGGACTGATAGATGCGTGGCCGCTCGCTGAGCAGAGTGACGGCTTGCTCAAGTGCCTCGAACTCAAGAGACGACGACTGCTGCTGCTGCTGCTCTGAGTGGCTCTGATGCAGCGAGTTCTTAAAGTAATCCGAATTCAAGCTCTCCAAATCGCTTTTGTCGTTGTGCCACGGATGCAGTTGCTCGCTCAGGCCCAATGCCAAGGCGTCCAACCGTTTGAGATTATCGTAATAAACGTCAAAATCACGCGCCTCGCGCTGATGTCGCTGCCTCTGTGGACAATGATGATGCTTATGCTGCTGTTGCGGTTGCTGTTGTTGTTGCTGTTGCTGTTGCTGGTGTTGCTGTAGCAACTGTTGGTGCTGCTGCTGATGCGAATCGCAAGTGGTTGCACCGCTTGTATTGCTCTGGGTGTCCTCCGCCTCGGCCTCTGTCTGCTGCTGTTTGCTGTGCAGTCTGTTGGGGGCGTCGAGGCGAAATGGGAATTGAGATTATAATGATGCTATTGTTTTGCGTTTTGCATTTGTTGATTGTTGCTTGTTGCTTGTTATCAAAACTAAATTATAGCCCAGCTCAACGACTGTCTCTCACAAGCTGGCCTTGTTTGGGCATTGAGCTAACAATTGCTTTGACATTGGCCCACAATCAATTCGATTCTCAAGTCAATTTATCAAATAAACAAATGGCAAGCAGAGAAAGCAACAGCCGCAGGATAAGCTGGAATAAATAGCCGGGATCTGTGCTGCTATCGGACCGACAACTTGACAAATTTGTGTGCGAGCAAGACTAAATGTTTTTCTAGATATTTATCGTGGCTGGAGCTGAGCGCGCGTTCAGCGCGCTTGATGCATGTCATGAACCCAACTAAGCTTTTATTATCGCACATTTAGCGTAATTTTCTTTGTACTTTACGTGCTCAACCTTCGATCCGAGCTGAGCCACGCCCCGTCTCAGCTAACAGCTCACTTTGCACTTAGCGGCAAATTAAATGAAAGCCGAGGGCAAAGCTGTGACTGGCACTGCAAGCGGAGACAGCTGCTTGTCGTTGGCTTTAATGGTGTCCTGGCTAAGAGCATGCTTGACTGCGGCATAAATCAGACAAGGAGGCGCTTGTACAACTGTCAAACATGCCACACATGCCACACATGCCACACATGCCACACAGTTGCAATCACTGATCAATTAAGAGAATCGGACTATGCAATCGCTTCGATTTACACGCACGCAATGTCAAACTACATTCACAATATAAACAACTACGAAATACAATTGGCAATCAGTAGACTAAAAACAATTGCGCCAACCTGTTGAGCAGGCCGCAAACGTCGCGTAACAACTGAAAAGATGCTCGCCGCAAAACAGTTTTGACTACGTTCAGCGCTTGACGTTAGACGTGGCGTATGCGTGTTTAACTGCCGCCAGTCATACACTAGACAGCACAATAATTAAACATCATTATGAGAGCTGCAATTATGAGCTGCTTCCATTATAGATTTTGGCATAACTAATTAAGCTCTGACAGTTCACACGTGCCAGTTAACTGGGAAAAATAGAAATAAATAAATGAAACATATTTGAGAAACGTATGCGAAGAGGTGAGGTGGGTGTGCAGAAGAAGATAGATGGTTGCGATATAGAAGATAAATTGATATGAATTGGCTGACAATCAGTGTTGCCAACTCCTCCATGAAAAAAGCCAGAAATAGCTGCACAATTTTTCATATCATCAGGCAAATCAGTGACGAAATCTATTTCATATTGCTGATAGTATTTTCAATATTATTGCATTCCCGCCAGCCGCCTGAATCTGACGGGAAAATAGCCAAATTGGCAACACTGCTTATAATTAATAATAGAATTAAAATATATATTTCATGCCATAAAGGCCTTACTCATGCCCACTTCTATTGATTGCCTCTCATCAATCTTAAATCTGCTCTCAATTACTACCAAATATTGCATAACTTGTAGTCTAGTGTATTATTTCTATATATCTTAATTTGGCTATAATGACTCACCTTGGCGATTCGCGGAAAAAACCGCGATTAACTAGCCGCGCACGCGGTATGAGCTGCGATCGGCGGCGACTGCTGTTTGCGGATCCAATTTGCAGATCGCTAAATGTCTCCTCACGTATTACGGCTAAGCTGCGCGATCTTCGCAAGCTGCACGATTCGCTGCCAAAGTCAAGGAATGTGGCAGTCACTGTCGCTGTGGCAGCTGCCCCACCGGTTGCTGCCTCCGAAGTTGCAGTTGCTGCTGCTGCTGCTGCTGCTGTTGCTGCTGTGCCCGCTTGTGTGGCGGAGGCGGCGACTACTGGTGTTGTGGCAGCGGCTGAGGGAGCTGCTGGCTCGTAGTTATCATTAACTAATAACAATTAAAAAGGCAATACAGTTTCGTGTTATGCTTGAGTGCATTCAACTGAAGGCTGGCTGGTGGCCAGCAGTCGACTCACCCGCGTAGTTGTCGACCTGCTCAAGCGGGGCTTCCGCATCGAAACGCCAGTAGAACTCGGCTATGTCCAAGGCGTTCTCCTCACGCTCCAGCTGCGTGTAGTCCAAAGAGCGCGCGTTCCTCAGCTGACCCTGGCCAGCAGCGGTGGCAATGCCCACGCGGCACTGCGTCCAATGTGGCTGTGCGTGCGGCGTCAGCGGCGGCTGTGGATGGTGCGGCTGATGGTGCAACAGTTGCCTCTGCCTGTGATCTATGCCAGCGCCAGCTGCGCCATGGCAGCTGGTGGCCAAATCGAGATGCGAGACAGATTTGTGCGTGTGTCGCCAGCCAGCGGCGCGCAGCTGTGGACAGCGTGGATCGTGTGTGGCCTTCTGATGGTGGTGGGCGTAGTGCTGATGGTGGTGGTGCTGCTGCTGGTGCTGATGCTGGTAGTGATTGCCGTTGGTATCCTCCAGGCGCACGCGATCTACGTAGTTATGCTGATAGCTGTAGCTGTCCTTGCCACTGCTGAGGGAAGAAGGGCGAGGAGAAGAGAGTTAATAACAAATTTAATATTTAATATTATCTTAACTTTATTTAACTTGGCTTTCATGGTATTTACAGTTATTAGCAAACTTAACTCTCTTCCATTACTTAAGGCTTAGCAAACTTCTATGACACGCTTGACCATCAAAAGGCATAGCTTAGCTGGCTGTTTAACAGGTATTGCGAGCAGACCACTAAGTGAATTAGGCCTAAATGTCTGGGCCGATAAACGTAAATTGGACTCATTCATTTGTACACACATACTCACACACACATATGTAAGTTACGAATCAGCAGAAACCGAAGCTGAGCACACTCAGTGGCTGCACAAGTAGAGAAACACTTTGCTCATCGAAGCATTTAAGCCAACCAATTGCTTATTGCCTTTTGCTTTTGCCGGTTCTCAGCTTTTGCCTAGATTTTCCTTTTTGCTTTTTCCTGCCGCTTTATGTATCGATTTGAAAGGTTGCGCCACCTTGACTTGCCTTGGCTGTTGCTTGATATGCAGTCGCTTGTTAAATGAAGCGTGGGATATGCCACAGCTTTTGGACCAGCCATTGCGACAATTGCGCAGGGCATGGGTGGGGTGGAGAGCTGTGGTACAGCAGTAAAAGGGGTGCCAAGTAAAAGCCAAAGCTATTTGGCATTTTGTAAATGTTGGAAGTCTGCTGCGAATTGCATGATTGATTGGATGGCTTGATTGCGCATTTGCTTAACCATGAACTACGAAATGGAATGCTCGAAGCCAGAAATGTTTAACAAAAAGATTTGCTTAGCTGTGTTAGTTGAGGAAGGATGAGGATGAACCCTATTCTCTATGAAAAATATGGGGAATATTGAATTTAGAATCTATATTCTATATAAATACAAAATACAAAACATAAAATATAAAATATAAAATATAAAACATAAAATATAAAATATAAAATATAAAATATAAAATATAAAATATAAAATATAAAATATAAAATATAAAATATAAAATATAAAATATAAAATATAAAATATAAAATATAAAATATAAAATGTAAAATATAAAATATAAAATGTAAAATGTAAAATATAAAATATAAAATATAAAATATAAAATATAGAATATAGAATATAGAATGTGGAATATAGAGAGAGAGAGAGAGAGAGAGAGAGAGAGAGAGAGAGAGAGTATAGACTAAAGTAGTACAGATTCGTTTCTTCACCATTAATTATTATTGGGTTTTCCAACACTGCACACTGCTTTCACAATAAGAACTTTAGTCCTATTGTCAGATTTATATAAGCTAGCTTCACAGTACCCACTTCTTTATTATTTTATCACAAAAACTCATCTTTGAAAAACTCATCGTTTCCAGCACAGTTGCTGAGTTGAGCCTACTGCTTTGCATAATATTTCCTACTCAATCAAATTAAATCTTGATTTAAATGTAAGGCACTTAGGCCAGCATGACTGAGCTCGGCAATAATTCCTCTTCTAAATTGTTTCCACTCTTGTTTAGTTTTTGTGGCAGCTCTGCAAAGCGACTGTTTTTATGCGTCATTTCCAGCAGAGAGCTAAACTATTTGCAATAGAAACAAATTAAATTCATCCAGCCAAGCGCTCAGGTGCTTACCATCCATTTAATCTCCTTTATTTGGTTTACTTTTACCTGAATATTTAAAATAAATACTTTCGAAAGACAGCAAGCTTGCTGTTTGGACGAGAGTGCGAGTATGTTAATTGCTGGAGCCCACAGTAGTTTAGCTCGCTCCTCTGACCTCGACTGCTGGCAGCTAAGGGAGAGAACCCAGCAGGATGTGTTATAGACGGAGGCTGGTCGGAGGGTCGGTGGGGTCAAAGGGAGCCATTTGGGGATGCTGCCAACTTTGGTGGCGCCCATTACAATTGCAAATGTTGCCATCTAATGCTTAACTATGCGAAATGCGAACCTTGCGAATGCCAACGACAGGATTGTGGGGCGCCATGCTGGCGTCTGCTGCTGTTTGAGTGTCTGGGCGGCAGCTGCTGCTGCTGCTGCTCTTGCTTGGGCTGCTACTGCGGCAGCAATAACGGCAGCTTCTGCCGACTCTCGCATTTTAGATGTCGACGTCTGGCCAAAGTTTATGAAGCGGCACCACAAATAGGCCAGGCTGCAGCTGCATTGAGTGCGGCTCAACGATGACCTATATGGAAATCGTCCATATGCCCGCTTGTGTACACGAATACGAATATTTAAGTTCTTTGCATTTTTATGCATGAATCTCTATATCAAGAGATTCTGCTCTTGGCATACCTTTCGTGAATTTACTTAGCTTTTGCAACTAACCTCAATTGCCTTGGCTTTGCCTCGGCACATGTGGTGGGTTCAGAGGTCAGAGCTTGTGGCATGGGCTAATGTACATATTGTCTTTGCTCTTGTAAGAATTTCGTATTGCGCTTTTATTTTGTAATTCAATTAAAAGTTAATTAGGTGACTGTCATTAGCGCTGCCAGCCCAGCCCACACACCCAGTGCCCCGCCCTCTTGAGGTCTTTGGCAGTGTCTGCAAAATTTCGCAAAGCATTTTGTTTTCGTTTTTTTTTGTTCACTTGCGTGTTTGTCGAGCGATTATACTTAAGTGGATATATCTTGTGATCTTGTGAAACTTTTACCTTAAAGAAAATTCTGTTAAGTTTTTTACTGCCTTTTTACCTTTCAAGTTTGATGCCCAGTAAACTACCCAGTTTATTAGGGTAGATATTGTTTTGGTTTTTGAGATAGTTATTTAAAGAATGATATATCCAATTTTAAGCTGTGTGGACAAAATGCGGAAAGAGATAAAAAGAAAAAGACAGAGAAAGAAAGGTTAGGAATGAAAAAAATAAAGAGATTAAATAGAGAGAGAGAGAAATCAAAAGAGAGAAAAGAGCCACAGTGGCAAAGAGAGAGAATGAGCTGAAGCGAGAGAGAGGAAGGTAATGTGTGTACCTAGAATCTGAGACGATCTAAATAAAAAAGAGGTACATATATCATATACCAGGAATAGATTTGGATTTAGATGAGAGACGTCGCAGAGTATCGCCAAGTCGAGCACTCCAATCTCTTGTTGCTTTAATTGCATTTTTGCAACTTAATATATTATTTTTGCCTATAGAGTCGTGTTCTTTGTGTTGTTTACGATGTGCTTTCAGCTGTAATTGCTTTCGAATACACAATAAAAAAACGACGACAACAACAACAACACCGCGTATACGTATTTTTTAAACATGCATAAACCGTATTTACTTACACTTATACTATGCAAAGAAGTACGTTAATTGCTGTTGTGTTTTTTCCAGTTTATTTGCCACTTTATGACAGTCAGCATTTGAAGTAATCGCGAATTTAATTCGGTCTCAAGTCACGTGTTTTCCTTTTTATTGGCATTTTATTTGCAATTTGGCTTATTTAATACGTGAGTTGCATAAACTGTCCAAGCGTGAAAAACTTTTTTTTTCTGACGCTTTTTATTTGAGCAAATGAAAATATTTTCAATAAGTCCAGCGAAACGTTGCATGCCACTGAATCTTGGCAAAGAATGTTTGCGAACTTATATATATATATGTATTTGTATTTAAAATGTCAGCGGCAGCTACTTAAAATGTCATAATTTATGCACAGCAAATTCAGTTTTGAAATTAATAAATGGGAAAAAATATCAGACATGAAAGTCGATAAATTAACTTAATGAAAGAAATTTTAAACAGTTTAATGCCAGTCAAGATTCGTATTAATACGAGCACGCGAATTAATTTACAGTTCATCATTAAAGAGCGACGCTGCTAATTTAATTATATATGCAAAGAGCACTAAAAACAACAAAAATGTGGCAAGATAAAAAACAATACAAAACTATACAGAAATATTCGTGCCAAAATGGAAATGGCCAACTCGCATGACAGCTTCAAATTAATTAACACAGAAAACTATTGGCCGAATGAAAAAGTAGAAAAATGCGGCAAAAACAATAAGCCATGGCTAACAATTTACATGAAAAGCAGCAACAATAAGCGAAGCATAAAGTCGAAAAAATAAAAATAAAAATACAAATAAAAACTAGAAAAATCATAATGAACAGTTAAAATAAAAAATTGTTGCAATTGCGCTTTTCACACAGCATATTTTATAGTTGCCCAACTAGAATAAATGGCAAAAATATTGAAGAACTCTAGAGAGAGGGAGAGAGAGAGACAGAGAGAAGGAGAAATAATAAATATGAAGCCAGGCAAACACACTTAAACAATCAGAGCATAGACATTCAAGAGCCGATGAGCTGAAGAGCCGCCGCAGTCGTGGAGCAGGCGGGCTGGGCAGGGGCACTTGGTCGAAATGAATTGCCTAAAAGGCAGCTGCCAAAACCCTGATGACAGGGCCGCAGTCAGCACGAACGAGACGGCAACAACACGCGACATTTGCAATGACATTTTCGAAAATTTGCCAATTTCCACGATGATTCCATCGACAAGCCAACAACAACGAAGCGTCGACTGACGCTAATGGCGCCGCAGGCAACGAAATGCGACTGCGGCGAAAATGACACAGCGATAGACGAGAGGAGGAGAGAGTGGTGCAGACACTACAGAGAGTTCTCAATTTAGACCCCCGGACAACTCGAGTGTCTCTAATAAATGCTAAATCAATTTACTCTGCCTCTGGCCAGCTCCAATTCGCATTTGAGCCCTGACAGGAGCATGATTCCACAAACACGATTCCAATTGGAGCCATGCATCATATGGAAATTGCAGCAGCTGCCAACCATAAAGAATGATTAGCTCGGCGACAGATGAAACCTGCACCAGACTTGACCACAATAAATGTCTGTGCGCGCTGGCAGCTCATAATAAATGTTGGCCAAACCAGCGAAGCGTTTTGCCAAAAAATGCGCGCGTAATAAAATTTTGCTATTTACGAGCAGACAAGTGCTAAAATGTTTATGGTTTTCTGCAGATACGACACAATGTCTACGAGAGTCTTGCTTTCAGTACATATTTTCGATATTTAGGTATGGCCAAGATTCATACTTTTGCCTGCCACAAATGAGCCAAGCATCAATCATTTTTCCATTATTCCCGGCACAATTAATGGCCGACAAGATGGCGCGCTAATGCGTGCCCGCAATTACCTTTATCTAGGCGGCAATCCTTAACGTTGGCCCAATGCAAATAGTAATGCTCGCATTAATTTACTCATTGACAGCGTGGAGGCGACGCGCTGCTGTGGATTCCTAATGATGCTGCGGCTCCGTTGGCCATAAACGCAAATATTGACAAATTATGCGAGTGCGTGTGTTTGCCTGCCGTCTTGTGTTGTGTATCTTGCGGTTGGCCCACATTGGCGCCGGCGCCGTGGCCCAGTGCAAATAAACACACTGAAGCCTCGCTATTTGCACAGTTTTCGCCCAAGCCGGAGATTCGCTCGGCGAATAGACCCGGCGAACGAACAGTGTTGGGGCGGCGGCTGCAGCTTTCTACTGCCTTTTGCACACTTTGTTGATTTTTGTGGTTAAGGCTACAAATGCTTTTATTGTGCATGAAATTGACCGAAAAACTCAAACTCACACACAGAGTAACAAAAACACACGTCAAGTCCGAAACTATGTATATAAAACACAAACAATGCTCGCGTTGTATTCCGTTCTTCTTCACCTCTTTCGCTCGCTCGCTCGCTCGCCGCACTTCGTGCACTTGTTTTTTTCGCCGCACTTTTCGCGGCGACTCTCACCGTTTGTTTGTGTTGTGTTGTGTGCGCGTTTGCGCCTCGCGAAAGACTGATGCGGCGACTGCTGAGCGCCAGCTCTGCGGCCAATTGTAACGCTGCGACTGCGCAGCGTTGACGCCGCTGCTGCTGCCGCCGCTTTGTTTTTATTTATTTTTTTTTCACTGCCAAACATTTTTCACGTTGCCCGCTTTAGCCCGCGCGCCTTTGCTGCTGCTGTTTAAGGTTAATAAAATTACATGCCACAGTTGCCACAGCAACAGCGGCAACAACAACACTAACAATGAAGTAATTTTCTGGGCCTATAAAAAATTTCTCAAGTTTTATGTTGATTTATTTAATTTTGGCATCGCGTACTTTTAATGCAATTTTTGAACTTTAGCGTGACATTTTCAAGCTTTTGTTATCATTTCGGTTTTTTTCTCTCTCTCTCTCTCTCTCTCTCTCTCTCTCTCATTTGCAATTTGCTTGCATTAATTGAGTTTCGCTGCTGGGCACAATTACAATTACAATTGAAAAGGTAAAAGTAATTTATATAGCTCAATTAAACCAAACTCAGCTGCTAACTGTTGGCCATTAAACTGCTTTTAACGCTGCCAATTCGCATTTGCTGCCCGAAACTTGCTATTTTCGAGCACTCAAAATACATTTTGAGTGCCACTGGCCGGCAGGTCAGTGAAAGGTTGCTCAAAGGCCTGTTGAATGGCAAGTGAGTGTGCACTAACTTGGCCAACTGGGATTTGCGCTGGTTTTTGGCTCTCCAATTGCAAATGTGCTGCTTCAAATGACTTTTTGAGCGAAGAAGCCAACTGGGTGTTGACTGTTGACTGTTGACTGTCAGCCAAGACTTAATTATAAATTTGTTTGCAAACAAGTGTGATTAGATTTCATTAGAGCCCGTGCAATGCATATTATTACATGATATTTGAGGAAAGTCTCTTTGGTTATATAAGCTTATATATTTTAATTTAATCACATTAATATATCAGCTCTCGCCATGTTGTAATGTCGAGAAATACTTAAAAACGAAATAAATTTGAAGCCAACTCAAGGGAAGTTGGCAATGCCAATGGGTGGGTCGCGCGGCTGGGTGGCAGGCAATGAACCCAGCTGAACTGTGAGCACAACAAGCAAGTAAACACGTTAATTGAACTCTTGACGTGCCGCTGGCTGGTGTGGTTGCTGTTGCTCTTGCTGGCTATTTCGTCATCAGCCACAGCCACAGCGTCACCTAGTTAACTGTTATAAGTGAGCGTGAGTTGGCCAAAGCGAGTGAGTGCGAGTGCTTTATGCCTGGCCTGATGCACAGCAACAATGGCAGCGGAAATGCGTTACTCACACTAATGCAACGCCAGTCACACACTTAGTGCCGGAAGTGAGCGAGTTGCTCATAAAAATATATATATAAAGAGAGAGAGAGAGAGAGAGAGAGAGAGAGAGAGAGAGAGAGCTAGCTAGCTAGCGTGTGTGTCACTCGTATGTGTCGCTGAATAGAGTTTCTGCATGCAGTGAAGCGGGAATTCATTGAAATGACGTAAAACTAAATTACTAAAAGCAGCTGCGAAGTGAGGCGAGCAAACAAAAGAGCGCCCCAAAAGACAAATTCTCCTCCACAATTGCCGCCTCGATGGGGCAACGTTTTCGGCCAACGAAATGAGTTTAAAATGTTTTGACGTGTGACGACGCATGCAAATGGCATGCGAGCCTTTTGGACACGGGTCTCGTTTCGGATTACCCATTGGGGCATTCCTGGTAGTGCGAAGGGCTGCTGCTGCTGCTGCTGCTGCTGCTGCTGCTGCTGCTGCTGCTGCTTCAGAGCGCCTCTGCTGGCTTTTGTTTACAGGCAGCGCTCATTCTCTCTGCTCGCTGGCCGTAACCAATGGAATGCACGCTCAAACACGAATTTTTATTTATATAAAAACATGCTTGCCATTCCATGTGGCAAAAAGCGATTTTCGTGTCATAAATTAAGTCAGCTGCGACGACCGAAGCTAACATTTTATTCTCCGTGCTTGGCCGTGGCCGAACATTTATTTTCGTGTGGCTGCTGTGCACATAAAGAGTTTGTCAAGTGCTGTTTGAAGGCCGGCAGGATGCGCCAAAGACTGCAACAAAAGCCAAGCGAAGAGACAAGGCACAAGCTCAAGGCTGTGCCCGAGCAGGAAGTAGGGCAAAAAGAAACTTTAAACAAATATATAATATATATTTATATTTATAGGTATATGTATCTACAAATGCATAACCTATAAATCTATATAGATATATTTATAGTTATATATATTTATATTATATATCCATATATAGAAACACATGTAAACCATAAATATTTCATGGTCATTATATAATTTTGACAGCGCATTGAATGTTTCTGCCAGGAAACTGTTATCCTGTTAATGGAATTTTGTTTTCGTTGCCAAGTCAAACTAAACGCATTCAAAATTTATATAAGCTTGCACAGTAAACACCCCCCCAGACGAACATTTCAGCATTTTAACTGTAGACCTGAGCAACGCTTTGTATATTTTTGTATCTCTGGCTATCAAATGAAATTTGTCCCTGGTGCCGTTTAATGTGTGCTCGTGTGTCAGCATCTCGGCACAGAGTCCGGCTGAGACTGCGAGGCACCAGCAGCTCCTCCTTGCCACACTAATGCGAGAATAGTTGCTGCATACTTTGGTGAGCGCCTCGCTGGGGTGGTCAGTTCTGTGATTTGTTTTCATATAAGGCAAGGAGTTGTTTATGCGTCCATTCCATTTGCAGTTCAGGCATTTATATTACGAAAAAAGAGGAGAGTACGAGCTGTCTTCAAGTGGTGGAAACTACTTGAAAAGCTCTAACGACGCGAATGTTGCGCCAATTTGCATCTTCCACTGCAGCAATCTGTTTCTGTCTTCCTCTTGCACTCGCTTCTTTTCACGCTCGTTGGCTTTTAAGGCTGGAATGCCGCATGCCGCATGCCGCAACTCTACTGCCTCGACTGCACTTGATATTATTCCCTAGTCGGATTGTTTTGCTGCGAGGGCGTTAGAGCGTGAGGGCGTGGCCTGCCTGTGTGTAATAGCGGCTTAAGTCTGCGTGGCAGCTCCTTGGGCAACTCTTGAATTTTTCAGTTGCGACAGGCTACTCAGCGCCCTGACGGCGCCGCGCCTTTAAACTTGCAACAACAAAAGCCGAAGTGAAAAAATCCAATATAACGGAAACTTGAGCAGCAGCAGCAACAATAATAATGAGATCCACAGCCTCCATTTTACTTTCAGCTAGAATAACATCATCAACAATGAGCCTGCCTCTCGCCGTGGCCTTTGCCCTCTGCATATGCAGAAGAAACAAAACTTTTTACGCCCAACTCTTTGCCTTTTTCCCTTTTTTTTTGTTCAGTTTCCCACTGGAGTGAATCAAAGGGCAAAGCAACTTGTTTACCGGGCTTGCGCCATATTTGCCTGGTTTATTTTCCATGTCGAATGGAAGGGCGAAATTGCGCATGCATGTGGCGTAAAGCCAGTATTTCCGTTGGCAATTTAAGGGAAAAGGCTTACAGAAGAAGCTGCAAATGTGTGAACAATTCGTTATTAAATGCTCTGAAAGAGTCTGCAATGCCCCTTAATTCCCTTTAGAGTGCACGCTCATAACACTTGCCCATAAAGTTCAAACTTATTTTACATTGAAATATTTGCAACGACTGTCAGCTTGGCTAAGCGAAGTTGTTCTTGCGGCCAACATGCTTGCTTCCTTCCATATGTCGGTCTCCATGTATATTATATTTGTATTTTATTCGGAACTGTCTGCTGCCCGGCAGCAGCTTATGAATGTAAACAAGGCGGACAAGTCCAATGGGGCGGAAGATGAAGTTTACGCCGGAACCAAAGAACTGAATGCAAATATAAAATAATAATGCAAAAAGCGAACACGTGTGCTACATGCATGTCTCTGCTGGATGATGGCCCTTAAATTACATCAAGTGCATCAAGTTTGGAAAGAAATTGATTTAATGCACTTTTCTTGTTTTGCTGTCAATTTGCATAGCAAATTCGAACGCAATCGCAGCAGATAAGCAAAATAATCAAGCATTGAATAGGGAAATGTTACTAACGATAGGCTACAGGCGGGCGGACGGACAGACTGGCAATTCAATGTCGTGCTGAATATCGTAAGCTAATTACAGATAGTGCTCGAAGGCAGCTAGCTGAGCCGCCCTTGCACTGCCTTTTGTGGCATGCACGTAGGCTCTGCTGCCAATTTGTGTTGTCTAGCTCCAGGCGTTGTGCAAATTGTTTTCGCCCTCTTCTTTCATTCTTTCCTTTGCCGGTTAAAGCGCTTCCTTGTTGTCGTCGTCGTTGCTGGTTGCTGGTTGCTCCTTTTGTGCAATTAACTATGAAATATATATGTGTATGATTGCGGCAGAAATGTGCGCATCACCATCAAATACAGGCGAATGCAATTATTTTCCATTTCTATGGCTGGCAAACATGCATATCTAACTGTATATGTAATGTGGTAAAAGTTTTTATCCTCAACTAATTGGTAAACTTTTCCGAGGCTCTTCACAGCTACCACGATTCCGCTCCGCTCCGCTCTGTCCCGTTCCGTTCCGTTCTACCTCACATCTCACTTAGTCTCTGTCAACATTTGCTATTTCTGAAGCTTCATAATTAAATTTACAAAGTTTTACAGCAACCGATTGCTGTGGCTCGGTCGTTGTTGCTCCGGTTTCCGGTCAAATGCAAACTTTTTAATGAACATCGAAAGTCGAAGTAGCAAAAACATTTACTGGAGTATTTCATGCAAATTTACTCGCACATTCGATCACATTTATTTAGTCCTTCAGCCAATACATTGCTTCAAACGTTTCTAAAAACAACAATTTTCTTTTACTCTTTGCAGGTAAGTTAACACAACCGTTAAATAAAGCTGGGAAAGGTCGAGCCGTCGTAGATAAGTATGCACATTTTCTATCTTCCACACACACACACACACACACACACACCCACACACTCTCTCTCTATCTGTTTCCCTCACCAATACTTGTCTCACTTGCACGCGCACGATTAAAGGCATTTTGGGAAATTTTTTTATGTCAATTTCAATGAAACTTGTGGAACGTGACAAAATGTCACAGATCTGCTGCCAGGCAATGCCTCGTGGCCCCACACAGACAGCTAAGCCTGTGCCCATCTGTAGTGGTAGATTCTTGTATGTGTGAGATATGCATAAATCGATTTGCTATATCGTAAGTAGTCGAAAAATTTCTTGTGTCTAACATCTCTGTCTGCACCACATACCCACACACACACACATACACACACACCCCTCACACGCTACATTTTCTCATTCCTGGTGTCGTTAACAGTCTGTCAATAGAACAAATTTATTACTCAATATATGCTATGGCCACCATGCATCCCGCATCCCTACCTCCCTCCCCTCCATGTATATGCAAATGAGGCAACGCCTGTGCGTATGAAATGCAGCGCATAAAACTTCCAAACTCTGCCCAACACACAATTCAATTTGCAAGCGCTGTCCGCAACGTCAAAAAAAAAAAAACAAAAAAAAACAGAAAAAAACAATTTAAATGTGTTAGCCAAAAAAGTTTAGCTGCCGGCTTGTTTGAACGGCTGCTGACGCACATGGCAAACAACTTTATTGCGTTGCAACGTTTTAATAAATGATTTAAAAATATATATTTAATGGCAGCCAGCACTGTGCAATATTTCTAATTAGCGGCTTGAAAAAACACTCAAATAATAATAATCATAATAAATAATAAATTTAATTAACTAATTGCACTCATGTGGCAATTAGCTCCTTATTCGGTTGAGTTTTTCGTTAAGAACCGAATTTTACTGCAAGCCTAAAAGTATGCAATAAAATTTTCTATTTAGAACCAAAGCTTTTGATTGTAACAGAGTGGAAACCAATTAGATTTCTAAAAGAATGTTATGTCTGCTGTGTAACAAATCCATGTTATAAATTAAATTTTAGAAAGAGAAAAATGCCGAATATTTTGAATGCTTTCATATAATAGTCTACAAATCCATCAAACGAACAGTTGAATAACACACTGAAGCCTGACTTAGCCAATTGCTCAACATTTAACGCCAAATCCCTACGCTCAGCAGCCGCTGCGCTGTCAGCTAGCTGACACAACCCTTTAATTCCCCTAACATGACACTGGCAGCTGGCATATTGGTATTTGAGCTGTGGCAGTGAGTGGCAGTTGGTAAATCGTTTCTATCTAATACTTTCTGCCCAGTTCTGGTTACAGCTCATGGCCAGGGCCATCTGTGCTTACTCCTACATGTGGGCGCCGTTATCCTCTTTTTTTTTGTTGTTTTAATTGCTGTTCTCCTTGCGATTCGATCCATCAATAGGACGCCGCCGCGCTGCAATTTTGCTAATTGGAAAAATGTTTCGAAGTCCACAGACTCTTCTATGTCATCTTTGTGCCGCAAATCAGTATTGATTTTGCGGGCTGGAGTGCACTAAAGAAAATTGACAGCCGCTAATTGTATGGTAGCTGGGAAAATAAGGAAAAACTGACCATCTCGAAGCATCAAATTTGCTTTGCCTTTGTTTTAATTTCATGCTTGTGGCACGCTAAAGCCAATTTAATTATTGAGGCCGAATATTCTGCCAAAAGAAAACCGTAAAGTTTCCATTTCGGGCCCTTTTCACTGACCAAAAACTGAACTTAATATGGGCATGGCGGGAACTTCCCTTCGAAACGTCGGACCCTAAACTTTGTTCGACATTCTGATTTTTCCTTTGTCTTGGCTTCGCTACACACGTACTAGCTCGCTTTTTTATTTTTATTGGGAAACAAGGATTTAAAGTGAAAACAAAAGAAAAGCCGAAAAGTTTGAGCTGTAAAACTTAATCAAATTATTTTTAGATGGCAAAAATTTCGATTATTTTTAGACTCAGTGAGGGAGAAACGCCGAATAAATATTAGACTTTTATAAGTCACAGATTTAAAATTACTTATCTCTGGCCTTTTCTCACTCCACTGACTGCGAGTGCCCTTCTCTGCGCTTCTCACGTAATTGAAGTACCTATTGGCTGACCCCATGGCATGAAATCAGCTTTCTCGTCTTGCATTTAACCCTTTGGGGGAAGAGCATGAGCTCATAAATTGGTTGTTCAAATGGCAACCCTACCATAAATATTGATGCCCAGTTGGAGCTTATTATATGCTGCTGCCTTTTACATGACTTCCGGCATACGTCATTGGCTTTTATGGCCCACAACTGTCGGATGGCATAAAGTCCCCTGAAGTGGCAAACCAGGCACTTTACTCACACGTACACACACACACGGAGACAGAGAGTAAGGGAAGAGCGAGAGAGACGCCCCTTGCAGACATATGTAGATGGTTTATTAGCGCCTGCCTGCCCTCTGGCTGTAACTTAAGAGCTGACCCACTGCTAGAGTAGCATAAAGTTTGGACTTACCGCTTGTCCCGCTGGCGAGATGATGTTGATGTTTGTGACGTTCGAAAATATCCGTTGCCCATCGTGCCGCCATAGCAGAGGCTGTGACTCTGTCCGGAGCCTATTTTGACGCGCAAAATGTGCCGGATTCAGTGTCGAAGCAGTTAGAGCCGCGTGCCCCCCACGCCGCAGCCAGAGACTCGACCTCTCCTCGTCTTAATGAACGTCGTAGAGCGGCGCCTGCAAGTGGCAAATAATATGCTAGAAAATATTCTCGTCAAACTTTGCGCAATTAATTTAACTTGAGGCAACTTAGAAACACACACGACCCATGAGCCGTGGCTCGTATAATGAGCGCTCGAGTGGGAGCACTTCAGCATGAAGACGTGGGACAACGCTTGAGCCAATCGGCAGCTGAAAAGTGTCCACGGCACGACAGCCGTACAGGTGCTATTCAAGTTTTGTCGAGTTTACACTTGGCTGGCTTGTTTTTCAACTGGGACAACATACGTAAAACGAGCCAACCAAATGGGATTACATATGGTGCAATTTCCGCTCTGTGCACTGGCTGAAGGCCAATTTAAGAGCTTACACTCTACGGATATCGATTATGGGTTGCTGCTGCACCAATCTAGCGAAACAAATGGACGACATTCAAAAGGAAATTCACAAAAATCAGTTAAACAAAGACAAGGAAAAGTTATCAAACATTTAGGCGATTTTGTAGAATTTTCAATGGATGTAGCTTGTTGTCTATAGAAATAGATGGATATAGAAGCTTAGATTAAATTTTACAAGCGAAGCTCTTAGATGACGATTAGAGTTTTTTGTTGGTTTGGTTAGCTGGAGTTTTGAGTATTATATTTTATAATATATTTTTTAAAAGACTTCAATTTTCATCAAAATTCATTTATGTAAAAAAATAATTTAAAAATTCTGTAATTAAATTTGATTAAATAATTTATTAGATTTTAATCAAATAGCTTAATCGACTCAGATTGCTAACTTTATATAGACTGTATACATAGTTAATGTTCACAATTTTCCTTCTGTCTGTCTCTTTCTTTCTTTCTTTATTTCTCGCTCATTCTCAATGGCCTCTGTGGCTAATGACTGCACAATTGAAGTCTCGCCCAATTGCACTCGTCTGTTTACAAATCTAAAGTCTAAATTGTGTACTGAGCATACAATAAGCAAAAAGTTGACCCACTGCATAGACTTTATATTGCACACATGCTACACGAACAGAAAAAAAGCATTGCCTACTTTTGTGCGCATTGAAGTTCTCGGCTTTGTTTAGATTTGTTAGGCTCGCATGCGGCGGCTGCTAAGTATATTGTGCAAGCAGCGCAGTTGCTTTGACTGTTTGCGCAAGCACACGCCAAGCTGTAGCAGCAGCCCAAGGTAAAGCTCCTTAGCGCACGCCAGTCGCATACCAGGCCATGAGCATGAAAAGCCAACGCAACTAAAATATTAAAAGCCTAAGCACAACGGATAACACAATGGGCGCTGCGGTTGCGGTTGGCTTACAATGCAGACGTACATATATATATATATATATATATGTATATATTTATATATAAAGGAGAAAAATCGTGTCTTGTATTTTACCAACAACTGCCGAAGTGCATGCAGCCTTTTAGCCTGCCTTTGGTCTCCTTTCTGTGGTATTTTTTATTAATTAAGTAAAGTCTTTGAATTGTTTTCTTATGTTCGTTTGAATTACACTTTTAAATTTGCTAATAAATTGCTGAATTTCGCCCTGATTTATGCGGCCACAAAGTGATTCGAACTTGAAAGCGTCATAAAGCGCGATTTATTCAATGCCCACGGTGTACAAAATCTGACAACAAATTTATTGCCACGCATCTCATAAATAAACAAAAAGGGGGAAAATATATATATATATATGCAGCAGGGAGAGAGTGTAAGAGTGAGAGTGTGTTGTTTATAGCGTTTTGCAATTTTCATAAATATTTGATTAGCTCGAAGGTATTTTTGAAGTTATGTTTTGATTTCCAGCTTCAGTTATACATTTTTTTCTCTTTTTGTGTTCTGCTGCATATTTTGCTCTATAAAGTTGTCTGCTTGTGTTTGCCATTAAGTCGTGAGTTGTTGCATTTATGTTGCTGCTTTTAAATTAAAAGCATTCCGAGAGGCTTTTAAGCCTCGAAATGGGATAACGTTGGGCGGGCGTACAAATAAATGGTCTTAAGCAGCCCAAAGTGGTCAGAATGGAAAAGGGCAACGCAAATAGATTTGCGATGCAAAACCAAAAGCCAGTCAAAGCTTTATGATAAACACAGATAGAGGGAGAGCGAAAGAGAGAGAGAGAGAGAGAGAGGGAGGGCAAGGGAGAGGGCGCAGCTGGCTTTGGTTGGTGCAATTTCTCTAATGCTCGGGCATATTTTTTGCTGGTCAAATGAATCATTAGCAAACAATTGAATAATAAAATGTTTAATTTACTAAATTTGCTCGCATTTATGACTCGGATAATTTACGTGCCTTATACACAATCGGACCACTTGGCCGTTTGTCATGCATGCGGCTCATAATGTGGCGTGCCACAATGTCTCACTGCATCAGCGGCCACACCCATACATGCCATCATCACTCTCTGCATTAATATCTGTTCGCGCTGTGCGCTGTGCGCTGTGCGTGTCATTTCCTGCTTTTGATCAAAATAAAAATGAAGAAGATGTCACAGGCCTAGGTCCTGCGTCGTCCATGGCGCGTGTCTTCATCAGCATTTCGTGGCCATTCACAGTTGGTTTTGTATTTTTTGTTGTTAGCTGCTCTCGCCTTCATTTTATTTTTTGTTAACACACTTACGCTGAGTTTGTTGATGTTTTTTATGTGCATTTTGCGTGGCGTTAACTGCACGTGCCATCAATTTTAACTGCGCTTTCTCTGCCGGCTGCTCTGTCCTCTTCCTCGTTCTCGTCCTGCTACCGCATTTTCTTCCTTTATGCGCCGCCCTTTTTCTTATGGGCCCTGTGAGCCTGTCGATTCATTATGCACTGCCAAAGGTGTCGACGACGGCTTCAACAGCAGCTGCTGCCGCTGCTCCTGCTGTCCTCGTCTAACGCTTGTCACTCATTCTTTATATATATAATTTTCTAAATTTCCTTTTCTTTTCTGTTGTTTTCCTTATGCCTCGGCTAACATCCTTGCTTGGTGAATTTTAATTTCTGACTACTTATTTTCTGGCACGCCTATTTTTCTTTTCTTTTATGTTTTTCACCGTGTTTACGTTTTATATTTTTTTTTCTGCGCGCGCTCCGTTGGCAGCCGAAGATTTTGCTCGCCTCAATTTGAGGGATTTGAAGGAGCTGCTGCGAGCGCGCGGCGGGAGCGTTTCGGGCAAAAAGCAAACCCTAATTGAACGCTTAGTGAATACAACAACAACCGCAAGACCGGAAGATGCAACAACGACAACAACAACAACCACAACAACATTAACAACATTGCCAACAAACACCAATTTGTCGCCTTTTGGCTTCAGGGAGCAACACCCGCAGCCGCAGCTGCTCGTAAATTACACAGCCAGCAACACGTCTGCTGCCTCGTCTTCTGCTGGCAGCATTTCGACTGTGGCGCCACACAATGGTAGGTAGCTGTGGGTCAGGTACAAATGAGTGTCGCAGTCCTCAATCCTGTGCGCGCACAAAAGGACCCGCAGCCTCAGCCTCAGCGTCAGCCGGAGCCGCAGCCTTTGTCGTCGACTCGTGTAATCGCAGCACAAAGCCTTCGCCCACCCCCGCTCCGCCCTCTACCCAGAGAACTTACCCGCTAATAGCTTTAGCCGTGTATTTGCTGCACGCTTTTCACTTTGCGCTTTCGCTTGCTTGCCTAATTGAAAACGTACTTTAAATGTCTTATGCATGCAGTTTCTGAACGGTTCAACTGAGTTGTTATAATTTCATTTAAATGCCGATTCGCCACTCACGCGCACACACGCACCAGCCGCTGAGCTGAGCTGAACATGAAATCACAGGCAAATTGTAGAGTGAGGTATTTATAATAATGCAAGAGTAGCAGCAAGCAGCAAGGGGGCTCTCAGGACATGCAGCTCGTGCAGTCATGCAGCACGCATACGCCTCGTTGCCTTTAAGTATGCAACGCAGCTGCCAAGCTATTTTGATTGCCCGCCAACAGTTGACAATTTCGCAGAGCTGACAACAATTTGTATATGAAAGGAAGGAGACAGCGAGCGCGCTTATATATGCAAAAGAATTTAATAACTCATCAAGTTTTTAAAGTGTTTAAAAATGATTATAAAAAGCAGAAAATGAAAAACTTTTGCCTTTGATCAACTTTTTAACTTTGACTAAAATATTCAAAAATTTGTGCAAATAATTTGGGTATACAAAAGAAAAATTTGCTTAGCTATTAAAACTTAGCCCCATCTCATGCCTGTCTATAAAAATAGCCCAACAAGTGACCTTTGCGTATCCAATTAACTGTGCAAAGTTCATTTAAATTAGAGTCAACTGAAACTAGCAAATACGCTGCAATATGCACCATATTTGCATACCGCGTAGTCAACTTAAAGGGAGTTAATTGCAAAACACACACACACACACGCAAGCATAGACACACACACACGCACACATGCACGCGGACAAAAGCTGACTGTTACAAATATCTAGGCTGATGCCGCAATGCATTTCCGCTTGGCACACTTTGACCTCAATTCCTTTGCAAGTGTGTGTGTGTGTGTGTGTGTGTGCGACACTTGTTAACCGTGTGCTTGGCCTGCGGAAACTGCCTATTAAGTTTTGATGAGAGCAAAAGCACCAAAAGTTGTTGGCAAAGACATGACACGCTGCCACAGGGTAACAAGAATTTAATCAATGTTTCTCTTTGCGGTTATTCGAGGGCGTGCTGAATGCCGCTATAGTTAGTGTTTGTGCTTGGCCAACAAACAAATTTAACTGGCAACAACAACAGCAAAATCAGTGACAGGACGCACAACTTAGTCGTTGATATCGTTGCTGTGTGTTTGTGTTTGCCTCATGTTTCCTGTGGCTTGGTTATCGCCGCTTGTCGCAGCGTACGCAAAATTGAACTTTTTGCGTTGTAGGCGTAGGTGTGTGTATGTGTGTCAGAGTGTGTGTGTTTATATATTATGGCTGGGTGGCTGGCAGCTTTCATGGTAATTGTGGCAGCACTTTGACACGACAGCTGAACGCAAACAAGTTCATAGAACTTTTGTTTGGGCCATCTAATGGTTTAGTTAGTTAGTTAGTTGGCTAGTTCGGCATTATATTCTTATATCACATATGGTTTATAGCATTCAGGTTTACTTTTTTTTATAGCTTCTTGCCACGTACACTAAAACACCAAAGCACAATTACAGACTCTCTGTGTGTGTGTGTGTGTGTGTGTGTGTGTGCGTAAGACTCTGTGCGATTGGAGTCGGCGAGCAACAAACCGAGACACACGTCTGCCAGCGCGAAAATCTGAAAGTTAACTGAAAATTAACACAAAACTCTCAAACTATCAATAATCAAGCAGAAGCCGCAAAAAGCATGTATATAAAATAAAAGAAAAGAAATAGAAGTAGCAGCAGCTGCAGAAGGAGGAGGAGCGGATAAAGCGAAAAAAGAAAACATAAAACACACATATAAAATGTGTTTAAAATCCCAAAAAATCAAAGTGCATGAAAATAATAATCACAACAACAGCTAGCAATGAGCGATGGACTTAGCCAACCAACAACAACCAGCAACAACAACAACCACAACTTGATGCTGAGTTACCCACATTTCAATGGCGCCAACAACAGCACCAACAACAACAACGAACAGACACCAACTACGACTGAGACCCAGTAAATGCGCTTAAACTGAGGCAAATCTCTTATTAGAAGCTATTGGGCTGCTGTTGCTTGCTTCGCTGGCCACTTGGCGTGTTGCATGTGCCACAACATATATATATATATATAGAAATGATATACATATATATATATATATATATATATATATATATATATATACAGATATATATATGTGCTTTGTGCCACTTCAGAGTTATTGCACAAAAAGCGCAGCGCCCACGCATGCGACAAAGTGAAAACTTCAACACACACACACACACACACACCCCACACCCACACACACACACAGGCTAATTGAATTGTTGGCGCTGTCATTTGTGTCTCATCTGCTCATTTGTAGCTCATTGGCAATCTTTGCCACAGCGCTGGGGGCAGGCGTCATGTGTGTTTCATGCCTCAGCGATCAATTCGTACGACTAACTGCAACTTCAACAACCTTGAGTAGCTCAGCGAGCAATTAATGTAAAAGCAAGAAAAACATTGTGGATATATATACATACATACATATATATATATATATATATATATATATATAAATAAAAACTGCAGTGCAATCTGGCACAGTTACTGTAACTATAACTTCTTATAAGTACTGTTTGGCTTGGCTTAGAATAGTTGCCACACTGCGTGACTCGACACTTTGCTGTAAATTTTTGTGGCTATTGAGCTAAAAGTCAGTTTACTGCAGTTTTGCTCTGAGCAAGATTAATAATATTTGTTCTTATAGAGTTTGAGCAAAATTTCTTCTTGAAAAAAAAATAAAAATTTGTAAGACTTAAGGGAAACTTGATGAAGAAAATCTACTCAGAAGGGGCAGGCAAATATTCTAATATACTCTCGCCATCTCAGTCTCCCTCTCAATCTCGCCATTAGAAATTGTAATTTAGTAAGCATTATGTGTATGTTCCTTATAAGAGAGATAATATACCATCTCTCTCTCTCTCTCAATATGTTACTCTCTTCCTCTCTTTAAAGATGATAGACCAGACAAGCTATAGCTGAAGAGATTATTTTAATATTTATTAAGCTCAATTTTATTAATATATACAACTCTCCCTCTCTCTCTCTCTCTCTCTCTCTCTCTCCCTCTCTTTCTCTCTTTTGCTCCACCCTTAGATGACGTTTCTTTGGAGTATGTGAATGGCATGCCACAATTGACCGTTCGCCTGCCCAGCCGCAACGAGCTCTGCCAGTTCGCCTTGAAGCCCATCTCGCATACGGTTGGGCATCTGCTGTCAATGCTGAGGGAGGAGGATCGGGGCATAGATCGTGCTGCAATTATCAACAAGCATGGCGTACGCATTGCTTCCTCCTGCACCATCGAGCGCCTGCTGGACGATGAATTTAGGTAGGTCTCACAACACCTTAATTGAATCAAAATAAATCAAATTCTATTTGGCTTGCAGCATACAAATCAATAATCGTAATTTGGATGTCAAGCCGCCGGAGCGGGAAAAGATTACGATGGAGAAGGTTGACAAAATGGACGATGTGCGCAAGATTATAGCACAGGTATTTGAGCTACTCCAGCTGCCTACAGAATTTTATTTCAATTATGTTTCAACAGCTCTACGAGGCCTTCAATGTGGGCGAGTATCAGCTGGAGAAGAGCAATCAACTGGCAAAGGAGCTGGAAAGCCTGCGCTACGAACTAGAGCCACTCGAGGAGGTGAGTCGCCTAAGCGGCTTATGACTAATTATAGACTAATCCTTCCATGACTACAGAAAAAAATGGAGCTGGCCAAGAAGGCTGAGCGACGCACCAATATGATGACCTGGGTGGGCCTCGGTCTGATGTCCGTGCAGTTTGGCATACTCGCGCGTTTGACTTGGTGGGAATACTCCTGGGATATTATGGAGCCGGTCACCTATTTTGTTACCTATGGCACGACAATGGCCATGTACGCCTACTATTGTGTAACGAAGCGCGTAAGTTGAACGGAACGATGCTTGCTAATAAAGAATAATGACTCTGATTGATTGCCCCGACAGGAATATATCATGGAGAATGTGTACAACCGCGAGTACTCCCTGAACATGTACAGGAACGCCAAGAAGGCGCAGTTTGATGTGGAGCACTATAACCGGCTGAAGCGCAAGAGCGCGGAACTGGAGTACAATCTGAGTCGCATTAACGATCCCATCAACATGAAGCTGCCAGCTCATTTGGTGCGCACTCAGCTGGACGCACCGCCAATCGAACAGAGCAATGAATTGGGAAATAGTAAAGAGAAGAGTACTTAAGAGCCCACAGCTACCCACAGACGTCTGCAACAAAAGAATTGCGAGAACAAGTGAAAGGATTGAGAGAATAATGGAAAGCTGACGCAGCCAACTCGACAAATTGAAACTCAAATTTATATTTAAAATCACGTGCACGCTTTTTATCAATCAGCTCAGTCATTTAGTCAATGTTTTTGTTCAGTGATCGAAATTATAGTCAACTCTATATGCATATATATTTATATAAATGTTCTACTCTAATTGGATATCTGTGTGAACGTAAAATTCGTTTCTGTTAACTGAATGTTTAGTTAGCTATGTTTAATTTGTAGCCTAAGCCAAAGTTCGAACGGGCCAACATTAGCGCACAAAACAATTTCACAAATGACGTCATCTGCTTAAGGTGTTTGCTTAATTTTTGTTTAGTTATTTATTTAGTAAAAAGAAATTTTGTTTTTAAGCATCAACTACTTTGTATGCGTTGTGAAAGTGTTTTTAGTGAAATATACATGAATTATTTATTGAATATTTTTTATTTATTTTCTATATTATTGCTGAGCTGGATAGAACTCTCTCCTATGCTCTTTGCATAGAAAATGCTTGTTCTGAGCACATTTCGATCGGCCTTGGGCGACTACATTACTGTAGACTGCTCCAAGCACAAATTGTAGCATCCTTACGGGCTGAAGCAAAATTCCATGAAATCATTGGCATATTTTACGGCCGTATAGCAAATGTATTATAAGAATTGAATTCTCAATGTTTAAATAAAGAAATCGACAGGCCCAAAGCTGCTGAGGTATGCCACAATTAGGAAAATATATAAATTAAATGAACGATTAATACTTAACCACCTATGATAACTATATATTAATTTGAACAAGCGTGTGAGTGAAAAGCGTGAAAACTTGCAGTGAAATCTACTAACTTCCTAAGCTTTAATATACCTACTTAGCAAATACTAACAAACTAAACTAAACTTAACTAAACTAAACTACTTACGTTAACAAATACTAGATACAAATATATATAAACAAATTGTAAATAAAACGCACCAACTATTTCATTAAGAGTTTTAGCAACAACAACAACATTGAACACATGACATTCTGTAGTTAGTAAAGTTTACGAAATTCTTAAAATAATATCATATATGATAATGATGCCATTAAATTAGTGACAGCAACTAATATTGGGGTAGGTACTTATAAATTATAAAAAAAAAATAATTTAAACAAAAATAAGAAAAAATTGTATATGTAAATATATAAACTGCTGTGTTTCATGACAACGTAAACGATATTTAGGATCATAAATATGATGAAAATGGCTGCCACGTACAGCTTAAATTTAGTTTTAGTATAAGCAACTAGGCTTCGATAATTGGCCATTCATTTTAACCGTTATACGCTTTCCTCTAAAACTCTGAACTTAGAATCGCGAAAAAGGTTGTGTTGAAAACTTTATGCCTCTATCTACTATATTGTACTATATATACACACACATATACATACATATACATATACATATATATATTAAACCCGCTCCCTGACACGCACACTCGATAGCTTAAAGGCCACACTCTAGTCTAGCTTTTCAATGCGCTAACTACACTTAAAGAAAAACATAAGCACAATTTAGATACACAGCTAATCGAAACGAAAAACTAACACACACTTACACTAGCCTAAGTATTGTTCGTACATAATACAAATATTTTCGAAAACATTTGTGATTCAATTTGAAATTATAAAGTAAAAAAAAAACGTTTTTTTTTGTATAAAAAAAGAAAACTAATACTTAAAATTAAACTTTCCTAAATAACTTTTAAAGTATTTGCCTATAAATTCCCATAAAGTTAATTTATGTTCTATCTATTTAGCTAAACCTATAAGAGTATTCCCATGTTTATATTATTGTTGTAATCAGCGCCAAAGACTTATAAACGAATATAATTATACCTATATAACAAGTTGTATAAACCAATTATACCCAGCCTTCTTTAGAAGTTTCTTTAAAACCTAAGATGTTCGTTATAAACATATATATATATATATATATATATATATATATATATATATATATATATATATATATATATATATATATATATATATATATATATATATATATATATATATATATATATATATATAAAATATGTATATATATATATATTGAACCCAAACTATTGTTAAATTTACTTAAAAGGGCATCGCCAGAAACTGGACTAATCCCCAAAAGGTGTTTAAATGCTCCTAAGATATTTATATTCACGATTAAAAGTACCTTTCTTTCGAAAAAAAAAAAACCAACAAACCAATCTTAAATCTTTTTAACGAATTTATAATTAACAAAATTAAAAACAAAACCTAACAAATTATGATAAGTGCTTTAAGTATTCGATTGTTTAAATTTTGAACTAAACAAGAAAAACTAAAACAAAAACAAAACATGCGATTTTTTACATTTATATAAACATAATAAATTTGTTTGTTAAACATAATACGAGTAATTCCAGGAACCCAGCTTCAAAAATATTTAAAATACTAAAAAAAAAATAAAAATAAAAACAAGCAAAATACATAACAAAAAAAAAAGATATGCAACAAATAGAAAATTAATAAATAAATAAAAGAAAATTGAAATTAAAATAAAAGAAAATAAAAACAAATTTAAATATTTAGCTAAAAACTCGTTTTTATTTGTTACTAAAACGTACAACGTATCACGAGAGAAAGAGAGAGGGAGAGTTGGGGCTGCTCAATATTCAGGCACAACGTATTTCCAGTCTGTAGCAGCTGCTCGAGTCGGTTGCATTCCATCGGACGAGCTCCGCAATGGCTCGACTGGGCTTGAGGAAGAGCGTCAGCTGTTCGTTCAGCTGCAGCGGCGAGAATTTGCTGATGATCACCGCCTTGGTGGAGTCGCGATATTTGCCCACCACCGTCTCGTTGGAGAAGATGCGTCCGCGCCTATCGGCCACCTCGAAGGTGTGCTTGGGCTGGTTGCTAGCATCGTCCAGCAGGCGATAGCTGGGCAGTCGATCGGGATTGTAGCCCAGCTTCCTGCATATCTCACGCACTTCACTGATGCTCGGCGGCTTGTTCTTGGGAAAGCATTTGGTGTGCCAAATGCCGTAGGATTGCTCAATGACTTGGCCATACTGCATGCCCTGCTTCTGGTAGCCCTGTCCCGACTGCGCCCAGTAATCCTCGTGCTGGTCCAGCAGCGGATGCTCAAGGCCGAAGCAGTAGCGCTCATCCTCGCCATCCGGGCAATCGGGCTGCTTGTCGCAGACAAAGTCACGTGGAATGCAGTCATCAGAGCTGTAGCAGAAATTGAGGCATTAGAGTTGAGGTTAAGGCGTTCCCTGGTAGTTGACCTACGAGGTGCATTGAAAGTGATCCGCTGTGCAGTTGCATAGCACCGAGCTCTCATCGCTCTTGTCCCAGCAGTTGCGCTTGCCATCGCATATTTTCGAGGGATCCGTGGCTCTAAAGGAAGAGATGTGATTAGGTCTGGGCTTTAACTATATGCAGATGAATATATATGTCTAGGGCTCACTGTAGATAGGTAAAGCAGCTGCATATGGTGGGCTCGTCCGTCATGTCCTCGCAGTCGGGCACATGGTCACAGAACTTGCTCTTTGGCACGCACTTGGCACTCGAGCGGCACTTCATTTCGCCAGGTCCACAGCGCTGCTTGAGCTCGCGGCACTTGGCCTCTTCCTCGTCGCTGCCATCGTGGCAATCGTTGCGGCCATCGCAGAGCGCCGACTGTGGCAGGCACGAGCCCAAGGGACAGCGATGCGTGGCACAGCCAGGAGTAGCCTGAGCATTGCTGCAATGCGGATGATCTAGGGGAAGTATATATATATACACATACAGATAGTCCAGTTATACACCCTAGGGGTAGATAATACCTATAACATGCTGCAGCATTTTGTATGCCTCATTGAGTTTCCTGATGGCAAAGGGCGACTTGAAGCTGCGGCAGTTGGTGTTGTTGTAGTTGAAGATCGCCGCAGGATACCATCCCGTGTGGGTATCCCTGCAGACCAGCACGCCCTGATCCGTGGGCTGAGCCTGCAGCTCAGTTTGATTCCGTTGGCCAAACTGGGTGCAGCTGGTGAATGTGGTGAGCGCGGGCATCGACTTGGCACCTGTCAGGCCGCTCACCAGCTCCACTTCGTCCGATATGGAGGCCATGTCCTCGGCACTCAGATTCAGTATGCGCATTAGATTGCTCGACGGCTTGCGCTCCTCCAGCTGGTAGCAGGAGCCCCCGCAGCTGCTGTCGTTAGTAACGGATGCAATGGCCACGGTTTTAATGCGACCCGTGAGATCATCATGCAGCACGCTGATGCACTCGTGAGGAGCGACATCTTCTTCGGGAGAACTGTGAAGGAAATTGGAGTTTAACAGAGACTTGGGCATATAGTGGAGGGCATCTCACAGCTCTGGCAAAAAGGTGGGCAGCACATAGTGCGTGAATCGCGCTGGCTGCTCCAGGTGATAAAGCAGCACATTGGAGCGAGGCACTGCCTCAAAGCAGTCCACGCGTCGTATTTGCTCGTGGTTGCTGCGATGCAGCGAGCGCTTGGTCTTGCCCCCGCCCAGCAAGGCGCTGATGTAGTGCGTATCGAAGCTGAGGAGGAGGGAGACGGAAGAGTTAAACAGAAGTTGACAGAGATGCAGTTATGTAAACAGCTAACCTCAAGCCGGCGAGACACGTCTCATGCACCAGCAGCCAATGCTTGTCCAGGAGAACGCCCAAGCACCAAAGCTCGCCGTTCACATAGATATCTGCCAGCCAGGGCCAGTGCAGCTCTTCGATGGCCTCGTGCAGCTGCTCCTGCACCAGCAGCGTTTTGTTGTTCTTGCTCTTGATCAACGTTTCCAGATGATCCATGATCTCTTCCTTCTTGTTGACTACCTGCAGCGGCAGCAGCGGCTTGAAGTGCACGAACGGGCGCATGTTGGTCTGTATGGAGGGCAGCAGCTCAGGCAGCAGCTCAGCGGGCGGCGGGGTCACGGCCTGACCAGCGCTGAAGGTTTTCAGTGGCAGCGTCGCATTGGAGCGCGCATTGCACTCCACGTAGATGCCCAGGCACTTGTTGGGCAGCACACGAGCCTTCTGCTGTCCAGGCAGCGAATGATCGGAATGATGGGAGCGCCTCGAATGGCCCAACTCCATGCTGGATAGCTGCACATTGTCCCGCATGAGCGCGCGCAGCTCACCATCAGCTTGCGATTTTACCAGCTCCGGCGTAATCGGATGCATTTGCTGCTGGCTCACGAACTCCGTGCTGTTGTAGTACAGCGCGCCCCTGAAGCCCAGCAGCGCACAGACCATATCCGCTGTCCTGGCCTGGTGCTCATGGAACTCCGTCTCGTGGGCGCAGACCACGCGCCACAGCCCATGCGCATTCTTGGAGAAGATGCCGACGTTGCTGAACTTGGGCTGCTGATGAGCATCGAAGTGCACATCGTGGCCATTGGTGAGAGCGACTGTATGGAGAGATTGGAGTGATTAGAGAGATATGAGTTAGACTCCAGACTGGCTTACGCACAGCAATCCTTTTCATCCTCATGGAACTTGCAGTGGACGACGTTGTCACAGCGCTGGGCCAACGGCAGGCAGGTCTTCGAGAGAGCGCAATGATATTCATGTGCGCCACAGCCACCTGTGGTTAGGAGAGGAGAAAGTTGGTGTTAGGTGCGTTCTCCTTAGAGCGCATACACAGCTTACCACAATTCTGCTCATCTGTGAAATCTTCACAGTCTGCCTTGCCATCGCAGATGAGCGTGCTGAGGCTGCCCTTCAGGTAGTCGCGGCAGCTGCAGTCCAGTTCATCGCTGCCATCCTCGCAGTCCACTTTGCGATCGCAGCGGTGCATCTGATCTATTATTTGTGGCAGCCTGAAAAATAAATTAAAATCAAATAAATTAAATTGAAATTAAATTAAACTAAATTAAATTGAAATTAAATATATATAAATTATATAATAATATTAGACTAAATAAAATAAAATAAAATATATTTAATTAATATTATAAAATAAAATGAAATTGAATTAAATTAAATAAAATTTAAATTTAATTACATTACATTACAAATTACAAATATATAAATAAAATAAAATAAATAATATGACACCAAATTAAATTAAATTATAATTAAATAAAAATCAATTTAATTATATGAATTTAATTGAAAATTAATTTAAAGTAAATTGAATTATATTAAATTGAACTCTATTAAATTAAACAAAATTAAACGAAATAATCTAAAATTAAATTAAATGAAATGCAATAATAAATTTTATTAATTAAAGCCTTTTGCTCTAGCTTACTTCTGGCAAATAAACTTATTGGGCAAAGGCTTCTCCGTTTGAGCTTGGCTGCTATTTGTTGTGGTTGCTTGTGTGGTTGCTGTTGTTGCCACAGTTGTGGTTGAAGTTGTTGCTGCTGTTGTTGTCGTTGTTGTCGTAGGCTGTGGCACACTTGGCCTAGTGCTGCTGTCAATGGCCATAAAAGTCGTCCCCAAAGTTGTGTTAGCAACTTCAATTGTTGTTGTTGCAACTGTTGCCATTGTTGCATTTGTTGGACTTGTTGCTGCAGTTGCTGTTGTCGTGTTCAAACTAGGCGTTGATGTTGTTGACTCCTCGTGTAGTTGGCTTATCAGGTCCGTCAGCTTCATCAAATCCTCAGTGGGTGTTGGCCAAGTTGTTGTCCAAGTTGCAGTGTCCGCTGTTGTGCCCACGTCACCTGCTGCTGCTGTCGTATTGCTCTGCTGTTCAGCAAGAGCTTGAGCTGCACTCGCCTCAGTTTCTGTTGTCAGATCAGCAAACAATTCATTTTCGTTTATGGGCACATCCTGGCGTAGCTTGTGCTCCGTCTGCTGCACTTCCTGGTCAAGTGGGCCCCTTTGTTGCTGCAGATAATAGTCGCTCTCGGTGGTGGTGCTGAAGTTGAACCGCGTGCCACCCACCATGTCTGGTATGAAGTTGTAGGAGCAGCCCACCTCGTCCTCGCCGCCCAGGCAGTCCACGTTGCGGTCGCAGCGGTGTCGCTCGGATATGCAGCGCTTGCCGCCCCAGACGCAGGTGAAGCCGGGACAGCGCTGAAGTGGCTGACGTGCTGGCAGCAGACGCGGTGTCACAGCCAGCTCCAGCCAGTCCAGGTAGAGGGCGACGCGCGTGTAGACGCCAAACTCTTTGGCCCGGGCACAGCCATTGCCGTGGCTAACAACACCTGCCAAATACCATTGCTCCGGCTGAGTGACACTCCGGCAGAAGAGCGGTCCACCCGAATCACCCTGGCAGGCATCACGCCCGCCACCCGGCTCACCCGCACACACGTTCTCCGACGCCTGGTCCTCGGGATCCTTGCAGCCCTTCCGTATGGGCACAATTACCTGACGCAATGGGTCACCTGAGATATTCACCAGAAATTTAATGATGATGAGTTATAGATCTGAGTCAAGGGCTACTCACTGCTCGGGCCCTTCTCGCGTATGGCGCCCCAGCCAACGACTGTGCAGAGCGTGTGCTCCTCTGGCCCCCAGATCCAGTCGTCGCCAAAGGTGGTCCTGCCCATATCCGGCAAGCAGATCGGCTTGACCCAGCGATTGAATTGCAGTGGTGCAGCGACGCGCAGCAGTGAGACATCGTTGCGCATGCTGAACCGCTCGTAGCCCTGATGCACCACAATGTGGGAAACGGGCTGAATTTGCGTGGCGGGTGAGTAGCTGGTGCGGCGCAACAGTCCAGCCCGCACTTCATAGTAATACTTGGGAAAGTTGATGACGCAGTGGGCCGCGCTAATGATCTGTGCAGGATTTGCTCATCAGGGATATAAGCAAAGAGAGAGAGAGAGAGCAGAGAACTTACCCATTGCTCCGCGTAGATGGTGCCGCCACAGTGGAACTTGCCATCCCGGTAGATGGCCACTACGAAGGGCCACTCCAGGGGAGTTGCATAGGTGCCGCCCACAATTCGACCCTTGTCCGTGTCCATGCTATCCTGAACGGGAGCTCTCTTGGAGCGTTTTGGCAGCACGCTCTCGTTGGGCTTGCTGGGCAGGCCACACTGGCTGGGCGGGCACTTGACGTAGGCAACGTGCTCGATCAGCGTGTCCTGGTCATTGCGTCCATGGCAGCCCTGGGCAAAGTGAATGCCAGCATGCAGCGAGGGCTCAATGAATGGACCTGGCAGCTTCAGCTGCTTGAAGGTCAGATTTGCAGCCTGCTGCAGCTCCGACTTTTCGCAGGCATCCGACGCCCATCTGTCGCCATTATTACAGACCGGATACCAATCGCCGCGATGATTGCGATACAAAAAGCCCTCCGAGGCGGTGGCTGAGTGGGACTGAAAGAATAAGGTGAAATGGAGAAGGTATATAGCGACTAGTCCATCATCTTACCATAGGATTTGCCACATCCCGAACTAGCAGGCTGCACTGCAGCTCATCCCGCTTGTTAAGGCAGTTGAAGAAGCCGTCGCAGCGCTCGTGGCGACTGTAGCACATGGACAAGGTGGAGCGATTGTGGCGCGCATATTCCTCGGCATTCTCGTAGCAGGAGTGCGCCAGTGGCTCGCAGCCAAAACAGCCCAGCTCATCCTCGCCCATCGGGCAGTCGGCATAGCCATCGCAGAGGCGATCATCGTTCAGGCGATCAGCGCAGGTGCAAGCCGACTCATCACTGCCATCCGCACAGTCGACGACGTTGTCGCACCAGCTCGATGCTGCAATGCATTGCTTCTGGCCAAAGCAGGCCACCTGGTCCGTTTCGGGGCACTTGTAGCGCTCCTGCGGCTGCTGGGGCACACCCAGATAGGAGGCATAGATGATCTGGCTGCGCTGTGGCACGCCCGTCTGATTGGCATGGCGCATCTTGAAGTTGGCATTGGAAAAGCCCGCCTGGTTATTGGGCGTCGCCTGTGTCGGCTGCCCCTGCTGGTTCTGCATGTAGGTGCAGTAGACCTGCTGCTGTCCGTTGGGCAGCTTCTGAGGCGAGGCGTTCTTCGAGAAGATGTTGGGCAGTTGGTTCTGGGCGCCGCCCGCTGTGCCAGCGCTGCCGCCAAAGAAGTTGCCCGACGGCCCGAACTGCTGCGGCACAAAGAAGATGCCGCCAGTGTTCGATGCGCCACCGAACTGGGCGCTCTGCATGCCCATAAACGAGGGCGTGGGCGACCACATGGGCATGCGGAAGTTGGCCGGAGTCATGTAGAAGCAAACGGGTATGCTGGCCATGCCAAAGTTCGGATTGAACATGAACTGCGCCGAGGCCTTCATTGTTTCCCCCGAGACGGGAAAGCCGCCTGGCGCTCGACTCGTGAACTGCACGCTCGGCGAGGCAGTGAAGGGCTCATTGTTGTCCTCTGCCTTGGCCTTCAGCTGCAGCTTGCGGGACAGGTGCTCGCAGATGCTCATGAGCTGTGCATCGGCAGCTGTAGGAAAACAATTTATTTGCAGAGAATATTTAACAAAGAGAAATTTCGTTTACCATTTGTCACCTTCCCACTGACAGGATTTATTTTGGGTCCCAGTTGCTTCAGACTTGCTGCATCCAGCTCAGTGCCAAAGGATTCGATGAGCTCGTCTTGCTTCGGTGCTGCATCCTTTTCGAACTGCTTCAGCCAATGCTTGCGGTCATAGATATTGGAACTCTCCGACTCTTCATGCGTGGAGTCATTGCTGGCCAGGACTTTGATCAGCGGCTTCTCCTCCTCGTGACGCTCAAAGCTTTCCAGCATGTTTTCTATGCTGCTTGGATTGTCCAAAGGGTGCACCACACGTGCGCCTTCAGTGGTGCTGTCAGTGGTGGTTTCAGTGGCTACATCCTCGGTCGTTTCAGTCACAATATTTTCAATCTGTGGTTCTGCTTCTGTGGTGTTCACACTGGTTATCAGAGTAGTGCTCTCAGTGGTGTTGCTGGTGGTGGCTTCAGTGGCAGCTGAGGCTTGCGTTGTAATGATTACCATGTTTTCCATGCTCGATGGATTATCTAAGGGATGTATTGGAGATGCTCCCTCAGTGGTGTTTACGGTGTCTATTCGACTGGTGCTCTCAAAGATAGCTTCAGTGGCAGCAGTTTGGGTGGTTTCATTCACCACATTTTCTATGCTGGTGTTGTTATCCAATGGACCTGCAGCTTCAGTGGTGTCTGTGGTGGTTATTCGTATGGTGGTTTCTATTGGAGTGCCTTGGGTTGTCTCATTCCACATGTTTTCTATGCTTGTAGTACTTGCGAACGAAGCCACTTCAGTGGCACTTTCAGTGGTGTTTGGCGTGGTTATGCGAGTGGTGGCTGGAGCTTGAGTTGTACTGGTCTCTTCGTCGCTGCTCACATAGCCGTCAATAATCCAACTGATTCTGATTGGCTTGAGCTTAGCGGGAATGGTCGTGATATTGGCGCCATCTAAAGTTTCAGTCGTTGTGCTTGGACTGAGAGTGGTTGTATGGAGTGTGGTTGGACTGAGAGTTGTGCTTGCACTGAGTGTGCTTGTATGAGGTGTGGTTGTATGAGGTGTGGTGGTATGGAGTGTGGTTGGAGTAAATATTGTGGTCGCATGTGGTCGTACTGTGGATTCCAGCTCATGGCCTTCTATGCTCTTGTGTGTTGTCGTCTCATTCAGCCCGCTGGTTGTGGTTGCGAGCGGTGCAGGTGCATCTGTTGTGGGCATTCGAGTAGTTTGCTGTTTCATTTGGTTATCGGAATGCACTGGAACTGACTCATGCTCAATGCTTGGCAGTGTGATTGTCATAGTGGTTTCAATGGTGGTTTTAGCATTTGGTCCCTCTGTAGTATGCACAATCTCTTTGGGCTTATCAAAACGATCCAAGATCCATGTGATATGATCTGTAATGGTATCCGAATCTGGTCCTTCAGTGGTAAGAATTGATGGTGGATTGGTGGTGCTGGTAAAGGTGCTGCTGCTGCTGGCTGTGGTTTTATCCAACGGAGTTGCCGAAGAGGAAGGGAAACTAGTGGTGCTGCTGCTGCTGCTTGTTGTTGTTGTAGTTTCCATATCCATGATTGTTGTGGGCAATGTGCTCTCCATTGTTGTGGTTGGTAAATTTGTTGTTGTTGCATTGCCCTGCTCCGTCATAGCTCTGGGCGGGTTCTCCACATATGCCTCCTGCTCATCGTGACCTGGTCCATCGATAATCCAACTGATCTGCGATGGTTTTATCTTAACCCTATTGGGTTTGAGTGTGGTCTCCTCGTTGTCTCCATCGTCAGTGACGCTGATATTGGCGAGTGGAGTCGTCACCTCCAGTTGATTGACGGATGTCTTCGTCACCTTGGCCGGCACATAAGGCTCAAACTCGTGCGACTCGATGCTGTGTGAGCCCAGGTGATCCCTGATGATTTCCTTCATCTTGTCGACTTTTTCGGTGACCTCCTTGGCCATCTGGTACATGCGCATGAAAGCTGACATGCAATCCTCAGGCGTCTGCTTCTTGCACCTCACATACTCGTTCTCCAGCTGACTCAGCACTGCCCTGGCTCGCTTGTTGCGCATCCTGGTGTACAGATGCTGCATGTTGGCCTCTAGCTGGACAGGATCGAGCAAATCTAAAGACCGCGGACTGCGTCGGGATCCAAGCTTCAAGCGCTTCATGCGAAACTTGAAACGCAAATGCTTCAAACGCAATGACTGCTCCTCACTCTTGGTTGCAATTGGCTCGGCCTCAGCTTTCTTCAGCGGCTCCAATTGCGGGCCTATTACGGGATGCACAAAACGCGCGTGTTTCTGATTGAGCGCCATTATTTGACGCAGGTGATCTGTATGTGAGGAGTTATTTAGTATATAATACTTAGGTGAAGCTGTTCCCGTTCTATTTACCCATGCGCTCCAGCACAATGCCATAATAGATGAGCGTGATGAGTACTGTAGCTATTACCAACAGGGATATGATCACAATACGTGTATAGTTCAGGCGAGAGGGGCAGTCCCGCCGAGAAAGACGCAGCGAACGCTTCGCTTCTAGTTCTGGGAAAACGTAAAAGATCGTAATCTTTGAAGTTATTAAAAAATATTGAATAATCTACAAAATTGTAGTTTATCTGATTTTAAGTAAATATATATAGAATATTTACTCTGTTAATTTTCTTTATTCTCTGAAATAGCTTTCAGTTCAATCTCTGCTCAATATATAATTACTTCTCTTTTCCTTCTTCTCTTTATTGCTCTCATTCCGGTCCGGTATATTTCTATCTCTCTCTATACTTTTTTCTTACTCTTCCTCTCTCTCCTCCCCACTATCTCTCTCTATCTCTCTCTCCCTCTTTGCCTGTTTGTCTCACTGCACTAACTCTCTATTCCTCTTATCACAGATGTTATCCCAGAGACAGGGTATATTCCAGTCGACCCCTTTCCAGTCAGGCACTTAAATATTGTAGGAGTTAAGCTGAACTCATTTTAGTCTTGCTGTACATTAAAGTATGTTTAACAACTTATTAACTTTAACAACAACAACTCAACACTTTTTTTATCAAAAATATTTTTATATTTTGGTCAGCGAAGTTTCGCAACTCGTAGAAATGCTGATGCACTAAATTGTCCAAACTCAACAAAATGCAAGCATAAGCATAGCTGCCAAGTATTTAAGCTTATGGTAATTTATTAAATTATATCTGTGTATATATACATATATGATAAGTAAAATTAGGAAGATAAAGTTTAATATTTCGAGAATGTTATGCAACTGATCACATACCATCCAAACTTTGTTTCATTTTAGTTAGATATATATATATTTCTAATACGTATTAAATTATTATATACATATTTTCCAATACACTTTACACAATTTCTATTTGAAATCTTATATGATTTTTTCTTTATTTAATTATATTTTGCACTTTGTTACACTTGTTACACGAACGAAAAAAAAAAGCGAAGAGAAGGATCCAATTACAGCGATTCACTTAAACAAAAATCGGAAACGAATAATCCAAATTGGGCTGGCCAACCGACCGGCTATAAGTTTGCTAAGCGTAACACACGATATAACGACGATTTCGAAGGCGAGCGACTTCCGCGCGCTCCAAGCGGCAACTGAAGACATCGCCGGAGCTGGGCGCGCTTTTGAAGCTTTCGGAAAGTGGATCAGCTTGTGTGCGACCCACTTTGATGGTGGCGCATTTTGCTGTGCTCTGTACAAAATGTTTTGAACTTTACAATTTTTTGGTTAATGAAAATGGCAATTGAAAGTGCGAGCGATGCACAAAAATGCGTCTAGAGTGCAAGTTGAAGGGAATGGCGATGGCAACAGAGCAACGAACCACCCACCAGAAGCCAGCAACGCATCAACTTCAGTATCAATTGGGTTTTTTTTTTTAACTTTTGGATGGCAATGCCCCTTGTTGGGGTCGAGCAAGCCTTGAATTTTGGGTTTTCAGTCGTCATTTTACAAATTTTGTACACTAAAAACGTACAACAAAAATATTTTTTTAGTTAAAGACCTAGAAAAACAGACACGCAAATAAATATACCCGTTAATAAAAAAACCTCCATGAAAACTTCCGAGGAAATAGTCCAAATCAAAATTTTATTATCTGATTTAATGTAGGTAAATACAGTACATAATCGTTTACGAATTAATCCTTTTTCATCATTATTCATTTAGATTTATAACGCAGAAATCACTCACAAAAAATTGATGCAAAATTCAGTAAAGTGTCTGCTTTATCAACTACTGCGATTAGTTCACCTTGCACAACGGGTGAGCAAGATGTGCGGTACAATTCTATATTCTCAGCCGAGCCAGAACGAATGGTAAGTTATTTCGAAAGATATCGCGCAAGTATAGCTTTAAAATAAGTAGCTTTGTAATATTCGTTAGGTTAACAAACAATAGATTATTCGTTCAGTTTTCTTATCTTGTTCAACATTATCTTAAATAGTAAGAGTCGATAATTCATTCATATCGAGTATTTGTAAATCAATATCAAAAAGTAATTAAATTATAGTCATTCTTCGTAACTATTTAGCCCACAATGACGGCAGTAATTAGTAAATTAGTTTTGTTTACAAAGTGATTCAGGCTATCTTGCTGTCTCCGGTCTGAATTGGTTTGCTAGTAGAGAACTCATCATAGAGCAGTTTCATCAGGTCGCTAAATTGTTCGCGACTCATGTTGTGGCTGACACGCATTATCACAAACCAATCAGCGCAACTAAAGTTACGCATGGTGGTCCTTAATGTCGATTGAGGTGTGAAGCGAGCTTGCCCGCGCAGAAGCTGAAAACGCAGACCCCGATGAAAAATAATGGACATACGATAGATGATCTTTAAGCCTGCCAAAAACGCCATCAGTATGAACCAAATCCACATGAAAACAAAGATTTTCTCATTCAAATTGTTGAGCGGCAGCAGGCAGAGATTGTCAATGGATTCCAGGGTGCCGCTAGAGCCGAATTTCAATATCTCGCATTTGGCTATCTTAGGAAATATGTTAGTCGTGATGCGGTTCCATTCGTCCCAGTTGTAGGCTGGCACTGCAGCCACAGCCTTGACATAGCGCGTCCAGAAGTCATCCAAAAACACATTCAGCAACAGCATGTTGACAATCTACAATGCAAGACTCATTAAGTTAAGCTCTAAGTGAAGGAGCTGATGGGCCTTACGCTAATTACAAAGTTGAAGATTTCACAGAATACATAGGATGCGAAATAGCGCAGATGCGTGTCCTTGTAGTCCTTGGTAAAGTATTTGGCTACCTTGCCCAGACGCTCTTTAGCATTTTCGTTTGATTCCAGCAGATTATCCAAATTGGAGCACAGATTTTTCATGCGTCCGCCCTCCCAAATCTTCCATAGGAATGCAGGCAAATAGAAGAAAATCGATTGTAGCAACAGAACAGGTACTACCCATTGATAGTAGCGTAGAAAGACGCGCTCTTGTTTATTAGAAGGATCAGCGATCAAAGGAGCCGCGTTATGTAATAGATTTTGATCTATTTTTGGCTTATAGTCACTTCTTAGAAAATAGTCTTTATATTCCGTTTTAACCTTGTTCTCTATTTTGTAAGTTAGTTCTTCGTCATCGTAGTTCATTATGTACATTCCCATTGTCCAGCAATGCGAGTTCACAAAGTCCTTGTTTTGCATGTTCGATATGCAAATCAATGGATCTCCGAAATATTGTTTTGCGGAAAGCAAAACTGTGAAAGCCAACAAAAGTGCGCAAGTGACTTTAGCGTGCAATGTGAAAATGCCATCGTAAATGCGAACCGACTTCAGTTGCAAGTACTTCGAAAGCGGCTTAACTGCCGTATACATATCTAACACAAATTATTTTCGATGCACAGTAAAATATTTTATTCATACGATTTTTCCAGACTCACACACAAAATTTCTTAAAAACACGCGGGATTATAACGGTTAAAGTGGTTAGGGTTAGCAATCGTTGCTCATAGATTTGAGCGTTTATATGGACACCTATCGAGGAGCGATTCTGTTAAACGGTGGAGCAGCGTTGGTATTTTTTTCTGTTAATGCCTCTGTTATTGCTGTAAACAACTGTTAATTGCTGCTTGAATCTGTATTAATTTTAATGTTTGTCAGATGACTTAAATATTATTTTAGGAACATATTTATTTGGGTTATCCAGTAATATCAATATATTTAGCATATGAATAAGTTGATAAAAATGTTTTTTTTTTCGAAAAGTATGTTAATAACAGCTGCTAGATATATTAACACTGCAACACAGATTCTTTTGGCTGGTTCATTCGTTCACTTGTTCCAACAACGAATCAGAACTATCAAACTCACATGTGTTTTTTTTATTTCTTGCACTGTGAAGTTTATCAAACAGGCGAATGAAGATGAAAGAGCAACAATCGTCCAAGCAACAGGAGCGCAATGAGAAGAAGAAGAAAAAACTCGCAGCACTGGCGAATCTAATACAGATGAACGACAGGGATCGCATACATGAAGCAGAGCTGAAACATCGCGATACCGAAAATGAAGACGAGGTGGATGACGGCTTTATCACAGTGTGCAGCAAGCGAAAGACTCGAAACCGTCTAACAGTTATAGCAGACAGCAGCGGAGATCCAATCAAGGCTGGCGCTGCTGCTGCCGCCGATGCTGGTGAGGCGGACCCCGGTGAGCCCGAAATCAAACGCAGCCGCAACAATTCAGCAGGCGGCGACAATTCGCTTGACAGCTTGCCGGCCACACTCACCCAGGAGCAATACAGATCTCTGTCCACGGATCTGCGTCGTCGCAAGCGCGAACTGGAGAGTGTGCCGGGCGTGCATCTACGTGACATGGGCAGACGTGCACTTCTCGAAATCCCTCAACAGGAGCGTACCCCCATCTTTCTGACGGACATACAGCACCTGTTGATGTCAGCGCTCATTGGTAAGAAGAGTCCTTGCGCACCCGATCGCTGGTGTTGTGCCGACAAGTTCCAGAGCTTATCCCACAGTGTGGTGCTCATATTGGATGGCCTTTCGCTCTATCACTACATGTCAAATGAGAGCCGCTTCGAGGCTACCAATAAAATATTCGAGACAAAGCTGGAGGTGGTGCTGCCGCCGCATGAGGAGGGCAGGATCATTGATACAATTGCACAAGTCAGTCGAGGATATCTCTTATTTCTTATAAACGTCAACTTAACTGTTATCTCTGATCTCTCTTTGTAGATTCCCCTTACCAATGTCCAGGCGCAGAAGTTGATTAACGAACACGGCTCATTGGAATCAGCCGTAGAGCTGAACAAGGATCCTACACTGTTCGTAAAGGCAATTTTTCCCATTGAGAAACAGTCGCGGTCCACAAAAGCAGAAGCAACTATTTTGCATCCAGATGACAAGTTTCCTCGCACAAAACTTTTGCTCTCCGCATTGCAATTGGTCGACGAGGGCTATCCAATACCGCTGCAAGGCGAACTCCATGCCCGATTTAAGTCGTTTATTTTTACCAAAAAGTCGTATGCTCCAGTTACGGATCGCAGTCCCATGTATGGCGTGGACTGTGAGATGTGTCGCACTATAAGCGGAGAAAACGAATTGACGCGTATTTCCATAGTGGATGAAAAATATCAGACAGTTTACGAGACGTTGGTGCGGCCTGTCAACAAAATTACTGACTATCTGACACAATACTCGGGCATAACGGCCGACATTATGGAGTCCGTGACAAAGACGCTGGCGGACGTGCAGCAGGAGGTGTCTGAGCTGCTGCCACCGGACGCGATTTTGGTTGGCCAATCGCTGAATTCCGATCTTAATGCAATGCGAATGATGCATCCTTATGTGATAGACACCAGTGTATGCTTTAACATAAGCGGCGTGCGCAAGCGCAAGAGCAAGCTGAAGCACCTGGCCAAGCGGTTCTTGCAGGAAAGCATTCAGGAGAACGAGGATGGCCATGACTCCATTGAAGATTCCCGTGCCACGCTCAAGCTGGTCAAGATGAAGCTGGCCAACAGCATTGAGTTCGGCGACGAGATTCTCACACAGCGCAAGCGCATCTATGACGTCATTCGTGCCACCAGCGGCGATGGCCTGCGCAACAATCTCTTCGCCCATGCGGCCAAGCGGGACAAGCGTACGGCCATTGTGACTGTCGGGGATCTGCAGCCTCGCCTGAAGGAGGTGATCAGGAAGGCGGAACAGGCTGCGTCAAAGGACAGCTGCAAATCGGTCTACGTGCATGAGGTGTCCACCACCAAAGAGGCTGTGCGCAAGGTCAACGAAATCGCGCTCGAGAATGCTCTGACCATTGCCAATCTATTGGTGCCCGAGAAAGACTTTGTGCTGGAGAGTGCTGAGCGCACCGCTGCCAAATTGGATAGTTTTATTGAACGAGTCTGGAACGCAATGGCCCACAATGGCCTACTCATGGTGCTCATGGGCGGCTCGGCTGAGTGCCAAAAAGGCGTGGCCAAGATTGCCATCAAACGCCGCAATGGCATTGCGAAGACCGCTCTCATTACCACTGTTGCAACTGCAGACTCCTAGACAGGCGATGCATTAGCTGCACCTACACAGACGCACCTACCCACAATACACACACACACACATCGTGTACGCAAAGTACATATTACCTACCACCACAAGCACACATAACCGAATAGAGCATAGAATAGGGAAGTCAAGAAACGAAGCATACGAATCCAATGCCCAATACCCAATGAAACAATCAACAATCCAATCATTTATAAATTCGCGTCCAGTTTTCGCAAAAGCCTTTGGTACATGTCGCAGCGCATCAGAGTGAGCAATGTGCTAAACTCAAATTAGCTGTAATTTCCATCTGATGTAATGCAAGAAACAAACAAAAAAAAAAAAAAAGGAAAAACCCCGAGAAAAGAACAAAAATACTTTTAGCATTTGTACATTTTCAATAGCGAGAAAACAGTATCAACGTAGGACTAAATTTTCCACAAACCAAAAAAAAAAAAAAATGTTCAAAAAAACGTATCAAAAAAACCAAAAGAGAAAAAATTTCAATTTTTACTTTTTTCGATGCAAGCCAATAAATCCACGTTGTTTGTAAATCAAATTAAGAATCTATAGTTGGTTCCGGTAACCAGAACAGTGACACGTTTTCTAATGAAATCCTCAAATAAAGAAAAATAATTGTTAACGCAAATGTCTTTCATTTATATTTTTTGTAATAAACAAAAATATATGTAACATAATATTGTTAATACAAAATGATATAAGAGATTATTAAAAAAAAATATATATATATATATATATATATATATATATATATATATATACAAAATGAAATGCATTATTAATTAATTAATTTAATTGAATAGTAGTAATAGTATTGTTGAAATATTTTTCCATCTCCAGTTTAGCCTAATTTTTTGTATATATATTTTTTCAAATTTCCCTCTCTGTATGTGTATGACTTCCGGGAGATGATTTCGGTGGGAAGTTTACACTTCCAGATCACTCACTAATTTATAAGCATGTTAATTACGGCCAAGTGGCGCAGCTAGTATCATTTAATGTACAAGACTGATGTGAGGGTGGCAGAAGAAAAATGGAACTAAAGTGAAATGTATATAAAATAGTAAGTAATGCTCAGTCGATCATAATAAGAACTCTGCATTAGTCGAGTGTGCTCGACTAGGAGATTCCTGAACCTATCGAAAAGTTGATATTCCAAAACAAGCCTATTTTACATGCATATTGCAACCGAAGAACATTCAGGTGATTTCCCCATTTTTAATGGGTTCTTTGTATAATAAAATTATTATTAAGACATTCTCGTAAAAAGAAACATTAACAACTAATACAATTTTACTTAAGATACCTACTATATTACTAAAATATTACTCTGGCAGCAGTAAAGAGTCGGTTAACGGTAGAGTGTTTAAGAGTCGGGCAGCAGTAGAGAGTCGGACAGCAGGAGAGAGGCGGGCAGCAGTAGTGAGTCGGATAACGGTAGAGTGTTTGAGAGTCGGGTAGCAGTAGAGAGTCCGTTAACGGTAGAGTGTTTGAGAGTCGGGCAGCAGTAGAGAGTCGGTTAACGGTAGAGTGTTTGAGAGTCGGGCAGCAGTAGAGAGTCGGTTAACGGTAGAGTGTTTGAGAGTCGGGCAGCAGTAGAGAGGCGGGCAGCAGGAGAGAGGCGGGCAGCAGTAGAGAGTCGGATAACAGTAGAGTGTTTGAGAGTCGGGCAACAGCAGAGAGGCGGCAGCAGTAGGGAGGCGGGCAGCAGTAGAGAGGCGGGCAGCAGTAGAGAGGCGGACAGCAGTAGTGAGTCGGATAACAGTAGAGTGTTTGAGAGTCGGGCAGCAGTAGAGAGTCGGTTAACGGTAGAGTGTTTGAGAGTCGGGCAACAGCAGAGAGGCGGCAGCAGTAGGGAGGCGGGCAGCAGTAGAGAGGCGGGCAGCAGTAGAGAGGCGGGCAGCAGTAGTGAGTCGGATAACAGTAGAGTGTTTGAGAGTCGGGCAGCAGTAGAGAGTCGGTTAACGGTAGAGTGTTTGAGAGTCGGGCAACAGCAGAGAGGCGGCAGCAGTAGGGAGGCGGGCAGCAGTAGAGAGGCGGGCAGCAGTAGAGAGGCGGGCAGCAGTAGAGAGGCGGGCAGCAGTAGCGAGTAGGTTAACGGTAGATTGGCAGAGAGTCGGCAGCAGTAGAGATGCGTGCAGATAGAGAATCCAATCCAGATAGAGAGTCCAGTAGCAGGAGAGAGTCCAGTAGCAGGAGAGAGTCCAGCAGAGGTAGAGAGTCCAGCAAAGGTAGAGAGTGCAGCAGACGTAGAGAGTCCAGCAGCGATAGAGTTGGCAGCAGGAGAGAACCGGGCAAAAAAATTTATATATATTAGTAAAACATTTGCTTAAAAAAAAACAGTTATAACTAATACAATTTTGCTTAATATACTTAATACTAAAATTATTAACTAAATACTTACCAAATCCAGAAGAAGAGGAGGAGGAGCAGAAGGAAGACGAGGAGAAGACACTACACTACACTACACTGCACAGCACAGCACGACTGACCATCAGGGGGTCAGAAAACCAACTGAAGAACTGGGCAGACGGCTTGCCCTTATATAGGGCAAAACTCCCGCCAAAAGTTGTGCTCAACTCTTTCGAGCTCAACTCTTTCGAGCTCAACTCTTTCGAGCTCAACTCTTTCGAGCTCAGCTCGGTCGAGGTCATGATTGGTTCTTCTTTAGTCGATCATTGAGTGGGAAATAAGAGCGCTACCTGTTTAATTCGGTAGAGTCGGTCAGCAAAATGATCATTAGCATAACAATCATTATCTAACTACTACTATTATTATTCTACTTAATAAATAAAAAAATAAAATATATAACAAAATATATATATATATTTATTATTTTACTATAAAAATATAAATATAGATATATAAATATTTATTATACCCTGAACCCATTTCAGTGTGTTTTCAAAACACTTATTTCAAATACTAGAGACTTGTGCTGTTGCACATACACACATATGAATGATATAGTTACGCGGGATTTAGGCTATTTCCTAGTCAGGCACCTCCGACTAGAGTTTCCTTACTTGTTGTTTGTTAATTAAGTAGAATAATAACAGATAATGATTGTTATGCTAATGATCATTTTGCTGACCGACTCTACCGAATTAAACAGGTAGCGCTCTTATTTCCCACTCAATGATCGACTGAAGAAGAACCAATCATGACCTCGACCGAGCTGAGCTCGAAAGAGTTGAGCTCGAAAGAGTTGAGCTCGAAAGAGTTGAGCTCGAAAGAGTTGAGCACAACTTTTGGCGGGAGTTTTGCCCTATATAAGGGCAAGCCGTCTGCCCAGTTCTTCAGTTGGTTACCTGACCCCCTGATGGTCAGTCGTGCTGTGCAGTGCAGTCCAGTCCAGTGTAGTGTAGTGTAGTGTAGTGTAGTGTGGTGTCTTCTCCTCGTCTTCCTCCTGCTCCTCCTCCTCTCTTCTTCTGGATTTGGTAAGTATTTAGTTAATAATTTTAGTTTTAAGTATATTAAGCAAAATTGTATTAGTTATAACTGTTATTTTTTAAGCAAATGTTTAACTAATAATTCTTTTTTTTTTTGCCCGATTCTCTCCTGCTGCCCTCTCTATTGCTGCTGGACTCTCTCCTGCTACTGGACTCTCTCCTGCTATTGGACTCTCTCCTGCTACTGGACTCTCTCCTGCTACTGGACTCTCTCCTGCTATTGGACTCTCTCCTACTATTGGACCCTCTCCTGCTACTGGACTCTCTCCTGCTACTGGACTCTCTATCTGGATTGGATTCTCTGCCAATCTACCGTTAACCTACTCGCCACTGCTGCCCGCCTCACTACTGCTGCCCGCATCTCTACTGCTGCCCGCCTCCCTCTTGTTAACCGACTCTCTACTGCTGCCCGACTCTCAAACACTCTACCCTTAACCGACTCTCTACTGCTGCCCACCTCTCTACTGCTGCCCACCTCTCTACTGCTGCCCGCCTCGCTACTGCTGCCCGCCTCCCTCTTGTTAACCGACTCTCTACTGCTGCCCGACTCTCAAACACTCTACCGTTAACCGACTCTCTACTGCTGCCCGACTCTCAAACACTCTACCGTTAACCGACTCTCTACTGCTGCCCACCTCTCTACTGCTGCCCGACTCTCAAACACTCTACCGTTAACCGACTCTCTACTGCTGCCCACCTCTCTACTGCTGCCCGCCTCCCTCTTGTTAACCGACTCTCTACTGTTGCCCGACTCTCAAACACTCTACCGTTATCCGACTCACTACTACTGCCCGCCTCTCTCCTGCTGTCCGATTCTCTACTGCTGCCCGACTCTCAAACACTCTACCGTTAACCGACTCTCTACTGCTGCCAGAGTAATATGTTAGTAATATAGTAGGTATCTTAAGTAAAATTGTATTAGTTGTTAATGTTTCTTTTTACGAGAATGTCTTAATAATAATTTTATTATACAAAGAACCCATTAAAAATGGGGAAATCACCTGAATGTTCTTCGGTTGCAATATGCATGTAAAATAGGCTTGTTTTGGAATATCAACTTTTCGATGGGTTCAGGTCGTGCGCACTCGACTAGAGCCTTCTTACTTGTTTATATTTTATTTATATGAAAGCAACATTAAATTATTTATTTGTATATATATTTAAAACTCAATATATATATATATATATATATATATATATATATATATATATATATATATATATATATATATATATATATTTGTATATTTGTATATTTGTATAATTAAAAAAATGTATATACAAATATTGTACTACATTTCAAGCATCCCTCGCTAAGGTTCGATATATATCTAGTAGCTGTGCGCCTCAACAGCTACTAAATGATAGATAAATAATTATTTATTTATAATATACCCCATTCCTTTACATAGTTTGTTTTCTTAACTTATCTTGTGTTTTTCCTGAAAATTCCAATTTCTAATTTTCTGTTGGCTATTCGATAATTTTTCACAGCTTTGTAATTTTTTGGAAAATTCATTGCGAAATTATTTCCCAGCAGCGGGTGCTGGGATGTGGCCCAGTTCTTGCCCGACTTTTTGTTTGTTTTTGTGCCTTTCCCGCAGACTACTACAACTCTCTCTTTGTGTGTGTGCGTGCTTGCGTGTGTGTGTGTGTGCGTGCCTGATAACAGCTATAAATTTCCTACCTCACTCAACGCAGCGCTCAGTTGTCTAGGGCCCACAAGTCGAATCTCCTACCTCGGCGCCCTTACACCCACACAATCTCTCTCTCTCTCTCTTTCTCTCTCGCTCAAGCGAACAGTCGCCGTCTCCCTCTGTACATTTTCCATGCTAGCGCGCTCTCTTTCAGTTTGGCCGGGGAAAGCGAAAGTATGGAATATTTGTGCGTAGGCTCGTTGCCGTCATCGTAACTGTGTCTTATCACACTCTCGAATATGTTGCGCCTTGCAGTGAACAACCGACTATTACTCATACGACCTGTGGGTAGGGAGCAGAGCGTGTGTGCGGCTAGTGCGCATGTGCGCGTCGGAGAAGCTGCGAGAGTTTTCCCCCAGCTCAGTGCTGCCAGATGCTCATGTGAAATATGTCAAGTAAAGAACTCAATTCAAATACATTTCCCCACCAAATAGTATTTATATATGTAGATAAATATATTTATACGAAAATTCAGTTAACAAATTAATGAATTCGTCTAGAGTTGGGCACAGAAAGCATTTGTAGTGTTTGACATGGAGGAAAACGGTGGCAACGCCAATTTGGGAAATTTGGTACGTTTTTCGTTTGATTGTTTTTTGGCCGCGGATTGCTCAACTCTTGAGCACTCTGTGTACGTGTGCGCGCGTGTGTGTGTGTATGTGTGCGTCTGTAGTCCTCATAAAGGCACACCAAATATTTTGTTGTATATACGCTTTTCGGCTCTCGAGCAGCGACGTTGTCGTAGCTGCCTTTCAAATTGCTCTGGCACGGCGCGCAAAAAAAACCTGCTCGATAAATACGTGAAGAGAATATATATATGAATATATATATAATATATATAAAATATATATGCTCTCTCTCATATTTATAATGTCTAAATGAAGTTCGTCTGTGCTGTAAACAAATGCGGCTTGTGTTTTGTTTAAACATTTAACGGGCAAATTGCAATCGATTCGCTTGGCGGTTGAGCTGAATAAGTTAGAGCGAACTCAGCAGGAATCGAAGGCATTATACGATTTGTAGCCATAAACTGGGGTAAGTTTCAATTGGCATTCGCAGTCATAATGAAAGCGTTTAATATAAACATAAGCGAGCAATTACCAAGCATAAATTGTGTATCCATAAGAGATACAGACACGGGCACCGTACAAACGCCCACACACGCGCCTGCAAAAAGGAAAAGGTGTGTGTGTATTTGTATGTGTAACCTATGTGTGTGTGTGTGTGTGTGTGTAAAAACTCGTTCAGTGTGTCAGTGTTTCAGGCAGCAGCAACAACAACAACAACAACAGCCGCTGAGGCTGCTTTTCGTGTCGGCTGGCGCATCGCGCATACGCCGCGTTGTCAATTGTTACTTTTCTGCCCATTGTGAATTGCGTCCATTTGGCTGCGCCCTTGGCACCAGTTGCCCGCACTCACATCAACATCATTATCGGCGACGACCTCAATCCCCGCAAATCCTAACGGCCATCGTTGCGCACTTGATATTGGCTATTGGCCTAGCCAGCACCTCCATCCCACCCACACACACACACACACACACACACACACAGAGATACAGATACAGACTATCTACACCAACTTTTCTTACCCTACAATTTGTTCACAGCTGCCGCTGACTTTCGCGCCGCTGCAAACGAAAATTGGTTCGTTTTCTTTTATTCCCTTATTGTTGCTGCCGCTGTGTTGAGAGCGAGAGCGTGCTCCACTTACAGCCCCGCCAGCTGCGCACCACCTACCCAGCTGAACATGGAACATGTTGCGTAGGGCGGGCTCAGCTCAGGGTGACTTTTTTTCTGTTCAGCTTCGCCTTGCAGGTGAAAGTGTTTTTTCTTTGGCCAAAAATTTGATTCACTCTTATCTTCGCTCTCGCTGGAATCCCAAAGATTATGTTTGTATATAGTTTATTGATTTTTCGTTATGCTGCGACTGCTACAATTGGGCTAATTTGGCTAATGACTCAATTGTCGGCCTCCCGGCGTGCTTGGACTCTTGACTGATTACTCTGACACATAGCTCTGGCATCTTTTGCGTTCTGCCTTTGTTTTGATCTCGTCGGCCGGGTCTATGGCTGCCTTTTTAATTTCAACATTTTTGTCTGCTGTTACACTTGGCACAAGGCCAACACCAAAACAATAAAACTCGTCATTTGTCGTTCTCGCATAGATTACTCACTGCTGCGCAGTGCAGCAATATTATTGTTATTATCATTATCGTGATTAGGCTTAGTGCAAGTGAGGCCAACACGTGACATGCTCAGCGCCAGTCCATGATGTCATCTTGCCACTCTAAAATCCTGCCTGTGCAGGCATAGGCCAGCGCCCGCTCTTATCAGTCATGACTCAGTCGAAGTCGCCACGATTCGCGAGCCGCGAGCTGTGTTGCAAATCAAATTACCGCCTGAGCGCCAACATTTGGCAGGCTTCAAGACAATTCGTCATGCACATTGCAGCCGAACAGAGTTCAATCGCATTTGCCACGCACTTGAATATGAAGTAAACGAATGCCCTAAGCTATAGACTAGTTCTGGCTCCACAATTTTCGCTTTCTTCAGCAAAGTTCCAAGTTCCAAGTTCCATTCAGATTTGTGGGAAACAGTTGAAATACCGATGCATAGAACATTCATTAGTTCTAGTTCTCATTTTCACTTTCCCTTTCATATGCGCTTTGCCTTTCCCTTTCCCTTTCCCTTACCCTTACCCTTTATTTTATTTTGTTTTTCTTCTCATTTATTTTGTATTTTGGCAAAATTTTGAATGCATCGCTTTATTTATAGAGCTGTGGGTTATCGCACTCGGCCACAACCACGCTGAACTTTTCTGTGGCCGGCCGAGTGTTTTATTTTTGGACCTAAAATTGGACGCCAAATTCTTGGCTACAGGTACACCATAAACACTCCCATTGATCATTAGGTACACTTTCGTGTTCGTTTTCCAAATTTGCTACGCATTTCCCATTTGTTTCTCAATATTTTGTTAGCATTTTTTGTTTGTTTATTTGTTTGGTTTGCTTTGTTGCCGGCCTGACACTTGGAAATAGTTGAGCATTTTTGTTTACGTCTTGCCGCCTTGTGCATAATTATGTTTAATTAAACTAATTAAAAGGCTTTTCTACTTTGCTTCTGGTTGTCGCCTTTTGCCTTTTGCTTTTTGCGCTCTGCTAATTAATTTTCCCAATGAATACAAATATTTGCTCTGTTACTACATGTTCACGATAATGCCAATCGTAAACGGGTTTTAATGCTCAGCATCTGCTCGAATTTTACATGGAGGAAGCCGAGCGCTTCGCCTGCCCCCACCCGAGACCCGAGTCGTCGAACGCACACAATGTCAAGGTGAAGCGTGCGCGACATTTAACTGTTAACTGTAACGCATCAGAAGCGGCATCTGCAGCCGCTTCCGCGCCGATACGATGACGGCGACTTATTAACAGTTTCAACTGAGACCCCAACCTCTCAGCCCCAACATCATCGTCATATGTAAATATGTCTATAACTAGAGCTGCCTTTATCTACAGAGGGCTGCTTGAATGCTATGCGTCATTTTGAGATGAAAGATAAATAAACAGATAAATTATAGATATAGATACAGATACAGATACAGATACAGATACAGATACAGATACAGATACAGATACAGATACAGATACAGATACAGATACAGATACAGATACAGATACAGATACAGATACAGATACAGATACAGATACAGATACAGATACAGATACAGATACAGATACAGATACAGATACAGATACAGATACAGATACAGATACAGATACAGATACAGATACAGATACAGATACAGATACAGATACAGATACAGATACAGATACAGATACAGATACAGATACAGATACAGATACAGATACAGATACAGATACAGATACAGATACAGATACAGATACAGATACAGATACAGATACAGATACAGATACAGATACAGATACAGATACAGATACAGATACAGATACAGATACAGATACAGATACAGATACAGATACAGATACAGATACAGATACAGATACAGATACAGATACAGATACAGATACAGATACAGATACAGATACAGATACAGATACAGATACAGATACAGATACAGATACAGATACAGATACAGATACAGATACAGATACAGATACAGATACAGATACAGATACAGATACAGATACAGATACAGATACAGATACAGATACAGATACAGATACAGATACAGATACAGATACAGATACAGATACAGATACAGATACAGATACAGATACAGATACAGATACAGATACAGATACAGATACAGATACAGATACTAGGTCGCCAACTCATTAAACTACCCTCGCTTGTATGCATTTCTATTTAGGCAGCTGCAGCTTTGAAGATTTGCCACGGCCTTGGCTACTGATAAAAGTTGCTTTCAGTTGTTATCTATAAAAAAAATATATATAAATATATATATATATATATGTTTGTATGTATTTTTTCGCTCATAATTCGTGCGCAAACAGAACGTATCGGCAACAATTACAGTTGTCAAATATCACGCTTAGAGTGGGGTAAGGCAGGGGCAACAACACCCACACAGCCACAGCCACAGCCCTAAACCCAGAACCGAACGGACTGCCACACCCAACGCCCACGCTCACGCCCAGATCGCCGCTCTGCAATCGCTTTGATAATTTGAAAATCAAACATTGATTGTGCCTGTGGCTGGATTTCGTTTTTATTTGGTACAAAATTATTTATTTATTTTCTGTTTGCCGTTTGCTGTTTGCCCAAGAAATTAAATTGATAATTGAGTCGTCAAACCGTTTTGCCTGATTCTGCACATTTCCGTTGCATGCACTTCATCTGGCATTTCTTGTAATTTCATTAGTCAACATCAGGTTATGGAAATCACTGACTGAAAGAAAATTTGATACGCAAAAAGCGCATTTCTCTGCGAGAGTTTTTGCTGAACTGATTATTCCGGGAATCATTAGTTACACAACTTATTGTAGATTAGGATATATATATATATATATATATATATATATATTATAAATTTATATATATTATATATGTATATTCAATACAGGAATAATATGAAAACAGATCTCTCAACTCGTTTAATTGAGAGGTAAAACACGTCTAAGATATATGGATTTGTTCTGATTTGGCAATAATAAAAAAAATATATGCATAATAATATTATATATTTTATAATGATATAATTATGGTTATAATAATAATATATATAATAATATACAATAACAATAATTATATTTTTTATATTTTACATATAAAACGCATTTTACGCAGATATTTGTAATATTTGTTTACCAATTTGTTTCACGCACATCTAAAGATGCATTGCAAGTTCCCATTCGCAGTCATAAAAGCAGCGCTGTTCGATTCCGCTGTTTTGCCTTTGACTCTGCCGACGCCAACGCCGACGGCGACGCCTTCATCGTCTGCGATTGGCACAGAGCAGGGCAGTCGAAATTCTAAGCTCGCGGCGCTTGGTTCGCACCCTTCGAAACAGTGCGGAATTAATCGACTAACTTATTAACAGAACTACAAAATTACAATATAATAAATTAAATAATAAAGTGTGTCATACAGATACTCACACACAGACGTGTACACTCATGCAGAGTGAACGCAAAGCGAAAATAAATCGCTTTTGATTGATTGATGGAAAGAGCCTTCAGTGATAAGAGCTCGGCACAGACATATAACTATAAAATGTAAGAAATGCACGAACAGACCAAAGATATCGACTTTCAGTCTTCGACAGACATCGAGTCGGTAATAGGTGTTTTAGAGTTCAAGTGCGCACCTTGAAGAGACTTTTTTTTTGATACCTTATGGATAGCTTTGGCTAGATCCACCCGCACAGCAACCGGGCGCCATAAACCACCGCCCACTCCACACGTCCGGGGGAGAGTTTTCGTTAAACAAAGCAAAGGCTCCAGATAATGATTAAGAACTTAGTGTTAATTCATGCATTGTGATTCACATAAAAATATATTTTATATTTATATATATATATAAAATGTGTATAGTCTGCGGTCGGCTTAAGGCCGGGCAGCTGCTGTGCAGATAACGATGCGCCGTGTAAAGCGTTCGACATCATAAATTTATTTGCATACGATAATTTCTTTATTGTCGCCTTCGTATATATATTTGCTGTAGAGCAAATATTTAAAGCCTATCGCGAGCATTACCGTCTTCGCGGAAAGTGGCCGCTCGACTAAGTCATCGGGCAAAGGGGCGCAGCAGCGGTAGTGGGTTACGCGTTCAACTCGTTGTCGCTGTAGCTGCCGCTGTTGACAGCCGGCATCAGCCGTTGTCTTCCTTACAACTGTTCAAACATATTCTGTGTGTGTTTTTTTTATTTTTATTTTTTTTTTTATTTTATTCAATATTATTTGAACTTTATTTTCATTTTGCGAACTTCTTGGCAATCATGGCGTGCCATAATTAATTTTGTTTGCATTGTACTTAAGGCAATAATAACAACAACAACAGCAAATGGCGAATCAAACTGTGATAAAAATTGTAGTCAATGAAAACACGCCGTTTAGGTGGGGATACGCAGCGCCATAGGGCACACAGTGGGTTCTATTCATGGCATCAACGGGGCTTAGATAAGTGTTGTGAAGAGATATGCTTCTATAAAGATATATATCTTTGGTTCTATATGCAGAGAGTATATATCGAAGAATGATAATCTTAAGCAACTTTATGTATATATATTATAAATAATATAAATCAGGTGATCTGTCTATTATCGCTAAAGACCTACCAGGAATTTAAGACAGACACTTAAGAGAATTAAGTTTCAAGTTAATGCAAATCTGTTTGCTTTCGTAATCTCGTTGTTTATGGTCTCCACTAATAAATCTATATATACGGAGTGTGATATGACTAGTTCAATCAACTGGGCTTGAGGACTGGTGACATGTGAGACTTCGAGGGTATCTGACAATGTCGCCCTACTGTTTTTCAGTGCTCAATTCACGTTTTGGTCGGACTCTATCATTGGCATTTTCGGGTGCCTTTTACAATTTATAGGCTGTCACGCGGTAGTGCCTCTGACTTGTAGCGTTTTGATATGGCCGCGATTGTCGACCGCATGATTTATGGCCTGTAGATGATGTATTGCAGCCAGGTTGGCAGCAATCAAACGATTGACCTCTGGCCAAAAAAAAAGAAGGGAAAAAAACATTTTTAGGCACCCTTAAGTCAAGTGCTTGAATTACCTAATTTACAGTCGCGTGGAAAAATCAGCGATTAGTAGACATTAAACGATTTAAGTGCTCAAGTGCAGCAATTGAGAGATAAAGAGAGAGTGGGCATGGCACTTGTCATTAACTGTTTATTTGGCCAATAATATCGAGTCTGCTGTCGATTGCCCAATGTGTCGAAATACGGATAGTCACGGCACAGCTGACTAATAAAGAATAAAGATATCAGGTATTTCCCCCGAAGCAGTTTGCTATGGATATAGCTGCTATTGCATAGCAGGAGTTGAATAGACTCGAGTTGAACTTATCTGTTACGTAAGAGCAACTGTTCAACTGGTAGCTACAACCAATTCGGCTTAAAAATATTGGCCGTAGATAACCGTGGAACGCTTCCGAAGCGCCAAGCAAAGCTACTTTGCATAGATAAGGAAAATAATACTGAGTGCTAGGCATAACCCATTACTCTTGTCTATTTTAAATAAATAATTGTGTATATTCATAGACTGGGTTCATATCTACTCTTTGGCACTGGGATTTAGTTTGAGTTGAAATTACTTGCATTGCTCCAGTTGACATTTGAGTGTGTATATAGAATATAGAATATAGAATATAGAATATTTATATATACATATATGTAAATAAATAAGATAATAAAAATATTTTAAATCGAATATATTTGTACATAAAATTCAAATTGTAAATGTTTGGAAGAAATTCATATTACTTAAGCCTTTGTCCTCCCCTTTCCAGTTGGCCAAGAGGCGTCCTGGCAATAAGAATCGCCAGCGCAGCTCACCCAGCTACTTGGAGCAGCAGCTGACGAAGAAGGAGCGCATCACCAAGTTGCCATTAGTAGGTGCTTTGGTGCACAAGGCGCTGCAAGTGCGGGACACCGAGCCGCGCGAAGCTGCTGAGCAGGCGCTAAGGACAGAGCAGCCGGAGCAGCCGAAACAGCCAGAGCAGACAGAAAACGGAAAACTCTCCAATACAATTAACAACAACAACAACAACAACAACAACGAGCCCGAAACTAGTTCAAGCATGGTCCTGCCTTTCGGCCTTAGCCCCGATGGCCATAACACCGACGCCATACAGACAGCACCGGCGCCAAGCGCCCCACCGGCCCATCTGATGGGCCCGCCGCAGTACTCAGTCGGGCAGACGAATATTTACTCAGGTGTGCCCATCATTGTGAATCCCTACATCGATTTTATTGTGGTCAACGGCGAGGATCGCTACATGATACGCTGCGAGCGGAAGTCGGTGCTTGAGCGTAGCGTCGAGTTAGCCAAGTTGATTCACGCCGGCCCGAATAGCGGCCGCAAGAGCGATAATCACTTTCAGATCTCAAACGTTGATAAGGTCGACTTCGAGCTGATTGTGCGCTACATGGAGAAGCATTGCATACCCTATCGCGATCACAAGCATCTGCTCAAAATACTCGAGCTGGCGGACCGCTTCAATGTACCCGATCTGGTGAGTCCTAGGAAAAGTGTGCAAGGCCAAGCTGTTGCTGTATATATATAATATATATATATATATATTTATTTTATGACCTAGATAATTTACTGCATTCGTGAACTTGATCTCAGCATTTCGAGTGCAACTGCCTTGGACATATACAAGTCACTTTGGTTCTATCAGGGCATCGCGCTGACCAACCAGCACCAGACGGTACTCACCACACACAAGCAGGTGTCGAAGGCGAAGGCGGCTGCTCTCAAGGCGGCCGCAGCAGCGGCGCACGCCAACGTGAATGGCGCCGATGGGGATGGGGCACAGATGCATCTCATACCCAATCCGAATCCGTTTACCACCGAGGATTATGGCGTCGCGCTGCTGCACAACACGATGCAGCTGATCGATATGCAGGCTCCGATGGTGCTCTCCTTGCCGGCCATGCTGGAGCTGCGCTTTGAGGAGCTGGAGACGCTGGCCAAGCGCAACACACTGCAGCTGCGCTCCGAGGTGACTCTGTTCGAGTGCCTCGCCAACTGGAGTCTGGCGGAGTGCCAGCGCCGGAATCTCGATCCCACTGCCGACAATCGCCGCATGGTGCTCGGCCCGCTCTGCCTGGCGCCGCGATATCTGCGCATGAATGCAGAAGAGTTTCGCCACTGCTGCGATCGCGTCGAGCTGCTGCCGCCCCTGGAGACGTCCCTAATCCGCGACACACTCGGTGGTGAGTTGAGCAAATGCTAGTAATTGAAGTTCATAAGCTTAATCAGCCTTAATCACTCTCTCCCTCTCCGTTTCTCTGGGGTTGCAGGACAAAAACTGAAGAACCTCACAGACCAGCAGGCCGAGCTGCTGGAAAAGTTTCGCACACCACGCGCTGAATACGCCCGCATGCCAGTCTATCTGAGCGATCGCAGCTGCCCAAAGAATTATTTCAAGAAGATGCGGCGCGCCAACGAGACTCCATCCGCCGAGGAGGGCTGCTGGCAGAAGGTGGCCATCAACTGCCTGCGCGTGTTCGTCTGCATTTTCGATTGAGCCGACGGCGCTGACGGGCCACAATAGACTTTTCTCATTAACGAACATTAGCGCTTATGAGTTACATATATATCCATCTATATATATATATGTAGATCCAGTTCTTGAATATGATTGTTAGTCTTATGGGCAATACGTATTCACAGTTACCGATATACTGACCCCGGGGCTGGCGGGTGATTTTATAGCTGCTGTTTCTAACATACTATAATATATACCACATGGATATATACAGTATATATATATATAATATATGTATTATAGTGTGTTGTATGCATACATTTATATATACATATGTATATATATAGCGAATGTATTTACTAGTCAAGAAAACACACAAAAACAACTAACTAAACAGGAAAACAAAAACAAAAACTTTTATACAACTTTATGCAACGTTTTGTAGCTGGACTCAAAGAAAAATGAAAATCCAAAAAAAAAGATCAAATATAAACAAATTACTTAACTATAGGTATAAAAATTCATCATACTGATAAGCATTTATCACTGATCTATAAACAGAAAGGGAAATCCCACAAATTATATACTTATATATATATATATATATATTTATAAAATTAATCAATCATCAATTGATAAATCGCAAAAATAGTGCAAATTTCAAGTTTCTGAGCCGTTCATTGGGACCCGGCCATAGCTAAAATTGTTCATTATATATGTGTGAGTGTATGTGTAAGCGTATGTGTGTAAGTGTTGTTTTAATTGTTATGCACATCTGTATAAGTGAAATTACGAACTCTGTTGCTGTTGCTTTAAATCCTGTTACGAATCGCATAGATAACAATAACAATCAGATTAGCATTAATCATAGTCAAATACTTATGTCAATATTAACACGCTCCCACTCACGCACACAGCCACGCAAATTGTTAACAGAATTATGCATTTTATTAGTTTAATATTTAAATAATTGCACACAACCAAATGTGGGCTGCAGAGCAAGGAAGCGAGCACCTGGTTATCCCTTGGCAGGTAAATAAATTTAGCTAATATTAAATGGGATCCAGGCTCGAGCTGATGTGGTTCTAAACCCCGCTTTGCAGTTCGCGCTTTATCCTAAGATTTGTTATTTTCAAAAAGTTATTTAAGCATATGGCATCTATTAGCGCCCTGACATACTACAAAAGTAGTTCAATAAAGTGTGTACACCGTTTTCTAAAAACATATATACGCTGAATCTTTTCTTTCCAACGCTGTTTAACTTAGCAGTCAGTGCTGAATTTTACAGTTTGCTGCAATGTAAACGTTAGCCGAGTTACGAACCATTTACATGCTGGGAGCAGCTTTTGGCGAAGCTTTTAGCGGCAGCTTGTCATGACTTGGTTATTTAAGTTTCGTATTTTGCAGTCAAGAATAAGCTTTTATTTGCAAACAAGGGATTCCAGTCAGTTTTAGATTTATTTATTTTGCATTTTTATCAATATTAAAAATAATTCTTACAAATATTTTTAGAGATAATTATTTTAATTTTTTTCTTAGTAATAAAAATATAAATCTTTTTAAAATTATTTATTTGTATATTATGCTTTATGGAGTCTTCTCTGGAAGAATTTTATTTTCAAAGACTGTTAACCTGACATATTTTTAATATCTACTTTTATATATAATTTATGTATTTTCTTTTGAAAGAAATTCGTTTTCTAAACGTATTTAAAATTATTAAGTCTAAACAGGTTAAAACAAAATGAAATAGCCACTTTTCTCCATGATTTTTCCTCATATTTTTCGCAAGTTTATGAATAAAGTAGTAATCTAGCTTGAGTTTAAAATCCGTAAATGTTTGCGGATATATTTCGTTAGTTATACTTTGCGAGCTCGGCCTGGCCTGGTCTGGCCCTAATACAAAGAAGCTTGGCCAATTTTCATGCTACTAATGCCGAGCAAGCTAAGCAGCAGCTACATGGCTCCCCACTTGTTCTGTGCATTGCGCAGAGCAGATGTTTGGCAGCACTTTTATTTCCTCTGCACCTCCTAAGTTACAAAAAATCCAACACCTACACACAGAGAAATGCACACCCACACAGAGGCACACTTAGTTATACACTAAGCTGACCGCTGCTGGGCAAGTATAGTCCAGATGCTGGACTCTGTTGCCAGTTAATGTCGAGCTGCACAAGCACTCATACACCCACATACACACACACTTATAGAGATCTTTCCACTCTCAGCATTAATGTGGCATACATTTGGGGGCACACCGCAAATGCACTTGTCCAAGCACAAGTCTGTCCAAGCTTTTTAACTCACACGCATACAAATGAAAAACAAAAATAAGAGCCACACACACACACAGACAGACACACATACAGTTGCAAACTGCCATTTTCCACTGGTTGTCGTGCAAGCGCTGCAAAATTTATGATTTTATTTCACGCTTGCTTTTCATTAACGTTGCCTTTTGTTGTTGCTGTCCTTGTTGTTGTTGTGGTTGTTGTTGTGATTGTAGTTGCCTGCCAAAAATTATAACTTCTTTTTGTTGTTGGGCTTTTCCCTGTGCTGTGCTGTGCTGCGCTGCGCTGCTCTGCTCTGCTGACGCTTGTTAACCTTTTTCTAGTTGCTTTTGCCAAACATTTTTTTTGTGCTCTGCTTCTGCTTCTTTTCTACTAATTTTTGCGCACAGGCACTGGCTGCGGACTGGGCTGTGCAGGCGTGTCCGCTGCGCCCTAGAGTCAAATTTCCGCAAAAGTTATGCAGCAGTCGCCACGGAACAGGGAACATGTAGCAACAGCACATTTTGTAGCCATTTCATGGTTTTTTTTTTCCTGTTGCAACATTTTTATTTAATTTGTATTTTTTTTTTTTTTTTGTATTTTTATTTATTTTTTTGTGTGTGCCATTGGCTAAGCGAAAAGCAAATTGAGCAGGGCTGAGGGGGGCCTCAAAGGGGCTGGCAGCAGCAGCACCAGCAGCTGAGTAGGAGCTGGCAGCTCAGGCTGATGGTGCACTGCCTGCAGGCAGGCGGCTAGCTGACCGCATATATAATTATTTCATATGAAACATGTATGAAAGCCCGCCAGTGCCACACACATACATAGCAGGCCACGCCCCTTCGCTCTGCTGCGGCTCGTTGACCAAGGCAACTCAACTCAAGGCAGCATTCGCATATTTTGCACAAAAATCAGCAAAAGTGAATTAGTGCCGAGGCGAGGAGGCTAGTGGCGAGGAGCGAGGAGCGAGGAGCGAGGAGGCTAGGAGGCTAGGGGCAAGGAGATGAGGAGGCCAAACCTGCAATGCAGTTGGTCGCCTAATGAAAATTGTTGTGAAATAAATCATTTTAAATAATTTTCATTTCTACATGTGGCTTCACACATACGCACACACACACACATACGCACACACACTCTGTGCTGGCTTTTTAAAGTTTAAATTGAAATGAAAGCCAAGTAGCTGCAATGGACTTTGCACTTTGCCTGTTACTTCAGCCGTGTCTAACTTTTTTGCAGCTTGCTAAATTGCGCTAACTGACCAAAGCGGAAGTTTCAATTACACACACACACACACATACAGGCACACACACATACGCACTCAATTTGAGTCTGTGTTAGGGTCATGCAAAGGGAGAAGCTGCAGTTTTTTCTGCTGGCTTCTGTGGGGATTGGGGTGCTGCCCATCAGCATTGACCTATGATACATGATATGACGCATACGCCCCATGCGCCGCCTGCTGCTGGCCAGTGCTGTCGCAAGGCCACAAATCTGTGTTAGACCAACAACAAAAAGCGAGCGCTGCTCGTTGTGACCAAATTATAGCATAAAGTTTGGCACATTACTTGCAGCAGCCCACATGAATTTAATACCCTATAATTTAGGCGCTCACTTTGCATTCATGGGCCGCACGAACCGCATTAAGAGCGACACAAAAACGGAGCTCAAACATAATTCGCTGCACTTGTTAATAAACGCACGCACTCTACAGGGTATCAAATGGGCAGCTCAGCGAGAGGGAGAGCGAGAGCGAGAGAAAGAAAGAGAGAGAGAGAGAAAACAAAGTATACCTAAAACGGATATTACTTTATCAAGCGGCATAAAAAATGAGGCAGTCGGCCGAATCGGAGTCGAGGTTAGGCTCCTAGTCGAGGGCGGAAGCAATCAGCGAAATTTATTGCAGAGTCTCCTTTTTGGCGTAACTGATGAAGTGAGAAACTGAAAGACAGTCGAGGCTAAGTCACAGGCAATACAAAATGTACGTTCGCAGTGGCGGAGCAGGAGCAGGAGCAGGAGCGGGGGCGCTGAGTTGGACGGAAACGACAGCTGCTAGTAACTGTGCGAAGTGCCGCCCTCCGCACAGGAGCGACCCTCGTTGTGGCAGCTTCAGCTGCTTTCACATTTCTTGTGGCGTGCTGCTTTTTATTGCTTTATTTTTGTGCTTTTAGCTGCGCGCCGCTTAAATCTAAAAAGCAGTTGGAAATGTGCTTATATACCGCTTACAAGCTCACACACACAGACACACAAAGAGAGAGAGAGAGAGAGTGAGAGACAAACACACAGCTATTTGCATGCAAATGCAACAACCGGAAATGAAACCGACAATGCCACTTATTTATCTTTGTACTTGCGGCTCTGATTTTGTTGCGGCTTCAAGCTATATCAGGTTGTTGTTCCTGCCAGCTGTTGTTGCTGTTCCTGTTGTGTTGCTGTTGCTGTTGTTACTATTGTTGATTTTGTTGTTTCATCTGTGTGCTCGCGGCTTTTTAATTAAACGATTTAGTTTGTTGATTTAGGCAGCCGCATAAATTTTAATTGCAAATAATTAGCAAAGGCCCCAACCCCAACCACCACCCTGCACCACCCAACACTCCATTGGGCAAGCCAAAAAAACGCACTTTTCAATTTACATATTTATGAAAAAGAGCAATTAAAATTTCATTGGAGTTTGCATTAAATAATGAAATAAAAAACGAAAAATAACTTTTGATTTTTGCTTTTTAATTTCGCATTGCCCATTGTTGTAATGCGCACAGTCCCAGCTGCCCGGCCAACAATGAATTGGACAGACAAATTTAATTATGATATGAAAACGTATTTGTTTGCTCATTTATTTATTTATTTATTTGCCTTGCTGTTGATAGTTAGTTGGCTTGTTTATTTGTTCTTTGTTAACGCCAACCAGTTAAAGAGCTGCGCTGATTTTAATGCCTATTTCAATTATCAAATATAATGATTCCTTCTGATCAGCGCGCACTAAATATAATAAAGAGAACATTAACGGATAATAATCATCAAAGTAACCCACTCTCTCTCTCTCTCTCTCTCTCTTTGCATTAAAAACTCTATATGAAAGTTGTTAAAACCTATTAATGAGCATTAAAGTAAAGCAAAGCCCGACTTGACCATAAAGCTGGGCGGCGCTTGGTGCTGACCCCAAAGCCATTGGCCGTCTTCTGTTGAAATGAAATCATGAAAAAATATTCATTGATTTTCTTAATTAAAAAATTTTGCCATCAAGTTTTATGTTTATTGGCTTGACTTTGGCCGTTTGTTGTTGCCAAGATGCCACGCCCATTCGGCCATTCGCCCACACACCCACTTCCTCACTCATTATATTTCCCAGTGTTTTTTCTTTGCTGTTGTTAAGCATTGCATTGTCCTCGCTGGCTGGCACTTTGCTCTCTTCCTGCTTTTTGCGAGCGCTTCCTGTGCGCATTATAAACTAATTACAGATTATGATGAAATCGTACGCGTCGCGGCCCGACAATATGCAGAGGCGCCAAATGGGCGTGCCGTGGCCTGGCCTGGCGTAGCTCGGCGTGGCGCCTCCCTCACACTTCAGTTCTGCCTGCGATATTAAAGTCGATTAATGAGATTTCATTACACTGCAAACTAACGGCAATCGCACGTAATTGACAGCCTAATGAGATTTGTTAAAGGGATTGTCACGGCAGCGCTAGTAATTGCCAAAAAGGCAAATAAAAACTGAAAACTGAAAATCGGAGGGAAATCGGGAAAAGGGAATGGGGAATGGGGAATGGGGAATGGGGAAAGGGGAAAAGCCAAAAACGATTGCTGCCAAAGCTGTGCCCGTTAGGCTGGGCTTTTGGATAAAAACGATTCGAGCGCCATCAAGCATCGAGCGTCGAGCATCGAGCAGAGCCGCCTGCAGTTGTTGCTTTTTCTTCTGGCTGTTGTCCCTATCAATTATGCAGCCAAAAATGCAAGGCACAACGTAAACAAACATTTTACCAACAACACCAACAACAACAGCAACAACAGTTCGTCACTTGTGCCGTCCTAAACGTAGTAGGTCAGTAATTGGAGATGCCGAAGCACTTTGCAGACCAGAGAGCGACAGAGTGCGAGAGTGAGAGCACGCGCTCTCTGCTTGACTTCAGTTTTAGTACAAAGAGAGCAACGACGGGCAGCATCCAGTCTTCGGGTGCACGAGCGGGTGACCGAGCGCGTGAACGTTGTAATAGGGCGACAAAGCAACATTGTTGCTTTGTGGTACATGGCTGATGCTGCGTTCCGTCTTACTGGGCAGCTTAGGCGTTTTTAGTGCTGATTACAACGCGTTGACGATTGGTTCATGTGCGCGGACAAAAGAAGTGACTGCTGAGCAGACTTCAGCCGAAGCAGCTTCTGTGTGTGCTTTCCCTGTGAGGGTGTGCGCGTGTGTGTGCGTGTGCGTGTGTGTGCGTGAGGGCAACGAATGACTCGCTCGGGGGTTGAGGGCAGCGCGTGCTTTCAGTTAAAGTCAAGCGTGCTCAAGTTTTAAAGTGCGCCAGCAGCAACTGGCTCAAAGGACTCCTCGCAGCTCCTGTAGCTAGACATAATTCAATTCAATTAAAATTAACTCAACATTATTAAGCTAAGCAGTTAGTTAAAAGTTAATCAATACCTAAATTACACATCAATATTAAATAAATAAATAAATAAATACTTATATATATTAGCTAATCAACATTATAAACTAAGTTAATTAACGCAATAAAATCTCAAGCTTAAAACAAAAAAAAAAAATAATAATAATAATAATAAAAACAATCAAACTCTTGGCAAAATACCAAAAGCAAGCAACGAAGTCTTTGATAGCTGCCACGCGCGCTCAATAAGGGACAACAGCTGCCTCCGGTTGTTGCAACAAATTAAGGTAACAACATACCCGAAAGTCACGCAAAAAACGCGCATTCGATAAAAAAGCAAGTAGTCGTAGAAGGAGAAGAGCCAAACAACAAGAAGAGCTTACAAGTGGAAAATTCTCACCGAATTTGTAGCGAAAGCAAATAGCAATACAAAATGCATTCGAGGCTAAAATTCTTGGCATATTTACATTTAATGTGCGCTGGCAGCATTTGTTGGCTGGAATTTAGCGCAGCTCAGCAGCAGCAGCAACAACAACAGTTGCAACAACAATCTGCATCGTTAACCGAGAAAATACCATTAGGTGAGTATCAAAAGCAACGCCCGAGGCAGAGCCAACAGGCAGCACACAGCACACAGCATGCACCAGGACCAAAAAGGACCCGCTGCAGTTGTCGCTAGAATTTTGCTACAATGTGTAATGGCAATGGTTATGGGTGTGATTGTATTTCTGTGACTCCAGCCAGGCATGCTGCACGCTTGCCAGCATGCATGCCTGCATACGAGTAGACGGAATGTGTTCCCGCAATACGTTTTGGTATCCAATTAGACTTTTTTGCTACCTTCCAGCTGAAAATATGCGAGTAATAGAGCAGGGATGTCTCGCTTAACTTAGCCAACTTTTTGGCCAAGCGAAGTTGATTGGTTTTGAAGAGCGAAAATACAAACATTCTGGGCAATATATTTTTATATATTTTTTATTTTTATTGCAATTATGTTTTATTCTATGGTATATTTATAGCAAGTATAAGAAATTTGTACTCGATTGAATTGGCGGCTCCTTATGCAGTCAGCTTCAAATGAAGTCAATTAAATTAGACAGAAGTTGAATAGCTTGTGGAAAAATACTCTTAAATTGCTTGCTTATATTTTTATTGATATATTAAATATATGATATATTTTGATATATTTTTATTATAAAAAATTGCATCCCTTTTTAAATATAATTTCATCCATATTTAAAATTAAGTTGCAGTCGCCATTTGTTGTAATATCTTCTAAAGTATCAAAGAGAAAAGTTCAGTTTAATTCTAACCTTTTTAAATCAAATATAATACTTTTTGGCGTTGTAGAAATGTATTAAATAATTAATGTAAATACAATAGCAAAATACATGTAGCAAAAATAATACCCTTGAGTTAAAATATATGTAAATTAATTCCTTCCTTTTTGAAAAACATATTTTGTATACTTTTAAAATACAAAACAAATAGACATGTTAAAAAAAAGTATAAATATATATATCACGATTTAATACAATATAATTCTGTTGCCTTTTAAATGTATAAATAATTTATAAATATAATAAAGAAAATTAAATGTGATACAATTCTACACGTTTTAAATAAAATTTTTTTTTTTTTGCTTTTTTCCTTATTTAAAAAATATGTATGTAAAAATTATATAAAAATATTAAAGTATATTTCTTTAAAAAAAATTTTTTTTTTTTTTTGTATTTATATATACATATAAAAAAAATAAATAAAAAATTAATATATTAAAATAATATACATAAATATTTTTAAAAATAAAAATCAATTTTTTAAATAACATAAGTTTTTTTTTTACCTAAAAAAGGATTTAAATAATAAATGTAAATAAAATGAATTAAAATAATATCATCAAATTAATACATATTTTAATGTAGTACCTTATTTATTAAATATAGGTTTACGTTAATTTTTTACACCTTTTGTATGATTTATATTATTCAAGTCTTGTGAATAATTATTATAGATGATATTTTTATTGCACTTTCCGCCCAAGCATTAATTCAATTGACCAATATGCGCTTTATTTTAATTTGACTTACATTTTTATGCCGCGCTTTAACTATGCATCAGTTTTATAGATGAATTGCAATCAATTTCACAATTTACATAATTTACATATACACCCACGTACATATATGTGGAATACATAAAAATAATTGGAACTGTGGCGTTATAGCTGGCAGGAACACGAGCAGCAATACAATTTAACGTCATTTTCTGCACTTTTTTTCAAATATATGTTTTGTGCATTTTATTTGCGCGCTGCGCTGCGCTGCTTTATTTTTTATTACGCTGTGGCACCTCAGTCACAGTGCCTGCAGTCATTTCGCCTGCCAGTGTGTGTGTGTGTGAGTGTGAATGTGTTTGTGTGTGTTTCGCTATGTTGCTCGCTGTGCTAATGTGACAGTCATGCTGACTGGCTTTGGCTTTGGCACACGAAGCTGCTCACCTGCTCCTGTTGCAGGACTCCGGCAACAACAGCAGCTCCGCTTGCCATTTCTGTGGCTGAGGAGGACCTCATGTGTGGCGCTGCTGCTTGCTGCCAACCAGGCAAAAGCGCAGTGTGCAAAATTGCAGCATCAACACTTCGTTTGGCATTAGAGTGCCTGCCTGTCATTGTGTACGTGTGCACGTATGTGTGTGTGTGTGTGTGTGTGTGTGTGTGTATGTATGTGTGTTATACTATCATTTGTGTAAATATTTATTCAGTGCGCTTTCGTTTAATATTAAGAGGACTGTGTCAAAAGCCGCCTAAATATTTAACGAAGCAAAAATATTCTATATTCTCTAACTATATCACTCTCTCCTCTCTCTCTCTCTCTCTCTCTGTCTCTCCCATAGGCGCCATCTTCGAGCAGGGCACGGACGATGTGCAATCAGCCTTTAAATATGCAATGCTCAATCACAATCTGAATGTCAGTGCGCGTCGCTTTGAGCTACAGGCGTATGTTGATGTCATCAATACGGCGGATGCATTCAAATTATCGCGCTTGAGTAGGTGTTGCCACGCCCCAACGCAGTCACACCTCCCACACCCCCACAGTCACAGCCAGTCACACCCATGCACGCACACAACAAAGCAAAACAAATACAATAAAATGCGAGCACTCTCACTCGACAAATCCCCTCCATTCCGTCTGCATTAATTATGCGCATTTTTATTGAAAATTGCAACCCCAACCCCTGTCCCTCCTGCAACTGCCCCCGCAGCCGTTTAATTGCGCACATTCATTTACATCACGACCTAGACACTGCTCCCACACACCAACACTTTGTGACCTGCCTCAATACAAGCCCAACTCCCACTTCAACCTTTTGCCCCGTCGCGCTGCTCTTCTTATTTTCTCACTTTTCCCAAAAAAAAAGAGATGGAGAAGAGGAGAGTAGAGAAGAGAAGTAGAGCACACAAAAATTTATTGCTTTAACCTGCAGTTTGCAATCAATTCTCGCGCGGAGTCTACTCAATGCTGGGCGCCGTTTCGCCGGACTCGTTTGACACATTGCACTCCTATTCGAATACGTTCCAAATGCCATTCGTGACGCCCTGGTTTCCGGAAAAGGTAAGTTCCAACAGTAGTGAAAAAAAAAAAAAAAATAGAAAAAGTAGGAATGTCATACGTAATTGATTTTGTGTGCAGTTATTTACATTTGATGTGGTTTGTCGCCAGCCACCCAGAACGAGAAAACGACTCGTGATATGAGCCTGCACAAAGCAGAGAGTCAATAAACTAAGTAACACACACATACATATATATTTCTAAACATGTGTATGTGTGTGTGCTGATGAGTAATGAAGTTGCCCGAGGGCTTGGAAAAGGGCAAACGCTTGTAATGAAACAAAGAGAATATGTGGAATGCTGCTATGTGGAATGCTGTTGTGCGGGAGAAATTATAATTAAAGCTGTTCATCAGAGAAATAATGAAGAAAAAATAGTAATAAAAATAAAGCCATATTAACACTAGTGCTTAGGAATGCGAACAGTTATTTATTTGCTCAAAAAGTCTATTAACAAATATTTCAAATCATGCCAGGGCTAGGAATGTGCAAGAAAAGTTTAATTAATAAATTCAGCAAGCAAACTAGCCACAGGAACTTAAACAAATAAATATTCATATTAAAAATGCCATCAATTGAGCTCTTGCCCAGAGCAAAGCAGGCAGACAGACAGCTTATAGAAATAATAGATAAAACTCGGCAGGCCCTGGAGAAACAGCCCGAAAATAATTATTCAAGAGAGATTTTCAAAAGATCTGCTCATGTGTGTGGCATAAAAGTCAATTAAGGAATATTTGCGCAACTGTCAACAGAATATGAAATTGAAATCATTTGAAATGTTTTGTGCGAAAGCCGTTGAACTAGTTCAGCCAGCATGAGCCAGCATGAGTGAACTGGCTTAAATGTGATAAATACTAAAATACAAAATTGATATAAATTTTTGCCGCAAACAAATTGACGTTTGCATATTTCACATAATGGAAACAAAACATAAGCCAGGATGCAAAAATGTGGAAAAATTAGTAAAAATACGAACTGGGCGGCTGAGCGACTGATCGACAGAGCGACTGAACCACTGAGCCCAATCAAAGTGGCAGCCCCACAAAGCGATTCTTCTGGCAACGCTCGAGCATTGTAGCCAAATGCTAAATGCCAAATGCAAATAAAACGAGTTTCATTTCAACCGACAACAGATTGAACAGCATTTCCTCTCTCACTCACTGTCTGTGCGTGTTTGTGGCAACAGACTGTGAAATTTCAAACCATTTAATTTGGGTCAATAGGTTGCCGGCTTATGGGAGCACAGCAATTATGGCTGACAAACTCAAAAACATGAAACACTTCAATGGACCAATTGTGAAAGGTTCCACAAAGCTCGAAGTGCATTTGCTGCTTGACGACAATTCTTTTTTCTTTCTGCTAGCTGCTGGCCATAACTTTTCATACAGCTCACTAAACAGCTTAAGCTGCACTTTATGGCGTGTATTGAATGGGGCAGGGCATGGTCAGGGGCAGCTTGGGCAGCATTGAGTTCTGGCCACTATCCTAATTTAAACATCAAGCTGCAGTTCGGCCACTGGGGGACACACACACTGAGCTAGAGTTTATAAAAATGAAGCCATAACACAAAGTGGCTATAAGGACACACACTCACACGCACACAGCTGTTGTTGTGGCTGGCAGACGCTGCACTAAATCAAAAGCAAAGCACAAATCATAATAATTGTAATTTGAAGAAAATTTACTACCAACAACAGAGGCGACTGGTTGCTGCCGCTGTTGTTGTCACTGTTGTTGTCACTGTGCCTGGCACTTCACAATACAAAAAGCCAAAGAGCCCAAAGTGCCGCAGCCGGAAGACAATGCCAAACGAGCGCGCATTGGGGGCGCTCCGTACAGGCCACCGTAGCTCCGCAGCTTCACAGTGAGCGCAAAAAAATTTATGATGCGCTCTTGGCCTCTTTTATTTCAATCACTATAAATCAAGATATGGCGTCGGCAAGCAGCGGCAGCAACTCTCTCTGTCTCTCTCTCTCTCTCACAGTGCCACACACACATACAGTAGACTGCGCATTTGCGTGCGCCTTCAGGCAGTTGTGTGTGTGTATGTGCTATACAGCTAAACGGAAACGGGTCTCTGTGTACATATCTCTTGTTGTAGCATATACATATCGTGTATATACTCGTGCTCGTACTAACTTACTTGGCTGCCAGGCAAAAGGCAGGACTTACATGTCCTTCGCCCTCACCCTTAGCTCTCGCAGCCTCACTCTCGCCCACACTGCTGCCTGTCGCTGCTAGCGTCAAAGCGGAAACGCGTTTCATTTTATTATTGCTTCATGTAGCGTACACATTACATTGTTAGACTCTAGGGGGAGGGGGAGGAGCGGTACACTCTCCCCCTTTGAGCTTACCCAACTGTGCGCTGTGCGCTGTGTGTGTGTGTGTGTGTGCGTGTTGCTCCACTCATGGATCGCTTTGTTTTGCATACTTTTAGGTGCTCACCCCGTCATCGGGCCTGTTGGATTTCGCAATCAGCATGCGTCCGGATTATCATCAGGCAATTATTGATACCATACAATACTACGGCTGGCAAAGCATTATTTATCTGTACGATTCGCACGATGGTGAGTATGAGATAACGTGCGGGGAGGGGTGGGGGAGGCTGGCTGCCTGCCACGCCCCCCACGCACGGCCAGAGTAATATTATCCCATTGTTTACTGCATGTATTTTGATTTCATTTCATTTTCGCTTTCGTTAGCGCTAAACAAATGGGGCGCCAATGGGGGCGAGCGGCTTCAGCTCGTTGTATTCTGCTTCTTATTTTTTCTGTTATTGTCTGTTTGACATTTTAGTTGTGTCTGTGTGCGTGTCGCACGAGAAGGACCGCAAAACAATGCCAATTAATTAAGATTAATTCGCATATTTAGCCAACTTCTGGCGGCAAAAGTTGACAGCTCTTCAATTTAATTAGTAATGCACAAAACTCTTGGCCTTGGGAACTGAAAGTTTTCATTTGACTCTCAAATATTGATGTTTCAAATTACGACTTTCAGTTTGAACAGCAAATGCTATGGCAAACATAAGATAATTCCAAGCAGAGTAAAGTCTAACACATCGTAATGGAACGCAAGCTATATTTATGCAATTTATTTATTCATTTATGTAAATAGCAGCCGTTGCAGGGATATTTTCAATGAATTTTCAGCCAAATTGCGTGCATTAAGTATGCCGGCCCAAAAGAGGTCTGCTCACAATTTACTTAATATTAAGCATCTAACGAATTTCCGATTAAGATGCCCAGACATAGCCAAACAAGCCAGGAAATTGTGTGTAGGGAATTTGAAAGCGTTTTCTTCAGATAATTTGCCATAGAAGTAAATTGCATCAGTTACTCGGGCCCCTCTGCTCGCTGTGCCACTCTGACACTCTCTCTGTAACGCCTTAACCCGCGCAAATGTAAATAGAAATCAAACATCAAACACATGTCTATAATATCGTGTGCTTGTGCCACTTAACAGACCCGCCACAGCTGCCCCTTCGGTAGCTGCGTCGCCTTTATTTTATTTTTTCTCTCGCTTTTCCTTTTGCTAATATGTAATTAAATGAGCGGCACAAAGAGGCAGCAGCGCCTTCTGCTAAAAGTAAAAGTAAGAGGACGCCAGCCAGCTAGCTAGCTAGCCAGACTCTCTGACAGACAGCCAGACAGACAGACAGCCAGCCAGGCAGAGACTCTTGAGTGCTCTTGAGCGCTTAGGAGTGCTTCGGCTGCTTGAGCAGGGGAACAAGTGGATGGGCTGTACGACGAGCTGTACACATATGGTTGAGTCTTGGCTACATACTATGCCACATAATGTATTTGTTGTTGTCTTAGGCTTCTGCTTTTGTTGCTCCTCTTATTGCTGTTGTTGTTGTATTGAAATTTATTTCAAAGCAATTTCCTGCAGTCTACGTGCGGCGCGTCGACGACAGCAATTACGGCCAAAGATGAAGACATCAAGGCAGGGAGTAAAGACATCGCACACTCACACACACACACACACACACATTCACACACAATACACATGTGTCTACACACAATGGACGACTTCGAGTTCTGTAAAAATTTCATATGATATTACGTATACGCCGCAGTGATTTTTGCGTGTGTTATTTGAACATTTTTATGCCGACGCCTTTTTGCGCCTTTTGTAATGAGTTCACAGGCTGTCGTTATGGCTCTGCTGCCATTGTGTATCTGAGTCTCTCTCTGTCTCTCTCTCTCTGTGTCTGTGTGTGTGTGTCATGTGTTAATGACTCTGTGTGAAATAAAATTTATGACTTTATGCAACTGCTGGCAGCGCTTGGCCCTTTTTGCTGCCTGCTGCTAGCTGCTTGCTGCTTGCTGCCTGCTTGAATATCTTTTTTTTCGGGTGTTTTTTAATATTTGCGCCGTTTGCCGAAAAGTAGGCCGACATTGTTGCCGCTGGCATACGGCGCAGGAAAAGGAAATGCCGCAGCAGCAGCAACAGCAGCAACAGCAGCAGTGGCAGTGTCCTAGCTGCTATTGTTGTTATTGTTGTTATTGTTGGGCTTTGGCATTTTGGCCGACTTCAGCTCAATACACGTTGCCAGGCATCGTTTACATTGTTAACGAAAGGCACCGCAGCGAGACTTTATATTTTAATGCCGCTGTCAGCAGTTTGTTGTTATTGCTTTGTTCTTCGCTCTAGACCCGATTTTTTTCTCATTTTTTGCCATTTTATTTTGTTTTTTTTCTTTTTGTTGCCACTGCTGTTACCGTTGTTCGGCAAACGAACATCGCACACGGCGACAAATTGGTAGCATATTTTTTGGCGCATTCATGAATACAAAAGTTGCAGAAAAAGCAATACGCGGCTACATAGGAAGCATTCAATAAAACATCATCGCACACACTCACACAGACAGGCAACAAGAGCGGCAACTAAATGGCTGAACAAACAGCACGCACCCAATTTTATTATTATTTTCTGCTCGTTTTGGTTGGAGTTTTTGTCGATGGCGAGGGGAGTTTTCGCTATTTATTGAAATGTTACCAACGTGCCACAAAAAAGTACTTCAATTGTCTGTGCACTTCCGTTTCCTCTTCGGTTTGAGTGAGTGTTGTTCTCGCGTTTGTTGTTGTTGTTGTGTGGCCAATGCCAACAAATCATGCAGCCAGAAATCAAAGCCAATAACAACAGCAACAGCAAAAATAGCAGCAACAAAAAACATCTGTGACAACGCCGTGCAACAAATGGCGTGTGAAAATGTTTTTTGCGGCCTGGCAATGAGAGATTGAGGTAGTGATTGAGTGTGACTGAGTGACTGAGTGACTGAGTGTGTATATAAAGTATTCATAAGCAGACAGCAAAGCTCCCTCAATATATCCACCCGAAAAGAGAGTCAATATGCGTGGCAATATGGGGCCACAGCAAATAGCTGTAAGAGATAAATAAACATTTTATAGTTTATTGACTTTTTCCCATAAAAGTTTTGCCAAAATCACAAATATCGCAAAAATCATATTCAAACGCTTTCGAAATGATATATTCATATGCAACAGTTAACCAAGTGTTGAATCAAATTGTTATGCTTATTTGGCAGACTAGAAACAACAAATCGATTCTCGACTGCAAAAATATACGAAACTGAATTGAAATGAAAATCAAATATATATTTAAGTGCATGGCATGAAATTTTTATTAAACTTGCACTTGGGATTTAATTAAATAAATTATATTTATTTTTATATGTATATATTTATAAATAAGTATTAAAAAATAAATAAATATATACTTGTTATTATTATTATTATTCTATTTATTTTTATATATTTATGTAAATACATATATTTATTTTACACTTATTTCGTACTCGATTATATTATATTTATTTTCAAAATATTTATTTGTTAATATTTTATTGTTAAATAAAAATATTTATATTTTGCACTTGATAATTAATCGTAAATGTTGAAAAATATGTATAGTATAATAAATGATAGATGGATAAATATATATCATATATAATATATATGAATCAATATATATATGATATATATTTTCTGAAGCTTTTTTTGCTTTTTTTAGTTAAACAATAATATAATATTTATTTATATATATTTATGTGAAATAATATAAATCATTGTGTACTTCATTAAATTAAATTGTTAAATAAATATATATTTACTTTGCTCTTGCTACTCTATTAAAATATATATACATATATAAATATATTTTATTTTTTTTTATATTTATATTAAAGAAATTAAATAAATATTCCACTTGTAACTTCATTATATTATATTTATTTTTACATATTCGTCAAAAAGATGTTTAATATATAAACATATATACCTTAATATATTCATTTATCATGCGAATATTTCGTTTGCGTATTCCACATATTTCCTTAATAAAGTTGCTGATGTCCCTTTTTCTGGCATTTCATCCTTAAATCGCGTTTATATGCCGGTTTACTTTTGATTGCCATACAGCAAACACACACAGACACTCACACACGCGTGCCTTACCACACATATATGGCTTATAGAGCACTCAATATTACTCATACGTTACTGTGCGCTGATGTTTGCTTGTCTGTTTGTTGTTTTTTTGTCCGGCATCCTCATCCTCCCGCTGCTGTTGCTGTTGCTGCTGCTGCTGCTGCTGCTGCTGCCACTCGGCCATCCGTAGGCTTACTGCGCCTGCAGCAAATCTATCAAGAACTGAAGCCCGGAAATGAAACATTTCGTGTGCAAATGGTCAAACGCATCGCCAACGTAACGATGGCCATTGAATTTTTGCACACGATGGAGGATTTGGGGCGCTTCAGCAAAAAGCGCATCGTGCTCGACTGCCCGGCGGAAATGGCCAAAGAGATCATCATACAGCATGTGCGGGACGTAAAGCTTGGCAGGCGCACCTATCATTACCTGCTCAGCGGCCTGGTGAGTGCAAAATACCAGAAAACAAATTCCGTGGCAACTTACCAGCTTTGCCGAGCTGCCTTTACGTGGCCCCCGCTGGGCGCCTTTAATAAGCAATTATTACCAGCATCCGTTAGGCTTTGTTATCCTTTCTGACTCAACTACGTTTTTCACTCTCTCTCTCTCTCTTCCTCTATCCTTCTCTTTATCCCTGGTTTACTTTTTGTTATTTTGTCGTCGTGTGCGTAGGTCATGGATAACCACTGGCCCAACGACGTTGTGGAGTTTGGAGCCATCAACATCACCGGCTTTCGCATTGTGGACACTAATCGGCGCGCCTTGCGTGATTTCCATGACAGCCGGAAGCGCTTAGAGCCAGCGAGTGGTGCCGGCGCAGCGGGCGGCGGCAGTCAGCCAGCCATTTCGGTAAATTCTTACACAGACCCGAGAGTTGTAGTTGCTTGTAGACTGAAGGCATCTCTCTTTGTTTACAACCCATTTACAAACCCCTCCACAGGCCCAGGCAGCGCTTATGTACGATGCGGTCTTTGTGCTTGTCGAGGCCTTCAATCGCATTCTGCGCAAGAAGCCGGATCAGTTTCGTGCCAATCATCTACAGCGACGAAGTCATACGGGCGGACCAGGCGGCACCAACTCGCTGAACGAATCCAGCGCCCTGCTGGACTGCAGCACATCCAAGGGCTGGGTGACACCCTGGGAGCAAGGAGAGAAAATCTCACGGGTCCTGCGCAAGGTAAAAGTCAACAAAGCATTTTGCATTTTACATCCAGCCAGGTAGCCAGCCAGCCATCCATCCAGCTATCCATCCATCGCTCATGCGGGCCCAACAATTTTGATGAACATTTTTTCGACACAAGGGCTGCAAGTATTTTGCTGAAAGTTGTTTAAAATCTTTAATTTAAAGACGAAATTGTTGGCAAGAGCATTACTGAGAGAGTAGTGGAGGACTAAAATATACTGGAAAAGAGATTCAGATAATGACATACGCAAAGACAGCTGAGTTAATGATAACTAAGAGAAGAAACTCTTCAGTTAGATAGGAAAAATTTATAGGATTTGTAGAATTTAAGCTGCTGCTAATATGCCCAACAGCACCTTCGATTACAGTGTATAGACAGCGTGGGCTAAACTCGGCGAACTCTTATAATTGCATAAGTATATTTCTAAAACTTGTGCTACGAGCGAGTGTTTCTGATAGATAGAAATTATAAAACTTTCTGATTGCAAATATTTGTCTGTAAAAACGAGCAGCAACATCAACAGCAACAACTACAACAACAACTTCAGGCACAATCTTTGCCTGCTTTGCAACCTTGTTTTCTTTAAGGCAACTCCCAATTCCCGTAGCTAATCTCATTGTTTATGCTTGTTTTGCAGGTGGAAATCGATGGATTAACTGGCGCAGTGCGCTTTGATGATGACGGCCGGCGGGTCAACTATACCTTGCAGGTGGTGGAGATGTCGGTGAACAGCACGCTGCAACAGGTGGCCGAGTGGCGGGACGATGTGGGCTTTCTGCCGTTCCATGGCCATCGCAATCATGGCAGCAGCTCGCGTATCTCGTCGGCGGCCAGCAATGGGGATTATACACGCAATCACACGTACATTGTGACCAGCGTGCTGGAGGAGCCATACCTAATGCATAAGGCCAGCTATGGCCAGCAGCTGGTTGGCAACGAGCGCTTTGAGGGATATTGCAAGGACATGGCCGAGCTGATTGCCACCAGGCTGGGCATTAAATGTAAGTTCCGATTTCCACTTGTGAATCTGCTCAGCAGCAATTGGTTTGCTCAATCTTTTGCTTTTCTTCCGCACTGCCAGTTGAGCTGCGCCTGGTGCAGGATGGCAACTACGGCGCCGAGAATCAGTTTGCAGCGGGCGGCTGGGATGGGATGGTGGGCGAGCTGGTGCGCAAGGTGAGACACTGCTGACAATAGTTGTCAACATATTGTAACTGGTTTATTGTCGTTGGGCTTTAAGGAGGCGGACATGGCGATTGCAGCGATGACGATTACGGCGGAGCGGGAGCGCGTCATAGACTTCACTAAGCCCTTCATGTCGCTGGGCATCTCCATAATGATTAAGAAGCCAGTGAAACAAACTCCAGGTGTCTTCAGTTTTCTGATTCCCCTCTCGCAGGAGATCTGGGTAGGTCTAGTGCATTGTCAGAGCTTAAGGTTTCTCTATCACTTGTCTCTCCCTCTCCCTCCCGCTCTCTCCCTCTCACCCTCTGTCTGTTTCTCTTTCAGATAAGTGTCATCTTGAGTTACGTCGGCGTAAGCCTTGTGCTTTACTTTGTCACGCGATTGCCGCCCCACGAGTGGCGTATCGTCCGTCGGTCGGCGTGCGAGACGAACGCACAGCAACAGCCGCCGGGCATCATTGGTGGTGTCCAATTGAGCGAACCACCGGAGCCACATCAGCCAGCAGCGGTGCCACTCAATGAGTTTAGTCTGCTCAACTCGTTTTGGTATTCGCTGGCTGCATTCATGCAGCAGGGCTGCGACCTGACACCGCCCTCGATAGCCGGACGCATTGCTGCCGCCGTTTGGTGGTTCTTCACCATCATTTTGATATCGTCCTACACAGCCAACTTGGCTGCATTCCTCACCGTCGAGCGCATGGTGGCGCCCATCAAATCGCCCGAGGACCTGGCTATGCAAACCGACGTCCAGTACGGCACACTGCTCCACGGCTCCACTTGGGACTTCTTTCACGTGAGTTTTTGCGCTCGGCCCAATGCCCTTTCGTTTTACTAAAAGGCGCCTTTCATGCAGCGCTCGAAGATTGGTTTGCATAGCAAAATGTGGGAGTACATGAATGCCAATCCGCATCTGTCCGTGCGCACCTACGACGAGGGCATCCGGCGGGTGCGCACCTCTAAGGGCAAGTACGCCCTGCTCGTCGAGTCGCCAAAGAATGAATATGTTAACGCGCGAGCGCCCTGCGACACCATGAAGGTGGGTCGGAACATAGACACCAAGGGCTTCGGCATAGCCACGCCCATTGGCTCGCCGCTGCGGTAAGTGATTGATTAAACACTTCAGCTTGCGGGATTAGCTACATTTTCCTCTCACCTTCGCCCTCGCCATGCACTGCCTGCACCAGGAATCGCCTCAATTTGGCCGTGCTGTCGCTCAAGGAGAACGGCGAGCTGCTCAAGTTGCGCAACAAATGGTGGTTTGACAAAACCGAATGTAATCCCAATTTGGACAGCCAGGAGACCAGTACACCCAACGAGCTCTCACTGAGCAATGTGGCCGGCATCTATTACATATTAATTGGCGGTCTGCTGCTCTCCATCCTGGTGGCCATACTCGAGTTTATTTGCCACAGCAAGACTTCCCGTCGCAAGGTGCCAGCCAATGGCGCCACTGGCGCCGGCATGTTGGGCTCCTCTACATATCAGCGGGACTCCCTCTCGGATGCCATCATGCAGTCCCAGGCCAAGCTCGCCATGCAGGCGGGCAGTGACTACGACGAGCGTCTAGTGGGCGTTGAGGTGAGCTTTAACTATATATAAAATACTAAATATCTGGCAGATATATCAATATATTCATATATCATTCTGTCTTCCAGCTGGCCTCCAATGTGCGCTATCAGTACAGCATGTAAATGCAATTGGTCTCCAAGTAAACTTGTATATAGCATTTGAAACGCATTAACTAAACGACGCTGGCAATCAGTGGCAGAGTTGGGGCTGGGAGGAGTTCGACAGGAGGCGGAGGCAGCGGCGTTCTAAAACTGTACAGCATAATTATTTGTATTTTTGATAAATGTTTACATTGGGATTGCATAATAAATGAATGAAAGTAGCTGTAATTAGCGCTTAAGTCAAAAATTATTCAAAATAATAAAGCGTAAATTTTAAGCAGTGAGCGAACGTGTCGAGAGCATCATTTACATGTGGTCGGAAGCATTCGCTTGTCTTTGACTCATGCGGCGTATGAGTTATACAACCAGCGCACCTGTGCGGGCATACATATATATTTGTGTGTGAGCGTGTGTGTGTGTGTGTATGGGGTAAGCCGCTTAGCTGACTTAAAGTTTTAACAAAGCAACCACCTCGACTGCACCACCTAAGCGGCTTTCAATGTAAACTTTGCGTTTAGCGCGACAGTCGGCAGGCAACGTGCAATGGGCAACGAGCGACTGGGTTAGGTAAGGGCATGGGCGTGGCACTAAATTATGCATGCGCGCCAAGTTAACACAAACACGTAAACAAAGCTCACGCAGCTCAGTGCAGCTAAAACCACGTTCAGCCCAAAGAATTTCTTCATTGTTTTTATTTCAATTTCATTCTATTTTTTTCACTTTGCCCGCCTGAGCCTAGTTTCAATGTTGTAATTGATCCAAATTAATACAAATAACAAAAAATAATGGCCAGCCAGTTGTGTGTGCGGTTGAGTACATTTAATTAGATACTGGCTATCAATTCAATTGGAATTCGAATTGAATTTCATGCACATTAATGCACAGCAAATTATTTTACAACTTGCATATATATATATATATATAACTTATATGTATAATTGTGGCAAATCAGCGCTCGTTCAGATTTCATTTTGATATTTAAATCGTCAAATTAAATTATTTTATGTTACACTGCTTTTTTAGGGCAAATTTAATAAAACGGATGTTGGAAAACGATTAAACTAAATTATGAATTAGTCCATAATGTGAGGCACTTGCCACATTTTAGTTAAGCGGCGAGTTGTCAGGCAGTGGACATAATCCGAAAATGCCAAATAATTGACATTGTTTTTAAACGCAGTCGTAATAAAAATGAAACAATCGCGAATGGCAGCAAATTTCAATTAAATCGAATACTGAATCGAGTTATGTCAGGCGGCTGGCGGATCTATCATTCGGCCTGAAAGTTTCCAGCTGCACTAATCGTGCTTTCAACAGTTTTGAGTTACTTAAAGGAGCAAAGAGCATGCTTCGAACTAATCCCCAAATTCGCTGACAGTTTTTGCGAATAGACGACAAATCGCCAGCCAACCCAAACCATTTTGTTAAGCGGGTTATGGGAGAGGGGAGGGAGGGGAGCGAGGCTGCAGCAGCGTAGCTAGAAAAACTTATCTCATTCGCACTGGCTCGTCCTACAATACTTATACATCACGCTCTGGCACTTTGGTAACCTAAGACAAACTCAAAGTTTCACCTTTAACCCTTAACAAGTAGCAACCTCAGCTTACGAGTCTCAATTTTTGGGCCATTCTAGAGCGTTGAGAAAAACTAGCAGCAGCAGCAGTAGAGCCAGCAGCAGCACAGGCAGCAGCGGCAGAGGCAGCTTTGGCTTTACTTAAAGTAACTCGCAACGCTTTGCATAAATTTCAACATTTTTTCTTGGGGTTTAGTCTGGTTTTTTTTCGTTGGTTCTTTAGGGCAGCCAAGTTCGGCAGAGTCACGCGCTGAGTTGTGAGCTGCCACTGCCGCTGCTGCTGCAGAGTGGGTTGGAGGCTGAAGAAGATGCTGCTTCGGGCAATGGGTGCTTCAAGCCGTGTTGATTTGCTGAAAAGCCGCAGGATTTGTGGAACTGTAAGCAGGCTGACTTTTTGCCGTGGCGCATTTAATGCTTAAAAATCGATTTTTCAATAAATTGCGAAGCAGAAGGAGCAGCGGGCACTGTAGCAAAAGTTCAAAGCCGTTGTTGCCCAGGACAACTCCCCACTCAAAACAGTTTTAAGTGAACTGCCAAAATACAAAAAACTTTTGCCGTAAATTTTCATATTTATTTATTTTGTCAATCCAGCATGCTTTGCATTTTGCGTAATATGGCGTATGTGGTTGAAACTTTCCCAGCATCAAAATATATATATATAAAAAAAAAAGAAAACGACGCAGCCAAAGCTGGAGCTAGGCGGGCGCCGGCAGCTAGGACGAGTGAGAGCATGAGGAATGCGTTTGAGAAATGAATGTGTGTCGCAGATCTCTGTCGTGCGATATGTGCATAGATATAGCTTCATATGTACCATGTGTGTTCCATGAGAATTCCATGTATTCCATGCTTTGTTGCCACAGATAAGCGTGGCTGCCTGGTAATGGCCAAAAATCACAGCGGATTCTCTTATTTTTTTTTTCATTTCATTCTTTTTTTTTTTGTGTAACTTGTGCAAAATGACACACAGATCAAGTGGCGCAACGGGAGGGCACGCGATTCACTGCTGGGCGTGGCTGAATGGTGGATTCGGTGGGTTCGTGCCTGCGTGTGGGCCACGCATTTGCAATAAAAAATATGATTCTACCCATATGCATGCTCAACACTCTAACAAATTCTAGAGTTTGGGTCGCACGAAATCATATAATATTTGCAAATGACGAACGTGAAAGTTTTTGATAAGTCGAGCTGAGTACAATTTTAGCAAGAACTTTTGTCATACAGTTGTTATCAAAAGGCAGGCATCAAAACAAATAAAGCGAAGCCCAAGAACAAACCCAAACAAATAAACAAAACTATAATTTCATTATTCGAAAAGCGCTCGAAATTTATGAGCTGCGGCTTAAAAATGCTGAACAGGTACAAAAAGTCATAGCAAAATATGCATATATATTGAGAGAGAGAGAGAAAGAGAGAGAGAGGGGAAGAGTGAGAGAGACAGAGACGGACCAAATGCTATTGCAAGAGATTTATACGTAACGCCTGGATTTGTTTGCCCAACTCTGCAGTCACAACAATGCTCACATATATTATATACACACACAATTACATATATATATTTATTTCTATACAAATATATATGAACTTTTTTAATCGTTTCTGTGTTATGAAATATGACAAAACATGCAACTAAAAGTAATTAAGCATTGGTCTATATTCAGTTGGGAATGCTGTTCGAACACATGGGGCGTATGCGCAATAAATGTTTTGAATGCTTTTCTTGCGTTCGCCTGCTTGCTATGATCATAATTAATTTGTATTGATTTTAATGTTATGCTTTTACTTTTGCATTTGCTAAATTTCATTAATTAGTCGTCCATGATTTTGACAGTTTCAATTAGTTTGGGCGAGCTCATTTTTTCATTTTTCGGCATTTTCTATTTGCCAACTTGTCAAATTGCCATATTAATTAAACCAGAGCGAAAAAAAATAATAAATCCATTGCCAAAAAAAAATAATATATATATATATATATATATATATGTATATAATATTTATGCAATATTTTACCAAAGGGGCACAAATTGAATGCCTCCAAGCGCAGCAGCTGGCAATGTGTAACAATTTGTGAATACTTTCCATGTGTGTGTGAGTGAGGATATCTGTGTATTTGCCAATTGCAACCACATAAATGTAATCCACAGTCAGCGAACCCGACCCCAAACCAAAAGGCTGCCGAAATCCCACTCACCCACTGCAACCGCAAACATTTGCCCACATGTAGGCAGCACTTTGAAGAGCCATTTTTAATACTTTTTTCTTTTTTTTCGGACGGGGAAGGTGTACGAGGAAGTGCTCCACATTTTGGCCACCCCGAACAGAATGAAATTCATGCATCGTTGCATACAATTCGCCATAAATGTTACCGAAAACTTGCTACGAACTGCCATTACCTGGCTTATATGCTAGCTGTATATATAAAACATATATCATCATATATACATATAAAGATATATAAATATATATATATATGTTTTTCAAGGCAATGGCTCCATAAATTACAAGCAGCAACAGCATCTCTGTATACGAATTTCAATGGATGCAAATGATAAATGTCACAGCTCCCCATTGTGCGTGTGTCAATAGAGTTTGGTTGAACTTTTCCCTTTTGCCTTATAGGGTAGGTATTTCAATTTTCCAATTTTCCAATGATTTTCTGATATTCGGATAGTCAAATTTGCCTAGCCTTGCCTTGGCTTGCCTTGACTTTATTGCCATGCATTTTTGGCAATTTCTTTATTTCTATTTTATCTAGCCAATAAATTACAAATAAGTTTCGGGCAACGCAGCGGGGGAGTGGCAAGTGCAACATTTTATGTAATCTGCAGACTTTTGCATACATAAGCCGCTTTTACTTGGCCCACATCAAACAATGTCTATATGTATATATGTTATGTATGTTATACAAGACTTTGTGAAAAATCAACAAATCAAAACCAAAATTCCGCTCGAGGCCATGCAGCAAAGTTGATTGCCAAGAAATAGAAGAACAATTGCCATTTTGTAAATGACTTGAAAGCTCGCCCCATTAAAGTGCACTTTAATGATGGATTTATGAACACTCAGCTGCTCTTTAATTTTAAATATACACACAGAGAGTGAGAGAGCGGGAGGCAGAGAGAAACTGGAGAGAGGGTTGCTAAGTAAATAGCAAATTAAATGTAAACATCTAATGTTTCATTAGCAGCATAAAATGTGTGTTTAATTATTACGAGTCAGACGGCGTCGCTCAGGGGTCGTGTTTAATGTTTTCTACCCAGAAACTTACCTAAATAAAAAGTTTAGTTTTCGCACACACACACACACACACACACACACTCGCACGCTTTGGCACATACGCAATTAACTTTTACTATGTGTGCAGTTTTCTATGGTCAACTTTTGTTGTGCATTTCGCCTGAACTTTTTCGGAAATAAAATAGTATAAAAAATAAGCAGCCAACGTTTGGCATGGCCTAGCTCAAGTTGCTATACTCTAACAGGGAATTGTGAATTAAATATGGCCATAGAGTGGGATATGGGCTAAGTGTATTAATTTATATGCAAATGACTAATCAGTAATATATATTTAATTTAATTTTAATAATTAATATTTATAGAAATATTTATATACATATATGCGTGAAAATGAGGGTATTTTCTACAATAAAATATCAATTTTATTTGTAATTAATTTACTCATAAATCGACCAGATCTTCTCACATATCCTTGCCAAATGCAGTGTATGGAGAGGAGCAAAAGCCAAAGGAATAGCAAAGTAAAATACTTTTACATATTTTTAACAATTTGCAGGTTCGGACGCGCACCCCTCGTCGCTCTGGTATTGAGTGAGAACTTTATCTGCGCAAATGTGCAACGCTTTGTTTGCTAGCTAACCGCATTGAAAAGTAGCTGCTAATGGTGAATGCGGATTGAAAAGTTGGCACTGCCCGAGTGAGAGTCGGGGGACAAGAACTACGCCCAACTTGTAGTAAACTTTGTAAATTGCCAAAGGCAACTTTTACAAAATAAGCCCTATTATGCAGCTGACCAGCTGAGGGGTGGGCCGGGGGCTCGACGGGGCTGAAATAAAATGAATTAGTTGGCAGTTAGAATCCGACATGTGAGCAACTGTCGGATTGGATTTGAATGCCGCAGCGAAAAGTTATTAGCAAAATTCCAGACGGAATTGATAAATGAAGATAAATTTTGATTAGTTTGTTTTTGTGGATCGGACAATGCTTTAGTGATTGATGCTAGGCCACAGGCCGGGCTGGACGAAATATTAAATTGCCGAGCTGCAATTGGCATGCGAGCGATTACTTTTGTGCGTTTTAACAGCTTTTGGCCGCGATGCGAGCATTGCGAGCGTTTAAATGCGTTTTATGTTCAGCGTTTTTAATATGAATGACTCCATAAATATGCATGAAGTTTTAACACTATGCAGAAACAGCTGCAGCCAACTGGCCGGCTGCCCCGCCCACGTCTCCTCGTTGCTAAACGGAAAACTGCCCCTTTAAATAACCGAAACAGAATCCAATTCGTGAAACTGAAAAACTGAGCCTGAACTCCGACAACTTCGCCAACAGCAGCAATGGCAGCAACGGCAGCAACTGCAGCAGCAATGGCAATGGCAATTCCAATGACCATTTCTCGCAATATTTATGCGTGTGCCGCTCTGGTTGTTGTTGTTGTTGTTGCTTTTGGGTACTGGCTGTGTGCCCATTTCATTACAACATTGTTCATACGCCGCGTTGCACATAATTGAAATGGCAAACAGTGAAACGCTGCGATTTTAACCAAATATGCAGACGCACAGAGCGCGAGGCCGAATTTTGTTTCGTTTTCGTATCATTTTGGTGCTTGTTGTGCGTTGCATTGTTTTGTTTTGTTTCACATTGTTTTGTTTTGTTGACGACAACGAAACCAATTGAATTTTCATAAATGCAACAGCCAGCGCGGGTATCAACAATAACAATAACAACAACAACAACAACAACAACAACAGCAGCAGCAACAGCAGTCGTAGTCGTAGTCGAACAAAGCGCTTCATTTAAACAAAACGCTGCAATATGAAACGAATTAAAAGCCAACGTTTGCCTGTGCAACTGCTGTAAATGGAAATGGAGAGAGAGAGAGGGAGAGAGAGAGAGAGTGAGAGAGGGAGAGAGAAGCAGAGTGAGCCAGCGCATACGCAAAGATTTAATGCCAACACAAAAGATTTGCACATGGCAAACAATTCTCTTTATGGCCCCAATTGCAGTGGCTATCATCAAGCCAAGCTTATCAGCTGACTGCAACAGTTTGTGAAGGCTAAATATTTAAGCGAGGAGCTTTGAAAGCGCATTAAAGCTTTAAACGCGATTTATTGACAACAATGTGCGACCGAAAAATAAAACAATCAGCAGCTAAAGTCGACTGGGCGTTAAGTGAGTAATTGAATGAGCAGCTTTAGGAAGAGCTGTTGCCACTGAGCTCTCTCTCTCTCTCTCTCGCTCTCTCGTTCTTTCCCTTAGTGACTGTAGAGCTTTACGCTACAATGTAACAGCAAATGAGTTGAAAGCTTTTAATAATCTCAGCTATCTCTCTAACTTATGCCTTAATATTTTTTACTGTTGACTCTAAGCTTCCGCTTTGAGCTCTTCTCAGCTAAAACTGCTATTCATATATATTTTATATTTTTATAATATTTCTTATTGATTATCAACACTTCCATAATTATCTATCTCTTACAATGTGCAGCGTATTCATCGCGTCGATTAAACTCACATCAACAGGGCCGACGTCGTTTTTAAATAATTGCGCATACGCCGCGTTGGCTTTTGTGTGTCTGCGCCTCAATGCATTCCAGTGCAAGTTTCATTGCTGCAATTTTACATTGAAATTATGCAAGGCGACGAAGTCGTAGAATCCAAAAAAAATCGTCTATATATATATATATGAAATAAAAAAAAAAAAAAAAGAAGAGGAGATGAAGAGTAATAGCTCCCCCGCTGGACGTCCTTTGCTTTTGTTGAGCAAACAGACAAAACCTCAATAAAAATGTTGCTACAATATTTGCAGCTGGCGCTGAGAAAAGCTTGTACAATGCAAAAGTACATCTAGAGATATATATGCTGACATCCATATATATGTATACGTACTTATTCATGCACTCACTTATATATATATATGCATGTGGCTGGGTCGTATTTTATTATATTTCTGTGCGCTTTATGCAATTTTTTCAGTGCATTTCTTTGCCATATTATTTTTATTTCTTTTTTTCCCTCTTGCTTTCGCCAGCTTCTTTTCGTAGCTGGCAGCCAAAAACCTGAGCCATCGTTTTCACATTAACAGCCAAAGCGAAACGTATGCACTTGCCAAGACGGTTGCTCCTGAACGTCCTGCTGCGCAGCGTGTCCTTGCACACACACACACACAGAGAGAGAGAGATGCCGCGTGGCGATGAGAGAGCTCGCGAAATTTCCCAGCAGGCAAATATATTTTTCAATAGCGTCGCCAGCGACGTGATTAATGCAAATAAAATAAAATAAAATGCCAGCTAGCGTCCAGGACTCTTGCATCCTGGCAGCTGCATAAATTTTAACTGCACACAGCCCCCACAAAATGTTACACTTGAGACGAGGCTGCACTTTGGTGCACTGTGTGTGTGTGTGTGAGAGAGAGAGGGGAGGGAGGGAGCGACCTAGTGCAATCGGCCGTATGCGTGATAAGCACAAACTCGGCCCCGTTTACTATTAAAATGCCGCACGTAGCTCATAAAGTTAATCAGAGTGCAGACTCCTGGCCTTAATCCGTTCTGCTTCTCCGCTATTTAACTGAGCTTGCGCGCGACCACAACTACAACACAAAGGGCACGCCCACAGAGCGTTCATATTTGTGGTCGAGCTGGATGCGGTCACCCGATGTCTGCGTCTACGTCTACGTCGCTGCTTATCTCCCGATGCGTGGAAATCTATGCGCGGTATGCACAAATTTATCACTGGCATTCACGAGGCAACCTTCACCCAAATGCCTGCCTGGTGCCTTGTGGCTGCTGCCTGGTGCTTGGAGCCTGTCGGGTTGGCCAATATGCTGGCCAGCATGTGATGGCCAGGATGTGAACGTGGTTTCCTTTACATGCATAGTGTGTAGGTATGTGTGTGTATGTGTGTGTGTGTGTGTGGGTGTGTATGGGTGTTGGCGTATTCGCTTTTTGATGTTTGGGGTTTGGCGCTAAAAAATGCTTTGCCCAGCGGCAGTGCCAGCAGCAAGCAGCAGCAGCAGCTAGCAAAAAAACTATTGGAAATTTTCTATTTCTTTTTTTTTTAGCATTTTTCTATTTTTTATTTTGAACTGTTCAGTGGCATGTACGGCATGCAAAGCCAAGCCAAGGCAAGCCCAGGACACATAGGGGCAGACGGAGCATGGCTTAGGAGCGCCCTCACATATGCAGCGCTGACTGCGGCTGTTTGGTTTTTTAGGGGTCGCATTGATTGCTGCACAAAGTGAAATATTGAGTGAAATTTGTAGCAGTTGAGGCGGCAGCGGCGGCAAAGGCCAAAAAGCAAAGTGGAAAAATAACCCACGATGCTAGTACATGAAAAGCTAATTAGCTGGTTAAAAGCCAAATGTTGCCTAATTGGTTTTGGCTAACAAGTTGAATTGAGTTTTGGAGAATTCTAAATCCTATGTATGCCACATAAGCGCTATGTGCCACAATGCCAGGATGCGATGCAATCCTCAAACAAGTATAAGCTGCATTATTTTTCATTTTAAGGACTCTTCAGCGCGGCACAAAGTTGCAATCCCCCAACGAAGTTTGCTGCCTCCACCAAAAACAATTGACACTTGCGAACAATCTGCAGCAGCATCAACATTACCAAAGTCATTGCCATTCTTATAAGCGTATCCCCTTGCCATGCCCCCGCCATACCCAGCCGCGTGGCCCAGTCTTGCCGTGGCTACGCTGTCATGGTCCGCATTTGACGCTGTCTTTGAGCAAACAGTTGAGCAAAAACTGAGCAGCAGCAGTGAGACAGAGGCGAGAGAGACTGGCAGATACCCATTGTTGGAATAATTAACTATGTATATATTTACATAGTACAATTTTTAGATTAGTAATTTAGCAAACTTTAAAGCCAGATAACTTAAAAAATATTAATGGAAAATTATTTTTTAAACATTTTTTTAACTGCAGATCATATAGATCATAGATGTATAATTTTGTTAAGGATTGAAAACTTCAAGCCTAACATTACAATCATTTTAATACTGAAATATTTATCCAAAAGTAAGAGATAAATTACATAATTGATTTATATTTATTTTAATTAAATTCCATGTTCAATATAATAATAATTAATAATAATTAATAATAATTAATAAATTAATTTAAATAAATGTATTATAATTTAAATACATAGATCTAAAAAAATATAATTTAAAAAAAAATAAAGCCTTTATAAAATATTATAAATATATATATTCCTCAGAAATCACTTTCTTTTGCCTGTCACATCTACCGAGCTGCAGTCAAAACACCCCCTCTACGTAGCTGCCACGCCGTGAGGGTATAAAAATTGCACTGGAAATCTGCGGAAAAGTCGTGATTGCAGCCAAAACGCTTAGCAAGAGGACACACAGAAAAACAAAAAAAAAACGAGGCAAACAATAAAAGGCTAAAAAGACAAAAACGGAAAAAAGAAGAATATCAAATACTGAAAGGAAGCGCACGAACTAAAAGCGAGCCATAAGAAAATAAACCAAAATGACAATGCAAAGAAAAACACACGCGCTCAAAGTGAAGTCAACTTGACAGGCTCGACGAGTCCTTTTGCCTGGTATTGTGGCCTGACTGCCTGTCTGCCTGCCTGCATAGGCTGCGCAAATAATAGTGTCATGTGTAGGAGCTGCCTGGAGAGTCATGGATCACTGACGCTTTCCAGCCGGCTGGATGACACAAGATTTAGCTGCAAATTTACGTGGCAGCCGACAGCAGGCACTATGCGGCAGGCAGCGGGCAGCTTAATATTGCAGCCCACGCCCAGCTATTCTATGGCCTGTTTTTTGCCATTCAATGCGCGTTCCACTTGAGGTCTGAGGGTCGCCTTTTGTATATATTTATTGTGTAAATTACAAGAGAGCGCAGCATAGCGCACAAATAACTGTAATGGCTTTGTTTTGGTCATGGCTCAGGTGCCAAGGCACAAAGCAAAGGACATAGCACGGCGCTGACATTGTTATGCCCCCTAACCTAGCCCAGCCCCGCCACCTGATCCGCCTGCCCCAGCTGGTCAACTCCCCCGCATTGCTGGAGCCTGGACCTTGCTACAAATAAAAAACAAAAAGCAGTTAGATAAAAAAATCTTTATAATAGCGTGAGCAACCAAATAAAAACAAAAAACAAAAAAAAAATAGAAGCAGCGTCAAGGCTGCGTGTGACAACAACAAATAGCAACAGCGACAACAACAAGAATAACGTTTGGCATGAAAAGCTGAATAGCTGCCTAGACCTAAGCAGCACGAAGGATTTCCTAGCCCAGATCTCGCAGTGCGGTCGCCAAGGCGCATCATAAAAATGTTAATGAAGTTGACAGGCAGCGAGCCAAGACCCACACACACACACACACACACACACACACACACAGTGCGCCTTTTGTGCCACGGGGCAGCAGCAGCAGCTAAACAAAAAAAGGCCAACCAATAGCAAGAAATATTTGCTGAAAATAAAATAAAAATTAAGTGTGACCTAGAAAACGGCCAAAAACATTTGTAAATTTGTCATCGCATAGACCAAACAAAAAAACTGAAAAAGAACAAGAAAAACAATGAAGGAAACTGAGAAAAATGATTGGGGACTCTCCAGCTGCTAAATATAATTCATAAACTCTCTAATATAGCAAATATGTAGTTTATTTTTAATATTTTAAATATCTTGAAATTTTTAATAATTTTAATATTAATGTTTGCTTTAATATTAACGTAAGTTTTATAAATTTAATTATACATTTTATTTTTTGATTATTTATTTTATTAAAGAAATAGTATGAATTTCTAATTTTTTTTATTGTATATTATTTTATTTTATTTTATGTTAGTTTATTTTAATTTATTTTATTTTGTTTTGTTGCCTTTCTCCAAACTGCCAAGGAAATGTGTTTAGTTTTGATTTTTATTCTAAATTTATGCTTTCATTAGCTTAATGTGTGCCAGATAACAATCCTACATGCAGGACTTACATTTTTGGGCCGCGACCCCAAAAAAACTGTTACAAAAAAAAAAAAAACAAAAAACAAAAAAATGAAAAGCAGAAAACAAATCGCGTAATTGCTAAGAAATGGCTTTTTTTCGACTGAAAATATATTTGCGAATTAGGCAAAAATGTGGCACAGGTTACAAATGCTCACATATGTATATGTGTGTAAATATATGCGGCTGTGTGCGTGTGTGTGTGTGTGTGTGAGTGTGTCTGCTGTGATTGCTGCTGCTGTCGTTGTACCGAAAAATATGATAAATGACATTTTGCACTTGTTTTCCATGATGATAATTTATACTCCGTTTGCAACGCATCGCACGAATTAGTCGCCTGGCCGCGCCCACCCATAACGTTTTCCCTTTTGGGCTCTGTGGCCCGCTGGCACCGCCGGCCCCGCTCGCCCTCTGGCTGGCCCCGACAATTTGGCCAGAAAGGCTGTAAAATTGCCAACGGCTGCCATTTTCATTTTCATTTATTTTTATTTCTTTTCAGTTTCTTTTTTTGTTTCACATTTTTTTGCATGCATATATTTGCGTGCCGAAAAAAAAAAGTCGAAGAGAAAATTCGCAACGTTGATGGATGATGAGTAATGATTGAAGGCATCTTGCCAGCCCTGGCAGCCGGCTTGCCCTTTACTGCAAATGACTCAAACCCTAAGCTCTGTCCACTTCCTTCCCTTCTCGCCCTGTTCCTGTCTCTGTCTCTCAGTACTTGAAGCGTTGCCGCATCGAGTTGATTGTCATTTATGTCTGTTGGCGGTTTTTACGTTTTGCTTATGTCAATTTGGCTCCAGGGAAATTACATACATTTCGTTTGTATCAGAAAATTAGTAGGTAGCTGCCAGCGTAAAGCATAAAAAATGGAAAAATTTCTTAACACAACAACAACAACAGCAACAGCAACAACAATATAATTTTAAGCTTAGCTGCAAATGACCTGAAGGCTGTGCCAAAGCAACAACAACAACAGCAACAGCAGAGCATTTGCCTCCATGTGAATTTCACTGGAATTGCTTCAATCTTGGGCCAGGAGATTGTCACTGAAAATTGGCATAATTGGTTGGAAAAGTTGCGCAGCTGTTAACGCTCTCATATTTGTTTATCAGTTTCAGAAATGAAACGCGCTTCATTAAGGCAAAGTAAATACCACGGCCAAGTGGTTTACAGATAAAAAGCATGCGAGCAGCAGCATCAGCAGCAGGAGCGGCAGCAACAGCAGCGGCATCAACGGCGGCAGCCTAATTAAATATTGTTTTATGTATATGGAAATTATTTAATGTGTGTTTACACACGCGTTTAAGGCTGTAAATAATCAAAACCTTAATTCAAATTGACAGCTGAATACAATTTATAATGCCAGCTCAGTCGAGGTCGGGTTCAGTGTGGAACATCAATAAATTTAATTATCCGCAATCGGCCGAAGTTAAATTTACCAATTTACCAATCGCTTAACATTTTTTTATTTTTATTTTTTTTTCAAAGTCAAAAGAGTTTAAGTAGCTGGCAGTGTTGGCAAACGCTATAAGCTAATGATAATTTGTGGGTCATTAGCAGACGTTCTCTCACTATCTATTTCATTATTATATAGTTGAATAATGCTTGAAAATGTGAATCAGTACAGTTCCCTTTACAGATAATTTGTTTAAAAATCCACTTCGTCTACCTTATCCAGTGTTGTTAAACTCTTAAAGCCACACACCATTTGAAGGTTATTGGAGCATGTTTCACACTCCGTAATACGCACGCTCGAGTTTTTGTTATATTTATTATTATTTGTATTATTCCATTTTTTCATTGCACTTCGAGTACAGTTCGAAAAGGCATTGCCAGTGTTGGGTATTTGTTTAAAAGTCACTTCAGGTTGCTTTATAAGTGGCTTTCTTATTTATACCCATTTGGTTGAATTGCAATAAAAAAGTGAAGAAGAAGAAGAAGCTTGGAAAAAGCCCGAAATGGCCAAAATGGAAAAGTGGAAAAACCAATGAGCAGCGAGCAAACACAAATCCAAACTGTTGGCGTTGGCGGCTTTTCCACGTTGCCACCTTGTTTGCAAGTTTAAAAGCTGCCCTTTTGCGAACAGCTTAAGCAGCACACTCACCTGTGCGAGTGCATGTGTGTGTGTGTGTATGCAGGTGTAGCTGTAGGTGTGTGCGCCTTTCCGGTTGTGCGCTTTTGCCGGCGACGTCGTCGTCGCCATCAACAGGGGAATTCGCTGCCAAGTTAAAATGCAAAAATAAATGCCACGCATGGACCAAACGCACACATCACAACACCCACACACCCACACACACACACATGGACACACAGAGGTTTACACATAGAGCACACTTCTGCACCAGTTGTAGCGCCCTCGCCCACTTTGCCCCCTTTCATGCTGTTCGCTTTTGAGCTCAAGTTTATATTACGCTTGGCCTGTTAACCGCAACTGCAATAGCTGCTATATGCGGGTCTGTGTGTGTGTGTGTGTGTGTGTGTGTGTGTGTGAGCCAGGCTACCTGCTAAGCACTGCTGATTGAATTCTTTTGTGTTGTGATTTTGTAGCACTTTGGCGCCTGCCCCCTCCCTTGGCCAACATTTAAAGTAGCAAATTTTTACACGCTACACTCCAGTGATGTGTGTGTGAGTGTGTGCCACGTGATGCTGCAGGTGTGAAATGCGCACATAAAATTTGCACCTGTGTGTGTGCATTGTTGTTGTATTTCGTGTTGCATTTCTTCTGCTTTCTTTCGTGCCTTTTTTGTGCGCTTTCACTTTCGCCAAAGTTGGCAACAAAAAGCAAAGTAGAGTGAAAAAAGGAATGCAAAGCAGCGAGCAGCGAGCAGTGAGCAGCAGCTGCAAAAATGTCGTGCGGCGCATAAAATTCACTTGAGCGCGAACGCGGCGAGGCAAGTGTTTACCCAAGACATAAAACATTTTCGCAGTGAGTGAAATTAAATGCCGGCATGACACTGAAATGCAACAAACCACCCAGAGCCACCCGCATCACATAGGCAGGTGTGTGTAGGCTGGCTGGCAGGCGGCTGCCTGGCAGCCTGGCAGCCTGGCAACCAAAGACAAAAGCCATTAAAATGCGCCAACGTCGCGTTTTGGCTGTCGGAAGTGCGGCCCATATACGCGCGGCGAACGTTATCTAAGTATCTGTTCTAAAATATGATGCGCCAGCGAATGGCTTGAATTTTAATGCAATTAGAAAGCGTTAGCAGGTTCATTCATTCCAGCTAGCTGAATCGTAATCGGATTCATTAATATTTATCTTAAAACAGATTCCGTTTATGCAAATTAGAAACTTGTTTCTGATTCGGATTCTAATAATCTGCTTCGTTAAACACTTTCGCCATCAAATCACCAATGTTAAGCGATTTGCTTAAGCATTTGAATAATCTAACTCATTTGTATGTCTAACGATTCGAGACTCGACTCGAAGCTCGCCTTGCTGGCAACTCTTTCGACTGCATTTTTTTCTTCCTGTTGATGAGAATCGGTTTTTGAGAGTGTGCTCGAGAAGCAGTAAAGCAAAGCAGAAGCTAAAAAAAAAAAAAAAAAAAAAGAAGTTGGCAAAGATAAAGCTAAAGCTAAAGAACAAGCAGCTGTTATCTGCACCGATTTGCAGTGCGTAATTAAAAATGCAGGCCAAGCACGCCGAGCATTGCATACTTTGGGGCGTCGTTTAACTTTGCACTTAAGCAGACGAAGAAGCACAAGAAGAAGCTCAAGCTGAAAACGTAAATATCATTTGCATTTTTAAGTGTGTTTGGAATTGGGCTGCTGTTAGCTGTTAGCTGTTCGCAGTTCGCAGTTCGCAGTTCGCACTCTTGGCTGTTAGCTGACTTTAGTGCTGTATCGTCTTTAAGCTGCTGGAGAATGCCAAGCCGAGGCCATAAACTGGCCCCTGGGCTGCATGGACCGCAGCAAATCAACGCTAGCACCGCAGTGGACGCCTCTTAAGGCCATAAAATCAGCTAAAAGCAGCCACAAAACAGCAGCAGCAACAGCAACAGCAACGGCAGCAGCCAAAGAAACCGCAGCCAAAGCCACGACCCAGTGCGAGCAACATCTTCAAGTGGGCACGGAATTTATTTCAATAAAATGTGCATTAGCAGACCAGCAAAGCAGCTACAAATAACTTAAGGCTTTTAGTGCGCACAAAAGTATGCAACGGCCAAATGCAAAACAAAACAAAACTGAAACGAAACGGAATCGAAACACAGCAGCACAAGTACAGTTGCCTCGCATAGTGGCGTCACATATTAATATGAAAAGTCGCGTCGCCATCTCCAGCTCCATCGTCAACTTGCAGATTTGCTAATACCCCAAAGTATGAAACATTTTACCCATGAGTAACTCTATTTGAAATCCATTACTGCCAACGAGTCCGCAACAATAAAACTGAAAAGTTTCAAATTTATGTCAAAAAAAAAACAACAACAAAAATAGGAGAGCAGAAGAACAAGAGTACGCCAGCAACAACAAAACCTGGGAAACACTGAAAAGAAGCCAACATTGAGCAAGTCAAAAGTAGGTTAGGGCATGAGCACGGGCTGAGCATGAGAGTTGACGAGGCGACCGGAGCGGAGCGGTTAGCAAAGTTGAACAATAGCAAAATGCGTGGCGGGCAATGGCAGAACAGACACACAGGGGACAGCCGCATGTGGGGGACTATATAAAAAAAGATATGTGTGTGTGTGTGCGTGTATTTGTGTGTGTGTGTGTGTGTGTGCGCCAACAGGCAACAGGAAAAAACATTCTAAACGTTTTTGATGGAAAACTTTGGGGAGCTTTTTGGCTCGCCAAACTCCTTGAAGCTACAGGCCACTCAAATTATGGAAAAATTTTGTGGCTGCCAACACAAAAAAAAAGGAGAAAGAGAAAAGAAAAAATGAAAAAAGAAATGAAAGCAGGAAGAAGAAAATATGCTGGCTGGCTGCCACTTGAAGTCAATAATTTGTGCCGCGTTTTTACAGCAATTCAATTAAAGCAACACACACACGCACACATATATCCATGCTGAGGCTGAGGAACAACAGACAAAAGATGCAATTGAGTTGGTGAAGGGTTGGCCAATAGTCCATTGCATGGCCGGAAGTGGTTGCAGCAACTTTTGCCGAGTGCCATTTGGCACACAAAAGATGGATGACGCCGAACGAGACAGACATAAGGAGGAGTAAGAGAGAAAGAGATAGATAGAGGATGTGAAAGAGAGGGCGACAAGCACTCAAGTCTGTCGGCTGCTGCGGCATATCTGGCATCGCCATCAGTCGGAAACTGATAATCAATGGATTTGCTTTAAAGCCGCACCTTGTGCCAGCACCCAAATGCACCTCGACTAAAACGTGGCTAATGAGCTTACGCACGCTTTTGGCTAAATGGCACTTAAATATGCGTATAATCTGCCAAAAGAGTTGAACGCAAAATACATTAGCTTTAGCTTAAATTGCTTATGGCTTAGCTGTTGGAAATCCTGGCTTCAGCTTTATATGTGCTTGGAAAGCTGCTTATAGCGGCTAGAGAAGCTGAAGCCTAGCAAAATGAATTTATTTGAAATATTTATATTAAACTGAGGACTGAATAGGCATTCAAATTAAGTAATAAAAACACAATACAATAGTTATTTATTTTCAGTTTCTATATATATTAATTTAATTTAATACAAATAACAAGAATAAAAATAAAATATAAGAAAATTAAAAAATAAAATAAAAATTAAATTAAATAATTAAATAATAAAAATAAAAATTAAATTAGGAAAATAAAAACAATTTTCGGAAATTAAATAATTAACTAAATTAGCATTTCGAATTTACAAAAATAAAATTAAAATTAAAATTGGAAAAGAAAAATAATTTACGGAAATTAAATAGTATAAAAAATAAATTCGATATTGCCACGCAGTGCTTGAGCGAATGATATTTTTAGAGGGATCTTTAGGCTTTCGATAAGGCTGATCAGATATATTTTTATGGCCAATTTTTAAACCAGTGGATCATATAGATGTGTTGGAATTTTTACACCCCTAAAAAATGCAAATATAAATTTATTGTATAATATTTTATTATTTTATTTTTATTATATATCCATATTATATCTATAGAATCTTTAGATACGTAAATAATCTGAAAATATATTATTTAAGCTAATTTAAAGATTTCAAGTCATGGCAGCAAATCCCACGAGTAGACAGAACTTTTACTGGCTCGTTCTATGACTTTTTTTCAAAAGGCTGCTATAATAAAAAGCTGCGACTTATGTGAGTATATCAACTTTAAGGTTTACCCTGCACTTCAGTGACAGAATTCCACTTGCTTTATGGGCTACGGGCTTTGGCCGTCTCTTTCGCAATGGCCTTACAATCTCAATGGCCTTTAACTAGTTAGGTAAGTACACTAGCCCCGAGGTAGGTAGCCTTGGGAACTGTGAAGTTCTTTGCAATGGCTTTTGGCTAGATTATTATGCGCATTATGTGTTTCAGTGGAGGAACCATTTTAAATGCCTTTTGTTGCCGTATTTGGCTCAGTTGACATGAATCTTGCTCACTTTACAACACGCTCAAAGCGCACCCAATCCCCCACTGCTGTTCACCCACTTGCCACGCCCCCAAATGGCGTTCTCGTTGACATTTTATTTAACATGCATATTTTTATTTCATTTTGCCAGAGCGACTGTCAGCGCTCTGCAAGAGATTTGAGACAGTCCGACAGGCAAACAGAGGGACGACGGACGGACAGTGGGACAGAGGTACAGTGGGACAGTGGGACAGGCGGACAGGAGGACGGACAGACAGACAGACAGACAGACAGACAGACAGAGGGACAGATGGAACAGAAACGACTTTCAGCCAGCGATTTTTGCATTTGGCGGTCTTAAAAAGCTTATACAAATTACAAGAAAAGCGGGCGGAGCGTTGGCCGGAGGGGCGGGCGGACGTACGGGCTGACGAGCTGCTTGGCATTTTGTTTTTCTTTTTTCCATTTTTTTCTAAGGGGCGTGTCAGCTTGGGAAAAGCAAGAAAACTTGGAAATTAGATTTTTTAATATTTTATGCAGTCATCACAGCAGTTTGTGGCCTTAAAACGCAGACATACACAATATAAAATTCATGCAAAAATTTATATATATACATCTGGCATAAATATATATATATATATTAATGTATGAGTCTGTGTGTGTGTGTGTATCTGGCATACAAATATTTCTTTGAGTATTTTCATTTGCATATTGGAGCATGTTTAAATGCTTTGCGCTTTTCTAATTTCATGTCAAGTTGACAATTTGGGCAGTCAAATGCATGAAATGGATATGTGACAGCAAAATTTCTCGGTCGGATCTGAGGGGCACTGCGACTGCCTGCCAGACATACCATAAATATAAATGTCGTAGAAGGGCGTGGCTGTGTGCCTGAGTGCCTAGCCTATTGCAATATATGAGAGTTCGAGTTGAAATTTAAGGCATAAATTCAAATAAAAACTGCAGACATTGCGATGAGCTCAAGCAGCAAACACGAGAGAGAGAGAGAGAGAGAGAGAGAGAGAGCAAGCGTTATTTGATCGTAGTGTAGGCTCAGCTGGTTCGTGTGCAGTCGTGTGTAGAGTCGTGCCAAGTCGTGCCATACAACGAGTGCTGCCAACTCTCCGGGGCAAGGCAGATCAATTAGTCGAAAATAAATAGCTATAAATTATAGAAATAGCTTGAATTGGCTATAAAGTCGCATTCAGTTTTGTTTCATCAACTTTTATTTATTCCATTTAATTCTGTTAATGATGACCTTCGTTAGTTATGCTTCTTAAATAATACCGAATACCATGTTTACCGATGGAAGGTAAAAGCCTTCACATACTGAGATTTTAACATTTTCCCACATTCATGCTAAAAGCAGGTCATTCGAAATAGCTATAACTAGTAAAACGCCAGAGCTGGCGGGAAAATAGCTAAAAATGCAACACTGCATGCAATCGTGCTCGGTCGAGAACGCGATGAATCGTGTTGATAAACATAGTTCGCTTGAAACTAGTTCAGTTCACGTTGAGTTAGTTTTGGCTTGTTTATACGATAGTTCGTGTCGAGCTGCCTGTAGTCGTGCTGAGTCGTTCGCCTGGTTCGTGTCGGATTACATTGAGTCTTGATGAAACGTGCTGGATTGCATTGAGTCGTATGGTATTAGTATTAATCATACTAAGAAGCTTTCCTGTAACGTATCATCATCTACTACTGATTCGGCTTCGCGGCGATATTCCAAAGATTCAGACTCCGACAGTTCGGGTTGCAGAACTAGTTCCTGGTTGCCAGCCATTCGACGAAACCATTTGGACTTGACGCGCAGCCAATAGTCGAAGTCTTTGCCCAGCAGGTATATATCGGCCGACTTTTTGGCCCAGTTGTCGCGCTCCTCGTTGGTCAGCGTGTGCCAGTTGTCATCATGCACCGGCGGCTGGGTGACAACATACATCGGCTGGCGATCCGCTTGCGGCATCTTTACAATGATATCCAGCAGCAGTGTGGACTCGATCAGATGGATGCCGCCAGCCACCAAGGAGAACTTGCTCTGATATCGACAGTATCGGAAATATGGATGATTATCCTCGCCCGAAACGTTCATGAAGCGCAGGTGAAAATCCTGCTCGGCAAAGCCCATGGACAACAGAGCGCAAACGAAGTGCATAATTGTTGCGATGAGGCTGGTCAACAGCAGCGGGCGCAGCAGCGTGCGCAGCCCCATCATAATCATGATGCAGCGCATCACGCCAATCAGCAGAAAGCTCAAATAGGTGCCGCAAATGAGCAAATTGTGGGGGAGTGGCTCCGGCTCGTACATGACGGCCACAATGTGCATGTACATGCAGACGCTGCCCGCCAGTATCTCCAGGATCTTGAAGAACAGCCAGACCTGATTCATGTTCGGCTCGTACACGGCACGACTTACAGTAACTGACTGGAAAATCTCAGGCAAGACCTCAGAAACCAATTCAATTTGAAGGCGACACCCAGAGCAGTGTCCTGTGTGATTAGCAGGACATTCAGGACTTCAACTGTGCCATTTAATGCCGGCAGAACTCAATGTCAACTCGGGTAATTTTCTTTAATGGCTTTTCATTTTGTCGATAGTGACACTTTCAGTTGTTATCACTGGGCCGTAAAAAAAGGCCCAAAGACAATTACGGGCTTACTGCCTAGAGAGGGGGTGTGGTGAGGGGTGAGGGGTGAGGGGGAGGGGGCTGCTTGTGGGTATCCAGCATTGAGTGCTAAACAGGAAATGATTTTCTCTGCTCGACTCTAAGAAGTTGGCCAAATGGGCGCGCCCCTTGGTAATGAAATCATGAATTAGATTTGAGCTCGAAAATTGTTATTGTTTTCGGCCACATCTCTCAGTTGCCCTCCCTCTCTCTCTCTCTCTCTCTCTCTCGGACTCTCTGTGTGGCTTAATGACTTTTGTGGCTGGCTTGCATAGTACTTGGCTAGCAGCTACTCTCTGTGTGCTGGCCGTCTGGCTGTCTGGCTGCCTGGCATATTCCCCAAATGTCTATAAATCCCTTTTAAATGTTTTTAAGCTTTTGTTGGACATTTTCAGCAAAATAGCAGCAGCACGAGTTGCAGCAACAGCAGCAATAGCAGCAGCTGTAATGTGCGCCCGGTCGGTGCCACACACACACCCAGGCATAACAGCAAAACCAAAAGGGAACAATATTAACGTGTCAACGAGAATTTATGTTTACCGCAACTGGACAACTTTCAAAAGCAGCTCCATAGATCCAACATTCTCGCCTGCTGCTGCTGCGGAAGTGGCAGCAAATGCTTTACTGTCTCGCCAGTTAACATTTTTTGCCCCATTGTTGCTGCTGGCCAAGCGTGGCAGGAAAGAAAGCTGCCCCAGCCACAACCCCAGCCCCTGCCCCTACCCCACAACCAGCTGCATTGGCACACATATGCAAATGATCCATAAATATCAACACTTTGCACAGAGTGACTGCGCGAGAGAGGGAGAGAGTGAGGGAGTGAGAGAGGGAGAGGGTGAGCTAAAAGTGGCCAGCGATTTACACAGCATTTCTTACACTATCTGTCTCGCTCTATCACACCCATGTGTGCATGTGTGTGTGTGTATGCTTATGGTAATTGTGCTGAAAACTTGAAGCATTCTGCGAGCTGAAACTGAGGCAAAGGCCTCAACAGTGGACGCCATAAATAAATTACATTTGTTGCTCATTAAACGTTGAGTGGCCAAATGGCCGCAATTTAAATTGAGGCGCGGGCGAGCGAGCGAGCGAGTGTGTGGCAAAGGGGTTGCGGCTGGAGCTGGGGGGCGGGGGTGGCGCTAAAGGCTGCGCAAGTTTGTTAGCCAGCAGCAAAGTATGTGTCGAAGTGTGCGTGTGTGTGTGTGTTTGAAGTGGCATTGATTTAAGGCTGAAATTCACTTAAGTCCTGTCATTCGCTCACATGTAATTAAGCTCGAGCATGAGTAATGCAACTGCATCATTGGTTAATAATTAAACTTCATTTGCTGCCGCCGCTGGAGGCGAACAACAATTGCAACAATACGGAAAAGTTACTTTAACTATATATATATGTATATATATATATATATATATATATATATATATATATATATATATATAAAGTTAAAAATGAGCAGATAATGAAGCTGTTTACCTTTGTCAAGTGGCTGGGAGAAGACTTATTTGTATATAGAGACTCAGCAGACTGATCTGCTGATCATAATGAAGTTAATGAGAATAATCAAAAAATATCTATAGAATGTTGATCATAATAATAAGCATAATAATGACGTTCAAATTGATAGCACTGCTGTTGACAATGATTATAATAGTAGTAAAAAAAAATAATACCGAAAAAAACATAATGATGAACATTATAATGATAATGATGGTGTTGATCAAATTCATAATAATTTACAAAGTAATGCTGATCATAGTTAAAATTATGATGATAATAATTATTTAATATAACTGATGATTATTATCATATAATAATAATTATTAGCATAATGGTTAGCATCATAATTATACTCGATGATCATCATAGTCATAATTATTATCATAATGATGAACATCTTAATTTAAAGATGACGATCATAATGATAGTTTTAGTGTTAGTGTTACCATTATCATAATCATCATAATGCTAATCATCATGAAGAACCAGAAGATGAAATTTGTACTTGAAAATAATAATATAATAGTAAAATAAAATAAAAATAATAATGAAATTACTCTTAGCAATCCCAGCTGAGGTTAGCGTATCTTCCAGTCGACTACTCCCTATGGCATTGTCTCATATTATTTCATAAATTTCTGACTCTTTTCACCTGTATTCATAACGAATCCAAATAAAATCAAGAAATTTAGTTTCAGAAATAGTTAAGAGAACTGAAACTAAGTTTAGGAACAGTGCATTGTGTGATCTAAGCATGCTGAGCTGCAGACTTAGGTGTCAATAACTGTGCTTATTCTTACGAAATTCGGATGCTTTCGCAGCTTTGCAACTTTTCGGACAGCGCAGGCAAAGTCAAAAGTTTTATTTGAGGCACAAACAAGTTTTGAATGCTTGCTGGAAAAAGTTGAACTAATTATGAGTGAGGAAAGTGCAAGCTACGCATCGCCTGGCTGGCTGGCTGGCTGGCTGGCTGGCTGGCTGGCATCAACACCTGAACAGACGGCCAGCACAGAGCTATAAATTATGGCCAAGGATCTGGAGGAGCGACACGAGTGGCTCATCAGGTGCTGGCATAAGCCGCTGATATAATGCCTTATTATCATTTAATTGAGCAGCCAGGACCTTCAAACAGCAAACTGCTAAACAGTTTACACAGCCCTCAACAAAAAAAGAAGACAGCGAGCGCCGGAGCAGCCCAGGCGTGGAGTATTTCACGGCTTTATGACAGGCGGGCAATGATTATAAACCGGCATAAATTTAAATTGAGTGTCACTAACTTGGCCCAGAGCTGCGGCCCTGCGGGCGCAACTGTCTATGTGGCTGCGTGGGGGTGGATGTCGGGGTGGGCGTGGGTGTGCGAGCACGCCCACTGCGTAAACAAGCCGCACAATGACCAGAAAATAACCGAAGCGGCAACAAGAGTTGCGACAAGATGTGGCAGCAGCAGCAGCAGCAGCGCCACCAAAAAACGGAAGCCCAAAGCAAACACAATAACAGTAAGTGAAGCATTTTTGGGCAGGGTGGGAACGTGGAGTGCGATAAAGAGAGACATGGCACACAGGCAGCGCCAGCAGCTGGCCGAGGCAGGCCGAGGCTGGTTGAGACTGGCTGGCCTGGGCAGGTCAAGCAGCGTATAAAATTCATAAAATATCCGCACTTAAAAGCGCTGCTGGCCAACAAAACTTAAAACTAAAACGAGGATTGTCGAGAAATATATATAAATATATAAAAAATATATATTTATAAATATTTTTTTTATATATACAAATGTTTTTTTTTATGTGTATATATGTACAGATACATACATTTATGTATATAGATATTTTATTTATATTTAATTTAATTTTTGTTCTTATATAATTTATTTTATTTATTTTTTATATTTTATTTATTTTTTTAATATAAATATTTATCGAATTTTTTATTTATATAAAAATATTGTACATTTATTTAATTTCATATTTTTTATTTTATTTTTTAATATGTATATATGTAATATAAATATAATATATTTACATTTTTTTTAAACATTTATTTATTTATTTATTTTTTTAATTTATATAAATTTATATATATTTATGTAATTTTTTTTATATATATTTATTCTTCTTTTATTTTCCTTTTCAGCTCTGTTCTATTATTTGGGGCAGAGCCCGAATAATTCGTGCCGCAGCTGAAGTTGGCCGTTTGTTGGCTGGTCTGCTTGTGCTTTGTCAGCTGCACATGTGGGCAGTGGCCAGTGGGCGTGTCTCAACAGACACACACACATGCAGCTCATTATATTTCATGTATATTTTATGTCTAACTGCCGCTTGCACAAAGCTGTGACAAAAATGCAGTCATTATCAAGTGTTAATATTTATGAGCTGGTTGCTGTTGTTGCTGTTGCTGTTGCTGTTGTTGTTGTTGTTGTTGTTTGTTATTTAAATATTGTTGACATATTGCATGGTACAATAAAAATATCAATAACAAATTACAAAGCGACGCGCCACAGTAATCAAAACAAGAGAGAAAATCAAACAATTGGCAAATAATTTGGCTCGCCCAATGGTCACACACACACACACACACTCGCACAGACACACCCTCGAATGTCCTTTGGGCTGGGTATCAACAAGCTGGCAAATAGCAGCAGCATTGGCTGCCACTTGATACTGGGTTTCTGGGGTAAGCTATCAAAATGCTGTCATTGTTTCAAATGCAAATCATTGAAAACAGGCCACTAAACACGGCAGGCAACAGTGGGAAGGGGCGTGGCCATATGGGGTCAGCTGGCTCAAAGCTGGGTCTCATGTGCGGCTTGTTTGATTTATGCCCATGTGCGTGTGCATTTAAGTGCAAATTGCAGCATTGTCGCAATTGTTGAGCCTTGCAATTGTTGTTGTTGTTGTTGTCGTGGAGTGCAGCTCGTGTATTTGTATATTGCATTTTGTAAACATTTAATATTCCAATTATGCGGCACAATTCAATTGACAATTTGCTCAATGCTAATGTCGCCACAAAGCGCCTGAACAACAGCAACCGGAATTGTCTATATATATATATATATCTATATATATGTGTGTGTGTGTGTGTGTGCCTATGTGTTGGTGTGCATTTCCGCTTGTTTGCCTGGCGATATAATAATTTGTAGCATACCTTTGGGTGCTGTTCGAAAATCACTTGACTGCGGGCCAGCAACGAGCCACGAGCTACAGCTGCTGCAACGGACATTCATCATATAACGGCATTTATGCGCGAAATTCACTTAGCCCACGTCCCATTGACATTAAGCATGCAAATTGAATTCACTTAATTAAAATGTTGCCCGGAAATCCACAGAAAATCCACACAATCGCCAGCGTTGTGGGCGGCATGTTGAAGCAACAGCCGAAGAGCTGCCCCTCTGCTGAAATTAACAGCTGAAATTTGTGTCCCGTTAGCATTATGCTATGCTAACAGTCGCAGAGCTACCCCTGCGCGAATTCACTCCTGTTAAATGCTGTTTAGCTAGCAGCTGTTAAGCCACTTTATAGCAACTTAGCATATGTTGTTTCAAATTTATAGCAAACTTACAGCTGTTATGTGTACAGGGCCGTTTTATGTTATTTAACAGGCAGGGGTACTGCGAGTGGAACGTAAGTGTTGTGAAACTGTTCCCAGTTGAGTAGGGTTTATTTAACAGCCAAATGTTAATGCTAAGGTGCTGTTACTGAGCATTTGAAAGGATATATTGAATTTGTAAATTATGATAAAATTATAAATACATATGTGGAAAATTAGGAAAAATATTGAAATTCTAGAAAATTGCAAAGAAATTTTAATATATATAATTTTTTTAAAATTAAAATATATAGTTAAAAATGAAAAGTTTTTAAAATATTTAAAGTTTAAAGTTATCAAATTAAATTTCAAAAATATTGCATTATTCTAAATTAAATTATTATAAATTAATTGAAATTATTATATCTATAATTTAAATTGTTCTAAATTGAATTAATTTTTTCAATTAAATTTAACTATTATAAATTTATTTTAATTATTATAAATTAAACTAATATATTATAAATGTAATTTATAGTTGAACAAGACAATTTAAATTAGAAAATTAAATTGTTATAAATTATATTAAATCAAATGATTATAATTTTAATTGAAGCTCAGTTAAGCCAAGTTTAAATGGGTTAAATTACTCCTACAACAAATTAAATTCCAAACTCAATTGAGCTGAAACAAAGTCTCGCAGGAAAACTGAAAACTTAATCAAATAAAAAACCCGAAAAAAAAGGAAGAAGAAGAAGATATCATATAGCGACTATGTAACCAACCAAGTGCTGGTTAGAGCTGTGAAAAGGAGCTGATGCTGTAGATCCTGTGGCTGCTCCTGTAGCTGCTCCTGTAGCTGCCGCTGCACTTGCCAGTCGTCAATTACTGTGCACATTTGTTGACAAAGTCATTAGAAAAACTTGTTTAGCTAAGGCTAAGCCAAAGTCACGCGCTTGCCACGCCCACTCAGCGCGTAGCCATAATTGCAAAAAGTATTCCAGCAGCAGCAGCAGTAGCAGCAGCTGAAGGATGCCCAGGATACCTTTGCGTACTGAGACAGAGAGCGAAGCCAGCCGAGGCCAGGAGACTGACTGCATTTCGAAAATATTTGCTTAAATGCCGCAAACCAAAACTCACATAGTTCAAGAATGAAATACGAAATATGCGCCGCACACGCACGCACACACACACACACACACACACCCATACACACACACACACACAGCTGCGCTTGTACGTGCAGCAAGCGCCAAGCCAAGCCAAACTACCCTCAGCCCGCTGCTGGTAACCGCACCACAAAACGCGCTGCCAATGCGCCCGCGGGCGTTGGCAACTTGGGATTGATATAGACCTTTGCTACACAGCAGCAGGCTGGGCCAGGGGGGCGGCGTATGGCTGCGGCTATGGGTGGAAGCTGAGGCCATTGCGGACGCTGCCAACTAGCACGCGATATATTGATGTGCACAAAATATGCCAAATATCAGCGGAAGGTTTGGCTTGCCAAGGGGCAGGGAGAGGGGGTACGAGTGGGAGTGAAGGAGCAATTGTAACATGGATGCCCGCCCATGCACTTAACATGTGTATGAATTGTGTGTGTGAGCTGTGTGTGTGTGTGTGTGTGTGTGTGTGCGAGTTGCCAAATCAAGCGCAAGCCCAAAAGTAGCAACAAATAAAATTTTATGCGCGCTGCAAAAAACTTTTTCTTTTGCATAATGCCAGCAACAACAACAACAACAACAACAGCAACACACCAGCAACAACAGCAACAACAGCAACAACAGCAACAACAACAACTCGTAACGGCAATTTCCATGCACAATGCAAAAGTTTCGATTTTATTGTTACCGAGCGAGCAGCTAAGCGAGGGCGGCGGCAAGGCTGGCTGCTTAGTCAGAGGATAGTTGTTAGGGGCCTTGGTTACCCTGTCTGTTTTCTGTTTTCTGTTTGTTTTACATTTGACAGCAGCAGCAGCAGCAGCAGCAGCCGTTGCAGCCCATTGCCTTGTGTACTTTGCGCTAATGCAACGGCAACGGCAACGGCAGCGGCAGCGATACCAGCGCGACGGCAGTCGGCAGTCGGCAGTCGTCATCAAAGTCAACGTCACCGTCAACGTCAACTGCTGCGTCAGCAGCGGCCAAAAAAGAGTCAAAAATTGTTGCAACTGCCATTTATTGTATTTACAGCGCGCGCAATGTGCATGCATCTGACTGGCAGCAGGCGGTCGCATTACGCATACGCCGCGTGTGCGACGTAAGCGGCAAAAGCCAATCGAATGAAAGCCATAAGATGACACATGGAGTATCTGCTCTAATATGTGTGCGGCTGCATTAAACCAATAAATAAATATTGCAAATCTATGCATGATACTTATGCTGTCTGCTGTCTGCTGTCTGCTGTCTCCTGTATGCTGTATGCTGTATGCTGTATGCTGTATGCTGTATGCTGTATGCTGTATGCTGTATGCTGTATGCTGTATGCTGTATGCTGCATACTGTCTCCTGTATGCTGTAGGCTGTCTACATACTTACATGCATATGCCGTATGTAGAGCTGGGTGCAGGGTAACTGCTAGTCGAGCAGTCTCCACTAGGGCACTCTTACGTGTTTCATTCTATTTTCAGCCACATACAAATTGAATTGATTTGACTCTATGGCTGTAATGCGATATGCTCCGATAATCAATAATCGTCTAGCGAGTCTTTTTGGCAAATTGGTCTTTGCGCCGTAATCGCATTAGATAAGACAATTGTGGGCGGCCCAGGGCGTGGCGTGGCTTGGCTTAGACTCGTCGAGCAGCTGCTCTATCTGGTAGCTGGTATCTATACGCATTCATATTAAACTTAACTTAACTCATTTGTTTGCCAGCCAGCCACGCCCAGTGGCAAACGCCCTCTTTTGAAATGCCCAATGCTTTCAGGGCAGACAAATCGCTAGCAATTTAAAGCGTGCTGCCAAGCAACTAACTTGCCACTTATGCAGAACAGCAGCTGGCAATTGGAGTGGGAGGTGGGCGGAGGGAGGAGCAGGGGCGGAGCGTTCGGGAAGAAGCCTGGGGAATGTGTGCTAATGTAGTTTATGCCCACAATTTAGCATTTGGAACGCTCACAGCTGCAGTGAGTCGCATAGGTTCGCCTAATTTGCATATTGTCGGATGCAATTGCATTACGAGCCATTCGCAGCAGCAGCGCTGCAGAGCTGCAGGATGGGAGGACGTTAAGCTGTTTGGGGCAGGGCTGGGAGGCTGCTGGCGCAACCTAATCAATTCGCTGTTGTTGTGCGTTAATGAAATGAACCGTTGCACGAAGCCAAACAGCAGCTGGACGCACACACGCACATATTTCCATAAAAACGAAACGAAAGTCTAGACTTTTGCCATAGAGCAGAGAGCAAACAGCTCACTAATTACTCTGCATATGAAAATGTAATTATGTATGTTGAAAATAAGTAAACATGTGGCAAGCAGCCACAAAGAGCTGCAGAGTCGAGGTTAGACCACTGCCAGCAACAGCAGCAGCAGCAGCAGCAGCAGCAGCAGCAGCAGCGGCGGTAACAAGCTGGCGTGGCACTCACACATGGGTTGCCATGTAGCTGGCCAAGGTGGCAATTATTTAAGAACCTAAAACGCAGCCAACACTGTGCAACATAATTAAATACATGCTTAACATGCCTTGTCTTGCCCAAATTAAAACTGCGCCAAGCCAGCGAGCGGCCTCGCCTGCCACCTGCTGCGCCTGCACCTGTGCAGCAGCCAAACGAGTTAATGCTTAAATTAAATGCATAAATTTGTAAGAAAGTAGAGCAGTGTTCTGAAGGCAGACTGCGAACAGAAGCAATTGAAATATTGGCAATAAAAATATATTATAAAACAAATTTATATATATATATATATATGTATTTCCCATAATAACTAACTGAAAATAAAAGCAATTGAAATATCTTCAAATAAAAAATAATAATAAAAAAATTCAAATATATTTATTTTATTATTTATTTTATTATTTATTTTATATATTTATTGTTTTTTTATTTTTTTTTATTTATTTTATTTTTATTTTATATATATTTTATATAAATATATACATTGCCCATAATAACTTCTTAACTCAAACTGAATCCAGCTCAAATATAATTTGATTCAATATTTTGTATTGATCATATTTTATGAGTAATATACCCAAACTTTATAAAAAATATAAAATTGCTAATTCGTGAATATTTCATATTTTTTATTTTATACAAAACCCCATTGAATACAATTGTTGCAGCTGCCCAAGGTCTGTGCTGCTTTGGCAACACTTTTAGCTCCAAGGACCTAAGCGCAGCTGTTGGCTTACGCCTGCCAGAGTGAAGTGGGCAAGTGCCACGCCCCCCGCTCAACGGCACCGCCATTTAGGGTAACCAGTAAATGCGTCGCCCAAGTATTAGCAAAGCTCGTGACAGCTTAAATTTCCACAGCGACATTTTTCCGTAATTGTTGTTGTTGCATATTTCTCAATTTTTTTTCTCTCTCGCATTTTTTTTATTTACTTTTCTTTTTTTTTTTTGCTGGAGGAAACACAACGAACTGCCAAATGGCTGGCGCAAAGCGGAAGAAAAACTAAAACAAATGTCAGTCGTAGTTGACGCGTAGCCACCGACCAACCAAGCAGCGCGCCACTTGGCGCTCCACCAACCCCGCCCGAGCAGCTCCAGCAGCCCCAGCAGCCCAGGCAGCCCAGGCAGCCAGCGAAATGCAAATGTCATTTGCAGTTGACACTTGACTCAGCACTTCGCACTGTCCTGGGGCACTTTGGGGTTTTCACCTGCGACGGCTGCTGCTGCTGCTGCTGTTCTGACGCTAGCTACTGCCGCTGCTGCCTCTGCATGCAGTTGTTGGCACAATGGTATAGAGACCCATGCCCACTCCCACACCCGCGCCACATAAAGAGGTTAAATAAAAAAGGAGCAGAGGAGCAAAAAAAAAGCAGCTACTAAAGTCAGCTGAACAGGAACAAAGTCGTGGCCCCACTGGGGCAGCTGGCTCGTCCACGTTGTCGTTGTCGTTGTCGTCTTTATGCAGCATTCTCGTGGTCGTCATTAGGAGGGCATGCGTCAAAGTATGCGCTTTGTTTTTGCTAGCGCTGCTGCGTGTTAATAGCCCCCCAACCGCCAGGCAGGCGACGCCGCCGTCGACATTTTGCATGACTTGACACACGGGGGCGGCGCCACTGGGGCGTGGCAAGTCAAGTGTTGCGTCTGCCGTGCGAGGCGAAAGTGAGTGAGTGTGTGTGTGCACGGATTGTGTGCGCTGCCATTAAGTGTGAAGCAGAGCAGAGCTGCTTAAAGCTGATCAGGAATTAGCTAATGAAATTGATACTAAATATTTGAAGCAAACTTCATTATCATTTTTCATTAATTAACACCAATTAAAGGGCTAATTTTATTAGACGCAAGCCAACTTTTTTTTGAGAAGATTACAAGGTGGATTCGACTGTGCGATGGGGCGTATGATTAATGAATTCGTGCTGCTTATAAAAACGCCGCCATTGGCCGTTTCGTGAACTAAGCAAAGCTCGCACAGCTTTGCGCACAAGATACAATCAGACGATAGATGGCGCGACTGTGCGCAATTATGAATTAATATGAAAAGCTAATAAAATTTGAATTTTATTTATTAACTGAAATTAATTTGAAATAAATTTTAAAAAATAAATAAATAAAATTTCAATTAAATTAGGAATTTATAATAATATTCAAATAAAAGAAAATATATATAGAAAATACGTAAAAGTTAGTATTAAATTAAAATATAAACTAAATAAATTCAATTTTATCATGTCATAAAAATATATATATATACTATAAAAATCAGATTTTTAATTTGCCAACTGCAATTAATTTATAATACATAGTTGATCAAATGAATTATTCAAATCAGCTGTAATATGAAAATAATTAAAGACCCCGCAATCATTTGTAATAATATATGTGCATGTGTGTTGACTTACAACTGTTTTAGCCAGCGAAACAATTGAAGTTTATATATTTAAGTGGATAGCCGTATTCGATACGAATACACTTGCTAACTAATCCGAGCGAGAGCGCCCTCACAGCGGACAGAATTCAACTACAAATATATTATATAGAAATATTGCAACAGTGCAAACATCAGCGGTTGAGTTCAACTTCGGTCAGTCGCCGTTTGGCTTGGCACTTGAACGGCACGCAGCACGCGGCGCTCCGGTTACGACGATATGCACACACCGCAGGGCACACAGGAGCAATCCTCCGAGGAGACGGCGCTATGGACAGCGCTGCAGGGACGACAAAACAGCAACGGCATCGGCAATCCAGGCCGAGGCATTAACAATCATACGTTTAGCGCTTCAGCTACATCCACGATGACCATGCCGCAGAATATCTTCACGAACCCAGCCATACAGCCCTCCAGTGTGATCAATCTGTCCAACTCCACAGATGTGGTCATTGGACCCATGACCCAGTACCAAGGACCCGTCAGCATATACTACATGGATGCCAGCATGCAGACAGCCGCAGGTGAGTCACACTAGTCAGCTAGACTAACTAAGCGCAGATAAATATTCTGAGCTGGGAAATGTTCACTTCAAATTCAAATTGAGCTCATTTCAATTATGTAAATATTGTGGAAAGTACAGAGAGCTTGAGCTGCTTTGCTATCGCAATGAATGCTTCAAATTATGGGAGGATCTCAGGAAAGCTTTTGAAATGAGCGCGCAAAAGGGTAGCTCAGCTCAAAATTAAATATATAAAAAAATATATATATATAAAAATATATAAATATATATAAAAATAAAAATTAATTACTTTAAACACAATACCAACTCCCGATATAGTTTATATATCTGCTATATAGAATAAGGTCTTCAGCTAAATATCACAATCAATTTGCAGATCATTTTTTATCTTATTCAATTAGCATGGCTTGCCTTGAGCAGCTCTTAGACAGCCACTCAATTTACTTTTCATAACTCTGCTTATCTAGCTAAGCCATGTAACGACCCCATTTATCTAGAGTGGAAAGCAAATGTATGAGAAATGTCAGGCAGTCGAGTAGCTGGGCATAGACAGCCTTCGCGATTGTCCGATTCCAGGTAAACCAGCTGCACAAATACGAGCGGAGCACCTTAACTAATACAGCAATCCGGCCCCATAAAATCCACTAATACCAAGCTGTTTGCCGCGCGAGTAGCAGCAGGAGCGCATTTCGCATTTCGCATTTCGCATGCGAGGCGCAGTGCAGTGCGCATACGTCATGTTGTCTGGCGACGCGCGCCGCAATTAAAACAAAAACAGACTGCAAAAAAAATATGAAAAACAAAAGAGAGAGCAAGCAATGAGAGACGTGAAACAAAAGTGTAAAACAAAAGGAAAATAAACATAATAATAATATAATATATATACATATATATAAAAGAGTGTAAGCGATATGGCAAATCTGGAAAACAAAAACAAGAATAACAAAGCCCGGCAAAGCATGACGCAGCGGAGTCGACGTCGTCGTCGTCGTCGTCGTCGTCGTCGCAGCACCTGCCCCAACCACTCCCCTTGCTTACCCAATGAAACATGTCAACTAAGCCGTTGGCTGGGCAGCGCAGGGCAAGAAGTGCCCAGCGCACAAACAATGCCGTTCGTCGCGACTTCGTCGCCAATCGACGCTGAGCGACGCGTCGCGGCACTGCGCAGCGCTTTGTCAGTCGTTTCAGTGACGGGTTCAGGTGCGGCAGTTGCGCGCGCCATCGGCCAGCGCTCATTAAACGGTCAGAGGCGGCCACGCTACGTGCCACGCTCTTCACATACGTGCGCCAGATCTCAGCCAAATCTCAATTGCTACAGCGCCAATCATTGATTTTGCATGATTCAACGTTAGTCACAACGCGCACACAAATTTCCATTAATTCTGCAAGTTTCTACGTGTGTCGATAAGCTGTGCGCGTGTGTGCGTGTGTGTACTGGGCGCTCTGATACAAGCACTAAACGTTATAATTAGCGCCCATCGTCATGAAGCTGCTGCTGAAAGTACATTCCGAGGCGCGTAATCGCCGCACGCCCGAGCGCAACTACACAGCGCCCCCAGCGGCAAGTAGGTGTACTAACAGAGTGGCTAGAGTGGCACACAAACAGTTCAAGCATTTTTTTTATTGTCATTGGCATTGTCATTATCATTAACATCACTACGATCATCCGTTGCAGGAATCAGCAGCAACAGTCGCAGCAGCACCAGCAGCTCGAGCAGCAGCGAAGGGGCCGGCGTGAAGCGCAGACGTGGTAGCTCGAAGGCGCGAAGGTTTACGCGCAACTCCATACTGTTGAGCCTGCTGGTCGTATTGGTGGTGGCCATGGCCATAGTCATTGTCTACTTGGAGCTGAGCCGCACGCGCAACGAGCTGGGCCAGAAGTCGATTTACTTTGGCAACACCTTTGAGGATGGCACGTGTAAGTGGGCAACAAATGCGGCCGCCATAGCCTATTCACAAGTTGTGCAGTTCCGAATTTAGGAAACGGTCATCTGGTCATCGAGCGCGTGCAGTGGGGCGCCTCCGATCGCAGCAGGCCGCTGACGGTGCCGCTGCAGCAGCCCATTCCCTATGTGCTAATCACCCATGTGGGCGTCCAGTCCATACCCTGCGTCAATCTGTACAAGTGCTCCATCAAAATGCGCACCATACAGGACTCGGCGATAGCGGAGAAGAGCCTGCCGGATATACAGTCGAACTTTTACGTAAGCAGCCCCAACAATTGCACACGAATTCCCTGCACGTTCATCCGGCTAACACTTTTTTTTTTTTTTTTTTTGGACATTTCGCTTTCCGCTCACTGCTTACGCAAATTGTATTGACTCGGGCACAGGTCTCCGATGAGGGCAACATTTATGTGGGTCGCGGCTGGGACTGGGCCAACACGTATGCGAATCACACACTCGCCATCACATTTATGGGCGACTATGGCCGCTATGTGCCCACGGCCAAGCAGCTGGAGGGCGTGCAGTTCCTGCTGGCCCATGCCGTGGCCAATCGCAAAGTGGATTTAGACTACAAGCTGGTCGCACAAAATCAGGTAAGTTGGCCCAGCTAAGCTCCACTAGTTCAATAAAATTCAAGTGCAGCTAAGCGCTTCGTGCTCTGCCTAAGAATTCTATAGCCAAAAATTCAACTGAGCAATTGAGCCAAAATAGACTTTATCAATAATGAATAGCTATCTCTATACAAAGCATTGATATGCGCTGTGTGGAATGTTGCGTAGAGTTAGGTAGATAATGATCGAGTGGACTTCTTCTAGCTCTTTTATAAGTGACTCCATAGGTGTTTACAATTTATAAAAAAGATATGAGTTAACGTTAATAGAAATATAGATAAGAACTCTATTATTTTCTTTGGAGAAAATTGTAAAATATTTTCTTTATATACTTAAATATTTCATTTAATTTTTAATAAATAAATATATACTTTTTTATTTTTTTTAATTATTTAAAAATATAATAATAATATTTAAATATTTATTACTTAAATTTTTCTATATTTATTTTATATTTAAAAATTATAGAATTTAATTTTTATTCAATATTTTTTATTTATTTATTTTGTTGTTTAATAATTAAATTCCCAAAACATCAATTCAATAAATCTTCTACCTAGAAAATTCTCTTTGCATTCTAAAAAATTCTAAATTGTTTACTATTCTTTCCTGTATAATTCATGTCAATAAATTATACAATATTAGCGTATGTATTTATACAATTGTTTTATAGAGCTAAGCGAATGCTTAAAACATTATTAAATTCCTATATTGCGCATATATTATACAAAAGTAATAGACTCTTCACTTCAAAGCCAACTTGTATATTAATTTCAGAATATTTCACGACTATAATTAATCAACTAATTCTCTTGCTCTCTCTCCCTTTGCACACAGACCAAAGTGACGAAGAGCCCGGGCGTCAATGTCTATCGAGAGATTAGCAAGTGGCCGCACTTCTATGGCTGCAGCATGGACCAAGCGCCCAAGTGTGGCAGCGAGCTGGGCATGACAAGTGCCGCCTGGAATGGTGGCCAATAACTCTGTAGACATTAAGTGAACAGTTAGCTTTAAAAGTATACATTCACACAAACACACACACACACACACACACACACACACACACACATTGTGCATACAAGTAAGCCAAATAATATAAAAAGCGAAAAAAGAAAAACATCAATTTAAGCTTGGGCCTTATGCAAAATCTTCAGTTATATTATTAGTTGGAACCGGTTCGAAGGTGTGTGCCTGCCATACAGGTGTTTTATTTATAGAGCACGTATCGCTTGCAGCTTAAGCTCGGCTCGGGTATTTACTCTCTCACTCTCGCTTGCTCTCTCTCTCTCTGGCTCTCTCTCGCTCTGCTTCACTACGCTCAAAAGCTGTTTAGTTTATATTGCGCGGTACTCAAAAGCTGGAAATGCCCAAGCCTATCACCATATATGACGGGTTGTCCGTAACTATATATATATATATATATATATATATACCATATAGACATATATATATGAATATATGAATATATGCATATATGTGGCTAGTACAATATTATTATCGATACAATTCGCACACACAGACACAGAGGCCGGCATTACCATGTGTATTGATGCTGTTTCAGTTGTTGTCGGCGGGTCTTGAGAGCTAATTAAAAACTGTATATCATTTGGGTACAATAAAATTTCCACTGATAACTAAAAAGTCCATTCCATTATTTCGGGGTAAAATTTAAAGAAAATATAATAACCGAACTCTGCCTGTTTTATTTACTGACTAAGTTTTAAGTAGCCTCTGCTTGCTTGATTTATGTGATCTACTTGCCTGATTAGCTAATGACCTATGTTAACAAATGCTCAACCACTCAATAACTTATCAGTGGCACTTCAATGAAATAAATAAAAGATTAAATGATAATGTCAATGGGAAGCCAATGTAAGTTGGCTTTTCGGGTACAGGTGAACTCAAACTTCGTCCTGAGGCTATTTCCTGGTTCTAGAACTTTGAAGATCTTTATTAAGAGTTACTTTCTTTTGCAAAGATTTCGCTAGTCAAATATAGATTTATATATCTACATATATATTATATACTAAGATTTTGCTTACCACAAGCAAACAAAACATTTCTCAGAATTTCATAACCCACACTCTGCATAGCATCTGTCGTTGTGTATTTGTATTTGTTTTTGTATTTTGTTGTTGTTTATAAGTTGTACAAACAAGAACAACAAAAACAAGGTAAAAACCAAAAAAAATGTCTAAATATAATCAAAACAGCGGAGAGTAAAGTGAGCTGCAGAAAGAGCAAAACAACTAGACACGAAAAAATCATTAAAATTTGACTTCACTCAATAATTCGAAAAACCCGAAACTGAAAACTCAAATAACTGGGCTGGAAGAACGGGTTGGCCGGGGAGTGACGCACAGGATGCCCAGATCTATGATAAACAGAAATGAGGAAAGGAAAAATATAACTAGGGATTTTCCATATGACTATGAGACTGGTTTAGCTTTAAGTGGAGCAGATAATAAATGGAAAATAACTCGTTATTCAGCTTATGAATATTAACTAGTTAGATTTGAGACACTGGAACAAGTTTTAGTTTTAACGGCACAAAAGAAAAGGAATAAGCTGAGCTCAGAGTGTACCAAACTCCGATAATATTTAGGAAAAGCCATTATCAGCTGCAGAGCATAGACGAAATTTATATACTCAGCTATGGGCGTTTTGTATAAATTTCCTATGTCGAGTGCTTGTCTCTCTCTCTCTGTGCTCTGCCTCTCCTTCGTCGTCTCTACCTGCCTGCTATCTCTCTCAGTTACTCTCGACGAGCAGCAGCCAACAACGCTCGCTGCAAGGGTCTTCGGCTCAGCGACTCACAGCGCGTTTTGATTGACGCTCAGTTGATCGGAGCCTCTCGAACGTGTCGCTGCGCGCTGAATACATTTTACCGCCATATACTAAAAAAAAATATATAAGCGTAATATTTATACGTATACTATATACATAGTCTTTGTGTAAAGCCAACAAATTAATACGTTAGTTTTTCGGTTTTTTTCGAATTATTTAATTAATTACGAAAATCGCGCTCTAAATTCGCGTTTTCATTGTAAATCAGTCCACGGATGCCACAAATTTACGGTAATAAAGCGTACACAATGGAATTAGTAATGCAAGCACAATAAGTTCATTATTATATCCATATACGGAAGCAATACAGCTTATGTTAGAAAGTGCCAAAAATACAAAGTTATAAAAATTATTAAAAAAATATCTATGAAGAGTAGAAAGAGTGAAGAAAAATATAGCTAAAGCGTAAGCTTGAATTATACAAAGATAATACATACATATATATATATATATATATATATATATATATATATATATATATATATATATATATATATATATATATATATATATATATAGCTAAAGCAATGTGCATATAATAATCAAGAAAAACCCATAAAAAATAAAAAATGTAAACTTATTTTAAAAGTCAGAAAAGCAACATGTAAACTGACTACATAATGCTCGCTCATGGACCAAAAATGCTCAGAAATAAGCCAAATGGATTATTTTATATGAGGGGCGTGCCCCAGGAGATTAACCTTGATTCAAATGCCAAATTTAAGAAAATTATTATTTAGAATAGACGCGCCCCTTCCTAATGAGATTATAGATAATAAAAATATACATAGAATAACTTATACATATATAGAATAATTGTATATATAATTTAATAGATATAATACTTCCTGATTTGCCACGCCCCTTTTAGAAAAATGCATTAAAGATAACCCAAAGATGATATGTTTTATATTGAAAATCTATGAATCAGAGATATAGAAAATTGTCCACAATTAATATACTCATTTCACTTTAAAAACGAGTCTTAGCAAAAATAGAGACGAGAAATAAAAAACGCAATTCATTTGCGCCCAGCAATTCCCATTCAATGATAATTGTTAACACACATGAAACAGACAAGCGAAACTTGGTAATTGCAATGCTGTTGTTGTTGTTGTTGTTGTTGTCGTTGTCGTTGTTGTTTATTTTATATATTTGACGATCAACACAGATACACAAATATATATACACACACACACACACACACACACATACACACGCAGACAGCAATGGCCGCAAATGTATTCGTGAGCAGCTCAGAGACGAGGCGATGTCTCTGGGCGCACGAGCGTCTGTGTGAGTGTGTGTGTGAGTTGTTCTTATTGTAGTTGTAGTTGTAGTTGCTGGCGCGCCATTGTTATCTGAAAAGTGCGCTCTGTGCCAACTTGAACGGGAGCGAGCACCTTATCGCACACACACACACACACAGCTGTAATAGCTGCCATAGCCAGCTGAGGCCTAAGGGTTGATTCGAGGAAATGCCTTGACATGAAAGAATTTGTTTGTTAGCTCCACTTCAACCTGGATGATAGTGACAATTATCAAATGTTCCCGGCCAATCAATAAATTGTGACGCCACCATGTCGTGACGTTCGGCCTTGGTTTCGGACTTAAAGTATCTCAATAAGCATATACTATATAATAAATTTGAGCTTTGCTCTGGTCGTAAAAAATTTGTTTGCAAAGCTTCTCAAGTTCTCGGAATGCATTTTACAAGCTCGCTAGTAGGAATTATTATAATTAGCATAAGTCATGCGCCCTAACTGAGCGCGCACTTTGAATTGAATTGAATTGAATTGAATAGCTGAGGCAAGCTGTGGACTGCTAATATACTCTACGTAAACTGGGCTGCAGGCCAAAAACTTTATATTGCAACTTTTGGCTTACACAATACAGTCAAAATATATTTGCATACGAAATATGTTTGGGGGCTCAGCTTAAAGTTCGACTTGTTTGCTTTAGATCTTGGCGATAGTAAAAACAAATAGTTGTTATTCCATTTAAAAACTGGTTTGCAGCTTTGATCTCATTGATTATGAATCAAGTCTGGCAATTCTACAGAAAAACGTTTAATACTCGATGATTTATGGAACTTCTAAGCGATAGCTGAAGAAAATATGGAAATTATATATCATATATTTAGAACATTATAATTAGAGCGTATAGCATCTATGTATATGCTTGACAAGTTAGCTGCATAATTATATATTTAAGTGTTTCAGATGCTGTACCTAAAGAATTTTGTTTAACCCAGGCTTTATTTGACTAGAGCTAGACATTTTATAATTTTATAAAGAAATTTATAGCTCTCTGTAACAGACATTCTGATATGCATATGTATTTGCTTATATATAAAATATTTATTTATATTCACTCCTCTCCATTGGCCTCAATTACTTATCAACAACAACAACAAGCGGAGAACAAAATTATAAAAAATTATGAAAGCTGTAAACATGAAGGAAGTGAATTGAATAATTAAATAAATATGTAAAACGATCATGCAATAAAAAACTTAATTTTTCTTTTATTTAATATTGTCAAAATTGCTCAGCAATAATTAAAAATAATAATAATAATAAATCTTGCAAAACTCTGAACAGACAACAAAATTTTAATGATAAATATGCGAAGCGCTGACTCGCTGAATTTTATCATTTGTTGGCATCCATTGAAATATGTAAATGAAGGGTATATTGGTTTTGGGCTAATGCATATAACAGGCAGAAGAGGGCGTGGCAGGTACAGAAATACAGAAATATATTCATCTATTAAGTAAGAGTCAAGTTTACATAGTAGATATCAGAGTGGCAGGTACCTCCAAGTCGAGCACGCCCTAGTGAACATTTCCTACCTGTTATCAGCATTCCAAGTGAAAATGTAAATTTACTTTCAGATGCTTACGATGTGATGTTTGCCCAGAGCCCAGGCCAGGCCAACTAAATAGCACACGATTTATTCAGTCAAAATGTTTAAACTGGGCTGCAGCAGTTGCTGAATGCAGAGGACGTTACTCAACAGCAGCAACAACAAGAAAATCACAAATTGTAGCAACCACAGGTGACAGCGACAGGTGCTGCGAAACATGTATCGCGACAATGGAACGGAGCTAAGCACGAGCACAAATTCAAATTTACACATCATAAATCGCAGCAGTGGCAAGAATTGCAGCACATCCTCAACAGATTCGGGCGTCGGCTTGGTTGATAATGCTGCAACATTCAAGGCGGGGCCAACGACCAAAGATAACAGCCAGAAGAGCAGCAGGAACTGTGAGGCAACAACAGAGCAGCCGGCACAAGCGGAGGCGGAAGCCAAGGCACAAAAGCGTATCAGCATTGAGGTCGAGGCGACGGTAAACCTCAGCAATCGGCCGAAGAAATCATCACCCGCACTCTCAATACGCAGCACTACGATCTCCATTGTGTCCATCGATGAAAATGCCATCGACTCCAGCTGCATTGACAGCGACTCCGAGGCGGAGGCAGACGAGAGCTGCACGGTGCAGAAGCTGGGCCAACAGATCACCTACCCGCCACAAAGCGCCGAACTGACGCAGCTCAACAAGGGCCTAACGGTCATCAGTCGACAGGTGGTGCCCACAAATAGTGCTGATGTGGGTGCCACGCCCACAGCACCCGATGCTGTGGCCAGGCAGTTGCTCAACGGCAACCTGAGCCTGGCCACGCCAACAACGCCCGCCGCGACCCAACAAATTGGCAGTATTGCGCTGAGCAACACCACAGACGTTACTTTCGGTGATAAGCATTACTACGAAGGTCCCGTGACGATACAGCAGATACTGATCGATAGTCGCGATAAGTGGAAATCGCTGGACGGCGAGGCGAGCGGCCAGGACAATCCCGGCTTCAATGCGCAGGGCACGCCCAATGGCCACGCTGCAGGTGAGATAGTTGTAAAGCCTTAAGTAGATAGGGTATCTAACGACGGATATCTATCAGTCCGTCTGGCTGTGCGTCCGTCCGTCTGTCTGACATTTTTATTTACGCTTCGCATTCACCTTGGATCACTTATTTGTTGTGTGGGGCGGCCTGTGGCTAATGCTCAACGCGTGCAAATAAAATTTATTTTTTTTTTCAGTTTTCTATTTGTTTACTGAGCGCGTTAGCAAAGCGCCTCAGGGCAGGCATTTAGAAATAATTTCGTTGCTCCCACATAGAGAGGGAGGGAGAGAGAGAGAGGGGGGGGGAGAGAGGTACTGAATTTGCGTACTGGAGAGTAGAAAAGTGTTAAACGAATGGAAAATTAACATGATTTAAAATAGAAAAGTAATTTTATTGTAGTGCTAAAAAGCATTCCCAGCATTGATAAGAATGGGAATATGGAAATTAATATCTAGTTTTAAGTGATTTCGAAATGAGTCAGATAAAGTCTTATATAAGAATTAAATATGAAAATTGATTTTGAAAATTTCCAATAAATTTCACAAATCCAAATCGATGCAGAAATGATGCAGATTGCGCATACGCAACGTGTGTGGCGCTGGGCTATTGCGCATCCGACCTGTTGCCATAAATTAGCCAAAATAAGCCAAACAACGCCCACCCACACACACGAGCAAACAATAACAGTGGCAGCTGGCTACAGTTGCAATTGTTTACTTGAACATTATTTCTCAATCTCGCCATAATTCAAGTCAACAAAGCAACAAATAGAAATTCTGAATTCGATTTGAATTCAAGCGAACTAATTGACTCTGTCTAGTAACTAGTTAAACTCACTTACCTAGTCGGTGCTTCCCCTCCACCAGGGCATAAAGCTCAGATCAAAGTCACGCGCCCCTCGCAGCAGGGGGAATTACACAATGGAATTTAATTACTTTCTCCAACATGCAAAACAAGTGCTAATACGCTGTATAGTATATGGACTATATATAGAGTAAAAAGAACCGTTCTATAAGGAATGGCATTTCGGTTTCGCTGAGATTTCAGCAGTTGTTGTCATTCCGTGCGTCTAGAAATGTCGTGGAACGCACTGAATTATTGTGTGAAGTGTTGCGGGCTCATCCAACGTGATTCTCTCATATGTGCCGCGGCGTGTGGGCGTGCCGCTCATGCCAAGTGCGGCGGCTTGGACGAGCAACAGCTGCAACTTATTCAAATCACGCCCAACATAAGCTGGCGCTGCGACTTCTGTCACCGACAGGCAGCAACCAATCAGCTGCTCTGTGAGAAGCTAGTGCTGTGCCTCAAGCGACATGAGAAACGTTTGGATATATTAGAGCAGGGCTTAGCAGGTAGTAGTAGATGTATGACATAGATATAAGGGCCAGGTTGAACAATACATTTATATGCTATAACATGAGATGCCTTGTCTCTTCCACAGGTGGCAAGTTGAATGAGTCATGCAAGGAGCCAGTGATGTGTCCATTTCTGCAGACTACAATCACTTCAAGGGCGATCTTCATCTCAGGCGCATTGGCGCTTCTGACCATTGCCTTGCTCGTCATTTTGGGAACGACCACAAACATATTTGGCAAATCGTTAAGTAAAAGTAAGCTTGGTGACGGCGACGATTCAAGACAAAATATTCCAATCAATTCAACAATAGGTACAGTTTATTGTCGCTTTTCTATGTGTGCGAAAAACGCTTTCAAATTGGTGCTAGCAATTGGCAAACTTCCAACTTTCCCTCCTCTCACATTTCCAAACACTTCTATCTCCTGCTCTATATTCTAATTAATTTAGTTGTGCTTAACCTGTAAACTATCATTAATAACAAGCTACTAAACATCGCGTCAGAAGTATATGTATTAAATATACTCGAAACTATCGCTGAGTGTGGGCAACTGTATCGAGCTTAACAGTGAGAAGTGCTTCGAAGTGAAACTGTGACCTTAGTTCAATTGACTGGAATATGAATAGTCCTTAGTGCCTGAATAACTTAATTTAATGCCAAGTGAATTCGTGTAGCATATACCTTGAAAGTGCTCCGGGTTGCGGAATGGGGTGGACGACTGCCAAGAAAACAGCTCAAGAAACTAGATCTCCCAGTCCATCGTGCTATCATATCGCATACAGCCGCCGAGGGTTGTGAGTCACGGGTAAGCCTTACAGCTCAGCAGCAAATCAGAGTTTCTGTTTCAATCCGTTCGCTTTAAGGATGTGTGCGCGGCTCGAGTGCAAGTTATACAGAACTTTCATATGGATGGCTGGAGTTGGGATGACATTGGTTACAATTTTCTCATTGGGGGCGATGGCCTGGTCTACGAGGGCCGCGGCTGGGATTTGCAGGGCGCCCATACACTGGGCTATAACAGTGACAGCATTGGCATCTCCTTCATTGGCACCTTCATCAAGATTAGGCCAACCGATGCCCAGCTGCACGCATGCCAGCTGCTGCTCGAAGAGGGTGTGCGGCTCAAGAAGCTAGTGCCCAACTACGCACTCTATGGCCATCGCCAGATGAGCGCCACAGAGAGTCCCGGTGAAATATTGTACAGCATCATACAGACCTGGCCGCATTGGACTAAGAACAAGCCCATTTAGTAGATATAAGTAGAGTATACACAGATATTTGTAAAATTCTATCCAAATTTGTAACTTAAGCCAGTAAAATAATGTTTTCTCTCTCTGAAATCGTTTCATAATCACTTACACCACACTGAAACTCATTTGATACCAGACTAAATCGCGTTGTTCATAACTGTGCCGTTCAAAAAAGTGTTGTGAAGTGTCGAAAAAATCAACCGAAATTGGCTATCGCAAAGTTGAGTTGAATGGAATATGAACCTATATGATATATACCCGTATATTCATATTTATATATATATGTATATATATATATATATATATATATATATATATATCTACTTATGCTGCACGTATGTATATGTATATTTGCACGCTTCTATAACTGTATTTGTGTGTGTGTGTGAACTGTTTAATCCCTGCTAACTGACCCACACTAACGAAGGCTTCTTTGTGCACAGCTGTCGATGGGAGTGAACTTGTTTTGGTCAGTATCGATGATTGGAATGGCAAAATGACGCGTCCGCCACTGGAGCGCCTAAGTCCGCCCCTGAAACGTGTCATTATAGCACACACTGCAACTGAGAACTGCGACACGCTGGTAAGTCCAACTGAGGAGCAGATTTCTGTATCGCTAAACTGAACTCTATGGCAGGATGCTTGCTCGTATCGTGTGCGCGCCATGCAAGCGTATCACATGGACTCGTTGGACTGGCCGCAGGTCGGCTACAACTTTATGGTGGGCGGCGATGGACGCGTCTATGTGGGTCGCGGCTGGGAGTACGTTGGAGCACATACCTTCAGGTACAACAGGGACAGCATAGGCATCGCCTTCATAGGCAGCTTCGACAAGATGGAGCCGACGAAGCTGCAGCTGCGCGCCTGCGAGCTGCTGCTGGAGGAGGGCGTGAGGCTGATGAAATTATCGCCAAACTATGAGGTCTACGGCCACAGGCAGCTGCTGGCTACGCAAAGTCCGGGCGATAAGCTCTATAACATTATACGAACCTGGACACATTATGCCAAGACCACCTAAGCAACATAAATGTTAACAAAGTGTATGCAATTGTGTTAAATAATTTATAATAAACGAGACGAAGCAGAAAAGGTCAAAGGTCGTTTTCTTTGCCACGCTTATCGCTTGCAATGCTTTCATTAGAATACGAAACAAAATATGCTATAAACCTTTTTATAAAGTCGATATTCTTTCCTTTCCAGATCAGGATAACATAGGCGGCGGGTTGGTCTTGCGCTTTGTGCCGCGCGCTGTTTGGCTGGCTCAGCCACCGCAGAAGCAGCTGCCACGTCTCAGACTGCCCGTGCCCATGGTGATACTGTTGCCCACCAACTCAGAGAACTGCAGCACTCAGGCTCAGTGCGTGTTCCGTGTGCGCTTCCTGCAGACCTTTGACATTGAGTCGCAGCAGCGGGACGATATCACCTTCAACTTCCTAATTGGCGGCGATGGCAACGTGTATGTGGGCCGCGGCTGGGATGAGGTTGGGGCTCACATGAATTCCTACAATACGCGCAGCCTGAGCTTCGCCTACATTGGCTCCTTCCACCATCAGCAGCCGTCTAGCAAGCAGCTGACCGTGACACGTTTGCTGCTCCAGTATGCCGTCGACAATGGCAAAATCACATCAAATTATCAGTTAGTGGGTGCCAGCACTTTGGCGCCCACAATCACCGAATACAATGCGGAGCTGCTCTACAAGAGCTTTGCCAATTGGACGCACTGGACAACAGAACTATGAGCCACCCAAAAAAAAAAAAAAAAAAAAAACAAGAAAAAACTACAAATTGTAATTGTAATTGTAATTGTACTCATGACTGGACTTATTTTTCGCACCGCTTTAATAATGTGGCATATTTGCCTTACCTATGTACTATGTACTAGTCGTAAGCTTTCCATTTGTGTAAATGAAATGATGAAATTATTAATGTTGAATTATTTATATATATATATGGTTGTTGTTGTTGTCGCTCTCATTATCGTCATATGATATGATGGATATAATGGAATACGTGACTCTCAACGTTGCTGTGACTCTCGTCGCAGAGATCGCTGGGCGAGATGAGTGACAGAATAGACTATATACATACATAAGTATGTTAGGCTCCACCTACCGGAGAAGCGCTTGAACACAAATATATTTATAAAGTTGAGAGCGCGAGCAAATGTAGAAAAATATACGACAGCTTGAGCTATAAAAATACCCTAGAAATAACTGTAATACACGATTTGGCTCTCTCTTTAAATATTAGCCTAGCAGCTGCTCTCTCCTTCAGTGCCAACGCAATGCCAAGCTACCCCATTGCACCTACAGCATACAGGGTATTCCATTGAGCTTGCAGAACAAAACCCACAGCGAAGCTTACAAAAGCTCACTGGCACGCTGCTGCTGCGCAGTTGATTCCGGGGATTTTTTCTGCGGACAACAACAAAATAACATAGAGAGAGATACAAAGTAAAGCAATCAACATTTGTGATTTGTTGTTCAGCGATGTTCAGCACGACTCAGTTCAGTTCAGTTGACGACGAGCGACCGAGCGAGCGAGCGGCTTTGCCAGACCAAAGCGCTGTGATCTTTGAAAATTGTGTACTTTATTAGATTTATGCGATATGAAAACCTCAAAATTAACGCCGAGCATCGAAAGCCAAGCGCCGCATACAAATGTAAAGCAATTGCGTGGTTTGCTATTCATGTGCGGACTGCTGTTGGTATTGGTAACCGCAGCAGCCGCTTACTTCGTCTGGCTAATGAGTAAGGAATCCCCCAGCACGTTGTCATAACCGTAACTCAAATGCTCTTTAGGCCAAAGCAGGGAACAGGTTAGCAGTGGGCTGCGCATACTCGACCGCAGTGAGTGGCTCGGGGAACCACCAAGCGGATTCAAGCTTCTGCCCACACCCGTATCGAATGTCATTATACATCACACGGCCACGGTGGGTTGCGAAACTGAGGTGAGTTCTACTGTGATTAAGAATCCATTAAATATATTTCATTTGAATATATGAACTTGAATAGGAAGCCTGCATCTACCAAATGCGCATGATACAGTCCTTCCACATGGGCTCGCTGGACTTTACGGATATTGGCTATAATTTTCTGGTGGGTGGCGATGGCCAAGTCTATGTGGGCCGTGGGTGGCATGCCCAGGGCCAGCATATCAAGGGCTATGGCTCGGTGTCACTCAGCATTGCTTTCATAGGCACCTTTAGTAATGTGGCGCCGGCGGATCAGCAGGTGCGTGCGGCCAAGCGACTGATGGACGAAGGCGTACGCTTGCACAAACTACATCCGGATTATCACATCTATGCCCACCGGCAATTAAGGCCCACCGAAAGTCCTGGGCAGAAGTTGTTTGATCTGATGCGGCATTGGCCACGCTGGCGTGAAGACGTGACCTCACGTAAGCCCCAACCACTGCTGTCAGTTGACCCAGCCGTTAGCTAACATTTGGTTTCAGTACGCAGATTGAACGACGAGCCGTTGAGGTTTGTGGCCCGCGGTGCTTGGCTGGCACAGCCTGCTGTGAAGGAGCTGCCTCCATTGCAACTGCCAGTCAAAACTGTGCGCTTTGAGGCCACGCGGACAGAGCCGTGTGCCACTCAAGCGTCGTGCACCTTTCGCTTACGCTATTTGCAAAGCGTGCACATCGAGACCGAGAACAAACAGGACATTAACTACAATTTTGTGGTGGGCGGCGATGGCAACGTGTATGTGGCCAGGGGCTGGGACGATAGCTGCGATTCGGCCGACTCGGATAAGCCGCAATCGGATGCACTCATTGTGGGCTTTGTGGGCATATCGAAGCCCAATGCGAATCAAATGAAAGTCGCACAGGAACTGCTCGCGCAGGGCATCAAAATGGGCAAACTGGCGAAGGATTATGAACTGATAGACGAACTGAAGTAGAGGACTGACTGCTTAGCTGTGCAGCTAGACTCTCTTTTGCCAGTGCCATAGCAATGGGCACCGATCCGTGAAATCCACCAAAAATTATTCTAAATTAATTTATAAACATATTTAACGTTTTTCTTCTAGTTATAAATATGCCTTTATTCAATTTTAACAATGGTTCAAGAATTTGTAATTTGTAATAATTTTGATAGCGCATTGGCTAATGGTTAAAAAACGTGTTGGTCTCCCAACTTAACTATGTAGAGATACATCCTCTCTATATGTATGTACTTATGTCTGATGCGGCTTCACTAGATGACACTTTGTGCTTACAACAATTGGCTAAATGAAACGCGTAATTTGGAACTTTGAACATGGCTACTACATAAACTTAGTTAATTATGCTACACAGATAACGACAGATTCTGGCATATCACATAGGTGAGGTTAGTCGGACGCTTAATGGTCCAAGATGCGCATGTTACCCGACACGATTTTATTCTCCAAGATGGCGCCGGCGGGTATATCGATACGATCGCCATGATTAGCAATAATAATTACGGTGCCCTGCAAAAGGAAGTGATTGTTTAGATATAGGTAAATCCTTCGAGTTAAGTTAGTTCGACTTACGCGCAAGGACACGCCACGGCCGAAGGTCACATCTCCACTGACTGTCAAGTGATCCAGCTCAATGATGTCGGGTATATTGGCAAAGCGACCCAAGAACTCCTTCACCTTCGAGAAATGGTTTTCGCCCAGCTTGACTAGGGGCGTGGTGGGGAACATGCGCTGCGGTGACATCACCAGGCTGCCATTCTTAAGCGTATACAAATTCGACATGACTAGCAGCAGATCGGACGACTTCTTCACGGGCAAGAAACGGGAACGAGGCACATTGATGCCAATGGCGCCGTCGAAGCACTTCATGGCCGCACCCACAGCTGTCTCCAGCTGAATGACGCGCAGTCCATTCTCGAGTGTCTTGTTGTTGACAATAATCTCCATGTTGAGCGTGCGCTCGCGCAGCACTCGATCAATAGCTATGGAAAAAGAAAACAGCATTTTAGACTTTACATTTAAGGAGACAGCCTAAAAGTAGACTACGCCTAGACACTCACCTGACAGATTGGCCCAAATGTTGTTGGTATTGAAGAACTTGAAGGTCTTGACGGACTTGAAATCGTCGACGTGCTCCTTGGGCACCTGAGCAATTTCCAGCAGTCGCAGTTTGTTCTCCATTTGAATGAGCGTACCACCCTAAAGGAGGCGCGAAATATGAGTAAATTGATATGGTTGCGCCTGCAGCTTAGTTACCTTGACATCGGCACGGGTCTTATCGGTCACCTCCATGACGAATTCGAAGGGCGTGCTAGCGCGTTCCTCGCCCACCAGCTTGTTGAGTATGTTCAGATCGACGGTGGCGCCCAGATTGTCGATATTGGAGAGGAAACAGTATTCACGACCCTCGCCAATGAATTTCTTCAGCAGACCAGAGTTGCGGAAGGTATCGTAGAAGTCGCCGTGGCCAGGTGGATACCAGCTAAGGAATAAGATCCGATTAGAGCTTATCTATTTAACGATATCAGTGCTCCACTTACGCCTCCATATCCTTTTCGATATCAAAGTCCTTGGCAACGGGCAGGAAATGCTCACGACTAATGCGTGGGAAGCAGCTCTGATTGAAGGTGTGTATCTGCACACGGAATCCCTTGTATTTGCGCACAATCTTCTCCGTATCCTCGTCCGTATTGAAGGAGTTCATCAGCACGAGCGGCACATTGGCATCGTATGTCTTATTGAGATGCTCGATTTGCTGCACCGTCAGATCCAGGAAGGTCAAATCGGAGCGCACGGGAATGACACTCTTGGGTCCATGGCAGCCCATGGAGGTGCCCAGACCACCATTCAGCTTAATGACCACCAGTTTGTCCAACATAACCCGGATCTGCATAATAATTGTGGGAGATTAATAAGGCGTCTTTAGCAGCTTAACTTGATTGGGTTAGCACAACAGGATGTGGTTAAGCTTAATTTGGAAATAGATAAAGCGCAAGTGCTAAAAGAACCAAAGCATTAACTATAGTTAAACCAACAACAAAATAAGCGTTCCAAAAGCCCGTTAAGATTAAGAATTGAGCAGAGAGCATAGAGCGAGAGAGCTAAACACGTAAGCGCCAGAGAGAAGCGTAGTGGAAGTGGAGAGTTAAGAAAACGCTTTTACCTCATTCTATATATGATATGTATATATAGGCAGACATTAGCCATTAGGACGGCCATTGCCAACAAGAGCAACGGCAACAATGAGTACAATTCAGTGTTCAAATCAAAGTATACGAAATATGAAAAGATTAAAAAAATATTAATTATAATATATATAACACACATATATATATATATATACACACAAGAAAGTTATCATTAGGTTTAATTTTATTGTTGAGGTAGGGCGCGCGTGTGATTTCTTGGTTGTGGGAAAGATACCAGGGCCAGCAAACCGTTAAGGGTCATCCTTAGATTAAAGACGAACACATACCTGCTCGTTTTTGGGTGACTTGAGATTAGAATAGTTCATGACCGCATTTTCGGGCAGCTTCTGAATTTTGTTCCAGTCCAGCGCAGGTCCCTCTGCAAGGATAACAACAGCTTATTAAAGAGCAGGGAGCTATTTTTATATAGACTTACCCTCCTGCAGGAAACGCCCAAAGAGATCGGCAAATCGATCCATTTCCGCTTGGAGTGCTGGCCGACGAGCCGGCTCCGTCGTCTGGAGCAGACGTTCAACATCGTTCTCCAGCAGGCGCAGTGCATCGCGCTTGGTTACCTCGTGAAACTCCTTCGAATCGGATGGAGCGCGCTGATGGCCGCGTATCTGCAAACCAAAGGGTGGAGAAAACGATGAAAAACATTCAAATACACTGCAAGAAATGATGGCAACTAAACGATTAAACTGCGTGCCGAAGCGCAACCAGCTGAACGCACTCGAGTGACAAAAGTTGCAACAACAACAACAGCCACAATAACAAATTAACGTGAATGGGGGAGTACACGACTAGCAGATATCCTATATATAATCTTGAAATATATATAATGATATAGAAAAATAAATAGCGAGACAGTGGAGAGGAGAGAGAGTGAAGGAGACGAGTGACATATTGAGAGAAAGAGAGGGAGAGTATAAGAATCATGGTAAAGAAATTTATATATATATATATATATATATATATATTAAGGGAGAAAAAAAGATGTTAAAAGTTATGTTATAGAGAGATAGAGAAGGAAGTGGAAGAAGAGGGAAATACTCATAGTCCCATAGTTCTAGAAAAAGAAACCCAATGTCAAAAGAGGTAGAGAAAGAGAGAGTGACAGTACGCATATTCCCTTTAGAGCACTCTCACTGGGTATTTGATATAATAAGACAAATTGTTGTTGGTCGCGTAATGCGTGCGTGGAGCAATTACAGGCTTCGACTGGCAGCCAGCCGAGGGCATCTTTAGCGCTAGTGGCGACAGTTTTCCTTAGACAGCAATGGCAAGAAGTTGGCTTCCATTTCTGTGTCTGCTGCTGCTCAGTGTGAGCGAGCAGAGTGCAAAAGCCAGCGTTGTCGACGATGGCTTGAAGCTGGCAGGACAAATGTTTGGCATCAACACAGCAGCAGATGTGGCCAACCTGGTGGCCAAGGCCTTTTCACGGGTGGCCACACGCCAGAAGCCCGATTTGCTGAGCGTGCTGCAGCAGGGCATTGAGACACAGCGCCAGCAGCAGCTCGAACAAGAGGAGCTGCAACAGCAAGAGGAGCAGGACAATGAGGAGCAGCAAACGGAGCAAGAGAATGCACAGGAATCGCCGCCTGTGGATGGCGCCACTCACCGCCGTCCCATGCAGCTGAACACCGTTCAAATGCTGACGAATATGATGCGCATGGTTGGCTTCGATCCACGTAAGCTGGGCGCTCTGGCGCTCAATGCAATCGTGATGATTGCCCAAGCGGTGCGTCAGGACAGCTGCAGAAATGTTTACAACTAACTCTGAGTCACTCCCACAGATCGGCAGCACAATTATGCAGGCAACACGTGGCGGCAGCGGCGACAACCCAACCACTGGACCCGAGGCTCTCTACGAGCCCAGCGAGCATCAGCCGCGTTCCCTGTCGCCCGGCAGCCCCATCGACTGGTTTCTGCAGCGGCCCGGCGCACATACCCAGCGCATGCTGCGCCGCATCATGGACCGACAGCTGCCCGAGCACATTGTCGACATGATTGAGTCCAAGGAGACGGCGGATGGCAACGAAGCCGCCTGCCTCAAGCTGCTCATGTGCAAGAGCTCGCCCATTATTTGGGGCATGCAGAACTCGCTGGAGAAGCGCCTGGCCGGCGAGCAGCTCGACTACGACGACCAGAGCTACATGAATGCAAATGCGTTCTTCAAGTACATGCCCAGCCTGGACGAGTTCAAGGAGCACGGCCAGAGCTGTGAGTCGCGCTTCGCCAAGCACTGTCCACGCAACGAAACATTGACTAAGCCCTAAGAAATACGAAATACGCAATTGAAATTTCACAATTTGTTTTAGTTTTAGTTTTAGTTTCGTTGTCGTCAATAAATCAATAATTTGTTTTGTAATTAAAGGCGACCTTTGTGCTGGAGCGATAAGCGCCAGTTCGTAGAGTCGATCCAATGCTCCATGAAACGACCTCTAAAATATTAGATTATATGATCTGTCTGTGGCTTACATATGTAATCTAGCTGACTTTGTCAACCTTCCGACTTTGCTTTGGATTAAACGCTATCATCACCGTGATAAGCACTGCCCAAGAAGTCGGCGGGTTTTCATTCAAGTCATCTACACACGACTTACAGTGGGTCGACTACCCCATCATGATGAAGTATCAATTCCCGATATTAAAATAGCTGATCTAAAGATATTTTTTAGTTTGTGGCCACTTGGAATTGACTACATAAAGTATTCTATTTAAAAGCAATTTCATTCGGAAGCTTAAGAAGAACAAATAATACACATGAGCAAATTTGATTAAGGTAAGCAAACATGAAACAGACTTTTCGACGGGGCTTGACGTGATAAATCCAGCAAGAAAAAATATTTTTACATAAAAATGCCAACAAAAAAATAAATTATAAAATTTTGAGAGAAATTTTTGTTTCCATAAATAATATTATGGTATTTGAAAGAATATCTTATAAACCTTAAAAATATTAGAAAATATATTGGTATATATAATAATTAAGATTTTTATTTTTATATTTTTCATTTTTCAATTATATTTTGAAGACGAAAGTAATACTTTCAGATACTATAATAGGTATATTTAAAAAAAATACTATTATTTTGAAAATTGGAATAGTTTGAATATGTCCAGGTTTTACTATAAAGTTTTTCTTTTCGGTTTTACCAAGAAAACCCTATTAAAAAGTCTATTCTGATTGCCAAATACTAAATTCTGTTGACATTTTAAGCCCTTCTCAAAAATTACAAAGCAAAAAGATATATCTCCAATATACACTACAAGATACATTAAAAAGAGTATATTAGCATTTATTTCCGCTTGTAAGCTTGACTGGGCACTATTCTGATTTCACAACCGGGCCAAAACGCCAAATCATTACAAAACGCAAGAAGCGTGAAAGAGCTTCGATTATCGAAACGCGCTTATCAATCACATTTATAGCTAAATAATAATGATACGCTAAATATGCAATGGCGGACAAATAGCAAATAACAAACAAAAACAATAACAGAAACTTTTAAGTTTGTTGTGTAATTATTTGCAAAAACTGTGCATTGACATTCGGCAAGGTTGAGCTCCAAGCCCACTCAACTCTGATGCTGATGATGATGATGTTGATGCTGCCATTAGCTCAACAAACGACAGCTTCAATCATATTTATATAGTGCTTAATATATATAACAAACATTTGCGCACTCCAGTGGCGCCATCTAGTGGACGAAAATTGCGTGTGCAAATCAATTAAAATCGAAGACTTATGCAAAGCATATACAGATGTTGTATATATATAATTGCTATAATCATTTTTCCAATACGAAATAAAAATATGAAAAACAAAAATAAAAACAAAAAGCATCAGACACGCCTTCTGTAGGTTTATTTATAAACGACGCCAAGTCGCCAGAGTGATAAGACAAGTGTCAGAGGGCAGTGTTTGAACTTCAGGAAGGTCAATTGTTCAGATAAGTTATATGACGACGTACTATGTCACTCACTCTGTCTATATATATATATATATATATAAATATATATGTATATGTATATGTATCTGTAAAATATATATATATATTTATATATATTTTTAGCGTGCAGTTTGTGTGTTTGGCATATTTATTAGCTCGCAGGAGTTGTCTAGAGTACCCTACACAAATGAGTCTATTAGTTCGTCTAAGCAACTCTTTAACGACTTTTTAATGCTGTCTTAAGTGTGTGTGTTTTAATGAGCTGAAGAGGTGACAGAGATCGTTCGTCATATATGTGTTCATAGTCACAATGAGCTCAACTTGAAAAAGTTTATCAAAACGAGAAAGAAACACAACTAGACTCTCGGCACAAGTTAATTAAAGTAATTTTCAGTTGCAACTGTTGCGAACAGTACCGTTCAGATAAGATTGCCACACACACAGTAACAGATTGACTATTTGTTGGATTCTAATGAAACAAGCAACAAGCGAGCGAATGTGGTAGGGACATACATATCTATGATACATGTGTATGATCTATAAAATGTATAGATACGATTTTTGTATATAGCCCATAGCCTAATGCCCTGTCAAGTATATTAAAACGTTGGCTTTATATTTATATTTTTGGTCGTAGTACTCGAATGTGCACTTGGCCCAAATATCGCATAGCGAGGACTGTCACAAAACCTTTGCAAACTTACGCCGGCTCGCTGCAGCAGCACGTCAATGGGTCGTATGTGTGACGTCATTGTTTTAAGTGTTGTTTAAGTTAACTATTAAGCCGCTGGTTGGTTCGAAGAAGCTAGAAACAGTTGTGTGTCTATTTTTGTTTATTTTGTGTTTAATTCTCGTTTTATTGTCTTGATTTAGCCACACAAAAGCGCGCTGATGGAACGTGCGTAGACAATTCCGACGAAATCCCGACTCTCGAACTTGGCGCGACGACTGTGCAATTGAAAATACGGCTAGAATTCAATATGAATTTGAATTTCAATACAATTTTTTAACACGACTACGTCCGAGAGTCGCAGCAGCAGCAGCAATGACGACTGCGCTGCCGACGTCAACGGCGGCGCCAACAGAGCGACAAGTGAAGCAGCAGCAACAAGTGATAGCGCGCTCGTCCGAGCGACGGTGTAAGCGTGTGCGTGAGTGTGTGTGAGTGAGTGTGTGTACTTGTGACAGCAATAAAAAGAAACAGAAAAATATTAAATGAAAAAAAAGAGAAAAAAAAACATTTGTAAGAAGCGCATATACAGTAAAAAGGTAGTCAACAGCAAGCCAGTTCATTAAGATAAAAACTTTCTCCACCAACGCGACTTGTGCATGCCCTAACCACACTGTATATGCCCAGTCATTGCAGAGCAAACAAGAATTGATATGATTAAAGTCATTTGATTAAACGTTCATTGAACTGCTATTTTCAGAATCAATAGAGAACTGGTTTTCAAGTCTGTCAGACACTTCAGAAAATTTCCTGTTTAATCCAAAATGTTACAAGCTTTGCGGAGAAATTGAAATGCTCAACGTTTGGTGAGTTCCCAATTGAATAATGCGAGATTACAAAGGGTCAGCGTAGAGGAAGTGTAAGGAATGCGGGAGAGCACCAGTGGCAGTGGCAGTGGCAGCTGTTTATCAGGGAAGCCACCTCGATATTTACGCACTAGCCACGCCCCCTCCACATTCAATTAGGTCAAGAATTATCAGCAGTCTGGTACTAAAGCGGTCTGAATAACTGCGTTTTCTGATAAGATTATCTTTATAGCGATAGCAAATAGATTCTGATTTGTTATTAGAATGTTGGCAATTATTTTATAATTTCATAATTTTATGATTTATGTATATTAAATGCGCGTGTGTTGAGTCCAATACATAGAATTGGGCAAAGACCCACAAAAAAAAAAAATAAATAAAACACACACACACACACGTAGACATTCACCCACAAGCATAATATGTAGAAACATTTGTGTGTACTTGGCGACTAGGTCACTTGAAGGTTAACCTTAGCAATAGCAGCGCAGTGGGAAAAGCCAACCAGAAGTGCAACAACCGCCGCCAAAGCTTTGGCTAAATATAGAGAGCGTCAAAACCGGCAAATGTTGCATTTTTAACTGGAGAATTTCCGCTGCATTTCAGCTGAAACTATCTGCACTCAAACAGAGGAGAGTGAGAGAGACAGGGAGAGAGAATAGTGAAGAGCGTAGTGTAGCTAAGAGCGTTTGAATTTTGAACTAACGCCACTTACCTTGGCTTCATGTGGTATATCCAACATTTTACTTTAGTTACAAACAATCTTTACACAAATATATTTCAAATCGAAACGTTCAACTCTAAAAGAGCGCAAGACGAAAATTGACCGCACAACAAAACCACGCAACGCAAAGAATTTGAATAAACTGAAAATAAAAACACAACAAGAGCAGCAAGAATGATATACAAGTGTTGCCGCGGTTTTATTCTCTTATTGGAGAACGCTGTGAGCATAATTATTAGAGATGAGCCGCTACCAAGTAGTCGTTTCCTAGTCAGTGCATAGTCAAGAATTGCATTATAAGTGGTTTTGGATAGTAAAGAAACAAGAAAATACTCTTTTCTTTCCCATTATTTATTTAAATTGTTTTATTATTGATTACTAGCTAACGTAATTATTTGTGCGTCATATCAGCAATGTAGTTCGGCTAACAATTAATCACAAATTCATCGCCAGCAGACGCATCACTAGGAAGCTCATCAGCTGATTGTGTGATAGTGATGGCACTTTGTACGGTGCAACAGCTGACAAGTAAGTCAGAACAAAACAAAACGAGAGAGGAGTAATGCACAGTAATTAGTGCAAAAGTATTCAAAGAGAAGCCTTACTAACTATAACTTCGCTGCGCACTTCGAGAAAACCGAAGAATAAAATGGGTATGTGCTTTGGCTGCTGCGCTAATAGCGCCGAGGAAACAAATCTTATGCCATCCCCGGTAAGTTAATGTTACTGTTGAAAAATTAAGCATTAAACTTTTCTCTTTCAAGGAGGAGCGTCGCAATCAGCAATTAGAGGCGGCTGAGCGACGACGCCAGGAAAACGAATCTCGCGGAGTCAAGAATCTGGATAAGGTACGTCGGCAGCAGCAGCGCTCTTTAGACATGGAGCGCAGAGAGGAAGAGGCCGCGCGCCACGGCGACAGTGGTCCCAATTTGCGGGTGAGTTTATCCAATTGGACTTAGTATTGAAGTAGGAGTTTCGATAAATGTATCGAACAGCAGATTGTTATCGATTTGCATAAATTGTTAAAATATTCAAATATTTATTAATATTGATTTCCATATTATTTTTCTTCAGTGGCAAACAAGCTAAAGGCTGGCTTATAATGAAATTCAACCGCAGCTGTCTTATTGGATGTCTGGCATCCCACTGTTGAGCAAGGCATTTGTATTAATTTGTTATCAAATCTGTGTATATATATTTTTTTGTATCTTGCGATTAGCCCAAGTCGCGCACACCAACCAAATTATCAACCAAAATAAAATGATTTTAAATCGCACGAACAAACGACCAGTGTTGGACAACGCGGCTTAGCGCCACAGCAGCTGTTTTTGCTTGTGTTGCGTCAACTGCGCAGTCGGATTTGTTCTTATTCACCTGTTGACAGATTTGCTTTGTTTTTAATTGAATTAAAATGATTCTGAGCATAAACTATATCTTCGTTTTGTGCCTGCTGAGTGCCCTACAGTTCGTTTGCCTTGGCAAGACAATAAAGAAAGCTGGCGCCACACTGAGACAGCCCTTGGATGATTTCAATTCTTGGAAGGGCAAATGGTTCCCCCATGCGCCAGATGAAAAAGTGCAACGTGTGCACCTGCAATCGAATGAAATCTACAAACCGGATGATTCCTGGTCAGGTGGCTGGTTTCCCTACGCACCTGGTGAATCGCATATCTTAAAAACTGAGCCTCCGGTTAACATCCTAAACACAACTCCAAAAGTCAAAGACAGTTGGCAAGGTAAATGGTTCCCCCAAGCACCAGGTGAGCCGCATATCATAACAGCAGCAGCTGAGGAACCGCATATCATGACGGCAACCGTTGAGGAGCAGCATATCCCCAAAGCGGCAGCTGAGGAATCGCATATTATAAAAGCTACAGGTGAGGAATCCCATATCATACAAGGAGCAGCTCAAGAGCAGCATATCGCAAAAGCGGCAGCTGAGGGGCAGCAGAGTCTCGTCTGTGATGACGGCGCAGTAAGTAATTGACTGTGGGGTTTCCCCATTTTAAATGACTCATTCATCACGTTATCTGTTCAATTAATCTAGAGTAACCTGCACGTTGATTACGATCCGGATGATATACGAGAGAATTATAATTATCTCTGTTTTGCCGCCAATCGCAGCGTCTTTAATCCAAATCTGAACAAAGAGTCATTGTTCACGGATCACTTTTTGCCCAGTGCCTTTCTGCCGTCTACCAAGTGCCTGAATGAGTCCATTCGATATACACACGAGCCAGCCACATGGTAAGCACTGAACCAAAGATTGTCTATTGGAATCTCTTGCGAAATTCTCCTTTGCAGCGGGTCTTTTCGTCCACTCCCCGCTGTCTATGGCAGCTACAAATATTTGCCACCTCAGCGATACATGCGCAATCTTGCTGAAGGCGCCATCGTCATGCTCTATCATCCCTGCGCCTTCCAGGGTCAAGTGACCGAGTTGCAGAATATTGTGAGCGGCTGTCTCTATCGGCATCTAATAACGCCCTCGCAGCTGTTGACGCCGGAGCGACCGCTGGCCTTGCTGGCCTGGAGGCATAGCCTGAGCATGTCTGTGGTGGACAGACAGCAAGTGGGCCAATTCATCCGAAAGTATGCCAAGCAAGGGCCGTTGGCTATTCCCATCTTTTCACGCATTGTGGAAAAGCGCGAAAGCTACAAAGCGGCGCTACTGACTGAAGCGCGGCTTGTGACAGATCTCGATGACAGTGAGCTGTGCGGGTACTTGGAGCAGCATATGTAAAATTGTTAAATATTTACAATTTTCGAATATTTTGTGTAATTAATATTATTTAATTTTTAATGTTCATAAATTATCTTTGAATTGTTTCTTCGATAAAAAACTTATAACACAGTTGCCTAATCGATATGAGCTACCATGAGCAGCGATAGTTTATGTGGCGGTCGGCCGATAGTTGAACGGCAATTTGTTTTTTTTCCACTCGACCATAAATACCTTTTGTTTTGCGGCACTCACGCATTCAGTTCGTTTCTCTTCTACAGCTAAAAACAACTAATAAGCGATACGCGTTACTCCCATCAGATTGCCGCTTGTGTTTCATTGTTTTTTTTTTATTGCACACCAGCTGGAAGCGCTAAGAAGAAGCACGGCCATAGCTATAAACAGCGGAGAGGTGAAACAAAGGAGACGGCGACGGCGCAGCGCACACAAAAACACAATTAATATATATTTTTTTGTATAAATTGTCGCCGTTGGCTGAGCAACGGAAACTGCGAAAGCAACGAAGCTGCCAATAGTTAAGTGATCGCACACATCACGTGATAATTAACGAAATACGTGATATTCCTGCCCTCCTGCCAAACGAACAGAAATCCTGCAACGTGCAACGTTTTACATAACAAGCGGCAAACAATGAATAATTTAGCGGACACTGTTGTGGTCGATCCGGGCTTTGGCGGCGGCGACAAGCAAGCTCAAGCAGGTGCGACCCAGCCCCAGGATCCCAGCGTCTTGGTGCCTCCACCTGCTACCAAACAATCTTCGGCGCTGAAGAAGACCAGCCGGTATCGCAGTCGCTCCTTGAGTGCCTCCTCCACGGACTCCTTCAGCTCGGCCTCCTACACGGGCAGCAGCGAAGATGGCGACGATGTCCCGCCGCGCGAAAAGGTGCAAAAGAACTCCAAGGGCAGCTCCGACTTCTGCGTGCGCAACATTGGAGCCCAGCATGCGTTCGGTCGTCGCGAGATCGAGATTGCCGAACAGGAGATGCCGGGCATTATGGCGCTGCGCAAACGTGCCGCCGAGGACAAACCACTGAAGGATGCCAAAATCGTTGGCTGCACCCACATCAATGCCCAAACAGCGGTGTTGATCGAGACGCTCTCCGAGCTGGGCGCCAGCGTACGCTGGGCAGCCTGCAACATTTACTCCACCCAAGTGAGTAGCAGCTGGCAATTGAGTTGATAAGGAGTAAGCTCGATAATCTTGAGAGAATAAGTTGTTCCCATAGCTCTACGGGAACAATATCGAAGGGAGCAGAGCAGACTCTTCTCTTGAGATCTCTTGACGAATATCATATACAGTTCACCAGTTCCAAAGGGAGGGGAATACCCGCATATGTTCTGCTCAACAGCTCTGAAGAGAGGAGAAGACCCGCTTATGTGCTGCCCAAGTACAGTAGATCTTTTGCTTGCTGAGATCTTGTGTCAACTGTTTAGTGCTGGCAGCGCCAGCTTGCTTCACGCAAGTCACTTGAGCCAATTTGTTGTCACGCACACACACACACACGCGCGCGCTTAGCGGACAGACAATACAAACAAATCATCAATCAAATGACGCGGGCAAAGTTAAAATAAAGAAAAAAGGGGTCGACGGGCAGCTCAAGTGGCTTGGTTTGGCAATCAAAGAAGCGAATCGTCGATAATTGATATATGCGCCCGAAATTGGGGCTTGAGCTCGCACCCCACACACCCCGGCAGTGGCCAAACTGGTTTCTGGCACCCAACTCCGGCTGCGTAGCATCCACTACGTGCTCCTCTATGGCTGCGGCTGTGGCTCTGCTATAACGAATGCAATTAGCATTGACGGGCTCCAAAAGCTGTTTGCACATTTTTTTTATGTGCCGTCTAATTAATCTCCAGGCCCACATGAGCACGGAGCGCGCGGGGCAGCGCCCTTATCGCGCCGTGCATGTTGACACACTGAATCACACACAGCCACACCTACGCACACCTGAACGCACCCACACTGATACCTGTTAAGCGCTGTAGAGCTGGCAGCTTATCAGCCAAGTTCCAAGTGCCAAGTGCAGTCACTTGTACTCGGGCCACATCGCTCAATTAGCTGTCTGACCATCCTCTTGCCTTTGGTTGTTTTTTTGCAGAATGAAGTGGCCGCCGCTCTGGCGGAATCGGGCATACCGATCTTTGCCTGGCGCGGGGAGACGGAGGAGGATTTCTGGTGGTGCATCGATCGCTGTGTGAACGCCGAGAACTGGCAGCCGAACATGATATTGGACGATGGCGGCGATGCCACGCATCTGATGCTGAAGAAGTATCCCACCATGTTCAAGCTGGTCAAGGGCATTGTCGAGGAGAGCGTGACGGGTGTGCATCGCCTCTACCAGCTGTCCAAGGCGGGCAAACTCACTGTGCCGGCGATGAATGTCAACGATTCGGTGACGAAGACCAAATTTGATAATTTGTACAGCTGCAAGGAGTCCATCTTGGACAGTCTGAAGCGCTCGACGGACGTGATGTTCGGCGGCAAGCAGGTCGTCGTCTGTGGCTATGGCGATGTGGGCAAGGGATGTGCCCAGGCGCTCAAGGGGCAGGTAAGCAGCATGAGCATTACCTAATATAACCAGCTGAATCCCATCTCTTGGTTGTTCTCTCTCAGGGCTGCATTGTGTACATCACGGAGATCGATCCGATTTGTGCGCTGCAGGCGAGCATGGACGGCTTCCGTGTGGTCAAGCTGAACGAGGTGATCCGCAACGTGGACATTGTGGTCACGGCGACGGGCAATAAGAATGTGGTGGTGCGCGAGCATATGGATAAGATGAAGAGCGGCTGCATCGTGTGCAATATGGGCCATTCCAATACGGAGATCGATGTCAATGGGCTGCGCACACCGGATCTCACCTGGGAGAAGGTGCGCTCGCAGGTCGATCACATCATCTGGCCCGAGGGCAAGTATATAATACTGCTCGCCGAGGGACGACTGGTCAACTTGAGCTGCTCGAGCATACCGTCGTTTGCCGTGTCAATTACATCGGCCACGCAGGCGCTGGCGCTGATTGAGCTCTTCAATGCACCGCCCGGCCGCTACAAGTCCGACGTCTATCTGCTGCCCAAGAAAATGGACGAGTATGTGGCCAGCCTCCATCTGCCCACGTTCGACGCTCACTTGACGGAGCTGAGCGACGAGCAGGCCAAGTACATGGGCCTCAACAAGGCCGGTCCTTTCAAGCCCAACTATTATCGCTACTAAGGGACAATAAGAGCAAACATAACAAGAAGCAAACAAACAACAATTAGAAGAACAACGCCAACGAAAGTATTTTCTTTGCAAGATTTAAAACTATTTAAGCGAGAATTTCAACTTCTCACAAATTGTTGACAAGAAAACAAAAAACAAAAAAAAAGAACACAAAGTTACTATAAAATTGTATTTGCTTAGTAAGCGAAACACGAGACACCAAAACAACAAAAACATAAAACACACAAAATAACGGACGCTTTTTAGTTGCTAGCATTTACTTAACGAAATAACCATTGTATTGTATTGTTTTTAGCAGTTACTAAACACACAGCCGCAAAAGTATTTAAGTTTTTCTCATTAGCCAACACACACACACACACACACACGCGCGACTAACGGTTTCGGTAGCTAACCAAACTCTTTCGCTTTCGCTAACAACTTTTCTATGTCCTTCACCCCTCCCCCTACGCTCTCTAAACCCGTACTTAACTAGCGGCATTTGAATTTATATTATATACTGGAAATATTTTGTTGCCGCTCCATGGAATTTACTTATATATATAAAGATATATATATATATATATATACAGCTATTTGTACTTGTTTTTTTTTTTATCCTATCTATTTGTATTCGTTTATGCTAAAAACATTATTTTTTCTGTATTCAGCGTCGTTAATTGAAATGCAGTGCAAATAATTCCATTTATTCAATTATTGAGGTGCCTATTTGAGGCGCACGCTGGCATATATATCAGATAAAGATTCTATATATATATATATATACACGCATATACATACATATTATTAGAGAGAACTTTATGTATAAAAAAACTAAAAACCAAAACAATTAAAAGTGAAAAACACGAAAAATTAAAATGTTTGTAAAAAAACAACTGAACTTTAAGTAAAAATTGTGAAAAACGTATAAACAATAAAAAAGTTTTATTGAGCAATGTTTGCCTGTTTCTCATTATTATTCGCATTTGTTTTTTAATTTGATCAAATTTGTACTTTGAGGTTTTTACTATAATTCGTGAATAACGAAAGAAAAACAAGTAAGAAGGCTCTAGTCGAGTGTGCCCGACTAGGAGATCCCTGAACCCATCGAAAAGTCGATATTCCAAAACAAGCCTATTTTACATACATATTGTAACCGAACGGTAGAGTGTTTTCGAGTCGGGCAGCAGTAGAGAGTCGGGCTACGGTATCTAACTACTACCATTATTATTCTACTTAATTCTACTTAATAAATAAAAAAATAAAATATATAACAAAAAATATATATATATATATATTATTTTACTATAAAAATATAAATATAGATATATAAATATTTATTATACCCTGAACCCATTTCAGTGTGTTTTCAAAACACTTATTTCAAATACTAGAGACTTGTGCTTTTGCACATACACACATATGAATGATATAGTTACGCGGGATTTAGGCTATTTCCTAGTCAGGCACCTCCGACTAGAGTTTCCTTGTTGTTTGTTAATTAAGTAGAATAATAACAGATAATGATTGTTATGCTAATGATCATTTTGCTAACCGACTCTACCGAACTAAGCAGGTAGCGCTCTTATTTCCCACTCAATGATCGACTGAAGAAGAACCAATCATGACCTCGACCGAGCTGAGCTCGAAAGAGTTGAGCTCGAAAGAGTTGAGCACAACTTTTGGCGGGAGTTTTGCCCTATATAAGGACAAGCCGTCTGCCCAGTTCTTCAGTTGGTTTCCTGACCCCCTGATGGTCAGTCGTGCTGTGCAGTGCAGTCCAGTGTAGTGTAGTGTAGTGTAGTGTCTTCTCCTCGTCTTCCTCCTGCTCCTCCTGCTCCTCTTCTTCTGGATTTGGTAAGTATTTAGTTAATAATTTTAGTTTTAAGTATATTAAGCAAAATTGTATTAGTTATAACTGTTTTTTTTAAGCAAATGTTTAACTAATAATTCTTTTTTTTTTTTTTTTTGCCCGATTCTCTCCTGCTGCCCTCTCTATCGCTGCTGGACTCTCTCCTGCTACTGGACTCTCTCCTGCTACTGGACTCTCTCCTGCTACTGGACTCTCTCCTGCTACTGGACTCTCTCCTGCTACTGGACTCTCTATCTGGATTGGATTCTCTATCTGCCCGCCTCTCTACTGCTGCCCGACTCTCAAACACTCTACCGTTAACCGACTCTCTACTGCTGCCTGCCTCTCTACTGCTGCCCGCATCTCTTCTGCTGCCCGACTCTCAAACACTCTACCGTTAACCGACTCTCTACTGCTGCCGGACTCTCAAACACTCTACCGTTAACCGACTTTCAAACACTCTACCGTTGTCCGACTCTCTACTGCTGCCCGCCTCTCTACTGCTGCCCGACTCTCAAACACTCTACCGTTAACCGACTCTCAAACACTCTACCATTAACCGACTCTTTACGGCTGCCGACTCTCTGCCAATCTACCGTTAACCGACTCGCTACTGCTGCCCGCCTCTCTACTGCTGCCCGCCTCTCAAACACTCTACCGTTAACCGACTCTCAAACACTCTACCGTTGTCCGACTCTCTACTGCTGTCCGCCTCTCTACTGCTGCCCGCCTCTCAAATGCTGCCCGCCTCTCTACTGCTGCCCGCCTCTCTACTGCTGCCCGCATCTCTTCTGCTGCCCGCATCTCTTCTGCTGCCCGACTCTCAAACACTCTACCGTTAACCGACTCTCAAACACTCTACCGTTAACCGACTCTCAAACACTCTACCGTTGTCCGACTCTATACTGCTGCCGACTCTCTGCCAATCTACCGTTGTCCGACTCACTACTGCTGTCCGAGTCTCTACCTCTGCCGGAGTCTCTACCGTTGCCAGAGTAATAGGTTCGTAATATAGTAGGTATCTTAAGTAAAATTGTATTAGTTGTTAATGTTTCTTTTTACGGGGACACTCGACTAGAGCCTTCTTACTTGATTTAAGTTAAAAAATATGAAGTCAAAATTAATTTAATATATTTGTGGCATTTCTTAAATATTTTGTTCTCAAAATAAATTGCATTTTTCATACCATACATTTAATTTAAAAATTTTTTAAGAACTCAAAAATTTAAAAAACATACGTAAAAATTCTGTTTTCCCCTTCAATAATTTTTTGAAAAATAAATACAGTTCGGCGTGATTTTTTTTTGTTATTTTATCAGATGCATCACTCGTCTATTTTTATTTGATATTATGCCTTAAAAATTTGTATGTTTCTTTAATATTTTCGTTTTTGTTTACCATAATTTGTAAATTACATTACAAAAAAATTATACATTCATTATGAAGTTTTTTTTTATCATTTTTTTTTGTTTTTTTTTTCTTTTTTTACGTTTACTTAAAATGCCGTAGACTACATGAAAGTATTCTGTAGATTCGTCTTAATTAGGTGTTTTTAATCCTAACACATTGGTGGGGGTGGGGGAGCCCCAGAAATAAGTCATCGACGACGTCGTCTACACCGCATGCAAATAATCCTTAAAAAACACAAATGGGAGCAGGAGGAGGATAGTGGAGTGGAACAAACAAGTGTCGCAGAGCCGAAATTTTGCAGTCAAAAAGGAATCAAAAAGGACTAAACTAAATGTTAAGCGATGTGTGTGTGTGTGTGTATGTATGTGCGTGTGTTCGTGTGGAGTGGGGTGAGTGTTAGTGTTGTTGGCGCATGTGGACCAATTGCATCTGGATGGGACTGATTGGATCTGAGTGGCAGCGGCAGCGACAGCTTAGTCAAGGAAATGCGGCTTCAGGTGCTTCAACATGCCGAAGGTGCGGAAGCGCTTCACTTTCATGACCTTCATTAGCTCGTCGTCACATATGGCAAATTGCTTGTTCTTCGGATCGTACAGGTCGCGCTCCTTGATGATGGCCCACACCTTCTTGACCACCTCGTGGCGCGGCAAGGAGTCGGCTCCCATCAAGGCCGACAGCTCCGGCGACAGATTGTAGGCGCGTGTGAAGCCGGTGCTCTTGCGTCCGGTGCCGGAGCCGGAGCCAGCGGATTTGGCAGCCTTCTTTTTGGGTGGTGGCTTCTTGACCACCTCATAGTCGGAATCGGAGCCGGCATCGCTTTCGGTGCCCGAGTCGTCGGCATTGAGACTCTTGCGCTTCTTCTTGGCGGATACCTTGTGCTTGGTGGGCTGCGGCCGTTTCTTGGGTGCCGGCTTCTTCTTTTTCTCCTCCTCGCTGCTGCTGGCCACCTCGTCCTCTTCGCTGGGCTCGCTATCGTCTGCCGGCTCGGCATCCGGATCCTTGCCATCGTCATCGTCGTCGTCATCATCCTCCTCCTGCTGTTCGTTGATAACCTCCATCACGATCTTGTCGAACTCCTTCTTCCGGCTCAGCAGCGAACAATTCAGTTTGCCCTCCACCTGCTCGCGCACCCGCTTTGCCGAAATGGTTGATAGATCGGCATCCTTCAGCACGGACTGGATTTCGGTCCTTAGCTGAGTGCTGGAGATGTCCGACATTTTGTTCTCGTTGTTGTCTTTTTTTTTCTTTTTGTTGTACGACCGACGCAGACTCAGAAGCCAGACACGTTTCGTCAGCACTGAAATACGCGGAAAGTACACGTGAGTTCACATAGTTTTTGGTTTCATTTCTTTTTATTAGTTGTATATTTCATTATTTCTTACCCTGATATCTGTTTTTTTAAATTTTCCGCTACCTGTGCGTTTTTTCGTTTCAAGTGTTAAGCGGCTCGCTTTTTTTCTTTATACCCTCTCCGGCGTCTTAATAGGGTTGCAACTTACAAGCCTAGATATACTACGTTCAAGCTGTATGATGGCGTCTTCACTGTTGCAACGCATGACTATCGCGGCCATCTCACATGCAACTCTGCATGAGTGGGGCTGCCAACTGTTTGAAAATGTTAGATTTCGTGGTTCATGTGAACAGCTGCAGGCGGCGCTAGTGTGCAATGCAAGTGTTTTTGTGAATTCCGCGACGTCTGTGCATAAAATTCTAAAATAAAGCAACATTAATGCATTAAATAAGCCAAATGGTGTGTGCCAAGTTCTAAACAGTGCTTAAAATTGGCAATGCGCACTTTAAAATCAGTGACAGACGTGTAGTGGCAACTGGCCACAGCCGCAGCCAACAATAACAATCGCCCAAGAGACGCCTTCACAGCCAACGGGAACGTTGATTCCAACAACAATCGCAGCAGCAGCAGCAGCACCAGCAACAGAGGCAGCACCAGCGACAGCGGCAGAAGCAGCGCTGAGGTAATTTTGCTATTTTTTATCTGGTTTTTGTTTATTTTTATTGTTGCCCCGTTTACAAATGTGCGTGAATGTGCGTGCGTGTATGTCTGTAGTTTGTTCTATTTCTAAATTTGCTTCTGGGTGCAACCTGGAATTGTTTTAGTATATATTTCTATATTTATTTATTTGTCGTTCGCTAGCTTTTGGCAAACAAATTGCGTATGTAAAATAAATTGTAAAAGCTTTGCATTAGCTATTTCCTCTTCTTCATCTTCTTTGTCTACAACGGTTTGGCAATGCTTTTGCTTTGTCGCTTTGTGTGATATTCGCGTCTTTATTTTGCCGGCTTCGCTGCGACGCCCTTTTCCAATATAAAAGTCGCATGTGCAGCTGGTCTCATTGGCTGCGCGCGTGTGTGTGTGTGTGTATGTGTGCGTGCGTATGGGTGTCGCTTGCAATTGGAATTATAAAACGGAATATAAACAAATTAATTCCAATGAAAAGCTCACATAAACTAATTCCCAGTCTACATTCCAATTGGAATGTACGAATTGGAAATTAAATTCTTATCAGCAAACGGATTGATATATTCTTAAAGCTACAAATTCCTATATGCGAGTATAAATTTCAAATTACATACATATGTATATGCGTAAAGCAAGGTAATTCAAGAAAATCTCTATATTTAAACGAGATTCGTAATGCATTACTAAGCTAATTGGTTATTTATAAGTTATAACCTGATTGTGGGTGGCTGTGGGTGTCTGTGAGGTGTGTCTCTGTGTGTGTGTGTGTCACTTGTTTGCCTCTACCCCCGATTCCTAACCCTATGCAACCCGGTCGCAGTTGTTGTAGGCGACAGTTTTCGGTGTCGTCTTCGGGCCATTACGATTTTATGGCTGTTGTATTTTTCCCTTGGCAATACCACAAAATAAAACAGCTGTAAACCGCAGGTGAAACAACTATCAAAGCAATAACAACTTCTGCATACACTTTCCTTTGAACTAAATTGTTTTCAGATTCCATTCGACCTGTTGCAACTGAAATTCCAATCAGATTCTAAAGTTTATCGCTTCAGCTTGTTTATAGATTATGCAAATGCTGTCATTTATGATAATATGGTTTTCATATACTGATTTTAGAATATATATTATAGCGGGTATGCCTAGGCTATAGAGGTGAGCAAAATATCACTAAATTGTGAACAGTGAAATATTGTTTCCAATTGGCAATTATTTATCACGTGAAAGCTCTCTCTCCCCCTCTTGTTCTTTGCTTTAGTTTAGCTAGCGAAGTTATCGAAGTTATGCAGTCCAGCTCAGCTCTAAGCTAAGTTATTAAAGTCACATCTCTAAGCTCAGCTCTAGGCGATGATTCGCTTATTATCGATGATTCGTGTCATAGTTCAGTTATCGAAGCTGTGCTTAAGCTACGATTTATAGATTCTTTTAATATTTATATATATTTAAACATAACTTTCATAAATATATATCTATTTTCGTTAAAATAAATATTTGCCACGAAATTAATAAACAGCTTTGGCTCACATCGCCAGTTTTATTGGCCACAATTAATGAGTTGTTGCCGTGTTTCTCTTCATGTTGCTAGTTTGTGTGCGGCGTGTTGTCGCGTTGTTTGAGCGCACAATCGCTGCTGAAAGTTGCCGTACCACAGTTGCCGGCACCTGTTGCAGCTGTTCCACCTACACAAGCGTGCACATACTTTCGACCAGCACTGTGCCATGCCTTCATATTTCTTTTTCGATACTTTTCTACTTTTTTTTTCGCCGTTTTGTGTGCACCAATTAGTTGTTCTTGGCATAGTTTTATTCGGTTTCTTTGCTTGCGCCTAACATTGCTCATTTAAGTAATCACATAAATTATCGCCGATTATGAAATCACAGCAGCAGCAGCAGCAGCAGCCGCGCAGCAACAGCAGTTGAAATTTTCCATCAGAATTTCCAACTTTTGAGAACTGTCATCCAATTTGATTGTTCATCGTTTTTGAATGTACTTGATTTTGTTTCTTTTTATCTCATCCTATATAAAGGCTAGACATATTCTGGTTTCTGTTGGCTGCGTTTAGATTTGCTTGGAAACAGACCAGGTAGCTAAATGCAGTAATAACGAGTGAGAACAGGTAGCTAATGCATGTCGCAGTTTATATACTCTGCATAGCAGGTGATTGTTTATGGAACATATATATTAGGCTAAACTACCAACAGTATTTGCTTAATATTAATAATAATAATATTAATATTATTTGTACACATTCTTTGCTGAAAAACGAATGATATATGATATAGCAATTTTATAACGAATTTGTATTATATAGATATTTATTTAAATTTCTATATATCTATAGTAGATATTCTTATAAATTTTAAATTTTATAGATGTATATCATTTTTCTTATATTAATATTTATATATATTTTCTATATTATAGATATTTATATTAGAATTTAGAATTTATATTATAGAGATGTTTATGTATAAAAAGAATTCATTTAAGTTTAACGGAAAGACAACTGAAATATTCCTGAAGATTCTAAAATAAAGTGCCTTTCGGGATAGCTTAAAAGCCTCCATACAGAAAAAGGTATATAACCTTATAGATATAGACTTTACTCAATAAGAACTCGATTAATCTTGATCAAAAACTAAAGTTAATTAGAAAGACGTTTCCCCTTACTAAGCTCTAAGTTCTCGGAAAGTAGGCAAGATCTAATAAATTAACTGAAACGAAAGTAAATATAAATATATAGAAATACTTTTGGTTAACTGCAAGTTTATTTTCAAATATTTGGCAAATCTCTCCGGATCCGGCTCCGGCTCTTGCTGCTGCTGCTGCTCTTGCTCTAAGCTAAAAATGTAGAAAAATTCTCTGCTTTGCACTGGCATTTACTGTTTGTTTATGGCTTTTCTAAACTAAATGCTCGCCGTTTCGTCATTATAAACGACGTCAAAAAGACGAGAAAACTTTCGCATGGTGAAAAATGTTTTTCAATTTTCTTCGCCCACGCCAAACAGAAAAACAAAAAAAAAGAGAAAAAGAAAATGCTGACGCGCTCGATTTTAGCTTCGTTGCCCGATCATTTCTTCTATTTTATATATCATTTCTTTTCTTTTCTTTTTTTTTTTTGTATATTTTTTATGCTACCCGCTTTATAATTTATATGCGAAAGAAAATTGGAAGGCAAATAAATAAATAGAAAAATTGTTGCTGTTGCTGCGGCTGCGGCTGCGGCTGCTCCTTTGCCTGCAATCGAATAAGACATTTGGCAACGAATTGCCGAAGCTGCGTGCACAGTGGGTCATAAACTTCGCCGACCCACTCATAATTCATAAGCCAAAAAATACAAAAAACAAGCAACAGCAGAAATGATAAAACTATTTGCAAATTTTTGCCTGACCCTGGGCGAGGTGCTTGACAGCAGCAATAATGGCAAGTAAGAGTGCTTGCCGATAGGTAATGTTCGACTAGTAAATACCCTAAACTATTCTTGGCGTGAATGCCGTTTACATGAGGGAAATTTCTAACTTTAAAACTTAAATTGGAATTTGAATGGAGAAAGTTGTCAAACTAAATACTACCATACCACTAATATAGCTTTTATATTTAATATATTATTTATCTATTATCGATCTAAATATATATATATTTAATATGGTTATTTTAGAATTTAAGATATGCAAGATATGTGAAGTTTATAATCGATTTAAAGCAACCGGGCACTGTTATCGATAATCGAAAACAAAATTAATAAAAGGATCTCTTGTAAGATGACGATAAAAATACTACAACCTGCCACATAACTTGTTATATAATCAATATACCCTATCTTTGCCATTTGCCATCCATTCTAAAAAAGCAACAACAACAATTATTTTTTGGTTGCAAAATTGTCATTGCGCATATATTTTTATGTTTTCAAACATGTGCACAATAAATTTTCACCAACACACGCACACACACAGACGCACAGTGGAAAATTGTGCAATAAATTCCCTTAGCTTTTCGCTTTGTTTGTTTTTCTATTACGTCCCTGACATTGGGGCAATGGAGCCGAATGTGTGGAAAATGCAATTTTCCTATGAAAAATGTGCACATTGTTTATATGGCAAAAGTGTCGCTGGCCGAATAGTTGGCTACACTATTTGCGCGCTTGGCTAAATGTGCATTATGAGTCAATTGGGTTAGAGTCTATGCACACGCCCACTTCGGCAGCTGTGCCTGTGCCTGTGACTGTGGGCGGTGGGCGGTGGGCGGTGGGCGGTGGGCGGGTGCAGACATAAGCCCCAGTTGTTGACGTTTGTCTTTTGACTTGTGCCCAATTTGGCAATAAATTTGAAAAATTATTTCAAATATTATTTTCAGCTTTCTTCTCTTCTTGTGCACAAAAATGTTGTCGCTAAACGGCAACAACAACAGCAATAGCAACAGCAACAACAAAAACAACAAGAGCAACAATAGCAACAACAATAATAAAAGCCAAAGCTGAGTCAATTTTCTTATTTTTAGTTGCTATTTTTCCGAGTGCGGGGCGGGAAATTCGCTTGATTGCGATTTATTTTTGCCAACACTGCGCTCGAAATCAATTTTATATATAAGTCTATATATACACTATATATATATATATATATATATTCCACATATTTTATTGAATCGAATGATTCGTATAGAAATCATATTTATGCTAAATTTAAATCATTTATTTGGCTGGCAGCTAAATTTAAATATGCCATTTACTTTGGGAAGAGCTAGAACAGGTGTGGGGGTGCGATTAGTCATGCAGGTGTTTTTCAAAATACAATTTCGAATTGTATTCAGGCAAACTTCCCTACAAATCATATCTAAATTCGCATTTTCAGTATTTGCCAAAATTTTGTTTTGTTTATGCGAATTTTTATGCAAAGCTTGCTGAAAACTTAATTTGTTTTATTTTATTTTAATTATTTTTATTTCTTTTTTATTTTTATTTTTTTTTTTAACATTTTTTTTGTTATTTTCAAGGTCGTTTGTTGTTGCTTAGCAAGGATTTTTTCGCCACATCTTTTTTAGTTGTTGTTTAGTTAAGATCTGCTGGCCCATTGCCAAATAATTAATACATACTATTATAAATCTTCAAACTGTTTCGCATTTCGTTAAGTAACAGAGCTCTGTTAAATTCGGCGCGTTCATTTTATTAAATTATAATGCTTATTTATATTAATATGCTTCAGCGGAACAATAAAGCCTTAGCCGGTTTATTCTGGTTTTCATTTTGGTTGTCTGAGCTACCGTGTTGGGCAGCTCGATAAATATGCGGCCAGTGTTGGGTAGTAATGCCCATATAGATATTTTCCAATTGGAAATTCGAGGCTTTGCCTTGACTGAACTTGCGTCACTGCACTGGAAAGGAAAGTACAATTGCAAGGTTTCAGATGTCAGCTGCCTCCTGTATTCCCCAAAAAGCAATTTACCTCAGAAATTCGCTAATTGCTCACGCCTTGACCCAGAAACCCACTTAGCATACGTAACGCATGCAGAATCCAGCATGCTTTGCCTCCAACTCAATGTGTAGGGTGCACAAACGGTAATGCTGAGCGTAGAAAATAGAAAAACTTTTCAAAACTTTTCGAAAATGAGTTTGTTCTATGAGTGTGCGCTCGTTTGCTCTCTCTCTCTCTCTCTCTCTCTCTCTCTCCTTCTGATCTCTCTTGATTTGTGTGACTTATGCTATTTTCGAAAAGATTTTTCGAAATTCGAAGAGCGAACGCCGAAGGCAGCAGCTGTTGTTGTTGCTGCGCCTGTTCGAAATGTGAAAGTTCATTGTTTCATTGAGGAAAATGGTGAAAAACTTTTTGGCCGCGCCGACGCTAAATTATCTAACAGTTGCCGCGATGCTCGCCTGAGAACTTTCGTCGGTTTCGAAGAGCGAGAGACAGAAAGAGAGAGCGAGCGAAAGAACGAGAGAACGAGCGCAAGAGAACGGGACTCAGCATCTCTAGTAAGATTTCTAAATTCGAATTCTGTGGCGATCCGTTGCATGCCTTGGCCTGGCCTGGCCGCCCTGCCGTGTACGGCTGGCTGCTCAGTGGTCTCTGCGGAGGTTTCACGTTTGAACGTCTCGTAAAATTTTCACGGAAAAGCGCAATGTGAAAGCCAAAGACTAGAAATAGCCACGGCGTGACGTCCCCAAACAGACAAGACCAGACACTGACAGTAGCAAACCGAAGCGAACCCAGTTCAGTTCAGATCAGATCAGATCAGATCAGAGGATCGGATCGGTTCAGCTCAGATCTAGATAGTCGCCAGATAATCGTTCTGATCCTGTTCAATGTTAACCAACAACTAACTGTCGCGCCCAACAAATGGCCAGCGCACTGTGAGAACGTAAAACTGTGCAGAAACTATGCTGTTAACATTCCAAAAAACAAAATAATCGAAAGTGTTGAAAAGATTTTGCAAAACGAAAAAAGAAAAAAAGAAATTGAAAAATTGCAACTGGCGTTTGCTGTGATCCGGCAGGTGGTTTATAGATTACAGTCGCTCCCCCATTCCGATAGGAAACTCCGAGCAAAGCCATTGCAAGCGCGTGTCGCGAGTGCATCTCTCTCTATCTCTCTCTCGCTCTCTCTCTCTCTCTACCTCCCTGCCGCCCTCTCTCTGGCTGTGTGTGTGTGTGTGTGTGTGCCCTGTAAGCGCGTCTGTGCGTGTGTGTGAGTATCAGTGCTGTGTTTATATATCAAATGTGGTGCCAGCTGACATTGTGTTGTCGGTGAGGTCGTCGAGTCCAACACGCAGACACACACACACACACAAACACGCAGAAACACACGCATACCGCCGCGACGTGGACAGCGTAAGCGCTTTAAAGTTGGCCAAAGCTGGAAATTGGAGCGCTGCGTGGACCGGCAACGGGACCGGGGACGATGCCGATCATTGCCGATGCCACCAACGATGAGCCACCAGCAAAATGTTGCAAATATTGTGAGGGTATGCCTAGAATTTATATATGTCTAGTCTCTATATAAGATCTCTTCTAGTTACACGTAAATATATAAACATATATGCAGTTTGCCGCCGGCCGCCAAGTTCACTAACCCAAGCCCAAATGCTGGGCATCTATTAGCTGCGGTAATTAACTGGAAGGCAAATCCAAACACAAGACGAAGGCGATCCGATTTGATTGCACGTTCGCTTCAATTGATAGATTTATGCGTAATTTGCTCGCTCTCGCTCTCTCTCTCTCTGGCTCGCTCTCTCTCTCTCTCTCTCTTAGTCTTGCCCTAGCTATCTCTCTCCCTCACTTGATTGTCTTGACTGGCATTAACTCTGTGGCCCCAAGTTTTGACTCTTAGTTTTGTTTGTTTGAATTTTCCAAATTTTCAGCTGTTGTTGCCCGCAATTGTTGCCGCGGGTGTGGAGGTGGGGGCACTTTGTTTTTCCTGCTCTGTTGCCACTAAAAAGCCGCTGACGTGTCTACTTAAAATTTTCAAATACATGACAGCCCCACAGTGCCACGTTAACCGGCCTTTGGGCCTCTAAATTAGCCGTAAAATAAAAGGCGAAAAAAAAACTTTTTCAATTTTATAAAAAACACATATTTTTTTGCTTCTTAAAAAAAAAAAGAATGTTTTCCTACAGGCGGAAATGTCAAAATAATATGAACTAAATAAATTGCCTTACCTTTGGGTCTAGGAATATAGTTAAAAAACAAAAGTCAGCCAGACTTTATGTACTATATATAGATATAGACGCTGTGACTCAAGCATTTATCATTAGCTTAATTTTCTCTTTAGCTTTTAGCTTTTCTATTGTTTGCATTAATTAGAAAAGTGTTGCCACAAATGAGGCAGGTTGTTGCCGTTGCCGTTGCCGTGGCCGCGCTAGGGCTTCTGGCTGCTTCTGCGAGTCGCTCAATGTCGATGCTGCTTTGACTGCTTGGCCGCCCACCTAATAACAGCTGCCAGGCTACGCCCACCCGCTGTGCTCGCCCTCTGCCAGCTAACGAGCTGTCAGAAATGATTGCAACAATGTATATTTTGCCGACTAATGCACATAATTTGCAATTTATATATAATATATTTATTAAATATTTAATAATATTTAATTATTAAAATTATACATTATGAAGGCAGAGATGTGCGCAGCCAAGGTGTGTGGCCAAGGGCTGATCTATCTTGGTTTCGGAAAATCATTTAAAGTTAACTTAATATGATATTAAGTTAACTTTAAATGATATATATATCAGAGCACGTCTCTTACTAGGCACAGAGACTCACAGAGATCTCTTCTAGATATATAATATATGCATACAGAATGTCTCCCTTCTAGAGATTTCTTAGATGACATAGACTATCTCTTTCTGCCATTAGCACTCTGGAGACTATTAGCTATAAGTACTCATCCATCAAGATGTCTCTCTTCTAAATGGAGTAGTATAAATATTGTTTGTAAGAGAGATATCTTTCGTTTAAAGACATATTCATAAAGAGTATGTGCTTTCTAGAAAAATATATAATCATATAGCAATAATATATATTGTATATTAATTATAAATACATAGAGATATCATAGATATATATTGTATATAAAGTCCATCACCTTCTGCCTCTAATCTAATCTAATATATATATAATCTATATCAATCAATAGCCTATAGAAACTATATATATACATATAGAGCTCATTTAGCTTCCACACTCTCCACTCAATTTACCTTTACCTTTATCTAATTCCCTCACAATTTTATTCCATTCGCTTTCCATTCACAGACTTTTGTAATTTTTCATTAACAGCGCCCGAAATGTGAAATCAAACGCATTTAAAAATAAATAAATTATTATAATACCGAGAATTAATCAATTTAAAAAGCGAGCAAAAAATAACAAGACAAACAACAACAACAACAACAACAGCAACAGCAATATGCTTTGAGGATCAACAGACATTAGGCCATATAAATGGCTTGTTTACAACAATGAGCAGTGTTTACAAATAGTCGGATAACCCGCAAGAAAAACTCATTTTGTGTCGACCAGGCCAATATATATAGCGAGAATTGGTATCAAGCCTTGACACTCTTTCACATTGGCCGTTGTTGCCGTTGTTGTTGTTGTGATTTTCGTACAATTTGTTATAGTTTATATAGTTTAGCTATAACAATTTGATTAGCTAGGCGTTGCTGCTGTTGCTGTTGTGTGGGCGTGGCATTTAACTGCAGTTTTGTGTCTCTTTTATATACTATATGTATATGTATGTATATATATGTATATATATTTTACACGTATGTTAGACGGAAAATTTTCATTTCGTTGCCTTCTTTTTTTATGGCTTATTTTTTTTTTATTTTTTATTTTTTGGTTTTATTTACATGTAAAGCGCGCGCAGCCTGCGCTCAAAATTAGCTGCCGTGCGACAATCGACAGCAACAATAACAACAACAACAACAACAACAATAATAAAATCAAATTTAATGAAAGCCAAATGAGAAATATAAGCAAAAAAAGGGCCGCCAGTCGTTGCGCGTTGTTTTTGTGGCATTTGCTGCCTTTTTTATGGCCATTTTCAATGTAATTTTTACAGTTGAGTGGGGCATAAGGTGTGCGTGTGTGCGTGTATGTGTGTGTGTGCGTGCGTTTGTTTGTGCTCTTAAACACTTTAGGTAAGTGTCGCTGGTGCTGCTATTTTTAGGATGCCTGCCCTCAAACGCACTCAGCGCTCCTCCCTGTCCAGCCGCACGTCGCCTGGCAGCTCGACAATTTTGATATGAGTGAAATGGGATAAAATGTTTTGCTGTTGTTTACGTTATTGTTGTTGTTACTGTTGCTCTTTGTTGTTCTTTTGCTTTGCTGCTTAAACTGGAATTTGCCACATTAAGCAGTTAAGCAGTTTCGTTCATTTTCATTTTCATTATAAGATATCTCAGTCGACTTAGTCTGAGACTCGAAGTTTTCGCTTTATGAACCAGGTTTTGTATGTGGAATTTAAGCAAATTTGAATGAATTAAATTGTAGTTTAAGGTTTTCATTTGTGATGTTGATCAAGCTTTAGCAAAGGTTTATATATCTATATCTATATTCATATTTATAGAAATATATTGAAATATATAGAAATATATTGCTTCGGCACAGCCTTACAAGTATTTAAGTAATTATTGTAAATAATATTTGTATTTTTATAATATGATTTTTATTATTATATATATTACTTTTATTATGATAAATATTATTTCTCTTTTTACAATAAATAATAATAAAATTTTTATAAAATTTAAATATATATAAAATTTATAATACATCTTCAAATTCATTTATTATAAGAAATATCGTGTCTGATTTATAGTCAAATTGACGGATAATATTAAAGATAATATTTTCTGTCAATATGTCTATAAATCAGCTGCGAAATTTATTTTAATAAATTATTTCTATCTATCAATTTTCCCTTGCAGATTTTCATATGAACGTAAATTATACTACAAGTTGTTTAGCCTATACATATATATATCTATAGGAAATATTTCCTATTAATTTGTAAGCTCTGTTTCCTTGCCGTGTGACAAGTTGTAAAATTGCTCATAAATTTGTGGGCCAACTTAAACTCGAGAGCAAAGCAAATCAATCGATGATCAGTCAACAAAACATATTTGAAATTGCTGCTGGACGCGCTTCAAAGTGGCAAATAAATTTGCACTTGCATCATCAACAGTGGCAACGACTACAACAACTACAACAACAACAATTTGATATCCATGGCAGCCAGGCCGTCGTGTTCAATTGTTTTTTGCCTAGCTGCGCGCCAAAGTGTGAAAAACATGCCGCAAAATTGCCGAAAAAGCCACACGCTCTCACACACACACAGACGGCGGTTGCTGCTGCCGCTGCTGTTAGTGCTCCTGCTGCTGCTGTTGCTGTTTCTGTTTTGTATTTTGCCCATTTTTGTAGTCAAATTTCGTTGCTGCCGCTGTCTGAATCAGCCGTCGCGCTGACGTCTTTCGCCGTGCGGTACAACGTGGCGTATGAATAATTTTGTTGTTTTCGGTTTTGCGCAATGTTTACACACACACACATACACACACACATACACACACACATACACACACACACATACACACACACATACACACACACACACACACACACACACACACACATACACACACACACACACACATACTGACATGTATGTATTGGCAACGCACGGCGCTCCAAAGTCAAAATTCATGTAAAACAATGTATACACTATGGGCATGGCCTTTTGGGATGGTGGTCGGCGCAGCAGCTGGGTGGTGGCTGAGAGGGGCTGTTACGAGCGTTTTGCCATTGTCGGAGCTTATGCATTACTTTTGCATATTGCAGACATATGTTCGACAGCGAGCAACAGGCTGCGCTTTTTTCGTTGCCTTTTTCTTTTTTACTTTTTCCAGATACTGTGGGTGTCTGTAGCGCTCACATTTTGATTAGCACTGAATACGGCCGCACGGAATTCGCCGGAAAAATGAAATGAAAGCTCACGCATTTGTGCAAATAAACAAAAAAAAAAAAAAAAAAATTATACAACAATGCTGTGAAATAATGGAAGTTTAGCTGCTGCATTCCAGTTTGATTGGGATTAAACAGAGATTCGAATAGACAGGCAGAGAGGGAGAGGGAGAGAGCGAGCGAGCGCAATTCAATTGTTTAAAGAGTTCTCTGCTTGCTATCTCCAGGTGTGTTATTATTTGTTGCCCTCTCGCAACAATTGTTTTTATTTCTTTTATTTTTATGTATTTTTAAATTCTTTTCATTTCGCTTTCTGTATCGCTGCCGCTGATGCTGCTGCTGCTGCTGCTGCTGCTGCTGCTTATTGAAAATATTTTTCTTGGCAATTACTGTTGAACTTCTCAGCCACGTTGCCGTGCAACATGTGTGTGCTCATCCTTCACCCCTCGCCCTCCCCCGCCCCACTCTACTCACCCTTAGCATTCAGACAGCACTCATATTCACTCTAAGGTCGTTCTCCATGTTCTACATTGCTTTATATTTAATAAGCTTTTACTGTTTTCTGTTCTCTGCCATTGCATTTGACTGTAGCGACGTTTTATTGAAATGGAATGCCATGAATTCTTCTTGTTGCTGTTGCTGGTGCTGCTGCTGCTGCTGCTGCTGTATTTGCCTCTTTTCTCTCTGCCTTTTCCATATTATTGTGTAAAATGCAACAATTTGTATTCATGGCATCGCATGGGCTTCGCTCTGAGACATGGATGATGTAGCATGAAAGTTTTTTTTTTTTTTTTTTTTTTTGACCGACTCCCACTCTTGGGTGGGCGCGACCTTGATTTTGAACTCATTTAATGAGGATTGCAGCATTCAGATAGAGGCCGTTTCGGGAGTTGTGCAGGTGTGGCAAATGGCTGGCGATTGGGTTGCTACTCAATATAATTTAATTGATGGCGGCTTAAGGGCTTCCAAATGCGCCGTGATGAATGGGAGCTGGTTTTTTCCTGTGGTCGTTTAAAGGACAATCAAGAGCTGCAAATGTAATTGAAAGAAATCTAAGGAAATTGCTTGAATTGAATGCAATTTACCAAGCACCTGTCTCGATGCCATTGACTTCTAGCTGCTCTCTTTATTTCTGTTATTTTTTTTTTTGATTTGAATGTAACTTGTTCACTTATTACGCATAGCGTATGCTTCATCGCATTTGTCGCTCCGCGCATAAAGATCTCACTCATGCCGCAGCCATTCGAGCAACCCACATCAGCATTCACACCCACATCTGCACACGCACAGTGCGGACTCCGGCGCACGCCTCATTAGAACACCTTTCAGTTTGCTATGTAATTTTCGCAACAGTTTTAATGGCGTGCGGGGACATTTTGGCACTCGAGTGACCGTGTGTCAGTCCACCTAGCCGCAGTCTCTTGCCTACTGCCGCGCGCCGCCCGCCGCCCGCCGCTCGCCGCTCGCATTGCGTCGCACGCAAAACTATTTAGAGAAGTGTCGAGAAATGTCTGCATTGGCGTAGTCGTCGTGGTCGTCGTCGCTGCACAGTTTGCAACAATTTCTTTTTTGTCGTCGTCGTGCGTTTCGCCACAGCTGTAGCTGCAGTCACACGCCACACTTGCCACGCCCCACATTGCGTGGCGACGTTATGCGGGCGGTCGTTGATAAATTACAAAACATTGCGCCGGCTATTTTAAATGTGGCATAAAATTTGCATTTTATATACGTTTTATATTTTGATATTTTGTGATATTTAGATATTTTTAGCAGCAACAAGCAGCGGGCAACAGGCAACAGCGCTGTCATCGAATCGAGGTTGAGTCTCGTCACTAAAAAACAGCCTAATCTACCCAAACGTGGGCGTCCCGCTGCAGAACTGTGTCACATTGCTCATTAGCTCGATTGCATGAAGCATTTCTTTATGCTAAGCAACAACAAAAACCAAACGAATAAAAACAAACAAACAACAACAAGAAAATAACAAAAAGCAGTCAGAAAACAATTGCCAAAAAGCTTAAGAAAATTTGTCATTTCGCATTGCGTTTGTTTGCTTAGCGTCCTTTTTTTTTTTGGTTTTTTTTTTTGTTTTTTTTTTTGTTTTTGTCTGTTTTCTGATTTATTTTCACTTTGACAAATGCACAAAAATTTGACCATGGCACGTCAAGCAGTGGTCATTGTATTTTTAATGCCATTTCGATATAGATAAATTGCCAACAGGCCCCAAATAGCAAAAGGCAGCAGCAACAACAACAACTTGACTCAAAATTAATGATGATTCCAGAGCAGAGCTCGTGATACGACTGTCCAATTAGCTAAAGCAGCGAATCTCACGTAATACCGAAATATGATTGCGATCGATACTAGATTTATGTGGATTTTATGTGCTGCAAGTAATTAAAATTCTTATTGCAGGAGCTTAAGCAAATGCTCAAATTTATGTGAGAATTATTTCATAGATATGAAATGAATACTGTCTGACTAAAATATACATAAAATAAAACTAAGTGCCCTTAGTGCATGACTAAGTTTAAGTACAGTTTTAAAAGTTATTTTCCCAGAAAACTTTTGAATTTTTAGAGCAGGGTATTCAGCAGTCTGTGTATGTAATTAATAACAGGCTGATAACATTATTTCCAGTGAAGGCAGCGGAACAGCTGGCCTGGTCGCTGGCTCTGGCTGCCTCGGCTGCGTTGGCTGTCTTGGCTGCGTATACTTATTAATAACTAGAAAATTGTCAGGCACTTGATGTGGGTCAAACGTGGCAACTAGGCAGGCGGCGCTGCACTCGTCGTGCCGTGTCTAAAAATAAATCAGTTTCAGTTGAAGTTGAAACAGGTGCATGTCCCACAGTGTGGCAGGCCAGCCGCAGTGCTGTGGCAATAAAGTTGCCAGCTCTCGTGTTGTTTGTTGTTGATTTGCGTACATGTTTTGGCTGGCATTAACTTTCAAGTGGCATCTGTGGCAGCAATTTCCAACTGGACTGCACACACTTGAACTCTAAACTTTTCCCATTGCAGCTTGTGATAGGTGCTTGCACTTTTTAGCATATGTCAGGTCACAAAATTGCATTTCTTTGCACACACAGACACACACCCACACACCCACACACATGAACTGACTAAAGGGTAAATCTGCCAGCACGTGGTATCAACTTTTCAATTTTTCACACACAAATCCCACTTTACACACGCACAAGCACGAGCCAGTGCTGGCTCGCTGGCCCGTAGCTGCTGGCCATACACATGCCAGTTACCCAGCTACGTGGCTCGACAATGCAATCAACATAAATACAAATCCCCAAACTATTTTAATGTTTGCTCAAACCAACGAGCAAACAGCACAGTTGTTGTCTTAATGGAAAAGCTGCAAAATATGTGTGGGTTAAAAAAGCGCAAAACCAACTTTGAAAAAGTCATTTTTGGCTGTTGGCCAAACCGGGCTGAATGGGCTAACCGGGCTACCGGGTTCTGTCATTCGAGCGCTCTGTGGCGCCATCTACAGCTCGAGCCCTTAAGCCCTCGCATCGTGTGGCGAGCGCTGAGCTGCCTGTGGGACCTGTTAACTGGACTTACTCGCGCTTAAAGCCACACAGAGCACAACGGGGGCTCGTATCAAATCTGTGCACTCAGTTTTTACTAACAATATCCCGAAAAAAAAGTTAAAAATAAAAACTATTTATTGACAAAATTGTAACAAATTGCCAGATATAGTTGTTAAATGAGCTACGTTATCTATGAGTGCATTATAAAACGTGCTGATATTTTGTAAGCTTCAAGTATTTCTGCTCGCAACATTTATTACTTATGACTGGGAATTTAATTGCATTTTTAATAAGCCCCTGTATTCGAATGATTCAAATGGCGGCTACGTGCCTTAGTGCTTGTTGCATTATTATTATTGTTAATTCTGAATTTCGGTGTAATCTGTTTTTCCAATTAATACATTATTCTATTATTACGAGTATTTTATAAGTTTTTCCTTTTTCGGATGTTGTTTGATTTATTGTGCAACTCGAAGAACTTTCAACAGCTTCTGCTGGCTGGCCTGATTGAGCCATTGTTGTGACAACTGTCGCCGCAAGCTGCCAAAAAGCAAAGTTTAGCCCAAGGTAAACACACAAACAAACCTCGCCTGTCCTCAGCTCACCACTACCCACTCATCAGGCCAAGAACTTGGACAAACACACGCGCTAAGTTGATCAGCAAAGTGAAACGCCCCCAAAAATCTTGGACAGCCTTTGCTCCATTGTCATTGTTGTTGTAGCTGTTGCTATCATTTGTTGATTTTGTCCGGGGCTGCAAGTATTTGGGCAAATCTCTCAGAAAATAAATATGCTGTGGCAGAATTGTTGTTTGGCAGGCGTGCAGGCGGCTAATTGAAAATCGTTTCCTGACAATCTACTTTATGCGAAAGCGTTGAACTTTGTGCTCGTTATTAACAGCCAGCCGGTCGGACACTTCCAGCAGCCCGCCTCGCCGTGCCCCTATCCGCTGGCCATATGCAGACACTTTGGTTCATTGACATTTTGGCAATTTGCTGCCATTAGCAGGCGTCGGCGGCTTGCCGTTTGTGTCCTCATTTCAAAGCAAACAAATAAATATGGAAATTATGGCACGCAGCATAATGAAAATGTAACTCAGCAGCCATAGCCGCCGTCCCGCTCCGCTGTCGCCTCCGTCGGGGCGAGGCGCCACAGCAAATTTTTCTCATTGTGTATAGAGTTTTTAGCGACTTTGCATACATTTCGGTTACATTTAGGCCAACAGCAGCCCAATTAAAACAATTTGGGGGAAATTGGGATTCAGATAATGCCCATTTGCGATCGATTTCGATCTTTGCCACCTTGCGCCTAATTGATGGCCCCAGCCCCAATCTGAGCCATGCTCACTTGGCCCTGTTATGTGGAAATCTTGTTGATTTTGCATAAATTGTTAGGCTCATTCGGTATTGCTCACAATTTGATTGTTTTTTTTTTTTTTTGTTTAGATCATTTCAACGCGCTGCGTACTTGTTTTGTTTCTCAGTCTGTTTTGGTGTTTGACTTTTTTATTGGTTTTCAGTTGCGCATTTCCCATATCCCATTTGTCTGCCTCCATTTGTTTCCAGTTTGGTTTGTTTACAAACTGTTATTGTTCAATTCAACATTTCGTGATACATTTAGTCACGCACTAAACGCTCAACTAGTTTAATCGCTTGCAATTGATTTGAACACTTTCGACGAGAATCCAATTCATAAATTTGTTTTTCTCGATTTATTTTTAAACCAATTACCGCGACGTCGTGTCTTGGCCTCTATAGTTTTTATATCAACTTTATTTTATTATTCAAATTTCTTTATGTATGAATGTGCATGTGTGTGAGTGTGTGTGTGTGCGGGTGTTTGTGTGTGGTGCGATTTTAATGTGTGTATTTGCTTGTCAGGCGTTTAGAATTTATGTTATGTTTTTCACATAGATTCTTTTGGTTTGTCTGCTTCGTTTTTCATTATTATTTCAGTTTCGTTTTGTTGCTGCTATATCAAAAAAATCTTCGTCGCCCAGTGGCAATTCCCATACCCATTGCTATAGCCCGGCGCAGTCCCAGCCAATCCCAGCCAGTCCCAGTCGCAGTCGCAGGCCAGCATGGCGCAACAGATTTCTTTTGCCTCCATCACGCATTTGACTTTCAAATGAAGGACAAATATTGAATGGCCGAGCCAAGCAACAAACAAACAACAAACACAACACCAACAGCAAAGTTGTCGACGTGGCAATTGGTAGCAAGCAGCGCAAGCATTATGTTGAGGGCGGACTATAAAAGTTTTGCAGTCGATTTTGGTTTTAGGTATGGAGATGTGTGCCATCTAGTGTGAGTGTGTCTATCTCTCTGTCTGTCTGTTTGTCTGTCTGTCTGTTTGTCGGTTTGCTTTTTGCTTTTCTTGAAGGCTTTGAATATAAATTATGTGCGTAATTTGATTTTAAACTGTCGCTTATTGCCAGCTTTTTATGTGCTATTCCCTACGGCCGGATGATTTGGAAATTAGTCATACCATAAGCTAAAAACAGTCATAAGCGCTGTAATGCAGCTTGCTTTTGCTATCAAATGTAAAATATTTGCCTCTTGTTACTTCAGAGTTCATAATTATATAACTATTTTAATCGGCTTTATTTGCTCTGTGCATTTTAATTGGAATTTCTTTTTATTAACCAGAAATATTTGTCAAAGGTTATTATATATGAATGCACATAGCTCCATACAGCTGCTGCCTGCAGCAGTTATATAAATTAAATTATATATACATATATATCATATGACTATTATATAAGTATTGTTCTACAGTATAGGCTGCTGCTATTTAGCACAGGTTTTCAAGAGACTTTTAACTGTGGAAAAATTGAATTTCGTTCGTCTGTTTTTTATGGGTTTTTTGTTTGAAGGTTTTATGAGGCAAAACAAATAGCAAATTTAAGTTGCTTCATTTAGTTTTTATTTATGCTACACACACACGCACGCCGGAGAGGAGACTCAGACAAAGATCAAGCAGTGCTGCTGGCCCGGCCGCATCGGCCAGCATTATAAATAGATGGAGAGGCGACGTTGCCACTTAAGCCAGCTCGGGGCAGCAACAAATTTTATCGACACGAGCCAACTGTCAGCCCCAAAAGGCAGCGGGCAGCGACAGGGGCGGGGCAGTCAAACATCTTGCATAGAATCAGCATGCAAATCCGCCGGCTCTAAGCATTGTGTCAGCCATGTTGAGCCCAGCGGCAATGTTTTTTAGCCCAAATAAGCGCAAAAATACGCATGCCACGCACTTGTGTCTTATAGATACGCCAAAGCAGCAGCAGCAGCAGCAACAGGCACAGTAGCAGCCGCATCAGCAGCTAGCAATGCAAATAACTTGGCACACAGTCGCAATATCGGACGGAGTGGACAGAGCGACAGCCATAGGACGCAGTGGCCATGCATGAGCAAAGATTCTAATGCAATTTCACTTGTGTCTTGGCTGAAAGATAAGTTGAGTTGGGGCAGAGTTGCGCCGGGGCGTTGGGGGGCCAGCTGAGTGTGTTCTAGTCGACTTCGGGTTCGTATCCGTGCAGTTTTTGGTCTTGTTTATTTAGGACTTGACTGTATTCAGCTTCTGTTTTTGGACTGTATAAAAAATGCATAGCATTTTGTGGCTTTCTATACCCTGTGCTCAGTGCAGGCAAAAAAAGGGGTATACCCCGGGCAGAAAGTAAATGTCTCCAATTATCAGCAACAAAATTGCATTGGTTATGGTATCTCCTAGTCGAGCATGCTCCACGACACAACATTCTTGCCTGTTATTATGTATTTTTGTGACTTTCTTTCTTGCTTTCTTACTTTTACGGGCTGCTCAACTCGTCTGTGAGTTTTATTTGGTTGCCGTAATTAATTTGCTAGCCACAAAATGTGGCAAGCAAAACCAAACAAAACAAGGCGGAATCCTTCCCTTTTTGGCTGCATTGTTCAACTCGATGTGGCTTGCTTTGTTTATTTGCACGATGGTCAGCCGCGTCGATCTCCTCGACGTCGGGTTCTATGCGGCTGGTACTGTTGCTGTTGCTGCTCTGTTCTGATCTAGACGCGATGCACATCAAACGACAAGGCGCATTTTTTGCGTACTTGAAAGCACTTTCGAAAATAGCGCCGTATTTAGGTTTTAGGTCGTTCTACCAAACGCATTCAATGCGCATCACTTTGACGTTTGCCAAGCTCTAGAAACTCGCTGCAAAATGCCCAGACAAACGGACAGACGGACAATCAGTCAGTCAGTTGGTCTCTGGTTGTTGTTGCTGTGCATCTGCACAGTAGCCGCAAATAGCTGCGAGGCGCGTTGTCATCAGAACTATTTCATATCAATCTCAAAAAATATGTCCGCTACAGCGTGACAATCGGCGTTGCCAGCGGGCGCCATAAACGAAACCTAAACCCAAACGTGAACACGTTTATGTTGGAGCAACGACCACTAAAATGTCGCCCAGTCAGGCCGAACTATTTGTATTTGTCTGAGTGACATACAAATGCAAACAAAGCACACGCAAGCTCGTAAAAACAAAATGGCGTTACAGCCAGCTAAACGGTGTAAAAGCGTCAGTGTTGACTTGCCCAACTGATATATGGCCAACAAAATAATAAACTGTTAATAGTAAAGACTTGAATTTGCGAACTAAACTCAATTGTTTGAAATTTACTTATACTATCGTCAATAAAAACTAAATTAAACTAGGTTAAAGACGAGTATTCACACATACTTGGGTTAGGCTTAGGCTTAAAAAATCGATATGAACTTTAGTGGTATTAAAAAGCAAAAGTACTCAGAGTACTTTATAATCTTGAGGCAGCGTTAAACTTTAATTGAAAACTTTTATCTGCTCGCCGCAGGCTTAAGATTAAGGAGGCGTTTTAAGGGTTTAAAGAACCTAGCCAGTTTTTAGCTAGAAACCCGCTAAAACTCGCAGCACTGCCTGCTCACAGCATAGAAATCATTGTGTTGGCATTTCTGCACAACGTCAGCGCAATCGAACACACCTGAGAAATCAATCAATCGATTTGTTCAACTGTAACAGACAAGAGGGCTACAAAGAGGCAGCGGAAGAGATAAAGGGAGAGGGGAGGCGGATGTAAAGGGAGAGATAGCACAAGAAATGGGAATGAGTTTTTACAACCAATGCGGCAACATGTTGTCAACAAATTTGAACGCTTGATAAAAACGCTGACTAGCTGACTGCGCCAAATAACCGCTGGCGGTTTATACACATTTTATTTGGCTCGGCTCAACTTAAAAGTTGAATACGCGAGTGTGAGCGGGTTTTGGGGTAGGGTAGTACCAGAGGGCAAAGCTGGCAATTGCGCGGCAACTGCAGCACATGTAAGTAACTTCAAAAAGCACAAAGGCGAAAGAAAACAATGAAAATGAAAATATAAATAAAGCCGCCAAGCCTGCGGCTGAAAGTATTTGAATGTCTGCGTGTGTTGATTTCGTGAATACATTGAAAAATTTAGCGCTGACTTTGAGTTCAGATTTAAGCAGAGTCGAAAAGCTGGAATGTGGCAGGGGAACACACTGAACTGAACTGAAAATGCCAGCAATGGCCGAGCATAGCTGGAAAATCTTGTCAAATGCCTTTGACAGTTGCCCTCAAAGCACAGATGCAACCGTGTTCTCTCTCTCATTTGATTTACGTCCGGCAAAATGAAGCGTGGAAAATTTTCACGCACACAGAGACAGTGATAGAGACAGAGACGGGCAGCTACAGCGCGCATACCACGTAAATATTTGGAGCATAGGGTCGAATGGGGGGGAACGCGTCGCCGAGCAGCAGCTGACAACTGTTGCCCATTTCCGCTTGGCCTTGTGCAATGGACTATGCCACAACGTAAAAGTTGAAAAGGCATCTGTTGAGTGTGGGCGTGGGGTGTACCGCTTCACGTCAAGTTCCAGTTCCATTTCCAGTTCCAGCTTTGTGCGTCTTTATGCTCCCATTCATATACGAAATCAGCTTAAATACTTACAATGCGTGAACAAGTTCTGGCAACAACTTTTGCACCGCTGCCACCAACCAGCCAGCCAGCCAGCTTGCCAGGCAAAGAAGTCAACAAGCCGAAGCTGTCCCAATGCTCTCGACGTCTATTTTTGGACAAGATTTGCTGCGTTCCATTTTCACAGCACTCCCAGTGCCCTAGCCCAGTCCATCCCAGCCCCTGCCCTGCCCTGCCCAGTTTCCAAGAAGAAAACTTTTTTTACCTTTGACGCCGCCTTAAGGTAGCGCAACATAATTAGAGATACATATAGAAAAAGTTGTGGATATATACAAATATGTATGTATATAGAGTAGATATATACATATATATATATATTATATGTATATATATATATTATATGTATATATATATATTATATGTATATATGTATCTGGTAGATTTTTACAGCAGCTTTGTGTGGGCGCCTGTGTGCTCCAATTTGTTGTCAGTAATATCTTTGGCATTTTAATACTGTTGGCTAGCAAAGTTTCCGAAAAGGGCTTATAACTAAAAATGCAGCAAAAGCTTTTTGTTTTGCTTCATTTTATGTTGCGGAAAATTCAGTGAAAAATTGATTGAAAAATTGTTGCTATTTAAAATTGATGGCGTAAATATTCCACATAAAATTGAGTGCTAATAAATTTCAAATAAATTAGACAATCTCTTTAAAGATATATACTCAATGATTAATGGGCATGCAGTTAACAAAGACAAAAGGCAGCCAAAAGCCAAAGAAAACGAAATGCCAGAACAATTGGCCAAATGTAGCACTCGCATCCATCATAATCTATGGATCTAGTGAGTCAGTTTAGCTGGCAGTGACAATTTTTGACAACTTTATGGCGCAGTCTACTGAGCAGATTTACAGGTTTTTAATTAATTTCATTCAATTCGAATGTATCAAATGCCTTCGCGGAGCCGCATACTGACAGACTGTCGCCATATTTTGCGCTCTGCTCCAGGCTCGACGTGGGCTGCTTGACGTTGACTATATACCCCATTTGATTTGATTTGCTTTTATTTTCGTCTATAGATATATGTTATATATATATAATTATGCTCTTAATTTGCCTCATGTGTTAAATGGCGCTGCACTTTGGCTGCCGCCCGTCGCGAACCTGTCAAAGTTTCTAGCGTCATTTGCCATTTTTTTTTTTTTTTTTTTGTTTTCTTTTTTGAATCTGTATTTTGTTTATTTATTGCATTTTTGTGCTGCAGACAATTTTGTTGTTGTTGTTGTCTGTGCATGTTTCGCATTTTGAGCGCCGCGTCGCATCTTAATTGAGTATTTTATGTGTTGTTTATAATTTATGTTGCTGTGATGGCTGCTAAAATGAACTTTTTCTCCGCTTAATGGAAAATTAACTGATTTAATGTCTGCCAATGGCAGCTGAAAAAAGTGTGGCCAGGAATTAGGTCGATAATACATTATTATAATTTTAAACAAATAGCTGGCATATTAAAGCACTGCTTAGCCCAAGTATTTAGTTCACTGACCTCCATGAATTACTAATTCTATTATTAAAACCTATTTATTATGTTTAAAATTTATACGAAAAGAGAAACAAACAACCGAAATATGTACATTAAGAACAAAATTATTTTTTTTATTAATAATTTGTTGTTGTTTAGCTTGGGAGACACACTTGAAATGTCATATTTGTTATTGTTCAGTTTAGTTTTACCGTTTTATAGTTTTTTTTCTGTGATTCTATTGTCAAAACATTAATTATAATACAGCTAAATACATATAAGCGGGCAGGCAGCAGCTGTTTATTTGTTTGGTTTTATTTTTCTGGTCTCTAAAAGTGCCTAAGATTTATTAATCATTATCAGCACAAATGTTTTGCTGCTTTAAGTATTTAGTTTTGTATTCGTATCGCTGCACAGTGGGACGATATTTGCCGGCCGGTATTTGGCAAAAAATGTTTTAAGAAATTTAGTTTATGAGGCCAGCGGAGCTTGCCTGTGGGCGTCGCAGAGACGAATCTCATTGAAACACTCACATTCAAGGTTAATATATATAGAAAGCATAAAGTAATAATAATAAAATTGAGCATACGCTAAAAGAGCAAAGAATCCTCTCAATGTATAAAAAGAAATGTTTATTGTATGAATTGTTTTTTTTTGTTTTGTCTGTTTGTTGTTGCTGCCCACCTGTAGGCCACAAATAACAAAAAGAATTTTGCGGGTCTAAGCCAATGCCTGACAATAAGTAAATTATAAAGCATAATATATAGGATGCATGCTTAAGACTTAAGAACTATATACTACATATAATATGTATATACATATATATATATATATATATATATATATATATATATATATGTATATGTATATTTTATGACCCTCATTTTTGACAAAAAAAAAAAAAAACAACGAAGAAATCCAAAGTCAACTTGGCAAGAAAAATAGCATAAAAATTGGCTGAGAATATTTCTAAATATTTGTATTTAGCGCAAGTTAAATAATCAGACAGATTATGCATACGTTATAAAAATAACAAAAGCCAAAGCAGCGCAAAACGTTTTTCAAACCGACTCAAGCGAATAAAGAAAAGCGACAGCTCGCTACAACAACGAGAGCGTCGACAAAATGGCCAAAAATAAAAGCTTTGGGAAATATTTTAACGCCATCGTTGCACTCTCTACCGCTCTCTCTGTCTCCTCTCTTCTGCTCTCTATTCGTTCCTTTGTTCTCATGTAAATGATAAACACCTGTAGCCTGCAGCCAATATACAATAACGTAAGAGCTTCATCTAGCCGCCTTTTTCCAATCGTATCCATCTTTTCACAGCATACGCAAATGCAAATACCTGCGACACCCACGTGCAACATTTCTGTGGCAACATTGTTGCATTTTCAAGTCAAATGTAGCGTCAGCTGGCGCTTTTCGCTTGTTGGCCCGCTCGCTGAACTGTTACGCTGTGTGCGCCGTAATGGCTAAAGCGACGCCATTTTGTTTCGTACTTTGAATTATGGTAATAATCGACATTTGCATTTGCTTTGTTGCCATGTTGCCATGTTGCCAAACTATTATTATTGTATTTAAATTGCAATTCGTATACTTCATTTGATGATAATCCACAGTCATTTGGCTTTGCTGATTAAAATCCCATTTAATTTATAGCATGGAAAACATGCGTGCAAGGTTTTAGCTCTTCACCTAACCGCACTACGCACCACGCCACCCACTATCCACCTGCCCCGCCGCTGCCTGCCTTGTGGCAGAAATTGGCAAATGTTTTGCTGCATTCGCGGGGCCACTTAATTACTTTGGCATTTGTCACAGTTTTGGCCGCATAGTTTTGCGCTAGGAACCCCTGTCACTAGTGAGATGAAATAGGTATTTCGAATATAAGAAATATATATATATATATATATATATATATATATATATATGTGTGTTATATATACTTTGTATTTCGGTTCGAGATGACACACAATTTGATGGCAGGCGCATCAACATCAGCAGCAGGCATTTTGCTCCACTTGAGACTAATTGTTTGTCGTGCCACGCCCACAGCGGGTAGTCCGCATGACAAATTGCCAGAGACTGTCAAATGTTATTTGTTGCTAATGAAAGCGAGATCGAGACTATAAACATATTCATATTCATATTCTAAATCTAAATCAAATCCAAAAACTTAGCGTTCGCTATGTGTTTTCGCTTCGGCAGGACATTAACTTTATAGCGCTGCTTGGCAACCGACGTTAAGATATCAACGCCTAGATAAATCATTCAAATGCTATTTTATGATTATTTATATTTTCGCTTTTCTTTACTTTTTTTTTTTTGCTTTCTGCTGCTCTCACAGATATTTTACGTGAGTTGTGGGCGTTACATACGCCCCGTTGTACGGTTTGGCTCATGTTGTGTGCAATTAATAAATTTAATTAAGATATAACGTGCACTGCCCGCAATCGTCGCGCTTTCAAGTGTGAAAATTATGAAAATCTTTACGTTTTTGCACTAAGCGAAATTTAGCATGCAAATTTCAGGCAGCGGAATTAGCGCACAGAAATGATGTTCGCCCAACAGAGCCCATAAATCAGTGGGGGCTTTTGTTGGTGTTCGGCTAGTTTTTAATTAAATCTGGCGTGGAATGCAGCTGCGCCGCATTTAAGTCTGACTAACCCAGCGCAGATCCACTCAAACTGGGTGCGGCTAGAATCAAATGGCGCCCGATTCAAGGTCGGCGGCGACGCCTAACGAATCCTGAAACCCAGCGAAATTGCTTGTTAAACCAATATAAATAATTTAAAATCGAATCTAACGTAATTCCATTTGTAGAAAATTCACGTCGGCCGTGAGCCGCATAAATTCAATCCAAATGACCCACACAGCACATAAGCAATGCTATTAGAGGGGGCTGCAAGTGCCGAGTCTGGTGGTTGGGTGGTTTTGCATTGCTCGGCTGTTTGGCTGCCAAGAAACGGGCGACCACAACTGCAGTTTTGTTGTACTTCGTTTGCTGTGTTTGCTTTGGTCATAAAGTTTACGATTGTGTGTGTGTGTGTGCGAAGGTGTATATGTGTGTGTATGTGTTGGTGACGTGCGGTTGTGGCCACGACTGCGACTGCTTTTGGCTTGCACGCAATTGGGGGGCGTGTGAGCAAAGCGAGCGGGTCAGCAAAATTACGCTTGACAAATGCTTGTTGCATAGCACAAGGCACACAGGAAAAAGAAAACACATTCCAAAAGCCAGCTGAACATACAACCAACACCAGCAACAACAACAACAACAACGATTGCTTACCTGGCTGCTATCAAAGGACTTGTTTTCAATTGAACTGCAGGATCATTTAGAAGCTCCACAGCAAATAATATTAACAATGCCATTGTGCAAATAGTTGTTGCTGTCGAAGCCCTTGAGTGTATGTGTCCACAAGGAATAACAAATGGGGAAGGCATGCGAGTCTATGATATAAGAGGAGCTGAGCGAGACATGCACTCTTTAAACTTTAAGAAAATTAAATAGTTTTTCCAAAGTTAGTATATTTTAAAGAGTTTAGAATTTTTGAATGAATTATTAACAAAAAAATGTACTATAATATATATAAATATTTATTAGTATTTAATTTTATAAATATTTAAATTTATATTAAATATTTGATATTATTTAAAACATGTTGAATAGTTTGGGAACAAGTTTTTGAATTAATTATTATTAGTAGTATATGAACTTTATAAAATTATATAAATTTGCTATATATTATTAAATTTTATTTTTTAACTATTTAAATCTATATTGTCTCTTTAAAGAGTTTAGCTAGGTAAATAGTTTATATATCTATATAATCTTGAAAGTCTTCTCTTCCCTTTTCATCTCTTACATCTTCCTGTATATAGTTTAGCTCACAAGTTTTTAGTCCAATAATTTATATTTATTTGCAAGTCTTCTTCTTCGTTATCTTTCATACTATACTACAAGCACATGTGTAATATATTTTATATGGTTCTAGTTTTCATTTTACAAATTTTGAGTCATCGCAAAATTATTGCGAAACTATGCGCGCCGAAAAAGTTTTCGTTGGCTATTCTTGTTGTTGCTATTGTGATTGTTATTGTTGTTGTTGTTGTAACTGTTGGCTGTTGCCATTTGGCATGCGCTCTGAGTGCCCAATAATATTTGCAATTATTTATTTGAATTTGCGAGCGTCGTGCACAACGCCAGCTCAGTTCAGTTATTGCCAAACCATCAAAATATGCGCCATGAATAATATTCACTATCCTAACCGCACCTCCTGCTGTGAGCGTGTGTCTGAGTGTGAGTGAGAGTGTATTGGCCACGAATCGATGCTTAAAACGTGCGAAAAACTTTTATGTTCTCAAGATTTTTGCAACTTTGAACTTTTGAGCGCTGCAATATGCCCTCGACTACTGTGAAAGGAGATGATGCAGAGTGTAACGTGTGGCAGCGAGATGATGACATCACACACACACACACACACACACGCATGCGTCTTTGTAATGTTTATGAATGAAATTTTCATTTCAATTGGTGTCCAATAAATTGCAATCACACTCGGGCGCACCTTAATTAATTTGTAGATCACAAAATTATGATTAGCGACAAGCGTGCAGCTGCTTTCGTTGCCTCAGCCAGCTGTCAGCCTTGAGAGTCCGTTGACCAACAGTGCGCAGCGCACGGCGTATACGCAATGTGGGCGCCTAATTAGTCGATATGTACTATATGGCATATGCGATGTTCTGCTCTCGCTGTTGTATTTCATGTTCTTAGTTATTATTTATGCTCTTCGCCCATATAACTGATTTCTAACCATACATTTCCTCCTTCTGCCTCTCTTTGCAGGTGAGTTAGACGCGTTCATGTTCCGTGCTTGTTATTGATGCTTTTTGTGTATGGCAAACAAATTGCCAGCATTGAAGCCTACAAATGTGTCTAGTAAGTGTATGTGTCTGTAGAGATGTAAACATATGTGCGTGGCTAACAAAAACACGAAGGTAGACGAGGGTACAGAAAGGTGATGCGGAAATATTCTAACTTTTGTGAATAGTAGATGAGTATATGAACTAAGATATAACTACTAAATTAAATATAAATTTACTTAAATTTAAAACATATTTTTAAAATATTTTATTTTATATTTTTTTAATCATCTATTTTTGCTTAGGTTAAACAGCTGTTATACCCTGTTTTTAGTGTATGCTAGGCCATAATTTCAATAGCGCAACAAACTTGACCGTTGCTGTCAAAATGTGCAAAGGAATATGTTGCCTGTTGCTGCTGTTATTATTGTTGTTGTTGTTGTTGCACAAATTGCAAACGAAATGTTGGCCAGCCTAAAAAGTAGAATTGTTGTTGTAGGCGTCTGGAAAGGGGCGTCAAACGTCGACGTCATTAGGCACACAAATTATTTGATGCTAATGCTTGGCTCTTGGCTATATGTAGTAGTTGCTGTTGTTGTTGCTGCTGTTGCTGTTGCCGTTGCTGTGTTTGTTTGTTTTACAAACGCGCGCTATACAATCAAAACGCTGGCGCTCACACATAGCGTGAGACCAAGAGGGAGAGAGTGTGAGTAGGGGTGGTAGTTAAGGAAGAGAAAGAGAGAGTGAGTGAATGGGAGTGGGAGCGACGAAGTGATCAACATACACTTCGACTGCTGTTTGTAAAATGAATTATTCAGTTGTGTCAGTGTGAGTGAGTGTGCGTGTGCGTGTGCGTGTATGTGTGTGTGCGTGGCAGTCTTTTTCAATGTTTCATGCATAATTAAGCATTTTTGCAATTAGAGGTGTGTGTTCGTGTGCGTGCAGGTAACGTGTAACCCCTTCTACCTGCCAAAGAACAAACAAAATATAAACCTCAAACTTAATTTGATTTATTTGCTGGCTTTTCAAAATTAAATAATTGCTTGTGAACTTTTCCACAAAGTTTAGTTAATTAAAGCTAAAAATGTAGTTAACTAACAAATATTAATTATTTATATAGGCAAAGTCTCTTAGCATATCCATTGAACACACTGATTAAGGTGTTGCTAAAATATTGTCTAATTGAAATTTAAACAGCTTCTAAATTCCAAACTCGTGCGTGCAAAAACTTTGTGCATTAAGTAAATATTTATACGCACCCGGTGAGTTTATGGCCAGCTCTTATAATCTGCATATTTCTTTAATCAGGTGATGCCAACCACGCCCGCCCACCACATTTTTCGATTCGAGCGTTGTTGTTACTGTTGTTGGTTTGTTTTAGAAACTTTGAATGCTGCGCACCGCTGCCGCTGCCGTGTGTGTGTGATAAAAACACATAAACAAAATATTTAGCCCTGAATTGTTTGCCAAAAAATGTTGATGCTTCTTCTAGCCAGCGCTATTGTTGCTGCTGTTATTGTTGCTTATTATGCTTTTTTATTGTTTAGCCGGCAAGAGCAACAACAATGCCAAATTAAATGTACAAAAACTAAACACAAGACGCTGCCTGCCCGGCTGGCTGGCTAGTCGCACTACGTCTGCTCTCTAGCATTATTTTTGCTCTTATTTTCTATTTCTTTTTTCCTTTTCGCACAATAAATAAATGTGTAGAGCGGTAACAACAACAACAACCACATTGGTACTCATGTTGAAAAACTTGCGAAATATTTTCCACTTGGCACGCAACATGGCCGAGGCAAGAAGAGGATCACAGAGCCAACAAGTTGAATTTTACACTTTTGATTTTTATTTTCTCTAGTTTTGCCGTTGTTGTTGTTGTTGTTGTTTTTTACCCCCCAATTTATTTTTAATTTGTATTTCTCGCCTGATCTGATAAAAACTAAATGCAGAACATATTCCGGCCAAGTGTTTATTGTTCTCTACTTCGAACCGCCCACTTGAGACACACACACACTTTGGAGCGAAGAGCTTGTTAGAGCTGGTAATAAAGGGCGGCCAGTTTTTGTTTGTTGGCCTGCCTGCCTGGTCACGCCCACACAGCATCCGGTCGATGGCAGCCCACAAATGAATGTAGAGTATGTTGTGCGTGTCTGTGCGTGTGTATGTGCGTGTGCATGTATGTGTGTGTGTGTTTGATTTGGTGCAGTTGCCAAAAGCAACCAACGTGTGCACTTGATTAAAAATAGTTCTGCCAAAATGCTCGTGGGGGTGGCTAGCAACAACAACGAGACGACGAGATGACATCGTCATATAGTGTTTGTTCTGCTCTATCATTGAAAATTCAATTTCAATTATTGGGCATGTGTGTGTGAGTGTGTGTGTTACATAGTACTTAAATGTCAAATTTTGTCTATGTTTCTCATTTTCTTGACTCATTTTTTTTGCAAATTAAATTTTTATTGAGCGTATCGTTTGGGCATAATTAATTTTAATTGAGGACACACACACACACACACGTGTCCTATTTATATGCTGCTCGTGAGCCGGAACAGTAGTCGCCAGGCCATGAAACGGGCCAACCGAACAGACAATTAACACAATGTCACAATCCGTGAGCCTTGTTGCCACAACAGCCATCAGCAGGCGCCTTAAGACATTCCAGGCAGCAATGAAATAAAATCGAATCAAATTTTGATTTGTTATTGGCAGAGCCAAAACTAATTGATAAATTTTTGATTTGTTTACGAATTTGCAAATGTTGTTTACAAACTGTCAAACACGAATTTTCGGCACATAAAGGTATAAACTATATGTACTATATAGTATATATATATATATATATATATATATATATATCTCAGTGTGCACTGCACAACGAGGAAGTCAAACAAAACATTTTCGCCTGAGCAAAGTTCAGTGCAGAGACTTGCCAAAAAGTAAAAACTACTGACACAATATTTATTTACTAGTGAATGATAAATAGAATTCTAATTGATGGCATATTAAATCGTTTCAATATTTTCCAAAGACTTTTGCTGCATTAAAGCAACAGTTTGCGTGGCATAAATAAACTTGAAGCAAACTGCTAATGCCTGTGAAAACTTATCAGACAAATGCTATTACACACACAGAGACAGAGAGAGAGAGGGAGAGGGAGAGACATGCGGTATACACAAAGAGCACACACATAATACCCATTGTGCCTGAAGTGCTACAATAAGGCATCACATCCTGGACAGGCACTGGACAGGCAGTTGGCGTCATTACAGGCCGCTGCTTTGTATGCAAAACATGCTGCCAGACAGAGAAAGAGAGAGAGAGAGAGCAGTAGCAGTAGCTTCCTATGTGAGTGTGTAAGTCCAAATGACTTTTGTTGTACTGCAATTGTTTGGTCAGGTAGCACGGAGCGGCGACTGGTCGGCCGCAGGCGTTGACTGTTGCCCACAACTCATTTGCATGCAGTAAACGCAGCCGAAACAGCTTTAATTCAATTTCGGCTGCAGCAGTGTGCAACAGTGTGTGGAGCGTACGCTTATTAACCGGCTATTGTGTTGTGGCATTTGTCAATTTTACAAGTCTGTGATTCTTCAGTACGTTGCGCTGTTTGCTCAGCCGTGTGCCATCAATCAGTGCGAATATGTCAACAGCATAATATGTTGTTTAAACTAAAAGAGAGCCAGACTGAAAGAGAGAGAGAGAGGGAGGGAGAGAATAGCGCATAATGCCAGTTAAGTCGACTATCGATATCGTTGACGCCCACCTCAAACATCTCCAGCACGAGCACCTTCAGCACTCACTCACTCAGTCACTCAGTTAGTTGGTCAGTTATACGCGTCATACCGTCAGTAGCTCTGGTTATACAAACGTGTTGCTGTTTGACGCTCGATGCGACACTCGATTCGATTTAACTTAGTTTGCCGGTGCGCGCTCTCCACGTTGGACAGCCACATATACACGCTCCGCGTTCCGTTCTCAAGTTGGCAATCAACTGATAAAGCGCAGTTATGATTCATTTCGCGCAAGTCTCAACTTAATCGCTTACTTAAAAGCTGAAACACAAAACAAAATAAAAATGTATTGATAAGATAAGCTGGGCCAGAGAGCTACCTACAGCGCGAAATAGTGTGAACAAGTTTGAATCAAACCAAAAAGTAAACAAAAACAAATAAATAACAAATTTTTAAATTATAAATAATAAATTATAAAGTACTAAAGTAAGTTAAATTGTATACAAGCATAAAGATATATATATATTTATTTATTTCCATTTAGTCGCTGTGAGTCACAGTCTCTGATAAGCTCAAAAATCGTTATTCAATGCTGTTTTGTTTAGAGTTGGAGTTAGTTTAATTATTTATTTATTTTGTCTATTGCGCGTGTCCATAACTAACACGTTTTGCCAAATTGTTAGTTTTTTGCTGCTGCTCTTAATATTTGATTACATTTTATTTCTGCTGTCCCGCCGGCCCGCGCTCGCGCCCCTCCTTTTTGGCGTATTTTGCTGGCACTTGTCATGTTCCGATAACATGCGAAATTTCTGCTCGCACCAATATGGCAATAACAACTCGCTGCATATTAAAACTATAAAAATTGAACAAATAAAAAATAAATTGTTATTAAATATCTATATATACATATATATATATATATATATATATATATATATATTTTTTTATAGTATTAGACACAACTCGTTGTCGTTGTAGTTAAACAAGTTTCCAGCGCTATGACCAAAAGCTAAAAAAATATTGTTGCGAGAGAAAAAAAAACAAGCTGAACTATGTGCTTCTTGGCTCTGTACTATTTTTTATTGTCTAATATTTATATGTGTATTAGTTGTTGTTTTTGCTGTGTTTTGTTTTTTAAATGGGTTTTGTCTATGACGTCTGCATATTGTTTACAAATATACATTTCAATTTTTGCAGCATATACAAATAGTGTAGTACGTATAGATACACATGGCATTTAGCTGTTGTTGTTGTTGTCTTTGATATATTTGATTTTTGGTCTGTCGAATTCTATTCACGAGCTGTGGCGCTTGCATAATCCTCGCTTGTCGAACCTGTCAGCAATGCTGCTGCTGCTGCATCTGCTATTGTCATTCAAATGAATATGTAAACGTCGCGTAGATTGTTTTACGATAAAAAAAATAAATAAATAAATAAAAAAAAAGAAACAACAGCCAAAGAGATAAAAATCAAATCAACAATTCGCCACGTCACGTTGTTATAAAGGTCAGCGCTTAGCACGTTTTGCATTTTTTAATCATTTTTGTTTTTGCGTTTTTCTTTTGCCTTCGTTTTATTTGTTGTCTTGAAATTTAATGTGCCATAAAGTTCGCCTAGCTGTTAAAGATGCCACAGCTTGATTTATGCATGCCACTAGCCGTGGCAGATAAACTGCAAATAAAACTTAATGTTTATGCAACCGACAAATTGCCAGGTTAAATGCGAGTCTCGTACGACAAGCATCGATTATGTCGAATTGTAACATTAACAGCATCCTGTTTCCTGTTGCCGAGAGGAAGTGCCAGCCACAGAGACAGAAAGAGACACGACTCACACACATATACACACACAAAAGGCAACAGCAACAACTAAACTGAAGTGTTGCCCCCAGCATAGCATACTTTGCGGGCGGGCGCTGGCTTCGTGCATAGCTGCTGGCATATACCGGAGCATACATAATTGATGTTTACAGCGCAGCACTGACACAACTACACCTATACACACACACACCCACACACAGAGCGACGCTAACAGCTGCCACAATTTCCGCCGCAACTTCCGTTGCGTTTTGAATGATTAGTTTTGTGCATGGACAGTCGAAAGATGTTGGCTGGCTGTCTGGCTGAAAGGACTGTTGCTTTTGCCCATAAAATTTACGACTTAGCTGCCAATGGGCTAGCACTTTGGCTTGGCTTATGTGCGATAATATTGTACCCACATAAAGTGGGCGCAAAGGTACACAATTTATGAGGCATGTCGAGCATAGTTCAGCCTCTCCCAAATCAACACTAATGAGCAAGTTATGCTGGCTAGTTGGGGGCAGTGAGCCCTAATATTTAATTGAATGTTTTGTAGTTTACAAAATATAAATTATGCAAATAATTCAGCCAACTCGCTTTTTCTTCGTCTCTATAGCAGCTGTCGTCCTAGTCAAAGTATATGTAGAATACAGTGCAGACAGCGAAATAATTGGGTGTTTCTATGGTGTAGTTGACGTAGCCATCCTTTTCGGCATCCCACAGGAAGTTGGCCATCGAGTAGAGGCCCTGCATCAGATACTCGCCCACAGTGATCAGCACTATGATGCGATAGCGATCGAAATTCAATAGTTTGATGCGCGCCTTAATGTCTTCGGCGACCTGAGCGGCCATGTGCAGAGAGTACTTCGGGTGGAAGGTATAGTCGTCGGCGTAGTTCTTGATCATTTCGGACTTAACGACGATCTCGATGCGTTCCTGCTTCATCGGATTCTTTGGCTCCAGGCGGTAGGTGGGCGCATAGCGCGGTGCCGGCTTCGGCGCCGTCGCTGCCCCTGGCGCCATCGATGGGCGACCTTTATCGTCATCTTTTGCCTTCTTCTCTTTGGCCTTTGGCTTTTCCTTAACCGCCTGATCGGGCCCTGCTTCCTTGGTGGCTGCTTCAACCACATTTTCCTTGCTGCCGCGCTCCGGTGAGTCGGCCATGTTCGAACTGGATTATGTTTTTTCTTACGTGTGATGGAAACTTATGTAAAGCTCTCCAGATTTATTTAAAAAATTTTACAGAGAAGAAATGAATGAATTGACTTGAGAGTCAACAGTAGACTAGACTAAATTTCTATATGGATTCGACTTGTTTTCTCTATGATTATATAAATGTGAATAGGAATTGATAGGGTTTATCTCATTGGCAAAGAATTGTGGTGGACAAGGTGTTGTCAGTTGCATCCGTGTCTCGTTCGCGTCTGTTGAATGCGACTTGGAGCGATTTGAGACCAAAACAAACCACTTGCATTTGGCTAGTGTCTGGCTGGCTGCATAAAAATAGAATTGGCAATGGCTTTGTGTTGGCTGCGTGTGGACAACATGTCGCGCCAATGAGCGAGCGAGCATCAAAGCTATGTTGCAGCGGCACACATCTGGGGGCTAAGGCAGGACCACGCAGGCGGGCAGCGGCAGCTGATGGCGACGTTGATGCCTGCCAAGCGGAAACAGGCGTCGCGTGGTGCAGCGCTTGCGGCTATGTCTATTGTATGTTGTATTGTTGTATTCCTCTATTGTTGTTCGTATTCGTCTTGTATCTTGGGCCGTCTTTGTTTTGCTCTGTTGCAGTTGCTTGCCGTGGCGCCCCACATTAATTAACAATAAATGTGGCAAGCAAATTATACAGAAATTTGGAATTAACTGCGCACCAAACGCGAGCAGCTGCTAGCTCGCTAAATATAGCACCATTCAATAGCAAAGTAAATAAAAACCTTTAACTATAATTAGAACTAACTAAAACGAACAATTGCCAAAAATAACAGAGGCAAAGAAGAGGAGCTCAGCCAAAATGGTACATTTGACAAGTGCATGTCAGGCTAATGCACAGCGCGTTGGCAGAGGGTAGATGAGAAAAAGGTATTTTTTCATCTGTTTTCAACGTTTCTATTTGCGGACAGAGCTAAAAATGTTGACAAACTGTTGCATAACTTGGGGCGCGTCTGGGAATGTCGCGCTCGCCTGATGCAATAACGGTCAGTGCCAAAAATCTCAGCGCACTTACAGCTATTACAATTACTTGCCACACACCCACACACGTAGTCAGTTTATTAAATATGCTGCACTGTAGCAAAAGTATTGACAAGTGCGTAAACAAACACAAGGCAAAGAAAGCGAGCGAAAAAGAAATTGCAAAGAAAAGCAGAAGCTGAAAAAAAATACAAAATTGAAAAGGAAAATGAAAATGTAAGAAAAAAAAACCAAGTACGCGCGTTGCTAAGTTTTCACTAGGCGAGGGGGCGGCTGGGCGTGTTCAGCACTAAGTAGGTTACTTGGCAGTGCTTAGCACAAATAACTAGCACACGGGCAGCTGCGTCATTGGCTTTGCCACCAAAGGGTGAACATTAAAATAAATAAGTGCGCAACAGCGCGACTAAATAAATAAATAAATAAAAATATATATTATATAGAGATATATATAGATATATAAATATATATATATATATATATATATATATATATATATATATATATATATATATATATATATATATATATATATATATATATATATATATCTATATATATATTTGTCTGTGTGTCTGCCAAGTGAATTGAGTTGTTTGATATTCGGGTGGGTCAGGCGACAGTGCGTTCAATTCAAATAAAAAATAAAAAATAAAATAGAAATAAAAAAATTGTGATATTATAATTCTTAGCATAAATTTAAACTTTATTAAAGTTTTTTTTATTCTGGCAAGTGCCAAAATTTTATTATTTTAATTATTTTTTTTTATTATATATACATATATAATATTTTGCTGGCCCTTTGCCAAGCTACCAGTAAAATATTAAGTATACGCCGCATCTGTTCTGTACATATAAATTAATATATACATTTTTTTTTGCTCTTGCAGAGTCTACGCACAGCGTGGACGGAGGCCCTGCATCGTGGCGTTTGACGCTCGATCAGGATCTAATTGATACGCTCAAAGGCAACTTTCCCAGTTGGTTTCAAAGCTCATCGGGCGCCACAGCCGCAGCAGCTGGAGCTACAAACAAGCCACAAATACCGCAGCAACAAAGGCAGCAGAAGCTGGTGGCCAACAGCATCAATCCCATTAGCATCGATACCACATCAGCCAACGGCAGCAACAATACACTCCAACAACAACAGCAGCAGCAGCACCAACAACACCATCAATCGGCCATACTAAGCAGCTGTTCATCGTCAGCATCGCCCGCCTCATCCATTAGCTCAAACTGTTCCAAGAAATCCAACAGCAGCTGCAGCAGCAGCAGCATTAGTAGCGTGAGCAGCTGCAGCAGCAACAGTTCTAACTGCAGCTCTAAGTCGGTGAGCGCAGCAACGGCTCAACGGCTGCTCAACAAGTCCGCATCGACGTCGCCCAGTAAGAGCCTGACACGCACCCTCAAGGCCACTCAGAAGACGCACAATAGTAGCCCAAAGGTTGGGCAGCTGGTCAAGTCCGCCTCGCTGCACAGTTTGAGCAGCGGCAGCGGCAGCAGCGCCAGTGGCAGTGGCAGCGGCGGCTCATCGCTGCTGGCCACCATCTCGACATCACCGCTGGCCACCGTTGAGCTCATCTCGAGCGCCACTTGCAACGGCCTGCTGGCCACACGGCTCAGCGGCAAGGCCTTGGAGCATACCTTTCAGGATATAATATTCCTGCACGACGCCTACGACGATATGTCGGAAGGTGAATATAAGCTTAACGTTTAACTTGATTGATTTATGGCTAACCAGGTGTTATCTGCAACAGGTGAGCAGCGTCTGGACGCGACGTTTCTGGGCAGCAGCGATGATGGCAACAATTCCGATTGCTATGATGCGCGACAATCACCGCCAAAGGCCATTGTCGACTCCAGTCCCCTACAGCCGGCCATGGATAAGAATAAAGAATGTGAGTAAATAATTTCAATTGACTGGAGCCAATTGCCAAAGCCTTCAAATTTGTTTAGCTTTAAATTCATCTTTGGCCCTTGGCTCGCTTTGTTTTTTTCTTTCTTTCATTTCGTGTTTATATATTTGGTGCAAACGCCCACCTTTTTGGCCAAGTTGCGGCTGTCTGACATTTGTCAGCTTGTTTTGTTTTATTATTGGTCATTGTGCCCTTTCTTGGCTTTGTTTAGTCATCCATTGGCGACAGTTGACGCTGTCCAACGGAAGCTGCCTCATCATTAACAGCAGCGGCAGCAGCAGCAGCAGCATCATCGCTTGCTCATTATCGAGTTGGAGGCGCGCAAAAGTCTTAATGAAGCTGTCAGTGCGCCGCAGGCACTTAAGGCGTGCACATGTTGTGCCACGCCCACTGCAGCAGCAGCAGAGGCATCGAAACTCATTCATAGCCCGAACCAGGCATACAGAAATTGTCAACAGTTTTTCGTTTTGCCTATTTTTTTTTGCTTCTGTTTGGCCTACATATTTGCTTGGCATTTTGAGTGAAGAGAAATAATCTTATTCGTTTTGAATGGCCTGAATATGTATGTAAATCTATATTTACGTTTGTGTGTGTGTGTGCAATAGTCGCGCATAGCCGCTAATAGTTTTGACAGCTCTTGTCGCCTGCGCTCGGCTGGCATTTTGACATTTTTGTCGGTGTTTAGTGGCTGCCAAAATGGCAGCCCCAACCCCAAGCCCAAGCCCAACTAGCGATAAGTTCACAACACCCTGACCCTGACAAAAGGCGCCAATTATTTGCATGCAATGTGCTTGGCTCTCTCTGTTTGCTTTTTGGCAATATTAAAAATCATATAAACTGCCAAAACCAATGGGCAGTCCAAATTTCCGGCAGGCAAGCACACATAGCCAAAAACCGTTATCTAACAAATAAACATAAACTGCATATAAGCGCTGTGAAAAAAGGCCAAACAGCAATGGCTGCTGCTGTTGCTGCTGTTGCCCCACTGTAAACATTTTGCAATTTGCAACTAAAATTTATTATAAACAGATGGCGGCCAGGCGCAGGCGGCGAAGGCGCTGCAAAAATGTTTTGACAAATAAACACGCTGCACGCGACTTTAAAACGCTTGGCCTAGGGGTGTTGGCACGGGCAGAGGCTGTGGATGAGGGTGCGAGGTAGCTATGTTAAGCGAGTGGTTGTGGCTGTAAATTCTGTAAATGCTGCAGGCAAACGCCAAGGCGGAAATAACAGTCGCCGCAACGGCAAACGGCAGTCGGCAGGCATGTAAAATGCCATGGCACAGTGGTTCAAGGTGCTGCAAGAAATATTTGCGCATATGAGCTGTTTATGAAAGTTGGCAACCAAAGCACTATTTCCGTATTTAAAAAGAATTCGCTATTTAATTTAAATAAGTGTTGTGAAAGGTGACTCTGCCTGCAGTTATGATGGGATATTTCTGTCGTCAAGCTTAATAGCGATTAAATAAAATATAATATATATTTTATATATATATTTATATATATTTCTTAGTTTTTATTTAGACGGCGCATTTCGTGCAGTCGGCCCACTGTTCTGCTTGCTGTTAATGTTTTGGTTTACTTGGGCGACGCCTGCTCATTGATTTGGCCCACGCTGATGGCGTCTTGGCTAAGGCGCTGCCGCTGATCACGTAATCGATTTTATAATACTATATACATGTATATACATATATATAAATATATATATTTATATATGTGCGGTCAGCCAGCTGTTGCCGCACTCATCTCGCTCTCGGGGATTTTTCTCTCGTTTTTTTTTTTCTTTTTGCTTTGTTTACCTGACCTTCGTCCGTGGAACTGGGCCTCCATGCAGAAGGGCAAGCAAATTACCCACCCAGCCAACAACAACAGAAACAACTGAGAACGATTTGGCTACGTCTACACTTTTATTGCTAACGCATAAAAACTTTTATGTGTTTAATTTGGAATTTTGTTATTGTTTTTATCAATCGCGTGTGTAGGTGTAAAATCGCCACGTAAACAGAGCATCGCCCATTTAGAAATTGAGATGAAGAAGAAGCACAAGCAGATGAAACGGCAATAACAAGAGGAAGATGAAACACCCAATAATAAATTGCTAGCGTAATTAATTTGGCAGACGGCGCAATCGTTGGCTTCGTCACCAAAATTGAATTTAGCCGTGTAACACGGCTCAAATATTTGCCATAATGAAACAAAGCAAATCGTGCGAGCGAGCGAGATAGCACAGGATTTCTCTGATTTTTTATATATTTTTGCGCACTGTGCCCACTTCAATCATAAAAATCGGGCGACCGTTTGGCCAACAGCTGCCAGCGCCTACCCGCGAGACAATTACGCGCCTTGGCAGCCTGCTTGTGCTGCTTCTGATTTTTGTTTTTTTTTTTGTTTTTTTCTTTTAATTTTTATGATGATTTTCCAAGAGCCTAAATTACTATAATAACGTCATCGTCAGCATCTCACTTTGATGTCGTTTGCGTCGTCACTTATGCGACTTTGTTGTGGCGTCAAGTGTTGCCCCGGCTGGCTGCCGTCAGTCGTCTTCTCTTCATGTTTGCAAATAAATACGTGCATATGTCTAACCGCGTTAACCCAATGCCCAAAAATACCTACATATGTAAATGAAATAAAGTCTGCAGTGCATTTGGCATTTCATGCGGTTGGCCTTGACAGCTTTGCTGTAACCACAGCAGCAGCGGCAGCAGCAGCGGCAGCAGCCACCAACCGCCAACCAGCCGCAAGCCAGTACAGTGCCCTGCTGTAGCCATAAGATTTGTGTGTTTTCTTTTCATTTGTGGTTTTTGGCTTTATTTAGACTCCAGTCCACTGACTTAATGCGAATGATTTCGCTTTAATTACAAGACTTTTGTGCATTTTGCTCGCTAATGTCAACAGCGCAGTCGCAATTAATGTCAACAACTCGTGATGCGTATTTGAAATAAATTTGCAATTTAAAATATTCGAAAAGTTCCAGCACAATCCAGCCATGGCTCGCTGTAAGCTAGGGTATCTGCTGTTTAGCATGAATTCAATCAAAGCAATTTGAATGGATTTGTCCTTGGGATGCTGGCTGCTGGCTGCTGGCTGGCCCCCAGTTGTGTGTGGCCATTGTGTGGCGCTGTTATCGCAGCCCAGATTTTGGCGACTGACTTTGTGTCAACTTAATTGACATCAATCTGTCATTTAGTAGCAGTTGCCACATAATCATATTATTACGCATACGCCCCATGGCCCCGGGCAGCGCATGTGGGTTGAGAGACAGACGTTGGCGCTCTCGACGCCCGGCTTAAATATTTAATTTTTGAGGGCGCCAACTTTACACTCTCGTTGGTGTTAAGCAGAACAAAAAAAAGTGAATAAGGAAAAAGTTTACACCAGAGCAACAACAGCAACAGCAACACAGAGGCAGACCGCACATAAAGATATTAAAACTTTTGCTTCTCTCTTTTTTTGCTGGTCTTTTTTGTTCTTTGTTAGCTTTGTAGTAATATTTTTGTGCGTTTTGTTGCCTTGTTGTTTTCCATTTGCAGCTGCTTTGTTCGCTTTGCGCTTTCCGTGTGCTGGGCTCGACATTTATTGCTTTGGGTTGTCAAGAAATACGAAAACCCGCTGAAAACTTTGGCGTTCGCATTTTGGCCAGCTGTTTAGAGCATTTTTTATGGGCTATGTTTTCGTTTTGATCTGTTCGAGCGGCAGCGGTATGTTGCCTAGTCAAACTCTATAATTTATGGGCGTTGAAATTTTGTGGTATTTGATTTGTGGCCGCAACTTGTTGAACTGTCATTGCTTTTACTATGCTAATGTATAATGATTGTATTTATTTATCCCTCTCTCTTACTCACCCTCTCTCTCTCTCTCCCTCTCTCTCTCTATGCTTGCAGCGCTCAAAGTGAAGCTGATGGTGCGACGGCCGCACTCGCAACTTGTCGAACAGGGCATTATACCATGTAAGTGAACCACGAATATTAGGTGGCTTTGGCCTAGCCAAGCTGATAGATTTGAGTATTGAGGAACCGCCACAGAAAGTACACATTAGAGCCACTTATGTGCTTGAGCGGCGCAGCCTGCCAGATGTAAAAGCCCAGCAAAAGGATATGCAAATATGTGCGCATATTGAATGGGCTCCTTATCAAATTTATGCGCGGCGCAACAAAAAGTTGAGCTTGAGCTCGAGCGCAAACGGAAGAAAGTCGAAAAGAATCAACAAAATACGCGAATTTACAAACCAATTCAGCGCTGAGCAGCCGAAAGTGAATTTGAATTTGAATTTGAATTTAAATGACAAATTTTCGACATAGCCAACAAAATAAATAAGTAAAATAAAAGAAGAAAAATAAATGAAATAATAATAATCTTAAGCTGCCTTCGCGTCCTCGCTTCAATAAACAATTTCAATTTGTTCCTTAAAATTCTAGAAATAGAGCCAAGTCTTGACTACTTAAATTTAGAATATGTTTTAGAGCTCTTTAAAATATTTCTAAATTTATTTTTCTGTTGGTCTTCCGTAGCGCTCAAAACCTCGCCCGCCATCCACGAACAATGCAAGCAACTGGAGCGCGCCAAGACCAGCGATCTGCTGAAGGCCAAAATTCAACAGCGGCCGAATCGTGAGGATCTCGAGAGGCTGCATATTCTGGAGGAGGATGAGTGCCACATCGATCCGAGTCTGGCGGAGAAGCAGCGCATGCTGAAGAAGGCGCGCCTGGCGGACCAGCTCAACTCACAGATACAGCATCGGCCGGGCCCATTGGAGCTCATCAAGAAGAACATACTGCATACGGAGAAGCCCATCGAGAAGATAGTCAAGGAGGGCTTAGTGCCGTTCAAGGCCACCAGCGAAGGTCTATTGACGCGTCCACAGCATCCGCACAGCTATGTCACCTTCGAGGAGGATTCGCAGAGCTCGGAGAGCGACACACGGCAGACGCCGCCGCGTCTCGACGAGCTTATGCCTGTGGCAGCAGCGGCTGGAACCGTGGCAGTGGTGCCCGGTGGTGCGGAGCCGCTCACAGCGGCGCCCAAGGACATGCTACAGGCAGCGGCCGCGTCAGCGGGCATTGTCACTGTTGCGCTGACCACGCCCACGTCCACGACCAGCAACTGTGGTCAGTTGGTGCTCAGCGTGATGCCCTCGATACAACTGCTCAATACGACAGATTGTCACATGGGCGGTGGCGCGCATATCGTGAGTGCACCACCACCACCGCCACCGCCCATGCCTGTTGGCGGTGCCATGAAGGTGAAGCAGGAAACGGCCAATCTGTTCGAGGAGCTGTGCCAGAGCGTGGTCGGACCCATAGCCAGTCCGGCCAGTAGTCATATGCTGCCCATGCTCGCCTCGCCCTGCTCCTTGGGCTCCAGCACATCCACGTTGAGTCCGCTGTCCTCCATTGCATCACCGCCGCCGCCGTCGACGCGGCTCCACCTGCAGCCGGTGTCCATGAAGTCGGATGCGCCCGGCAAAGACAAGAATCGCAAGAAGTCCAAGTCGAAGCCAGTGTCCAAGGCGCGCACCATCAAATTCCACGAGTATAAGGGACCACCCAGCGCCGCGGGCCAGGCCCAGGATCATGCGCAGTCGGACCAAACGACCTCCTATCAGCTGCTCCTGGAGCAGCAGAACTATTTGCTCAAGTTTCTGGAGAGCCTTAACAAGAACCAATCCATACTGCCCGCAGCCAGCGCCGCCACAGCCACCGCCAACAGCTCCATCAGCACCACAGCCAACAGCATCACAGTGACCACCAAGACAGTGCCGGCGCTGGCCTCATCCATCACAACAGCGGCAACACCGGCGCCTCTCACGTTGCCCAACTCCATTTCCATAACCAGCACCACGGGCAATGCACCGCTGAAGTTCGGAGATGCCACCATGCTGACGGCACCGCCTGTAGCTGCGCCCACGCCCGCGCCGCCAACTCTGTCGCTGATCACCACACAGCAGCCCATAGTAGCACCCACACCAGCTGTAGTTGCGCCAGTCACGATGCAGCAACAACATCCTCCGCCGTTGCCCTCGCCTGCGCTCTCAGTGAGCTCCTCCATACCGCCCAGTCCGGCCACTAGCTATGCGGAGTCCACCAGCTCCATCACAGATCTGACGCGTCTGGAGAAGATGAAGGTGTCTGACCTGAAGCAGCATCTCAAGCGGCGAAATTTGCCTGTGTCCGGGCCCAAGCCTCAGCTGATTGAGCGCCTAAAGCCATATCTGCCCCTGGAGCCTATCGAGAGCTGTACGCCGGTTAGTGCGCCCGCCGTTACCACAGAGGTCATCACCATTAACGATGCCATGGACACGAGCAACTGTGGAGTTGCAGATGTGCAGCCGCCGGCAGTGGCCATGCTGGTGGCCGAACCGCCCGCCAACGGCATGGAGCACGAGCACATGGACGTTGTGCAGCAGATGGACAGCAATCATGCCATGACGCTTCAGACGATTCTGCAGCCACAGCCCCAGACGGCGACCATCATTCAGAACGACGAGCTGCTGCGTCAGCAGCAGCGCAAAATCGATGAGTTGCAGCGGCAGCTGCAGCGCTCGCAGCAGGAGCTGCAACAGATACGACGCATGCACCAGCATCAACACCAAACGGTCACGGCGCAGGTTGTCAATGCGCTGCCCTCGCAGCAGATAACGTTGATAGCCACCACGGGCAATGGGCCGCAGCAGACGCTAACGGTGTTGCCGCAGCTCGAGAAGAACATACCGGCCAAGGTGACCGTCAAGCAGGCAGCGACACCAGCTGGTAAGCTGAATGGTGTGCACAATGCCAATAGCAGCAGCCAAGCCAAGAAACCCGCCAACATTAGCGGAATTCAAGCCAACAGCAATGGGCAGCAGCAGCAGCAACAGTCGCCGGCGCCGCCCATCAATCAGAAAATGGTGGTCAAGCAGCAGCTGGAGGCGAAGATACAAAAGCAAAAGGCAGCCGCAGCGGCAGCAGCTTTACAGCAGCAACAGGCTCAGCAGCAGCAACAACAGCAGCAGCAGCAGCAACAGATGCGTTTGCTTACGCAAAAGACACAAACTGTACTCATTCCATCCAACAACAATAACAACACCACAACTAACGCATCCAAGCTGCCCGCCACGCCCACAAAGCAGTCGAACGGTGTTGCTGCTGTGTCAGCTGCCGCCAACACATCAACAATAATGCTCACCAAGCCAGTTACGACAGCAACAGCTGCCGCACCGCAGCCGAACAACGTGGGCCTCGTTTGGAACGAAGGCAATCAGACCATATTCCTGCTGGGCCTCAACGATCAGCAGATGACGGCGCACACGCTGGGCAACATAAGTCTCACAGCGACAACAACAACAACAGCCGCACCGCTGCAACAGCCAGCAGCAACAGCCGCATCATCTGCCACAAAGAAGTTGCTCAATGGCCATCAACGCACAAATTCGTTGCCCAGCATCGTGTTTCCCATTGATGCGAAGCAAATCATTTCGCCACAGCAGCTGCAGCAACTACAACTGCAGCAGCAGCATCAGCAACACCAACAGCAACAGCACTTTCAGACTGGCCAACAGCAGCTTATACAGCTGGACATAAAGCCGACCACAGCGCCGCCACCGCAGTACGAGGAGGCAACCAAGCAGCTGGCGGCTAGCAAAGCAGCCGCAGCCATGGGCAACGGCATGCCGCTAATGAAGATCAAAGAGGAGCCAGCCGCATCGCCTGCGCCTCCATCAACAGCAGCAGCAGCAGCGCCGGCAATGAGCAAATGCCAGATGCAGCGCAAGCCGGCGGGCATTAAATCAGAGCAGGTCAGCGATGTGCTCGACATACTAATCAAGCAAGGTGAGCTGCCAGAGAGCGCCGCCTTGGACCCCATAACGCCGCTGACGCCGTTGCCCGAGCTGGCCATGTTCAATGGCGTGGCGCCAAGGACTGCAGCTGGCGGCGCCAGCATTGTGCCACTGGTGCCCAAACTGGAAGCGCCACCCACGCCACAGTCGCTGCCCAACCTGGACATGGCCATGGACACGAACGACAATCATATCAGCTACGCGTCCAGCAATCAGCAGCCCAACGCGCATGGCTACATTGAGAATATTGATATGGCCTCGCCGCTGCAGCCAGATGCTTCGGCCATCGACGCAGAGAGCGTAGCCAAGACCCTGGACATATTCCTGGAGCAGCACCATGCCACGCCTCCTCCCAGCACACCGCCTAAATGCAACAGCAATAGCGGCAGTGGCTGCACCAGCGAGAAGCCTAATAGTCCGGACGCCAAGCTCAATCACTTTGATGAGTATGAGCTGCTGGAGCTGATGTCGCAGCAGCTGGAAATGGACATTGGTGACGACTCGAACACCTATTGTGCCGGCAAAAGTGGCGGCGGCGGCTGCGGCAACAATATGCGACGCGATCTCAATCCCAGCCTGCAGCCCAGCATCAACGAGCTGCTCGACGCCAGCAGTCCGGACAGTGTGCTTTTGAACAACAATCACGGCGGCGATGTGGACTTCGATGCGGACAGCTTTGTGGCACAGCTCAGCCAGCATGTGGCCGCCAGTGCTGGCAGCAATGCCAACAACAATGGGAACAATTCCGCAGCCGTGGACTGTGGCCCGACAAATAGCCACTACAGCAGCACCCCGATGGATGTGTGCGACGACTTCGAGAACACATTGAACTCCATAATGCAGGCCGTGGCACAGCCCCAGGCAGCCGGACACGTCGACTACGCTGCGGCCACAGCGGGCATGGCCAATGGCATGGGCAATGCCATGGACAACGGCGGCGGAGCTGTGGACGCATTCAATACCTCCAGCGATATTTTTGACTTGTTCAACATTGACGACTACAAGATGAGCTGGGCGGCGGGTGACTTTACCGTATAATAAAAGGCAGCACACCCACCCACGCACACACACACGCACACACACACACACACACACGCACCCACCCACGCACACACACACACACACACGCACACACACGCACACACACACACACACGCACACACACGCACACACACACACACACACACTTACATACATACACACACACACACACACACACACACACACACTTACATACACACAATGTACATTGAAATGGGCCAATAATTTGGACAATCCGGTTGCTTTGCCCATTGAACGATCCTTATGCAATACACGCTATCACGTGTGGCTCACTGTTCTCGAAAATATTCCTGCAAATTCGTTTCGAAAAATACAAAAAGTGAAAACAACTCAAAAGAAATCCTATTTATTTTCTAAATGCATTTAAAACATTTGAAATTGCAAAACTTTACTATTTCCAATATATAAAAGAAAACAAATAAGAAAATGAAAACGAAAACGAAAAAAACACATACACAACTAAAGCCAAAATTGCCGGGAGAGTTAGTCCAAAAAACACTCCACAATATTTCTGAACCCTTTCCTATTAAGCAGCAGCAACAAAACAAAAAAAATATATATAAAAAGCAGCCAAAATGTTTGCAATGAATGAAAATACATGAAACAAACAACAAATATTTATATATATACATAAAAAAAACGGAAGAAAAATGTTGTAAAGCTCGATAAAAAAATGTACATGTTTCTAATTAAAGTCATTCCAATTTGAAAATATCGCGAGTGAAATCTAACTAAAAGTCTATCAGAGAGAAAGAGGGTACGAAAGAGCGAGCGAGAGAAGTGAGTTAAGAGAGCATGAATGAGATGATTTACGGATGATTATAATGATAATAATGATGATGATGATGATGATAATGTTGTTCAGCAATGAACTTTGATTCAGTTGAGCAAGTAAAACGGAAAAAACATATGCGACAAATGTTTTGTCATTGGAAAAAAACAATTAAAACACATTCAAGAATTTTGTTTTAAGTTCTATTTAAAATGAAATTAAACAAGCAACAATAAAATCATAGAAACTAATTTAATTGCATCAAATTAAAATTATTGTAAACAATTTGAAAAGTATTTCCTACAAGGAAAGAAAAAGCCTTTAAAGTAGTCGAAAAAAGAAACTAAATTTAATTAAATCAATTAAAATAATTCATTTAATGCCAATTATTTAAATGCAAAGAGCTTATAATTTTTCGAGGCAAATAGAGCAAAGAGAGGGCAAATTCCGTTACTTAAAATAAATTTAAACAATTTTTAACAATTTCTTAAAGCGGCACGTACTTTAAATCCGATTCTAACTTGTTAAATGAAATCGTAAATAAATGGAAAATAAATTTGTAACGTTTTATGAATAAGCAATTTTAGTTAAATACATTTTGATTAAGTATAAGTGAAAATTGAGAGCATGCTTAGCATTCGGACATATTTATAGTGTTTTACACACTCGCAAATAGAAATTAAAGAACTAAAATCAAATTCAAATTTGAATAAAACTGAGCAATTGACATATTTCAAAAATTGACAAAGAAAACTAAACTAAAAATGCAAAATATAAAATATCAAAAAAAAAAAAAAAAAACATCAATAATAATAATATTAAACGTAAAATATACGCCTATACATACATATATATAAATATATTTTTATATAAGTAAATTACTTGATATACTTTATTTAATTGTAGCCCTAAGTCCAGAGGCGTGAAGCGAAAATGCGCCCATAAAAATCAACATCAACATCAACATCAACATCAGCATCAGCAACGCAACAGCAACAATTTAATTAACACTTGTTCACATTTGCAATAATCCACTTAGATATTCATGAAATTGCAACTGATTGATAGTGCGTCGATAATTCAATTTCATGCTTAACATAAAATACATTATCATCAATGCGCTTGAAAAAATGTTTCCATTATTATCAATTCATTAATTAATTTAATTAAAAAAAAAAGAACCACAAAAACACAAAAAAAAAAAGAGTTTGCTAAAAGTTTACTTATTGTTAGGCGCCCGACAGGCGCACAAAATTTAATTATCAATAACTAAATTTATTGTTTTTTTTATTGCTTAATTCAATTACATAATATATAAATATATATACATATATATATCTACTTTAATGTTGGCTTAAACATTTTATGTGTTGCGTTTAAAATTTAATTTAAATACAATACAAAAACAAATCAATAAAATGCAGTGCATCAATTCTATGACTTCATAAAAGCGGTGTCTGTTCTTTTCTTTCCATCGGCACGAAAAGGAACACAGAAATATATATTATTAATATAACAAGTGATATACATATACTTATATATATATATACATATAACTGTGCAAGAAATTATTGCGTAAATAAAAACTTTATTCATTTTTCCAAAGTGCATTTCGTGAACTCAATGTAAGCTTTCAGCCGGTAGCCTCCAGGTGCTGTCAAATAAGTTAACAGCAGTCAGAACTAAGCAAGTTCTAAAGTTGTGCACCATTAAAGTCAGCAGTGCGTGCACAACATTAAAATCTGAATCAATGGCAGAATAATGTGCTCTCATAATGACTTGATGGCAAAGCCAGCCACAAGCTGCGGCAATAACAATAATAATGGCTACAAAACAAGGCTTATCATTAGCCAGACCAGGCCGCCCGATGCCTGATTGGTGGGCGGCACATTTTGGGCTGGGCGTAACTGGCAAACTGGCTAACTGGCATTCGCAGATGTTGTATTTAGTTTATTTTTGGATACGAAGCGAAATAAGCTAACAATATGACGCAAAATTGCAGTAGCACAGCAACAATGTCGAACAATTGGACTGCTGCCAAGCAGCTCAAAGCAAGCATAGAGTAAGACAGATATATAAATCCATATATACATATACATATACACATATATACGAGTGTATACTATAAACGGAGACTGGCAGAGCACAATGTGCTTTTATAATGAGCTTCGGTGCTTAGCAACGCCAGCAGGAACCGAATCCTTTTAAGCCAACGGCAATCAGCTCATGCAATTCAGCTCTCAACATTTCTATTGCCGGGTTTGAAATTTAACTCAAACTAATTAGTTGGCAGCTTTAAAGTAAAGTGAAGGCACGCAAACCCCACAATTATTTCTATCAATTTTCCAGCAGGCACAAGAGTTTGCTTTATATAATTTATATGCTATACTGCAGGAACATTTCAGACCATAATTATTATTATTATGAAGACAGCGGCCGCCGCAATATGTGCCAGCAGCAGTTGCCACAGCAATGTGTCATGCCACACGCATACAGCCCGAGCTGGCATACCAAAGGAATTTGTACAAGCAACTTTAATGGGTGTTATTAAAAAGTCGTCAGTTGGAAAGTACAAATAATTATTTATATATTATATTCTATTTGTCTGTTTTATTTTATAGTTGACTACCGACTGGTGGTCAGGCGCAGTCGTGGGAACTGTGAACTCTCACGATACATTTATTTTTTTTCTGTACACTTACAATTTTTGGGCAAACTTCGGATTGCTAGTAACGAAAGGATATACATTCAGATTTTTCTTGAAGGCAGATATATCGATTATGTGGGCGGGATTACTGCCGTCGCCAATAAACTCCAGGCGAATACGATCGCCGATCTGTTCGAAGAGCAACTGTTCTTCGGATATGTTGCGCTGCACCTCGTCGAGCAGCATGGCCAGGGAGCCGGGCCTCCTGCCCAGACCGATAGCAGAGTTTTGCCTGGCTGCCACAGCATCAGCTATAGACTGCGTTGTCGACACCCTGGACACGGCTGATGCACCAATCACTTGCACTGAGAGCTTGCGCAAATTGTGTTTGTCGTAGTTGATGAGGAACTCGAGTACGTCCCTCTTTGTCAGGCCCATTAAAGTTTGTATTTGCAAGTCGGTGCGATTAAAGAAATAGTCCATGCTGACTATCTCGCTCCAGTTGCGCATGACCTCGTCGTCTAGGCTGTAGTCGGCTAACTTTTTGCCGTTGATCAGTGTTTCGCGCACTTCATCGAACTCCTGGTCGGTCAGCTGTTCGATCAGGCGAGGCATACCTGCGCGGAATGCCTCCAGGCGCTCCTCCACATGCTCGGCTTTGTGTTTGTTCTCTTGGGTATTGATATTGAGTATATAGGCCAGAATGCCATAGCCAATGCGCTGGTACACGCCCAGGCTGTAGCCGAGCTGCTCTTTTGTGCGCAGTTGATTGAAGAATGGCTCCTCGACTACCAAATCAACCAGATCCATCAGGCACTCCATTCTCAGGTTACACGGCCCAATTTGGTAATAGTTGCTAACAATTGTATTCGGGTCGTCCTCGTTAAGGGTCTTCACGCGCAAAAAGTGCTCGCCCAGCGGCAACTGTACCAGGCGGTTGTGCTGCTCCGACAGATTCTCAATTCTTTCGCTGCGGAAGGTGCTGTTCACCTTCTTCATGATGTCGCGAGCCTGCTGCTCGGTAAAGTTGCCCTGAATCAAGCCCTGCACGTACATTTTCTTGTAAAACGTATGCTTGAAGTTCCGTACGTGCTCTATGGTGATAGACTCCAGTGCGTGATACTTTTGCATAAGGTTGAAGCGCAGGTGTTCCAGGACTGTGAGGCGCAGATCTAGATTCAAGGAGCGGCCCGTTATAAGCGCATTGAAAATCTGTCGCTTCTTCAGCTCCTTGAAGGACACTACTTGGGCGGCATCTATGCTCAGATTCTGCATAACATTCATTATGATCTCCAGCAGTAGCGGCAGCTTCTGGTTATAGCCACTGACCCGCAGCACCAGGCCCTTGTCCGCCGTGTCGAGCCCGTAGGTGAGGCCCGCGACCAGCGCTGGGTACAATTGCTCGGCGATGCAGAATTCCACCAGGTAGGTATACAGCACGCCAGACATGTAATCTTGGGGGCTTCTGCGCATCAGGGGTGTTATAAGGTAAAGATTGATGAAACCGTCGGGCAGCAGAAACGTATCATCCTGCCGAAACCACAGCTCACACAAGTCATCCTTGATTAGCGCTTTGGGTCGTCGGGGCACATGCGGCTTACCTGCCTCTATCCAATGCACAGTGAAGTCCGTTGTTATGAATTGATTCTGTTCGGGAATCTTCAGTTCCGGATGCGGGCTTGGATTTCGCCACATCTCCTGCCATTTGGCAGGCATATCGATGGTCGTGTAATGCGTGCCAAACCAGGGCTCCTTCTGATCATAAGCCAGGTGCTCGTACGGTATATGCGATGAGATCATAATGTTAAATCGAAACTCGCTGAGATGCTGCTTAACCACATTGATTGCTTTCTCGTCGTAGTCAAAGTACAGCTGTGTCCCGGTTAGTACATCCTTGGCTGGCAGGAATCTCAGGGCCTCCACTATGCTCTGCACATTGTCCATGGAAGGTAGCTCGATTTGAAAGCGAAAATTGGTGTCTGCGATTTGCTTCATTTCCGAATAGCTGACAGCCAGCGTATTGCAGTCGTTGAGCAAGCGTATCCAGGCAAAAGTGGCAGCAATCACCTCGTCTATGTGCTCGAATCCCTCGTCCGTCAAGTAGATGGACACCGTGAACAGGGAATAAATCGAATTCGTCTCAAAGCTACCACCGCCGACGCCCGCTATGACACTCATGCACCAGAGTCTGCGGCGCAGATAGGCGCATAGACTACCGACACCTTCGTACCCGAGCAGCTGGGAGATGAATGCGTCCGGCTTGCATCTGTAGTACTGTCGCATGGCGGGCAGCACCCAGGTTACTTCCACCTTGCAAACATCCTCCACGGGCTGCACTAGCAGCACTTCCTTGAAGAACTTTTCTTGGAAGGCTTCCCTGTAGTTGAATTTGGAGATATCCAGGGGCTGCTCCTCGCTGTAAGGTATGCCCCTACAGTGTCGTACAAGCAGTGACTCCAATTCGTCCAGCGGCATCTGAGCCTGCAAGCACACTGTCATGCGATTGGAGCCATAATGCTTTCGGCGGAATTCATGAAGCGTTTTGTGCAAATGGTCATCGTCGACGTTCTCCTGCAGCGACTTCAGATTGCCCCAGCTGAATGTTCTGTGTGGATAGCCGTTGGTGCCCATGGCGGCTAGAATCTGATCGCGCCGCACCTCGTCAATCATGTGGGTCTGTTCAAACTCGGACTGCAAAGCGGATCGCTCGCGTGCCATAGAATCGATGGACATTAGGGGCTCCTTCATCAGGTGCATAAACATGTCCAGGGTCTTGTCCAGATGTTGTTCCTCGACCTCAAAATAATAACATGTGTCCTCGTTCTCTGTGTGCGCGTTGGTGAAGCCTCCGCTCTTCGTTACGAACGAATCGAAGGCATTCTCGATTGGATACTTCTGCGATCCCATGAATATCATGTGCTCCAGAAAGTGCGCCAAGCCCTGGTACTGCTGTGGCTCGTAAAACGAGCCCGCGCTCATCAGCACTGCACAGGCCGCCAATTTGCCCTGATAGTGCTCCAGCGAGGAGTCGGAGCTGCCACCTCTCGATCCTCTCGATGGGGCGGCCATGGACGACTGGGAGGCAGTCGCGTCGCTTGCACCGGGATCCGAAATGAGCAGTGCGCGCACGCCGTTCGATAGATTGACGGCCCGATAGAGCTTCCGATCACCGTCAGATTTGTCGGGCACGTCCATAACGGATACGTTTAAAGTTGCCACCTTGCGTGTTTTCCACTTTTGCCAATGTTTCAATAATCGCCGAATGTCAAATCGATTTTTAAATGACATCCTTAGGCACATAGCACCCTTGTGTTGTATATATTAATTTACCTTGGGCAGTCCATAAAGATGCAAACTGCCACATAGCCTAATAAATTATGACCCACTTGACAGCAATTTCCATGCGAATTATTTAGACTTAATTATGATGTCAAATAAAGCGTTAGAAGCCAGTTCACAGCTCCCCCAAAACCCACAGCGAACGAGCAGCGACGGCCACGATCTGGCTCAATAGCCAGAGGCCCAGGCCCAGGCCCAGGCCAGCCGCTTTTTGGCGTGAAAATTCAATTAACTTTGCTGTAAACACAAAAAAAAAAAAATTGGAGAAGCTGCCACAAACAGAACGCGTTTTTTAGCTGTTCCGCGCAGCCGTTGCCAAACTATTTGCATTGAACAATCAAGAAAATTTGCGACTCGAGTTGTCGCCAGTCTTAAGCCAAGTCTTGGTGTAAGGCTTAGGCTAAGGACACTTGTCCTGCCTCGCAAATTGTACTAATTAAGCTCTGTCTGCCTGGCGGCAGCGAAAATGCCAAATTAAAATTGTAATGAAGCGCTGTTTGTTGTTGCTTTGCCTATTACAAACAACACCTAGGCAAAGAGAGAGCGAGTGAGAGAGGGACAGAGAGTCAGGGGCAGAGTAAGGGTGAGAGTTGGAGCAGCTATTACGCCATTTAGTTAACTAAGCATTTGAACATACTTCCGACTTGAGCTCGCATCAAAAGGATTTAATTAGCACTTAAGTGAATTAGCAATTTCTCAAGCTGAATCAAGCTTAAACTAATTTATTCCATTTATCAAATGTATTTCGATTTGGTATTATCTATTGACTCTTAGCAGCATATTTCTTACTTTAGCTCCTTCACTACATACAATACTTTGCTTATATAATTAATTAAAGAGAGTATCTTCTAGCTGCATACCTTTCCCTTTTGACATCTTCAGCTTCCAGCGCTTTCATTAGCCCAACTTGCTTTTTCGGCATATATTTCATGTAATTTGTTGTTGTTGGTCTGTTATCATGGAAACGCTACTAGGCAGCGGGCAGCCAGTGAGCAGCTGCTCTTTTGGTTGGCTCTGCATTAATTGAGTGTCATGGCAATTGCAAAATCAGCTTAAGCCTTCAGTCGCAGCGACCTCTGGCAAATGGCACCCATTTCGACCATTTTCTGCGCTGCACTCGACGACGACGGCTGCAATTGCATTTGCCTTGGCTTGACAGTTTAATAGAATTTTAATCCAATTTGATGACAGGCAATTAGCAATGAATATCGAATGCCAATGCAATCGAAATTTGGATCAATTTCACTGAGAAAAAAAGTATGTAAAGAGCTGTGTATTTGCTCAGCAAATAAACCTTCCGATTAAAACCTTGAAAATTGAGACTGCTGAAGATAGAAAAGGTGGAAAGACTAGCAAAGTGATGAGCTGCAATTGAAATAAATAAAATAAGTCCCATCATAAATAGGGCAAGCAGCTCACCCACTCAGTTCTCCACTAAGTCAATAAGCAGCGGAGCAGTTACTTATTACATCCATTAGATTTAAGCGCCTGTGGAGTTTTGTCAATACGAAATTGCGAACCGCAATTTGTCAATATATCATGAGCTATGGCAATCATATTCTCCATTAGCTTAAATAAATAAAATATATAATATATTTGTGCTCGCTATTTGTGTCTAAATCAATTGCAGGCAGTTGAATCTTCGCTGATCTATTGCAATTTCTCAATTTATTGTTGCATACTTTGGGGCGTGACTATTGAGAGTGTCGCATTGCGCTGTTATGACCGATGTGCTCGTTGGCTTGACTTTCCAAGCTGACCATATACATACAAAAACACATACACACACTCAGATGCTAGTATATATACACATATAGGTAAATATTTGTGTACTTTGTTGCGCTCGGTTTGATTTTGTTTGTTCTAAGCTGCGAGTAGTGAAAACTTTTGCCACAGGACTCTCACGCGTCCCTCTGTATGTGTGCAGAAACAGCGAGAGAGAATGAGGCAAAAAGGAAGAAAACGGGTGGTGTGTGTGTTGAATACTAAAAATATTTCGTGGTTAAACAAAAACATTTGCATGATAATGTTTTCCTTTTACTTTGAGTTTTAGGTTTGCTCGCCGTGAGGGGATTTGACGGGCGGGGCTCAGCAGTTGACTTTCTGTTTGCATGTCGGTTATGGTTTTTGCTGGAGCTGCTTGCATTGCTAATTGAAGCAGAAGTTGGCTTAAAACAACGCTCAACTCAAGTGAACTTGTGTTTTATTATGCCCGGTCCTGAAAAGTAGGCAACACTTTTTATTAACAACCAACTTGTGGCTGTCAATGCGAGAGGAAGCTATCGCCAGTCACAAGCAGTGTGCGGAACAAACTTAATCTGAAAAAATCAATCTGCAATAAAAATAAAATTAAGAAAGGCCTCGCCAAAATGGCAGACAAGCTCTGACAAGGCCAAAGAAGCGAGCGAAGGAGATGAACACACCGAATGTAAGAGAATGGAGGAAATGGAGGATGTGGAGAAGCAGTGGGTCCAGTATATGGTTGAATGGACCCACCGACCCTCAGGTATGCGCCTGGATTACGCGGCATTTCGTGCGAGCGGCGGGCATAAAGGCGCGAGCACTGCCGAAGCTGAGGCATCCAAAGGATATTCATAAATAAATATCTACAGGCATACAAATTGATAAGCTGACAGCCAGCGCTACAAAGCTTTTGGGACTTCACTGGGTCGCCAAGTAAAGGTGCGGGTCCGAGTCCAGCTCCGGCTCCGGTTCAGGCGTCTCGCTGTCTGTCACGACCCAAAGGCAATCCCAACAGCAACAATAACAACAACAATGGCTCAGCATCTTAATCGACACAAACTACGTACCTTTTGCCATGTCCTTCAAATGGAAGCAGAGACAAACACACCCTCGCTGGCTACCTGTAAACATTGCGAACCCTGTGTGCGTTCGCTTTTGCAGCTTTCTAATGGCCGCTCGTCCTTCAACAGGCGCTGCTCCTTTCACACGCAACATTTCTTTTCTTTTTGTACGTTGGCACATTTTTCTGCTGCCTCCTCACTTTTTGTTTTTTTTTTTTTTTTGTTTTTGTTGCTGCTTTCGTCCTTTCTTTGCGCCCATTCAATTTTATTGTGCGCTCTCAAATTGTTTTGGTATTGAGGCTTTAAGCACGCGACTGTTTGTAGGCCCAACTGCCAGCCTACCAGCCTGCCAGCTGCCACCCTGCCAGCCCGCCAGCCTCGCTGCGGTCCTGTCGGCCGAGCGAACCAACCAACCAGCCAGTCAGCCAGTCAACTGGCTTTCCCCTCAATACAGTTATTGTTGTTGTTGGCATTGTGTGCGATGTTTCTTGTACTGGGCGATGTTTTTGCAGGCTTCCAGCATATCCTGTTGCTTGCAAAAACGCAACCAGTTGAACATTTCCAGTCGTGCTCTCCGGGCATCGGCTACGCTCGGCACTCGTGTCAGGCTCTCTCACTCTATTGCTCTCACACTCTCCGTCTCTTTTGCTCCTTCACTGGCGAGTCGTCTGTTGCTGTTGGTAGCGCTTGGCACATGTTTAACGCGCAATTATTTTGGTCCTGTTGCGCTTTTTTTCTGTGCTTGTGTGTGTCTGTGTGCGTGCCCTGGTCCCACTGTGTCCCTTAGTTTGTGTACGGAATGAACACAAAGCCAAGTGGAAGTTGTCAAACGCATTTCCCAGCCATTGAAATTGGCTAGTTAGAGAAATTAAAAAGTAATTACAGCTATAGAAAAGTTTGAGTATATAGGAAGATTACTTTAACAGTATTTTCACCTAACTTATTTTTTGTAAATAATATTATTTATTTACTTTTTCTTAAATTACACTAAAATAATTAAATTAGAAATTATTTTTAAATATAAATTATTTTTTTTATTTTCAATCGCATTACCAGAGTAAATAGAAATAAAATAGAGAATGTACATTTTTTGTTTTTAATTGAATATTCTATTTTAATTTACATATATATTTATTTAATGTTGCTTCCGCTATTAGCAAAAGACGCTGTTCACCTTGGCGTATACGCAACATATACAATATCCTCGCATGCAACAATTATGAAAAGAAAAAACTCTCCACACGGCGTGTTGTTTTGTGTAGACAAAGCGGAACGAGCAGAGCACGCGCACCTAACGCAAATGCGTGGGCAACAGGAGGCGGGGCCCCAGTGCATGGACATGGACGCTGCTGCATCCTGGGAAATCGCTTAGCTGTTGCTTTCGCGTTGCGACGCTGTTTGCAAGGTGGAAATTGATATTACTTTTTAATGCTGCGCCAGCTGGTTTTACGCCGAGACGAGACGAGCCGAATGCCACTCACACACAAACGGGGAGGACTTTCCAATGGTACGAAGGTGCGTGGGAGAGCGCACGCTATAAAGAGAGTCCGAAGCGTCAGCGAAGCACTTGACTGGCTGTGGCCGCAGCAGCTGAGCGTCGTCACAGTTCGAGTTGAGCCGTTTCGTGGACAGGACACAAAACGCGGAAGCTGCCTCAGCACCTCTGAAGCAGTCTGTCAAGCCAAGCAGCGTTTGAAGGCGCCACGTTCTGCAATGCTTTCTAATACTCTAGCGTCAAGGTGTGTGGCGTGGCTGTGTGTGTGAGAGACGTTGAGCTACTGTCGAAGTGTGCGTGCGTGTGCGAACGCTCTGTGTGTGTGTGTCTGTGCTTCTGACCAAACAAAAACAGCAACTAAAAACACATAAAAAACGAACAGCAACTTTCAAGTGCCAAGCCAAGTGTTGAAAATTATAGGCCATTAAAAAATAGGCAACGAACACCCGCTCGTAGAAACTGGCCTCAAGAGTGCAGAAAGTAGACAGAATATGAGAATTGATACCAAAGATAACACACATGCCCACAACAAAGCCTAGTTGCTAGACTCGCTATAAGCCAGATCGAAACTGGACTCGAAACAGGTAAGCTCAACTAGCCACAATTGTATTGCCTATTTCTTTATGCTTGTTATTTTTGTCATCAATTGTTGAGCTTATAATAAACAGTGCCAGTGAGCCAGTGCCGCTAACAAATAGTTTAATTTCCGGCGTAGTCGTCATAGGGCGCACGTCCGGTTTCAGTTTTTATTTCCGCCTGCGTCGAATGTGCCTTTGCTTGCCTTGCCTTCGCTCGGCACATGCGGCACATATAAATCTATTTTATGTTATAACTACGCGCATTCAATTCCTCTCAACTGACATAACTCATTTCGACTGTTCGACAGTTTGACTGCTTAGCGATCGCCATGATATATTTCGCATTGGTTATTGATTTTCTGCTCGAATTTGCTAGGCGAATGTATTAGGCAGGCTTAGAGTGCCTGCTGCTGTTGCTGCTGCTGCTCCCCATAGGGCACCTACGCGCTGGGATTAGCAGAACAAAAGCCCCAAGCTGCTGGCCCAAACGCCTTCAAGGGCCGAATAAAACCAGCTAATGAAGCAAGAAATTGAAAACATTACCGAGGCGATTAATTATTGATACTTTGATGTTTGGCACCGCCCCGTCTGGCATTCTATGCTTTGTTAGATAATTAATTTATAATTAAGTTAGTAATTTGGCAGCCAAACAGGCAACAGGCAGCAGTCAGCAGGCAGCAGGCGGCAGCAGCTTAACTCAACTCAACTCGCCGATGCCACTTCAAAAATTGGTCGCCTTTGCTCCAAATTAATGGGCTTTAAGTTGTGCCCAACAGCTGTGCGGCCTTCGATTAAGACTTTCTGAACGTGACTAGCCTGGCACATCGATGACAATCAGCGGCGGGGTCTATGGGGTTTGTCTAATGTCAATGGCAAGGGCCATGCTTCAGCTAGCCCAAGTCCAAGTCCGTGGGTTCCCCTAGAGTAACATTTGGCTGGGTTGGCGCTGAAGTAGTGCCACCGAAACTGTCATTACTTTTGGCCACCTAATCCCCCCAGCGATTTGCTGCGCGTCTGCACCTGTCCGGCCCACAAAGTCTGGGGCCAAAGTGTTTTTATGGATGCCATTTTAATTTAGATTCTTATCAATCCGTAATAAGCGTTTTGTGCTCACTCACATTTAGGTCAGACACATTACAAAATATAATTATTAATGGTTACGACCAAATTTAATTTGAGTGCCCAATGGGCCACAGCACAAAATTATAATGCAGAGGGCACATACCATATTTCGAAAGCAATTCATTTGTGGCTGTTGCGCTTTGACATGGCGCGGCGTAAACAACAACTGATCAAATCTATATATATAAATTAAAAATATATATATTAAATTTGCTCGGCCTTTTAGGGGACGATTTGCATAAATTTCTGGCTCATTTTGTTGGCAATTTATATGCGAGAGCGAGTGACACGTGCGATTTAATTGAATGCAAATAAAATACGCCATAATACATAATATGACAAGCCATAAGCCTGACAGCAACAGTTATACATGCTGACAGCTTGCCCCACGCACACACAGTGAGAGACGAGCAATGGCTGCCATAAGATATGTCACTAGCCTGACAGGCTGCCCATCTCTCAGCATTTAATGGCATTTTAAACTACTGTCCCTATCTCTCTCTCTATCTCTTTCTCGCTTTCTTTGTCACTTTGTGTGTTATCTGTCTATTTATATGCACAAGTTTATTTGGCATATATATATATATATATATATAAACATTCATTCATTAATGTCTGCCAAGTCAAAGTGTTTAAAATGTTGTACACGCTTGGGGCACATCCCTGTGCTCCTGGTGGATTAGGCCACAGTGACACGTGCGTGTGTTAGCCTCTGCTGCTTTGTCGTATTTTAGCTTTATATATTAAGCTACAGCAAAAATTAATTAATTTCCTTCCAAGCATCAAGCCAATTGTGTTGTCCCACAGCGCTTCTTCAGCTTGATGCGACACATGTGTTCATATATATATATATATATATATATATATTATATTATATTATACTCATAATATACTCAGCTCATCTATTTAAAGGACTCCCCAATTACTGGCTTGTGCACAATTGCACATTGCAAATTGCCACTTCATTTGCACAAATTTTTAATAAACCAACGAGTCGCTTTTATAGCACTCTTCTGGGGCCGTGGTTAAAATTTTCCATTTGCCATTGGCGCAGCTTTTTTGAATGTGGCCGCAGACGCAAACATTTATTTTAAATTTTCAAATAACTCACATATTTGTCGCTTTTCTTTTATAAATATATAAATTTTCCCTTCTGTTCTTTTTTTTTGTTGCGAGAACTTACACAAATTGTTTGGCTGTCGAACACAGGCACTCAGATATACACACATAGGCGAGGGCACACACGCGGCAAGTGAGTGGAATTTAATTAATTTAATTTCGTTCAACATGCCCAGTCGCGGCGGGCGTGGTCAGGGCAGCCAACAAAAAAATGTGCCTTTTGCAGTTTATTATTCATGCGAATGGGTAGCTCTGCGCAGGCTTATGCAAAAATCAAACGGCTTCAAATGAAAGGTACGCACACATAGACATAAAGGCATACACACCTCTACACCCACCCACACATAGCTCAGTCATGCAATCAGCTTCCCACTTGTCGTTCGCAGTTGCTCTCGCCTCTACTATTTACCTGCTGCGCCTCTGCAATTTTCAATTAAATTTTTGCTCGAAAAAAGTTGCTCGAGTGAAGCATTGCGAGACGCATTTGCATATGTATGCATCTGAAATCCAGGTGGCCCATTGCCATGCCAAGGCAACAAATTGTTGGCCTAAATTATTAAGACATGTCCCTTAGCAGGGCTGCCGCTGCTTAAGATTTGCCTTTGCTTAGCATAATAACATAATTTCCATATAAATGCAAAACAAAATCCGCCCGCACGAAACAAAATGTAACAAATTTTACAATTTTCATTTCGTGTTTTTGTGTGTTTGGCGTCTCAGCTGGATTTGCTTGCCGCCGGCTGTTGGCATTGCCATTACCGTTACGCGGACTAAACCTAATATCCGGCAAACATACAGACAGACAAAGGTTGGCACAGGCACTGCTCAGTGGCCTCAGTGGCCCCGCTGCCTGTTTACATTTTTGTTAAACGCGCCCCTGACCCATGTCCACCCACCTTTGCCCTCGCAGCCCCTTGCCCAAATCCAGCTGTGTCTATAATCTCGCCAAAGCAGCTGATAATGGTTTATGTTAGCTAATGCACAGCCCCCGCTGCCCTCACCTTCACGCTCTTGGCAAACACAAGTTTGTCGCATTGTTTGACTGCCCGCAGCTGGCTCTGCAGCAAAATTGTCATTTTTTGACCTTTTCCATAGCTGAAGTGGATTTTGGATCTTAAACTGCAGGTCTAATGAAATGCTTGCGACACGAGACACGACGGCGTGAGACTTTGGCCTTATGATATGATTAATGTAATTGGCGCCCAGGGGCACAATTTGGCATTTGTGATCTTCTGCTCTCCGAATGATTAATGCATGCATCATGAGCTGCGCAAAATTTAAGCAGCGTAAAACAAAAATATAAATAATAAATTGTGCAACATTTTTTACTAACTGTAAAGTTAAGCATGCACAACAATAATATAATAAAGACTGAGATGGATGGCAGCGCAGCCAAGTTTTGACAGCGCCCAAGCTCCGCCAGCTACTCTGCAGTGGCCCCAATTGCCAGCGCGCATAGGCGAAATAGGGATTGGCCAAGGCCGTTTTAGCCCTGGGCGACTTGTTTACTTAAAGTTTTACGCAAATTCCTACATTTTTTCAGGGGTGCACACAGCTTGTGTTTTCTTTTCTATCTGCTTTCTCTTCGACTGCGCTGCTGAGGCTCGCTGATAGCGCTGACACTGCAAGCCGAGCTCAGCCGAGCAACAGTTTGGCGAAAAGTTGGAACAAGCATTTATCAAACGAGCAATGCAAAAACTTTGCCCGCAAACACTGCGAGAAACCAAAAAATATATAGAAATGCAAGGCAAGCTGTGCTACAACGACCTTTCAATGCCCTTGCAGAGGCCGCCAAGCAGCAGCAATATGCAGCTGATAAAACTCAACAAATTTAGCTAAACTAAACATGTAAATTTGTATTCTAAAGTCACTTTAAATGCTCATCAACTAAATCGAAAATAGATGGAGAAACATTCCAATATATATCAAGTCCTTGCTAGTGACTAATGTTCTATAACCAATTCGAAACATTTCAGTCTGAGTTTTTGCGGTTCTACCCAAACACATGGCTACAAAAAAAAAAAAAAGAATTTTTGTTATTTGTCGCTGTTGTTGTTGCTGTTGTTGTGGTTGCTGCTCATATGCTGAACGCAATTTACGAGCGGTTTTGTCTGTTTGGCAACTGGCGGCGCGCCCAAAAAGCCAAAGGATTGACAGTTATTAAAAATGAAACGAGGCAATTACGAGAACATTTTGTTGTTCATGTTGCTGTTGTTGTTGTTGTTGTTGTTGCTGTTGTTGCTGTTCGCGGTTAGCTGGGTGTGTTTTTAGCTGGCATGTTTAACGGCGCTTTGTTGCCAGCAGACACAGTTGACTGTTTACTCAACTGCGTGTCTGTGTGTGTGTGTGCGTGCATATGCTGATTGCCGAGGCCTTGCCTTATCGCTGGCTTTAAAAAAATTTTTTGCATAACCCGAGAAGCGCGCATTATGCTCAGCCCAGAATAAGCGCGGCTTTGCTGCTTGCCCGCCTGTCGCCCCCGCCGCCATTAATCATATATTTTTCATATTTTCGAGCACCCACACTCGACCTCCACGACAACTCATTTTTCATTTTCTGGGCAAAATGTTGGCGCGCTTCAAGCAGCGCTTTTGCGTACGCTTATGAAATTGAATTTTATATTTTATGCGACTGCAGAATAAATGTTATACGCATTCAGTTTTATTTGCGCGCCGGCCAAAATCAAAGTCCCCAATGCGTGCTTGCCCAATGAAATATTGAGCGCGCTCAGTCGCCTCGTATATCATTTTATAGGGTCGACTACAGTTGGTCACAGTATGCCAATTATGCCATATGGAGGCGGGGCAACTGGCTGTTGCTCGAGAAGCGCTCGCTCAAGCTCAAGCCCCGCCCGGCCAGATAACGCCAAGAAGAAAAACTTTGCATAATAATGAGCAGTTTATTTAGCTACACAAGTGTGTGTGTGTGTGCGTGTGTGTTTGGCTTCCGCTTTCAGGGCTCGGCATGTGTGTGTGGCGGCAGCTGGCTGCTGCTTTCCATGGCCCACAAAAGCCACAACAAACAACGGCAACGGCCAAAAGTTTGCACAAATTTCGTGTTGTTCTTTCATTTGGCGCAAAATTGTTGCGTTGTTTTTCTAGCTGCCGCACTTTGATCAGATAAGCAAGCCCACAATCGTGACTTGAAGATGAGAATAATACAAAAACCAAAAAAAAAATAAGAGAAGGGCAACGGATGGAAGAGCAACAACTAAGTTATAAATAGAAAGGCTTAAAATTTTTATTTCTTTCTTAGCAATGCATACAAAGAAAATAATAAAGTTGCGCCGAGATAAGCCGCAAATATGTAAATTATTATAAAAGGGTCTCTAAGTAAATAGGAAAATTATAATTGAGCTGCAAATCGAACTCTTTATCGCAAGCATGAGTATAGTATTTCAGCTCCAATTAAAGTTTTAGCACTGGGCCAACTAACGAGTTGGACTAACTTTAAGGCAAACACAAAAATTCAGTTTGTTTATCAACATTTTATGCATTTCGTTTGCTTTCACTATTTTTAAATGTTGTGTTTGCTGTGCACTCTGCTTGCTCTACGAAAACTTGCAGCGAACGGAAGGGGCGCCGTTTGCATAGTGCTTGGCATGTGGTGCAGCCATCATAGCCACACAGAGTCGTATGTGGCAGCAAGACAGCGTGTGTGTGAATCATGCTCGGCAAACGCACATCAAATTTGCATAATTTTACGTAAAGTAACATTTTGCACAAGCAAATGGCCTCCTGCCAGGCAAACGCAACAGGCCGTCCAAATGCGGTCTGCTCCCAGTGGGCGTTGGTCGGGAGGGAGAGGCAGAAGGAGGGGAGAGGCGAGGCTGCAGGCGGATGTCAGCGCTGTCAGTGCTGTCATTGCTGCGCATTAGTTAGTAGATTTTATGAGCTGTTTTATTGTGTTAAACAATGAAATCTGTTCGGCCAGCCGAACGATGCGAGCTGAAATTTGACAGTTGGCGGAAAGTTGAAAATGCTAATTAAAGCCGCAACTGTATACGCAATGAGGCAATTTTTCAAATTGGTTAAGAATACGAGACGTGGCACCCAGTGCGTGTGGCAGCAAAATCAACATGTGAAACATGAGCAAATTCTTCACGGCCTGGAGCGGAGCAAACAGTAGCACTAGGCAAATAAGCCAGCATAGCAGGAGAGGGTGACTGTGTGTGTGCGTGGGTGTAAGCGTGGCACTGACTGACTGCTGCTGTCTGCTGTCAACTTATTAAGTCAATGTATATAGAGGCTGGTAAGGGAGCTTCCTTCGTCCATTATAAGCATGGCTAAAAATAATTTCCCCTGCCCATGGCATTAGAAGCTGGCCCAAAACCAAAGACCGAATAGGACCAGACAATGTTTTCGAAGAGATTTTACAGCCAAAGCGCCTCAGTGTTAATATATCCATTTAGATCAAATCTACAGCGTAAATTCTGTTGAATATCTCGCATTTTTCTTGTGAACTCTGTTGCCTGGATTAGTGAGCTGCACTGGCAACATCTAATGATCTCTTTGGCCATTAAAGTTGTCGGTTGCCTGGCAACCAAGTTGCGTTTGTCACGCTTCGTTGCGACATTGCAACATTCTGCGTAATTGCTGCCACACACATTATATATATATATATATATATATATATATATATATATATATATATATATATATATATATATATATATTTATATGTATAATATATAACTAGCACCTCAGCTAGCTAGTTGGCTTGGTTGCCTTGACATTGAGTGTGCGGCGAAATGTTAATGATGTGGCCTTAACTGCACTTGTTGAGCATAACTTTGTGGCGCCACATGACGTGCCGCAAACGTCAATCTCCGTCAGAGGCGCACGTTTCCCATTTACAGTCTCCACTGGTGGCAGTGGCAGTGGCAGAGGCGCTGTAAGCTCCAGCAAATCTCTATTGATTATTGCGTTTATGTGTTTGGATTTGGTGGCATAAAAGCAAAGCGAGCGCCAGCAGGCTGCACTAGCACTCGGTGCCACATACGAGTATAACGTGTCGCAGCTGTCTTTGATAGCAGGTAAATCAATATTTTCCAATATAAACGCATGAACAGCCATATATATATATATATATTCATATACATTTTTGTTGTTTTCCTTTTCTACTTTTGTATTTCCACTTGCGCTGCTCAGCAAGCAAATCTTTTGGCAAACAAAGCAGCCAGGACTTTGCTGTCAGCATGCGTGCCAAATGCGCTTGAATTGAATGCTGGGCCAACAACAAAAAAAAAAAAAAAAACCCGAAATGGTTCGTCCTTTGTTTCGCTTAGACTCTCAACATGTGTCGTATTTACATTTATTTGGTTTATTCGGGCATCTAGAAAGCATTACGCTTTGTTGTATAACTAATGTCCTGATGCCAGGATCTGGCAGCAATGAGCAATGTACGTTACGTGTAGCTAATGCGACCGAACTTAAAGTAAGATGAATGCCCGAATCTATGTGTGGTGTAAGCATTTTAAATTGCCTTGGCCAGGGTCAGCAAAAGGATTGGTCGGAAACCGGAAGAGGAGCTGGCAGAGGAAGCGCCCCATCGCATGACGGCACAGCTCATGTCTGGCCACTTAATCCGCTCATTAGGCAACAGCTGCAGCTTAGAGACGATATTTATATAAATTCTCGAGATGTTGAATGTGACTTTCGGAGCAACGCCATAAATTATGGTTTTTATAGCCATTGTCATGGCCAGCCCGAGAGGAGAATGCAGCGAAGTCTTTCACTTGCCGCGTGCCTGGTCTTGCGTTAAGTGTCACTTGGCGTTGCATTGCTGGAGTGCATTTTATGGCAGCGGCTTGTTAAGCTGCTGCCATTTATTATATACAATATAGGCAGCTGTCATTTGGCATGCCTCGCTGCACCTAGCTTCAGGTTGCAAGCTCTTGTCTAGCCCTCATAAGTATGCTACACTTGCTCTGTGGCGCCTTTGTACTAGCCTCGACGGCCGTCGCTGTCGCTGCCACTGCTGACTGGCGCTTTATTTATTTACACACACACACCCGCTAGGCTGCTGCGCCTTAAGTAAACATTATTAAAATTGCCAACGCCGTTGCCAGGCAATCCTAAAATAACCAAAGAATACACACAGCCATGAAGCGATACAGTATGAGAGAGAGGTAGAGAGAGGGAGAGAGATAGCAGCAGCATGAGCGTGGGAGACGCCCTTCTGACCCGCTTGGTCGCTGAGCGAGTGCCTTTGTAGTGGCAATGGAAATTGTCATTTTCATGTATGAGAAAAGTCTCGTTTTTCCAAGCTCTCGAAAGGCCACATTGAAAAATACGAGGCGTCATGGCAGCCAAGGTTATTATTATTATTGCTAAGCCAAAGTGGACGCCAGCCACACACAACACTATGCAAACCCACACACACACACATACGCACACACACTCATATCTACTTGTTGCTTGGGCCTTTATGGCGTCACATCCTTCTTGTGGCGCTGATTATCCTTTTTTCACTGGGTTTATTAGAAAGCTGTCAACAACTCTCAGCGCGCCTCGTCGCACACTTGACATTTATTTATGCAAAAATGTGAAATCATTTGTGAAACTTGCCTTCAACGCACAGCAGCAGCGCCTGCTTCGCACCCGCCGGCGAAAGGGACCAGCCCCAAAAGAAAAAAGGACGTGTGAGCCACAAAAACTACGCACTACTCAGAGTGCGCAAAAAAGGGTTCGTGAATCAAGTTTTTGCAGGCAATCAAATCGTAAAGGCACAAAAAAAGCTCGCTTTTGTGCAACACATCGTGCTCCAAGCGGCGGCATATCGTTAGCTGCAACTATAGCTGCAGTCCCCCATAGTCTGATACGTGTGTGGGCGCTTATAACTCATCATTAGATTAAAAACTTCTGTGGAGAGCGTAAAGAATTTTCGAGCTTTTCACAACTTTGTCACGCTGAAAATTTTAACTTTTTTATTGGGCTCACATCAATTTGGCAACAGGAAGCATAAAATTGCGCACATTAAAATATTCTCTCAAAATTCTCGAAAAAAAAGAAAAAAAATTGAATCACCCGTGCTTAGCGAGAGTCATGGCCTCAGTGCTTACATACAACCTATTCTATGTTAAGGTTCCTTTGTTATTTTTATATTTATGATGAATTTCGCTGCGCACGTGTCTCCGTTCTTGCTTCCGCTGTCAGGAAACAGAGGCGTTCCGAGCGCTGGCTGCTCATTAGGCAGGATGCAAAACAAATATATGTATTGTTCGGGTAATTCAAAAGGTTGTGCTTCGGTTATTACTCTATTAATGCAAAGTAATCGCCTAGTCCCCAGTATAGTAATATAGTCATAGTCGAGTATTTAAGCCAAGATGCCGCAGCCGAGCCTCAACTCGACTAGCTGTGACGCATATCGGGCGCAAATATCTTTTATACACTTCGCTGAGCTTAGACAAACAACTAAGTGACAACAGCAACAACAACAATGCATATCTATAGATACATGAATAGCTATAGCAATATAGCTTTATTGTTGATTGAACAAAAACAAGCTCGTGTCGACGGCAAAGTGGATACGTGGCTCTGAGAGCTGAACTGGGCTAACTTTCGCTCGTGGGCACGTACGGAAAGTCTGTGCTGCCGTCTGGCCTGGCCGACTGTCTGGCAGTACTTCATAATTTTTGTGCCTAGATATGCATATATTAAGGCACGTTGGCCAAAGTTCTCACTCATGTGCTTCAACGATTTTGATGCTTTCGCAAATGGACTCGGACTGCGACTTGGACTTGGTCTTGGACTTGGACTTGAGTCATCAGCAGGATGAAACTTCAGACTTTCGCACAAAACTTTCCATTGCCTTTGTGTAATTTATGCCCTTGTTTTTGTGTGTGCAATTTGCCGTCCTTGGTCCTTGGTAACGTTCAAGTTGCTGTTGCTGTTGTTGTTGCTGTTGCTGCTGCTATTGACATTGACAACTTCCGCTAACATCAAGTTAGCTTACATTGCGGCTAGAGAGCATCCACGCTCTGCGCAGCTGTTAGGCATTTTCTAATTTACTAATTTAAATCAACTTTTACAGCGCAGCCGAAAGCCGAAAAACTTTTGCCGCCCAAGTTGGCAAACGGCAGTTGGCACAATTATGAGCATGTCCTGGGCTCAAAATTATGCCAACACTATCATTAGTTGCCGGGTCTGAATACAAACTCGACATCCTCGCTTAGTAAGTGAAGTGCATACTCGAAGCCGTCCGTTGTGTGGGGCGGACGCGTCATTGTCATCGCCTATACCCAATGGGGCTCGACCGCAGCCCCAATAGTCCCAGAGCCGCCCTCAGAGCAGCAGCCCAGTTGTCCAACTTTGATAATTATGAGAGTAACGACAACAGCCGCAAATGCCAAGGCAACGAAAACTTTTCCTAGCCAGCCAAGAAATTCACGAAGGAAATATATATTTTCCTTGTTGAATATGACTTAGTGCGAACTTTTTGGGGGACTTAGTAGACACTTAGACTGATATGCTGATAAGTTGTGCCAAGCCGAAAGCATATTCAAATTTCTTTTCACAATTCCTTAGTGCCTCGATACAATTAAAGACGTGTCAGTGGCATTGCATATTTATGAAGCAAATCATATTTTTGCCTTGCACAAAAGTGCGGAGTTAATTTTTATTTCATTTATGTGAAATGAATGTCAAAAATGTTTATCGAACGCTCAACTCAGTTTTCAACCAAAAGTATTTCTGCAAATATTTCAATATGCGCAAAACTATTTCATTTAATAAACATTTAATGTATTCGGCTCAATTAAAGTAAAATTCCTGTTGGAGAAATTTTTACATTTCTCTCTCTGTCTCTCTGCGGTTTACTGTGAAATGTGAAGTGCTTTCAGTATTGGTTTTGTTTTTGTAAATTTTCTGTGCGCAGCAAGTGAATAATTCGTTTTTAAGTGATTTATGCTCTATCGCACCTTTTTTATTTGATTTATATGCTACACTTTGAGTTCGACAGCTGTCGAATGCCATGCTCGGCCCATTCTCAATCAACTCTATTCACATTTTTCTTTCAGCAGTGCTGCGACGTGTAGCCTCGATATAAATATAATTCCCGAAACCGAATCAAGCCAACAAATAAACGAAACAAATCGAGCAGCTTGATAATGGCCGCAGCTCCCACAAAAAGGAAATCAAATCAAATTGCACAGGTAATTTGTACGGACCATCTTATATATATATATATATATATATATATATATATATATATATATATATATATATATATATATATATAGCATAGAATATGACGTATATTCCAGCCTCCATAACTGATTATATACTAAACCCACTTATATTATACCTGTCCCTGTATGTGTGTGTGTGTGTGTGTATTTTCCTGTGTATATACTTGCATTATAAATGTCGGGATTAGTTTGGGTTGAGCTGCCGAAGCCTTGAACAATATGCCTTGCCTGCCATGGCGCTGTTAGGAAGCCACAAGCCGATATGCCAGCATGCCAGAGCCCATGCCCATCTGTAAAGACAGTGGGTAAGTTGCTTGCCAGGGCAAATGCGGTTGAGTAATGGCATCATCTATGCGGCTGCTGCCAAAGCAAACCGCAACAATTATTGCTTCTCCAATGCCAGTGCCTGCGGATCCATTTAAATTGCCGGATTCAATAACACAATGACTTCGACTCCGCTCGGCGTGTGGCTGAATATATTTCTCTCTGCCTATATATGTGCCTGTCTCTGTGTGTGCTTGATTAATAACCATGTTAAATGCATTAACAAGAAAAATGATTTGCCAAAGTCATTTCAAGGCGTCACATGCGGCGTGAACATGTGAGTAGCTGCGAAGCTGCCCACGTTGCGGGGCAACAACATCAAAAACAATCCATTTTGTGCACGTTTTTTTCTCTCTGTGCCACGTCTGTTAATAAAATTATGTATTATGATGATTGATGTTGATTTTAATGGCGTCGCAACATCAGCACAATTAGCATAGCCCCGGAAAATATCCTTCCGTTCGTTGACGCACATCAAAATGAATAAATGTAAAAGCAATGCTGACTCTCTGTCCGTAATTACATTAGCCGCACGTTCAGTGCAATGTTTAATTAATTTTCAACTTTTTGTTGTTTATCTAATCCGACAATCAGTTAAAGCACATAAAACGGAAATCAAATGAAATGTCAGAATTGGTGAGTTCTGTTTACATTTTTAATGCACATTTTTAATGACTTCATCAGTTTTGCGCTGACGGCTGGTACTGTGAATAAAAAACGCGTGTGTGTTAAAGGTTTCAAGGCAACGACTCGAGGCTTAATGCGTGTGCAAATAGCGCAAGTCAAAATCTGCGGACAACACACAATAAAAACTATAAGTATATAGTTGACTGGCTGACTGTCTGACTAAGTGACTGACTGACTGACTGAGTGACTGTCTGCTGACTTATGTGTCTGTCAAACTGTCAGCTGGCAGCTGTAGCTGCATTTGGCATTTGACCTTCAAATGCTTGCACACACAGTCGGCGCTTTTCCATGGCAAATAAATACTGCAAACAATACAAGCCCTTGTTAAATATTGCATGAGTAACAATAAAAAAGATGTGGCAAAGCCTTGATAACAAGTGCTTGACTAGGCCATACCCTGGCTGGCCAACTAGGCCTTTGGCCAAGCATGAGCTAGCTCATCTGCGCTTGCTACAGGGTACGCACAGAAAGAACTGCAACACAAATAAAATGCAATTTATACGCTTGAACGTGTGGCGAAAAAACTTGCGCCAGGCGACAATGAGAAGAGCAAGAGAGAGAGGGAGAGAGGAACACTGTCAGACGACATGCCAGACGTTACATATGTGGCGTTGCAAAGTGTACGATAAGTAAGCAGAGTAAAACAGTTTAAACAACAACAATGAAATTGTAATAACAATAATGACAACAACGACAGAGGCCAAAGGCGGAAGACAGTCAAGGATGCGACTTTGTCCGTCACCAGGGAGACAAAAAGTCACACCATGAGAATTGAAGCCAAATGAAAGTGTGTGCCAGCTACGTCTGTGTGTCTGTGTGTGTTCACATGAAAATAGACAGATGTATAGATAGTGGCTTACCACAGACATGTGAGTTGCTTTGCCTGTTAATATCATGCTTCATTCCAGTTGAGCAAGACCCGCTATGCTTGTTGCCAAGAAATTATACATGCTTAACTTGAACTGTCTATTTGAATATTAAATTAAAATATTTGAATATTGGAAATTATATTGAATTTCTGTATAGCTGACAGCAATAATACTAGGCAGAGCCTTTATAAAGTCCATTTCCAGGCAGCTCAGCTGCAGCGCTCTTAATTTGCATATATATCAGGCATGCTGCATATTAATGCAAAATTTATTTAGTTGTCTCTCATGTTTTTAATTGACTTTGGCTTCGTAAGCGGACGAGCTGGCTTTTCAGAAGGTCGTCCTTTGACATTGAATTCGCATTAGTTGCGCTGCAAAAGTTCAGGCGGCCATTGAGCTAGCCAAACGCCAACCGGGCTGCCAACTTTGTTAGCTTGTTACGTCGGAAGACAGTTTGACATTGAGACTGACATTGACATTGACACTGACATTGGCACTGCCGTTCGCCACTCGCACATGAGCAACCACAATAAATATACGAATACGTAAATATTTCATGCTCAATTCCCTGAACTCTGGTATTCTGTATCCATTAATACGTTGCCCATGTTATTAGTTTAAACATTTAAGCTGGCAAATGAGTGCATTTGTTTTAGATTTCCCTCCTTATTTTTCTCCATCCTTTCTTAAAGCATTATTGTTATTTTTATTGCCGACGCGGCAAAGTTTGCATCTCCTTGTGGCCAATTAATTGGGGTCACTTTGTTCTCGCTGGTCAAATTCCAGCGTTTGAGCTGCCAAGTGGTTGTCATTAAACCCTTTTTCGCTGTACTCAGAGATTTTCCACTCTTTTGTCGGGACAGTTTGATTTAATTTACTAGGTCAGACGTGATTTATTTATGCGGTTCCAGTTTCATTTAATTAAATCAAGTAAATCAAAATTTATGCACTTAGCCGCGCCTCTCGAAAACCGGCCAGACGAGCGCCCGCTTACCTCGGTTGAATTTCACGCACTTCTAATTGAAGCTCGCAGCGAAACATCATAAATGTCTGACTACCACGCATACGCAGCCCACACCTAACGAGGTGCTGCCCTTGAGGACAACAGCTGAGCTCGGTCGGCTGTGTTGCGTGCCGTCATGCAGGCAAATGGCCAACCGCATTGCACATGCTGCCCCAGCCTTAATGAGCTACACGCCTTTTTATATTGCCCATATTCAGTTGATTTCGTTTTATGGTGTCGCGACGCGTGACTTCAAATGTTTTATGTGCCACGCAGCGTATGCGTAATTGGTCCTCGGTGCTTTTCGGTGTGGCTAGCCGTAAACGCTGTGTATACGTAATGTGCGCTAACTGATGCTGCGCGTAGTGCTGCAGTTGAGCAGAAAGTGTGAACCTTACTACTGCACATCAAATTATAAGTACGTAGTAAAGAACTAAGGACTCGGCGTAATCCGTTTGAACTAAAAAGCTCACACGGAGCCCCGTTCCAGGTGAACAATAAGCTTAATTCCCCTGAGCAAACGACAGCAAATACCATTTCGGAGTAAATAATTGAAGGCTGCCAGCAAACAGCAGAGCTCTAGCAAATTTAGTGTAAAATTGGAAATATATAGACCGCAAGGAACAATAGGAAATCATTAGCAGAACGACAGACAATTCCGGCCAAAAAATGTGGGCCAATAAATTGCGAGAATGGCAACAGCAGCAGCATCAGCAGCAGCTTCAGTTGAGATTGGAGTTGAGGCATGACAAGAACTGAACAAAGGGACGCAGAATGCCACACAATTACATTCTGAGAGTGAAATCACTTTGATTTGATTTCAATTAAGATGAAAGCAACAACAACACGGCGATCACAACAAGTGACAACTGTTCGGCCCGACCGCAGCAAACACTTGAACTTGTGGCCCAGACTCATGGCTCTCAATGGAGCACGTTGCCTGAATGACTTTCGAGCAGCCACTCGGCTGTGTGCACGAACCATGTTGATTAAATGTCAAATTGCGGATATCGGCACATGTGCCACGCCTACGCACTCGCTTCGGGGCATGTGAATAATTGAGTTTGAGTTTCAGTTTGAGTTTAGGCAAATGCCACAGTCACATCCCAATCCACTGACAAGAGTCGGTTTAAACGTTTGTTTGCTACAGTCTCAGTCTAAAAATGCTGTTGACAATACAACAACTCAGCCACGCCCCTTGCCGCATCATACCCTTTTCGGGGCGTAGTTCCATTTCGTTTGGATGGCATTTACGTGCCTCGCATGACCAATGCCAGCAGTCAGCAGCCAGCTGCTGCGGCTCGAACATCAATCTTCACGGCCAGCCCCACAGCTCCCGTGGCATTGTTGTTTACTTTGTGCAATTAAATGTTTAATTTCAGTTGCTTAAAGTCGTGCGTTGATTTAAGCACAGCTGCCACTGCCAGCTGCCAGTTGCTGCCTGCATTACGCAGCCGACATGTAAGCCAGCCGCTGTCAATTAGACAAACGGCGCTGACAATGAGTCCAGCTTACGCTTCACTAGCTAAAAGCAAATGCCAAATGGCTCACCGTACCACCCCTCTGCCCACCTTGCTCCACTTTCCAGTCATTAAAAATCCTGTTAGACATTAATGGCTATGTCGCTGGCCCGTCTGTGTGTGAGTGTGTGTTTTGGTTTTGTGCGAGTGCTTGGTAAAAGCTTCAACAATGCCTCTGACTTGCGCCATATGTGCGGTTGTGCTTAATGCTGTGCACTGCAAATAGATGGTTATTATCTGTTCTTCTTCACCTGTTGGACAATTTGCTTTAACCTTTGCTTGTGCAACTCATTATAGCATAGGTATTTATGAACTCTGATTACTAATAGCACAGCTGCAGCGATGGCTCTTCAATTTTATTAAGGCGCCGAGGCTGTAGTATAGAATTGCAGTAGTATGGTTAAGCTTCTTGGAAGTAAGTTAATCCACTTCAGTTCAATATAGATATATATCAGCTCCAAGGCTGAATAGCTGAGATAATCGCATAGTGTAGCTTCTAGAGTGCTAGTCAATCCAATCCAGTTCAATCTGTACCTTTCCTAACATGCTTAAATTAAATCTAAATTTCTCATATAACAAATTCACAGCTCTACTACAAAAAGATTCTCTAAAATTGTAAATCTAAATTCTGCCTGTGATAAGCACCGCCTTCTGGTCGATTCAGCCCTTCGGTTCGTTATGTCAGTCAACTTTTCTCTTTTGTATTTTCTGTACCTTTTTGTGTTGAGCTCTAATGAGATTAGCATAAAAGGCCATCTGAAAAGTATAACATTTCTATTATACCGATTTTTATTTGAGCCATGAAGAGCCTATTGAGAGATGTGAAACGGCTTGGCTTGCCTGTCATGACTCGATACCCATATCAATCTGACAAGTTGTCTAATTAATCAAATTAGAGGGTGTTTTCACAGCTAAGGTCGGCATACTCAATTCAGTTCATTCGAACAATGTAAGCCTATACTTAGTTTCTGTATGCTTAGCATATAGATTACACAGTCATAAACGATTTTAATTGTTTATTGTGGGAATTTGTATTTGCTTTTCAATCAAGAGTTTATTTATCCACTAATTTGAGTTGATCAGCTTACGATTGTCAGATTATTTGATTTACTGCTACGCAGCAGCTGCTGGCTCAGTGCTCATAAAACTCGACCCGGATGTGGTGCAAATGTAACATTTATCTTATCCTGTTGCTGGCTAGAGTCCTGACCTCAGCAGCACCCACGCAGCAACAGCACCAGCAGCAGTCGCTGCGATAACAAGCCAAACAACAGGCAACTAGTTGCAGTTGCAATCCCCAATCTGCCCCATGCTTCATTCTGTACGCAGTCCAGTCCAGTTGCTTGCCATTGTTGACAGCGCTTCATTCATGGTATTCATGAAGCTGTGGTCGCTCCCCTCGTCTTGCGCCCTGCTAGCGTCCACTTTATTTATGAAGTGCACTGCGATTTTTCAACTGCAATTTGAGCTACTGTTGCTGTTCGTCTCCAGTTGAGCTGCTAGCTGCTTCTCAACTCCGCTCCATTTGAGTTTCTCTGCGTGCTTCATTTGGCCGGACACAGTTTCATCTGGACTTGACTTGCAGGCCATTTATTATGGCATACTGCTTAACAGTTAATTTGTGTCCCATGCACGTTCCGGAATTCCTGAATTACAATACACTTTCCACACTCCATTGACGTGTGGCAGGCACAATAACAACAACAGCAGCAACAGCAACAACAACCATAAAAAACCCTGCTCGCTCGTATTTATTTATCGAACGTTTCAATTTCGATTTGGCTTCGCCTGTGCGTGACAATTCCAGGACGATGTCCTTGGTCGCCTAGTGTGTGTGATAAATCTTGTTTGATTTTGCCTAATGCACGCATTATTGCCACATACATTTTGACCTTTCACGTTATTGGCTATCCTGATCAGTAACCGATTAGCATGCAAAGGACGAAAGCCTGCCTCTCGATGATGACGATGATGGTGGTGGCTTCGAGGCCTTCGGCCCGAACTGCCTCTGGCTCGTTTTGGCCAATTTCGCGCTAATTAACTATGTGCCAACCATACCATCTGGAACTTTGCCAGACTTCGTGTATGTGTTCATGTGATTTCATGCTTGTTGCCTACAGCAAACAGCAGCAGCAGCAGCAGCAACAGCAGTAGCACCAGAGGCAGCGGCAGCAGCAGCCAAAGTTACAATTTATGAGCACATCCTGGCGCGCTAAGCTTGTATAAGCAGCAGTGGTGCCAGACGAAGCACCGCCTTCTTAAACATCCTCTTGGGCACGGGCGTGGCAGGCTAACACTTGCAACTTGTAACAATTTGCTTTACATACACATACACACACACACATATATATACACACGCACACACACACACACCGAAATTCGTCCGAGTCGCGCCTATTGCAACGTGCCCTGATTTGTATTTATCTTTCCCGTACTCTTTGGCGCGGCATGCAGCTCCTTCCTGTTGCTGGCATGTTGACAGCTTCGAGCTTCAACTAATTTTCCTGAGCAAATTATTTTTAGATTTTTTTTTGCCCTCCGAATGCCATTTATAAAGTTGAGCAAATTCAACTCATTTAGCAAGTCAAAAATTTCATTTAGCGTAAACATTTTCCATGTCATGCCCAAATCATTTGCTACGAATCTCTGAGTTCCACCACTCCGCAGCTCTGGCTGCCCGCCAGTTGGCTGCAAAGTTTCCGAACTGCGCTTCGATGGCTTTTTATGAACTTTTGTAATGTGCACACAAATGGCAGAAGGAACCCAAACGATAGAAATAACCCAACAATGAACAATGCATTGAAATGAAATTTCTTTTGCCAATTTCTTTTTACACAAAGTTGCTAAAACTTTCGGACCATGCCACATAGTTGAGCACTGTCTTTAATTTTTGTAGCAGCCACTAGATGTGGCAATTGCAAATGTTGCAAGTGCTCGCTCAGATCGTATATTGACTGCAAATCGAGCGATTCAATTGCTATGTGGGTCATTTGATTTAATAAGCCAAGGCAACAGCACAGAACGAGAATAAAATCTGAAAACGAATCTAGCTGACTAGACCGTACTTTGTACTTGGTTAGGTAATGCAGCAAAGAGCAGTGTCAGAGTAAGCAATTCGACAGATATTGAGCAAAACTCAACTGACTCTCAGATTCGTCTTCTTAAAATTTGCAGTTCAAGGCTAGAGTTGACTTAATCTCAACTTCTGTACAGGGTATAGCTGAGGGGGAGAACCGTGCTATCTGCTGCTAAGTGCGGCAACTATTTCTTAGTTAAGAGCTGGCAAGAGGCGAGCAAACAGATTTGCTCTGAATGTTCCGTAAGCTGTACAAAGCGCCGGGGCTGTGAATGGCTCTGTGCAGCTTACGGGCACACGAAGGATTTGCTCCAGCAGCAAAGAAAGCTGATGACAATGACTGACATAAGCAAAACAATTGACAAAACTTAAAGTTCTCAGCTTAAACGCAACTGCGTAGCAGAACCCAGGTGAAAAGTAAGTAAAACAAGATGAGCATGGTCGATGCTAAGTGCTTTCCTACATACTACATGTGCAGGCATTGTTTTTTAAGGTACAAAAAGGGGAAATGCCTTAAGCTCTAGACTGGCAAAAAAGAAATATACAATTTAATTTTTTATTTTTTTTGCTCTCTTTTCTGTTTTCGCTTTTTTCTCAGTTTATTTTTACACGCACAACTTAAAGCGAACTGCCTAACCTAGTTGTAAGCTATAGCCGTCGACATTATAATGGTCAGTTTATCGCGCTTCTGCCACGCCCACAGCCCTTAGCTCACAATGCCCCGAAGCACTTTGCATGCAGCGCGACACATTATTTTCCGCCTTATAAACTTTTGCCTATCGACTTTTCAGCGCCACGTCAAGTGTGTGTGAAGGAGAGAGTGAAAATGCTTGCGTGTGTGTGTGTGTGTGTGTGAGTGTGTGCGTGGGGGCAGCCCAAACGCTGTTGATGCTTATCGCTGGCAAAATTATGACGGTCCAAAAAGTTAAGTACGGTGTAAGCCCGGCGGGGATTTGGCTGGCTATGATGTGCACTTAAAGCAACTCTGGCAATTCCCCAGCCTAGACTCAATGACTAATTATAAACCCTTTTCCACTTCTTCAACTTATTGCAGGCGCTGTAAATGGTAGCGAATGTTAATTAAAGTCGAGCGACAGCAGCAGCACATAGTTGGCCCCAAAACCCTTTTAAGCCATATGGCTGTAAGCGCTGCGCAACAGCGTACAAATCAATCACGCGAAGCTGGTGTGCAACATGTAGTTCGTGCAGCCGTGTTGCATACGCTATAAGAACGATTTCGCTATACAATGTCAATGGCTATTTACATGCCGCATGACAAATGGCCATTTGTATTCAATCAAATTGAAGCGAGCACACAATGGACAGCAGCAACAGCAGCAACATCAACAACAGCAACAACTACAACGGCAACAACACCAACAGTGCAATCCAAACAAAAATGACTTAAAGCCGCTTAAGAGTGCAAAACAAACGAAAAAAACAGCATAAAACCGAAACACACACAGACCCAGGCGAAGCGAAACAAAACAAAAGCCGCAACAGCATAAATTGGAGCAAGCACGCGACCAACGCGGCGTATGCGTGATTAATTGCAGTTTAAGTACCAACGAGAAAGCCGGACAAAATGTTGCCCACAAATGTGATGACGTTCATGAAGAAGGTAAGTGCGAGAGCAAATTAAAGAGAAATTCGCAATCATTGGCCACTTGCAGTTGGGTTTTAATCTGCTTTCACTCTGATGCCAATTATAATGAGATCGTCTGACAAAAACAATATTTTCGGAAAAAACAGCCACATTGATGCGCTCGATCGTAAATCCCTCATTCACCTTTATAAGCTATCATTAAGACAGCTCTCCACGGCGCAATTGGTTGCTTTATCCGCATTGTTATTGTCATTGACAGTTGCTAACGCAATTTATGCCTTAATTTTTTTTTCATCCTCGCAAGCCGTATTGATTTTTAAATTATATTTTCTTCTGTTTTTTACGTTTTTATTCGCACTGAAAGTTTAATGAGCGCTTTCTGTTTGAAATGCAGCGAAAACAAATGAATTGCGAATGAAATTGAAATTGAAATTGAAATTGAAATGCCCAGCGCAGCTGCATAAATTTAAAGGCGTATCAGCGATATCAGCGCCAATGATTTTAAGCCTTGTTTCAAACAGAGATCAAGGAAGACAAACAGCGCTAAATCGCGACCCAGGTTGCTGGGAAACGGGTCAAATTAAAATAAAAATAAAAGCAATATACAAACAAAACTTTTTAATTAAAAAGTCCGGTAAATGCTTTGGGCGCTTGACTGCATATTTCTCTCCACTTTCCCTGAGTGTTACCTAGAAAATGAGTTGAAAAATATCAAAAATACATGAATAAAAAAGGGGTAGCAATCAAAGCGGTTCAATTGTGCCCAAACACCTGCCGTCGGGTGTAGCGTTTCCCATTTTTTGGGCATAATATTAGACATAAGCTCAGTTAACAATAATACTACGTAAACACACGCAGAAAAGGTTATGCCACACAGAGGGAGAGAGAAAGAAAAAAGCCAAGAAACCCAACCAAAATGTGTAAAAGTGTAAATTCCGTTCAAAATTATTTAGCCCTAAATTCTTGGGAAAAGTTTTCAAAAAGGAAAAAAAAAGCACCAAATAAATTTTAAGTTAAAGTAAACTGAAACAAGCGAATGTCAAGCGAAGTTGCCTGGCTGCGCCTGGAAAAATGTTTCTTTAGGTAAAACTTTGATTAGACCAAATGAAGCACAAAATCAAAGCAGAAAACCAAGTACCCGACTCAAGAAAATATGATGTGCTGGTGACAGTTAAGCAAGCTCACTGTCAGCACATCCCTTCAAAACAAAGAGAGCAAAGCGAAAGGATTCCTCCAACTTCAGCTATTTATTTGCCCATTTAAATGCCCAACGAAATTCACACACAATTTTTGCTCAAGACCAAAAAAAGAGCTTAAAACAGCAACAACATACTTCAAAGGCAATCAGCGGGGCGTAAATGTGTTGCAGAGAGAGAGAGAGAGAGAGAGAGAGAGAGAGAGAGAGAGAGACGGGGAGAGTGTGAGATTAAAAGAGAAAAAGAAGCTTAAATAGAGGCAAGCGCCTGTAGTAAATTATGTGCTGTAATTTTCTTAATAGTTTTCCTGAACTTTGCCCACACACACACACACACATTTGGCATGTAAGGCCATAATGTAACTAGCTGCCTGCATCTTGCGGCTGACAGTTGTTTGTGGTTTTTCGCTGCAACGAACCCACAAACAGAAACACATTAGAGAGCTGCTCTGATGTTTACAATTTGGCTCTGTTATTTATTTTACCTGCTTGCTGGCGTGTCCAAAAAGCATGCCATGCATTAGCATAGTCATCCATGGAAACATGCTTATTTGGCTGAGCGTAATGCCAATCAGGCTGACAAGCTTCGCTGTTGTAAATCAAGTTCAATTTGTTAGAGTATGGCAGAGTCGTTGCAAATGGTTGCTATGGTTATGCTTTTTATTGATTTTCATGTTCAGTCAGCTGCAATTCGGGCGCTTTCAATCACTACGCGAAAAGCTGCTGATGCTGCTGTTGCTGCCCCCGACGGCCGATCCCCGGCCTGAGCCCGAGCGTTATGCTGCTCTTATTACATATTGACTTGCATTTTATGTAGCGTACTTTACGGCCATAAAGGACGCACATATGGCTTTGTGTGGCTTACTGCGGTCCTTGGTCGCAGCAGCACTTAAATGTCTGCGTGGCAGCCCATAATTTTTGGCACTAAATAAGAAACTAGCTCGGGCCATGACTCCCTTTCAAAAGCAGCAGCAACAACAACAAAAACTCATAATAAATGACGAAATTAACACGGCAATAATTACACGTGCTAAGCGCCAGCTCAAGATACTGACACAGACGCTGACTGTGTAGTTGCTCCGCACATAAATTTAAGGCGCGCCAGACCAAAGGCGTAGCGCCCGCCCAGAGATACTATGTGTATAGTTAGTAGACCAAAATTGGTTTGCAGCTAGCTAAGTGGGAGTAGGCAGCCGAAAACATATACACAAATCCGCAGCAACATGAATATTACCTTCGAAATGACATCATCAAATATGTAGCACAAGCTGAGCACAAAGCGACCATAATCTGACACTAGGCAGCGCTTAGTTTGGGCATGAGGATAGCAGCGAGTGCTGCCTCGCCGAAAGGTAGGCAACCAAAAACGTTGCAGCCAAAAGCACTTAGCGTAATTTGCGCCTAGTCTCGATGGGAGAGAGAGAGAGAGAGCAAGAGAGAGAGAGAGAGAGAGAGAGAGAGATAGTGAGTGAGTGTGTGTGTGTGTGGGCGGCTGGTTTTTGTATAGCCCACATAGGCGGCTGTTTGTTCCGGTTTCGTCGCCGCCATCGCTTTGGCAAATAGAAAATTTCCACTTCATAAAATGCTGACAACGCAGAGCACTTATGTTACAGCCGGAGAGTGAAGAGGCAGCAGCAGCAGCAGCCAGCAAGCTAAGGTATTGTTGTTGTTTTTCTCAATTTTAGTGTTACTTTCTCTCCAAGTCTCTGGCTCTATCTGTCTCTTTCGCTCTGTTTAGTGTATGGGTGTATGTGTGTGCATTAAAAAGAATGACGGCAATTTTTGAAAGCCGCTCGCTTGGGCGCACTTTTCGTAGTTTAAACAAAAATTGCTTGCCGCATTTTACGATTTCTTGGCAATTTGTTGCGCCTGAGCCGCAGCCGGTCCAGCAGGTACAACAACAATGAACAAAGAACAAAAACAGAAACAAAAAACCAAGAAAAAAAATCCCAAAATCAAATAAAACGCAACGCTTTCACCTGCCTGCGTTTTCGGGCAGCTTCGCTCAATGACGATGCTCGAAATGAGCATGAGCTGGCAAGACGTTATAAAAATATGCGTAGGTGCAGGGGGCGGGAGGCAACAGCCAGCAGGCAGCATGAAAAGTGAAAAGAAAATTCAAATAAAATTAACAAATACATTGGCACAGGCGAGCAACAGCTGGCGTGCCGTGCCGTTAAAGCAACGGCCATAAAGCCGTTCCGGAATTCAATTTCAATTCAATTTCAACAAGCAGAAATCGCATTTAAAACTGTAAAGATTCAGTACCCGTCTGCCCGGGCTTGAGTGAGCACATAACTATAAATGTTTTGTAGCTGCCACAAATGAAACTTTCAGTTCAATATGCCATTAATATTTATAACTCTCATCCACATTCGAGTTTTTTCTTTTGCTTTCCTTTCTCGCACAGATGGTGGCCACCGATGAGCAGGCGAACCAGGGGCATCAGCATGCAACAGATTCGGGCGGCGGTGCCTCGAACACGGGCGCCTTAAACAAGATGAAGGCAACGCTCTCCTCGTCGCTGCTAACCGTGACAGATAAAGGTGAGTTAAGCCAGGTCTGGTTGGGTTTGGGATTGGCATTCGGGTCCATAAGTGCATGCGAATTTATGGCATGAATTTTTATTCAAGTGCTCATAAAGCTGCTCGCAAAACTTTGCACAAAACTTTGCCCTTGCAATGCCAAAGCCAGCTGACGGTTGCCTGCAAAAATATAACGTATACGCAGCGTAAGCGCAAACAAAAGGCCAAAGCTAAGTAAGCGCGCAAAGTGCACGCAACTTTTAACAATGAGCCAAAACAGGAGATGCGCCAAGCTCGCATAACCCCAGAAGAACAACCACTCGTCCTGTCCCCTCCTCAGCATTTTTGGCCATTAGCTCACGGCATTTTAATCTGGCAGCAGCATCAACCGCAATGTTTTCTGAATCTTTATACGCACGCTGTGCAAATTGAATTATGCAAGGGTCGCTAACAGAGCCGTAGCTGTAGCTGGAGTGCATTACCCAGTCATTGGCATCACCATTGTCATAGTCATTGTTATGACAGACATAAACAACGAGAGCTGTACATTTTTTTACCAGTGTCCACAGCACAAATCCAATGTCAATAAACGGCTAACAGCAGCGCCACAGTGTTGTGTTGACTTTTGTGTCAATATACCCTTGCAGCGGGTGATCACGAAATATGAGACGTTTTCAAGAGGACGAAACTCATGCAATAATCGCATATATGAACTCGAATATAATATATATTTTCTCTCGCAATCACACGCCAATTGAGTGCGGCTAAGATGCGATTATCACATTTTGTGTTTGTTCTGCGGCAGAGTATTTGTGTTTCGCCCATGCGACTGGCAGAAAGACGAATGAAACAGTTTATTCTTGCTTTTATTGCATTTTAGTTGACTGCGCGATGGCTTCTTGCTTTTATTGCGGCCACAGCAGATTTATTAGATCGAAATGAAATGTTATTTTATGATGTTTATTTAACCAACTCTGCTCGACTGGACAGTGCCTCACCGAGTCTCCCCACGAGACACATTGACAGTGTCAAGTGCTTGGGCTGACGCTGTTGCTGCTGTTTGTGTGCATAATTTGTGTAAATATATTTGACCTCGCGTGCGACCTCGCATTGGCACATAATTGAATGTACTTAATATCCACTTGCAAACTGCATTTTATTAGCGAATTGGCCAGCACTCGACAAACTACTGCAAACAGCTCGGCACTTCAGCCTGTTGCTACACAATTTAATAATTTAAAGTGTACTTGAAAATGTTCATTTTGCCTTGCTGCTACCTAACATTGTCCCAACCAAATGTCAGGCTTAGTTGCCGCCGGCTAGCATAAAGGCTGCACGTGCAACTCTGCGTATACGCAATGTTCGAAACAAAGAAATCTTTGTGCTTGCCTTCCGACTGTAACTAATGCAGAGCAACCTTTTCCGACCCTTACAAATAATTTATTTATTAAAAAAATATACTGAAAAATTATATTTAATATTAATATTTATTATATATATATATATATATATATATATATTATATATATATAATATTTTCGACTAAACCCACATTGCTCTTGATATTAATCGTGCCTTCAGTGGGTTCGCTTTTAACTGCTTTGTTAGTTAGCCCAGCTAATTGGCAATTCGTCGCCACGCCCACTTGTCGCTGTGCTGTCGGCAATTTCCGTTTTGACTATCGCTAATCGCAGTCATTAATTTTATTTATCGCCTTTGTCGTCGCCGCCTGTCACGTTAGCAATTTGCAAATGAATTAATTATGAAATCAGGTCACATTTTGCCCAGCAACAAGTCAATTACTGAGGCACTGACCACGCCCAGGGGAGGGCGGCTTAAATGCATTTGTGGCCCTTTCACAGAGCTCTCATTTTTTCCTTTTCGCTGCAGTTAATAAAATGTCGCCACGCCCCTCGCTGGTGCCAACGGATACGGACACCAGCGGCAGCTACGGCTCACCCAGCTATCAACAACAGCAGCAGCAACAGCAGCAACAGCAGCAGCAGCAGGAGGCCAGCAGCAATCTGAACAACAACAATAATAGCACGGGAGGCGGCGGTGGTGGCGCCGCAGCCAAACAGGAGCCTGGACGCCGAGCGGGCGCGTGTCGGGTGTGCCTCAAGTCCTTCAAGCCGGACGACTACCACAAGACGTGCTTCGAGTGCCAGCAGCGCGTGTGCGAGGATTGCGCCAGCTACAGCAAGCTGGACGAGCATGAGGATGCGGTAAGTGTGGAGGTAGAGCGCTGTTGGCAGCTGCAGCGCAAACATGGACAACACGTTTCCATGCCACTAGGCAATGTCCATTTGTGGGCGTGGCGAAAATAAACACATTATCCCGCGGCGCTTAATTAATAAGAAAAACAATAGCTCTTTGTGTGGGTGTGTGTGTGTGTGTGTGTGTGAAGCGCTTGAATTCCCGTTTGTTGTGGCAAAAACTAAAGCGCTACTGGCTGCGACAATGATTGCGAGGGCGTGACAACAAAGGCGTGGCAATGGCATAGATTAACCGCTGCCTGCACACAAATTAGATTACATTTAGGGTCGGTCCACCAAGAGCAGGAACAGGAACAGCAACAGCTATAGCCACTAGAGTCCTCTGCCTCGTGGCATTTACAAGATAAAAGCCAGATTAACGAGATTAGCTGACAGCTGCCACGGCTAAAGAGTGGCACTGGCAGCACTTGCATTTGGCCTGTTGCTTGCCACGCCCACAGCAAACCCACCCACCGTCCGTTCTGCTGAAACTGTTCAATCAGAGTCAGTTCACATGTATCAATGTCCATTGACAAGCCAACAATAACAAGCAGACGAGGCATATATGCAGAGTGGGCGAGTCGCATATCTGTTGAATCAGTGGCAACGGCCACGGCGGCCTGCAGCAGGCATATCTTGAATTTCTGATAATTTGGCGGCTTTCGACATGCCCTGGACGGAGCTGTGAAGTGTCCGGCTACGCCCTGCGCATAAAATTTAACGTTTGTCCGTCAACTGGCCACTTTGGTTAATTGAAATTGATGTTTGTGGGCGGTTACTAACACACACACACACCCACACACACACACGAGTAGTTCCCAGCAACGTTTGCACACACACACACACAGACACCCACACACTTGTGTACATACATATGTATTTATGACCACAGGAGCGTAATTATGGCCCACGTCTGCACAATGGACGCATGCGACGTTGGCCTGACCACAATGTGGTTCCAACTGCTGTCATCATGAGCTGGCCATGAGCTGGCCATTTAGAGCACATGATGATGATATGCTCACTGAATTCAGATAGCATTGCACGCCCATAGGGGCGCCCCATGAAATTAATACCGCCCGCTTCGCATCGCATGAACTGCGCCCATTGTAGCATTCAACATAATTATAGAAATATTATTATCACAATTCCACATAAATAATGGCCTGCAAATGCGAATTGCAAACTGCTGCAAAGGCCAAAGCATTACAAGCATATCTCCTAATCCAAAAATCTTGTTTATATTGGCTACTAGAAATACACAAAGCCAAGCAAATCACATTCAAGGACTGCTTGCTCTGTGAGTCCTGGACTCTCTAGTCTGAAATAATCTCGTATTTTATGTAGAGTCAATATGCAAGCTTTATTCTCTCTCTCTCTCTCTCTCTCTCTCTCTCTCTCTCTCTCTCTCTCTCTGTGTGTGTGTGTCTTCTTGTAGTTGCAACTACAATCGATTTCCTGTTTATGCATATAAAATTAGTGCTTAACAAACTTGAATTCAAATGCTGTGCTGCTCTCCCTCTGCCTCTCTTTGTGTGGCAAGCCTTAGAACAACAGTTGCAGTTGATTTCTCGCTGGGATCACGAGCCGTTGCCACAGCAGCCGTAATTATAACGCGCCCAACTGGGGAAAACAAAAGCAATAAAAGCGAAAGCGCAGCTTTTGCATTGATGCGATGCTGGCTGTGCTGTGGGACAATGCAGCACGATCCATGATTATAGACGCACTTGGTGTAGAGAGAGAGTACGCTCTGCTGCAACTTAATTAAAATAGCGCCAACTTCCGGTGCAACATTCACATACACACGACCTTACCGCCGGGTAAAATGAATCAACGACCAGGTGGATATGTAGCGGCCATTGTTCGGGTGGGGCCCTGATGTGCCATGCAGCCAGTTGCGCCCACTCGTAATTGAGGACATGGCAATGGCTGCTCAGTCTACTTCTATCTTCCACCTGCCCCTGTCTCTCTACCTCCCTTTCTCCCTTTATCCCATGCGCACGTGCACAGAAATAGATGGTTTCTTTTTTCGCCAGGTAGAAAACGTTGCAACTTTTGTTCAGAAAGTAATTAATATTTATTTTCAACCAGCTAGGAAAGCACCACCGCAGCCAGCGGCGCAGAGCAACATAATGTGGTTTTCCTCAACTTTAGCAAACTAATAAATATTATCCCGCTGTTCTGTGCAGCCAGAAATAGAATTGCGCGCTTAGCCATGAAATTTAATTAGGTGCACGCGTGTGGCCTGTTCCCAGTCTTAAGGTTGCATTGATTTTCTCTCATTTTGCCGCGTAATTGGCTCGATTTGCAGAACATGTGGCGCTGCAGCGTCTGCCGGCGCAAGATGGCCTCGCGCGTCTGTATACCGCAGGACTCGACGGACTCCACACTGGACGTGCCCGTGCTGGAGGCACTGCAGCGCCGGCACTCGGATGCCAAGCTGGGCAGCAGCACACAGACGCTAGCGCCCAGCAATGGCGCTGCCTTGGCACCGCCACGTAGCCCGGAGCTGCGACGCCATTCAGATGTTTCACCTGCATCGCTGAAGGAGTTGGAGCGCGTAAGTTAATCCCAGTACAGGCAGCCCAGGCAGTTGCTGCGTCTGTCATTTGTTTTATAATTAATGTACTTTCAGCAGCTGAAAGGCGGTCGCAGCATGGCGCCCAGTCGCTCGAACAGCCCGCCACGCGGGGGCGAACTGGAGCCCGCATTCGGTGCGCCGCTTTCGCGGATGCAGTCGCGCCGTGGCTCACGTGTCTCGCGCCAGCACAGCTACGACGACGACATGAAGACAGCCGGCGTTGGCGGCAGCATGGGCGGGGGCGGGCCCGCATTGGGCATGGGTGCCGACCCCACTGGCCTAGGCATACCAGCCATGCCACGCAGGTAAATTAAAGGTATTTAAACACATTGTTCCGGCACTAACCCTGAAGTGCCCACAGGAAATCGGCCTACGATGTTTTTGCGCCGGGGGTGATGCAGGGCGCGGCAGCAGCTGCCACGCAACTGCAGCGTTCACCGTGCGACGGCGGCGGCGGCGGCATGATGCCGCCCGTGCAGCTGCCTGGCTCGCGGCGTCCCTCGTTTCGGGTGCCGCACGCCTCGGAGGACCTGCAGAACGATGAATCGCCTGGCTCCCCAGACAAGGGCAGCCCCGTGCTGACTGTGGACGACGATCGACGCATGCGACGACGCGGCTCTCAGCTGTAAGTTGGCAGCAGATTTTCGGCTCAGCTCGAGCAAACTTCATGATTTTTCCCTTGTTTCCGTTACAGGCCGGATATAGCGGCCCTACAAAATCGTGGCGCATTGCCGGCGGGCTTGCAAGCGGCAATACCGCCACCGATGGCCTCTTTTACGGGACCTAATTTGGAGGATTTGGAGGCGCCACGAAGGCAGACGTCCATGGATGGCGAGGCCATACGCATTGTCATACATGATGTTGATTCCGGCCCGATATGCGCCTCAAAGCGTCGCATTGTGCTACGCCGAGACCCCACGGACAAAGCCCATCGCAGTAAGTACACAACGTACAATCAGCTCAATGTGTACTCGTGTGTGTGTGGGTTGTGCATGTGTGTGTGCTTAACAAATTTTCGATTTGACGAGAGCACACTCGGTCCACGCTTGCTACTAGCCACACCGGAAATGGCCAAGTAAATAAGACCCATTACAGCGTTTGGTTATGCTAATTCAACAGTGCAGCCAGCCGACCAGCCAACCCGCTAGGGACTAACCAAAGGGTCTCAACCGTACCGCCAACATTTCCTGTCCACTCGGCGCTCTTTTAATCCCCAAACAAAGCGCATGGCGATACGAGCTGACCGCAAAGAATAATGAGAGTGGGCTGCTGCGGACTCTAATGAAACCCAAAGCGGAAGCCAACGGATGGCAGATTAAGCAACCGAGAGCATTCTTTATCGACATGCAGGACTGCCATAATCGACCCAGCTATAAGATAGCTCTGGCTGTGGCTCTGGTTCTGGTACTGTCAAAGTTGCAAAGCATCCGCCAGTATATATATTTATATATAGCGAGAGCCAGCTGCTGGCAGTTATAGTTGTCCGCGCTTCCACCGCGCTCTCTTTGCCAATGGCATCACTTGTGCCGCGTGTGAGCCTGTGTCAGTGCCTGTGCATGTATTTTAATTATATGCACATTTTTTGTTGCATTCCTCGGAGCGGACAGCAGCGACAAACGATGCGCATGAAATGACCGAGCAAATGAATTTTTAATTATCAGCACAGTAAAAAATCAATAGCAAAAAACGTGCACGCGCATTAGAACTCAAAGATATTGCATTAAATGGGAATAGCCATCAAATAAAAACTATTAAAAGCTTAATGAGCAGTAAAAACTTTTAGAATTCAAAGAGTTTTTTTATGAACATGTTTGATTAGCAGCTACGCGGAACTTTGTTAGTGTTGTGAGAGCTTTAAAATTATAGTTGAATAAATGTGAAAAAAGCATGAAAAACTGTAGAAAATGCATTAAAATATTTTTTTTAAATAAAAAAATAAAAATAATAACAACTAAGAAGTAGTCGAATAGACAGGCAAAAGGAGCTGCCAAGTTTGAGTAAAAAGTTCATGCAAGTATGGCCAAAGGCCAACTTGAAAATCGAAGTCAGTTAGTCAAATAAAAGAAAAAATATATATAAATATAATATATGTATTCATATTGATATAACATATATATTTATATTTATATAACGAGCCAGACAGTTGCCTTCGAGTGGAACACGCTAAATTAGTCAAATGAAAAGTAAACCTAATTGGCTTCAAGGGCTTGACAGTCAGGCTTAAGCTCTCCCACGCACATAATTTCAATCAAATAACTAGCCGCTACCTGTCTGCCAGCAGCCAGCTGCCACTCGACGGCACAGCTGCCTGTCGGGCTTATTTGCTTATAATATAAGTATGTATATGCATATAGTATATATCTATATAGTAAAATTTCAATTTACATATCATAAAAAAATGTCAATATCCAAGAAATACGCATAAGCGCAGCCTGCAATGATAAAAATGTGTGTGGTGTGTGTGTGTGTAGGTGTGTGCATGCTCATATCAAGAGTTAAGCATCCTTTCCTGGCTGCCTGGCTGCCTGGCTGCTTGGCTGCTTGGCTGCTTGGCTGCTTGGCTGCCTGCCTGCTTACCCGGCATATTTGATATGCAACGAAGCAAGTGGAATTTTAATGTGCTAAACCATTTTCTTGCCAGGCGCTGTCGCGCCACTGCTGGCATTTGTTGTGGCTGTCATGCTTACACACACCCGCATTTATATATGTATATCCTTGCCATATCCTTGCTTTAGATACTTGCCGTGCGGCTTAACCGCACAACCCACTCGATGCCTTCAGCTGTGTCACATGCCTGCGGCAGGTGCTGTAGCCTTGCGCTGCAATTCGCCTTGAGCGAGATATTGACTATGCATGCGCTGCGATAGACGCGTGTCATATCCGTTTAAAGTAGCTCTGCACATTTGCGTGCGCCGTTGCGCAATTAGCTGCTAATGGATGGGCGACTAATTAATCTGAAAAGCACATCTCATCACATCAAGTGCAGCTGCAAAAGCAATCGATGGTGAATGTAATGTAATGTAATTGTAAATGGCCAAATGCGATTTCAATTATGCAGCTCGTTAAAGTCTTTTACTGCCGCACACACAGACACGCAAGCACACTCACACACACACACACACATACACACACAAACACGTGAGCAATAAGTGACGCCAGTGGGCGTCAGAATGGCGTCTTAACACGCCTAATGAAATTTTATGCAGCGTCATGAGCTACGCATTTATTACAGCAAATCACGTAAAACCTAAACACCCGCACACACACACACATACAGACACACTAATGTAGTAGCTCGACTGAGGCTTTGCGTGTGATTGGCTCGTTTCGGTCTGTGTTTTTCGGGGGCAACAGGTAGCCAGTGTGGGACCTGTCTCGCTCTGCCCTGCATTTGAGGCTGCCATTCATAGTTTTAGTGCTCTTAAGCAGACGGCTTCGCCAGCCAAGGCTTAGTTAAGAGCGAGCCCCGCAGCCGCCGTCATCAGCCGTTCAGCTGTTGACATAAACGAGCAATTGGCTGTCGTGTAGCTGTTCCAGGTGTTCCAGAGCAGCACTTGCCTGCACACGTGCGCCGCACTTGTTTATTAGTTTTGTCTTCAAGTTATTAACCTGGCTGGCGTTTGTCTCAACGCTTCTGCTAGTTTAATTAAGAATCAATTTTTATGGCTGCTGATAGCAGCCACTAAAACGCTTAGTCATGCCCGGGCAGCAGCTGGGTGAGTGAGTGTCTGTGTGTGTGCATCGATTAAGTCCTTTGCCCAGGCAACTAAAAGTTTGCACAGCTAATGACATTAAATGCAGGACTCAGGGCGGCCAGGACAAGCAATTGCCAGGACACACGCTTAAAAGTTTGCAGCAACAAATTTCAAACAGGTTGAGTTGAAAGCAACAACGACAACTGCCACCGCACATAGATCACTTTTTAAGCGTGTACAAAATTAGTTTGCGACCTCGAAGCACATGCGAGGAGGAGTTGACCAAGAGGGCGGCCCAACAATAAAAAGTTGGTAAATTCTGGGCATAAACAAGCCCATAGCTACCAGCAGCAATGCTCAATGTTTGGCTTATTAAAATCCTAATGCTACCCACATAAAAATACGAAGGCAAAAAGGAAAATAAAAATAAAAGATCAACAAATTGTATCATAAAACGTAGATGAATGACACGGACACACGAAGGAGGCAGCAGGCAGCAGGCAGCGGGGCAAATAAAGGCCACTAAAATAGCCAAAGCGAGCAGCGAGTAACCGTAAACCTCCTGCAACCCATCCTGAGCCCAACTGAGCTCCTTTCCTCTGCCATTCATGGGTCGCCTCATGATTTTAATGCGACGCCGTTTATGGCCAAGACTGATGCCAGGCGGTGCACAATAGATCGAGAATTCACTCAGCACACACATTTCGTGCATGTTAAGTACGGCCCTAGATGTCACAATGGTCGCGGAGTATGTGCGACTAATAGATACCCTACTAGCAATTATTCTGTATACTGCCCCATAAATCAGTTAAAATCATTTCTAAATGGCAGCAACTAAGCTGCGTCTCTTGAAACTGCTGGGTCATGGACTACTTTTATATCAGCCCGGTCAGCTCATGAATAATCTGCGCAATTTTACATCCTTTTCGGTGTTCGCTTTTGTGCGCTGTCACTGGGACAGAGCAGCGCTGACAGCAAAGGATTTGAGCTTTATTTATTTGGTTTTTATGACCGTGTTTAGTGACCTAAGGAGAGATGAGAATGAAAGAGAGGCAAAGAAAACTTTTGATTAAAACACTCAAAGAGAAAATGTCACGTTATCCTAATTGGGTATCAATGTGCCCCAAAGCAACAGCAGCGGCAACGAGGCGTATGCGCAACATTTTATTGCATACTTCTGAGGGCGCGCGCCGGCAGTTTGTTGGCATTTCCTGTGCCAAAACTTTTCCAAGAGCGAGCCACCTGCTCAGAATACTTCTGCTGGAAATCCACACGCACACACAAATGCAAGAGCAAAAATGTCACTAAAAGCCTTGGACGAACAAAAATTCATTGTCAATGTCGCTGTTGCCCCACAAGTCCCCGCTAAGTTCAGGCTACTGCCTTCTTCGGTCTTCTTTGGCTCTCAGCAAGCCGCTAGTTAACTTTCTTGGCAATTGTCTGCAGCAAGCGTTCAACTGTCTGGCCGTGGGCTGAGCACTGCTTGGTTAGAGGGCAACGCCATGGGGTTTGGGCGGCGGAAATCCGCTTTCGTAAGTTTTCGTGCACAAATTGTTGAAATTAGTTTTCTGCGCCCAATGATAAGTACTTGAAACTGAGCTGCACACTCGCTGCGTGCCCGGCCGGCAGCAAACTGAAATTGCAATTAAATTAATTAAATCGTTTGGGTTCGTGCTGCGAAATCTTAAGAGTGCAGCTGCTGACTAGAAAATGCTTATCCTCAACTTGAATTCGTACAGGTGGCGCTGCCAGTCGTAGCTTAAGAGCCGAGTTGTTTTGCCAAGGAAAACAATTCTTAAAGCCAACGAAGCAAAACTAAAAACAATTTTGGTTCGCAACTTCACACAACAGACATTAAGCGCAGTCCAATCCAGCTCGATATACATGCAACTAACTCTAGATCCAGCATAGTATTGAGACAAAGCATCCCGTTCAAATATAAGTCGACTAAGCACAAAACTTGGGCACAGGCAGACAGACAGCTGGAAAAGTAAATAGTCGAACTGTTTGCCGATTCGAGTGCTTTTGTCTATGGCATATACGCAATGTGCTCATGGGTGTCAGACAAACACGAAAACAGACAAGGCGTATACGCAATGTACTCATGGGTGTTGGACAAGCAGTGCAAACTGCAAACGAAATCAACACAAATTGCTTGCCACATGCCCCGAATTTGTTGCTACGTGCTACGTCTGTGTGGACTCTTAGATTTAATATTGATTTTCGTCTCTGTTTTTTTTTTTTCTTTTTTTGCCTCGCCTTTGTTTTTGCCACCCATAATCAGTCAGCATATTTTCTTATTAAATTTCGTTGCTGTCTATCTTTGCAGCTCGAGGCTTTGGCATGCGCGTGGTCGGTGGCAAGACCGGAGCTGATGGACGGCTATTTGCCTACATTGTCTGGACGGTGCCTGGCGGGCCGGCCGAGAAGAATGGCCTACAGCAGGGTGACAAGGTGAGTTACCTCCCGAAAATCGCATTCCAACAGAACTTCACATAATTAATGAATTTCGAAGACAAGGGAAAAGATGATGTACAATTTTTTTAACAAATGTTGAGAACTTTTGGGAAAATTTTAGTAGATAGACAGCTGTCATGATGTTAAGCGACCGATAAACAAATTTGACAAGAGGCCTTTGACCGAAAGGGCAACAGTATGATAGAAATTCATAAATTTGCCAACTGCCAACTGTCAGCAGTTGCACTTAAGGCCAAACACTTGCTGACAACCGATGGCTGAAAGGGTGATTTATGTTTCTTTTTTGCCATACATAATAGATACTCGAATGGAATGGCATGTCGCTAATTGATCGCAGCTTTGAGGAGGTCTGCTCTATCATGGATCGCACTGGGGACATTGTAGAGCTGTTGGTGGAGCATGCCACAGATTTTCGCATGTGCGACTTGTTCGACGAGAATCTGCCACCCGGCAATAGTGGCGGCCAGAGCGGACCACGCCGCTCCGGCGATGGTCCCATTGGACTGGGACTCATAGCGGGTAAGTGACAGGCCAATGCAATTCATGTAGCTAGTCCCACTGTCTAATACTGTTGTAACCACTTTTGTATATATAGTATATATAAATTATATAATTATTATTGATGTACCCTGAAAGCAAAACATAATTACATAATTTTCATTTATTGTTCTCGTTTCTTGTTACTTCTTTTCCAACAAAAAAAAAAAAAAAAACAATTGATTGTTCAATAAATAAAAACAGACCCCGAAACCAACACAGACAAATCACCAGCATCGCCAACTAGACGGAAATTACCAAAAACTCCGGTATAAAAACAATTTCGTAATATTTATTTAAATTTGCGATTTACGATTTGAGATCAAACAAAACACGAAAAAAAAGAAACAAAAACAAAATGATTATTTATATACTAAACTTATAATACACAATGGGCTATAATGCAATAATTAGCTATAAAAAAAAGAAACAAAACAAAACAAAAAAACAAAATAATGCAGCTTAAGCATACGCAGTTTTTCCACACAAACTTTTCAGCTTTTCCTTCAAGTGCTCACAATATGTTCTATGAAATTATATTTGGCATATTTCAGTGCAGCTTTAGTGCTATAAAAAAATTAAACTCTCACCTTTAATTCAGTCCACTTTACCATAATGGCTCTCTTATCATTTTTGATATTATCTTTATTGTGTTTTATAAATACAAGATTTGTATTTGTAGTAGCTGGATATTGAGTACAAAATATATATATATTACATTATTATATGTTCTGATTTGATTTCTATGTGTTTTACGTTTCGATATACGTTATATAACATTTATTTTAATTCTTAATATTACCTACTACCACTAACTAACCATAAACAAATGGCCATGGCTAAATGTGTTCTTTGCTACTTTGTCATATAATCACAACAATTATATCATATTTATTTTTCGGTGTTGGTAGTAATTATTGTTAGTGATCTAAAAAAAAAAAAAAAGAAATACAAAAACAAAACCAAATACAACTACGTATATGATATAGTATGTATGTCAACTACTTAACTAGAGATAGCAGTGACTACGTTTAAGGTTACTAAAACTAACTAAATGAATTAGCTTAGCTATGAATGCTCAAAACTAATACTAATGCTACAAGTATCGATATGCGCTAACTATATAGCACCTTATATCCATTACTCGACATATGTGTGTGTTTTTGTGTTAGTTGAAATTTCTCTTGGGCAATCGAATTGCCCGATTAAAACACAGTAAGAACAAAGCACCAAACAATAGATTTATAAGCTGAACATAAAAGTTTTACATAATTGTTAGTCGTGTGTCTACTATGCGTAATTCTCTGCTGACCCTTTCGATGAGAGACAGTTACGAATTTTTAATGACAAAAAATAAAAAAAAAATAAAATAAAAAAACAAAACAAAACGAAAAGAAATTGCAAACTTTCCTATATACGCAGCTTGTGTAGTACCATTTAACTAGGCTCTGCAAATCGATACAATAAATACAACCAAATATATTCACTAAGAATTATGAAACAGCTGAGCTGAGTTTGGGCCAGGCTAAGTGAGTGGCTGCAGCCGTGCAGTAACTTATTATAGAACTATTTATATAGCCAAACAAAAAACAAAAACAAATGCCAAAAACAAAACAAAACAAAAATCATTATAAATGTTACTAGTGAAAATTGTAGCCAACAGAGTTTAACTATATATATATAAAATATATATATATACGTAATTATATATGAGTGTGTTTTAAATGTTATTAACTTTATATAAGTAGTAAAGAAAATGTGCGAAAAGTTTGACGAAAAAACAAAAACAATTAATAAGTAGCTTGTTGTTGAAATGTTTAAATGTTTTTTAACCAAAAAGAAAACCAAATTTAACCCAACCTCCTTATATGGTGCATTGTATGAATATATATATGTATATGAGAGTTGTACGCATTATTTGGACCCAATCATAAGTTCTCTGTGTATTTATATATATATATATGCATATGTATACATATATATAGTACATACACCTATATCTACACCTATACGCATTTGTATTTGTGTATGTCATTGTTAGTGCTGTGTTTGTAAATGTTTAACATAAATAATATTTTGGAGAAAGCGCGATTATACTATATATTAATATATATACATTTTCAATCGATCGTGAAGCCCACCTACTTATACTTATATGATGAACACACAATAAAAAAGTGCTAAATGAAACATAAATCATTTCATGATGGAAACAGAATGATAAACTCTTACTTAAATACCGTTAACTAAAGCTGCTGCTTAGCTATGTAACTCCTGTCAGATGGGTGATAAAATTGATCTTTGATTTGATTGTAAACTACACTGTGTATAGTCTACACACGTACACACGCACACTCTCTCTCACACACAGACTTAAATAAGCTAAATATGTATAACTGTACCTATGTATTTATAGTCCTTATACAACTCGTTGAACTACACACAAGCATAGTGTACATATGAACTTATGTAATATTATTATGTACTACTTCCCCCAGCTATCGACTTAAGTACAATCCAACAAAATGAAACTCTATGGAATTATTATATGAGAATTATGAAAACTGATGACTGTAATTGTATTTGTGGCGCAAGTTGTTGCATTGACATTTTTTTATGTATGTATGTATGTATGTTAAATTTAAAAGTAAACGGGTGAAACATAGAGGAGCTCCGGACGGAGACACACAAGAGCCGCTGGCAGGAAATCGAATCACATTTTAAGAAAGTCAGTCGCTTATCTTTATACCTACGAAATACTATATTATATATATACATAAAAATATATATATACATATATACCCATGTATACATAACTTTACAATTCTATACGATATCTATATACACCCAGTTATTTTGAACATTTAACACGTACCAATGTGCTAAATATTTGAAAACTAAAAGAAACGTGAAAAATAAAGTCTCTCTATATTAACTGCAAGTCCAAAAAAATAAAAAAAAAACCAAAACAAAACAATTTCCTCGAAATTCGATTTATAACTTTTGTATGCAGCAGTTTGTCAGCTTCCTGTTAGCTTCGAGTCACCAACGCACCAACGCCATTACGATGCCCGCCAAATGGTAAATGAACAAAGCAACTCTATCAATACCTAATATGTAAATGAAGCATCCCATACAACAATATATACAAACTATTCCCATTATATATATATATACATATATATAAATACCCTGTACAGTTCTAGCACGTTCAAAAACCGCTAGCAAACATCCTCTTAAAATACCAATACAACCAGTGTAATATAGCTAGGTTCTATAAGTTGTACTTACATATTGTAATGCCCACCAAAAAAAAAAAAACAACAACAAATAATAATAATAATAAAACGTGCGCTTTTCTTTATGATTTTGCTTTTGAAGTTTCGTTTCGTTTCGTTTCGTCTGTTTTGGTTCAAATAAACTTATACATACAATTTTTTTCTTTGTTATTGTTACGTATACGCCCTGTGTTTTTTCTCTGCGCTGTGTCCTTGTAAACAATTTCCATTTCTCTGTCAATTTATGAGCTTTTGTTTGCGTTTCGCTTAGCAAATGTTTACCTATCCTTACCCGACGTTTCCTTTTCTTTCGGTTTATGCATAATTCTTGACTCTTTAATGACCCCTCATCTCTCACACTCTCTGTCTTTGTCTTTCTGTCTCTCTCGCTCTCCAACTTGTACTCGTACATAGTGTTGCATAACGTTTTACACACATTCTTTCTCTCTCGCTCTCTAGCAGTCTAAACAAAGCGAACCCTTGTAATATACTATCCATACACCTTGCAGTAAATACTAAACTAACTAATGCATTTCAATATGATTTCTTTATTTATATAATTTTAATTTATTTTTTGTATATAAGGAAACGTAATTTATATAAAAAAATATATATATTTAAATACAAGGAACATTTATTGTAACATACTAGTTTGAAAGAGGACAGCCTACGATCTGTATTACGATTAGTATTAGCTACTTATAGTAGATTGGCAGATTCACAAAGAACAACAAACCACACACAAAACAACTTGAAACCTTGATTTCCTTTTGTAATTTTATAAAATTTGTTTTATTTTCTTTCCATTCTTTCCGAGTATTTCTTTTACTTAATTGCATTTTGCTTATTTTGCATAAATTGTACCGCAAAGCCTACCAACAATTTGTTTGACTAGCATCTAGTGGCTCTTTAATCTTAAACCGACTAGCATTTCTTTAAACAACTTGCAACTAATACAAATGCATTTAACTATAAAACTATATAAATATAAATACTTATATATATTTATATATATTTATTTGATAAACAAAATCCTACTACCAAATTGTATATGAGCTAAAAATTTTCATTTCCACCTGTACAACAATTGTAACCCCAGCTGGCACGAGTTATGGCAATCGATATAAACTAATCTTAACTAAATCGAAACTGCAGCAAAATGCAGCAACTAAAACTAATTTAAAATAAACTTAAATCATCTAATCTTTGCCACAAAAATACTTGCAGTATATAAAATACCGAAGACAAAAAGAAATTTAAAGAGAAACAAGAAAAGCAGAGAAATCAAAAACAAAACACATGTTTTATAACGACAGAGTAGAAGCAGAAGCAGGAGCCGAAGCAGCAGATAAAATTAGTGTCATCAATTTGATTGATTGATTGATGAGCAATGCTGTTTCTCGCCTGACTTTATGATTGATTGATTCATTTATTGAAAGTAACGATTTCATTGACATATGCATATAGAGGACCCTTAAACATACATAATGAATTGAGTATTAATATAACATGTATGAGCTTATATAAACATATATATATGTATGTAGATGTCTGTATGTACATGTGTATGTGGGTGTAAATATCGAGGAGAGCGACTCTCCATCGAGCGTATTTTATGTGTAGCTAATTAAATATTTATGTGACTTTTATTTATATAAATGTATATTTCAATGCACGCTTCGACTCACATCAAATCGTATTTGTATCCCTAAATTCATATATTTAATCGTATGTCTGTTGAAGGTCTTACGTTTTGACTGTCTGCACTGCATATATTATTCATACGCAGCGTATACGTAGAAATTACTATCAATTTTAGTTACTTTGTGACACGCACAGACAGCAGTTGGACCAGGGGCGGGGAGGTGGCAAGGCAAAGGTAAAGTAAGCAACCGCAGGCCTTCGCCTAGCTGCGGTTTAGGAGCTACAACTTTGAAACACTGTCTCTGTCGCTGCCTCTATCTCCATGTTTGTCTCCTGCTTTGCCTCTGCCGCTGTGCCTGTCTCTGCGTCTGGGGCAGGTGTCAAGTTGGCGTGCGAGTTTTTCATTACGCCCAAAGACCAGGCAACAGTTGACTTTTGCCACACCGTGCTCAGTGCTTTGGGTGTTCGGGGGAGTACTCCGGAGACCTTGTTTTAGGTCCTGGCGCTGTCAGCAACAGGTGCTGTCGCCTTTAATTGACAGCTGGCAGGCATAAAATGTTTGAAATGTCGAAAATTAGAAAACTTTTAACAACAATTCAGGCAGCAGCGTCGTCATTATTATCGGTCTTGCCTTTGAAAGGCCACACCCACGTTCCCTCATTCAATCCACTGTTAGCCGTCTGCCTGAAAGTTTCTCAAATGTTTGGGCACTTATCGCTGCCAGCCAGCCAACCTGCCATTTTGATCAACTTCAATAATCCTGGCCCCGTGCATGTGTGCGTGTGGTGGGTGTGCTGTTTACCTGTAGATAAGTGCGCGCTGCTGCCTTATAAACGCCCCTTGCGAATTCGATTTCGTTCACGCCGGCAGATGAGAAATGTGTCTCGTAATGTAATAAACTTTTTGGCACTGCCATAAAGAGTTACCACACACACACACACATGCATACACACGCAAGCTGAGCAACAGTTACTGTGTGTGCGTATGTGTGTATGTGGTCTATTTCCGTTTTGACACACGTTATTGCAATATGGCGGCTTCCGTTGCAATTGCAGAATACTATACGGCAGGCAGTTCGACATTCGTTTCAGCTGCTGTCGTTACTGTTGTTGCTGTTGTTATGACTATGCGCATGTACACGCTATGAATATTTTATGAGGCTGCGCTATATTCAACACAAGCAACTATAATAAACACAGCACTATGCCAGCAACAACAACAGTGACTCTTATGCGCAACTGCGCAGCAATGACTTCCGTTTCAGAGAGCTTAACGGGACAGGGCAAAAAAAAAAATTATTACGCTAGACAGTGCCCGCAGCAGATTGCATTTGCGGTACTTCGTGTGGTCAATGTAAATACAAATATATCTCTGTGTGTGTGTGTGTGTGTGTGTGTGTGTGCTCATGTATATGCTATAATGTGCGCTTATTTAAGCATCATTTACATGTAACTATGCATGCATTCATATATCTGTGTGTGCGTGGGTAGCGCCTGTGGCTATGCAATGCATTTTCGTTTGCCTTGTTTATTCGCATGCCTTGCATTTTGTTTTTCACTTACCCACACTATCTACTTCTCGTTATCCTGCTCTGTTTTTATATGTGAATCTGTATGTCTCGCCTTATTTCCAGTGGTTTAATTAGTCTTATTTATGTTTATATTGCTTTCGTTTGTTGTTCAGTTACGTACACAACCACCACCAACCAAGAACAGCCACAGCCACACAATCAAGCAACTGTAAATATGCGATTTGAACCATAAATTAAAGATAACAGATTCAATGCGTTACGTATGTAGGCATTAGGCTAATATAATCAGCTAACTAACTAACTATTAAGCTAAAACAAAATAAATTAAAACTTGTACAGCGCAGCCACAGAACATGCTTCGAGTTGTTAGCCTTGTCGTGAACGGATCTCAGTACTAATCCTTCTCTCAACCGCAGGAGCAAATTGCACGGGAGAAAATGGTCAGTGGCCGCGTACAAATTCAGGTTTGGTATCACGCGGAGCGCAGTGAACTGGTCGTCTCCCTGATGGCCGCCGATGATTTGGCACTACGCGATGAGGCATATGGGCATGGCAATCTGCCGGAGGCATACGCCAAAGTTCGCATATTGCCAAAGTGGTGAGTAGGGAGCGAAGGGCAGAAACGAGCGATATATTATAATCATCTGTCATCTATTATTCCTTCCACTTAACTTGAACTATTTATTCTTTCTTTCTCTTACTGCTGCAGCGGAGACGGCAACGTACAGCAAACGGAGGTCAGCCGACCCACACAGAATCCCATTTGGAATGCAACATTGACCTTCGCCCACGTGATGGCCGACAGCTTGATGGACCGCTATATAGATATACAACTGTGGGATCTGGTGCCACACACTGAGTCCATATTTCTGGGCGAGTGCAACATTGAGCTGCAGCAGGCGTTTCTCGATGACCAGGCCATCTGGTGCCGTCTGGAGGATCCCAAGGGGCTGCGCGGCATCAGCATGAGCAAGTCGCCAAGCGTTTCGCCACGCGGCTCGATTGCTGGTGCACATTGTGGCGATGTCTCACGTCTGATCCGTCGGGATTACAATACACAGCGTTCGATGTCCGATGATGTAGACTCCATAGGGGATGGTGCGTCTTTGCTGCACCCAGATCATGCTTGGATAGCGGGCTCGCGCCGCGGCTCATCGCAGTCGGAAACTATGGAGGTGGAGGTGTATCAGCTGGGTAAGGACTTCTCGCGCTCATTGCCGGGCTCGCGTCGTTCCAGCTTTCAGGATGCCGAGAAGAATCGGCTGGAGGAGGATGCCATGGCTACGCCGCCAACATCCTATCTTGTGGGCCGGCGTCGCTCCTCAGTGGCACGACGCGATCCGGATGAGATCTTGAAATCCTTAAAGGCTGTACGCGGAGAGCTTGGACGCACCATGAGCCTGGGCACCGAACAGCACAAGCGCATGGGCTCTAGACGTAAGTATCGGCATTCAAGTAGCCTAGTGTAACACCTTACCTTTCAGCTGAGTATGGAAAGCAACTATTATGATTTCCTATTCCAGAAGAAAAATATACAAAAATCAAGTGTGCTTCTAGCCAAACTAAACAAACTAACCAAACTCTCTAGCGCTGTCATGAATCCCCCGCTGTCTCTTTAACACCCTCTGTGTCTCTTCCTCTTTCTCACACTTTATGAAACTGCCTTGCTGTGTGTCTGGTCCCACTTTCTGGCTCACTATAGCAACTATTATATCTATCTACTATACCTATATATCTCTACCTCTCTCTCTCTCTCTGTTTTGCATTTTTGGCTCTATTCACAAGTGTCTATCTAATTTCTTTGCTCTCCCATATCTTTCTCACTATTAGCCACAATATCGGTGTCGCATTACCAAAGCTTTGACACACCCTACACTAGCTGGACAAACACGAAAAGATAAACCATATCACACAGTATTTAACTAACTAAGCAAATAAATAATAAATCTCACTAACTTCCAATCAATTATAAATAAAGCAAGCAAGTTTTTAAAGAATTCTCTCACTAAAACTTCGTTGTCAAGCTTAAACTGAAATGCTCCTAACTAACTAACTAACTACACAAATACGTTCATATTTACGATCACACTCTTTGCACGGCAAATAATTAAGTTAAAGAACTTAGTCAGAAACCACAACAGCAAAAAAAAAAAAAAAATCTCAAAAATCATTTGTGCAATGCGAAAACCTTTTGTAAATTATACACGACACAAAGCAAAAACCACACAGCAAATTGAGCTTGCCAGCATAATAGTTTATGTTTATGCCAAACAATATATATATGTGTATACTCAACATATATGCATACATATATGTATATATTTATAAAACAATACCAACAACAACAGCAATGCAAAGCAAAAGTATTTAAACACACAAAAACCACCAACTCACCCACTGGTAAGAATGCAAAATGAAATTTCGTTTTGAGTTACAGTTTTGAGTTGCAGTTTTCTTTCTTTATCTCTTGTTGCGCTTGCCTGACTAGTGCCTGAATCAGATTTATTTCGGAAAGGATTTTCAGGAATTTCTCCTTTGAATATCCTAGCTGCATGCGACTTAATTAACACAGACTACCGACTAACATACCCAGTGCACGGTGCCTGAGCTTAAGAACTGCCTTTTACCCTTTTCCACATCTCTTGGCATATTATAAAGCCACACACACACAGACATAACCAAAACCCGCACACCCACACGTGTAATGCCCGTGTTGCGCGCGCATAAAAAAGGAGCGGATAAGTCAAGTCCCAGGACTCGTGAAAACTTTTGATGCCATCATTTGGTTGAGCTTAATTCAGCTTATTGCTGTTATTTGCGCCAAGCAACAAAGCAGCCTCAAACAAATTTTATTTAAAATGCAAAGCCACACATACAGACGCATACACTCACGTCCATGCGGCGAGTTGCCACGTCCCATTACCTGTAGCACAGACAACTCCTTGATGCCTGCCATAAACCCTTCAGCGGGCTCCGAAAAAATAGCTCAGCCTTGAAATTAACTCAAAAAAAAAGCCAGCGACACGCAAAATATGAAAAGCCATATAAGGCCAAACTGAACGAAAATAAGAAATGAAAAGAAACCCGAAAGCGAAAAGAGAGAGGAGAGAAGGCAGACAACTGAACGGAAGAGCGGCCAGCCCCATAAACCACAAACGGGCCGTTAAATATGGAAATCAACTATGGCTGCCGCAAATTAAGACCCACAGCAAATATTTGTGTGTTGATGTCACGCAGCAGCAAGAAACCAAAACAGCAAAAAACTGGAAGGAAAAGAGTATTTTTATTTAAAAGGGAAATATATGAGTTTCGCTGCACGATACGGGCTTCACGATCAATTTCGAGTTTTCCTTTTCTGCTCCACTGGAACTTGAGTCTTTCATCAGCTGTCAAAAAGTTCACTTGGCATTTATTTTATTTTTAGTGAAAAGGCCATAAAATACTTCAAACTTTTTCCATAATCCCTTTTGCAGTCAATTGATTAAATGATTGATTGACTGCTACGCTCTAACAATGAATCGATGAATTGTAAATACATTTATTAAATATTTCTATGTCAGAAAATATTTATGAAAATTAACAATCAATTTATATAAAATCTCTAATAACTAATAAGTTAGATTTTAATTGTTTTAATTTAATTTTAATTGTTTTGTTTTGATATCAAAATTTTATCACTTCACTATTTCCGTGTTGTGCTGCGAGCCAGTTTTCCCATCGAAGGGCAGAAAAGCGACAAGTAAAATGACAACTAAATTATAATTAAGAGTGAATCACGCCAAGCGTACGCAGCATATGCCTTAGTTACTTACTCGACATGAACGCCACGAACATGTTAAAAGTCAGAAAACAATTCCAACTCAAAGTATACCCCACATACATGCTGGCAACCAGGACACCGACGCGACCGAACATCGTGGCCAGGGAGATAGCTTTGTTTCTGCATATGGAAGCATAGATATAGGGAGTTAAGAGCTGGCAAGTGCTGCTGTTAGCTTACCTCAAATGTGTGGGCATAGCATCGATGAGCACAGACAGTGCCAGTCTTATGCTACACAAAGCGGGTATCGTCAGCAGGATACAGCCAGCGACGACAAATTCATTTATTTTGACAAAGTTCAGCAAGAGACCTCCAACCACGCTCAACGACGAGAATAGCAGCAGAATTACCTTACGATGAGTGCAAAGGAATAACAAGGTAATCAGGACAGAGAAGATTAATGCACAAGCGCCGAGATAAATGGAACCCAGCAGAGTTTTCTTGCTCAGATAACACTGTAAATTGGCTGTTATTACGCTGAGCTAGCAAATGATCGCAAGTAAAAAACCAAACCCGTGAATCGGACCAGCTGATGTTCATATTTTCCACCATTTTTATCAAATCACAGAGTATCAAATCTTCATTGAGCTCATTTCCCATTTTCAGAGTGCGCGGTATCCAAACAGTAAGGCCAAAGCCCCTAAATAGTATATGAGGTAAAAATTAGAGATCAGAGTAAATTGATAGATCAATGATGACATGTAATAGATAGGACATGTAACCAGTTACACACGTGGCAAACAGGAGAAAGAGCGTAAAAGTAATAAGCATCATCGGTTTCAAAAGAGGCCTCTCGAAGATAGGCTTTGTCTCCTGCCAGATATGCGCACATCCCCTGAGAAATATATAAAATTTTAGGTAAGAAAAGAAAAAAAACAAAACGGTGTCGGAAACGCCACTCACTTTTTCTTTGGTTCCGAGGCGTCTATGCGTAGATCTACTGGCTTCAAAGAGTCAATACCCAGGCTTTTTAGGGTAACATCCTTGCCCTTGCTGTAGCGACAGCATTTCTCCAAGACGTCATACGCTTCACTTTGCATACCGACTGAAAGGTAGAACTTGGGACTCTCTGGCGAACACCACAATAAGATACAAGAAACAATGCCAGGCACCAGCTGGAACCACATAAGAATCCGCCAGCTGGTTATATCATAGCCCGCAGTAACTTTCAGTCTTATATCTAACGGTAGCAGCAACATGGCCAAAGCTGAGTGCAGAAACGGACAGAGTGGATATCAATTGATGAAACTTACCTTGCTTACCTGCCATATAGATTAAGCTGATGCCCATGGCATAGTATAAAAAGTTGATGACCTTTGGGCGCAACTTGAACTTCGTGAATTCACTCAAATACGTTATTACTGATGACCCGGGTCCTGGTATACTGGCGACAAAAACTATCAATTGATAATAATAACAGCAATTGCCGGTCTTACAACAAACCAGTTATGAAGCGCATCACCAAAAATGACCAAAAGTCTGGCATCAGAGACGACGTAAATGACGCCAACATGCAGAAAATTGAGGTGATGAGCATTAGCTTTCGACGACCGATCTTATCTGATTGGTATCCCATAAAGTGACTGGTGACGACCTGTGCCGTGAACGTGGCAACCATTAGCCAGGACATACGGTGCTCATCTACAATATAATCGCAACTAGACGCAACCATCACCAGCGATATTCCGAACTGTTCGTTACTTATCAACATCTGTTGTGTGGCACAGCCGAAAAATATCAGGAAATGTAAACGTCCGAATCCTGTGTATGGACGGCAAATTGGTTGGCATTGGCAGCGAGGACTGCAATTGCTTACCGATTATATTTAGTGCATCATCAATAGTGTATTCGCCCATTATAGTATCTTCAATAATTTTCAAAACATATCGATAAAACGTGAAAAATAACAAAAATAACAAAATAACATAAGTATAAAATATGGCTGCCAAACGAAAAGGCAATGTGACTAATAAATAACTTAAATGAAAAATTGAATAGATGAAATGAATAGAAAATTACAAATGCTAATCATGCAACACAACATAGAAATCCTCATATACTTGTTTCTTGAAAATATCACACATACGCACTGTGTAGCCGTTTGCTGTTCATTTGCATGTTTGTTCTGTCATAGCTTAAAGCCTTTCTCTTCTCTTAGATCTTAGACCTTAGACCTTAGACCTTAGGCTTAGCCGTAGACCATGTAAACACTCTTCATATTTCGTCCAGTAAGCATTGAGTACATTGAGTTGAGGTTTCACTCAGTTGAGCGACCTTCAGTTCGTGTCACTGCCGGAACGTATTAATGTGATCCACTTCGTAGGTGCCAGCCGAGTCGGCCTGCCCAGTGGACCGAATAGCCGCAAGAGCTCCATAATGGATCTGTCGCAGCAGCAACAGCAGCAGCTCCAGCAGCTGCAACAGCTGCAGCTGCAGCAGCAGCATCTCCCAATTGGCATTGGCACCACGGAGACCAGTCCACCGTCCGATGATGAAGACAAACGCTTTAGACCCCGCTGGAAGGGCTCCAGCACACAGCTGCCGCCGCAGAGCGCCAAACAGGCATTGTCCAGGCTAAAGCAGGCCGCCTCCGCCTCAAATGTGGCGCAAGATAAGCAGAGCCAGTTGCTCGGCAGCGGCCTGGGCGACACCAGTCAACAGCAGACGCTGCGCAAGGGCAGCATGGTCAATTTGCGTGGACAGGACTCGCTCAGCGCCGCCCAGCTGCAGCAGCAGCAGCGCAAGGGCAGCATGTTCCAATTTGGCGAGGCGCAGTCGCAGTCACTGCAACGCAAGGGCAGTGTCTATGTGCCATCGTCCAGCGATACGCCCCCAATGGGCACGCCCACGCGCAAGGGCAGCGTCTATCAGCGCACCAGCACTGAGAGCGGCGACAGTCCCCAGCGCAAGGGCAGCATCTATCAGCGCACCAGTACGGATAGTGGCGACAGTCCACAGAGGAAGCAGAGCGTGGTGAAAACCCTGAGCGGCAGCTATGTCAACGTCTCCGCAATCACAGGCAGCGAATCGAGCTACGGCCTCAAGCTGGGCCCCTCCCAGATACATCCCAAGGGCTATCGCCTGACCACGGCACGCTATGGCGAGCTGAAAATGGGTTTTGTTAAAATCAAAGGCAATGTCGAGGTGGAGGTGAGGAATATAATTAGCAATTTAATTTCGAATATATATAAATATATATAAACGAGGTTCAACCAAGAAATTTGAGATAAAAAAAATTTGTTAATTTTATTTTTATTTATATAAATATATATATATAAATAAATATATATATATATATTTTTTTTTTAATTTTATTTATTCCTTATTTATTTTTTTTTTTTTAATTTAAAATATATATAAGAAAGTTGTAATAAAAAAATATATTTATTTAATTTTAATTTTAATTTAATTAATTTAATTTAATTTTATTTTATTTTATTATTTTCAATGGCTTCGTCTCTCTAACGACAGCTAATTTGTGCACGGAACATTGTGAACGCGGACTGCGAGACGCCGCCGGACACCTATGTCAAGTGCTACATCAAGGATGGGGAGCGTTTGCGGCACAAGAAGAAGACGCGCGTAGTGCGGCATGCCGCAGAGCCATTCTACAAGCAGACCATCAAATATCAGGTGAGCAAACGGGCCCATGATGAAGACTGAAATGGCGTTAAACGTCATTGTCCGGCAGTGCCCGAGCTAGCTCTTGTTCCCAGTTGAATTTTAATGCGATTAATGGCGGCCAATTTGCAGCAGATTGCGCAGTGAGTTGATTGGGCTGTGTGTGGGAATACTATGAACAGATGGAAGCAGAGGCTGTAAGCAGGGACAGAGCACTGCAGCGACAGATACTCTGTTCAAAATGATAAAAAGAAAAGTGTTTATTGACAATATACAGGACATGAGATCCTTGAAGGATTATTTATATTCTATACATTTTTTATATTTAATCTATGCAGACTAATATAGTGTATAGCTAATATACCCTGTTGTGCGAGCATAGGAAATCATGTAAATAGCACCATTGGCACTGCTGTATTTATATTTATATGTATATTTTCCAGTAATTACACTGAGTGCCATTAATGCAATTTGTATGCAAATAAATTTTCCTTTTACACTCACAAACTCACACACACACACACATATGAATATATATAGAGTGCTGATGTCTTTGGCCGGAATATTGTCATCATGGTTTGGCAGCGCTGCGTGGGCTTCGAGCACAATCAGGGGCTGGGCGGCACAGAGGTGAATCTGGACAAAGTGAACATCGGACAGCACATCAGCGGCTGGTATCCGCTCTTTCCGATGCACAGTTATGGCGGCTCCGATTCGGACAATTCTCCTTGACCGAACACGCGAGTGCGAGCGACAACAGAAACAATAAAATTGAAATGCATAACACCAATATTTAACGATATGCTACTGCTTAAAGTAAAGGCTCAATTTGTTAGTATTTAAGTTGGCCAACCAAACATTTGTTGTTTAATCAAAGTTTTAATCCAAAGCAAGCACCAATAGCCCCCACAAATAATTATATATATAAAAATATATATATATATACATAGATATATTGTATTCCCCTCCCAAATAGTTATAGTAGTTAATGAGCTTGACAGCGTTTTTTGGATGTTTTAGACTTGTGTATATGGGGAGAGAGCTTTGTAAGTACAGTAAGGCAGCACTATGGCAAACCAGTTCGGAGCACAATAATTGAGAAATGACAGTACCGGAACAGAAATGAAAATACAAAGAGAAATTATACATACATACACATATATAATATATATATTTTTTTGCTTGTTGTTGTTGTGTTTGTGAGTGTTAAATACATAGAGAGCGAAAGGAGGATCCAATAAACTATTTGAAAATGAAAAACAATAAAGTCAACGAAAAGGCAAGTAAATCGAAGGCGTATTACACAGAATAATTATAGTACACAGTATATTAACAAAACTATATATTTATATATTATAATATTTATCAACTGAATGTTTACTAAATGTTGCGCTAATTAACCACTTCTTGAGTCGCAGAGGCGAGACAGTTGCAATTCCTTGAGCCACAGTCTATGTAAACCCGCAAAGGTTTCAACAAATCAAAAGCTAAAATTTTCTCAGTGTACAAACAGAAAAAACAAAATTGATAAAACCAAACAACTAAATTTATATGACAATCTACTTGTGCATGTGTATGCGTGTGCGTGTGTGTGAGTGTGTGCGAGTGCGACTAAAGCGTGATTAAGACGAATTTACTGTAGTCATTTTTTCGATAGTCTGTGTGGTAGACGCAACGCAAGAGTTGAAGAGCTTTTTCTTTGATCGAATCCCCCAACTTCCTGACCGTTTAGCCAGCTCCTGTTCCTAAACTTCCCTAACTTAAATTTGACTTTCGACAGGACAATCTCTTGTAATGAAATACTTGGCTAAAATACAAAAAAATACAAACAAACAAATTTGCAAAAATATAAAATCAAATGAATTTTTTTTGTGAACTTGTAAGCAAAATCATCTTTCAACTTGGAGTTTCAAACTTGGCAAAAATATACAAAAAAAAAAAAAAACAAAAAAAAAGTAGAGAAAAATAAAATGTTAAAATTACATATATTTACTTTCTAGCATACACTGGTGTCATATTATAAATACTTAAACTAGAGTACACTTAAACTAAAACTAAAACTTTTGACTATCTACTAACTAGCTGAAAGCCTCAGACGACTACCCCTTTTACGGTAACTACAACTGCGACAACTTTTTACCGTTAGTTAGCAAAAAGGATTTCAAAAAATTTCAAGTGTTACGAAAAAACCAAAAACTTCAATATAAAGAAAAACACGTTCTATTTAAAGCGCTACTCCTAAGTATTTCTTAGATATTGTTATTTTCGGAAAACTCTCTTAAAGCTTAGATTAAGAAATAATCCATTTGGTCAATGTGGATCGGCTTAAAGGAAAAGAAAAGAAAAGATATATACAATTGTATATATATATGTGTAATTTGTCCAGGGTAGTCAGGGTATTGAGAAGAAATAAAAAACATTTCAGTTGAATTACTCTTCACATTTTGGCTGTTGATCCGAGAATCTTTTCCAAATTAATAAATTAAAAAATTATTGTTGCTAAATGACAAAACGAAATGATATGAAACGAAAACTAAAAATTGGTTGTGCTTTGAGACATCTCTATTGTAATCATTGTTGAAACTCTATTTTCTATAATGGCTGTAAAAGCTTTAAGATATTTTCAGCTAAACTTAGGTATCTTAATACTAACTATTGCTGTAACTGAAACTTAAGTCTATTTGATCAACTTTGTACGGTCTGTACCTTAACTACTATTACTACTTTTACTCGTTGCAAATTATAATTGTACTCTAAAAAATATATAAAACGAATAGAAAACACTGTAAAAATAACACCATATCAACGTAAAGCGTTGAGGACAAGGATTAGCAAGGATTAAGGACAGCGCTTTAAAAGTGCAGAGTGTGTGTAGCATGGCTTACGATTATATAAAAAAAAAAAAAACAAAACAAAAAAACTTTGTTAAATCTTAGTAATTACTGGCATTAAACTATTTAATACTATATATATATATATATATATATATATATATATATATATATATATATATATATATATATATATATATATATATATATATATATATATATATATATATATAATATAGACTTATAGACAGATGTGAACAATATGAACGTACATATATATATATATATATACAAATATTAATATTATTAAATGTAGCATAACCAAAAACACCCGCAACAATATGTATATCAAATTGAGTTTCAATAAACAAACAATATTTAGTTGAGCAATGCTGTATTCTTATTCTGGTTCACTACTGAGATCCTTACAATTGTACCAAGACTCTTGGTACTCTTGGTCCAAGAGTCAGATATAAACAATTTCCACCTTTTGCACGAAAATTGAACTATAGATGGCGGCAGAGTTTCAGCGCTGCGAGCTTTTTACTTGGGCAGTATACACGTTAATACTAGCACCACTGTAAGCAAAAGGGAAATACTTATCTTATGCACGAATCAAGTATACGACTCGCTGCTGACAGCTTACCCAATGTTACTAAGACAAAAATATTGAATGTTATCAAGCAGTTGGGCACCATGAAAAAGCCCAGTATAACATTGGATAGGATAACAGACAAGCGCGCAAATAAGAAGCCCATGCTGATGGCCATGCCCCTGAGAATATATAAATATGTATATGCCATATATACAACTGTAGCCATTCCTATCACCTTATATGCGTTGGCATTAGATCCAGAAAAACCGACGAAATCAGCGGAATGCAGCTAGTGCACAGCGTCGTAAACAGCGCCGTGGCGACCAGGATGAGCACATTGTTCACCAGAAAATTAAGGCACAGACCACATATTGTTGCCATGGTCATGTACATAAATAGAATCTGATAATGCTGCATACACAGCAGGAGTAAGCTCAATACGATGCAACAGCCCAGGAAAGTGCCGCCCAAGACGAGGCTGTCGGTGAAATTGGATGTCTTTGAGGGACACACATGCTCGGTCTTCGTGACGTTCAATCCGTTCCTCCGCAGCATTTCACAGACGGTCATTGGCTTGTTGCTCATCAGCTGACGTAGCTCCATGAACCACAGCGAAATACCAGTGCCCCTAAGGGAAAGGAAAGTGAACTATAGCTATAATTCTCACAGACCCAGACAAAAACTCACACAAACAGGAAGCCGCAGAGAATGATGGTGCAGATCATGAAATTGGACACATAGGGTCGCCTGAACAGTAGCGCCGTGCTCCTCCACATTTCCACACAGCAATTGCGTTTTTCTGGCAAAACCGGAGAATCTGGATCGTAGACGCCCGTGATGCCGATGCTTTGCAAGTCCTTCTTTCGCTTCAGTTTGTAGAGGCGATTGACGGTGTCGTAGGCCAGCTCCTCCTCCCCGACGGATAGTAAAAATTTTGCTGACTCGGGTAGAGTCGCCAAGAGACCAATGGCTAAAATTCCCGGAGTTGAATTAATAAACATACATAGACGCCAAACACGCCAGTCCAACTTATGCAAGGTGAACAACACGCGATCAAGCGGCGTCAGCTTGTACGCCACAACTGCAGGTGAGTCTCTGACTTAGTGGCCATCGGAGTTCAGGGGGTGAGGCAGCTACTTACGTGGCAAGAGAATGGCGCTAAGTGCGAAGACGTAGCACATAAAATTGATGACCGAAGCGCGATATTTAGCTTTGGTGAACTCCGATATATACGTAATGTTATTAATGCTGGCCCCAGAGACACTGTGGGGCAGAGTAGCAGTTGCTAGATTAATAGCCAGGTGAAACGCATGGGCGTACACACAACAAACCGGTCATGAATCTCAATAGTATGAATACATAGAAATTAGGCATAAATAATGAAATCACCGACGATGATACTGCCATGCATAAGGAATACATCATCACCTTGCGCCTGCCGATCTGATCCGTCTTATAGCCCGAATAATGTGATGCCAAGATCAAGCCGGCAAAGCCCGCACTTGATAGCAGCGAAATTTCGATATTGCGCAGTGAAAACTCGCAGGATATGTCAACAGAGACCACGTTGATGCCCACGATTTCATTGACAATGAATATGCTGGCCAAGGCGCAGGCGATGAACATCAGCACTTGCATCCAACCGAAGCCTATGGGTGTTGCAAATTACTAACTGATTTAGCTATTATCTATACAATCACCTATCAGATCCAAGACATCGTCTATATGCGCTTCAGTCATGTTTGATTTTAAATAAATACAATAAATGTTAAAAATCTTGACAATTAAATAAACGAAACCTATCAAATTTTTTGAATAAACAAGTGACTTCAGGTACTTGACAACAGATGGCGCCAACGCATACTCGCTGCATCATATCAATAAGCTTCTGTTGTGCTTTATCCAAGGCTGGCACCAAGCGCCATGTGTACAAATAATAATTTAGTTTGTTTCAATAAGTTTTCATTTTAATTTCTTTATTTTATAATTACATATGTTCTGATGTTCACTCATAGATTGAACGACGACGCCCACATATGACACCATTTGCCACATTAATTTCTCTCAGCTCACATTAAGTGTATAAATTATATAAACTTAAGAATTTTGGAATTATATTTTCTGCTTAGTTTAGGCTTTGTTTTAGTTTAGTTGACTGAAGAAGATATCCAACACTCAGTTGTTCATATGTATAAATGCAAAGTCTGCGAAAATTATAAAGCATTTAAACTTGTTCAATGTGAAAAAACGAATAAAGTTCTGCAAGGATATCTGTTTAGTCATATTTACAACCTGCTTAGGCATATAGTTTATAGAGCAAGCTCAGACAAACGGACCAGGTGCCAAAAAAAATCAAGTACAGTAGAAACTAACTAACTAAGAATCTAATTCACTTGCCAGGCCTACAAAGCGTTCGCTATGCCGGAGACTTTAAATTTTGATTACGGTTATTAATATATGCATGTTTTCGTTTTTCCATTATATATATATATATATATATATATATATATATATATATATATATAGTATATATTATATATGTAAAGTATAAATAAATGTATTGCAAAGTGGCGTTCAACATAACAAAAGGTAGCGCCGAGCGGCTTTGCGTTTGACTTAAGTCTTACAAGTTGTCAACTTAAATAACTAAGGGACCCTAAAACAAAATTTATTCTCAATTTTAATTAAATCTTGTGTTTAGCTCTTTTCATCATCTCATAGTTTAAACATATATATATGTATCTGTATATATGTGTGTTTGTGTGTGTGTGTGAAAATGTACAAGGCAAAAGCAATACAAAAGTTATTTAGGTATAAAATTATAATTAAGTTTTTTTCTTTCTTATTTTTGTTGTTTTTGTTTTATGCATAAAGTGTAAAGTAAAATGTACAATTGTTGCTATTCCATATTTAACAAGCTAACGCGTTCTTTGCTCTCCATTTCGCATATGCCTCATGCACAATGCAAAATTGTCATAACTTTTGCTATAATTAACACTTTAAGTCGACTTCATTGAATGTTATTGAATGTGGTCCAGGGAAGCGTTCTCTCTTCTCCCAGTTTAATGTATTTCTTTCTCTCTATATATACGTATATATTTCTAATATATATATATATTTATCAATGATTCAAAGTGCATTCGTTTATCTAATAGCCACAATAACTGTTGCTTTTCTTGGTCAGCTCGAAAAGTAGCAGGTGCCATCAAATATGAAATGTGATTATAAAAAATAAATCTAGTAAGCATATTGCAAGGTGCGTTTAGGTTGTCGTATGCTTTCAATATGTTTACCAGCTTATTTTTCATGACGAATGTGAAAGATGTGATTTTCTATCATTCCTTTTCTCTTTTTTTTTTTGAGTGCTACATAAATTACATTTTATATATGTCGTGTGTATATAAATAGTTAATACATGATTGTTTGTTATACTTGTTCTGTTGTGAAAAAGAGATAAGTTTGCATTTTTGCTTATAATTAGGTGAGGTCTGCTCGTGGGGTGCACATATGTATGTATGTATATATACATAAGTATATATATGTATACATATATATAAATATGTATCTACGTTTAGTGATCGCATTTTATAATATATGATATCTCTACTTCATAATCAATGCCAGATTAAATCAAAGTAAATATACAAATGAGCGTACAGAAAATGAAATTTTTAGCTTATCTTAAGTCGAATGTACATGGTTGTGCGTGTGTGAGAGTATGAATATTCGTGATAGTTGTGGTATTCTTATTTTATGGCTTTCCAGAATAACGCAAAGTTATGACAAAAGTACACAAATGTATGGAACATATGCAAATGCTGTTAAGTAGTTAAAATTTGCTTAACTGCCCGCTCCTGCCGCCTAATATAAACTAAGCAAAGAGTGTGCACTCGATATAACTCGTGGGCACAAAGCCCTCGTCCCAGCCATTTGTGTTGTTCGCTCGCCGCACGCGCGTCCATCCATCACCCTGATCATTCTCAATCACTTGAAGCTCCTCGCCCTCGCTCATGGGTATGCTGCCTTCGCTGGTAGCTGTCAGAGAGAGATATTAATTACTTAGTGTTTACTTACATATATAGCATTGTGAATACGTACCTTCGAAGGGATATAGCGCACGACATGTGCCGAGTGGTTGCAGCAGCTCCACTTCCGCTTCGTAGCTCGTCTCTTCACCAATTGGATTCTCATTGGCGCTGCCTTGTCCGGAGCCGGGCAGTGATGTGTGCGAGGTGCCTAGTCCACTCTCGGGACTTGCCGAACTGCTGGATTTCACCATGGAAAGGCAAAATGAAACGAAATATTTGAAGAAGTTGCAATTTTGATATTATTAAGTGTTATATGTATGGTGTAAGCAATTAAAAATGATTACGAACTAAAAGTAATTTAGTTAACTGAATACAAAAAGATCAAATTTTGTTTCTTTGGCGTATTGTGGACTTTGTTTGTTTAGTGGACAATTGTTCTTATTATTCAAACCTTTTTGCTTATGACAATTCATGACAAAAAATAACTGAACAAAGGGAACCAAAACCAAACAAAAATAAAATCAATGCCACCAAATAATGTACAATGGAAATTCTACAGCATGAGTCAAATCATAAGTAATATACGATTTACAATATGTATGAGTGTATATGTAGTTGTGTGTGTGTTTGTATTAATGTGTATCTGTGAGTGCGTATATATAAACATTGAACGTAGACTTATGAGTGTACCCGTTATTGTTATTATTATGCCCATTTTGTATTTGCGCCACATTATCCTCAGAATCTGACCTGCTTAAGCTGCCAGCATCATCGGGCTGATCATCGGCATCGTGATGATCATCAGCGCTGGCGCTGCCATTGGAATGTCTGTAAAAACAATAAACATTCAACTGCAATTGAGCAAAACTATTTCAATAATAGGAGGGGCTACTCACCTGGATGTTCGGTGTCCATTCTGCAATTGATTACGATTCGATTGCGGACTGTTGTTGGCCACCTGCAGCTGATTAGCCTTGTCCAAAAAGCCTTGATACTTTTTCAAATTCATTTTCAGTTTATCCAATTCGTGCTCGGATTCGTTCAGTTGACCCTCAACGGTCATCGGATTGCCCAGCGAGGAGTTTGCCTCGTAAACAATTTTCATCTTCATCAGACCATCGCGGGTGTTCGTCTCCTGATCGACCTTATGCTGCAACTCGGCGATTTTCGCCTGCAACTTCTTGCGCTGCTGAATTGGTGCCAGATCGCTAAAGTCCTCCTTTTGGCCGTCCGCAGTTAGGGAATTCTAGATACGAATATATGAAACGATTAGTCAATGTACTCAGCTACAACTAAAGACTATATTTATAAGGTATGTAGAGGTGCAATGAACTATACAAGACAGAAATGATGGAATAACAATTTCATACAAATACATTCACAACGTATAGCAGACGCCAGATAGGAGATAAAAACAAATAAAAACCTGAACAGAAATTCAAAGAAATTCCAATAAATGAAATGATTAGAAAATAATTAGTTTAATTGCATTTGGCATTCCTTCTTTTTGTAATTTTTATGTAAATAATAAATTATAATTGAAAGTAAATAATTTGTTCCGCAATGTGTGAGTGTTGTGCTTTGGCATGTTGTGTTAACTAACTAACTAACTAGTTAACAAATGTGTTAAGCTATTCTTGAATATTATATTTCATTGATTAGGTTTTAGTTCAAGTTTAGGTGTACAAAGTGATGGTGAGCTCAATGAAGAGGTTAATTAAGTTGCTTGTGGCGATTATGTTTAGCAGTTGTGATTAGTAGCTAATGCTTAGTTAGTTAATTGGTGTTAAGAGCAGTTAGTTAGTAGAGCTGGAATATACATCATACCTTCATCGTGATACAAGCTTCAATTATCTGCCGTTGCTATTGGCAGCGAATTGATTTGATTTGATTTGATTATTATTTCATTTATACACATATTTCGAATACATTGAAAACGTATCACAGTTTGTTTTTCCGCGTGTGTAGGTGTAGGTGTTGTGGTGTGTGTATGTTTGTGTAAGTAAAAGCATGTTTTTGTTTGTGTTAGAAATTGTATGACAGCAACAAATATGCATAAAAGAAATTAAAGAGTTAATTACAATTAATATTCGTGAACAATTTTGATTGATTTGTGGCGAATTGTCGAAAATGGAATAGCGAGTGTGAAAAGCGTTGGCGGCCAATGTTGTTGCATAATATAACATTTTGTTTAGTAATGTGACAAACAACAGAGACATAAAAACATATATATAAATTCGTATGCATTTGTTAATTGTATAGAGGGTTTAGAGTATTGGGCTGAGAGATCTTTGGTTTTTTTTTTTTGTTTTTTAGGTTTAGTTGACATGAGTTTGGAGGACACGAAACGAAACGGCGCTGAGCTGCCTGGGTAAGAGCTGCATGCAGCTGGACACTTGGTACTTACAGCAACGTGGAACCAACGTCCATTAGTTTCGTATCGTAAATTAAAGAAATGGCAAAACGATTTTTCGATTTGTTTCGTTAAATGAAATAAGAACAGAAAATAGAGACGGCATGAGTAAAACTATAAGTAGAGTAGAAGACAAAAAGCCTACGACTTAAGAATTAACTTAAAACTAATCAAGAAGCATCTGAAACACAAGAGGCGGTTGTGCTGACTGGTGGAATCTCTCGCAACAAACAGAAGTCAAAAGAGATAAACAGATAGAGAGATAGACTGTGTGTGCCAGGCAATGATAGAGATAGGATAGAGACATGTACATAACAGAGAATCACTCTTTGAAAGAAAAACGGCAGCTAAGTGGTAAACCAGAACCAGAAGCAGGCATCGCCAACGACTGCTCTCACCTTGTTGCTGCCAAAGATGCTGTTTAAGATGCCGCCGCGGGCCTTCTTTAGCTTGGCGGCGGTGAGCGTGCCGCCCTTAATGGTCAAGTGGTTGTAGGGGACACTGCTGTAGTTGGATTGAGGGGCGACGCTGGGGTCCATCTTTGACAGATCCTCAAATGGTATGTCCGTTGGTGGTGTGAAGCCCGATTGATATCTAAAATATTGACAGTGATTAGTACTGTGACAGTAAAGAGAAAATCCAGTTTTCCAATCAAACCTTTCGATGACTTTTAATGAGTCTTCCGTCTCGTTGATGGATTCACCCGCCTTGACAATGCCTTCCATGCAACGTGCAATAATGGGCGCCACAGAGGACTCCACGTCCGCTGCGCCAATAATGAACTCCCGTATGCCGCGCGTACGCTTCTCGTCCAGCTCTTGCAGCCGATTGAAGACGGCGGGCAATAGTATACCATAGTGCTGCTGCTGTAGATTGTTTGTTTTCTGTAGTTGGTTGGCATATTCGTTCTTTGCATCGTCCGACTGTTGAATTTTGGATGTCATAATGTTCTTGTAACGCTCCACCTCGGCGCGACTCAGATTGAGATCCATGTCAGCCTTCTTGTAGTTCTCAACGGCCTTCTCGGAGTCCCGATACGCCTTGTCATAGTTGCGCTTGGCGCGCTCCAATGATGAGAGCTGTGAGCTGAGGGTCTGTTGCAACATTGTGCCGTCTGTAAGGCATTTCTATAGGGAGATGAGAGAGTAATTAATTTCCATTATACAAACAGATATTTGTTAACTATATAGCTTACCTTGCGGTCCTCTCGCAATGTTTTCGATAGCACCGACACGCCGTGGATAATCTGCAACTGGAGGGTCTCTGACACAACCTCGCGCTGCCCCGCCAAATCGCCCACTTCCTTGAGCAGATTGCGGAAAGCTTGCCTCGATGTAAATCTGTAAATAGTACGGCAATCAGGCAATCAGTTAACTGGGCTTACTGTCCCACATCCCACGCCTTTTCTCGCCTGCCGGCTACAAACTACTTTGACTGCCTCTCCCTAGGCACTAAGCCAAGACCAACTCGCTGGCTATGCCGATTTATGGGCCTGTTATTGGACACGCGCTTTGTGACGCGCACCGAACACCCACGCGACGCTGTCGTCGCCACTGCCTATCTGTCTCACTGTCTCTCCGTCTCTCAGTCTATCTGACTGTCAATCCGCATATGGAGCAGTTCCAGGCCGAGCGGCAATCATGAATAAATTTATGGATTTTTACAACTGTATATGGCAAAACGTCGATCGAGCTTGGCATTTCATTACCAACTCTTCAACTTGGACGCAATGGCTTCATTGTCATATTACAAATTCTAGCAAAAAGAGAGGAAGCAAAATGAAAAAAAATAAAAATAAAAAATAAATCGCGTCGCGCTATTTGCGGGCCATGATGTCAGGCGGCCGCAAAACTGGGGAATGATTCGAGCGCGTATGTAATTAAAACTGAGTGGCAGGCTGCCTTACAATGTTCTCAGACCACACATGGAATATGGAGCCTAAAGTAGCTGCAATCTAGTATCCATATGCTGCGGCTGTGCCCCTCAAATGAAATGCCCCAGACACGCACAGAGGCACAGCCAAATGGATTTGCTCACAGACAGCGTTGGCCAAAATCCACTTAACACGTTGCTAACATATAGCCAAACAGCAAATCGAACAAATTATGGATAATTTTCCAAAAGATTTAACAAAACTTTTGCGCAATCGTGTTAAAGCTACTCATCAACAATTTACGAATACCCTGCAACTAGAGTAAGGCAAGGGTTACGCTAAACTTTATGGTGCAGCATGTAACAAGCTTGTAAGGCAGCTAAGTCACAGCTTAAGCTTGACTCAATTCATTTTTGGTATGGCTTACAGAGTATCTCTATGCTGAACAGTTGCTATTGGCAGTTCTCTTACTTTTCTTATTATATATACTATTATACTATGCTTATAACTACATATTTCTGTATACATATTTTTTAGCTCTTATGCTTACTCATTGTCTTCCTCCTCCTTCTTTTTGGGCTGATAATTTTTCACTAAGCGCCTGTAAAAAAGAAAGAAAATCAAAAGAGCATGGCATTAGTGAAACTTTGTTTATGCATAGAAAGAAACAACAACAACTACTGTTACATTAATAACAATAACAACAAGAGCAACCACAACAAACCCAGCAACAACAACAACAACAAGACCAAATAATTTACATTTGCATTAACACGAGACTTTTCATTTTGGCATTGCGAGACACGCAAAGCAATCTTCAAATTTCAGTCTGCCAGACTAGAGATTTCAGATTTCACTAACTACTATATACACTATATATATTGTTGGTTAATATACAGAGAGTTTTCCATTTCATGTGGCCGCATTTGTGGTCTAGTTGGAGCGCATGGGAAGCAACGCCAACGCCGACGAAGTCGCCAACGCTGCGCTGCAATGATAATGTCATTATAAAGGGCTCAAACCGTACGGTAGCTGCAGGCATATCAGCCGGCCACAGTTCACTTGGTTCAGCCGAGTTCAGTCAGTCATCAAGCCAACTCTCGACTCATTTTGCGGCATTCAAATTGTGGGAACAGACGCCGCCGCATTGAGACACACAGATGGAGAAGAAGAAGATGCAACCAGCTAACGATAGCCACGACAACTGACAACATTCCCACCTTGGCCAGAAAGCAGCAGAGGGATAGCGCGAGTCTTCGCTCTACTCAGGCAAATTATACAATTATGACGCCCAGTTGGTTGGTTGGTTGAGCTTGGCGTTGCCCAAGCTCAATCCCATTAAATAGGCAGCATTATCAGCTACACCCAGCGTGAGGCGTCGCGTGTCATTTGCTCGTGGGGCAGGTCGCGGTCGCTCGTCTCTTATTTCTTGTTTATTCAGTTGTCAGTCTATTGCGCAATTTAGCTCGACGGACATAGCCAGGGGTGCAACGCCCAGCTTCCTATACATCCACACACACGCACACTAACGCACTCACTCTCCCTAGCTGGCCTCCCTCACACGCTGAGGTGCGGCTCAACATTCTCTGCGCTGAATTGAGTCCATGTTGTCGCCTGCAAAGGGCACTAATTGAATTGCATGTACATATATACTTTATGAGTAATATGTATTTATGGGCTTGCTGCTCGCTGCTCACTACAAAAGCATATAATTAGCTATTTATTTTATAGAGACAGCCGATGCCCAGGAATGGCCACAATGCACTCCAAACACAATCTCTAGAACTGGCCGACCTTGTGCTTATTCCATTTTTCAATTATATACACAATACAAAATAAAATAAATATAAAAAAATACTTTACATTTATGAGAATTGCAGTGGCGTTCAGTTTAATGTGTCTTGTTTCTTGTAAGGAATTGTTGTTGTTTTTCTTGTTGTTCATTCGCTTGGTTTTTGTTTTTGTCTTGACAGGGGCGAGGCCTTTGCCATCAAATCGTATACAAAAATATCATTTAATTGACGTTCAAATATAGGCATTAAGTGGCGCCACATGATTTACACATTTTTCGGGTGCTTTTAAAGCATTTATAATTATTGCAATTAGTTTTCGAATAAAAAAGAGCAAAAATGAGACGTTGAGTACAAATAATATTCTGTTTAAAGCACTTAGCTGGGAGTATAAGATATGATATAATAATGTCAAGTAATTACTTAGCTAAGCCTGAGTATTTTCATATTAAATGAAATTTATTATCACATAAAAAACTTAACTATAAGCTTAATTGCTATATGCTATATGTTTACATATATATTTATATATAATTTTTTTTATTTTATTTTTTTGCATGTGTATATTTTTATATTGTTATATTCTTATGTATATTTTTATATTCTTATACATAAATTGTTTTATATTTATAAATTCCTTATATATTTTTATACCCTGAACCCATCAAAAATGGGTAATCAGGGTATAATGGTTTTGTTGCAGCCCAAATGTATGTAACGGGCAGAAGGAGGCGTGGCAGACCCCATAAAGTATATATATATTCGTGATCGCCAAAATTTCCAATTACTTATTTCAAATACTAGAGACTTGTGCTGTTGCACATACACACATATGAATGATATAATTACGCGGGGTTTAGGCTATTTCCTAGTCAGGCACTTCCGACTAGAGTTTCTTTACTTGTTGTTTGTCTTAATTTACAAACAATAATAGCATAATAATGGTAGTAGTTAGATAATGATTGTTATGCTAATGATAATTTTGCTGCTCTACCGAACTAAACAGGTAGCGCTCTTATTTCCCACTCAATGATCGACTGAAGAAGAACCAATCATGACCTCGACCGAGATGAGCTCGAAAGAGTTGAGCACAATTTTTGGCGGGAGTTTTGCCCTATATAAGGGCAAGCCGTCTGCCCAGTTCTTCAGTTGGTTTCCTGACCCCCTGATGGTCAGTCGTGCTGTGCAGTGCAGTCCAGTGTAGTGTAGTGTAGTGTAGTGCAGTGTCTTCTCCTCGTCCTCCTCCTCCTCCTCTTCTTCTGGATTTGGTAATTATTTAGTTAATAATTTTAGTATTAAGTATATTAAGCAAAATTGTATTAGTTATAACTGTTTTTTTTTTAAGCAAATGTTTTACTAATAATTTTTTTTTTTTGCCCGGTTCTCTCCTGCTGCCGCTCTATCGCTGCTGGACTCTCTACCTCTGCTGGACTCTCTCCTGCTACTGGAACCTCTATCTGGATTGGACTCTCTATCTGCATTGGACTCTCTATCTGGATTGGACTCTCTATCTGGATTGGACTCTCTATCTGCCCGCCTCTCTACTGCTGCCCGCCTCTCTACTGCTGCCCGCCTCTCTACTGCTGCCCGCCTCTCTACTGCTGCCCGCCTCTCTACTGCTGCCCGCCTCTCTATTACTGCCCGACTCTCAAACTCTCTACCGTTGCCCGACTCTCTACTGCTGCCCGACTCTGAAACACTCTGCCGTTAACCGACTTTCTACCACTCTACTGCTGCCCGTCTCTCAAACACTCTACCGTTGCCCGACTCTACTGCTGCCCGACTCTGAAACACTCTACCGTTAACCGACTCTCTACCTACCACTCTACTGCTGCCCGACTCTCAAACACTCTACCGTTGCCCGACTCTACTGCTGCCCGACTCTGAAACACTCTACCGTTGCCCGACTCTCTACTGCTGCCCGACTCTCTACCACTCTACTGCTACCCGACTCACAAACACTCTACCGTGGCCCGACTCTACTGCTGCCCGACTCTGAAACACTCTACCGTTGCCCGACTCTCTACTGCTGCCCGACTCTCTACCACTCTACTGCTACCCGACTCACAAACACTCTACCGTGGCCCGACTCTACTGCTGCCCGACTCTGAAACACTCTACCGTTGACCGACTCTCTACTGCTGCCCGACTCTCTACCACTCTACTGCTACCCGACTCACAAACACTCTACCGTGGCCCGACTCTACTGCTGCCCGACTCTGAAACACTCTACCGTTGCTCGACTCTCTACTGCTGCCCGACTCTCTACCACTCTACTGCTACCCGACTCACAAACACTCTACCGTGGCCCGACTCTGAAACACTCTACCGTTAACCGACTCTTTACTGCTGCCCGAGTCTCTACCGTTGCCTGAGTAATATGTTAGTAGTATAGTAGGTATCTTAAGTAAAATTGTATTAGTTGTTAATGTTTCTTTTTACGAGAATGTCTTAATAATAATTTTATTATACAAAGAACCCATTAAAAACGGGGAAATCGCCCGAATGTTCTTCGGTTACAATATGTATGTAAAATAGGGTCGTTTTGGAATATCAACTTTTCGATGGGTTTAGGGGATCAGGAGATCGGGCACACTCGACTAGAGCCTTCTTACTTGTTTATTTATTCTATATATTTTTATATATATATTTCTCAATTTCACTCACCTTAATTTGCCGGCATATTCCGTTTCTATGGCCACTCGATCCCGTAAAAAATTGGCATATTTATCGAGCACTTCAATGCCTTTGTTTGTGTGTATTGAAAGATTATCGTACTGATCCTGCAAATAAAAATAAGACGACACATGAAGCGGATTATATTTTTGCGTCTCACATTTGTGGAACTTAATAGAAATTGTATTTTAATTTATTTTTATTGACATTGAGCCAGCGACAAAGAGAAACTGAATTGCCTATCGCCAGCTGATCAACAAAATCTGCGTTGTAAAGAAAATTAATCGAGTTTTGTATTATAATAGTGCACAGCAAAGCAACTGCGTCACAGCAGTGCCAGCGAGTGGCAGCTAACGTGGCGTATACGCAACACAGCCGCATTAATGAAATTAAATTGAATTATATATGTAAGATATAAGATAGCGGGTTTTTTCTTGTTCAATTGTCATGTGGATAAAGATCTGCTATATTGCTATTCAATTATCTGCCATAATCCGCCAAATGCTGTATAACAAGTCAAATAGAGCACTTATGAAAATCGCATGGAAAGGCGTTGCTTTCAGAAACGTCTGCTTTTCGCTATTATTGAATAACCATTTTTAGATAGCTGCTATAAAGAGACTGGCGCCAATTAGCAGCTACTACTAAGCTATTCAGATTTGATATTATGCTTTAAAAAAATATGTCATTTACAGTAGTAGCAACTAGTAGCAGGCATGCATATATGGAAATCATCAAGCAACTTCCTCAAAGCATCTAGTGACATAATGCTCGAGTTATGCTATGCCAATGTGCAATGCCATTCAATACAATTTGTCAATAGAGAAGCAAAACAACAGCAAAACTCTGCTGCTCCACTTTTTATACTTTTTCGCACGCAAGAGAAATAAAGAGAGAAAAAATAAACAAAATACGTAACATCAAGAGACGTTGCCAATCACGCCCACAAAGCCACAATAATAACAACAACAAAACTCGTTGTCTCGCCAAACAAATGGAATTTAAAGCAGTCCGAATAGACTCTAAGACTTTGGCCTCAAACATGCGAATTTGCATAAGCTCCAAAACTTTTAAGCAAGCTAAAAAAAAAAAAAATAACCAATTACATAATGAAGCACAGTTAGAGATTGCTATTATGATCATGATCAGCATCAAACCCCAATAGTCAACTATTTGGGCCACAATTGCTACGTTTTTGAGGTCTTCTTCGTTGCGATGTACATTTTGTGTGCCGCGTACTCAATGAAAGTGTGACAAAATAGAGACAGAAATAGGGTAGATAGACTAAGTGGGCTTGCCAGATAATTATGCAGAGGTTGTTACGGTTTGCAGGGTATTCATAAGTCTATAATTAAATTAACAACACATTTCAGCAGCAAACTGCTAAGTTTACAGGGTATTAGCCAGTCAGGCACTGTTTAAATCTTTTTTCATTGTCTTTCTGTATTTATTACGCACTCTTTTCAGCAACTCTTTTTTATTAGTTTTTATAATTAGCCCCAGGGTATCAGTCAGCCGAGCAGCTTCTTTGATGTGCGTTTCGTTATTTAATGTGTAGCGAATTTAAATTTGTTGCGTTTGCATTGATCAGTGAAATTTGGCAATGCCAGCGACAGTTTCACTTAATTATTGCAGCCAACGTGCGTGAATTTCATTTAAAAAACAAATAAACTTTAAAGCTATTTAAGCTGCATTTGTAGAATTTTGTGGGTGACACAACTTTCACTCAGTCAAAAATGTGGGTGTGCGCGCCCCCTAAGAGAAAAGCATTTTTATTTCTTTGTAATTTAACCAGCAGAAACTAATCAAGCAAATGGTCAGGAAAGTGCCACACACAAATCTTAATTGAGTGGCCTATGTTGCAACACGTTTGGGTGGCTGCCACAGTGGCATGCATAATGCATGTGTTGCTGTGCGCCTTGTGGGTGGTAGCCTGTCAAGCCAACCCAAACAGCAGGCCTTGAGCACTTAAGTGCCAACTGCTGCAGTTGGCATTGCTATAATACCCGAGAGTCCAAACTCGGCCTGAACACAACTTTTGAATTTCATTTTAGTTATTTTTGTTAAGCTGTTGCAGCTGTTGCGCAACATCCTTGACCAGCGGAAAACTGATCCGCTCTGTGCCAGTTTACTGATTAAATGGTTTGTGTCTGGGCAGGAAAGTTGCGATTAACGCCATTGATTTATATAAAGAGCTAATAACAGGTGAGCGGCACAATCAATAATTAAATTGCTAATTTATGAATGTTTATGCACAGCCACAGAATGATCACAGTGATAATCACCGATACTGTCTGCAAACAAGCTGCTGCTGCTGCTGTTAATTGTAAATGAAGTTGCATGCCACATGGCTAAATTAGTTCTGCTGCGGCCTGAAAGTTTCTTTGAATCAACATAATTTATGGAATTGTCTTTACAATTTTATGCTGTCATTAAATTTCAAATATTTATTATGGTTTACAAACATATTTAACCACAAAACAATTTGGAATTTCATAAGCAATTTTTTCGTAATTGCCAAACCTCAAAGAGACTTTAACTTGATTTGCTAATCAACATTTATGATTTCCGAGCTGATCTGTAGATTAAAATGCTGCTCAGTTATGCTGGGCAACGAGCTCGAGCTGGAGCTCATCTCTATGCACGCAGCGAGTCCAATGAATGTTGACATTGACAGACGACTCTGGAGGTTATTTGCCAATCGAAACGCGGCGCATTGGATCGCATAGTTAACCTTGACCAGGCGGGCCTCATGGCACAGCGGCGCGCAAATGTTTCGCGCGCCAGCTATAAAAGGCGGACAGCAACTACATACAGACAGGCTTATAAGGAGCAACAGCAAGGGTCTTAAAATTGGTATGCCAGCTGCTCCAAACTGGAGAGAGAGGGAGACTCGACAGTGTAGCATGTGGCAGCACGCTATTCCAAATGAGGAGCTGGCTCCGCTGGCAGATGGCAGCAACACAGTTGCGTGGTTGTGGCAGTTTGGGTGAACAACCTTTGGGATAGTGACGATGAGCAACGAGATAAATATTTAAATAATATTTATTTATATTTTATAAGCGAGTCACAAGATTAATGTCGCACTGACCGAAAATGCTGGCCAATAAATCATGGCGAAAGTTGAAGCGCCAACATAAAAGCGGGAATCAGCGGGAATCAGAAAAAGCTAAATGTCATCAGGCACACTTCAACAGCAGACAGCAAATCCATCGAGTTATTAGAGTCCCAAACACCAATCCCCCAAAACACTAACCAGTTGACGCTTTCACTGCAACAACAACTCATGTGTTGCCCCTCCCACTCGAAGCGCCCACCCCCCCCTCTCTCACCATCTCTCTCTTTAAAGACAATCAAGTAAATGTTATAATAAGAATCTAAAGACAATACAATAAGTTAACACTTTCCACGGCCCGCAATAACAAATGGGAAACACTTTGACAATAAAAACCAATAAAGAAATTAACAAATTGCTGAGAGACGAAAGCTACAAATAGCAACACAACACGAAAGCAACAAAAGTGTTTGGAAGATTGTCATCGATTGTGCTGGAAATGTGAGCAATCAATGTGAAATGGAATCAACAACAACAACAATTATCATCATCATCACATAAGGGCGTTTCCAATGCCCAGACCTCAGGCAACTGACGGAAGGTCTGCGAGGCCTGACACATAGCCACTGGGTCAAGACTGAAATTCGAGCGATTGATTAAGGCACTCACAATCGCACTCGCACTCGCACTCGCACTCGATTCTCTGCATTGTTGAAGTTCATTAAATCGTGTCTCTGCTGCGATTCGTTTCGATTCGTTTTCTTTATTTTGTTATTTATTTGTTCGTGACAACTGATCAAAACTCATAGCTGAGGAAATACTTGGCTAAGCTATGTTAATGACCGTTTCAACAGCGCACAGATCTTATCACACAAGTTCTTGCCAAGGTTTCGTTCACTAGCTGACTTTTTATAAACATAATTATACACTTTATAAATGCAATTCTTCATGTTTTTGTCACTATTGCGTCTTAGTCACAGTCGTAACACTACAATTAAACAAAAAAAAAATACCTGGACTGTTTATAAGCCAACAATCGCATCGATTTATTATTTGATTTGGCTCTGGGGGTTTTTTCGTGAAGCTTTCGGGTTGTGTCATAAATTCAATTCTAATGGCAGCTGTTGCAGTGTGTTTTATCTAATCGAATGCTTAAAGCATAGACAAACAAACACATACACACAGGTGTATTCGATGCCAAATCAAATATTGTGCAAGAGCCAGAGTGAGAGGCAGAGGAAACTCAAGCAGTAAACGAGGCAGCGTCGTGATGGCCACCAAATGAGCTGCGCGCTGTCGATGTCTAGCTTTATGCAACTGCAACTGCAACTGCAACTCCGACTGGCTGAAGGGTGTCAATTGAAGCAGAAAGCGACAGCATATTATTATCTCCGTCTCGCTCAGAGCGTGTGGTACAATATGGTTCCTGTTTTACATTACAATTGTCGAGGCGGCGCTCACTCGACCAGAAACATTGGCTTCCTTTAGCTGTTTGTTTTTTTGTGTCTGTTTTGTCGTTTTTTTGTTTTAGACCCAGTTTTGACGACCGACTAACCAAGCTAGAGCACAGCTCAGCCCGACCAGCAGGCTAACAAAACTGGGTAACAGGTGCAGCGACAACAAATTTGTGTTGCCAATTGCGGCTGGAAGCCATAGACAGGCTAAGTAACGCTTTGGGGTGGGGCGGAGTGAGGTTTTGGTGGTGCAGTGGGGTGTTAACTTGGACATGCCAACGGCTTAAATCGCGGTCCCAATGGCATGCCGAATAATTACACTGGACAACAGAATTGAGCTGAAGAAAAAACTTTAACTTTGGCAACTTTTGCTATGCCTCGATTACATAGATATTTTTTATAACAATACAAAAAAGTGGTTGCATGATATATATATATATGACTGATTGTAATAAAAAAAAAAATATATATATATATATATATATATATGAAACTTGCAACTGGCGCTGCATGCAAGTTCCGCTGCGCGCGTTTTATCTGCAACGGACGTGGCACGCAAAATAAAGCACAAGAATTGTGACAGCAACAAGAGCAGAAGCTACAGCAACAACAACAGCAACAACTGATAAGCAAAGCAACTATCAACAATAGAGTTGAGCGCCCCGGCGTGTGTTGCTGATGTTGTCGCTTCTGCACCCAGTTGACATTTAGATGACGCTGCTCGCTGGTCGTTGGTCGCCCGTCGCTGCACGCGGGGCCTTGGGCCTGGCAAATTGACATTGGCTGCATGCTTGAAGCGCGTATTCATGCTGCCTATACACACACTCACACACATGCCTGCCGCCCGCTCCCTAGCACCCGCTGCTGGGGCACCACTTGTATACATATTTTTTTACAATTTAACAAACGGCGGCGCCTTTGTTTTGACTATAAACTGTCAAACTCATCATGATGTTTGCTCGCAGTGCATTATTTCTCTTCATATTTTGTTTTTGCCTGCCGTCATTCGAAGAGAGCGTAAAAACATTTCTGAAAGGCAGTTCAATGTACCGTGCAACAGCGACACAGCAACACTGCAACTGCAACAATTTAAGTAAATACTGAAGAGAAAAAAAAACAACCGTAACTACAACAACGACAACGACAACGACTGTCAACAATTTGGCCAGCTGTCTCATGTGATTTTCCACAAATTTGCGCTAATTTCGTTTGATTTGAGGCAAAACCTCAACTGGGCAAAGAAAGAGAAAACAGCTGAAACAAAACAACTCCTGACCCGTTTTGTTGCTGTTGTTTTTTCTTTCAACTATTTATAAGCAGCTTTTGCTCGTTTTCAGTTAATTTGCTGCAGCGATTTTCCGCATCAACAACAACGGCGAAGCCCTTGTGGGCAACCATTGTGTGAACATTTGCCTGCCACTTGTTAGCCCACTGTGCCTGCCACCGCGCAGTGCCCTCTCACACCCACACTTCACCTTCTCCTGCACTTTAGCCATTTCGAATGCTATTTATATGTATTGCTTGCTCTCTCCTGCCTTCTCTCTCTCTCTCTCTCTCGCTCACTCTTCAATCTTTCTCCTTCTGGCTGACTTAGTTTCTGCCGTACCAAAAATTAGCACATTAACCCGCGTTGTCAGTTCGCTTAGTGTGTCACGCTACTTGTTGTTGTTATTGTTGGTGGTGTCTATTTTGCTATTGATTAAATAACTTTTGCACAAAAAATCGATACGCATATTAATATTAGGTTAAGCTACAGCTACTACATCAACATCAAAGGCGCACAGCGCTTTTATCCAATTATAAATGTTACAAGATAAAACCCGAAAGAAGAAGAATGAGAAAAACTGGCATAAATAAAAGGTACAGTTGCGGTTTAGCTCAGTTGCTGCAACAACAAATTGCCAACTTACAAGCTTTGATAATTACATATAAGCACACATGTATTGTATATACTATAGTATACTATTGTATATACTATATACACTATATATACAGCAGCTGAATGAATAACTGAATAAATCAAGCGACGCCTTTTCACAGTTAGCTCATGAGAGCAACACCAGCGGCCAGAGGCACAGCTAAAGCTGCTGGCAAACAAAAACAAATCTTGAGAATCAACAGAGAGCAAAGTCAAGTTAATCTACGAGCGCTGGACAACAACAACAGCAAAATGTGGCATCTACATGATCTTGGCCAGCAGCGACTCACGCTCGTAATGATGACGACGCCAGCTGATAATGCGCGCTAGCCAGCAGACCAAACAGGAAGCATAAAGCATCAGCCAAAAAATCTAAAACAGACAGACAGACAGACACATAATGTACACAATGTGTGCGTGTGTGTGTGTGTGTAAAACCGTTAACAGCCAGCAGCAAACAAGTAGTATAATCATAAAATACTTGAACAACGCCGTTTATTTGAACTTTTAACTTTAGCCAAAAGCTAAAGCCAAGCAGCCAGCCAGCCAACAAGCTGGTCAAAATCTGGTAGCCAATGGCTAAATGTGCAACTTGCTGAGAGATGCTCACGTGAGTGGCCCAAAAAAAAACAGACACGACACGACACGAGCGAGTCACGCAGCAAGACAATAGAAGCCTAAAGCTAAGAGATTACAATAAACATTGCTGGACTAAGACAAAGTTTTAATTTGAATCTACTCAGAATTACAATTGCTCAATGGTAATAATAATCAAAATAATTATTCATTATTTTTATCAATTTCAACTGAATTGTTTTCCCACAATTTTTCTGCTTAATCGTTATCTCGACTTGATTGATTCACTTCTTGTAAATATTATACATTTCATAGCACAAATTTCACGCTGGTCGACTGTACTTTCTTGGCCGCAGCTTTGGCCAGCTCTAGCACACATTGGCTGCAGTTGGTTATGCAAAAATCAAAGCACATTTAAACGGCGACATTTAATTGCAAACTGGTCTTAGCCACGTTAATGCAAGCAGCCAGCCAGCCACCTGCGGTGCAGTTCTTGTGGCTGTTTTGACCACCCCGCTCGGCCATATGCCAATTCTTGTAGCTGAAATCTGTAACAGCCAAACAGGCAGCTCATGTAGAAAGCCAGATGCAAACTAATTGGCCAAGTGCTGTTCATAGTGCAGCAGCTTAAGTGGCCCAAGACTAAATTTTGGTGCCGCCGATAAGCGAAGAATTTCAATAAATATTCAAGAATCATACAGCTCGAGAATTGGCCAAAAGCAACACAGAAAGCAGAAGTGCCAACTGTTTTTTTATATTTATTTCACTGTTATTTTTATTAAATTTTTATGTAGCTCTTTTTATGGCTGATTGCGCGCTGGTCAAGTGACCTCCAAACGTGCCCACAACTCGAGCAAAAAAACATAACTGGCGAACGCTGTGTTGGCCCGGCCAAAACAGTTGCTCTGGCTCGTTGACAATGGCCGCTCATTAGGCGTTCAACAGCAACAACAACAACAAAAAGAATTGACTGATATAGTACTAAATGCCTGGCTACAGCAAGAACTAGCAACAGATTCAATTGGCAGCTGCCAACAAGTTGGCCAAGCAAACAACTATTGGCCAACAAACACTTCCGGCACTTTTTGTTCAGTATATGATCTATATAAAGTCCAAAAGACATTTGGCACTGAAGACCGCGTCCTACTCCACAGCGCACTCCTCGCTCAAGCGCCATCCAAGTTAATTTGCTCCAATTATGAAAATGCCCATGTGCTCATTAAACTTAATTGAGAGAAGCTGCGCTGCGCTGAGCAGAGCTGAGCTGAAGAAGCGAAACAAACAGCGCAGAAGACAGACAACTTAAGACAAAACTCTAACAGCGCAGATGCTGTACGTTATAAATGAATGAATTTGATATTGTTGAATTGAAGCAATGACTACAGCGGGCAACGTAGTTAAGTTTCACTTCATATGCAAAGCAAGGCAAGTAGACGCAGCCACAAAATACACTGTAAACAAAATTTGACTGACAAGCGAAAAGAAAATATCCATAATAGAAAATTCCATCAAATACAATATAATTCGTATAAAACTTGTATGTCATAAGCCTTAGTTAAGTTATCCAAATGATATATAAATTACATATAATTTATTTCAAATTTAGCTTCCTCACACAGCAAAGTTCATTTGAATACTAGGAAACTGGCTCCATTAGCACATATTTACAACGACTTTACACGCATTTTATGTGCTTGGCATTTATTGGCCCTGTCTGCCCCTTGCGGCCCCTACGCTCAAGCTGTACTTTATGTGGCATGGCCATTCAGCGCAACATATTTGCGTAAATCTTGCGCGTAAATTGCTAGAAAACTTTAAAAATTTACTTATTTTCTAGCTGCTGCCGCTGCTGTTGCTGTTGAAAAGCTTGAAGAAGTCTTCATCGCAGCACAGCCGGTCTCTGCTGTAGTAAAGTTGAAAGCAAAAGAGCTATAAATTCGCAGCCACATTCTTTTGGCCGCGTCGCAAAGCAGCCGAACAGGTTGAACTACTTTGTTGGAGCCGTCGTGTGGCGCATGCGCATTGCGCATTGCCCAATGCAGGCCCGGACATTGTAGAATCCATAGATGTTGGATGAAAAGAGGATCATGGCATGGTCAATAGCAACAACTAACTGGCTATAAATAGATGTTGGCCAGGACTTAAAGGCGAGCATGGCTTTGCCATAGTTTCGCTTTTTCTCTCTCTCTCAGTTCGTTTTGTTGCCAAGAGCTTAGACAACAATTTGTTGCATTTCCGTTGCATGTACGATAAAAAATGCAATGTTTTTTTTTAGATATATATATATATATATATATATATAGTTTGCTTTTAACTAGAGCAGGCGGCATAAGAAAATACAACAAACAACATTTTCCATGTAAGTAATTTCTCATGCACTCGTGTTATTCTTCTTCGCTGCCATTTCGCTAGAGAGGCAGCTCTTAACTCAACTCAAGTTATCATTAATCTCCAGCCACATAGATATACTTTATACATCTATGTATGTAAGTAATTAGTTGTTGTTGCTGCTGCTGCCTTATAATTAAAATTCTCACATATATGTATTTACATACGCTTTTGATTGTGCGCGGATAGCGGCAAAAGATTCGTGGAAAACAAGGTGGCAATTATAAAAGCGAAACGCGTTGCGAGTGACTAGGCAAAAGCGAGAACTTCAAGCGAATACTATGACTAGGGAAGAGAGAGAGAGAGACAGCGAGTGAGAGAGAGCGAGAGAGAGAGAGAGGGAGCAAAGAATCTTGTTCCCACATACCATAAAATAAATAAACAAAGGCAAAAGAAATATTTGATTTGAGATCTTTACAGTTGCACTGAGGAAATGCTCAGCAATAAAAATTATTGCAGTTTTTTAATAGCTATTTTTAAGCACTATTACTTGGTACTTTATTAAGCTCAGAAATATTTAGTTATGTTAACAAACGGAGTACTTCAGAAAAAGTGCACATGTACAGGGTATCTATAGATTGAAGCATGCAACTCAGCATAAACTGAGAGAACCCTTGAGCATGTGCTTGACTGACTGTGAGCCATAATGCAATATTTATGAGCCATGAAAATACAATTCGAGTCTTCCTGGCAGACAGACGCCTCGCGCCTCACACCTCAAACAATTGACTGCAGTTTTCAGCTGCGACTTCCTTAAGCAGCAGCTTCCGCGGCAGCAGCAACTATGCCATGCCATGCCATGCCATGTGGGTGGTATAGTTCACTCTCTCCCTCTACCTCACTCTTCCTTTCTGCTCTTTTTCTCCTTCTTCCACTGTCTGCCTGCTTCTTGCACTTTTTCTTCAAGTTTTCATATACAGCGGGGCGTATGCGCAATAAATTAAACGCTGTCATTTCGCCCAGTCGAGTCAACTCAAAAGTCAATTAATAACAGGCAGCAACAACAACCACAATGAGATACTTCAGACATGCAACAGCAACGTACTGACGTCACAAGCTGCCTTCAGCCGAGCGCGTTGGTCAGTTCAAAAGGTTAAATTGTCTACGACTTTTGCCAGCTGCACGAACGTGAGAGAGTTTCAGCTAAAGAAGCAGCTCCAAAAATGTCTCAAATGCCACAACAATAACAACAACAACGACAATGGTCAAAGTCACAATAACAAATGTTGAAATGAACAGAAGTTCAATGATAATCGAGTTGTATAGAAATAATTAAATTTAAAGCGAATAAGTTGGGTGGAATCTCATTTGCTTTGAATGCATTTTTATTGAAGTGCAAATGAAGTTTTCAAATAAATCTGAATTGAATTATATATATAATATATTATATGAAAATAATTTATTTATAAATAATTTTATAATCTCTTAGGTCAATCTTTCATAAAGAACCATTTTCGTAGCCTGTAAACCAGATGCAAATATATATATATATATATATATATATATATATATATATATATATATATTTTTTTTTTTTTTTTTTTTTTTTTAAATAAATAGTTTTCGTATTTTAAATTATTTTTAATACAAATAATTTTTTTTTTAGTAATATAAACTTAAAAAAAATCTCCACATTTATGGCTGCAAATGTTGACTCTCTCATCACTAGCCCACAAAACTAACAATATCTCAGCAATTTAATTAATTTTGAATGCTCTCTCCCTCTCTCTATCTCTTCCACCCGTCCATCTCTCTCTCTCTCTCTCTCTCTCTACCTCTCTGTTTTCACCAAATGCAAACCCAATTATAGCCGACAGCAGCTTTGCATAAACTCAGCTTCAATCAGGTCTGCAGCAATTCGAAAAGCCAATCTGCAACAGCTGAGAGCAGCTGCCTCCTAATCATAGTGGACAATTGAGTGAGCAGTGAGGCAGTGGCCCTGCGGCCAGAAACGCTTTCAATTAAGCCAGTGAAAAATAAGTAATGTGTGTGTGCCTTAGAACAAAGCGAAAATTGGCTAGGCAGCTGATGGGAACACGTGCCGCTGGCTGGGATCCAAGTGCAGGAGAAGGCTGGCGCAGGCCCCATTCACTGACTGACTCAATGATTGGCAGGCGCAAGGCGCGAGAAGCGGGAGGTTGGGTAATTGACCGACAGCCGCAAAAGTGAAAATCTAAACCAAACGAAATTCTGGTTTCAATTGCTCGCGGTTGTTGTTGTTGCTTTTCTCAGTTTCCTATGGTTGAGTGCAGCAAGCAGGCGTCATGCGGCAAGCGGGAAACGGACTTTGCCATTGTTTAGCCGAGATTTTCTGTTTGTTCCAGCTGCTTGACGACGTTAAACACACGCAGCTGTAGCTGCCAGAGAGAGTGGCGGGTGGAGGCGGGTGCAGAGACTTAGTTAGTTGCCTATGCAACTCCATCATCAAACGGCTAAACGAGTTTCAACGCCAAGTGCCACTCCGTCTGGGTGCTATGCCATTGTTTTTGGCCTGGTTCAATTTCGACGCTTGGCTTTTGGACAACGCCTTTTAGAAAAAACAAAAACAAAATTGAACATGATCGCCGCACAATGAAACGTCTGCAAAAGCTTGCCAAACAAAACGAGCCACTTACATGAACAGAAAGAGGAGAGGAGGGAGAGAGAGAGAGAGAGAAAGAGAGATACAGAGACAGACAGAGAGAGTGAGGGGGAGTGTTGGCTATTTCATAACAAGTATTGCCAAACGCCTCCCACCTACAACACCCAAAACGCCAAACGATCGCCGCATTTAAGATCATTTTTATGCATGAGTTTTTTTTCCTATATCTCAAGTGTTTTTTTTTTCTTAATTTTTCGCCGGCGCTGTAGATATTTTTCGGCGTGGGCTGTGCAGAAAATCGTTGGCCAAGTGCTTTTGCTTATTTTTGTATGAAAAACATTTTCCAAGTGGCCATTTGGGCATATATATTTATATATATATATTTATAAAAATATCTATATGTATATATATTTATAAAAATATCTATATGGATATATATTTATAAATATGTTCGTTAGGAAAATTTTGTTTTCAATTTAGTCATCAAAAACAATTTTTCTTTAGGTTTATTAGCGCATACTACAAAACAATAGACTTATCAAACTATTCTATAAACAGTTTCACCAACGACTAATGCCTGTCATCAACATAATTTCTTTGACTAAAGCTATGGCTGACGTAAAACTTTTCTGAAAAGAATTCTTTCTACGGCTTTTCTCAGAAGTTTCGGGCTCTGCTTAACGGCTTGCAACAACAGTTAGAATGCATTCGGAACTACCGTTAGCATAGATTCTCGTAGCGCTCCACAAACAAAATTTTCCCCATCATATGTTAATTTTTTCATCATATATATATCTTTTTTTATGATCCAACAGTTTGCTCCTATTTTTCATTCTTTCTTTCTTTCTATTTCGTTGCTCAATTTGCATTTTATTTGTGTTATTAAACCGAATTGTTGTTTGTGTTGAGCTATAAAAAAACTGTTTTCACTTTCGCAAATTAACAAAAGAATTCAGTTAAACAGAGATTCCCAAAATGAAAGAAATGCACACACAAATATCAAATCACAAATCGAATCTGAATTCGAGAAAGACCGAAAAAAAGTAAATAAAACAAATTATGCATTCGCTTGAAAATGAAAGATATACCGAACTGGAACCGGTTTACACCTGTCCCAAAATGTGGTGATATGTATTATATATATAAAGTCTATGAAAGAGCTGGCAGTAGAATGCATAAATAATTTTCAAAACAAACTACAACAAACCAAATAACAAGACTTTGATGAAAACAAATTTTGTGTTGTTGTTATTGTTGCTATTGTAAACAATAGAAATGCAAATTGACTGACGTTTTATGATTTGTAATGTTAATTATGCTGATGAATAATGCCAGATAGGCAGACAGAGATGAGAGAAAGACCGGGCAAGAGAGGGCAGGCAGCCTACCGATACCCTCGAACCAGCTTCATTAGTCAGCTCATCAAGTAGACAATAAAGCGAATGCATAAGCATTTATGAATATATTTGTATATATATAAATATATATATGGATATATCATATAGATATATAACACGAGTGGGGAACGCATTTATGAAAACTGAAAGTGCCAAAATAAAATGCGGAAATACTTCCCCACATATGGCATTATGAACGCATTGCGTTTCATATCTGTATACAGATATATATATATGTATATATATATATCTCAAAAATCGATTCGTTGCATATATCTACAAAAAGTAAAAGTTAGCCAGCTGCCTGTCCAGTGATATGGGCGAACTGGGCATGGCCAGCAATGGCAGACGTGCTGTTTACTAAAAACAAAATTCAGGAGAGATAGAGAGAAACAGAGATTCTACGGAAATGCGTCAAGAAGTTGCTGTGGGTGGCTGGCTGGCTGTCTCTTCCTCTTTTTATTCAACTAGCAGTCAATGTTAACATAAACACAACAACAACAATGGAAGACTTATAAACATTGTATGCTCAAACGCTTGAAAATATATTCTGTTTATAATAAATGCGCTAAAGGCTTATAAAAATAAACGCATCAATTGCAATGCTGTCTAAGAACGCAGTCTAAGGCCATGCGATGCCGTTGTTGCTTTTGTTTTCTTCTATTTTTTTACCGCCCCTCTATACGATTCTCATCGCGCATTGTTTATAAACTGAGAAATGGCAAATGTGTTTATCGAATGGCAGCTGGTAGATAGACTCACGTGGCTTGATTAATTGTGAAGAGTGAACTTACCTGGAAAGCAAACAGAGAAAGAGATAAAGAAAGTTAATGAATGTGTGGAGAAAAATGTCGTAGATGCAAATAAAACAGCTGCAACTCGTAATTTATATGGGAATTATTTACGAAAACAGGCATAAATGAAAAATAATTGAGAAATTTTAAGTTATAAGGAAATATACTTAAATTATATTCATTGATATAGATAATTTATCGCTTAATTTATTTGAATTAAATACTAAATTCAAAGCTTATCTTTATCTAATAGTCTGCTTTTAAGTTGATTTGCTGCATTGGTATAAATCGATACATTTATTAATGTTATCGATAGCACAACACCATTCAATTGCCATTAATATCATAACACAGTTCCTCTCTCTCTCTAATGATTTTCATATTAATTAACCTTATCATTATATAGATATGCCATAATGTCACCTCAATTAGAGCCAGTAAATTTATGATCTATATAATCCTCTAAACTGCACATGCCACATTTGATTACAGATCATCGATAGCTTGATTAATCGATTAATTTATCTTTCCACATGGATTAGCATATTTTAATTAGAAATTCGCTCTGCATCACCACGTTTACGGCGTAGCCAGCCCCCAACTGTCGACTCCCCATCGGGTGCAACTTCAAAGTCAATGTTCTGGTTGTTTCTTCAAACTCTGCTTCCTCTTAGCTCTACTTAGAGAGTAGTTGTTGTTGCAAGTCGGCTTCTAGTTCTGCTTCGTCTACCATCATAGCATAATGGCATTATCACAAGGCGACAACGATGACAACAACGTTGAAGACGACGTGTGCAGCGAGTTGCATGACACGACCCAGCACATACACACACACACACACACACTGTTGCAACACTTATTAGTTTTTATGTGTGTGTGATGCAAAATAGTTGGCAGCTGAGGCAGCTGCCACAATGACAGCGTCGTATGGAGTGCAATGCACCGACAACAACTGTGCAACAACTTCTTGCGCCTGCCCCATGCCCCAAGCCTCTAAGTCCCCGGTGCCTGCTGACTGCTTCTGCTCCACTGGCAGCAAACAACGCGCAACTTTTATGCCCGTCGCCTGCGCCGACGCCAGCGTCTGCTGTCCGCCCAGCAGCGTTTTCTTTTCTGTCTTTTTATGAACCAAGTGAAGTTTTAATATTATTATACCACGTCGGGGAGCACAGGCAGCGAGACACGTCTCAGACTCTTGACTTATTTCGACTGACGCACAGCGCAGCTTTGCCACAAATTGCCGAGGCAAAAAGTGTGCCGCAAGCTGAACTAAAGCTACCTACCATTGCTGCTGCTGGATGAGCAACTCGGACTCTTGATAGTCGGTGATGATCCCCCTCGTATTATGCACAACTAAATCAAATGCAATTTCTCACGCGCTGACAAAACAAAGCCAATGATATTTTTTAATGTGCACCGTTGAATGATTGATGCATTTTATTTAAAATAGTCATAAACTGCGGCCGGAGGGCGACCAGCAGACCCCTCCATCCTCTCGCCCATGTTAGCGTGTGGCACGCGTTTCCTTACACTTTATGGGAGCTGCGTTTTTATGGACGAATGAATCAGTTATGTGCAGAAACTGAAAGCGACCTCATTCGTGTTTATGCCACGTACAATATGGCTCTGGCCTGCCCCGGCCTGGCCTGGCCCGGCCAGCCCGACCAAATGAGTCAAGCACTTTAGTGATCGTGCCCAGTAGCCGGCTACGTGCTCGATCCCCGCTGTCAGCTGCTGCCCCGATCGCTGTGCGGCCCTTCCGGTACCGAAAGAATCGATTTCTTTATGAACAACAACAAAAACACAAACAGAAATGAGTTCGTTAACATCGTTGCAAAATATATACATACATAAAGTTGACAGCTTGGCAACATGTTGCCGCAACAAGCCGCAAGTTGCCTCATGGGAAGGCTTATCTGCGCGCTGCTCTCAAAAGCATTTAACGATTTCCGTTAACTGCGCAGCCAACGACTCCTTCACACAGCTTGCCCACGCCAGCAAGAAGAAGAAGAAAAAGAAAAACTACCAAAAAAATTGAAGATAAATAAATAATTCGACTTGAGATTTTGCAAGCCGTGCAACAAAACAAAAACAAAAGACAAAAGTTAGAGTCAAGTCGTCGAAGCTGAAATACCCTGAAATGTAGCTAAAGCGACGAAGCGGCGAAGAGAACCTACCTTAATCACATATTATTTATACATAATTTATATATATTTTGTATGATAAATTCATATTAAAACCCTTAAAATGTATGCATAATATTAATAATTATATACCCAAATTCTATAAAAAGAGTATTACTAAGTAAAGATCTTCCAAACCCATTTGCGTATGCCTTAAAAATATTTATGAACAACAACGACAAAGAGCAGGCGTTGAATTTTGGTAGGGTAAAGCCTTGGGCATGTCAGGCGACAGGAAATGAAGCTAATTTGCTGGCGGGGTGTGGCAGCTGTTTGTCCCAAAAAGAGGGACGCGTGCAGCGAAGACAAAGAGTCAGAGCCACGTTCGAGCAAGGAATTGGCCCAAACCAGGCGGCAAGCGGCAGGCGACAGGCGCGGACTTCATATATTTACATGCTTTGCCTTTATGGCAAATGGTGGATGGATAAAACCGCGTTCAAAAACGCATTCACATAACATTTTATGATGAGATGTCAACACACACAAAGCACACATAAGACAACAAAGGAAATTTCCTACAGCTATCTCTCTCGCACCCTTTCTATGGCTTTTGTGCCTTTGCCTTTGAACTTGCCTCGGGCATAAATACACCAGCATACATATAACTATATAAAAGCTTTTTTGAAGCTTACAACAGCTTCCTATGCACTGAGCGAAAAGTGTGTGTTAGTTCTCAATATTAAATTCTTTGTTTTCTTTCATTAATTACTGCTTGAAGATGATAATCATAGCTGGAGTTGCTCATGTTCTAAAATTCCAATATGTGCAGGATTTATAATTAGTTTACTTTGTGACAGTGTAGTGGAATAATTTTCCACTTTTAGCACTGAGCAAACATCGTAATCAAGCATTTTGCCGCAATTTGAGTTGACGAGGGTGCTGGGAGATGAGAGAGGGTGAGTGGGTGGACTAAATAAACATAGACGAACACCCACGCCAATGCGCCCTTACAATGTCAGCTGTAGCTGTGGGTGAGTCATACAGCCAACAGCTGTTGGTGGCTTGCCCCGTATGCCAGCGAGGGTGGCCGCCCTTATCAAAACAACCCCTCGTTCTGGGTGAGTCAGCAAAGTCTCTGATCTGAGGAAATGACTCAAAAGGGAAAAGCTTTTCGTCAACTGTCAAGCAGATAATGAAAACGTGTTGCAAACTGTTGAAATTGGAGCAGTCGTTATGTTGCATGTGGCATGGTCGCCATGACACTCGGGGCTGCAGGCGCTATTCCTGGCACTTGTCCACTTGATGTCAAGTGCAGCCAACAGTTGAAATGGAAATGAGACAAAGTCTTAGCTGCTTGAGGGTGGCTGCCAGCTGACTACCTTCCTCTCTTGCTCTCCTCGCTCCATCGCTCAATCTCTCGCCGACTTGCAAAATAAAATGGCTTCACATTTGGCAAGGGCTCTCTGGCTCTTTTGTTCTTTAGCTTTTTCGGGTGGCCGTGTGGCAGCCACATGTCGCCATAAAAAGTCAGCAGGCGTGAATGAATTATGCGCTTTAGCTCTTTGACTACATAAATCCCCAAAAATGATTAATAATAATATATTTTTTACAAAATAATAAACAATAAACAAGAGTACAAAATGCAATCATAATAAGCCAGCCTTCAGCCACATCCTGAATGACTTCGCAGTAGTCTTATCGATGTGTTAACCACATACGCATTCAATTATAAAACTATTTATCACCGAAGCATAAAAGAATCGCTTTTGCATAAATTCACAATTATGACAAACATTCTTTTTGTTTGCCTCTTTGTTTGCCCCATTCATCATTTTGGTATTTTTTTAATTATTGAAAATAAATCTCGCCAGCGAAAAGGTATGCCTGACCATATTAAACACGCGCGTTGCCCACATTTTAAAGTGAAAGGAGTATATTGGTTTTTGAACATGCAGTTAAGAGAGTAAATTTTATAATTATTTCATTAAAAATTCTATATTCCATAGATTTACTGTTAAGATCAACATGTCGTTTAGATATAGCACAGTTACAGTATTTTATATATTAATATATTTAGGTATTTTTTCTATTTATACTTATTTTTGCAGCTTAAACAAGTATTATGCAGTCAGTGGAGCCCGATTGCAACAAGCTTACTTCTATTTTTTGCAACCGCACCCCAAACATGGCCATGTTGAAGCCAACAACATTAATTTGGCTTTGTTTACGGCCTATGGGCCAGACAAAATACACAACATCAAAAAATAAAGAGATAAAGAGAGAAAGAGAAACACACATAAAATAAATAAAATAAAATTCTAAAAGTTACCTGTCACGACGCTCTGTATCTAATATCCAAACTAATATTTGCTTATTAACCTTTGCTCATATCGCAACGAGTGTGAGTTTGTGTGCGTGTGGAAAGATAGCAGAGAGAATCAGCAGGAATATCTATATGTATATATATATATAATATATCTACCTGCTGTCGAGCTGAGTTTTTTTTTCCATATAGTTTACTCTACCCTCTAGCAAATTATAATATGCAATTAACCCTACAGCGTTGGCAATGCTCGCTGCATTCACAATGCCTTTTCGAGCACTTCAACTGCTCTTTGATCTACTACTATCATTTGACTGTAGGTCATTTGAAGTACGGCGATAAGGCGCTAAATTTCGATAAAAGCGTCAACAAATTGAATAAAGTCACACGCTATTAACTCACGAGTGTATATATATATATATATATATATATATATATATATATATATATATATATATATATATATATATATATATTTTATGAGCAGCAACAGGTTCATTTAATTTAGTCACAGACCACACTATGCCACATTGGCTTTACTGATAAGTTTCTTAGATTTCGCTGACGCATCCTATACATACATATATATATATATATATATATATATATATATATATATATATATATATATATACAGCACAAGCAAAACGGAAATGTATGCACATCTATAAAATATATATATGCATATATTTATCACAAAGCATGCCTTATAAAATCTTAGTGTGAATCATCCTTAGATGCTGACCAAAAAGAAATACGTAGGAAAAAAACTTCTAGGTAAACTTCGCGCTGACGCACAATGTTTAAACATTACACTTAAGGTGTTAATCATAGAAAGTCCACTCATAGAACAAATTGTAGTAAAACCAAAAAAATAAGTAACTAAGAGTTAAGTATACTGCTTAGGATAAAGACCTGCTTTGCTCTATAAATCCAATCTTTCAAATCTTTTAAATCAACTAAAGAGACATCAACTGAGCTGTTTATACATTCCTAGAGTAAATTTTTTAACTGTGAATGACGCATTTCAACAGTCAGCCAAACATCACGATTGTTTATATACATTTATATATATATATATATATATATATATATATATATATATATATATATATATATATATATATATATATATATATATATCTACATAAATACCTCGCCTTTTAGAGAAACAAATTCTCTGCGCATACATTCTTTGCATTTTAATTGTTTCTTTATTAGTTGCAAATGATTAAGCGCCAAAAACACTTTTGTTTATTGTTTTTCCTCTATTTTCTTACTTTTGTTTTTCTATTATTATATTTAAACTTGTTACGCATTTATCGCTGTGGCGACAAACAAAATAAGTTGGTCAAGCGATAAGTTGCAAAGGAAATGCGTGCTCTATATAAAAGAGAATCAAACCAAATAATATATATATATATATATATATATATATATATATATATATATATAAATATTTACAAGAAATTTGCTTGGCTTATCAGCTCTTTGTCATATATATATACCCTTTATGGGAATTTATGTTTCACATTTGATTTCTAAATACCAAATCGCAGGCGCCGCTATTTTGAATGGCAACGGTCGCAATTTGCATATTAAACGCATTGGCCAAAACCGAGCTGATGGATTAAGCGACACAGCCAGAGGCAGCTGCTTAATATGCATGCAGCACCAGTTGAAGGCTGAAGGCTACTGAAATCGATAGACAGCAGACACCACACGACAACAACAACAACTGCTGAGATTATTTTACAATGCACTTGGACAATGTGAGTGGAATATGCAATTATCTTAGACAACGAGATAGCAATCAAGCAAAGAGAGAACGTGAGAAAACGAGAGAGATATAGAGAAAGATTGCTGAAGACATAGTGAGAGAGGTAAAGATATATATGAAGACGTAGAAACGGATAGAGACATAGAGAAAAGATAAAGAGAGATTTAAGCTCAGGTAGACAAAGAACTATAATCTCAGCACAATTATATTCTATTTTGTATTATCTTTTATATACTATCAAATATACAAAATGTTGCAATTTGGCAAAAATTAAGCTGAATAATTTTTAGCTACTTCAGATTATTTATATTATAAAAATTGCTAAATTTAATTTGTATGGTAAGTCTTATACCCATGCTAATTTTCCTTTTCACAAAATCTAATAATATTTTCTGTTTTTCCATATAAATATAAAAATGAAGCTCTGCAATATAAATTAAATGAATTTCGTAGTCAATTTTTACAGGGGTTTTTCCCAGATCTAAAAATAATGCAACCCCTTGGACAACACGAAATGCGTCTTAAATCTCGAAAAAATCAAATAGAGTGTGGGAAATGTCAAGGAAAATTCACCGGATGCAATGAAATCAACAAGAATTTTTGCAACCACCCGTCGCGTGGCTCGAATTGCCATATCCTTGCCATAATCCCAAGGCGAACGAGCAGGCGAGTGCTGGACTAATGTCACGTTGGCGCCAAGTTGTAGCCGTCTAGCATCTTGGCAGCCCTCTGAAGGTCTCTGGCAATGGCAAAAATCGATGGGATGCTGTGCAACAAAGCGAAAGATTTGCACTTAGGGTGCGACCCCAAGCTTATATATATATATATATTATATGTATATATATAACTCTAATCTGCAATCAAAATGCGTTTCTTCACAACTTGGCCTTGAGCACATAAATCGCCGGCGCCCCCAGGACCACGCCCTGCGCTTTAATTGGAAGCCGTAGTCGTCGTCGCCGGAGGGGTGTGTGCCGCAATTCTAATCATGGCGCACACGTTAGCTAAATTAACGGCCCGACAGCAAACAGTAATTGGAACTGCTAAAAGATATATGGTTCCAAGTTCTTGTCCACTTTTTTAAGACTTTACATTCAAGCATGTCACTCGAGAAACATAAAAACTGTTGTTTTATAATTTATTTTTAGCTTTAAATGTTCGAGTCATTAAAACTAAAACAGCTAGAAATGGCTCTCAAAAAGATACCAAAACAAAAGAGCTGAGAGTAATGTTTCAGACTTTGGCCTGTTTCACATACGATTCAATGTCATGAAAACCTATTGAAAAACTGCAATACAAAATACGAAAAACTGTTTATTTTATATAGAGTAGTGTTGGCGGCATTGAACAATGAGTGGATTGTAAATGGGAGAGAGAAGGAGCTATAAAAGAGACCTCGACAAGACAATGAGAGAGAGAGGCAGAGGCATGTGTGTCTGAGCTGTGCGCTCAAGCAGTCGAGCAACAATTAATATATATATATATATATATATTACAATTATAGTCAGTTAAAAATTAGACGTATTCATTAGCAATATCAAGCAAATAATAACTAATAATAATAATAAGCTGCAATATCCACAAAAAGAAAAGACAGCTGATAAATCAATCGGGAAACTTACAATTTATGAAGAATGAAAATAGCATTAAAAATAAATTAAATCAAATTAAAAATAATTCTTAAAAATTTGTAGAAAATCAAGTTGCATTTACAACATTTTGTAAACACTTTCAAGAGAATTTCAACTATAAATAAATTACATTATTACAGCTGCGACCTTCCTAGCACTAAATATAAACCACAGAATACTGCTGCTACACCTGATTAGGGAGTTTTTCTATCGATTCGAACATTCTTAGCAGTAATCAATAAGTTTATTTAGATTATGGCAGGCAGCATGGAGCGCAGCAGCCCAATTAAAATAGCAAAGAGATTTTTAGATGTCAGGCGACTATTTTTAGCACCTGTGAGAAAGGTAGACGAGGGCGTCAACGAACCAAATAAAAGCTAAGAAAATATGTATAATAAAGAAAAAAGAAATTCAGCTAAAATAATGAATGTTTTTATGACAATTTTATTTGATTTAATTTTTTCTTTTTTCAGTTTTTTTTTCTGCTTTTTGCATATGCAATGGCCCAAGCAGTAATGGACTTAAAAAGACGTCGGCGCATGCTTTAAATTTAATTAAAGTGAAAATTGTTTTCATAACAAAAAAGAAAAAGAAAAAAGTGTAAAAATAAAGCAAAGTAAATTATACAAAAAAAAAAAAAAAAAAATGCAAAGAAAGTTTTGTTGTTATTTCTTTAGTCGACTGACGCTTGACTTTGGCTTTGGTTTTTGGTTTGGATTTTATTTTGAATTTCTGTTACTTATTTCTATTTTTATGCAGGCCTCGCAATTGACCCGCTTGAAGCTTGGTATTTGCATTTTAAAAATTAACAATATTTTCGTTTACGTGTTTAAATCAATTAAACATATTTAAGACTCTCTCTCTCTCTCTCTTGCCTCTCTACCCTCCCTCGCTTCCTCTGCACTCTTTGCATGATATGCAAAATACTTTGTTGCCATGCCTCAAACAAAAGAAATGTTTCTGTTTTTTTCTATGCCGCAAATTGTTTATGCAAATCTTGAATGTTTATGGCAAAAGAAATAACAATAATTGGCCATAGAGTAGCTACTGAATTTTACTCATTTCTGTTCGTTCTTAAACAATGAACAGCGATTGAGTTGTAAATTTTTGATTGACGCAGAGAAAACGCCTTGATGGAATCATCAATAGAATATTTCGACACTCAGCTGAGACTATTTGAATATTGATGAGAATCTTTGCATATAAGTAAAACGCGAATTTTATATAATATAATACATTTTATATAATATAAGTGAAAAAGGGAATTATTAAAAAAAGAAAACTTTAAATTGGAAAACGTATTTCTTGTTCTAGCACTGTAAAACATCTCAAATAGCTTTGACTATTATCATGAACGTCAAAATTCTTATAGGCACTACAAATAGCTAGTGCTTGCATTAGCGAGTCAATGCTGTACTCTTGCAATATGTGCTTCATGCATTTTGCATTTATTCATAGTTCCAGCTCAAATCCGAAATCCAAACAACTTCCTTTCGCATTAGTCAGCTTTTCGTTTAGCAAACTATCAAAATGCGGAAACATTTCAGTTGCAAAAATGGAAAAGGAAAAGGGAAAGGGTTAAAAGCTAATAGATAACGCTGACTGCGACTGTCTAGACATGCAATTTTATCCTGCCAGAGAGCAGGACAGAGCAGAGCGAAGCTGCTGCGGTGGCAACTTTACCAGCTGCACACACACACACAGACAGGGACAGTCTGATAGTCTGACTGCCGCACACCTACATATAGATAAAGAGAGTTTGAGGGTGTGCGCTGCCGGCTGTCATGCCAAAAACTACCCCCGAAATTGAAATCGAAATCGACAAATATAAAAAAGAAATTGCAGCGGAGAAGGCAAAACGCAGTAAGCACTAAAGACTACAGAGTCCAACCAGTGCTGAACAGCTGAAGCAGCAAATTTAAGTGCCCAGGTGGGGGCAGGCGGGGGAGGCAGTCAGGTAAAACACCAAAAACGGGCGTGTCAGCAAACGAGTTAAGTAAAAATGAAAAAAGAAACAGCTGTGTGGCGGCAGGAGGCCGTGGAAAAACAGTTAAGAAAAAAATCAGTTGACGGCTGCCTGGAACAGACCCAAAAATACAAAAAAATAAAATAAAAATAAAAAAAAAGTAAAAATAAAAAAAATGTAGAATTCAGCAGCAACAACAAAAGCAACAACGAGAAGAATTCCACGCTTGCGGCGCGCAATTTACATAAAACACGCAAAACCAGTTTTCAGTATCTTTTTTTCTTCTACTTAAGTCGTCATTGGTCAAGAGAGAGATAGAGAGAGAGAGAGAGAGACGGGGAGAACGAGCAAGAGAACACTCCAAACACACGCTTGCACTTTAAGCTTAATGTACAAAAACAACAAATGGAAAGGAGCATAAAACAAAATATAAATAAAATATAAATAATAATAACGACACCAACACTTACCCATAGCTCAGTACCCCAACTCATTTTGTTGGAGTTTGACGCTGCTGCTGCTGCGTTTTCTGACTCTGCCAGTTTCTGCTGCTGCGCTGCTTTTGCTTGATCCGTTTGCCACTGTGATTATTGTAAACAACGGCGGAAGAACATGGGGCGAAAATACAACAAAAAAAGAAGAGTAAAAACTGAGAATTTTTGTTTCGTTTTCGTTGTCTTTGCTCTAATTGTCTGTCAAACAAACAAACAACAACAACAACACCAACAAGAGAAAAAGAGAGCGCGATTTCCAATTCTCAGAGTTTACAGCAACGTTTAATGCAGACGTGTCCACGGTCGCAGCAGCGACGCCGGCTGTGGCAGCGGCAGGTAGATCAAATGCTTAAGGAATTTGAATGATGGAATGGGGGAATGGTGGAAGGGGTAGCTGATAGGATTCTTTAAAAGTGCTGCCAATCGCCACCAAAAACAACAAATAAAAACCGGCCACCGCCAACGCCGACAGCGCTGCTGACGTCAAGAAATTATTCGTGCACTGGCATTCACTGCAGCCTCGCAAGAGAGTGTAAGCGCGACAGAGACGGCGAGATAGCGAGAGCGTGGCTGCATTTCGTAATTGAGAGAGCGCGAGAGTCAATTGGAATTGTTGAAAAGCAATCATTTATTTATGACTGTCGATACATTAATATATATTAAACACATACATATGCATTTTCCATTAGTTTGAATATTGAATTTAAACGGTGGCAAATAACGAATCGTTGCAACAACAACAACAACCATTTGATGCCAGGCCAAACAATAAGCAAATGTGCCTATTGTTTTTTTTTTTTACATAATTTCGCACACGCACACATATACACTGGCGCGCACACATACACACAGCAACGGGCATAGACCGAGTGCACGCACTCTGCTTCTTTTATTCTGGGTTGCTGTTTTTTCTTTTCGCATATCGCACTGCAGTGCAGCGTTTGAGATTTCTTGTTATTTCTGTTGTTCAAGTGTTGCACAATATTTTTATCACATTGATATGCGCCTGCACTTAGTATGCGTCATAATTTAGGTGACACAAACACTTGCACGTATACAAGCACACACATTTTAATTGTTGTTTCTTTTTTCTCGCGAAAACAACAGCAAGCGCACCACACAGACTCTTACCTTCGGCGATTCGATTGCAACTAATCCAATGCTCAGCAGTGTGACCATACCTCGACTAGTTAAAAATACACAAATCGACCATCGATACAATATGTTATCGGTGAGTATACAGCGAATTGAAAAGTAACGAGTCCATGGAACAACTACTACGTTATTTTCAAATTGTTTTCGCTGCATAAAAATGAAAGGCACTTACATTTTGTAACAATTACATATAATTTATTTATTTTATAACTAACTAAATAGCGGACAATTCATTCATTAGTACTTTCGCAGTTTCCAGCTTGCGTCGTTAGTTGTTATGCATATACAAGTGCATTTAATTAATTTCGCATTAAATTATATACAGTTAGGATGCAATAACAATTACATAAAAAGTTAATTTCAAATCGTTGCGTAAGCTAAAATATATATGCGCTTTGTGTGTTAACAGTCATTTGCTGATAATTCATAATTCATTCATTTTAGTTCGAGAGTATTTCGCACAGATTCGAGACTTAATTGTTAATAAATATAAAATAGACAAGGTCAATTCAAATACTAATTTATATATGAAACTATACTAAATATGTTGTGCCCGGACTGCAGCTTGTCCTTTAGCTCTGCTGCAGCAGTACCTCCGCTGCCATCTCCAGGCTCCAGCCGGTCTGCTGCAGCGCCTGCTCGCATTGCGGCCTGCCGGCCACGCCCAGTCGGGTCAGCTGATCGATCTTGTAGTGCCTCGTGGCCAGTTGGACATCGCCGCTGGCGGCGCGCAGGGCATTGCGCACATCTTGCTCCACAGCTGCACTGCCCAGCTCGAGCATCAGCTGCTGGAGCTTTTCCTGCTCCCGCTGCGCCTCGGCCGGCACTGGAGCGTACAGCTGATGGGCACCCTCGAGCTGTTGCTGCTGCTGCTGGCGCATCTTGTCCAGACGCCGCTGAATCTGTTGGGCCGAGAGCGGTGGCGGTGCCAGGGGCGCCGGGCGATGCGGACGCAGATAATCATCCAGAGGAACCTCGTCGTAGATGGCAGCGCCACCAACGCCTCCATTGGGTACCTGGCCGTAATAGGCGGAGCCGGCCATGCTGCCAGCCACGGGATCATAACGCTCGCCGCCAGTGGCTGCTATGCTGCCATAGAGCGACGCACTGGATGCATAGACATTGCTCTTGGGCGCCACCACACGATTGGAGATGGCCACAAAAGAGTGATGCGTCTCCGGCAACTGCTGGGCCTGCAAGTGATTCTGATACAGTTGCTCCGCCTGCTCGGGCGGCGGCTGGGCGTAATACTCGGAGGGCGTGGCTGCCACACGCTCATACCAAATGCGATTCACTAGACTCTGCGTGGTCGTGGCGCTGACAGCAGCAGCTGCTGCTGCGGCAGTCTCCACATTGTTCTGTTTGGGTGTGGGCGAGGGCTGGCTGGCATTGGATGCGGGACTGGAGTGATTCGAGTGATTGCCACTGCCGGCGGCGTTCTTCAAGGGCGTGAGATTCTGTTTGTAGACGATTTCCTTGCTGGCATACATTTGGGCCGAGTTGCGCTGGTAATCCTCCTGCGCCTTGCTGCTGCTGCTGTACATGTCCTTCTCTAGCTCAGCTATAAAGGATTTGTCCAGCAGCACGCTCTCCGACGTAGCCGGCGGCGGCTGCTGCACGTGGGTGACCACCTCATGCCGCTCCAAGGAGAGATTGCTTAGATTGTACTGCATGGCAGCGGACTCCAGAGCAGGTATGTTCTCCTTGTTCGCATGCCCATTGGCCAGACCGAAGAGATTCTTGCGCGCAGCTGGACTGCCATAGATGGGAGCAACGAGAGCGGGCGGGTCCAGAGTCGGGGTATTCGAGTAGAGCATAAGCGCGCCAGCACTGGCGTCCAGGTTGCTCGTATCGAACGGATCCCGGACAGGCGTCTGCTGCTCGCGCTTCTGCTGCTGGGCAAATTCCATGGTGTTGGAGTAGGTGGGCGGCATTTGGTAGGGCGGCGGCTGCAGCCGAGCTGGCGAGGTTCCATTCGGCTCGAAATCGAACTGCGGCTGTTCGTTGAAGAAGGTGGGCGTATTGGGGCCCGAGGAGTAGCTTGTGCCGGCGCCACTCTCATTGAACGTGGGCACATCAATGGGCGCATCGAGCAGGCAGAAGCTGCTGTCCAGCTGCAGCGAGGAGCTGTCGCCAGCTCCCAGGGCTGCACTCGGCCTCATCTCCGGCGAGATGTCAATCAGTATGCCCTCCTCCTGCTGCTGAGGCGGCGGCGGTCGCTGCGGACCCACCAGACTCTTGGCCTTGACCGCATTGCGTCGCTGCAGCCCAGCCGAATCGTTGACAAGTTTGTTGTAGGCGAACTGCTTGCTCGATATGGACTTGCGCTCCTTGGCGTGCCCACCCTGCGCCGACAGAGTCGATTGTGGCTTCAAGGAGGCGCACTTGCGCTGTCGCTCCTCGCTGCTTGGCAGCGCAGCACCAACTCCGCCACCACTGCCTCCCCAACAGATGCCGAAGGACGATCCATGCGTTGAGCTATTGCCACGCATTTGAACCTCGTTTTGACGACGCTGCTCCAGTAGCGAGCGCGGAAAGATGCCAATGTCGTAGGTGCGTTGATTCTGGCCCTTGATTAGCTTCAGTTCCGAGCGACCATCGATAATGGCAATGCTATCGCCCAGTTCAATCTGCAGGCCCTTGGCATCGTGATAGCTGCGCGAAGCGCGCATCACAGGAGGCGACATGCTGGCCAGATATTCTCTGTGATGTGGTTAAGTCAAGGTTTAGCAATAGTTAAAAAATAAATAAATCCAGGTAAAACCTACTTGAGTGCCGCGAACGTGGGTCGTTCGGCTGGCGTCTTATCCCAGCACTGTAGCATCATGGCATAGACATCGGGCGGACAGGCGTCTGGCTGGTGCAACCGCTCTCCTTCTCGATCGATCTTGCGCAAGATCTGCGACCCATTCAGCCCCACCCAGGGATCTTCGCCGAAGCTGAACATCTCCCACAGTGTAACGCCAAACATCCAGGTGTCCGAGGCATGCGAGAATTGACGAAAGCGCAACGACTCCGGCGCACACCAGGGAAACGGCACCTTCTTGTGTTCGGACATCACATAGCAGTCGTCTTCCTGGGGCAAAGCACGCATTAGACCAAAGTCTCCAATCTTAATCTTATTGCCGGCAGCCAAGAGAACGTTGCGGCAGGCGAGATCACGATGCAGAAAGCGCTTCTGCTCCAGATAGGCCATTCCCGTGACTATTTGCACGGACCAGTTCCAGATGTGGGTCAGCGAGGTGTGGCGGCACTGCTTGCGCAATGTGTCCAGCAGCGAGCCACGCTCCGCCAGCTCCGTGATCATCATCATGGGCTGGGATAGCACCACGCCGTACAGACGCACCAGATTCGAATGATCGAGGGCGTGCATGGCCTGCACCTCGCGGAAGAAGTCATCAATGATGCCTGGCTGGGTCAGATTGTCCGACTTAAGCACCTTGACGGCCACTGGGAGCACCTTGCCAGCCGGCGAGGCGCTCCACTCGCCGCGTCGCACCACGCCAAAGGAACCATCGCCCAGCTTTAGACCCAGCGTGATGTCCTTCTCGTGGATCAGGCACGTCAACGCGCCCGGCTGCATGTGCTGCTGCTGCTGTTGCTGCTGCTTCTTGGACGAGGGCTGCTTGCCCCCGCCGATCAGCTTCGAGAGTATATTCTTGCGCCACTGATGCGCCTTCTTCTTGCGCACCGCATCCATCAGCCGACGGATGGCCGGCTTGCCCAGTCCGCAGCGCTCCAAATCATCGCGCAGTACATAGTCAAAGTGCGCCAATCTGGTCACCTGCAGATCATCACGTATGCGTTCCAGGAACTGTTCTAGCTGCACCTCACGCAGCAAATCATCTAACCAGGCCGTCTCGCTAGCGCCGCCATCGCCACCCGCAAGCGAACCCATTATTTTGTGAACTGCAAGATACATGATCAAACAAGTAAAAGGAATAAGTAAATTTTTAAAATCTAACAAATAAATGTATGAAGCAGTTTTTAATCAGAGCAGATTTCAATTCAAATTACGATAACTGTATAATAGAGTTGCAAAACCAACGATAATGGCTTCACTCAGTGCTGTGGAATTATCGATTATCGATTATCGGTGTGAAATCATCGATAATTTAGGTTTAAAATTTTAAAGACTTCGATTAAATTTTAGTTCAAAAATTAAAAGTTGAGCCTAGGATCATTGGCTTTTAAATGATTCTTTTTAATATATTTATTTCTATGCAATTTCTAAATGTTCCCTACATCGAATAAAAGTCATTGATCTATCGCAAAATTGATCGTCAATCGATACCATCGATTTTGTCAACACTGGTTTTTCCAGCTTTAGACTCTAAGCTATAAAGAATAAAGTTCATATAAAAAACACGTTTTTTTTTAAACTTGTCAAATTCTGTTTTTATTATTATTTGCTTGTTTTGTATTTGTTTTATATTTATTTGAATCAAATTGAATGTTATTTTTCTCATTTTATTTTTTTGCACAAGGTTTTGACATAGTTTCAATATGTGCCCATTCACTCTTGCAACAAGAGCTGCAACATTGTAAATTTGTTTGCTTTTGTTTTTCTTCTCTTTTCTTCTTAATTGTGGTACTTCCCACGCTCACGAAATATGGGAAATTCCGATTTGCATGCGGCTCACGTATGTTGTATACGGAAACTCTTTGAATTGTTTCAAACATTTTGAATAGGGGTTGGGGCGTGCCTTCAAACTTGTTGCTTGCTTCGCCTCGGTCTTCGAATAGCCGCAGCGAACTTGAACCCAGAGTGTCATAACATAACGGTCCTAAAGTACTTTGTTAGCGAAAGTGCTATATGACAGTAAAATGGACAAACAGCAAATTAAAATTGCCGACGCGTTGCCGCTGTCCGCGTCGCCGTCGACGTTTTATTATCAATAGCAAACAGCATTACGTCAGCTATATACGGTGACTGTCACGACGACGCTGACTGCGGCAGCGACAGCGACTGCGCTGCAGCAGCGGCAGCTGCATGCAAGTGGGCCATGCATGAGTGAGAGAAACCGAGACTAAGCAAATGACAGAGAGAACAACAACCAACCACAGACAGAGCCACTCATGACGTCAAATTAGCTGCGACTGCAACGAGTTTCAAAAGAATGCTTGGCGCGTGCTAAAGTTGCGGTTGCAAACGATAAGAGCCGGAGGTAAGTGAGTGAGTGCAAAATGAGTACTGCCCGTATTTTTAGAGCCTGACAAAGATTAATTCCAACGATAAGCTTAACAAAAAGAAAAAAAAAACAAAGCTTTAACTAATAACGCCTAACTATTGCTATTGAGCAATTACTAAGACGGAAACAATTTGTGCTGTAAAGCGGATGGGGCGACACAGAAAACCACAGTTTAAAACTGGAAAGTGGATGTTCCAGAAAGTGGAAAATTCAATATTCGCAATTTATAAAAACTTTGTATTATTTCCTTTGTTTATAATCAAATACTAATTTAGTTTCTAATATTTATATTATATTAAAATCCAATGTTGCACTATTTAGTATTATTTCAGTTGAATTTCATTAATTCATGAATTTCTATTTTATTTTTATTAAATATAATCTAAAAGCTAATTAATTCCATTTTCAGCCAAATGTTTCATTTACAGAGTGCTCACTGTGAACACAATCTGTGGTGATCAACCACCGCCGTAAAATTAGAACAGTTGGCAGAACAAAGGATACAAAAGATTTACAGTTGTGTCAATTCCCAATAGAATGATAATAGGAACAGAGAAAATGGAACACTTACCCAAACGAGCTTCTGTCGAGTTTAGTTTTTTTTTTTTTTTTTGGGAGCAGCTGCAGCCGCTGCTGGCCGAATAAAGTCACAGGCTGTGGCTCAGCGAAGCGTTGACGCTTCCGTTGTCGTCGTTGTTGTCGGCTGCTGCACTTTGCGAAACTTCCTGTCTTGCTGGTAAACAGGTTGTGAAGATGAAACTGAAACTCAATATGTGTGCACAGCTTGGACAGACGTCGCAGCCGCAGCGGCAGCCAGAGCAGCAGGCGCAAGGTGAAGGACGTCAACGTCGGCGTCGCTGCCTCCGTTCTTTTATATTCGTTTGTATGTGTGTGTGTGTGTTGCTTTGTTTACACTCGCACAAATAGCAGCTGGCTATGGCAGCGGCAATGTTGTACATGGAAATTGGCCATCATCGCCGTCATAATCGAGACGAATTGAGGAGCACGAGGAAACCGCTTAATATTAATTTAGTTGGGCCCCCCACACACACACACACACGCGCACGCAAACACAAATGCACAATCCGCACTGCTTCCCCGCTCACTGCCGATGCTACTGCTTCTGCTGCTTTCGTCGTCACAGTTTTTTGCACAAATTTTTCTTGAGTTTTTACCCCTTCGTTTACCCCAACGTGTTGTTGCTGCTAGCGTTTATTTTGTTACATATTCATCGCATTAGTTTTGTGTAATTTCGCATAAATTAAACAAAAATTAACGTTTTCCATGGAAATGCGCGCACGAAAGACATCACAAAATAAAGACAGCGAAAAAAATTGTGTGAGGGGCGAATGCACGGAACGAAGCTTTAGCTATTGCTGTTATTGTTGGTGCGTTGACAAGCGCTACAGAGCTTTTATTCGAGTCACGTTTACGGCTTGCGTTTCAACAACAGCTAACAACAAAAAACAAAGCGCGAGGCTTAATTATATTTTGAAAAATAAAATCTGCTGCTAAAACCCGTGCGACGCAGACGCCTCCTCCGTATGTTGATATTGTACCAATACTGGACGTCTGTGAAACCAACTCTTGCAAGCAAAAATATACTGAATAATATTCCAGTGTCTGCAATATACTGAAGGCTCATAATTGCGTCGTACACTGTGGTCACACTGCACATGTGTTTGTTGCCGTTTCGTTCTGAACGTCAGATTTCAGTTTTTAATCACACGTGCCGAGCGTTTAAATTATTGAGCCTGTTTCATTTAATGAAAAACTGCTTAAATAATCTAAAATCATGCCGGCAACTGGATCTTCAGGCGTGCAAATTAATAAACCATTGAAAAACAAAAAGATTGTTTTTAATGATAATGGTGAAGCTATGGCAAAGCCCAAGCCGGAGAAGCACAACAAAAAGAAGCCCACAAACAAGTCGCAAAGTCAAGGTGCGACAAATGGACAGGCGAAAAAGCCGCAGACAATCAAATTCGGAGAGAATGGAGATGTAGCTACAGCACCAGTGAAAAACAAGAAAATTGTATTCAATGAGAATGGCGAACCTGAGGCGACGCCCAAGACGGAGAAAAACAACAAAATAGCGTCCACAAACAAATCGCAAAATCAAGGTGCGACAAATGGACAGGTGAAAAAGCCGCAGAGAATCAAGTTCGACGGGGAAGAGGAAGCAGCAGAGGAGCCTAAGTCGCATTCTGGAAAGAAAGGCAATCATATTGCCTTCGACAGTGAAGGCCAAGGAAAGAAGCCCCAGCGCATAAAGTTCGACGAAGATGGCGAAGAGAAGAAACAAGAAAGTGAGAGCGAGGACGAAGAGCACGAGAATGTGCCAAAGAAGTGGAATAAGCAACAGTTCCAAAATGAAGATCACGATTCACAGAAGAAATGGTATCAAGTGGCAAGTATTCAGATAGGAATAAGAATTTATATTTATATAACATATATAATTTCCTTATGAATTCCACAGCACACAGAATATCCCAGCACGGATGAGGTGCTGGACATGAAGGAGAACGAGCAGCTGGAGCTGTTCAATCTATGCAAAGCGTCCTTTGAGTCAGAGAAGACAACGTTCAATAAGCGTAGGAATCTTTATAAATATATATGCCAAAATGACTGTACAAATATTATATATCCTATTCTATCCTATGCCAGGCAATCCCACGGATGCCCACTGGCTGCAAACTGCGCTGCACAAGGGCACAGCCAAGGACCGTGCCAATGCTGGCGCTTTGCTCGTGACCAGCAATCCGCTGGGCAACCTGGAGGCGCTCACCAATCTGATTGCCTTCTGCAAGATATCCAACAAGAGCAGCAACGATGTCATTGCCGTGCTCACGGATCTGTGGCAAGAGGTGCTGCTGCCGCCTCAGCGCAAACTCCTCCCCATACACACACGTGGCGCCGATTGGAAGCAGTTGAAGAAGCAGGAGCTACCCAAAGAGCAAACACGTCGTATTTACGCATATTGGTATTTTGAGAACGAGTTGAAGGATCAGTACCACGAGTTCTTGAAGAACCTAATGCAAGGTCTGCAGACGGGCCAGGAACATAACAAAACTGCGGCCATTCTGGCAGCCTCGAAGCTGCTCGCCTATGCCCCGGAGAAGGAGCAAATGCTGCTCACCATGCTCATTAACAAGCTGGGCGATCCCATTGCCAAAATCGCATCCAAGGCGCTGCATCATCTCAGTGAGGTGGCCCAACGCCATCCCAATATGTGCGGCGTCATTGTCGCCGAGGCCGAGAAGTTGCTCTTCCGCAATAATATCGCCGAGCGTGCCCAGCACTTCGCCTTGTGCTTCCTAGCCAGCATTGCTCCGTCCGGACGCCCAGAGGTCTGCACCAAGCTAGTCAACATCTGCTTTGCCCTCTTCAAGGTGCTCGTGCAGAAGGGCGCCGTCAACAACCGCACGATGCAAGCGATCCTTCGTTGCCTGCAGAAGGCCATTACCGAGGCCCAGCCGGCGAAGGGCAGCACCGAGCTGCTGACCAAGGAGATGCAGGATACCATCTATCGCCTGGTGCACTTGGCCGACATACGCGTCTCAGTGCAGACGCTGGGCCTGCTGCTGCAGCTGGTGACAGTGAAGACCGAGAAGTCGGATCGCTTCTATAATGCGCTCTATATCAAGCTCATGGATCTGAACCTGATCAACATTGGCGGCAAGACGGCAGCCCAGATGATGCACATTGTGCATCGCGCCATCCACATTGATAATCATGTGGCCAGAGCTCAGGCGTTTATCAAGCGCCTGCTCCAGCTGGCGCTCTATGCGCCGTCCAACATGTCTGCCGGCTGCCTGATTGTGCTGCACAAGCTGCTGCGCATGCGCCGCGAGCTGGTTGCCGGCATTGGAGATACGGAGATGGCTGCGAATGCTAAGCAACTGCTGCCCGCAGCTACAGCTGAGGATTTGGACAAGTTTGGCAGCGATGGCGAGGAGGTTTACAAGGATGCAGATGAGGAGCCAACTGAGACAGGTGTGAAAAAGGAAAAGGAAGACGACAACGAAAAGGAAAAGGAAAAGGAATCACGTACACGCTCCTGGCATCATCTGAATCTTGTTCCCACCGAGTCGAAGGTGCGCGACATAGATGCCTGCAAATATGATCCGTATCATCGCGTGCCGGCATTTGCAGGCGCTGGCTACGCCTTGAGGAACGAGCTGCTGCTGCTGCGTCAGCATTACCATCCCACGGTGCAGGTGTTTGCCGAGAATATACTGCTGGGTGAGTGGAAAGGTTAAGTTCAAATTGGACACCATTTCATCTGCCTTGCTCTCCTTCCTCTAGAGAAACGCATTGAATACTATGGCGATCCGTTGCGTGACTTTGGCTTACCGCATTTCCTGGAGCGTTTTGCTTTCAAGAATCCCAAGAAGCTGGACTCCCAGCAGGCTGTGGATGGCGCCGCCAGCGCTGCCCACAAGCGGTACACGTCATTTGGCGCACGTGGCAAGCCGGTCAAGTCGCTGACCAAGGCAAACTGCACTGAGGACGAGATGTTCATATTCAATTATCTGGAGCACAAGCGCAAGCAGGCGGAGCTCATGGAGCAGTCGAAGCAGAAGCCGAAAGTCGAGCCAGAAGCACCAGAGGCGGCTGATGACGATCTGAAAGAGGGTGAAGTGGATGATGATGAATTCGAGTCCTATTTGGATGATTTCTTTGGCAAGAAGCTGAAACAAGGCGAAGCTGGGGAGCAGGATGATGAGGAGCTGAATTATCTCCAGGAGCTGGGCGGTGAGCTGCAGGCGGACAAGTCCAAAAAGAAGGATAAGAAAAAGAAAGAAGCTGAAGATGATGATATGGATGAATGGGATGATGATGCTGAGGATGAAGATGAAGATGAAGATGAAGAGGCGGATGAATTATTAGATGAAGGGGCAGAGGATCAGTCGGACAATGAGTCAGGCTCAATCGATTTGGAGCCAATGGATGATAATGATGATGATGATGATGACGACGACGATGATGATGATAATGAAGAATTAATGAATATGAGTGACGATAGTGATGCTAGCGATGATCCTGAGAGTCCCGCCGAGCTAGATGATGACGATGACGAGGACTCGCCACCCAAGAAGAAGAAATCACGCAAGGATGACACCTTGAATGAGCGCAATTTCGCACAGAAACTAAAACACAGCAACGGTATGATTAATCATAATAATTATGTTCCATATATTTATATATATATATATTTCTATTCTAGATATGAGCTCCCTCTTTGCTGCTGCTGACGATTTCTCGGCGCTGCTGGAGGAGACTGGCAAGACCAAGGGACAGGGCACTAGCAATGCGGTCTTTAACAAGGACAAATCGTCTGATAAACAGCTAAAATGGGAGGAGAAGCGCAGATCGAATAGCAAAAACTACACAAGCAAACAATTCGGAGGAGGCAAAGCCAAGAGAGGAGGAGGAAAGCATAAATTCGGCAAGAAGCGAAAGCATTAGAATTAGCTGGGAATTCAGAAGAGCGACTGGTTTTTTATATATAGATATCTAATTGTGTTATGAATTGTGTAAATAAGCAATTAAATGATTTATGCATAATACTTTTATGTGTCTAATTTTCTATTCACTTCAAATTCAAATTTTAATTTGTTATCGATAGCTTGGTAGTAGTGGTAGTTTGGAATTGTTATATATGTTATTGGCTACCTAACGAACTAGTTCACTGTTGATGACACTGATCGCATGTAAACCTTATTTTCTGGTCATGCAGCCTAGTTCGCTGTTGATCGCATCGACACCCCATGCCTTATCGATTACTCGATAACTGCTGTAATTGGCGATTTTTATATTTTTGAATTTGTATTTGAAATATTTTATTTTAACTTTATGTACAAACTTTGGTGACTTAAACTCTAGCAAGTTAAATTGTGATTTATATGTTTCTTCCCTCATTTGTACAGCTAAAAACAACGTTCGATCGATCGAGCGCTATGTTTGTGTGTATATGTATGTATTTCTTAAATATAAGCTACAAAATATGCTAAAATAAGATATTTGCGATTTGATTGTTTATCTTAACTGCTAACTAATTGTGGTCGTCCCCGCGTTGCTTAAAATATGTTATATATATATATATAGATGCATGTATATACCATTGGAACCTTAGAAACTATTGCTTCGGTTGTAAAAATTCTCCTTTATCATCATTATAATGCTTGGCTTCATTTTAATTTCAAAAACCAGCATTTTGTATTTTGGCTTCCTCTTAGTGGTAATTCATATGTTTATATTTATTTTTGGTGTAACATTTTTCATTTTTATTTTTGTTGTTTGTTTTCTAAGGCAACTTGTTTAAAGGCAACTTTAATATGTTATTAAATGTTATTCGCTTTACGCTGAACTATTTCGGGTTCATGAGCACTTTGTCAAACACATTCCAAAAAATGTATAGAATTTATATATAGAATATAGAAAACATTAATGTAGATATGTGTTTGTTTAGTTCTTGTCAGAGTTAAATAAAAAAATGTATATATAAAAAATTTATTTTTAAATTAAATTTCATTTAAATAAAATAAAACAACGTAAAAATAATATAAAAAAATAACAAAGCAAAAAATAAAAAGTAAATTTAATGTTTTTTTTTCCTTGTAATTTTTGCATTTAAAATTTATTTCATTTTAATTCATACAATTGATAAACGGTCTTAAGTTTTTTATATTTGTTTGTTGGGGAAATTTCAATTTCTTTTTCTTTTCGCTAAAAAAACAAAATGGAATAAAACAAATCAAAGAAAACACAAGTTAACAATAGTTAAATTTAAATTAAGAATATTTTATAGCATTGCTTGGAGAGTCATAATCATAATATAGGAGATTTGACATAATTAAATTATAGAGAAATATAGATTTCACACTTGGCAAATGGAAATTATTGTTTACACATTTTTATTCAAAACATGAAAATATTCACTTTTCAAAAACAATTCATTTGTTTTTTTTTATTATTATTTTACGTTTTAGTTCTGGTTGTGGCTGCATTCGTTTAACAATTATTTATAAACTTAACATAGAGCACAATTTAAAGCATAATATTAATATTATTTTTATATATATAATCATATATATATTTATTTATTTATTTATATGTTTGTTTGTGTGTTGTATGTATACGACTATTAATATGTATGCGTTCAGATCTCCTCTCAGTAATTAGCTTAATTCACTATCTTTGCACTTATATGATTTTCCAACTGTTATGCCAAAGAAAACTCAAAATATACAGTTACCGCTTACAGTTTTGCATTATTGATTCGTTACTTATGACTTTGTACACTAAAAAAAACAATTAACTAATCCAACAATGCATTTTAAAATGGTTTGTGTTTGTTGTGTGTATGTATGTGTATATCTGTGTGTGTGTTTGTGTGTGTACGTGCACGTGCACGTATCTGTATGTGTGTATGTTTGTGTGAGTGCGTGTGCGGAGTTGGTTTGTGTAATTAAACAAAGTCAAATTCAACTTAAATATAACATTTACACAATAACAACTTTGAAATCTCTATTGACAGGATCTTTGGCGTTGCTCCACGATCCACCCGTTCGACCCTCGTTCAACATCATCTATACATCCAAGCATGTATCCCCGTGTGTGATTTATCGTCTTTCTGTTTCAGTAAATTGTTGCCATCAGATTGCGCCGTCTCAACCGTCCGCCGTCCATCGTTTTTCTTGTCCTAGTTCTAGTCAATATGTGTCGTCAGCTCCGCTGCTGATATCGTTGCCTTTGCCATTTTGTGCGCCGTCCATAGGTCGGCGAGAGCATCGCTAGCAGCAGCCGCTGTTCATCGTCTTCGATGACAGGAGCAGCCACTACCACAGGGTCGTATTTCGCTTCCGACGTATGTCATTCAAAGACATAACGTTGGCGCAGCGCACGCGCTCTCTCCGGCTGAACACGCGTGGGCATCCGCGGCACCTTCGGCGGCCGCTTGACTCTGCGCAGCGCTGGCGGCCGCGGGCGCGGAAATACCAATGGCCTTTCATACGCCTCGTCCGGGCACTCCGTCTTGATGCTGAGTGCACAATAGACACGCCGCTCCTTTTTGAAACGATGCTTCAGCACCTGCTGCACACCGTTCAGCAGCAGACAGAAGTGACGCCAGCTGGCGCGCGACTTGCGCCACGTGCCCTTCGTTTTGCCAAAGCCACATAGATCGGTTAGGGGACGAGGCGACTGGCGATTGCTAGCGGGCAATGTTGGTGACTTCACCACTGGCAGCGCATCCACTGGTGGTAGATGCTGCATCAGCAGATACAGTTCAGCCTTTGAGTCTTCTTCTGTCGGCGGCGTGCCAGCTGTTTGCCGCTGCTCGGTACGGCGCTGTTGGCGTGTGCGTGGACGTTTATTCACCTCCACATCCAGAATCTTGGGTGGAGCGCGTATCGGGTGTGTAACAGGTGACAACATTGGGGCTATGGGCTCTGGATGATTAGTAACATTGCACTCTTGTGAATGTGAGAGCGGTAGCTCAGTGTAATACTCAGAGGGCAGTCGCAAGGGCGGCGCAAGCTCATCAAATCCATGAAATTCGGTCAGCGCATCAAAGTCCGGATCATACACGCACTGCGTAACATCCTCATTGGTTATTGGCTCCACAGCAGGGCCACCATTGCCTGTTCTGTCCACACTCACGGCCACCTCGGCGTGTTGCATTGCCAACAGCAAATGCTTTTGGTTCTCCTGCTTGATGGACAGTTCAACTGGCTCCTCCATGGTGTCTTCACTCAAGTCGACCAAAATCTGTTCTGGCTGTGGTACTATATCTATTTCAGCATCGCTACTCTCTTGCAGCCACTCGCTATCCATTATATCGCTCAACTGGGGCCGATCAGCCGGATTCCTTTGCAGGCACCAGGTCACCAACTCTTTGAACTCAGTACTGGCGGAAAGCCAGCGCTTAGAGCGCTGATTGAAAGATTCCCGCTGGATGCGCTTGCGCAACTTGTGATGCGCCTCCGGACTGTGGTCGTAATCGCCCTCGTACTGGCGATAAGGTGCATGACCCACAAGCATTGTGTAAAGCGTCGCGCCAAGCCCAAAAACATCCACAGCTGGCGAATAGGTAACTACATTCGCATCCATTAACAGCTCTGGCGGCGCATAGTCCAGCGTATAGCGTGGCTTATCGCGCCAGCTATGGAATCGACTATTGTAGCTGTAAAAAGAGATCAAAATATAAAGATCGATCAAGTCAGAGTGGGCATATCAATTTTACCAGGCATTGCCAAAGTCGACCAGCTTGACGTCCAGGCTGTCGCGGCTGACGAACACAATGTTCTCTGGCTTGAGGTCGCCGTGTAGGAAATGCTTGGAGTGTACATGCTGAATAGCTTCCACCAGTTGCAGAAAGATCTTGCGACAGCTGTCCTCATCGAGTGTTCGGGTCTGCAGAAAGTTGCCCAGCTCCTGGCCGCACAAATACTCCTGAATTATCCACACCTCGCACTTGTCACGGAACGTGCCATGATAGTTCACAATGCTGCGGTGGCAATGCGTGTCCAAGGCACACGATGTGAGTGCATCCACTTCGGAGGCCCGGAACTTGGACAATGGTATGACCTTTGCCATAAACACAATATCCGAAGCATCAACGACAAAGTAGCAGGTGCCATAGGCGCCCTTCACTGTGCGTGTGCCCAACTCCAGATCATCGGGTCGTGATGGTATATTCTGCAAGATAATTGAGATTTAGCTTTGATTGATTTGCGAATGTTATTGATAATATTTACCTGTAAATCCGGATTGCAGTACTCAATCTGGCAGAGATTGTCGCGACGCATTTCCTCCAAGTGCTCCGGCGCCACATAGGTGTAGCCGCGAAACAGACGTATGCGTGAAGGTGGTGAATCGCACTCGGGATCCTCTGGCAACTGGTCGGTGAACTCGTTGCTAAAGTTTTGCACGTCATCCTCAGCGTTGAGCGTTGGCTTATAGGGCGCTTTGCGACGCTTACCGCGCAGTTCCTGCCAGTTAATACCCTTGAAGAAAGGATGTTCCTTGATCTCGCTGGCATCCCTATGATTGCCGCCCAAACGCCGTTTCGGATTCTTCTCCAACATCTTTAGCACAAAATCGCGAGCCTCAGCACTGAATCTGGAAGGTATCAATGGCTGTTCCTTTTGTATGCGACGTGAGATCTCCGACTGTTGACTCTGCCCATCGGAGGTGGCAAATGGTGAGGCGCCCGTCAGCAGCTCAAAGGTGAGGACACCCACCGACCACCAATCGACGGCACTGTCATGCCCAGGCGGTCCAGTCCGTATTATCTCAGGCGCCATATATTCCAATGTTCCGCAGAAGCTGTGTGCACGATATTCATTTTCAGCGGTGAGTATTTTGGACAGACCGAAATCGGACAACACAATGTGCCCGTCGCCATCCAATAGAATGTTTTCCAGCTTGATGTCCCGGTATATAATGCCCAGCTGATGCAGCTGCTCCAGCGCCAGTACCACCTCAGCAATGTAAATACGTACGCGCGACTCCTCGAAGTGCTCAGCATGATAGAGATGTGTAAACAGTTCTCCGCCATTAGCGAAGTCTACGAATCCAGAGAAAACCCAGTTAAATTTATATATTTGGATATGTTTTGGAGCATTTAAATCTTACCAAGCACTAGATAGAGTTTCGATGATGACTGGAAGGCATAGTGTAATCCAACCAGAAATGGACTGCGCTGTACTGCCTCGAGAACCTGAATTAAAAGAGTTTTTTTTTTATATTAAATACTTTTCACAGATAGGATTTTCAAATAAAAAAAACTTAAGTCGATAACAAGTCGTCTTCGATACCAATTATCGATTATTACCTCCATTTGCTTTAAAGCTTCTTTGCCCTATCTTTACGCTTACTATTCTGTGCTTTTTGTTTATTTCTTAGTTTCGTGCGGTGCTCGGCATTTCCCGTTTTTGTTGTTGCTAGACTGTTTGACTGAGGCACTAACTGTACACAAACAGCTGTTTTGGGAATTTCCCCAACATGAATATCCCAAACATGCCGCAAATGCCCCATGGCACCTACTCACACACACACACACACACACTCACACGTACAAATAGGTCTACTTTTAGTGCCTGCATGAAAAGTGAAAATATATTTTTGGTATAATTTAATTTCGTATTGAAATCATTTATATGATCTTTCTCTTTTTGCTCTCATAGACAATTGTCAAGTAAGCGTCTTGTTGCATATACAACTTTCACATTTCACGATTTTATTCCTTTCCTTTTTTGGCACAAATAACAACAATAGCCGCAGCAGCCGTAGCAACACATACCGCAGGGCGGAAATCTATATACTACAGCCGGTAAACGGCCGCACTCTTGCTGATTTACCCTCCCACACCTAAAGCTTAACTATGTTACGATTTGGGTTAGTAGCACAAGCGTCACAGGCGTTGTTGTTGTTTGTGTACCTTGAAAAACAAGTACGTTCAAGTGCGTGTGCGTGCGTGTGTGTGTATGGGGTTTTGTGTCTGTGTGCGCATCTGTGCGTACAGCTGACAAAGACAAAAGCAAAAGCATTGCACAATTTGTAAATTGTTCGCAAAACGAATTTCCCTTGTTGGCTAGTGTTTATAAAGTGTCTCTCTCTCTCTCTCTATCCACCTACACCTGTTTGCAGTTATTTAACCAACATTTGCGTTATCTTTTCTATTTTCAATGCCGCTAACCGGTTGTGGATTGAACACATACATACATATGTATATAATATGCATGCATGCGTACATACATATGTAGCGGATCAGCCTACTCTCTTTTGCACACGTTCATACATACATACGTAGCGGATCAGTTTGCTCTCTTCTTTTTAACTCTCTCTGTCAGCTGCTACACTATCTTCGGCAATCCGTTAGCTTTTTGCCGGTGCAACAAGTTGAGCGAGCGCTGTGTATGTTTGTGTGTTTATGTGTGAAGCACGTTTATATTTTGGCTGGGGCAACTGTTTTATTCTTCTCTTTGCCTTAATGTTGTATACGTGCAACAACTGAAGGTTTTTTTTTTTATTTCAATTAGCTGCGCTGATCATGCTGAAGAAAAAACTTTGATTTGGACACGTTTCGCATCTTTGTAAGGGCTTTCTTTGTTTTTATGGTACTTATGGCTTTCAATTTCTCTTTTCTGCATGTTTTACTTACCACTCGCTCAGTTTTTGTATGCTCAGCCGTTTTGCGCTTTTGCACCACGGTTATCTTATTGAGCACCTTCATCGCATACAGTTTGCCTGCATCGTGCCTGGTTAATTTACGAACCAAGAAAACTCGTCCATATGCTAAAGCGAAATTTAACAGAAATTCAAAATATCTGATGTCATTTTAAAAAGTTCTATGAAGCTTACCTCCCGTGCCAAGCACGCGTATGATTTTAAAATCGTTTAAGCTCACGCGCTCATCGCTATACAGTTTGACTGTGAATGAAAAGACGAAAATGCACATCGATTAGCATACGAAATGGGAAATAAGAATAAGGCAAGAATGTACACAATAAGAATATACATTAATGGAAAAACGATAATGACTATTATACATACAACTATTCACATTCATATAGATTATATCGCATCTACACTACTTAATTATTTACAATGTACATAGTTGAAGCATGCGATTAGCAGTATCTTCATTAAGTAGCTGAACAGCACGTGCGAGTGCGACACTTCAGAATGCAGCTCAATTCACGCATAGCAAAATATTACTTGTCCACACTGTTATCACTATATATGTACACGAACATATTCATATGCATATATGTATGTATTTACATATGTATGTACTGTACAACTGTACTCGCTCTGAAAATGTCATAAGGACAACAACAAACCTCGTCGGGCGTCGTTGCAGCAGGTGGCTGACCCACTGAGAACGTTAAACGTGTGTGCCAGAGGAGAGCAAAAGAATTTACAGCAGCCAATCAAAGGCAGTCTGCTAACCAACTCTCTCTCGGTCGCTCTCCCTATTCAACCTCTCCCTGCCTATGGGAAACGATTCCACTGAACCGGGCCAATGCCCTGACTCACATTTTGACAATTTACAGTTACACTGATGCGTTCAGACACTGAGTGCGAACAAACCTGAGCTTACATATATGTATGTATATTCTTCAAATTTCCCAAGTGACTAATTTGTATTTAAGAACGTCTTCTCTACCACTCTCTCTCTTTGTATCTTTCTCATGAAATATTTCCCAAATGAACACAGCATTTGTCAAAGAGAGAGCAGAGAGAGGGAGAGAGCAAGAAGAGTGCCAACAATTGACTGATACAGAGCGAGTTGAATGCCATTGCTGGACATTTGTCCTTGAACCTGTGGCCTTTCTTTGCGCTATGTGTTTGGCTATGCGTGCCAATTTCATTGTTAGTATTAGTCATTTCAAAGAAAAATATTAAAAATACTTATGAAGTGAGAAAAGTAACTTGAAAAATAACGATTTATTTTTGTGTATTTACTTTAATCGAAATTTCAACTTGTTGTGAAATATTCTCAGTTCATTGACATGCGTCCAAAAGGTTAATGAATCTACCTTGCTAATTTGTAATAAACCAGTTACATATATTTATACATATATATATATATTGTATTTTTTTAATGGAAATGCATGCTTCTAATACGTCCTGCAAAGTGAGGTATTTCCATTTTTTTTTTTTTTTTTTTTTTTTTTTTTGCAGTTGGGTGCAACGAACTGGGTTTCTCTGTGCAGGTGGCGGACGGAGCCTATTAAAAACACCTCAAGAAAAACGTTTTTGAATGGCAAAATTATTGATCCAACAAGCACAGTAGGAGCTGACTAGAAATTTAAGTAAAAGTAAACCAAAATTCTAAACCTTTATAATATAATAATAATAATATTGAATATTATTATTTTTTATTTGTATTTAAATAAACAAATTATAATTATAAAATGATCAATGATACGAACTGTTGACAGCAATATTAAAACCTGTAATTGTTTAATAATTGACAGCAAATACTATCAGAAATTGCATACTTAGCAAAGCTCATGATTTCCATCAGTAAATATAATAATTTTTTTATTAATACACTTTATTTTTAAACCGCAAAACATTCAACAAGCGTTTTTTGGCCTTGAGTGATATCTGTGTACATACAAACATGAATGCACATACACACATACATATATTTGCATGTATTTTCATGGCAGGCTTTTAAATTGTTTAACCTCAATGCGGTTTCTGTTGCTTTATGTTTCTCATTTTTTGACTACCTAAAGTTTAACGAACGCGAAAAATGTGAAAATCAAATAATTTTTGAATATATGATAAACAGCTGCAAACTCATTAAAACGATTTAAGTGTGCATTAATAGTAGATTCATGTTATTAACATGCGGAGAATCTGACACATTCATGTAAACGAGCTGTTAAAGTTTTTCTGTGATGGAACTTTGTCAAAAAACGGGCGCGGTGCTGTACACAACAGTAAGTCTACACAGCTGTCTTCTATTTTATATCATTCGTATACACACACGCACACGTGCATGCCCGCCCGGTCAAGAACCGTTATGAAGAGAATACTTGTGCTCTGCAGTGAGAGAACTGGCCACGATCTGTCTACACAATTGAGTAATAGTGCTTCCATCAGTGTGTGCACGATAACAAATATCACTGAAAAAGGGAGGTCAGAGAGAGAAAAATTCTCTTGGATTGGACTGTGTTAAAGATAAATAACAACTGCCAATTAGACAAAAAGGTTAACACGTTTTACATAACTCTGGGTGTATACATGAATGCATATGCAGCTGTTATTGGAATATTTACATTGTCAAGTTCAAGTAAATCAATTGCTAACATGCCTACAGAGAAGCCTACATGCATACATACATATGCAAACAGGCAACGTCACAACTGAACGTCGAATGTTATTCGTAGTGTGGTGGGTTCAGGTGAATTTAGTTTTGGGGTGAATTGAAATGGGTGAACGCAACACCACCCAAATAAAAACATTCATGTTGTTTGTATGTATGTATACATTTGTAGGCAACTGTGTCAAGGTTGAATACATGTGCCCCACTTTAAAAGGATGGAGAGAAGACGAGGTCGCATTGACCAGGCCAGTCCACCCTCCCAACACCCCCAAAGCAAGTCTAGACAGAGAACTATTTACTCACCATACGAACGCAGGTCGGTTACGATCTCCAAGTCCCTTTGATGCGCATCATTTTCCAGATCCAATGGCGAGCTGTTGCTCGAAGGCATTGTATATGGTGAGGGTGGTGTGGCGTTTGCTGCCGCTGCCGCTGCAGTCGCTGCCGAGGCATTGCTTTTGTTACTGGATTGCTGGCTGTTACTAGTGGTGGGCGATTCCTCCATTTCCAGGTCGCTGTCCTCCTCCGTTTCGTGGTCGTAGTATTCGGCGCAGTCATTCTCATCGCTCTCCGCATCCGAAATACATACAATATCCGATACTGTATTTTGGGGCGGCGGCGAGGCCGGTGAGGCTGGCGATGGTGGCGTTGGTATGGTGGATATGTTATTACGGTAACTGTATTCCATTGGTGTTGTTGTTGTTGTTGTATTGGTATTTACGGTCTGCTTCTTTTTATTATTGTTGCTGTAAGTGTTGTATTGCTTTCCGTTCGTGTTGCTTACATTGTTATTCTGTTTCTTGCTGTTGTTATTGTTGTTATTATTATTATGATTAACAGTGTTAACATTGTTGTTGTGCCGTTGCCCACTGGAGGACCCCGAGCTGCCGCTCGTTGTCTCCATGGCATTGTGTGAATGCTTCAGTTTAACATTGCTACTGGCTCCATTTGTCAACTGTTGCAAAGGCTCATCGTCGCTTTGTCGTCGTCGTTTATTTGAAGTCGTGGTATTTCCATTTGACGGTATCATGTGCCCGTTGGTGAGCTGCGCTGGCCGCACCATTTGAATATCCTCGAGTTTACGTCTGCTGTTCTTGGCGCCGCTTGTGCTGCTGCTCACGATTTCGCACTGGTTGCGTTGTTGATGCTGCTGTGTTTGTTGTTTTTGTAGGCGACTCATTTTGTGAGAAGGGCTGCTATTTAATAAGTGTTTTTTGATGCGATTTGTATCAGCATCAGCAGCTGATTATCAAGCTGCTTAAGAAGCAAAAAAGAGAAGGAACTGCTGAGTGCAAGCGAATATTACGTTCGTTCTATCTCCCTCTTTTTCGCTCTTACTCTTACGAGCCAGCCAGTCGACAATATGGTACAGTTTGGACTAGAGATGGGCGCGTGTCGTCAACTCAAATTTGAAGCACGAACAGAAATTTTTAATTTTTTTTTACTGCGTACAAACAATATTTTTTTTACAGTTACGTTTCAATTGTGTAATTCAAACAACTAAGATTACTAGATTTTCATGTAATACAACACAAAATAATGATGTGTAGACTTTTACAAAATAATTGAATTTTATATAAATAACGTTATTATAATTAATTTTATATTATTTATACATGTCACGCGCGCATCTCTAGTACAGTTTGGACACAGCTCCGACTAAAAACTCTTCATAATGAATTACAACTCACCTCAGAATAACAAAAGGCGCAAATATGTCGGCAACACCAACTAAGCACAAATATCTTTGCACTTGCTTAGAGAATTAAATGCCAATCGTTTTTTTTTTTGTGTTCTTTTCAAATATGTATACGTTTCCGTTTTGTGGATTTATATTTTTTATTTCGAAGTTTGAAAGTTCTAGTTTATATATTATTCAACCATTTGTTAATACAAATTTGTGATAATCACAAATTTCATCAATTGCGTTTTGTGCCTGCTCTTCGTATGCACTATTTTTCTTTTGCCTTTTTGCTATGGGTCTTTCTTATTACGCTCGTACATACACAATCACACATACAAGCGCACGCAGGCGTTTTTCGGCTACGTTTTACGGTTGTTTTGTTTTGACTTGCAAATTCTACTGTGCAATAGGATTGGCTTATTAAAATTTTTGTAAACGACGAAATCGTTTTTAGCGGACTTAAGAATGATATTAATTTTTTATATATATACATATATATATATATATGTATGTATAATACGTGTAGATTTTTACAAGTTTTTACCGCCGCTTTCTACTTTACGTACACACACGCACACAAAACCAACACCAATGCGGCGCGACGCTCTTTGCCATCTGCTTTGCGCTCTCATTCTTTGCCACTTATTCGCTGTTGCATCGACAATAAAGCACACGTTTATTATAATTTATCAAATCAATTTCATCCCGCATTTTTCACAAACGGATACAACTGTATATGACTAAAAGTAAATTGTGATATTTACTTATTAACTCATTGGGATCTTTGGTAATTTCGATAATTTCCCGACAGCGCGACCGAACACATTGAAGTTATTTATAAAATGAAATGGTATGCGCTGTAATCGATATGCGTCTACGTTTCCCCCATATCGATATCAACCTATGGACTAATTGGGACCGATCAAATTATTAAAATATATTTAGGTGGCAATATAACAATCAGAGTAGATTTGCAACAAATCTAAATGAATCCGGATTTCATCTACAATTTTTCTATTTGAGTAAATGAAAATGATTAATAAACTTATAGCGATAGTTAGCACCTATCGGTAACCATCCACAATAAATGATAAATCAGCTGAGAAATCGTTTATCGACAATCCGCCATAAATATCAAAGTGTTGTTGTTACTATTGAAATTAAGAAAGTACAGAAATGTTTTTGAGTTTGTTTACTGTAATTTTTTAAAGATCTCAAAAAATGATTAATATTTAACCATGATGTCTTCTAGTCTTTTCCGTTCCAAATCTGGCACAGTACAATCGTCCGTCGCATATCCTACCGCAAGCAGAATTAACAGTTTTTCGTTATTGGGCCGATCGAGTAAACGCCTCAAAGCCGGACCACAGTTAAGGGGTGTGGTGACCAGTGAGCAGAGCCCAGCTGCCTGGAGAGCACATAATAGTATTCCAGTAGCAATGGACGTTGATATCTCATTGTAGTAATGCAGCTTCTTGCGTCCATCAACCGTTGTCCCGTGCGTTTGCTTAAATATGAGAATCAAATACGGCGCATCCGTGAGATACGGTTTGATTGCGTTGGTTTTCAAAGGTCGCAGATCCGTCACCCACTGTGCATGCATTCGTGTGGTGTAGTTAATATGCTCCTCATGCTCGACAATCTCCCGCACCGCCTGCTTCACACCCAACTCTTCAACCACACAAAACGTCCAGGGTTCGGTGTGAGCCCCGCTGGGTGCGGTGCCAGCCGCACGTATGCAATCTTCTAATACATCTATAGATGGTTTACAATTGGCTTTAAAGACACGTACACTCCGACGGTCATGCATCAGCTCATAGAAACGCCTGGCACCATTCGGATTAAGATTCTGTCCTGGCACATAGGGTACATGTTGCTTCTCCTCCAAAGCAGGCTGGATATCGGCATCTGTCGCAGCGAATTCCACTAGAAGAGAGAACATTATATTTGTAAACATTAATTATTTGGGTGTCTACTACCTGCAACATTCTCTTCCCCTTCTATCTTTACCAACAGTCGCCTTCGATAGGCCTTGATGTATTTAATGGCCAACGCGATTAGAAAGCCCAATAGAATGCTTGGCCAATGCTTGAACAACTTAGAGCTGTTTAAAAGTGCATCCATCTTGCCTTACAGCTGCAGGAAAACTGAGACCAAAACAGCGGAAACTCTCGCTTATCTAATGAAACTTGGTCATGGCCAGCGGCTGATAAGAGCGTTTGATTTGCGCTTTCAGTAATCGACTTCATTCGCACAGTACGGACAGTTGTTGCTCGAGTTGCGCAAGGTTTGGGAAGCTTCTGGATTATTATTAATATTATAATAAACGTCGATCTCAGCTTTACGGATCATACTTGGCGCCGGGTCGCCCTTTTTGTATATCATTTGACGTTTGTTCACCTCGCGCAGGATTTCAATAATCCGCCACTTAGCGTCGAAGTAAATGCAGTCCGGAGCTGTGCTGAGCTCTGCTTTAATCATTTCGCACAGCATTTCCAGCTGAAGACCATTACTCTTGGTTGATCCACCACGCTGGTCTTGGGCGCAGGGTGCTGAACAAGCCGCGCCTTGCTTATTCAAAGTCGGTAACGCTCGAGAAAGTCCTTTACCTCGATTCTGGCTTGGCTTGTTCAGGATCGAAATACAATTGGATGGCTGACTCCTATTGCAGAGAATGCTCCTCTGCTGGGTCCCGTTGTTATTTCTTCGTAGATCCGACTCAGACGTTTGTATCTGAACAGTTACTTTCTGCTTATCCGCAGTTTGTTTCTGAATCTCTGATCTTTCCGATTCTGGTTCCAAATCCATCTGATCTGATTGCGTATTATTTTCGTCTATCTTTAGTGATTCCGCATCAGTTTTGGATCTAGCTTGATATACAGTTTTGGATTGATCTAAATTTCGGAATTCCTTTTCGTTATCCGCTTTATGTTTATTTTTTGATTTCGTACATTTCCACGATTTGTCTTTACTCGGTGACATGGATATCACCTCGTTCTCTTGCGGCTTTTTCCTGGATTTCCTAAGTTTCTGTATATTGTAAGCGAATGGACCTTTTTCTCTATGTCCCGATTTCGTCATCACCCATTGGGCGCCTGGCACAGTTGAAGCGCATTTATTTCGAACACTCTGGATGCTGCACGGCAACAGATCTTTTGCGACCGTGCTGTACTGAAGTACGTTGCTGCTTTGACTGTCCGGTGAGCACGTATCCAAGCCCTCCTCGGATCCCTCCCCTGTCTTCTTCTCCGGGCTAATAAAAGGCAGTAGAAAAAGAAACTCATTGTAGTATTTAATTGTGGGCATCCGAATGTCACCACAGGTGAGACGCGCATTCTCAATCAGGGCGTATTCACGTTCAAATGCCGCACGCAGCTCCATTATCGTTGCTTGAATCTGCGGACCCGTCTTGTTGGTGAAGGAGCGCGCCATGTCCGAGTAGTATATAGTCTCGATCTGCTTGTTGCCAAATTGCGAGTTTTTGCGATTGTATAAATTTTCGTATTTCGAATATAGACTAATCAGTCGACGAGTGGCGTCGTCATCCAGGGGAGTATTGGGTTGATCAGTCTGCTTTTTACTTGATTGACCTTTTGACTTGCTGCCAGATCCAAAAGGCAGTTTAAAAAATCCGCGAAAACCTTTTGATTTATGACTTGGTTGGATAACGTCCCCATCCTTGATGGGTTCTTTTACTGAGTCATCGCTAGTAGCGCTAGATATTGCTTTACTGGACTTCGATATCGTTGGCATTTCTGTTGTCTTCAACCCGGAATCGGAAGACTTGAAAGAGCTGGGTTTGTGTTTTTGTTCCATTCTCTGCAATTTGCCGCTTCAGCAGATATATATTTGAGTTTGTGTGAAGTTTTGGAACAAAATCATTTAACGGCAGCAGCATTATTACTGTGACAAATTTGGTGACATAATCTAAAATAAACTATAATAATAATAATAATTTTAAATAAGTTTTGACGGCGCACGTATTGTAATGTATCGACATTTATGTCAATGCAACCCTAATAGTCTTCTAACAGCATTTTCCAGTTCCTTGGAAAATCGTATTAACAAAATTAATTTTATTAAATAAAAAAGAAATATTTATTTTATACATTTCTTTTAAATGAAATTAATTTGTTTTCGTATTTTTTTACTTATTTTAAAATAAATAAAATGTTAGAAACAGGTTGAAATATACAATCGTTAGAATTCTGTTAAGCTAACTGTTAAGTAACAGCTGTCTGTAAACAGGCCATGGAACAACAACGAACCAACAAAAACAAGTTACGTGAAATATAAATGGAATAATAAGCAAAAAAAAAGTAAATGACATGGCCAGCCGTGCGATTAAAAAAGCACAGAATTTGTTCTAGTCGCACAGTCATCGTCTATTAAACTTGTTATTTAATTGAAATCCAGAGCTGGCTGTGTATTTGGCATTGCAAGTTTAGCATGTGACGTTCAAAACATGTATTAATTGCTGTCAAATCTGGCCGGGGGATGTTAATTAAATTTTACAGTTCCAGTTTAAATTTATTAAATTCGAAATATTAAATAAAATATACATTGGAGATTCGTGCAGACTTAATGTAAAGTATACCAATACTTACACTCACACATACATATAAAAAGTGCAATAAATCAATGCCCAGCCAGCAGTGAGAAGGCGGAAGTGACCAAAACAGAAACAACAACAAAGAGCAGAAGACTGAACAGCCAACTGTAACGGGATATTGGCGCAAGCGACAAAAAAAAAAGAGTAAAATAACTTTGCTTAACATTTTACGTTGGTTTATTACATTGAACGACGAAAAATGGATGAGGTTTTCTCACTACACATGGAAAAGCTCGACGTCTATGACGGTTAGTAATTGGGAATAGCTTAAAAATATGTAAATAATATTAAGTAAATTAGGATTAATTGTTCGTTCGTCATTTTGATTGACTGATGTCGTCGTCGTCGTCTTCTTCAGATGATTTTAAAAGCTCATCAATTAGTCGATCCTGTTCAGCGTTCTTTTTGCCCTGCATGATCATATCCCGCAGGATAGTAATATGTTTCTTCTCGGACTCGATTCTTTCCACCAGCCTTATATTGTCATTTCTTAATTTATCGATGCGTTCTTTGCGTTCCTCGGCTGATTTCTTTGTTTTTTCACGCGTGCGCTGCACTGCCTAGAATATTGAAATCAAAGATATTAAACAGAGTGTAACAAATTCTGAGATGCTATTTTGGGGGTCGCACACATCTAGGCTAGCAACATTGTTGTTTATTTTATGTTTTATTTACATTTACCTCGTTATTCTTCTTTCTTTTCAACTTGTACGCGGGATCCTCCATCTGCTGACTTGTTGACGCAACGCCGCTGCTGGTTGACGCTTTTGCAGTGCTTCTCCTGGCTGGCATCCTCTCGGTGATAATATTAATTTGTATTTAGTTAAATGCTGCTTCTTTTTACTAGCTAAAAAATGTAGCCAACAAACAAACGCAAGTCGTTGTGAAATTACAACGCGAATGATGTACCAAAGCGTAATTGTAAAACATATGTGCCCTATTGGAGCTAGTGTTGGAAAGCGAGCTGCTGTCATTGCCCATAAAATCAAATAGAGATGCGGTATTACAATATTAATTTATCGACTCGAGTAAGCTATAGTAAAACTACAACCTGTAAGAGGATTTTCTACAATAGAAAATTAAATTAATAATTACGTCCCCGAAACATTTATTGTTTTGCTCACAACATGGTATTATTTTTGCCGATATGCGAATAACAACAAAACTATTAGTTAATACAATTTGTTTGTAAAGACTGATTTCTTGTATGTATTAAATTAAGATATAAAATTGGACCGTAATAAATTTTAAATCGAAAACAAAAAGCCATGTTAATGATATAAATTGTACTACATATGATTGAATAAATGTTTTAAGAATCTAGATCGTTCGATTGACTGATTCATTCATTTTTTATTATCGATAGTTACGACAGTGTTTCACATTGTGCAACACTCGCATATATTTTTTTGCTACCGGCTTGAAAAATGTCTTCGCCTGCACCACCAAAGTCGCCTGAATTGTCAGATAAAAGCAAGAAATATGATAGACAAATCAGGTAATTATGCATAATTGCCAAATCAGAGTGATTATTGTAACATGCCACCAACAGACTGTGGGGTGATCACGGACAGGCACTACTAGAGTTGGCCACAATCTGCGTCGTCAACGTGACGGCCGTCGGCTGTGAGACAGCAAAGGGTCTCGTCTTGCCGGGCATTGGAGGCTTCACTGTGGCCGACGGCAGCACAGTCAAGGAAGAGGACTTGGGCAATAAGTAAGGCTACCATAATTTGTAATCTTTCGTAGTATTTATAAGCTGGAGAACAGCTTTTTTCTAGATAACAGTTACCTGGGCAAATCGAAGGCGCTTGCCTGCAAACAACTGTTGCAGGAGCTTAATACGGATGTCATTGGCGATTATGTGGACGAGAGTGTTGACTATATCTTGGCAAATCGTCCAAATTTCTTTGACAGTTTTGACCTGGTGATTGCCTCGAATCTCAACGAACAGTCACTGTTACAGCTGGCAAGCCGCTTATGGGAGTCGAATGTGCCGCTTGTCTATTGTCGCTCACTTGGCATGCTGGGCTCTATACGTCTGCAAATTAAGGAGCACTGCGTTGTAGAAACTCATCCCGATAATCGTCAGTTTGATTTGCGCCTGGAGCAGCCATTTCAAGCATTACATGATCATTTGGAAACAACAGAGATTACGAGTAAGGTGCCCTGGCTTTTGGTACTGTACAAATATCTAAAAGTTTGGCAAAAAGAGCATGGAGCTGGGCGCTTGGCGCCTGACAGCTACAAGGAGAAGACTCAGCTGCGTGATATAATCAGAGCGGAAATGCAGAAGGATGAGGAGAACTATGAGGAGGCTATAAAGGCAGTTAACACTGCATTTGGCGCTGGAATGGTGCCAAGCACTCTCAAGGCCATATTCGAGGACGAAGCCTGTGAGCGGTTACACAAAAAGGTAAACCACCTAATCTGCATGGATTACACCGAATAACAATCATTTTTGCTTTCGTAACAGAACAATGTCTTTTGGATTATGGCCAAGGCACTTAAGCATTTTGTGGTGGAGGAAAATAAGGGTTATCTGCCGCTGCCAGGAGTCCTGCCGGACATGACAGCAAACACAGACTCGTATATAGCACTGCAGCAAATCTACCACCAACAGTCGCTGCACGACGCCGACCAAGTGTACCACAAATGTCAGGACTATCTGAAGCAGCTGTCACTGCCAGCGGACAGCATCGATGATCGCAGTGTGCGTTTGCTATGCCGTGAGGCAGCTGGATTGTCTGTGCTGCGTGGCACACGCATTGCCGATGAGTACGAGAAAAACTGTCGTCTGCCGCCACTGGGTATGTTTTTACATAATTAGAATACATTCATTACTTTAATATTGTATTGCATTGCTTTGCAGTGGAGGACAATGAGCTGCAGGGCACTTTGACCGCCTACAATTTCGCTCTGCGTGCCTATGAGCGTTTCCTAAGCGAGTGCGGTAGCATACCAGGCGAGTGCTCCGTGGAACAGGATATTGTGCGTCTGAAGAGCATCGCCAGCAAAATGCTTAACGACCTGGGCTTGCATGTGACTATCAGCGATGATGTTCTGCACGAGATTTGCCGCTATGGCGGCGCCGAGCTGCATGCTGTGTCCGCTTTTATTGGTAAATTAATGCTGAAGTTAATGCATTCAGTTTATTAATGAACTTATTTTGCTTGCAGGAGGCTGTGCTGCGCAGGAGGTGATCAAGATAATTACCAAACAATATAAGCCAATTGATAATACTTTTATCTATAATGCTATTAGCACTGAAAGTGTTACGTTAAAGTTGTAAAGCAATTCCTTAAAATGTATGAGATTTTAAAATTAAATTGAAAACTTACCGCATTTGATTTAAATCAAAATAAGAAAATCGTTTCCAAATCATTGTGTAATTTTATATTTATTAATCATATGTCGGCTTATATCCTAGATATTGTAAGCATTAAATTACACATGTTTATGCTGTGGTATCCTTTGAATAGTACTATGTGAGTGTTGGGACTTGTAATACTTATTTATAGTTACCCAGACCGCATTCCCCTTTCCATTCATCATGTTATCTTACATTCCTGTAGTTATTTATATATGTATATTTTTTCTTCTTTTTTTTTTATGTTTTTATTTCATATTTCGAACTTCGTTGGCATCATTTGTGCCACACGCAAATCTTTTGACTTATTTATAAATGTAACTTTATGTGCGCTTTTACATGTACAAATCGATGCTAACGAATATCAAACGAATAAATGAATATATTTTATATCAATTTAAATAGGCATTCACTTATGATATACTTGCTTAGAACAATAATTCAGTTTATTTATTTATTTATATTTTTTCAACTTATTTCGTTTTAATTTAAACTTAGTTTTTAGTTATTTCTAATAACTTCTCGCTATGTGTGTCTGTCTATCCAAAATCTTTACAATTAATTAACAAAAATGTACATAAGAAGACTACCAGGAGAACGATTTATGCCTATATCATATTTATTCATTTATTTATATATAATATGTATATATATAGTTGGGCGCCCTTGTTAGCTTTACCTGGTTGTAAAAACGTTTGTGCTGGCGATCCAGCGCAGCAGCAGTAGGAAATACAGTCCAATAATATATTGCCAGTTGGCGTGTGCAGCAGCTGCAGCACCATGGTGCAGCTCAGCGAAGCTTTCGCCTGAAGAGAGCAGGAGTATATGAAATATTTTGTATATTTATACAGTTATCTGCACTTACCATTTAGTATATGCACCACTATCGTAAAATTTTGATATTCGCTTATGGAGCAGGTATAATTGCCCGAATCAGCTTTGTGGATCTTTGCAATGGATAAAGTGGAATTTGCGCCATCCTCCATGAGTTCGGTTTTAACACTGAGAGTAGAGAATAGAGAATTTCTTATAATATATGCTCAGTCAATTAAATTAGCCTCGACCTACCTAACGCCACCTCGAGTCACGTCATAGTTGAGCACATTTTCGCTATGTTTCCAGTATACAACGGAGCTGGTCATAGCCACATTTCGCACCACGCAGGACAGCTGCAGCGTGGAATCGATTTCATAGTATTTCTCCTGCAATGGGTCGCCGTACTCATCCACAATCATCACCTTTGGAGCTGTGACAGATGTATATGCACTTAACTAAAGTAAAATTTCTCACTTTGGCCTCACTCACCATTCACATGCAAATTGATCTGGATAACGCGGGGCGGATGCGTGGAGATCTGGCATTCATATGTCGCCTCATCGTCTTTTTTGACATTTATGATTTTCAGGCGCCAGTTATTGGGATATTGAAACTCCATTTTATAGCGCTTATCACCCGTGTAGGCGTGCAGGCCCACAGTTAGCAAGTCCAAAGCATTCTCCTCATTTTGCGCACTGCGACGCACCCAGGAGACCTGTCAATAGCAATTTCTTGTAAATTGTTGTAAAATAACCCAATTTTGTATTTCCTTGATTAGCTACTTAAGTTACTCTATTACCTCTTATCTCTATCCATATTTCTTTAATTTCTTTATTCTCTTCTCATTTTCTGCTGATTCTATTTTTTGCTCTCTTGCTCTCTCTTACTTTTTGTCTGTTACTATATCTTTCTCTCTCTCTGCCACCCTCTATTTCTCTTACAGTCTACCTCCCTCTGTCTTTATGTGTTACTATATCTTTCTCTCTCCCTGCGTCTCTCTCTCTCTTTCTCTTCTTGTCTACCTCCCATTCCTCTATTGCTTTCAGACACAGCTTCCTCAATATATTCTTACTTATTCGCCTCTCTCTACCTCCCACTCAGATTTCAAATTTTATAGCTGCAGCCTCTCTATGCGATTTTCATAAACTCAAGCATCTTCTGCATTCGTTCCAACTAGTTAAGCTTGAGTAACTGAAAGTTTTATAGTATATTCTCGCATGTAGTCATAAATTTATAAGCAGAACTCCGCTGCTTGACGCATCTCAGAGCCTTAAACTTGTTTCGTAAAGCTAGACGAGTTTATAGTAAGTAGCTGTGCTTACAGTCTTATCTTGCAGCAATGAAATTCTGCAATTTAAATGAATGCTGCTACCCGCCTGAACAGTCATATTTGTTGGTTGTCCAACGCGCTGCACGTCCTCAAAATGGGGGCCATATCTGTAAGGGAAAGCGAGCATATGTGATGTAAGTAAAAGGTAAACACACGTGTGTACAAGTATGTATACATCTGTATATATATATATATATAGTGTGCATTTTTATTGGTCAGCAGGTGTATGTAAGTAAGCCTACAGACACATGCTCCCGTTGGTCTGTGCGTCCTTATGCTTAATGTTTATTGCTTGTAGCAAAAGTCTTAAAAACTTAAGTTTTCAAAATGTTTTACAACAGCAAACGACCTTCAGTAAAAAGCAGATTGTTGCTGCTGTGGGTGGTTGTGGGTGGCACACCACCGAGGGTGGGCTTAAAGTGTATGGTTTTAACTATTGCATAAACTCTATTTAGAGCTAAACTATTAGGAAAATTATAGATTTACTGTGCAATTAGAGTAGGCTATAAAACTCTGAACTATAATTTAAAAGTTTTCTTTTAGGGAAAGAAAGTTCTATAAATTAAAAACTGAAGTAGAGAATATTTTATGTTGTCTATTTTATAGCGCCCATAAAAAAGAAAAGCTTTATGGATAAACTATTATTATATAATTTATAATAAAAATATTAGAATTAGAGCCAATTTTAAAATTTAAAGATTTCATTTGCTACAGAAGATATATCAAATAAAAAACTTCAAGATCAAAACAGAATATAAAAAATTAATTTGATTTTTTTCAGATTAAAAAAATAAAAATAAAAATAAATGAATAATAATAGCTCAACTTGACAAAAAAATTATAATTATATTTATATTTTCTTGCAATGTTTAATTTCGTTCGAATTTCAGGGAGCCTTAAGAAAAATACAAAAAATAATCCCCAGTCTAAGTTAGGAGTCTAAAAATCAAAATAAAAATAAATATATGTCACACCATATTTTTCGACAAATGCATAAAAGCTTCAGTGAGTTCTTAAAATATTTAAAAAACTTTCCAGACTTGAAAAACTTCAAGCAATTAAATCAAACGACTTTCTTGTCTTTCTATGCCCTGTGCAGCCATAAAAGTTTACTAAGATTATAAATTTCGGAAACCCACCTCTGATCGTGATGGTGATGTTTGTTAGCTGCCGAGTGGGTATCGAAGATATAGTTGAGCATGGGTGCATCGGTTTTCTGCTGCTTGGGCAATATGTATCTGCTCTCGACCTTCTTGGCTGAGGTGCGTACATGGGTCTTGTTCGATCCGGTTGCTGTGGCTAGGGTTGGCGCTAACACGGAGCCATTGGCAGCGACCTGTTGGCTGTCGGTGTTAGCTAATGTTGGCTTCGGTATTGCTGGAACATTTCCATTGACGCGCTGCGAGCCAATTTGTTGAAAAGTGGCACCACCAGATGTGGCGCCAGAGATGCTGCCGATGGCGTTCTTCAGACTCGATGCGTTCTTTTCGCGCTGCGCTACAGCAACGGCAGCTGGGGCTCTGGCTGTTGATGTTTGGTATGAACTAAGCTGCGATAAGGACAATAAATCTTGTGTTTTTGCATTCATTAGTTGTCTGCCAATGGATGCTGCGGCCGGCATTGCTGCCGTTGCTGCTTTTGGCTCAGCTCCCTCGTTTCTCTCATTTTTCGTTGTATTGCGGCGGTGGTGCCTCTCCGCCTCCGGCTCCTGGGCCTCTTCCATGGCCATGACGTAATCCTCGGCCGACTTTTCAACGTCATCAGCATCGGCATCAAAGCCAATATCAGCCTCGACAGCAGCAGCAGCTGCTGCTGCTCCCGCAGCGGCATAGGAATTATCGATTTCATTGGAATCTATGTCGCATAATGAAAGACAAGCAAAATTGAGTTTAAGGACATTTGGCCAACTAGTTAGATGAACAAATTATACGCTCTCTGTTAGACGCTTTGTTGTGACAACTTTAAGCTGGCTGCCATGCTGAGTCTATTCAGTATTGAGGGTAGCTTAGCAGAGATTTTGACATTTTATAAGGTATTGGTAGAGTTCTATATATCTTTTGATCATGGTGATAAATTAGAATTGTATATGTGGCATGTATTGAAATATTTTCAAATTATTTTAATTGGATCAAGAAAAACAATATATTTTATTCTACAAAAATATATGTTATTTTATATCTTATATATAATTTATATATTCAATATCTTATATTTAATATTTAATGTTTAATATTTTTCATGTATTATTTATTATTTTATATTTATTTATTTTTATTTAATATTTAATATTTTTATATTCTTGAAAGAGTTTTAGGTATGCAATATGAATATATATCTATATATTCTATCTGTCATTTTTATAATTTTTCATTTCCATTAGATAAGTCTTTATCAATCTTGATCATCATCTGATCTATACTGTATATACTACTATCTATACTGATATATACTGATCTATATATGAGTTCTCATTCTCTTATTAAAAATATAATCTGATTTTTGCCAATTTAGTTCTCATGGCTCTAAACCATCTCTTACATCAGATCTATAAAATACTACAATATTCCACAGGCATTTAAAAAAAGTACTAAACTTTATAAATCATAATTTTAGCCATTTCGTTATTCTCAGTTTTTCACTCTCTTTAACTTCTACACTTGACCTTCTTTTCTTTCTGTGGCGCACTTAACAAAAGCTTTATAGCTCAACGCAATTTGTTTCTATTCAGGGTATTTAGTTTTCGTCACGCCCACTCATATCTTGGTTTCTGCATCTAACTGAGACTTGATTAATATACTGTAATAAAGTTTCAGCATTGACGGGAACGTTTTCTGCTTTTATTTTATGTATTTTTTTCTTTTCTTCTAGGGGGTCAACTGCGTTCGTGTTAGGTTAAAGCTGAGAACGATTTCAAGTATTTCTTAAGCTTTTCAAAAATTACTTTAGAGATTAATGAGCCTATAAATAACAGGCTACTCGTCAATGATCTTGCTTTAATTCAGGCTGCTTCTTTTCGCTCTCTCTTTTATTTATGATGCGTGTTTAACACATAATAGCCGGGAAAATATAATAGCAAATGGTAAGAATTGCTAACTGCTGCGTGAAGCAGGTGTTTGTTTTATACATATAAGGTGGAGGCAGAGCGAGCAAAATTGAAGCCCTTAAAAGTATGCTGTTTATTATAGCTATACAACTCATGTGCGGTTTTATTAAAGATGAATTTTTGCTGTAAGGAAAGCAAAGTCTGTTGGCAAGTTTTGGTTTCGATTGGGTAAAGTTTGAAACTTGCCTTAACTGTGGCATAGTTTGGTGAGAGTTGAGTTTTGGTTGAGTTTTGGCTGCTTCAATTAGCAGATGATGGTCGATTGAGGACAACACGTGAGAGATTTGAGAGCAGTTCAATCAGGTGGATCAGCTAGTTAACAGGATAATGGATTGGCAATGGAATTTTATTCTAGCTGAATGAATTTGGAAAAGCTTCCCTTTTTCTAGCAATAAACAATGGCATTCCATTGATGACCAGTAAAAGATATTGAAGTATAGGGGAAAATGGAATGGGAAAATATCCTATGCAAACTGACATTGTTATTCCTGATAAGATACCTTCCAGCGCGTGCCTAATATTTGCTTTGCCATAAATACACAGGTAACAACGCAGGTGGGTGGCGCAATTAGCAGTTGACAAGCTATAGATAGCCACAAAAAGTGGAGTTGCTTACCGTAGCCAGCACGTAACGTGGTTGCCAGCTGTGCCAGTGTGTGTGTGGGTGTGTGTGTGCTTAATTGAAATCCAGCTGTTGTCATTGTTGCAGTTGCCGCTGCAGCAGCAGCAACAATTGCTGCCTCCGCACTAACAGCAGCCGCAGTCAGCATCGATGAATCGTAGTCTGTGGGCAACTCCTCCAAACGCAGGCGAGTGGGTGGAGCCAGGACCTGGGCCTGGGCTTGGACCTGGGCTTGGGCCTCGGCCAGGAGCAAACCGCTGCCCATGGCACTAGCGGTGCACACGATGGTCGTTGTTAGTATAAATAATTGTATTAAATTGCAAATGAAACATTCAGTTTGGCGTGCTGCTGTGGCAGTGGTTGTCGTTGTCGTTGCGGTTCTCGCTTGAAGCGTTTGTTGTTTCGTTTTGGTTTTAATGCGTGTTGTTGTTGCTGCTGCTGTCGTTGCACTTAAACGCATTTTGTATTCGTGAATTCCTGCGTGGAATTTGCCTTAACTAAAACACATTTCACAAACTGCATTTGAGCTCGTTGTTTTTATACCACTTCGCCCTTGCTGCGCCACTTAATGCGATTGTTATTGTTATTGTTATTCAGTTTTTAGTTTTTCTGTTTTTCAGTTTTCAGTTGTTCAAATTGGTTTTGGTGTTTCGTTACATTTGCATTTGTGGCTTTGGCTTGTGTATTTGGATTTTTAATAACATTTGCATAATTGAAAATGTTAATTCATTAAGCATTTCTTTTGTAATTGCATTGAACGGTTTGATTTGTGGCTGTTGGTTTAGGTTAAATATGTTTTTATGGCTGAAATTAATTGGAAAAACATTAAATTTTAAACGAATTTCAATTGATTTGGCTTTGGCTTTAACTATGATATGTCTGTTATGCTATGCAAGTGACCCAAATACTAGTTCTCCATAACAGACAGACAGGCAGACTGACGAACAGACACGTGTTCGACTTGCCATGACAGCAAAGCCTCTTTACCATAAACTATTTTGTGTTTTATGTTTTTTTTTTTTTTTTTGGCAGCTGCTTTTATGCTGCATATATATATATATATATATATTTAGAGAGAGAAAGGGAAGGAGATAGTGTTATGCTTTCATTTCGCATATGTATTTACATTAAGCTCACATTACAGAGGCAACATTAAACCCAAACAAAAACACAATTAAGAATGTTTTGGGCGCTAACGACTGCATAATACGTAACCAGAAAGGAAAGTCAGTTTTATTTGAAAATCAGTTTTGTCTAAAGGAGTGCATCATGTTATAGTGTGTACAATAATCTGTAATAATAATGATGTGTATATCAATCTATCTATCTGTAGAACACTCTATCAATAGATGAATCTATATAAATTATCTGTAGGTAGAACAATCTATTGAAAAAAATGTTGAATATAAAATTAATCTACAGAGAATCTATTTGGATTTATAAATAAATATATCTGTAGATCAATTTATTTGCGTAAGAATTATCTATAGCCTTATCTATCTATCTATCTTAAATATATATATATATATATATCAAAATTGATCTATATGTAGATTTATCTATTTTTCTATGAAACTATCTGTAGCTCAACATATATGTTGATTAATTTATCTGATTTTATATCAATCTATCTGCAGATCAATTTATCTATAATTTATCTATAAATAAATAGATATTCAAAATTTAAAGTTTGCAAATAATTTCTTCTGTAGCCTCTCAAATAGTAATGTATCACCATAAGATAAAATATATACCCAAGGCAAGCCCCCAAAGGGCGCAATCAAAATTGTAATCAAGACGGAATTCCAAATTTGAAGAGGCCAGCTTGTTTACAGATGGACAGGCAATCGCAGCTTGACGAAACATTACACAAAGCCAATAAACTCTTCAACGAGCATAAACAAACAATTGACAAGGCATGTTGCATGTTGTTCCTGTTGAATTTGCATTCAGCAGTCAATGCGCGTAATGTGCAAGCTTTGCTGATTTAGAAAAATCAACAGACATAAGGCAGCTGTCCACTCAGACATAAGAAAAAAAAAAAAAATAAAATAAAAAAATCCGGCAGCTATTTGACTCAATTTGCGATAAGAAAAAATAAAAAAATTGAAAATATGTTCGAGGCAGTGAAGAGCATTAATGGCTTTCTAGACCGAAACGTGGATTTGTTTGAATTTGTTTCGGGCAGCTTCTTTTATTTTATTTTGTGTACATCTATAGTTACATATATATGTATGTAAGGCGTAGCCGTGTATCTTAAAGAAACAATTTCAATTTCACAAACGGCGCCCACAACAAATTTTCTGGAGGGCATAAAAAAAATTGAAGCGCGACAGCAAATCCCCTTTATGAGCTACGCCCAAATTTCTTTCCTTCCTTATTATTATTATTTTTTTTTTTTGTTGCTTTCGATTGTGTTAAAGCGCTTTGAATTTAACGGAATGGAGTCTTTTTATTGTTTAACTTGACACAAATCACTTGACAACTATGGAATATTTAATATATATTATTTTTTGTTTTATTTGTACTTTTGTTTGTATTTATTTTGCTGTTATTACAATTTGATGGCATGCACAATGAAATTAGCATATATCCTTTGCACGGCAAAACTTTCGTTAGAATATGAAATCTAAATAGTTTGCGCTTTCACATGGTATTACACGCAAGTTGGTTTTGTATTTTGTTTGGGTTTGGGCTACATCTGCCACTCGACGTTAGTACGACGTTAAGATGTTTCGTTGTTCCGTTGTTGTTCGAGAGTTTTATTTTAGCCGGAGCGTGTTTTGGTTTGGAACGTCAAGACGCCGTTACACTTCGTTTATGACTGTCCATCTGCAGGCAGCCAAATCAGTTGGATTGTTGAATTTGAATTGTTGTTGACTTGCCGAACTCATCAAAACAGCGAAATCTCTGCCAATGCCTCGGCTTACGCGCTCGGCTCACGACTGGGGTACTTGGGGCGACGAAAGCTTCTTTCGTTTAGTTTGTCGTGTGTTGAGTTTCGTTATTCCGAATCGGCTAGGGGTTGAGTGGTGAGTTGATTTAGGTATAAATTCGGTAAAGCAGTGCAAATGAAGGGGCGGAAATAGTTTTTTATATTTTTGTATATGTTTCATTTTATTTAAACTATAAATATAATTTTTTAAATTAAATTTTAATTCTTTTAGTATTTAAAACACACATAAATATTATACAAAATTCGTATGCTTAAAAATTAAAATTCTTTGATTGTTTTTAATGTAAAATATAATTTGCAGCAATTTTATTCATAACATTTTTTTTTTTAAATTTAACTTTGCGCTCTCAAATATTACTAAATAAATCATAAATGTCTAATATATCATATTATTTCGGTTATTATTATTTTTATACCCTGAACCCATTAAAAATGGGTAATAAGGGTATAATGGTTTTGTTGCAGCCCAAATGTAAGTAACAGGCAGAATGAGGCGTGGCAGACCCCATAAAGTATATATATATTTGTGATCGCCAAAATTTCCAAATACTTATTTCAAATACTAGAGACTTGTGCTTTTGCACATACACACATATGAATGATATAATTACGCGGGGCTTAGGCTATTTCCTAGTCAGGCACCTCCGACTAGAGTTTCCTTAATTGTTGTTTGTCTTAATTCACAAACAATAATAGCATAATAATGATAGTAGTTAGATAATGATTGTTATGCTAATGATCATTTTGCTGACCGGCTCTACCGAACTAAACAGGTAGCGCTCTTATTTCCCACTCAATGATCGACTGAAGAAGAACCAATCATGACCTCGACCGAGCTGAGCTCGAAAGAGTTGAGCACAATTTTTGGCGGGAGTTTTGCCCTATATAAGGGCAAGCCGTCTGCCCAGTTCTTCAGTTGGTTTCCTGACCCCCTGATGGTCAGTCGTGCTGTTCAGTGCAGTCCAGTGTAGTGTAGTGTAGTGTAGTGTCTTCTCCTCGTCCTCCTCCTCCTCTTCTTCTGGATTTGGTAAGTATTTAGTTAATAATTTTAGTATTAAGTATATTAAGCAAAATTGTATTAGTTATAACTGTTTTTTTTTAAGCAAATGTTTTACTAATAATTTTTTTGTTTGCCCGGTTCTCTCCTGCTGCCCTCTCTATCGCTGCTGGACTCTCTACGTCTGCCGCACTCTCTACCTCTGCTGGACTCTCTGCTGCTCCTGGAACCTCTATCTGGATTGGACTCTTTATCTGGATTGGACTCTCTATCTGGATTGGACTCTCTATCTGGATTGGATTCTCTATCTGGATTGGACTCTCTATCTGCCCGCCTCTCTACTGCTGCCCGCCTCTCTACTGCTGCCCGCCTCTCTACTGATGCCCGCCTCTGAAACACTCTACCGTTGCCCGATTCTCTACTGATGCCCGACTTTCAAACACTCTACCGTTGCCCGACTCTCTACTGCTGCCGTCTCTCTAATGCTGCCCGACTCTCTACTGCTGGCCGACTCTCTACTGCTGCCCGACTCTCTACTGCTGCCCGACTTTCAAACACTCTACCGTTGCCCAACTCTCTACTAATGTCTTAATAATAATTTTATTATAGAAGGAATCCATTAAAAACGGGGAAATCGCCTGAATGTTCTTCGGTTGCAATATGTATGTAAAATAGGCTTGTTTTGGAATATCAACTTTTCGATGGGTTCAGGGGATCTCCCAGTCGGGCACACTCGACTAGAGCCTTCTTACATGTTCAAAATGAACTCCTTTAAATATGTATTCGGAGCAGTTTAAACAGCTTTTATAAGTTCACTTTATAAGTCAAACTAACCAACTTATACGTATAACAGCTGCAAACTGCCCACAGATGGCGCCACTGGCGGCAGGCATATTTTTTATGCCTTTACGCACTGCTTACTGAGCGCACTCTAACTGCTCTCTCTCTCTCTCTCTCTCTCTCTCTCTCTCTCTCTCTCTAATACACGCTCTCGATTTAGGCCAAATCTCCACCTGGTGCTGTTGTGACTTTTGTGTTATCAGAAACGCTTGGATGCTGGTCGCTGGCAGACGTGCTACGTCCTTGACAGAGTTTGGCCGCAGGCGAATGCCAGTCAAAGTTTGCTGCAAATAGTTTAAAGTGCGAAAACGTTTCGGTTGAATGAAAAAATTTTAAGTTTTGCTTACAATATACATACACAAGGTGGAACCTGAAAAGAATCAAACAAAAGCCAATTGGCCCAGTCTTAGTTTGCAATATTCATATATTTTTTTATAATTAAGACAAAGCAGCTAACAAAAGACAAGTGAAGTGTTCTAATGAATACCTAAGTATACACACACACCCACACATACACTCTTATACATGTAAACGTGAAAAGAAAAATTGTTTTAGGTCAAACAAAAGAACAAAAAAAAAAATCAAAAGAAAAAAACTTTCGAACGCTAACAAAATAGAATGCTGACAAAATGAAAATCTGTTGGAAAAGCGTTAAGGCCACGCAGGAAAATTAAGAATCAATTAAAGCTGAGACGCGTAAGTAATTAATTATGCATTTTATGTGCGTATGTGTGTGGGTGTGTGAGTGAGTGCGTCTATGTGTGTGTGTGTGTGTGTGTGTTGTTATTCTATACAGTTGACAGTTATATAAAGGTACGAGTGTCTAGCAAATTGTTGGCACTCTGGGTACACTTATGTCTCGTTCAACTTGCAGGTGTCTGCAGAGCTCAAAGTGTCAGTCAGCCAGTCAGTCAGTCAGTGAGCCAGCCAGCTGCATGAAAAGCTTGTTATCAGATCCTTCAGCTGGCATCAGGCCTCCAGTTGGGATTTGTACTAATTGTGCGGATGCCCTGTGTGTATGTGCGCGCATGTGTATGTGTGTGTTTTGCTACAAGTGGCTGCTGTTGTTGTTCTATAAGATCTGTTTGCAGCTATTCTTGGCTGCTTGGCACTGACATTGTTGTTGTTATTGTTGACTCTTGTCTTGCTGTGTGCACAATTAGTTCACTGTACACACACACACACACACAGCTAGCGCATACTTGAACTGGGCTCTGCCTAAACAGCCCCAAGTCACGCATAGATGACCTCACTGTACAGTACACAAACAACAGGTGGATGTTGCCAGTCCTTAGTAACTGTTAGATATTGGAAACTCTCTAGTATCTGAAGAATTTCAAGTTTTTAGGCTTAGTTAGGCATAAACGGAAAGGGTAGAAAAATGCTTATATACCCTGTAATAATTAAAAGTATGAGGCAAGAGGAATTTGAGCTTAGGGAATTTGTGGAGAATCAAGTTGCGAAATATTTAATTAGGGATAAAGTCATCGCTTTGTAATGCAAGTATTATGAAATATCAGAGGGAATAATGTCCTAAGGGTAGAGTTGAGGAAGTGTGGTGGGAAAATAGTGAGGAAAGAGATGAGGGAGATTTATTATTATTATTTTCTATATATATTATTGTTACTTCATATTAATATTATATATTTTTTATATTTTTGTATTATTTATTAATTTCAAATTTTGATTTCTTATTTATTGTTCAATATTAATATTATTTATTATTCTTGAGTTTTTATTCATTATTTATTTTTAATATTATTTAGTAACTTAAAATTTGTATTTTTATTTATTATTTAATATTAATATTATTTATTTATTATTTTTAATATTATTTATTAGCAAAAAATGTATTTTTTGTTTAATATTATTTATTGTTTAATATGATATTATTTATTATACTTTTTATATTATTCATTAATTTAAAATTTTTATTTATATTTATTATTTAATATTAATATTCTTTTTTTAACTAACTAAAAAAATTTTAAAACTAAAAAATTTAGATTTTTTATTTATTGTTTAATATTAGTAATATTTATTATTTATTTTTTATTATTTATTATTTATTATTTATTATTATTTATTATTCTTAAATTCTGAGTTACCTCCTTTGGCATTTCCTCAACTCAGACCTTCTTGAGCTATTCCCCAGCAAACAATCGACCTGATTGTCTTATTCACAAGTTCTTGGTCAGCTAATGGCGCCTTTTGTTTGTTTGTCCTGCAGCGCTGCATCCGTTGATGAGGAGCCGCTGGTTGGCTATAAATACAGCACAGGGCGAGACGTCAATGTGGTTGTAAGAATGCCATCGCGTCGCAGCGGTGGTGCGGGCACCACACGGCGCAAGCACTCGCTGGGCAATCTACGCCGAGCCCATCCGGCCTCGGGTGCCACATGGAACGTGCAGGTGGTGCGTGGCAAGATGTCCTCGAAGTGCTTGTGGCATGCGTGTCGGGCGCTAATTTTGGGCCTGGCCTTGATGCTGGTAGGCGCTGGCATGGCCACGCTCGGCTACTATGCGGATCATCTCTCCATGGGCTCCGAGCTGCGCGGCAATGTGACGGTGCGCGTGAAGAACGATCTGAAGGGCTTCCATTTGAACAACTTCGCTTACGTGGGGCCCATCGTGATGGGCTTTGGCGGCTTCATTGTGGTGGCCTCCTGTGTGATGACCTTCGAGGCGCGCGACTCGGCGGCTAAGGTGGTACCGGCCAGGCTACGTGCCGGCGCTGGCAGCTGCAACAAGACAACGACACGCAGCAATCAGGGCAGCTCCGCCTCGCAGCGCCGGGGAATGGGTGAGTCATGGAGTTGGATTTGAAGCTGACACAGCTGCTCATGGTTAGCCCTTTATGCAGGTGCCCAGTATCAGTCAACGCGCTGGGATCAGCACTTCGGCGTCTTTCGCTCCTCGCCCGGCGACCCACATCAGCAGCTGCAGGCGGTGGCTGGTGCAGCTGGCTCCGGCCAGACGCAGGCGCAGCCGTTCGATCGCGAAGCTCTCACCGCCGAGCTCATCAAGTTCTCCAAGTCACTCAGGTACTTAGCGCTAGATAGAGAACTTAACATGCATTTAACATTCATGGAAGCATCGCATTATGTAAATGTTGTATATAAGAAATTTTGTAAATACTCGCAATTGGCTGCCTCATTGCATATCTCTTTCTCTCTCACACGCCCACACACACACACACATCAACTCTCTCTCTCTCTCTCTTTCTGTCTGCTTTGCATCCCAACCATTAGCGCATCCGCACGCTTTTCGCCAAAGCTGCGTCGCCTCACGTTCACAGGTTCCGTGCCCGATTTGTCCACCATCCATGCAAACGCTCATCCAAACGCCTGCATCGACACTAATCCCTCCAATCTGTTCATGCCGCTGGAACAACAATTGCAACTGCAACAACTACAACAATTGCAACAACAACTTATGCAACAACAACAACAACAATTCTGCTGCAAACGACATCATCACCACCATCGCCATCACCAACACAAACAACGCAAACAACAACACGGCTCGAGCAGCAGCGTTCGACGCGTGCGTCAAAATCGCACCTCGTCATCGGGCGGCGGCTCAGCGGGTTTGGGCGGTGGCGTTGGAGGTGCCGGCGGCTCCAATGCACGGCTCATTAGCAACTCATCCAGTTTGATACAGCGCGCTACGAGGGAGTATTCCACCTGCACACTGCTGCAGCCGCCTGCAGCGAGTCGCGTCTATTGGCAGGCCTCGTCCTTTGACGCCGGCATAGGCGGGCCTGTAGGGGCCACGCACAGCACGGCGGGCAGCGAGAAGCGCGCCGAGCGTAATAAACGCTCGGATACGGCCAAGCGGCATGTGCTGGCACGCCAGCGACCCATCGAGCACGAGGAGGCGGCGCGGGATCGTTGCAGTCCGCTGGGACACAGGCGGTAAGGGTGGTTAACAATACTAAGGATGGTGTTAACCAACACTGATTAGTATTGAAAAAGTTGAAAGCTTAGACAAATTGCAGCTTTTTAAGCTGGATTGCTAGTGTTGAAGAGCTTTTAAAGCACATGGAAACGCTTAAAAACCTTTGAAAGCTCTTGAAATCATTGCGGCTCTTCGTGCCTCGCTCTAACATGTTCCTTCCTTGATTAAGCTTGAAGCACATTTTCCATAAACTTTGCTTACAATCCATTTTCCAGGAACTCTACCATGTCGGATTCTTCATACAGCGGCCGCTGGACGGCACGTTGTGCATCGGTAGCTAGCCGTACCTCGAGCATTGATTCGCGGCGCGTGCAGGTGGACCTGCACAGTCCGGAAGTGATGCCCAAGTCGATACTGCGCTCACCCAAGCGCTACAGTTCCGGTCCCTCGGCAACGCCATCCGTTGACAAGGAGTTCCGGTAAGTGTCCTATGCATGCACAAAAGACTTGCCTAACTGTCCGCCTGCTCAACTATGTACCACAGCAGCCAATTGTCCGTGTGCTCAGAGCCACCGCCCCCGGTGCGTCAATTGTCGGGACAATCGAGCATGGAGCCGGCTGTGCCGGAGGAGAGTGTCGAGCTAATCGATGAACGTATGCCCATGGAGTGCACCGGCAATAGCAACAACAGCAACAACAGCGCCTGCAATGTCTCCTACAGCGAGATAACGGAGCTGGTGCATCACACACACAGTTTGCCGACGAAGAAGCAGCGTCCGGACTTTCTGCCACTGGGCGGCAGCGCAGATCAGCCACAGCATCAACAGCAGCAGGAAGAGCAGCAGCAGCAGCAGCAGCAGAAGCCGAATCCGGCGACGCTCTATAGGAGCAACAGCTCTCGGCAGTTCTATCGACCCAAGCCGGGCATAGCCAAAGATCGGGATGATTCGGTATTCTACATACGCTCTCTGGAGCGCGGCGGCAGCTCCGCGAGCAACGACGAGCACATGTACGACTCGCTGAAGGTCATCAATGAGCGTCGCTCGACGCTGCTGAAGGCGGACTCACAGAGCTCTCTGGGCTCCGCGGAGCGTAAGCTGAGCAGCTTTTCGCTCAAAATGCCGGACATAAGAGAGCGCGAGAACTCTATAGATATAGAGGAGGGCGCTCCGCCACCTCCACCTACACAGCCCGAGTTGGCTGAAGACTCACCAAAAGAAGAGCTTGAGAAAATCCAAAACGAAACCTAAACCAAATCGAAAATTGATGTAGATAATTATTATAAATGTGTCTGTTGTATTGATAAGGTATATTGAATATTTGGTAACCGCTAGCCAACGACAGTTACTTTAGCACAGATCTATTAATTTATGTAACGTTCGACGATAACTGCGACTTTTGATAAATTTGCAAAACAAATTTGGACACCGAAAATTGAATTTAAGTTTAGCATAGAAACCGTCTCGATACGATCTCAAACTAAACTGCAAAATCCCTTCCTTCATTTGCGAGAATCGAATCTAAAATTCTATACAAATATCTAAACAAGAGTGTTAGCAGTGTTATATAACGATTCTAACTAAACTACGTATTGTTATCTGTGTTGCCCTAGGCGCTAATCGATGTATTGAAGAAACGTAAAAAAAAAAACAAGCAAATAATAACTATTTTATATGTCTATGTGTTAAATTGTTAATGTACAACTAATGAAGAAGAAAAATTCAAGAAATATTATACGGTTATTATTTAAAAGAGCTATTAATATGTAAGCTCTATAAGTGTATTTACCGTTGCCCGTTTCCTGTTTCCTGTTTCCTGTTTCCTCTATGTAATCTATCTAAACAAATTCCATGGAATAGCAATTCGAAATTGTATATAAGCTACTATATAATAATGCAATCAGCTTACAAGCGAAGACTGATGTTTCGTAAATTTACGTTCTATACGAAAGTTCTCAAAAGAAAATGTCAATTTTTGCTCAAATACAATGAAAAGCAATAAGGAATTAGAAAAGTTATTTATAAAGCACCGAGTGCATATGTGGGCAACGAAAAGCTGATCATAATTGAAGAGAAATTTGAATTTGAGCATATTATTATGTTTACGAAAAAAGTGTTCCACAAACCCAAATATCAACAAAATTTTTTGTTTTCTATAGCTTCAAAGACAAAAAAAAAAAAAAAAAAAAAAACATAAGAAAACTTTCATCCGATGTAATTTCCACCAACGTAATTATTGATAATCATATATAATAATTATGTAAAAAATATATACTTTACATAATACTTATACACACATAAATATGTATTTTATATCTGAGTGTTAATTTATAAAACAAAATTCGAACGCAAATGTTTCTTAATCCATGTTTCTTATGAATGTGTTGAGTAAAACAAAACAAAACAAAGCAAAACTTATTTATGAAGGAATTTGTACTTATGAAAAAAACAAAAACAGTAAGCAAAAATTAAAAAAAAAAAAAAATGTTATATGTACTCATTATTGATGTGCAACAAGTTTTATATTAACTGTTTATTGCATGAGAGATCCACATTCATTAGAAGTGCAAACAAAATATTTATATTAATAAAAGGAATTATATATGTGTGTTAAAACTGATTTCATACTGTATTGATTTAGACATCAAGGTATATTATTAGTATCAAATTTTTAATTTTACACGTATATTTTTAATTACAAATTTTACTAACGGACTTTTTAATTCGTTAAGTGTGGAGTGTATATATATTTAGTATATATTTGATGGTGTGGAGCCGTGTTGCGGTTGGGTGTGGAGCAATTCTGTTATTTAACATAGGTCTGCTAAACGCAATGTTAACTTGCATCACGAATTGTTGTTGTCTGCCATACACACAATTTCGCGGAATTTATAGTTAATAGCAATTGACGACCTACGACCAGACTTGACCAAGTCTGGAAATAAAGTAAGAATCCGGCCAGCACGCTTCCCCTTCCGTAGGATATAAGTAAACATCAAAATGGTAATTGGGTAAGTTTGCAGCACATTGGCTTAGCGAAAATTACGTAACCTTAAAGCTAATCAATTGATTATTTGTATATTTGTGAAGACTCTTGGTACGCGGTGGCCTGGTCGCTGGCGCTGTCTACTACACTCGAAAGGCTGGCGTCTGGGGCAATACGGATCAGTCGGATAAACTGTATAGAGATGTCAAGGGCCAGCTGAGTCCATACGTACAGAAGGCCAAGAAGCAGCTGCCTTTCGAGGTGCCACAGCTGCCCAAGGTTGGCGAAATGCGCTTCCTGGCCAAGCACTATTATAACGAGGGCGTGAAGAACTCATTCCGGTTTGTTCACATGCTGCCCTGCTATGCGGGCCGAGGCCTGAAGAAGGTGAAAGATACATTTGAAGAATTCGCGAAGTCACCAGCAATCGCAGCAAGCGGCGACCACCAGCAACAGGTGCAGTCAGCGGCGAAGTAGTCCAAGATGTGCTTTTCTTATCCATTCGATAGAAGGCTGTTTTCGTGTTAGTTTATAGTTAGTCTATTGAATACACTGTTTGTGTAACCAATTTCCCAAGAAATCAACTGTCGAGCAGAGGCTCAGCGGGAAAGCCGAAGATGTCAAGAGCAAAAGTTTTGCTATAAAATACTTATTTACCTCTAATTGTGGAATACTTAAGCGTATATCGTTCGATCTTTTATTCTAGTAATAAACGATATTATGTTAAGCGTGAAAGGCGCCCGAATAAAGCGTATTAAACAATGATTTAAACGAAATCAACTAAGTAACAACTGTTCACCAGCTAATATATATATAAAATTATAAATCTTGACGTGTTCGCAACGTGATTAAGTTGTATTATTTAAACTGTTTTATGACAGCATTTCACGTTCGCTTAAACAGCAGATAAAAAATTGAAAAATCTTGTATTTGGCTCACACATAGACGACCACGACGATCCATGGTGACAATGTAGAAATAGTCTATCTGACTGGAAGTGGAGCTGGGTAAACCCCATGCAGTATCTAGAGGAATATAATTACTCACAATTTATTGAAGATATCGCCACAAATAAATTAATTATTCATCTATTTTAATAATTTATAGCAAGCCGAAAAGATAATGCCAATGAATAATAAATTAAATTCCAACTAGAATCCAATTAGCCTGGATCTGATAGCACGGCCTTATAAATTCTCGTTGTTTCTTTTATTTTTTTGAACAGTTTAACTATTAGTGTGGTAAACATTGTGATGCTACACATTGTTAATCAGTATAAGAAAATGATTGAGTCTTGTTAAACAAGAGGATAAGTGATAATAGAAGGGATTAAAATTTAATGATGGGTTGGGGTTGACTTGCAGATACTCTCATAGCTTTGGCAAGACTTAGTAATATGTTTTTTTCGAGATTTAAATTATATTTAACTAAACATTTTTTAAATTAATTTTATAATTTTTTAAATATTTTAGTGTCTTAAAAATATGAAATAAATTGTGGTGGGAATATTTGTCAATTTAGTAAGTTACTTCCAAAAATTATAGCTTTGTCAAAAGTAGGCATATCTTTTTGATGTAGACTTGTTCTTTTAGTATATTTCTAGATTGAATTTGTATTTTAATTTTTAGCAATTTTGAAAGTAATACTATATAACTATATACTATAATATACTCTACTCACATTTGACATAGAGCGTCTGCCAATGATCTTTTCTTCTTTAATTTTCGTCCTAGGATTTCCTTGCTTCTATCTTCTAAAACATACTCATCTACCCACATTATGCCCGCTTAACACACTTCTCAAAGGTACAACAATCAAAACATTGCGACAGGTTGAGCACGAAGCGTTTTTGCCGGCAAAACGTCATGCGGCAGAGCGCGCATCTGAGTTAAGCGACTGACTCATTGATTAAGCTGTCTGTGTGAAGGTTGTCGTTCGCTTGGCATTTAAGAGATTACAAGCAATTACAGCTTTACAGCTTCCGTTTTGTTTTTGCTCGAATTTGGTTCAGTGAGAAATAGATTACGCATACGCCGCAGAGTCTAATTATCAGACATGACTTTCTACGCCTGCTCGGGGCAAACAAACCAAAGCTAACAAATCGTATAATAGCAAAACAGACGTCACCTAGAAGCAAACGTGTGCCGCTCACTGATAAGAGCTAGCCATCTAGCTATATATATATATATATATATATATATATATATATACATATATTGTCGTATCCCTTATTGTGGCACATTCAAGTGCTACCAAAAATAGCGACAAAAGCCCCGTTTAGGACAACTGCAGTGCCGCCATGTAACGGTCATTGGTTTAATTTTAGCAAGCACTCGAGTCCAGTTCTGATTATCTGTGGAACGGGTGCAAAATCTGAATTTTGATTTCGTTTAATTTGGAGTCATTGCCAGGCCAGTGTCACGTCTATTTCTGGTATTTGCCAATTCTATCTGTGCCGCTGGCTATTTTTATTATTACTATTTACCTGGCATACAAGCACTTTTTTTAATTAATAAATTATTTATAAAATTTTGCTTTTGTTTTTTGTTTTTGTTATTTTTTTTTTTTGCTTTGCTTTGCTTTGCTTGCCCAGTTAAGCGGCATCAAACACAAGTAACTGTCGTTGTCATCCTTCGCAGCAGATAAAGAATTTACTACTTGCTAGTTGCTCCGCCCACCTAGTTAGTTGCGCTGTGAGTCATGCTATGGCAAAGATAATGGCGAGATCTTGGTTCAGCATCTGCTGTTTGGTCATGGCTGGGCGGCAAAAGTACAAAGCGACGTTACGAATCGAATTAAATCACGTGTATGAGGGGCAACGCAACAATTTCATTAATATAATAATTAAATTTGTTTCGGCAAGCGCAAATTGTCAATATTTGCCATTTTCGGCGACCCATAAAAATAAAGCCAACAACAACCACATAACGAATACAAAAAAAAGTAAATAAATAAATGCTTAACCTCTAAATGGGCGAAAACATGTATAGGCCATGTTGTGTCGCCCCTGCCCAAAGCACAGACACAACAAGCAACACCTCAGCGATCTAGAGGCCGCAAGGAGAGCAAATGTTGTATGAGCATACATACACCCACACATCAATACACCTACACACCTACACACTCACACACACACCTACACTCAGTCAGTGATAAGCGAATTTCTTTCTGACATTGCGCATGACGACACAAGAAAGCGTCTGATATTTATATATAAATACATATGAAAAATAAATTGTGTTTATTTACCTGCGAGCGAACAATAATTAAAAATGCTTTCTTGTTTAGTTTAATTAAAGTTCTGATAAAGCAAAATAATAAAAGAAAATTCCAGCTCACCTGGCCAATAAGCAAATTGACGCAGATTCAAAGTACGCTTACTAAATTGCATGAAATAATCTAACGTCTGCGGCTTTGTCTGCAGGAAATTGAAACGCGGAAAGCGGAACGCTTTGAAAGGTGTGATTATAGTTTATTATGATGCCTCCGTCGCAATCGACCAACTAATATTTGTTAAAACGTGTCCCAAACACATTTTATCTGACAGATTGTGTTTACCGTTCAGTTGGCTTAAGAGCTTAAGTTTACGGTGTAGTCCAAAATGCTCCCACTTTCTTTTTTTATGCAAAAAATAGTCATATATAAATAAATGTTATCTAATTGACGCGCGTCTTGTTGCCAAAAATATAATAGTACATTCAGAGGAAGAGGTGTTGTAAAATAATTTAATTTTTATATGTGAACTGGGTTTGAGTGAGAAAGGAATGAGTCAAGCTGAGGACTAAGCTTGAAGAGAAGAGAGAAACTGAAGTTAGAGATGTCAATATGAATACGATTTATATACTCTGTCTTTGAGTCTGGAATGCTGAATAACGTTACTATTCTAGGCAGCCCTGCTCTCTGCAGATGTACTGAACAGGCGTTACTCTGTGGGGAGCAGGTCAGCCTAGACATATATCAACTGATGACTCACTTGGCTCTCAGAATTGATCTTAGTTTCTGCAAGCTCTTAAGCGTTTGCCGTCATTTAGGTAAATGGACTTGAATATCTATTGAATTCAGTTTCAATTGATGGTTGGCTAACTACATTACTCTTTGCTTGACATAAGCTCTTGAGCCTTTGCCTTTTTCTAGGTATCTGCATAGGCACATCAAGGGAAATATTAATATGAATTCAGCTGCAATCAAATATCTAAGCAGGAAGTCTATTATATATTATATGTATATATATATTATATTACTCTTAGCTTTTGCAAGCCTCTTAAGTCTTTGCCTATATACATATGTATAAGTTGAGCAGCTGATTATAAAACTATGAATCGAGTCACATAATACAGCTTTAGCTTCAGCGACTCAGTAGATTAGAGCAAAAGAGAGTAGAGTAGACATATGATATTTGATATTTGATGTTTGACTCTTTACATTATTCTTAGCTTCTGCAAAGCTCTTCAAGCTATTCTTTTATCCTACTCTTACTCTATTAAATACTGTCCATGAATTCAGCTACTATCAAATACCACTATTGAGTCGCTGAACCTAGAGGAATGCCAATTATGAGCTAACTGTTCAGCCATCTACTATTACATAGCTTAGCTTAGCTTAGCTTTAGCTATTGCATATATCTCCAAGCTTTCCACAGACTATAGCCTGGCATATCAATTGCATGCCTACTATAAATAGAATTTTAAATTAAGCTCAAAGCGCCAGCCAAGACAAAACGACTTTCATCAGCTTCGACTTATCGGTGTACCTCATCAAAGCTAAAGTTATAGTTTGTTTGCCATTTAATTAAAATTCAATTTATAATTTGTTCAAGATATTGCCATTCAATGCCTGGGCAAAAAATTCAATTAAACAAACAGCTCACAGCAAGACACGATCTTGATCCGCGCTTTCAGCTACTGTCGCATCCAATGTGTTATTAACTCTTTTTGTTGTTGTTGTTGTTGTTGTTGTTGTTGTTTTTGTTGCTGTTATTGGCCATTTGTGATATTCAATTATTGTCACACACATTTCTATGTCACGTCGCGGATCGTTATTTGTTGTTGTTGCTGCTGCTTATTGATTTGCCCATACAAAAGCATTATGAGGGCGACCTTTAAGCATAAGCCGGCTGGCAGCATCGTATACAAAAAAGTTTGTTCAACCAATATAAAAAAAAAAATGGCATAATCGATGATTGTTCTTCAACAATTGGAAGCTGATAAGACTTAAACAGTCTACAACAGTTTATTGAACTGCAACAACAAGTTATATAATTAATTTATATGCTACGCTCCATAATTAATGTGCTCAAATCATGTGCAATTCGTTTAAGCAGCCAGCGTGTGCCTTGGGCAAATATTACAAACTGAAGCAAGTGCTAATCGCTTAATTACAATTCGATGCGAAACACCTGAACACACACACACACACACACATAGCACTGTGTGTGTGTGTGTATGCTAATGTTGCATCTGTCCAAATGCTGCTGCAATTTGCACATTTGCTAATTGTCGATGTGCATTAATTATAAATATTTTTCTATTATTTATTTGCGTTGACTAGAACGCATTTCCAAGATTTGGACCGGTTTTATTCAATATAAATATATATACATATATATACTTATGTAATGCTTCCGATATCTCTGCTATAGATATTATATGTGGTATTTGAAGCAATACCCACTGAACAGATGATTAAGAAGCGTGCTAATGTCAAGCAAATGGAATGTGGGGCAGGCATTAACTTGAATTTACATATATATTACTTTCTTCTGTATATACTCTTCAAAGAGAGTTGAGTTACAGCTGCCTGGGCCGATTGAGTTAGTAAAGCAGCTCTCAGAACTGAATTGCCTAATGTTACTCGAGCAGCTACATATATGTCTTATGCTCTTCAGCTCATGTCATAACTATCGACTACACACACATTAGGTAGGCTCAATTACTCAATTTACAGAGTAACTGTGAGTCGTGCATCTCTGTGCTTGTGGCTTTGGCTGCTGATGCTGCGGCCAGTTTATAAGTGAGACGATCTCCAGCGACCCTGCGTTGTTGCCTTTACGCTGTTCGACAGCTAACAACGTCGCACACCGGGAATACCTTCAGAAGCCGACAAAAACGAGAGTCAAGCTGTTGTTGCTATCGGTGCTGTTGTTGTTGTTGTTGTTCTTGTTGCTGGCTGGCCGTCTTATCAGCAAAGCGAACACACAATACTTTTGGGCAACTGCGGCAAGTTACAATAAAAATTTCGCTAGCTTCCAGCTCAGCTGCTCAACTGCTCAGCTGCTCAGCTGCTCTGTTGCTCTGTTGCTCACCTGTTCCAGGCACTCAGCTGCTGAGCGTTCGGCTCAGTGCTTTGTGACTGTTCGACGCCGACGCCGACGAAAAAACGACGGCAGCAGCGGAACGCAGCGCAGCGCATTCAGGTATTTCTGCGAGGCGCAAACGCGACGCGAGATCAAAGCGCTAACGACTAGCAACAGGTCCACGTCCTCGCCATTAGAACATAAACCCAAATCAAATAATAAAAACTCAAAACGAATTATTTAAATCAATTAAATTTACGAAATAAATAAAATCAAATAATATAAATTGATTGAAAGTGAATGGTGTAGCGAAGCGAGGATAAAAGATCGTGTGTGCCGAGGTGACAAAACAACTGTTGCAAGTGCTTAAAAAAAAATATCTAAACATGAGCATTATGCAAATCGAATAAAATTAAGTAAAGTGCTGAAAAAAGAAAAATAAAAAAAAATATAAATAAAAAATAAATATCGAATTGCTAGAAAATGAAGCGACAATTGATAAAATTATTGCTCATAGCATTTGTGTGCGGCAATGTACAAACGATTTTTGGGTAAGTAAATTTAATTGAATTCTCGCTAGATAGGACCCGTAAATACCCACAATTAATATCTAGATATTTGACATATATTTGTCATATTTCCGCTTTCTTTAGTGAACCTAATTTTAATTTCTTACCGAATTTACAAATAGGTCTGCCAAACTGCTCCCCAAGAGCAAAACAATTCGGGCTGATAAAACTAAATAGCATTGATATGTTTCCATTTGTCAGATACAACCAATTTATACCGCGATTCGGCCGAAAATGGCTAATTGAAATTTGCGCTTCTTTGTGCTCTTTGTTTCTACATACTTCTTTTTGTTTTTGTTTTTTCTTTTCGGGTTGCTATCCTAGCTCTTTGTTTTGCTTTGTCTATTTGGAATTTGTTTTTTTTTTATCTGCAGTCAAAAGTGAAAATTTCTACATTTGCTTACATTTTCTATATAAAAGATGTTGACATTTACAGTTACACAACTGATAAAACTGATAATAAATGAGAAATTGCTGCAGTTTGTTGTAAAGAACATGTTTCCTTATGCTGTAAGCTGATAAAGACTAAAAGATTGCAGGGGAATACCAGTCGGTTATCAAATTTAATATCAAAATTATTTACATAGAAGATGTTTCAACTGGTTGATAGCCTAAGTACATATTAAATGTATACATAAATATATATATATATGCCTTGATATATACATTTTCTTAATATATTAAGTAACATTACGTTTTGGAACTGCCCCATAAATATGCCGTTATTTATATATGCCGCCGACGCCATTAAAACTAATATTTGCATAATTTGAAGGTGCAAAAATGGAGAGAAAATACGAAAAAAAAAATGATTACGTTTCGCCACAGTTTATTTTTTTTATAATTAATTCAAGCCTTCTTTCGGTGCTCAGGTGTAGAAGGTTAGAGAACTAATGGAAAATTATTATTATCTGGCATTAAATGCAATGTCAATAGGTAAATATTTAATAGCAAACCAGAATAAACGAGCTACCGTAGTTTATTTACGGATTTTCTGGCTAGTGATCAGGCCAAGTGCAGTAATTGAATTGGTATGCTTGTGTAACAACAACAACAATAATAATAATAAACAATAAGCAGGTTAAACAATAAAAATATTAGCCATTATAGCTGGCAAATATCTCACAGACTTGGCTCCAAATGAGCTTGAACAGCTGCCCAGTGGCTGCGTCCCTTGGTCCCGCCCAGCTAAATGGGCTAATAGCCAATAACAACTGGCAATTGGCAATAAAGTTAACTGTACTTAAAACTCGCTTACTTATTTGAATTAACTACTCAAATTTAAATACTATTTTTTTTTAGTCTGTTTAAGTCTGAAGTTAATTGCAAATAGTTGCAATTTGATATAAATTAACTGCTCGAATGGGAAAGCTTATGAAAAATATAAACAAAATAAACATATAATCACATCAAACTTAAAATAAATAAATCAAACTCATTTTAAAGACGTTTTGAATTTTAGCAAAAAACAATTGCATATATACAGACAGTGTAAGATTTATGTTACGCATACGCCACGTTTGCTTTGAACAAACTTTCAAATGTGTAAATAAAACAGGTGTGGTTGTAATATTACGAAAAATTGTAAATAAATAAATAAATATATGTTATTTTATATATGTATAATATATTTATAATAATAATATATATATATAAATAATATGAAATATATATAATATTCTAAGAAACTTAGTATTTACGTTTATTATTTATATAAATAAATACATAATATATAAAATGAATCATGAAAATAAAAACCAAATAAATTTATATTTAAATATTTATACAGTTAACTGAAACTTAGCTCTTCCAGCTCATAGCTTACATTAATCATACGCAATGTTAGTCTTCAAGTATGCAAATAAAATAGATAAATTAAAAAAAAATTAATATATATATATATATATATATATATATATATATATATATATATATATATATATATATATATATATATATATATATATATATATATATATAACTTACATAACTCATATGCCGCTTTGGCTTCGACTCGGCTAGTTCATTTACCCTTTTGTTTGTCTTTTCAGCGCCGCCAATGATAGCATTGTGGACGAGAACTGTCCAACGCTGGCCAATGCGGACAGCCTGCAATACACCGAACTGATCCAAAGAATGACGCACGTCTGCCGCTACGATCGCTTGGAGCGACCCATAGGCAAGTGGCGCAGTCTTAGCCTAATCAATCTTCGATTTCTAATTGCTTTGCTTTTTACAGAATATGATACGATAACGTCAAAGCGTCTGCCCATCGTGGTCAAGATGCGCATCTATGTGTACTTGCTGCAGAATCTCAACTCGGATCTGCTGCAGTTCAAGATGCACGCTCTGCTGCAGCTGAGCTTCCAGGACAAGCGTCTGGCCTACAAGGAATTTGCGCCGGAGCGACGCGAAACCATCTTGGGCCAGAAGCACTTGAGCGAACGCCTCTGGCTGCCGCACATCTTCTTTGCCAACGAGCGCGAGTCCAGCATATTGGGCACCGACGAGAAGGATGTGCTCACGTCCATATCGAGGGATGGCAATGTGATCATCTCGGCACGCATTCAAGCCACGCTCTACTGCTGGATGAACTTCAAGAAGTTTCCATTCGATCAGCAGTTTTGCTCCACGGTGCTGGAGAGCTGTAAGTTGAGGACGACTTCTGTGGGATAAACAAAATATTAAATACATACTTGTTTTTCAGGGATGTATAATACTTCCGATTTATTGCTGGAATGGGAGGATCGTGCGCCCATATCCTTTGATCCCGATATGCGACTCACTGAGTACAATCTGGGCCAGTTTTGGCATAACACCTCCGTTGTGCTCTCCGATGAGGTCAATATGCGACATGGCGCCTTCCGTAAGTCTTCAGAAAATGAGGCAGGGGAAGAATATTTTGTTTAAATTATCGTTTCGTATAGAGGGCAACTATAGCTCGCTTAGCTATACTGTTAATCTTCAGCGTGAGATTGGTTTCTATCTGCTGGATTATTATTTGCCATCTATGATGATTGTGGCCATCTCTTGGGTATCGTTTTGGTTGCAAGCCGATGCTTCGCCTCCGCGCATTATGCTGGGTAAGCTATACACAATAAAAATTATTATTCCAGTACTCAAGCTTGTCTTTCGCTCTGCAGGCACCAGCACCATGTTGTCGTTCATCACCTTGTCGTCATCGCAGAGCAAAACCCTGCCGAAGGTCAGCTATATCAAGGTATCGGAGGTGTGGTTCATTGGCTGCACCTTCTTCATCTTCGGCAGTCTGGTGGAGTTCGCTTTTGTGAATACGATATGGCGACGCAAGGAGAACATTGAGCTGAAGAAAGTGAATAGTAAATATATTATAAAATCTACATTGACGCCGCGCCCCTCGCGCCGTCAGATGGGCGGCAGTTTGAGCAACGAGTCCAGAGCACGCTCCTGCTCCAGTCTAGACAATATTGTATCCAGCACGGAGAGCGTGCGCAATGGCAATGGCACAGTGAATCCTGGCTTCAACAACTATCTAACAGTGCATGTAAGTCAATGCAGACTGGGGTGAATAGCTGAGATATTTATATATTCCTTCGATTACAGCCCAACCTGCCCATCATACGCACCGAATGCGCCGATACGCTTTCCGTGTGCAGTGCCCGCTCCGCCAATGATCACATTGTGGACATCGATAAGGATAAGGAGAAGGAGAAGGAGAAGGATGCGCCCACATTTACAACCATGACGCCGCAAGAGATTGCCATGTGGATCGACAGGCGCTCCCGTCTGCTATTCCCTGGCATGTTTTTGGCCTTCAATGCGCTCTACTGGATTTTTGTCTATTGGCTCTAAGCACACACACACACATACACACACACACAGTTATATATATGTGAATTATCAACGCACGCAAACATTTGTTGCCATACATGTGAACTTAATAATTACGTTTATTGTAATATGTATAAATTAGCTATAAGGTCAATCATCTCATAGTCATAGTTGTAAAAAAATCGCCCAAATCTTATAAAGACAATCAATAAACATAAATATTTATAGTATAACAAAATAACTATTTGAATAAGCCGCCTCATCGAAAAGTGTGACCTTATATATGCATCAGCTTATAAGCTTTAAGTTTAAATGCTGTAAAGCTTACAGCTGTAAGCTAACATGCTTTCTGGGACACAGCCGTAGATGGCGTAATGGATGCTTGCTGCCGACAACCGGCAGGTGGCGTCATTTGCACCCATAATAAATCAAACAAACTACAATTAAAATAATTACTATGAAATTAGTAACAATTCATTGATAATTGAGCATAGTTATGTGATTTAGCTCAATTACTATCCTTTGGCAAGAAAGTTAATCAGCTTCATTAATTCGCATATTCATTAATTAGCTCATGCTAATCCCTTGAAGTTATTCTCCGCTCATATCCGTTGCATTCAAATTTCCTGCTCGAGTTTGCTTCAGTGCATCCAATAAGCAACTCTCCCATCCCCGCTCATTCACATGAATTGGTATATCCATAAGCTCAATGCATTTAGCACTTTCATTTCCCTTAATATAATCAAAATATGCAAATGCAATTAGGCGAACATTTAACATTTACAAAGGCGTGTTAATGCTTAATATATATATATACATACATATATATATATATATATATATATATATATATATATACATATACATATACATATCTTCTTGGCTTGGCAAAGCATTAACAGATTCTGTTTGCATTTTGGAAAAGTGAAAATTTCTTGCGCTTTGAGCTTGCTGCAAATGGAGTTTCAGCACGGCAAACATTCGCAATTTTCCTGCTAAGCGGCTTAAATTGCAATTTAAAATTTAATTATAATTTTCTTTTTCTATAATACTTCTCTTTCATGCCATAGCCTCATCCGTTTTTCATTGCAATTTCTCTCTATTATGGATGAACCTCTATTGCTGCTGGCTCGCAAATTGAAACATAATTTATTGAATTTGCGCGCTCATCGAGCGATTTGCTGAAGTTGAAGGAAAAACGCATCGTGCAACAGTTGGCCGTTGATTTGTATCTGGGGCAAATTGCATCAGTTTATCAGTTTAACATCACAATCAAATTTCGCACATGCGACTATGCAATCCAAACGGCAAATCCCAGCACTCAATTGACATGTAAATTTTTGAGACCAGAAATTATTTGTCAACTGTTTGCGAGCAATTTAAATATTTAAATGGTTTTCAAGTGGAATTTTGTATATTTTATAGTTTTAAGTTACAGTCAAATATTATAAAAAATAACCAAAATAATATTTGGCCTAGTTTATTATTATTCTAATATATTAAAAGACATTGATAATTGTTTTATGAAAATCGTATAGAAAGATGATATTTGACAGACAGACGGGGAAAGAAGAAGCGAAAAGTGAAAGAGGGAGACAGAGAGATGGGAAGAGAGTCAGAGAGACATTTGGAATGGAAGGAAACTTAAGCTAAATTTATGAAAATCGCATAGAAAGGCGATAATTGAAAACATTTTCTTATAAATTCTACTGAACTCTGCTCTTTGCCTTCTACTTATTTTCTGTTTCTTTCTCTATCTCCCTCCACTTCTCTCCTCTTCTTATACTCCATACTTTAGTTGCCCTACAAAATTAGTTTGTTAAACAATTCACAGTTATGAAAATTTTCTAATCAAGTTATATGATATTTTTACATTATTATGCAAACTGCAGTTGCGCTGACTCTGCTGCCAAGCTTGCCACATGTGGCAAACAAATGACGCAGTTTGACAGCTGCGGCATTGTGTTGCATTGTTTTGTTTCGTATCTTTCGTCTTCTTTATTTCTTTTTGCATTGGTTCACACTTGGGAAATCAAAAGACATGATGTCAATCAAGCGCTGTTGCTCTCAAGTGACAATCAATTGGGCTGCGGGTGCGGTCTGGCTAAAAGCAGCGCTTAACTGCAGGCAACTAAGTTGGAGGCGGGTGTAACCAGAATGAGGGCTACGGCAAACTACAATGCCAGCCAGCAAAAGGTACTGTTTGATAAGGTTCACTCGCAATTTACCTGGTTACTACGCTCCATCATTTGCCATCAGCAAGTGCGAAATTTCCAATTTCCGAAATGTGACACAGCAGCTACAATGGGCTACACAGATATTGTCATAGATACGTGTCATAGAATTCACATATATATATATATATATATATATATATATATATATATATATATATATATATATATATATATATATCTTTTTTGTGTTTGTGTGCGGGAAATGGTGGCATCCAAACGTTTATTTACATTTGCCGAGCTATTTTATTATTTGCTGTTTTGCTGACCAGTTCAGGACAGAAGTTTTGCCTTGGATTTTGTTGCACTATATTTGGCAGCAGCAGCAGCAGCTACCTGCAGGCTGGTATAAATGCTGTTTGATTAAGCCAGCCATTTGTAGCTATATCTCTATCTCTATCTCTGTATATGTATCTGGCAGTTGCGCTGACGCTGTGTAAATTTGTTAGCTCCATCTATTTGCTACAACTATTTGCTGATGTCCTGTTGTTTACTTGTCTGCACTCGATAGCCGTCCATCAGTTGACAGTGCTATTGAGCTGGACCGTTTTTCGATTCGATTCGGTTCTTTAATTTTTGCAATTCTTTACATAAGTTAATTATGCTTTGTGCAACTATTGCCGTCATTTAAGGCAGCAAATTGAGTTAGCGTTTCTATGGTCGGCTCATTTCGCATTCCAGTTACGTTTCAGTTGCCGCTCGCCGCGTCGCATATTCGATTGCAATTTGTGTTATTAAAAGCTAAAACATGGCCGCATTCGCTGGGCTGCTTCAAATGCGTTAATTTATCACCAGTTGCCTAGAGCAAACGGCGGCAGCGCGACTCCATTTCAATATAAACATTCGGCGCAAAATGTGTTGCATACTTTCGAGCGTGTTTAGCTGAGCTTTGTCTATATGTGAGTCACGTCTGACGCGGAGTCTCAGCACATGTTGGGCCCAAGATTTATTGGCACACTAAGCGAGACTCAATGCTACTTATGATGCCCTAGGAAATACGGGAGTGGGGAGTGCATAGGAAGTAGGTAGGAAAAGACACGATTGATAGTCGACTGCTTGAGCAGAGGAGCCTAAAACAGACTATCGTATATAAAATCTTGGAGAGGTTAAAGTAATTATAGAGAATATATATATAGTTCTAGAGGTTAAAAAGTTAATCCCTAAAAATTCTCTAATAGAGAGTATATCAATTCTTTAATACTTTCAACTTTAAGCAAGTTGATAGCCTAAAGTAAATTTTTTTTTTAATACGCACATTTATATTTTTAGTACTCACAAATAAATCATATATTTCATTAGCTCTGTATAAATAATTTCATATTAGAACGCATTCTAATGCGCTTTTAATGACCACTTAACGTTGCTGGCAATTAGAAACAGCTGCTTGGATAGAAAACCAAATTAAGTCCTATCATTCATCTACTAAATATATATATATAGATATAGATATCTAGTGGATTGTAATAATACAATTGTTACTCTAAGTAATTTAATATGTATCTTCAATATGCGAATTATATCTGCTTGATTAATTATGATAAATGATGAGCGTAAACATTTGAGTTGTTGTTGCTGGAGCTGTTGCTGTTTCTGACATTTTCGCCTATCGCACAAAGGGGCAGACAGTTGAAATAAACAGCGACGATTCAAAACAAACCCATTGAGTGCAGACTTCAACTGAATTATGATATTACAAAAGCCGATTCTGTGTGCGGCAAATCACTTTAAATAAACATTGAGCAATTGAGTTGAGTGTTTTCGACAGGTGCCAAAGGAGAGGAGACAGAAGCGTGAACTATAATATAGACAGCGTTTGGCTTCCAGCTAAGAAGCCTCTTTAAAGGCTAGTTAAGTCTTCTAATGAATTTGTTATTGTCTTAACTGGGAAATGAATTTGATTATAGCAGAAATAGTTTAATAATTTGAGTTTGACAATATAAATCTTTTATATCTTTAACTAATTTCGTTACCAGTGGTTGTGGTCATGGTAAATGTATTATAAAATCAAATAGCACAAAGTATTCAGTGACATTTCACATATTCTTTCCTTCATTTTTATTTAGTTCAAAATTGCTGTTCAATTGATTTGAACTGTGCTGTAAAGTGTCCAACCAAAATATGGTGCACAGACCAACCATGGCTTAGCCTCAAGCTGAAATTTGAATTGTCAAAAATATAACGAGGTTTTTTCGCCAGCTGCTCGCTGTCCCTCACTCCAATCGCTGAACCCATCTCTCAGTTTGTTGGCCCGTTGTCTCGTTGCGCTGACATAAACTGCATTGAAATGTCATAAAAATTGAAACACGTTTCTCTCCCTCTTACCTACTCTCCATCTCTATAATCTTTCGTCTCTGTCTGCCAGTTGCCATCTGCAGCCAGGATTCGACTCGTTCTACTGCGTCCTGTTGTATACTGTGTCCTGCTCCTGGCTGACTTTGAATGGCAGTTGGCTTGCACTGTCGCATAATGTTGTTGTTGGTGTTGTTGTTGTCGGTTTTGGGCTGCTGCTTTGCATACAAATAACGGTAATCTTTAGCTCGCCCCGACAGTTGCCCGCTGCCCGCTGCCCGCTGCCCGCTTTCCTGCTGCGCTCGCCATTTGCCCCATTTCGCTGATGTTGCGCTTTTGCACTTTACACGTGGCCAGTGGGCGTGGCGCAAAAACATGTGGGCGCAATATAGCGAATATTATGAAAATATATTGTCGAGAATCAAATTTTTTTTTTTATTTTTTGATGGTATTTCGAATATAAATCTGGGAGAAAATAGTTTAATGTATTGGAATGGTAGTTTTGAATGGGTTTCAGCTAGTGCTGGAAAAAGTAAATGCTGGAATACTTAAAAAATAAATTTTGGGATTTTTTTAAAATTTATTTTTTCTTTTGTACAATAATTGAGCTGATAAATAAATAAATTTATTTTCTATTAAAGTGCGCAATAATTATTAGAATAGCTACCAAGTTTGTCCTAGTCAACACCTTCTGCTAGACTGAGTCAGAATATCTATAACAAGAAAACGTCATTAACTGCAGCTTGATTGGCATATCAAGACACTTCATTATACACACAGACACTCCTGTCTCTGTGTGCTGGTGTCGCATAGTCGAATTACAAGCAGAATCGATTTGCATTTAATTGCAACTGCGGCTCAGCAAATTTGTTGTTCGCAAATTATTGTTCACGTTGTTGTAATGTTTACGCATTTGTTTTGTTTGCTGGTTTAATTTGGAGTCAAGTTTCGTAGTCTGTGTGTGTGTGTGTGGAGATCTCTGTCTTGTGTGCATAATCGTATTTGAGGCTTGTGTTAAGTGTTTTGTACCTTTAGTTTATCATGCAATTATCAGCTGGGCCAGGCGTGTACATAATTACCAAAATATTTACCTATGGGAAGTATGAACTTGAAGATATTAAATGATTTGTTTGAGAGTAACAGAGCTCTAGGCTGCGTCTACTTCTACCTTGAACTGCCAATTACTGACTGATTGCACTGGCTTTAGTTCTTTGCTTCCTTCGTTAATCAGCTTAAGTTTCTTTGTCTCCATTTTTCATTCGTCAATGGCATAATCCAAGCTGCATCGCAGTCGGCCCTTTGCTCAGTTATTAGTGCCAGCGATAACTTAAATGTATCCGCTTGTAATCTGGCAGATCGTTAGTTTGCAGCAAAGAGGAGGGCGCTGCGATTGCAGATGCAATAAGCTATTGCTTACACCTCCACTTGTGATATGCCATTCGCCTTCAGCTGCGTATCAATTTCCATTTTATGCCAAGCGCCAACAACAAGGACCTGGGCAAAGGCAGGACAAGGACGAGAACAACAACAACAAGTTGCTGCTTGTTATGCATTCGTTTGTCGGCACTTTTTATGCGACTTTCGCCTGCTGACAACGTCGTTATCTATTCAAGTTTGTCAATTAAAAACATAATCCCCAATCAGAAGCCAATAATACCACGCTAACACCTACCCAGCCGCACTGCCTGACGTCGAAAGACAGGCAGGCAGGCCAGCCAGCAACTGCCTGCCAATCACTTTTATGTACTGCCCCCTCCTTGCCGCCCAATAATCTGGAACAGCTCGCACGCCATCAAAGCTACGGGGCGTGGCGGCAGCAGGACGTAGGCGATGGGGACTGGCATACGACATTGTCATGGCAAAAGTAAATATTATTTTTTTTCTGCCATTCCTGCTCGCCTGATTTTTGTTACATTTTCTGCTGGCGACTGTCAAAGTATTCGTGTGTGTGGGAGAGAGACAGAGAGAGAGAGTGTGTGTGTTTGCTACAGAGTGTGGGTGCGCTAGCAGATAATTGCTGCGATTTCCATAGCCATGATTTTTTCTGCTTTTTTTTTTGGTTTTTTTTATGGTATGCCACATCAAAAATGTCCTCGATTGGCGGAGTTTTGATTGAATTTTTGCTGGATTACAATAATGCGGAATTTGGCTTGTAAAATGCAGAATTAGCAAGCTTTTTGCTATTGAAATTCGCATCAAGCATAATGCCTGAACAATCGACTCAAGTGTTCTAAAAGAGAAAAATTATAAAGGAAATTCCATAATTGATTAGCACTCGAAAGCAATTGGCAATGGAGAAATAAGCCAGGAGCCAGAGCAATCTGTGCACAACTTTTGAGCTCTGTTAAAACTTGATTAACTACAATTGCTATGTTGCTGCATTTTCTCCCACTTTCCTCATTTCCCACTCTCTGTTGTCTTATTTTGCTGTATATATTTATATGAGATTTACTTTGCATCAATGCAGAGAAGCGTTTACATTTGCATGCCATTAAAGCAATTTTATAGCAAACAGCTTTTCAATTACACTTTAGACAAATGCCGAGAATAAAATGTAAAAAATACGAAATTCTGAATTGATATGTGGATGGGAATTCATTAATGTTTGAACACGTTGTTTGCTTTTAATTTGCGCTCAAGTAAATTTACTTAGTTGCATGCGCTAGATGGATTGGATGAGCAAATCAAAACCAATTGGGATTTTATAAAATATAAATTTTTATTTTTATATATAATTCATCTTAACTTAATTCTTTAACAATTCTGTTTAGCTCCTGCTCTCCTTCGCATACTACATTAAAGTTAACCGCACATTTGTAATGTTTTTCATTTGGCTTGGACAAAGCCTTGGCCATTGTGCAGTGGCCCAAACCGCATAGAGTATGGCAAATGCTTTTGCTAAGTTGGTAATGTCTGCGGTTTGGCTGTTTTGGCCGCAGTTTATGGTCCCAGCACTCATTACTCAAGCATGTCCTTTGCACTTTGTTGGATTGGCCTGAATTTGTTCTTGTGTTACCCACTGCTCGCCGGCACATTAATAATTCCTGCCTAACACTCATTGCTCTGTGTGATTGCAAAGTTAAGGTTTTCGGGACAGGTTTACTTTAATTGCGTTTATCATAGGGCTTGCAGTTTGCAGTACAGCTGACAAAACAATTCTAATTTGTGCGCCCTGCCTGCGCGTCCCGCTCGTCCAGGGAATGCCAAAATGCAAAACAAAGCATAAAATAATCAGATTTGGCATTGTGAAAAGTGAAAAGCTTTTAACTGTTGCACTTGCGTAAATTAAATGCCATTAAAATTATTTTCATAGCGCCACGCCAAAACACACGGAAAACTATAAAACTTGAGTAGATGTGTAGGGATGGACTAGGAGTGGGCCAGGGCCTGGGGCTGCTGGTGCGAGCACTCGACAGTGGCTTGACTATGGCTGCTTCATTAACATTTAAGCGGGTCGGGCGGCAGCATAACAATAACTTGGCATGACATTTAAATTGAAATGTCAAAAATAGCTGTGAGACGAGAGTCCTAAATGAATATGATAAACTCAAACAATTAGAATGGCAGCGAGCGCTAGAGAGCTTGAGAGGGTAAAGGTTATAGCTTGGACTTTGTCTAAATATATTTATATTTATTTATTTATGAATTAATTATGTATGCAGCGCTTGGCGAACTAAACTGTCTGAAAGTTGTGGTCAAAGATCAGAGTAGAAAATAATATTCATCTGCGAGTCGAACTGTCTCAAGCTCAAGAGAATACAAATGAATTGTTTAAAGCACTAAATATTATTCAAGTAAATTTATGCAGCAAATTATACAGAAAAAAATATATAATATATTAAATAATATAAAAAAATATTCCTTTTCAGAAATTCCTAAGCTCAACACACAAATTAATTTTTTAAGGCAGAAAATAATATTGAAGTAAATTTATACCTTACCTATAAAGTAGCACAATATTTATAAAAATATATTTCAGCTTTCATTTCACACACATATGCTTGCCACATTTTTAACATGCCACAGCTTGACAATTTTCCAATATAATTTCAAATAAATATCCTTCCGCTTGCCTCTCAAACCACACGTACTTATGGCCGGCATTTCTCAGTGTCAACTTAAACTTTAGTAATTTGTAAACAATATTTTAATGGAGCTCAGCATGTGCAGACGGGCGACAATAATAATAGCCAGTGAAAGCATGAGGATTTCAAAAAACAAAAACTAAAAAGAAATTTAAGATTTGTTAGGCCAATAAATTTGTCTGCATGTCTAATTTGCGCATGTTTTACACACACGCACGCACACACTTGCAACTCATGTGGCATCACCATAAATTATTCTTATCTACTTCGTCATCGGGAGTGCAGTTTACCTTGTCGGTTCGGTCAGCTGTGGTCAGCTTGTAACCGCAAAGTTTTCGCATGGAGTGCAACATGAGTTCGTTTTGGGCCACTGTGGATCTCACTGTATGTGTCCCTCTCTCTCTCTCTCGCTCTCTCTCTCGCTCTCTCTCTCTCTCTCTCTCTCTCTCTCTGTATGTGTTTGGCCAATGTACCCATTGTCGAAGCGCAGACACATTTATCTGAAACGGCGGACAGCCTGCTCGGCTAGCTGTTGGAGCGCAGCGCAGCGCAGAGCAGCCATAAATTAAATCAACACACACATTGAAAGAGGGATTCCCCTTCACCCAATTCCAACGCAGCATGTCTGTATGAATGTGTGCGTGTATGAGGGAATTGCTGTAAAATGACGCAATTGCAGCTGCTGCATCAATGTAGTGTCTCAGCACAAGCAAAAACAGCAGCGGGAGCACAATGAACTCACCCAACCACCCACACCTCTCGTTCTGCCTCTCCCTCTCTCTTCAGTTGGTCTTATGCCTTTGTCTTTGGCTTTCAATTCAATTCGATTCGATTCGAATCGATTCGATTGAGGGCGTTACCACAATAGCTAAATGCGAAATAATCCCATTGTGGTTGACCTTAGCTAGGTAAAGCTCTCAATTGCCAAAGCTAATTGTTGCTTAAACTCGAACACACTGAGAGTGAGAGAGAGAGAAAGAGAGAGAGAGACAGACACACGCATGTTAATAATCTTTAGGAAATATAGCTAAAAACTTTTAATATAGTAAGCACTTCCCTGCCCATTATTAATATGTCTTCACTCAAGCATCCATTTGACCCGTTCTTTTATTTTTGTTAGGCATAAAAACTTTTGGCACTTTGCATGACCAACTCAAACGATTTGCTCGGTTAGCCGTAAAACCAACAACAAACCCTAAAAGATACACAAACGCTTAGAGACCTAAAGCGACCTTACCCCAACTCAACTCAAATCAAAAAAAAAAAAAAAAAGAAAAAAAATAATAAAAATAAAAGAAAGTGAAAAGGAAAAAGAAGGAGATGAGGGCTTTATAAAAACACGATACTGAAGCCGGGCCCTGAGGTTTTTGTGTTTGTTAGCACACAAATCCCAACTTAATCCATGTGCAAACTTTAAGGACACTTTACAAGGGTTTCGCATTCGAGATGGCCTATTTGAATATTTAATATTATAAAAATCTTTCAACAGCTGTTAGCAATAAAGTAAGCAGCAGTTAAGTCCTGTCTCTCCTCTCTCTCTCTCTCCCTCTCCCTCTATCACTTCTCTTTATTCAATTTGCTGCATGTCAATAACAAACATGGCCATAAACTCATTTTAAAACTTTTTCACTCAATTTATAAGTTTGTGAAAGCTGATTTTGAGTGTGTGTAATAGATACCCTGTAAGCAGATATATATACACACATATATACATATAATGTTTTTCATAACCATTTATAACATTCTTTTTGGGTAACGACTTAAGACACTGTTACTAGGAGAAAGGTCTTCCTTTGCTTTAAATTCATAATTCATTCGCCGGGATGTTTTTCTGACGTACATCCTGTTTTGCATGTTTCTTAATGAATTGTCGGGCAGGTACGTGGAAAATGTTTTGTTAGGTAAATAATAGAGCTATGTTCCGGCCAACACATTGAATACAATAATAAAATTGCTCGAATTTCTACTGAGCTCAGCAATTTTCACAACAGCACTTAAAATAAAATTGCTAAAAATTTATAAAGCCAAAAAAAAAAAATAAAATCTGAATGTAGAAAAAACATTAAAATGGCAAAAATTGTGAAAAGTGAAATTTTTGATTTGGATTTTTCACATTGTTGCTGACAAAGCAATAGGACATAAGAGCATTAAATGCGAATGCGAATGTTGTGTGGACCGTATATGGCTGAAAGAGCAGCTGCAATCCGAGCACAATGGCCATATTATATTGTTGTGTGTTGGCCTTTGTTAGAGCATAGAGAATTCATAAGAATTTGAGCATTTAATTCATATCAAATGGCAGGAAGTGCATGAGCAAGCCTTAAATAATTGCAGTTGGCAGAACGCTTAGCAAATTGAATTACATGCATAGACGTGTGGCTTAAAGAAGTTAGCCTTAAAGGCAGCTTTAAAGAAAAAGAGAAACCGGGCTGGCAGCCTGTTAGATCACGATGATAAATTGTCACTTGAAGCGCGCTGCGAATTGAAAGCGCAAATATTAACATTCAAGACAGGCACACACACTTGTGGCATTCAACAGCCACAGCCGCAGGCAGCTGCTGCTGCTGCTGCTGCAGCTACTCCCTCCACTCTTCATACTTCATCATGCCAGTAGGTGGCACAGTTGACAGCTGCTGGAGCAGCAGCAGTAGACGACGACTTCTAGCCCAAGTCTGACTGACTGCGCAAACAATATCAGAGCAGACTTAGGCACGCCTTTGCCTTAAAATACCAATTAAAAGCTATGCATTGCTGAAAACTAGCTAAGTTGCTAAATAGCTGCTGAAAAAAAAATATATATATATATTTAATGGTATGGAGGATACTTGAGATTCATAACGATGCTTAGGATGTTTAACGAATGAAAAAAAAAATAAAAATAAAAATCAATATAAAACTTCAGTTACTTTCAGCTATAATATTTTAAGAGCTTCAAGATTTTCTTTACTTTAAGTCCCCTCAGCTCACAAAGAATTGCTTGGCATAAGCATAGTCTCGATGTCTTCTACTCGCGCGCTCCCAGCTCGACTCTCGCTTGCTCCCTCTTAGACTTTGGCAACTAAAATGCTGCCCATTGAGCTTAAACAAGTGTGTCTTAAATATTAATAATATCAAATAATATACACACACACACACATGTTCACCTATTTGCCAACTCACACACGCATGCATTACATAATTGTTTTGAAAGCCTCATTAAATGCCAGAACTTAAGCTCAAGTGTGGCAGCCAGAAATTCTAGATGTCATGGCTGCTGCCTCTCTCTCTCGCTCTGCTTCCCTCTCTCTCTCGCAAGCACACAGAGGGAGATTATGATGATTATTAACTTGGCCAAATGCTTGCCGAGCATTTTTGGTTGGCTCTTTAAAGCCGCATCAGATGATGGCCTGCTTCTGTTTGCAATGTGCCCCGGGGCCGGGTCTATAATTGCAGAAAGCTCAATCGGTGGGGGCCAATCATTTGGTGGGCGTGACAGTCATTATGTCAATCTGTGCGTTACCCGAAAAATCTTTTGCGTGTGAAACGTGTAGCCGCGCGTCCTTGCTGTGTGTGTCCTGCGAGTGTGTGGAATGATAATGAGTGTGTCGTTATCTTTTCTATGTTGGGCCTGTGTCTGTTTTTGGTAGTTCATTTAGCTGTCGTTAAGCACACGTTCCAAGTTAATTAGTATGGGGGCTATACACATATGGACAGTGGGCGTGGCCGGATGGGTCTACACACAATGATTTGTCGCCGAACGCTGGCTGCAAGCTGAAATTAAACAAGTTAATTCAATAAGCGTTAAATAATTTCACACTTTTCGAATAGTTTAAGCATTTAAAATAAATTGAATTGAAAAAGTTCGTGTTTATTTGTGAAAATTGAATTATTTATTATTTGAAATGTTCATTATTCATTTTAATACACAAATGCCAAGTTTTTTGCTCTCTCTATGTATATAATTAACATGTTTAAAATGCCAATTTCTGATGTAGAAAAAAAAACTGAAATTAACTTAATTATTAATGCTGGAATTTTGCAGGATATTCCTTTAATATTTTCAGCTGCCACAACTCTTAAAGCTCTGCAAAATCGCTTATGCTGCAAACCATTGAACTGGCTGGCCACATTATCTATCAAGCAAGGGAGTGCATTGTGTGCGCTCGCCCTTTCATGCACAATGATGGAGTCATCCTTGTGTTGTTATGAAGTTTGGCAAACTTTATTTATTGCTTACTTTCTGGCTTACTTACTAATAATCGATGATGTGTAAGGAGTGTGCTGGCAAAAGGATTGGTCGTAACTTTAAGGCCAGCACAGTGAAATACTTTAAAATGTGTAAGAGAGCGGAGAGGTTGCTGTTTGAGAGACTCGTAATAATAACTCAGGCCGACAAACGTAAGCCGCACAAATCGCGTGCATTAAATATTTACAGTTTAATCCACTCAATGGCAGGAGCAAAGCTTCCGTCGCTGCCACAGTCAGACGGCGCGGCACAGTCGAAATTGTGTGGCAATAAAAAATAGCAAAATATCTTACAAATCAGGCGCCGCGACAGGCAGACACACAGAGAGGCAGGCGGGCAGCCAGGCAGGCAGAGGGACAGACAGACAGATGAACAGATACGCTCTGGCATTTCCCAGCAGACAAAGGCAGATTCAAATACTCGTTGTGAATGTTAAAAACGTGATGTTCTTAAGCATTTGAGAGGTGCAAAAACCCCAGAGCTCTGTGGCTCAACTGAAGTGAGTTGGAGTTAGACTGGGAGTGGGAGTGGGAGTGGGAGTAGCGGGTCAAGGGGCTAGAGTGTTTGGCTGCCAAAGGCTTAGTTAGCACTGTATCAGCACATAGCTTGGAATAATTACAGAGGCAAACGCAATTTTGGCCTATTGCTGTGGGGCGTGCCAACAGCTCAGCCCCCAAAAATCAACAAGCGACGCCCCCAACTCAAGCATGCATACTTATGCTTACATATATATATATATAGTCGAGGGTACAATATTAAAAGCTAAACAGCACGAAAATAGCGCTGAAAATAAAATATGAAGCATTAATATTCACACCCACATGAAGGTGAAATGGGGCGAGTGGGGCGAGTGAAGGGCAGGGCGGGAACGAGGCATGCCACATCAGACAGGCACTGACCTTTTGGCACGGCCGCACTTCCGGACGCCTCAAATTATGCCATAAAATGTTGCCCAAGGGATGAATTCATTTACGGCACACACAAGCAGTCCTTGCAAACAAACACAGTCACACACACACACACACACAGAGCCATTAAATCACCAAAAACAATGAGCTGAGCTCGTGCTGCCCTCACTGCTGCTACTGCTGCTGCGGCACGTCACGAAGTTTACCTGCTGAAATTAATTTCATTTGAATTAAGCACAGGCAATAATGCCAAAATTATTCACAGACAACACCAATACAATCAGCCGAGCGCCTGTCGAGCGGCTGGCCCAAACCCAAATTGTTTGCGCGCCTGTGTTGTTTTGTTAACTTGGCTTACGGTTTGTGCTTTGGGGGTTTTCGGGCTTTGACTTTTGGCAGCAGGCCCAGCGATTTCTAACAGCTAATTGAATACATTAGCTGCAATTCGGCTCAAGCTTAAGGATTTAAGGATTCCTTGTGTGATCCTTATATCCTTTGACTCCAGCTCGCATTAATATTCATATTTGATTTGACCAGCAACTTGTGCACGGCTCAAAGCACATTTAAATTCACATTTCTCACTTTTTGCTGGCCACGCATTTTGGCCAGCTGTCCAAGCATTTGAACATGCGCCTGTCCATTTTGGCCAAAACGAACTGTCAGCTGGCCAGTCGCTTGTGCAAAGCGCTGCCCTTGCATTTTTAATGCCACAAAACTGACAGACGGACGCGTTGGACCCGAGGGATAAATAATGTGAAATATTTACATGCCACTGCCACTGCCACTGCCGCCACCGCCGCTCTATCGCTTGCTCTGCTACAGCTAACAACGAAAACAAAAAGTCACATGATCTTCATGATAATAACAATTATGTGGGCATTATTATGAATGTCTATGTGCTTGAATAGAGAACGAAAGCGAAATGGGCTTTTCGATAAGTTTCTTTGGCAATTGTCTATACAAAGTCAATTTTTATTAAGAGACTTGATATTATAACTTATTTTTGCATCTCAGTTGATGCAATCATATTTTCGTATAATATACAACTAAATTTTTGTATGAGCTGCATTAATCTTGTATGCTGAATTGACCTCTCTCTCTCAGTATCTCAGCATTGATGAAGGATGCTGAGGAAGGAGAGCAATGACCCATGCAGAACTCCGCCGAGTAGCGATCTAGGCTGATCTGATCGTTGCTCTGACGAGCGACATCTTTTATTTAATATTCCATTATCAAACTATTTATATCAATTGCCATGCTACAATTGCCTTTCCTAAGTTCCTAAACTTAATATTTTTTAATTAATTATTTTTTATTTATTTATTTTATTATTAATATTTTTAAGTTTATAACACACAATATGTAAAACTTGACTACAAAAATCCGCATTTTGTATACCAAAAAGTCTCAAACATTTGCATTTACTTTAGCTTTAGCTGTACTGCATCTTTGTTATCAACAAAAGTTTCTACTTGAGTATTTTTCATATTAAGAAAATCGCTGCACGAGCTGTGGGTTTGGCCCCGCAGGTGTATGGTTCGCTCTGCCTCTCTCTCTCTCTCTCTCTTTCTCTCTATGTGTTGTTCCACTGGCCTTAGCAGTGCGCCATGTTGCAAACACACTCATAGCCGTTTACACGTTTATTTTTTTCGTACTGGCGCTGCGTTCGCCTCAAGTTGATTGCATTTTTCAGACACTGAACTACAGACATATAAGAAAACAATCCGTTCACAGGCAGCTTTTGCATGCATCGCACGTTCGCTTTTGGTTGATTTCTTGCATTTCTCATAACCCACACATACACACACACACACACACACATCTCTTGGAGTTGGTTGCCAGGGCAGTCCAGGAGTCACTCACATGCATCAAGTGCACACATGCATTTATAAAGCCCGACATCGCGGGTCAATTTCATGGTACGGCAACTGCTTGCAACCTGGACAACGGCACGTATGCGCGTTATTCTTCTTCAGCTTCTCGCTTTTGGCTGCCCTGCTGCTACTTTTGCAGTTTGTCGTTGCGGTGCGCAAACTGCAGACTCTAAGGTACGCCTAGCCATAGGTGGGGCCTGGATGGCTGACCTGTGTGGGCGTGGCATGCCAGCACGTAATTGATTGTTCAATCTGTTCCAGATCAAACGTTTGACACCGTTGCCAGCGCTGAGCCATTGCTATGCGTGGCGGTATTCAAAAAACGCCACCATCGAACTAGCTTAGCTCAAATGAACTGTGAGCTGCTCCCCGACACTCAGCTGATTGGGATTTGGACGCACGACGGCGCTTTAAGATGTGCAAATGAGTGTGCGTGTTCTTAAAGCCAGTCTCCAATTGAATTTACAGCTGGCACTAAGTACGAGCAACCTGGCTAATTTGTATGCCATGGCGGCTGTTGGCCTTGTTTCGTGGGCAATACAATACAAATGACAAATGCTGATTGCCGGCGAGGATACTCTTAAAAGTCATTCGGTCAATGCAGCTGTCACTGATTGCGTCCCCCTCCCACTGCTCCCCTACTAAATTGGAAGTTTTATGCCAGCATTTTGTGTTTGCAAATTGAACTTTGAGCTGTTGCCAAATGTGCAGCGCATAAAAGTCACTCGGAATGTTGTGCGCGCTGGCTGGCTCAGTCTATCTGCGTCTGGCCAAATCACATGCAGCATATTGTCTAACCAGCTGGCAAAGGGCCAGTCGAAGCATCTTGCATGTACTTTGCCCAAATCAAATGACAATCGTTTGGCCATTTGCGTCGATTGCCTCACAAATCACAGCGCATGGCTGAAGTGGCGTATACTTAATGCTGATTATAGTATTATTGCAAGATTAGCGTACATTACTAGTGGAAATAATTTTCCAGGCCAATTAAAAAGGAAATCTAAAGAGTCCTAGAGTAGCTTACTTTTGCTCAGCTCCAGCTGAGTCGGCTTGTTGCTGGCTGGCGATATGGATTTCAATTTGATTCAATTACAGCTTATAATTCATGATTGGCCTTTCAATGTGCATTCAGATTTCTGTTCATAATGAATATGCATGGGCTTTGAGTACCCTCTCGCATGCGTTACATTGTTTTTCTTTTTCTTTTTATTCTGTTTGTTGCTTGTTAGTGACTGTCCATTGGGCATTCATTTGAATTCATTTTTGGTTTTTGGTTTTTTTTTGCCCTGCTCTTGTTGTTTGGCCATGTCAAAAATTTGGACAGTTTGTCACTTTAATTGAATTTCCATTTGCCAAGGCTATCGCAAAAAAAGCTGCACAATAAAACCAAGTGAGCCAAAACAGTGCAATTTATGTGGCATAAAATGGGAGGCAAAAAAAGTTTGCATAAATTTGCGTAGAACTGCTTAAATCTGGCATATGTACGAGCATATGGTCGAAAAGCAGCTGGAGTCCAAGAGAGCTGCGCCCACTCCACCGTTCTTTGAGTGAAATGCAAAACATGCCCCACATACCACATGCAGTATTTGCCGCCAGCTGCTGCCTGGCACATTGCCACAAGTGAATTGAGAGAGAGAACCAGCGGCAAATTCACGCTTCTAAGACATTCTGCTGTGGGTGTGTGGTGCTTGTTGTGTTGACGATTTCCGGCACTGAATGTTTTCCTCTACCTGCCGCCCACGTTTCAGCTCACCTCAGCACTCAAGCATCCACCTCAAAAGCCGCCGTTGCGCAATTCGCGTTGCGATTGCCATTGTAAGGCGCCTGCTGCAAATCCTCCCACGACTCCCGCCAGCTGTTCCTATTTGTGCCTCTCTGTGCGAAATAGCGTGAGTTGTTTATGCGCGCGTGTTATGTTTGTGGCATGCTGCGTGAAGCATCTAACACCATCTAAGTAGCTGCTGCCATGACGATGCGCTTCGAGCGTATGCAAAGTTTTTGATTGGAATTATCTGCTGTGCAACTAATTAATTAGTCAATGCATTGCTCAAGTTAAGTTTTCGGAATTAAATTAATTTTGAGTTGCAGTTTGCATTCCCTTGGCTAATGCTCATTGACTTTTTACCAAGCTAATTAAGCTTCATTTATTTTGATTTCTCATAGAGTTTAGGCTTCATATTGCTGTTTACATTATATTCATTTTAGGCTTTTTATTGACAAGGAAATGATTTTGGGTGGGAGGAAATAAAAGTCGGATATTGTCAATTGTTTACAGGCCATTGAATGCCAGAGTTTTTTTCAACTGAAAAGAAATATATATATATCTACATAATGCTCAAATTGACCTCATTACGATCTGGGTTCTCTTGCTCTTTATTCAAGAGTTAATCGTGTTATGAATAGCAGCAATATAATCCCCATTTTACTCGGGGCGAAATGTTAGAGAATAAAATATATGGAAGGGCTTAGCAGCAGAAACTCATTACCTTTGCAGTCCGGGCTAAGCGTGCTGATGTGCCACAAATTGTCGCTTAACACCCTGTAAAATATGAGCCGGATGTGGGCAGTCAAGCAAAATGTGTGCCAGGTCATAAAAGCTGTCTGACAAACTTAGCACACAGAATGCATTGCCGAGAATGGCGAGATAAAGACACATGTAGAGTTATAGAGCAAGACAGCGAGGAGAGTGAGAAAGAGAGAGAGTGAGAGAGAGAGAGAGAGAGAGAGAGAGAGAGAGAGAGAGAGAGAGAGAGAGAGAGAGAGAGAGAGAGAGAGGGGGAGAGTTAGACAGAGCGACAAGTGGACTGACAAACACTCATAAACACTTTATGAGAGTGCAATAGGGGCTTTAGTCCGCTGCTCACACTTGGGAAATCAAACGACATGGCATCAATCAGACGTCCCCTAACTGCCGGCAACAATGTGACAATGAAATCAAACTGAGAACTCTTTCAATGTAACACCACCAGCTGCAGGTTGAGGCCCCTTTATGCAAAAAGTGTGCTGAGCTGCGTTTTAGTTGGTCAAAGGCTGTAACCACAGATCTCTCACTCTCTCTCTCTTCGTCTCGCCTTGCAGCAGCACAAAACATGCGAAAGAGTCCGAAACCCCAAAAACCCAAAATTCTTGTTTGATTTCAACCGTATCCCGCACACACGCAACATTGAAATTGGGCAGCTTGTTGTTGTGCCTCGCCTTGCCTTGCCTTGCCTTGCGCCTTGTCTTCATTGTGGGCCAATTTGTGGACCATCATCAAGTGCGAAATTTCCAATTTCCGAAATGTTCAATGGGCCAGCAAAACGGCCCGCAGCAACAACTGTCATGGATTCCCAGCAATTTCTGCAAATTTGTTGGCCAGCCGAGTCACAGCCAACAGCAGCACAGCTAGCTTAGCTCGAATAGAGATACCCTGTAGATGTTTTGTATTTATTTATTTATTTATTTGTTTCTTTATTTATTTATTTATTTATTTATTTTTTAAATTTGTAGATAATATGTTTTTTGATATGTATGTTTAGATAATGATAGGCAGCAGCCTAAATACATATAAATTGCTGATGTTTTCTATAGACATACAATAGCTTAGATGATTAGAAATATAATCATAGATCATATTCGTAAAAGGTTATATAAAGCAAATTTATTGGCTACTTATTTAGCTGCTTACAATTCTATAAAGAACAGAAAAGCTAATATGCCTTTTATATATAAATTCGATTTACAGCGTATCCAAAACAGTTGAACGACAAATGTTTGGCTGGCCTTGCTCTGTGCTTCGCTTTTTCTCGAACTGTCTCCAGTTTCTCTAGTTTCTCATTGTTATTTACATTCGGAGAAGCATTTTATTATTTGCCTTTGGCTGCAATTGGGGCTCGCATAGGTGTACGGTATTTGTCAATAGCCACGGGATGCAAACCTTGATAGATACCAACAGCAACAGCAGCAGCAACAACAACGTCAAATTGTATATTGTAGGTGTATTTATATCCATGCACTCGTTTGAGTTGTCCCAGTAGTTTAATTATTTCCCGACTACTTTTTTGTCAGACTTTTAATTGTTTAGCCCTTTGGCGTGCAAGTCATTGCCCCCAGGGCTAATTGTGTTATTTAACTTAAACTTTTGTGGCTTGATTTAAATTGAGCTTTCGGCCATTGGCTTAACTTTTCAACTTGACAGAAGCTGTATGGAAGAACTTGACAGTTCTTACAGGAATTTCTCGAGCAACAGGCTCAGCAGAAATTCCATTACTTTCCATTTGCCGCTTATCATTTTTAATGCTAATTGGATTTTAATGATGTGCATTATATGAAATATCTCTTATATTAAATTGCTTATATTAATAGCTTTGTCCAATTTAATCACCGGTAAAAGCTGTTTTGTATTACTTGAGTGCCAGTTCCTATTCACACTTTGTATTTTGATCTGCCTGCGATTGACAGTGCTCAGCTCCCCAGGTTCTCTGGCTCCCAGGTCGCAGAAGTTTTCCCGTCCAGCATTTGGGGAAATAATTCAAACACAGTTCGAGCATAGCTGGGCGCACCTTTTGGTATGCTCATTTCCCTGCCTGCTGCCTGCTGCAATAAACTTTTACGTATTCATTATGGCCGCCCGGAAAATGGTATTTTCTTTGTGCATGGCGCGCTTTTCCGTTTCGTCTTTATGGCTGAGGGTGAGGTGAGGTGGAAATGGTTTGGCATTAATAGCCGTCGCGGTCTCCTCACGTAAATCGTTCGACTTGGTTGGACATTTTTTCTTCTCCTGCTGCTGCTTGTGGTTAGCGGTTTTTTGCTGCTCGCTTGCCGCTGAGATGTAGCTGGGACTGGGACTGGTGCTGGTGCTGGGCATGGGGCTGGGGTTGGGGCAATAAATGTCAATAAAAATAAATGCGATTGTCGCCTGATGCAGCGCATTTATTTTTCACCCCAAACGGAAGCTTTACAAAATACTTGACTCTCGATGCCCTTTGACGTGGAGCCCGAAATATGTATAGCCGAGAGTGTGTGTCATACAATTGTTGATAATTGTCAGCTGGTCAAAGCGAGCGTTAATGGAATTGTAATTAAGCGTGCATCAAATGCATTCCTCGCACTTTTATTGATCTCGTACTTAATTAAGGGAAGCTATCTGTCAGACAACAGACTATTACCGCCTTTCTCCTTTTTTTTTTTTGCTGTGCCGTAAAGCATAATCCAACAACTTGACGATGCTCATAAAAAGGGAACTCTTTCGATTCCCTTGGCCAAAAAGAAAAAAAAAAAGAAAAAAGAAAGAGCAAACCTAGACCAATTTTATTTCTTGCTGGTTTCGTTTTTATTGTTGTTTGATTTTAGCATAAAGGGCGGATTTGGCAACAAACGGCATCCGTTTGGTTTTTGGGTATTAGTGGGATTTGCTCCTATGCTGCTTGTGGTCCCACGACATGCACCCAAGGTCCCCTATGGCCCCGCCTCTTGTTGTTGCTCGTGTCCTAGAGGCGTTTATCGTTTTCTCGCATTTCGTTCTTTTTTTTTTTTTTTTTGCTTTTCGTTTTGTAACTTCTTTTTCGTATTCGATTTGCATGTATTTCGGTGCTTGTCGGAAGACAAAAAAGGCGAAATTTTTTGCACTTTGTGCGTGCATGTGTTAGCCTCTCTCTGTGTGTGTTTATCGTTGTATTGTGAGCAGAGTGTTGCAAGATTACGCATACGTAATGCGTGCCTGGCCATGTTATACACTCGCAGCAGCACTTTGTATTACGTTGTGTATTATGTTTCGTTTTGACAAATTATGCAAATGAGATGCAGGCAGATGTTACGGGATTTATACAACTGCTCCGAAAAGAGATTGCTGCCCATTGTCCGGATTGTCGTTTTGGTTTCATTAAATGCTGCCAGCCCCGCCCCGTCATACTCAATGGAGGATTTTCATGACTTAATTTGCGTTGCGTGTCCTCATTGTGCCATAAACAGCTTCACACAATAAAAGTTGTTGACGTTTTCGTTTGTTTTTTTTGTTCGACTATGTGTGTGGGTGCCTGGTGTAGTCAAACAAACACTTCATTAGTACTCGTATTTGTTTATAACTTAATCTAGCTGAAATGTCAACACGAAGCAAGCCTGTGAAATTTGTATGAGTCCAGGACACGCACATTTACCGCGAACTGGCTGACTTCTAAATGTAATTTAATTTGTGGGCGGCCGAGCACCCAAAATAAGGCAGCTCATGAATCTTGATGCTTTTGATTATACGACATTACAATATTTAAGCAGAATAGGACTACCCCTAGAATGGTTTGGTTTGTCTACATTCTGTTTCTAATAACTTTTGCCTAAAAGTAGGCAACACAAAATTTTCGACCAAGTTCAGCTTGCTTTCAAAGTGAAGTTTGTCATGCTAGTTTCTTGGCAGCACTTTGTTAAAATTAGTATTTTACTAGATTTCTAAGTTGGCTAAGAGTTTATTTTGCCTTTGCTTTGTGCCCTCTGCCAGCCAGCGTTTATTGCAGGTACGTGCCGTGAATTATTGTCAACGCTCGCTGCCAAGATTAACAAATGTTCGCGTCTGACGTTTGACTGCCAGTTGGACTGTCTTATTCATAAAATTTCATTTTTCTCTCTCTTTCTCTCTCTCTCTCTCTCTCTCTCTCTCTCTCTCTCTCTGTCACTCGCCCTCTGTGTCGCTGTCTCTCTCTGGCTGTCTTTCCCAAGTGTCTGGCTTGCGAGCCAAATTGATGAGCATGTAAACATGTGTCTGTGCGCTTTTATTTATGGATTTCCATAAAAATTCAGCGTTACATATGCGTCGGAGCTTTTGATTGAGGAGCGTCTAGTCACAGCGAGCTACATCTGCAGCTTAAACAAATGTAGGGCAAACAAAGGTTTGATTAAAGTTCTTTTTTCTATGTAAAATGAGAAATATGAAAGAAATCTATCCAGACAAGCATTAAAAATTCTTTTGCTAAAAATATGCATAGGGCAGAGGCAAAGGTAGAGAAAAGCAATATTAAATTTGGAGCTAAAGTTTTGCAAAAGCCCAAAAGCAGAAAGTTGCACTAGGCAATCGAGGGGCAAGGTAAACAGTAGTTGAGAAGCAAGAGTCATAAGATATTAAAAGCAGTCGTCCATGCGAAAAGGCAGTGAGAATTATTGTGCAAAAAGTTAGAAAATGCTGAAGCACATAGAGCGCTGCCCTTCGTCAAATATTTATATAGTTTTCGTAATTTTACGCATATTAATAATTAACTCTAATCTAAACAATAATTGCTAACAATTGCCAGCAAGTAGCTAATATGCTTAAGTCAACTGCATCCCATTGCTCATACGCCCTGTTAAGCTGCGAATAGCGCATAACTTTTCTCCTCGTGTTTGTTTATTTTGTTGATTGTTTTCTTTTTTTCCTTTTTTTTTTTGGACAAACTCTTTTGTTACAGTTTTGACTGTGGCTGGTGCTGCCACTCTTGCGGCTGCCGCTGTTGTTGCTGTTGCTGTTACTGTTGTTCTGAAGGCCGGATCAACATGCCGGTACGTTGTCATCGCGGCAAATGGTTCAGGTGTCAAAATTGTGGGGTGAAAACTTGTGGCTGCTTTTTGTGTGCGTTTCATATGCAGGTTATTCATGTTATTCTTTAGCTATTTTAACTCGCTGCTGCTGTTGTTGCTGCTGCTGCTTGAGTGCAGCGGGTGAAAGTTTTTGCGCATTTTTGCCACAGCGCTGAAATATGCTGCAAAGTTGCAAGGACGTCACGACAGCTTGCCTTAATAATGGCAAGCATGCAGCCAGGTGGGCCACACTGGTGAACAGGTGGACAGGTGGACAGGTGGCAGGCGGTGAGCAGAGTAAACTATTACATAGCACGCATTGTACAAAGCAGCACAACAAGAGGCGTTAGGTCTGCCGTTCTCTCTTTTTTCTCTCCTCTCTCTCTCTCTCACTCTCTCCCGCCCAAGAGAAATGCATAAAAAGCGCATTTTATTATTTCACTCGAAACTTGTTTACGACGCCTTTTGCTCAGCTTCTTCCCCACCCTATTTTGCACTCTTTATACACTGTTTGCAGAGGTAAAAGGAGTATATGTGTTTCACTGTCAAATCAGATAGTCTTAAGATCTTAGTCTAAAGTAAACAGCGTATTGTGCAGTCAGTTGGACTCTGGCGTAACCTTCATACTTGTTTTATATCTGACGTGGCCCAGCTACCCCGTCGCGCGCATTCATTATATTGTAATATGTTTTTAACATTATTTTTATTATAAATCAACAAAATGCACTCAGCGCGACTTTCAGTTGACGTCGCAACTTTTGCTCAGCTGCCAAAAGGCTGCTAGCGAGAGAGGGAGAGGGAGATGGAGAGAAAGGGGGCGCCAGGCCATGAGAAAGTGGCAAAAAGATTGGACTGCGATTTATTTTATGGTATTTAAGTTATGACTGGCGCTGTAAGGAAGTTAATGGTCGCCGTGAATATGGCAGATACAAAGGAAAACAAAACTAAAAAAATAAAACTAAAGAAACATGTAAATATTTGAAATATTATTTCTTTAATATTCGCAAGATAAATATATATATTTAAAAAATATTGTTTACTTTTCAGTGTCAACTAACGGAAAACTGTTTTGCTGCAGGGCGGATACAAATAAAACACATTTTTTCTTTGGCTTCCATTTGACTACAACTGTCAGTCAGCTGCTGCGTTTTTACTTAAGCAAAATTTCTTGAGAGATGCAAATTTGTTTCAAGGATGAAAGTGAGAGGGTACAGGTTCTGCTTCAGCCTTTGCTGGCACTGTCGGAGCGACAAGCATAAGAAAATGTCTCGGAAATTTGTCAAGTTGCGGCATCTGCATAATGATGAAAAATGCCGCATGACAGTCGAGTTTATTAATGCGCACAGCAAATACAAAAATGAAAAAAAAGAAAGTCATATAAAAGCGAAAGTAAAAACTTGGCCAAGGAAAGTGAAAGATCTTGTCTTTCATTAAAAAGTTCGTCTACCCGAATCCTTTTAGGATATGCCACAAAATGATTAGGGCAGAAATATATTTGTCCATTATAATAATTGTCGTTGTTCAATATATATAGCTGCCTTGATTAGTATATTAGGTTGATGATATCTGGCGCTGATTGATATGCACATGTCGAGAGTCCCTTGTCAGTGAACTGTGTAAGCACACCTGTGCCATTTGACCCATGTGCGTGCGAGTGTGCTCAATACGTGCAACATCATAAAGCTGGAGTTTGGCTGCGGGCTTGAGTTGCTCTCGTGTTGGAGCAGCTCAGCTGGAAAAATTACCATTGGCCGTGCTCAGAGTGTACTCAGACAGGTTGAGCAATGAAAATGAAAATGAAAATGAAAATTTGAGTAAAAAAAGACATAAATTGAAATCATCATCAGACGAAGCGAGAAAGAGAGAGGGAGAGAGCAGAGTTGAGCACTTTTGGCCTTTTAAATTTACGTGTTGCAAGTGGTTCGTGATCCGTGAGCCGTGAGCTGATTAATGCGGCTTGTCATATTATGCTGGGCTGAAGCTGATGCTGATGCTGATGAATGCTGTAAGGCACTTACGGCTATAATGTAACTGTATAATGTGCAGCTGTAATGGCTTACTTTCATTGCAATTTCCTGGCTTATTGAGTGCGGCTCTTAGCCCTCTTAGTCTTGGCTAGCGCGCAGTTGCATTTGCATGCTGATCTCATTAGCACCAAGCAAGCTCATCTGGCCGAGTCCAATGCACGTTACACGTCCGGGCAGTTGCAGTACCTACGAGTGAGTATTGGGCGAGTTGGCCAGTTGGCCAGTTGCGACTTGCCACTTGGCTGCCTGCATCATTTGCATGCAAATGTCGTTTGGCACTTTTAGCCACCAACAAGTCCCTCGTGTTGGCCCTCCCAAAACTGGGTTCACTTTGTGTCGCTGCTTTTCAGCTTGGGCTTGTGTTCATTTTGCGCTTTCGCACGCCTTTGTTGTGGTTTACTCCTGCACTTGGCTGTGACTTTTAGCCACAGTAACGGGGCCTCATAAAGCAAGCCCAAAAGCGGCGACAGTTGCAACTGCCGTTGACACTTCATGGGGCCAATATGCCAGGCACGCAAATTGCCACAGCGAGGCAGATAGAGAGAGAGCGAGAGGGGTTAAAAGAAAACTGGTGCTTTCATGAAAAAGTTTTCTTGCTGGACAAGTTTTTGTCATTTGTTGTTGTCATCTTCTTATTTTGGTTGTGTTTTTGTTTTTTCTTGTTTTTTTATTGGTTGACTGCTCGTTGCACTTGCAAATGTGCACTTTACCACTCATTAGTGACAGTTTAGCAAAAGTTCGTCGCTGTAAGTGCTTGCTCTTTAAGGACAAAGCAAACTCTAAGCGGAGACCTCATACATATGCAAGCATTTTCTAATTGCATGAACAACGAGTTGTTCGAGCTATTGCCCCAAACTTTCTGGGCTATGCTCAACTTTGTAGTTTGCTGCCAAAAAGTCTTCAAATCCGCTTACAAGCACGCATATTACACATGCGCTTGCCTCATACACACGGTGAGCTACCTTTGAGGTGGGGAGGCTAATAAATAACGTCAAAAAGGTATTGAAGCATTGTGCAGCCATTAAAGCGATGCGCTTCGACGCGCTTGGCAAAAACGCAAAGTCTTCGCGCTCCGTTTGCCGCCAAGAACAATTAAGGATTTCAGCGAGCACCCAAAAGCCATACAAAGTACGCTTTGAGACTATACGAAATTTAAAAAAGAAAAAAAATATATATATATATAGCGAGAAAGACAGCCAGCAGAAGCAACGCCGCCTTCAGGCCAAAAAGTCAACTTGTTAAGGAAAAAAAGAGAAAATAATAAAAAAATAAATAAAAAATAAGACAACAACGTTAAACCTCCAGCAAAATAAACAAAAATGTAATTTGCGCCACTTAGCAGCAAATGGACAGTGCCATTAATAATTCCATTTCAGTTTTTTTTCTCTTGGCCTGGCTCGTGCTCTTTGCTATTAGGATGGAGCCGCGCAGATAATAAGGAAATATGAGTTTGTGGCCAGGTTCTTGGCCAGTGCCAGTCTTTAAACCTGAGCAGAGAAAAAAAATGGAATTAAATAATGGCAAGAGCAAAGTATTAAAAGCCAGGAAACACAAGCAATCATAAAGCTTAATATGTTGTGAGGTCAGCAATTAGTGGGCAGTTTTTCTTGAAATTAAATACTTATTAAAGCTGAACTAAAACAAAATTTAATTAAAGACTATTTTTATTTTGTTTTATGAATTTTGAGCTGTCATATCTTTAGCAAAAGCTATTTAACTTTTACTCAAAGCAAGCTACGCCATCAACTTTTCGAGGACCTTTTGCATAGAAATTCAATTAAAGTGACAAACTGTCAAAATTTTGTGACATGGGCGCACTGCACAACCAAATGAATACCCAAAGGACAAACACAAACAGACACATACAGACAAAGAAAGAGATAGAGAGAGAGAGGGAGAGAGATTACAATGGACAGCATTTTCCAGTGAACAGATATTCATACGCCCAGGCACATGCATATTTATGGGTAAATGCAAATGTCTGTGGTCGTGGGGCCGGCCCCATGAATTATGAAAGCTAATTGATGAAAATTGAATAATAATCGTGTCAAGCTGACAAGAAAAGTGAAATTCCAATAGCTGATTTACGGCCACCATCAGAATTCGGACAATTCCACGCAATATCTGCGACATTTATTCATAATTGATTGAGTCGCCGGAACTTCTTATAAGAGCGTCGTAGGGTAATCGGAATGCCATTTGAGGACATGGCTGGTTGTTCGACAGTGTTGCTATTAGTCAGCCTGGTGGCTGGCGTTCAGCTGGCGGAGTTGGAGCTGGAACAGCGTACGACGGCGGAGCTGCAGAGCCGGCTGATGCTGGAGTTTGTGGGGCGGCACAAACAAATACCGAGGTTGACTTACTTCACCTGCCGCAATCCCGCAAGCAATGACACGGGCAATGTGCACGCCAGTCGCGACAGCCTGAACCAACTTTATGCGGCATTCTGGGCCAAGAATGCGCAGCTGATTGGTAGCCTCTATCAGGACAATGTGCCGAAGAGACCCTTTGTACGGATTGTGATGCTAGATGTGCTGCACCAGCCGAGGGGCAGGGGCGCATCGCGTGGCCGACCTGCGGGCGGAGCAGCCAGAGCTGGCACACCACTCGGCACAGCTTCAAGCAACGCCGATTGGTTAGACAGCGTGCTGACGGTGGAGGCGCTGAGGCAAGTTGTGGTCGTGGATTTGGCATGTGGCATGCTAAGTCGTCGTTTCCTGGAGATGGTAAGTGGCACGGACAGGCGGTAGCATGTCCTTATGCATATTGAGTGCTCAGCTGCAACTGCAACTATTTGCAAGGCTTCAGCCAAGATGCTCTACAACGATAAATATCACTGGCTATTGATTGAGGATTATGCGCTGCACGTAAGTGCGGGCGTGCTGCGGCCCCAGCAGCAGCTGGATCTGATGGATACGAACACAGGCACGGATACGGCTGAACTAGAGCCCATTGAAAGCTTAATGGAGACCCTGAACTTCTACATGAACACCGAGCTAACTCTGGCTAAGCGTACGCCCCAAGACGCCAGCTATTCACTGTTCGACATCTGGTACGTACGTAGCATTGGGCACAGCTGTCAGTTGTATTTGCTATTGACTTGTTGCTACTGACAGTTAGTGTTAACGAGAGCTGGATGCTGGTGCTTGTATGGGCTTGACTACAATAGTGCTTGGGTGTTCCAGTTTCAGCTGTGGAACTGATTTCTAGCATGCATTTCTTAGGGCAATCAAACCATATTTTCAGATGCCTCGTTTTAAATCTAGCAAATTTCTAATACTTAGGAATCCGGGCCGCACTTATGGCGGACACGTCAATATCACGGAAATTGGCACCTTCACGCTGACGGACGGACTGCAGCTGTACAGCTGGTTCCGCACCACATCGACGCTGCTGCGACGTATCAATATGCAGCATGCCCAAGTGCGCTGCATGGTTGTGGTAGGTGATGTTGGGTAGCAGGCGGAGTGGGCGAGGCATGAGTAACACGCGAAAGTGTTGTCGTTGACAGGTGACCAACAAAAACATGACGGGCACGCTGCTCTACTATCTAACGCACACGGTGTCGGGCCATATCGATACGATGAATCGCTTCAATTTCAATCTGCTGATGGCCGTCCGGGACATGTTCAACTGGACGTTTGTGCTGTCACGCACCTCCACCTGGGGCTACCTGAAGAATGGCCGCTACGACGGCATGATTGGGGCGCTCATACGCAACGAGACAGATATTGGCGGTGCGCCCATATTCTATTGGCTGGAGCGTCACAAGTGGATCGATGCGGCTGGTCGCAGCTGGTCGAGTCGTCCGTGCTTCATTTTCCGCCATCCACGAAATACACAAAAGGATCGCATCGTATTCCTGCAGCCCTTCACGAACGACGTTTGGATATTGATCCTGGTGTGTGGCGTGGCAACTGTGTTTATCCTTTGGCTGCTGACGACCATCGAATGGAAGCTGGTGCCGCAGCAGGGGGCAGCTTTAATCAAGCCCAAGGGCGGCGCTCCACAGCATCATCATCATCATCATCACCAGCAGCAGCAGCAGCAGCCAGAGCTGCCTACTGTCAGTGCTTTGGTGGATGATGTCTCAGTTGCCTCGCTAGATCTGGTGCCTGTGGAAGGCGGATTTTGGCAGCGCTGCTTTGCCAGATTGAGAAACTATATGAGAAGGCGCCAGGCACAGAGTAAGTCCTCAACGCGTGAGGGTCTCTTTCTGGAATCGGTGCTGTTCTTTGTGGGCATCATTTGCCAGCAGGGCCTTGGCTTCTCCACCAGCTTTACCTCCGGACGCACTATTGTCATAACCAGTCTGCTCTTCTCCTTTTGCATCTATCAGTTCTACTCGGCCAGTATTGTGGGCACGCTGCTCATGGAGAAGCCAAAGACTATCAAGACTCTGAGCGATTTGGTGCACAGCTCACTGCAAGTTGGTGTCGAGGACATTGTATATAATCGGGATTACTTCTTGGTAAGTAATGAGAGTGACTAGAAGAATAGCTGCTATTGTTTTATTACTACTTTTCAGAACACTAAAGACCCCGTTTCCATGGAGCTTTATGCCAAGAAAATCACCAAGGTGCCATCTAATAGTGAGAATGCCGCGCCTGCCGCTGGTGCCTCTGGCGGTGAGGAGGAGCCAGAGCCGCCTCCACCTGGTGTGGATGCTAAATCTTTTCGCGATATTGTGCACAGTCATGAAGTTGGCGCACACGCCAAGGAGAACACTGCCACTAATTGGCTAGATCCTGATACGGGCTTACGCCGCGTCAAGAATGAACGTAAGCTGAGTTAGGACTGTCAGGGATTCATTTAAAATAATTTTTTATATAGGCTTTGCTTTTCACGTGGATGTTGCTGCTGCCTATAAAATTATTGCTGAAACCTTTGACGAGCGTGAGATTTGTGATCTGACAGAGGTGAGCATGTTTGCGCCACAAAAAACCGTCAGCATAACTCAAAAGAATTCGCCCATGCGCAAGGTCATATCATATGGGTGAGCGAGAGTGAAGTCTGAGTAAATATTTGTTAATAATCTGATATTTTCTGTGAGTAGTTTGAGACGTGTTACAGAGACAGGCATCTTCTCCTATCAATATAATATTTGGCACTCGCGCAAGCCGCCCTGTGTGAAGAATATTGAAACATCCGATTTACACGTGAGTTGGCCACAAATATAATGCGAGTTTATGTATTGAAATATCTTTTATTGTGTATTATGTAGGTGGATATGGATACTATAAGCTCAGCGCTGATCATATTGATCTTCAGCTATGGCATCGCGCTGCTGGTGCTGGGCATTGAGATACTTTATGCCAAGTGGCAGAGCTGCAAATGAAGCGAAAGTCAATGAGACGGAAATTTAGCTTAGCTTAAAGCATACACTGGACTCTGATATAAATATATAAAAAAAATAAAATAATAAAAAATACATATAAATATAAAATATAATATATATAAATATATATATGTTTGGCTTTTTTATTATTTAATATATTTTATTTTATCTTAGTTTAGCTTAAAGCACACGCTGATTCTTAAAACAAATTTTAATATATATTATCATTTTTTTTTTTAGTTTTTCAATATATGTTTTTTGTCTCACCTTCACTCAAAAAGCACTATATATATTTTTTATTTATATTATGTATTTTTTTATATTTTTATTTCATTTTTTTTTATCGTTCAATATATGCTTCTCGCCTTAGCTTCCCAGAACGCACTTCCATTTCATTAGATACACTCAACTTGATTTTAAATTCTGCGTAAATATTTCACGTATTTGTCAAGCAGTGAAAGTTTAATTAAGTGAACTTTCCAATTGGAAATGCTCGAAATACCCTCAAAGTGCGTTTACATAATTAAATTTTGGTAGTCACTGTCGCTGTTTGACATTCAAGGCGAGGCAGCGTCAAGGCTCTTCAGCTAATCCAATTACAATTGTTTAATTGATTCTATTTCATTTGCGTGGCTTGAGTTGGATTAGCAATCAGTGCGTATGCGACGTGTGACTCTGAGCTGGAATTTAATTAAGTTAGCCTTTGCCAATCCATTGTCGCAAAAACTGAAATCTAATAGAAACTATACTACAAGAATATTGAATTTACTTATGTAGTTCACAGCCTGACAGCTTCATTGCCAAGCAAAAGGAATAAAAAGTGGCAAACATATTCAACAAATAATGCAACAAGAGGGTAAAAGAGTTTTCTTTCTTTTGCGATAGTTTTTCGCTATGTGCGCCGGGGGGCAAGCAGCAGGCAGCAAGCAGCGAACAGCCAGCGAGCTGGCTGGTCGGCCGAGTGAGTCAATTTAAACCACAAACGAAGTACAAAATATCCATTAAGATAACAAGTTTTCAGTAGTTGTAACATTTTCCCATGCCAAGCAGGCAGTCAGCTAGTCAGGCAGCCGGCTGACCCCCTTGCAGACATTTTTCTGCCTTTTTAGTGCCTTTTAGCTGGGACAGGGCGGCTGCTGTTGCGGCTGCTTTCTGTCAGCGCAAAAAGTTCTGGGGCCCAGGACCAGGCCAACGTCTTGTGCGCCTTGGCACGTTGCCAAAGTGACGCTCTTAGGCATTTTTAAATTTGAAAAGAATTTTATTTCGCAGTCTGCGTGTAGCAAGCTGAAAGTTCCAGTTCCTTTTTCCAAAGTGCTAACAGTAATAGAAAACCTCAAGAATGTCCTTGTTAAAACATTAACGTTAGCCCAAGCCTAGCAAATCAATTACAAATAGCTTTTGTTTTCCTCGCCCGGATTCGTCGAACTGTTCACTGTGTGCGGCTCGTGTCCAGCTTGGTACAAGAAACATGCATCACATGCAGCCGCTGTTGCCATGTTATTTAATGTTCATGCTCATTAGCGAGCCGTGAAATACATCGATGGCAACCCAAAAAAATATTAGCTATCGGCGAAGACAAAACATGGCTGGCTGAGTGTGTTTACGGATTCGCGCGTATTTGCCATTAAAAAGCTAAAAAAAATAAGTTGGAGTGATGAAGGCTGCAGTGCCTGACTGGCAGATGCTCTGTACGTCGGGTTAGCTGCTCTTATGCCCTTTTTTTTTATGTATGTATTTATATTTATTTTCTTCTGCTCATTTATATTCTGTTCTCTTCTTTTATTTTGTTTTCACCTCTCTTCTGTTGCTTATAGGTGATTCAGGCAATTTACAGAGCTGCCCAAGCATGAGCATTCACACTAAGCTCTCTCTCTTTATGCTCAAACTACGAACGTCGGCTTGACATGATCAAGCCGATGCGCTGTTAGAACGAACATATATATAAGAATGGAGAGAAAACCGAACGTATCACATAATCTCCTTACAAATATTAAACTCTTCCGAAGCTAATTGGTTGAAGCAGTCGCCGCTCTTAATCTCTTAATCTCTCTTAGATGTCTGCTGAGGTCAACATCTCATATTCTCAACATTTATTTTAAATTTATTTTATACATTCGAAAATTGTTGTTTTTTAGGGAAATCTTAAATTTAATAAATTAACTTGTTGAATTATTATTTATATATATTAAATTTAATTTTTGTTAGATTTTATTCGTTTTCATCAAATTGGAAATACTTGCTGAGGATATGCAAAAATCTTAAAGATTCTGCTTCGCGCTGCTCTCCCCGTTGCTTACATTTCAACAAAAAACTGTTCACCCCTCTTTCAATTTGCGCCGGGCATAACAAGTAAAAGTACTTTACTCGAGAGTTGGCACGACTAGCAGATACCCTGAGCTGCCCTTTCAATCCTGTCACTTTCTCCCGTTGCCCACATTTCTATTAAAGCCCGCATACCCTTTTCGCTCTGGGTATAAAAAGCTGCCAGATTTGGCCTTCTGGGTGCAGCCAAACGACTGTAGCGGACTGGCTGGGCATTTTTTGTTTGTTCTTTGAGCTGTTTTTGCCTGCTGGTAGTGTCAAGGGTTCGATTGGGGCTTGCAGATTGCATAATCTATACACCATAAAGATTGCCCTGTTTTGGCACGCGATAGGAAAGCGGTTGGAAAGGGGTTCGCAGCGACAATTAAATTGTTTTGGCTTTGTTTAAGCGCAAATTGTGCAACAAAACTTTTGCGGTTGCCAAGAAAGCTAACAACAATGGCAGGAAGTAGCAGTAAGAAGTTGCAAGTAGCAAGCAGTGGCAGCGGCAACGGCAGCTACTCGGGGCTGCAGCATAATTAACAAAGCGCTCAGCAGGGCGCATAATTTTATCCGTTGCCAGTTCACAGTTTGCAATATTATGCAGCTACGCAGCGGTCTGGCCAAATGCGAAAGTTTCGCCAAAGCCAAAGTAAAGTAGTTGCCTTAACGCCCCTGGAGCTAACGGAGTGAGACCGTCAAGATCGGAACGCAGCTTGGGGACAGTGGAGAGGCAGCACGAAGCATTATGGGGCCAGTGGCAGGGCCAGTGCATATGCTTGGGGCTTGTGTCAAAGTGTGAAAAAGTTTCGAGCGTCTTAATTAAATTTTATACAGAGCTGCGAATTATGCGCCAAATTTTGTTGAGGGTGATGGCAACTTTTTAAAAGTGACAGCTGCACATGAGAAAAGCTAAAGCGTAAAAGCCAGGTGCAAGGGGAGGGGCGGGGTTGGGTTACGCGCAGAACAATTTCATTTGAGCCAACTAATTACTGAAAACTTGCTGCTGCTTATAAAGTATTTCCCTTTTCTAGCATTTTATTTTTTGCAATAAATTGAATTTGTGCTTAACATAAAAATTCATTTAAAGTCAATTTAAATAACTCTCCGCAGGAACGGCGAGTAAATTACATTTTAATTAAATTAAAATTAATTATAAATGAAACATATATATAAATATTTTAATGAAAGCCGCTGGTAATTAAAGCAATTGAGCAGACTGATTTTTATACATTTTTGTAATTGGCAGTTGGAGATATTAATATACAGTATATGCTTTAGCTATACAAAGTCTTCCAGGAAGTCATCACGGGCTTTTCTGCTATTCAAAACAAATCTGCTTGAAATACGTTTTCTGCCTTCATTACGATGCCAAGCAGGCGCCGCTTAGGATTCCATTGGAATTTCTGGCATAGATTTATATGAGCATAAAATGCTATAATAATTTCCCGAAGGCTTTAAAGGACATACACACACGCACACACCCACACATGTGCGTGTTTGTTATCTGGTGTGCAATTTCCGTTTAAGTGAATAATCGCAATAATCTCATGCTGTGCTCTGACCATATGAATGCCAGCGCTGGCTGTGCCTGGACACACACATCTTGGTCCTTAATGAGGCTACCAAAACAATTATGTGTCCTGCTCAACTTTCTGTTGCGCTCTGTGTGACATTATTAATATTTAGGTCTGCTATTTAAGTCACACTAGAACACACACACACACAAAGTAATAAATAATTCATACTGTGGGCTCAATTATGTATAATTGAGCGTTTGTAATAGTTTAAGCACATTTTAGTCCTCGTGTATATATACTACATTTATATATGTGATTGTATTTTTTCTCTCTCTGTGCGCATTCGTTTTTGTCACTTAACCACCATTTGCACTTTTCCTAAATGCAATAATTTATTTTATTATTTTTGTTGTTGTTGTCGCGCACATAACTGTAATTTATTATTATTATTTTTGCTCTGTGGCTGCCTTTTGGGCATTGTGCCAACTATTCATATTTTTATCAGACTTCGCAGGTGCGCAAAAAATGTTGCAAAAAAAAAAAAAAACATGTAAATAAAATGTACAACTGTTGCCTAATGCACAAATACATTTAGATACATTGATATTATTCCAAGATAAGTTAAAATTTAAACAGACTCCCAGCTATGGAAACTTGTTCATAATGGAGCGCTTTAAATGGCTCTATTGAAGCAATTCTGTGCTTGTATTCGATCAATTTGCGTTTAGTTTGAAGTTGAAAGTTTCACTTTTATCTACAGCTGCCATGGCGGAACAAAGTTTACTTACTATTTATTTGAATGCTTCTCGTCTAGCCGTTGGCGGCGGAAGTTTCCATGAAGCAGTGGCAGCAGCAGCACGAGCAGCCGGAAAAAACTGAAGAAAATTGAAAGTTTTTGATTTATAAACGCGAAAGTTTTTACGCTTCATTCGACAGCGTTAAATATTGCGTATACCCTAACAGAGGGGATGCTAAAAGTAAGGTAGATCTAAAAGAGATTCTTTTAGTGTAGACGCATATATTTATATAAAGTTGAAGTTGTTTATTACTTACTTAGAGTTGCAGCCTCGATGTTAGGGTATTACAGCCCTGATACTCCTCTAGTTGTATATTTTTTATTCAACTGCATTTTTTGCTGCAGTGACTTTTCTTTCTGCAGAGTTTACTGACTTTTGAACTGTCATTGTATAGATTCGCATTGTCCAGATATGGAAACCGAATAGCAAAGTTTGGTCAGCTTTGTAGCCTGTGTAACAGCAAGATGAAATGCTGGCCATTTGTGGAGATACTTTAAATGCAATGAGAATGTTGCAGTTGGGTATCATCAATTACGAGATACTCTAAATAGTCTGATTGGATCGTTTTCTAGAAAATATACTTGAAATGGAACTGAAGCTGACGGTTTTTCTCCTCTGATCTGACATGACAAAAGGTTTATTATTTTTGACTATATTTTGCACTTTTATATTATAGTGTATAGTTCATATTTTAAATATACTCATAAGAATTCAAATAGTGAATAATATAATTATATTAAATTAGCCAAGCCGGTAGATAATTTACTATTGAATCTTACATGCCAAATTTTCAACTTCTAGGCAGCCAGAATAACCTTACAATAAACCTATAAACTCTTTGCACTTGCGGAGCGAGAGCAAAAGAAACTTGTTATTAAAGAAAGGCATTCGAAACAGCAAAGACTCGGTATTTATTATATTAAAATTGCATTACAATAAGCACAGTGAATGTAATTTGTTTAAGCTTAAGTACACATTCCGTGTGCAGTTGCATTTTACGCTCTAGTTCGCAGCAGACTATATATAGACTATATATATATATATATATAAACAGATCTTTTACTGATGTACAGTGGAGGACAGCTGGCGGTTAAGTAAAGAACAATTCAATTAAATTGTCAGCAGGAGAACAAGCCGCAAAATGTCAACAATGTACTGGCCACACTGTTGGACACAATCTGTCACTAATATCAACGAGTTTTATTTAAAGCTGAAGCATGCTGTGTGGCTGCATGGCAAAATTGTTGTTAAGATATTTACACATGAGATTTATCGCGGCCATTTGCTTATTGACAGCTCTGTACGGAGCGTGACAAGACAGATATGCAATACAATAACAGACAAAGATGAAATGTGGGCGAAGTCGAGGGCTACTTGAGTAATTTATCATAGCCACATGCAAGTTGGGTTTATATAGCTCACACCTGTGGCTGCCCATCAATCAATCAATCAATCGAAATTTGACTTTGCGCCTCTGCCAATGCATAGAAAATGTTTGAGCGAACGAATATTATGTTGGCAGGGAATGAGTTGAAGTATTAAACAAATTGAAAAAGTTTTCGTTCCTTAAGCCTGCGATATTATTTAAATCAAAATCTTCCTCTCTGTTAAAGGTGTGCCTGCTATCTATATCTGTATATATATATATATATATATATATATATATATATATATATATATATATATATATATATATATATATCTGTCTATATATATTTGGTTTTTGCGTTAACTTTGGGCCACCACAAGTCTGTTCAGGGCTTAAAAGTTTTTTCTTTTTTTTTTTTTTTTGCAAACTGTTTTTGGCCTTTTCGCCTAAAATAACGAAAAGGCGCTGCGACTGCGACGACTACTCTTGTTAAGTCCACAAAGGCAAAAGGGGTTAAAAGCAAAAACTGAGCTGCGTAAAATGTTCGAAATTGAAAAGCGCTTTTCCCCGGCCCAGAGTTTTGCGGCCAGTTGTAGTTGTCGAGTGGAAAACTGTTAAGTGCGTACTCTTGATTGCAGCAGCCGGCAAATGGTGCCCAAGTGAAGCGAAACTTAATGACACAAAGCGCACTAATTTAGCTCTCTCACCCAATCTCTGTCGCACTCTTCAGTTGTCTGCTCTGTCTATGCAAAAAAAGAAAAAATTTGAGAGGCGAATTATTGTAATCCACTTAAAATTCAATCAATCACTGCACTCTGCACATCACTCGTTTTAATGGCAGCCAAAAACGTAACAACCAAGTGCAATTATCGACAATTCGAAATGTCTATGAGGGTGCCTCTATAGATGGCAATGGGTAAGCGGTCGACTTAAAACTTAGAGACTGCAAGAGAGGCTTAACTCTCTATGGGAAATAGGTAAAACGGATTTATGTTTCTGTTTGATACAAGTAGTAATAGAACTTGCTAGACTTCATATAATTGAATAAAAAAAAAAAACAGAAAGCTCAGCTGACCGACTATGTTCCATTATAAGTTTTGTTCTTAAAGACTGTGGCTGTTGCCAAACACAAATGGTTTAAAGGTTGCCTATGCATTAAGATTATTATAATGCCTTTTAAAATATTCAGTTGGCGAAACAAAAGCCGCTCAGCTGGTAGTTCTTAAAGGTCTCGGGACGCAGAACGCAGGTCGCTGGGCTCTGGCTCAGTCTCTTTGGAGCTCAATAAATGTGTCTAAAAACTTTGCGAATGTAATGCGACTCGGGGGAATACAAATATTCAACTTGGTAAATACGTAAATATGACAAATACAAAAGGCGGCCGCTGTAGCAACAAGGCAGTAAGAACAGCAGCTCTGACCAATGGGAATAGCAAATGAAAAACAAAAGCGAAAAACTCAACTCAAATAAACTGAAATCTGAAATCTGTTTGTTATAATGCTACGATTACGTTGCTCTTACTGTCACGTACATATAAAAGTTAGCATAGACTGAGAGACAGAGAGGGTGAAAGATAGAGATAGAGATAGAGATAGAGAGCGTGAGAGAGGCAACGGCGTTGTGCAAATATTGTTGAAGCTAAAATATTTGTCAGACGCATTTAACACGTATACGCCCCCATGGTAATCACTGTATAATACGAGTCGAGCCAAACAACACTCGGTGTATTTGCATTGTCATTTGTTAACAAAAGACAAGCTGAAATGAAGCTGGTGCTGCCGTCGAGGGTTTAACTAATAAATACATACTCTACTCTACTCCACTCTGGAGTGTGTTATGTGACATGGCCATTATCGTGTGTGCAGTCTGTAAAACAAATGCAAGGACATCAGCACAATAAAGCAACGCAGCCGAACAATAATTTCAAACACAGCACTGTATAGTTGATGCCACAATTAAATGTAAATCGATTGGTCAGGCAGCACCCACACAATCACGAGTGTCTGCGTCTGTATGTGGTCTAAAACACTCAGCCTGCTGTAGTTGTTGTTGGAGGTCCCGCCGGCAACTGCAACTGATGGCCCCGGTCATGGTGTGGGCTGTGAGGCCTGCGATTTGTATGCAGCTTATATAATTAATTGAAAATTATTGTGCATATGTCAGGGGCGCATTGTTAAAGACGCAGCTGCATTTTCTGACAGCGGATTAAAGAGATTCTATGCGCACACCAATGCCAACTAATTCAGCTCAGTTGTTCGGCTCGGCTCAAAACCTATTCAAAAATGCCCTGAATTATTCGCACGTAAAACAATAAATTTTAATAATAGCCTCGCAACTAACCCCATGCCAGCCAGCTTCCGACTAACGCCCACACATGTTTAGTGAGGACCGCGCCCACTTGCGATTGCCCACTGGCCACGTGTAAAGTGCAAAAGCGCAACATCAGCGAAATGGGGCAAATGGCGAGTGCAGCAGGAAAGCGGGCAGCGGGCAGCGGGGAGCGGGCAGCGAGAGCGACTAGGGCCAACTGTCGAGGCGAGCTAAAGATTACCGTTATTTGTATGCAAAGCAGCAGCCCAAAACCGACAACAACAACACCAACAACAACATTATGCGACAGTGCAAGCCAACTGCCATTCAAAGTCAGCCAGGAGCAGGACACAGTATACAACAGGACGCAGTAGAACGAGTCGAATCCTGGCTGCAGATGGCAACTGGCAACTGGCAGACAGAGACGAAAGATGACAAAATTGGTAGAGAAGGGGAGTGACAGAGAGAGAAACGTGTTTCAATTTTTATGACATTTCAATGCAGTTTATGTCAGCGCAACGAGACAACGGGCCAACGAACTGAGAGATTGGAGTGGGGGGCCATTGGGCAGCTGGCGAAAAAACCTCGTTATATTTTTGACAATTCAAATTTTAGCTTGAGGCCAAGTCATGGTCGCTCTGTACAACATATTCTGGTTGAACACTTTGCAACACAGTTCAATTCAATTGTAAATAGTAGTAGAAATTGTAGACTGGGCTGGCTGGGCATAAAATGCTGGCAGCATGTGTTTGATATTGCGCATACGCCGTGTGTTCGACAACAACACTTAGCATTGAGCCAGGTCATCATAATGATAAGCGTTTGACTTTTATTTGCATATCAAACGCATTAGACACATTTATATGACCTTCGACGGGAGTACCGGCTGCACACGTCGGCCATAACATTGAGCTGTGCTTAAGGAACTCCAACCAACTCGTACCTTGAGCTTGAGCTCATTTTAAAACATTTTCAGCACGCAGCAGTTTTATTTTGTTTCTTTGGTCTCGAACACATTATTTATGGCTTGTACGTTTCGTATGTTTCATGTTTTTTCAACTTTTGTTGTGTTTTTAATATGCAACATAAAAATAAAATACATCTACTCTATGCTCATATTTTATTTATGAGCAGATAAGGTTTGCTTTACTGTGTTTAACAAGTATGTAAGTTTTTGAAGATATTTCTATTTGAAATAGAAATTATGCGTCGCCGCGATATCTTTAATTCGTATAAGATATTCGGCGAGACGTATGAGCCACGCGTGGGCGTCTGAGTGGCTGGAATCTCTTTCGAGGAGCCTAACGTACGTCGAGAAAGGGCATCATCAACGGCAGCTTAAGTAGCTCAATAAATCTTGAGCTTAACATTTGTTGAAGCTTCTGGCAGTTGGCAAACGTGACTGGAGTGCGACACATGCCATAAAGGTCGCACCGTGTATCTCTGAGTGGGCGCCGCAAAGTATGCAGTAATATTTTAGCAATGCTACATTGAAATGCAGAAGCTTCAGGACATGCTCAGCACCTGAACGTAGGCCAAGTACTCGGCCTGCAGCTGGAGTTGGAGTTCCTTGGCCAAAGTTGGCGACATGTCAATTGAAACCTCCAACTTTGAAATACGCATCAAATATGCAAATTGCTGCAAATGGCTTTATCAAAGTCAACTTGGACGCCATCTCACTGTTGGCATTTGTAATTAAATTTAATTAAAAGTCTGCGCACATTCCAACTCGAGCAGATAAATGCCAACTGAACCTGAGCAGCTACGCCCAAGTCCATTCGTCACACGGCGCTCACTTAAACAATTCAGTTATTCAAATGAAGCCGCCGCTGCCGCCACACCAGGAAAAACAGGGAAAAAAATAGAAAAATAGAAAAAATTATCAAATACCCGTTTCACAGTCACTTGGCCGCGGATTATTTTAATTTTGTTCATTGTGCATACAAAGATAAAAGGTGAAAAATCTAAATGAATTTTTAATGCGATTTAAGCGCTGCCCAACAAAATAGAAAATGTTTGAATGGCGGCTAGAAATTGTTGGTAAAATTCAATAAAAAATATCCGCAAAAATATAATTTAATAATTTAATTCTTTTTGCTTTACTTAGCTTCCCTAATAATTAGCCCCGTATATCACATGACGTCGCAAATTGTGACACCTTCCGTAACAACATACGTTATGGGCAGTTGGCAGCCTGTGTGAGGCCTGCCAAGCGGGCTTAGCTACTTGTCTTTGTGGCCTAATCGGTTTTTGGGCAACTTGAGTCGCAGTCTGTCTTGATTTGCAGGCAGGACCAACTGATTGGCGGCGGCACGTCCTTTGATTTCCCTGGCGGCCACACACCAAAGCGCCAGTGTTAGCCTGTCATAAAGGGGCACGATGTGAATGTCATATGACCCGAAACGTTTCACTATCTGTTCCATTTGTTGGTCAATGTGTGAGACAAATCAGCTACAGCCACGGCCGCATCCAAGTTGAGATTTCAGTTAGTGAATTACAATTGTTGTGGCTTTAAGAGTCAGAGCCAAAATAGTTAACTATTTGTCTCTCGCCCAGCCCTCAATGCCACACGAAACAAATGCGGCACGGACCGCATGACTTATGTGCTAGTTAAATAAATTTATGCTCTGTGATTTTCACATAAAATTGATTTATCACATTAGCCACAGATAGAGGGAAGTTCCGCAGTTGGCTTCATTTCATGCTCGTTGGCTTTTTGGCTCATCAATTGCCCGAGTCGAAGGTTTGCCGTCGCTTTGACAATATGCGATAGTAATGGAAATGCCAGACATATGAAATTGCATTAGATGTACCCCAAAGAGATGGCCATAAATTTTAGTGAACGACAGTAAGGTCACGGCACAGCAAATTGTAGCATAGGACAGCATTAAAATAAAAAAATGGTATACAACTTGGGTTAAGCCACCGCAAAGAAGGGTTAATGGTGCGGTTTTTTCATTCTTTCTCTGTTAGTAACAGAATTTATAACGATTCTAATGAAATTCGAGACGGAAAAGTATGTGGGCAGAGAGCAGGCGAGGCACGGCGAGCGGTAAGCGCATTTATTTCAATTCATATTTTATTCTTAGTTTTTGACGAATCCTTGAGCTGGCCGCTAGGGATAATCAACATAATGAGTGAAGCGCATTGGAGCGAGCTATCTCAATGGACTGCTCTAGCAGCAGCACAAATGTACGAATAAACAAGGCGAAGACGAGTTGTGTCAGAAACAAATGCTTTTCATTTCAAATGCAGCTGTTGCTGGGGCTAACCCCCGGGGGCCCATGTTTCTTATCCTTTTTGCAAGCAGCAACAACAGCTAAACACCAAGACACATAGCTGCTTGAAGGACAACAGATGTTTCACTGCGGCAACTCGTGTCGCTCACTGTGCTGAATAACGTAATATATCCTGAATACAGCTTGAAGGAGGAGGCAGCAGCAGGACGGGCTTAAGGGGTTACCGAAATGCTTGTGGTTTGGGCATTAGTGGTATATTAGGTACTAAATGAGTTCACATATTTGCAAACAGCTGGCCAACAACAATTTTTTAAGTCGCTAATTGTTTGGTCTCAAGTGGGTTAACACGCCTAAGTCCTAACTGAAATAAATTGTATCAAACTAAAGTTTGTAAACTTGATATAATATTTGATTATAATTAAGTATGCAAGGGTAAGTTGCTGGAGATACATATCTATATATATGTAAGAGGTAGATCTACTTTCATGCTACACTGTTTACTTTAAATTTGATTTGTATATGGAAAAACGAACTAGCTCTAGCATACAAGAGAAATGGGCATAAAAAACGTGTACGTACGCATTTGAGCATTAGCAGGATTTGCGACGCTGACACACACACAGGCCTTGGGCAAGTGGCATAAATTGTATGTGCCATGTGGCAATGGGCGTCTCTGTGTTCGTATAGACTCGGTGCTCAGTTCTCCCCAAGGCAGCAGCTTGCCTCAAGGCGTTTATCGTTTGTAAAATTCGAGATTTGCATGCATTTGCTTGTCATAAAAAAAAGAAAGCGAAAGAAATAACGAAATGTGTTTACATGTTTATGTGCGAAGGGAAACGAGTGTAAGATTACCCATACGCAATGTTGTCGGGCCACTTTGTTATACAATTCCAAGGCTGGGTTTCTTTTCTTTACATAGTGCGACAAAATGTTGTGAAGCAAAGAATTTGCTTAAAGCCATTTACAACTTTAAGCAAAAAAAAAAAAGAAAAAAATACTTCATCTACTTTTGTTGCATGACTCGAGCAATTAAAAGCAACACGTCATAAAAGTTGGAGCACATGAGGTTAGATTTTGTGGCAACTCGGGTTTATAATTTAATCTCTCAGCTGTCAACAAATGTGCTTAATTACGTTTTCACTTACGTATTAATGGGTAGCGCTGCTTATGTGCTGTGAACATGCCATGAAAATCAGCTTTAAATGCGTGCTTAACTCCGAATTGTCATATAAAGTGGAAAAGGAGGGACTGAAGACCCTGCTGAGACTTCAATTAAGTTCAGTTTGCTGCTTTCTGCTGATTAATTTGATAATGAAATGTCATAAATGCAGTTCAATTAATTTCTTGCAAGATAAAGTCAGCTAAAAATTAGTTTATTTATCTCCTCAGACATATATATATATACATATATATATATAAATTCATGCTGTTGAACAACAAAAGTGCAAAACTTTCGCACAACCAAAAACTATGGCAGATAATACAGATATAATAAAAGTTTTTGCCTAAACTGAACTGAACTGAAACTATGCAGAAAATTGAGTCAAAAGTCATGAAAAGTTTTTATGCATGCGAATTGTTGTTTAGTTAAGAGCGAAAGGACATTGTTTTGAATTGTTAAATTTTTAGAGGCACAAGCGTAGGGTCTTTAAATATACAGAGCGCGAAATATGTGGCAGAGCCATAAAATCAGAGTCTGCTTTAAATGTTTTCATTTAACAATTTAATTCAGTTTTTTTTCCCCTTTCACATCCTTGTCAACTTAATTCACGTCCAGCTCTGCTTTGCTGTGCGCTGCAAATGATCTGTCATAGACAAGCTATTAAGGGACTCCTTTATAATTTAGCTAATCAGCTGGTTTACCCTTTCAAAACAACAGAAAGTAAAAAGCAAAAAACAGAAACATTCTCAATTTCCGGTACTCGGAACTGTGAGTTAATTGAGTCGCCCTGCGCTGGCAGTTCATCCCTTTCATTTTTATTAAACGCCCACGCCCACGCCCACGCTCTCGCTGTCGCCCACAATTTGCATGCTTATCTCATTAGCTACCAAACAAGTTCATTAGACAGCCCGCCGGGGCGCACGACTCTGGTCGCTGTTTGATACAGCTGTCAGTTGGCCTGGCCCATTGCCTGCCACTTGCAGGCTGCAGCATTTGCATGGAAATGTCGCCTGCGCGCCAATGTCCCTTCAGCTCTTGACTGCGGCGCGTGCTGCTCCATAAAGTTGTTGTTGATTTTTCTTTTTAAGTACAGTCGAAGCCTGTAGAGTTTGCATTGCACTTGACACATTTGTAAATATTTGCCAAAGGAACTCTGTTTAGCTTTAGCCAGTGCCAGTGCCAGTGGCAGTGGCACATCGCGTATACGCAACGTGGACGAGTGGAAGTGCGCAACAGCTGCTGTCTATCCATAGAGGCCGCTGGTTGTTAGTCACCTGTTAATATGCAGGCCAAAGGGCAGTCATTGAAATTCTTTTTTTCAAATAGTAGCACCTGCCACATGCAGCACTTTAAAAGCTAAAAGCAATGAAAGCAGCAAAGCCATCGCCGCACGCCGCTCGCGGCCTTTTACTGTACAGCTCAGCGGAGGGGCATAGCTGGAGTCGTACGTGAAGCGGAAATTATGTAAATTTAAGTGTTTTTTCCGCTGCATATTTTTGCGTTTTGTTTTTAGTGCCGCGCAGTTTTGTGCATGGCACTGGAAAACATGATGAGCAAGCGGCCAAAGGATAACAGCAGCAGCAGCAGCCTCATCCGAGTCAGCGCCACAAAATCCAACATTTTTCTTTCGACTATAACAAATAAGCCATAAACTTGACTTCAGCAACTCCTTGCAGTTGCAGCCTCACAATAAGCTCTCATAATTGTTTTACAAGTTTATTTTAAACTTCGAAATTAAAAAAAAAGAAGGGCAACCATATAATGCTATTGATGCAACTACCGTTTCAGGTACAAAATCGTTTTTCACAATTGAAGCTCAACTTATTTTCTTGCCGGGCGAAACGTGACTAAGCGAGCAATCGAAAATTTTCCATAGCTCTTAGCCCGAGGTAATCCCAACCGCAAAATATATTTACTTCAATTTATAATTCATTCAATGGCGCGCTGCAGTTGCGCTGGCAGCGTTTAGCTCGGGCACACACAGGGCAGGGCGTATGAGCAATTCAAAAGATACTCAACGCAGCAGCGTTTCCATTGTTTTCCGATTGCGCTCGGCGCTCGGAGTTTATAATGGGCATACAGACTCGCGGCGCCCTCAAGTGGAGCATACAAATGCTGGAAAATTTCTCAAACCGGACACCAGCGACCGAATGGACTGCCATTTGGCCGGGGCACTCGGTATGTGTAGAGACAATTCAATGGCTTGGTTTATGTGCCGGCACTTACTCAGGTGATTGCAAATCGTTTATCCTGCAGAGGATTTCTTTGCAAATGTCCAAACATAATAGTGGCAAATGAAATGGAATTATCATTTCTCAGCGCAGTTAGGTTTTTCTTTGGATGGGAAATAGTTCAAGGAAGTGGAGTTTCGATTAAGCTGAAAAATACCTTTACCTTACAATTATTAATAAAATATAAGTTACTTGGAATTTCCATTGCAGATTTGCTGAATTCTGTAACCTTTGGCTTTTTGATTCATCCATTTCCCTTAAGCTGTATTGGCCTTAAAGTAAAATGTGTGAAATTGTTTTAAGGCATTTGAATATTTCATGACATGTATCCGCTTACGTGCCACAGAGACGAGACTGTCAGACGCTTTCAAATTCAACGAACATGTCAAGCCGTGAAAACTCAATTTGCGTAAGCAAATATTCGACGAGCAGCATACAGGCTTAATTTGTGTGAAATTTATTTAAAAAGCGAGGCAGCTAAACGAATAAAATTAAAGACAGAAAACGAGATAAAAAGGAGGTAATTAAATTTGCTTCAATTCTAGTTGATTTAAAAAATATATTTGACTTTAACTACAAACAATTTTCTATGCTCGAATCATGTTAACATTTATGAAACCAAATTTATTGTTGTTTCATAATTTTTAATTTCATAGTTTTAATGTTCAGCAATGATTGTAGTTTCAATATTGTTCTTTATAGTTTCTACACACATACACCCACACACACACACACACATGCACTCAACAGCAATCAACGCAAATTGCAGAAAAACTGTTCAAATTGTCACTCATAAAAGTTGCACGATGAAAATTACGTATACGCAGCGCGTACATTTATTGTCCATTTGTATTATCGTGTGCATGTCCATTTTGAGTGCTGTCAAAAGTTTTTGTACTCTACTCATAACTGACAACTGACAAAATTAATTTGCCCATCCCATCCCACCCACCAGCCACGCCCACCGAAAATAACAGAGCATCCCATCGCACAACACCGCGACTAAAATTGTGAACTTTTGTATGCGAACTTATTTGCTGGCTTTTACCTGCAATTAGACGCAATTAAAATCGCAAAATGTAATTTATTTTAATTGCTGTTTCAAACAAGTTTTTGGCCAAAGCCTCAAAATTCAACAAGGGTGCTGCAGATGGAGGCAGAGAGGGACTGGGATAGTCGTGCCGAGTGTCTGCATGTTTAGATAAAGTTCGTTCAAGTGCTTTCAAAATAATAAAATTATGCACGCAATTTGGAATGTGAAGTTGATGAAATTATAAAGTTGTGCCGGTCCGCAAAGTCCAAGCACTTGAGACAACGGTGCGTATGCGTCACGGTGGCTAAGCTGCCAAATGATTGCCAAATCTGGAACAGATTTACAGATTTGCAGCTCAAGCTCCGTAATCGAGCCCATAAAAACCAACTAATTAAATTTGGCTTTCGCGCTGCCAGTCAACATTGCTTAACCCTCATAAAAACCAATTCCTTTCGGCATGCTTAGCTCCCTCTTTCTCTCTCTCTGTGTGTGTGTGTGTGTGTCGGCCTCGGCCAAGTTCTTGTGCGCTGCTTGTGAGCTCATTAGCGGGTTTATCTATTAAGTGGCTGAAAGATACACTTGTTGAGCTGGCACAGTTAACATGCTCGCTCAATAAAGAAAATGAGAAAGAAAAGACAATTGAACATGTTTGCCACTTGTGTTAGCAATAAGTAATACAAATCTTCTGCCTCTCGCTCGGGGCACAATTGAGTGCGTGTTTATCGGGCTGAAGTGCGACAAATATAACGCATTAAGTTAACATTATTGCCAAACAATTTCACTCTAATCGTGTTTATTTGTGTTATTTGTTGTTGTCATTTCAACACACACACACACACACACACACTTACACACGCCGCTGCGGCTCTGGGAAACGATTCGATTTGGCTGCTTCCTACACATAACTCACATCCGCTTCGCATTTTTGTGGCATATTTTTTGCTGCTGTTGTCGACGCCGCCAATTGACGTTGCGGAAACATCGTTGTTGTTGGAAAGAATTTATGTGTAATATGATACTGCTGCCGCTGCTGCTGCTTCAGTTTAGCTGTGAAAATATTTGCACGGCAAAATATCGCCATCTCATTGAGTTAAGCAAACAAAATCAAATTGCGGCTTAGATTTGTGTGAGCTGCTGTGCTGTGTTGTGCTGTGTGGGTATTTTTTAAGAGTCTGAGTCTGCGTTAACTAATTTGTGTTTCACTTAACACGCACACACATGTAATTGAGTGCTGGGGTTTGATTGTCGTCAGCGAGAGAATTTCTAAAGTGTCGAAATAGGCTTCAAAGCACTTTGCTAGCTATTCCCCAAAGGCAGTTTGGTAAGGGCTTAAAGAGAAGGAGATATATAGAAGGTTTCAGTAGCTGAAGTACCAGACGAGAAGCAATGCTAAGTCTAAATAAGGAAAGCCATACCCTTCTCTGCACCTTTTTTCAAATATCTATACGAATTGCATGGCATTATTAAATATTTAATTATATATATTGTCTATAATTCATCAACTTAAAAAAATGTTTGTCAATTAGCAAATAATGTGATTGGAAGTGATTTGATGAGGTTTCAATTACGCTAATGTGAAAATTGAAGCTTAAAATTTGCGAATCTAACAAACAGTTAGACACACCAGACAGAAAGCAATTTAATCAATGGCAAATCTCATCCGAACATATTCCACAATATTTAAGCTCATGAATGTGTTGGATATGCATGACAAAACACACACACACACAGAAAGAGAGAGAGAGAGAGAGAGAGAGAAAGAGCTCTCTGTCTACCCACACATAATCACAGCTATGAGCAGCTGTTAGTTATTTGGTATAGAAAAGTGAGTGTTATTTGAATATGAATGCAAATGCGGGCAAGTGTGGTAAATATTTAATATTTGAGTGGCGCTTGAAGTGTCTGTGTGTGTGTGTATGAAGGACCAGCGTCCAACAATCAACCATTAAATATGCCAAAGTTTTGTTTTATTTGCCCACGGACCGCAGAGCAATGTAAATTTTATTGCACAATCTATAAAATGTGTGTCACAACAGACAACACTTGAGTTACTGTTGACCATTTGCACTGGCATCAAATCTTTTTAAGCTCTGCCTAGCTGCTGTCTTTGTCTTGTGTCCAGCGCTGGCAAATTTATGGCCTTGGGTCAGTTAAACGAAGATAAACGCTGTAAGTTAAGGCTGGGCATGGCAAGTCATGCAATATATAACTAAATATTATGTAAAATATATGTAAACATGTTTTAATCAAAGTAAAAGATTAAAGAATAATTATGAAAATTAAATTAATTTTATGTGTATTCTAATATCAGAAATACTTAATGGTTGTCAAAGCAAATATTTGAGTTGTATACAAAATTATTTCAATTAATTTTGTTGTTCGTTATTTGTGTTGAATTATTTTATTATTATTATATTATATATGCTATTTTCTACAATTATAAAAAAAAATATATAAATATTTATTTTATTTATATAATTAATGTTCTGTTACCTTTTAAGCAACCTAAACTAAAGATATATACTTAAATATATTTTTTAAGACTATACAAATTAATGTAATTATATTTTTAATCCAAAATCAGATATATATATATATATATATATATATATATATGTATATATATATATATATATTTCTCATATATTGAAATATATATAAACCCCAGTAAAATTGCCTTCCATTGCCTACTTTAAACAGAGTGCCTTCTACGACCATCTAGAGGAGCTGCATTGCCTTTGCTTGTTCTAGTATTTTGTACAAACTTATTCAATTATGCTCATGCTTCGCCCACTTTAGACTGCAATTGCTGTGGGCGTGTCAAATTGCAACACTTGCTCGGCTGTCTCATTGCTTTCGGCTGATTTAGTAGAAGTCGGGGCCATATTTCGTGGCATAATTTTAGACGGTGTCCGGATGTGGAGCACAATGCGCTGCCGACGTGGCTGCCTTTCGCTGTCTACCTGGGTCAGTTTGGTGTGCCACGCCTATTTATGTGCTTTTAACGTGGGCGTGAATATTAATGACTCATATTTTGCAAAGTTCGGGGCGTTTCATGTTGATTTTATTTGTGGTCGCGGTCTGGCCTCACGCTTTTTAGCCGTATAATTATTTTGTGTGGGAGTGTGCCTGTTTGTATGTGTGTGTTGGCTTGGCATGAGAATTTATAGTCTAAGGCTTTGCGTGCTGTGCGGGCATAGCTCCACGGCTCGACAACTTGCTGGCAAGTTTTATGTCTTAGCTTGTTTTACTTTTCAATTGGCAAGTTTTGTGCGCACTGCAAAACTGTTTAACATGCGGCGCACGACGCTGGTTTTTGAGGGGGCACAAAAGTCTGTCAGTCTATATTGTATATGCTCATGTTGCTATATTTTTAGAGCAGCCACACACACGCACCGACTGCCATCGACTAGATTAAAGTGTTAATATTTAATGAGCGCGTCGCTTTGAATTATTTTTCTATACAGCATGCACATTCGCTCCGTCTGTCTGTCTGCGTGTCAATTGCACTGCTTAGCTGATATTTATGGAATTTCCCAGGCAAGTCAATACTGTCGTGTGCTGTGCATTAGGAAAAGAACTTTGGCGGCAGCTTCGCAAAGAAAGTGAAAACCACAGTTGTTGCCAATTCGAAAATCAATTACTGCACGCAATGTGTCAGGATGCGGCGTCTTGTCTGGCGCTGATAAGCCACAAACGACAATTGACCGCCATTTTATTTAATGTCGCCGTTCATTAGGCAGCCACAGAACGCATTGGGGCTGGGGCGAGGCAGCCGACCGCAGAGCCGTTTAGTGTACGCAACTGCCGTAAACAACAGCGGGCAAGCAGCGGATGTGCCACCAGCTCCTGCTCGCTGCAGCCACAAACTTAGAAGCTGGCGCTGCTTGGGTCCTGATCATGTGTTTTCATCTTAATCTGATAAGTACGTGGGGAGACGGGCTGTCTGGCTGTCTGCCTGACTAGCTGACTGCACGTTGTTTGTGCTCTGTTTAAAGTTCCTGCTACCGGTTGTTGGCTCTGTTATTGATGACTTGCCCCTTGTTGTTGTTGCGGGCTTCCGCTAGCTGGCAAGTGCAAGGATTTTCCGCTGCTTGGTCAGATAGCAGTCAGTTGGCCGGCTACGTCCTATGCTGTAAGCATTGCCCGCATTTCGCTCGCTCACTAACTACAAAAACTGCGTTTGCGTTGCTTTCAAATAATGTTTACACTGGCATTAAGCATAAAAATCAATAAATGCAATCGATTTAAAAGCTTGTTTCTCCTTTGACATAATTTGTACTTATTTTGATACTCTGTAATAATTAGTGCGTGGCAGGGAAGCAGAGTGTTGAGAGCGAAAGAGATAGATAGAGAGAGAAAGACAGAGAGATACAGAAAAAGAGAGAGAGAGAGAAAGAGAGTCGCTCGAATTATATTTTCCATCATTAAAATTATTTGTCAAGTTCTGATATAGTTTAATCCTTCAATACAAGTGCTCGTGCAGGGTGAGTTCAAGTCAATACTTTGTCTGCCTCTGCAGGTCTTAATTGTTGTTTTGCTTTTACTAAAGTCCATTTGAGTGCACTTTAAATCATATTTAATGGTCGTTGAGAGCAAATAAGTAAGCACAATAAATTCTGAAATGGTATTTATAAACATAAAATAAGTGCAGTCAAAGAGAAAACTTGAATAAAAATAAAAATAAACAATAAAACAATTCGGGAGCTGCCGACTGCTGAGTATTGGCATGCCCTGAATTGATATGTATATATTTATATCATTTTTGGCAAATCAATAGAGTCAGAGCAGAGCGAGCAGTAAAGCTGAGCCAAATTTGAGTCAAAGTAGAATCAACGCAGAGCCAAAGGCAGGGCCAAGGGTAGAGCCAGAGCAGAGCCATAGGTAGAGAGCGAGAGGGAGTTGAACCAGAAGCAGAGCAGAAGCAGGAGCAGAAACAGAGAAGAGCCAGAGTAGAGCCATATGAAGAGCCATAGGCAGAGTCAGAGGAGAGCCTGAGAGCCGGAGCTCAACTACAGTTGAGTAAGATCAGGAGCGGAGACAAAACAGTTGAGCCACAGCTGAGTCAGAGCACAGCTATTGGCAGAGGCAAAGCAGAGGCACAGCAGAGCCAAGGTCAGCAACAGTTGAGTCAGATCAGGAGCATTTTTCTTTCGTGAGTGATTATAATAAATTAAATATACTCATATATGAAAGAAACTCAAAAAAAAAGCATTTACTTAAATATAAAATATTAAAATTTCTATAATCATTATAATTATTTAACATTATTAAAATATTCATTCATTCAATTCATCTAACTAAATATTTATTCCTTAACTCCATATGCACTTCAATCTACAAGTTGAATTTCATTGACCTAAGTTCACAATTTGCTCAGTGTATGCTGCTGAGTTGGCTGGAAATTCTCTTTTAATTAACTGTGGCATGCACAATGCATGCCACTAAGGGTATTTATGAAAAACGATTGTACAAATGAAATACTTTCGTATGAAATATGTGTGCAATTCGAATGAATGTCCTGGGGTGTTCAATGTTTGGTCTGCCGCCTGCTCGTTCACATATTCTTGCATTTGCTGTCGACCGGCTGCAGCCGAAAAGTTGCTTAAGAAATTGGGTTACACGCGTCAGACTCACAAAGAGATCTGCTCAAGGGCTGGCTGCTTACAGACAATTGTTTTTAAAGAAATTTAACTTGAAATTGTGTTAAGTATACACCTTGGTCTGCGTAAAGTTAGCCGAAGTATGCAACAAATGTGATTTATGTGCTTAGCCTGAATTTGTGAGCTGCTGTTACTCCTTTGCTACAGAGTATATTGACCCGAGGCACATTTCTCACCTGCCTACACCGCTGACAGCCATTAGACAGGCAGCTTACTTCGCCCACAGTCTTGCTCTCTCTCTCTCACCTTGTCAGTTTTAATGGCAAAAGTTTTTCACTTAACCTTCACTGTTGAATTGATTTCTTTCACTCTTAACGACTTTTTGCTTGAGTAATGACTTTGCATGCGTCTCTGCCATATGATGAGTTATGTGTGCACATGGATATGGCTAAGTGAGTGAGCGAGCGAGGCGAGTGGAAGTGGATGTGAATGTTTGTACAAGGAAGTAACATATGAAGTCTGTTGCACATCTGTGCTTGAGCTCAGTGCCAAGCTGGCTTCATAAACTTTTTGCAAGTTTCGCCTTGCTTTATTTTCAGTTTCGAAATTGAAAGTCAAAAGTGTTAGTGACAATTTACGTAATGAGTTTGGCATGTTTCAAAACTTTTACAGCAACTTAACCAAAACAAAATATGAACAAGTTGAAGGCTTTGACATGTGGGTCAATAAAACTTATCTGGCAGAGTATCGGCTAGTCAACATATTGATATATAAGCGCAAATCGAAACGGTTCAGATGTTGTCTTAACAAGTTAATTAAAATGCTGCTTTTCTAGCTCGCATTTCGTGTTCAACAAAGGAGCCAACTACATTTCAATATTGGCAAACGAATTGCTTTGTGTCGAATCGACATTTGCTTGTATTTGAGCTGCTACATGCTGCCACAATGCACAGTTATTTGGTGGAGTGCACAAAGCAATGCGATACATTGTTCGAGCTGGTCTTTAAACAGGTCCGATTGCACTTAACCTTAATTTGATTTATCCTTCGATTGATCATTAGAGTCCAGCCAAGTGCTTAAATCTTTGAAATTAAGCAAGCCAGCCAGACAACCAGGCAGCCAGTGGCAGTATTTGGTTACGGCAAGCCAGAGTAATCGTAATATATCTCCATATAAAGCCAGGCGTCGGTAAGCTGCAAATGAAATAAGATTTAAGACTGAACTTAAAGCAGTGAGTGCTGCATGCTTAAGTACTGTCAAAGTTGTTGCCAGTCATATATAGCACATACATCAATAAACAACAACGGCCAGAGCATTGTTTACATATACAACATGTCAGAGAGCAGTGTAAGTCGTCAATTGCTTGCCAGGTGCAGCTACATTCGTTTTGTTAATGAATTGCCAACGCCAGAGATTGGGCCGAGTCGTTATTCGGCCCGTGCAACTGGCAAAGGTTAAATAATAATTCAACAGCAGCGCAAGCAGCAAAAGAAGCAACAGCAGCAGCCAGTTCGCATATTAATTAATATTGCGCATACGCAGCGTCTGCCAAACGTAATCCATAGCTTTAAAATCTTTGCACATAAGTTAATGTCCACATCTGTATATATTAAATGTATTTATATAAATTTACTTACTTGCACTCATATACCATTGTATTACACATAAACCACACGGTTTTTATTATATTCCCTCGTCTGGGCAGCTGTTTTATGCGACTTGCTGAGCGATAAATCTTTTACGTGCTGATTTCACATGTGCGTCGAACCTTTTGTCCAAATTTAGATTTATTTCATGGCCAGCATAGTTGAGAAGAAACTTTTGACATATTTCGGACAGTTGAGAGACAAATGTGCCTTTAATGTCAATAAATTAATCAAGCTTTTATGATTTAAAATTAAATTCAATTGAATAAATAAATGAATGGAGATAAAGCTCGGCCACACATCACGAATGTAACTTTGTTAGTAAAGCAAACCAAAAAGATTTCATTACAAATTTGCCTCGAGCGGCAACAATAAGCCAACAACAAACAAATAAACAAGAGTCGTAAACTTGATGTTCTATGGCTTCATTGTTGGCCCTAAATTATGCGTAACCATATAGTTTGTTATGCATTTTTATGTGTGAGAACAAGTGCAGCTTGCACTCTTACACATTCGCTCAGCATTTTCATGGCAATGGGTAGCCTCCGAATATGCTGAGGATATTGAAGCACAGGACTCGTTGCGGCCGTAAATCACAATGTTTACCATTTCAGGCAGCCAAACAATGGAATTAAAAACATGTTTTCTCCTCAGTCTTGTCTGGCACACAGCGGGATTTAGATTCAATTAAACTGTCAGCGGGTAAGCCAGACCCAGAAGACGTGCTCCATGTCCCTCTTCCAGCCGCCCCTTGGCTCATACGACACCTGCAATATTTGTCATGCTGAGCAGGTTGCATTAAATTCGAATTAGCGGAGAGGCGTCAACAGAACAGCGTGAGAAATTTCCTATACAAAGCCAGCATTATTGCCCTCCTCACTCACTGATTATACTAAACATTCAGCGAAAAATTCGATTTTAAATGCCACCAAGATTTATCGCTATCGAAGCTATCATTTTTCATGCCCTTTAGAACTGCGGACATGCCCTTGGCAGGTGGGCTCGCTGTCAACAGAAATAAAGCCCAAAACCGAAACCGCAAAGGACACGCGAAGCACAAACTTAGTGGCCATTGAGGCCGTTGAGGGACAACAGAGTGGAAATTTGAAATACGCGAGCAATTCGCAGATGCCGACCGCAACCGTCTGTCAACAGGGGACAACTGACAAGCTCTGCAAGTGGACAAGGACAAGGACATGGAGTTGGGGTTACGTGATGGACACCTGTGGCTTTTGGCAAGCAATAAATCAATTCGCCCGACGTCTTGACATTTGCCTCTAATCGCTGGGGACACGACTTGAACTAGAACTTGTTCATTCTATGCCAAACAGAGCGAATGCCTGGTATTTGCTCTGGGAGTTTGGGTTTTTAGAATGGCAAATAGTTGAGCTAAGCAATGGAGATGGAGCCTGTATTGACTTTGAATAACAAGGGAACTATTAAAATATTTCAAAGTTCTCAATAGTTGCAATAGGCAACCAGAATCATGAAAAATTCTCGAGTAATTCTCTGCTGTAAAGATTTTTGAGGGAATTAAATCCAATAAAACCAAAAAGCTGTCAAATTCAATGACCTTAGATTACGGTTGTTCTCAGACTTGTGTGTGGGCATGTCTACTTATTTTAGTATCAATTTTCCCTCTTAGGCCCAGACAATTCAACCAAATCAATAGCCTTATTCAAAATCAATACAAATCAAAAAAGTTACAAAGAAAATGAAGAAGTCCTCTCGTTCTCTCTCTCTCTCTCTCTGTCTCTCTGAAAGTCAGAAACATGCTTTTCAGCTTAGGTACAATTTCAGCTTACTATGAAATTGACAAGCTGCAAGATTCCTAAGCACCAAGCATATCAGATTCATCGGAATGTGCCCAATGACTGCCAACAGCAGACAGAGGATAGTCCAGTAATTGAAGGGCATTAGCCGGCGCCGATTTATGACGCCCCTCGACCACTGGATGACCATTGAGAGAACGAATAGTGAATCGTGGCCATAATACAGCAATTGTTGGCATATTCAGCTGCCGCCACACGAATCGGCTGGTGTTTCGTATGAAAATGAAGCTAAACCCTGTCTTTCCCCTTCTTCTCCTGCTTCAAATCAGCATAATTCGGCCTGAAGTGCATTTTGGACCCTTTGAACTCTCGCCCGCCCTCGTTCAACGGAAATCCAGGGGAAGATTTGTCGTCTGCTCTGCAATTGACATTTATCGCAGTTGGGCACTCGCCAGACAATGGACTGGCGCCCACTCGAGGTCTCTTTGGAGCAACTTAACAACTCATTAACACGTTCAGCGGAAATGACAACGACGAAGGCAAACAAACAGCAATTGAAGCTGAAGCATTTAAAAGGCTGTAATTCGAGCATTAACAATTGTTTAATCATTCATTCACTCATTTATCTATCCTTCAGGATAACCCTTGTCAAATCAGTTGAATCGTGAAGACAGCTGAATGGCCACGATGGGAGATTTCATAATTCCATTCAATTGCTGATTACCGAACAATCAGAGCTAATTTGAATAAGTCTTGGAGTATTGCTTAGCAATTACCTCAATTGGTGGTCAGCCAGGTGTCCTTGAGCTGCTCTGACTAACTGAAAGGCAGTTTGGAATGATAAAGTATAATGAATAAATATTTAAAGATAAATCTCACAAGCCAAGATGCTCATCCTTTCATCACCTTAATAAAAGCGAAATTGTTTAGAATAAAATCGTAAATTCCACTTAAAGGGCATTCGAATATTTCATACTCCTCATCAGTCATCCTCATCCGCATCCTCGCCGTCATCCACACCACTTCAGTTGCTCCTCGGACACAATTCACATGTGCGTCTGCAGGCGAGGCGAGAGGGTTTGAGCACTTCTGCCATAATTCCAGTTGTGCCCCGACCTCGATATCGACAATTTTTGAATAACTAATGAAGGTGCCAGAAAAACAACAACCTAAACAATAACAGAGCAGCATAAACAGCAGCAGCAACAACTACTAGTACAAGAGGGTTAAACATTGTGTTGAGGCTCGAGTTCCCGGCCTGAATATGAAATTTGGATTTTCATCCAACTGTCGACATTCATCTTGCCAACTGTCTGTCTAACTGGCTGGCATTAGACCGGCTGTCTATCTGTCCCTCTGTCTCTCTGTCTGTCTGTCCTTTGTCCAAGACTTGTGCGTCATTGTCAAAATATTAACAGCTGGCACATTCCAAGTCCAAGCAAAGCTCTCTGCTCATGTGAGCGCTTAAGCCCTTGCCCGGGCCGAAGCTGAGGCTGATGATGAAAAATAGGAATTTAACTATTTTGAAATATATTTTGGCAAATAAATTTGTGAACTTGCGAGTGCCAACTGCCTACAATATGGGTCAAGGCAGTCAGGGTATGAGCCTAGTCGACAGCTTTGTTCTGCCTGAACTAACTCTGTGCCATGCTGAAATACTTCTGTCCAAATGAGAAACAATTCAAATAGCTGCAAATAATTCTAAATATGAATTCCTTTAATATTTTGCAGCTGTCTTTAATCTTTATATAGTATGCAATTCACGTGGCTGTTCACCTTTTGTATCTCTCCCACCCGCTCCACAGTAAACAGTCGCAACCGAGTGCAATTCGACTCGGATGTATTGAAGTATTGATTTCCATGAGTGCACAGAATGCAAATGGAGACAAAAAGACAGAGAGAAAAGAGACAAAGAGGGACACATTTGCTTGGGGTGTCGTCTACTTCATATGGGGAAAATCTAAATAAATTTGCTTTTGACTAAATTAAAAACAAACACCAACAGTAAAATCAAATATTAATGTGCCGTAACGCGATATCCAAAGGGTGCTTCAATTTGATCATTGTGGACAAGTGGAGCCCTGATTCAGATTCAGATTCAGATTCAGATTCCGATTCGCTTGTTGACTGGCGTTGAGTAAACAGCGGCATTTAAAAAATCAATGCAATGTGCTCTCTGTTTGCCCATGAAACGAATGAAACCTGGTCTAAAGTGTCATTTAGGCACAAAAAACGATTCTCTTTTCGTTATCAGCGAAGAGTTCTGCTCATCGTGGAAACGCCCCCTTGGCAGTGCCAGAAATAACTCCAAATAGAGTCGTCTCCATATACAGCTACATCTGAGTGCCCATGTCGGGTCTCTGCCTCGTTAGTCTGACGGGGCACAAAAACCTTTTTTGGTATTCAAATGTTATTTTTGGCGCAGCATTTGTGGAATTTTTCTGATGCCCCAGCGAAGAGAAGAAAAACGTGTGAAAAGCGGAAGTTTTTCCTTTTGTTGTTGTTGTTGCCGTTGACACCGAAATGTTCGGATAACGCTTTGAGCGACCGCAGCTACCAAACGCCTTCAAACTTTTGGCTAAATTGTTTAGTTTTTTGCTTTTATTTGTGGAACTGGGAGCCGGAAAAGGATTCATGTTTGCTGTGAGTTCACGCATAACATAAACAGAGGCGGGGTGCTCAAACGCTAAAAACAAAACTCCAAATGCGAAAAATATTCGAGCTACTGTACCCTGTGGCTGCTCAACCATTGAGTGCTCTCCCAATTGCTCTGAGTGCTTCTCAAAGCAGGCGTGACAAATTGAAAGCGAGCAGAGAACATTCAAATTCAAGTTTGGTGTTAAAAGTAACACTGAGCATATCAACTAGTTCTCTATGAGTGAGCAGGTGAGCAGGTGGACAGCTGGACAGGTGTGAGCATGGCCTGTGTACTCTGTGAGCTGTGTGCTGTCAATAGCACGAGTCGAGCACTGAACAAATATTCCGAATTGCAGGCCTCTGTTTAGCCCGAAGAGAGCCAAACAATTATTTCGATTAGTGCATCTGAGAAACAGAAATTTGTGCTGCCGCAGGTGCAATTAAATGTTAATCGATTGTGTGTGCACTTCGCCGACTGGAAAGGGAGAAGCACTTCGAAATGCCCACAGTCAAGTGCACAGAGCACAACCTACACACACACACACACACATACACATATATAGAAGTGTGTGTGAGTTTGCATAATCAACTGCAGCTGGCTGTGAAGACAGCGAGGATGGTGCTGATGACCTTTTCTGGCTGCCTCCTTTTGTGGGTTGCTTTTGGTCGGAGTTTTGTCTGTTGCCTCAGCAATTTCAAGTTATTTTAGTAAATGGAAAGGGAGTGGGAGAAGAGGAGGGAGGGAGTTCTTTGTGTGCCAGTTGCGTAATTAATTGTTAATAATTGTGCAACTGTCACATGCAAATAATTTATTTGACAATGTCAATGTGAATGACCCCCAGAGAGGTATTCGCAATCGATGCATTGAGTCTATAATTCTCACAATTCACAATGGCTACTATCCTTTATCCAGATATTAAGTATACGCCCCGCTGTTGCTATTATAATTGCCAGTTGGGATCAGTCTCAACTTGTTTTCCGATATTTGCATGTCAAACGCGTGGCAATTTTATATTACTGCGACACTCGAGAAGCTCCCTTTTACCCTCGAACGCATTATTTATGACTTGTACGTTTTCCGTGTTATTTTATAAACATTTTTCAAAATATGCTGCCCGCGCGAGGCTGCACAGGCTGCCGAGGCTGCCGAGGCTGAGGCAGCAGAGGCAACTGCTTGCCGCCATCATAAAAAAGGAATTCTACGCACCGACGCCTTTATGTTTTATTTATGAGCCAAAGCACGCCCACAAAAAGTTAGCATAGGGCCCACAATGCGAGTTGCGTTTTAATGCGACTCGCGGAGAAGGGCAGAGACTGGAGCGAGAAAAAGAGAGAGGGAGACAGTCTGGCAGGGAAGATGGCAACTTTTTATAGAGGTAATTATTATTGGGGCAAGTCAGAGACAAGCATATGTGGCTGAGATGTATCCGAAATCGATTTTCTTATGCAGATTAAGCATTATCAGGAGTCCAGCACTCATAAATATACAGCAAAGGGTCAGAGGTCGACTGCAGTTGCCCAATGGTCCCAGAGTCGTTTTACATGGTTGTTGCCCCCGAGAGCCAGCAAGCGAAGCTGCTGATGGAAGCCACAAATCGCCGTTTAAATATTAATACATCAATCCACTTAATATGCGAGTTTACAGCAACGAATGATGCAATAAATATAAAAAAGGGAAAAACACACAGAGAGAGAGAATGGGAGATTGGGAAAGAGAGGGATCTAAAGATGATGAGCATATGCAGAAGTTAGCCAAAACATACATAAATCCAAAGACCACTTTATGATGTGTTTTGTCGACAATATGATATGATATGATGTATCATATATATATGTATGATATCATAAACGAGTACACAGCGAATGTCCATTAAAGTAACGGCTCAGCCTTGTCGTTCTGCTTGGCCTTATTTTGGCCTTTTCAATCTGGCCACAAAGCAAACAAGATTCTTATGATGTAAGACAAAACAAATTTTGGTCTAAGCGCGCACTTCCGGCAGTGGCAGCGGCAGCGTCTTTCCTTGGAGATCTGGCCCAAAGGAAGCGCTTCGTTTGTTTATTTCTACAACTTGTAATGCAAACAAAAACTTGAGTTTCCGATGCAGCCACTTGAAGATAAGCAAGCTCAGAAATGATGTAGAAAGATAATAGAAAGTCTGTTTTAATAATTGTGGTGTGGCAGCAAAAGTTGCAGATAAATTAAATATGCTATAAAAATATTTATTTGACAAAAAAAAATATTTGTATTAATTTTTAAAAATTCAATGTTAATGGATAAAAATATTTTTTAATATTATATACAAAAAAAATTATAAATTTAACTAGGTAACATATTTTTTATAAGTAAATTATTGTATTTATAACTTTTTGTTTAAATATTTTATTCTCTGCTAACTAACTGAAGCGCAAGCGCATAGTTTTAGCAGCATTTTTATCTCTTATACACAAAACTCTCGCAAAACTCAACGAATTACGAGCCGAAGTGCTGTCGAGGTTCGGGTTTTAAGCCGACTTTTTGGTCTCGTGTCGTTCGGGTTTTCAATTCAGTTCCGAGTGGACAGTTAAATAAATTGGTGAAATCTTCTTTACAATAATAAAAATATTTTTATTTCATAAGATTACGCACATTTGAAGAATAATTAACATTTTATAGAAGCAATTAATTAGAATCTTTGACAATTAATGCGTTTGCTTGATGGCTTTATGTTTGCTGCTAAAACTGTGGCTTTTATTGCCAGCAATTTGCCATCGACAGAGCAATGCTCCATCTTGGCATTCATTAAAAATTGAAGACGGCTTAGCTGGCTTTCGGTTCGATTTAGAGTCTGCTTACCTGCAGTTAAGGCTGGCTGGTTGGCTGCTGGCTGGCTGGTTGGCTGGCATTTTCTTCTCAAGTTGCTCAGACATGGCTTGTCGTTAAAATATGCTGCCCATTATTTATGTTAAATGTATGCAACATTTTCCGCTGACGTTGCTGCTTGCCTGCCTGCCTGGCTGCCTACTGAGCATACGCCTCGTACAACCGCGAACAGTAGCTGCTTCTTGGATAGATATTATAATAGAGCTGCACTCGTTATGCCGCTGGAGGTAAGCTTCTGCTCAAGTGTTAGTTAACATTGCTGGACTCTAGTTTGTGGCACTTAAAGTTGCTTCTAAAGTATTTTCAACTGCGAAATTCAAATTTCGGTCGCTGCTCTGCCGACTTCATAAAAATTTCAACAGGACAGCGTCTGTCGGCATCAGGACGAGCTGGCTGCTTGGCTGGCTGGTTTGCTGTTCCTGCCACTGATGCTGCTGCTGCCACTGCTGCTGCTGCTGCTCGTCGCCATAATTTACTCAACTGTTGTCTCAGTTGCACGAAAACTGAATTTAATGCATTTGCCAGGCACTTTTGCAGCTCGGCCCCATTTCTTTGCCTGTTCGGTGCATTTTGGTGCCCGACAAACAATTCCATTTCCATGCGCTGGCATTTGCTGCTGTCTGCCGTCTGCTGTCTGTTGTCTGTTGTCTGATGAGAACCGCCGTCTGAGCAAACCGCAATGTAAATGACATCCATCGCGTAATACTCGTATTTTTAGCTACCTTTTGAATAATTTACATTGTACTTGGCCATTGTCTGGAGATTTGGCATCTTTTGTGATGTCATTTTGCCTTGCAGAGTGCACATAAAACCTAATTGCCATTGAGATACTTTACATCACAGAATTTGTGCACTGATTTCAATTTCAATTTCCTTTTTGCTGCACTCAATCGGTCTGCCTGGCGCACTCGGCTCAAGGATTGCAGCCAATTGCAGCTAATTTGCTGTGTTTATGCCTCGTGCTACGCTTGATGGAACAATGGAATGTCAGGCCATAATAATTCGTTATTTCAAGCTAATTACACTCTGTCAACTGACAACATCAGCGGCCATAGATACATGCCACACGCCACACATGCCGCATGCCGCATTGCCACGCTTCTTGTTTATTTTTGTTTTATTGAAATTATGTTTTTCGGGTGCTTGTTCGCTGATTAAAATGTCATTAGCACAGCCGGCGATTGGATTGCAACGCTTTTTTGAGGGGGCGTGGGCGAATGGGCGTTTGTCTAACGAATCAATTTGATATATGCAGCGATTTGTTTTTGTGTCATAAACCGGCGCTTGGATTGAATCAATTATTAATGTATGTGCGTGGGTGTTAGAGTGTATGTGTATGTGTGTGTGTGAGGGAGTGTTTTGTGACAGTCAAACGCGCTTTCAATTGTTTGTTAATTGACAGTTGATTGAACGGATTTGTTGTGGAAATATGAGTATTGTTAGTTATTTGCTTTGGTTGAGTTGGAACTAAGCCCATTTTCATTTCATATATAATACCACTTTACCTAATTTTGTTTCTTAATATTTGTATTAGAGCTTATTATTGGATGTGCTTTGGCTTATTAATAGAGCATAGAGCACAAGTATTCGATATGTTCCTCAGATAAAAGAGAGAGAGATAAAAATCTTCCCATGTGAATTAAGATCATTCATATACTCAAAAATTACAGCAATTAGCAAAGATAAGTGAAACGAGCAATCAATAAAAAACGGAAGACTTGCGTCAAAGAAAATTCTCCAGTAAGTAATGAGAAGTTTATTTATATTTGAGTTTCTTTTCCGGCAGCTATTTTGCATATTTTTAATGAAGCAGTTAACCTGACTTAAAGTAGACTTATACTTACGGATTTTGTTTGCAATTGGCATGCATAAATTGTGCTTTGAACTTGCAACAAAATTGAACTTTACTTTGCAACTGTCTCGTCAACGTTAGCCGCATTTCATAAATGGAAAATCATAGGAATTATGCGAGGTCCTGCGACATTTGCATATTTTCCATGTGTGCATGTGTGTGTGTGTGTTGGTGTGCTTGCCTTTTTTCCGATGTTGCTTTATGATGATTCAAGTTGGCCTTATTGCCAATCTATATGCAAGCCGCAGTCATGTGCTCGACCAGATCTCGACTGCCTGCCTAGACCCCAATTTATTCTTCTATATATATATGTATAAATAAATATATATATATATATATATATATTTATATATAAGAATTTTTTTCGCCTGGCAACCGTTTGCCATGCGTTTTGACTTTTAGTGCTTTTTATATTTTTTGATAAAGTGTTGCCAATTTAACCGGCAGCCATTTTGCTGACACACACCATCATACACACAGTCATGAGCAGTGTGGGAGAGGTGGAGAGGGTCTCGCATAGACATTGGAAATAAAGCAGCAGCCTTTCTGTTTGATTGCCTGGCTACGGTTGGCAGAGGGTTGCTTGGGGTCCATTTATGGCTTTTATTTTAGTTGAATGTCTGCTGCATACAGTGTACAAAAAATGTAGTAGTATACGAAGACGACGATGCCCCCAGCCCCAGCGATATTTATTTTATTTCATTTTATTTCCATTGAACGTCTGGCATTGCCCTTTTTTGCGGCTTTTAAAGGCGCGCAGCACATAATCAGTAGCTGATATAATTCGACATAAGTACATATTGACTGATTGAACAACAACGGAGAGAAAACTGACCCGACTCAATGAATCTATAAAAAGAAACTAAAGCCGATGCGAAAATACCACGAAATGCAAACAAGCTCTTAAAGGCGCACTTAAATATATTTGGCTTTGGCTCTGGCTCTGGCTCTCTGTATGGCAAACTCAACTAAAACTCAATCTTTGTGTTTTATCAGTCGTGAAATTAGGGCAACAAACAGGCATTCAAAATACTTGGACAGGTGTAATTATGGGTCGCTTAGGCCGTGTCGATGGGATACGCATATCTTTCACCGAAATACTTCAATTAAATTTTCGCTTGAGCGCCATTAATTGCGATAGCTGGGCGGCAGGTGGGCCAGAGAGGGTGGCAGGCGAGTGACTTTGACCTTTGGCTAATGATCTTTGTGAGCTGAGATGCGATGCTGAACTTTTGGCCAAATCAATTTGTCGGCTTTTAATTAAATTCAATTAAACTTTGGCGCTTTGAAGTTGCAAATGCGCCGAGCCAAGGTGTTCGCGCGGAATGCTTGGCTAATTACTGGGAGACAGGGCAGCCAGCGGCCTGAAATGTCTATAATTTGTTTCTGCCGCTATAATCTTTTAAGCTGTCCAAATAGTTTTTAACTTCATTTGAAGCTATTAAACGGCACCACACATTTTAACAAGGCTTTGGAGTTTTTTGTTTAGCTTAAACAAACGGATCGCTTTACGGACTGCACAATTTGTATTGGGCAAACATGAAATAAAAGAAAGGCGAACAGCGAACGCTGCCCGTTGCATTTACATTTCGGGCAGGGAGTTGGAGGCAAGCTGCCCAGCAATTGTAATCTAGCCCATAGATTGCATGATGTTGGGGGCTGGCTGGTTGGGTGGATGACTGGATGGCATGGTCCACACCATTTGCGTGGATTTCGATTGACGGAAATTGGAAATTTCACACTTGATGATGGTCTACAAATTGGTCAACAACCAACGGAACGTACACAGAAATAAAGCCTGTCAGCTATTGGGGTATTAGTCGCAGTGCTAACTGCACAAAAGAAAAATCAAATCCCAGCCACGGCAATGCGCTGGAATGTGGTGAGACGTGGTGGTGCTGCTGTCGAAGAAAGAAAGGTATCCTGATATATCTGTGGTTTTTCTGACTGTCGCGCACAGCCAAAACCATTGCCATAGCCATAGCCATGGCCATAGCCAGCGGCAAATGACAATCAAACAGCACTGACCGAGCAGCAGCAGCTATTATTGGATTTGATTTCCCAAATGCGCTTTGTTGCAGCTCTCAAAACTGTCGCAAACTGTGCGGTTATTGGACACTTTGGCTGGCCAAAGCAATGGCTTTTATTGTAACAAGCTGTTAATACAGACAGTTATGAATTCCATTTGAGGCATCTGTCAGCTCACACAAGTCGACTGATTTGATTGCCCCTATCAACATTAGTCAGCTCAAGCTTAGGTGACCAAAATGTTTCTTGGCTTTTCGTGAATTTATTGCCAACTTAATGCGCTTCCTATTGGTCCTGACAAATGCGTTAGTTAAGCGAATTTATGCACTGTGATTTTCGCATAAAATTGATTTATCACATTAGCCAAACACACACACACACACACACACACAGACACACACGCACTCACACCCACTCGCAGGCAGTCGGAGTCAGACGCAGATGCCAGACAATTGTATCCTTTTTGCATTTACAGCATTTGTGCAGCAGTTTTTTATGCTCGCTTCATCAATTGCTGCGCAAATGTCCTTTTGAATATAAATGGACACATGCGAGTCCCGTCTGTCTGCATACTCGATTGCATATCTTGCTCAAGGACCGGCCATAAATTTCCACTTATGTACAATAGTCAGAGTCGAGGGGCGGTCCTTGTGTCTGGCTGGTTAACCGCAAATACCGGCGATGGTCTGTGCGACTCTCACGCTCCCTCTCATCTTTTTTTCTGTTGTTGTAAATAAATATTTATAGGCATTTAAAATGCGATCTAGGCGACAGAGGGGTCCCAGCTAAGGGCCAAACGGTTGTCTGGGGCGCAGCCTAATTTACTTAAAATACAAATCCAGTCTGTGAACTCGGCGAGCTGAGAGCAGGCAAATTCATTTTCAATTTTGTTTCAATACAACTTTTAAATTCAATTTAAGAACAGCCTCTTTCTCTCTCTCTCTCTCTCTCTCTCTCTCTGTGTTTGTGCGTAGGCACTGGGACCTACATACATATGAGGGCTTTAAGTTAATCTGATTGTAATGCGATACACTTTACAGTCTACAGATACAAATCAGCACCCACACATAAGCAGAGAAACCAACAGAAACTGAAACTTTAGCAACCCAAACGCGCAGCTGTTGCTTCTATTGTTGTTGCTGCGTGCTGAGTGTGTCTGAGTGAGAGTGGGTGTTTGTCTGCTGGTATGCTGTGGCATACACGCGTACAAATCAAATAAATTATCTGAGGATTTACAGTAATAAAGTAGTAGATAAACCAACAAAAGTGGGCAACAGTGTGGCCTGGCACGTGGGCGAGTACGTGGTTTAGCTCTGCGTCTAAGCGCTTTATAGCCAAGTGGCAATTGGCTGAAGGTATCAAGGCCAGGCTGTGTTAAGGGTCTATAGAGAAGTTGTTTAGGAAATCTTTCAAAGATTTTAGTTGAACAAAGATTCAATTACCTTTAACAAACAGAATTAATTTTTAATAATATTTCTACAAGATTTCTAGACTCAATAGCTGCGGAATATTCAGTCAAACTTTAATGATCAATATGAAGAGCCTTCGTGTAGCTCCCAGCAAAGAGTTTCCGCAGTTCCACAATTCTAACCTCAGCTAACTTCTAAGCACTTCAACCACACACACACCGGAAACTGATTCAGCATTTGCCTGGCTGGCGTGTCCTGTCGCCGAGTCTGATAAGGCAAATGAACTAAGCGGGTAGCGAGGCGTGAAAAAAGCACAACAAGTCGAAATAAAATGGAAAAATGGAAAAACTCATCTTCATTGAGCGCGTCTTAATGACAATGACCATCAATTGCTGCCACGTATCTGCGAGTGGCAGGCAACACAGCCACAGCGGAGCTTCACTCACCCTTCGCGCTGTCTGGCTTCATGTCTTTATCTTTGTTGCCGTTAACGCCGCTTAAAGTCAAATACAGCTACTCAGGGCGAGAGGTAGACGTGTTTAACAAACACACACACAGACACACAAAAATGGAAATACCGTAATGGAGATTGTGTTGGAAAATACCCGCGCTGCGTCAACAGTATTTATTTTATTGACATTTGTATGCCTCCTGGTCGCTGTCTCTGCCTCTACCACTGCCCAGCGACCTAAACAAACTAACAGCCGCAGCAGCAGCGGCGGCAGACAATGAAAAGCTATTTTGGGGCAAAGTGTTTGTGCGACAAACCAAAACCTGCAACGGCACCAGTAGCAGTGGCAGTGGCAGTGACAGCAGCAACAGAGCAATGCCATGAAATGGAAACGCAACAATCAAGACTACCCCAAATCCCCGCCGCGCTAGTCTGTCCTTGAGCTTGCCACTCCCCACTCCGACTCCCCACTCCTCCTGCTGCCTGATTTTTTGAGCGCGTAAAAGTTTACGAGGCATCCTGTGGCAGCGTTGGCAGCATAAAGTGATTTGCTTGCTGTTTCCTCGCTTTTGTTTGGCTATCAAAAAGTTTTCAAGTTGCATTAGAAAAGTTGATGCGAAAGTCCATCAAATCTATGCCCCGTTTCAATTGTTCAGCGCTCCGAGTTGATCTCCCCAGCGACCGAGGCAAGTAAAAGATTAACGCAAACTAATGTTATAACAGCAAACTTGTCAAAGTCACTGCTACAAATGGAGCCGCAGCCAAACACAATAAACAACGGCAGCTGCCACTGCTGGAGAGTAAGACACAACTCGCTCTTGAAGTAGGCTGCCCAGGTTCGGCCCACCCCTCGGCTACACTCAGCTCAACAGAGGCGCAGCGACGTGCAGCCTGGCATCGGAAATGAATGGCATTTGTTACTGACACGCGTTTGGGAGAAGGGGTAGCTGTGCCCTCGCCTAGCCGCACTTAAGGGAGCCAGAGTCCAGTCTCTCTAGACCTTGTGCGTGGGTCAGCGAGCTGACTTGCTCTCAAGTGACAGGCTTAAGACAATTCAATTCCTTTTCTAATCAATGTACAGCACATAATAAAGTAATAAAAAAGATGTGAGATAAAGATGACGAGAGAGGGAGAGAGAGAGATACGAGGTGATCTACTAGAGATGCAGAGAATGTGGAGGAGCAGGTAGAAGGCGAGATCATTAAGTGAAAGAAAACCAAAATGAGCGCTGGAGAGCGCTGGGACTGAAAGAGGGTGAAGTATAGAGAGAGAGAGAGAGAGAGAGAGAGAAAGAGAAAGAGAGAGAGAAAGAGAAAGAGAGAGAAAGAGAGAGAGAGAGAGAGAGAGAGAGAGAGAGAGTACCTTACAGAGAACGCAATTTGGAGAGCAGAAGGTAGAAAGCGAGATCAATAGAGTAAAACAGCTCGAGCATAAGAGAGACTGATGAGAGATAGAAAAAAACGAGGGAGAGGAAAGAAGAAATCGTATGCCTTTATATGATAATCTCTCCCTTTTTCTCCTAAATTCACCTTTTGCATCTTTACTTTAGTCTCTCCCCTAATGTTCCACTCTCTTAACATCTTGTCTATCTCTTGTCAGATTTTCACTCTTTTATGCCTTCAACTGCAATTTATCTAGTCACATTACTTGACTGTCATATGAATCGCAATAAATCTAGCCACAGTCTCCTTAGTAAAAGAAGTGCGATTAACTCTGTCGTCTATATTAAACAGAATTTATGTATAAATAATTTGTTTTACATTTTAATCCTGCTGTTGAAAAGTTTTGATCATCTTAAAGCCGAAGCTCAACGGGCAGAAGCTCCTTAGAGTTTATAAAGCAATTTGGCAAACTAACTAAATTCGATGTAAATCAAATTTGTAAATCATTTTGGCAAGCAAGGTAGAGAAATATTTCTGGCACATATTTGCAATGACACAAAATCTGAGATTAGAAAAAACACAAAAATATAAATGCTGTGTGCAAACAGGGACATAAACTAAAGGACATTTGCGTACAACAAGATTTTCTCGCCCGCAGTGTTGACTGGTCAACTGGCCAAGTTGACTGGCTCAGGACATTAGGGTCTTCTGGCTGGTATGTGTGCGTGTGTGTGTGTGCCTGTCTGGCAGTGTACTTATGTATATTTCATGCAATATCCTGTTGAATATTTAAATTGTGTACACAATTTCCGGAGCAATGAGTTTGACAATGGAATCATTAGGAAAAGATAACCGAACCGGACTGCAAGGCAGAGATAAGAACGCCTGACTGAACGGTCGCCGCAGCAGTCCAAAAGCTGAGCCAACGTTTGCATATATTCAAACTTGTAAATCTCAGTTAAATATATATCCACACACACATACAGAGTGCATTTACGCAATTTGTGTGTGTGTGTCTGAGTCTGCTCCAAGATGATTTGTCTAACGTGCGTGTGTTTGAATGTTTGTGTCTGTGATTGCATTTTATTTTATGCCTTTGTGGTATTTGTTTTGGCAGGCACATAATTTATCAGGCCAGCAAGGACACGCGCCGACCAAATTGACAATTAAATAGAGAGAGAAACAGGGAGAGCGAGAAGGAGAGGCGAGAAAACTTGATTAAAATTGGCAACGCAACTGGGGTTGGGTGCTGCAGAAAGGATGAGCTGCACGTGCGTCAAACACAGATGCTGGCCAACACACACACACACACACACACACACACACACACGCACACTCACACATACACACATAACATGCCTGGCATAGCCAATATGCGAGGTCCAGACGAGGCGAGGTGCCTGTACGTGACCAACTGCAAAGCTGTCAAAACTTGTGAAAATTAAAAAATAAAGTCAAACAAATATGCGCGACGGCAAAAATGGCCAAGAGAGAAGCGGCACCAAAAGCCATCCATATTCCATTCACTTGATAGCTGCGGTGGTCAAGACGTCGAGCGCACTGCCTGGTTAAAGGATAGACAATGTGCCTCAACTCGTAACTGTTTAAAGGGCCGACCAAGTCATATACTCTCTTGAACTGTTGCCAGCTTAGTCATAATTTAGACTTGTTTTTCCTTGGCGCTGGAGCTCGTTGTCTTTAATAAGTGAGAAAATTAATAAGCTAAAAGGTTGCCGGGGAAACAGCAGACGAAGCCGCTGCAGCTGCAGTTACAGCTTTGTCAATGACTCCAAGTCTTCAGCTTCATTCTTTCAACAAGATTGCTTGTAAATTACAAGTGCGCAGCAGGGATAATCTGTGCCTTTACGCATTCTAATTGCAGGTGCTTGAAGTTGTTAGGCTTCTAGCGAGCTCTGACTTAAACAATGTCGACAAGGAATATTTATGCACCTAAACAATAGGCAATGTTAATGATAATGAAATGACAATGATGATCATAATGATAATGGTAATTTTAACGATACCAATTATTATTATGCTGTCTAAAAACAATAACAATTATAAAATTAAGTAGAATGATAATCACAATAACAATTATATTGAAAATAATATCGATAATAATAATAATAAGCCAATCAAAAGACATTTTTGAGCTATTAAAGTTCGTTGACTTCAATTCATGTCCTGTGGCATTTGAGCGAGTAACCACATAAATATTCAGAAATGAGATCGTTGCCACGCCCTCAGGTCCAAGCAGCCCTCCAAATGACAGCAAAGTTTCAGCTCGGTTGTTGTCACAGTCACGTCAATGAGTCCCCGTGGTGGCTTGCAGCTGCCTGCGTTGGTTTTTAACAAATGCCAAAAACAGAGAAACACTCACGACACACACACACACGCACTTAAACAAGCAGAAGTACGACTGCTAAGTGAGCGCCTGTGACTGTGTGTGTGTGGCAGTCATTTGCCATCAAAGTCTGCTAGCGAACAATGCGCTATGTAATTTTTATGCAACAAACATGAAATTTCTCTGGGGAGCACTATGTAAAGCTGACAGATGAGTTTCGACAAATAAAGGCAACAAACTCTATGGCGTTGACAGGGCGAAAGTGCAACAACAATAGCAACAATGGCAACATAGTATGCAAAATTCATGTAAGTAGTGCTGCATGCTGCATGTGGCAACAAAAATTTAACTGCTCGACAAGTTTGGCTGCAATTTGCGGCGTCTGTTAAAAAATGCGTCAAAAGTTTCACAAATCCCCGCTGTTGTTGGAATTTCTATAAGTTTATTTGGTTTATGGAATGTTTATAATGATGTTGGTATTGCCGAAAATTAAGTGCCGAAAAATAAACGAAAATGAATTGAATTTAAAATTAAATTTCAAGTGCTCAAAATTCAATTGAAAACTCTCTTAAATATATGTGAATTAGTTTCAAGTGTTTAAAGAGCTAAGCTCAGCGTGGAACATATCAAAAAATTATGTTGATAAAGCTGATGCTGTTGCACTCATTAACCAAACCAAATGCAGCCTTTGATGCTGCAGCTCATTTGTACAAATACATGTGTAAAATCAAAGAAAGCACACACACACACACAGACACGCACACAGGGAAAGAGAGAGAATTTTATCATTTGCGTGGTGCCATGAGCAGCCCTGAAATCCACCCACAAAAACCCGTAGCAAACCGTGGCAAAAGCTAACCAAAGTGTTGCACTTACTACATTTAAATGAAATTAAACATATTTCCTGCAGCTGTAAGAGCGGCGCGAATGTACAGACAGCGGCGACACGGTGCGCCAGACAGACAGAATTAATTTGTTGAATGCATCTGAGTGGATGGCTGTGGGTGCTGGTCGGGCGGTTGGGTGGTTGGGTGGTTAGGCTAAATCACAGTGTGCTGTGCTGTGCTGTGCGTGTTGCCTGCTGGCTGCTGGCTGCTGACTGCTATGCGAATTTGTAAGATGAAAGTTTTGCGCTTGAAGCTTATCTTAAGTGTGCGCACGCTTTGCACTCAACTATTTTCGCTGAATGCTGAAGCGGCTGTAGGCAAAACTTTGCCGACAAATGTGGTTTCCGCTGCTATGTCTGTGTCTGTGTGTGTGTGTGACTGTGTGTGTCTTCGTGTGTGTTTGTGCTGGCTGTAAGTGGCGCCTGAATTCACGTTGTGGCATAATTTTCGCGCTTTTGTGCGCATAATTTAAATGACTTTTGAAAAGTTGTTCAAGTGGCGCCAGAGCCAGCGCCAGCCACCAGATAACCAAAAGGTGTCCCACTGTCTGTCTGCGTCTGTCTATATATGTTATAATTATGATAATGTTAGTGTGCCCAAGTGGTTTACATGCTTGTGGCAAAAAGTTGTTAACCGAATTGAAGCGCACGGCTTTAAGCTGCCTGCTGCCGTTGTTGCGGGCACGTTGCGTATACGCCGCGTGTGCGTGCCGAGTGAAACGTTTTGTCGCCAAAAACTTCGTCTGGCCATCATGAGAACAAACAAATTATGCGCTTGCCGTTCAAGTGGTGCGCTGTGCGCTGCGTGCTGTGTTGTGGGTGTCTTTGGCTGGCGATTTAGTGTGCTGCGTGTCGAGCTTAATTGCGCAACGTCAACGCGCCAGCTCAAATCTATGCAAATAACATTAAATTATTAAACAGTTTTCTTTGCGTCGCGAATGTTTAGCATATTTTGTGTTAAATTTGTTTGCGTGTCTCAAACAATTAGCAGCCTCGAATACACACACACACACACACACACACATAGAGAGAGGGGCATACGCATGGCGCTGCAGTTGTTGCTGTTGTAAAATAAATGCGCTCATTAACGTTTTTGGGCCTAAGTGCCGGCAAAGAGTCAAATGTCAAAATACCCGCACCGTAAAGCCGCACAAAATGCCAGCGCTGAGGCCAAAAGGCATTTGCATAAATGTGACGCCGACTGCGGCGTCGACTGCGCCGCTGTAATTGAGCGCTGAATTAGATGCAAATTGCTGAATAAAACAACAGTTATTTATGTTCGTTACTTTGTTTGCCATTTTGTTCGGTTTGGTTCGCTTTGGTTTGGTTTGGTTTGGTTTGGCATGGTTTAGAGCCCGCTTAGTTACTCCCTCTTAGTATCAATCAACCTAAGTTTTTTCGTTTATTATGCTTATTTGCGCGCAATAATAACTGCTTACAATTAATCTCAATCTTAAATACAGAGTTTATGTGTTCGCTTTGTTATTATTATTATTTATGATTTTTAATGTAGTTAGTGGTTTATATTACAATAGCTTAGCTGTTTAACCGAACATAATTAGGTTAGGGCTTAACAATAAAATGCAAATTTCAAAACACTTTTTTTTTAAGCTGCAGCAACAAAATAAAAGTGCAATTTGAAAAAAAAACAGTAACATTTTTTTTTATTAATTTCCCTTTTTTTTTTGGCATAGTTTTTATTATTTTTTTTTTATTTTCTTTTGCCGCTCCGCTAATTCAATTCAATTCTTAGCTTAAACAATTATTAATATTATTAATTATTAATTTTAATTTCCTTTTTTTTTCTTGCATTTCTCAATATTAATTAGGAAAATGTTCCGTTTTGCAAAAGCTTGCGACATTTAGAAATCTATTATTGATTTGATATTTCGTCTTAAATTTTCAATACAGGCAACAAACAACATAATTATTTATTTATTTATTTATTTATATTTATATTCATATATATATATTTACGGTCATATGCATATATGCTAATGCATATCATAATTAATTACAATCATTTTCACTTAATTTCACTATGAATTATTTATAGTTAAATAGGCTTAAATGCGAGCACTGCCCACTTTTAATGTATAATACTTTACTTATATTTTGTTTGATTTGATTTTATTTTTTGGTTTTTGGGCATTTGTTTTCAGAACTCGTTAATATTTATGCCATTTGAATTGGAATACTACTTTTATTTATGCTGTGTGTGTCTTTTGAAGTCTGACTGTTTTAATTATACTGCGTTGTGTTACCGACTTTTATTGGGCAATAATTAGTTATAATTGTTGTTAGCTATTTACATAAAAAGGCAATTTCAATTTACAGCGTTTTCATTATATGTAAATATTTTTCTCGAATATGCTAAATTAATTCGTGTATTTACATTTCGGTTGAGTTGTACGGCAAACTAGTGGACAGTTGATAATGTTTAATTAATCAAGAATAACTTTAATTAATAAGCAATAAATAACACTGCATATTTGTGCAAGAAAATAAATTTAATGTGCATGTGGACGATTTTGGCCCGTGGGCTGTGGCCTGTGTCCAGCCTGTCCTTGGGGCGAAATGCGTGCCGCTGCTGCTGTTGCTGCTGCCTTATGGTTTGCATTTATAATACTTAATTAGCTGCATTGTTCGCGATAATGGCAGAAGCGACAATGCGTGTAAGTCAACATGCGCATGTCCTTATTTGCCCCACAACAACAACAACAGCAGCAGCAACAGTAACAATCATAAAAAATGAAATTAAATAAAATAAAAAGCGTTTATTGTGCTGCCATCGACACATATTGACTATTCATATTTTAAGTTTGAATACACTCATTTATCTATGCGCAGCAGTGAGTGCTTTCGCAGTTAACAGCGGTTAACAGTTGTGCATCTTGGCCAGCTGCCACGTGCGGCAGCTTTGATGCAACACGGCTTAAATTATTAAAACCGTATACAGTTATGCCAGCAACAACAGCAGCAATACATGACATAAATACAGTAAATTGGCAGCTGCGTTCGCCCCTTTCGCCAGCCAACTGCGCACGGGAAAACTCCGGCACATTTTATATATATATATATATAAATAAATACATATATATATATTGGTGTATATATGCAAATGCGCTATATATCTTCTGGCCTTAATACCATTTTTCTTGCTGTCGCTAGCGTTGGGGTTCGACTGGGCAGTCGACTGGGCCGTTGGCGGCGCCTTTGGGGGCAGCGTCATTGGTCTGCATGAATTATGACCAATAAATTGGACATGTTAACTGTGTGTCATTGAGCGCGGGGACAAGAGAGCGAACGAGAGGGAGGGAGAGAGAGTGAGAGAGAGAGAGAGCGCGCATGAGAGACCGCAGGCCACGCAATTTTATACTGAAATTAATTGCAAGTATTTCGCGCAGACAACGCTTCAGCGTGTCGTTCCACGGGTCGTATGAGTAATAATATAATTAGCATGTGCATTTATTAAAAAATGATGAAAGCGCACAAAAGCACAGCATGGCCGTACAACAAGGATATGCACAGAAGCCAGTAAAGCAGCAATTTGCCGCACGACGAAAAATCAAGCCAATGCGAGACACGTGCACGTTGCCGGAATATTATTATTGCAATTTCTTTTCTCTTGTTGCTGGCGGGAGGGCGTGGCTAGGCGAGGGGCAGGCGATTGAGTTGAGGTCGGTAGGTGAGCGTAATGTAAAAATTAATCACATTTTTTAAGGCGTTTTAATGCCTCGACCAAACAGGGCTGCAACTGTGCAAAGCCCTGACGAACTAGCTGGCGTTGCGCTTGGCTTTGGGCCTCAGCCTGGTCACAATTTCCCTTGTCCGTTTTTCATTCATTTAAAATAAATGCAATTTTATACATATTAAGAAAATATTTCGTGACGACAAAGGAGACGCCCCAAAGAGTAATCTTTATGGCAACTGAATGATATGTGCTCCCATTAATATAAATTTAAAGATAAAAATAAAAATAAAAAATATTATATAATTTAATTTATAGCCATAAAAGGAAATTGAATATTAGTTACCAAATTCCATATGTATTTCCATCATAAGTTCACGTTGAGTGGAAGATATGATAAATTCTGTTTGTTTTAAGGATATGACAATTTTCTTATCGTTATTTTCTTTTGTTTTTTTTTTTTCAAATTAATTATAATTCAAGTGTGTAAATTGCACAGATTCATTTCCATGCGAAATTCATTTAGCAGCTGTCTCAAGAAAAATATTGTTTAAGTCTAGAATGAAAAAGCTTTTAGCTCTTTGAACATAAAATCCTAAAACACATAACACAAAGGCTCAACAAATTTATTTTCATTTTATATACATATAAACTAGATATAGATATATATATATATATATATATATAAATATGCATATATACCGTAATATATATGTACGCATTTCATATTATTTTTGGTATATATATATATTTCTTTCACTAGTCTGCAAGTGTGTGTCTGTGTCTTACTGTGTACGTGTGTGTCTGTATCTTATGTTTATAAGTTTTTCATATTGTACATAGAATGAGCATTTATTTTATTGTTGTTGTTGCTACACACGTTAGCAAAAATGTTGTAAATATTTTTAGTTTCTTTCTGTTGCATTTTCCATTTTCATTTTCAATGTCAATTTTCATTTTACAAATTCCGTTCGTTTGTGAGCTATTTCATATATTATTACAGCTATAAACATTATCAGTATTCCACATATATATATTTAATTTTTTGTTTTGTTTTGTTTTGTTTTTTTTTCAGTTTTCAGTTTGTTTCAGCTGCGAAATAAATACACCCCTAAATACTAACCCTTGTACCCCCTTTGGCTGCATTTTACAAATGCCTTTTATTATTTTCGGAGTAACTAAATTATTGATTTCAGAGCGCAGCGAACAGCAAAACTAATCCTGCGCCCAGCCAGCTCAGCCTATGCATAGCTCCAGCTGTAGCCAAACGGAATGCAGCACAAATAGATTTTATATATATATATATATATTTTGTATAAGATTTTGTTGGATTTATCAGTTTGGCTTAACTTACCCAGTGAGCTGGCGTACTCGTTCGGTGGACGTTCTGTATAGAAAATGCTTTTGCCTATCGCCAAGGAGCCCTTGCCGCCGCCGCCGCCGCCGCTTAACGCCGAGAGGCTATTGCCGGCGGCGCCGCCGGGCAGCAGGGAGGTCTGCATCGAGGAGGAGGAGGCGGCCGAGGAGCTGGAACCCGCCGACGATGAGCCACTGCCAGCATACAAATCGTTTTTCATGGCATAAAGATCCGTTTGCAGCGATTTCGTTGTATCGTTGCGTAAAGATGGAATTATATTGCCTAGAAGAACGAGTTGGGAGTTGTACAAAGAAAAACTAAAATTAGCACGCTTCGCCTGCTTATGGTATAGCTAATAACTTAATAAGAAGAAGGCTTACTCTCACCCACCCCCATACCCAACCACATACAAACAGTTTGTGTAACCTTTGCTGACATGGTTTTCAAGTTAAATTGTGTGGAAATCTTGTGGCAGCCACTTGGCTGCGATACAAAAATTTACCACGCGCACAAACACCAGCCGAAGTACACACCTACGGGGAAACACTGCTGCATATATAGATATAGCACATCCTTTTGTTGCCTGGGAAGGATTACGTTCCGTTGCAGTGGCAGTCGCCGTCGCGCCAGTCACTTTAAATAAAATATGTTTGGTCCTTTCTCAGGAGTTGTTGCTGGCTGCTAGCTGCGCGGCAGTGTTTCAAATGTGTTTCCAACCTAATGCCCCCGAAAATCCCCAACAGCATAATCCGCAGCATATTGCTTTGCCCTGGACTTGCAGCCGACGGGCACAGAGAGAGAGAAAAAGAGAGAGAGAGAGGGGTGGAGAGAGGGAGAGAGAGGACTTGAAAGTGTGTGTACTTTTCTGCTCGACTTGAGTTTCGAAAGCCCCACGTTGAAATAGTCAAAAGTGCTTTGCTTTACTTTATCTCTTTCTGTGGGCGTGTCGCTGCCCCCTGCAGCTCATACGCCACTCCCTCCACACACATATATATATATATATATATATATATATATATATATATATATAGGTATATATATATAGATATATTTGTGTGTGTGTTGGTATTTGTGGCTCTGTCTGGCTTAGATGCTACTTTCGCAGTTTTGTTTGTGGCTCGCCGTATCCTGTATCCTTTGCGAGTGTGTGTGTGTGTGAGTAAGTGTTGGTTTGCTGGTGTGACTTTCACAGTTTATGCAGCGCTCGTCGCTCTCTAGGTTCTACGGACGGCATGTGTTAAGCACAAAAGCGAGCTGCTATACCCAGCTAGAGAGCCATTCCCCTTACCCATACAGCCCACTCCATTCACACACATATCGTTAACATCAGCTCGTCTGATACTATACTTACTCTCCCTGGACTCGACGGTGGTGTGCGTTACTTGTTTGGATGGTGTTGATGGCAAAGGTATTTCTGTAAAACAAAACGGAATCGAATAGCAGCGCATAATTAATTATGATAAAATCAAGCAAACGAGTTTTTAATTTCAAGCACACTCTATATGCATGTGTGTGTGTGTGTGTGTGGATATATTATACATTCCCTATATTTATACCGACGTGTATTATATATGTGTGTGCCAGCTGTGCTGCGGTTTTGTATGTCAAGTGGTGCCAGAGGAAAGGTCAGAGCATTTGCTTCGCTCAAGTTGCCAGCGCCTTAAGGAACATAAATTAAAAGCCATATATATAGAACCTCGATAAGCCACATTATTTGCCAAATCTGGGTCAACATGTTGTGGCGCACGTATATTCAATTTAAATGAAGCTTGGATTTCTGTAGTACATATATTAAAATATAATTTAAATTTTGCAAAAATGTAGAGAAAATAAATAAATAAATATATTAATTAATAAATAAATATATATATAAATAAATCAAATAAATAAACATTTAAATATGCAAACATAAATAAAATAAAAATAAATATAGAAATGTATATACCTATGTATAATTATATATATATATATATATATATATATATATATATATATATATATATATATATATATATATATATTAGACTAGTCAATTGAGGTATTCCTTGCATTGTCAAGCAGACTCTATTGCATTCAAATATCACAGATCTGCTCGGAATACAATCAACGAACTGTTTTTTATATTTTTCCATATACATTTTATATGGACTCGAAATGCTGAAGTGCATAAAAAATAAGTAAATAAATGAAATACAGTAAAAATAAACGAAACAGAGACGAGAACGTGTTATCCCAGCCATAGGCAGTCGAGGAGGCCAGGCCGAGACGAGCCTTTTTGCAGCGTGCACGATACAAAGTCAAACAATTCTGGAATGCACCTTTATTTTATGTTTACGTTTACGTTTATGGTGAATGTATCTACGTGTCCTGCTGCTGCTGCTGCTGGTGCTGGTTTAGCAGATCCAGCTGCAAAGCCGAAAGCCCAAACAGACGCAGTTCAGCTCCGTTGGTGGCCGCTCGTTTAGTTTTACGCTCCAAAACACAGCGCATATATCGGAGAGCTAGACGAGCCCCAGTACGGGCTGCTTGTGGGCGCTGGAGCGGCACATAGGTAAAAGCTTTTGGCAAAATTGTGGCTCAAAGGGCGCTCGATATTGCATTGGCTAAGTGTGTGGGTGTGCCTCTGTGTGTGTGTGTGTGTGTGTGTGTGTTTGAGTGTATTTTTGCTGCAACTAGTGCACTTAAGCTACCAATACAAATGCACTTACCATAAACACGTATGGAGCCTTCCGTTTCCCCAAGAGAATTCTTTGAGATGCATCGATAGTTGCCAAAGTCGCCATATTGTAGGTTTCTTATCGTCAGTTTCATGTGGGCGCTTTTCAAATAGGCAGTTAGACAGAGACAAAATATAGTAATGAGAAACCCAAATGGAAGATGTTCCCAAAGAGATCAAGCTCAACGAAATCTCCAACAGACAAGCTTAACGTTTATAAGCATTTCATTTGGAGTTTTTCAGTTGAAATTGTTTTTGGGAACGTCTAAGCTAAAAGCCGTATGCTCATGACCCAGCTGCTGCTGGTGTTGTAGTCAAGAGCAAATGCATAATAAATAATTAACAACACTGTTTGGAGTTGAGTTGAGGTTAAAGTTTCAAGCATTTGACTTACCGATACGAGTTCTCAGTGTAGTCGGTCTTGTATTTCTTGCTCGGCAATACCATCACCGAGTTGTACACCCAATAGATGATGGCTCTGCAAAATTGAAGTTATGCATCAAATATCGAAACAAGTTGTGGGCATATGCATGGAATATGAAAACAAAGAGCATGGCAAAAGCGCTGCTGCAGGCGCCATAGAAATGAAAAACTGAATCCTTAAATGTATGCAACATAGAAATTTAATAGAAGCTAAAAAAGTTGTAGAAAAAACTCACTTGGGATGAGCCTCGGTGTGGCAATCGATGGTTACATCTGTGCCAGCTGGCGCGCCAACAAGTTGATTCGGCACCCAAATCATGGGCGAGACTGCAAGAGAGAGAGAGCGAGAGGGAAATGAGAAGAAGCAGAGAAATGTTGATAAAGTGAATGATACCAAAGGGAAATGCGAATCAATATACATATATATGTATATATATATATATATATATATATATATATATATATATATATATATATATATATATATATAGGTGTGGGTGTAACTCTCTGGTTGGCATTGCATTTTAAGCGTTTGGCCAAAGTACGCATAAGCTGCAGCTTTACGTATGTTCAATATGTGTGAGTGTGTGAGTAATGTCGTCTGTCTGCCAAGCTTAAAATGAAAGTGCAATGACAAAGCTAAAAAAGAGAAAACTTATGCGAGACAATACGCCCGCTGCCCGCTGCCCGCTGCCCGCCGCCTGCTGCCTGCTGCCTTGACTGACTCCAGCGAAAAAAGTAAGAAAAATTAAGTAAAGTTAGCTGGAAGTACGTGATGTGGTTGCCAGCAACTATTAAAAAGCAGACAGTTTGGGGCATATACGTATGCAGCTAAATAGCTAATATACTTTTAGAGCTGAGCTGGGTTTTGCGAAATTTGTATATTAGAAAAAGTCAACAATTTGCGCAATTTATTCATTTTGCCCAGCTATTTCAAGGCGCAGCTATGCTGTCAACAATTTCATTATATATCGGTGCCGAGGCTGCTCTTATATTTGCCCATCAATATAGATCCATTAAGCGCTGCCCCGCCTGCTGCATAGTTTGGCCCAGTTTTTCGCACAATGCAAACACGAAATTGAAACAGCGAACGGCTGGCTGGAAATTTAAACGCGCACTGTCAATGCCTACCTGTATTTCGAAATATTCCCCAGCCAGACCCACGCACAAAACCGTTCATAATAAAATAGGAGCAGGAAAAAAAAGAAAAAAAGGAGGAAAAAAGATGGGAAACGCCGTCAAAGTCATACGTGCAGTGCCGGCAAGTGACTTTATTGCAGGTACGTGACGTGAATTATTGTCAATGTGTAGGCATCGCAGAGCGCCATAGGGGGGCAGGCAGCAGGCAGAAACTCGTTAGGATTAACAAGCGTTTACTTGGCGCACGGCGTGCAACAGCCGCACAACTTTAACGCCCGACTCCATATATCAGGTGCATTAGCAAGACTGCGCTTGTCATGGGGCGCAGCAGCTAAATTGATGAGCAGCGCCGGCACCGAGACTCCTGACTCACGACTCTGTCTCTGCCTCGCTGACTGCCTGGATGGATGGATGAATTGCCGCATAGATACTCCATCGCGACTGCGAGTCGTTGTCATCGTTCTCGTTAAGTGCGCGCGCGTGTTACAGCCATGCCAATATAATGTTTATATGTGTGTGTGTTCTTATATATATATATATATATGTGTGTGTACATAGTTCTCATTTCGCTTAAGTCAATCGACTTCTACATCACATATATATATATATATATATATATATATATATATATATATATATATAAATGTTTGTCTATAGTACTTACACTCCACATCCAATATAATGCGCTTCGAGACAGAGGGCGGCACTCCATTGGTGGCTATGCACAGATAGGCGCCCATTTCGTTGCGGCTCACTTTGGTCAATGGCAGGACATCTCCATCGTAGACCAGAACTGCCGTTGTTGATGTTGTTTTTTGGTTTTTGATGTTTGCCGGAAGGAAGCGTCCGCACCATGGAAATAAACGTGCAGAGCATGAAGAATTTTCAATGAGACAGCAGCCAAATGACATATGTACATAGATACGAGGGCAGTTTCAAGAGTTTTGCACAAAGAGATTTTTGCAAGTTTATAAAGTTAATAAATTGATTTTATGGATAAACAATAATAATTTTGGTAGCTCGCTTAAATGATTTATTTTTAATTTCATCCTCAGCCAAAAGGCTAAAAGACTCAGACTCAGACTCATCTTCTAATTTTGGTAGCTCGCTTAAATGATTTATTTTTAATTTCATCCTCAGCCAAAAGGCTAAAAGACTCAGACTCAGACTCATCTTCTTCAATTCTCAAATAACCCTTGTTAGAGAACTCTGTCTAAATCTAAGTCTATGTTGCCATATATATTTAACAAACTTTCTACGTTCTTTCCCTTTTAACTGCACAACTTCTCAAACGCCCCTTGTTATAGCATTTCATATCCTACCTCCAGCCATACCTTTTTTCTTCTTCTCCACAGCAATTTCCTCGCCATCCTCGCGACGCCAAATGATTTTGGGCGTTGGGAAGCCATCGGCGCGACATGTCATGTTGATGTTCTGGTTTTCACGCACTGCCACCGAAGATGGCGTGCTCTCGATGTCCAGTATGTTGGGTGGCACTGCAACGCAATTGTAGAGCATTAGCCTGGGATTGGGGATGGTGGAGCTTGGGTTGGATTGTTTGCCCGGTACTTACCCACCACCTGCAGGTAGCCGACCTGGCTAATCATGGGATTGGTGTTGACCTGGCACATGTAATAGCCGCGATCATCCTGATGCGCCTGATTCACGTGTAGCAGCCAGGTGTTGTCCGCATAGGTAATGCTATAGCGCGGTATGCGGGAGATGACGTGGCGATGTATGGTGAGTATCATTTGGCGATCTATGTGTATCCAGGCAACCTACAAAGGAACAATCGATATACAACGGTGCCACACACACACACTCGCCATGGTAGCTATAATAAATGAATGCCTTGTTGTGACGCATGAAAGTGGCTAAGGCAAAAAAAAAAAGAAAAAAAAGCTGAAAGAAAGCCAGCTTGACAGCTGTTTCCGCTTTTTTAATACACTTTTTTCTAGCCGCATCAGTTGGGCTTCGTTTGCTTACATTGCGTGTGACACAAGGACAGGGCAAGGATTTTGTCCTGCTGCTGCCGCCGCCGCCACCGCCGCCGCCTTTTGCTGCAAACTTTTCAAATTTACTTTCTGCCCAGTGACAGCAATGAGTTTCTCGTTTTCAGCTCGACAATAACCAGCAGCAGCAGTAGCAGCAGCAGCAGCAGCAGCAGCTCGTTGGCAACCAATGTTGATGAAAGTCCAATAAGAACCAGATAGAAGAAGCTGCCCGAGACAGAGACTCTGGAGTCTGGGACTCGCATGTCCGAGCCAAACGAGCAGCAGGCGAGCATTTTATATGAAGTTGATATGGCGAGTAAATATTTGTGATTTGTTATGAGAGCGCGGGCCAGGGAACTGGCAACTGAGATAAATGATAAGTGATTTTCTAGTCATTCGCTTCGGCTGCACAAAGCAGACTCTCAGCGTATTAGTTTTTCAGCTCGCACTTATCAAACTGTTGATTTAGTTGCCTTTGTGCTATGATGTGTCGAGTTCTTCATTATTAGTTTCTTTGCTCGAACCTAAAATAGTTCACACAGGCCACAGCTTGTCAGGGACTCAGCAGCTGCCTCCATTTCTAGCTGTCAATTTGGGAGTCAGTCACCAGCGTCTGCCTGAGAGCGAGCGAGTGCTGCGAGCAATTCACAAAATTGATGCCAGACAGTTTTGCCTCAGTCTGGAGCGCTGCACTGCGTACGCACGATTTATGACACGCTCTCCCTCTGCCTCTCCTTCTCTCACTCACTCACCTTGTAGCCGCCCAAGTGCTCGACCACACAGGGCAGATTGGCATCACGGCCAACGGCAACGGTGACATTTGGTATGGGCTGTGCGAAGCGTGGCTCATCCATCATAACTGTGAATGAAGAGCAAAATAGACAACTCGGTTAGTTAATGAGCAGCATCTGCAGCTAAATGAGTATTCAAATATGCTAATGAGTGTAGCTGAACACAATCAGAGACAGACCGGGAGAGTTAACTAAAAACAAATTAGAGAGGGGTATGCATCGAGAATGAACTGTTATAGATATACAAAGCAAGAAGGGAAAATATTTCTCCTATATTCATTTATATTTATTTTAATTGAACATAATAATAATATTCACTACTCCCTCAATATTTCATATAAATTAAATATAATTAATCTTTTCATGCTCTTAAATTTTAAAGCATCGTTTTATAGAGATTCCCCCAATAATCCAATTATTTGTAAAGCTTGAAATATTCTAGGATTTTAGCCAGGGGCCGCAGCGATTCGAACAAAGCTTTTCGGCTGGAACGAGGTGTTGGGTGTCGAAACTGTCGAGCTGAGTCATAATTTAATTAGTAAAATGAGACCTCAAATTGCCCGAGACGACGAGACTGGCATCAAGCAGCTAGATTGCATTCAATTTCAATGCCAGCTCCGTGTTCGTGTTGCTGTGCGCAGCACAGTTCATGGCACCAGGTGCAGTGCTGTTGGCATGCGGGCCGCCAACTGTGTACTGAAGATAACAAGACCCGCTTCGCCTGCATACCCTGCTGCACCGGCTGCATAGCTGTGGCAATGGATGAACGCGGGCATCCACTTGCCGTGCTTAACAGGCAGGCTGGTGTTTGCTTTTGTGTACCATTTCCGCTGCTAAAGAAAAAAGCAAAACACACACACTAACACACAGCACACGTAATGAATGCATAGAAAAACAAAAGTGAATTGCAACAGCAACAAAAGCAACAACAACCACCAAGGACGTCCGCAATGCCTCAACAGGCTGCGGTAACCGCCACGGACTACCGACTACGTGCCGACAGCAGCTCCGGCTCCCGGCTAGATAAAAAAAAAGAACAGCGCAAAAAATGAACTGCTTTGTTAAATTATTTCATAATGACACTAACGCAGCCGTTGATTATATTTGGCCTGCGGGTCATGGGCTTCCGACAGCAGCAGCAGGAGCTGCAGCTGTCGTTGCAATTGCAGTTTAACCAACTAGCATCAGCTATACATATATATATATAAATTTATATATTACTATTTGCATTGCATAACTTTTTTTGGCAACCATAATTAATGTATTCTATTTGGAAAATATGGCGTGTGTAGAGAAATGTTGGAAAATAAATTTTAAATTTGCCCCAAAAAGTATTCTTTATTTTTTTTATAATTATTTGCAATATGAAACTGTTTTCTAAAGTGGGTATACACTTTTTTGGTTGACTGTGGTTACTCTCGGCATATTATTTGTTTTATTTTATATTATTTATAATTTATTTAAGTAAGATTTTTTGCCATTAAAAATAAATAAAATCATTAACTAAAATTTTCATATAAAAAAAAACATAAATAAATAAAATAAAAGACCTTAATTTTAGATAACATTAAAATATTTTAATAATCAAGGACATTAAAATATTTTCTTTTAATTCCTTTAAGCTTCAATCTAATTCAACTAATCTCATATCATAAATTCCATAATAAATCCAATCACTTACCATGAGTCACGAGGTTCGTCATGTAGATGAGGAACATAATCCGCCGATTTGTGAAACGGCTTGGAAATATGTTGAGCGCAATTAGCAAAAGTTTAATTACCGTAATTATAAACATTTTGTTCACTGCAATTTGTGCGCTTAATTAGAATTAGTTAAATACACACACACCCACACACAAACGCACACAGCGAATGTATGTCTATATTCGTTTAATTACGCGCCTTCGCTTGGGGTTTTTGTTTTTGGCTTTAGTTTTTCACGGTGATTTCCATTGGCAGGCTTCACTTTTATTTTTCGTTCATTTCATACATTTGTTTTGCGGTTTGCGTGTATTTTTTTCTTCTGTCTTTTGGATTCTTTTTTTTTATTGTGTTTTACATTTATTTGATTTGCGTAATTTAATTTGCACACACAAGTGAACTCTCGCGCATATTCCGTATATTCGTATATTCGGCCGATGCCAATTCAAATTTCATTTAGCGTAAAGCTTTAAAAATCGCTTAATTCACTTGACGCGTCGATTCGCATTGTTGTTAACGTTGTTATTGTTGTTGTTGTTGTTGCTGGTGTTGTTGCTGCAGACGAAACAATGAAAATTGAAAATAAAAAATGCATTGCTGAGCGGATTTCGGGGGGCTGGCAGGAGATGTGCACAGAGGCGCAACCGATTTCAGGGATTATAGCATTTATTATTATTATGGCACTCGCATTGTGTGAGTGTGTGTGTATGTGTGCCTGGCTGACTGCTAGCACAACTAGCACACTCATACGCATTGTAGCCCTTGCGCTTTATGGGTTATGACTCGTTCGCTGCTTGTTGTTGCTGCTATTGTTGGCATTTTCGGTTTTGCAAAGTTCATTTGACTGTTTCTGTATGTCACTGACTCTATATATATATGTATGTATGTGAGTGTGTTACCAATGCTACATTTATTATTAATAGCGCTGTATTCCGGACCAGGGCTGTGTGTATACAAATGAACGCGTTGCATTGATGTTGCTATTTTATGACCACTACGCAATTGTTGTTGTTGTTGTTGCTTTTGCTGCTGTTCTGGCTGTTGTTCTTGTAGCGGCTGTCGTTGTCATAACATGGCCACATTTTCATTGCACATGAATTGCTATATTTTGTAGCGCTGCCAACTCTTATTGCATTGCGTTTACATACTTCAAGTGGACATCATGACTACAACATTCATTTTGTAGAAACTATTTTAAGTGAGATATATCGTATCTGTTATCTGTGTTATCTAACAAATGAGCATTGCGGCAGGTGAGCAGGTGAGAAAATTTGAAATTGAGTTTATTGAAATGGAATTGCTGTGATTTACAAGGAGGAGACAAAATGGGTAAAAGAGTAACAAAGCTGGCTTAGCTTACATCAACTTGTGGGAAAAGAGTCAGACGATAGAGTTGTGGAATTGTTTATGTTAATATGTAAGAGAAAATATGGCAATGGGTGACTCAGAATTATTGGGGAAAAATAATACATTTTTGTTTAATAAAATATACAACATTTTTTAAATATCTCAGCAAATTAATAACGTATTAATTGAAAATTATATAAAATGATAATGCTAGGAATGAGCATAAGGAAATTACAATCTTCAAACAACAAATATTTCAAGTTTTGAGCGTGGCATGGCAAAGTTAATAAATATGCTAAGTATACTACTTAAACTTAAATATACTACTAATACAAAGAATTTTTCAGAGTCTAACCCAATATGTTAGCAAAGTCTATTTGCCATTGAAGCCATTGCCACAGTAAATGTCATAGATATACTCCACATATCATATATATTTTTATTTAACTAATATTTATATTATTATTATTATTGCACTACCCCATTTCGTAGAGTATTCAGACTTCATTAAGTCACTCTCAGAGTTTTTCCACTGTCTTTATTTGTTTGCGCTTAAATGCACTTTAACTGACTGATGCGTTTGGGTTTTTGTGGCGCCCTGTGACTTGGCCAGTTCAATTTTGCCAAATGATTTATGAATGCATATGACATATCAGCATCCATCGGTCCCCACTCCCCATTCCCTTGTACCCTGGCATGGTAACATCCCCATCACTTCAGTTGTCGCATCAAGACATTAATATTTGATTCAGCTGTCGACTTTTTTTTGTCAACAGTTTTCGCCTGGCTTAAATATATTTATATGTGTGCATTTAATAATAAAAACGAATAATAGTATAATTCTTTCATTTTTTATGCTGCTTTCAAAGTATTTAAAGCCTGGCCTGGCGTTACATTTACATACCAAAAAATAATAAAAAAGGAATACGTAAACAGAATGCATCCAGAGTTCATCTCCGTTTTTATTTAAATGGCAATTTAATATTTTTTCCCCAGTATTTGTTGTAACTCTCATGAAAAATGCAGCGAACGTCGCTGGCATTAAATATAATTGACAGTGTATAGAACAAAAGGATTTGTTAAGTTTGCGTGCTCCTTTTGCAAAATGTAATAATTGAGAACTTTAATAATGGCATTTCATGTTTTTCCAAAAACTGCAATTAATATGCAAAATTCGCTTTAAATTGTTTAATTGTGCGTTGCGCGCCATAAAAATATAAATTATTGGCTTTAAGCGCGCCGCACGAATTTAAATGAGAAATATTTAATATATTAAATGGATATCGAATATGCATGTAATTTAACGAGTTGTTAAATATTTTCTCACTATATATATCAGAAGCTTTCATATTTTCAATTTAGTCCGGCAAAATATATATTTTTCCATTCGCATTTTCTGCTTTTATTTTATGTATTTCTGATATGTTTGTCCTTTCTGTTACAACTTTATACAATTATTATATTTGCCAAACAGCTCAAGTGGCTTCTCTCTTTTATTTAATTTTGATATACATTTTTATAAGTATTTAAATTTCATTAAAAGTGTCAAGAGTACTCAGACTATACTTGTCTGAAGCCTTTTTTGATTTGTTTAATTTATAGTTTAATGAATGAAATACCTTTCCCAAATTATTATTATTTTTTTCTACTTCAACATTTCGGTCCGTTTGCTGGGATGATATCTGGTCAAGAAATAAAGACTGTGTTTAAATTTCAAAAGAAAGGAGGGCAGCAGGACTTTCACATATTGTAAACATATGACAGAAGTTGTGATTTTATATTAAACTTCATTCATTTTTCAATTCTTTCACAATTTCATGACTCTACTCTAATGTCTTAATTTCTTCGCTTTATACAAAAACCAAAAGGCAACTAAAAATCAATTTCAATGACCTCCAAACAGCTGTCACAAATTTACATATGACGCGCCACAAATTTGAGCAGCCACAAATACATGTACTAGCCCACACATGACTAACTAAGGGGGCGTGGCTGGCTGGGTGAGTGAGTGTGTGTGTGTATTGGTGTGCGTGTGTGCAAGTGAAGCCTGCTGGCGAAATGGGCGTTTTGTTGCTTGCTGCTGACATTTTATGGCTGACGACAATGTTTTTGCCTTCGTCACGCCCCCCGACAGGAGCAGCAGCAGCAACAGCAGCAATAGCAGCAGGGAAAGTAATTAGGTTGAAATTACAAATTATGGGTTCATGTACCAGATTATAGCGACAAAATCAGAGAAACGCACATGCCTGGAAATTACAGCATTTATTTTCGGGTCATATAGTAGAGCAGCGGAATGGAACCAAAATATCCAAATGGACAGAACAATGCAGGAGGTGGAGGTGATGGAGCTGGAGTTGGAGCTAGACCAGCTACAGCAGCAGCTCGTTAAAAAGCACTTAGGAGCACAGGGGGCATAAAATCGGTACGTCAGTTGGGTAATTATGATGCAATCAGTTTGAAAACAAATGAACAAAGCTAAAAAAAAATAAGCGACGCTCTGACATATATAAATGGAAAGGCAACCTTTAGAAGTCATATATTTATAAGCGCAAATGCAGTTTTTTTGCTTTGTTATTTTGGGTTAAATTTTCAATTCCATTCGCAGAACATAAATTATGCGAGAGCTGGGCCAAAGGAATGGCAACCAAAAGGCTGTCATCTCGGCTGCATCTTGAGTGGCGGCTCAGACAGACAGGCAGCTGACAGCAGCCAGTGCAAATGGAATCGCGCCTGACAGCGTGACGTTGCAGAGAGAAAGGATAATGGATAATGCAGCCGTAGCAGCAGCAGCAGCAGCAGCAGCAGCAAGTGCAATCTTATTGCCAAGATGAACAAAAAAAAATCATGCACATGAGCATATATATACTATATAAATATATAAATATTTGACTTGATTTTTCCTCAACAAGTTAAGAAGTTAATTTGTATGCACGAGTCGAGACAAAGGCGCAAGCTTAAAGCATTTAAAAATCCATTCCATGTTATAATTGCTATCCCAAATAAACAAAGGACTCGTTTTTTCTCATTTTGTTATTCGAATATTTTTGTCGGCTAATTAGCTCATTTTGGCTATTAGTTGTAGCCTTTTGTTCAGCTGGAGGACATGCAAAACAATACAATCGAGTGCCCCTTGGCTGTTTGCTCTTGGCGCATAAGAAGCAGAGCACATAAGTAGCTTAAAAATTGTTAAAAAATTAAGGAAAGGAAAGGAAAGGAAAGGAAACACAGCTTTGTGGTCCATTTGAACCGTCGAGACTTGAGCACGGGCTATTCATGTATGAGAGCACTCATATCAGTACTTGGAAAATTGTTTATGGTTTATGGGTAATTAATGAGAAATGAATCGAACTTCAAAGGTGGTTTCCCTGGGGAAAATAGAAATTTTGTATACGTTACTTGGCTTGTTGTCGATGCCACGGCTATCGTATGTCAGTCTAACACACTTTCAACAATAAAAAAGATAATATTACACTTTTCGATAAGTCAGGATTTGATTTATTCCCGCTGCGCTAAGCACAAATCTGTCGAGCTGGGAGAGATATAAGCGATTGTTTTTTTTTATTTATGCAGCGCTATCAATAACTTCTGGTGCAATGGAGCAGCAGTTGGAGCTGGCGGGCGATGTCCTGGGGGAAGGACATGCAGCCAGCTATAACGAGACAAATGATGGAAAAACCATTGCCGCGTAATTTGGATGAGAGTGCGGCGGGTTAGCATTTACCGCTGAAAGTAGTGCAGCATGAGAAGGCACAAGGCACGAGACGTAATGCCTTTACAAGCTGAAGGATATTAAAAACAAGTGCGCCAAAGTGCAACAGCAACAGCAGGAAGAACATCAGGCAAAAGCGTAGAAAATGTTGCATAAACTTAACATAAATAATGAAAGCAATATTTCAAGCCAGCCAGCAGGCAGGATGAAACAAAGCGGAGTCCTGGAATAAGGAGCTGCTGCATAAGCAGCCGCAGCGCAACAAATGAAGTTTGGATGACTTGCAACGCGGCTGCTGCCACTACTGCCAGCGCTGCCAGTGCTGCTACTGCTGCTGGCTGATTGCCGTGAAATTTATGTGAGAGGGCAACAGAAGCAGCGGATTTTGTAGTTCAACTTGTATATGTTTTTCTCCTTTTTTTGATTTTTTTTTAATGAATTTACAGGCATGCAAATTACAAAGCGGAGTTCAGGTAACATTAACGTTGCGGCATTTACGTTCAGGCTACGTTTTATGGCCGCACTGTTAAACACGTTTTAATGGCCTTTTTTATGTCAATTGATGCACTTTGATTTGATTAATTATTTATTTACATTTGATTTAATTTAATTTATAATTATTTTACTTGCAGCAGCGCACGACACCGCGAACAGTTGCCACGGCACTTTCTGAATCGTTGCTTGTTTATGTTGTTGTCGATTGAGACACGGCGTTCACGTTAGGCGTCCACTTCCGGCGCAGTTTCGAGTCGAACTGATGGCTCAATGCTTCGCTTCATTGGCAGCCAATGCCGCAGCGTTCGGTTGGCTTAGCCGAAGTTGCCCTCGGCCTCGGCTCCGATAGCGGTGCTCGTGTTCGTCTTCGGCTTTCGTCAAGTTTCGAGTTTCGCTCAAGTTGTTGTTGTTGCGGTGCGCCTGCGTCGCGGCTTTCGAACGAAACACGTGCACCGAGACGAATAAAAAAAGCAACAAAAACAAAATAAACAGTTTGTTTGCGCTTCGCGCCTTTTTCGAACTTCGCTCGCAACTGGCAGCGTGGTGACAATGTGGGTGGCACGAGAACGCCTGCTGTGTGGGTGCCCCAACAACAACAACAACAACAGCAGCAGTAAAAAAAAAAGTAATACACAGCGCATAAATCTCATTGGCCAAGAATGTGTGCACAAATTAATACAAAGAGCGCCGCTGCCTGTTGTTGTTGGCTGTTGGCCCATTAGGCATTAGGCCTACAAGCCACCCCCTTGAACTTGAATTGGATTTGCAAACACAGCGCGTTACGGCAGACGAACCAGATAAACGTTAAAGTCTGCGCATCAGCTGTATTATAACTGGCAGTAAATGGGGTAATTTTATGCCTCTGCAGTGGAAATTATAATTGAGGCATTGATGAGAAGAGACGCCTTAGATTATGGAGTGACAGAAAATAATATAATAAATTATAATATTTATGATAAAAAATTAATCTTTCGACTTCCGCCAAAATCCGTTTAATTATTGTTATTTAAAACACTTTGAACCTAATTAAAATGTCAACATTTTTTGTGATTCTGCCATTCGCTTGATAGTTTAATTTACTGCAAAATATGTAAACTGGCTTTTTGCGCTCTCTAATCCCGGCCAGCAGTTAGCGAGCGCTACGGCAGACAGTTGAGCTTTTGCACATTGCACTTAAATATTCTGCATACGTAATTATGTCAGTTACAGCTTTGTGGGCGGGCCGTTTAATATACCGTCTGTTGGCATGGGCTGCATATTTGTTCTGCTTGCGCAATCATAACGCACAAGCGCACAAGCAACAACATTTTGTACAATCTTTGGCTAGCGCAACTCTGGAGCAAAATTCACTCGCTGGACAGCTATATTTTCAAGCAACGCGAAATATGGAAGCAAATGCACTAGTCGGATGCACGCGACTGTGGTATACCCTGTATTGCATATGGATTAGATTAAGAAAGGTATATAATAAACATGAATAGAGTGTTGACCGGCATCAATCGCAATGAGTCTAATCTGACATCAGATATCACCTAAGCTGTAAAGGCTTCATTTGCTACTACTCACTACTCAAAGCAAACCATTCTACCCTCTTCCCAGATTTTCTATGGTAAAATAAATTGTTTTGTGATATTTTGTGTCTTGCCAGTGGTTGGACTGCGGCGACTTCTTGGAAATACAAGTTTTTGTTTGCATTACAAGTTGTAGAAATAAACAAACGAAGCACTTCCTTTGTGCCAGATCTCCAAGGAAAGGCGCTGCCGCTGCCACTGCCGCTGCCGAAAGTGCGCGCTTAGACCAAAATTTGTTTTGTCTTACATCATAAGAATCTTGTTTGCTTTGTGGCCAGATTGAAAAGGCCAAAATAAGGCCAAGCAGAACGACAAGGCTGAGCCGTTACTTTAATGGACATTCGCTGTGTACTCGTTTATGATATCATACATATATATATGATACATCATATCATATCATATTGTCGACAAAACACATCATAAAGTGGTCTTTGGATTTATGTATGTTTTGGCTAACTTCTGCATATGCTCATCATCTTTAGATCCCTCTCTTTCCCAATCTCCCATTCTCTCTCTCTGTGTGTTTTTCCCTTTTTTATATTTATTGCATCATTCGTTGCTGTAAACTCGCATATTAAGTGGATTGATGTATTAATATTTAAACGGCGATTTGTGGCTTCCATCAGCAGCTTCGCTTGCTGGCTCTCGGGGGCAACAACCATGTAAAACGACTCTGGGACCATTGGGCAACTGCAGTCGACCTCTGACCCTTTGCTGTATATTTATGAGTGCTGGACTCCTGATAATGCTTAATCTGCATATAAGAAAATCGATTTCGGATACATCTCAGCCACATATGCTTGTCTCTGACTTGCCCCAATAATAATTACCTCTATAAAAAGTTGCCATCTTCCCTGCCAGACTGTCTCCCTCTCTCTTTTTCTCGCTCCAGTCTCTGCCCTTCTCCGCGAGTCGCATTAAAACGCAACTCGCATTGTGGGCCCTATGCTAACTTTTTGTGGGCGTGCTTGGGCTCATAAATAAAACATAAAGGCGTCGGTGCGTAGAATTCCTTTTTTATGATGTCGGCAAGCAGTTGCCTCTGCTGCCTCAGCCTCGGCAGCCTGTGCAGCCTGCGCAGCCTCGCGCGGGCAGCATATTTTGAAAAATGTTTATAAAATAACACGGAAAACGTACAAGTCATAAATAATGCGTTCGAGGGTAAAAGGGAGCTTCTCGAGTGTCGCAGTAATATAAAATTGCCACGCGTTTGACATGCAAATATCGGAAAACAAGTTGAGACTGATCCCAACTGGCAATTATAATAGCAACAGCGGGGCGTATACTTAATATCTGGATAAAGGATAGTAGCCATTGTGAATTGTGAGAATTATAAACTCAATGCATCGATTGCGAATACCTCTCTGGGGGTCATTCACATTGACATTGTCAAATAAATTATTTGCATGTGACAGTTGCACAATTATTAACAATTAATTACGCAACTGGCACACAAAGAACTCCCTCCCTCCTCTTCTCCCACTCCCTTTCCATTTACTAAAATAACTTGAAATTGCTGAGGCAACAGACAAAACTCCGACCAAAAGCAACCCACAAAAGGAGGCAGCCAGAAAAGGTCATCAGCACCATCCTCGCTGTCTTCACAGCCAGCTGCAGTTGATTATGCAAACTCACACACACTTCTATATATATGTGTGTGTGTCTGTAGGTTGTGCTCTGTGCACTTGACTGTGGGCATTTCGAAGTGCTTCTCCCTTTCCAGTCAGCGAAGTGCACACACAATCGATTAACATTTAATTGCACCTGCGGCAGCACAAATTTCTGTTTCTCAGATGCACTAATCGAAATAATTGTTTGGCTCTCTTCGGGCTAAACAGAGGCCTGCAATTCGGAATATTTGTTCAGTGCTCGACTCGTGCTATTGACAGCACACAGCTCACAGAGTACACAGGCCATGCTCACACCTGTCCAGCTGCTCACTCATAGAGAACTAGTTGATATGCTCAGTGTTACTTTTAACACCAAACTTGAATTTGAATGTTCTCTGCTCGCTTTCAATTTGTCACGCCTGCTTTGAGAAGCACTCAGAGCAATTGGGAGAGCACTCAATGGTTGAGCAGCCACAGGGCACAGTAGCTCGAATATTTTTCGCATTTGGAGTTTTGTTTTTAGCGTTTGAGCACCCCGCCTCTGTTTATGTTATGCGTGAACTCACAGCAAACATGAATCCTTTTCCGGCTCCCAGTTCCACAAATAAAAGCAAAAAACTAAACAATTTAGCCAAAAGTTTGAAGGCGTTTGGTAGCTGCGGTCGCTCAAAGCGTTATCCGAACATTTCGGTGTCAACAGCAACAACAACAACAACAAAAGGAAAAACTTCCGCTTTTCACACGTTTTTCTTCTCTTCGCTGGGGCATCAGAAAAATTCCACAAATGCTGCGCCAAAAATAACATTTGAATACCAAAAAAGGTTTTTGTGCCCCGTCAGACTAACGAGGCAGAGACCAGACATGGGCACTCAGATATAGCTGTATATGGAGACGACTCTATTTGGAGTTATTTCTGGCACTGCCAAGGGGGCGTTTCCAGGATGAGCAGAACTCTTCGCTGATAACGAAAAGAGAATCGTTTTTTGTGCCTAAATGACAATTTAGAGCAGGTTTCATTCGTTTCATGGGCAAACAGAGAGCACATTGCATTGATTTTTTAAATGCCGCTGTTTACTCAACGCCAGTCAACAAGCGAATCGAAATCTGAATCTGAATCTGAATCTGAATCAGAGCTCCACTTGTCCACAATGATCAAATTGAAGCACCCTTTGGATATCGCGTTACGGCACATTAATATTTGATTTTACTGTTGGTGTTTGTTTTTAATTTAGTCAAAAGCAAATTTATTTAGATTTTCCCCATATGAAGTAGACGACACCCCAAGCAAATGTCTCCCTCTTTGTCTCTTTTCTCTCTGTCTTTTTGTCTCCATTTGCATTCTGTGCACTCATGGAAATCGATACTTCAATACATCCGAGTCGAATTGCACTCGGTTGCGACTGTTTACTGTGGAGCGGGTGGGAGAGATACAAAAGGTGAACAGCCACGTGAATTGCATCCTATATAAAGATTAAAGACAGCTGCAAAATATTAAAGGAATTCATATTTAGAATTATTTGCAGCTATTTGAATTGTTTCTCATTGGGACAGAAGTATTTCAGCATGGCACAGAGTTAGTTCAGGCAGAACAAAGCTGTCGACTAGGCTCATACCCTGACTGCCTTGACCCACATTGTATGCAGTTGGCACTCGCAAGTTCACAAATTTATTTGCCAAAATATATTTCAAAATAGTTAAATTCCTATTTTTCATCATCAGCCTCAGCTTCGGCCCGGGCAAGGGCTTAAGCGCTCACATGAGCAGAGAGCTTTGCTTGGACTTGGAATGTGCCAGCTGTTAATATTTTGACAATGACGCACAAGTCTTGGACAAAGGACAGACAGACAGAGAGACAGAGAGACAGAGGGACAGATAGACAGCCGGTCTAATGCCAGCCAGTTAGACAGACAGTTGGCAAGATGAATGTCGACAGTTGGATGAAAATCCAAATTTCATATTCAGGCCGGGAACTCGAGCCTCAACACAATGTTTAACCCTCTTGTACTAGTAGTTGTTGCTGCTGCTGTTTATGCTGCTCTGTTATTGTTTAGGTTGTTGTTTTTCTGGCACCTTCATTAGTTATTCAAAAATTGTCGAGATCGAGGTCGGGGCACAACTGGAATTATGGCAGAAGTGCTCAAACTCTCTCGCCTCGCCTGCAGACGCACATGTGAATTGTGTCCGAGGAGCAACTGAAGTGGTGTGGATGACGGCGAGGATGCGGATGAGGATGACTGATGAGGAGTATGAAATATTCGAATGCCCTTTAAGTGGAATTTACGATTTTATTCTAAACAATTTCGCTTTTATTAAGGTGATGAAAGGATGAGCATCTTGGCTTGTGAGATTTATCTTTAAATATTTATTCATTATACTTTATCATTCCAAATTGCCTTTCAGTTAGTCAGAGCAGCTCAAGGACACCTGGCTGACCACCAATTGAGGTAATTGCTAAGCAATACTCCAAGACTTATTCAAATTAGCTCTGATTGTTCGGTAATCAGCAATTGAATGGAATTATGAAATCTCCCATCGTGGCCATTCAGCTGTCTTCACGATTCAACTGATTTGACAAGGGTTATCCTGAAGGATAGATAAATGAGTGAATGAATGATTAAACAATTGTTAATGCTCGAATTACAGCCTTTTAAATGCTTCAGCTTCAATTGCTGTTTGTTTGCCTTCGTCGTTGTCATTTCCGCTGAACGTGTTAATGAGTTGTTAAGTTGCTCCAAAGAGACCTCGAGTGGGCGCCAGTCCATTGTCTGGCGAGTGCCCAACTGCGATAAATGTCAATTGCACAGCAGACAACAAATCTTCTCCTGGATTTCCGTTGAACGAGGGCGGGCCAGAGTTCAAAGGGTCCAAAATGCACTTCAGGCCGAATTATGCTGATTTGAAGCAGGAGAAGAAGGGGAAAGACAGGGTTTAGCTTCATTTTCATACGAAACACCAGCCGATTCGTGTGGCGGCAGCTGAATATGCCAACAATTGCTGTATTATGGCCACGATTCACTATTCGTTCTCTCAATGGTCATCCAGTGGTCGAGGGGCGTCATAAATCGGCGCCGGCTAATGCCCTTCAATTACTGGACTATCCTCTGTCTGCTGTTGGCAGTCATTGGGCACATTCCGATGAATCTGATATGCTTGGTGCTTAGGAATCTTGCAGCTTGTCAATTTCATAGTAAGCTGAAATTGTACCTAAGCTGAAAAGCATGTTTCTGACTTTCAGAGAGAGAGAGAGAGAACGAGATGACTTCTTCATTTTCTTTGTAACTTTTTTGATTTTCATTGATTTTGAATAAGGCTATTGATTTGGTTGAATTGTCTGGGCCTAAGAGGGAAAATTGATACTAAAATAAGTAGACATGCCCACACACAAGTCTGAGAACAACCGTAATCTAAGGTCATTGAATTTGACAGCTTTTTGGTTTTATTGGATTTAATTCGCTCAAAAATCTTTAAAGCAGAGAATTACTCGAGAATTTTTCATGATTCTGGTTGCCTATTGCAACTATTGAGAACTTTGAAATATTTTAATAGTTCCCTTGTTATTCAAAGTCAGTAAAGGCTCCATCTCCATTGCTTAGCTCAACTATTTGCCATTCTAAAAACCCAAACTCCCAGAGCAAATACCAGGCATTCGCTCTGTTTGGCATAGAATGAACAAGTTCTAGTTCAAGTCGTGTCCCCAGCGATTAGAGGCAAATGTCAAGACGTCGGGCGAATTGATTTATTGCTTGTCAAAAGCCACAGGTGTCCATCACGTAACCCCAACTCCATGTCCTTGTCCTTGTCCACTTGCAGAGCCTGTCAGTTGTCCCCTGTTGACAGACGGTTGCGGTCGGCATCTGCGAATTGCTCGCGCATTTCAAATTTCCACTCTGTTGTCCCTCAACGGCCTCAATGGCCACTAAGTTTGTGCTTCGCGTGTCCTTTGCGGTTTCGGTTTTGGGCTTTATTTCTGTTGACAGCGAGCCCACCTGCCAAGGCCGCTTCCTCTGAAAAATGAAAGCTTCAATAGCGATAAATCTCTGGAATTTAAAATCGAATTTTTCGCTGAGTGTTTAGCATAATCAGTAGTTGAAGTGGGGAATATATACGGCTATACAGGGTATATCTTGGGGATTTGTCACGCTGTTCTGTTGACGCTTCTCCGCTAATTCAAATTTAATGCAACCTGCTCAGCATGACAAATATTGCAAATGTCGGGACTGAGAATGAGAGAGGGCCAAGGAGCACGTCTTATGGGTCTGGCTCTCCCGCTGACAGTTTAATTGAATCCAAATCCCAGACAATCCATGAGTGAGCCGAATTCCATTGTTTGGCTGTTCTCGAAAGTAAACATTGAGATTTATGGCAGCATCAAGCCGAGCGCCTCTATGTCCTGTGCTAATTTTTTTATTTCCAATTTCAATTCCCATGAAAATGCCGAACGAATTTGCGAAAGTACAAGCTGCACTTGTTCTCAGATATAAAAATGCACAACAAACTATTTGGTTACGCATAATTTCAGACCAACAATGAAGTCATAGAATATCAAGTTTACAACTCTTGTTTGTTTGTTGAGTTTTTGGTGCAGCGTGGGTGAATTTGTGTGGGAAAGTTTTTTGTGTAATGCACTCACATGTTTTTTGCTGTTGCTGCTGCTGCTGCTGCTTATTTCTTTTTGGGAGTGTGGTTAAAAGTGTCAGCAATGATTTATTATGTGGCCCAAACTAAAAATGATTTTTAAAAATATTTTCAATGGCCAAAGATATCAGATAAAAGAATGAATGCCACGGGCAACAGCTGACATTTAAATGCAGCCTGACATCTGCATATATATTATTATTTATTATATTTAAAAAATATATTTTAGATTTCTTTTATTTGGTTGTTTTAGATCAAAATTATAAATCACGATGTGTGTATAAATATATTAACATTAAAGGCGCATTTGTCTTGCGGCTGTCTGAAATATGTCAAAAGTTTCTGCCGGCTCAAAAATATGTTTGCAATGAAATAAATCTAAATTTGGTTGGGCCGAGAGGTTCGACGCATATGCGAAATCGGCGCGTCGAAGATTTATCGCTGGCCAAGTGGCATCGCACAGCTGTACAAGTAGCTGGAACAAATTGCGATATCATGTTGCCAGATTGGACAAAAAACGATGTTGATAACAGTGCGTATGCGTAATAAGTAAATACGGCAAATAAATTGCAGCTGAAGAGCTTCATCAATCATTTGACTATTTCGATACGATTCGAGCAGCGAGCTGACAAAGGAAGTTGCTTTTGTGTATTTTCCGCTTCAGCTTTAATTGGCTTGAAGTGCAATTATGAAATGTGGCGGGTTTAACTTGCTGCAACGTTGCACAATTTAACATATTGCCATGATTTATGATACATGCAAAATATAATGAGGCTTCAGACGACGTCTAAACTATCGATTTTCTGACACAAACTCATGCTCCGGCAGCAACAATAGACAACAGCAGCAGCAGCAACACCAAGTGACAGGACACCCCAAACAGTTTATGACACATTTCGCTGCCAGTTCCAAGAGCCACTTAAAGCTGCCCCATTAGTTAAGATGAGCAGATATAGATAGATAGAGAGAGAGAGAGAGAGGGGGGACTGCCTCGGCCATCAAAATCGACAAAAGGCAAAAACTTTCGAGTCATAAATATGAAGTCAAGTAGTTGGCAAGATAGTTTCGCAGTCAGCGATTATTAAAAATTTATTGATTGCCCGATAATGTTCCTATGGCTATGGGCAGAATGGGCGTGGCAGCTGACACGCTAGTGCCAGAGGGGCACACAAACCATCGAAAATGCTTTTAATCTGATTGCAGCGGCGGTCACAAAGTTGGCAGCCAGCGAAAAAAATACAAAAATATGTGGGAATGATGGAGTGCCAGAGTATGAGATACCCATTAAAACGGTATTCAATATAATAGCTTTTATAGAGTTAAGTGTTGTCTAATGCTAAATAAATTTGAGGGTGAACTGAGTGACTGAGGGTAATAAAGTAAAATGGTTAATAGGAATATAATATAAAAAGAAGGAATATATAGAGAGAGTGCTAGAGGATACCCTGTAGTAAATCAAATAAGTAGTAGTTAATATAAAGTATTTACGTAATAAAGATAGGCATCTATAGACCTTCTGGGAAATGCTTTACCAGCTATGCAAGTCAAGAATCTATAGCACTTAAGTAAAAGACTTTTTACATTTACCTCTCATGATCGCACTTACTTTATCATAAATTTCTTTTATAAATATCCTTTAAGCCAGCATACTCCTTTTGGCCATTGTTCAATTTGTTCAGGGTAGAAAAATATTTATGCACTTGAATGGCAATAGACAGTTTAGAGCAGAGCGAGAGAGAGTTAAAGCGAGGCAGCGTAAGATAGCGCAAAAGTTTTTAGATTATAAATCAAAACTTTCAATTTTCTCTCCATTTTTATTTTTTCTTATAATTTTTTTTGTGTTTGAAGCTGACGGCAAAGTTCAGCTCAGACAGACAGCAAGTGAAATCTTTTTTCATGTCCCTGACAACGAAACTTACCAAAAGACTCGAAAGTAAGCAAGAAATGTTTGTACACACGATTATATATTGATTGACTGAGAGCAGTATCTGGGGAGCCATTGAATGCGCAAAATACTCGTGTAGCAACAAATGTAATTAATGTTATTGTTTATGATGATGAGCACAACTATGAGCTAATTTGGTAGAAGGCAAAGCAGGCCTTTGTGGGCCTACAAAGCGGTTGTGGCAGGCAGAGCTTATGCGGTTTTTCGAACGCAAGCTTAAAGGCCCACCCAAGCAGCTATTCGCTGCTCATATGTGCTTTAACTTGGCAGAGCATATCAACTGAAGAGCTTACATAGCATGCAGAGAGAGAGAGAGAGAGAGTTGGCAGCTAAAGAGTATTATAGCTGCGTATATCAGAATCTAGTTGTAGTGGCTGCAAATGCCTTGTCTGTTTTGCTTTATTGTGTTGCATGCCCCAAAGGCATTGTGGCTCATTTAAACGATGGCTGGCAAAACTTAACCGCATACGCATATAAGACGAAGACAATGATAACGTTTCATGGAATTATTTGGGCGCCTTTTGTTGCTCGGTTCTGTGCTGTGGCTGTGGCTGCGTGCTGCTGCTGCTGTTGCTGCTGCTGGTACTTGTGCTTCTGCTGCTGCTGCAGAAAATGTAATCAAGAAAACATTTAAATGAATGGCAAATTCAAAATTGCATGCATATTTCATATGTGCAGCCACAAAATGCTCATGTAATTGCGCACAAGTTGCCAGAGTGTTGGATGCTTGCATAAATTTATGTCTGCCACACCAAAAACTTTGCCAACACAGACTCCCTCCCTGGCACCGATGGCCCTGACTTTAGCACTAAGACATGGCCCAAAGCTGCCAGGGCATTAGCATGCCAGGCGACGTGGGTGAAATTTGCACATTGATTACTTGCCGGAAGTCATAATTAAACAACATCAAAGGACACACGAGCAGGCGACAAGGACAGCCGAAAACTTTGGCCATAAGTAAAATTAACACATAATTTGTTTACCAAACACGTTTGGCACCACCAAAAAGCTTGACCACTTTTCACCCACTAATTGAAAATTCCAACTGCGAGCTGATAATGCGAAGAGCCAACTAATTTTGTCAGTACAAAAGGCGCAAACGGCAGCTGTGCGTGCGTGTAGGTGTTGGCCAGACATGCACGAGTGTAGGGACAGGAAAGGAAAGTGTTGAGCGGTGCAGGCCCAAGGCCAGACCAGACCATTAGCACAGTCAGGTCGTTAAAAAGTAAAAATCAATTTATGAGTAAATGTTAAGTGAAAAAGTTTTGCCATTAACAGCAGGGTGCGGTCGGGCACTCCGCTGAAAGGGAAAGTGAAAGCATAAGCTAGCACTTGCCACATCGAACGCTAGTCGTCTGGCAATTTGAGGTGTTGCACAGATAAATCAATTTGCTTGCTGTGCACAGTTGGGCAACAACAAAAAGGTTTAATTAACGAACAAATGTCAACTTGAGCGAGCAACACTTAAGCACCAACTTTTGTACGCAATTAAGGCTTGAATGAATGACAGCTTGAATGGGCCACCTAAGTGGGTAACTGACTGACTGTGTGAATGAATGAATGAATGAGTGAGTGAGCGAGTGAACGACTCGAAAGGTGTTCAAGTCCAGGGACGCTGCATTAAGCCCTTCAAATGGCTTTAGCAATTTGGCAACATTCTTGCGTGCTCTTGGCCAGAACTCTTAAATCTGGCTACCGACCACACAATTGTTGCACTTGTCTGGCTTTTGTTGTTGTTGTCCATGGTTAGTGTTATGTCGTGGCTACAATTTTAATTGCTCTTCGCATTCGCACAGCTGAAACTGTGCCAAGAGTCATTAGACGGAGCAAGTTGAATACAAAATCTTATGCCGAAAGGCTATCTATTAAGAGGCTAAGCGGGAGCACTTGAATTCAGTTTGAATTTAAGAGGGATATTATTGAGAAGGTTAGTAAGAGGATGAAATAGTGGAAGTGAAATCAAATTTTGTATAGAAAGTGTATATAGCTTGAGAAAGAAAGAGAGAGAGAGAGAGAGAGAGAGAGAGAGAGAGAGAGAGAGAGAGAGAGAGAGATAGACTCAAATCTTATATACAAGTCTAGCTTATCCAGCTAGAAAGCAGCTAAAAATCAAGAGCTGCTAGTCTATAACTATATAGCTATTTTTGTAACTAATTTCCAGTTTTTAGTTTGATTAAGCCAACAGCCTTCACTGATCTATGCTGTACTCGCCCAGCTCAAACTGTTGCCTACTTTTCAGCTTAAACTTTAATTCCCTTGGCCAACCGTGTGCCTTTTAAAGCACATCAAACTCAATTTAAAGCAAAAGCCACAGAAACTAAATTGTTTTAATTTTTTTCAATTCAATTGGGATTAGAAATTTGGAGCAGTGAAAAGGCGCAAATACTTGGCAGCAGTGCTCGCACTTAGTGCCACAAAAAGGCAAATTCAATGAAATCGAGTCCGAGCGGCAAAGTGAATAAATTGTCACTTGCTCTGCTTGAATTGTAAGTGCAAATATTAACATTCAAAACAAGCGCACACTTGTGGATTACAAACAGCAGATACATATATACATATATATATATATATATATATATATATATATATATATATATATATATATATATATATATATATATCTAAATACATATATATGTATATGTATAGTATAGATAGGGGAATTTGGTGTTAGAGTCCTTGAGACAGACACTTGAAGCTACATACAACAATGCCCAAGTGACAATGTAAGTGACAGGCAGGCTGCAGCTGTTGACAGAGTCGGCACTCGGCTGGAAGGCATTTGGCTTGTGCGACACTCAGAAATCAAAAGTAGATTCCGAAAGCAATGTGCAAACAATGAATGTCGCCAGGGTCACCGCAGGATATCAAATAATATTTGAGCTAAGTTCTCGCTTAGCTCTGGCCAAACACATTGCCTCACACGTATCTCAGTTAAGTTTAAAATCTGTTAACCTTCAACGGCATTTGCATTGCCATTGTTAGAGAGAGAGAGAGATAGAGAGAGATATTGAGCAAGAGAGGGGTGCGGGTGTATGCCTGCAATGGATGTGTTGACAGAGGCTTCAGAGCACGGCACAGAGGGATTTCAAGTGGGAGCTTAATCAAATTACATGTTGATAAACAGTTGAAGCTCTGCCAACATGCAGGTCAATGTAAATAGCAAATGCATGTGAGCTGCTTGCAGACTGTGAGTTCCAAATGCCTGCCAACTGAAACAGCATCACATATAATGAAGAGCATATGTTAATCAGTTTACCCTATATATGTATATATATATATATATATATATATATATATACAGCGTATTCCACAGCGTATTCCACTACAGCGTATTCCACTTGGGCAGCTTAGCCTAACCTTTCTTAGGCGCACTTTTCTCCGGGCATCTTCGAGCTCATTAGGCTCACTTAAATGACAACCATTTTACGCCTTTTAACTGGCTTTTTGGACTCGCTAACACACACATGGGTATGTATGTGTGTGTGCCTTTTAATGAGCCATTCGGCTAAATGGTGCCTCTGGTGGCATTATTAATAATTAATGCGTGTTGAAAGTTATAATGTGGCAACCTTTTAACGCATTTAAATTTAGTGCGGGTTAAGCTGTTTGCATATTAATTTAAGTTTTTGCTGAAGCTCATAAGCCTTTTGCAGCAGAGCAAATGTCAACAAAATTCAATTTCAGAGAAATATATTTCAAAATAATGAACATGAAATGAAAACACATTTGAAAATACATGAATATATATATATGAATATATATATAATAATCAGTCAGCAGGAATATATTAATTTGTGCTATTTGACGTGCTTCAGCACATGTGTCAATTGGTAAGCCAATGGCATGCAAGTCTCTGATATCCAAAAGGCCTCATAAGCAAAATGTTTCAAGAGCCAATTAGCCAAATGGACTGGCACATTTGTGGCTGCGTCTAATAACGCTTAAATGTGCCATTGCAAATTAATGAAATTAACTCATGAATGCGTGTTTGCATGCCAAATATTCAACGTTCACGTTATGCATGTGTGGGCATGCGTCGCCTCGCTTTTTGCCAGTTGAAACATGACTGAAGCAGCAGCCGAACTGCTGGCAAAGCACAATTGCACTTGGCTTTTAGGGCTTCCTTCCATTTATAGGAGCCATCAAATTTAATGTGACTGTGAGAAGCTTAAACTGTTAATTTAAATTTATCGATACATAAAGAATTTCTTTGTATATTTTTAGAGAAGAAAATGATATTTTAATAAATTTTAAAATAATATGCGTTTATAAATTACGAAAAAATCATATTATATATTTAAAACTGACAATAGGTAAAAAATTAAATTTATCTATAAGAAGATATGCTATGGATAGAACATTGGAACTATCTTAAATATATATATTTTATATTTTTAAAATTCTATAGATAGAATTCTAGAAAAAGTATCTACACCCGCAATTCCAAAATCAAAGGTCAATCACATCAGCTGCAATCTTATAAAACTCAAATTAAAAAAAAAAAGAAAAACAATATACCCATTTCACTTTGTGAATGAGTATGAAAAGAAATAAAATCTAAAAAATCAAATGCTTTATCTACGAGTGCATATAATATTCGAAATGTCATTATATTTAATTGTAATTTTTTTGTAGCTAGTTATATTTACATAAATAGTGGTGAAAAATGGAAATGAATTTTATTATTTATTTATTTAGCAGGTGCCGCAACGGGGTTTGCATTCCAATTAACACCGAATGACAGCGCAACGCGCAGATCGCATAAATTCCAATTGGGAAATGTATTTATGTCAACGGTAAGCCGATTAATGACGTCCTGGAACGGAACGACATGGCAATGGCACGGAAATGGCTGGGTGGGAAGAGTCCTAAAGCGGCCTATTAAAATCAATTAAAATTGCAATGCCCAGGCCGGGCGGACAGTAAAACGTAATGCATTAATGCGGATGGGCTATAAATTTTAAATATAACTACTTTTAGCGCGCATTTCGCTGGGAAATTATAATTTAAACAAAATATCTGTTACAGCGCATTTGGCAATTATGCGACGGGTCATTAAAAATGGCGATGCCCCGCCCACTGTGTGGGCACTGTGTGTGTGCGGGCGGCGAATGTCGTTAACCAGTCACGGAAATTTCACAAAAATGTTTAATTGAGGTCCCGGTCGGAATGTTGAACGACAGCCGAGCATAGAGGGCATTGAATTGATTTCATTTGATCAACTTAAGCGTAATGGCATTAATCCTCGACGTGGTAAATAAAAATCCGCACAAGCGCCATTTGATTAAAATTCAATGCACGCAAATGCATATTTAATTAAAAAATATATATGTTTATATGCATTTATTTATATTTATATATTGAATATTTACACGCGACACATGCGACAAAAAGTGCATCAAGTGTGCTCGCAGTGTTGTTGGTTTGTTGTTTACATCGCTGTTCAGATTTTAATTGACTTTGCAAACAGAGAACATAAAAACAATTGCAAAAATGCCATTTCATAAAATATGTTATATGAATTACTCTGCAAATATGCTTCTTGTTAACAAATATTAAGGCTTTTAATTAAAGCACTTTCGAGAGCGTTAATGAGAGGCTTAAGCTCTGTCGGCGTGAGGAGATTAGAGAACATTGACAATGTCTTATACAGATTTTAAATAAGTATTTTAGTCTGGCAGACACCTGACATACTTCTAGCTCACAATTAAATACCATGAAGTTAACAGGCAAAAAAATATATATGGTAATTAAACATTAATATTCACACCATACACCTACGGCTAACTGACCTTTTTGGCAAACTGAGCAGCAATAAAAGTTTAAATAGGAATCCCAACAACCCACAACAGCACTCATCATGCTCCAGCGCGGACAACACAGGTGCTGCGAGCATGAGAGGCGGGTAAAGTGAGTGGGACCTGGGCGTGGGCGTGGGTGTGGGTGTGGGTGTGGGGGTGGATATCGTTTTAAATGCTGTGCATGCTAAACGGTTAAAAGGCTAGCCGGATTGTGGAGCATGTGTGTGGGTGTATCTGGGTGGACATATCAGCGGCATTTCCGGCTTACCTCAATTGTGGCCCATAAGCGAACAAGCTAGCCGACATTAGCAAAAACTATACACCTAGTTTGATGTATGGCAAAATGTGCTTTCATTTAGCATTGTCAATTTACTCTGAGTTAATAGACGGCGCTCAGTCTGACCTTGAACAGCTTTGAGTCTATTCAAGTCCAATTTAATATGGGTGAAAAGTATAATCTCTTTAACTCTAACCTTCATATTTATTATGGGTGCCCAGACGAGCCTCTCTCACTCTTATGTCAGAGTGATGCTGATTGCTACTCTGCAACCTTTAATCACATTAAAACACTTACATATCAATGGTTCACTTAAGGAAATCAACTGTAAAAAGTTTATTTGCTGGCAATCGCTTAATGTCCCCTCTCTCTCTCTCTCTCTCTCTCTCCAACTGCCACTCGACGCTCTTAGTTATATTTTTGCTGTTCATGCTTAAACGCGCCGCCAAAAGAGTCGAAGTAATAATACTCAAATAAAACATTTACAGGCGCAGACGGCGAAATACTGCAAATGACATAGCCTGTTGTATAGACAGGGTGGGTAGGTGAGGTGAGGTGGTTACTGTGGTGCGGTGGTGCGGTGTCGCGCTGTTGTTGCTGTGTCCACAAAACAGCGTCGAGTTGAGTGAGTCAAGTGGAATGTGAAGTGCAGAGGCCGTCGGCGGAGAGGCGCATGGTAGTCGCAGCCAAGTGCACTTCATTTCGTTTCCCCCTCATAAATTCAAACCGAAAAATTCGCTTACTGCATCGCAGCGGGGGCAATGCATGAAGTGCACTTGAAAACAAGCTGCCTACAGTGCCACAAAGCACAGAGACACACGCACACACATAGCACAGTGTGGATTAGTTGCATCCACGCTGGTTAAGTGTTGCTCTAGAAACTCTAATTTTGTTGAAAAGTTAAAAGAAATTTAGAAAATTCCACATCATAAACGGAATAGCAAAAGCTTAACAAGAAAATACTTTAGGAGTTGCATAAAAATTTCGAAAATTGAAGATGATAAAAAATTATAGTCTCAAAATGTCTTTAGGCCCCATAGTCTACAGCTCTTCTGCTGCCGTCGTGTGCTTCGCGCAGGTGCCTGCCTGTCCGTCTGTCTGTGTGTGTGTCTGGTAGGAAATTTAGTTGCCTCAACAAAACCGCAAATGCGACAAAAGCAGAATGCAATTCGCACTTGAAACTGAAAAGCGAAAAACAACAACAACTGCAACTGGAGTAGCAACAACAACAAAGCGCATTGTGGTTAAAAGAGAAAAACTTTGCTAGCAACTTTAGCCCAGGCGGCAGCTGCCTCTGCCGCTGCTGCTGCCTTTTTTCCAAGAGGTTTTCCCAATTTGCGGCAGAAAATGAAAATTTAAATTTTTAAGCAACGCAAACGTCGACGAGCGAAGTCTGCCAAAAAGTTGCTCAACAGTTTTTCACTGTGTTTGGTTTTTTTTTTGTTTTTTTTTTTATTATTTTCATTTTCCGCTGCAGCTGAAAAATTTCACACATTTCCCACAGCGCATTGCCGTGTGGCACTCTCCAAATGCTCCATTTGCCTGTCGTCTGTCTTCTTCTCTTTTTTTTTTTTTGTGCCAACATCTTTTCATCAAGCAAGTCTCGACACGCTGACGTTTTGCAATTTTGTCAGCGTGCAACAATTTCTACTCCTTTTTTTTTGGCTGTTGTCTCGTTTCAATTAAATATAATGAAGGACAGGCATCGCTTATATTGCTTGGACTGACGAAAAGGCGCCGGGCAATCATCGGGCCAGGAATGCACAGCTGGCACGAGGTGTTGCCTGCACCAAGCAGCTCCAGCTGCAGCCTCTGCTTTCTGCTCCAGCTGCGTGCTCTGTTGCATGCAACAAATGCCTCAAGTGCATAACTGCTGCCGTTGGGGTCTGTCAGTCCGGCATAAATCACTGCATTTGCTTGTTGGCCAGGACCTGCCCGGCTGCCCGGCTGCCTGTCCGACCCGCTCCTCCTGCTGCGTATGGGCTCCATGGCTAATCTGTGGTTGTGGCCAGGTCCAACCGCCGTCTATGGCTTGGCTGGAAAATGCAGCTTTGTTTGCACTCGCATGCACTCTCTACTTTCACTGTTCGCTGTATTTTTGCCTCACACTTGGCTCAATTAAAAAATAGCTTCGCCTCGCTGTGCTTGAAGGCAGTTGCGGCAGGGACAAAGGCTTCCTTTGCCAATTAATTTGTACTCGTTCAAAGGCATTTTTAATTACCTTTCCACACGAAATGCAGCAGTTTTTGTTCGCACCTGTATAAATATATGCAAAAGTTTCCATATCTCCCTCCCGCCCCGTGCATTTATTTTATTATTGGGTCAGCTTAGCAGACAACAGACAACAGACAACAGACAAATAGACAAAGAGATAGTCGCATGTGTTGATAGCTGTTTTTTATTGCTCGATTATATTAATGGCAACTAAGTGCAACACAATTGCGATTACGTTCAGGAGCTGTGGAATTTGGCAGAGCTCCGCTGTGTTGACTTTTGCTTTCGGCATTGGCTGAAGAGCAACTGAGCTGAAGTTCTGTTACACTTTCGTTGTTTACTTTCGTGTTCGAATTTTGGAAAAACTTCGTAACCTGTGACGAACCAATGCTTGAAGTCGGGCAACGAGAGAGAAAAGAAAAACGAGCCGAGAGAATAAAATTGTCCGCAGGCGCAGAAGACAGTTGAGTTGAACAAGTTGCTGTAGAGCTCAATTGAGAGTTTCGAATATGTTTTATAAGAGTAGCAAAGTTGGATGAAGTTTGTGATTAGATGAAGACCTACTACAAGTGCTTAGGGTCTGCTTGTGGATAAACAGTAAAAGTAAAAATAAAAGTAGTATATTTATGTAAATAGCAAATAATATAAATAAAATAAATAAAATAATATATAAATAATAGAGTAATATATATTTAAAAATATTAAATAAATAAATAAAGATATTAATAAATAAATAAATAAATAAAATAATATATAAATAATAGAGTAATATTTATTTAAAAATAAAAATAAATACATCACAATTTCAAGTATTTTTAACGCGCCTCAATAAATATTTGGTTTTTTAGTAATTGACAAATCAAAAGTTTATCTCAATTATTGCAGCTATAAATGTCCTTTTTGTCTGCTGTGCGCCAATATTTATATTGTATTTAACAATCAATATTTTGCCATGAAATATAGTTTGACAAACAAATATTTTAAAAGCAGACAAAACGGAATGCAATGCCTAAAATAAATTGAATGTGAAAATTCGATTGATTTGGCAAATGAAACTAAGCAAAGCACGAATTCCATATACATTAACAGAGAAAGTTCAGTTGAGCAATCCATTGCTTTAATTTGACACATAACAGCCAGAGTTGATTCATTTTAGTCAAATTTATAATTATATATCAGTTATGTTACACAGATCACAAGAAACAGAGAGAGAGAGAGAGAGAGAGAGATAGAGGGAGTGGGAGTAGGACGACTGTGAAAGCAAATTACCAAAAACTCAAATTCCTCATGCAGCCGAGCAGACGAGCATAAACAAAGATTCATTGGATTTTAATTAACAGAAATAGCAAAGCCATGAAAATGGAACAAGGATAAAAAAAGAAGAGAGCATGGAATGGATACATTGCAGCTTGTGTGCACAGCCTGAGCATAATGCAGTTGATTTGGCCTTTGGTCGATAAGTCGAGAAGATTTTGTTGAATTTTGCTTTGGCCTTCGCTTAAATTTGTGTTCGACTTTCTGCTTTTATACTCTCTTTTTTTTTAGGTAATTTCTTTATGCGCGCAGCGTACACAGCTTGATTTGTGGCGCTTTGTCTTAGATACCCGCAAATGCTGCCAACCCCTCTCAGGGATGAACGTGTGGCAACCGCTCACGTAAGCCGTGTGAAAGATATGTGTGTGCGCCAAAAGCTCGGGGCTAGGCGATTCTCGCCAGCGACACACGCACACGGACGAGGTCAATTTCATGCAGCACACACAACAACAACAACAACAACAACAACAACAACAACAACAACAACAATGACAACTTCTGCTGCTTGGCTGCATGTAGGACACGTACTCCTTTTGCGCGTTGGCTGCTTTTCTTTTGATGCCGCACGACAGGTGCTCAGTTGTAACTAAACGTCCGTTCCAGCTACACCTCCTGGCCAACACACTCATGTCTCCATGTCTGTGTGTGTGTGTCTGTCTCATGTATGCTAGCAGACACATATCAGGTGGGCAGCTGTTAGACGGTCACGTTTGCCCAGGCCGTAATTGATAGTTCAATCTGTTGCAGATCAAACGCTTGACAGCAGCCAACAGATCAAACTGAAAAATTGCCTTCGAGCGTCAATTGGCTTTAGTCGTTTAAGCAAACGAGTATTTATGAATTTATAGTTAAAGCTCATTGGTTGGCTCTTTGCCTTAAGCATTTTGTTGACTAAAAGCATTCTTTCAGCTGCTCTGATTCAATTTCTAAAACATCTTTGCTAACATTTTCTTTCCTGTTTCAGGTGCTCTTTCAAAGTTTCCATAATTTTCTATAGAGTTTCAGGACGTGCTCAATCCGTGCATAGATATATGCTTTTAACTTATTTTCTGTGCAAATGCTATTGCACTTTTCTAAGTTGTGTTCCTCTTCTTCCTTTTATTGGTTGGCAGAAGTTGAGCTGCCAATTTTGTTTACTGCTCATGCTTTGTCGCTTTATTTTAATGGCTGGCGCGTTGAAATCCTCGGCTTCATTTACGTTTATGCTCGCATTTTTTATTTGTGTAATTTGAGCGTCGAGTGGCGCTCATAAATTCAGCTGCTGAGAGGTCACGTTGTCTCATTAAAACAGCAACAGCAATAAGTGTAATAACAACAGCAATAAGCACAGCACACACACCCACCCATATACATGTCAACAGCGCTCAATTGTGAATAAAATTGTTTACCTTTACGTGAAATAATAACAAGTTGTATGTATGTATTTTTAAAAATACTTTAAGCTGCCTTAAAATTGAGTTAAGGCCATTAAATTTAATTGCCAATTAATAATCTCGATTGTAATCTTAAGCAATTATAAATGAGGGCCAAACAACTTATCGAAGTGAATGAAATTATTTTAGTCTATGACTAGACGGAAGGAAATACTCAATGATTTCATATAGATATGATAACAGCGCTAAGCGTATCAATCTAATTTCCCTATTATTAACTGCTAAATAGCAAAGGTTTTCTTGGAATAAAAAAAGTCTACGACATTCGAGCAAACTGCGACGAGATATTCCTTATTTCTATGTATTTATTGATAAGGCAAAAATCTTCTTGAATTACTCCCAACAATTTATTAAAATAATAATTATATATATACATACATATATATTAGTATCTTATCAGTTCTATTAATGAACTTTTATCTGACAGAAATTTCATATAGTGACTGAATTAGCCAAAGATTAGTTTAGTTTCGCACATATCGTTGAATGCCGTTGAACATATAAAATATACAAGAAAAGCAGGCTGAAAATTATTCGAGACAGAAAAAAGTATAATGAAAGGTAAATTCTTATTTAATTTAATATATTTTATAAATTGAATATACTTAAATAATTTAATATATATTTAAATAAATTTATTTTATATATTTAATTAATAAATTTAAAAAAATTGTTTTATATAAATTTAATTTTATTTGAAAATTTGTTATATTTATCAAAATTCTGACTCTAATATTGCCTACTTTTCCAGCCAACACATTCAACTGGCTGCCAATGCTATTTCTGCTGGTGGCCATGGGCCTCGCTGTGCGCGGCGAGCCGCGGCACCCCGCTTGCGACAACGAGCAAAGATATGAGAATCAGGTTATGTGTGCGGGCGTGCAATACGGCTATCGAGCGCCCTATCCGGACAATTGTAGTTTGTTCTTAGTTTGCGATTGCTTCTACCCCACGGTGCAGATGTGTCCAGCCAGCCTATGGTGGAATAATCAGACACAGAAATGTGACTGGCCACAGAACACGAAATGCATTTACTATTCCATTACAACAACAACCAACGTTCCAACTACACCGAGTCCGGTACCAAGTCGGCCAACCACCCCGGATAATTGGCCCACATCGAGCTATGATCCACCTCCGCCACCACCGGGCATTGCGGAATCATACTGTAAGAACTATCCGGATGGTTCAGTGCATCGATATCCCTACGATTGCAATGCTTACATTAATTGTACACACGGCTGGCCAGTGCTAAATTATTGTGATCATGATAAGGTCTTCAATCAGTGGCTGAGTATTTGTGATACGCCAGAAACTGCTCAGTGTGAGCCACTGCCTTTGCCGTCAACAACAACTACCGAAGAGCCAACAACAACGCCGGCTACATCAACCACCGAAGAGCCAACAACGACACCGGCTACAACAACCACCGAAGAACCAATAACGACACCAGTAACAACAAGCACTGCAGAGCCAACAACAACAACTACGGTTGAGCCAACTTCAACCACTGAAGAGGGACAGTGTGGTCCACCGCCTCTTGGAATTGATGAGGATTTCTGCTTTGCTTTAGGCAATGGCTTCTACGAATATCCTTACAACTGCAGCGCGTACATCACCTGTCACAATGGCTGCACGAACATGGCTTATTGCATACCCGACAAGCTCTTCAACTCGCTGTGGCACATCTGCGACACGCCCAACTCGGTGCAGTGTCGACCCGAGCCATATCCGACAACGACAACGCCTGGAACCACACAAGACACCAGCAGCTCCAGCAGCGGTGCAGAGACTAGCACAACGCCAGTGGCCACGGATAGCAGCACCACCACAGTGGCAACTACACCAACCACACCATCGTTACCAGTAGATGTTAATCCCGATCTGTGCAAGGACAAGGCTGATGACAAACTCTTCCCCTATGCCGGCAACTGTTCCGAGTACCTGCAGTGCAAGGACAATCAGGTGACTGTGGGTCAGTGTGCTCCGACGCTGCTCTTCAATCCCGATTTGCTGATTTGTGATTCTGCCACTGATGTGATTTGTGAAGGCGATCGCACCACACCCACCACCAGCACCACTGAAGCGCCCACAACGACAACGAGCAGCACGACGGTGACGACGACGCCCGCGACAACACCCGGACCAGCCGAGCTGTGCGCCAACGAACCCATCGGAACGTCGTATCCGTATGAGCAGAATTGTGAATATTACATTCTATGCCTTGGCGAAGGCGATTTCTATATTGCCAAGTGCATTTCGAATACGTACTTCGATCCAAAAACTGGCGAGTGCGGGGTGCATGTGTCCCCGACAGCGTGCAGGGAGCGGGAGACAACCACAACCACAACGGAGGCGACGACGACGACAACGGAAGTTGTCAGCACCGTTTCGACACCTACCACTAGTGTGGCAACAACGACAAGCGGGGCGCCCGTGCAGCCGGGCGGCATATGTGGCAATAAGAATGAGGGAGAAATGATTGCCTATCCGAAGGATTGCAGCAAGTATATTGTCTGTGTGTCGCCGATTCCGGTTGGTTTCTACTGCACGGCCGGCTCCTACTTCAGCGCCGAGCAGCAGCAGTGTGTGAGCTGGGAAGACAGTGACTGCGACAAGGACACGGCCACAACACCTGGCTCGGGGCACACCCAGCCGCCTCTGGAGCCGACCATGTGTACGAACAGCACTCGGGACACGTTCCCCTACCCGGAGAACTGCCAGTGGTTCATACGCTGTGTCAACGATTACATCTACATGATGGATGTGTGCAACTGTGGCGAATACTACGATCCGATAAGCGGCAAATGCGGTGCTGACGTGCCATCAGATGCCTGTCGCTGGGACTACACATCAACAACAACAACTGAGGCGACGCCGGAGCCTACACCACCCGTAACCCGTCCGCCGCCCCAAAAGGGTCCATGTGATGATGCTGCCAATGGCGAGCTGGTGCCCTACCCCAACGACTGCTCCAAGTACATCAAGTGCGATCGCCCCATTGCCGCCGCCTACGACTGCGACGAAGGCGATGAGTTCAGTCCGGAGTTGCGTAAATGTATGGAGGCCTCGCTGGCCAATTGCACCGTTGGCACAACGCCAAACCCTGCAGGACCTACCACACCTAGTTGGACAGACTCAACGACGGACAGCGATCAGACAACCCACTCAACTAAGAGTCCTGAGTCATCCACTACTACTGAGTCTTCTACAACCGCCGAGCCTTCCTCCACGACTGAGCCATCCACAACACCTGAAACTTCCACAACTCCCGAGCCTTCCACATCTCCAGGAACTTCAACAACCTCCGAGCCATCCACGACACCAAAAACAACTACAAACGAACCCAGCTCAACCCCAGAATCAACAACAACTCAACAGACAACAACGCCAGCGCCTTCGGGTGGTATTTGCGGCGGCAAACCGAATGGAAGCCTTGTGCCATATCCCAATAATTGCGAGAAATATATTGTATGCCAAGAGCCCATACCCATTGGCTATGATTGTCCCGAAGGCTTGGAGTTTAGCCCTAAAGAGTTGGAATGCATGGATCCGGAATTGGCCAACTGTAGACCCAAATCGACAACGACTCCACCAACATCTTCTCCAAGCACCACGCCTTTCTCTACCACGGTTAGCACTACAGACCTTACATCCAGCCCAGTGACAGAGACTACTACTCCAATTACAACCGAGACGCCGTCAAGCACAACTCCAGCACCAACAACAATACATCCCGATACGCCCAACATATGCTGCGGTCATCCGCTAGGCACAATCTTGCCGTATCCGAACGATTGCAATCGTTACGTGGTCTGTGACTATCCCATACCCTATGCTGTGGTCTGTGGGGAGGGCACCCTCTTCGATGCAGTGTATCTGCAGTGTACAGCCAACGAAATTATAAATTGTATTTAAAGACTATTGCATATATATTCTTTTCACAAATACCCAAAAGCAAACATAAATATAGACAAAGCTCATGAATAATGAATGCATGAAGCGCGCCTCTCTCCACTTCTCTCTTCCCTCACTTACAGAATCAATTGCCTAAATGCACAAATGCAAATCCATTTCGGTCGCTTTAACGGTAACTTTTACGGCCTCTGAGACATGCTGGAGCTGATATCAATTACACGTAAACCCTTTTTAAAAGCATTGCCATTACAAATCCCACACAAGCAGACACAAAAAAATAAAAAGAAGAAGAAGATAATTTGCCACTTAATATGGAGTCCCAGGAAACAGGCGCGCGACAAACAGGAAGCCCCACAGCAACAAGAAAGCGGCAAGGACATTTTTAGCAACAGGCTAACGGCAAAATTGGACTCGTATACGATAATATCAGTTACAAGTTTCAGCAATTTATCGTTGTTTGATTTTGCCAATGGCTCTTGCCCCCCAGTCCCTGTCCTAACCTAATCCGATTTCAAGTTTGGCCACATGTACTACAATTGGCTAAGGAATTATATTTGGGGCGGGCAAATAGAGAGAGAGGGCGGGGGGAGGGAGAGTGAAGGCAACTCCAAAGCAAAGTAGAAATGTTGTGTGACAACAACAAGGAACAGACAAATAAACACATTTGGAACAAATTGTTTGGCAATAATGTTAACCTAATGCGTTCCATTTGTCGCAACTGAAACGATAGACACGCTCTGCGCTTCAAGTGATTTGTTAACTCCCCTGGGGCAGAGTCTTGGCCTTATCGGTTAGCGAATGGGCAATCAGCGTGCGACAGGTATTATATATGTACAAATATGCGTTATTCACTGGCAGCACTTGGCTGGCTTCCAGCTCAATTGCCAATTTACATAGTCCGATTGCAGCGACACTCTTCATAAATCGCTGTTAAAAAACAATTTAGCTAAACATTTATTATAGCTCGAGATTTTTGAACCGCATCCAAGTTTCATGTGCTGCCTGGGTTGTTGGGCAACGAGCCAACATCTCACTGGGCGTATACTTAATGTGATTGTAAACATGGTAGAAATGGGCGAAGTTGCTGTAAAATCAAATTCCAACTAAATCTAAGCTGAGTTCCCAAAAGTGTAATATATCCCTCATACAATATTATGAAACTCGACAAATTTCCAATTACCCTCTAATAATGTGAAATAGTTATATAACTTTGTAACATTATTGCTGTTGCAATTAAGCATCATGCGGAATGCATTTTGTCAGTTTGACAGTTTGTGCAACTTTGATGAAAAGCTTCGCCATAGCTGAACAGCGCACAATTAGCGAATCGAAATGAAATGTTCATATTCCATGAGCTAACCTACCCAGCGATGGGCATGTTTGGATTTATGAAACTTTTACCCTGCATATTAATGTGCAATTGCAAACATTTATGTAAAATATATTTTACGCTTCCCGCGAGAATTCAACGAGTTGTGCAACAGTTTAGACAGCGGCACACACCCACACATGGTTGGTTGAGCTTTTAGCCCTTTCGGACATAAAATATTGCATATAAAAGTTGGTTTATAAAAATACATGACTAAAAACTGGCAGTTCGATATGACATTTGCATATAAGCAGATTCCATAAAAGCATTTTCAAAAACAACCAAACATTCCAAAAAACGAGGGATTTATGAATTTATTGAACAGAATTGTGAATCATATGCACGGTTAGAAATTTCATATCTAAATTGCATATTGATCCAGGTCAAAAGAAGCCTTAAAGTTTTCAATTTGATTGATAGATGTGAGTTAGTTTTAACTCGTATTTATTTAATTTTTTAACAGATTTTATTTTGTTATTTTCTTTTTGTCACGTGCGATTTGAACAATTTTATAAATTTGATTGAATTTGATTTTGGTGAGTTGCAGTTGCAGATGGAAAAATTTTAGTTTGACATTGTTTATAGCTTTGTGAATAATTTAACCCTAGTTTCCCTAGTTCAAAACTCAATCAGCTACATCCTAAGCACTGTTGCGCCAGTGACTGTGCCAATGATTATTCTGGTGCGACAGGTATTTATGGGCCACATCAGCATCAGCATCGGCATTGGCAGTGGCATTCGAGTTCGCAATGCCCGTAATAGACACCGTATTCTCACGTATCCGCAAGGTCGAGTTTTGTTGCTTGGCCAATTCCATAGCCAAGTTGGCTAAGGCTTTGATGAGGATATCATCGGTGGTCTCAGGAGCTGCCAGGGTGAAGGCAAAGATGCTGAAGACGATCAAGCAAACCACTGTTACGATCTGCATGGCTAAGTCACTGAAGCTGTAGGTAACTGAGCTGGCGGTAAGTCAACTGTGGCGTTTTATAAAAAACTTTTTACAGATCTTAGACCTTGTAATGCAAATAATAAATGCGTTGCCAAAGGTTAAACATTTGTCAAATATTTAACCATTGAAATGGGTTGAGTTGATTGGAGGCAACAGCTGTTCTTAAACAACTGCAACAACTAGAACTTCATTTTACCTTTAACTATGTGAGCTCAACGTGACTCAATCTACCTTAAAATGTTTATTAAACAGACAAACGTGAATAGTTGGAAAAATATTATATATATATATATATATATATATATATATATATATATATATATATATATGTATATTTTTTTTTTACATATAAATTTATATGATTTTTATACTATATATTTGGTAGTAGACCTTGTTATCAAAATTGTATTTTATAATATATTCAAAATACTTTATAATTTATCAAAATTTTAATAATTTAAATGAGCTGAGTTATATGAAGGCAACAGCTGTGCTTAAGCAAACGCATTTGTTGTGCCACTAATCTGGCTAACCTAAAAGCGAGAACATTACACAAGCTACCTTGATATGTTTACTTAGCAAACAAGCTCAATTGGTTCAACTAATATGGCTATTATTTCTATATCGATAAAGACGAGTAAACAATATATGTATGTGGCTGGTATATGAGCACTGTCTTTACAGTTTAATCAAATTATAAATTATTTCTTTTCAATTTATAGAAAATATATAATATTAACTTACATAAGCCATAGGCTATATTTTACACCAAAATTTCATAAATTAGTTCAGTCTACTGTTCCCCATTGTTTTTAGCTCAAATATTATCATCTTTAACTTCACGCAGATACCCCACAGTTTTCAATTATAATAATACGTTAGTTTAAAATAATATTCAAACAGTTTCATTTATATTTTGCTCTGAACAATTGAATTTTATTGCATTTAATTTGAAAGTATAAAAGTTGGAGGTTGAGGGTTTTAATTTGTCATTCTTTTCAGGTTTTGTTAATAATTTGGCACTTCGGATTTACAACTCTTCCTCTTCCTCGTGCTCTTCCTTCTCGTTTTCAGGATCCTCGGGATAATCGACATCCTCGGGCACCTCAGGCATCAGCTCATAGTTCTCTGGGTCTTCTAGATCCTCAGGACTCTCCATGTCCTCATCTCCCTCAGGGTTTGCACGCCAGACACCGTTCCAGCCATTGTTCCAGCCATAGGGCCAGTTGCTTGGGCGATTGAGATTATACCACAATGGCTTATTTTTCTCAATGTTGGCAGTGGCATTCGAGTTTGCAATGCCCGTAATGATCACAGTCTCGTTGCCATATCGAAGAGTCGAGTTCTTCTCCAGCGCCAACTTCTCGGCCAAGTTGGCCAAAGCGATGATCAAGGCATCACTGGTGGTCTGAGGAGCAGCCAATGTGTAGGCAAAGATGCTGCCGAGGATCAAGCTAACAACTGTTACAATCTGCATGGCTAAGTCACTGAAGCTGTGGGTAACTGTGCTTTTCATCACTCAGCTGAGGCTTTTTATACAAATTTCTTACAATACCGGTCGGAGTTACAAAATGTTAAACAAATTATTTCCGAGGTAGTCAAATAATAAACAATTGAAATGGGTTGAGTTGCGTGAAGGCAACAGCTGTGCTTAAGCAAACGCCAGTGGCTGGGCCACTAATCTGGTTAACCCTACGCCGAGAACATTACACAAGTTGACGTGAAGTGTTTACTTAGCAAACAAGTTCAAGTAGCTTAACCAATATATTGGCTAATATTTCTTAACTGAATATATATATATATATATATATATATATATATATATATATATATATATATATATATGAATATATATTTAGGATATGTAGAAAAAACTTTTAATAAAGTTATGTTACTCAATCAAATTTCAACTAGCTAACTCAGCATCCACTAAAAATTGGTTTTAGATCAAATTTCACTTCACAGATTATAGCAGCTTGTACTGCTGTATAAAACGAGTTATATTATTTAGCTCATATTCCTCTGCTAATAAGTCAATAAAGCACTAAAAAAGTTTGGCTGTAAATCCAGGTGGAGCTGGCTTAAGCCCGATCCACTTATCAACGAGAGTTGAGTGCATAAAAGGGAGCGATTACAAGGCGGTCATAACACGATTCAGTCATATAAAAAAGAGGGCTCACAAATTTAATGTCGCCAGGCGAAACGAAACGCTTAGCTTCTTTTATGTGCGAGAATGCAGCCACAACGACTTGAGCGCCAAACATATAACAAGTCAAGCTACAATATTCATAAAGGCGCGCATCAACATTATTAGTATGTCAGAGGGGGTGATGGAGAGGGAGAGAGATAGGGTGGGGGTACCATGTAAACAAGTCGACAACAAATTATGAGTCACGCAACAACATTTTATGTACGACACGTTGATTGAAGATTGTTTGGGTGTCAGTCGAACATTGCGTATACGCAACGTGTGCAGCGCAAAATAAAGCGAAAAAAGTTGTATCTTAATTAAATAGCACGTTGAATGTACTGAAACGACGTTTTTAATTAAATGAGAAATGCAAATGTGAATTTGCCGCTGGTGATACGAGCTCTTTTTTCTCTGATTTCACCTTTTTTTATGTTTACCTGCCGCCCCCGTACATTTTCGCATTTACCATTTCTTTGTAATTTGCCCTTTTGCCATTGTCTCGCATGGCACCGAAAGTGAAAGTTGATATACAATTAATTAACCACAGCCAATGTACTCGCTCTGCATATTGCATGTGATGAGATCTCTATTAATTTAAGAGCCCAGCCGGAGCCAGCGTCGATTTAATTAAACTTTGCGAAGCCTGCTCTCATTGATTTGTCGCCTGGGCCAGGCAATCGACTCGGAAATTGTGTTTTAATTCCCATGGCGAAGTGAAACTTGGGCCGACTGCAAATTGAGCCCTGGCAAACAAGCCGCAATTGCCTAGTCGCTGTTTTCATAACCCAAACTTTTCGTGCAACTGGCAACTCCTCCGGCATGGTTGAAGTTTGTGCATGTCATGTGCAAAACTTACACTGTCATGACTTGTGTGTTTATTTAATATCTATGCTCGTAAAATAAATTAAACATTCATATTCCGTTTATTTACTTAGGCAAATTGAGTTTCCACAGTTGACATGCTGAATACGCAAAAAAGTTCCACAGTGCGGGGGTGCAGTGTGGGTGACGGGCGGCGGGCGGTTAGAAGATAGACAGTGAAATGCGCGAGGACTTCAGCTTATCCCCGAGACATCTGGAGGCTGGAGCGTTGTAAACAGGAAACGAATGTCTGTTGCATGCGCAAGTGACAAATGTCATGAAATATTCAATTGGCCCAAAGTCTAATGGCAGCAGACAGCCACAGCTCTCCTCGACGCAGTTTTAGATATTTTCAAATTCACATATAGTCGCAGCACTTGGCATATAAATAAAAATATTATCCCCAATTAATAAGTACATATACAGCAAGCTCCATTAGTCGTTGTGCAATTGCGCTGCCGCCCTTAAGCCAAATAATTACACACACTTAGATGGGCGCACGATTGGCCATAAACCCTTAACAGGTCATAATTGGCAATCGAGTATAAAATATTGTGTCATATGTGTAACTGGGGGTCAACAACAACAACAGCAGCAACAACAATAAAAAACAGTACAACATTCATAAATCAAACACGCAAAGCCCCCAAAAACAATGTGTTTTGTGGCCCAAACACTTAGACACTCATGAATACATATGTAAGCTGAGTCGGCCGGTCGGTGTGTGTGTGGAAGGAAACGCTTCGTTTTCATTGTGTAAATATTTAAGCACACAATAAAATGGTAACAATGGGTGGTATGCCAACCACACACACACACACATACACATACATAGCATATACACACATATATATATATATATATATATATATATGCCCCAGCTCCCATCCTGTTTGGTGGCATGCTTGAGGCTCCACAAAAAAAAAAAAGAAGAAAACAAAAGCAAAAGCATAGCAGGTGTCAAATGTTGCGGCCAAAGAAAAGGCAAAGTCAGTGTCGGTTCACTTGCAGCCCCTAGCCGCACCCCCTTGAGGCACCATTCAAACTTATGACAGACACACACACACACACTCTGGAATTGCTAGTTCGATTTGCACATATGTTTAAACATTTTACGTAAGTAAAACTGAAAAATTTCGTTGCGGAACTTTTGGTACGTGCCGCTCTGGACAGGCACGAAACAGGATCCTTTTGCTCCACAGCCCGGTGCCGTTTGCCTGCTGGCTCGCATTAGTTGTAAGCACATAAAAAACAAATAAATTGTATGCGCCTCATTGGATTTTATGACTGCAGCAGAAATGATTTACAACAAACACACTCGCACGCACACACAGTCCTTTTGCTATTGGAAATTGTCATCTTGGCCAACTTAGCATTCAATCAGTTGCTCAGTTTGTTGCAAGTTTTGCATGGCCTGAAAAGTTCAAGCCGATTTTAATTAGACGCGCAGGTAAACTATTACCTATGATGCAAGTTTCTTAGGGGTAGATGGGCTATGGGTCTAAGGGGCGTGGTGGGTGTAAAACTTTATAATCGCATTGCGCACACCAAAAACTTTTACCAGCTCAGGTCTCACTTAGCGCCGCTCGTTGACTCAATCAGTTTGCTTGGCAGCTCTGGAAATATTTTTGGAAACGAATTATTGACAATTGCAATTCAATTTCACACACAATTTGGCCAAAAATGTCGTCGTGCTTGTTGTACGCGCTGTCGTTGCCACCGGAAATAGCAAAATAAAATAAAAAAGAGAGAGAGCGGAGAAAAAAACTTTCGCCGAGTGCTGCAGCTGAAAACTTTTGCTGCACTTCGTGCCGCGTAGCGCAGCGCAGCGCGCTTCATGGAAATGTAATTCAATGCTCTATCGAATGTTGCATAGTATCCAAAGAAAGTAAATAAATATCAGCGAATACAAATGCACAATAAACACACACAGACACAGCCTGTCTGTGTGTGTGTTTACACTTTAAAATATTGTGCCAAAACATTTGATTGAATGTGCCGTTGATTGAGTTGCGAACTGTAAAAGCTTAAATCGAATTCGCGTTTGAGAGAGAGCTACGTTTCCGGATACCCTAATGGCTAGCAACGAATACAAAAAAAAAAACAAGTAAGAAGGCTCTAGTCGAGTGTGCCCGACTAGGAGATCCCCTGAACCCATCGAAAAGTTGATATTCCAAAAGAAGCCTATTTTACATACATATTGCAACCGAAGAACATTTAGGCGATTTCCCCGTTTTTAATGGGTTCTTTGTATAATAAAATTATTATTAAGACATTCTCGTAAAAAGAAACATTAACAACTAATACAATTTTACTTAAGATACATACTATATTACTAACATATTACTCTGGCAACGGTAGAGAGTCGGGCAGCGGTAGAGACTCGGGCAGCAGTAAAGAGTCGGTTAACGGTAGAGTGTTTGAGAGTCGGGCAGCAGTAGAGAGTCGGTTAACGGTAGAGTGTTTGAGAGTCGGGCAGTAGTAGAGAGACGGGTAGCAGTAGAGAGGCGGGCAGCAGTAGAGAGGCGGGCAGCAGTAGAGAGTCGGTTAACGGTAGAGTGTTTGAGAGTCGGGCAGTAGTAGAGAGTAGGTTAACGGTAGAGTGTTTGAAAGTCGGTTAACGGTAGAGTGTTTGAGAGTCGGGCAGTAGTAGAGAGTCGGTTAACGGTAGAGTGTTTGAGAGTCGGGCAGCAGTAGAGAGGCGGGTAGCAGTAGAAAGGTGGGCAGCAGTAGAGAGGCGGGTAGCAGTAGAGTGGCGGGCAGCAGTAGAGAGTCGGTTAACGGTAGATTGGCAGAGAGTCGGCAGCAGTAGAGATCCGGGCAGATAGAGAGTCCAATCCAGATAGAGATTCCAGTAGCAGGAGAGAGTCCAATCCAGATAGAGGTTTAAGTAGCAGGAGAGAGTCCAGCAAAGGTAGAGAGTGCAGCAGACGTAGAGAGTCCAGCGGAGTCCAGCAGAGAGGGCAGCAGAGAGGGAGCAGGTGAGAATCGGGCAAAAAAAAAAAAAGAATTATTAGTAAAACATTTGCTTAAAAAAACAGTTATAACTAATACAATTTTGCTTAATATACTTAATACTAAAATTATTAACTAAATACTCACCAAATCCAGAAGAAGACGAGGAGGAGCAGGAGGAGGACGAGGAGAAGACACTACACTACACTGGACTGCACTGCACTGCACGACTGACCATCAGGGGGTCAGGAAACCAACTGAAGAACTGGGCAGACGGCTTGCCCTTATATAGCGCAAAACTCCCGCCAAAAATTGTGCTCAACTCTTTCGAGCTCAGCTCGGTAGAGGTCATGACTCGATTCTTACAGTCGATCATTGAGTGGGAAATAAGAGCGCTACCTGTTTAGTTCGGTAGAGTTGGTCAGTAAAATGATCAAAATGATCAAAATTATCGACTCGGCTTGTCGTCCTGATCAAGAATATATATAGTTTATGTGGTCTGCCACCCCTCCTTCTGCCTGTTACATACATTTGGCTTCAGAGCAGTCTTAAAACAAGCCAACGACTGCTAAAACAATTCCGCAATAAATCATGCTCAGACTATACCCTACTCACACCCATTTCAAATTCATATAAAAACACTTCTAATATGCTTTAATTTAATATGCAAGCGCTGCGAACTCGAATCGTAGCCAAACACCTTTTGGAGTGCCGGGCAATGCAGGTATGCCAATGGAAGTGCGCTCAAACCATTTGCTAGACATTTTGAGCAATTTTGAGCATGCATAGCAAAAGTCAAATATGAAAACTGTCAGCAGTGCTGGAAATTTATGACTTTGTTAACACAACGCACTCACACACACACACACACACACACACATATATATATATATATATATATATATATATATATATATATATATATATATATATACAAAGTATGCTACAAATTTCAAATTAATATGCAGGAAGCAACAAAAAATTGAAATGGGTGCAAAAAGAACAGACACACACACACACACACATACACAGAAAACTTTTGTGGCACATGTTTCATTTCGCGACGAATTATCGAAGCCGGCAGCTTTTTCAAGTTTACGCAAAATTTACTACGTGATTTTCGAGACGGGGCCACATTTTTATACAACTCATATATCAACGTAAAATGACATTTTTATTGTTCGCCAAAAAGTACGCAAAAGTGGGCTGAGGCGGCCTAAGAGAATTTAATGAATTTATTTCAGCATTCAAAATTGGTTGGGGCGGGACAACAAATGGATGAGAACCTTTATCAAAAAAGACTTTAGTTTACCTTAAATTTCTTGAAAATCTCCAATTAAATTTTATTTTCATTCAGTTAGAGATTTTACTTCATCTAACGCAGTCAGCTGGCAGCTGAATTATATGCACAGATGCGTGATTGATTAAAAAAAAAGTGTGTGTTGGCCCAGGGACAAACATGTTGTAAGTTGTTGCCTGTTTGCCACGTGCAGTTGCAATGGCAACGTCAACGGTAACGACTGTGGCTATGGCACTTGCAGTTAATTTAAGACTTTTCACACAATTTTCGTTTGGCGCGCCGTCTGCTTTTTGCGTGAAGCGCAGCGCGCGTTGCAATCGCCTTAAGAACTACTTTTAACAAATGTGCAAAACGTGACTTGAGCATGAATACAAAATCCTAAGTTCATACAAAAGCACACACACATGGGCATCAGTGTGAGTGTGTGTGGTGCAGAAGGGTTGTGGCAATAGAGAACCACACACTTGGGACATGAGCCAAACTAGCGATATGCAAACAAGCGTGCGGAGTGCAGGCGGGGAGCGGATAAATGTAATCCCTGCCTGCAAATATATTTGCAGCAATTTATAATTTATTAAAAAAGTGTAGCATAAGCCACGGGGCAGCAAAAGGATACGGATACATAGCCCAGAACAAAAGCAGCTCACGTCTCACAGTCCCACGCTCACACACTCTCTCACATTCCTGTCTTACTGCACTTCGCCTCGGGCACACACATGAGTAATATGTGAGCAGCGCACAAACAGAGCATCCAATTGCGTCTCTTCTCCCTCTCTCTTCCTCTCTTCCTCTCGCTCTCACACTCAGACTTACACTCGGCCAGCTGCATCTTCATTGCAACTGCTTTTGTTTTCTTTGTGCAAACGAAACGTTAAACCACAAAAAAAAGCCAGCACCCAGCTACAGTTACTTTGTTTGCCATTCTCTTTGCGGCTGCTGTTCTCTGCTCTGTCGCTGTATATCTGTCTCGCTCGCGCCCGCACTGTCGATCCCTTTAGCCAGGTATTAGTGGTTTGCTCTCGCTCGACTCGGTCCGAGCTTATTAAGCTGCATGAAAATGCATTTGATACAATAACAACATATTCAGCGCTTAAATTCGGCGCATTAACTCTGATTCGCAATTCGCGCTGTGATTTCAGCTAGCATTCAAGAAATTACTGGCTGTTGCACGTTGCTCTGGGCCAGACAGCTGGCTCCATTGATGAAGCAAGCGCTGTGCAACGCTGATGTTCTTCCTCCTGCTCTTGAAGCGCTCCCGTCGCTGATGAGAGGTTCTTGCAGCTTGTGTGGGTGTTTGGCGCTGTTTGCCATGTTTTCTTTTAGCATTTTTTGATTCTTTTTCTTTCATTTGTTTTTTTTTGCTGCCCTTCGGCGCTTTGTAGCGGAAACTTCAAAGCAACTCAGTTTTATCTGGCTGGCGCTGGCGTTGGCGCTGGCTCCTTGGCATTTCTCCCCTGCATAGCCGAGAATATTAATTTTGATGTTTCTGTTGTCTGCACTGACTTGGCATAATCGATGCATTTGTTGCTGCAGCTGTTGTTTAATTTCTTTGAAAACGCTCGCTGCCGCCGCCGGCCAAGTTAATAAGTCAAGATGAACGCCAACTTTGCTTTGATTGTTCGTCTCCCCTTTTTTTATTGGGCATGCACTTGCTCGCGATAATTATTAAGTGTGAGTGGGCTTAAATACTTTAAAGGTTTTTGGTTAAAGTTAATGAAAAAAGTTAAAAATTTTAAATTTTATAAATATTTCTATGGCTTCATTCGTTAGTTTTGCCTCTCGATAGTTATTGTGAATTAATTTGAATTGAATTTCTTTTTTTTTTTAATGTTTTCTTATCAATACAATGTGAAAATGTGAAAATTGGTTTTCAATTCTAGTAAATTGCCAGAAAATTGTGCATGCAATAAACTTTGACTACAGCTGAAAACACTTGGACTAAGGAAAGCATGTAAAATTGTGTGAGTGAGAGAGGGGGAGAGTGGCTGTCCTGTCTGTGTATCTATTTAGTATGTATGTTTATATTGGAGACGCAATCGCTGCAGCCCCGGGTCCATTATCGTGGCGATAACAAAATGTTTAGTTTTTCGTTGAGTACAAACTTTTTTTGGTGTAAACTTTTTGCAAGTGCATATAAATTGAATGTAACTTTGCACTCATCTATGCAAACATCCAGCAACACACAGGCACACACACAGATATGTATCCATACTTGGTTGCCAGCTATTTTGGGAGCCAAATGCAATTTGGAGAATTTTTGGATGTCTCCCCGTGCCCAATAGGAAAACTTTGCATATATTTCACTTTAACATACACGCAGCAGACTGCAATGCGAGCCTCTCACCCATGCACATTGGCAACGCTGTCGTTGTCGATACTTTTGATATGCAAAAGATATGAAGGGACAGCTGTTTCCTGCTCCATTTGCTTGCCAGAAACTTTGTATAAGGAGCCCGAATGCATTTTGAAGTTTACCAAATCGCTGGGATCCTTCGGCATCCTTCGGCGATAGACGCTTTAAATATCTGTAGGAAAACATTTAAAACTCCATAAAGTTGGTCCATTTTTATATGGCAGCAAAGTTTTCACGCCTTTGCTTAGCTCGGCCCCACTCAACGGCGCCGCTTCCAGCCAACACGCTCTTAATGCATTTGGCTCGGCATTTTATGATATTAGCATTTAGTTGCCTTAACTTTCACTATTTACGACCGTCAAAGGTGACCAGGTGCGTCGCTTAGCCAACCACCCACCCGACCCCCTTAAGAAAATTGAAAACTTCATTTTGGATTTTTTATGCTGCTATTTAAACTTTGGATATTTAAACATGGAATTTTATTGGTCAAATGGTTTAATAAAGTGCCATAGTTAAGCTCTAAGCAATTGATGAGATGAAAATAATAAAGATTCAAAGGCAATATATTTTAAGGAATTTCAGTAAATGTATGAGGGAGTGCCTGACTAGCAGATACCTTCACGTGCAACATGAAATGGCTGTATCATTATATGCAACGTTTTATTTAAGTATGTATGAACTATGAAGTAGTTCTATCTTGAGAAGCAACTTTTTTTAGGGCAATAAATTATAAGAAATTCAAATTGATTTTTTAAGAGAGCGTACTTGACTAGCAGATACCTGCAAGTAAAATATTTAATACTTCTATCTATTCTTGCAGGATATAATCTCTCTATGCTTTCATTTTCTATCAAATTCAAATATAGTTTTGATCCCTTTCTCCAGCCAGCACCTATGTATTCCCATTGAACTTAATAATTTCATTACAAATTTGCAGTACGTTCTCAATTTGTTAATTAATGTGCAGCTGCTGCACTTTTACTAGCTTTGACATCGAGTAATTATGCTGAAAGTATGGGGCTAGTAAGCAGCCACGCCCCTTAGAGGCAGGGAGGGGCGCATTGGCACGGCATGGCATGCAATGCGTAACACCTTTGCGCTTAAATGTAATTTATTTAGTCTACTTCACGCTCATAATGCCACACATCCTACAGCATAAAGACAGCAGTCACCCACACACACACACACGCACACTTCGAGGGGGGGAGCTAGAGTGGGGCAGTCATGTAAACGCGTTTCGTCGGCAAGTCGCTTGGAAAAATTATGTTGCACGTGAGATGCTTCAGCAAATTCAGCTGCAGATGACTGAGTGAGGATGGATGGCTGAGCAGTCGCCACCGCCGCCGTCGCCGTCGCCGACGCAAACGCCGACTATGGTGCCATCTTCCAACGCAACGTGTGCACAACTGAAGATGAGCTCCACTTGGATATATAAATTGAAATCATCAACGGGCTTTGTGCGTTTTATCAACATTTTTACGTGTGCCGCCACCGACTTCACCTTCAGCGTAAATGCAGCATGCGCGACGTTAACGTTAAGCATACACGTTACCATTCGCTTTGTCAGGCTCTGATTTCACGCGCTACCCACCTGCCCACCAGCCCACCAGCCCTTCTGCCCATCATTGCCACCCTTTACATCCTTGCCATCCTTTGGCCAAGCCCATTCAGTTGCCTAGCAACTGCAAATTAAGCAATTTCACAGAGGGCTTTTGGCTGCTGTTTTTCGGTTTAATGTCGGACTGAGTGGCGCGGTTTATTAAGATAAACGATGATGAACGGCAGCTAAGCCGAACTCCAAGCTGCAGGCACCATACACGACTCCTGGCTTCTGGCTCCTGACTCGCGACTCGCGACTTCATCTGCTCGTGTTAATTGACTTCCTTAGCTAGTCTGGGGTCCTGCTCCTGGCCAGGGCAAGTTCGCATTCTATTAGCACATTTGCATGCTTATCTCATTAACACACAAAACACAAAAGTTCGCGCCAGACAGCTACAGTTGCTGGCCATTTTAATACCCTGTGTTGTGCAATTTACAGGGTATTATGAGGTGCATTTTGAGTTAATGCAGCCAGAAGTTATTTTGGGTATATTACATACAATACCCTGTACTCTAGGCATACAGAGTATACCTAATATGATAACTGGTATGACTTCCACTGTCCTGTATGACTCCCATTTGCTCCTCTGCTTGTACAGGGTATCTGGTAGTCTGGCATTAGCTTTCATGCGGCGCTTTCAAGCTTTTGTTTTGTGCTCGCAACATAATTTGCATTTACATAAATGTCGCGCTCTCTGTGGCCAGTGCATGTCCTCGCTCGTGCTGTCTCCATACTTTTCCACTTTTCCACTTTTCCGCTTTTCCGTTTCGCTATGTTGTGTGGAACTTTTGGTGCTTTTGTTGTGGTTTTTCATTATCCCTTTCGCTTGGCTTTCCCTGCTGCCGCTGCTGCTGCTGCTCGTAAGCCGCAGCTTCAGTCAGACCGCTGCAGCTGACACATTTGCCAATATTGACTATGCACAGCGTAAGCTAAAGCAACGGCCACGCCCACTCGCCCACTGCCTAGCTAAAGTTTCTTTATGGCCCATGGCCGAGCGCATACCCTTACCCTTGCACGCCGCGCCTGGGCCTATGCAAACAGTGCTTGGGCTAGTGGACTCGGCCTTTTTACCACTCATTAGTGACAATTTTCTTGTAGTTGACATTGTGGCCGCCCACATGGCACGCCCACATGCAACGACAAACTGCGGCCGGCGGCTAAAACTGTTTGTGCCTGTTGACTTTTCCTGATTTTCATTTAGTTTTTCCTCTTTTTTTCGTTTTTGTTTTTGTTTTTATCTACCGAAATTTTTAAATCTAGCAAAATTTTGTTGCATGCCGAAAAATCCCGGAAAGGGAGTCGCCCGCAGGTGCACTTGGATGCGTTGTTAAATTTTGATGGAAAACCAATTAATTGGAAAAATTAAAATCAAATATTTGCCAAAGCGGTTGAACAACACTCCAAAGAGCCAAACGAGCAGAAGAGCGAAGGGCTGGGCTGGGCTGGGCTGGGCTGTGGCATAAACTGGGGGATTGAATATAAAAAGCGAACAACAAGTCACAAGCATTTCAGCTCGTTGCTCTCTTTTTCGACATCATATCTAAGCGTCGCCCTTCATTTATCCTTTCTCGCCCGTGGATGAGTACGAGGAGCACTCAATCAGCGCACGTTGCCGCCAACAAACTCACGTGCAAACACTTTACAGCAGCAGCTCTGCAGCTGCACCGCGCCAGCCTCCTCCTCGTTTGACGAGCTTTTGAAGTGCAATTTAGCGATGCCACAGATTTTTTGCTCAGCTGTTTTTCAAGTGTGTGTGTGCGAGTGTGTGTATGTGTCTGTTTGTGTGGTAATTAATGCAACAAGAGATGAAAATTGCGTACAAAGGTGTGTGGCTGAATGGGCAGGGATTGACCAGATATCCACGCTGTAACGAAGGACTCGCTGCTCCTGCTGCTTGCTTTAAAAATCTCATATAATGCAACTCGTTTAAGAGCGCACAAAGAGGAATTTGTTAGCAAATTGAGGGCAATGCGGATGAAGAATGATTTGATTATATGGAGAGAAATAGAAAATTAATTCAAGATAGTTTAACTAAAGCTCACTTTGGGACAAATTCAACTGCAATTGCAGAAGTCAAGCTCATATAATCTTCAGGCTGGGAATAGCTCTTCTATGCAATTCTCATAGGTTGTACTAATGCAGCAATGAGCTGTAAGAGAGTTAGAAAGTTTTTATGTAATACCAAGTCATCTATTATAGTATACTCCTATCATTCGAGCACCTCTTCTTGTTGCTATATTAGTTTCGACTGCACATCTTCTTCTTTCACGCGCCTTGCTACTCCTCTGGGCTGCTTCTTGCAAGTCAGGATACCTTGCTGTGGCAGGCGATGAGATCAAGTGCCATTAACAACAGTTTGCGGTTCAACGCGCTCCATAAACTGCACACGCCTCAGCGCACTCATCCCCCCAACCAAGCACACGGCCAACCACCAACCACCCATAGCTGTAAACATTTCAACAGGCAGCACCGCTAAAAAGTAAGCAACAGCATTTTAAAGTAGAGAAATTCCGTGTGCGTGCAGAGCTTTAAAACCGGAACCAAAAATGAAAACAAAAACGAAAACAAAAAATACTTAAAGTCTGCTCGACCACAAAATGATATAAACAAACACACAATTTGCGCCACTTAGCAGCAAATGGAGGAGGCTATTAATATTTCTCATCTTTTTCGGTCTTTTTTTTTTTTTGGCTGCTGCTTTTTGTGTGGCCAGCCGCAAAAAGCGCAGGCAAAAGTGGGCACGCCCCCTGCGACCGCCACCTCACCTACAGATAATAAGAAAATATGACTTTGTGTTGGGCTTGAGGCACTGCGGCCAAGACGGCCAAGACCAGCAACAGTAATGGCAAAAGCTGAGAGCCAGAAACATGAGTAAAACATGCCGAGACGCGCTTGTAAAACAAGCCAACAACAACAACAACAACAATAAGCCACAACAATAACAAACAATAAATTGAGAACGGCAGCAACAGCAGCAGCAGCAGCAGAACTCATAAACAATGTAATAATAAGGCCAACTGTGTGCGTAAGACTTAAGACGCAGCGCCCCTGGCGGCGGCCGTGCAGGCGCAACGCCCTCTGGCGGCTGCGTCAGCTCTCATTGGGGTTGCTTATAAATCTCACTTAAACCTGCTCTTTAATTGCGCTCTATTAAAAAAAAATATACGTAACGCTAATTGTCATTAGCTGGAGCCCCTCGTGAAGGGCTCTCCAGGAGAGCTGAGAGCGTGTTGAGTGAAGAGTTCTCCGGCTCAACTAGCTGAGCAGCGAAAAGATCTAGGATAACGGTGCGAAAGAGAAAGTGTAAGCAAAGAGTGAGTCAAGTATTTTATGCTCTGTTTTAATTATGATTAGAATGTTTTGGAGGGCTTAGCAGAATATTATATATTAGTTAAAGTAGTGCTTGGTTGAGGAGATATTTTGTAGGCGAAGCTCGAGTTAACTTTACGAGTTAACTTTACGTATTAGGTAGTTAGTTCTATACTTTTAAACTAAGCTAATAATATTTTAAATATGTAGTAAACCAAATTTAAACTTAAATACATTTAGATATATATATCGAAAGCTTGTTAGTTTTTATAACGATTTGTGGTTCAAGTAGGCGTGCAACTTTGATTTTTCCTGCAAAGATAAAGCCATATATTTTCCCAAAGTAATTTTTTCCTTAAAGAAAATCCATTTTGTTGACTATACAACAAATTTGAATACTGTCCATACTGGCCAAATTGAGTGAGATATTCACAATGGTATTTGTATAGGATATCCTGGCGGCTAAATTTTAAAAGACTTCTTTTTTTTTTTAATTTTTAAAAAATACTTGTGAAAATGTCATAAACTAAATTAAATTTAAATTGAATTGTAGGAAAATAGCTCAAATAATATAGAAAGTATTAAAATTTTCTGAGATCATGAATGGTGCGCTACATAGGTACATATATCTATATAGATATAGATGCATATAGCTATAAAATAAATGTGTGTTATATATATAGATCGTTAACTCAAGCTAACTCATATACAAATTTTATTAATTGTCAGCTCAACTCTTTGTTCGCCGAACAATTTCAATTCGATTTATGAAAATTTAATTGCATTTACTTGGCTGGCAAAGAGCACAAGGAAGAGGGATAGAGTGAGCATGATTATGTCCTACAGCCAGAGAGCGACACATTTTTAATTAAATTCAATCAAATTTCAATTTCGCTTACTTCCACTTTTTGTGCCAGGCAAATAGTTGTCAGAGCTCAATAACTGTGCCAGCTGCTTAACGGCTAAAGGAATTAATTAATAGCAAATAAAACGAATTCTGAGGAATGGGAATAGCTGATAAATAGCTTCGTAATTTCTATGAACTATAAATATATATATATATTTAACTCTCTTTAAGCATGTATGTAACATGCATGCGGCCAGCTTTAATGGCAATAAAAATTCCAATTGCCATAATTGCTAAGCGTCTATAAAGTTGCCACAACAAGTAACAGCACCCCAGTGTAAACATGGAGAGAGACAGAGATGGAGTGGGGCATGCCCAGCGGAAAAAACAATAGCTCTGCCAGCTGTGCAAAATTCAACTAAAATAGCTGCAGTTAAAATATGGCCGAGGCAACGCGCGAGTTCAAAAGCTAAAAGTTGGCCGCTGTCCATTTTCCCTAACAAAAACAAGAAAAACAAAAAAGTTGGCGGAGGGGCCTCCATTTCCCCAGCTGATCCACATAGAACACGCACGACTCGAGGCTTGCTCTTATGCAGCATCCTCGGCTACTGCTGCTGCTGCTGCTGCTTTTGGTGCAGATGAAGCGTGGCATTACATCAGTGACGTCGACCGGAAATTATGTAAATTTAAGTGTTTCGCCTTGTTGCTAGCCGCTTGCTGTTCCTCTTCCTGTAGCTGTAGCTGTAGCTGTTGCTGTTGCCACGCCCACGCGATTTGTTTTACTTTTTGTGCGGCTCTTAACATGGCAATGAAAACATGAAAGCAAAAACGACGGCAATAACCAATAAAAAAAATAGCAGCAACAAGCAACAGTGGCCGGCAAGAAAGTTGCCTCTCAAAAATTTTCCACATTTGGTTTTGACTTTTTGCCTTGTTTTTCTTGCTGCTGCTGCTGCTGTTGTTGTTGTTGTTGTTGTTGTTTATGCCGTGGGGTGGCGCGTTGCCAACAAAGTTTTCGTAATTGTTTTTGCATTTGTGGCACACACACAAACACACACACGCATACACACTCATATTGAATACAGTTGGGTCTACACAGCTGGGCCGCTCGCTCGGCCGAGGCCCAAATGTGTCCTTTGGTGTATTAAAAAGTTTTTAGAGCCACACTCCACACTCTATACGCCTTCAGCCCCAAGCAGAGCTATATATATATATATATGCATATATATCTATATATATATATATATGTATTTTCGCCCGTTGGTTCGCGTCCTGGTCCATTGCCCATTAACATTTTATATGCAATTATGATTATTTTACCATTGTGCATTTGCGGTAATCTTTGGGGAGCAACCGTTCGGAAGTTGAGCCACCAAATTTAATGGGCATGCGGCCACCCAGCCAGTCAGTCAGGCAACCAGCCGACTTGCCATTGAAAGCGCCGATGATATCGCTGATGATGTGTAGTCGAAATCGATTGTGGGGCAGTGAGCAGTGCAGTTGGAACGTTTGAAGTCTGATACATGGCATGGCCACACCCATGCCGCAGGCCTTATGTGCCACATGTTGCAGCTGTTGTGGGAAATTAAATTGAATTAATTCAAAGGCAACTTCATTAAATTACCTTTCTGTGGCTAATAAATAGTTGCAATAGCAACATTAAATTAAGGGAATTTAAATCAGCTAATGAAGGTATGAAGAGCTATAGAACGATGGTAGGAGAGAGAGAGAGAGAGAGAATACCGACCTTGCAGCTGCTTCTCATTTTCATCTTCTCCTTCATTTCAATTAATGAGAATTGCATAGGAAGTCTACGTAACAGGTATAACAGTTAAAGCTGACCCTTACTGCAGCTGTCTTTAACTTTCTACTTCATCACTTAAATGCATAAGAATTTCCTAGAAGGGCTATATAAAAAGTATAGAGAAGGCAGAAGAGAGAAAGTGTATAGCTAAATTACTTAATAAAGCCTGCATAGAAAGGGTACATAAGTAGCACCTAAATTAAGCCCTTTCCATGCACATATCACAAGCAACCCTAAGCTTCGACGGATTGTCCTGTGCTCCTCTCGAGCAGTTGTCTGATCTAAACTTACAATGCATAAGTTAATTGCTTGGTTATCCGCCTCAGCTGCAGGCATCAACATTCAAGCAGCCTACACTTTGCCATTGAAACGAAATGCCCTTCAGTCTTTACGAGTTATGCATCCATTCCAGTGTCACTTCATTGTTTATTATGCGTTCAACGAACCAATCATTCATTTCATTTTGCAATCTGTCCGAAGAGCCTAGTCAGCACCTCGATGACACTGTCATCGCTCATATGGCTCGACCTTAGCTATCTTAAATTTCCATACTGTTGGCAGCAACAGTAGCAGCAGCATCAGCAGCATCAGCAGGAGCAGGAGCAGGAGTAGCCTTTTTTCCAGCAAAACATGTTCAAGTAAGTCCCCTTGCTTTATATATTAGGCAGAAGAGGCAGACAATGAAAAGGACATTGAAGTTGACCGCTCTCTCTGTGTGTGTCTGACTGCAGTAGCTTGTGGGTTAGCAGCAGCCATTCTGTGGTCATTAGCCTAAACCAAAGCTGATTTGACTCTCTCCGACGGTCAGCCAGGCTGAGATTTTCTGCAGAATTTGCAAAAGGAAAAAAAAAGAAAAGGGAATGAAAGAAAGTATCCACAAAATGCGACGGGAACACAAATCTTCTTTATTGCTGGTACGTTTTTGCCAGCACAGACAGGTGAGCTTTACACACACACACACACACAGAGAGATGCACACACACATACACACACGGTGTGTGTGGACTTTGACAAGAGCACATTAGGAGGCCCTAGACAAACAACTAATGGCCTTTTAAGGCATTTTGCTGTTGCCCTCTCATCCTCGGCTCTTGCGTTCTCTTTACATTTGGCTGCTACCTGGCACAGGTGCCGGCTCCGGCTCTGCCTTTCCGATACGTACAGCATGTTGTTTTAAATTAAAAGTCCGCACACACAAGCCCACTCACTGGCATTGGAATATTTTCCATGTTTGCAGTTTTGGTCACCAGAAAATTTTGATTTATGCCTTGCGGGTGGTTGGGGTGGGCGGGTCTCGCTCGGTTGCTGCTTTCTTATGTATTTTTATTGGATTTATTCAGCTGGCCTGGCCAATGCGAGCTACAAATATTGCTCATACGCCGCATTGCACGTTCACAGCAAATCGAATTTTTCTTTCTTTTACTTTTACTTGACAACTCCCGCTGCCGAAAATGCCAAATGCCAACTCCAGTTGGCATTGTGCGCGACCAGCTCGCTGCACATGAGCGGCCAATTACACGCACGTTCCATGCGGCCCCGGGGCCACGAGGCACTCAGTTCATGACTTGATTATCACCGCCCGATGCGCTTGCACAGCTGATGGCGACTGCATTTGCATTTGCATTTACAAGCTGCCAGCTGATGAAGCCGCATGCCACGTCCACTTTTAGCGAGCAGAAGATGCCGCAACCACAAGAAGCCATTGATTTTTATGCTGGCTCATGCTGGGCTGACTCGGCTGGACTGCATTTTGATGAAGCTGTGAATGTCAGCTCAGCTCATAATTATGTTGATTAGTTGAATCAGGTGCAACAACGTGAAACTTCTGCATCTAGGCAGATAAATTAAAGTGTAAGCCACACATAGCTGAGTTGGCTCACATGTTTGGGCCCTGCCTTGCACTTGTGATAAGTTCTGTAAGTATTTTATGCCAACGTCAACGCAATTTTTGGCCACTTTGCCTATCACACACGCAGACCTAGGCCAAGGCAAGGCGGGGCTGGCTGCTATCAGGTAACGGGCCAACTGTGCAGCCAAGTGCAAAAAAGTATGCACATTAATTCAAGTAAAAATAAATTATAAAAGCAAAAGGGCTGCGCCGCTGTCGACGTCAGCTGCGACGTCGACGCCAGTTTTCCGCTGCTTGTGCATTTTATGACGTTTAATGTGTTTCTGCTGTCAACGACAGCAGCAGCAGCAGTCGAGGCAGCTGCGGCGTCGACGTTGCTGCTGTTGCAACTTTTCAGCAGCGTTGAGTGCATTTTGTTGATTTATAATAAAATAATGTAAAAATATTACACAATAATGAATGCGCGCAGAGTGTGGGCTGTACGTTCACGCGACCCCCAACCAAACCCCGACCTCTGCTGCTGAATACTTGCCTCTTGCATTTTATTGCTATCTCTTTTGGGGGCAGCGCAGTCGCCAGTCGTCGTCGTCGTCGTCGTCGTCGACTGTCTGCGCTGCCATGAAATATGAAACAAGCAAATGTTCCGGGCAAAAAGTTGTTGAAAGTAAAAAAAAAGAAAGTATGAAACAAGCATATGAAATATGCGAAAAAATAAAACTTTTAACTAAAATTATATATGTAATGCGCAGACTGTGTGAGTGTGTGTGTATGAGTGCTTGTGTGTGTGTGTTTGTTTGTCATGTTGTTTACGTTCACTTCTTGGCCATTTTTCTTAAGCAAGGCTGCTTGAAAATTTACGCGACACTTTGAACTGTTGATGCTCTACACATAAAAGAGAAGAGCTCTTAAGCTCAAGAGGTAAATGCTGCTGAAAGAGCTTGTTTCAAAGACGAATTAAACTGTCTAATGGAATAAATTATATTTTATATTATATGTGCTCTTGAGTCCAGCTGCCTTTTAAGCTATCTACCTGAATACTCGCTCTGCCCAGCACTGTTTTGAGTCAGTTCAAATTGAGCAAAAGATCAGTTTCCCTCACACAATATTTACCTTGTCTTACAAACTTCTCATACGTATTAATAATATGATCATCTCTCTCAAGCTGCTCATCAATAACTTTGCCAAACGCCGACGCGATTTGCCTGTAGCGCAGCTGCAAAACTTTAGCCAGTTGCAATCCCTGCAAATATATATATATATATTTATCTCGCTCTCTCTCTCTCTCACACATAAAGTCAACACTTACAATCTGCTGTGAGTGTGTGTTATGACGTTTTAGTCCCGGCAACTTTATCGCAGCAAAAATTGCATCATATTTCAGGACAGAATGACAAAATATAAAAATACAAAGTTCACAAGCAGCCAACTTTTTTCTTACCTGGTACACCCCTTCGTCACCTGAGCCACCTTCGGTTACACCGCTCAGTCAACTCAGTGGCAGCAAAAACAACATCAACACATGTCAAGCTGAAAGAAGAGCAGAATCAGCTAACCGAAGTTGTGCGCCAACTTCGGCGTTGCGGCTACGTTGCGTATGAGTAATGCGAGACAAAGTTGAAATGTCTTTTAAGCAATCGCTTGCCATTGAGTTTATTAAAACGTTATGCGCTTGAATTACAATTTATAATGACGGCTGGGCTGTGCGCACCTACAGCGCAATCCTTGGCATAATTTTGAAAATTGTGAGATAAAAGCGCAGAATGCACATAATTAATGAAAGACCAAATGTCGTCTTCAGCAGCGTGTGCAGCACCAGCATTCTGTAAGAGAGCAAACAAAGTGTAATTAAAAAGTACTTAGTGAGCTCTCTCTCTCTCTCTCCCTCTCTCTGTGTCTTTCTTTGTCTTTCTCTCGCTTGTCTCGGGTTGGCTCACCTGCGATAAATAGTTTTGCGCTGCTGTAATTTATTATCGTTAGCGTTATCCTTAAAGAAGTAGCGCCTGATGCCGCTCAGATACGAACGAAAATATTCGCTCCAATTAATCGTCGCAATGTTGAACTGCAGCTTCTCACGCTCCCCCTCGGGCAGCCGCTCATTCAATTCGTCAATGTTGCGATGCGCAAACTTCCACTCCTTGAGACCGAACCAAGCCATCATATTGATGATGCGCGAGATTTTCTGATAAGCCTTCACATAGCTGAGAGTGCGTACGAAGAGCGCAAGAGTTTAATATTGATTAACTGAACTAATTGAGCCAGTCAGCCATGCTCTCTGCTCGATAAATAATAGTCGAATGCAGTTGTTCTCTCGTAATTGAAATTTCTATGATATCATGCTTACGACAGGTTGTACGAGAAATCTAATGCCAAATGGTAATACTCTACTAATATAGATGTATTTTTTCTGTCAGCTTTTTTTTGACATGTATCCCTCTTCTTCTACTTCACTTGAAATCGTGAGAATTGCACGGAAAGGCTAAATAAACAACTTGAATATTGATAAACTCAACTAATTGAACCAGCTTTACTGAAATACCTCTCTCTTCTTCTACTTTTTTTCACTTGAATTTATGAGTATCTCATAGAAAGGCGAAACTCAACTAATTTGGTTAGCCTGCCAACGCTGCAGTTGTTCTCTCTCTCTGAAATTTGTATAATATTACGCATATATCCAAATATGAAATTCCAATTGTTAATACTCTAGCAACTCTAATTAGTTTTTGCTATGCCAGCCTCTCTAGAATAGTTAATATGCCCACACTCATACAGAGCGCGAGCAGCTGCTCTCAATTGCCTTTCAATGTTGCGCTTAAAATGCGTTCAATGTAGCACACCTAAAATCCACAATAGCAGACACTAACTTAGGGGGCAAACCCAGACTCACACACACAGTGAGACTCATTGTGTGTAGAGCTGGCTGACTATGTGTGTGTGTGTGTGTGTACTTACATGCGCTTTTGTCCGGTGGCCATGGCAATTAAATCTAAAATATAAGCTGGGATATTGTGCAAGAAAAATGCAATTGCACAATGCAGAGGCTTCGATGGTATTATAACGTACGAGAAGCACCTGTGACAATAATGTGGTCCAAACGGGTTCGATGTCCATGTTGCCAGTCGTTGCCCATTCGATTCGGTTGGGTTTTTTGGTTTTGATTCGGTTTCGTTTTGCCATTTTTCCGTTTTCGTTGAGATTTTGTTAGCCAATGCGTCGCATGCACAAGTTGATGTTGTTGTTGTTGTTGTTGTTGTTGTTGTTGTAGTTCGGAATTTGGCATGTGTTTCATTGTTTCAAGGTATTAGCCAAGTGTAGATAAATTTAACGAAAAACGAGTATGAAAAAAAAATTGAGCCATATTTAAGCATTTGGATTAGACTTGCATGCAATATGGCAGCGGTTCGTGCGGATAACGTGGCAACGAAAATAGAAATTCAACAAAGAATATTTATAGAACTGGGCGTGTGTGTGTGTGGGCGTGGTTGTGTGTGAGTGTGCTTAAGCAGTTGCCAGACTCACCAAAGCGACTTGTCGAATGGCTCGTGAAAGCCGCGACGCGACAGCTGCATGTATTGGCCCCAGGTAATATTATTTACGTCGGAGACATAATTGTAAACAGGCAGCTCCGACTTGCCATCCACTTGACTCTCACGCAGCTCAAATCTGAGAGGGAGTACAGAGAGCGTATAACATGTGTGAGCAAAGAATTTTGTATATAAGACAAAGTTTAAGAAAAGCTGAGAAATATGTAAAGATTTAAGCCGAACCAGCAGTCATGAGCGGCTCTTGAATTTTATCTTCAGCTGCTTAAATTCTTTGTACGCATATGCTTAAGCCCTAGGCCATCCACTACTAACCTTCGAGCAATGTCCCAGGCGGTTGCTATCATTGCATTCACCACATAATCGGCGGGCACCATATTCGCCTTGCAGTTGGCCGTGCCGTAAATGCAACGTACGAGTCCCCGGGCTGACCAAGTGCATAAACCTGATGGCCCGTACAAATTATCAGTCCAGCCGGGAAATGGATCCTTGTACGTTGACATTACTGCAAATAAATAAGAATTAATGGCTGCTTTGTTCGACCGGAGACCGAAGACCGTTGTTGATTTTGGACAACGCCAAAAGCGATAATGGTCCCCTTAGCCCAGCGCAGCAGCAATGCAGAAATGAATACGAGAAAAGCAGGAACAACAAAAATAGCATACAAACTAAATGCTCCCTTCCCTTGGCCCCTATGTCTATGCCAACTGCTGGCTGATATGCCTGACTCCCAATTGCAAGTTTTGCACTTGAACCTCGTTTTTTTCCATCGCTGTTGTTGCTGCTGTTGTTGGGGGCAGCTTAGGATGCTGGAAGGATGCTTTGGCATTTTTGTGTTAAAATAAATGAAAATTTGTTTGCGCTTTGTTACCGAGCTGCAGCTAGCTCTAGATGAAGTCGTGGGGGCTTTCTCGGAGTCGTGGGCAAGTCAGGCATGCCCTGACTTTTTTAGTTGGGCTTTGTTTCCGTTACGTTTCGTTCGTTACGTTACGTTGCGTTTCGTTTGGCTGCCGTTTGCAAAAATGGAGAAAAAATAAAAGCGAAAACTTTTTCCACATGCATTTATCTGCTAAACCATGGCACACTCTTCGACCAGCCTGGCAAGTGCAAGGATGTTTGCTATTTTTCACAAAATTTTAAATATTCCTTTTTTCAGTGTAACTCCAGATCCTCGGGGGCCTCAACTAACAGCAGATTCTGTGTGTGCAATCTAACAACTTTCTCGTGCATGCCCAGGAGTATTTCGGGCTAATTATCTGACAATTAGTTTGTGAAGTCAACTTTAAAGCCACAGAATGAGCCACAAAGTATTTGTCTGCAGTTTTCTTACCGATAGGCGGACGAAAGATGCCAGCGGGCATGTGAAAGGCACGATGATTGACCAAGTTCTCGGCGCACTTCTTCGTCATGGTGTAGGTATTGGGCATCTTGCCAATTAGGCAATGACGGAGCTTCTCCAGCGTCTCGTCATCGAAGGTGCGATAGATCTGTGGGGCAACGCAGCAACATCAATTCCAATTGAACATTTTTAATTTAAATAAATTGTTAAGCCAATCAGATCGGCCAACAGCAGCCCATTGCGTATGCACATAAAATAATAATAATATTCATGAGTGCTGTTTGAGCACTGGGGAGCTCCACCTGCCTCTGAGCTGCTTACCTGCATGATTTTTTCGTAGCCAATTTCGTTCTCGTACACTTGCTCCTTGATAAATTTGCGATTGCAGTTGCAGTACAGTGTCGAAATGTGCACAAATGACTGCAGGGCGGCCGAGCGGACCGTTGGGTGGTATTGATGGCGGCGGGCGGCCAGTTTGTGGCAGCAAGTCGAATGTTGATTGAATTGTGTTGAAATTGTTTGCACGCCGCAGTCGTAAAAATATGCAACAACATAAAAAGCAGTATATGTATAATAAAAAAATAAACACACCGACACACGCACACACACTCAAGCATACACTTACACTCGCCGGCTCAGTTGTAAATATTAAAATGCATACACAAATATCTCGCATGCAGACATGCGAAATATGCATGTTGGTTACTTAAATGCGATATGCGAATATTTGAATTAATTTTACGTCGAAAAAGAGAAATGAAAAGGAATCCATGACAACCGCAATTTGTAAATAATGCGAACGGATTAACTGCCAAATGCAACTCGGGCGTTAACAAATAGATTTTTACAACGAGCACGTTTCGCTGCATACTCGAGTGATGTATGCAGATTAATTGCAGTTTTTAAGTATTTCGTATTTATTGTGGTATAGATATATATATATATCTCATCAAATTGGTTTAAAAAATATGTCAAATACTGAGTGGAGTCTATGACAATCATGAAACTTTGTTTGGGCAATAATGGATATTGGATATCCTTGGATATTCCAATAAAAATTTGTTTGAGTAGGAAGCAAGCGGCGGTTGGGCAGATCAGAAGAAGTCTCAAGTTGCAGTTCGATGCAAGTTGAGTTGCTTGAGCAAGGGCCTTAGTTGCCTGGAATCAATACTAATGTAAGAGATTCACACAGAGTAGAACTGATGCTCTGCAAGCTTTATATCGTATATCCGAGAGAGTTACCTCAACAGTTAGGCTGCTCGTGTTCTTCAGCACATCTTAATACACATGTCTCTTCGCTCTTCCCTTAAGAATTTGGAAGTTCTCTGTCTTACTCCTACATGTCGAAGCTGTAGCTTAGACACTTACTTACCTTCAACTGCTTCATTTGCATAGCCAAGTCGAGTATCTTCTTGGTGCCCAGGACATTAATGTCAATAGCATCGCTTAGTTTCTCATTGAATTTCACCGAGGCGACAACATTGAAGACAATCTAAGCAGCAGACCGAAAAAAAAAAACAAGTAATGCATATTAAAATTGAGAAATGCCAGCAGTAGCAACAAGAGCTGAACAACTGAGCAGCTGAACAGCGGAGAGCGCATGCAATATGCACGAGAGATGCATGCAAAACAGAAGCGCTTTGCCGCATGCAGTTGGAGTTTTTGGGCTGCATTCGCTGATAACCTCAAAGTCAGCACGGACGCAGGACATGGGACACAGGACATGGCTACACATGCAACTGCTGCATTGAACATCGACAACAAAGCAATTTTAGTTTTAAAACAGTGCCAGGACTAAACGTCGACTGCGCCACATGTGTGTGTGAGTGACTTGTATGCAAAATGTTTTGCAAACAACAACAAAAAAAAACAAAAAATGGAATAGAGAGGAAAATAAAATAAATAGAAACGCCGAACGGATGCGACTGGCAGGACAATGGCTCGCGCACGCCAAACACTTGAAGCATGCACTGGAATTTTCATTTATTTATATATTGTTTTTTATAACCGGCAGCAGGAGCCGCAGGACAAGCAAAACCAGCAGGCATACACACACACACACAGAGAGAGAGAGAGACACATTTTCATAGCACGACGTGCCGAGTTTCAATTTTTGTTGAAAAGTAGAAAAAATATATATATATCTGTATATATTTGTGCCTTGTCTTCGCTGAGTGCGGAGAAAAATCATAAAAAGGAAATAAACTGACTGCATGCTGTTGTCGTAAACATGGCGCCTGCCTTTGGCAGCCAGTGCAACGTAACGTAATGCACAAACAGACAGACGGACAGATAGATAGTCAAACAGACAGTTGGACAGGTGGACAGATATCCAAACAGATAGGCAAACACACACACACACTCGCTCACAAAAGTTTTCACACAAAAGTCTATTGATTGAATTGCCAACAGAAACAGGCAACAAAGCTCTCGAACCTGCAATCGGAATGGCAACAGCAACGGCAACAGCAACGGCAACGGCAGCGGTAGTGGCAACGACTATGGCTACGGCTACGGCAATACTCACTTGGACCTCACACGAGAGCATTGCACGGTCGGCGGCATCAATGTCCAGGTCGATGGCACTGTAATCAGCGCGTATCGGATGCACCTTCTCCAGCAGCTCCGGCTGTTCAGCGCGCATAATATTGAATATCTGCAATAGCATCGGGAAGGAGCAGCAGCGGCAGCAGCTTTATTGAGTTTGCATTGTTCGATCATGGCAAGAGGGGGCTGGGCGGTGGGCGGTGGGCGGCAGCCCATTTTCCCCAGTTTTGCTATTGACTTACCGACTCATTGAAGAAGCCCTGCAAGCGCTCCTGCACGCTCATGTTGTCCTTGCTGCGTATCAGCATGTAAATTTTACGCAAACCAAAGGCGCGCAACAATTTCTCGGTTAGCACTTTGCCCACAAAGCCCGTGCCGCCCGTAATGAGCACCGTCGCATCTCTATAGAAATCGGTAACTGGTGTTGCTGTGGGCGTGGCCAGACCATCAATGCCCCCAGCAGCAGCTGCAGCAGCAACAGCATCGACATCGATGTTTGCTGTGCCACTGGCACCGCCATTGGCACTGCTCATTGTTGTGGATGCCTCGCAGAACTCGTTGTTGCTGCCACTGCTGCGGCGCGAGGAGCTGGTCGACGAGAAGGCCTTGCGAGGCACTGCGAATGGGTTAAGAGAGGCATAGACTCTTCATACATGCACTATATGATTCATTTGATGAAATTAGTTTGCTTAGCTCACAGTTACCTGGCCTCACTCTTTACCTTTATTCACACTCGGTTCACGCATTTTGCTGGCACACTCGAAACCCAACCACTCGCCCTGAGCACTGGCAACACTTTGAAGAGTTTACTTTCGTTTTCTAATTGTTGAAAATATGAAATGTATATATGTAAGCCGATGTCAATCAATAACTGGCAATCGCTGCGCCTTCAAGATTTTCCCATCGCTGCTCAATTATTAACCGAAACCCAATTATATTTTATATATACTTGTGTGTGAGTGTGCGTGTGGGTGTGGCTATGAGTGTGTGTGTGTGTGAGTTATTCAACTTAATGCCGTTGAGGTCTCTGGCTGACATTGCGGTTGCAGTTGACCTGCTGACCCGCACCCGCACCCACACACACACACAGCGAACAGTTAAAGTAACTTACCCCTGCGTGCTGTTAGCCCCTGCTGAACCGCTGTCGTTAGACGCCCTTTCAGCCATTTTCAACATTGTTAATTATTCAATTATCAACAGCCAATGCGGCCTTCTTCCTGGTGCCAGGACACTGCTCACTGCGCTCACATGCAGGCAAGTGTCCATCTATGTGAAAATAAACGTTGCATGCGTGTCTCTGTCTGTGTGTCTGTGTGGTCTGAGAGCGAGAGTGTAAGCTTAAATGCTGCCACGGCCGGCATATGCATGTACATACATGTCAATGTCCAGTCAGTCAGCTCATTGCGTGTTGTACAGTGTACACTCTGTCTGGGTGACTGTGTGTGTGTGAGTGTGCGCGCCTTAGAGTGCACCATATGTTGCTTGGTTGCATGTGGCATAAAAAGAAACGAACTAGAACCACATATGCCAACTATTGCGTGCCACTGTTGTTGCTGTCATAGTTTGTTAGTGTTTGTCAACCAGAATATCCCGCTTTGTTTGCCTGGCGATTAGGGTAGTTTAATCATAGCACACGCGACCTTTGTACGTGAATTACATAGTCTAAAAATCATTTTAAAATATATAAGAAAAAACGGAAGTAATGTTACTCTCTTGTAAAGAAGAAAGAGAAGATCAGTTAAGCTGGGCGTTTATTTAGCTATTTCTTATAGAAAGAGAAGTTAGATAGCAAGAGCATCAAAAGAGCTCTTGGTACCACTCACACAATGATGGCTTGAGCCTGAGCGATGTTTGATCTGGAAAGAGTTTTTGCTCGAGTTTGACTAGAAGTTGAGTTCGAGTTCGATCGCCCTATATAAAGGGCAGCCTGTTGCTGCACAGCTTCAGTCTCAAAGTGATTTTCTGGTGATCGGTCGTTCAGTGCAGTGCTCCTCTTCTTCTTCTTGTTATTATTCTGAGAGTATTTAAATAATTCATTAAATTGTCTTGAGTATATTATTAAACAGAATATTATTTAAATATTCCTTATAATAGTGATCACCCTCTAAAATAATAATGGAATTCATCTTAATAATTTTTTTTGTCAAACAATTTTTTTCATAAGAGTTATTTTGTATAATAATTTTTTTTTTCATAAGTAGAACTTTTTTCAAAAAATTCGAAGGATTTTTTTTCATAAGAATTTTTTTTATTAGAATTATTTTACATACTTCCAATAAGAAGTTCACAATATTACATATGTTGATATAGTTGATCGTTATGATAATTATCACTGTGTAAATATTCATTATAATAATGATATTAACAATATCATTGATGTTAATGATTACATATGATGTTAAACAGTGTACGTTAATTCTTGGTATATGCTTAAGCCAAACTCGAATCACCCTGTCAAATTCCAAGCTTTTCAGTTTACTTTGCATTGGCAAAGCTTACCCAATGCCGTAGTCTTAAGCTTTTCCGTTCTCACCCACCTCCGGTTTGCGTACGCGCTATGTGTACCAAAAAGCTTCCATCTTGCTTAACCACAAAGCTTTTTAACTTGAGCCAAAATGCTTAGGCTTTAAGTTGTCATTTCTTATAACACAAAGCTTCTGCACTTGCCATAAATTTATAAATTGCATTTCAAAATTTACAGTTAACAATTGTGCAGAGCAAATCGCTTGGAAATTTGTGGTTCAATGAATTAATTTAATTCATATAAAGTATTTCATGATGTGATTTCAATAATTGTGCGGTAATTATCTGGCCATGGGCAAGCCGAATAGAAAGAAATGTTTGTTTAATGATTCGAAACGTTTTTATTCATTGTTTTTCATATTTATTGATATTTCAATAAGATAATTACATTAATTAGCCTTTTCATGCCATAAAACGTGCACATTCATATTACAGAAATACATAGAAATATTTATACATTGATATTATTTAAAAACTAATTCAATAATTTATCATTTAACGCTAGTTAATTGATTTCATGAGACTATTAATTGGAGTAAATTGCTTAATGCGCTTACAAATAATTAGATGGCAAAAAATAACAAATGAAATGCAAATAGCAATTGCGTGTCGAAATATCAGTAATTTCTAATAGTTATCAACACTTTTTTATCCATATTAATTTATATATATTTTTATTTATTTATATATATTTGTGACTATCATTTTTTTGCGGAATATTGAAATTGATGATTTCAATTTAATATTGAAGTAAGGTCCGTAGCACTTCGTGTTTCTTCTCTCTTATCTCTTCTCTCTGCGTAATTTCATGGCCAGCACTTTGGCAATAGTCTTACATAATAATACTGTACATGGCTTGCAGCTAAGGAAAGTTCGCACACACACACATTCCACGCTCTATACATATCGTTCAGAGCTCGCATTCAACAACATTTTGTTTGCAATCACAATTCATTATTTCGAAATCACAGAGAAATTCGTCGCATTTGCTGCATATTTAGAGTGGCTGCCACAAGGATTCGCTGAGGGGCTCGGAGCCTCCATTACCGCCGCCACTCACTGCAGCCACGCCCGCTGCTGGCTGCTGTACTCTGGATACTTCACTGAGTATGCAGGTTCCGTCACATTCTGTCCGACTACCGAATTCCTGTTCGCAAATGCAACTAAAACTTTCTCGGGATGCGGCCTTAAATAGAGCCAGTGGCACACCCGCCCCATCCGCTGCGCAGGCAACACCACCGCCGCCGCCACCGCCTATGCTGGACGGCATCTCCTCGCTTGTAGATGGCAGCTCCATCAGTGCCAAATCATCCTCGCACTCAACCACATTCGGATGCAGCGGTTTGAAGTGATTACGTCGCCATGGGGGCATCATCGTTTCGCTGCCCGCAAATGTCACCACCGTTTGATGGCCATTGTTGTTGTAGCTGCTGTTGGTAGTGCTGCCGCCTCCGCCGCCGTTTCCATTGCCATGTCCGTTGCCATTGAAATTGGCCTGATAAGCACTTCGGCCCAAACTCACGTTACCCTTGCCGTTGCCGCCAGAATTCCGCACGCCAAAGAAATTGCTGCGTATGCGCATCGACGAATTGGCATAGGTGGAGCGTATGGAACTGGCACGCGTGTGCATCGAAAAGGTGCGCTCATGCGGCTCCAGGCTGGTCTTGAATTTACAGAAGCACGCCGCAAAACGCTTGTTAAATTCCCGCTTGAATTTTTCCTGAAAGAGGGGGATAAACAAAAAACAAAACAAAAACAAATATAATTGGCATTTTGATTAAAAATGAATAAAAGAAAAGCCTTCGTATAGCCCATTATTTAAATTCTTGGTAAAATCTAATTTAAGAAAAATACTCAAATTTAATAAGTATATTATGATAAATTTAAAAAACAAATAAAATATATAATAAAATTTATATAATATATATATCTTTTAATTTTTTTTTACTATATAAATATTTATTATTATATTTATATATATAATTTAAAAAATTTATTTTTTAATATCTTTAATTTCTTCATTAATTTTTTTTATAATGAATAATAAATAATTATAATTCTCTAATTTTAAATGAAACTCTTAAATGCATAACAAATTTTGACTTTTGAATACTGAGAATGAATTCATCTGTAAAAATGCGTGAATATATTACACCTGCCGTTAGCCGTTCACAAGAATACATAAATTTGTATGCCAAAACATAACTCGATCATAAAATTACTTATTATTATTATTATTACGCTCGGATTTTATTGCTCGTGGTGTCAGCTGGCTTTTTATGAAGCAGTTCTCTAACCTCTGCCTCATTGCCTAATTTGCAAGATTTGTTTCCTCTTCAGCGCGTTGACACTTTCCTGTTCTGTCGGAATTTGTATTCTGTCGGAATAAGTATTCACGGTCCCCACACACACATGCACAACAAACAGGCACAACAAAAACTTTTTTGGGCCCATTTGCCTGCCAGTCTTCGCTATTGATTTTCAGTGAGGTCCCCAGCTCACTTCCCTAAATAAACAAAATATTTGCTTATATTTGAGAGATTTGCACATTTGTGTGTCTGCCAGGATATTCGTAGGTATTTTTTTTTATTTACTGGTGCTATTTTTATTGCTATAGGCAACAGGGAAACATTTCACTAATTAAATTGCGTGGGCCCTGCAGAGCAAATATATATGGAGCCAATTATAATAGTTTTCTAATTTTATAAATAATGAATTAAGTTGAAGTTGCCTCGGAAATTTAAGTCCGTAAATAATGCGAAAACATGACGAAAAATGCCATCAATTCAAGTAATACTTGTATGCTGCTTTTTTTTATACTTTGTAGTTGGTGCTCACTGTACCTTATAGATTGAGTCAGGCTAAGAGGATCGACTTACGGACCATCAGAAAGAAAAACCCAAAGTAAAACCACTTAGTTACTCACGTTGTAGATGCCGTAAATAAAGGGATTATAGCAGCTGTTGCTCATGGCCAGCCAGTCGCAGCAGAACCAGACGATGCTAATGAAATGATAGTCATTGATTTCCGGTATTGTAACATACAATATATTATACAGCTGTAGCGGCAGCCAGCACAAGCCGAAGATGACCACAACGATAATCAACATTTTAATGACCTGTAGTAAAATTACAAACTGTGTTTGAAAAGTAAATGCAGCAAGCCTCGTCAGACTCACCTTCTTCTTGTTCTTCAGCAGCGTTATGTCACGCGAGTCCTGTGCATTGCCAGGCGCGTGTGTGCCCCAGAGTCGAACTGCCATTTGAATGTACACGAAGCTAATCACGCAAAACGGCACCAAATACTGCACAAAGACCAGGGCATAGCGATAGGCCTTCAACTGCTCGTCGGAGAGGTTTTTGTTCATGCAAAATGGTCGAGTCAAATTGAAGTATACGTCGTTCTCTGAATAAACAAAAAATAATATATAGCTTAATAAAGAAATTGCTAGCTCGGAGGCTACATTTTGACATACCCCGAAAACGGTCCGTGATCTCCTCCACACGAAACGCGATGGGAAATGGCGCAGCGAAGACCAGCGCCAGCAGCCAAATGCCTCCAATTATAAATTTCGATATAAATTTGCTGGGACGTGCTCTGCTCAAATGGTAAACATATTTTAAGTAAGTGGGACTCGTAAAAGAGAGGGCACTGAATATGCAGAAAGGCTGATGCTGCTTGAAATATTCTCAACTTCTCTTATACAGACTTTAGGCTGACAATATGTTATCTAAAAAATCCTTTTCATATTTTCTGATTTAATTTTCAGAATTTTATGCTTTCTCTATATTTCACCATTTATTTAAAAATTATTTATAAATTTTTAAATATTAAAACTGAACATAAAAATGTGTGTATATACATTTTTATATAAAATAATGTTTATAAAAATAAATAATGAGAATTACTTTGAGAGAGTCTAATTATAATAAAATTTTATTTATTATATACTTGATATTTTTGATTCTATATATAATTTCTTGAAATTTTTCTAAGAAAATAAACCAATATTTCTAATCAAGACTGTCCTCTTAAGGCTTAAATTTTGTTATATACATTCTGAATTTCTCATAAAATATTTTCCAAATATAATCTAATCCTTTCAAATATTTTCTATAAAACCAGGGTATCAACCACATTTAAATGACAACGACGCTTTTATTAAGTCATCGTGTTCTGGCTTACCGTAATGGATTAATTATAGCCCGATGGCGATCGATGGCAATGGCGGTCAATGTAAACACGGAGACGTTTACGCTGAGAGCCTGCACAAAAGGACAGAAGCCGCACATGAAATACGGCAGATTCCAGCGTTGGAGCAGTGCCGCCTGGAACTGAAATAAGCAAAAGGCATAAAATATTAAATGTGGTTAAGCCAATTGGGCTTATTAAAATAGCCAACAGACTGGAAAATTATCATTTGAGCCGCAGGACTGACATGTCCGAAACATGTCCAAAAATAAACAATTAAATTGCAGAATTCATGCTGTGTGCTGTTCTCTGGCTTGGCCCAAGCAATTAAATCCATATAATATAAGGCTTTCCGTTTGGCAAGCCAATGACAATTTGTGCCGACAGCAGATGCCATTTAACTGAACATATAAAAACAACTTACTTGGCCTTGAAGCCTAAAGATTAAGTGTCTGTCAACTTAATAGAAAACATTTGGCTGAAGCAAACAAGAATGAGATGAAATTTCTCTTGTGAGATCTGTCACTTTTCCGTCTCACAGCTTTTCGCATGTAATTAAAAATCCGGTGTAAGAAAACAATAAAAAATATCTTATGTAAGCTTTGGCTTTAGCTTTGATCTCAATGGCCGACAAAATTTTATCTCCAGTCTACTTAACATAAATTTAATTGCGTCATAATTAGCCGGAAATTGAGTTTTGGTTATAATTTTCAAGCGAATTGTGTCTGGACACGAAGTTCTAATTCCATTAAGACTGGATACAAAACAGTTTATTCCATTATAGGAAAGTTTTTTGGCTGCGAAATGGGCTGACAGCTGGCTTCGAGCGTAACAGTCAAAATTCTAATCTCAATGCCGTGTTTAAGCGCCGGAAATTAAATTGATGTTCGATTATAGTGAAATCGATGTTTGTGGCTGTGTTGGGTCATAAAGGGAATATTAACGCAGCAGCAGCAACAGCAACAGCAACATCAGCAGCGGCGGCAACAGTCAAAATGAAACTGGAAACTGGGCTAATGCCATTAAACTGATTTATGTACACAAAGTGTTAACAGCCAGTCGAAAATCAGCGAAACTCAATTTATTTAGCATGTCTACGTGGGTATACATTGCGTATACGCAATGTTTAATTAATGCCACGCAACATTTAAAACTGCAATGGCCATAATGAAAATGTTTGCCGGTCATGGCTAATTGGCCACCGCGTCTGGCCTAAAAGGTAGCCATTGTCGGTCAATATTTGCATAATTAGAATATACGAAAAATATTTGCCAGTGTGGGTGAAATTAATTTGCAAACTGCACTCACCTGAAACGGTATGCTGAATAGTCCAATAATGACATCCGCAAACGCCAGATTCGCTATGTACATATTGGTGACGGTGCGCATTTGCCGAGTGGTTGCCACCACCCAAATAACCAGCGTATTGCCAATCACGGCTAAAATGCTAATGCCGCCGTAGAAGATGGAGAGGAGGGCCACAATTTCCGCGGGCGCCGCATAAAGACGTTCTATGACAAGTTGAAAAGAAAAATGGAAGAGAAAAACGCAAAATGAAAATGAGCAATGAGAAAGTGGGAAAGAATATGTAAGGCAAATGTCAGCAGCAGCGAGTTATCCTTTTATCAGCAGCAGTCATCAATTTAATTATTGAAGTCCTTCATCGATTGGCAATGGCTGACGAAGAGCTTATCTGGGCTTCTATTGATGAAAATTAATTCTGTTTTGAGTCGGCTTCGGGAATTACAAGCGGTGTTTATAAAACAATTGCTAGCTCAAGGCAAAGGCCAAAGTTTCAGTGCAACATAAAAATCAAACAAAACTTGTCAGCATATGATAAATGAGCGGAGCTCATGAACTTCAACGTTTATCCATTAGTAAGTCGCTTGAAAATAAAAGTAATGTGGGAAAATCTTGGTTTTAACACTTACCAAACTCCGCCTCCTCCTCGGCGCCTGGCAGCAGCTCCTCATGCACATGCTGATCATATATTATATCGGATTCCATTTTATTGTTATTTCTCTTGACTCTCCGCTAGACAAAGTGTTGTCAATTTATAAGAGCTTCGCGAGTTTTCGGCTGAGCCAACCACAATTTATGGGGCACGATGCATTTTATTGTCCTCGCTGTGGCCTGCACATAAAAAAGTTTGAATGGAGAAATTATTTGACACTTAGCGAAAGTTTTGCACAACTTAGCCACAAATTGCAATAAGAAAATGATGAAAATTAAAGCAAAAACGTGCTGAAAGTTTGTGCAACTCGAAATGAAAAGCAAACAAACATTCAAATCAACAAAATTAACCATCAGCTTGCAAAGCAGAGCCAATTGGAAGCTGCTAAGCAAATATTATTTGAATTATCCTTTATGCAACTGCTGAGCTGTAACGAGACCTGGGTGGCTGCTGGCTGACTGGCTGGCTGACTGACATGCCTTACGGTCAGAGAAGTTTGTTTTGCATAATTGAAATGACTGCAGCAAGCCCCCGTTAGCAGTTCAGTTTAACCTGTTGGTAAGTTTCGAGCTGCGCTTTAGGTGCAGCCCAGTGCTTTTATAAACATTTTGTTAGACTTCAGGTTAGTTGACAATGATGGCCGTTGAAAGCTTGGACGCTTTTGTTGACTTGACTGACTGGTAATGAAATTTTGGTTATTTTTGCACACACAGACAAAACAGCTAGAGTGGACCAATCTGTTGAGATGCAAATATTAAATATATAAAAATATATCTCTAGATAGGGGAATAAAACTCCTTATTTTACAGTATTTTAATTTGATATATATATATTTATATATATATATATATATATATATATATATATATATATATATATATATATATATATATATATATATATATATATACGTATATTCATATATATTTTTCTGCTGACTTGGGCTCACTCTAAAAATTCAGCTTGTAATTTTAATGAAAACACATAAACTCCATTTTGTGACGGTATGTAACAGAGCTTAAGCTTTGCAGGCGTACGTGTGTGTGTGTGTGTGTATATATATACTAAGTAAAGTCTGAGTGTAATTTAACTGAAGAACCACATTCACTAAGTAGATTCTGTTGCCTTTGTTCCGGGAAATGTTGTGCTTTTGTACACAGATCATACAACGCATCACTGGGATTCGCCTCGTATCGGGCACAGGCCTTAAGGCCAGTTCGGGTTGAAATTGATTAAATGTAAGCATAACCCTAAAATAAGCCACATTTCCTTTGACTGCTGTAGTTTTTCTTTTTTTGACGGACGAAAATCTTATTGTCATCGGCTCAGTTGAGTGTTCATCAGCGCTGGCAAGTTACGCATGTGTTAACCTCCATCTCTCACTTTTTGGCATTCGCATTCTGATGGATATTGCTGAAGGTGTTGCACAACAATGCATGGCTTATAAGGAGCTAACTCATTTTACTTGATACAGTATTTCATCAGCTCAAGGTGCGCGCAGCCCTGTTGCCCTGAGGACTATACTGCGGAAGTGTGTATGTGTGTGTGTGTGTGTGTGTATATTGGAGTGCGTGTGCTTTGATGGTGGCTGCTAGCTGCTGGCCATAAAATTCCATTATAGCGGTTGTCAGGCAATTCACCTTTTTAACTTGAAAATATTATGTACAACACTGAAAATGTGGCTTTAAAGGTGGCTTTAAATGTGGCTTTAAGTTGGCTTTAGTTCAAAATGATCAAATTACGTAGTCTATTAAGTATACTAAGGAAAGTTGCGCAAATTATTCAGAAATTTGCCAGAGAAATGGAAATGCCAGAAGTGGATATAAATTTGTACAGAATTTTACCAGCAAAGCCTTCATAAGCATTTGCTGAGTCCAGCTTATGGGCATTGACTCAGCATGAAAAGTTGTAAAAGGCTGTGCACCCAAAGGACTTGCTCCCAGCTAAAGGACACTCTACGAAACTCTCTCTCTCGCAGGCGTCCTGCACAGACGTAATTCTGTTCGCATGACCTTCTTCTCATGTGTCTCATATTTGGGAATATAAATATTTGTAAAGCTTATAAATAGCATATTATTGAATGTCACATGTCATTGTAGCATAATTATTCGTCGATAAACAGATTTGGCACATCAAAGGCAATGCATTACAGTCAGTACAGAGGCATAAGTAAGTACTTGGAGCGTATTGAAATACCAAGCTTATGCATCAAAAGAAAAGTTCCCATTTTCAATTTCTTTAAATAGCAAATATTTCGTATACGTCGTGTGAGCCAATGACGACAACAACGAAAAAATATCCAACACAAAAGATTAGCAAATAAAGCTGAGCAGAGCAGGAGGGACAAGCATATTTGTAATGATATTTCTATATAAAACGCTTTGTGTCTAATAAAGGCCCAACACGCCAAGCCCAAACAAAAGAGTAAACCGACTTCGAAATTGAGCTGCATATTCAGTAGAAAATTTATATGCTGTGAAAAAGTGAAGCAGAACGATAACAGCCTTAGAGAGCAATTTATAAAATATAGCAATTGGCAGAAGAATGCATATATTGTACATGCCAGAGCTCAACTCGAACAAGCTCAGCTGAACAATGTCTTTCCCAGAATATGCCAGGCAGACATATGAGCTATTCAAAGGCGTTCGAATGCAAACACTTACTGCCTCGTTTTTCGCCGTCCCTCTCTGTCTCTCTCTCTCTCTCTCTCTCTCTCTCTCTCTATCCGCCATTTTACATTCATGGCTTGTTATTGTCTGCCTTCTTTAGCCGTTTCCATCGACGTCTGTCATATTTGCTGTAGAACTCAGCTTTGTTAACAGCACGAAGCATTTAAACTGACAATTTGATCTTTTGGCAGCTGAGGTAAGATTGAACCGTTATAAATCATGAATATATTAAATATCAATTAAGCACATAATAGAAGTCAACCTTTAGCAATTACATTTTTAATATGATCCCTCAAGAGTTGCTTAAGATGACAAATTTGAATTTAAATATGTAAAGCAAATTCTTGGCTCGTCCGCTTCGGTGCTCATTATAATGTTAAATTTGTTCATAGACAAAGTTATGAGCCACTTGGCTGCTGCCTTTGCCTTTACGACCCCTGGAGTAAACTTAAGACATTTTTTTTCAATGTGTGCTAAACTTGTGAAAGTAAAACAACATAAAATATTTAGACGGTATTTAAGTACATAGAGCGGCTTTTCTCAGCGCCACCTGCCCATTTCGACCATCATATAAACATGCTGGGAAATAAAAACTAAAACAAAGGCAAACGTCCAATCAAAGCGTTCCGAAAAGAACAAACCCAAAAAATGACAGTAAAAGAAAAGAGCATAAGAATAAGGAAACTCGTGTTACCCAAAGGAAATTGGATGCGGCATGGGCTCAAGATTTCAGACAGGAATGGAGGAACGTGCGTGATACTGGCATTAAATGTAATTGTAATAAATGCGTATGTTACCCGATTGTGCTGTATATGTATATTGTTGCGTCGGGCAGTTGGGCGTAGGCCCTAAAACTCTAATAACTTATTTCCGTTGTTTAATTAATTTTTATTTAATTTTGATTTTGCCCGAAGCCACACAAGCGTGTTAAAATGTAATTATCTGATGGCCAACCACACAATCCTTTTTCAACAGCTGGCTCAACTTTTAACGCACTCTTTATGTTTCTTTTCACAGGTAAACTGCGGATCGAATGGCCGAGCAACCAAACCGTGCGAGTGTGCGTTATCAACTGTGCCACGGAACTTGTCTTCGGCCTTTATCAACGGAAGGCAGCGAAGGCAGTCCAAGCAGCTCTTAAGTTGCCACCAAAGCCAAAACACAACATGTTGCAAGACAACTTGTTTGCCCAGCTCGAACATGTTGCGGCTCCAATTATTACGGCATTACAATTTCATGTGACAGTTGGCAGAGTGAAGTAGGTGTTGAGTGCAGGGGTGTGTCTTATGTGGTTTCAGTGATTTTTGAATTTTATTTTGTAATATTAAATAAAGAATAAAATAAATAATATTAAATTGTAGAGATTCTTCATCATAAAAGACTACAGCTCACGATCCCCTCAGACTCTGCTCGTTGTAAACTGATATAATTCTAAATATTGAACGAGTATTATGAAGCCAGTTACGCCCAGTTTTAGCTAAGTATTTTCAGTTGGTAGCAAAAGAAAATGTGTTTGACATTCCTCAAATGGTGACCCAACCAAAGTTTAATTAACAACATTGTTTATGGGCTACCGGCAACAAAAAATAACGTGAAATTATAATTATTATTAGCAGGCAACTGATGCCGGCATATGGGACACTGTTTCACTGGAATAAAGGTCAAAGGTTAAGTAAATATTGATAACTGAACAAGCTGAAAGTTTAAAAGTGTATATTTATTAAAGTCTACTATATTTAGCAAACATCAGCATATCTTAAAGCTAATTTGCCTAAAAAAATAGATAACATTTCTAGGCAAGGCAGCAAAGTGGCATCAAGACTCGTCTAAGTGCTTTGGCTTAGGATTTTTTCGGCATTTGCTGTCGAGAGGCTCGATTTGCAGCACAACAACTACTTCACAAATAACAATGCTTCACTGAGTAACTCTACTTCATGAGAAAATTCCCTTTCGACAGATGAACATATTACATAGTTCTCCAATTCCTGTGCATGACTTAACTGATTCGCTGTCTGGGGCTTAACAAGCGTGTATTTTATATAAATAAGGGTTATTGTATCCGTGAAGGTCTACCTTGTTATCGGTGCAGTGGCAGTAGCAGCGGCCTGTGTCATGCTGCTGCGTGTTTTAAGGCGGACGCAAGAGATTATAAATAATTTAAAATTAAAGAAAAAAGAAGCTAACGAGAAGCTGAAACTATTCTGGCAAATATGAAGAAAACTTTAAGCAAAGCCAAACACAAATATCCACACTACCGAAGGAGAAATAATAAATTGAATATTGTCAACTTAAGGCCATGCCTTCGTATCATATCAACAAAGCTCTAGGCTCCTTTTCAAAATGAATAGAATTAGCAGCAGCAGCTGCGAGTTTCCCACATTAGTAAAATTGATTGGCTTGAGGTCTTCGGTTTTGAGATTAAATAAAATGTAAGTTAAAGCTTTCCCTTTCCAATTGCCTAACACGCATAAATATATTTTTCAATGCAAATTTTTGCCTTTCAGCCTGCTCAGCTGAGCTCTTGGTTGTATCTGTGTCTAAATGTAATTAAAATTGTCATAACATATTTAAGCTTTGCAGCAGCAACTGAGCATAGTTTTGCAAATATTTTTCACACATATGCCATCAACAGAAATTTATTTTTAGATTAAGCCAATTTAGGATTCGGAGAAAAGTGTCGAGCGGAACAGAAAATGTAATCAAATCAACTTTAAGCAAATTAAACTGTGATAATAAGATTGTATAAAATTGGCTTTGGCTGCAAATGGACCCGAGTAAATCGAGTTAAGCTCTAAATTTGGCGTGCTTAGCACAAATAATACAACCAATCACATGGGGTCTAGACACACAAAAACGAATGTGTCAGAGAGACGAGCCTAATAAATATTTAATGCAACAACTAATTGTTATTGGGTGACATTTCGCTCAGCGGCGATAGCAATCGTGTAATGTGAACACTGTAATAAATACATATTTATATAGTTGCCGGCAGTTCGTCAACGTCTCAGCACACAAAATGTGACAAAAGTCTGCGACAAAAGCAGCGAGGTCAAAGTTTGTATCTATTACAAATGTGCAGTATGAATGAAACAAACGAAGCTGCTTTATAGATATGAGAAGTGAATAGAGAAGCGAAAGGAGAAAAGAAGAATAAATCATCAAGTTACATAAAAGCTTCTGTTCGTTCATGGCAAGCAGTTAGCATCTGATTGAATATTAATATAATAAAAGAGATTTTAATGAAGCCAGCTTGATTTGTATGTAATTTGAATGTTCCTCTGCATAAATGCCCGTTCTGAGAAATTTACCAGTTCCCATTGTTGGCAACATCAAAACAAAATGCGGGTTGTTGCCAAATGTTATCATAAATTCATCTCCTTCTGTCCATTGATAGTTTTTCCAATGAAAATCAAAAGGAATGGCATATCAATCAGAACTTAGTATACATTATTTAATTTAACATGGAAAATTCACAAAGTTTAACTAACGAAAATAAGAAATACGCCAAAGTCAAATAATTGTCATAATTCTGCCGGAAAGTTTAAAATTTTAATAGATGCGCAAAGAGCGAGTACTGAAAATAGAATTTACTTAAACTTGTGCGAAATTAATGCACAAAGAGTGTATGATAACTATAAGGACTAATAGATACTGTGTAAATAAGTTTTTGCTTTACTGAAGTTAGATGAAGTTAGGTGTATAAAATATGCAGAAAATAGTAGAGAAAATATTTTTCTCTGATTTGTGCATTCAATCAATAACTTTTACAGGGTATATGAAAGTTAAATTACATAAATAACGCTTCGAAAGAGTACGGAGTAGTGCATAAACATACAATGAAAATAATAAATAAAAAAAAAACTATTTGCTTTTATTTTTTGCGCCAGACATTATTAATACCACAGTCTCTACAGGGTATATGAAAGTCAAATTGTGCATAAATTTTGCGAATAACTGCTGTTTATAGCATACATATGCAAAAATCCTCCACTCTCAGCTCTTTAACATATTCGCGTCGGAGCTGTAGCCTAGAAACATTTACATTCCTTGAATTTGATTTTCCCTTTTTAATATTTGCACACATAAAAAAAAAGGAAAAAAAAATAGAAAAACTGAAAGATTCAACAAGCAAAAACGAGTGGAAGTGCTTACTTGCTTGAGTTAACTATTTAATCTGACATTATAAATTCAATCATCTCATATTCAAGTGTGCACTTCAGCTGGTCATGAAATCAATGCATGCTCAGCCTATAATTGGCCGATAAACTTGACAGGAAAGAAAGCTAAGGAGCGTGAGAACTTAAGTTGACTAATTAATCCAATTTATGGTTCAGTAACTTGTTAATCGTATTACCGATTCGTAATCCGATCTTTTTGGTTTTCGTTTTAACAATGAAATGGTTCAAGGATTCGCAGAACAAAGTGCACGTACACAATTTCATTAAAAGCAGCTTAAGCATCAGCCAATTTGTGTGGAGGTAAAAGATATTCTCTGTCTCTCGGTCAATTTTCTTTTCATCGATTTTTAATGGGTTCAGTTTCCACGAAATAAGTAAACAACATGCAAAATATTTAAGGAATTTTTTAAAGATAGTTATGTTTAATTCATAACGAAAAAGCTTTTTTAAATGCTTCCACATTTACCGTTGGCATTTACTGGTAATGCTACAACTATTTCTTAATTTCATTTTCATTTTAATATTTAAATATTTACCAACTTGTTTACAGTTTTTCTGGCTTTTATGCTTCCCTCATATGAAATATGTATGCCCTTAATATATATTTGAAATTTACTTTTTACGCATTTATTCCTTAAAGCTTTTTATTAATTGTTCATTGGGGAGCACTTTAAAGTGCTTCCACGTGTGTCTCCTGCATTTTCTAATATAGGTAAAAGTTTCCCTTAATTTTATTTTCATTCTCGTTTTCATTAGCGTGTTGCAGTTTTCCCAAAAACGTAAAATTTAGCTCATATGAATTATGAGCTCCCTCCCAAATGTGTTAAATGCTGAAATGCTGCCCGAATAAGTAGACTATGAAAATTTTACACGGGTTGTTGCTATGCTCCTAATATATTTCCAGGTATGCACATTCGAAACAGATTACTGCAATATAATAATTATATATTAATTTAATAATTCGTATTTCAGGTATTTCAACTCCGCACCTTACAATACAAATTATCTCATTGATTTATAGCTAGTAGCTTGTTGGAATATTTCTGACCCTTAATTAATTGCGTTTCCAGGAATTTGTGAGCTTAACAAAAATATTTTGTAGGTTTGCACCGAAGTTGAATTTGATTTATTTTAATTGCAATTTGATTTTGATAGATTATTTGAAAGCTATAACAATGGTATGATGAATTGAAAAGTTTTATCTATTAAGCAAATGCCCAAAGCGCTGCGAGCAACTTTTAATTGATTTTATGGTTATGCTAACGATTTTAATTACGTCCCAGTTTAAATAAACAATATTTGCTTTAGGCTCTATGATAAAACAATAATTTAAAAAGTTCTGAATATGAATCCGCTTACAGGCTAAGTATGAAAATTAAGTTACCAAGTAAAAAATTAAAAAAAAAAAAAAAATACAACACGAAAAACGCATTTTCTCGCCATGTTTCACAGTTTAATGGCTCAATAAATTCTTTGCTGCGCATTTAATTTTCCTTCGAGTTTATTCGAGTTTCGAGTGTAGGTGGACGCTTAGTGCTCAGCGCATAGCGCATAATTACAGTTTGTTGAGTGTACGCTCTAACAGTAATTATCCCTCGTTCTTATACTTTACTTCACTTCACGGTTGGCTGGACTATTATAGTTTAACTGTGAGCAGGGTGTAGCAACACGCTGAACAAACGACGGCCAACAATGGCGAGCTGTTGACGTAGTAAAATCTAATATTTAAAAGCAAGCAGGTATGAATGCGATGGCATAATACTCGCTTATGAAATTTAAGCAACATTTTCGAGCTTCATCTTTAGAGGTGATCCAGTTGGAGGAGATGCCAAATTGGAGAATCCAAGCTCTAAAACTCTTAAGCAAATTCTATTCATTTAGACAGGTCTACACACAAATTTGTATTCCAAATTTCAAATACATAAATACCAAAACCTATATACTCCACTCAGTTCAAGCACAAGTGTAAAAAATTCATTCTGTTGTGGCATGTATTGATTTTGTGGGAGCTATGCATACGCTCTTTTCACATACAATAAAAAAAAAAAAGTCTTTTCACAAACAGTTTTCCGATTTCGAGGAAAATGTTCCTTAACAATTAAATAAATATCAAATTAACCTTTAATTTAAATATTTCTCATTTAATTGAGTGCACTTTCGGCACTTGACTTGCCACTGTAGCCATTGAACAGTTTGTTTATATTTCCGCAGATCAAAACAAAAACTTAAACAAAATATTTATTGAATTCCGGCAAAAACCAAAGAATAAATATAAAAAATTTGTATCCGCAATTGAGTGTCTAAGTATTTGTAGTAAAGTAAACAGTGATAGAAGTCACATACCCCTCAATTTCACTTTTACTTAGTATATATATATATATATATATATATATATATATATATATATATATATATATATATATATATATATATATATATATATATATATATATATATATATATATATATATATATATATATATATATATATATATATTACGTATGGCTGAGACCCCCCATCAAAATTCATTGATAAATATTCAGCAGAATAAATTTTTCTTTCCATCGGCTAATTGCCAAACGCAATGAGAATTTTATGTGTTTTAAATTGTATTTTTCTGCCGTTGCCATTGCCGTTGTTATTGTTATTGATATGTTTATTTTGCTGTTTTTGATATGTGATCGGAATAGTCATCCAAATGACGAGCTGTCAGAGTAACTTAGTATTCGGCACGTGCTATTAAATAAACACAAAACGCAAATGCTTTTAATGATTTTAATGCTCTTAATTGTAATGAAAATTAATTTTTATAGAAATGCAATTGAAATGCATTTAAATTCCAGCCGCGGAAGTGCATAAAATTGTTTTTTATATCCTCTATACATTTTTTTTTCTGGTATTATTTCATTATTAGTTAGTTGAAATGCCGGCAAATAATTTCCAGTTTATGGCGTGAAATATTAATTTGCAACTTACCCAAAAATTAATTACTGCTACGGTTTTAATTTATACAGAGTATTATCACAACAAAAATAATAATAATAAAATCAAACTAATATTCTATTGCTGCTGGCCAAATGCAATTAGCTTTTGGTTTGTTTTTACGCCATTCCCGTAATAGATTTTGTTGTTTAAACGATGATAATCAAGCCTCGCACTATCACAAATTGGCCAGTCTAAATGCCGCACTAATTTTAATTGCTAGACAAGTGCGTCTATGTCGATGTGGTTTTGGTTTTTTGTGTTTAAAAACTCAACTCGATGCAAATTGAATGCCAAATAATAATAATTCACTTTGATCGAGAAACGTGATGCCTCGTTTTTATTTCGTTTGATATCAGTTTGATGTGTTACAATTTATATTAAATTTATCTATATATTAGAAATACACGAAGCTGTCAGCTCGAGCGATCGCAGCGGAGTGGCCGAGCAACCGCACAATGAAAGCGCACAGAAGCAACTGATGGCTGCGTAGCCGTTTTTTGGGCCGGCAGAAGCGTATGCGCTTCTATTGATTCCTCGCACACAGGCATAAACAAAGGCTGGCGCGCGCGCACACAGAGACGGCACCAGCAGCAGCAGCTACGAAGCAGCGCAAGAATACGCATACGTCATGTGGTACAAGCAAAAGGCAAGCAAAAGCAAAAGCAGGTGCAGCTATATCTTAATCAATTTTCGTAATGAACACCAATAAAAATCACATTGCGGTAAACAACAACAACAATCACAGCCAGGAAGCTGGGCGTGTCTCTGCTTTATATCAATCGGAAAATCGTGCGAAAGTCGTATTCGTATATATTTATCTGCCCACACACCTACCCAGTTTTTATGTTCATGTTGTCAGCTTTGATTGCCACCCAAAAAAAAAAAAGATAGACAACAACATGAGTGAGTGATAGCAATAAAATGGTGTTTATCATTTATCGATACAGACATTCTTATATCCAATAATTGGAGATAAATGCTTGAGCGATAAATAATGCATAGATATCGACTGCGCTGTGGATGGAATATTTTAATTTAATTAGATTGTTGCCCGGTCAATCGAGAAAAGATTTCAATGTTATCTGCGCGAAAGACTATAAAGTAAACATTCATTTATCTTTATGCTAGGTAATTAAATGTGCCAACTACATCTATATGTTTGCTCATTGATAAAAAAATGGGTGAACACTCACATGGGGTTTTAGAAAAACCTAGTTTGACTCATTATATACTAATAGCAGGGGTGGGTATAGAAAAATAAACCTATATGAATATTCAGTTTCAATATGAGTTAGTCTAAACGTAAAATTCTCTGTTGCTGGCTATCTTTATGGGTATTTGGTTAAAAAACTATACCAATCTCTCTCCCTCGGCATCTCTTTGTCTCTCTCCCTCTATCAACTAAGTGATCTGAAATACTGCAATAATGTATGTAGGGTATTCCAATAGTCAATACAAGACATCTTTGCTTTTTTCCTCTCTCTCTCTCTTTCTCTCTCTCTCTCTCACTCTCTCTCTCTCTCTCCCTCTCTCTCTCCCTCTCTCTCTCTCTCTCTCTCTTTATCACACACACTCTCTATCCTTCTTGCTGTCTTTTTCTTGATTTATCTTATTGTTGTTCTATATCTCCCTCTCTCGCTCTCGCTCTCACCTCTCCCCTTCTCTCCCTCCCTACAAATATATCCATATGCACATATAAAAAAATTCAGTATTATACTCTCGCTTCACTCTTTCTCTCACTTCACACAGTGTATTCCAATCATTCGGTTATTAATTTGTTTTGTCGGCAATCAATAAGTGTTTCAATTGACAGGCTAACTCACTTTCATGTCTGCTATCATTTATATTGATGGCCTTTTAAATGGCTGCAATGAAGCCGTCGACGCAAATTTCTCAAATGAATTGTGATCAGCTGTTGATTAAAGCAATATCTTCTATGTGGCAGTATTTATTGGCGCCACGCCTCATTTGAGCACTCTAAAGACTTGCACAAATACATCCAAGGGACGCACACAGTGCTGGGCAGAAATCTTTTAATATTTGCATGTCAATTAAATACAAACTAATTAAGGTAAGATTTTGTCCATAAAATTTACGCGCTCGATCGTTTCGCACATTCAAAGCGGAACGCACAAATAATATATTTCGCTATGTTTTGTCTGGAGTTTAAAGAGTCTTCTTATAGGCAAATACCTGTTCGTCCAGGTGCTAAGTGCTCAAATTCAATTTGCTTTTCGTTTATAAATATTAAGTATGGACTACTAAATGTTGCCACGCTTGTAAGACGATTTCGATTTCGAGCTGAAAATTGCAAAGCAAAGCCATTTCAAGGGAATTGAGTCTGCAGCTCAATAAATATATATGAGAGAGTATTTAAGTCCCCTCAGCATTTCTCTTTGTTTACTTTTTATTTAACTGTACTTTAATAGCTTTGCCTTTATCGATTGTTTTGGCTAGTGAAGAGATTTTTTTCTGTGCCCTGGAAGTATTTGCGTCATTAACGCTCGTTGTTCCCTAAACGCATTACCATCGAATGCAATTATCCATAAATTCTGCTTGACTGCAGCTGGCAAAATGTCGCTTCAATTCCTGCCAAAGTCAAAGCAATAAAAACAAAATACGTAAATATGATAATCATTTAAATCATTTATAGTTGTTTGCTGTCGTTAACGTCTTCGACAGCACGTGCTATTGATAACGCATGTTAACTGGATGCGAACTTGATTAGCTGTTGTCATGGTGAAATGCTGAACAGGTACTCGTACGAGTCTAAGTCGATTGTATATGTGTGTATTTGTGCGTGTCTGCTTTGGAGAGGATTATAATGTCTGCCTTTGTTATATGACATGTATTAGTTGGGGTTTGTTAAATGGACACTCTTGTGGCAACAGCAGTGAAATATCCACGTTTGCACCTATTTTGAATTATATGCACTAAGAAGTACAGGCACGTGGCGCTTTTATATATAAACTTATAGTATATATCTATATATATATATATATATATATATAAATATATATATATATATATATATATATATATATATAAGTTATAGTATATATCTATATATAAATATAAGTCTGTCACGCCCAACTGGCGCAGGTGCTAATGAAGTTCGCATGCCATTTGATCAGCTATATAAAAATACGCACAGCTTGGCGACATCCACGACAGACAAAAGCAAGTTAGGCTAATTAAAAATCATATTTATTGACAAATAAAATGGTTATTTCAAGTCTGCCATAAATTTTATTAAATAAAATGTGTGAACAACAAATGAGAGACAGACAAAACAGACTTTATTCGCAGCAGACATTCTCTATGGCCACTTGTCAGACACTCTCTATGGCCATTCAACAGGTGACTACAAGTGGCTTCAAAGTGTTTAATATAAAATAACTTAGAACTTGAGCTTTAAGGGCTACTCAAAACCTGGCAGCTTTAGCTATAAGAGAGGACTTTATGCTGACAGCTGGCTGAGCTGCTCCTAGTAGAAATTAATAAGTCTCGATTGTCATTAAACTGTCCAACTTCTGCCTAAATTTAGACAATTAGATAGAAAAGCAATATTTTTGGCAGACAGTTAACAGCAATCAGCATGTGTAATAAGCCAAATTATTCAAGCTTTTTTGGCAGCTCTCACAAATGAAAATATTTCAATTACAGCAAGTGTGGGTCGAGGAGGTCAGACTAGACAGACCCTGAAGCACGCTCGCAGCTACGCTTCAATTGTAACAAGAAAAATGCAAAGAGCGCTGGGCCAAACGTTGGGAAGCCCTAAAGGGAATATTTATACAAAAGCAAATATATATATTTAAATATAAATATTTTATATTGAATTATTTAAATTTGCTAGATTTAATTTCAGTTGACCAAATGCAGATGACAATTTATTTTATGCAGCAAAATTTTTTTTTTAATTTGATTATGAAAAAAAATCCTAATCCTCCTAAGTAAATTGTCAATCAATTGTCATAAGTATAGCTAATTTTTTTTTTAATTTATTTTATTTGAGTTGGTCACATTAAAATAGTTAAATAAACAAAACAACAGATACGTCTGTATGAACTTCTCTAAATATATATATATATATATATATATATATATATATATATATATATATATATATATATATATATATATATATATATATATATATATATATATATATATATATATATACGTATACCTCTCAGTTGATAACCTCCTTGATCATTACAACCCTTAATCGTTGGAAATATTTTCAGGGTATATATAAAATCTACTGTTTAGTTTTGATAAGGGTTTGACACGCCTTCAGAGTTTCATTTGCCATCGAATACCTTAAATATTCTTATTATTCAAAAGGTCACAAACAATTTAATTTCCACCAAAATATGTTTGCAGTGAGTGAACCCTCTCACTCGCACAAAGCAGCTCTCTAAAAATAACAACCGCAGAGAAATATATTTTCTATATGGGTTCACATACCTAGAATATTTCAATCTTTAACCAGCATAATAAACAATCTTGTTCAAGAGCAATCTCAACATGCGAATGTGACAAATTCAAAACAGAAAGCCACAGAAATCTTGGCCAAGAAACTTTCATTTTGCTGAAATGTCTCAAATTTATAAAATGTTGCTATTCCCGTGGCTAGCCAGCTGACATTAAAGCTTGCGGCTTTAAAGTCTTGTCAACGTTTCAACCAGAAAAGTTTTGCTCTTCTGCTGGCTCGCAGCAGCTCGACTGGCATTTCAATTAGAGCTGAGCCATTTCGCTAAAGTGGCATAGTTGGACCAATAAATGCAATTGCAGGTTCGAGTGGCTTGGCTTACATCTACGAGGGCATTACTAAAAATATCTGTATATGTGTCAGGCAAATATTTGCAGTTGTTGCCGCTGAGCTAACAGGCGATTAATCCGGAATATGCATTGCAGTTTAATTAAAATGTTGTTAACATTAGATTTGGACGCGTCGCGGCGTTAATGCCGCTCGACAAATAAATAATTCCGTTTCTTTATCATTGTATTTATTGTGCGCGCGGCCGACCACGCGCTCAGCGCACTGTCAATGTTTTAATTATTTTTATTTGCCTTGAATGTGTGAGATGTTCCAGGCCGAAAAATACGAAAAAAAATACATTTTCATTAACAGCAACAACCAACAAACAACAACAATAAAAGAGCATAGCAGCGCAGCGCCAACATTGCGTATGCGTAATATTTCTGCTTAGTTCCATTTGATCATAATTTTAGTGTGCGATTTCGGCTCTTTTTATGGGCACATAAATGTTTTAAACAATCTAACGTTAAATAAAATTCCACACAGCATTCGTATCGTTTTTTTGGTTTTTCTTTTTTCTTTTTTTTTTTTTTTGCTTTTGCACATTACGTTTTTTATGAGCGCCGCGGAAGGAAGCGCGGCATTCAATGATTGGAACGAGTTGGAGAAGGCGAACGTATGTGCACACACATTAATAGATTAAAGAACTTGGACTGTGGAATATTTTCTCGTTCCGAATTCTTGCTGTGTCATATGAAGCCGTAATTATTGTTGTATATTGACTTTGCTTGTGTTTAATGCTGCGATAATTTTTAAATGTTTTCTGTTATTTAGATGAAATGTTAGAAATTAAGGAAAGTTTTTTCATTTGGCATTTAAATTGGATTTTTGTACATAAAAATTGGAAAATTATTGAACGTGAAGGTTGGTGTGCTTGAATACAGAGCGAAAAAATGAGATGCATAAACACTGAGTTGAGCCAAATAAGAGGAATGGTATAGGATATGAAAATAAAAGCTGAAACTTTTGAGATATTAAATATATTAGTTTATTTCTATATTATATTTGTATTTTTATATTATTATATTAAATTTCTATTGATTTTATATTATATTTTATATTAAAATTAGATGCGTGCCATTGTGAATGGAATAGTAAAACATTCAGCTTCAACTATTAGCCTTTAGCTAATCAGCTACTAAAATGTAGGTATTAAAAAAGCTGAAGTTGCAAGTTTATTTTCACTTTAATTAATTGCTGGCTTTAAACGCCTTTTCACATTAATTTTACCATATATTTGCCCAACTTTATTGAAGTATGCACACCAGGAAAAAAATTAGTGTTTGCTTATCGACACGAAACTTTTGACATTGTCGACAAAGCACACACAGAGAACGCTTAAGACAACTTACACGGCACAGCTCAATAAGTGCTATTCCCAAAGAGACAACAAACACGCTTCGTTGCATATTGCTGTGATGTTCGTTATCTCGTGCCCTTCGAGTGTCGCTGGCGAAACAAAAGAGTCTAAATATAAACTTGAATTTACTTTAAGCCAAGACGCAAGTATTGAAAGTGGCTGCAGCTGCAGCGGCGTTTGCTTTTTCTTCTCTTTTTTTTCTTTAGTTTTTATTTAATTTTTCTTGTGATAATGCGTACGTCAAAGACGAGGGTAGTTTGTAAGTTAATGCGGGCAACATTGCAATAAAGTGCATGCTAAACTTTATGAGCTTACGTTGGGTAAAAATACTGCTATTATATTATGCTATGTTATGTTCTGCTGGAGCTGGAAGTGGTTGTTGCTGTTGCTGTTGTTGCTGCTGCGGTGTTTGCTGAAGCATAACAGTTGCTGCTTGGCACAGCGCTGTCTCTGTCTCTGTCTAGCCGTATGTTGTGCGCACTAAACCTGTGAATTAGAACGAAAGAGAAAAGAAAAGCAAATGTGTTTTTAACGAAAGTTGGCAACGCGGGCGCTGGCTGTTAAAGCTGACATGAAAAACGTTGCACACTTTTAGGCATTAGCTGAAACTGCGCTTTGCATGTAAAGTGACATGGTAAGACAATATGATTAAGACAACAATTACTACAACACACACACACATAATTTATGTCTCACATGGCACCCAGTGAATGACAAATTTCAGCGTGCAATTGGGCGTAACCCAACCACAATTACAATCTTTATTATCATAATCGTGTGTCAGTTGCAGCTGAAAAGAGAACTTGTCAGATAGATTATTAAAATGCTGCTTAAATGAGATTAGTAGACATTAAAGTTTTATTGCTAGTTTGGTTAGCACAAAGCAAACGCGTTATGTACAAAGCAGGGCAAACAAGAACAAAGCAAATTTGACGAGACACAAGCATTAGTCATAGCCACGATAGCCTCCATAGCGGCTGCGATCACGATAGTAATCCCGCTCTCTGGCCATCGGCAGACCATAGCGATCGGTGTTACGATAATAGCCATAACCACGATTGCGCTGACCACTATACTCCGGCTGCCAATAACCCGAATATTGTCTCAAGCCGCCATTACCTCCATATCCGCCATAGCCGCCATAGCCGCCATATCCCGAGGAGCCCAGTATATTCGTGGTTGGGTAGTAGGTGCTGCTGGGATAATAGCCACCGCCACCTGTGCTGGGGTAGTAGGCACCGCCCGTGCCGCCATAGTAGCCACCGCCATTGTAAGTGCTGCTTGGATAAAAGCTTCCGCCCGAGGTTGGATAATAGCCGGTGTTGGGTCTGTTGTAGTAGCCCGTGTTGTATCCATAATTGGGATAATTATAGCCATAGTTGGGATAGCCAGAGCCCTGTCCAAATAAACCGCCCAAGTTCAGCACTTAAGGGCGCAGCAAAAATTGTTATAATTGAGTAATCGTTTTGGGCCCACAGCAGCTGCTTACACTTGGCCGAGGTTTCGGCAGTCGCCAAATCGTTCGCTTTGGCATCCTGCGTCGCCGGCACCAGCTCACTCCTGACAAGGGCAACGCTCACGAGCAGCAGCTACAGTTAGATTTACACACTTTTAGGATTAACTAAACTCCTTTGGCAAGCTTCTCTTAATACCTACCCAAAGTGGCAAAGAGCACTTGGTATGCATGTTGTTGGAAGCTAGCTCTTCTATATAAATTGCGCCTTGGTGCCGAAATGAACGTACGTAGAGACGACGACTGCCTGGGGCAACGCTTGTACTTAAAATAATTCTGTTTCCCAGACTGCGGGGCCAATTTATATTTTTCATTTTCCAGCTGAGTTGCTGCGCTCAAGTCGACGGAATCGGCGTCAACGTCAACGTCAACGTCGCCGAAACAAACAAACCGAAACAATAATAAAATAAGCTTGGCCCAGCGCCAAGTCGCACTTCGCAGACCAGTTAAAACATGAGGCGGCTACGTTACTTTTATTACTCATACGACACGTAAGGCGTAAGGCGGCACGTTTACGTCGTCAGGGCTGGGCTTAGCAGGGCTTTGCAACTTTAACTCCAAAATCTACTTTTCATTTAATTTCAATTATATTTGTGGCCTTGTCAACCTTTCAAGTATTTATAGAAAATAAAGAACTGAAATTTGTTGCACTAAACACAGGTAATTTCGTGTATGATTCTTGGCTATTACTTCAAATTAAATAACGATCTTTTGGCCTGGCTGATTATGTATTATTATTAATATTTGTATGGGGCAGGTGACAAAATAAATGCCTCATTTTGGCTGTCTCTTCTCGCTTGTGTGTTGTATTGTGTGTTGTCGTTGGCAGTGCGTGAGTTTAATTTAAGATATTTGCGCTTTAAACTTTAACAAACACAAATAAACGGAAAACTGGAAATCGTTTTGTTTAGGCTGCGTTCACAGATCGCTTTCTTTCATGTGGGCCGACGGGCATAAGAGAACTGCAGAACTACAGACAGAAATATTGTTTGCCTGCTATATCTTTAATTCCAATTATCTGCCCACACACACAGAGCGAGGGCCAAAAACTTGCGCCGCTTATGCAAATATTTGCCAGCTATTTTAGTATTGAGCCACGGCTTTTGCTGCCTTGCTCGACTTGCCGAAGTAAAACAATAGAGTGCAAACACCCTTGAGCCCATGCACTCGAAATTCATTCATGAAAGCTGTAGGTGTGGCTGCTAATTGGCCAATTTAATACGAGTACAAAGGCTCTAATCGACGGGAAAGACACCTCCAACTCCTCCTCCTTCTTGACTCCAGCTAATCGGACTGACGCTTGTGCTGCTTGCTCTGAACTCTACTTCAATCTGTAAAATTCTTTTAAATTACTTTACATCTATTTTAGCTCACATATCTCGTAGTACAGATAACCTCGATGTGCATATCTCTCTTTTAGCACCAACGAAACGTGTGAACTGTATTTGGGATTGTGTGCTGCGGGAATTACAACTTCTCAATATTGACTTGTCAAAAGTCGTAAAACTAAACAAAACTGGGTTACGTTGCCTCGTAACCCAGCAATTCAAGGTGAGCCAAAGGCAAAGTTATCAATTGAACTTTTAATGTTTGCACTTATTATGTAAGCGCGATGAGTTGCAACGAAGAAGTAGTAATGCATAAACATATTTATTAAAATTTCTTAAATAATTTTTTTATTAAATTATATTTAAATGCCTTTAGTCCCGAACAGCATTTATTTGCCTTAAATCAATTCGCTGTCCATTTGAAGTCTGCGCGACAGGCTTGAGCACACAACAGCAATTGCTTGCTAACCTAAATTATTCATAGAAATGTTATTGCTTTACTTACCATTCACCATTTTGTGCACAACGTGCTTTTACTTGAAATAACAAACAATGCTCAAGCAAAATAAAACAGCTTTGAAGAAAAGAATTATTTAATATGCTTTTAAGCTTTCATATCTGGCAAATAAATAGAAATTACACAAATTTTAAAAAAGTTGCGACTAAATCAACATCACCTAAGGTAAACAAGACCTTGAGAATTTACCTGAATGCCTTACATAAACTTTTGCTGAAGCCCCAAAACTGATGTTTTCCTCATAAAGCCATTGTTACACAAATATATTTATATCAGTTAAAAATAAGAGATAGAATTATTTTTAAATTTTAATTCATTAGCTGAAAACACAGCTCGTATCTATGCAAACATACACAAAATTTCAAGAACTCTAGCTAGAGATATAATTATTAAATTAAGTTTGTAAAGTTTCTATCATAAATATTATCGATCATTTGAAATCAAATAAATTTGTGTAAAATTTCAAGCTAAATAAATCGTAAAAAATAAGCTACGATATTAACTCATTCAAGCATGCTTATAAAAAAATATATATTTTTTTTTTATGCGTTCTTCCGGATACGCATCCTACTGCCTGTTACATCGTTACTTTATAACAAGCCAATTACACCCTAAATATCCATTAAAATTCTTTTCAAGGTAGAAAAAAAGTTGGCTGGCTCTTTTCGGCCTCTGCTTCGCTGCTTCTGCCAGACGCAGTTGCTTAATTTATTCATAGCATACTTTTTGGCGGCGCCGAAATAGAATAATATTTCCTTGGCTTCGCTGACGTGGAAAACGCAATATTAAATGGAAAACAAATGTGAGCATTGATTTTTCTTACATTTTATTTAATTTCATAATTTCACTTTAGACATAACAATTCATTTCTCCGTTTCAAGCATTATTAGAATAGAAATTAAATAAACTATCAACTAAAATCTAAAGAAGGCGAACAAAATACAAATTAATACATAGATAGTGTATATAAAAATGCATAATAAACAACATGTCACAAACAATTTCTAGGTTTCCATCGTTTTTCACAATTTTCTTCTAATTTCCTTCGACTTTCGCCACTGCCAAATATCAAGATGCAAAAGCGTTAAACAAGTAAGAAAAAGATTTAGCCAAGTCTAAGCTAAGCTTAACTTGGCTGATAGTTGACAGGAAGCTTAGAGTGCATTTCGATTACAAAAAATAGCAAAAAATATTAATTTCTTTAAGCAAATTAAACGAACACATTCAATGGGCACTTGATTCCTTCTCTTTTTTCTATTCTTTTCTATTTTGCATTTTAGATGTTTTTAGTTTTTTTGTTTTTTCTTGTTTCTTGTGTTTAACCTTTGCTGGCTGAGAGTATTATCTCGTTAATAAAAACACTTAGACTAAGCTGGTTAACTGGCAAAATTAGGATTAGTTGAGGAGCTGCGGATTGAGGGAGTAGTAGTGCAAGGGTTGTAGGCGGTGCTGGGAGCGGGAGCTGGGATTATTTGAGGGTAATTTCGGAGACGTTCAGACGTCAATTGTATTGTGTCTAGTTCGTTGTCGATTCTGCCACAGGCTCCACCTTGTTCACAGCAGCGGTCGCTTTGCTCTCTTCGGCTGCAGCAGCGGGTGCCTCAACCTTAACTTCCACAGGTGCAGAAGCTTCAGCAACGGGTGCGTCAACCTTGATTTCAGCTGGTGTTGATGCCTCAGCAACGGGTGCCTCAACCTTCACTTCAGACACTGTGGATGCCTCGGCAACGGGTGCCTCAGCCTTGACTTCTACGGGAGTGGATGCTTCAGCTACGGGTGCCTCAACCTTGACTTCAACAGGGGTGGAAGCTTCGGCAACCGGTGCATCAACCTTGGCTTCTACAGGTGCGGCAGCAACGACAACTGGTGCCTCAGCCTTCACTTCAACATTTGTGGAGGCTTCAGCAACTGGTTCCACTGCCTTGGCAGGCTCCTCAGCAGTTACTTTCACCTCTGGTGCATCCTCAGGATTAGTCTCGCGTTTTTTGTGGTATTTGTCCAGATTCTGGGTGCAGGAGCATGGGCACATGCACTGATCCTTCGGTCCGGCGCCCGAGAAAATTGAGTGCACACTGAAGCTGTTCGGTATCGTGGCTGGCTGGACACCCAGTGGGAAGGAATCAACAGTTTGATAATTGTTTGGCGTGCGAATCGAGTTGTCATCGCAATTGGCGTAGTACTCCTGTGGTAGTATGACCACGGGCATGAAGGCGATCACAGCACCCTTGGGAATCTTGTCGGGTGGATAGAAGGCCGGCTGACCAGGTGCCTGGGGCACGACGGGCAGTTGGGTTAGTGACATGGCGTTCATTATGCTGCCGAAATTCGGGTTTCCATTGAAGCCGGTGAATTGTTTGTTAAAGTCGACCGAGGCCGGGTTCGAGTTGGGATAAGTTGTGGAGGAGGTATAGGTTGGTTTATCGGCATTACAAACGCAGGTTTCGCTGCTTGGCGGATACGATGGCACATGCAATGGGGGAGAGGGACGTGGAGTTACATTCTTGTTGATGATTGGCGTGGGGTCCACGTAAACCGGCTTCACCGGCTTCGGGTCAGTGTAAATGGGTGGTCGGGCAGTCGGTCTGTTTGTCGGTGCTGGCTCAAACGGCCTGGGTGTCGATGGCTTGTAAGCCGGCACACTGATCGGTGGTCGTATTGGTTCGATCGGTATCACTGGCTTGGGATTGTATGTGTTGACAAAGTGTGGCGGTTGTGGCTGTATTGGTTTGTACGGTGCGGGTGTGGGTGTGGGTGCGGGTGCGGGTGCGGGTGTCTTAGGTATATTTATATTACCCGTTGGTACTTTTGTAATGCCCTTTACTGGTCTTTCCGTCTTAATAGTGATAGCCGGGACCTTTGGCTGTGTCGTGGTAATTATTTTGATTGGTGGTCGTGGTGTGGGAATCGCAGGAACGTGGATAGGAACGGTATTTGGGGAAGAAGGAGGAATATAGGTTAGTGGTACTTTAGTGGTTGGCACTTTCTTAATCACAAAATTATCATTATGTTCGTAATTTGGCTTGAAAGTTGGTGGCTTAGCACTCGGCTGAATGACTTGTGAGAGGGATGGTGGGCGTGGTACGATTTTACCCTTGTCAACTGGCGGCAGGTAACCCTCGGGATCCTTGTTGGAGTATCTGGGATCATTTGGCTTGTATGGTGGGCTTGGGCCTGTAAATATGGTTGTCACTGAGTTATTTACAATTCATATTCACATGGCTTGTGCTTTCTACAAACCTGGTGGTCCTGGAGGTCCTGGTGGGCCTGGACGTGTTGGGCCGGGTGGTCCGGGAGGTCCGGGTGGGCCTGTCAAAGTCAATTGCTTAATAGGGGACAATCAGGCATTAGCTAAGTGTAGCTTACCAAAAGGTCCTTTGGGTCCTGGACGATCGGGTCCGTTAGGTCCGGGTGGTCCTATAAAAATTTCCATAACATTTATACCATAGCCCAAAGTAGTCAAATCACCAAAGTGTTGTGTGGCAAACTTATCTTATCTTAGCTTATATAAAACAATCAACATACCTGGAGGTCCGGGTGGGCCGGGGGGTCCCTTTGGTCCTGTAATGAATTAGCCAATTAGGCGATGGGAATTGATTTAAATATTTCAGAAATGCTTTTAACTAACCGCCGGGTCCCTTTGGTCCGCCGGGTCCGCCTGGTCCGCCAGGTCCGTTGGGACCGAATCCGCCGGTGCCGCCGCCATCGCCATTGCCGCCATTGCCTCCAGTTCCGCCCTCAGGTCCCACTATATGCACATATGGTGGAGCTGGCGGTCCAGTAGGGCCTTCAACATGCACATATTTACCAGAATCATCATGATAGTATTTTCCTTCGTTAACACCTAAATCGAATCAAATATGTAAATAAGCCAGACCCAAACGACTGCAAATCTTGCTGTTACTTACCCTTATAACCGCCGCTATTAGCATTATATTTACCGGCTCCTATTGGAAATAGAGAGTAACGTGATGCAAAGCATACGATTAATAAACGTGTATGGGTAGAGGAGCATTGAGTGTAAATTAGCTAAGTACTAACTACAGTATTGTGCAAACAGTACGTTACAGTACTACATATACGAGCATGTACGACTAGGTACTACTAGGTACAAGGTATATTTGGTACAACTAGGTACAATGTACATTTAGTAATTAGGTACAAGGTACATTTAGTAACTAGGTACAATGTACATTTAGTAATTGGGTACAAGGTACATTTAGTAACTAGGTACAATGTACATTTAGTACTACTAGATACTAGGTACAGTTAGATAGACATAACTAGCTTATGACTACGGGGCGTGCTAAGTTACCAACACCACAAAAAAATAACTAAACTAAAACATGCATTAGGTCGTTATTGAATATGGTTTGACTAAAACGATTATACTTAGTTTAGGAAATAACCAAAAACAAATACCAAAAACCCAAAAAAAAATTAGTTGTAAACCTTTAACAGTTAGTAACGTTGCTCAAGCGGCATGTATGTGGGCGTGACAGTGTGGCGTGTAAATAAATATTTGTACAAATGTGCCAAGGCTTCCAAAAAAGGTGGGCGTGGACATGTCTATGAGTATGAGTGTGCGTGCGTGTGTGTGTATATGTTTCATTCTTGTGCATGAAAGCATGAATGAGATATTATGATTAAGTGTGTCAAATATTCGGTGATTCGGTGCATGATTTCTCAGCCAAATGCTGAGCTGAGAAACAAAACGGAAAACGGTGATAAATTGAGAAATATATATATAATAATTGAATGGGCTTTCGATCAAAAATAGTTGATATCTTTGATAGCAAAAGCTGATGAAGGAGATAGTGACAGTATAGTGAGAGAGAGAGGGGGACAGATAGAGATAGAAGGATAAATAGAGAGAGAGAGAGAGAGAGAGAGAGACGTATATTGAGATTTATTGCTTGATTGTGCGCTCTTAGCAAAAGTGCTCTAATAACGGTAATAAAAATAACTATGGGCTGCCCTAAAGTTGCCCTGCTGTGTGTGTGTGTATATATGTGAGTGTTTGTGCCTGAATAATATATATATTTTGAGAATTGTGTGCTTTTGAAATAGTAACAAGAAGGTGTTTTTAAAATTATATTTGTCTCAAGTTTCTTGGCTGAAAATAAACAAGACTGCTTAAAATAGAACATAATTAATTGTACATTAGCATAAGAGAGGCGTATATCATATATCATATGTCGCATATAATATACAGTTTAAGTGGATCTTAGAGCTAGGCCAGCAAAGCAGAGAAAACATGTGAACAGGCCGTTTCGCGTTTGAGGCAGCATCATTCAAACTTATCTGAAAAGCTTAATCAATTACTTAATTGTTTTATCCCCCAATGACCGCTCCGCGGCCTGTTCAAGCTGTGATTTCTCTATCTGTGCGGCGGTGCAGTTACGAATCTCAATTGATCTAACCTGATGTGTATTTGGCTGCCCCAGGAAAACCGGTATTGGTGTGTCCAGTGTAGGCGCCACTGTTGTCGGGCTGGTTGCCGTTGTAGGCACCGCTACCCGTGCCCGGACGGCCGCCAATGCCGATTCCGATGTTGGAACCGCCGCCTGGGCGATAGGCGTCACCGCCACCTGGACGGTAGGCATCACCGTCACCGATATTGCCACCAGTACCAGGACGGATTCTGTTGCCACCGCCCAGAGGTCCGGGACCGTTAGCATCACCGCCTCCAACACCGCCACCTGAACCGGGACGGGCAACGCCAACACCACCTGGACCGGAACCGCTGCCGGTCAGGTGAGCATTACCGTCTCCGGGTCCGGAGCCAGTGCCGGCACGGTATTTGCCGCCATCGCCGCGACCGGAGCCATCGCCGGTGCGGTATCTGTCACCACCACCGACACCGGAACCGGCACCTGGGCCGTAGGCATCTCCACCTCCAATATTGTTACCAGCACCGCTGCCAGTGCGATCGCCATCCCTATATACCGGTTTTCCTGGAGCTCCGGATCCCGCGCCGACTGGTCCCGGTGGTCCTGGTGGTCCGGGAGGTCCCTTGGGGCCAGGTGGTCCGTTGGGGCCATTTGGGCCAGCAGGTCCAGCAGGACCGTTAGGTCCGTTCGGTCCGAAACCTCCATTCGGGCCGAATCCTCCATTCGAACCGAACCCTCCATTCGGACCGATTGGTCCGCCATTCGGCCCAAATCCTCCGTTGGGACCAATTGGTCCCCCATTGGGGCCAAAGCCGCCCTGGCCGCCTTGGGCGCCCACAATATGATTGTAGGGCCTATTATCTGGTGTGTACTTTCCATCATCTGAAACACAAAGATTTGAATCCGCCCCAACTCTGTGTGATTGCAGTCAAAAGCTCACTGCCGCCTGCATTTCCGGGCCTGAGGGCTGCCACCGAATGGGAGGAGGGAGCCTGATCACCAGGACCCTCGTAAGTGTGTCCTTCGCCCGTATTGAACAGACCCTTCGGTCCGGGAATGGGCAAACTCTTTTGGGCCTCGCCCTTCAGTGGTCGATTGAGGCCAGTTGCTTCGAATTTGTGCTTGTTCTAGAAAGACGAACGCACATAAGTAGCTGTGCGCCTACTCCCACTGCATCATCTTACATCATCCACAATGAAATAGGGAATGTCGTGAATGGCGCCGCCCTCGAATTTGCCGCAGCCAATGGGGAAGTAGAGTTCGTGCCACTGGAGCAGAATGCCAGGCTTGGACGGACCACCGTTCGTCTCATTGTACAGACCGGGCGGGAAGGTCTCCACTGGCTTCTCTGGCTCCACCGTGCGGTAGCCATGCACATCAGCCACATAATGTGTGGCGCGCAGCAGATGATAGGGATCGATCAGACCGTAACAGCCATAGGTAACGCCGTCCGGGCCACGTGTCTCGTGATGGAAGTTTCCAGTCTTGCCGACATCATAGCCATATCGATAGGCGTCTTTAGCATTTCGTTACGATATTTTGTTGATGTTGATGTTGTTGGATTGGTTTGATTGGGTTCGGTTGTTTTTTGTTTTTATTTTTTGGATTTTTTTGTGGGGTTTTTTGGTTGAAAGATAATGTTTTTAGAGTATAACGTTTTGGTGTGATTGAGAGAGTTTGAGATTTGCTGAAAATTGTGCTGTGAATTGTTGGTTGCAGAAGTTTACGCACCTACGCTAAAACTGCCTAACATCAATTTATAGCCTGCTTTTGGGCGCTGAAACTGCAAGAGTTGAGAATATGCCTACATAACGTACATATGAAGTTGAAGAGAATACGGATAGAGAGAGAGAGAGAGAGAGAGAGAAAATGTTTTTTTTTTTTGTGGTGTTTGTTTTGTGTGTTGTTTGTTGTCATTTGTAATTGGCGGGATATAATTGTTTGTTTGTTTTTTTCTGGGTGGGTTCGGGTTGAATTTTGGATAGTGGCGAGAGGAGAGAGGGGGAGAGAGAGAGTATGTGTATGCGAAGCCTTTTTTTGCATTTTATGTATAACTTTTTTCCACTAAGATCAAAATAAATACATAAAAATATATATATATAAGAGAGAGAGAGAGAGAGAGAGAGAGAGATGGAAAGTGATTGTGTACATTTGTGTATGAAAAAGAAAGAGAGAGAGACAGAGAGTTTAGAGCGCAAAATAGAGAGAGAAAGAAAGAGTGAGTGAGAGAGAGGATAGTTTGAAGATAGAGCGATTTTGTTGTTGATTTTTGAGCATATTTACAATTTGACTACGATTTCTACGGTGAGTTTAGTAAAGCTGAGCTACAAGGGTAAAAAATATAAATTAAGAGAGAGATAAAAGGAAAACAACTACGTGGATAGCGGTTTTTCTTTCTTGTTGTTGATTGTTTGTTGTTGTTGTTGTTTCAGTTTGGTTTTTCTTTTTATTTCGAGAGATTAATGTGTAAGTTTTGATCAAACTGCTGAAGTTGGAGGTGGGTGGTAGGGGACGGGGCAACAAAACGATTACTTAAAGTTACTCAATAATACAAAAAATAGTAATTAAATATGGTAATTATAATAGTAATAATTTGTTGGGCAACTACTTAATCAAACAAACAAATTACAAATACAAATTGAGCTACGATTAACGAGTTACAGGGCGAAACGATGTACACAAAAAACTAAGAAACTGCATGGAATGGTATTTGGCAAATAGATTTAGTCGTTATGATATAGGATATATATATATATATATATTTATATATAAATAACTATATATATACATAGATACGATACGATACGATGATACAAATTGTTCGAACTAATATATTACAATTTCGATGTGTGGGAAAGAGAATTTTGATTTATAGTTTCAGATCGAATTGGGTTTCTCAATGTGAGTAAGCGTGAATGTGTGATACGAATTGTAAAACGTGATTACTTACTTGTGTCAAAGTTTGAGGAATAATATTGTTGGTTCGTTGTCTTTTGATCATTGATATCGACGATCAAGCGTCGGTTCTCTGCATCGAACTTGGCAGAGTAAACGCATTGCAACAAAATGCAAGCGACGGCCTGTGAATAGTAAGCAAGTGGAAAGCAGATGTTATATAAATAGTTATAAGATATATCTCTACATATCTAAAGTATAATGAAAACCCATTTGAACAGCTGTCAAATGGCGTAGTTAAGATAAATGTTGACGCCTTTGAGTCATTACAAACTCATTCGCGACACGCCCACAACTTTTGCTTTTAACATAGAGATTTGTCTTCTTTTATTATTTTGGATATTGACTTAATTTACATAGACCAGAGTCAGCGTGCGAGATGAGTCAATAAATAGCTGTGATGCCTCACTCAAGGCAGTCTCTCAGAGGTATTGACTCCTCAGGTTGTTGTTGCTATTGTTGTTGGTATTTGTATGTTTGTATGCAAATCAGACACCTTTTAGATCCGGTTCGATACGTTTAGTTTGCAAAATTAAAGCAACCAAATAATGTCATATAGGCAGGTAAAATGTCAAAGGCGTATACGTATATATATATATATATATATATATATATTTATATATATATATATATATATTGGTATGAGTATTTAAATTCTTGTTTTCAGTCAAGTTTATTTCGGGTCTGTCAGGCGTCAGAAGTTGATGACAATCTGTTTGTCGAACTGGATTTGCGGTTTACTTTTATTTAGCTGCACCTTCCAAGTCAATTTTGTGCGCATTTGTCGCAGCAAATTGCTTTACGCTGCACACAAAACACGTAGAGATACATTTGTATCTCTCTATTGACTATTTGCGCAGCGCATCCGTAAGCTGTGCGTACACAGTGAGAAATGTCAGCGCCAACGAAAACCAGTTGATTTTAATGGCTGTACTGACAGCAATGCTCAATTAGCTTAGTTCGAATGACAGCCAAATAAATCCAAAGTGAATTGCTTTTAATTTCTATTAGCTAAATACCAGAGGCGCAAGACTACTGTCCGTCTGCGGATAAGAGCTTACCCAAAAACCCGAATTGAACGTATTATCTGAGCATCTTTATGAATTCAGCTGAATTTACATATTTATACACACGCAGCATATAACTTATCTACAGTTCCGGCAATGCTCAAATAAAAACTTCCTTACAAAGAAACCAGTTCCATGTTGGACCCATCTACTATCTACTAATATAGTAGAATTCATTAAGCAATAATTCTTAAATATGTGTCTCTCTCGGTGGAGACAACGCTCTCGAGGCTAGCCTAGAGCTATAAACAATTTGACAATGACCTTCAAACTAAGCTAAATAATTTATTAGTTTTTACAATTTGTATTTTTTTTTTTTTAATTTGTATTTTTATTTTCATGATGAATTTATTAGGTAATTTATTTATTTATATATATATATTTTTTTTTTGTTTACTATTTTCCATTGTCTTTAACTGAAATTGGTTTCTTTCATTCGGCAGTCTTTGGGCGCGTCGCAGAAACCTGGGCGCGTTAGGGTTAAGGCTAACACAGACAAAAACCCAAGAGAAAAAGAAATATATATTTTTTTTGGTAACGCCCAACTAAATGCATCGCCAATTGCTTGTAAAGTATAACTAATACAATTTAAATTATTAATTTATAAATTATTGCCCATTAATAATACTCAAGCATAGACAATGGCGTTTAATTTCCAGACTTAAGTCCCAATGCATAAGCAAATTGATGCCAATGAGCCAAAAAGGTAATCAAATTTGAAATGCGATAAGGTCAATCATTTATATATATAGCCAAGAGATTATATCATATATATCAATATCAATAAGCTCGAGATGCCAAACAAACGAAACCATCCGAAGGAGGCTAAATACTCGAGCCGCGCATCGAGCACTTTGTTCGGTAGCTGCGGCTCGGCCCTCAAAGACGTCTGCATTGGCATATCATTAATGCAAATTTTTATCTTAATGGCCGACGAGGCTAGAAATCAAACGGCTAAGCTACACGTATATAGCATATATTTGTATAAAGCCACTGACTGTTGCGAAAATTCTTCAATAATCAATTCATAATTCATGGAATTGATGCTGGTGCCATCAAGGTGTTGGCTACCTGTTCGCCTGCTCCAAAATCTCCACAAATCAATGGCTTGAATATATATAATCAACCTAAAAATCATTTTTCATGCATTGTGTGCTTATTGGTTTTTTGTTTCTTTAAATTATTTTTTATTCATTTATAGCAGCTGCTGACAGGGGAGGTCGCCGTGTCACCCACATATCAACAGCGGCAGCTTTAACGGTTTTTGTTTTATTTTTTGTCTATTATTTGGCAATGTGATGTGGCAGCAGCCGCACCAGCAGCAGCAACAAATATCGCCCTGCTTCTTCTTGCTGCACAGACATGAATCATTTACAGCAATGACCTTTATACTAACTGAAATTATTAATGCGCTAGCCCCAAAGTTTGGCAGCACAGCAAGCAAAAAAAAAAGAAAAGTAAAACAAGGGTATAGTAACTGTACGTCAAGTTTGAAAGAAAAATATATTTTGTATATATATATATAATGTATTTGCAGGATCTGCGGAAGCAACTCATAAATAAATAAATTACACAACTTTCTCATCAATAAACTAAAAGGTTTGAAGTTAAGAGCAGAAAATATGATTGATGTAACTAAATACTAAAAGTGGGTTTCCAATTTGCTCAATTTCAATTTGCTTAAAGTATTTTGAAGTGAAAATATTTTATCTGAAATATTTTCACAGAGTTCTCCCAATCAGATTAACTGCAAAATTGATCAGAAATGGCATTAGTACAGTTGGCAAGCTCTGAAAAGCGAATTGAAGCTGCGGGATATTAAGGCGAAACCTCAATGAGCCAAGTGCAATAAATAACTCAATTAATTCGCTAAGCATCGATGACCACCCGCATGGCCAATTATGTAAGCCTTAAGCTATGCCAGGTAAAAATAAATCCGATTCATTTGTTATGCATAATTAGTGATTGTGGCTTTTTCTGGCAGCTCAGCTCAACTCAGTGGCATGCCCCAAATTTCATATCCATGCATGACGCAAGCCATCAAATTGAACAAATCAAGTGAAATCAATTCTGAAAAACAATTTAGCTGAGTGCGGCTGGCATGTGGGCCACTTGGCAAGACTCTGCGAGGCGCGAATTGGCGGCATTTAAAAGTTCATTTTGTTGCGGTGCGTGCAACATCAACAAGTTCTGCTGCTCGTATATCATTCAAGCCAATCCGCAACGTCAAGCGTTATGAACGTTTGGCTGTGACCCAAAAGTTCTGCCAGCCTTGCCTGCACAGCCAATACAATGTGCTATGAATCTTGCATAGCTTTGCATAAGTTGTCAGTCGGCGAGAGAGACAGCTGGGCGGTCCAACAGAGGCAGACGCCATATACAACATATTAATCGAGTTGTTCGCACGCATAGTTTGTTAACATGCCGCTGCTACAACATGAACATCATCAGCAGCTTCAGCCTCATCGGCATCATCGACATCATCGGCCTCATCATGATTAGCATAATCATGAGCATCATCCACACTATTCCCCAAGCATTGTGGCCCGTTATAGTCAAACTGGTTTTGATTTCAATCTCGCAGCATCTCTCAACTCTGCTCTGCTGCTTGCCCTTTTGGCGTCAACGAGATCTTGTCATATATATATATATATATATATATATATATATAGTTAGTTTTTTTTTTTTTTTTGGGCAACTTATGGACTTACACTTCAAGGTCAATTGGCATCTGGTAACTGGTGCTGAACAAATCTGTACGCAAAAGCCAACGACAATAACTGCCAAGCAAAAATATATATATATTCAGCTTTTATCATAAAATGCAACTGCTTTGGGCTGTGTCTGGCCTTAATCGATGACAACATACAACACACAGCACAAAAAAGACAACACAGCGAATGCATTTTATTGAAATTGTTCAGCTGCAGTTCATAAATTTCAATGGTGCTTATGATGAAATTTGGATATTTTAATAAAAATATATTGTGAAATGCGAAAGTCCCTGAAGCAAGCTTAACACGCATATATAGCAGCCATATACATATGCAGTACCATTTAGAGTTGCCAAAATTGAATCAGCCCAGCAACAAGTCGAACAATAACAAATCTCCTCATCTCTGTCCCAGTAGTAGTTCAATAAGAATCGAACAATCGAGTCTTACTCGCTCTGGACGATGGCCTTTTTGGGTTTTTCCAGTTAATCCAGACTCTGATTTAATTAGCGCAGAATTTGTTTCTCAAATACAGATTTGGATACCAAAGAATAGCGCTAATAAGTTCATTGATATCATCTGCTGCCAAACGGAGTGCATGTATATCTAGCAGCCCAAAGAGAGTTAATTAATTGTTGCAATTTAAGCGAATCCTATTCAGACCACTAATTAAAACAGGCCAAACCAGCTGACATCATTTGCTTGCCAAATAAATATTTTAAGCGCAAACAGAGATAATATATATAAATATATATATAGATATATAATTATATAATTAAATAGAAATGACTTTTACTTTCTTTTCGGCGACTTTTGACATTTCAAGAAATCATCTCCGCTTATATTTATCACAAATGTGTTTGGCGCATAACGTTTTCGTTTTTATTCAAAACCTGTGAAACTTCGTTCTTCGCTGTGGCTTTGACTATTTTGCATTTTGTTTTGCTTTGTTTTTTTTTTTTAATCGCCGAGGCATACCAAAATATCTCATTTGCATTTCCCGATTTTATAATATGGACAAATATTCGATACGAAAATTTGGCTTTAAAAATAGCTAAGCTAATTCGGCTCTTGATTAGCTCGAAGCGGCACCAAGTTCATATTTGTTAAAGTAAAGAAATGTGAGGCCATAAAAAGTGAATGTGAATGAAGAATCTATTGATAGTAGGAGCTATGAGGTAATCGAAGCGCTGAAAGCGAAATGTATTGAACAGAGTTCAACGAGCGCCATTTAGGAACTAAAGAGCTAAGATAATATACTTTAAAAATAGCTACAGATATGTATGTATATATAGATGTATATATTTTACTAAATTGTGTTGTCCAACAGTTATTGCTGTATACGAGAGACTTAACAACTGTGAACAACTGTAAAAAGCAATCAACAGTTTGGCACTACGTTTATGGACCCAAATAAAGCCCATAAAACTAGTTCTCACCTAGCATGTTAAACACTTGGCTAGGCCGTCGACATTTATGCGTCACATGGAATGCCAGACACCGACATAGATACAGACACAGATACAGAATTGTTAAGATATCATTGCAGGCATGATGCTACACAAGCCGACAGTAATCTAAATGCGAAATCTTTAAGTGCAGCCCACAAAAGAAATGCTCAACTTCTTAAAATTCCATCGTCAACTCCGGTCAGAGGAAATAAAAGTGTGGAAAAAGTTAGCGAAATAAGACAACGACGCACAGATGCTCTCACAAAGAATATCAAGTACCTAATCATATAATCTGTATTAAATTACAAACTTCCTACAGCGTAAGCAACTTATTAGAGGGGAACACGAAACTTTTTGGCCAACTCATTAGTTGGCAGAGAGTGTGTAAATCAGGCAGCATTGGGCCAAGTTGGTGGCAAGCAAATTGGCCGCGTACGTGTCTGCCAGGGGTTGGCCAAAGTGCGCCCACAGAGCCCACAGCAATTGGTTTAGCAGCTCGTTGACGACGAACAGAGAAATCTTGATAAAAGTAAATTTTGTGGCAAAAAAGCAAACACAAAAAAATAGGTGGGCAACACGTTTAGACCCACAGACAGAGCAGCGGGTCAAGAAACTGTGGCACGTGAACCTCAAGCTGATGCCACTTGTCAACCGAGTGGTACAAATGGTATGAACCCAAAATATTTGTCACCTGCACGTCTAGGCAAAAGGTGTATCACAGGCACCGTCAAAGTGGCATTATGACACCTTTTTGCAGGTATTATGCTGGCTACCTGTCATAAATTGTCGCCTGCTGTGTATTAGATACTGCGATGTTTATAAACTGGTCGGGGCGTGCTCAATCGTGCTCCGTCCGTGTCACGCATCGACTCGCCTTCATTAATTCCAGCCAAGCGAAGCCCCAAATTTAATTCTTTGCTTGCAATTATATCAATTAGCATGCGCTGGCGAAAATATTTAAGAAGTTTAGCACAGTTTTTAATGAAGCAGCGCAGTGTCCTTGAAGTAATCGTGTTGTGTTAAGAATTTAAACTAATATAGGGGTTCAGTGGAATTATTGAAATATTATTGCTGCGGAATTTGCGCAACAAATGGATCAATGCCCAAGCGAGATAGTTGTATGTGTCAGCTAACGACTTGGAATTTGGAATATGTTTCCGTGTGCAGACACGCCTCACATAAGGTAGTGTAAGTGAAGATTCATAAGTTTGAGATGATGTCTCTCTCTACTCTCTCTACTTTACTCTATATATTAGTCTATCGGGCACAGCTTAAGAACTTTGGCTAACAAGTTTGCTAATGGATCACTGTTGATTTAGTCTGCAGATAAACTTTTGAATTAAATTATACCCCAACTGAGGAGTGGCTAAACAGTAAACATAAACAGGGCAAGATTCCTTAAGACTCTAAACAGTTTTATATTATACCTCAATGAGTCAGTCAAACAGATGTGTCATCCGAACATTAAACCTATATATATGTATATTTATATTTATATTTATATTTATTTATATATATTATATATATTCAATATTCAATATATATTATACATATAGACGATACATATATATACACCTTTTGAACCTTCAACAATACAATTTGTTCATTTGCATAAAAATCAATAACAAAAAGAACACATTAATAATTCACCTTTGAACAAATACACAATTTTTAACTAATTTAGTGGGTTGAAAAAACATTTAATGTGCTTTTGTTCAATACACAAATAAATTTCGCTGTGATTTGTTTGTGTTTCCCTTTACAGTCAGTTCGCATTTTTGCCAGCTGACGCAAAGCTTTAAAAAACAAAAAGGAACAGTAAAAATTGAAATAACTGAATAATTACTGTTTAGTAGCCGACAAAATTATACTAAAGACCCCTACTTCTCGACTTGCTTAGATGTATATTCCAAAAACTAGGCGAGACTCTACAGCAAACAAGTCGCGAAATACCCACAGATTGCCGGCTCACTCAAATTTTGTTTGTACTATGGCTTAAATGCCGGTTATTATCGCTTACACATTAAGTAAACGCAACACCTGGAATACTATTCATGAATAAATAGCTATATAGTTACAACTTGACCCGGACTTGACCAAAACAGAAGAAGCTGGGCTAACAGCAGCAGCTATAAATACAGAAATTCGCAATGACAAATTTGGATTTGTTCAGATTTCAACCTTGGCTTTCATGCATTTCTTGGCAAATACGCCCTGAACTCAAATTTCGATTGTTTATTTGCATTTCTCATCTACCGGTATTTCTTTTCGACATCTATTTAGTTTGTTTTCCTTACGATTTGTTAGCTAAGCGCTAAGTGTTAGTATGCACAGGCGGGGAATTCAGTTTTTGGCCGTGACTCAAAACGGCAGCTGATGCTATTGATTATCGCATTACGCTCGTAATAGCATGATAATAATAATTACTTCATATGATGGCTAAACAATCGATATTTATCGATGTGATTAAAAATAATCGTCGCTAGAGATTTAATAGAGATTTCAGCTTAAGTTTCATTAAATGCTTAGAATACAATTTTTTTTCTTTTTTTTTGTCTTTAATCTTAACTCACCATGCACAAAGCTGCACGCGCCATTTTGCAACGAACGTTATTTAAATTTGACACAAGAAACGCCAGTAATTATTTTATTTATTTGCTATTTAACAAATTTTTGCAATTATCCAAATTCCAATCTTGAAATATGTAAAGAAAATTAAAGAAAAATGTTTAAAAATATATATTTTATTTATATATATTTATATAATTATTGGCACATATTTGTTGTTGGAACACGAATTGATAATTTAGAATTTATTGTTGTCCTTGCGGATTAGTACAGTTTTTTAAGTTCTTGATTCAGTTTTGAGCTTGGGAATCGCACTGAATTTTGGCGTAGATCAAACACTACTGTATTTACTTGGGGGGAAGGGAGCCTAACTAGAGCTCATACCGTGGTGACCGATGTGGACGAACTGAAGATGAACGCAGCGCGTCTTTGCCATATAAACAACGCAGCTCAATATAAGATATGAAAAAAGCACACACACATCGGAAAGAAAAAGACCTAAACCCCCATCTGAGAGCAGCGATCCACAAATACAAATGAGAGTTGGCGAGCAGCTCCAGTGACAGTTGAATTGTCAGCGTCTCTGTGTGTGACTTGCCAAAGTGCGTGCCTCATTGTGTGTGAGTGTGTGCGTGTGTGTAGTGTGTGTGTCTGTGATTTGCGTAGCTCGAAACAAGTTTTGTTTCGATGAATTTTTGTTAATTTATATGGGCAAGAGATGAGCTTAACTTAGTTGCAGCTGAGCAGAGCTTCGGTTCGGTTCGGTTCGTATACTCAATAAATTTGCTACTCTCTCTCTCTCTGTCTCTCTATGGTAGAGGCCGATACCGACTACCCCTACTTAGACTTGCGTGTTTCAAGAATTCAGCTTCACTTTCAGGTTTTTATTCTTCATTAGGAATATTGAAATTTTTCAAGATTTATTGTGTTTCTTTTTTCTCCTCTTTATTTTTTTGCGCAAAAGAATTTATATATATTTTATATTAAAGTCTTTGTCTTTAATTGAAAATTCGAGTTTTTCCTGTTTGTTTTGACTTAATTTTTAGCATTAATCGAAAACTGATCTATTGGCCATAGATAGTAGCCACATTAGAATGATGTTGTTGCTGGCTTTTTTTTGCCTTCAGCCGGTTATTGGCCAGGCTCCGCCAGACGATTTGAATATCAAATGTGTGCAGCGACTTAAAAATAGTTAGTTAGTTTTATTGATTAAATTAATGCTTACATAATAGCGCCGTTTTTTTTTCTGTATTTTTTATATTTTGGCGAATGCGGTATTTGATTTCCGTGTATTAATTGTTTGCGAGCTGTGCGCCATAATTAAAATAAATTACTATCGAAAGATCAGAATATTTTCTTTGGTACGCATCGTTTTTAATTTAATTAAATGAAGTCATACAGTAGCCAGGCGCTGAGATCATACATGGGAAATTGATTAGCCAAATCTTAATCCATTTGGCTTAATTGAGACACCTCAAGTGGCATCGGCTTGATGGACGACATGCTTCCGTTTGCTAAACCGCTTAAGAATTTGGAATGTCGTGAGAAGTGGCTGATCCACAGCTGACACTAAGCCTAAGCGCAGGTATTGCGTATACGCAATATTTTCTAAAAGGAAATAATTAGCTAATTTCAAGAAAACTAGAGGCAGTTGCAGTTGCTCTTGAAAAGTGCAATTGACACAGATAATATAAGCAGCGGCTGTCGTAAACAGGATGAAGTTAATGACAATGCTTAAGTCAAGGCAAAGTCAACCAGCAGACAAAATATTTATATTAAATATGTAGCTAAATCTGTATATGTGTGTAAACAATAAATGAAAAGTCGAAGAAGAAACAACACAAATCGATGCACAGCATGTAGCGCCTGGTTGGGGTCCAGCAGCCAGCGCAGGGCTAGTAGACATAGTCGTTGACTAAGCCATATCGGGTATATTAGCTTTGCGGAATGTGGTTTGCCTCAAATTGTTGGAAATGCAATATATAGCTTAACACGTGAGACGGTGCAAATTGAAGAATACATTAAATATCATCTTTGGTGTTTGACGCGATTCAATAAGCATTGCAAATCTTTAAATTATTTAAGTAACTAAAAATAATAAAATATATATTTAAATAAAAAAATTAAATAATTCAAGTATCTAAAAAAATTAAAATTAATCAAATATATTTTTAAAAATTTTATTTATAGAATTTTAATGAAGTTAAATTTTGGGTAAATTTATATTATTATATATATTATACCGAAATGCCTTTAATATATACATATATAAATTTGAGTGATTAAAAAAATTAAAATTTAAAATAATTCATAATTTAAATTAAATTAAAATAACTGAAACTAAAATAAAAAGGAATTTAAAAGCCGGGTTTAATTTAGTAAAATATTTATTTCATATAATCTTTTCTAGAATGTTTTGAAGGGTATCGCCATGCCCTCGCTATTGTTGTTTTTGGCATTCATATTTTTCATCTACAATATATCCACCTACTTTTAAGTCTAAAAATAAATATCTGCTTGTTTATAAAGCATGTAGCGCCACATATTAATGTATTGAGCCATTCAAGCATTTCAAGCTGTGCCTTAAAAATATTGAAAGCAAATCTGAAAATTGAGTTTTATGCGTATTTAATGGCTACACTTTGTTTTATTTTTTGTATTTTAAATATTTATATACTTGCATTTACATATGTAAATGCATTTTTGACAGTATTTCATTGAGCGAAAAATATGAGTAAAATTTATGGAGCATAATTTTTTGGTAAAACCCATTAAAACGTAATTTTTGACGCTGAGAAATGTCAGCAAATAAAATTCAATAATTCTCTTATGTCGATAATTTAACATAAATTTTGCAAAATATATATATATATATATATTCATATAAATATATTTACGAGCCCACGCGTTTGGCTTTTGTTTCAAGAGCAACAAAAACAAACAATATTGGAAACGACCTTTGATGAGAACAAAAACTAGCAAATTAAAGCCGAAAAACTAGTTAAATATTTTTAAATTTATGCAATAGCTAACAACATTCGAAATAAGTCTGACAAATATGTATCTTAAGTTTGTATCTCTTTAATAGCCAATAGTTTGAGATATTTTATGCGTGCTGGCAGACAAGACGGTAGGTCGACAGGTTTACTGAATCGCAATTGCTGTCTTTAATCGTCCGGCCGTTCAATTGGCCAACATTTTCAGCCAGCTGGCCAAATTTAGAAAGCCTGTAAATTGCAATCCCCTTGACGAGTCGGAACAGTTTATTCGCGCGCAAAAATATCAAATGTCAATGCCTGCCCCAGACTCGCGCCGAGAAGCCTCAACTGTCGCGCTGACTCAAGCGTACGAATGACTTCAAGCCTTTTACCAAATGCCTACAATTTGATGAGGCCATCAATTAAATATTTAAGGTGACCTGCCTTACATAGTCTCACTCAATTTCTGTGCATGATTCACCATGATTCAGTTTCCTGTCCGCCTTTCTGCTGCTCTTACACAAGTCGACCTTGATGCAAGCTGCTGCAGCCAGGCAACCAGGCAACAGCCAGGCAGCATCCCGACAGCTGCCCCAAAAAAACAAACATTGTCGTTGCATGCAACGCTCGCGACGAGGCGGATGCTTATGTAAGTTTATCGTCGACTACCCGGACAGCAGTTGAATGACTTTTTGGCTACGTGGCCAGGCTGAACTTGAGGGGTCGTCGCCGCATGCCTGACCTTGGGGCCACAGCCAGAGCTGCAGCAACATTGCAGCCTGTGAAAAATAAATCAACTATGAAATGCCGCTTAAGGTTCTTGGCCTGCAGCAAGTCATGCGGGTCATTTCCCACTCATTGCTTTTTGCTAAAGTCGAGCTGCAAGAAGATGAGCAAGCCGAAGATGAAAGACTCTTACAGAGAATATAATGATGTAACATTACTCCAGTATCAAAATGTTTTTTTTTTAGAGTGCAGAGAAGGAGAGAGGCAGCTGAGAGTCATGTCAACATCAACTCACTTCTTGATCCACACTAAATCAAAGCTTCTCATCGTTACACACCTTGTGCTAAAATTAAAATACCCCAAGAGCATAAGCAAACACAGCTTATCAAGGGGCAATCCTTAAATGCCAAGCGAAGGATTCTGCTTAATTTTTTTTTTTTTTTTTTTTTGGCTTTTGTGAAAGGCGATTCGGTTTCATTATCACTTTACATCTGACAAAAAAATAAATGAATTCCGGAGTTGTTTATAATTGAAATCAGAACAGCCCATCAAATGATGTCATAAGAGACTTCTTGTAGTTCATTAAAAATGCATTAGTCGATTTGGCAAAGATGAAGACAAATTAAAATCTAACTAAAGCCTATGACGTGTGCTCATTACAGAAGGCGAAACAATGGCAGCGGTTGCTGTGGGAATTTTTAATAGACCCCACTAAGCAACCCCCCTCCACTTAACTAAAATGCGTGTCCAATTAAAATTAAAATAATGCCAAAACAAATGGCAGAACTGTCAAAATGACAGCTAAGCTATTGGCATACGATATCTTATCAATGATATCACAAGAGAGGAAAACTTGTTTCTAGGCCTCGGGCTACATATCATCATAAATAGGTACATATATACTAAATTCCAAAACAAATCTTAGTCGATGTTTTAAAGACGAAACATCTTTCCAAAAAAAAATAACAACTAAAAACTTTAATTTCGTTTATTTTTGTTATTTTTAACTGCTTTGAAGGCTATTTAGGCGGCTTAAACATGTCAATTTTGGCAGTCGAACAAACTGTAAACTATATATTATGTATTTGAAAAATTTCACCAGCCATCAATCAAAAATCAATCAGAAGTCTTTAGAAGGCTGCAGCAAGACAACTTTTGAATGCTAAATCTGTTTTTATTTGTTTCTTCAGATACTTTTTTTTATTTATTTTCAAAGGTCGTTCTGCTGACTATAAATTCTAGTACTTCCGTCTAAAATTCAGCTGACATTCGTTCTTACCAAATTTCGCTAATTTATTTAGCACATTAAATGAATAATAGTTTAATTTTTAGCTTAATTCTAAAAAAACGAGATTTTCTAATTCGATCCACTACTTGCTATGGAAAAAACTATTGATATAAACACTTAATTATTAAATTGCGGTATGCGATACAGCGATATATACGAAAGATTTATTAGCTTAATCAAACGGCAACTGAAGAAGATATAACATACACTAACTAAGAGAGCAGCTTAGCTAAGATATAGGGGTGTCATATATGCAGATCGGCAAAATCTTTTAGAAATTGATGCTAGTCAGAGTGCAAGACTAGGAGATACCTGGACGATCCAAACCAAAACAAAAAAAAAAACTAAAAACTGATCCTTTATAGATAATTTTTTTTTTGTATTTGTGTAAGCTCTCGGTAATCAGGAGTGCCTGATTTGAAGATATTGATACTATTGCTTTATACAAAATATTGGTTTGATATCCTGAACCCGTTAAAAATGAGTAATCAGGGTATACTGGTTTTGTTGCAGCCCAAATGTATGTAACAGGCAGAAGGAGGCGTGGCAGACCACATAAAGTATATATTTTCTTGATCAGGACGACAAGCCGAGTCGATCATTTTGATCATTTTGATCATTTTCATCATTTTACTGACCGTCTCTACCGAACTAAACAGGTAGCGCTCTTATTTCCCACTCAATGATCGACTGTAAGAATCGACTCATGACCTCGACCGAGCTGAGCTCGAAAGAGTTGAGCACAATTTTTGGCGGGAGTTTTGCCCTATATAAGGGCAAGCCGTCTGCCCAGTTCTTCAGTTGGTTTCCTGGCCCCTGATGGTCAGTGCAGTGCAGTGCAGTGTAGTGTAGTGTAGTGTAGTGTAGTGTCTTCTCCTCCTCCTCCTCCTCCTCCTCCTGCTGCTCCTCCTCTTCTTCTGGATTTGGTAAGTATTTAGTTAATAATTTTAGTATTAAGTATATTAAGCAAAATTGTATTAGTTATAACTGTTTTTTTTAAGCAAATGTTTTACTAATAATTCTTTTTTTTTTTGCCCGATTCTCTCCTGCTCCCTCTCTGCTGGACTCTGCTGGACTCTCTACGTCTGCTGCACTCTCTACCTCTGCTGGACTCTCTCCTGCTACTGGAACCTCTATCTGGATTGGACTCTCTCTCTGCCAACTCTCTGCCAATCTACCGTTAACTGACTCGCTACTGCTGCCCGCCTCTCTACTGCTGCCCGCCTCTCTACTGCTGCCCGCCTCTCTACTGCTGCCCGCCTCTCTACTGCTGCCCGCCTCTCCACCGCTGCCCGCCTCTCCACCGCTGCCCGACTCTCAAACACTCTACCGTTAACCGACTCTCAAACACTCTACCGTTAACCGCCTCTCTACTGCTGCCCGCCTCTCTACTGCTGCCCGCCTCTCCACCGCTGCCCGACTCTCAAACACTCTACCGTTAACCGACTCTCAAACACTCTACCGTTAACCGCCTCTCTACTGCTGCCCGCCTCTTTACTGCTGCCCGCCTCTCTACTGCTGCCGACTCTTTGCCAATCTACCGTTAACCGACTCGCTACTGCTGCCCGCCTCTCTACTGCTGCCCGCCTCTCTACTGCTGCCCGCCTCTCTACCGCTGCCCGCCTCTCTACTGCTGTCCGCCTCTCTACTGCTGCCCGCCTCTCCACCGCTGCCCGACTCTCAAACACTCTACCGTTAACCGACTCTCAAACACTCTACCGTTAACCGCCTCTCTACTGCTGCCCGCCTCTCTACTGCTGCCCGCCTCTCTACTGCTGCCCGCCTCTCTACCGCTGCCCGCCTCTCTACTGCTGTCCGCCTCTCTACTGCTGCCCGCCTCTCCACCGCTGCCCGACTCTCAAACACTCTACCGTTAACCGACTCTCAAACACTCTACCGTTAACCGCCTCTCTACTGCTGCCCGCCTCTCTACTGCTGCCGACTCTTTGCCAATCTACCGTTAACCGACTCGCTACTGCTGCCCGCCTCTCTACTGCTGCCCGCCTCTCTACCGCTGCCCGCCTCTCTACTGCTGTCCACCTCTCTACTGCTGCCCGCCTCTCCACCGCTGCCCGACTCTCAAACACTCTACCGTTAACCGACTCTCAAACACTCTACCGTTAACCGCCTCTCTACTGCTGCCCGCCTCTCTACCGCTGCCCGCCTCTCTACTGCTGTCCGCCTCTCTACTGCTGCCTGCCTCTCGACCGCTGCCCGACTCTCAAACACTCTACCGTTAACCGACTCTCAAACACTCTACCGTTGCCGGACTCTCTACTGCTGCCCGATTCTCAAACACTCTACCGTTAACCGACTCTCAAACACTCTACCGTTAACCGACTCTTTACTGCTGCCCGAGTCTCTACCGCTGCCCGACTCTCTACCGTTGCCAGAGTAATATGTTATTAATATAGTAGGGATCTTAAGTAAAATTGTATTAGTTATTAATGGTTCTTTTTACGAGAATGTCTTAATAATAATTTTATTACACAAAGAACCCATTGAAATCGGGCACTCTCGACTAGACTAGAGCCTTCTTACTTGTTCTTTCTTTAATATTTAAAAATTTTATGGTATAATATTTGTATTCAATGGGAGCAGAGTATACAAAAAACTAAAAGCAGAAATCTTCTATATTTTATTAAAAAAAAAAAACATATATAATTCATTCATATATATATATATATAAATTTCATGCTTGAATCGTTAACTGAAAGTAATTTAGAATTCGTTTCGCATAGCTTTCAAAATGTTATTCAAACATTTGCGTTTCATCTAACTTAGTTTGAGCTCCATTCGAGTATATATTGATATACACATAGTCTCATATCTTTATATAATGCGTTAGTTAGATCACTTTTGACATTTCAGGAAATGCAAACACAGATGAGTGGAAGAAATAAATAATAGAGCTAAAAAAGCTAAGACCGGTGGCATTGAGGCGTCGAGCAAATAAACACAAAGATTAATTTCAACTAAAGCTGAAACTAAAACAAAAGTAAAATACCAAATTAATTAATATTTTAGCTAACAATTGTGACAGGAGATTGTGATCAATGTGGAGCTCGGCTAACAAATTCCGAATTAATATTCAAACTTTTTATTTGGAGCTGGGCTTTTAAGTTTTTACGATTTGCATAGAAATAATTCAATTAGTTGGGCTTTTAGCCATGTTTATGTTGTGTGTGTTTTTATTAACTAATAAAATACAATTATAAAATACGCTCATAAAAATCAATGCTCCAAATCGAGTCAAACAAGTTCACTATTAAAGCAAATACCTCAGACAGGACCAGAAAACTTAACCGCCGTCTTGAATGTCAATTTTAATTGGCAAATTTTTATTTTTATTATTAGTCAGCTACCTCGTCCGGACTAAGAAAAAACCCATCATGCGTGTGCATAAATTTGATACCATTTAGATATTCTTTTTGCTATGTTTTGTAGTTTTCTTGTTCCATTCGATCTCAATATGATGTGCTAATGCCACTTTACTTTAATAACTCAGCAAAATTAGAATACCATGTGCCAGCTTGTTTTACCTGTACGCAGTCAGCCAACCCACCCAAAATCATAATTTTACATAAATTTCATATAAGTTAGAGCGCGAACATTCGCTAAGCACTATTTTTATGCCATAATCTCGTCTGGCCAGCTCTGAGCATCGTGTTTAACATTTCGATGATAATATCTGTCGCTCGCGCAAATAAGTGTTTTTATCGAATATATATGCTAAATATACATTTCTTATATTATTAACTACACAATAAAACAAAGCCTATGAACTGATCTGGCCAACATGTTTGTCTATTTCGGGCAAACGTGTGAAGTTCAAGGAACTGTTCGCGTTACCCGAGCATTGAGCTCAACAAAATCTAAGCCAAGATCTGGAATCGTGGGTTAGAAAAAGCTGATTCATGAAACAACTCTCAAGGCAGATGTCTGAGGCGAATGATACATCGCCCCATAGCTGAATATATATGGAAGTTTGTCCACCAGCTGATACGTTGACTACTACAAATTGGTCGGGACTGTACCAAATTAATATTTTCGGTTTGATTAGGTAACTTTTTTCTTTTGTTTGTTCTCTTCTTTTGGTTTTCATCAACATATAGAAAGTATATATATATATAGTTAATGCGATAGTCAGAAGTTTAGTTAAACCTCGCTTAAAACATGTTTTAAATGCTAATCACATTGCTGGCTAGCTCCTGCAAAAGCTGCTCCATTTTAGACAAGTTGAGGTAGCGTTTTTTAATGCTATGCAAATAAGCAACGATTTGACTATTAGATGCCTTTCAACAGCGGCGCATGCATCATTAAATAATTAAGTGTGCTTCAGCTGGGAGTGCCCAACTAATAGATACCCCATGGTGAGCTGCAATGTCAGCCATTCTGGCTTTTATGAATTTATCAAGACTGAAACGAGATTTAAGTTTAATTGCATTTTTGTCATGCTTTGATTGATAGATTCTGCCAATCCCACACAGCTTTGATTAAACTTTACCTATTTTCGTGGTCCCAAACATTTTCTATATAATTCCACATCAAAACACGATTTTCTTGATACTTTTCTGTTCCCCACAAAGCATAATACCTCTTACAACCCATCACGTACTGAGTATTAAAATTCACAAATAATAAATAAAGACGTCAGCGACAGCGAACAAACTAACCAGTATTTGTCCTGGTCAAGCTCAAGGTCAGCGGCCTCAAATCAAATTCAGATACAGTTCTAGAGTCATAAAAGGAAACCACTTAAATGAGATCAAATAGAGAAGACAAGTTTATCATTTGCGGCCTCTTGTTTTGACCGTTTTAATGTGAATGTGGCATGAAAGCAGTTCTATTTGAATACCACAAAACAACACGATTTAGTTTTAATTATGCCCATAGAAGGCACATTTTAATGCGTCAGATATAAACAGCATCAGCTCATAGCCTTCAGCTCACATCCACATTTCGAATGTTCAATCAATATTTGGAGCTCGGTTCGGTTCACATAACAAACGAAAGTTTGCCAGCCACAAACAATATTCGAACCCTAATGTGTTTATCCACAAATTCATTTGCGTAATCGAAAGTGCACTTTCGGTTTCTTGAATACCGCAGAATTTTGGTTTCATTGCGTTCATTCACTTGATATACGTAGCATACACCAAGAAATGGAAAGAAAGAACAGAAAAATATGTTCCATTCGAACATTAAATACTCTTGCGGCAAATGACCAAGCAGGTTGATTAGATAAGTAGAGATTTGTAAGTGACCTACAAAAAAATAGACTTTTCTCTATATCAAATAAACAAATAATTATCAATAAGTTCAGCATGCTTTTACATATTTATAAATATATTAAATAATATAGAACTCTATATAAACAGCTTCCATGTTATAGCCATACTGCCTTATAAACTTTCTATTGAAAAAGAATTTTTTATTAATGGAAACTCCTAAACAATTTATCACTGCTGGAGGCTGAAGAACAGGTCCAAAGCCACTGTTAATGCGGTTCCGATCAAAATTAATTTTTGTATACCCTAAAAACATTTAAGATTCACATTTAGGGTATACGTATTATGTGACAGGCAGATGAAGGTAAATCTTTAGGATTCACCTCGAAGCTAACCGAGGTATTTGACATATATATTTTAACTATATTCTAGTAAATAATACTTGAATTCAAATTGGTAATACCCCGTCCATATGCCCATAAAATAAAAGAAATTTAATTAATTACCAAACGGCACTCAGGGTACTTCCTAGTCGATCACTCTCCAAGCTAAAGCACTTTTACTTGTTTTTATTATGGGGCTTGTCGTTTAAGTTGGCCGCACTGACCGTCTGTCTGTGCGTCATTCTATCCTTCAGACAAGTTCTTGATGGCAGCAACATTTTATGCAAATGAAAACGAAATTTGCTTCTAAAGCTTGAAAATGCCCAAATTAAGAAAGAATTTATTTGTGTTGGTGTTTGTTTTATTTTATTTATTTTACTTATCGTGTTTATTATAAATTTGTATATGTATTTATTTGAATTTGAATAAATACATTTATTTTCAGTCTGCTTATTAATTTTGTTAGTATTTCCAACAGTCGAAATCTTCCGCCAAATGTCTTAACTCTAGTTAATCCAACTGTGAATGCTGAAAATATTTTTTTAATTATATCTAGCCGTAAATCAAAATGTAATAACTTCTGATTCTATGGTCAATTTAGAATTTTTTCTCGCGACTGTCAGCTGTGGACGTAAATTCCGTCAAACGGTTTGCTGAACCCGTCCGTTGACAAGTCAACAATTATACATATTTATACATATATACTGTAGGTTATTATATTCTCACAGTGATTCCGATTTGTTCCGTTACTTTTTATTATATTTTGAATTTGTAATCGGATTTATTTGTCTGTACTAACGGCATTTGCGAATTTTGCGATTATTTTGTGAGGTCATTTGAAGTACGTTTCAGATTCATATTTGGATTGCCATTATAAATTCGTAAATAATATTGAGCTTAGCACATTTTAGTGTAGCTCATCAAGGCTAGATATGATTTCTGTATAGACTGCCTGTCGATGAGTCAGTTGTCCCAGCATCCGGTTCGACAAGTGCTAATCAGATCTGTGGCGATTTTTACTTTTTTTTTTTTTAATTTTAAATATTTAATTTTAGCAACTCACCAATAATCCATCCATCAATGCAGATGGCGTTGCTGATCTTTCACGCTTCAATAACTCCAAAGCATTTTCGACACGTCCTCACGATTTCAAAAACTATTTGCCAAGTTTGGTAAGCGTATGCGTGGGTTTCATAATTCTTACATTTAGTCCGACGTGCCTGACTAATTATGCCCAAAATTAAATTGAAAACTTAATTAATTTTGATTTTGCATTTAAAAGCACTTTAAAAAATGTGCCAAAATCTCAAATGTTTAAACATTAAAGAGCGTCGAAACTCAAGGCAAATCAATTAAAAATGTAGGGCGTAAACAACTATATAATTATAAGTAGATAAAGTATCAGTATAAGTAGAAGTATAGAGGTGGTAGTATAAGTAGAAGTAGAAGCAGCAGTACAAGTAGAAGTAGCACTATAAGTAGAAGTAGAAGTGGTAGTATAAATATAAGTATAAGTAGTAGTATAAGTAGTAGTACAAGTAGAAGTAACAGTGTAAGTAAAAGTAGAAGTAGTAATATAAGTAGAAGTAGCACTATAAGTAGAAGTAGAAGTGGTAGTATAAATATAAGTATAAGTAGTAAGTAGTAGTATAATTAGAAGTAGAAGTGTAAGTAGAAGTAGAAGTAGTAATATAAGTAGAAGCAGGAGTAGAAGAAGCAGTATAAGTAAAAGTAGAAGTAGTAATATAAATAGAAGTAGAAGTGGTAGTATAAATAAAAGTATAAGTAGTAGTATAAGTAGTAGTACAAATAGAAGTAGAAGTAGTAATATAAGTAGAAGCAGAATTAGAAGAAGCAGTAGAAGTAGAAGTGGTAGTAGTAGTATAAGTGGAAGTATAAATAAGTATAACTTTAAGTGAAATAAACAATATTCTTGAATTTATTAATAAAATACTTAACACCCTATTTCAATTGTGTCACACAACCGAATTATATATATATATATATAGACTGCATCCAGAAACCTGAATTGTTTTTGTAATGCTGCACATTACAAAATGTTGCACAAAAGCCCAAAGCTTACCTTTTACTATTTCGTTTCGTTAGGCCAACACAGCCAACTGCATGCTCTTGGGAAACCTTCCCACGTGGGCATTTTCGGGTCTATTGTTATTGGATTGCAGGTGCCTTGAACTCGCATAATACTCGCAGTTACAAAAATAGTCTATGCACTTTGTTTGTATACAATAAAAAATCTTTATTATTCGTCGTTTTAGCTAAAAAAAGTCGTTTGTACAAAACAGTTACATATCTATATTGATGTATATATTGTAAGTTAATATGTTTGTATATATGATAAAAAACAGTTTCAATACTTTTGCATATGGTACACAATTTGTATGATAGGTTGGACAAGCACTAATAAATAACAGGTAAATGTTTTGTAAGGTCTTCAAATAGCAATGGGAAAGGGCTTAAATATACATATATATTGGACGTTAACGTTTCGAATTGCTTATGTAAATTGTTTTTTGGACATTGAATTCTTAACTAAGGCACTAAATTAGTAGAAGTTTATGCAATCCAATTGGCGATCGTCGCATCGATATAAGAAACTAACATTGTCATAATTGTTATAAAAGCACTATAAGCTATAGCAAAGTTGTCTAATTAAGGCACGAGTGTATCAATTGTTGTTAGTGTTTCAAACACATGCGACGATAGAAAAACAAAAGCTGTGGCGTGGACAGAGGCTTAGGAGGTGGAATTGTGCGTTAATTGAGCGCAATTTTGTATGCAAATATTTGATATACACGCGATAATGATTCATTTGAGCTTCGTTGCTGATCTGCTATTGCTATTGATATTGCTGTTGTTGTTGTTATTGGGATGAAGCGTTGCAGTTTCTGTCACTTGGCTGTAGAACATGCGAAAGACAGCCTATCGTCGTAGTTTGGATGATTCATAAGTACCAACTGAAAGTCTCTTTGGATTGTATGCGGCGGCATGGCTGGTGCGGAAATGTTTGTCTGGCAATTGCATAAACATTCAACTAGCGGCTGCATAAAACTACATATAATTATATGGTGAGAATTCTTTGTTGAAATGTCGTGGGGACGGAATGTTTTAGTGTTGTTGTGTGCTGCTGCAAGCAAAAGATTGGAGATTATTGTCTTGACTCAAGGTCCATATCACATCTACTTACCGATTTTATTGTCACTGTATGAAGCTACTAATGCATTCTCTGCATTAGCCACGCACAAGCTCGAAGCGGGTCTGTGACTCCTTGAACTGCAAACGCTTGCGTTGCTGCACATGCGACTCGGTGAGAAACAGTGTGGCAGCCACCAGTGTCAGCACAGTACCCACGCATGCCAGCACAAAGGACCAGCCAAACCAGTTGTTGGCATGCTCTGGCATCCAGCCATTGCGATTGCCAAACACAGCGAACACAATCACTGCGATGGCCGCACAGACTCCTGCACCCAAGAGCACAAATCCAATGACTCGAATCAAGGTAATGAAGTGCTTTTGATCTGGTCCAGCGCAGAGGAAAAACACCAGAACGCCAATGGCACTGACCAGCATGCCAATAAACGTCAGCGTGTAGAAGAACTGTGTGGTTATCATAAAGGCAGGCAGCAGGAATCCGCGTATCTCATCGTAGCCCTTGGTAAATGGGTCATAGACCCAACGGCAGCCGACGAAGAAACGACGCTGACTGTCATCGTTCACATCGGGCAGCGAACGAAAACAATGTACCCAGAGGCCAAGCCTATCCAACTTGGCACCCGTAATGCGGTAATCGCTAACAAGCCAACTGGGCGTTGCAAACGCTATGGCTATGAAGGCGAATGCAAAGATGAAGACGCCAACGCCACAAGTGCCTGCTAGGGTGCGGCGCTTCATATTGACGGTGTTGTGTGGACTGGGTAAATGCTCCTGGGAATCCTCGCGTGCAAAATGTGGCGCTTTTTGCATGCTTTGTGTACAAAATTGGCAATGTTTCTTTTTCACAGATTTCGAATGTTTGTTTCTTAAGCTTAGGGTGTGGACTGTAGAGTTGTATTGAATCGTTTGTAACACGTTCAATTGAACGGCTCACTGGGCTGAGTCACGGAACTGGTTCACTGATTCTGCATTTTGTTGGCTTGACATAAATATTTAATTTCTAACTCATAGTAATGTTTAGTTAATGCTTAAAATTTCAACACAGTTATAAATGCAAAATATTTAAATTACATACAACAATTTTAATAGATCAATATGAGATTTATTGTCAGGCTTGAATTTAACAGCAAACAAGTTCCTAATAGCAGTATCGTGACTAAGCTTGGATATCGATAGTGCAGGGATGTCATAGAATGCAGCTGTTATTTAACAGAGGCTTGTGGGTATCTGCTTTGGCGGCAAAGCCTCTTTTTAAATAAATTGTATTTCTCTTATCTTCAGTGACTAGTTTAAATAAATTATTTGTTATTGTCATAATATATTTGTGTATATATTGTTTTAAAAATCTTATAATTAATAAAAGGCCCATCCATGAACGTTTAAATGCTAAATTAATGTGCGTCTTTTTAGCAATGAGGAATCTTCCTCTGTTTAGAGGGCGGCGACTGCCTTGTGTGCAGCATCATCCAAATCAGTGGCCGTCTGTATGGGCAGGCCAGAGTTCTTGAGAATCTCGCGTGCCTTGGTTACATTAGTGCCCTCCAAGCGCACCACCAGCGGCACATCCAGCTTCAATTTCTTGGAGGCAGCCACAATGCCATTGGCAATGGTGGCACAGTTGACAATGCCTCCGAACACATTAACCAAAATGCCCTTCACCTTCGGATCCGAAGTGAGGATCTCAAAAGCCTTGGCTACCTGCTCCTCCTTGACGCCACCGCCAACATCCAAGAAATTGGCCGGCTCACCGCCGTTCAGCTTGATGATGTCCATGGTGGCCATGGCGAGACCAGCGCCATTCACCAAGCAGCCGATGTTGCCATCCATGGCTACATAATTGAGATTATATTTAGAAGCCTCTACCTCGCGGGGATCGGCCTCCTCTTCAGTCACGTCCATGGCAAAGATATCCTTCTGACGGAACTGTGCATTGTCATCAAAATTCAGCTTGGCGTCCACAGAGATGACCTCGCCCGTATCAGTCTCGGCCAAGGGATTGATTTCAATTTGCACAGCGTCCACAGACTTGAACAGAGTATAGAGTTTTTGAATCTCATCGGCGCATCGCTTAATGGCGTCGCCTTTGAACTCCAGGAACTTGGCCACCTCAATCAGCTTGGCCTCCGGTATTGGCTTGGCAATATCCAATGGAACAGTCAAAAGTTTCTCGGGCGTTTCCTCGGCCACAGCCTCGATGTCCATGCCGCCCGCGGGCGAGGCAATCAGCACGGGTCCATTGTGCTCGCGATCGAGCAATATGCAGATATAAGTCTCTCGTGTTATGTTCACGCTGCGCGCCACCATCACCTTATTCACTAAAATACCCGATTTGGGCGTCTGTTTGGTAATCAGGCGATTGCCTATCATCTGTTTGCTCAGCGAGAGCACATCGTTCTTGCTGCAAAGCGAAAGTACTTGGCAATTAGTTGTGTTTATTATTCGGCTGTCGGTCGTCGTCGATTCTCTCTCTTTCTCTTGTTGTTATCTACGACGGCGTTATCAATGCAGAGAGAGGGCAGACGACAGACGGCGGATGGAATTATGTCCACTTACTTTGAGGTTATGTGGACGCCTCCCTTGAATCCATTGTCGAAGGTACCCTTGCCGCGCCCGCCAGCCAATATCTGTGCCTTGACCACATACTCGGGACAATCTTGGACGATAATTAACAACAATTAGGGCTTATGTCAACCGGTTTGTCTTCGTCTAATTACCAAATGAATTGATCACTTGCGCATCGGCACTGGAGTTATCCAATACCTTAAACTGTTGTATGGCCACGCCGTACTTCTGCAGCAAGTCCTTGGACTGAAACTCCAACAAATTCAGATGTCGCACCTGCTGTTGCAGTGCTGGTGCCTGGATAAAAATAAACAATGAAAATGGAGTTTGAGCCAAAGGTCAATTTATGTTAACATAAGATGTTAAGGAAACCTTATGAATGAGTTGGCGTGTGGTGGCAGCGGCTTTAATTAATAGCGACATATTGCACTCTCGAAATTGACTGAGCTCTATATGCAAATTTCTGATATGGCGTAGCAATTTTTATAGACTACAAATCGTCCGGTTTGTTTAAATAACACACAACCAAACGCTGCTGCCGCCGCCGTCGTTTAACAGTGCAGCACTGAACTCAACAGAAAACGTAAGAGCAGGTAACGCAAAAAAGAGCAACGTCGACAGCCTTTTGCTCTTATCGATATTAATTAACAGGGCTGAGTAAGAACACAACATTAGCTTGCTTTCAAAGATAAGGTTCTGCTAGGATTTTATAAGCAGCTGTTTTTTATATATATTTTATTTTATTTTTTCTACACAATGCAAATTTAATAAGTTTTACTCTTGAACTAAACAAATGATAAACTTAACTGAAATGGCTGCTCAAAAACCAACACTGCCGCCGTTGGAAACGCTGCAACAAATTCCACCCATCATATCAGTTAGCTCCTGCATTGTTTTGGCTGTCATCTATGTGGGCAGCCTCTACGTATGGAACACCAAGCACAATCGTGATCATCCGACGACAATAAAGCGGCGCTTTGCCAGCGTCTCCTGCGTCATGTTAGTTGCGCCACTATTCGTCTATTATCTCTCATCGCCTGCATTGCTCGAGCGTGAGCCATTCCCAAAGTTAATTGGATTTCGCTTCGAGGGATTATGGCAGGCGATTGTGATTCCCTATCTGCTCACAGCTCTTCTCTTTCTGGGACCTATATTTGTGAACATGCAGAACGAATCGTTCACTTCCTACTTTAGTGAGTCGTATTATCATGACTCAATCAATATATATTGATGTCTTGCTTATCGTTTTTAGATATGGACTACTGGCGCGGTTCTTGTAGTAACATTATCTGGATACGTAACCTTGTGATGGCACCTTTGAGCGAGGAATTTGTCTATCGCGCCTGCATGATGCCACTTATTCTACAAAGTTTTCCGCCAGTCTCTGCTGTATTTATAACACCGCTATTCTTCGGAGTTGCTCACCTGCATCACATCGCCGAGAGATTGAGCATGGGCATGGAGCTCACTACGGCGCTGTTAATCGGCTTGTTCCAGTTCACCTATACGACACTGTTTGGCTTCTATTCGGCATATTTGTTTGCTCGCACAGGACATTTCGTTGCACCTCTGCTGGCTCACGCTTTGTGCAATCATATGGGGTTACCCGATGTGCAGGATCTTTGGCAGCAGGATCTGTGGCGGCGCGTGCTTGCGATAGTTTTATATGTTGTGGGACTTGCTGGGTGGATTTTCCTGCTGCCCATCGCTACTGAGCCGTCGCTCTACAGTAATAAGCTTTATTGGAATGCTTGAAAGCCAAAAAGAAAAATTATTGTAATCATTGTATTGTTGCCATAATCGAGAGTTCATTGTCCCATACATACATAAAGGTTTATGTATATTTTTTAGTCATATCATAGAAAACCGACTGTACAATGTATTAATTAGTCTTCCGTTAAATAAATAAACAGCAGCTATTTTTAGAACAAACACGGATCGGTATTTCGCGGTCATCGTGTGGAGCAGCGATGCCAGTCTCGACTATCGATATAAGTTGAGAATGTCACGATAGGTGTGCAGCTGCAAAGTTCGATAACGATAGCTCAGTACATATGTATAAAATGATTTGAGAAATTAAGCAACATGAGCGTTTTGTGATAACAAAAATACGCACAAAAACCTGACGCTGAAATTAGCAACGAGCAACCCAGACAACAGCCGGACTTGAGTAAGGTAAGTGCCATCGTTTGCATGTATGCATTTGTCTGACCGTTGACAGGCATGGCAGAGACAACTGTAACCCAAACAACAACAGCAACAAAAATAAATATTGCTGACGTCTCCCACGTTCGCAGGACAAATTACAATCTCATTTATATTCAGATTTCTTAATGTTTGTAGCAACAACAGCAGTGCGAGAGAAAGAGAGCGAGAAATAAACGACACGTCAACGTAGCGGCCTGAAAATGTATTGTCTGCAGTGTTTGTTGCCCGTGTTGCTCATACCAAAGCCCACAAATCCTGCACTGATGGAGACGCACGTAATGTTCATAGTGCTCTATTTGATAGGCTTCTTCCTGGAACGAAAGCCATGTACAATCTGTAGCCTAGTCTTTCTCACTGCCGTCTCACTCATCTGCTACAGCGGCGTCGGCAACTGCATTTTCTGGGGCAGCTGCGAAGGCCATCATTGTGAGAATGGCTAAGACGCTCCAGTCCAAATTGCGAGCAAATATTCAACGAAATCGAGGCGGAATAAAGGAGTGCTAATATAATTAATTACGTTCGCGTTTGCTACAGCTTTACAATACACATAATTCGCATAAACAAACAAACAAACAATCAGTGATAAAAGTGAGTGAGAAGAGGAGAACGTACATGAATGTTTGTGAACAGATAACAAACTCTATTTATCTGCCCGCCCCACGAAACGAAAGCCAAAAACAATAACAATTCCATCCCAACGCATTCGATATTAGCCGCCTCAAAAAAACGTGTTTTAATTTATCTAAATTTTCTAACCACTGCAAACCCACATTTGTATTCAATTGTTTTTAATAGTTTTTTCTTTAGACTTAGGCGAAATTATTTTGATCAAGCGCTACAAAATGTATTTATTGTAAATTGTTCTAATTATGCGAGAGCAGCGTTATATACCCCGTCAATGCAACACTTAAAATTAGTCATATTTATATATAAATATATTTAAATAAACAAACTGTAAACAAAAGAAGAAAAAATCATAAATGCTGTGCGTTCTTTGTTGCGCCAATGAACGTCTTAATCGGTTGTTTCCCACAAACTGTATATATATAGATATACATACATACACACGCACACAAACATATACACTAATCATTGATTGATATATTGTATAAAATTAATCAACAATAAGTTAAAAGAAATGTTCAATTTTTTTTACGAATTGCACTTTGTAAATTTACTTTAAGCAACGACAAATTTTTCAAATTTGTTTCGAAACGAAATTAAAAAATTACTAAAAAAAAAAAAAAAGAACGTAACGAAACGAAAAAATATCTAAAATAAAAAATAAAAAAATGTATTAACGCTATAGCTAACGATTATTTTTTATCTTAAGCGCAAGGTTGGCAGCTAGTGATTACTGATAGTTAGGAGAGAGAGATTAAACAGCTCAATAAATTAAGGCATCTGTATTATAAGTATTTTAACTAAAGTTTATCTAATCCTCATTGCATGCTCTGAAACTAAATTTCTAATTGAATTAATACAAGTTTTCTTCAATTTTGTTTTCCAATTATCCACAATTTTATTCGCTTCAAAATGTATGTATATAAAAAATGTACAATTTGATAAATTTGTTGGTAAATTTTCATTTGTTTGTGTTTGTTTTTTAACTTACTAAAAACTACTAAAAATGTATTAAAAATAAAATACTAGAATTTATATACAAATTTAAATCGGATTTATTTGTGAAAAACATATTTAGGGGACGAAGAGAAAAACAATTCAAAACGTTAGAAATTCATTCAAAAATCGTGTTCACAAAATTTGAGAGGACCGATTGGAATGTGTTTATACATACAATATGTTTACGAAAATATACAAATACATAGATACATATACAGGTATATATATTTATAAAGATATACAGAGTTATAGATAGACAGTTATAGAAGAGATACAGAGATTGTTTTTGTTTTTGTTTTTGTTTTTGTTTTTGTTAACCAAAACGTAAAATTTCCATCGATTCGATATCTTCAAGATTGTTTTTTTGGCGTTTTGGGGGCTGCTACAGATGTTGTTGTTGTATTATTGTTTTTGGAATCGAGCAGAGGGTGACGACACAGTTACACAGTTTGATAAATAGATAAAACGATAACGACGACGACGACGACGACGATTCGATTCACAGAGCAGCAATCACAGGCGTGTTGTTGTTGTTACTTAAACGGAACGAGGCTGGACGACTGCAAGGAAAGAATAAGAGAGTTAGAGCTGGAGTTGAGGCCTATATTAGTGTGTCTGTCTTACAGTGTGGTCGCTGCGACTCGTCGGAGGCGGAACCACCCTCGGCTGGCTGCATCATGGGCACGGGAATGCGCACGGGCTGAGCCAGGCTACGTCCGAAGACCATGCGACCGAATGGCACCTGTGGTGGCTGGTCGACCATGGGCGGTGTCATGGTGTCGCGCGGCTGCTCCGGCAGTGGCTGCAGTATCAAGCGCTGGATTTGCATATGAGGCATTTGGTCCTCTTGCTGCTCACTGGACTCCTGCTGTTGCTGCTGCTGCTGCTGTTCATCGGACTGCTGCTGGTTGGACTGGGACTGAGACTGGGACTGCGACTGGGACTGGGACTGAGATGATGCGGGAGTGGACTGCTCGCCAGATGCCATGGTCGTCTCAGAGTGCTCCTCCTCATCCTCGTTGGAGTTGGCGTTGTTCTCGTTGGAGTCGGCAGAGTCCTGTGTCAGGCGACGCAGTTCGTCGGTGAAACGATCCTCGGCCATGCGCTGAATGTTGCGCAGATCGTCGGCGGTGATGCCCACACGCTGCAGTGCAGCGCCCAGAGGCATGTGCTGGATCTGAATCTGTGGCTCATGCTGTGGTATCATGCGCTGTGGCATCTCACGCTGTGGCATCTCACGCTGATCCTCCTGCTCGCGGGTCATATCGTTGCTCATGTCAATCTGGCGGAAAGGCAGCTGGTGCATATGAATCCGCACGGTCTGGATTTGTGGCTGCTGTGGCTGCTCCTCCATGCGAGGTGCCTGCATCACCTGTGGTGGCATGGGCGGGCGCATGGGCAGATGCTGGAACGGAGGCGGCAGCTGGCGAATGATGATCGAACCCTGCTGGGGCAGCTGCTGCTGCATCGCTGGTGGCATCATGCGCTGAGGCATATGGGTGAGTGGCATCTGGTCGGGAATGCGGCCAAAGGGAATGGGCACACGCTGGAATGGTATGAACATGGGACGCATTGGCTCGGTGTCTTCCTCAGAGTCCTCCTCCTCCTCGCGCTGGCGCTTAGCCTCCTTCTCCTCCTTGTCTTCGCCACCATCACAGAAAATGGAAATGCGTTCGCCGGTGATGCGTGCCTTCTTGGGATCGGTGGTCAGATTGACGCCAAAAGGCAGCGCCACGGTCTTCGAGGGTGAATCAACAAACTCCTCGGCATGCTTGCGCTCCACCACACAGTTCATGCGGGATCTACAATAGATGTATATTAGTCTACATAACAGGGATGTGGCTGCGGTGCTGCTTACTTCTTGTTATTGCGCAGAATGGCGGCGGCCAGGTCGCTCAAGTCCAGCTCGAGCGGCATCTTGCCTGGGAACTTTTGCATCTCCTCGGGCTCCTCGCTGTCCGAGTAGGTGTTGTCGTGCTCATTGAGACTGTGCTCAATGCCTTCGTTCTTAGATTCTGTTTTCTTATCCTCTTCGTGATCGAGATTTTGCAAATCCTCGCTAACATCGGACTTGCCCAGCAAAGCCTCAGCTCTGGGTAGTTCCTGCAAAGGCAGCAGAGACAAGCCAAATTAGAATGTTAACAAAAAAAAGTGCCAAGGCTGGGCTTAGACTAGGAAATGGTGTTTGTCGCATTTTGTTGGCTATTTTATTTTATTTGTATTTTTTGAAACCACTTAAAATGGCTGGGGCCATCAAGCACGTACTGGCAATATACTGGCCACAGTGGCTGCAATTGTTATGTGCCACTAACAATGCGACGGCGTCGTCACAAGATGTGACCCCAACCTAGATACTTAAAATACGTCAGACGCAACTGTGACTGAAACCAAAAGTAAAATGCCATCAAATTTAGTGAAACAACAAAAACAAACACATATTACATAAGCACCAGGTGTGTATGTATGTGTGTGTGTGTGTGTGTGTGTCTGAACAAAAAAAAACTCACAGACAAAAGCAAAATTTAAATAATTTGTTGAGCAAAACAACAAAAAGCTCATTAATTCAATGCGAGGCAGCGTTCGCCGCCGCCGCTGCTGATGATGATTGATAGTGGGCCAAGTGGCAGAGGGTGAGTGAGAGGCCTGTGGCTGTGTGGGCGCACGGGTTTGTTGAGTACCTGGCTAAGCTGTCGCCAGTGGCAATCACAGCCACATAAATATATCCGGTAGCTGCCGGCCTGACATTGGCATATGAGTTAAGGGAAGAGTTATTAACTAATTGGACAGCTGCAATTGCAAATGCATAAAATCTCATTAGCTCGAGATTGAGCATGGGCAAAGGCTGCAGCCGGAGAGCTTCATTAGTGCCTAATGAGGCGCAAGTGTTTCTCAGCAGCATCTCCAGCTGACTCACTGCCTTTTCGCCCGAATTCAAACCACAAAATTTCACTCAAAATCAAAATACAAAAAAAAAAAGCTGAAATATGAGTAACTGAAACTAAAACTGAGCCAACCCGTTTGGCGGGCTCGCAAAACGAAGTCAGCGAGTCGTGAGTCTGCTCTGTTCCAGTTTCAGTGCCTGACACCACTTAGTCAATTGCTAAACATCAACTCCGGTTTACGGCTCAATTTTTATTTATTTATTTAATTTTTTTTTTTGGTTTTGGTTTTCTTAATTGTGTTTCTGTTTTGTTTTTTCTTTGTATTTTGTTTTTTTTATTTATTTTTCAGCTGAATTTCAAGGCCGGGCGAGACGAATCGCATCTGTTACACCAGCCAGAACATTGGCGAGCATTAAAAACTAGACACGTCGCTGCCGGCAGACATTAAGATGACAATTAAACGATTACAAATTGAACGTCTCGCGCTGTGTGCAATTACTTTTTTGCCCCGACTCCGTCTGTGGCTATTTTTAGCCCTGACGCAAGTGCAAATTGATATTCTACTTGCGTTAGAATTTCCTTTAGAAAATCGAAGCATAATTAAAATTTTTACCAGGCAAAGCCGTTGGCAAATTTGCACAGCTGTGGCTGTGGCTACAGCAATTATAAATCATCTATAACCATGTGTGTGTGTGTGTGTGTGTGTGTATTGGCATTACATAATCATCAGTTGTAGCCATAAGTTTCTGGCTTTGTTTGCGTGCCCAAAACGAAAGACTTAAGCGCGCAACTTGCCTTAAATGGCAAACAGTCAACGCGTCGTCCACTGCGTCGCTCTTGATCTATGTGTGTGTGTGTGTGTGTGTGTGAGTGTGTTGACGACTTACAAGTTGTCTGTCTCTCTGGCTGTTTGCCTATTTGTGTGACGGTGCCAAGCGGCGCCAGCCGGCAAAAAAGTGACAGCAAATACATTATGGCTGCTGCCGCTGCCGCTGCCGCTGCCACTGCAGCTGATGATCTCTGGCATTTGCCGCGCCCGCGCCCACGCCCGCCCCGTCGCAGCTCACTAACTGCAGCTTCAAAGCTGCTTTTGTGCCATGCACCGACACATTGCAACACGCTGCAGCCAGTTGCCGCCAGTTGCTGCCAGTTGCTGCTGCTGCTGCTTTCACTTTGGCTCTGTCTGCCATTTGATTCGCAATTGTTAGCCACTGATGATGATTATGTCGCAAGCTGCTCCCAGCTCTGCGCGGCTCAGCTCTGTCCACTTAAGCGTCAAATTATGGGAATTTCGCTTGATTGAATTTTGTTCATTGCACCAATGACTTTACATAAGCCCACACTCAAAAAAACTAGAGAGTTTCTATTTTTTGTTTGGGTTGAATAACCTGCTCCAAATTGACAGCATTTAAATGAGTTTTTTTTTTTTTTTTATTTATTTTTTATTTATTTGGTTTGATTGTTTTCCAGCAAATTAAATTTAATTGCCGCTGCATATTCATTTATGCATTCAATTAGTTTTATTGTTTGTTATGGGCGCTTTCGTTGCACGTTAATTGCATATTGATGATGCTATGAAAATGGGCTAGAAATATGACAGCAATATGCCATTAAATTTGAGTTATGTGGCATCTACTCCGGCTGCATAGTCATCCAAGTTAACTATATACCATATATATATGTACACCCATATACCACTGTGGCTTATACCATATGCGGTATTGTTATGGTGTGCCTATTTGGGTTTTAATGGGCTACTTTGATTACATGAAGTGAAATTTCTCAAGGAAGCACGCAACACGCTAATTCAATTTGCACTTATACAATTTGAAATGAATATGAATACGAGTGTATGAATGTCTGAATGTGTGAATGTGTGAATGTGAATGTGCATTCAATTGCCTTTCTTATGCATGCAATGTGGTAAAACATTGCGCTAACTGTATATATATATATATATATATATATATATATATATATATATATATATATATATATAGCTATGTCTATACTACTTGTATTGCCATCGATATCATTAATTTGATCTTGTGCTGACAGCAAAGGTTTGCAGTTTGCCATATCGAAGGCCCACTGTGTCAGCACTTTGCGGATCTTTGATTTATGTTTTTTTCAAGATGTTCTCTAGACTTAAACAGCAACAAAAAAAAGCATAAAACTTGTTTATTAAATGACTTCTCATCAGCTGAGTAGCTCAGCCTGCTGCTGCTATATATATATATATAAAGATTATATATACTTAAAGATTAGTTCTAGAGCTGAATAAGCATTCTACCAGTTTTATTTGCTCTCCTACTGATTCACTGCAATATGTTTTCTTTATCGTTATTGCTCAAGCTGTGCTAATGCAAGTTCAATTGCTATAAAACAATAATAATTTCCAATCACTCTGGTTATCTGTAAGCTAAACGCTCATTGGGTTTTTCCATTCATCAAGTCCAGGGAAAAACCGCTCAGTGCAGCTGTTTTGATGCTAAGTATAACACAGTGCCTGCTAAAATATTACATACCCATTTGGTAACTAATAGTGCGTGCAATATATATACATATACCTATTGGGTATAATCAGCAAACACGCATCAGGCTATCAGATATATACATAAATCTACACAGGTGTATTTAGATGCGGACATTTTCCGGTAATTATCATTAATTTGCCTTTATAATTCGACTGTTGCGGTTGGAAATGTGTTTTGGCTGGCGTGCGCAACGAACGATGCAAAAGGCTATAATGGCCATAAAAACATTATGAACATTAGGTAATCATATGAATTTGATATATATATATATATATATAAATGTATTTATATATTTGTATGGGCTAGGCAACTGGCAAAAGCTGACACCGACTGATACGACATTTGCTCTCTTTCTCTTCCTCTAGCGCTCTCTCCCTCTTCCTCTTCCTCTCCCTCTCCTTCTTTCTCTCTCTCTCTCTCTCTTTAATCTTTAAATCTTGTTTAGCTGTGCAGTGAGGCGTTTAACAGTCACTTACCTTGTTCACCTGCTGCAGCGTTTCCAGCATTAGCTCCTTCTCCAGCACAGAGTCCAGCGCCTGCACCTGATCACAGGAGGCCTTGGCCTGCAGGTACGACGAGGCCAAAATGAAGGCGCCCAATATGAACGAGGATACGACTATGGTAAAGGCCGCAATCCTGGCGATCTTGACCGAGTTCGCTTGACGCTTGTACGCCTGCAAGCAAAACCAATAAAAACATTATTTTTCAATATTAATATATATAGTTTTTCGATTCCCAGACTACATTTATTAATTACTACAAAAGTAAAAGTGTTACGTGCTCTGCTGGTGTTGACCTTACGAGCGAGTAAAAGCGTTGGCCTTGCACAGCTTTTGACTGTTTTTGGCTCACGTATCAAAATGCAGAGTGCAAGGTGCCCGAAAGCAGCAGAAAACAGATACGAAATTGAGGTGAACAAAAGTTGAATGTGAAGATAAAATGAATACAGTTATAGCCAAAAGTAAAAGCTTGTTGAATCAGCAAAAAAAAAAGAAAAAAAAATGAATTGCATAAAACGAGATTTCGTTAACTGGAATTAGCTAAGATCTCTTTGCATATGCCAAATGCTTGACAAATATTTGCTCAGTTCTTGTAGGTGCAAAAATTAACAAGCTTTTGCTAAAACTCGCTGAGGTTTTCTGATGTAAGCTATTGATCAACTCTAAAAACAATATTGATTCGGCATTTGATAAACGCTGGACGGACAGATAGAAATACAAACAGATGGACATACAGACGGAACAATTGGAATTCAGCTTTATAGACAAACAGCTGAACGCTGCAAACAAACTTGAATGGAACCTGAACTCACCTTAAGAATAAAGTATACGATTGGACACTAAGAAATCCATATACTTCGTCTAGCCTTCGAGCAGACAGACATATAAGCAAACAGCTGTAGATACAAGTGGACATGGATATGTGGAATTCAATTGGAATTCAGCTGAGCAACAGCAACAGACCTGAATAGACACTGAATTCAGCTTTATAGTAGATATTCAAAAATAGTCTTGCAGCTGCCATAGTCTAAGAGACAAAAGGACAAACAGCTGCAGATACAGCCGAAGCTAGATTGAACTGGAATTTATGTGAATAGACAAACAGCTGGACATAGAAACTTAATTTAATCCTCTGCCAGCTGCTATCACATATTTTAGGCCAAAATCTATATAGTCGTAACTAGCATATGGTATGCTCGAAAAATCAAAACAAAAGGCTATATAACATATGCATATATATTTAAAACTTGCACAACAGGAAATGCTTAAATAACAAAAGTAGAAGAGACAAACACAAAAAACCGCAAAAAAGTTTTGAGGAAATAAAAAGGCCAACAACAAGCAGAGCTCGAAAAAAAGCAATAACAAAATAGAAAAGAAGAGAAGAAGCGACTTAACGCCTGTTTAAAGTTTGGCGTGGGTGCAGTCAGTCAGGTGAGGCATCTGTGTGTGTGTGTGTGTGATGTGCAGCGAAATGTGCAATTTTACACCTTTAGATTGTGGCATAGTATGTTACTGCCTATGTATTGTGCCCATTTTTTCGTTGCTATTGTTGTTGCGAAAGTGAGTCGCAGTCGAAGACATCGCCGAAGTATAAGTATTAAGTGAAGTGAAGTGAAGTGAAGTAAAGTGAAGTGCTATTTGGTGAATGTTAGGCACAGCTACAACAACAACAATAACAACAACAACAACAACGAGCATGCAACGGCTGCTGCTGCTCGTTACTGTTGATAAGTTTTGTTGCTGCTGCTCATTATTTGTGTGGAGCGGGCTGTTGGGTGCAGTTAAAGACAAAAGACTTGAGCGACAAACCTGATGATTAAAGTTAAAAAATCCCAGCTGTGGTTTACATATTTTGTTGTTGTTGTTGTTGTTGTTGTGTAGTGCGAGGTGTTGATAGTAGTTATATAAAAAATTTTATTTTCATATTTTGTTGATTGCCAATCGCAGTTTTATTTTTGTTTTGGATTTGAAGTGTGTGAGAGGAAAACAATTTATTTGGTGGTCGGTGGACAAAGGCACACACCAACACACACACACGCACACACGCATAAAATGAGAGAAAAACAAGAGGTTAATGAGTCGGTTGCATGAAGGTTTCGAATGATGCTTAAAACTAAGGCCACAGTGAAAGCTGCAGGTCTTTGAAGGCTGACGCCAAAGCAGATGAGACTAAAGATCAATCAAAGACAGTGGCTACAAAAAGTATAGTTACAGATCTGTGTTACAGCTACTGTCAGTTTCCTCGAGCTAAAGCCGGCTAATTCTTGTCTTTATCTTTACTTCAAGTACTGCTAAATTCAGTTCAATTCAATTTACCTCGAGCAGCTTTCACTGTGGGTAGACTGGGCACAACTTATGGCTGAAGCGGACGTACGAAATGCAAATGTGCAAAATGCATTTTTATGCAAATTTCAAATCAATTGCAGCCCACATAGCGCCCAGTTCTTGAAGCTCGAGACCGAGCTGCATGCCTGTCATATAATTGCGCCAGTTTTTTGTCTGTTTTTTTCCGTTTTATTTTTTCTTAAGCTGCCTGATGTTGTCATGGCGCATTATATTTGTGTTTATTTGTTTGTGTTTATCATTATGAGGTTTTGTATTTACAGTCGTGACTATTGTATTAGATCTGAAATTTGGTTTCCAACTGGTTTTCTATTTGCCTCGCTGCAAATGGGTACAAATCTATTCACACTTTGCTGAGAATTGCGCTGTGCCCATTTGCAGGCTGCAGGCCGAGCTTTTGTTTTTGATTTATTTATTTCATTTGGATTTTTGTTGTTGGATTTTTTTCCGTTTGTCTTAAAATGTCAACGTCGCGTACAATTGTCAAAGCTGGGCACGTTGCATGCCAGTCGCAAGTACCGGGTCATAATAATTGTGAAAAAATTGCATTAAAATTATTATCTGCAGCCAAATTGCTTATGCATGCAGTTGCAAAGTCGACGTAGTTAGTGAAAATGATCACGTGCAGTCGGACGGGCAAAAGTCTGTTCGCAGTGCTAAGATGCAGACAACGACATATTGCGCATACGCGCCGTTTGCCCGCAACGGATGTGCCGGCCAATCGAATGACCCTGGCATTTTATTTTATTTATTTAGCTACAGCAGCTGTTGGGCTGTGGCCAAGTAACGCTTGGATCGCTTGGATCGCCGCTGACCCGCTTCCAGCTCGTACAAAGTTAGCGCAAATAATTGCCAGACTCAAATGACAGATGGATATTGTAATTAGGCTCGTCATTCAACAATGACAAACTGACGCACTAAACGCAATCAACCAAAATATATATATATACATATATAAAAATCATAATATCCATCCAATTTATACCTAGTACGCTTACTCACCGGTGGCGGTTCGCTGGCGGTGCTGTACACCTCGCTAGCCGCATAGTCGGGCTTCAGTTGCACGGTAGCCATGGATACGTTATCCTTCTCGGTCATCTATTATGCACTACAAAATAAATACATACATAAATATGATTTCGGCTCCCATAACTTTGCTTTCACACTCATCCAAAAGTCTGATTGCTTTTTATATATTATTTTTTCAATTTAAGGCTCACAGATTTAGCAAATTTTTCATGCACTTTCCAAATTTTTTTTACAAAATTTCACTTTTTTAATATTTTATTTTATTTTTAGCTCTGTTGGATTTTTGCTTATTTTTCGTACTCCACTTACATTGAGATATATGTATTTGTTTTTTAAACGTAAAAAGTAAAAGGAGTTCAGTTTATTTATTTATATTTGTTGGAACGTTTTTGGTTGCGGGTTTTGAAAAAAGTTGTCTGGCCAACTTTTGCAGAGCTCCGCCAGGTGGATAAAGAGAAAGAAAATAGTACGTCTTTGTTGTACGACTGCCACTCGCCGTCTGAGGCCACAAACGCGTTTCATTTCAGATTTTTCTACCAGATTTAAAACTTTTTCGTCTGTCGGCGTCGACAGCACGGCCACAGATACTTACAAAAGCACAACTCACACATGCACACATATACACACACACACATGCAATAAAAAGCATTCAGTCACACACACACATTGACCAAGTACACGATCGGCGGCAGCAGCAAAAACACGAACACGAAACGAATAAAAATAAGAGTAAAACTAAATACACACACAAACAAGCACTTGGCAGTTACAATCGCTTGATCATCCATATATATAATACACATTTATATATATATATATATATATATATGTTTTTTTTTGTATATGTTTTGGCAGCCGAGCTTGACTGCGAGCTTAAAAGCTTTCGGGTGCGGCTTATTGGCTTGCCAGAGCAGCTACGCAGCAATTTTGTTCATCTCGACTATTAAGGTACAAATTATATTACAAAAATATTTTATATACTCTAGAGTGAAGGGGCATTAGAAGTTAGTCATGCAATATGTAACACAGGGAAATGTATGATATATAAAAATGATATGATATAGCAAAAACTTGTTTTTAAAGTTAGCTAATAATAACTTAACCAGATCAAACTAATATATCTAATGCGCAATAAAAATAATTAAACGAAAATCAAGTTTTTAGCTTTATTTCATGAGATCTCCAACAATAAATTGCTGCTAAATTGAATTTCTATGTCAAATTAATTATATGCTTAGAATTAATGTGTGATAGATGTCTCCGATGAGGTATCGTTTCTTTAGTTTTTACTTGTTTTTGTATTCGCAATATTCTACTCTAATTGGCCGTAAACCTTTCAATTCGTATCGGGTCTAGCTTCTTATAAACACAATATATTTTTGTCATGGATTCCAGCAATTTAATTATCAACGCCGAACACTTGTTCGTAAAGCAAATACATATTCTTCAAATTATTCTAGACCGTGGCAAAGCCAATTGCAAATCTATATCATATGCATAGTAAATTCAATTAAATTTGTTTTTGTATTTTGTTATATACTCTATATATTTTATGTACAATCTTTCCGATGAAAGTCACTGAACTGACAAATCGAATATAAAATTCGCAGATAATTTCTTATTTACATGAGAGTCAATTTCTTCTTTAATCTTGCTTGCAATGGGAATCCAAAATGCAAGCATTCGACAAATATTAAGCAAAGTGTTCAGACATAAGATTTTACGTGAAAATATCCAGAGATCCTTGAGTATAGCCAGAATGAGAGGACTTCGACGTATGGCAATCATACTGCTCTTGCTGATATTTCAACACGAAACAACAGCGCGAAACATCTGCCCAGATGAATTCCGGCCACAACTCAAAGTAGACTTCGCAGGCAATCCCATTAAGCTTAATTATAAAGATAATAATAAATGTATGTAAATAATAGAAACTGAGTATATGTATATAGTAATATAATATTTAAACATACTTTTGTTTATTTTAAAATTTGTTTACATAAATATAAATTATTGTATATACATAGACCATTCATATACATTATATAATAATCATGTAAATACATTAAATATATAAAACTGATATGTGCTTATCTGGAAAATTGAATATATATATTTATATATATACAACTTGTAACTTGTAAGCCAATCGAGGTCAATATTCTCAGAGTGCAAAGATCTAACATTTATATATGATTAAGTCAAATGAATTGTGTTCAATCTGCCACTGACTCGCATATAGTGCGGGAGTTACGAGTATTATTACAATGAAAATACTTTACTACTGCGTATTTCTGCTGCTTTTAATGCACCACTACGTTCACGGCACTGAGGAGGAGAACTATGGCAGCAGGCGCTTGAGATTGCGGCCGTCAATGAAGAGGACATTTACAGGAGAACCTGTGCGTTTGTACCATGTGAAACCAGATAAAAATACTTAAAATATAAGCATTTAAGAGATGCAGAAAGAACCTAAAACTCATAAAAAAAAAATACTAAGAAAAATATAAATAAGTTTTTGTGTGCAAAATAGTAAATCCACTGAGCAGGAATTATAAGAAACGTAATCTGAAATATAATGAATATATAAAACTAAAATGTAAGCATATTCTTAAGCAGACTTCAGTGCTGCCCGCTTATCAGGAAATTAAATTGATGGCAAATCAATATATGCTCGTAGCTGAATTGCATTTGATTTATTCTGTTGCTGATTCTCATACTATAGTGAAATGAAAACTTTTAACGCATTTGCATTTTTGCTGCTGCTGCTTATGGCATTTTATGGCAGTTGCTTAGGTGCATTAAAGTTACGGCCGCAAATTCAAACGGATTTCACTGGAAAACCTATGGGTCTGTTTTCAACAATTGCTCCGAAGAAGACTTAATTAAAGAGTAATTTATATATAAGCTAGAATGTACACAATGCCTTCACTCTAAATAAAAATATTCGTGCAATTTGTCAACAAATCTTAGCACTTGATCAGCATTAAGCGTTTCATCTGATTGCTACGCATTTACTAGTCAGTGATTACATAGAAGGAATCAGCAACCATTAATCATATGGAATCTAATGAGCATGTGATGACGGCTTTTCGTGATGATATATGAGTGACAAAGAGAGATTTTAGCTGGCTCGAAAATTCAAATCTAAACACTAAACCTAACCCAATCTTTCCCAAATAAACAAAACAGGGTTAAAGAAGATAAGGTAACAGCTTCCATTGAAACGAAATTCCGGGGAATTCTGGGGGAGTTTAATTTTAAATAAATAGAAACGGAAAGAAAGGCTTATCAGCCAAAAATATTAGCAAAACTTGCTACATTTGCCGGGCCTGATTTATTCTGTTGCTGATTCTCCAGTAGTGTCCACGCTTTAAACAAAATGAAAACCTTTTACACATTCGTAGTGGTCCTGCTCTTTACTATATTTTGTGGGCCACCCCAGGGCTTACATATAGGGCCGGAAATACGACCTGATTTCAGAGGAAAATACAAGTGTCTGTTCCCTAAACATTGGAACGCAATTATAGTAATATAGTCAATTATAGTAACTCTAAATAGAAATAATTGGAGTGAATTTATAAAATAAACCAAGTGCAACAGAATTATAAAGTGTTGCATTCAATGACTAAACATTTACTAAGGAACACAGCTGGGATTGGTCAGCATGAATCAGATCCAATCTGATCAACTCTAAGAGCCGTTGCCTGACAAATTAAAATTTTGTTTTAATTTTAAGAGTGAATTGCAGCGAATGGGTAGTTCATGTAAAAAGTAAAAGTTAAATGGAAGCCAGAGTTTAGTAAGAACCCTTAGGGATATCTCGATCTTCTATCCATCAATAAGGGAGCAACAATCAATTCATATTAATTCAATTAAATCATATCATTTATTATGAATTTATATAATGTGAAACCTAGTCATGACTGAGTGTTGCAAGTACAGTTTATTGACATATTCAAATTTACAATTTATTTTACAGAATTATATAGAGTTCTGCAGAGTATGTATGGGACATAGGAATCAACAGCAATAAGACATATAATAAATATGCGATTTATATTCATTTTACTTGCATTAGCAAAGACTTGCTTCATTTAATTTCAGATTTTTCATAGCCACTGTCGAGACTAATTTAGAATCTATAAATATATATATACTATATAGCAATATGCTCGATCGGTTTATGTAGCGCAATGAAAAGCTTCGCATTAAAAAAAATAAATTAAAGGTGCCCCCCCCAAGCACACATACGCGCACACATAAATTAAAACTCAGAGATCTCGTAAAACTAGCTTCAGCTCAAATTTGTTGTCGTCGACGTCGACGTCAGCGTTAGCGTCAGCGTTGCTTTGTGGCTGCACTGCAGCGGCCGTTGATCAAGTCGCTTTTGTGGCAGCTGTCTCTGTGGCTGTTACTGTTGCTGCTGCTGTTGTTGTTGTTGCACCACTCAAACTTGTTGCTGCTTACGAAAAAATGAAAAAAAAAAAAAAATAAAAAAAATAAAACATAAACATTTCGCTTTTTACTGTAGTATAGATTTTTGTTGTGTTTTTTACCCTTTTACAATATTGATAAATAGGGTATATTGATGTACCTAGCTATATGCATTGCTTCTCTCTATGCCTCCTCCGCTCACCTTTTGTCTTACTCTGCCTACTGCTGCCTCCTGCCTGTCTCTTAGCTTCTCGGCCTTAGCATCTTTGTCTCTCTCTATCTATATATTTCACTAAATCCCTCTCTTTCTATGTCATCGCATAGTGTATAGTAAATGCTTAGGGTATTAACCCGTCGAGCACTCTCTCCAGCTATTAAATAATTATTGTGGTCGGTCGCAGCATCTAACAGCAAATCATTGCACTGTGCACTACACACACACACACACACACACACACACAGAAAGACATTTAAGTATATAGTATTCATTATATAGCATGTCTATATACATCTGTGTGTGTGAGTGTTTGGCCAGGGTTCATCTTGATTGCTTCAGCAGCTGCCGTTGCCCTCTGCCTGCTGCTCGCTGCTCGCTGCTCGTTTAACCTCAGCGCTAGTTGAGCTGAAATCCAACACGAACAGCAGAAGCCAAGCGAATCTATGAAATAATTTACAAATAATATATATATGTATATATGTATATATCTACATGTGTGTGCATATAGTCAAATAAAACAAACGGATTGTACTATACAAATGTATGAGTGGATAATGGAATATGGCCACTGTACAGATTCATTAGTCAATATCATTATTTGTATGACTCTCATAATTTTGACCATTCAAATAAGTCGCTACATTTCGTTTACGATTATCTCCTTTTCCATTGTCTCTTATAAGCATCAGCATTTACTTTTTTTAGTATTTTATATTTTGTATATTATTATTATATTTTTGTTAAGTTTTGTCTGGGCGACGATTTCGTATAATCGGCCGCATCTATTATTTAATTCTCATAAATGATGGGAAAGGTGGTCAGACGGATTCGCCGATCGAATGGGAAGGGGCAATACGTCGGTCTTACGTTCGCCTTATTAATGGTTTATATCATGCTAGACGCTCGTTTATTTGGCTACATCTCAATGACCCAATGGCCGCGCCGCCGTTTGACCGTTGTCATTATGCAATCTCGACTTTATTTATGTTTTCTTTTTATATCACTATAATTACATAATTTTTTTTTCAAATGTCACAAGCCAACAGACGCAGTCGTCGCACAAAGCTTTGGGTTTCAGCTCTCAGCTCACATTTGTGTTTTATTTAGTTATTAAATTTCTTTTTACAGCTTCGCCTTGGCTTATGTAAGTCGACGCCGACACTAACGCTAACGCCCGCAACGCCTGGCCACGCCCCCTTTCTCAGTTCATTAAACATCTGGAGTTGGACATTACAGCATCCCGAGTCTTTGAAGTCAAATCTGTCAGAGCTTCCACTAATTGCCCGCTTCAGACTTCGCATGACTTTCTGTTTTTGTTTTCTATTTTTCCATTTTTTCTTTTTTCAGTTTCATTCCATTTGCATTGTTTCTTTCCATTCCCAAAATTCAAAAGATTTGCATATAACTCGAACAAGCAACAGAAATGCCAAATTAATTAACGATTCCACGATGAAAACAAAAAACAATCAGCTTTTCTTTACTCAATTGCAGGCTTTACTGATTATGTAGATTAGCATAATCAGCGTAGCTAAATTACATTACTTGCAATATACAGTATTATGTATTGTATAAATAGTCAAAAAAAAAAAAACTTTGATTTCGATGGAGAGCTGAAGCTTAGAGACGGTTAGATACATAGTCTGTTCGACTATCATTCAAACCAGTCGATAGATCAGGGTATGTGGAATCAGACGACAATTTAGATTTTTATTACAAAATTTATATTTTATATAACTGATCAGAAAATATATCTCACATTTGTTTATATTTATATATACTAAGCTACTACTATATAACTGTACTGAACTCTAAATGAAATTCGTAGAACTTTAGTATGGTTAGCAAATGTCGCAACATCTTAATCTTTTAACCTGTGTGAACTCACTTTTCTGGTTTCTCTGCTCATCTACATAATTGTTAAACAATATTCAAGATCAAGTTCAAGGTCACAGCTGCTGTGGAATTAGCTGAATGATTTCAAAGCTAACTTTTATCAAATTTAACTACATTTAAAATGAACCGAAAATAATGTATATAAAATCTCAGTTAAACTGGTATACAGTAAAAATAGTTTTAATTAGATTGAACGTGAATTCACGTATGTTAATTGAGCTTTACTTTTGCTTTTTTATCTACAATATTAGTTATGCATATGGCAAGCCATTGTGAATGTCTACGGCGCAATTGTGCAGTCAGTGTGAATTAATTTTTGCATATTTTCGAATTCAAATTTGCTGCGAACGAATTACAATTTTGTAACTATCTATATGAGACTTAAAGCAGATTATATTTAGTTTATTTTGATATTATAATTTTTTTGTTGTTGCATAAAAATACAGTTTTCCTTTTATTATGCAGATCTTGTAAGATTATTTTTAATATTACTGCTTTTTTTTGTTGTTGTATATTTCGATTGAGGCAACTTGATTTGCGCTTTGTTAGTTAGGGAATTGGCGGTACCAAGCGGCGACTTGGCACCAGCAACTTGGCTTAGCGAAATGTCTGGGAATGTACCGGCAGCAGGTGAAAAACAAAGGTGCTGTTAATGCTGCCTTTACGACTCCACAGAGAGCAACGAATGATGCTGGCCCATGTGTGTGTGTGTGTGCATATGTGTGTGTGTGTATGCCCCAAGCACATGCATAGACATGCTTGTCTGCCTAATAACTAATCACAGATGTACACGAAACAACAAAAACCAAAAACCCAAAAGAGAGAAAATAAAACTTCGCAAAGCTCGTTCATAATAGCCACAAAATTTGTTGACGCCATTTTGATTTTGTTTAAAATTAGCTAATAATAAAAAAAAAAGATTTAAAAAAGTTAGAAAAAAAGGTTTTTTGTAAAAAAGGTAAACAAGCAGCAGAAAAAAACCAAGTAAACATCTTTTTTGCTTGTCATGCGTGACATTCCCAATATTTTACAGCACTAGACGAATTCGCAATGCTCTATCTAACGAATCAATTGCCGAAGCACAGCTATTCTAAAGCTTTGTATGCAAGCCGTAGAACGCGTTCGATTTCCCACTCGAAGCGGCAATTATATATCAAGTTGGTCACGGGAGAGTGGAATCTCAATTAGTTTTAGTTTATGTGAATATTATTTTCTTTATTTTTTCAGGGGAATTTTATAATATTTTATTTAGGCAAGTAAACACAACGGGTATTCACATGAGACAATGTAGCAGATTCCTCTGCTCTTTTTATTTATTTTACTAACCATAACTCTTCACTCGAAGTTGTTGGCGAAAAAAGTACCGAATATCAAGATTTATGGATTATATAATTTATAGATCTTGGTGTAAAGCAGGCAATCAGTAATCCAACTGCAAATATTGGTAAGCCCAGCTCTGAAACCAAAAGGCGTATGTGTAATATATATGTGGACGAAGTGGACAGTGTTTCGAGTGGTATTACTTAATCAAAAATTCTAGTTTTTTAGATTTATCATGGTTCAAGAGCGGTATATATTTATATTATGTGTAAATATGAATCAACTGCTATTTACTTATTTAACTTTGGTTGATCTTTAAAAGCTTCAAGGGGCGTAACTAAAGTGACATAATATACTACTCTACAAAACCAATATACTCTCTTTTAATATAAGAACAAGAGTCAAATATTATTTTCTAGCAGTTCGAACAATATCATTTATTATTCCTTCTTCTAGATCAACTTAGCTTAGAGCTGGTTTTCATTTGTTTATTTTGTGATTCATCAACATATAGAATAATTCTAGCAAATTGATAATGCTCTCATGGCCCGCATCCCCCCTTCTACCTCAACACGTAGCTGCTATCGGCTATTTAGCACCTCACAATTATATATATCTGTATACCTTAAACGAGGTTTTCAGCTCACATGAGAGGAGAGCAACATCAACTAATACAGAAAAAAACTAATTTGAACTGGAATTAAGGGTGACCATATCATTATATTCATGTGTGGAGATCCGCAAATTAAAGATAGTTTTGTTTTGAAGCATGGAGAAATTTAAATTGTATTTTATCATTATTATTGTATATAAAGGCCAATTGGATATGGTTATTATTTTAAGTTAATTTTTTTCTATCCATCCTACCTAGCTATCCAGCTATCTTGGCAATTAACACCATCCGTTCTGGCAAGCCCATTTAACAGTTTTCTAGTTCAAGCTCTGTTGGTTGTTTAGTTTCAGTTGGCTTCGATGCTTCGTGTTGAATGTCAATGACTTGGTTGGTTGGTTGGTTGGTTGGTTATTTTGCTGTTGTTTCTATTGCTGTAGGCAGTGGCATTTGCAGTGTTCATTTGTCAACAACAACAGCAACAACGATGTACAACAACTAACTCTGTCGCCCTCAATGCCCAAGCAGCGTTGCGCTTTTTAACGCTTTTTTTTCCTATTATTATTATTTGTTAAGCAGATCATAAATACTCTGCTAAAACAACAACAACAACAACAACAAGAAACATATTTGACTTGAAATGGCATTTAGAAATGTTAATTGCCAGATTTATAACTGTGTAGGTGTGTTTTGTGAATTTCAAAATAAAAAGAACACAGAAGCGCCATCAAGAAGAGATCAGCGGAAAAGTTCAAATTTCCAGCAGAGTTAAGCATTGAGAAACTCAGAATGTAATCGAACATGAAACGGGAATGGTTGGGCCTCTGGTTGAGATCTTGAGATGCCACTGAAAATACGAACTTTCGTATATATTTGAGCTGTTGTAAAATTAAGACTTAAAACTAGTATTTCTTGTCAACAAAAGTTATGTTAAAATTTTGACATATCCATTTTTGTTTACCGAAATATTATTTATTTACTGATCTGCGCTGCTCTGCTCTGCATGCCCCTCAAGCTCTTCCCGGCGAGCCAGTTTCAGCAGTTGATATCTCAGTAAATAAAAAATATTTTTTAGAAATTTAAAAGAGAATTTCAAATAGAGTAATAATTTTAGAGACAGTACAGATTTTTAAAAATAAAAATTGTTGTCGTACTGTTACAGCAGCTCAAATATATTAAAAAGTAAATTACCTGCGGAGAGCTCTAGATTTTGGTTCGGCTGCCGTCAAACGCATATGAAAAAGTATAGTTCGGTTATTAAATTACTAAATACAAATCAAATATTGTTAACTTCTCAAAGTATTCAGCTCATTTCAAGGCGGCAAAGGCAGTGAATAGACGCATTGTCTCGTTTGCTTACGCATGTTTCCCACAACTGCAGGACTTGCGCGTGAAGGAAAACAAAGCACAAGGTTTTTCGCACTAAGGTGGTAAAAAGCTCAAATTTTGTGGCAACAGCCAAGAGAAAAAAATATAAAATAAATAAAGCCAAATGTCAAAGTCCGCTACAGTTACATATATGTCTATATATACTTATGAATATTTAACTGAATTCGTTTTTTCGACATCTTTTTAGACAATGGCTGGAGTTTTCTGAGTTAACAAATCTGATTTGCGAAAGCGATAGCAAGTCACATTTTGAAGTTTTTGGGAAAACGAGAAAAGATTTTCAAAGAAGTTGCACTCAAAGTACGTTTAATAATAAAGACAAAGCGAGGAAGGTTATTGTTGGAGCGCCACAAATTAATTTGCACCTTTCGCCTCTGTTGCAGCAGCCGCAGCAGCAGCAGCAGCAGCTGTCGACTATGCAGCAGCAGCAGCACCAGCAGCAGAGATAGCGACAAGGCTGTCGGTCTGTCTGCAGCAACCGGTGAAAGTTGCCATGCAAATATACATATACAAGGTAAGAAAAACTGTGGCCAAGCCGCCGGCTGAAAGAGGCCCAGAGCTTGATTTCGTTGCACTCTCTTGGCTGCTGGCGAAAATGCTTGGGCTGCAGGGCCCTTCTTTTTCTTTCTCATGTGCTATGTCATAATCGCAGACGTCGTGGCTTTTCCTCAATTGCGAACAGGGAAAAAGCGTTTCGCTTGAGTTGGGTGCCTGGGCCAACAACGAGCAGGTAAGAGCAAGAGCAGGTGTACTCGTCGTTATTTGTCATTTATTTGCACTTCGCATTTGAGTGCGCTTTGCATTGCCGGTAGGAAGCGGAAATAAGTGGCATTTGATGTAAAGTGTGATGTTTGAGCGAGTTTTTGCTCAATTTGCTCTGCTAAAAGCATTATGCATTTACTATATTGGTCTTTAATTTAATTTATCAACGTTCCGTTTATGCAATTTAAAATACATCGTTAATCATGTGGCATTTATCGATAGTTGAGTGCCTTTATCGTCAATGGCTGTCAAACTGTAACAGCTGTTCTATTGCATACTCTTATGCTCTTTGCTTTCTAAAAATATTATGTTATCGAGTTATATAGAAAATATATTTCAATTGAAAATACAAAATTATCTTGCTTTTAATTTATCCAAATTTACATTAATAAGTGATTGGCTTGCCACAGTTAGTAACAGAAAGCTTCTTTGCAATCGATAGCTGCATTTACTGTACTTATAACTATCGGTGTGCAGCCCTGAAAGTATCGGTATCGTCTGCGCAAGTCATGACCCAAAAATGAACATTAGCTCTTTGAAAATGCATAAACACTTTTTTACATGAAGTATTCAAACAAAAGCAAACTGAAAACGTGTGCACGTGGATGCGACGAAGCGTGTGTGCCGAAAGTGGAAAACACTGGAACGGGCGTCCGTCAAGATATCAAGCAGCAACAATTCAGCAAGTACACACCGCACTGTCAATGAGGATGACCCACACCCACACCCGCACCCCGCAAACGCAAACGCATTGATTACTACACATTTTCATCGTGCAAGCAACGCAACGCGGCGCCGCCATTGAACCTAAAATCAGACAAGTTCTACACGAAAAACGTTTCCACGCAAGCTTATGCAAAAATGTCACAAGTGACGCGCATCGATGGAGGCGGCGACAGCGGCAGCGTCAACGGCAGCGAAACACAAAAGACGACGCCTTCAATTGCCGAGGTCACTGCATTAAGCGATGAATTACAAGATGGTGATAATAGCCTGGAGCCAGGTGAGCTGGTCACGCCACCACATCAGCAACCTGGTAATGCTAGTCCGGCATCGAAAAAAATGCTCGCCAAGGACGTTATGAATAAGACATTGCGCAAGCTGACACAAATCGATACGGATAAATGTGAGGAAAATGAGCGCGCTAACCTTGAGCTGGAGACCATCAGGCGCAAGGAGGCGACTTCTAAAATATCAGCTGAGAAGCCAAGCCAAACCCAACCAGTGGAAAATGGCACCGCAACCCATACTGTGTCGGGTGCATCACAAGACGACGCTGATGACAGTGAGGGCCTGTACTCGGACACAGACTCTTCGGGGGAGGAACAGAATAATGTGGAGGATGTGCAAAAGGCGCGAAAGGAAAAGCAAGCTGAGGCAGCTGCAGCGGCTGCACCGCAGCAACCCCCGCCACATGCCAACCCCCATCCTTTTCATGGGCTCAATCAACTGAGGTTTCGTATGCGTCCACCCTGCATGGACTATTCTCGTAGAGGTTTTATGCCCAGGATGCCGCGTGGTGGCATGCGTGGTATGCCGCCGATGTTCTTCAACCGACCACCTGGTTTCAGTCGAGGTCCTGCGCCTAGGGGCGCATCACCGTCCCAATTGTCATCAATGTCACCAATCAATGCTGCTCAAGGTCAGGCTAGCTCATACGGACCTGTGCTGCCACCCGGTCAGGCGCAAGGTCAAAGCCACCTCACTAAGCGCACACAGTCCGATCTAATGTAAGTACAACAAGTATATGAAGGCTAGACTTGATGATGTTGACTATTTTGAACTTTGGAAATTTTAGCTGGACAACATCGCAGCCACCTGTGTCGTTCATTTTTAATCTGATTTCGGAATGTGGCAATGCACAGCACAAGAGCTGTAAGCAAAAAGAAGTGCATCCGGACAAATCTAGCGGCAAGGAAGGTTACAGAGAATCGGGCATGGATCAAAGCAAGCGGTTTAAAGACTCACTCCAGGAGCGAAGAGACAAGCAAAGGGATCGTTTCGAAGATAGGCAGAGAGAACGTTCCAGGGAGTCGAGAAGAGATAGTTCAAAGGAGAGACTTATCGAACGCTCTAACGAAAAGTTCCGTGAAAGGAAGAGCGAACGTTCCAAAGAGAGGCACAGCTCACGATCTAAAGAGAAAAGGGATAGTTCCAATAGTAAGCAACGGAAAGATTCCAAGGAGAGAAGGGAATGCTCGAACGGTAAGTCAATGGAACGTTCCAGCAAGAAAAGAGAACGCTCGAGAGAGAAGCATTCGGATAAGCAACGGGAACACCCGATGGAGAAGAAACGCGAAGACAAATCAACATCAACATCGCGTTCCATGGAAAATCTCTCTTCAACTGACAGATGTGGACGTCGAGGTCGTACCAGCGATGGGAATGGCAAAAGTCGTCGCACACGAAGTAGAAGTCATAGCCGCAAGCCAGAGATTAGAGCAAGGACCCCGCCCATGCCGCCACTGCCACAACCGAATAGCGCAGCGAAACCGAATGACCCAGAGGAGCTGACGCCCCCAACGGCTCCTATAGAAACGAGGAAGGCCTTTGATATATTTGCCGAATCCCCGCCAAGACTGAAGAAAGCTGGCAGCCCTGCGCATAAGCACCCAGCTGGAAAAACTGCCGAACTGAAAACCGAAATGCCTGTAGAGCGCAGCACGACGCCCCCGCTGGAAGATCTTCAAATGAAAACCTTAGCCAATCTAGAGCCTCCCAAAGCGACACCTCCGCTGCTAAAAATACATAATGAGATTCACATTCGCATTGGTGCGCTGCTCGAGGACACGGATCTGCACTATGAGGCGCTGCTGGCCACAAAGGAGCAGCTGCTGCGTAAGAGCACCGAGCACCGTAACAAAAAGGAAACACCCAAAGAGGTACACATCAAACAGGAGCCCATTGAGCCGGAGGTGGCGCCAAAAAGTGCACGCTGCACTCCCGAACGGCAGACAGTGCCGCCCCGGCATAACAATCCCTTCAAGCGTGAAATAGTATTAACTGAAACGCCGACTCGTCTGTCGCCCAGGATATCCAGTGAGTCATCGCGACGCAGCGTGCAGCGCAATGGAGACAGACACAGTAGTTATCGCAACAGCTCACGAGAGCGCGACTCGAGGACATCGCGGCACAGCGACGAGCCTAGGGATCGTGTCATCAAGCTGGAGAAGAATCGCTCCAGGACGCCGCCGTTGCTCACAGCGCGACAAATCAAAGTGGAGCGCAACACGACGCCGATCAGGGAACGTGATATCGAACGGGAGGTGCCGATGCGCAATGGCGTGGTGGTTGCCAATGCGCCACCGCCGACAACCAGCAAGAACAACGAGCTCAGCCCTGACACCGATGACTACATAGACAACTGGGAGAACGACGACTCCATGGCGGGTGGCGACAGCAACACGCCGAAGAATACTGCATCTATGGCTGCAACACGCTTCAATGGCGACGACGATGACTCGAATGCGCTGTGGAATGCCAAGAGCACTCCGCCGCCTAAAGCCAAGACGCCACAACCACTGCCGACTGTAAGCGGAGCTGCTGCTGCCGGCAATACGCTGATTAACATTAACGATCTGTACGACAAGTTCATGAAGAGTATTAAGATGGGCTCCAACGCAAGCGAAACAACAGCAACAACAACACCAGCAATAGCTGCCAAGACGCAGGTAACCACAATTAGTTCCTTAAGCAATTCCACTGCCGAAGAATCTTCCAGCGACACAGAAGCGACGTCGAGCAGCAGCAGCAGCAGTAGCAGTGACAGCAGTTCCGATGACAATAATGACGATGACGACGATGACGACGACGACGACGACGACGATGATGATGACTCCAGCACAGATGCGGAGAAGGAGGAGGGCGTAAAAGACCACCAGTTGATCAGCATGACTGACGATGGTGAGCAATCCCGATCGCAGTCAGCTACTGTGGAGGATCCGGTAGCTGACAAACAGTTGCTTAGCCACAAAAAGAACAATGTAAGCAAGGATTTGCGCAAGCTCAAAAGCCTCGAGGACAATCTGGCGCGCATACAAATGATGCGTGAGAACTACGATTCGGGCGATGATCTCTGCGAGGAGCTGCTCAAGATGGAGTCGCTGTTTATCACCCAGCGCAATGCTATAATGAACAAATATCGCAAGCCCGAGCTCAAGACGACCAGCGAGGAGGAGCAACCACAGCAAGTGGCCTTGCAGCAACAGCAACAGCAGGAGCAGCATCAGGAACCGGCTCCAGTGTCGCCAGTCAACAATATCTTCGATGCCAATCGAGAGGCCATCAAGCTGACCATTTCACCTTTGAAGCTCACACGTAAGCCCGCAATCTTCGACAAGGATGAGGCTGATATGGCCCCACTACCATTAGCCGATGGCAAGCTGACCAAGCCGCCCAAGGAGATAGCCATTGTCAAGCCCACCATTATGGATACGCGCGCCAACAGCTCACGGCAGCATTCGCAGGTGCCACATCAGTCGCAGCCTCACCACCCACTGAAGCGATCGCGCACGCGGGAGCGTTCCAGATCTCGTTCGATGTCGCGCAATCGGTTTAGGCGCAACGTGCGTCCCAGTCACAGCAAGGACTCCACGCGATCGCCCAGCCCGCGTCGTCGACGGCCAATGCTTTCGCCCCGTCGCGGACGCTTTGGCAAGCCCCGGTTGGGCATGGCGCGCAGTCGCAGCCGTAGCCTGAGTCGCAGTCGCACGCGCAGCCGCAGCCCATTGCGAAGGCGTCGCATTAAAGTGATGCCGGGACGACGTCGCAGCTCATTGTCGCCGCCCTGCAAGATGCTCGGCCCCCGATCGCCACCTCCGCCGTCGAGACGTCGCTCCTACAGTCGCGAGCGCTGCTACTCACGCTCTCCGCTACCATTCAAGCCGCCTTCGCCGCCCATGCGACGCAGCTGGTCCACGTCTCGGTCGCGTTCGCCCTCGCACAGACGCAGTCGAACGAGATCACGCACCAGATCCCGATCGCCACATGGCCAGATGCTCGCCGACTACTTTGTGGAGAATCAGAGCATGGAAGCTGCTGCCTATTACTACAATATGTCGCTGATGCAGCAGGACGCAATTGCTGAACAGTACGATAGCTATGCAGCCTACATGGACTCCGCCTACAACATGGAGCAAGCCTATGCCCAATACACCGAGTACTCGGCAAACACAACAGTCACGCCTATGGATTATGACTACGGTGCGACCAGCCTGATAGAGTCATCAGCTGTACCCGTACTGCGTGAGCTGCCCAAGGCGCCCATCGCGCCCGTAGCGGTGCAGAAGGGCAATGTGTTGGAAATAGTGCCGTCTATGGACTCTGCTGTGGAGCTGACGACTGTGGCTCCCGTCGTGCCTGAGGAACCAACAGAGGATAAAAGGTATTGCTATAAATACATTTCCCAGTTTCACGTTTTACTAAATTTAATTCCTTGCAGCAAACCCAGGCGGAAGCGAGTGAACTTTGTGGATAATGTGCTGCCGAACTATGAGAGCGACAGCGAGGATCGCAAGATTGTGGAAATTGCGGTGGAACGTGCAGTGGATCAGTATCGAGAACGCTGTGCCGCTAAAGCGGTCCGGCTGCAGCGCATACGGGAGCAGCTGCTGGCCATGCCAGCGCCAATGCCGCCCGTTGCGCCGAAGCCGTCGCAGTTGGAGAAGCCAGTGCTAGTCCTGAAAAAGCCCAGAATACGGTATTATCACTTCGATTCGGGCAAGGGCGCGATTAGTAAGTCACGCGAGCGCATGCTACGCCCACTGGTGCAGCCGCCGCCGCGGTTCGATCCCAAGTTCATGGCAATGCTGGTTAAGTCCGGCCGTCTGCCGATGCCTGCATTCATGCGACACCGACCACCGCCACTGCCCGCGCAAGCGGACGCCATGCTGCAAGAGTTCTTCAGTAAGCATCCACCGCCACCGCTGCAAAATGTTTTGCCGCACTATCTGCGAGGACCGCCGCCCATGACCAACGTGGCAACGGCACCACCGCCCATTGCCTCACAGCCGATACCTGTGCTGGGCGCGCAGAGCTATGCCTGCTACCCGCAGACGCCCCCGCCAGTTGTGGCGCCAGTGCCCTCCGTTGTCACGACACCAGCGCCGGTTCCAGTGCCTGTGCCAGTGCCCGTACCTGTACCCATACCCGTACCCGTTCTGACAAGGTCGCCGCTATTATCGACGACGCCGCCGCCAACTTTGGTGCCTTCGTTCTTTACGCCGCCACCCCTGCCCACATTATCATCCCACTTCACAGTGCAGTCTGTGCCGACAATGCGCGAGATAATGCCCGTCGACATATTGCAGAAAATCGGGCCGCTGCCCAAGACACTGGACCTGGACGGCTGCAATCCCGGCCTGGAAGAGGCCACCAACAACGATCTCAATGAAGACGAGGCAGCGCCGCACATGGAAGCATCTGTCGATGGTCAGCCGCCGCCAAAGCTACTGGAAACATAATAACAAAAACAGATCAAAGAACAACCCTTAAGTCAGTCCCTAAGAATCCGGTTCTCGACTAGACTCGCTTGTACTTAGAGCCACCAACCACCACCACCAAACTGCTGAACACATCATAACAAAGTAGTTGCATAAGTCCTTATCTTGCAGCATAGGCATATATTTTTTTAACGATCCAACGAGCCAGTAGGCTATTACATCATCATGTTCTTCTTTTAGTCTATTTTTTCATTCAATTGCTAACAATCATTTTACAATCGAGCTTTGTAAGCGAAATGCATTTATTGTTAAACATTTTATTAATTAGAGCTAATTCTGCATTGTGTAACACTTAACATTTAGTTCATTTGATTTCTACAAGAAAATAAAAACAACCTGTAAATAATGCGAACGACTTGGAGCGAATCGAATCGAGTCCAACTTAGCCCTAAGCCACATTACGTATTGTATTTAACGAAACTTTATACAACAAAATTGTACAATTAAACAAAAAATACATGTGACAGCCAGGTCCTTGTATGTAGAATACTTCAAAGAGTCTTTCAATGGCAAAGTCTGGATTTATTTTTATTATAATATGCATTATAATAAATATAATATATATATATATATAATTTCATATGTCATAACTTTTCTTACTTCCCATCTGTTTCTGAATTTTTCGTTGCTCCTGTCTACTCTCTAGATCAGTTCCTTGATTATCTCTATATATTATATACCTTTGCATCCTCATACATCCGACCAAAGCCCAGCCCCGTTTCCTAAATTTTAACCACATTTCAAAATTATTTTTAGTTCTATTCTATATTCTGCTGATCACAATAAATGCTTTATTTAAACTAGTTCTTTAGCTTGTCCTGGGCAAAGGGGCCAATGTTGGCCGCATAGGCCATCAGGGCGGGTATGGTGGACTGTTCGTAGTTGCCGGAGAAGAAGTGCTCGTGGGGGCCGGAGGCAAAGACGCCCACATCTTCGCCGCCATGGGTCTCGGACTTGAGTGGTACTGTCGCCTGGAACTGGAAGTCGGCCTCAGCGGTATCCACGTTCGACAAGTCCATGCGACCCTGTTCATTGTAGGTATTCACATAGCCCGGTCCGTTGGCATAGGACAGAATGGTGAACGGAATCTCATCGAGAGCCAAATTGGGTGCCAGCGAGAGTATATTTTGGCGACGATACTGCAGAGTGAAAGAGAGCATTAAAAGAGAAGGCAGTGGAAGAGGTCCGCATCACCTACCGGATAGCCATTGATGGTCATGGTGTGCGAGTGATCGGAGGTGACTACGATGAGCGTGTCGTCGTCCGAGGTAAGGCTGCGTGCCAGCTCCACTGCGCGTGCAAACTCTTCAGTTTCCTCGAGAGCTTTGCGTGCTTTGGTGTCGTGGTGAGCCATGTCAATGCGTCCGCCCTCCACGAAGAGGAAGTAGCCCTCCTCGTTGCGACTGAGCACCTTGATGGCCGCCTCTGTCATCTCGCTGAGTGAGGGCGCCGCGTACTCGGAGCCTGCGCGCGTGCGATCGGCATTGTAGGGGCAGTGGCTGACATCGAAGAGGCCCAGCAGATAGTCCGTCCTGGTGAGGTCCACATCGTTGAGCCCGTTGCGTGTCCAGACATATTTAGCATCAGCGCCTTGCTGCGCCTTGTCCTGCTGCCAGTCCTTGATCAAGTCACGTCCGTCCTTGCGTTTGCCCGCAAAGCCCTCCTCATCCTTCATGCTCTTGTCGCGGAAGTAGGCGCGGCCACCGCCCAGCACCACACGCAAATCCCGACCCACCGGCCACTCCACCAGCTGGCGGGCAATGTCCGTATTGAGTTCCGCACTGCAGTCATCCGAGGTGATCTTGCCATCGTGCTCCCAGTTACGATCGGCCACATGAGCGTAGACGCCAGCGGGCGAGGCATGCGTGACCCGAGCCGTTGTCACCACACCCGCCCACTTGCCCGCCTCCTGCGCCCACTGCGCAATGCTCGCAGTATGGGTGCTGCTATCAGTGGCCGCCAGACAATCGCCACGCTGCACTTGGGCATTGACACCAATGGTGCCATAGTTGGCCTTGACACCGCTCAAATAGGCCGTCGAAGTGCTGGCCGAGTCCGGAGTGCGCTCGTTCACCGCATAAGTTTTCGAGAGACCCACGTAGGGGAACTTCTCGAAGAAGACCTGCTTGTTGCTATCGCCCATGAAGGCACGAGTGGCCGTCATCGTGTGCACGGACATGCCATCGCCCAAAAACAAGATAATGTTCTTCGCCCGATTCTCGTTCAGTGTTTTATGGGCCGATAGCTTATCGGCCAAAATGCTCTGGGCCTTATTGTACCAGAAACGTGTGTTGAGCTCCTCGTCCAATTCCACATAGTCACGTGAGGCACTCATGCGTGGATGTTGTTCTGCACGGGTTAAAAATAGAAACCTCTTATCGCAGCTAATTCAAATTTAATAATATTACGATTAGGATCTTGCCATGGGCCAAACAAGATTTACGGGCCATGAAGTGCATTAAATGTGAGTTGATGGCAAATGCTGTAAATTATGCGGCAATAGATAAGGGAGTTGGTCGAGTGGAAGTCTTCGCCTCGGCCCTTCTCTGCACTCACCATTCTCCTGCTCATCGGAGAGATCTGCCCTGGCTGGACACGTCACCAGCGCGAGAGCCAAGAGGCAAAAGCCGAGCAAACTTTTGGCCATTGCGGTTGGAGTTAGGTTTCGTTGCGTCCGACGTTCGGCGTTAGACTGTTGAGCCAGTGTGCTCCCAACATGGTTATATAGCCTACGAGTGGCTCTTTGGCGGCGCATATCATCGGAGCTGTATATATGATTTGTTATTGCGATTTGGCTCAATCTGGAGTGTCAATCGCATAGCTTCGAGTACCGATTCGACACCTGCCCATAAATAACTCGAGCTCGCTCGTCCTATCATCACCCCACAACAGTCGGCCCGTCTAACCGTGGTTATAAAACACCCGCTCAGCCCAGTTGGCGTACAGTATCTGCTTAACCATCGAGCTGACAACCCGAAAGCAATGCGAGCAATGCGATTCCTAGCCAGTCTCTGGCTGTTGCTGCTGTTGGCAGCTTGTGTCTGGGGCGGCGCAGTGCCCGTCCAGACGGACGACGATGACAATGACGCAATGCATCCGCAGTTGCAGGAGGAAGGCCGCTCGACTGTGCATCGCATCAAGGGCGAGGACACACAGGACTATTGGCTCTCGGCCAGCAAGGAGCATATTCTGGAGAAGCTGAGCTACGTGCGTAATACGAAGCGTGCCAAGAACATTATACTCTTCCTGGGCGATGGCATGGGTCTGGCCACCTTGGCGGCGGCGAGGAGCTACGTGGGCGGCGAGGAGAAGAAGCTCTCCTTTGAGAAGTTCCCCTTCACTGGCCTCTCCAAGACCTATTGCGTGGACAAAATTGTGCCCGACTCGGCATCGACTTCCACCTCGTATCTGTGCGGCGTCAAGGCCAACTACGGTACGATCGGAGTCAATGGAAACATCAGACGTGGCGACTGCCTGGGCATGGCCGATAGCTCGAATCACGTCTTCTCCGTGGGCAAATGGGCCATGGATGCGGGCAAGGCCGCCGGCCTGGTGACCACAACCCGCGTGACACACGCCTCGCCCTCGGGCGTCTATGCGCACACCGCCGACCGTGAGTGGGAGAACAATGCTGTACTGGAGGAGGCGTGCGGAGATCAGGCAAAGGGTCTGGATGACATTGCGGTGCAGCTGATTCACGGCGAGGTGGGCAGCAAGCTGAAGGTGATGCTCGGCGGCGGCAGACGCAACTTCATGGATCTCGAGTTCTACAAGAATGGCCGCCGCACCGACGGACGGAATCTGGTTGATGAATTCGAATCCATGTCCAAGCGCAACACCTATGTGAAGAATCGCAAGAATCTGCTGAAGGTGGATCCCGCCAAAACGGATCGCCTGTTGGGTCTGTTCGCCAAGAGCCACCTGCACTACCACGAGGAGCAGCTGGCCGATCCGGACAACACGGAGCCCACGCTGGAGGAGATGACCCAGAAGGCCATTGAGATGATGCAGACAGAGGAGAATGGTTACTTCCTGTTTGTGGAGGGCGGCAAAATCGATATCAGCCATCACGACACCATGGCTCGCATCGCCCTCGACGAGACCGCCGAGCTGTCGAAGGCCGTGAAGCTGGCGCGCAAAATGACCAGCGAGGACGACACCCTGATCGTGGTCACCTCCGATCACTCGCACACCTTCAGCATGGGCGGCTATCAGAAGCGTGGCAGTGACATCTTCGGCAAGGCCAAGGCCTCCGGTACCGATGGCAAGTCCTATCTGCCCTTGAGCTATGCCAATGGCAAGAGCTTCGAGACCTACTACGATGTGATGGCGCACGAGCGCATCGATCCCATATCACTGATGTCGGACACCGTTGACATGGCCCAGCTATTCCCAGCCACCGCGCCACTGGAGTCCGAAACGCATGGCGGCGAGGACGTAGGCGTCTTTGCCTCAGGTCCCTGGGCTCACATCTTCACCGGCGTCTACGAGCAGAACACCATTCCCCACATGCTGGCCTTTGCCGCCTGCGTGGGCGATGGCCAAACAGCCTGCGATTGATTGACAGCTTTGATTACCTCTTAATTTTAATTAAATGTCGCACTCCTTGGAGGCGATAGCAAACGATTCTCAAGTACGCCTTATCACTAAGTAGAAAACACAGAGATTATTGTGGGCATGTTTCTGGACGTCATCTTTGGACCCTACTCCATACCTTCCAAATAAATTGTACATACCCTGATACAAGTATTAATTTTAAAACTAATTTACACGCACTTACTATCTCCCAATCAACAAGTTTACCATGAGTCGGCAAATTGTTGGCAGGGGAATATCTGAGTCGAAAATCTGATTAAGTGATGGGAATTTTGTTATGCACACAGATGGAGGTAACGCATTCATTAAATTCATTGAATTTCCTGAGAATTCATAATTAATCATTTGTATAATTTTAGTTAATGAATTGCATAAATATTTTGGCTAAAAATTCGTAAGTGAAAAAACTCTGAATTAAGCTTAAACAAGTTGTGCCAATAAAAGTTGATTATATAAATCAAAAAAAAAAAAAAAAAATATATATATATATATATATATATATATATATATATATATAGGTATTTATATATACATTGTCAGGATCAATAACCCCATCGATTTTATCATGCTCGCCTAATCAAGCTAACAATATCTTTCAGACCGTTTTGAGGTCAGTGCAAAGCTTTCATTGTATTTCTATTATTATTAATTTATTTTTATTTATTTTTTATTTTTGCCCAGATCAAGATATATTTTTCATTCAATTTGTCACGATTTGTACCATGTAGAACTGCATGATTATGTTATCTTAAGCACGTCATGGCATGTGATCAGCAATAATAAATTCAAGCACATGCATTTCGGCTGCTTCCAGGGTATCTGGCTAGTTGGGCACTCTGCTAAAATATATAGATGTATATGTATATTGAATGACAGATATATGATATGCACGTGTCCATCTCGCTGATTATAGACATTCTGTCATTAAAGTGACACAATGCTAAATCATATGCCTAAGACTTGGGCAACTTTTTAAACAAACAACTTTTCCATCAATCCAAATCTAATCAACTGTGGTAAACTACGCGGATTAGCCAAATAAATCAGCTACTGTCTTGGCATATATATATCAATAATATATATATATGTATATATATATATATATATATATATATTAGCTTTCTTTTTCCACTTAATTATTTTTATATTATTTATTTTACTAAAGCGAATGTTTTTAAAAAATTATCAGTTCGAGTTTTATTTATTATAATGAAAGTCTTCAGGCATAAATGATGTAATCTAGAGAATAACGGCATAGCGCTGATCGCCCGACTTTGGCTGCATGAGGGAGGCATACTTGTCCCTCAGATCGACCAGGGCGCGCTGAAAGCTATCCATGCTGTTCTCCAGCTGGCTGGTGGAGCTGACCTCGCTGTTGGCCGCGCTGGCTGCGGGTGACTCACCCAGCAGCAGGACACGACGCCAATCGGTGGCATCGGTGTTGGTGCGCAGAGATTCCCTGCGCTCCGCACTACTCGCACCTTGCGATACAAACATTGACTCATCCAATATGTCAGGCTGCTCGTCAAGCGTTGGTGGTGTGATTACGGGCATTGGCTCGGCCGTGGGCACCGCACCCTGTTGCGTTAGCTGCTCCTGGAGATTGACGGGCAGGATATTGTTGAGTTCGTTCTTGGAGTTTTCGACGCGCACCAATTGGCCGTCGGGTGTGATGCGGAACAGCTGGGCACGTCCATTCAGTCTCGATGGAATAATAATAAGATTGCCAATTGATGTGGAGATGCTCTGGCCGTATGCCTCGGGTCCGAATCCTTGGCCCATATCGGGTGGTATACCGGGTCCCACGCCGGGCCCGAATCCAGGTCGCGATCCAAATGGACTGAAAGGACAGGGGAAGCAGTAGCCCGGCGGTCCTGGTGGTCCAGGCAGGCCCCTAGGTCCCATGATGGGTGCTATTGGACCACCGCCAAATGGTCCACCCATAGGTGGATAGCCCCATATGCCACCGCCACCACTGCTACGAAAGCTAACACCAGGAGGACCCTGCTGTCCAGGCGGACCCCGAGGACCAGCCGGACAGTTACAGTTCAGCAACGAAGCGCCGATCCTGGCGAATAAGCCTGGCAGAGGAACCATTACATTAGTTAGATAATCCAATCAGATATCCTTTGAAACTCACCCAACAGCAGCAGGGCTAAAAGACTACGGGATTCCATCTTGTCTCAATGCGATCAATGTCAACAGCATCCGCTGACTGAGTAGAGAGAAGAACTAGACCTACCTATTTATATCGAGAGCGCTGAGGACTAACGTAACTCTAGAACTAGTTTTAATGATATTCGAGTCGAGGTTTTGTATATAAATGAGTCGGAGCATATTATCCAGGTGGGCTGCTGGCCCATAACTGTTCTCGCATCAGATAAACATTAAACATGCAGAGAGACTGAGAGACTGAGAGAGAGGGAGAGAGACTGTGGGTTATGCCATTGCCAGCATGTTGACATTTAGAGTTGTTTATGTCGGAAAACATGAGTGTGCCACATGCTGTGGCTAAATTGTTTCCGAGACGTGGCATGCCACTCTTTTCGTGTCAATCAGCACATAAAATTTGTTGATGCTGGTGAGGTAGATCTTTGTAGAGCCTCGTGGATTTAACGAGTCCATTGATTATGAATTAACTTTGATGGAGCAGCATAGCATAGCATAGCATAGAGACTTTTCCACACGCCAGGAAAAACAAGTGGGCTATAAAATGTTTTAGTACCCAAAGGTCTGAGGAATGCTTAAACGCCGTTATTCACAGACACAGCTAAAATATTCTAATGGCAAATGAAACATGAAAAGCCCAAACGCACTTTTCATTAGCATAAATTAGGCCGAGCGAGCGAGCGAGCGAGCTGTTGCCGCATCGCACTTAATGCGTCGCGCATTCAAATGTTCTACTAAATACACATACACACACACACACACACATACACACACATACACACACATATATACACACACACACCCATCCGTATGCTGCTTATCAATTACAGGTAGAGCACGGCTTATCTTGAGTGTGGAGGCACTTTCGGTATGAACCCCATTGAGCACGATGTGGCACGGCGCTCAGCTTGAGTGCAATTTCAAGATTGTCCGGGCTCTTGACTTATCACTCAGCTAGAGTTTCAGACATTCAATGTTCGCCTAGGCATTGCTTTAATTACCCGATAAAGACATCCGACATCCGACATCCTCCAAATAGTGAACAGAAAATGTTTATAAACTTGTGATAATGCGACTTCGATTGGAATTCTCAAGTTGACGCCACTGATAAGCATCTCAGTTTAATTGCATTGAGTTTGTAGACTTTGGTTTTGTATGTTGATTTATTAATTTAATATTATCGACTATTGCTAATCAGCACATTACTGCAATGTATATATAAACTTAATTGGCGCAAATTATTTGAAGTCACATTTGCAATTGCATAGATTTGATAAGTTTCTAGGCATATACATATATATGATATATATTTTAATATAACTGCTGCACACACACACACACACGCGCATAAGCACATACATACGCATTGACAAATGCCTAGCATATGTGCCACATATATTTATATACACATAGACCAACTGAGGGGCGACGATTCGGCTGTTTTGGTATCATTGGCGTTGCATTCTTTGACATTGGTTTCTTCATTCATTTTTAATCGACACCAATATGTGAGACACTTGTAAGAACATTGATAAAGAGCAAAATTAATATATATGAATATAAACAAAAGGGCGGGGTCAACTAAAGGACTACACAATAAATACAATTGTAAATGGTTAGGATTGAATTCTACAGCCACATAATTTTAGTCTATTTTCACGTTGGAATAGATTTTACGCACAAAGAAATTCGTGCCGACGTAGCCGACGGTGCCACAGATGATGCCCAAGGCGCCACTGAACAGTGCCATATAGCCAAAGTAGAACGCCGTCTGGAATAAGCCAAACATTCTGTAAAGAAGAAAATATTTATAAAACATGTTCAGAATAATCCAGTTTAAATCTATAGTGCTTACTTGGTCTTAAAAAAGAAGTAGTAAAATGAATATGCGTAAACGTAAATGGATGTGGAGCCAGCGGCCATAAAGCTCGTCCACTGCCACCGATAATCCTCGGCATTCAGCAGAAAGTAGGTGCACACAATGGTAACACAGACGGTGACCACGGTCAGAATGGTAAACACGAGCAACATAAAGCCATAGACATAATAGATTTTGTACGCCCAGAATGAGGTGAAGATGAAGTACCTATGGATTCAAAAGAGAACACGCGTTATTAACGAATAGTCCACAAGAATAAGCGATTGTGTTCTGTTTGCATACATTTCAATGAAAATGGAACCAAATGGTAAGACGCCGCCCAGCAGCACGATGATCAAAGGTTCCATATACCATTTCTTTTCTGGTATGGGCCTGGGCACAGCATTGACGCGGCAAGGGAAATCTGGCTGGCCATCCAAATTACGTCCGACCACAGTGCCCACGAGAGTCAGCGGCAAGATGACAAACAGGCAGATGCAGGTAACTGCCACCATTGTGCCAAAGGGTATGGCGCGCGATGCATGATAGCCAATGGCAATAAAGTTGATGAAGAAAGCAGTTCCACATACAGCGACGGGCACCGTGAAGGCCGAGGCGAGCATCTGACGTATCCACAAGCGACCGCCCAGCCGAGCGTAAAGCGAGCCACCAAAATAGCCGTTAATGGGCGACGTAGCCGCATACACGAAAATGGCAGTAGAGAGCATTGACCCTCGTCTACAAAATAAATACTATAGAGACCTTCTTAGCCACATTTGCTTAACCATTGACTTACTCCGTGTAGAGTTCACCAACAATGGCAAACATAATCACACAGAAGACAACCGAGATGAGCTGATAACCGGCGCCAACGAGCGCCGAGAAGAGTAGAGCATGCGGTGGCGACCGGAAGACATCGCCATGCACCTGTTTCCAGCCATACTCATCGCCCAAGTCGCGTTCCATATCATCCACCTCCTCATCTTTGCTGTATCGTGCATAATCCTTGCGAAGTGTGCGCATCAATATCATAGAAACCAAACCCACCAGGAATATGACCATCATGAAGCTATTGAAGATGCTGAACCAATGTATCTAAACAGGAATCAAATATCAAATTTATCAAGTTATATATAATAAATGGTGGTCATAGTAGTTACCCTGTGCTGGAAAAAGTTCGGATCCAGATACTTGTCGAAGCGGTTTTTGAACTCAATTTTACTGGGCTTCCAGTTGACCTCATAGGAAAACTTGATTTTGGCATCTGTTTTCAGTTCTTCGCGCATTTCCGTTGTCAGTGTGATGTCCACAATCTGCTGGCCATTGTAGCCAATGTCGAACTTCTTGTGCGTGTGTATATAGTATTTTCCATCGTTTTCATCCCGTTCGCCCACCTTTCCCCAGATGGGCAGACCATCGATATACATCTGATACCAGTATTCGTTCATCACGGCATATTTAAATGCTTTGACATTCTCCTCGGTCAGCTTTACCATGCAAATGACCGTACGTTGAACATCTGTTTTGAAATCCATTTCATACCCACTAAACTCCAGCTCAACGCCCTGCAGGGCCTCGCTGAGAGTTTCATGGTAATGCGAGATACTCGACTTGGCCCCACTGCAGAAGGGCAGAGAGAAGTATGCATACGTCTCCTGGCGATTATGATACGGGCCCACCGTGTTCATCCATAGTACTACTTCTTCTCGATCGTTATACTGCAACATATATTATACATATGTATATATTATACACTACAGACGCATGCAGACACACTACACAAATACAAACACAAATATACCTTATGATTGTGCTCGTCGGCCGACACCGACACGTAGCAGCTACTGGAGAGCAGACATAAACAAATTAGAAAGACCGGTGAGGTGCCCATGGCTGAACTTGTTTTTGTGGTCGTTCTAGTGCTGGCTCTGCTGCTGGCCAGTAGACGTTCCTTTCCAGGGTATATTTTGTTAAACAAAAACGGAAGAATTAAAATGAAATATTTGTGATAGCTTCGATTGAGTAGTGTTGGTAAATCTTCGGATTCTGACTAAGAATCGATAGGTCGATAATCGTGGAATTATTCAAAATTTTTAACCGCATTTAAACATGAACTTATATTCATATTTGTATCATGATATAAATTATATTTCCAAAATTATAATAAATATAAGTTTTGCTTAAAATGTGAATCAAATAATGATAGACATAATACATATTTGGAAATATCGATTAGCTTTTATGCGGAACTGGTCTTATTGAACCAAATCGTGAACTGGAATATAACAGAAAACTCCATGACTTAGATATATACGGTCACATTGCTAGGGTTAATAAATACAAACGCCTTTTTAATTAATTTATTCAACTTGTTTAACTGAATTTAACAATTGAACATTAAATCAGTGTAATAATGAGTAACATGGAACCAGGTGTTGAAATGTTCTCTCCAGAGACAATTCTTAAGGCGGATGCGGATGAAGACAACGAAGATGTCACGACGCCCACCAAGAAGGCGCTGACCGCCAAAGAGGATGAGTTGATATCCATGGAAACGCTCAGAGAATCGCCACTGCAGTGGCCGGAACGTTTTCCGGGCATGGATGAGTTCATGAACATGAGTCGAACACCAATACACACACCAACTGCCGATCGCACACCAAACTTGACCAGCTCAGACAGGGCGAGGATCACTCGTAAGTCAATGTGGTGACTCACAGTGCGCGCACAACTATATTACTCTTTATATCTTACAGAGCTAGCCAGTCTAACACCCGATCAGTTAATTGAGAAGATCAAATCGATGCATGACGAGATCTATCAACTGGGCTTGCGCGAATCAAAGGAAATGACACGAGGCAAGCTGTTGGGCATCTTTGATCGAATGGCCAAGATGAAGAAATGATTGAATTGGCGTTAAGTTTTGTTGCTGTATTATATATATATAATTTTACTTCAATTCGCACATGTGTTTACATGTAGCCTAAATTTAAAGCATATAAATATTTTTCTAATAAAAGAGCAATTGTTAAATCATTACATTTAATTCATTAACAAGTGCAACGTTAAAAACACGATTAACTCGATAAACGATTAAAATTCTTAACTTAAGGACGAATTCTGTTATCGATGTCGTATTTTCTTGTTAATGTGGCCGCTCTTCTTGGCCGTCGCACTGGAGCTTGAGCTCAATTTGCTTTTTGTATTAGAGGTGGGTGTTCCGGAATCCTTGTTGCTGGCTGCGCCTGCAACGCTGCCTGTGTCGTTTCGATGCGGTGAGTCTGCAAATGTTAATATATTAATACAAATTTTGTTTAAATTGGCGGATTAAATTTCATGCAAAACCTTTGGGTGCACTTCTTAAGTTAACTTATTGTTTTATAGTTTTCTTCATTATTAATTATATATATGTATATATAAATCTATATATATATATATATATATATATATATATATATCGATATTTATCACAGCCAACCAATCTTCATCTATTCAACTTGGATTAATCGATCACATTGATATCGCCCACGTCTTCTTGCCAGGTCTTACCCTTTTCATCTTGCGACTTAATTGATGTGGCTCCATCGTGGGCCGTCGTTGTATTTTGATTAATTGAGATCTGATTATCGCTGGAGTCTTCGTTCGTTATGGAATCTGATTCGCTGGCACGCTCGGCTGCAATATGATCAAAATACGATTACAATTTGCACTCAAGTTACTGCCGATTCCTTACGATTGCATATCGCCATTGAGGTAATGCTGGATTTGGAGAACAATCGCTCGGCATCTTTGAACTTGCGATTGCGTTTGTCGGCTTTCGAGTTTGTGGCCTTGTTCGAAGTCAGGTAGCGTTCCCAGCCGCGTATTATGTTGCCGCACAGTTGTGTGTCCTCCAGGTACGAGCCCTCGAAGGCATAAATCTGACGCTCTAGATTGGCTAGTTGTTCCTGTGGATTAGTTTTGCGTACAGTCTGTAATTGTATTTCTTAGAATTGTTGTTTGTTTATTTGCATGTTACCGAGGTCTCAGCCTTCTTCTTGATGAGGTCCGCCAATTCTCCACGCGTGTCCATGGTGCCGCCCTTGGCATTGGAATTAGTTTTAGCTGACTTTTTTGGCTTGTTGCTATTATTGTTTGTTTCACTCATATGTTTACTTGTCGGCGAACTCATTTTGCGTTTGCTTAGATGCGTTTTGTTTATATATTTTCTTGGCGATATGTGTTTGCTGTTAGTGAAGGGTTACTCAGAACTGTGGCGGCTTGCCGATAACAGATATCTAGTTTGCACAACATATCAACGCAGCTGAGCAAGTTGTTTGCATATATGTAACCTAGATGGCGCTAGCGTTTCAAACAGGCCGTTTATTTTAAACGCCGGTTAGCAGTGCTATATGTGGAAAAAATCAATAAATGCGGAATACTAATGCCAAAGTAATCAAATTCAAATCAGAAATCTTTACAAGATAGATTCCACAATAAATATACATGTGCAAATAGATTGTATTGTTAAGTGGCAGCCGCTACGGGGGCATTCTTCGTCGCGCTGCCATTACAATGCCCCCTTTTAACATTCGTAGGTATTTCGAGTGGCTCTGCCATTGACCTCTTGCGTCGGTTGTTTAATATGCGTGCATATCAAACAATAGCCACCACGGCAGCTAGCGCCATTAGCAACATCATTCAACATCATCATCCGTAGCAGCAGCAACAACAGATGATCATCGCTGTGGCTTCCATAGTTTATTGACCCAAGTTCTTTCTAAGCTGTAGTTGCCCGAAAAGTTTGTTGAACTCCCAAAAAAAAAAAAAAAAAAAAAAAGGAAAAAAGTGAAGCGTTGTTGGTGCGTAAGCTTGCGCTCCCTTTCGCTACTCTCTTTTACTTTTTACCATTTCGCTCTCACACGCACACAGAGGTATTTTTGATACGCGCACCTTGGGCTATTTCACTTTTTAAGCGTCTCGTCATAGGCGGCGTATGCGTGATTTTATTCCATTGCGCTTTTCTCGCTCCTCATCTGTGGCCATCTAAGCCAAGTAGAAAACAATATCGCGACGACATTAGAAAATGAAATCACAACGAAAAAAATCAAAATGGCAACGACCGTTGCAAAGTGCTGCAGCCAGCCGGCAAAGCAAAGTCTGCTGCCACGTCTGACTGACTGACTGCCTAACAGACTGACTGATTGACTGACTGACTGACTGACTGACTGACTGACTGATTGACTGCCTTCTATGTGTGTCAAAGATTGGCGCGCTAAAACTTTCATTTTATTTAAACAAACACACACAAGGCGCGGCTTGGGCGACTTGGAAAAACTTATTTTCATTTGGCTTTTGTTGTTGTTGTTTTCTTTGGTAAGCAAACAGCCCCCCGTCTGCCACGCCCTCGCCATCTTCTCGCTGCTCGCCAGGCCAATTGACTGCAGTTTACAATAATTTTTATGATGAATTGCATGGCCGCGTGTGAAATCTGCTGCGGCCACTGAGGAAAAGTGGAAAACTGCCAGAAAAGTGGAACACAGCTAAAGAAGCGACGACTGCGTAGCCAACACCAGCAACACTAGCAACACTAGCAACACTAGCAACAACAACAACACAAACACTCTCGACTAATTAGCTGCGTTTTAGAAATTCAGCGGCAATGAAAACAAAATCGAGTTCAATGTTTGCAACGATGACGCTGCTACCGTGTTGCACTTGTTGTTGTTGTTGTTGTTGTTGTTGTTGCAGTGGCAACTTGTTGTTGGCTTTGCTACGTTTTCGTCGGTTCCAAGAATCGCACACACACACATAGTTTGTTGAGGAAGACGCTTTCCTCGGCGAGTGAAAATTAGCTGCGTTTTGGGCAGCAGATGGAAAACTTTTGTAAAATCGCCATAAAAATGCAACAAAACATGCAAAACAGGCAGCAGCGGGTGTGGGAGGGCAGGGGAGGAGGCAGCTGTAAGGGGTCGAGTGTCAGGCAACGCTGGCAGTGACATCATAACAGATTGACTGACAAACACACAAATGCACTTGCCATAAAGCACACTCACACACACACACACACACAGTCGCTCTCACACGCACTCACAACTTATGCAAAAGCTACTGCATTGCCGCTCTCTTACAACTGCGCTCTCTTGCGCACTTGCCCTCTCTCACTCGCTCTTTACAACAGCGCAAAGCTCTAGTTTTTGTTTTTGTGCACAAATGCCGGAAGAAACTTGATCTTGATTATTTTCTATGCAAGCCAATGAGCACACGTGAGCGAGCGAGCGCGAGAGAGCAAGAGCGCGCGAGTGCGCAAAAAGTTCAAGTTGAATGTCGCTGTCACGGCCATTGCTGCTCGCTCGCTCACGCTCGTGTCTGCGCTCGTCGTGCTCTCCCTCTCCCATTCGCTAGAGTGCGTGAGTGTGTGTGTGTGTGTCTCTGCTTGCATTTGCTTGGTGGGGCGTCACAATTTGCACTGTTTTTGTTGGCATTTGCTTTTGTTTGCCTGTGTGTGAGCGTATGTGTGTGTGCATGCATTTCTGTTCTAAGCCTTTAGAGCTTTTGTAATTGTTTTCCTCATCCAACTTTGCGTGCATTTGCTTTGAAATCTTATTGAAAAATTATAGAATTTTGCAATTGTGCAATGCGAACTGTAAAAATAAATATGTATTAATCATATTAATATTCATTTGGGAATTATTTATATGAATTATATATATATATATATGTATACATTTATATTTATATATCAGAAATACAGTCGAATAAATATAAGACTGGCAGCTTACGTATATTGACTGCATATAATGATATATATTGAGTATATGATTAAATGATAATCTCTCTCGATTAGTTCTTTAATACTATAGGTATATTTTAGAAATGATAATACAGAGATAGCTCTTTCTAGTATACCCATATATTTTACATATTATATACATATACACATATCATTCTTCTAACAAATACCCTTTGTACAGTTCGTTTCAGCCTTTTTCTTGGACTTTTCCGCTACAGACTTAACACTTGAGACCCAACACTTGACGCTTAACGACTGTTTGATCTTCTCACCTCGTAATGCACTCATAGTCCAAGCCATAGCATCATAGGTACTTAACTCTTCGGTCACCGAACTCCACGTAACTAATTAAAAAAAAAAAAGACAACCAAAAAATGTTTGTTGACCAACAAAGAAAAAAAAAAAAAACTGAAATGCAATCAAAGTTAGGTAAGAGAACTGACCTTAAACAATGCTGCACAGATCGGGCGGGCAGCAGATCTCTTGGCGAGACGCACACACATATGCCACAGCTGAAATACAAAAAACACATTCACCCAAAAAAACGTCGCCAACAACAGCAAACATTCCTTTTCAAGAGACCCAAAACAAAGATTTTCAGGCAAAGAAAACCAAACGAAAGCCAAGCTCTGAAAAGAGAAAAGCAATCAAAGCGCAACAAAATTGGAGCCAAAAAAGAAAAAGCCTAAGAAGCGGTTAGCTGCAGAGAGCCAACAGTCGGCATAGTGAAGAGCATAGAGTGAAAGAGCCAGAGAGAGAGAGAGAGAGAGAGACAGAGAGAGAGAGTGGCTAAGGCAGGCGAATGGAGTGCACGAGGCGAATGAACTGTGCGGCAAGTCGTCGCTGGCTGCGTTGGCATGAAAGTTATGCAACGCAACACACACATAGACTAACACCAACATAGAGCTGAGCGCCATGGTGAGCGCAGCTTTGCTTTCGGCTCAGCGCGCGAAACAAGTTAACTGTTTTTCTTCGGCCTCGCTTGCCTGCCAGACGACGACGACGACGTCGACTTTGACTAGCCATGTCTATGTGTGCGTGCGTGCGTGTTTGTGTGTGTGTGTGCGTGAGTCGTTGACTTTGCATAAGTGTGCCAATTTATGAAACGGCGTGGCCTTCAATGCAACAAGCTGAAAAACAGATAAGCGAGCTTGAAAACATAAAGCTCTCGCATGAGCTTTAATGTTTCATGTCTGCTGTTTCAAGTACTTGAACATTTACTGTTACTTTTGATTGCAGTTCCGTTGTGGAACCCTAACGAATGCATTCTAAGCTCTCTCAATTCTGTGAGCCGCCAGCGCTTTGTGCATCACGAATTTGCCACGTTTTTTGCAACTGCAGCAGCAACAAGAAGCCGCAGCGTCAGCGTTGCATTCAGCATGCAGCAAACATTACTGTACATTCACCCACTTTTCAAAGTTCAAACACACACACAGAGAGACAAACACATAGACAGCGAGAAGCGCACGGCAAACGTTTCGCTAGAGAAACAGAAATTGCATTCTAGACGCGCTGCAAAAAAAAAAAAAAACCCGAGTTGCGCATGCGCAGCGACCAAGCGTGTGTCTGTGTGTGTATTGCAGTTACAGTTGTTGCTGCAATAGAAAAAAAACTGCTTTCTCTTGAGGCCAAAATAAATTCAACGAGTCTATTCGCAATATTGTGGCAGCATCTAATGAATAGGCCATTTTAAAAGTTGCCTAGAACCAGCCAGAACTTGTCGAAATAAAGTAAGTTCAAGCGTTTTCGGATGGGATTAGTGTAATACAAAATTCATAAATTTACGTATTTATGGCAGATGAAGCAGATTTGAGTATTTCGGAAAACAAGTTGGTTTAAGTAAGAGTGTTAGGATAATACTTTGAGCTGCGGCTTAAATTCTTTTAAAGTTTCCTTGCTTACACAAAAAAAAAAAAAAAAAATGAATTTCTATTTATAGAAGATTAATTTTAAATAAATATAAATTTCTATTTACATATTTTTTTATATGTTTCTTCCTCCGTTTAAATTTTGTTTTATATTATATACATAAATTATTTATATTTCTTTCAAATTATTTGGGACATTTTTATTCAAATTTTTGTGGCATTAAATTTTACTTTTTTTTTTTTAATTTTTATATATTATTTATTTTTAATTTTTTTTTTATTTATTTTTATTCAAATCAATTCAAATCTATCTAAAACCAATTGTAAATCAGCTCAAATCAATAGCCAATGGCTGTGCCACCTGGCGCAGGCACTAAATTTTGCTGTCTATCCATACAATAGAATTCGAGCCACGTTAAAAGCAACAAAAAAAGAAATGTGGAAAATTGCGCTGCGAAATCTCTGTGTGTGCGTGTGTATGTGTGTGTGTGTGTGTGAGAGAGCAAAATGTACGGTTATAATGCACTTCAGCATTTCACTTACTGCAAAAATTTGTTCTCCGGCTTTGGTGGTTGCATGTTGCTGCTGTCGCACACACACATGCACACTCTCTGGCTTGCTGCAAAAGCACCGTTAAGCGAGTGTTTATTACGCTCCTGTTACAGCATACAAAAGCGGCCAAGTCAAGCGCGAGGCGGGGGCGCTGCGGCATCGACTTCGACATCGACTTCGACTAGAAGTCAGCAACGTTGCAGTTCATATGTAATTTTCATATCTGGCCCGAAAGGAAATTGGTTTTGGCCAAAAGAAAAGTGGCGAGTCGACCAATCGGCCCAATGACCGCTGGGCGAACGTTCCAATTGCAAGTTCTACTCGACTCTCCCTCTCCCTCTCTCTCTCTGTCTCACTCTTTGCGGTCGCTGTGTAATGCAATCGAACCCAGCGATCACTGTGCACTCGGCAATTTCTTTTTAGCCATGGCCTTTTCTAATGCTGCCAGCACAAATATAATTTCAGTTATTTGCCAGCTCAGTTCCTCGACTGCAACTGCGACTCGCTCTATGCGCATGCGCACAGAACTTCCGGGACAACAAGCTGCAAAAAAAAAACAAGAATGAGAAACTTTAGCTGATAAAGGTGAATATTGAATGCCCTAACAAGGCTGCTTAGGGTTGTCAATTGGAATAAGTTCTGGAAGTCTTGTATGAAAGCTGAATGGGAATGGGAAACAAAGATATGGATAGTTCTGTTATATATCTGTTTGGTCTAATAACAGGTTGGTTTATATTTAAAATATATATTTAATATACTTTATATATTTTCAGCTCTCTCACAGAATCTATAAAAAGCAAAGCGAATCTTGATTTATTGATTTTGAATTTCGATTTTATTTTATTTTAAAAAAATATTTACAAAAAATTTTGAAAAATTATTTTTCTATACATTTATTATTATTAAGTTTCTTCTCAGACGAATTAGCTCTAAAATTGCTGTCTCTCTCCCACACCTTCCTTCTTTTGTTACAAAATTCTAGTCTAGTTGTGGTTGCTCTAGCTCTGTTAGTGTATAAAAAAAGGCCAACTCTAACAACAGCTACTATGGCGATGACAGCAGCAACAACAACAACAAAAGCAACAGCAACAACAATAACTGCGATTGCTGCAACTGGGCGCAGAATTAGGTCACTGGGAATATTTTTTTTAATGTTTTTTTTTTTGTTCTTTTGCCCATTTTGTGCAACGTTTTTTTCTCTATTTTTTTGCTGCCTCTTGACTGTTGTTTGTGGCTAGAATTTTATTTTTTCTTACTGTTTTGGTTTATAATGGCGCTGAGTTTGGTAACGTGCAAGGCGGGCTTATTGAGTTGCTTTGAGAAATATTTGACGGTAATTTTCAATTTGCTGCACAGCTCACAATTTGTGGCTGCCGCAAGGCAACCCAAAAAAATCAGCAAGCCAAAGAGTGGCAAGTTCACATTGCATTAAATAACATAGCGCTAACAATTTTGTGGTCAATTTCGCAGTGTGGCATGGAATGTGTGTGGCTGCAATGATTTCCTATGCGATAGCATCAAGCTAAGACTTAAGAAAGCGAGGCAACTGCGTGACCCAAGCAGGTTGATAGGTATCTTGACAATATTTTGCTCGAAGGAGTTTAAGAAAAAAATACTGTTAAGGCAGATATAAATATGGAAGATAAAGAAAATCTGAATGAATATAGATACTTAAGTTATTCTAATATTTTTATATAAAAAATATTTGATTGTCGTATATATTGATATTCATATATATATTCATATCATACATATATGTTCATATCATATTCATATATTCAAAATATCTATCAGCTACACTCATAGATAATCCCCTTAAAATTAATTACAAATTTAATTCTTTCATGGCAAATCTTTGAGCCCTAACTAAATGCCGTTAATTGACTGTTGAATTAAAATGGCTTTCGTAATGATTAAGAGGAAAATGGGAGAATGTTGATGAGAACTTTAGCCTCAACCGCAACAACAGCGACTTCAACTTCAGCAAAACTGATTTTTCGCCAGCGCACCGCAGCGCAGCGCATTGCGCCTTTCCCTCAATAATTTTCTTGGAAATATTTCTTAGACCGGTTTCATCTTTGGCAAACAGCAAACATTGCAGAATTGTTGTGGCAGTTGCAGTTGCTATTGGCCAAAGAACCGCGACGTTGAGGCAGCACAGCTACCGTTCAGATACTGTTATATTCTGCAAAATGCATCGCAAGCTGCGAGAGCAGTTGTCTCTCTCCCTCTCTCTCTTTCTTTCTGTGTGTGTGTGTGTGTGTGAGTGCAGCTCCTTTCGCTGTGCTTTTGCACACATTTTTCAAATGTAAGTTACTTGCGGTCATTGGCTTGAACAGCTTCTTATGCTGTTGCAGTTGCTGCTGCTGCTGCTGCTGCTGCTTCTGCTGCCTCTTCCAGCTGCATTGGCAACTGACTGCACACTCGGAGGTGACTCGCGGCCATTGTACCGATTTTGCTCGCCATTAGATTCTATGCGGAATTGGTGATGGCTGGTTCTGGTTTGGATTTGGATTTGGGCATTGCCTAACCATAAGCTGCCCAATCTTGCGGATCTGATTGGAGTTATTTAAACCGTGCACGATGGCAACGCCCAAACAAAAGACAAAAGACTTAGGCAACGAACTTGCCAGAACTTGGACTTGGACTTGGCGCATGCAAACAAAAGCAGCAGCAGAGCCACAAACGAGAGCGTCGGCGTACAAAGCCGAAGCGTCAACTGCCGACAGCCGAAGCTTAAGCAAAGCTCGGCTCGGTTCGGCTCGGCTCTGAGCTCTCGGCGCTCGTCGTTCGGCACTCGGCTCGGTTCAGTTCGCTGTCGCTATCAGCCAGTTCAACGAACCTGCGCTCGAATCTAGGCTAAACATTCTCGCGCTGACGTGCAATGAAAACGAAAAGTACCGTAAGCTAACCGCTACGAAGCGGAGGCTTCTGGAAGACGCGGCCAGAACATTGAACGTGCAGATAGAACGACAGCGTGAGCGAGGGCGAGGGCGAGGGCGAGGGAGAGAGGGAGACAGCGTACGAGCGGTTAGGAAGACATTTGATTAGCAAGCGCTGGCTCAAAAAGAGGGCGGGTGTGTAGCTAGGCGGGTGTGTAGCTAGGCGGGCATGCCTGTGTGGCAGGGCCCGAACGTGACGTTCTGTTGTGCCACATAGCACACGCACACATACGCACTCTTCACACTCTCTGTGCGTGTGCGTGTGCGTGTGCGTGTGTTTGGCTGCTAATCAAATGCGCGACTTTTCCGGCGGTTCGTCTGAGCGGAAGTTGCAAGCGGCTTTATTAGCTTTTAATGGGAAAGTTATGAATGGGACATATTTGGGGGACCAAAAAGCAAATGAGTTCTAAGACAGCGCAGCTACCCACACACACACACATACACACACTCACAGACATGAGCTGATATTGACGGCTGATCGGATTGACGCTTTTGGCGCATTGACAGCGAGTCAATTGTTGTCGTCTCGTCGCCTGCCAGCGAAAGAACTGCGAAAGCAAAACAAATTGGTGAAAGTTGTTGCTCGGCTCCAAAAAGACTTCTTGGCCATTCGTCGCCCGCTTTGTTTTGCGTTAAATTCGCGTTCTTATTCGCCAAAGAGGTTCTCTTTGCCTTTGCCTCCACCTCTGTCTCAGCCATGTTACAAAAACGGTCGTTGAACCTGTGCCGCGTAGCTGTTGAAACTCCCAGCATTTCGTTTTTCATCTGTAATAATTTGGCGTGTAAACAGCGCCGCGACGGAGTCAACGACTTCTGTGCCGCCGCAAGAAAAGGCCTCGGCTCCCAGCTGCCTCCCCCTTCCCCACCCTCCGTCTGCCCAATATTTCAACACTCAACACGCTTGATAAGCAACTGGCCGCACTTTTCTGACCACGGCTGAGTCATGTTGTTTACGCAAACGCAAAACGGCAAATTTTTGGTTCTTTTTTGACAGAGTTTCTTTTCATTGGAATCGGTATCGGAGAATTGTATAATTAGGCTAACAGCTCAAGCCCCAACTCCAGCTCCAGCTCCAGCTGCGGCTGCAGTGACGAAAGTGTAATCGCAAATACGCAGAGCAACACAGGCAACTTGTCTCAGAGTTATGGAAATTTTGACCATGACACGACGGCGCTTAAAGCCGCGCTTCTTCCCATTGTTGTCGTCTTTGTCTGTGAGTCAGCGACCTGCAATCTGTTCTGCTTTGATTAGGGCCAAATGTGACTGAACCTCTCCACAGCACAAAATGGTAAACAAATTTGGTGCGCGGGGAATTTTGTGGTTGATGTATTAGACACAGCAGTTTGGCATCGCAAGTGGGGCAAGTTGGAGTTGGAGGGTTGCAATGTCCATAAAGTATATAGTTGTGGTTCGAACTAGCCTATATATATATATATATATATTAGGAGGTCCGTTGGTGAAGCCCATTTGTGGCGTAAGCCTTTCTCTGCTTCAAGTCTGAATTTATAATAGTTTAAGACTTCACTTGAGTTAAGGAAAATTTAAGCTGCATCTGGATTATATATTATATATATATTATATATTTGAAAAATTTCTAGTTAGTTGCAGTTTTCTCATGATTTGTATTATCGAATAAATAAATAAGGCAAACCAATTTTTTTAAATAAATAATTTAATAATAATAAAATGATAAAAATTATTTTTATCTTTTTCGAAGTTCCAGGTTATAATCAAAAATACATAAAATATTTTGAAAATTCTAAATTGCTTCTAAGCCTCTCAAGCCAGCCCCACCCTTTGGTTAATATTTCCAAGCAACCGCTTCACAGCTAATGTCTGCAATTCTATAATCATAATAATAATAATAATAGTTTGGGACCATGTAATAATTTGCCATTTGCTTCCCAGCTCACGTAGCTAGATTTATCATCAGATCTGCAAGAAATTCTTTGGCATGCCAAGACCTACATATGAGCGAGATTCTATTAGAATTCTCAGCATGGCAAATAAAACAATTGGAATTGGCTCCTACGCTGCAGTTGATGACCGAATGGTCCTCGCCGTGGCCAGAGATGCAATCGTAATAGCATTTTGATGATCACTTTTATCGCTCAGCCGAAATCTGTAACAAATGTAATGGCCCAGAGTGTGCTTAAACCTGCTGCACGGCCACAGCTGCTCCACACACGCGTGTGCCGCATTACAATGCGGGAGCTCGGGAATTGTTTCGTTTGGTATTTTTTTTGGGGCTTGCTACGTACATCGTGTATATTGAGCTTCGTAATTATTTTCATTTCTTGCAACTTCGTCTTCGGCTTCGGCTTCAACTTCGGCTTTCGGTTTGGTGTTCGCGTATTGCTACTCCACTTTGTTCATGTGTGTGTGTGTGTGTGTGTGTGTGTGTGTGCTGGCTGGCTCCAGCGCCAAGTTCAACGCACTCGCTTGAACTGCAGAAAAGACTGTGGCAGAGATGTAGATAAACATTTCCGCAACGGCGCCGCCGCTCTCGAGAGGCTAGCGAAAAATCTATGTAGAAACATTCTATGGCCAGACAAGCGAACGACAACGGCTAGAGCAACAACTAAGCCAAGAGAGTGTAACCAACGCGAGATACTTTCATTGGCTTATGCGAATCTTTCTCTTTGGCAATGCAGCTTGGCCGCCGCGCTGAGCGGCCAACCAGTTTGCTGGCCAGGCTAAAAAGAAAGGCTTTCTTTCTGGCCAGCTTGCTGTTTTTTTTTTCTTCTTTTTTTTTGCACTGCAGCGATTGCAACTGCAATTTGAAAGTATGACCGAGTGAACAGGCTCGAGACCCCAAGCGACACAGCCCCGCTGCAAACGGCAATTGAGTAATTTTCTTTGGCACTAGCTCGGCATCCGCTGGCAACAGCCGCCTCTACGGCTCTAGCTCTAGCTCTTGCTCTTGCTCTTGCCAGTTCTTTCTAATTCTAACCAAAATATCTTCGTGTTAAAGTTCACATAGAAGACGGCAACGGATTTGTTGTCGTTGTTGTTGCTGTTGTTTTTGGTTCGTTTAGTTTTTGTTTGTGGTCAATGAACTGCCCGAAAAAGAAACCCAAAAGTTCAGACTACGACTGTTACATTCTCGGCCCGCGTCTTACATAAAAAATAAATAAAAAAAATAAAACTTGACGCACTTCGCTGCGTGGCTTCATTTGGGGGGTCGGTGGGGTCTACGTGGGGGCTTTTGAAAAGTCAGCGGCGTATTAATTTTTCTAATTTGTCCGCCACGGGGCGAATGAACTTTTCTAGCTCTTTTAAATATACTTTTTGTTTTTTTTTTTTTTTTCTCCATTTAGTTTGCTTTTATGTCATGTTGTTATTTCGTTTTCTTTGGCAGCTCAGCTTTTATTCTTTTTGGTGGATAGCTATGAAGACATAATAGATATAGTCACCGGTCGAGTCGGCCTGGAGTTCAAAGAACTCATTCGGTTCTATTGTGAGAATTCATGCATAGTTAGCTATATGATTTGAATGGCTAGCGCTAGTGTCTAGATTTATGGAAATGCGATACCTCGGACTATCGCAAACTCTTAAATTGGCAATGTCATTAATCAAAGTTTTCTAGCTAGATTTTGAATGTGCTTCAAGTTGGCGCTGAATTCTATTAGCATTTTAAGGCGAGCTCGAGCGCTTGTAACTGAATGGCAACTCGCGCTCAAACCTGAAAATCCAATATATTCAAGTTATTTATGAACACGCTATAATAAATAAGAGAATCTTTTTGATTTCTTCGTGAAAATAGTTGTATTTTAGACACTTGCAGATGTGGGTTAAGAATTGCTTTATGATGGGAATCGATGTTTGTTTGATTATTCAAGCTTGCGCTGGCACGTGTCGCGAGGCAGTTGAATTAAGCCGTGAATTTTGAATTTTATTTTCATGTTTTCATTTTCAGAGTTTGATGAATTTATGGATTTTTCGTGTATCCATTAATTTTGGGGCGACTAGAACCAGAATTTTGTGGTTGGTCACGATCCTAAAACAAGAAACACGCACTGAAAAAAAAAAAAAAATATATATATATATATATATATATATATATATATATATATATATAAATATATACAGATATTTTTTTTATTATAATTATATTTTTTAGGCAACTTGAAGTACCAACAACAAATACTTCGTTTTTAGTCCTGACCCTAGTTGAGCTTATGTAAATTCTTTGCTTATCAAGCAGCTGCTCCATTAGCTCTCATCGTCTTCAGCCGCCTGTCAGCATCGGATGCTCCGTACCTAACGGTACTGCAATCCTTTAACGCCATTTTATGCGTCAGCTGCCTGTCAGCTTTCAAAAAATGCCCCATTCATAATTGATTTCCGCTGAGCACAAACTTCACATGTGAGCGAAGCAAGTAAACTACTTCCACATTAGAGCCAACTGTTATCACACACACACACACACAGAGAGAGGCAGAGAGAGAGAGAGAGAGGGGTTGGGAGAAGGCGCTCTGTTTTGCATTTACAGTTATGCAACCGAATACAATGCATTCACATCCTTTGACATAATAGCCATGCTGGCCAAGGCAAGCGCTGATCACACCACGAAACACGAGTTCGCGACGCTGTTCAAAACGAGTTTCCTGTCGCCACACAAGAAATAAAATTTAAATAAGAAAATAATGAAAAAAAAAGTAAGAAAAACCGCTATGTTGCTGTGTGTGAGGCGGAGGCTGTCGTTGTTGCTGCTGCTGCTGCTGCTGCTGCTGTCTCTTGCTCGTAGGCTGTTGCTGCTCCTTTCAATTTCTCGTAATTCTCAAATGAAGCAATCGCCACAGCCGACGTGCAGTTCCGCCCGCGACGCCTACAAAATGCTCAGCAACAACAACTGGCAGACATTTGAACAATAAACACGCAAACAATAGAACAGAAAGACAGCAACAACAACAGCAGCAGGATTTTTACCGTAATCCTTTCGTTTTGATCCGCTTGAGAAGTATATTTTCATTCTGACGAAAATGAGATTTCTGCTGCCAGAAGCTGACTGATTGAGCAAGGATTAAGGCTCACAGGCAGGCAGTCTGCCTACCTGCCTAGGACCATGAGTTGCTTTATTTAAATACGAGTGGCAGAAGCAGCAGCAGCAGCAGCAGCAGCAGCAGCAGCAGCAGCAGCAGCAGCAGCAGCAGCGGCTCGCAGGTACCGCAATGTTGAGCGCGGCGTCAGGTGCTGCTCGCTAGGCAAGGGTAAGAGTTTCAGCAACTTGATTGAGGAGCAACGTGAGATTTTGATAGCATGTGGAGGCGCTGCCATTTGATTGCGTGAAATGGGAAAGAAAATTGATATTTTCTACAAAAAAAAAGAAGAAAACTCGTAATGTTTACACAACCAAGGCAAGTGGAACGGAGCTGCGGAGCTGCACATATGTTGCGCAGGAAATGCGCTGTTAAAGGATTTACCCAGCGGAAATGGTAGCAACAGCAGCAGCGACAGCAGCGTGTCTATTTGCCGTGCAAACAATGGTTTAATTAAGGCAAGGACACAGTCATAAAGCCATAAAATTTCTAGTCAAAGGGTTGAGCCAAGCCAGCGAAACGGACTCAAACGCATTGGCAATTAGTGCAGCCTTTCACTTCTTGGTAAATTTTGGGCATTGTCCTTGCACGGTAGGCAAATGCGTTTCCATTGAAATCGCATGCAGGCCGGCAGTGCGCGACTGTCGCATGTCTTGCTTGTTGCTTTGGTTCAAGTTCGTTACTTAAGTCTTTCGTTTTTACATGAAAGCAAGAAAGAACCAACAACTGGCCGAAGATGCGCCACTAAAAGACTGTTGCTCAACTCGCACGAGCTTCCAAACTGGAGTTCAACGAACGCACAAAATTCAAATATATATAATGAAACAGCAGCAACAATAACAACAACAACAACAATGTGTGCTCTGTTACAAACGAGCGCCAAGTCAGCTCAGCTCAGCTCAGCCCGCTGCGTCCCGCCAGCAATCAGTCAGTCAGTTGGCCGCGCGCTTACACCTCAGCTCCTCTCCCTCTCCCTCTCCCTCTCCCTCTCCCTCTCCCTCTCCCCTCCATCCCTCCCTCTCTCCAGCTCCACTTTGGCGCTGGCTCACGCACTGGCCGAAAAAAGCACAACGACAACGTGGCTGGGAGATGAGTTTGTTGACCTGGCCAGCTCAATTTTCGTTGTTTGTTTTCTGTTTATTTCATTTTATTTATTTTTTTTGGCCAAGAGACGAAAATGAAATGGAAAAGAGCGCACACAATGTTCTTAACATTTATTTTTATTCATTTCTTTCTTTTTCGGTTTTTGAAACACTCTCGCCGCACGGCTTTCAACTCTCTCGCTCTTGACTTGGTTTTTGAAAAGTGAAGTGAATCACTTTGATACACGCACAGTAGCCGCACAGCCGGACAAGGTACGAATGGCCGAGAGTCGCCGGCCAATGAGACTACAAATTACTGATATTCGCATTTTGTTGAATTATGTCGAATGAATTGGGCAAACACCGAGTCGAGCACCAACAACAACAATTTACACAATCAACTGTGTGGCTGACGCTGTAGCAGCAGCTGCCTTCGGCTGCTGTTCATTGTTTTTGTAGGTGTGTCGCGGTAGCATACGCAAATATCAACAAATAAATTTATATATATACATATATAAATATTATTTATAATTTTGGGCGGGAGGCGCGCCACCCTTGCTTGCTGGCGTTTGCTTTCCTTTCTTTTGTGCTTATGCTGTTCGATAAGATCATGATGCGGAAATCAATCAGATTTGCGTGGGCTCAATCAGCTGATGCAACTTATCAATGAGTAATCAATGAGAGCAGGAAATTTTGCCACTTTCAAATTAGTCATGATGAGATGCAAGAGCGCAATAACTTGACAAAGAATTTGCCTTCAGTGCTAGAGGGAGATGGATGAGCAATTGCTCGATAGGTTTTACTATGAAATACTTGATACCTAGTATATTTATTATTGAGTTGATTGAGTTGATTCTCGATTCCATATCTAATAGATTCCTATAGCTAAATAACTGCTTGCTTTGCTATTTCAGAATGGATTATCGTACAATACATATTGGTTATACTCTTCTCTAGTCTAGTCTCTAGTCTCTCTCTATGTAGTCTTTTCAACACCTTAAATCATCCTTATCAATCATACTCCGCTGCCTCGCACACACATCATAATACTTCCTCAGGCACATCCTCTGTCGCCTCACATTTCCATGCATTTCAGCCACTTATATGGAATTACACTTCTCATTTCATTGCATTTTAAAAGTCACTTCATAATAGTCTGGGCCACAGCTCGAGGGAACCGAAATCACGTCTCTTTTTAGTTACCTGCGCAAACGGTTTCCTAAAAACTGATGACCGCAAAATTCTTTTTAAAAAAATGTATAAAGGTGAAAGTTATGAGTCCTTGGACTGTTTTTATGTGTTGTTTATCCCCTGACCATGCCGCAAAATGCGCGTGTCGCTGGATTTGGCCCTGGCCCTGGCCATGATGCGAACATGCAAAACAATGGCACAGGCCAAATTTGCTTTGGACTCCGGGTCGCCGCCGCGCATCCTAACTGACCTGCGTTCGTGACGAAATGTTGCGTCACTGTAGCAAATTCCGGAATCCCTGGAAACTGCTGCATTGTAAATCTTCAGCCCGGCAAGGTAAAAAGCAAAACATCATAAAAATATTTATTTCACAGCCTTGTTGAGCATTTTGTTGGCCATAAAAATGTCGCATGACAAATTGCTGTATCAGTAAACGAATATTTTTTATCAGTTTAACTGGCGATAAGGCGTGCAACGTCGAATAAAAGATTTGAAAATGGGTTACTAGTTCCGCTCTAATATGGGTCACACATCCTGCTCAGCCCTTTCAAGTCGAATTTCCTTTGGCTAAGTAGAACGCGCTTTTCCAGGTCATTTCCGTTGATATGCCCAAATAGAACTCGGTCACTTGGCGCATCAATCGTAACCACAAGGCACTCTGACACTTCCTTTTTTTATCCCAAATCTTAAGGACTGCATTGGGCTAAAATTACATAATTATTAGATGCTACCTTGTGAAGGTAAAACCCTTAACGGGGACTGTTCACACAACAACATCAGCTCACAATAAAAAACCCATAAAAAACTTGAGAATTTTCGCGCGCAATAGAAAATTTTTTGGCTTCCCCTATTACAGCAACCCCAGAGCAAAGTGAAAAAAGGAAAATCGTAAGGGAAAAAGGACAACGCCGCCAGATGCGCCGATTGATTCAACGATTACGATCAAATCCTGCCGCGTCTGCTCTAGGGGAACTCATGTTCGCGTTTATAACTGTGCTTGCTTTTGATTTCGTCAGGTGTGCCAGTTGCCGGCTGTCGCGGCTGCTGGTAGGAAATCGAAATCCTTTTGTTGCGCGCTTTACAGTTAGCGCGCCGCATTTGGTAATTACCTACCAGTCGGAGCGGCAATCGTGGGAGCGTTCTCTTACAGGATACGTGCGACGGCTCTAACGGTTCATAATTATGCAAGTCGCAGGCAGCTCCAAGTGCGCGACTCCCACTCAACGAAAGCAAACAAACATATGCGAGTGTCTATATCCGATTTCAGCTTGTCAGCTTGTCAACAACATTTGCTGTTAGTTTCGCGATTCATCAATCAGCATTAGTCTAGTTGTCGGCAGCACGGTGAGCAAACAGCTGAAAAACAAGAGCGACAACAGCTTAAGAGTTCATTGTTACATTTATGAAGTGCCGCCGTAGGCTACGGAATGAGCCGAACAACGTACGAAATTGCCAAATAATCGTACAACCTGCATCAATAAATACTCAAATACAGAAGAAATAACAATAACAATTCGAGTGGGCTTTTGGTTATTAGACACAGAATAGCCTATTGAATTTTTAGAAATTTATGATGATTATGGTAGATGCGGAAGATTTTGTATATAATTAGGTCAGTTGAGCTTATATAATAATGAAAAATATATAAAATTTAATTGACATTTTATCAAGATAAGATTGATCAATTTTCGTCGTACTAAAAATTATTTCAGGAATTATTTCAAATAATTGTTTTGTTATTTTATTTTTATATGTAACATATTTATTTTAGTACTTAAAATATGATTTTAATATTTAAAATATTTATAACATATTTTTTTAGTATTTAAAGTATTTGTTAAGCTTTTAAATATTTTAAATATATAACAAACATTTTTTTGTATTTTTCAAATATTTAAAAAATATATTTTAAATGCTTAATAATTCTAAAATATTTTAAATTGTAAATAATTTATTTTTAATATTATAATAAGAAATACTCTACATTCTTTAATTATTTCTAATCAGAATAATTAATCGTTCACTTAAAATAAAACTTAAATTTTATCTTCCAAATTCAGTTATAAAGAAAATCCCGTGTTTCCTATCCAATCTCACATTCACACTAAGCCGTTCCCATTCACTAAGAATTAACTTAGAATGATAAACATTTTGCCACTTTGGCAACATCTTATCCCATCGTTTGCCGTTAGATTCTAGAATTTTAATTGCATGGCAGGCATATGTAGAGCATTTGCAGTAACTGCGTGCTTTAAGTGCAGTAGGCAAAACAATGTAAACTACTGCAAAGGGAGTAAGGAGGGAGATGGAGGTGTAAGGCAGAGTATCTGGCGTGGGTCGTTGGCTGTTTGGCGTTTTAGCTGTTGGCGGATTGACAAACACTCGAAGACATGCAGAACGAGAACGGCATAAAAAGCAAAGCCACAGCCACAGCCACAGCTACAGTCAAAGACAACGATAGCGATCCACGACAAGACACTTGGCGCAGCGCTCTCGCTCTCGCTCTCGCTCTTTCTTCTTTCTCTCTTTTTGAAGTTGCGAATACTCAATTCTATAGTTCGCTGTATGTGTGTGAGTGTGCGTGTGTGTTAGCAGAAAAACAGTTAACTTTGCTTTTGTGTGCGTTGTTTGTCTTGTAGTTGTTGCTGTTGCTGTTGCTGCTTGTTGCTGTTGCTGCTGCTTCTGTCGGTCATTGGCTTAGCACACATTTTTCATTTCGTTGCGGAAAAGAGTGAATTCCAATGCCTCCTCCGTGGCTGGCCAGTCGCCACATCTTCGAGTCAAATGTGCCACACGTTGTTTGCGGCAGTTGCCGCTGATTGCACTTGGTCGTTGCTTTTAAATTGATTGCGAATACTTTCAAAGAGTTGCAGCAGCAACAACAAGCAGCATCAGCAAGATTCTAAGATCCGTTGCCTCAAATGGAACTATACAGGTGTCTATTATTAAGGTAAACAAATAACAAACTCTCTCACACACACTCTCACACTCTGGTGGCAACAAAACATTCACTTTGTCTGCATCTTCTGACGAATGGCAAGTTCATTGCTCCTAACCTAATTTTTCAAACATAATCATGAAGTAAATCAGGTTTGGCACATAGATAACAACAACAACAGCAACGAAGACGACGAAGCCAGCGACTTCCAGAGCTCGAACAGCGCTTAGAACCATCACAGACGGGACTATCAAGCTGTCTATATGTGTGTGTGTGTGTGCGGTGAGAGCTTTTACCGCAAAATTGGCGCGTGTGTTTAGCACCTTTCGCGCCCCCAACGGGCAACCATCATTACTACAGCTGCAACTGTGCTGCATAATCAACGGCTGAGTTTCCCGCTCTGATCCACTTAGAGCTAACCAAACACTGCCGCCCAAAACTCAGTTGGCAGTGATACAAAGTAATTGATGGCAGTGGCAGCAGCAGTGGCAACAGCAGCAACTGTTGCTCGTGGCAGGTAGCTGACTTGATAATTTGATGAGTGACCATTATGCACAATGAGCGCAAAAAACAAACATTTGTGGCCAGATTTGGCAATGCAACAGCAACAACAACAACAAGAAAAGTTTCTTGGAAGATTGGGGTTAAGATTAATGCTTAACTCACGCGCTAGTCCTTTCATTTCATTGATTTGAGATAAAAGAAAGATGTTAGCTTAAGCAAAGCAAATATTTGCTAGATCATAAAAAAACTAATTCTCTTAAATATTTTCTAAAATTCTCACCAATATAACTGTAAATTTGTCAACTTAAACCAACTTTATAAGCATGCTAATCAAATGACTTAGGCAACGAACTTTATTATCAACTTCAAATTTGTAGTTTGAATAATTTCGTTGGCTTCGCGAGCAATGAAATTAAAGTTAACTCCATTTAATTTCTAGCCGTGTCATGCAAAATAATTCATATAAATTATTGCTTAATTCCAGTAATCAATCACCCGCAACAGCGCGTCGCACACAAAAGACTCTGGCAACAAACTTACAGGTAGAGCAAAAAAAAAAAAAAAAAAAAAAATTAATAAAAAGCAAATAAAATAAAGAACAATTGTTAAAATTTTAAATATAAAATGTAATAAATAAAAAGCATATTTATGACCGTTTCGGCAGCACTTTAAAGCTATTGTGCTCTTTGTATGAGCTGCGGCTGTGGCTGCGGCTGCTGGTGGTGCTGCTCTACCATCATTTATTTATTGAAGTGTGGCTGGCTGCTGGCCAATGAACTCCAGCAATGAAAACGAACGTATAAAAAACGAAAACAACAAGAACGAAAAAACTGCGAAGAAGAACCAACAAAAAAAATATAAAAGAAATGAGCAGCAGCGCCCCTCACCCAGCAACGCTCAAAACAGAAACCGAAACGAGACAACCAAAAATTTTTTGGTTTCAAGAAGTCATTGAACTTGTTACCAAAAAATACACGCACGCACACCATCTTAGCGTGGCTCTCTGGGTGCGTGAGCTTGAAATAAACTTGGCTCGAAATGAAATGAAAAGAAATGATTGTTGGGGCACCCGAAAAAAGGCCGAGCCGCAAGCGAAAGAGCCATCAAAATGAAAGAGCCATAAAAGCGGGCGACGTTAACGTGCGCTCATGACTTGATCTGTGCCTCTCTCTCCCTCTCCCTCTCTCTCATTCTTTCTCTCTCGCTCTCTTTTTCTCCGCCTGTGTGTGTGTGTTAAATAACACACATGAACTGCGTATAGGCCCAAAACGCACTTGTTTTGCCTGCTGACAGCATTTTTGTTGTTTTGTTCTTTCGATAGGCATTTTATATTTATTTTTTACTTTCAATTATGGCCGAAGCCAAAAAAAAAAAGTAGAAAGAACCGAAAATACGAACTTGTTTTAGCGATTGGGAATATTTCTTTTTCCCACTCACGACGCAATAGTTTTATGCAAATAGCAGATATTTGCGTTAGTCGAAATGATTGCTCAAAATTCGAATTCTGAAAGTTCTGAAGTCAACTGAGTTCCATCATCATCAACGCATCGCACATCAACCAAATCCGACAAATTTAATGATGATTTATTTACGAAATATTATAATTGTGAGCAGGCTTCGCCCCTTTTGGGCGGGTAACTTCTTTTTTCTCTTTTTTTCAGATTTTTCATTTTCGTGCTGTTGTTGTTGTTTTTGTATTTGTTTAAGAATTTATTGACCCCATGTTGAAGCGTTTTTGCTTTCTATGTGCTTCACGACCGGCACTAGGTTCTAATGACCACGGTTCCCAAAGTTTCTTGAGCGTGTCTTTCGTTCCTTCGTTTGCCTCGTTTTATTCTTTTTGGTTCTCTCTTTACCATTGTCCATTAGGAGCGAGAGTCGCGTCACTCTAAAGTTCTGAGCGAATCAACTTTTGTATGCCTTAATTGTTATTTATAGAAAATGATAGTAAGTGTTGCAAAGCTAATGACTTTTTCGCGGTTGAGCCTAAGAGCTTTAGTTCTATAGGCTTTACGAGCTTTTTTTATTATTATTTTTTTTTTAGATCTTCTGATCCCACCAGGTGATTTATTGTGCGTGTCTCTTGATTCGTTTCATAATCCTCACAGTTCAAGGCTGAGCTCAGTTAATGCTAAAAATATTGATTACCTTACCAAATTGCCGGATGGCGACTGTCAGATGCTAGCCGCTAGCTGCTAGCTGTTCGCTGATGTATGCTAGATGCTGGTTATTTTTTCATTGCCCGCAGCTTATCGAACGGCTTAGCTACCTTTGTTAATTACATTTTAGTTATGTAAATGCCCATTTCAATTAGCTGCCGTTTTACTGTCTTTGTTGTAAATAATGATTTGGCATTTATTCGATCCATTGTCTTAGCTGCTTTGCCGCCCTTTTATCTGAGCTGCCTTTGAGTCGGAGCTACTGAGTCTAACTGGTCAAATAACCACCTTTGTGTCTATTCATTACGCAATTTGTTTAGTTTTTATATTAAGTAAAGCCACTTTTATATATTTGGCGCATGTTGGTCGTTATTAAAATCTATTTAGTAACGATAATAAGCTTTAATTAGAGATTTCCTTAGCTTGTTATAAGTCAAATTGTAGGCAAAACTTGTTTGATAAATTGGCTTACATTCCTTTACAGATTTGTTCTTGTTGGTAATTTTTCTTTTCTGCTTCTCAAAATTAATCGAAATTTGAGATATATGTACTTGAAATATTTATTAAAAAATACTTTTAAAAATTAATATTTTAATCATTTAATCATCATTGAGTACAATTTGTTATTAATTTTCCAGTATTCTTAGAAAATTATTATAGTAAAAATATAATATATTTTTTAAAATTAAATTAAATTTATTAAAATGTTTTTTATCATAATTTTTCTAGATATATATAAATTTATAATAGTTGTAAAAATATATTTAATAATTGTAATCATACATAATTTAACTCTTTTTTCGTAAAGATATTTTTTCACATTTTATAAAACGTATAAATTTGATTATGCTATAACAATTCTAACTCAAATTATCTGAATGTATTTCTAGAGTCAACACCAATTATTCGAGCCTATATAATTAACATATTTTAAGTATTTGTTTCCTTAATACAATTATCATTTATGTATGCAAAATGACAACTCGCCAGCTCCAATTTGGGCAGGCGAGCATTCGAAATAACAACAACAACAGTAACAACAACAACAACAACATCTATAGCACAGTTGAGACGTTCGCCCATTACAATATGCAATTATAGCATCATGAAATTTAATACGCCAAAACAAACAAACAGCAACAGCGACAACGTCGACGACGGCAACGGCAACGGCGACGACCAATTACATGCAATTGTGAGTGCGAGTGCGAGTGCTGAGCACAATTTTTATTCACCTGGTCGGAGAGTGGGTGAGAGCACTACAGCAGAGCGGCAATGAGTGTGAGCTAGTGTGCTGGTGTGCGTCTGTGTAAGTGAGTGTTTGAAACGGGTTAAGAGAATGAGAACAAGTGGCGGTCGGTCGCGCTTGGCTTGCGCAGATTCTAAACTTGTTAGAAGAGTTCAACAAATAAACGCGAGCGCCAATTGTCAAGATCAATGCTGCTGTGGCTGCGGCTGCTGCTGTTGCTGCTGCTGCCGCAAGCCTTGAAAATGTTGTAATTTTACGCTCGCATGCTCAATTTGCGCTCAGTGGCCGTTTGACGACGTGTGTTAGAGGCGTTTAGAACTATTGCGAAAAGCGCGAAGAGAGCGGCAAATAACAGCAAGAAGAGCGCCAGCAACAGCCCTGCTCAATGCCAAAGAGATGGCGCTGCTCGCCGCTCGCTGCTGGCAGCAGGCAGCTCTGTCGACGCACTCACCTTGAATGAAAGTTCTGGCCTGTTGCGCTCACCACACACACAGGCACACACACACACTCACACAGGCAGACGAAGAGATACCTCAATGTAAAAAGAAGGCAGCAGCGGCCGCAACGGCAGCAGGCGCTGGCAGCGACTGCGGCAGCGACTTCGCCCGCCTGTCTGTGTGTGCGTGCGTGATCAAGAACCTGAGACACCTGAGCTGCCGCCGCTGTTGCTGTCTGTGTGCAAAGAGAAAGAAGAGTCGTTGTAGAAAGCAGCGGGCAGCGCCGCGGCCTGTGGGTTTCGTATTTGGCTGTCTGTGTGTGCGTGCGTGTCGTGTAATGAAATGCTGAAAAAAGTCTATCTGTCTCTGCTGCTGAGGCTCTGCTGCTGCTTTCAGAAGCCTCTAACGACGTCGCTGCTGCTGCTGCTGCTGCTGTCGTTCGACATTGAAGTCGCAACGCGACTCATCCGTAGTTCAGTTTCCCGTAAGCAACAAAACGATCGAGACATGGTTTCGTAAGCAGCACGCGTTACGTTTTTATTGCTTTTAGAAGACGCAGCAAGAAGAAGAAAGAAGATGAAGAAGTAGAAGTGCACGTTCAAAGCAACAATAACATCAACAACAACAGCAACAACAACAAATTACCAAATTTACAAACAAACAAAACAAATTCTGTGCAACAACAACAACTATAAAACAACAAATTACAAACAACAAGGTGCAACAAAGTTACGGATTTGCTGTTCAAGTGGTTTTTGCATCAATTGATCTATTGATAAGACTGTCTTAGCCTAATACATATATATTATTAGGCAATTAGTTAATATTACCCCTTAATAACCCAAAACCAATTGTGCACTTTAGTGCCTCAAAAATATGTGCATAACAACTAGTGTTTAATAGTTAATTAAAAAAAAACAACAACAACAAATACAACATTTAAGCATTTGGATTTATTACGTAATGGATTTAAAATTAGCAACAACATCAGCAGCAACAACTACAGCAGTTAAGCAACAACAACAACACGGATATGCATTTAAACAATAAAAAATGGTAAGTGTTATTTATTTTTATATTGCATTTAATAAAACTTTTTTTTTATCTTTTAACTCTTTTATATATTTTATAAGCCCAATAAACTATTTTACATATTTTGTATTAAATATTGAATAAGTTCAAGTTATACTTATACTTGAAACTTCTTATCGTACAACTTCATCCAGAAGCTTTTTATGAAACATTCCCGAAAGTTCTGCAAAGAAAGCTTTCCGAAAAAAAAACTTAGCCTACTTGTTGACCAAACTCTCAGACTTTACCAGAAGCAATCGCTGAAGAGACTTCAAGTTCTTTTGGATTTTAACTTTTGTTTTTGGATTCTTGCTCATATAACATAAATTATACATATTTATGATAATATATGTAATCAAATTCATATTAAACTATAGTCAAGATTATTTCTAATAAAATTTATACCTTACAAATATCTAATCATATTCCAAGAAAACAGCAGCAAAATTCTATATACATATGATATTAGACGGATAGATGATAGTTTGTACATTTCAACTTTTTCTTCTATAATATATCATATATTGAAGAAACATATATAATACACATTTATCAATTGAGTAAAAATCAATTGCAAGTAGAAGTTAGTTAACTTCCCAATGTCTCTTAAAGATTTCCTGAGAACATAGCTTATACTTTTCGCGTTATCATCAATTAAAAATCTTCCAATCATCATAGCTATAAGCAGAAAAACCCCAAGCTAACCTCAAAGTAAGTCAAGCCAGGCCAAACAATAGAATTGATAGCGCAATGACTTGTATATTGTGATTAATGATAATTTGCTTACACAAGCTCCCAGTTTAATTGTCTGTTTATTGACTTTAGATACTTCCTGGTCTTTCTTCGGCATTACATAATAACCAAAAAAATACAGTAAGCAAATAAGTAAAACAGAAGACAAATTGCATAATCAATTTGCCAGGCCACTTAATTGAATTATAAATTCTTGTTTATCGCAAAAGTCTAAAGTGAGATTTGTAGCTAATTATCTTTTTACACTTTATTCACAAATTGCTAAACAAATGTCTTGTTAAGTGTCTTTCTCTTAATAATGGTCGGATCGATTATTTATGCTATTATTATTTATAAACCATGATGCTGATCCTAAGACGAAGACTTTCTAGTGTGAGTTATGCTAATGTAGAAAAGTATTATGTAATCATCCCGTGGGTTGAGCAAAAAAAAAAAAACGAGTTTCAAGGCAACTGCAAAGAATACACAAAGCCCAAAAGGTGATTTATTGTCTGTCAGGCTAGTAAAATGTGGTAAATAAAAAGTTCTTAAGACGAATTTATGCGAAATTTAATCAGACATTAAGCAGAATAGAAATGAAAGAAATATGCCTCGACCACTTTCTGTTGACTCAGCAAAGAAGAGCTGCCAAGAGTGTTGATAGCATTTCATTAGAAAAATTATATATTATATTTTTAATAATCACACACAAAAAAGAGAAAAAAAAAATTATATAAAAATAAAACCTAGCAAAGTGAGCAACAAAAATAATTAGACAAAAACCAGTTTCTGGCCTTAAACAAATAAACAGCAACAACAAATGGACAAACACACAGATATATGTATATATATACAAGTGGGTATCTTTATATACTATGTGGAGAGTGTGTGTGAGAGAGAGACGAGCAAATAATTGGCGACGTAAGGCAGAAAAACCTTGACTTTGACTTTAAATGACTCGCCGTAACAGCAACAACAACAACAACAACAACAACAATAAAAAATTGTGATATATTGTCTAAACAAAAACAAATTTGAAATGAAATCGAAACGTGGCGCGAACGTCGAGATGAATGAACAAAGTAAAAGCAAAGCCAAGATGCAAAGGCAAAACGCAAACTCAAACAATAGCACAAAGCCAAAGGCAAAGGCAAGGCAAAGCTCAATTTCAATATCAAGGTCATTAGCTGCAGCTGGCTGAAGACGCAGTTGCCACCTGTTAAAGTCGCAAGCAATAGCTTCAATTGTAATTGATTTTAAATGGCATGTGGAATGACAGATCAGCTGTGAGGGGGCTGGGGCTCGATATTATAGAATCAGCAGGCGGACGGGTAAAAGGCTGTTTAGCAATTCAAATGAGATGGCAGCTGAAGCTGCTCTCAATGATTTGTTGCCGTTGCGTTGTCGCTGCTCTGCTGTTGCTGCTTTTGATATTTGGCACGCATTTAGAGAAGCTTTTTTTTGGGCATTGCGTTATGTAAACACACAAACACACTCACACTAACACTCACACACACTAACACATGGCAGCGTAGGCAAACACACGCTTCAGTTGGTCGAGTTCAATGACTGCGCGACCAAACAAAAGACTTAGGCAACGAACTCAATCTAGCCTGGCAACGGTTTTCGTTTTCATTTCTGAAGCCATAGTGCGAGCGAGATGGGCACAGTGAGGAGCCTAGCATTAGAATGAATGTTGGCAAGGGCGCGACCAAACAAAAAGTGAATCTGCCGCTTGAGCAAACCAAACCAGTTCAACGCTGCAATTTAGTAGTAGTAGTCAGAGCCATCCTTGCTGCAGCGGTGGGCCCGCGCGTTGGGGCAGGTTGTGCGGCGGTACAGGCAGGCAAAGGCTTGGTAAAGGCAAAGGCAAAGGCAAAGGCCTGGCTTGGGCAAGGCAGCTCAGCATCGGCATCCACTTCGGCATCGGCATCAGGGAATCATTTGCCGTGAAAAGGGCGTTCAACTGGCAAATGCTCATGGGCACATGGCGTGTGTGTTCGAGGTTCTTGCACTTGGTGGCGCGGATGCCAACAAGTTCTTGCTGCAGTTCCACAAAAAAAAAACACACACACATACACACACACACACATGTTTATATGTATATCTAGAGTCTATGGCCGTCTGCGCTGGGCCTGTCGATGCACTTCTTTTTGTCTTTGCTTCTAAGGCTGCCCGTCACGTCATGAAAAGGGAATCAAATCACTCTTACTCTTTGCCGCCGTTGCTGGCAACGGCAATGGGAGGTTATTGACTCTGCCTGTGGCTGGCTGTGCCTTTTGCTTTCTTTGTTGCTGCAATTAGAATTGTTGTCCGCCTGATTGCCCAGGCTCCAGCTCCAGCAACAGCAACAGCTTCAGCTTCAGCTCCCGGCACTGACATGCACTTGCCACGCATTGCAACTGCAAGACACGCAAGTCATGCCTTAGAGTCAGCCACAGCAGCAGCAGCAGCATAACTTTCAGTTAAGAGCGCGCGCTGGCTCTCTTAAGAGCCCGCGCACAGGTGGCTTAAGAGCGAATGCGCACCAGGAAGAAAGTGTGCAATGGCCAGGCAAAAGAATCAAACGAAAGACAGCAAAAGAGGCATGAAAAGAAAACAAGTTCGCCAGTTCAATGACCGACCTACTCAAGCGCGTTATAACCAAAGCAACACACACACACGCACGCACACCGACAAGCGAGAGCGGCCGAGCGAGTGCGAGAGCGCGCGGAGAGCGGCTTCGTGTGTGCTCGTTTGAGCGCTCAGAGCGTAAGCGCATGCGCCGAGGCGGCTGAGGCGCTGCTGCTGCTGCTGCTGCGTCGGCTGCTGCTGTTGCTTCTGCTTTTGTTGAACTTTGCAGCGACAGGTTCTGTGTCATGTTGTTGTTGTTGTTGTTGTTGCTGTTTCGACACTATCGCGTGTGGCGTTTGCTGCTAGCAGTAAATGCAGTCGGCAGGCGGCAGGCGGCAGGCATTGTTGCTGCTGCTACCTTTGTGCATTGACTGTGACATTGAGCCGAGCTGATAAAAAAATTACCGCCGATCAGCGCAGTTCAGTGGGTGGGCCGCTCTTGCTTGATTTTTTAGTTTTTTTTTCAGTTTTTTTTTTATTTTTTGGATACGCTGCTGACACGCTGACTCTTTTGTCGTTGCTCTCGGTATTGTTCAAATCAAATTATGCTCATTTACGCGCCATGCATACGTAATTGTTATCAAGCGGCATTACGTTATGCGAGCCACGAAGTAATTGTTATTTGACTATGACAAAATGACTTTTTTACAATAAGCACACAAGTTCTCGCTGTGTGCGTGAGTAACGGTATTTTATATGAGTTCTGTACTCGCTTTTCTTAATGTTCATTTTTTACAGTTGGCCATTAAAACGTGCCTGAAATTTCATATTATTAATAGACGTTGGTAAGTGTTTTGCTGTTTGAGCGCTAAAAGCTTTCGCCTAAGCTTTTGCTGCTGCAACTTGCATAATTTTCGAGCTGCTCATGTGAGCACTTCCGGTTGCTGCTCTGTAGTTCAGTGTCAACTGTCAATCCATTCAACCCTTTCGACGAGGCGTGCAGCGAGAGAGAGAGAGATGGAGAGGGAGGGCGAGAGCAATTGAGAGAGCTTAGCTGCAGAGCTTTCAGCTGCGTCCTAATGCAGTTCGACTGCACTGCAAGAAAATGTTGTTAAAAATAGGTTTCTTAGTACTAGATTGTTAAATTTTCAGATAAGATAAGCTTTACTATAACAAATTTAGAATTGATAAAGTTATTTATTTTGTTTAGCTAAATGCGACTATAAAGTCTTATCTAACCTAAACTGTCAACAGAATTCAAATAATGTTTTCAAGGTCTAATTTTATATGTAGAAAATATATGGAAATTGTTAGATTTGCCCCCGGGTTGGCCTGCCTTATTTGCATAGTTCTGTAATCACAGTTGAGGCAAATTAATCCTTTGGCTATTTCCTCTTTTATGCTAAGCCCTAAACAGCAAACATGCATTTCCTGTTGGCTTTTCAAGAACCTTTCGTGCACAGACCTAGCCCAATAAGCCTGGTGTGGTGAAACCACTGCAGAAATCACGGCACCACAGCGCTGCACAACACCACAGCGAGTCGACTCCGCTTGCCCTCTCGCCCCTTGCCGACCGGCAACATTGTGGCAGCAACCCCTAGCGCGGCGCCGACTGCACTGCAGACGCAACTCGACTTCGATGGACGCCGCCCTTGTAGCGCTGCCTGCTCATTGTTGTTATTGTTAAATGCGCGAGTTCAGCTCATGCCAAGTGCAAGTGCCAACCCCACTTCAGGTCCCCACGCAGCCAGCCCCCGCCGCCGCCGCCGCTGCCTTTAGAATGTCTGCTTGTTTACTGTCTGCTCGGGCTGCAGCGCCGACTGCAACTGCAGCATCGGCAGCGACAGCAGCAGCAGCAGCAGCAGCAGCAACAGCAACAGCGACTGCGGGTTGGCCAAATGGCAGCCAGTGAATTGGCAGTCGCTTCAGTCCTGACTCGGGATGTTAGCACGTTGGGCAGGTCATGTCTGGCAGGCGTAGCAGCCGCGTCGCGTGGACCAACAAAAAAAATAATAAAAAAACAAAAAAAAAAAAATAAATAAAAATAAAAATAAAAATAAAACAAAAATATGAAATAAACGAAATTATTGTAATTATTTAAGTAATTTTTGCAAATTATACAAATGATATACCACAGATGTGTTCAAGCAAATCGATTTAGTGCCGTCTAAGTGTAAGATTCTAGTGCATAAGGCTCTCTGTATATATATATATGTATATACGACTATATATATGTGTATATGTGTAGTATCTATATATATATCGCAGCGATACAGCAGAGAAAACAGACCGTGGCAATGTGTTCGTACGGCCATAGAACTCTATACTTTTATCGTATCTATTTTCGCGATATTTTTGCGATAATCAGTTTCTTCAAATCGCGTTTAAAATGCGTTTTGGCCAACACTTGAGCAAACATGAGACTGAGAGCAAACCAAAAACAACAACAACAACAACAACAACGTCAACAACAACAACAGCAACAACAACAAAGTACCAACATTCTTGTGCAACAAATTGAGAAATAAGGTAAATACCATAGAGTTTAGTTAATAAGTTTATACTTTTGCCTGCTCTGACCATGTCCTAGCGCACCGTCTTGTGAAAGTTTTTTTTTTTGGCATTTGCCAAAGTTGCTGCTCCTGGCAGTTCAATAACCTTCCGAAATTCGCAGCCAGTAATAGCAGCAGCAGCAGCGTGTCCTGACTCCACGCCAGACACAAACAACAACAAGCGGCAGACGGCGCTGTCGCTGCCGCTGCCACTGCCTCAGCCACGGCTGCTGCTATTGTTGTCTCGCTTGCACGCATCGAAATCGAATCGCATGTCCCGTCTGAATGGCTGGAGTGCAAAAAATTAAAAGTGAAATTTTGTGCGCTGGCGCCTGCGCCGCTGCAGTCCGGGTCCTTGCCCGCAGTCGCTGCGCAGTTGACGCCAAGGGGCAGCACGAGGCATTGCACAAACTGCACACTGTCAAGACCACAACCCAAAGCGAGGCCCAGGACCAGCACCACTACCAGGACCTTCGTATCGCCTGTCGTTCACATCGTCGTCGGCGTCGTCTGCTGTCTGCCGTGCATTGTGTACAGCTTTTGCTGTCGTTGTCCTGTCGTTTGTGTGTTTCGCTTTCCGTATTGGGTGTGTATAACACAAGCAGCCGGCAAAAGCCGACGACCGTGCAACGTACGTGCCCAAAAGTTCATTGAACGCGTCAGCGATTTATGTATGAAAAGCGAAAAGGATAATGAGCAGCAGCAGCAGCAGCAGCAACAGCAACAGCAGCAGCAGAACTGGCAGCGGCGACTGCGTCGGGCCCTGCCCCAACATTTTGTGGCAGCATTGGCAAGGCGTCTGCTGCAGCCACTTCCCCGTATGGCGTCGTCTGGCGCTGAAAAGGGTCGTTCGCCTTTTCTGTTGTCTGGCAAATTTTACTTTGACTTTTTTCCGAGCACCCCACCCACACCAAACCACACACACACGCACACACACAGTTAGTCTGGTGCTGCTGCTGCTGCTGCTGCTGGTGTCTGCCTTCGTCCCCTTGGCGAGCGCTTTACGTCTCGAATTTATGCGCATTTTCAATCGCTTTGTCGTAGGTCGTGTTTGTTGTTGTTGTGTTGTCAAGGTAATGTCGCCCACAGGATTATGGGCAGCATATATGCTGCCTGTGTGCGATCGCCGTTACCTGGCAGCGCACATCTTAATCTCCCGGCCTATGCCCTTTATGCATATACATCAGTTTATTTTTTCTTAATTGCCGTCGTGTCTGTGGCGAAATTGCCCATTTGGCAGCGGCACATGGAACATGGGCATCATCTGCCCGCTGGTAGCCATGACATCATATCGCGTGGCCCATGTTAACTGTCTGTGGGCTGCATTTGACCTTTGGGTTCAGTGAACCCACAGTGACGGCGGCAAATAGATGATGCAATGCGGTCGCCTAGGCTAACAAGTAGACTGAAAGGCCAGGTAGTTGGGGTTTGGGATAGCTTATTATAGATAAATATAAATAAAAATATAAATTTAAATATATAAAATATATATCAAATACAGATATATGCATTTAGCTATTCTACAAATTTTCATAGCATACCAACAGGCGTAAGCAAAGGCATTTACTCCTGCACAGCCTGCAGCTAGCATTAGCTAAACATAATCATTACTTAAACTAGCCTCATATGTTAATTATTCTATTGCAATAAGCTTATTATAAGCTCTATTTACTTTACTTAAACTCTTCTCAAAGCTTTATCAGCCCTGCCTAATACCCTTTTCATACGTTACTGTACAAAACCAATATGCCCCGTTTGCCTTAGCAATTTGTAGCGCAACGCATTCTAAATATTTAACGCACGTAACAAACAGAACCTCAGCAAAATTGTTGAATACTTTAATTAGCACTAACAAAATCAACAGCAGCAAATGTAAAAACTTTCACTGCGCAATAAGGGAGAAAAATAAAAAAAAAAAAACGGAAAAAAGAAAAACAAAGCGAAATAAATTTCAAATCAGCTGATAAGAAATGCCAAGTGCATGGCAAATGTACAAAAGGCAGTGCAGTGGGGTGCAACAGCGGCTGCGACCGCTAACTGTAGCTAAACGTCGCTGATAAGCGGCCAGCGACAAAAGGGGCGACCTGGAGCACAAAGAAAAAATTGCATTCAATTTACGATTAGGCGGCGAAACGACCTACGTCAAAGCCGAAAACCTAATAAAATAAGCCAATCAATAAAGCTAAATATATTTGCATATATGTATATATATATATTATATAAAGTTGTGTAAATATTGATCGCGAGAGAGAGAGAGAGAGAGAGATGGAGAGAGCCAATCAACTTTTGAAGCGGATAAATTACAAATGCAAAATTAAAATTTGTATATGCTATAGATATAGTATGAAGATATAGTATACAGACTTATACATTTATAAATGTCTGTATATAGATTCGTAAGGGGTTTAATATACTTTCGCTTTTAATTGTTGTTATTGCTGCAGTAAAATGAAATTTTTTGCTGAAATGCAAAGTTTGAGCTGCTGAATACTTGGGCTTGGGCTTTGGCAGCAGCGACAAATGAACGACTGGCAAACGGCTAATTAATATGCGAACACAGACAAAAAGCAACAGCCAATTGATAACTAATGCGAGGCACGGAGTGAGACCGAGTGAGAGAGAGAGAGAGAGAAGAGAGAGTGCATTGGGCATTGCACATGCGCCAAAAGTGAGCAAGAAATTTCAAGGTTAAAGTGCAACGAAACCGCAACAATACTTTTACACAACCCTCAGCAGATGCCGAAGGGGTTGGGTTCGCTCTCTGCTATAGATACATTTTTCGTACACTCTTTTCCTTTTTTCTTCTTCTTATATATATATATATATATATATATATATATATATATATATATATATATATATATATTTGTTTAGCAAATTGCAATTAGCATAAATTGCTGGCCTTGAATTGTAAATATTAATTTCAAGCTGCTTCGCTTTTTATTAGATAATGTTTGTGTGCACAAAAGATACATTTACATATAGAAATTCGTTGCATTCTATTCGCATGCAATGCATTCTCGACTTGTGACTCAAGGTTATGATGATGATGATGCTCACTGACTGACTGACTGACTGCAAGTGCCTCCGCCTCTAATGCTTCCCGCTTGCACACACACACACACAGAGACTGTTAAAAAAGCTTTGGCAATTATTGTACACACAAAAACACACACACACACACAAGTTAGTTTAGCACACAATTTTATTTTATCAGCTGAATGCACTGCCTCCATTCCACACTCCGCACTCTTGCTAACCCTTTGTCAGGTTTCGTTTCGTTTCGTTTCGTTTCATTTTTGCATGCACATAAAATAAATGCGAATTCTCAACAACTACAACAATTCTGTCAGATATTTGTCGCGGATTTATTGTTGCTGTTGCTTTTGCTGTTGTTGCGTTTATTTCTCTAGCGCACATTTCGTATTTACATTTCCGGGTTGTTGCACGCCCGCTAAAAATTTCGCAGCGTTGTATTTGCTTGCAAATTGCCTTTGCTCTCTTGTTTCCAGTCAGTCGCATCTAGATGCATAAACATCATAATTTATGCCTCACGCAGTTAATAGAACATTCTGAAACAGCAGATTTATCGTCGTTTATTTTTATGCTGGACTCCATAAATAAATTAACATCTAAAATAAAATATATATATAATATATAAAATCAAATAAAAAATACATTTTCTTTTTGTATTAGTCAGAGTTTTTAGTTATTTCAGCTTATATCTTTATCTTTATAGTTAAGATCAGCATAAACACATCCTATAATTTGAGCTCTGTTTCTGGCAGTTATTAAGCTGTTAGAGCAACAGCTCTTAACTCTACCTAAGTCTACTTCCATTTCTCTCCCACACTGCTGCCCTTATAATTCCCTTTTCTGAAGCCTAGTGTACTGCAACTGCTCACCCTCATTGGTCTTCCTCATATTTCTCTAATCTGAGCTACTTATCTCTTATCTGTTTGCTCTCTTCTGCCTAAGTACTATATTAGGTTTGTTTTCCTGCCCGCCCGCCTGCCCGCCTGTAGTACTGCCCACATATCATTTGATTAGCGCACCCTTTGCAGCTGACTCATCATGGAATTTTAGATATTCAGCCTGGAAAAGAGTCTTATGGAAAATTGCAGCAGTCGAGGCTCATTCGACCCCCATCACAGCCACACCCCTAAATAAACAAATATTTGCACTGCACTTATAAATACATCGTAAAATTTGTTTATTCATTGAGACTACTTAACGTAGATATGCGTAGATTTCCTAGATAGTGCCATAGACGCAAGGCCACCCAGTGAGCCCTGACGCCCCTAGCGGGAGCGAGCGAGTTGGCAATAGCCGCACTTATACGAGTATATATTTAGGAGCGGACACTTTATGGTCTTTGTTGCAGTTATCAGCACATATATAAATACATATATGCATGCATATAGGTAGTATATGGGCTGCGGTTAGTACAGTTTGCGTTGCCTATCGCGCACTTGTCCTTGAATCGAAATATCGCCATTTGGTTTTATTGTTATTGTTGCTGCAGTTTTTGTTGTTGCATTTTGTTTCGTTCGTTTCGTTTCGCAACGCTTCCCCATTGCAATTTGATAAAGATCGATGCAGCAGCGTTGACGGCGTTGCGGAAGTTTTTCACAGTCTAGAATAACAAAATTATTATGAGCACTGCATCGATGCTTGGACGACAATTCATACATATAGAAGTGCATATATAAACACCAATATACCCATTATAAATATACACACATCTATATGTGCATGTATATGCTAAGTGTATTAGAGCATTGTCGGCCGCAGCGCACACGGCGTATGCGCAATGTGCAAAGCTTATCAAAATTCAAATGCACTCGGAGACGCTGCCGATGATGATGACGTTGGCAGCGTCAGCGGGTCGCCTGCGTTCAAGTTGAATGTTAAACTCAATGCAGGCAAGCGAAGCGTTGCCGTTGACAATTTTCAAAAGGTTGATGACTACAAAAAAAATTAAATGAAAAAGGGGTAGATTGATGAGTTCTAAGAGCAAGTAACAGTGGGAAATATAGAAATAAATAAACAAATATTTTATAATAACAATACATAATTACAGGAGACTTAATTCAAGTCTTACTTAATTTTGTCATTATCTAAATATTTATAATATTTTATTTATAACACTGTAGTTATCTTTTCTCCATGCATTCCCCGCTCAGTTCTAAGCAACTAAAGGGTATAAATTGCTTCGCCTTTTTGCTTGAGCACGAAATGCGTTCGTGACACTGTGTGAGTGTGTGTGTGCCGGAGTGAGTGTGTGTGTGCCACTTATTTATTTTTAATTTGCTGCGCCACTCTAAGTAAATTTTTCGTACAATTCGCGCTGGCCACGCCCCGCCGCCCCCTCGCATTGCCCTAACGCTCATTGCTCTCGTGTCCTTCAAATGCAATTGTGCGATGATTAGAAACGCAAAGCGTTGAGCTTTCTACTTTTTGTTTCTAATGCGAGCAACTCTTTATAAATACAGTCACACACACACGCACACACACTTGCTTATATGTGTGTGTGTATGCAGCTGTTTATTTTCATTTTCATAGCGATAGCGTAAAGCTTTTGGCGCACTATCTGCACACAAGCACACAGATTGTTTATATATTTATATATAATATAGATTATATAGGGGGCAGAACGCATCTGTTCTATGTTAAGATTCCGCTAGAATGCATTGGCATTATCCAATTTTGGCTTGGCGTTCAGCGAAAGTAAGAAAAACCCTTCTAGCCGGGCCAAACACACAAAATCGAAAGTACCTAAAATAAGCAAAAGAATGAATAGAAGTGAGAACGACTGTCTGTGTATTGCTCAGCTGGCGCCCAATTGCCAAGCTGTGCACACACACACACACGTACATGTCTACACCCACACACATACACACGCACATCTTTAGCTAGCCAAAAGTGTTCGCACATTTCCGCACTCATCAAAATAGAATCGAAGTGCAATTTTGCAATTGCAATTGCGATTGCAAGTGCAAGTGCAACAAGGCGGCAAAAAACACAGACACACACACACACACACAGCTGTATCTGTGTCTGTGTAGATGCATCCGTGTTGTTGCCGCCATTGCCATTTGCCAAAGTCTGGGCAAAAAGTTCTCATTTATGCTGCACGTCGCCGCAGTTCGCATTCTACGTGCGTGTAGCTCACAGATTTAGTTACGGCAAAAGAACCAAAATACAAAATCAAATATATACGAATATTATAAATTAAGGCAATGTCAATAAACTGCAACTCTTGGGGTGAGTGTTGTTGATTACAAAAAAAAAAAAATATGATTATGATTACAAGAGTTTACACGCATTGTAAGTGCTCTGCAAACAGCGAGCGCTTATCAAAGGCAAAGGCACCAAATGCATTAGCTGATAGCGCTCTAATTGCATACGAAAACAAGGAAGGCAATTTCGCTTTATTTATATAGTTATAGCGGTGCATAATTATTATTTTTGTAATTAATTCAAATTCCTCAACATTCCAAATAAATTGAGAAAAATTCGAAAAAAAATATTTCAAAATATTTGAGTTATGAGAACTTTCTGCTTCAAAGCTTTTCATTTGGTTTCAAAAGCTTTGCCTAGGCCCAGCTTAATGTCTGGAAATTTCTCTGAGCATTGATTGACACAAAGCCTGCAACATAATTGAATATCACGAATTCTATTTCTGTCTGCATTCGGCGCACTTGTGGCATTGTCTGCCGCTGACATTCAATTGACAACTCAAAAATATGCGACTCATCAATATGGGAAGCTGCCGTCGTCAGTCCCTCTAGCCTAGCCTAGCACAATATATTTATGATTGCGCAGCGGCGCAGCAGAACCAATGCCAAAACAAAGCCAACAACAACAGCGGCAGACCACGCAAAGAGGAGACGGCAAATAAACGTTAGATGGCAACTAACGTTGGGAAGGCAGCAACAGCTAAAACGACAGCGGCAGCGGCAGCGGCAACGGCAACGGCAACGACAGTCCCGGCGAAATGCAGTCGAAATGAATTCGCCAAGCAACAGCGAAAGCTTTTTGCTTGACGCTCAAAAGCGCAACCCTTGAACAAACTTGAGCGCAAAACTGTTTTTGGCTGCGTTGGCGCCGCCGCTGCAGCTGAGTGAGTGCATTGCCGGGCGGTCTCTCAGTTGGCTGAGTGCAGCGACTACGGCGACGGCAGAGTGAGCTTTGAGCATGGCGCCTGTGCCGGTTGCATGTGCGAGTATATTGTGTATATGTGGGTCAGTAGTAGGAACACTCGGTTCGCGTCTGTGTGGATGGGCAGAGCGTTCATTCTCAAAACTTTTTGCACGACATTAGTTTAATAATTTTTAGTTTTATTTTATTATTATTTGATTTTGTTGCTCTAGTTGTTGTTATTGTTGCTGCTGTTGTTTGTCCGTTGCCCTCCACTCTAGTCGATGTTGCCGTTGCCGTTGCCGTTGCCGCCGCCATACATTTCCGCATAGCTGCATTTGTGAGCGCAATTTGTGTATTTAGCGAGCGGGCCCGAGAATCCAACGGGAAGACACAAAAATTTCTGATGTCGCCGTGAGGTGCCGTGAGGTGGTTTCAGTGCAATCGGGTATGCGGTGCGGTCGGTCGGTTGTTCTCGCCAACGGTGTTATTTTTACCGCCGGTACGCAACACTTCAACACTGAGCATTAGTCAAAAATCTGTAGCAGTTGCTGAATAAATTCTAAAAATTGACAATTCAGCGGAAAATTAATAACAAAAATTGCTGCCAATATGCTGGTAGGCAGCATTGAAAGTGTTCGGCTGGGCAACGCGGCGTATGCGTAATATATCGAACACGAAAACCAGCAACGAAACGGAAAGTGATGCGTAATTTGCCAGCACGAAAAGTCAAAAACAAAAAACAAAAAACAAGAAGCAATAAAAAATTTGAAATTATTCAGTGTGCGCGAGAGAGGAGCAACAGTAAAATTATATAAAAAGAATTCGAGCGGCTCAATTAACAGGCATATATTAATTAACAATTTGTATATATCTTAATATGTTGGGAGCAGCGTAACTGTCATATTAATGAGAGCAAAAAGCAAAACAAAACGAAAGTACAAACAAGAAGTTGGCCAAAATAAACGTAGCAGCCTCACGTGAGTGTTCCCAAATTACTGAGTGGGTTTTCCAATTAGTCTCGATTAGGAAATAGAACTGATGTATTTATTCTGCGGCTGTCAACTGAAGTGGGAAGAGATTTGCCTCTGAATGCCCCTGAACGTGAACGCATAACCTCCATTAAGGCCGCAATCTTGAACTATGCAAACACACGACGTCGACGTTGTCGGCGGCGACAGCGGCGGCAGCGGCAGCGGCAGCGGCAGCGAACGAGTCGTAGCCACTCGACGCTCCGTCGTTAACGCTTTTGCCGCTATTTTTTTTCCCCGATAACAACGACGACGACGACGCCATTGAAATACGAATGCAATATTGCAAGCAAATACACACACAAACACACACACACACACTTACACACATATATATGTAGAGAAATTTTTGAGTGTAGTTCTGAGTGAGTGGGCGAAGCTTTGCCTGTCGCCCTGCCTAATAGTTTTGAGCCTATGTCTGTGTGTGTGTGTGTGTGTGTGACGCATTTATTAATAGCACTGGCGAAAAAAAAGTGAAAAGTGAACCAGTCATCCACAGCACCACTACTAAAGCTCTACTTTCTGTCTCTCTCTTGCACGCGTTATCTTTGCAGATCAAGTGAAACTTTAAATACAACAACAGCTAGCAGCCTAAGCACTACAACACAAAAGCGCACTTAAGCCTAGCATTAAGAAGCATTCTACAATAACAATTTAGCTGTACATTAAAAATGCATGGACATAATCATCATCAGCAGCAGCAGCAGCAGCAGCCGCAGCCGCCGCAGCAGCCGCAGCAGCAGGTGCCGCAGCAGCCGCAACAAATGTCCGCCACAATGAAGCTGACTGGCAATCCACATCCACACCCACAGCAGCAGCAGCAGCAGCAACAACAAACACACATAGCCATACAGCAACAGCATACACATCATCCACAGCATCCACAACATCCACAGCATCCACAGCATCCGCATCATCACGCCAAGCTGCTGCGACGCTCGCGCAGTCGCAGTCGCAGCCCAACGCCGGACGGCACGCAGGACTATGATGTGACGCGCATGCGCGAGGAGGACTTCGAGCGGCTGGCTGTCTATCTGGTGCCCGATGTGCAAGCGGAACGCGGCCTGCCCAATCGGGCGGACAAGACGCTGCCACGCAGCCTAACGCTCAAGTCCTCCATGGTCTACTCAACGCCAAATGTCAAGGTGAGCAAAAGCAGCGAGAACTGGAAAATGTCAGAGTTAACTTTATAACCCTCTCTCTCTCTCTATCTAACAGACTGAAGGAGTTTGGAGCAGCGGCGTCATTCCTCGTGGCACACGCTTTGGCCCTTTCGAAGGCATTCCAACCTCTAACTATCCGAACGATAAGAACAAGGCGCGCTATTTCTGGCGGGTAAGCACAAACCATCTGTTTAATGGGCTTTCAATGGTTTTTACTTGTTTTATTTTTTCATTTTTATTTAACAAATGTTTAACAATTATTTTGCTGCATTTTTGCTACCTATTTTATTTATAAGAATAAGAAAAAAAAAAACAAAAAACAAAAAACAAAATGATCATCGATCAAGCCAAAACTAAGCGACTAACCAACTGGTTTCTCTAAATTTTTAATTTCATGTGCATAAACCCAATTACTATACAAAAATCTATACAATTATAATCAACCAACTACCAAATCAACCAAATACCAAATACCAAAAACCAAAATCAAAAATTCCAAATTACAATTTTGCATTTTGTTGCGGATTTGAATTTGAATTTGAATCAGGTGCAGGGAACACGCCACATAACCTACGGGAATATTAAGGTACCACTTTATGCTTTGTTTTATTTCTGACTCTTAATCATCAGCACTGTCTCTCTCTCTCTCTGTCTATCTATCTATCTATCTATCTCTCTCCCTCGCTAACCTTCACACTCTAACTGCACTCACTGTCACTCTTTCTCTCTCTCTCGCTGTCTATCTCTATCTGAGCTGAGCCGGCGGTGCATTTGCTCTCCTTTGTAGCTTGCTTTCTGTGTCTGTTGTGGCTGCTGCCCGTTTCGAGCAATTTAAACCAATCAAGTCTTTCCCCTCTCTCTCTGTGTAGATCTTCAAGGACGATGATTACTATTATCTGGACGGGTCGGATCGTTCGCAATCGAATTGGATGCGCTATGTGGCGTCGGCATACAGTTTGTCGGTGATGAATCTGGTTGCGTGCCAGCATCAGGAGAACATCTACTTCTACACCACCCGCGACATATTGCCCAACGAGGAGCTGATGGTCTGGTACTGCAAGGACTTTGCCAGCCGCCTGGGCTACGACGTGGATCCCGAGCGCACCATATTCGGCGCCTGCAAGCAGGACGTCGATGTCGAGGAGGACGAGGACGATGAGCTGCCGCACAAGAAGCCGCATTACGCAATGGCCGCGCCCGAAATACCCGCCGAGGTGGCTGTCAGTCACATCACGTATGTGATGGGTCTGCATCTGCCAGGTGCGGCGCCAGCGGCCGCTGCCCCACCGACCGCCGGCCAGTGCTGTCGTCGTGCCAGTCCGCCAGCCCATGTCAGCACCACCACCACCAGTACCAGCAGCAACAGCAGCAGCAACAACAACGGCAGCTCGAGCTCGTTGCATCCGCACATACAGCACAGCCGGCACGCGTCCGTCATCATTGGGCAGGATCGATCGCCGCTGAACAGCAGCTGCGACAAGGAGACGGTGGGATCGCCGCTGTGCGGCAAGGATGCGCACTATGAGCATCAGTTGACGCCGCAGGACGGCAGCGTGCGCTCGGTGCGCTCCGACGAAGGCTACCACAGCAACGAGTGCCAGGAGGATGGGCTCACGCCACCGGAGGACTCCAGCGACAGCGAGAGCGAGCACAACTATGTGCTGGACTGCTCCAAGAAGGCCATTGCGCCCAAGGAGACGGTCATTGCGCAAGCGCAGAAGCCCAGCAGCGTGACGCCGCCAGCGACCACGCCCACCGCCGCCACGCCCAGCTGCGAGGCAGACAAGAACGAATACCGCAAGTTCAAGGTGAAGATGCCGCTGAAGTACGAGTTCAAGAACAAGAGCTGCGTGAAAACGGAACCACTGAAGGACGTGGAGGAGCATCTGCCCATAGCTGGCGTCAGCTTGGAAGAGGAGGAGCTGCACGAGCTGCACGCCGCGGCGGTAGTGCATTCCGAGGACTCGCTCTGCCCGCCCAGCACGACCACAACGCTTGGCGAAGAGCAGCACCTGCAGCACCTGGAGCCGACCAACACCCAGCCCGCCTCCTCGACGGTCATTGTGCTGGAGCACAATTCCGGCGGACAGACACGCACCATCGTGCCGCTGAGCAAGCCCTACTATGAGGCCGATCCGCCTGGGGAGCGCTACGTGCGCTTCACGCAGCCCAGCTCCAGCATATTGGAGACGATTCTGACCAGCCAGCATCGCCTGGAGGCAGCTGCCGCGGCAGCCAATGCCTGTCGGCAGGCGAACGCAGCAACGCCGCCGCCCACATCGCCCACGGAGATGGCCTACAGCTACAAGAAGTCGCAGCGCTACGGTAACGCGGTCAGTCCCGATTCCAGCTCGAATCTGGGTCAGCCCCAGGAGCTGGCCGGCGGACATGTGGTGAGCGAGCAAGAGCTGGTGCTGAGCCGCGGTACCTTGATCAAAGGCGAGTGCTCGCCGCCACCTGCCTCCTCGCATCTGCACCACAATGTCATCTACTCGCCCTCGAGGACCCATCACGCAGCCTACGAGCCGGGCAGCCATTCGCCCAACTATGCGGGCTATGCGGGCTATCCGGGTGCACAGTCTTTGCATGCAGCCACCTCCACGTTCCACTCGCCGCCGCACAGCTCGCACTCGCCCTTTGACCGCCAGTCGAATGCGTCCAGTGGCGGAGGCTCCGCCTCCAATTTGCATCTGCTGCAGAGCAGCACTCAGATGCTGAATCATCCGCTGATGCAGCCGCTGACGCCGCTGCAGCGCCTCTCCCCGCTGCGCATCTCGCCGCCCAGCAGCCTCAGCCCCGATGGCAACTCGTGCCCACGCAGCGGCAGCCCCTTGAGTCCCAACTCGCTGGCCTCACGCGGTTATCGCTCGCTGCCGTATCCGCTGAAGAAGAAGGATGGGAAGATGCACTACGAGTGCAATGTCTGCTGCAAGACCTTTGGCCAGCTGAGCAACCTCAAGGTGCATCTGCGCACGCACTCCGGCGAGCGGCCGTTCAAGTGCAACGTCTGCACCAAGAGCTTCACCCAGCTGGCGCATCTGCAGAAACATCACCTGGTGCACACTGGCGAGAAGCCGCACCAGTGCGACATCTGCAAGAAGCGCTTCTCGAGCACGTCCAATCTGAAGACGCATCTGCGCCTGCACAGCGGCCAGAAGCCCTACGCCTGCGATCTCTGCCCGCAAAAGTTCACGCAGTTCGTCCATCTGAAGCTGCACAAGCGCCTCCATACCAACGATCGGCCGTACGTGTGCCAGGGCTGTGATAAGAAGTACATCAGTGCCTCTGGTCTGCGCACGCACTGGAAGACCACCAGCTGCAAGCCCAACAATCTGGAGGAGGAGCTGGCCATGGCGGCGGCAGCCACATCCGAGTGCTTGGGTAAGTTTTTCCCTTCGAAATTCCACTTTGACTGCTGCTAATGTTTGTTTCTGGATTTACAGACAAAGATTTGCCCGAGCCGGACTCACGTGAAGCCTACGAGCAGCTGCAACAGCACATGCATCCGGTGCATCCGAGCTTGCGTCACTTGACTGGCGCCCAGTCGCCGCCGCGTCTCATTCCATTGGGTAGCAACGGGCAGCCGCACATGCACATGCAGCAGCTGCAAGGGCATCAGTCCAGCAATGCGCCTCCAGGACATCTTATGCTGCCGCAGCACTCGCCGCACAGCGGGCCGCCCATGCTGCTGACCACGGCCAATCAGCTGCCGCCACCCACAGCGCCCCACCACATGCAACAGCAGCCGCCACAGGCTTCGCCCAACCGCCAGCCGCCCACACATCAGCAGCAGCAGCAACAGCAGCAGCAGCATCTGGGACCGGCGCATCATCTGTCGCAGCACTCGCCCAAGTCCCTGAAGCCGCTGTCCGATGCGGGCTATCTGCATGGAGCGCATGTTCAGGCGCAGGAGAATCGACCCTCGGTCATCGAGTCCTCCAGCCAGCCCATGATAATCAAGTGCACGTAGAGCGAGCGTGCGGGCGCAACATTCAAAAACTGTAAATTGAAGTGCAATATACAACAACAAACACGTAGAAGTTAAGATCGAGGAAGAAACCAACCCGAACGGAAGCGGACAGACGTTACCCAACTGCAGCACAAGCATACATAACGGTATTATTATTAGATTGTACATAGGCAGGCGGGCCCAAAAAACAGAAACACAAACAAAAACTCACTCAAAATTTATTCAAAACAAACAAACAACAACAAAAAAAAACTCATTTCGCGCTATGAAATATAAGAAGATCTCAACAATTGGCAGTAACCAGAAAATCTAATAAAATAAAATACATCAAAAACACTGCATATTATTTTTGATAAATATTTTATATTGAAACAAGAGAGAAAAAACAAAACAAAACAAAAAAAACGGAAATTCAGAGATTGTTAATAAGCAACAGCAAATGAAAATGGAAAATGGAAAATGAAAAATGCATTTAATTTACTTTTGTTTTGAGTTTGAGGCGCGCTTAGTTGTAAATATGAAGTACAGTTATGCATAAAAGTAAACATACACACATACATATACATATACATATATACATATATATATATATATATATATATATATATATATATATATATATATATATATATATATATATATACATAAACAATTAGATTCAAGTTGCCTTATTTGAATTTCGTTAGCACTGAATGGAAAAAACTTTTGCTTATAATTCCAAATTGAAGCAGACAAATATAAAATCTAAACAAAAATGCAAATACGTATTTTATATATAAATATATAAATATAAATAACAAATATTTATTATATATATATATTTATATATATATAAATATATATATTTGTATGTATTTTATTGAGAACAGCAGCAAGAAAATCAGCAAAGTGTAAATATTAATCAAAAATAAAAATAAAACAAATATAATATGAAATATGTAATTAAAAACTAAATCATTTGATGGCCTGTTAAATTTCGATCGCTTCATTCACACTAGTGTGTAGCTCTTAATTACTTAGCCAAGTAGAGATTATCATTATTATTATGATTATTATGATTATTATTATGATTAGTAGAAGAAAAAAAACAAAAACAAAAAAAAATGAAAAGAATAGAAAAAGAAAAACAACTTAGCTGAAAATCGGTGCTTTTGACTGTTTCCATTTGTCCACATTTACATTTACAATTGTATTTGTATTATGAAACACAATAATTATTACCATTAACTTAAGTACCATAATATATACACACACTTATAGAAATACCCTTTAAACATAGAGATATTAGAACGCATACATAGCCTAATAATATAGCGAACATACTATATCATAAAACTTCTCTAAACAAATCTTCAACTTACTTTTGCGCCTTAACAAAAAAAAAAGAAAAGAAAATTAACAATTTCAACAGCTCCAGTTCCCAAGAAAATTAATAAAAACTATGAATTATTCGTAACTTTACCAAAATTAGCAAACAAAAAAAAAAAAAAAAAAAAAATACGCTCTCAATTAGTCTTCGGTTTTTTCTCTATGTCTTAAGTTTAAGTAAAGCAAATTGCTTAGTTAATTGTCTGATTAATCTAATGAAAAACTAATATATAAGCTTATAATATTAATGAGGCTGACTAGCGTTAAGTCTAAATCTAATTAGTCTGTAATACAAATACCTGTATATTATACATATATATATATATAGCTAAATAACGGCTTAACATTGTAAGAAACAACACCAACAATTCGTAACTCTTAAGTATTTCTCGTGTACGCGCGCGCTGAGAGCGCACGCGGCGTATGCGTAATATTTGAATGTGAATCGTCTCGATCTCGTTTCGATTTGCCACACGCCCGTGCGCTCGCCTTGTAAAGTTCTGAATCCGGACCTATTGTTATCATCAGTCCGGCCTAAGTGGCAGCAGCGCGCGTTTGACCCGCTAATTGAGACTAAGACTATGCAAAATTGATTTTTTGTATTTTTGTATTCGATACAAAGACGCAAAACCGTTGAAAAAGTTAAATTACGGAGCTAGCTATAATTGTAGAGCCTAAGTTTACTAAGCATATGCAATATTTATATAGTATATATATATTCATATATGTATACGCATTATCTAACTCTATTGATAAAGTATTGAGTGGGAGACCTACATACATGGAAAATATAAAAGAAGATAATCAAAATTATAAAAAAAAACACACACAAAATTGTTTATTTTTTCATTTTTCAAACTTTTTTTTGGAATTTACTTTTTCTCTTTTGTTTTCTATTTAATTTTTATTTTTGTAAGTTGGTTGTGAGTTGAGATTTTTTAATTTTTGTGCAATACTCAAATATAAAATATATTTTTGGAACTGATTTCGGTTTGAATCTTGATTTAGAGTTAAACAAAAAAAATATATAATCAAATAATAATGAAAAGAAAAGATAATACTTTCCTATTCGTGAGACTGAGACTGAATGAATTACTATATATACAATACTCTTTAACTTGTAGTGCTTTAGGCACTGCAACAACAGCAGCAAATACAACAAACAACAAACAACAAACAAGAAACAAACAAATAACTTTAGCATTGATTTGCCCGGCCGCAATTTTGATATTTTACACATAACAAATGAAAACTTTTGCTAAAACATATTTTACAAATCGATAAAGGGAAATAGTTTCTCATACAATAGCATTTGGTTTATTGAAGCATTGTAATATATACTTATTATTTATATACATATATACATAAACTATTATATATATATATATTTGTAATAGCACACGTTTGTAGTGTTAGAGGGAGGGAGAGGGAGATAGAGGGGAAGAGCTATAGAGAGCTATACTAACTACGCCCTTGATGAGGATGCAAATTGTACAGTTATTTTGAAATCTGTTTCAGGATTCAAAACACAAAAACAAAAAAGTGACGACAACACGTAAATTTAAATGGAGAATAAATGACTGCTTCTTAGTGTTATAAGTGACTCTGATTTAGGTCAACACACACAAAAATAAAAACAAAAAACAAAAAACAAAAATCATTGATGTTCATCATGATGAGAATCAATTATAGAAATCAAATCCAAATATATTGCATTATATATTCGATAAGTAATTATATGTATGTCAACTTTTATTGCAAATCAATATATATATAAATATATTTATATATATTTCCATATGTATCTGTATCTGTCTCTGTATATTTATCTAATTACGTATATAGTGCATGTAGAGCCTTTGTTATCATTCGTATTTATATTGGTATACACACATCTCTATATATATATATATACATTTATATATAATATTTAATTGAAAATTGTTTTTTGTGTCCACAAATGTACAAAATTGGTTCTCATACACAATTAAAAACGCAGCGAATTTCATTTGCAATCATCATTAACGAAACAAATTGCAATTAAAACCTTAAATTAGTGAACAAATTTTGTTGAATCCATTTAAAATTGTTAGCGATATGTCTCTGTCATTCACCTTTTATGCCACAATAACAGACAACAAATAATAAATAAACAAGCATGAAAGCAAAAATAAATATGAATCCATAATTGACTATATACATACATATGTATTGCGAATTATATGCGTAAATCTAAATGAAAAGCAAAAAACAAAATGAAATTATGAAATTATTTGAACGCAACTTAAATTCCTATTAATTATATAAAATATCTCTAAAATATATCTAAATGAAAACCAACAATTAATACAACGTACGATGAAAAGACATAAATAAAAACAAAATATTTCATACTAAAAGAACTAGCTTTTATTTTTCAAACAATATATTTCGAGCTGAATTTATAACCACAAATATTCGAGAAGGGAATATATAAAAATTTACTTTATATTAAATCATTTTATATTTCTTGATTTTTCAGCTGCTTCAAGTGAGGTTTTAAATGTAAAATTTAAACTGTAGCATACTTTTAGGAGCTTTCATTAAAATGAATTTCGTTTCCACGAGGCACTTGAAATTTGTAGCATATATTCTTATATTATATCGAACATACGACAAATTAAATATGTAATTTTATTTTATTTTTTTTTATTTTATTTTATTATGCATACACACAGCTAGCTATTCTTCCATCCATCCAGCCTTCAACTTGATTTGCAGCAAAAAGTTTAACTTGCTAACTATAACTAGTAAATGCCAATCGTTGTTGGCTGTGGCTTCCTTTAGGTCGAGGCCCTGTCAATGCAAAATGGAAACATCAATCACGTGTCAATCAAGAGTGAAAGTGGGATACTTGAATGCTTATTGTGGACTATAATAATAAGCAGGCCTCCTGCTGAACATGCAAATTGTGTGCGCTCTGGCATAAAAAAGGACACCGACAACAACAGCATCAGAAAATGAAAAAAAAATAATGGAAATAATAAAGAGATTGGCGATAATCGCACACAGAGCACCGAGTACCGACATGAGGTGCCAGAGCCGGGTCAAACGCGTGCAGCCTCCCCTGCCAGCGGTCCAGTTGCAACCACTTTGCATGCTGCAACTTGCAATTTTCTGATTGCGATTTTGCATAGAGTTTCGCAGCTCGTATTTTCCGTATTTTCCGCATTTTCCACATTTCTGTTTGGCAGCATTTTTATAGACTTAAAGCGGATTATTTTCAGAGCATTGTGTGTGCGTGGCCTTTGTGTCTGCGTCCGGAAATGCATGTCCGATGAAGCAGGGGTCCAAGCGGCCGGACAATGGCTGCACGTCCTGCAATTGCATTCATGCCTTGTTAATCCCGTTCCAATTATGCGCATGTGAGTGCCTCGTATACCCTAATGGGCACTTTCCATTTCTGCCATTGTGTCCGCAGGCGTCCAGCCTATTGGACACTCACACACACACACACACACGCATAGAGCGAATCTCGGGCACAAGCCAAAGGACTCTGCTGTCGGCAAAATATTGATTACACAGGCCCCTTTGAGCAAAGGACTATTTCAGTTTTTTGCTACTTTGATTCGGTTTTGTGTAGCCGTTGTTGTTGCTGTTTGTTTATTGTGTTGCCTGCATTTATTAAAGATAAAAATCAAACTGACCCAAGCCTGACCTCGCAGCACCCAGTTGAGGGCAAAGCCCTGCTCTCATTTCACATATGTTTTTCATATGCTGCGAGATGGAAGCACACTATAATGAAAGATATCTTTAAAGAAAGACATAAATATTAAATATATTGAGATAGAGTTTCTTTTAATGGAACTGAAAATAAAGATTATTATGTTGCTGCAATTTTAATTTTAATTTTATTTTTTTTTATTATATTAATTTTAATTTATCTTATATTTTATATTTTTATCGAGAAGTCTCTTAATAGTTCTAATAAAACAAAAATAAATTTCTCTCATCTCCACTATGCTTCCATATCCCATATGCTTCCCATAAGAGCAACTATTTTTGATTATAAGTATTTTAGGTTGCATATAGAAATAAATTGAACTGAATGAAAACTATTTTATGCTAATGCTCTACTTTGTGATTCTCATAAATTCGTAGATAAGTATAGCTTGTATTCTTTCCCTCTCTCTCTCTCTCTCTCTCTCTATCTCTCTCTTAGTGAGTGCCTGATGTTACTACTACTGTTATCTTCGATATTTACTCTTTCACCCATGATAGTATTAATCTATAGTAGATTGCCTTCGATTATTAATTTGCCGAACATTAGATTTTATTTATTTATTATATATAAAAAAATAATAATCAAATATAATATTCAATGTTATAAATATATAAAGTATTTCCTTGACTTTATAGAAACTCCGCCATTCTCCTGTAAAATTAAGCAAATCCTTGCCCTTGCATGTATCACTCCATCTCAAGCACTTCTTGGTCACATTTTTCACTTGCACACATACATACATATGTATGTATATATACCGTACACATTCATATACAACATTTCTATGTGTGTTTCATTTCACGTACCGTAAATCTGTGTTATAAACCCTGGCATCGTCTCACCCTCAGCAACCGCCCTTTGCTGTGCTGTCATCAAACATTTTGCGGCATTGGCCGACGATTTGGCATGCCACATAGCACGGCCAACACCGTGGCACGTGCCATGATAAATTGCATCCCAGCCCAGGGCCCGGCAATAGACATTTGCAAAATGTTGCACCATAATGCCACGCATTGCTGCAGGAGGGTAAAAACGCGTTGCCACGCGACTTCGGCAATTTGTGTGCATAATCTGCAACAATTCTGCTTTTCGGGGTGGCACCACAGCCAATGTGGTGTGCGTGTGTGCGCGTGTGTGTGCCGCTTTTTCATGCATTTTTTATGCAATTTTTTGTGCCACCAATCAGAGCTCTGATTATTTTTTATGTCCTCAGCCTATCAGAGAGCAGACCAGGCCATGTACTGCTGTATAACAGTGGCTGCGTATAACAGTATAACAGACTGATCGACGAGCGTACAGTTCCAAATATTTATCTAAAACGCAGATAACCAAACAAAAGCAATTAACGTGCTCAGAGAGCATGTTCTTTGCTTGCGCTCTCCCGCTCTGCCTCTCTCTCTCTCTCGCTCTCGCTCTCTGAGTGATCGCTACGTAAAAGTGTCTGCCAGCTACGCTTACGTCGTTACGTTTAGTGCTCAGCACGTCGCGACTCAAATGTTTTTCCGCACTCACACTCGCACGCACACGCACTATGGCTACTGCCGTCTCGCTCGCACACGCAGGCACGCACACACATCATGTGCGTCGTGGCCGTGTTTGAATATTGTTTTTGAAGATACAGCTACAATTTCGGGTTGTCTCTTGTGCGCTGCACGTATGTGCGTATGCGTGCGTGTGTGTGTGTGTGTGTGTGTGTTTCGGGGACTGTGGCCTTCCTAGAAATAGTAAAACGCAACTCAGAGTTCAGTGTGACGAAGTGCGTCGTGCGCAGCGGCAGCGTTTTTCAATCGACTTCGTTTTCCGAGTTTCATTTCCAATACGTATCTGCTCTCTGTGACTGTGTGTGCGTGTGTGTGTGTGTATCTGTGACTGGAGTAGTGCAGCTACACATGTGTGCGTTGTGTATATATTTAAGTGCTGAATAGTCTAGGCAGCAGGAACATGCTGCAGTTGACATACGCTCACAAGCAATACTGAGAAATAAGAATACCCAAGAAGAAAACTTAACTCTAGCTAATCAGCATGGAAAATCCCGAATTTAGCAGCGAGGCAGCAGCAGCAGCAGCACCTGAAGGCGCCAGGAACAGCGCCTCACCAGGTATTTACCTACAATCTTTCCCCTCCCGCCCCGCCCCAGGGCGTATCCAAAAAAAAAAAAAAAAATGAGTAAGGCCACAGCTAAAACTAGTTTCGCTTTTGTTTATGTGGCTGCTGCTCCATAAAAGCCAAAACAACAACAAACACGAAATCTTATCAAACTCAACGCTGATTGGCCACACAGCGATCGCTGCGTTGTTTTGGTTGATTTTCTGTTTTGCTATGTACTACGCAGTTCTTTATATTTGTTTTCCGCATTTCTGTTTTGCTTTTGCCGTTCGACTTTTTTATTGGCAAACCATTTTTTATGCCCCTCTCATATACAGCTCGGGGCATACGGGCGAAACGTTGATCAACCCTCAGAGTGATTGCAAATCGAAACACTTTCACTCCCCCCACCCCAAACTGCATGTGCAAAAACCGCCCTCTTACCCTAGTCGCATACCCTAGAAATCCATGGCTAAAATTTGGCCAATATTTTACACGCGTTTCCCATGCTTTGCCTTGCCATCGGCTTCGACCTTTTGCTTGACTGCATTTTTCACATATTTCTGTCTCATTTATTTCCAATTGACAAGTTTTTATTTTTTCCAAGTTACAAAACAAGTTTTCGTCTTACAAAATCGTTGTAAGCAATTTTGGGCGCTTCTTTTTTTTTTTATAGTCGAGTGAATCGCCTAGAAAATTAAGCGCTAATAGAGAAATAGACGCGTTTTCCCGCACGTCGAAAGTCGCTCAGGCATGCGGTGGTTGTTTTTAGCTAAAGATCTGCTATATATATTTTTAAACTAATTGAGAGATTTTACAATGGTCGGGGGGACAGAGATGCCTCAGATGTGTCACACAAATATTTGGGGAGTAATTAAAATATTTGAACATCAAAATGGGAAAATAAAGTTGGCATGGGCTAAATTTTGATAGAGAAAATAATAGAATAATATATATAATATAATAAATAATAAAAAATATATTTATTTTATATAGAAAACCAGTTTATAACTCATATATAGCCAGATCTGTCAAATATAAGTTATAAGAATCAAGTTTCAATCAGCCTCAATGAGCTCTACACATTTACCTGAACTACTCTGGGCACATGCAACATGATCTCTCTTAGTCTCGTGGCATATCACATCATATCAATTTAAATGAAAATTCCATTAATCTAACCCTTTCGTATTGTGTTTGCCAACGACATTCTTAACGAACCAGCAATTGTCATGTGCAGTGCAATAAGACAACGAGCAGCTCTTGAGGTTGCACAGCAACAACCCTCGAGTCTTCAGATAAGGGCTATCAGCAGAGTAGGAATGCAGTGCAATGTATCTATGTATCTGTGAGATAAAACTAGACAAAACTCCAAGCGACAGATAAGTAGCCAAAAATGGAACGCAATCGAAATATCAAATTATGAATGAACGCAGCAAATGAATGAAATGAGAGAGAGAGAGAGAGAGAGTGTGTGTGTGTGTGTGTGTGTATGCTTATAGATGAAGCACACTCTCAGCTCAGATAATGGAATACTCATACAAACAAATTTGGTTTGGCAACCAACTCCCAAGCAATTCAATTCAATCCAATCGCTTTACACTCTCCAAAACACGAAAAAATATTCCTAATAAAAACAACGAAACCTGTTTTTATTTCTAATTGTGGTTGTTGTTGTTGCTGTTGCTGTTGTTGTTGTTGTTGTTGTTGCTGTGATAGAGTTTTTGGCTGTTGGTTGTCTTGAGCATTGCCTTGCGGCAAATGGGACAAGGACACGGTTAGGCATTTAAGAAGTTCAGCTGCTGCCGCTGCTGGCTGCGGCTCATTTGAATAACAAAACAATTGCAGCAAATACCCAGATACCCAGGCAGGATATTCAGGATAACGCGGTCGCTGCCAACTCAAACTCAAATACTTTTTACAATTCTCTTGCAGCGACGCCGGGCGAGGAATGCGGCTGTGTGCGCCTGGGTAAATGCAAATGGTTCAATGTGGCCAAGGGCTGGGGCTTCCTCACGCCCAACGATGGCGGCCAGGAGGTTTTTGTGCATCAGGTGGGTAACACACACACACACACACACACACACATGCATATATACAGACATTTCAATGTCACTCAATTGCTGTTGTTCCCCCCACACAGAGCGTCATACAAATGTCCGGCTTTCGTTCGCTGGGCGAGCAGGAGGATGTGGAGTTTGAGTGCCAGCGCACAGCGCGCGGTCTGGAGGCGACACGTGTTTCCGGACGGCAGGGCGATGATTGTCACGGCAGCACCTATCGGCCACGCATGTAAGTGATATTAGCCCAAAACAACGGGAAGTAAGGCGCATATTTAAATCATATTCAACTCAACTTTACAGCAATAGGAAAACTCGCCGCATGCGTTGCTACAATTGCGGCGAATTCGCTAACCACATTGCCTCGGAGTGTGCGATAGGGCCGCAGCCGAAGCGCTGCCATCGCTGCCGCAGCGAGGACCATTTGCATGCCGATTGCCCGCATCGGAACGTCACTGCGGTGAGTTCTGGCAAATCCACCACACACACAGCGCGTGGTTAGTTAATACATTCACCTTTTCCACAGACACAAACCAGCAGGCGACGAAGCAAAAGCGTTGTCAACGAGGAAGCTGCCGAGGCTGAAGCTGAAGCTGCTGCCGAGCCAACTCCCTAGCGCTAACGACGGGGTCACATTTGAAGTTCAAAACTTGTAAAAAACAAAAAACAAAACGAAACGTACAAAACGCATGAAATCAAAGAAATACCTCACGTACAACCAACAACTACGCATAAGTGCAGTCATTTTGGTATGCAAAACTAGACTTAAGGCGACGAATGCAGTTCCAAAGGCATTCGAATTATATTTGTATAAGTTAAATTTACCAGGTAGAATGCTAAAGAATACACTAAAGGCCATTTAATGATTAGTTCTAAGCATAAACTCTTAGATTTGTAGCATTTGAGAACGCTTAAAGTCTGGGAAGTCAAATTATGGTACAAATAATTGAAGCATATCAGAATATGTTTATGAGTTTTATTAAATTTTATTTGTCACAACTAAAATTGCAAATTTAAATGTAAGTCTTATGATTGAATATAAGATTAAAAAATAAATAAAAATAAAAACAATGTCTTGGATTTTTTTTTTTTAATTTTAAAGAATTTTAATATATTTTTAAAATATTAAAAAAAATAGTGTTCGTAAGTTTATGTAGAAAAGCTTTGCTTAGAACGCCTCCAATCTCAGCATCCCTCACACACACACACCCTTGGGGTTAGCAGTGATAAGAAAGCTCTTGGCCAGTCACGTGCTGGGCAATAACAACAGTGGAGCTTTCTGGGGCCTGGCAGCAGCAACAACAGCAACAATGAAAACGCAAAATCATTGTAACACATTAGGCATTGAGCTTCAACCCCGTCGCTTGCAACTGTGAAAGTGAAATAGTGGCCGAGGCGATTGGAGGCAGGAGCAGTCACTACCAGTAGCAGCAGCAGCAGCAGCCACTAGCAGTGGCAACAACAATGTGAATATTGTGCGAGGACACGCACACGAGAGGTGAAAGTTGCGCTCGTTCTCTTATGCCGATGTCTCTCTGGGCGAGGGCGAAATATCCCTTCGGCTGTTTTTGTCGCGGTTTGCGATTCAAATTTTTAGCCTGGCTTGTTGTTGCTGCTGTTGTTGTTGTTGCTCGTTCGGGTTGTTGTTGTCGCTGCTGCTCCTGTTGTTGCCCAACATCATTTTTGCAACATTGTTCGCTTCTCTTTTTGGCGCGTGGCATGCCACGAATACCAGCGCCGCTGAGGATGATGTGCTCGGCTCTGGCGCGGCTAGGGGGCAGACTCCAGAAGGATGCAACTGCCTTGGCGCAAGGACGCCACACAGCGAGCCCAATGCCTGGCCTCAGTTTCGGGCTCAGTCTCAGTTTATCTCTGCCAGAGAATTGTTGTGTGCAACGCGGCGGATTTAAATAAAAAAAAACATAGCAGCAATAAAATACAAACACAAAACTAACACAAAAAAATCAAATAATTTACAATAAAATAATAAAAAAAAACAAAAATTAGAAAAACCAAAAAAAAAAAAACAATAATTAAACAACAAGAATTTTAACCAAAGTTAACAAAGCGTTTCAGCAACAAAAACAAAAACAACAACAACAAACAAAAATTCTAACAACATTTGTAACATATTTTTTGCATAAACTTTAAAATTATTAATAAAAGTAAGACAATAAGCAATATAATCATTTTTGTATGCATATATGAAGCAAGGAGGAGAACGAGAAGCGGCGGAAGGAAACAATTTCAAATCAAATAAAAGAAATTAGTTCAAGGTTGCAAAAATGTATTTTGAGTTTTTTATACAAAAGAAATTTTCAATTCTGTTTTTGTACGACGAATGAAACAAGCCAAATGTAAGTGAACTGAGTGTGTGTGTGTGGTGTGTGTGTGTGTGTGTGGTGTGTGTGTGTGTGTGGTGTGTGTGTGTGGTGTGTGTGTGTGTGCTTGTAAAGGCATCAACAACAAACAAAATGAGGCAGCGAAACACGAAAAAGGAAGCTTAACAAAAAGGCAAAACAAATGCAGTTCAATTCACAATAACAAAAGCAAAGCAGCAATAACAACACACACACTCATACACATACAGTTAACAGCAGTACACACAAACACACACACATTTACATGTCGCTCTCACTGTTAAGGCAGCGCCTGTTATGTAATATCCTGTTTCTGAAGCTGTCGCCTGTCATGTTACAAGTCCAGCCAAGCAAATGGGTAGCAGCAGCAGTAGCTATATCTACGTGTTAGTGTGTGTGTGTGTGTTTGTGTGTGGGGGCGTGGCATGCACCTTAGGTGTGCGCTGCTGCTGCTGCTAAAATGATTTATACACTTTGGAAACGCTCCATGGGCACGGCATTGAGACATTAACACGAAGGACGAACCATCCTTTAAATACACCTAATAGGACCACATTCTCACATAGAATATATATTTATAGTTTGCCATTAAAATGGGGCGTGGATTTTGATTTGCGTGTGTGTGAGTGTGCGTGTCTATGTCTGTGTCTGTGTCTGTGTGTGTTAAGCATGCAAATATGTGACACTAATTCGATGAGCAAAATGCTAATATTACGCATACGCCGCATTGGTCCGAAGGTCGCCTTCTATTCTACGTCTATCTGTTTCGGTTTTCGGTTTTTGGCCATTTTTGTTGGCTAGGGCCAGCGCCTAATTAATGAAATGTGTGTCATAATGCGACAGGCAGTTAGTAGGTCAAGTGGATTCCATGTTGAGGTTGAGGGCCAAAAACTCTTTCGCATCCAAAAAAGCCCTTGGCCAAAAGAGAACAAACCAGCCCACCGACCCCTACCCCCCTATCAACCGCAAAGAGTAAAAAACGAGTAAATGCGACGATGTTGCGCGTAAAGTAAATAAATAGATGGGCGTTTTCTAGCCAAGCTGAACTACGTAGTCATACATTAGCTTTTAAATGGGCGCAGCTCATTTGGCTCCAGGGATTGTGGACTAACAAATTGCAACTCACAGTAATTTTCACTTCAAAAAAAAAAAAAAAAAAAACATTTCTTTTTGAAATTCACATATTATTCAATTCAATTTAAAAATCCAATTATTCACTTTATATAAATCTAATTGTTTGTGTGATTGCTCTTTAGATTTTAAGCAGTCTCTATCTAACTGTCAACGCACCTCACCTTTCACTTTCTAATTTTATTCCCTCCACTCACAAATTATAATAAAAAATTCTTTTCAATTTTGCACAGGCGTTTTACATATATATAAATCAAATTAAAAAAAAAAAAAAAAGAAAACAAATACCAAAAACTGTGGCATGCTTCAAATGGCAGTACTAAATAATCAAAATACTAAACGGTGAATGTTCCAACAAGCTATACTAAAGTTTGTAAAAAATAAACAAATACAAATGTCTAAGTTCAACTGAGAACCTCACAGAATCCCTAAACAACAGCTAAACAAAACAGTAAACAATTCCAGTGCTTAAACGACACAATATTTAATTAAACTTAAAGCAAGAGCAACTTCAGTAAACTTCTTCACACTCAATTTGCACGCCAGCAAGGTAAGTTCAAGGGCACAATTTTGATCAATCTATATGTTATTTGATATCTTATGCGATTCTATGTGTTGTGTTTGAATCTTTTCTGCAACATTTTCGAGCACGTTTAACTTGCAATCTTAGGGCTAGTTATTTGATACACAAGTGAGATAATTTTAACTAAATCTAAGTCTTAAGTTTTTAATGCAAGGCGACTAGCGGCGGGCAATAGTGCTATTTATTTACTTACATAATCTGAATATACTATATTTGTTTGTTTGGTTTATTTAATCTAAAGCCAAGATAAAATTATATTTGACATTACCTAACCCTTTGGTATGACCTGGCGCAGCTCTTCTATTTAGGCATAACAGATGGGAAGGCATAACAGATGGGAATAGCGAATATTACATCAATACATACATAATTTAAATACAAATTGCTGCAGAGTTCGAATCATTATAACAATCCAATATTCCTATTCCTAATCAGTCAAAGGGTAGTTGCTGCACGGCTGTATTCCACACCGGCAAACCGCGACACACGTAAACACAACAATTGTAGATTTTGGGCTCCACTCGGCCCATTTGCACGTTGGCTAAAATAGCACATAGGCTGCCCATTTGATAGTCTGGCTGCTGTTCCAGTGTTTCGCTGCCTTGCTGTGCTGCTGTGAAAGATTTCTAATTAATATTAGTCTATGCATGATCTACACTCTTACCTTTGACAATGCCCTGAGAGACCCAGGCCACACGATCAATGTGTGTCCAGGGTATAATCTCTTGCTTGGACGGCGCTGTAAATTGACTCAATATATTGACGGACACATTATCCATATTGCCATCAAGTGCGGGCATCAATGTGCCCACTACAGCGGGACACAGCGCGCCATGGTAGTAGTCCTGTGCTCCGTATAGAGGACTGTAGAGACCCGAGCTCAACACACGCGTCGAGTCGCAACCGAAGAGAAAGACGACACCCTTGATACGGTTGCGGTAAATCAAGCGACTGGAAACATATTGCAGGCTCGAGCCATGACCCGCATAGCTGAAAGAGAAGACTGTGTGATTCGTTTGCCAGGTACTTCGCAAGGATTTACCTACACAAAACAATCGGCCTTGAAGGCCTTTTCAATCATAAACTGCTCCGTGGGTAGCGTCTCGAACATATGCTGCCAGTGGCTTAGCCAGTACTCGAGAAAGCTGCGCAGACGGCGTCCCGATTTGGCCAGGTCAGCATCGGGATTGATGAGCGTTATGCCATGCTTGATGTTGACCATATAGTAGCCGTGCTGAATCTCTGCCTTGTGGCACTTGAACAGGCGCCACAAACTGTGCAGCGATTTGATGCGCGTGCACTCCTGCATGGGCGCCAGCTGCTCCCAGTGCATATGATCCAGGCGCTAAAAGAGAATTAACATTAGCAGTCGAAGGTTTGACTAAGAGTATAGTTGACTTGCCTCATCTACCACTAGAATGATGGGAAAACGTTTCGCCGCCAGCGGCTGACGCTGTTCCAGCCTCTCCCATTTACTGGCACAGCTCTTGAGCAGCTCATAGACGAGCTGCGCCTCAGCATTGCTGTTGCTGTTGAGCTCGTAGCTCAGCTGCTTCAGCTGGTCGTGTGGCAGACGATTCGCATGCAATGCCGCCTGTGAAAGCAGTATACGCTGTTGATTGCTCCAGCTGTGCTCCACACAGAACTCATCAACGCGCTCATAAATCAATTTGGTTTGCTGCTGCACCGCAGCATCGCCATAGCGCTTGCCCAGAAACAAGAAGCTGTAGGGCATAAAAACGCTGGTCAAATCAGCGATGAGCTTCTGCAAGGTTTAAGCATTAGTAACTATAGGCTTATATATATAATACATGGCCCACTTACCTTCAAGTATTCTTCAAAGGCATTCAATTCCTTCCAGTATTTGGCCTTGGCCTCGTGATTCTTGACCGCCACCGGATCAACTGTGACCACTCGCCGAAATCGCTCCACCATAGTGCCGTATTCCTTAAATAGGCTGCCCAGTGAATCGCTGTTGAACTGCAGGCAAGTGGCTTCCAGCTCTGGACTGCGACAGTGGCGCAGCAGGGAGACATAGATGTCGCCGTTGGCTCCGGCGATCTCACAGAATGTGGAGTAGGTGGTGGCTGCATTGAAGCTCTTGCAGAGCTGTAGTACGCACCACTCCTCTGGCAGTTGTTGACAAACATGCGAGATGCGATCATAGCCTATCCTTGGATCCTGCACTTCGTCCAGGAAGTCCAGGCTATCGATGTCTGTGGTTTTGGGCTTTGCCGTGCGTTTCTCCAATTTCAGTTGATGCTTTAATATATTATGCAGAAATTTGTTGCTGTACAAAGTATATATATTAGTACACACATTATTTATCAGCTAATATATCGTGCACCACCTTTTGTAGTCGGCTTTCTCCCTGGGTGTCGCTTCCAATATTATTTCTGATGCCTTCAGCTGCTGGTTTTCCAGTTCCTGGGTCTCGGTGAGGAGTCGCATATCGGCGCACTGAAACAGTGATCTGACTTGATAATAAATCGAGTCCTTTTCATTGCCATTGCGATATTCCTCGTCCGCACGTAATAAATTATATTCTGTAAAAGACGAGCTCAACTCAATTAGATGCTGCTTGAAAAATATTATATATGTTGCTTACCTTTTGTTTCGGGTCCAACCTGCACACTTGTTAAGCTACGCAACTCATTTTCGGTTGCTTCGGCATCAAACATTCTGTGTAAAAATTATTGCAATTTAATTTATAAATTCGAAAAACGGCGCCGTCTACCACTGTTTTTGCATGCCACAAGTTGTTGTTGTTTTCTCTGTTTGCATGCAGCAGTGTTGGCAGCGGTGCAAAATCATCATTGCGCAGCACTGCAAACATCGATAGACACATGCAGCAACGCTGTAGTACGCACCATATCGATAGTAATGGTAATTTTTAGCACGTTTGTGCACGCAGGGCGGCAAATTTAAATATTGTCAATTAATCGAAAATATAACAGGTAATTCCCTATTTATTTTAAGTTCGTTCACTATTTACTGGCAGCACTCAGCAAATACTAATATTAATTATCCGTTTTTGTGTGTTTTGAGCCAACATTGCTGCAAAGCACGTGTCGCAGTTCGGCGCTTACAGCGCGAAAGCTCTGATTGTGCTATTGTTGTTGTTGTTGTTGCTGACGCGTATTCATTCATAAAAACACAGCAGCATGAAAGTTCGCGTAACGACGAAGCGTTGGCCAAAGCTTTGCGCAGCGGCGCAGATGCCCAAACACCCAGCAAACTGTGTCAATCTCGTCTAACACATGTGTTTGCCCGCCTCTGCTGTGTGTGTGTGTGTGTGTGTGTTGAGATGTTTGTGTGCATGTATGTTGTATGTATGTACATACATTGTACATTATATTGGCACCCCGGTGAACCACACCCTCCAATTGCCCTAAAAAACCTTACGCAACAACAAAGCGGCACACATTGGCAATTATTGCAACAACAACAACAATTACAGAAGCTTTGACATTTTACAGCAAGGTCCAGCTTCTGACTTTTTTTGTTTGCATTTGAATTTTATTTTTTTTTTTTTGTCTGGTTTTACTGGTGCTGCCCAGGCGCGCCTTTTTGCTACTGGCTGCAAGCAGCCGCTGCAGTTTCTAATGACGTGTCTTAAAGAGATAACGACAGCAGTCGCAGCGCCAGCAGCAGCGGCTTTGTGCGTGGGGTGTGCATGCGTGTGTGTGTGCGGGAATGCGTGTGAAGGTCTGACGTCAGTGAGCCTGGCGCATCCCCTTTCCATGTCTCTCCGTGTGTGTGTGTGTGCGAGTTCCGTTTCTTTTTGTTTTTGTTAGCCGCCGCCCAGCTGCAACTGCAACCAGCCAGCAGCAACCTGCAGCTTGAAGGCGTCGCTGCTGCCACCGCCGCCCCGCTCGTCGGCATTTCCTGCTCTTGGCTGGCTCGGGCCGGTCTAAGCCTGTTTCGAATTATGTATTTATTGGCAAATGGATGCAGTGTTTGGCAGTGGCAGCAATATTATTATTGATGCAGCATCCGCAGCGAATGGAAACACATTGGCAACTTGACGAAGCTTTCGTTAAATATTGAAAGGACGCCGACGCACTATAGCGCGCTCTCGCTCTCCCCCTCTCTCACTCACCCACTCTCTCTCACTCCCACTCTCACACCTCACTGTGTGCCCTTCTCTGTCTGTCTTGCAATTTGCCTTTGCTACTTTGTGTTTGTTGTGTATTGTTGCGCTGCCGACGTCGCCGTCGCCGTCGCCGTTGACGTCGCTGCTGGCCCGTTGGCCGCAGAGCACTCAGCATCCTTTCTACTTATTAATTTTGATGTTGCTTTTCACTTTTACTTTGTGTATGTTAAACGTGCCTCAGTCAGACGCTAACATTTCGTGTGTGGGTGGAAATGACTCTGACTGTGTGTGTGTGTGTGTGTGTGTGTGTGTGCCTGTCCCATGATAATCATCTGTTGTTATTGTTGTTGTGGTTAGTTCAAATTGCAATAGTTTTGTTGTTGGGGTCATGAAAAGTTGAGTTGTTGTTTGAAGCGCACGTTCGAATCTGTTTGACCAGTGACCATTTGCACCACAGCACCATTAACCAACCCAACCACCCACCTGCCCGCAAGAGCCACCTGGCAACCCTCTGCATTATTTATGAGCCACAGCCAATGCAAAAAACTTGGCACGTACGTACATGTGCCTCTGTGTGTGTGTGTGTGTGTGTGTAGAGCTTGCGAGCGGGTTGAGTGCGTCGTCGTACGCCTAGCAAATTATAACATTAATATTACATTAACGCACACAGACGTGCATGCTCACACACATACACACAGACACACACATGCATCGGGGAGACATTAAAACGAAACAGAATGGCAAAAACTTTCATTTGACGTCCTAACAGCAACAACAACGACAGCAACAGCACGCGACATGTAAAATAAATGTAACAAAATGCGTCCGAACACTAAACAGAAACAGAAAGAAGCAGCAGAAACAGTAGAAACACAGCAGAAGAGGCGGCGGCGGCGGCGGCAGCAGCATCAACACAAAAACAACAAAAGGCCGTCAAAGGAGGCAGCAGTAGCAGCGACCGTGGCAGAGGCAGCGGCAGCAGCCACCCTAAAAAATGTGGCACACATTCCAACAGTTGCAGCGATGCCGACGTCGACAGAGATGTCGCTGCCAGCTGACGCTGCTGCTGCTGCTGCTGCTGCTCCTGTTCGTTTGTGTTCTGCTCGCAAAGTCAAAGCGATTTTCGAAGTCGACGGTTGTGTGGCTCGCGCTGCTTGCTCCGGTGCTGCTTACAGAAGCAACTGACAAAACGCTTTTAACACTTAAAAAATATACACCAACACGCACACGCACACACATACACACACATATACACAGACACTCACACACACTCTCACACAACCATCTCAAGTCACATCTAGCCAAACTGCAAAAATTGTAAGCGAAAATCAACAACAGAAGCGAGCGAAGCGTGTGGAAAAAGTGTAGCATGCTTTTAGGCAGCGCACAAAAATAACGCCAACGCCAACGCCAAAATAAATTTAGAATTTGAGCATTGCCGAAAGCAGTAGCTGTGTGCGTAAAGTGTTTAAAAAATTGACATTTAAGTAAATTAAGGTGTGGTGATTTATGCAACTTTTTAGCCACACGCACGAACACAGGGCGGCGACAGACACATACATAAGCGGGCTGAGGGGGACAGAGTGGAGAGCAGCAGTAGCAGCAGTAGCAGCAGCAGCAGCCAACGACTGCACATACCTCTAAGCTAAGGCACACACACACACACACACACACATAAACGAAGAGCGGAGGCATACAAAATAAAGGATAACGACGAACGAGCGACGAAAAAGCAAGAAAGAAATCGAAATTAAAATATATGTTGTACAACAAAAACAACAACAGCAACAGAGCAGGCAATTTTCGGCTGTCGCTGTAATTCGAAGCTCATCTGCGCTGCTTTGCTCTCTGCTGCTGCGACGGCGGCTGCTGTGTGGTTGCCGCTGCCTGCCTCCCGCTGCCTCCTGCTCCCTGCTTTCTCTTGCTCTCTCTTGCTCTCTCTCCCTCTCTCGGTCTGATTTTCGCTCTCTCTGTGCTTCGTCAAGTGAAAACATTTCGTTTCGTCAAGTTTTGTAGGTATTTTGGCAGGCCAGAAGGCAACTACACACACAAATCCACAGAGCGACGACATGTCCTCATCATCTGCTATTGCTGCCGCTGCTGTTCCTGTGACTAAAAAATCTAAATAAATATTAATAAAAATATAATTGAAAAACCCTTACAGCACGACAATTTTAATACATAAATAATAATAAACATAGCAAATATATATATACACACACAAGTGCACAAGGAATTGCAGCCCACAAAAAAAAAAAAAAAAAAAAAACATTTTTTGTGTGTGTTTTTTTCGAATGGGCAAAAGGCGTTGCCAAATCAAAAGCAGCAGCACACAGATTGTTGAAATAAAAGCATAAATATATAAATATACACTAAACGAAATCATAACTTAATAAAAACAGGCACAAAGTAACTATTATAAATATTTATAACTGACAAGAGCAAGAAAACTACAAGCAAATAAATTATTCATACGCACCGTTAAACAAAAGCAAAAGCAAAAGCAAAGCACCAAAAGTGAAATTTTCAAGTGACATTGTGAAAGGCAGCCACATACCAGGCTGCATTAATAAAACATACAACAATCATATAGCACATAGGATACAAAGGATACAAGGAGTCGGCACAGGAGGTGCTCTGCCTGTTCTATTATTTAACTGCTTACAACAGACGTTTTCAACTGGACGAAAGCTGATTGAAAGCCGCTTTCAACAACAGCATCCGTCGTTCACTAATACTCCTACAAGAAGGAGAGAGAGAGAAAAGTGAGAGAGCGCGAGGGCTTATCGGTGTGTGTGTGACAGCAGTAGCAGCGACGTCAACGTCAATCCGCTCAATATTTATATTGCACGAGACCAATTCACGATTCACGCTCAAACTGCTGACAACTCAGACGCAGACGCCACTGGAGGTCCTGGGTATCAGACTGTGGCTCTGCGGTTCATCTGGTGCCTGGTCCAGCCGCAGCACCAAAATAAATAACATCTGACAGCTGCTGCTTGTCTCCTGCTTCAGCTACAGCTACTGCGCCCACACCAGCTCGATTCAAGTCGAGTCGACTCAACTCTCCAGTGCACAATTCGCACAGGCCTAAGCAATATTCGCAAGATAAACACGCTACAGCTGTAACTGCAATCTACTACTACAATCAAGCACAACATACTAGCAATAACGGGATAAACAAACCAAAAAAAAAAATAAACAACTAAAAAACACGCAATGGGTGCCAAGGAAAGTGTCGAGGCAGCCGTCAAAATGAATGCCGATGGCTGGGGCCACGTGGAGGTGTGTATACAAAACAATAACTATAATAATAATAACGACAGCATAAGCCCATCAGAGTTGTGAATGATAATATTTATGTATAAATAACTGTTTATTGTGATTTTATATATTTGTTTACCGAAGCACTTTCTGCTGCGGGTTCTACCCACTCGTTTCTTAGCTTTAAGATAGGGAAAACTAGTTTTAAAATAGGTATTGTTCATTATCTTTAGTGAGAAGTATAAGCAGAGGGAACATAGTAGAAGTTGGGTTTTCTATCTAAAATAAATTTATATTTAAAGTCCTAATATTTTCCTTCAAATCTTTTTTTTTTTTGTAATTTTATATTAAATAGGATTTTTAATATATTTTAAATTAAAGATATGTTTATTATTATTTATTTATTTTATTTATTTTTATTAATTATATTTTTACCTTCATATTTGTGTGTTGTGTATACTGTTTTTCTTTTATTATAATTATTAAAATTTTATTTCTATTTAATTTTTCATCTCAAATTAAATTTTTAAATTTGAGATCCTTTTTCTTTTTAAATTATTTATTATGCCTTACTCATTCAGGGTACTTACTTCATTTTAATGTTTTCCATCTTAAATATGTGTAATGTAGTAGTTTATAATTTTTAATAAATATATAATTACATAATTTTAGCTAAATATACTCAAGCATATATAAACTTTATAGAGCTGCCAGGCTAGCTTCTCTCTATAACCCACATTTAATGCCCTTATGCATAAGTAAAGAATATAAAATATTTATAGCGAAACCTCCCTTCACTTATTTTTTATTAAAAATTTCCCCTACTACTCTTATGCTCCACCAGTATTATAGCTCTTAACCCATTAAGTCTTTTACATATACATAATCAAACCTTAGTCATCTCTTACTCTATCATGCTGTCAATCGCACTCGCTCCCAGTCCAATTTTTCAATTGCCGAGTGGGGCAACGCCTGTGTGGCAAGTGTGACCCAAAAAATGGGCAGAGCTGTCGCCGCCTTCACTCCTTATTGCGATTTGATGAGCACACTGCGACAATTGAGATTGAGCGACTGAGCGCTATTTGATTGATTTTAAAAATAAATTTCAACAAAGCGATAAAAAAGCACGCAAACACGTGCAGTGTGTGGCAGCCACCAGCAGGCAAGCGGGGCAAACAAATTTTCGTCTGGCTATCGCTCAGATCTCTGTGCAGCTCTTGAGCGCAACAAAAAGAAAAAATGCTGAGTGTGTGGGCGAGCGGGCCAGCTCTTGAGATCGCGTGGAGACAATGAGGCTGCTGCATAAGATTTACAGTTGATGTGGAGAGCTGCTCAACATGGTGAGAGACAGTGAGAGGCAGATCGTGAGAGTGGCAGAGGCTCTCTCGACTCACTGAGCAGCTGAATGAATGAATGAAAATGCGCTTTGATTTTTCCACAGATTTGTGTGTTTAGTTGTTTGGTTGAGTCTGTGGCGTGTATTTCGAATGCTCTTTTGGCACACATTATTTCGATTATTTATATAAACAATAATTAAACGCAACCCATGACCGCAGCCAGGTCGTAAACAGGTGTCTGTTTGCCTCAACGCCAAAGCCTGTAAACAAAAATAGATAACAGCGAAAATTATATATAATAAACAACAAATGTGGTCAGCAACAGGCTGCAGACAGCCGAAAATTAAAATAAATGTCTATTGTATAAATACATATATGGTTCACACATATATATAGTCTTATATTTAAGGTGTAGCTGAAGAATTTTAAAACAAAATTCATATAAATAAGTGCGACAGCAGCGACTGCCAATGTGCAACATCTGCGAGTGTGTGCTGGTGTGTGTCAAAGAACATAAAACTCACCGATCAGATCAAATCATAAACATCTAAATCAAAGCAAAACTTCAAAGAAATCGCTGAGGTGCATATTTTTTGTCTTTTTTTTTTATTTCTATTTTTTTTCATCTGTTTTTTGTTGACACCTACACGTTAGAGTGGCTGCAGCAAGAGGCAGGCGCGCAGCGTGCAGCGTCTGGTCAGCAATAGCGTTGAACTCGCTGCGTTCGCACCTCAAAAAACCCGCGCGAGACGTGTTGGTGATAATAGCCAGCGGCTGTAGCCGGCGTGGGCTGTTTCAGAGGTTGATCAAAGACTCGGATGATTAAGTATTAATGTGTGTGCGGGTGTGTGACTGTGTGTGTGTGGCTCAATGTTGTTTAATTTATGCTTTAAGCTTAAATACCTACTTGGCATAGGCAATATGTCTTGTATAGAAATTCTTTAGCAATGCCTCCGGCATCTGTTGAGTTTATATGCATTTGTTATGTGAAGATGGAGACATAGTATGAAAACTATAATAAATGTTTTATATTTGTAGTTAATTAATGTAAAGTTTTTTTTTTTAATTTATCTAGATATTATTCAGCTGTTAAAAATATAAATATATAAAAATACGATGAGGCTAAACATAATAATGTGTATATATGAATATGACCAGATTAGACGTTTCTTGTGTAACAGTCTTAAGTTTTAAGTAACAAATTTGATGAAGGCAATACTAAGCGTATGACTAAGCTTCAGATAATGAAGGTTGTTTAAGCCTTCACATAAATGATATCTATCTAATTATGTTAAAGAAGATAAATGGAATAGGATAGGCAGAATAGGGGAAGTATCTATATATATATACTTTACACTAATACATATATATAATTAAATACGTACAGTCTTGAAATAAATTTGCCATTAAGTAATTTATAGAAGCCAAATTAAAACTGAGTTTTAGAAAATCTATAAGATATCAAATATCAATATAAATATAAGACTGCAAAAATTTCTTCAATTGCAGCCCACTATCGATATCTATTATCTATTATTATTAGCTCATATTTCTTACCATCTTTTCTAATTCTCTCCCCGACCTGCAGCGCGGTAGTCGCTACCACGGCCATCGGCATAATCAACGTTCGCAGTCGCTAAATCGCGGACAGGCCCTCTCGCAGGCGGACGTGAGCGGCATGTGGTGACATCGGGGTGCCTCTGGTAAAGGTGAGTTTCTCCTAAACATCTATCGCTTGCATATTACTGATCCTTCTCCATTTAACTCTGCCTAGGAGCTGCGGCGGGCTGTGCTAACTGCGCCATGGGCAACAAATTGAGCTGTTCGTGTGCGCCTCTGATGCGCAAGGCTTATCGCTATGAGGATTCACCCTGGCAGAGCTCTCGTCGCCGCGATGGACATCTCTTAAGGTGAGTGGGCGTAGCCAGGCATAGACAGCAGCCGTCGCAATTTCTCCTCTAAACTCTAGTAGTTGACTCTTTTGTTCTCCGACTGGCTGTAAATATGTGTATATATGGAAAGAAACAACAACAACAGCAACAACAACAATAACAAACAACTAACTCTGAAACAATTGAATTCGCTATTTCGATCAACGCTTGTAATTTAACTAATTGTGTTCTTCTTCTGGTTTTTCTTTCTTTCAAAAAAAAAAAAAAAAAAAAAACAAAATCTAATATGTAAACAAACGAAAAACTTTCGACTTTTTGCCTACACTTTCAACAACCAACACACAACCCACACAACTGCCTAATCTAAATTGTTGGGCGCAACTACTACAACTACAACTACAACAACAACAACAACTACAATCTGCAACAACTTTTCCTTCCTAACGACTGCAACTGCAACAACTATAACAACAACTGTTAAACCGTGCTTCCCCACTTTGATTTTACTTTCAATTCAATCAATCCTCCAAAATCAAACTTCCTCAACCACAAATTTGCACCAAATTCTCAATTGGATGAACCAAAATCAATAACCGACAACCAACCAACCAACCAACCAACCAACCAATCAACCAACTTTTGCAATAATCAATTTGTCAACAAACGTTTTATTAACCAACGCCTAGTTCGTTCAGGTTGTGGGCTGAGGTCTTTCACGTATCGGCAAGCGGCGCCGGCACCGTCAAGTGGCAACAAGTGTCTGAAGATTTGGTTCCTGTTAACATTACCTGCATTCAGGACTCGCCCGAGTGCATCTTTCACATCACCGCGTACAACAGCCAGGTGGACAAGATACTCGACGTGCGACTTGTGCAGCCAGGTGAGTGACTGCTCCCTCACGATGTTTACCTTTGCTAATTGAAATTTGTATTATCTGTGTGTGTGTGTGCGTGTGTGTGTGGTATTTGCAGGCACACGCATTGGTCAGGCATCAGAATGCTTTGTTTACTGGAAGGATCCAATGACTAACGATACTTGGGGCCTCAACTTCACGTCGCCCATCGATGCCAAACAGTTTCGGGAATGCTGTGTAAGTATTCTCTTACAGTTTGCTGCATATTGCAAACGCGACGATGACAAGCAACCACCTCAACTGATACCTCAACCAAAGAACCACCTCAGCCAACAACCACAAATACAAACACTAATGCAACACACACACACACCCACACACACACACACAGACACTATTTAACAAGTAACAAGCATTTTGGGGCAGTTTCTATGCTGCCAGAACAGCTGCCACAAATGCAAACAACAAGTTGATGATGCTGTGATGATGACCGACCGTGATGAATGTTGAATTAATGATGATGCGGCTCAAGTTCGTTATGCTAAGTTCCATAAGCCACTAACTGTATAAAAGAATATTTGTCAAAATTTCTGGAAAGAATCCTTCACCAGCTATCAAATGTGTTAAATCGTTTAAAGTACGCGCAATAGCTTCAATTCATGCCATGCCACAGTCACAGTCACAGTCAGTATCAGTATCACAGTCGCTGTCGTAGTCACTGTCGCAGTCACAGTCACAGTCACAGTCACTGTCACCGAGCACACAACATATATAGACAGACAGACACAGATACAGCCACAGACACCGCTCTCTAAACTGCTTAAACAAGAACTGCTCCCGTTAAATATACCTGTATAAGTATATATACTATATATATATATTCTCGTTCTTAGTTGACCAACATCAGGCATATAAATATATACATATTTAAAATTGTCAAATTTGCAAAATTTGGTATCGTTCCTGAATATTTCTAATTTTATGTTTTGTATTGAGATTCTGTTTTCCTCTCGTTTTTACAATCCATTTTATAAACTATGTGGACAATAATTCTAAAGTAATACATACATATATAGTAGTGCTTAAACCGCTTTTACACGTTCAATAAAATAGAAACACAGGAGAAACTGATCTGAGATTGAAGGAGAAAGCAAATGAGGAAAATTTCAAATTTATTAAAATTTCTTAAATAAAATTAAGCCAAATAAACTCGGTTCTACTTCCATTTCTGATCAATTTCTTAACCAGACTTGTACTTGTACGATCTCCAAACACCCACACAAACACACACACTATATTGACCCCCACTACAACAACAACAACAACATTTACCACTCACTCATTTAGTCAACATAAACTGTCTGGATTTAGTATCTAATAATTGTTTCGTTTCTTTTCTTACTTTGCGCCTCATTTGTTGCAGGTATCTTACATTGTAAAAAAATACGTTAGTATCGCTTCATATTGTTTATTTGTCACAAAAAAAAAAAAAAAAAAAAAAAACACAGTACTACAAACTCAACAACTAAATACAAACTGCTGCTAACTAAGACTAACTACTACTATTAAAATAACTAATTAATAACTATGTTTTTTTCGAACTATCACAGCTGAGAAAGAAACTCTCTAATGATCAAATCATTTATATATATACTATATATAGAGTCCAGCTCTAAATGTATTTAAATTTTGAAATACCCCCATTCAAGTAGCGCTTCCCTTTGTCGGGCATGTGTAAGAACTCTTTACCTACATACATACTTGCATACACCCACCCACCCACACACACACACACACTCTATATCTCTTTCTCTTTCTCTTTCACACACACACACACACACACATGTATAACAGTGTACTTAAGTGTCGTTAGTGTTTTGTAAGCTTTTCACTTTTATGTGTCTTAACCCTCCTACTCTATCGCCAACCAAAACGCTCTCTCTCTGTGTACGCTCCTCTATCACAAGTTTCTCAACCCAGTTTATCACATAACTCACGCATACCATAACAGTTATATGTATTATATACCAGTTAAATACTAGCCAATTGATGCCCAGTAAAAAACATAAGTGTTCAAAGTTCCTATTGATTCTTGTTGTGTGTGTGTGTATTTTGAAAGTTCCAAAGGCTCCAACAACTACTTGTATTTAACTCTATAGCACACACACGTATACATGGACACCCATACACACAGACACAGACACACATACACACGCTGACGTCACTCACACATACAGTTACACGCACACCCACTAAAATTTGTTAAATGTATTTATATTATATATTCTTTCATTTCTTTTTCTCTCTTCTAATCATTTTCGAATTCATTCTCGAAACACGCAAAAACAAAAACAAAAACAAAACAATATATATATATATATATATATATATATATATATGAAAAACCAACTAAATTCGTTTTCAAATCTTTCATTTTTGATGCATTTCATTTAATACTTATAAAAACCAAATGTCGTACTTGAATTTGAAATGTAACGAAAACATTTGTATGTTGTCGCCAACAACATCTACAAACGACTAACAAATATAAATTGAATACTCTACACGCAACAATAACGAAAACTACAACAACTACAACAACAACAACAACAAACAAACAAACAAACAACAAATAACCAAAATAACAACAACAATTTTGAAAACATTTCTAAATGTACACCACTTACAAATCTATCTATCTACTATCTATGAAACTCTGTCCCACCCGAAATGCTTTTATTATCTAACATCAATTTTATTTAACTACTCTCTCTCTCTTAACTATATATTTATGTATGTATAAATATATATTTTCAACTCGATTCGTTTGCATTTGACACGTGCGCAAAAAAAAAAAAAAAAAAAAAAAAACAAAATCAAATACAAAATAAATACAAATCATAAATGAAAATAAATATATAAATATAAATTGAAAATTTTGCAAAACAAACATGAAAAATTCTATGAATTGAATGATAATTGTCGTAAAATCGAATTGCCAAAACGTACAATGAAAATGCAAAAGAAAAACGCAAAACGCTTTAAAACAATCGCACGTATCCTCTACTACAATACCGTTACCTATCCACTGCAAACCGTTTCCGATGAGCCCTAAGTCCCCCGAAACCACCCACCCAGCCCCCAAATAACCTAATTCCCAGCCAAGTGGGCGGTTTAAATACGCAAATGAAAATCAAATATCGAAACAACTTTCAAAAACAATGCAAAATTTTTGAATCGTATCAAATGCTAGCAGCGCTAGGAAGTAGAAGAGTGTAGCTAAAAGCTACGTTTGAGAATCGCCCAGAGCGGCGAAAATAAACAGTTAACCACTTAAGTGTAGCCAAGTGCCGCAAGAGAGGCCAACGAAAATATATAAAATATATTCTTGAAAAATAGTTTTTAAGGTTTCTAAAACCAAAATCAAATCGAAACAAATCGAAATCGAAATCAAAATCGAAGCAACACGCACAGGCTCACAATAATTGTTCTCGCAGCAAATTAATCAAAAATAAATATTTACATATATAATTAAAGATAAGTGTTGAAAATTGTTAGGTTAAGTTGAAAGTTCAAATCAAATGTTATTCGAAGAAATCAAATCAAATGCAACTAGTTTTAAGTGCGCTGAGCGCCCTAATATGCTTCCTCGAGTTTCACTGCGCAGAGAATAGCTCTATAAAGTAAAGAATACCCTGCTTAATGTAATGCACTCTTAAGGCTTCACAAACCTAACTATTAACCAACTAACTAATGCTTGTATGTGTATGTTTGTCTACTTCACCTAACTATCCACTTCTATATCTAAACTAAAATACATCTCTATATATATTATATGTTATATATAGGCTTGAGCACTTCTCTAGTTGTACTACTCTATGTAAACTCTATGCACTCTTCTAATAGTTCTCTAAGTCCTATAACTCACACACTAAGCAACTGCAATAGTTACAGCCATTGCTATGGCTATTTTTTCGCCAGGTCGTCACGACTTGAGCCAGTTATATAGATCTCCAAGATCTGTATCAATCTAGACAGTTACTGAGAGAAGAATTTTGAAAGCAGAGAAAGCAGAAACCGCACACACAGAACCTTGTAATCCCAATCAACTAACCTAATGATAGTGCGACGTTTTACAGTCGCCTTCTTTCAAATTTTCACGAAAGGCCTCGTCGAGCTACTCCCTGAAACTGGATCCGCCGGGCAAGGGCAAGGTGAAGGCCAAGCGAAAGCCTCTCAGCACTCCGGCGTCGCCGTCGCGCGTGCGCCAAGAGCCCCAATGCACCTGCATGTCCGCCGAGCAGTATGCGCGCTTGAGAACCGATCCACGTGTTAGAGGTGAGAGAATAAACCAATCCAAAAACTAAAAAAAAAAATAAGAAAAAAACTTAAGCCAAAACCAAAATCAATTCTCAGCCAAATCGAACTATAAGCAAATCGGTTAAGTCAATTCTGTCAACGAGCTTTTCCGACTCGTACTACCCCAACAACTTTTTTTTGCTCCTCTTTTGCTTTACGTTTCCAGTTCATATTTTCTTTTTCGAAAGATTTGCTTTAACGCGATGATCTCTATATTTTTTTCTCTCTCTCTCTCTCTCTATCGCTCTCTATATGGGGCATGATCTGCCTGTATAGATGTTCTAGTTTACCGTTTGATTTACGCTTAGCATAGTCTCTTCATATATATATAAGTAATACAATGTACCCCCACTCTACCCAAAAGTCTATACAGTTAGAGATTAGGAGCCAAATCCACCGCATCCCACCCATCAAATCTCATCGCCATACTCATTGCAGGTTCATCCACATTGCCGCGTAATGTCGGCTCCCACAGAATCACCGATGTCGATGGCCAGCAGCAGGGCAAAGTTGTAAGCGCCGTGAGCAGTACTTCGCTCTATGATAATGTGGCCAGCGGTGGGCCGGGCGTGGTTCAAGGAGGCGGTAAGTAATAGGGGCAACTAGAGAACAGATAAAGCATTAAATAATAATAATGATGTAAATTATATATGTATAAAATGTAATACATCAATTTTAAATTTTGAGTAAAATACGAAATTTAAAAATTAAATTAGTTCCATAATTAAACTAGGTGTACTCATATGAACCATTTGAACTAGTTCATCTCGTAATATGATTAAAAACTATTTACGTTCAGTGACTTTTAGTTAATTTGCAATACAAATGGAATATGTAATATTAAAAATGTAATTTATTCAGATTTAATTTATCAGAATTGAAACAAAAATATTTTCAACAATTTATCTTTACTTTTGCTACACTGTGCAACGATTGTCGCATGCTCAGATTTGATATATGATCCTAATTAAGCATTCAACTCTTCTTCTCTCCTATCTCCCTATCTTGTCATCAACAGATACCCTACAACGTCAGCTTAAGGGTCAAGATGGCAACATGGTGGCCAATGCGGGCGTCAATACCAATACACCGGGCGTCATTGTCACTGGCGTGGGCAGCGGCTCGGACATGTGCACACAGAATCATGTGGGCTCACAGGTGGGCCAAGACGATGCCGGTGCCTGCCAAATGGATATGGATCTGTCGAAGAGCGAGGGCACCCAGGTCGGCGGCGGCCTGCATCAGAGCGTGGGCACCTCCACCAAATCAACCGGCACACGCACCAAGGATTTCAACGATGATATGGTAAGCGAAGCCGACCAGGCGAATGTCTCGCACCTGGCTCAGCTTTGGAATTGCTGCGAGTCTGACTGTCTGCGCCAACCACCTAACCTATCTCTTTATCGCTCGCACACATTCGCAGACACGCGACGCGCACTCGCACGATATGCACCACCAGCACAACGTAATCAACAACAACACACGACGCAAGACCAAGAGCACCGAGGACATGAACGTCGACACGAGCACACTGAAGCGCATGCTAAAGCCGATGCCCAGCACTGAGAGCCCCGTCACGTCGCCGGAGATGGGGCGACGCCGCTACAACTACTACAATGCGAATGGCGCACAAACGCTGGGGCCTCAGCACATGCATCAGCACGGCATGGGCATGGGCATGGGCGTGGGCGTCGGTGGAGGCGGCGGCGGCCATCACGTCATGAACAACAATACTTTGGGCCGCAACAGTGGCAGTCAGTCGTCGCGCTTCTCCGGCTCGAGGTGAGTTTTGTGACCGGAAACTAGTTGTGTTTCGGTAAATTGATTTACTTCCCGGTTTTTTGTAGATCTTCGCATGAAATCGGTCGCGGTTATCCGCAGCGCAATCTGTACTTGGAATTGGAGCGAGAGCGCGAGCGCAGTTGCATCGAGGGCTCGCCGCCATCGGACAACGTGATGTTCGACAACCAGTGCTATGCGACCACGCCCAGCTCCAGCAACGGCAACTCCGATCAGGATCAGTCGTACGGCCAGCAGCAGCAGCCACAGCAGTCGCATCCGCAACAGCAATCGCATCAGCCGCATCCGCCGCATCCACAGCAGCGGCCATCACGGCACCAACATCATCAGCATCAGCAGGCGCCAAATGTGACGCCCACACCGGGCAGCCCCACCTCAAGGCTGCTCATGGAGTACGAGATGCATTTGCGCAACACGCTCGCCAAGGGCATGGACGCCGAGTCCTACAGCCTGCACACCTTCGAGGCTCTACTTTCCCAGAGCATGGAGAATCTGGGTGAGTTGATGGGAGATGGCTTCTCTTAAGTTTTAGTTTCTGGATTTCGTTTCGCTTAGGTTCTCGCTTTTGGTTCACATTCCGTTCGATTAGCTGTACTCGTAGCCAATTTAGTTTGAACTAATCTTTTTGTTCTCTCGTTGTTGTTGTAGCTGAACATTTCGTCTTGTTCTTGCTCTTCTACTTCGTGTTTATACCCACCTCCCACCCACTTGCTATCATTTTATTGTACGCCCCCTTCTCTAATCGAATTTTTAATTAGCCTGAGCTCGAGTGTTGTTTTCACTTCGTGCCCTCGTCAATGTCTTCAATCAAGTCGCCTTTTTTCATGTAACATTTGAATTTGATAGAATGGGGGTAGAACAGTCCAACCGGCATACCGAACAGCCAGCTGGCTGGACGGGGATAATCTGATTAATGCGGGTTGCCTTTCATTGGGCTATTCGGATTAAACGCCAAATGGAATTTGTGCTCAAATCAGAATGTCTTTGTTAGGCCAATGCAAAGCAATCAATGGCTATGCCTAAAGAATACTATTTAGTTACTCTATGAAGAGTTTTGTCTGCTCTTAAAGCGAAAATTCAAAAGATATTGTCATTTAGTCTCCAACTACATATAAGAATTTATTTTATGACAGTTCTTTTCTGAATGTTATGCAGCATATTTTTGTTATGTCAAGAAACAATTTTCATAATTCTTAATGTGTTTTTTCTATAATTTGTCTTTTTCGCTATCGTAAAAACTTCTCTCTAACTCTCTGTCTCTTTTAATATAAATATTTAAATAATTAAAACTTAAATGCTATCCATACATATCACAAAACGCTCATCATGCGCTCTCGCACACAATTATCCAACACAATTGTCACACAACAACAACATCACTATCAAAAACAACAACAACCACCATCAAACAACAACAACAACAACAACCATCATCAGAATTCGCTGAAAGCCTACCAGGATCAACACAGCGCAGCCCATATCCACTACGTAGGCGTAAGTAGTTCCATTGAATGCACGTCTCTTAACTAATTCTAACCTGAATAAAAATCCCCATTAAACAATATATTCGAAGACAACTGAAATGCATTTGCTTGCCTTTAGCTGTTGTGTTTCAATTAGTTTATATTTAAATTTTATATAAATAATATTAATTAATTTAATTTCGTTTTTCCCTTTAGCCAATGCCAAATCTTCAACCTTGCCGCTGCCGCCGCATCGCCCCCTATCCACCATAAGGGATAAGGAACGCGATCGGGATCGAGATGGCTATTACAGCGATCGCAACGAGCTGATACGCGAGCGAGAACGCGAAAGGGATCGCGGCTATCTGTCCGATCACAACGCTAGGTAAATGCCACATTCGAGGAGTATGTATAGAGCATTATACAAATTGGATATGCCGTTTCAGCTTCTCCAACTCTCGCTGTGCCAGCTGCATTGGCGAGTCGGCACGTGCTCAGTGGTTCCGTCATTCGGATGGCTGGCGCTCGGGCAGCTCGACCATTGGTTCCGGTTCCGGCCATGGCATGATGGCCCAGCAAATGGCCGGCTCCGGCCACAAGCGTTCGCCCTGGGACTCGCTGCCATCGCTGCGACAAGACAGCAGCCTCAACGATTCCGGTTACAAGAGTGCACGTGCTGACTCCTTGGAGCAACGGTAAATAGTTTTACCTTTCAAATATACAATATATACATAATAATGATAAAATTTGTCTCTTAACAGCGCCGAGTTCATACGTCAGGATAGTTTGCGATCAGAGTATTTGAGCGATCGCGAGTCACGCTATGGAATTGTACAACAGGCCTCTATAGAGAGCACCGATTCGCGCATGTGTTATCTCACATCGTCAGAGGTAAGTTAGCGATTATCATATAAAGATATCCTTATGCACATCAAATTATATGAAAACCATTCGAATTGCCTTTTAAATACTTATCTGCAAATTCACGACCCAAATGTCTTATCGAATTCTATTTCTTGTTTACTCAGCAAATCCCTTGGCTAAACTTTTCCGCAGAAATAACCCAAACTCTTGTAGAACTTTTAATAACTATCTCAATCACGAATCGAAGGCAGTTCAACGGCCTGTTGATTGCTCTGAAAGCACCTCGAGCCTTGGCTTAAAACTTATCCATCAAGTTTTCAATATACTTTCGCTCGCTCCCTCCCTCTCTCTTTCTCTGTCTGTCTGTCTCTGTCGCTCAAACGTCTTAAGCTCTTTATAAATACCAATTTAATTCGCATAAGCCATTGTGCTGCCAATTGCCTGCAACGTAATGGCCCGAAATCCATCATAAAACCCTGCCCACATGCAGCTTCTGTAAAGTGGAGTCTGTCAGCGCGCCTCCCCAATCGCAGAAGGCGACTGTATACTGCGCTCTATTTATAGGCAAACCGGGGCCAGGCAACTGGGTCAACTTTAACAGATCTTTAACTGCCGCTGTTAGAGCGCCAACATTACTCTGTTAGCTAACAGTCGCGCTCTTCGTTAACAGCAGCGAGTGCCGTGAATTTGTGTAGCAATTAACACAGCATCCAATGGTAACTGTATAAGTGAGTCCGTGAGTGTGTATATGTATGAGTGTAAAAGAGTCACAAATATGTGCATGCATATACTACATATACACGTATATGTATTTATATTTGAGTACACAATGCATTCACAAAAAAGTGGAAAAAAAGAAAATAAATAAATAAAATGAAGAGGAGGGAAAGTCAACTGGCGCATTTGGCTGAGCTACATAAATGATATTTTTAGTTGCAGCCCAAACTGACCCAGTTTTGCCTTGATTAAAAACAAACTGCCAGGCATGGCATACACACATACACACACACACTCCTAAGCATACATAGTTGCAAGCGGCCCCCCTTGACAAAAAAGAGGAAAAACTTTCTCTTTTGCAACTCCCTCGGCTTGCAGCCTTGTCAACGTCAACGCCGCTGCCTGCCAGCCTGCCTCCCTGCCTGCCTGCTTGCCTGCCTACTACTGTTCATAATCATGACGCCGATGATGATGATGATAATGTTGATGTTGATGCTAATGATGACGATGTTCAAAATGTGCAACTGCTTTCTGGCTGCATATTAAATTGCTGTGCAGCCGCTCAACGCTTTTGTCTGCTTTGTCGCCTTGGACTCGGGGCACGACCCGGCTTGTCAAGCCGGCTAATGCTGGCTGCATGTCTGTGTGTGTGGGCGTGGCATGCATAATGCATGCATGCAGGCATGTAATGTGCATACTTGTGGCACGCTTAAAGCCAATTTTGATCTCTTTGCCTTGACACTAATGAGCCGCAGCAGCGAAGATGTCGCGTCCACTTCAATGCAGTCACGCATCATTGGGCAGCAGCCGTAGCCGTAGCAGCCCAGGCGCACGCACACTGAGACAGCATCTGAGCGCTGTTAATTGCAATAAAACTTCCATTGTTACACTGACACATAATCCGCATAACAGCCGTCCCACTCTCTCGCTCGCTCGCTCTGGCTCTCTTTCTATCTCTCCTTCCCATGTTCCACCACATAGAGGGCCCTCTTTTCCAGCATTTTTGACGCGGCGCATGCGCTTTAGCTATCCTTTACGCTCTTCGACTGCGCTCACTCGCGCATCTTTTGCTCTTTGCGTCGCAGCTTTCGCTTGCCTTCCAAGCTGCTGCTCTGCTGCTGGTGCTGCTGCTGCTGCTGCTGCTGTTGCTGCGACTGTTAGACTTCCAGCTGCGCGAAAGCTTTGATTTCGTTGTCGCGTTGCTTCGCTCCGCTTGCCGCTGTCATTGCTGCTGCTATTTTGCTAGTGTTGCGCTAACTTTTGCTCTGTCGTTTTATAATCAACTCAAAATTTTAACTGTGTGCCTGTGTGTGTGGGTCTCTCTGTATGCGTGTGTTTCGTGTGCGGGAACCTGCGTGCGTATAATTTATGCCATTTTACAATTGAACAATTCGCCAAACAAACGAATTTAATCAACAATCGAACCATAATTCCAATCACTGCCCAAGCAAGCGCTGTGCGAATTGCCAGCCAACAAATGTGAAAAATGTGTATAAAAAGTTTTTTGTTTTAAAATTCACGAGCAGCTTCCGTCGCGGCAGTAACTGCAATTTTCGCTCTGTATGTGTTTCTTGTGTGTATGTGTGGACGCGTACGTGTGCTGAGGAGCGCTCAAAAGTATGCAACGTGTGGAAAAATTCGCTTTATTGCAGTTTTTCTGAAATACCAACAACAAGAGGAGCAGCAGCAGCAGCAGCTACAGCCACAGCCACAGCAGCAGCAGCAGCACAACACAATTGCCAACAACAACAATAAAATCTACGACAATAACAACGACAACAACAATAACAACCACAACAACATGAAATAAAAGAACGCAAGGCGCACGTTAAGCAAGTAAATGTCAATAAAAACCAAAAAAAAAAGAGAAAACAAAATTGAAGCAAAGGCAGCCACAATAAATAAAGCAAAACACGAGCACAGCACAGTCTAAATCTAACCTCTTTATATATATATATGTGTGTGTGTGTGTTTGTGTGTGTGTGTGTGTGTGTGTGGGTGTGGGTGTTTTTGCTGTGCCATTTAATGCCAAGCCAAGATTAAATGCTTTGTTAATCTCTCATAAGACACAAGCAGCGCCTAAGCAGCTGCCCAAAATAAAAGCAACTCAAGCGATTTCTGTGCCACTCGAGCGTGTATATTTGTCAGCATGTGCATGGGCTCTATGTGTGTGTGTATGTGTGTGTGTGTGTGTAGTAATAATAATAAAGCTGGCAATCAAATTTGCTGCCAGATTGTCGCACGCTGCGTTTGCATTTGGCATTTGTAATGAGCAGCACGCGGCGTATACGTAATTTGCGCACTTTACAGCTAAAGTGCAAACAAAACCCGTTTTCAATTAGACTACAACAAACATTAAACATAACAAATTCAATAACTATTAGCAACAGTTCGACTAAAAAACCAGTTCAGTTCAGTTCAGCAGCAAAAGTAAAAAATGTCTCTGCCAAATGCGATTAGCATCACGTTTTTTCCCTTTGCGGCACGTGCACAGCAACTGTGTGTGTGTGGGTGTGTGCGAGTGTGTGAGTGTGTGTTGATGTTGTGTTTTGATAAGCCAGCAAAGTTTGTAGCTGCAATGAGGCCGGTGTTTGTATGGCTGCCTGCCTCTGGGACACGAAATCCGTGACTCTTGCCTATGCGAATAGCCATTGCCTGCTCTATCCGAGCTCTGCAGTTAAACTAACTATTAGCTGCAGTTGAGCGGCTTTAAATCAATGACAAAATAAGCCATTTGCCTGGTGAATCTGATAGTTGTATCACTTTGCTTTAACCCATTTGATGTGTTATCATAGAAGGGTGGTTGTGAAGGGCAAAAACTCTATTAGGATTTTAGTTTAGCAGCTTTTACAATATATGTGGTATCTAAATATGCATATAGTATGACAGTTCTATAATTTTACATCCATTAAAAATGTACCATAATTATTAAATAATTTAATATTGTTTTTTACTGTGCATTTATCAAATTTCAATTTATATTTGTTCAAAAGCTCTGCCTGAAATATTATTACAAAATATACAAATATTTTCATATACTTTTGTATTAGAGTATTAATATATTTTTTATATAGTTATTTATTTATACATTGTATATATCGATATAATTTCTTAAACAAATTTAAGTCTCTTCTAAAGTTCCTATTACAATAACATTGCCCACAATTTTATTTTTAAAATTTTGTTATTTACTTTTTGTAATACACTCTCAACAGCTTGTTTTCTACGAGTTCGTCTTAGTCAAACTGTACTGTAAACCGAGAGAGAGAGAGAGAGAGAATCTGGGAGAGCACAAACAAAGCTGCGAGTGCTGCTTAAATAATGTAAATCGTCTGCCACCTTAACATAACGTTAAAAGCTTTGCAAAGAGCTTTTGTGCGCACCTGCACTCTGTTAAGTAACCGCTAGCTGGCAAGCACTTGAAGCCGTGGCGCCCCATGTTTGGGGATTTAAAAGCTTTGCCTTGTCCACAGGAAGTGGCCAGGGTATGGGAAGTGGCGCACACATTGCTGTTAACGCTCTGACAAGCTGCTGTAATGGAAGCTTGCCCAAGTGGGTGGTGCAAGCGCCCAATACGCTGTACCTTTCTCTCTCTCTCCCCATCTCACTCACATCTCCCCTTGCCTCGCCTTCTGTGCAAGTCCGCGCTGATTGCAAGCTGCTGAAATTTGTAACTAATTTACAAAATTTCGCTGCAATTTGTGTGCAGTTTATAAAGCCCGAAAAAGTACGCAACAATTTTGTGTTGGCCCTCTAATTAGAGTCCTTGTTGGAGTTGATACCTGTCACGAGCTATTAACTCACAATTTTAAACAGCTCGACAGCTGCAGACTGGCAGCAGCTGAAATTTAAGTCCTGCTCGTAACGTTTACATGGACTACTATTATGCTAATTGAGCGTAGGCAATGCGTAAGCCATTTATCTCAATCGATTTAATAAGTGAATAATAATGCGCATATTTTAAATATTTATAAATACATAACTCACAATATTATACAAGCTGTCCGGGCTGTCCTCTCTCTCACTGTCTCTCTGGCGACTGTAAAATATTGTGCAGTCAGCTTCTGGGCATCGCGCGATCAATCAAATTGATTAATTACCAAAAAACGTTTTAAATATTCGGCACAGGACATTAATTTATGTGGTAGAAGAAATAAAGAAAAAATAAACGACAAAAAAATCTATATAAACCGCGACTTTCATTAGATTGGCAAATGCAGATAACAGGCAAGCCAAACTTTGGCACCTACGCTAACATATTTGGGGCTTAAGCCACTTAGCGTAAGAACCTTTTTATTTGCATACCCAGTGCATAGAATGGTATGGGGTATAATGATATGATTTACTTACTCCAGCTGTGCTTAGCTTAATTTTCAGCTTCTTCTGCCTGTTTAACGCCTTTAAGGAATAAATTCATTCATGCCATTTGACTGCTGACTAAATTCAATTTAAAACTATTTATAGCCCACACCCGCTGGCCATTTCGCAGGGTATTCCCTTTTGTGGTTCAGTTAGCAGCTGTAACTTTGTCACTTTGGCCGCGTTCATTAGCTGTGACAAGCGTGAACCTTTTTTGTTTCGTGTCTTTTATCATAGATGTTGCGTCAATTGTGAGCAGCTTCCCTTTTTAATTTGTTTAAATTTCATTTCGCACCTTTTTCATCTTCACTTCGCTTCGCTTCGGTTTTTTTTTTTTTTTATTTTCCGGAGAACAGCGAAACCCGCTGATATCATTAGGTTAAATTGACGAACGCGCTGCCAAACAGCTGAGGTTGCCCGAGTCCCAGAGGCGAGAGCTAAAAAACAAAAGCTGAAACTTTTTACCCACACACACACACAATAACTGTGGGTATATGTGTGTGTGTGTAAGGGACTGAGCTGAGTTGAAAAAAAGCGACGCTAAATCATTTGGCACGGAGCATTTCAAGCAAATTGACGCCAGGACTGAAAGGAAGATCTCGAGAGTTGTGCAGACGTGGAAATTACAATTTGGCCGGAGAGTTGCCCCGGCCCAGCGATGCGTCTCGTCGTCCGCTTTGCTGCCCTGACATTCCCACTGACATTTCAATAAGTGAAGAAACTAATTTTTGTCCTACAACAACAACTAGAGCAAGTGCAACACCAGCAACAACAACGCGCAGCAGACGCGCAAAAAGTTTCTTAGCAGTTTCTCATCTCAACTTGTGCAACTATCGTCCTTATTCCTCTTTTTTTTCCACTGAGCAAGCGAGAGATAGCGGAGGTCGCAAGAGAAAGACTGAGACGGAGATATATAGGGAGAGAAAAACGGCAATATTAATTTGCAGCGAGTGCATTAAGGCGTGAGTGGGCGGGGTCGCTGTCTCGTGGCAGCTGTCAGCGAAAGTTCGACGTGTACGTGGACAGTTGTCCAAGTATTTGACACAAAAATAACAGTTTTTCCTACACTTTTTCCCCCTTTTGTGTGTGTGTGTGTTTTTTAGTGCTGACCAAACGAGAGTTTTGTGCAACTATTACACGTATTTCAGTTACCAACTTGACTTGCCCCCTGTGCTAATATCCTTTTGCAGCAGCTTCCTCTGCTTTGGCAATATGAATTGCTAAAAGTGCACAGCACCCACATTGCACCACCCAGCGTGGACACCGCCCTTAAGTTCGTGCTGCCAAAGCCATTGCCTTGAATTCACTTTTCGATAATTCCTGCCCCCGAACTCACTTTATTCTACTACTTTTTTTTTTTTTTTTTTTTTTTTGTCGAAATGACAGCCGTATGTAACACACATGAGCCATTCCGTGCCGGGCTGGGCGTGGCATTGCGGTCATCTCAGCTTGCCTCTGTGTGAGTTTGTGCGTGTGTGTGTCACAGATTTGCTGGTTTGCTTTTGGCCGCAGGCTTATGAAACTTAAGCGCATTGCAATGCATTTCATTGCGGCCTCTTCAAGTTGGCAGCATTTTTTGGGATTCGGTTTCAATGCAGTTTATGGCCACCAAAGTTTTGCGGCCAACTGTAAGTCCTGTGATGTATGAGGGCGCAGTGAGAGATGCCTCTTTACATTTTCCCCCTTTTCCTTTTCCCTTTTTTCGCCCATTTTTTTTTTTTTTGCTCTGCTACATAGGCTGCAATATTGGATAAAAACTGCGAGTTGGGTAATATATTGCCTGTAGGTTGCATATGTGGACTGGGCTTAATGTGTTTTTGCTCTCTGCTGAAAATGAACTTGGCTAAAAGTTTTTGGCTTAAGGTATGCTGTGAATTGCGTTTACTTAATTTTCCTGTGTCTAAAGTTGAATTTCATGTGCAAAGGATGTTCATTTCGCAAAAATTGTAAGAAAAAACTTTTGGTAGAATTTAATTTTTGATTTTAGGGTTTCTTGTGACCAAAAGAAAAAAAAGTTTGTGGAAAATATAAAAATGGTCGAAGAATATTTACCAGCAAGCTAGCTAAGCTAGTTATCACAACTATAGATTGCTTTTATGATCAAATTTCTGAATTTATAATGAAATCAAATTCTGGCTTCTTCCACCGGCATTCATGAATCCAGTTCAACTTTTCTGAACACCTTTTGTCACACAAAAACGAAAAACTTTGGTTAACTGCTTATGCATTAATCTGTATAAAAAGCAGACATAAAATTTGCATAATTTTTTTTGTTTTTTTTTAACTGGAGTTTAATTCCCAGCTGCGTCGTCAAGTCAAAACAGCTTTAAGATATATAATTTTGAAATCAGTTGAATTACTTGGCAAATAGTGGGAGCATTTACCCCATTCCCCCAACTTCATTACCATTTGCCAACTCTCTTGTGGTAGATTTTAAAATGCTTACACAACTTTTCACTCACATCGCCGGAGTTCAGAGCTTCAGAGTTTCGGAGTTGAAGTGCAAACAAAACTTTCATGCCTTTAACCAAAAACAAAGATGAAATCGTCACGAACTTCAATTCAACTCGTCGTTGGCTTGGCTTGGCTTGACTTGTGCCAGGGCATGGGCTTGGGACAGGGCATTCGTGACTGTTCTTTAATCAGATGGCTAGCAACGAGGTGCCTTTAAGCAAATTATACAAATATAGTCATAATAAAGCCTTTACAAAAGCCCTCGGCAAATGAATGGAATTGCTGAATACAAGAATGCCAAACCAGGCGTATGACAGACGCGACAGCCAGACGAGGAATGGCATCGAATGGAATGTGGCAACACAGTAGGCAGGCGTATTCATTTATTCGATTGCCAACTGAGACGAGAAAAGCCGAGGCGGGGGAGAGGGTAGACAGGGCAGACAGGAGAATTGCCAGCTGAGTGGCAGACAAGACCAATGACAGGCAGTTAAAGTAAGCTGGCAAAACACTTAAGTCAAAACTGAAACTGTGCCTCCAAATGGAAAACTCAATTCGAGATGACAATCTTACACGAAAAAAGAAAGAAAAAAGGGAATATACTCGAATGTAACAATAGCCCAACACATCAATGACAAACATTTTAACAATTGAACAAACTGACTGTGGGGCAAAAAAACATTATTTTCCTTACATTTCTCCTTAGCTTTCACACATCAGACGTGTTCGCATACGAGTTGCAAATCAAGTTAGCGTGAAAGAAAAGGTGTGGAATGGGAGGCTGCGGGACGGGCCAAGCCAGCCAGGAAGGCAAAAAAGACGCAAATGGCAAATGGCTGGCTTGTTTCGTTCCGCCTTTTTGACTCGCCGCTCCTTGATTTCTTCCTTCCGCCAGAGAGCTGCCGCGAAACGGCGTGTAAGTCTTACCCTAACCCAATATTCAAAACCCGAAAAAAACCCATTGCCAACTTTTCACTTGCCTATTTTGAAGATACCCTAGGCATGGCGTATTAACTTGTAGTCATTGGCAGACAGGTCAAAATTTGGCAGGCAAAACATTTGGAAATATAGGAAATTATTAGCTTTGCAAGATATTATCATAGCGATTTAGATAGGCTTAAAGTCTGCACTCTACTCTTAACCTTCCTCTATTAGTTAGCTAATTATAGGGCATCTTGACGTCGTATGCTGCGCACTTCACATGTGTATTTTTTCGCACCTTTGTCAAAAGTCATAAAAAATAATAAAATGTGCGAACACACAACTACAACAAAAAGCATCAACAGCAACAACAAGAACAACAACAACACAACTACAACAACCACGAGCAGAAGTCAGGAGGCAAGTCGTATACGAATCCGCAGCCTCAACGAATACGAATACGAATCCGTGCTCCTCACATGAGCGCACCCAAATATGACGACCATAACCCCCTGTACGTGGCACCCCTTTGCCTTGCCTCCTCCCAATCCCCAGCTTTGGTCCGCAATACAGTTGTAAAGGGCGCGTGTTGAGTTCCTTTTGCATTTTGTATGTAAATGTAAATGTCGTTTGGCATTCGCGCATTTTAAGCTTCTGCTTGGCAACCGTGCGGCCAGCGAGCGGCCTGGGGCAAGGGGCGTGGCAGGCTTTTACCTTTAGTCCTCATTTTGGCACCTCGGCACTTTCGGCGCTTGGTAATTGGCATGTGTTCAGCATTTTTGTACATTTCGCACAGTTTGCAAGAACCGAAAGTTTACGCGACACGCCCACAAAGGCAAGAAGACAGAGAGAGAGAGAGAGAGAGAGAGAGAGAGAGTGCGAAGGGAAGGAAAAAGAAACTGCTCCGGCCCATCCGCTTTGTAAGTTGTCGGATTACGTGGCACGTTTGGCAGCCAAAAGATATGAATATAATTAAATGTAACAACTACATTTTTACCTCTTATAAGGCAATGTTTAAATTGAGGCGCAGATACGCATTTGACTCGTCTTCAGCCAGGTGTTTATGGCCGGGGCCAAAAGCGGCGTAAAGCCATCAACTAAATTGGCAGTAGAGCCGGAAAAGCAAAGCATAAAACCTGACTGCCAATTGTTGTTCCTGCTATGCTGTTGCCGCTGCTGTTGTTGGTCAACAATTAAGGCAATGACAAGCGCAGATTAGTCCAAAGTTGGAAATTAACTTGAATTGAAATGTTGTGTGTTTCTGCTGCTGCCTGAGATTAAGTTTTAAACTTTATGCGCCAAATGAGTTTCCCAATTAGGCCCCCACGTAACGAAAAAGAAAATGGCAGCTATAAAACACAAAGGAACTTTAAAAAAGGGAAGACTAAAAAATATAAATAAAAAAACAATTGTAATTTGGTAAATCAAATAACAAAGTCAAATTGCATTTTAAGTTTAAATCGCACAATGACACAATATGAGAGTTTGCAAAGTTTCTCCTCGGAGCTGAATAGTTTGAAATTAGAGAGCCTTAAAGAGCACTTAATATTGGTCAGACACTTGTTCAGCTGCTGAAGTTGTCTATTGAAGTTGTATATTGAAGAAGACTTAAAACCTAATGTTGTATGATTTAAGCCAAGTCAGAGGTGCTTAAACTGACCATCACATACAAGAGATTTATTTGATATATATATCTGATTTTTTATAAATTTATTACTAACCAAAAAAAGAAAAATTTATGATTTATTTATTTTGACATATTTGCATTTCACAAATATTATACTTCACTTGTTGACAAAATACATCTCTTTCATTGCCTTAGGAACTTCTGTTGCCTTTGAAGTGCGTCTATTGCATTTATGGAATTTTTGTTGCCTACTTTTTGGGGCAGCCAAAAGAAATTTGCAATTTTCGCTTGTGGTTTGGCAATCGAGCATAGATTTTACATAAATTTGAAATGAATTTGCAATAAATCATTGATAGACATCAAATATGTATTTGTAAATAACTGAATAATCAATTTATTCAAACTCTCTATCTTTCTGTCTCTCTCTTTCAGGTAAGTCTCAATGCAATTTGCTTTTGTTTTCTTGCACATCTCGTGCAGCATTGGTAAGTATTTATATTTATATATATATGTATGTATATATTTATATATATTTCGTATTGAATTTGTGCAATATTTGGAATTTATGAGGCCACTGAAAATGTTGCTAATTTATGACTGTCTCTTGGCCAGGACACCTCAATGCAAAGCCAATAACAAAGTTGGTTAGTTATATAAGTGCGACTGTATCTGCTTGCCCTCTCTCCCTCTTTCTCTCTCTGTCTCTCTCTCTCTCTCTCTCTATCTTTCGCTATTTGTGTGTGTCTGACTGCCTCGCTCTGCTTGCGGATATCCGCATGCAAGCCATAACTCAATAAAGCATTGTCCAGAGCCAAAGCCATAGAAAGCGAAGCATAAAACAAAGGCAATCGCAATGGACAAACGACCAAAACTAAAACCGAGCAACACCAGCAGTCAAAGATACAATCGAAATGCAGCAGGGTGAGAGCTGATGGGACGGTAGGTGTAGCGCATAAAAAGGCAGACAGATTAGAAGAATAAACAAAGCCCTGGGCTTGACTGGGCGACCGGGCGACCGGGCGACTGCTCGACTGCTCAACTGGATGCTCACTGGCCTCCGACTGTCATTGGGGCCAAGAAATAAACATTAACTGTAATTTAGTAGGGCATTGTGCTTAAGCGTCGACTCGACTAGACTCGAGACTCGCACTCACTGCGCGCTCTCAAATTATGGTCCATTGTTAAGGGGGAGCGAGGAGACCCAGCATCGCGTGTAGCTAGTTTCATGTTACGATAGGCGTTTCGTGCTGGTCAAAACGCTGCGGGAATCCTCGATGCGAAGGCAATTGCTATTTGCCTTTGCCTTCACGGGCAAGTGCACAGTTTTACACAGCGGCCAACAATTAGATGGCAGCAGCTGGCAACCAGATACAGTTACAGCTACAGTCACAGATACAGATACATAAGCACACGCACGAGAGAAACTAACGCAAATAGGCAAATGGCAAACATGGCACAATAATCGACAACAATGGAAATGTTGTGGGGCGAAGGCTTTATGAATATTGCAAAGCTTTTAAATCTGCTTAAAACGAACCCAACTGGAAAAAAGGTTCCACATTTTCTTGATTACCACTCAGAAGAGCCACAAGGAAAAAAAATGTATATTAAGTATACAAATGCAAAGTGCAAGTCATGCACAGTCAGCTCAGTCAGCTGCCCAGTTACTTAACATATTTAATGCTCAATCATTGCAACAGATTTCTGGGCAATTAGCTGAAGTAATTCTGTTAAATCGAAATGTTATTGCGGGCCTTACAGCTGTTAACTTGGTCACCATAGCCAACAACAAGTGAAAGGCCCGCCAAAAAAAAAAAAAAAAACCAAAATACCAAAAAAAATTGCTCTTAAGTGCTAAGCAAACTGAAGCAAAGCAAACGCCCTCTGCGCAAACGTTATTCACCACACACACACACATACACACACATATATATATATATATATATATACACGCACGCAAGCAGGCACATACATATACAGAGGAGAGCGCGTCTGCTTTGGTGCCTGGCCCCGAACCGCCAATGGCCATTACATGGCTTTATTTGGCTTATAAATTGTTAGACGCAGCGCAGCTCATGAACTTTACTCATAATTCAACACCTAACAGCAACACCTACAACCCTCAGCAACAACTGAAAGTAGAGAAAAAAAAACAAGTAAAAAACACAACAAGAACAACTCGCACAAACACACACACACACACACACACACACACACACACACAATATAATAATAATAATAAAAAAAAACCTTTTTCAAATTAAACTTTGCACTCTGACCACTTGATGATGCCACCAAGCGGGGCAACAACAGCAGAAACAACGCCTCCGGCTGCAGAATGAAAACACGCGCAAAAGCTGTGCCTGATATCCACTCGACAGGCAGCGCCCGCGTTCCCAAGCTGTCTCCCCTTTGGGCTGGCCCTTTATTGCAGCTAAACAATTTTCATAGCCTATCAGCGAGCGGGCAGTGCCAGCTGGCTGGCTGGCGTGGGTTGGACGGGGGGCAGCGGCAAGTTGGCAACTTTTTCGAGTGCAGCAACAAATTAAATTTGCGCTGGTAATTGGATTTCAAAACACTTCTACGACGGCTGTGTTTAATGCCGCCAACAGCCACAGAAGCTTTTGCACCCGCCATACACATACACACACACACACACGCACACGCACAGAGAGACATACTCGCAGATTTGCCATGAGTTGGACAGACGTCGCCACGGCTGCCGCTGATGTTGAGCTGTCAAAGGCTCTGGGCCAGCACTTTGCTTGCGGCCTGCACACGCCTGCCACACCACGCCAAGCCACGCCCCACCCCACACCGGCAGCTCCCTCGCCGCACCGCCCAGCTGGCCGACAGAGCTTTGGCCTAGAAATTGCGCACCGCATCGGACGCGAGCGCTAACTGCCACCAATTGCGTGTCCGTGGGGCAATTCGAGGCGCAACGATGCCAGCGGCTTTCGGCTTCATTTTTTATTTTCCACGTTTTTTTTTTGTGTGTTGCGCCTGGCAAATTTAGCGTGCGGCGTGCGGCAAAGTAAACAAAATGAACTGACACACAAAAGGACCTCGAATTGTAGCGCCCAACAGGACAGTTTATAATTATGGCGCGCAAATAAATCTTGTCATGTTATCCTTGTTGTCGCAGCCGATGCCGCTGCCGCTGCCGCTGCCACTGCTGCTCTCGCCGCCACCGTCGCTGCAATTGTTGCAAAGCGACAGCGGAAATGAAAGCGGACGCTGGCGTACCGGAAATTATAAAAAATTGTTAAATACCGATTTCGATTTTGGATTTCTTTTTTTGCGGTTACTGATTTTGATGGCTGAGCCAAACAAATATAAATTATGCGTTTGCAAAGCTTTATGCACTTTTTCTGCTGCATGTTTATTAAATTCCTCAATTGAACTACAGCAATTTGTCGAAATGAAAAATATTCTTGTGCCTTTTGCATCTCTTATTTGCTTCCTCGCAATATAAATAACTTCGGTTGTGCGATGGAAAATCTAATAAATTTATTTCCGTCTCTGCTGGAACTGCCTTTGTGAAATAAATTCCAATATGAATTTATGCTTTGACAAAAAATTAATTTCGAAAATATTTCATTTGCTAAATCTAGCATAGAAATCACAATAATAATAAAAATAATTTCATCTTTGCAACTATAAGAACTGAGCGCTCCAATTACATAGACAATATTTACAAAGGTTTCCGCTACGCACAGGAAATTCAATGCTAAATCCGCAACGGCAAAATCCATTAAATAATCCACGTAAATAAACTAAAACCAAACGAGACGAAATGACACGAAAAAGAAATAAGAGAATAGTCGCTGAAAGGGCAGCCGGGGTAGGAGGGCCAGTGGGAGGCCTGGAGGCTGAAGGCCATTCAAAAAGGAGAAGAAAACCAAAAACAACGAGACAAACAATTTTTGTATAAAAAAAAAAAAATACGAACAGAGGAAAAATTCATTTTTCAAATTCCAATCACAGTTATTAAATCTTTGCTATATGGTTATGGTTATTGTTGTGATTTGATTTTATGGTTATAGATGAGAGAGCCCGAGAGAGAGAGAGAGAGCGAGAGCGAGAGAGAGAGGGAGATAGCGAAGCTGTTGTTGATGTGACACAACTAGGGAAGAGCGCAAAAGCTTCGAGCGTTCTCTTCTATTCAAAGAGAAAGTGCGCCACGCTCTTTTTGTTATTGTTGTTTGTTGTTGTTGTAGCTATTGGTGCTGCTATTGCTAATGCTAGTGCTGCTGTCGATGATATTTGCGCGCGCTAGAACAGCCGCAGCAGCAGCAGCAGCACAGTCAGCAGTGGCAACATTTTGTGTCAGGCTGCAAAAAATGTGGGCCTAAAATGCTTTACTGACGTCATAAACGTGTCTTTTCTTATCTGGCTGAGTATCTACAAGCGAAATACGATGGATGATGCCGCTGCCGATGTCGTTGCCTTTGGCCTCTCTGTACAGTTATTTTGCGTATGCCTCTCCGTGCGCCTCTATCTCTGTGATGGTGTGTGCGTGTGTGTGTGTATTACAAATGTAAATGTCGTTGGCAGGCAGCAGCTTACCAATACACACACACAAGCACGCACACATAAACATAGACTCACGTATTTGCCTGTCACTGACGCATAAAGGAAAATAATTATATTTAAAGGCAATTTGGTGGCAGCCGCAGCCTTCTGCAGTGTCCTTGACCGACTTATGTAGATTTTCTGCAGCTTACTGCCTGCTTTCACAGTTTTCACACATACAATTTTCCCAGCTGCTGATGCTGTTTGCCGTTTGCATTGCATTGCCCCCTACTACCCTGGCCCCCCCTGGCCCCACCCTGACCCTTCTTCTTTTCCTTTAGCTGCATTTCCCACGTCAAGCCTTAAGCCTTGGATATGTATGAATAATATTCGCACTTGCCTCGCGCCCATCTCATTAACATATTTCGAGCTATTTTCTTATTGCAAGCAGAAATATTTATGTGCTGTAAGTGAAACTGGGTGACAATGCTGCGTATGTGTTATAATTCTCTTGCGTTTGGTATTTGTGTTTGTGTCTGTATGTGGGTGCGTGTGTGTGTGTGTGGGCGTGGTAGACCATGTGACTTACTCGAACGTAGCTCAAGTCATTGCCTTTTGCGAATGACTGTGATTACCTATGCACATTGTGGGGGCGTTGCCAAAATTAAAAGGTGTTAACTTTATGGGCCATTTGTGGCCGGAATGTTGTGAGTAATTAAAGCGTTATAAACAACTGCTAGGCTGTATAATAAATGGCATATTTAAAACTGGCTATATAATAAATAGCACATTTAAAACCGGAATTGTCATCAAGCTGCTCTTGATTGTTTTAATCGACAACTGTTGCCTATGAGTCAACACAAAAGTGTTGCCTACTTTTATGGGCACAAATAGTTGCATATGTTTTGAAGAGCTGTGTAAACATTTATATGCACACATTTGTTTAATAACTTTGTGAATAAACATAAAACAAGCTAGAGCTCAGTTTACCGCCACGTGACATGTTCATAAAGTCGACCATTTTGTAGAACAACTTGCAAGACAGTTTTGCTCGCTCACACAGCATAATCCACAAACTCCATGCTGTACACAACTACTTTTTTAGCTGTGGCTGCTATACAATTCTATTAGGTGGCTGCCGTCGCACTTCGCCCCGCCAAAAACTTGTAACGGAGACTAACAAAATAAATTATGCTTACGATTTGTAAAAGCTTTAATACGCCCTAGAGCCAAATCCTAAGTGCACACAGCAGCAACAGCAGCAACAGCAGCAGCAGCACCAGCAGCAACATCTAGCAACAACAAAAGCAGATGCTATAGCTTCAGCTTCAGCTGCTGCTTCGGCAGCTTCTGTTGGCTGGCTCCAAAGACAACAATGAATAAATTTAATTTTAGCTGCGGCCGACCTACCGCACCAAAACCTCAGCTTGCTTGCTGCTGTTGCTGTTGTGGTTGTTGCTCATGTTGACTAAACACCTTTGAGATTTCCAGCTATGCCTCGCCCTCTGACAGCTGTCAAGCGTGCTTTGGCTCCATGCCACCCAAGCCCCAGTCCCCCGCACTCCTCCCTCTGCCATATACAGCTGCCGCTGCGCTGCGTACCCCCGAGAGCTGCCTGAGTGCATTATAACTGCATTTTGGTTTTGATGACGTCGACAACGTTGTTGCTGTTGTTGCTGTTGTTGCCGTTGTTGTTGTTGTTGTCATCGTCGTCGACGTCGACGTCGTTGTCGTTGTCGTCGTCTGATTTGTAAATTATGCTTGGGCACAAGGCACACACACACACACAGACGCACGCAGTGGCACACTCACAGAGATTTATAATGTGGCTAAACGGGCTGTTAACTAAAACAGCATCCGCTCTCTTAATCGCAGTTCAATCAAAGAGCGCGAGAGCCTGAGCTTGGGGCAGCTTTTCACCGCGCTCATGTGACTGCCGCTAGTAGCTGAAGAGAGCGTGCCGCGACGGATGCTGCGAAAGCTTTTTGATTTTGCTGATTACGTAAATAAAAGCGAAGCGAACGACAATTTACGAAATGTGGCGAAACTGTTATAAACAATTTGAGCAGCGGCCAAGAGCAGCCGAGCCAGCGTCGACCCGCTTTCTCGTACATAAGCTTTAGCTGATACACATACGAAATGGGGCGAGGAGCAGCAGCAGAAGCAGCGGCAGCATCAGCAGAAGCAGCAGCAGCAGCACAGCAACAACAAACCATCTGACGAAAGCTAACGAGGCCTGCCTGACAGAGAGCCAAAGTGAGCCGAGAGTCATGCTTGCAAATGCAAGGCGAATTGTCGCTCGGCTCTCGCCGCATCACGTTCGGGTTTCGGCTCTCGGGCCTGTGGCCAGCGTCAGCGTCGCTTAGTTGCTGCCTGCGCTGCGTGGTGAAAATCAGTCACAACGGGAACGTCGTCGCGAGCTGTTTGCGCGCTTCATGCACTTGTGTTTTTGTAGCGAGAGGCGAAACACAGAAAGCAAGCAAATCTAGAGCCTGGTTCCAAAATGAAGCCAACACTCGACTAACAAAAATAAAGCGTAGGAAAATTACACAAAAACAAACAATCGACAGAGACTGAAATAAACGTTAATCAAACGAATGCATTGAAAACATGCCTCAGTGCGACTTGGTCGGCCGTCAAGTGCGAAAAGTGCGTCAGCAGCAGCAGCAGCCATAGCTACAGCTATAGCTACAGCTATTGCCACAGCGGGTGGCGGGCGGCAAAGAAATCAAATTACAAAACAGCAACACACACAGACACAGATACGTACGAACACTAACGCAGCAACGGAGACAGACGGACGGACGAGCGGACGGGCGGGCTGGCGGACAGACGGGAAGACAGACAGACAGTCAGACAGTGGGACAGGCACAAGCAGCGCTCTGAAATCGACGCAGGCTATATAATTTAGCACACAAGTTAAACGCAAAAAGCAAAAATAAGATGAGCAAAAAAAAATAAAATAAAATAAAGCCAAAGAAATCGGAACAAAAACGCAGCCGCCCAAAAATGCGCGTATGTGTGTGTGTGTGTGTGATCTGCGTGTATGTGTGTGTTGTCTGCTTGCGAGCGTGAATCAAATGAGAAATGTTCGGCCAATCGTCATTAAAACCAAATTAACAAGTGCAAAGTTTTACTCTAATATATGTATAAAACAAAACCTACAAAAATAATAAAAAAATATAAAACGAAAGAAACAAGTTAAGCTTCAAAAAGTGTTGCAAACGCCACACAGCTGTGCGGCAGTGCGGGGCACTGGCAAAAATAAAAGAAAAACACGCAAATACCAACGCACTTAACACACATACCAACAACAACAACAACAACAAAAGCAACAACAGAGACATTTAACGGCGGCCAAAGGCAGCGCAAGAAAGAGAGAAACAAAATATAAAACAACAACAACAAAAACAAAAACACACACAGAAAAAGAAAAATATGGGAGGCTTGAGTTTTGAGTCTAGGCTGCGTTCCGCTGAGCTCGTATGTTGCTGTTGCTGTTGCTGTGGCAGGCAGCTGTTATTGTTGTTGCTGTTGCTGCTTGCTGGCTGCTGGCTGCCTATATTTTTAGCACGCGCAGCGAAAATTTAAATCGCCAACGCACAAAAAGTTTTCTGCTTGCCCTGACTGGCTAATAAAATACATATCAACAAGCAAATGGGCGCAGAAACAACAACAGCAACAACAACAATCGCTGTGGCATATTGAAAAGGCAGCGCCTGGTGTTGCAGTTGTTGATGCCAGTAACGACAGCAGCAGCAGCAGCTGCAAGGATAACCAGCCAGCAACGTCATACATGTGCAAGGATATTATCAACGTCATGCCTGCCAAAGCACACACACACACTCACACTCACAGAGACATACACACACGTAGTAAAGGAGACAAAGCGAGAGCACGAGTTGGCTAAAAAGCAGCGAGAGCGAGAGCTAGCAACATTTAGTGTGGCATATTTGTGCTGCTTGACAGTTGTTTTTACTAACATTAAACGTATTTATATTTATGACTGCATGTCTGTGTATGTCACGTGAACGTGTGTGTGTGAGTGCTTGTACTGCGACATTAAATGCATTAAAAACATGTTGATAAATTCATTAGAATTTATTTAACTAAAAATAAATGCACAGCAACAACAAGGCGACGCACACACACACACCAACGCACATGTTGGCCAGGCCATGGTGACTCGATTGCTTCTGCTCCTTCTGCTGCTCTCATTAGTGCCTGTGGCTGCCCATCGAATTATGCGGAAATCTAATTTATTTGTCCCAGCAGCTAGTCAGTCCGTTGATTTCAAATTGCTGGCCAACAGCAACAGCAACAACGACAACAAGAAAAACAACATGTTCTAGGAAACGTACTTTATGGTCGTAGAACTTTAACAAGATGCTGAAGCCATAGCTACTTTTAGGATTTCTCCCATAAAATTATATTTAATATGCTTCTGGGAATATCCTAAACAACAAGAAACCATTGCCTACTTTCGAGCGCTGTTGAAAACTCTTCCAGCGAACTTCCTTTTCATAAATGTTGCATACTTATCAGCGCGTGAAATAATACAGCTAAAATCCTCGCATTGTACGCATTTCATGCTTTGTGCTAGACAATTCATAACTAATTCACAAGTTATAGTTAGGAATTTAATATTTATGCTTCGAATGCAAAAAATGATTTATTATATATAGTTCGTAGTCCACTGAAACTTTGCGGAATTTCTCTTGTATATCTTTAAGACTTTGTATAAGCCAAAGTATCAAATATTTATAAAACTTTTTAAAGTAAACAGCGAGATACTTACGGCCTAATCAAGCATCTTCATGGAGCTACTTATCGCCATCCTAGCTGCATAATTTAGTTATTCAATTTTAAAAACCCTCTTAACGCTCGCTTATTGCTTATATACGCCAAGGAAACTGCCAAAAGTTTTGTGTTTCTAAAACAATCCAAATAATTTATTACAGTTTCCTAGATATACACCAGCACAAGCCAAAGCACACTTTGATACAGTTATATAAAAATGTCATTTAAGGCTTGGGAAGAACTAAAAGTTTTGCGCGCAGAAATTAACTTTATTGTGCGAATCAAGATAAAATTGCTAAACAAATGCGCTCGAGCACCTTTTCAATTTCGGCATGGGACCAACCCAGGCCAAGAGTTGCCAACTAGTTGAGCCTTGCCGCACACTCTCTCACTCTCACCCACACGTGTGGCGCGGGATCTTAACTAAACACATGGCAACTTAAACTTATCGACAACTCGCATCTTACGGCTACAAGCTGGCCGAAACTTTAACACGTGCGTGTGTGTGCGTGCGGTTGTGTGTACGCACAGCCAACAAAAATATATAGAAACTAAGACGCACTAATTCACGACTCGCAACTCTCAGCATCTTCTTGTTGTTCGCTTGTTGTTTTTCCACTGCAACTTCTTCATTCTAAAAAGTAGGCTATAAAAACTATCAACACAGCTCGAGGCGCTCTGGCTCGTTGCTCAAGATTTTCAGTGTAGCTGCTGCAATAGTAACAACAAACTGGCATAACATAAAAATAGGAAAAGTTATTTTTTCAAGTTTTACTCCTCAAGAAACAACAACAGCAACAGCAACAGCAGCAACAACAATAATAATAACAAAAAAACATACTGGATCATATAATCCTTTCACTTAACAAGCAAACTTTTGGCAACAGACCGAAAAACTTTGCGCATTTCTACTGCTGCCGCTGGTGCTCCTACTTCAGCTGCTTTTTCAACTGCTATGTTGTGCTTTGCATAAACACAAGTCAAGAGTTGTGTGAGGGCGGTCGGGGGATACGTGGCAGGATGTGACTTGCTGCCTCACACATACATGACGTAGGGAAAATTTATGCATTCGCCAGCCAGGCCAGAAAAGTATTTATGTATGCGCTTATAAATATATGCACATCTTGCTTTACCAGCTACCCAGCCTCTCTTTCTCCCTCTATCACACTCTCTGTCGACGTGCGTGTGTGCAGATAGCCAGCAAATTTATGCTAGCAATATAACAAACAAAATATTTGCGCACCAAGAAGAGTTGTGCAAAAAGTTTTTTTCTCTAGCCGCGCCCCTTTGCCCTAATGCCGCAAAACTTTAAAATAACACAAAAGCAAAATATGAAAAAATAAATAATGAAACTGAAATAAAATTTATTCTATTTACTTTTTTTTTGTATTTTTGTTTTTGGGGCAGCTGCAAGTTGAAATTTAAAAACTTGCAGAGCATGCAACACGATATTTTTTTTTTTTTGCCATAGAGCGGGCGACTTTTTATATGCTAATTAAAGGCAGCAGACACAGATGCAAACACACACACACAGACAGACTGGGCTTAGTTTTTTATGTGTGTCCTTGTGCCTAAAAAATATATATATAATATATTTTCATATATATATATAAGTGTGTATATATATACATATATATATATATATATATATATATATATATATATATATATATATATATATATATATATATATATATATATATATATATATATATATATATATATATATATATATATATATATATATATATATGGACCGAAATGCACACAAAAGCCTAACCCTGAAATGTGCAGCTGAAAAGATGCAAAACTTGAAGGCTGCCGCTCAGCGCAAAAGTAGGCAACAGAAAAATATCCAAATAAACCCAACGCTGCAAAGTAGGCAACACAAAATGTGGGCAACCATTTAAATGCCTAAATACCAATAATTAATGCATGGTTCGAATTCACAACAGCAAAATAACAATTATAATACAAGAAATAACACATTCACATATAAATAAATCTAGCAAAATTAAAACGAAATCAGCAAACTAGAAAAAACAACAACAGCAACAAAGCAAAGCTATTTAAAGCGCAAGCATAATTAAATTAATTGTAAATAAATGCCAAAAAATATATATGTAAACATATATATATAAATATATATTTATTTACAAAAACGAAACCAAACACGCACGCAACAACGCACAGATAAACAGTTTATCAAACAAATAAAATAACAAATATAAAATCCAACAACGATTGTGTTCAGTACTCGTATAATTTAGCGAATTTTTTGTGGTGCCATTCAGCGTTTCGCAACAAGTAAAATTAATTAATTATAGATAAATGTGTGAGACACACTCGCACACAAAACACACACACGCACACACAGATATACATAAATAAATTAATAGTCAAAAAAAAAAAATCGAAAAAAAACAACAAAAACAACTGTTTAATAAATGACTGCATTAAATAAATGAGCTTTTAGTTTAATTAATCACTAAATAAATAACAGTAAATACACGCAGCATACATGTGCAGCACGAGTGTGTGTGCGTGCTTCGATCCGTGTGTGTGTGTGCGCTTGCTGTAGCTGTGAAGCCATATGCATGGCAGCAGCAAGAACAACAGCAACAACAAAGCCAACAATAATACCAAAAGCAACAACAAACGCACTTTTAACAACAACAATAACAACAACAAAAAGGACAACACTTCAGCACAACAACTTAGCCACGCCCCATTTACCATTTGGCCAGAGCTGCCGACGCTGTTGCTGTTGTTGTTGTGGTTGCCGCCGTTGCTGTAATTCATTCTGGCCGCCCCAATACAACAACTTCAACAACAACAAAAGAAACAACAACAACATCAAACGAACAACGAAACGCGCCAGCCAAACGAACCGAATAACAACAACAACAGCAGCAACGCATCGCACGAAGTCGCCGCCAGCAGCGGTGGCCTCGTTGTCGCCACCAGCACTAGCAACTTCAGCAGCAGCAACAACGTTGCCAACGACGGCGGCGGCGGCGGCAGCAGCAATAGCACCAACAGCAGCGTTGCCCCAGATCCCAAGAAATCCTTCTCGCTACACTGCTGTTGCGTGATCGTCGACATTACACCCGTCTCACATCCGGTGGCACGTTTGACATCAGCAACAACGGCCTCGGGAAGGGATGCGGGCGCCGGCAGCGGCGGCAGCAGCGGCAGCGGCTTGGGCCTCGGTGAAAATGTCTCGCAGCTGGCGAGTCAATTGTTTCGCTTTGGCAGCAAGAAACGCACCGGCGTCTGCATCTGCAATGCCCAGTGCCGTCTGCAGTCGCTCGGCGAGGGTGCAACGCTCAAGACAACGCACCACGGCTCGCTGGATCGCTTGCTACAACAGCAGCGGCAGCCGCTGCCACCGAAGCCCCAACAGCAGGCGAGCGGCGATCGCTCCATAAGTTGGGTCGTCGATGGCGGCGGCGTCGGCGGTGCCGCAGCCGGAACTGCAGCCAGCTCCGAAGACAGTGACGACAAGCAGCAAAAGAAACAGTTGGAGGATGCGCCGCCACGCCTACCAGCCCGTCATGGGTCCGGCAAGCACAGCGTGCGCGAGGAGTTCGAACGGGGCGTCGAGGTGGAAAAGTTCTATCACCAGATCAACGGTGACATCTTTGAGATCACGAGACGTGTGCGCGCCCGGGATGAGGACACCATGGAGCAGCGCTGTATACGGCGCAAGGGCTCGGTGCGGCTCACCGAGCCGCACTATGTGCGTCTGCCCGAGCAGAAGCCGCAGCTGCCACCGCGGCGCCAGAAGAGCGCCGAGGAGGTGACCATGCCGAAGAGCGCGTTGCGCCAGGCGGCGCCCGAGCCACAGTTAGAATGGTTTGATCGCAAGGCGCAGCAGCGTCACTCCGCACGCTCCGCCGAGGGCGGTCAGGTGCGTGAGGAGACCATGGAGTGGCTGAAGCTGCAGAAGAGCAGTGCTGCCCAGCAGCAGGCGCCCGCACGCACCTCCTCCGGGCCGAGCGAGATCACCGTGCTCAAGGACGAGCTGCCCGACTGGCTGTTAGAGCACTTGCCGCGGCAGCGTGAGCGCCAGTCCACATCGGAGAAGCCCGTCAGCTCGGCCTATGCCAAGGCGCTGGCGGAACTGCTCAAGAAGCCGCTCTCACGCCAGAGCTCCGGCCCCTGCGAAGTATCGCTGCTGAAGACGGACATTGTCGAGTGGCTGACCAAGATGCAGTCGAGTGTAGGCAGCAAGGCGTCGCGCCGCTCGCATCATCGGCGCAATGGAAGCAGCGGCGCAGCGCCGCGCTCCAACTCACAGGAGGATCAGGCCACGGAGCATGCGACGCTGCAGCGCAAACGCCATTCGCTGGGCCACAGCGACGAGGAGCAGCTGCAGCGGCGCCAACCACAGCAGTTGCCCACGTTTGACTGGATTGCGTATCCGCTGCACAAGCTGCAGTCGCTGGGCAAACAGCCGCCGCCGTCGCAGTCGGTGCCGGCCACGACTGTGCCCAGCGGCTATGATGTTCCCGTGGCCTCCACCCACACGCAGCTGTGCCAGGAGCAGCGCCGGCGCGAGGAGCGCTCGCGGGAGCGACGCCTGCGCCACTCGGCCAGCGAAGTCGTGAGCAGTGCAGCGCCCTCGGCCAGCACCAGCGCACAGCTGGAGCGACTAGAGCGGCTGTATGCCAAGCCGCACAAGGAGCGCTATCAGTATGTGCCCAAGATAACGCAGCCGCCCAAAGAAACCACCACCAGCACCCCCATTAGCTCCGGCAAGTCCAAGCGCGAGCGTTCGCGTCGTCATCAAACACAGCGCTCCGCCACCGTGACGGACATGTCCGCTCAGCGGTCAAGCGGCAGCGGCGGTCACAAGCGCAAATCCTCGAGTGCAGAGCGTGCGCCACGCTCCCGCTCGCCATCGCCCTGCACAGATCCCGCCTGCCCGCTGCTCCCCATTTGCACGGATCCGCACTGCCGCTACCAGGAATGCCAGCGTCGACGCTGCCTGACCACGTCCGCCAGCTCGGTGAATCTGGCGCGGCATCAGCAGCTGGCCCAGGTGCAGCTGCACGCGGTGCCCGCTCACTTGGTGGGCGGCTCGGATGCCACCACGCCTTCAACGACGGCGACGCCACCACCACCGCCAGCAGCTGTTGTCGCGGCGCCCGTACCGGAGCGCCGACTGGTCATCTGCCACGAGTGCCGGTCGTGCGCGCCGCTGCTCAGCTGCCAGAATCGCAAATGCCTCAATGCCGCCAAGTGCAACTCACTGCCTCGCTGTGCCGCCGACTTCAATCGGCTGCGCACCTCACTCGCCCAGCCGCCGGCGACACTGGACGACATTGAACCGGCGCCACTTGACTTCGACCAGCAGCAGCTGCCGTTGCTGACGCCTGCCTCGCCCACACGCCACATGCAACACTATCGCAGCAACTCGCAGCCGAACACGTTGCAGCGCGGCGACTCGACGGCCTCCAGCTACGGCCTGGCCGCTAACCTGGGCTGGCTGGAGCCAGTGCCGCTGCAGTCCTCCAGCGGGCATCTTCATCACGTGCTCAACGGCAATGGCAAGCTAATGAAGTCCGCCTCGGCCGCGTCCCTAAACTCGCGTCGCCGCCGCCACAAGACCGTGCACTTCGGCGAGAATCTGTTGCGCGAAGTGTGCCAGAATCGCAAGCTCATCAAGAAGGAGCAGGTGCCGTCGGGCTCGGCGCCCATGCAGGCCAACATACAGATGCTCTACAATTTTGTGGAGGGCGTGCTCAGCGCCTGGGTGGACGATGACGAGGATCAGGTGCGTTCGGGCGCCGAGTCGGAGCCGGAACACGGCCTGGTCGCCCTTCAGCCCATACACCGTTGCAATCGGCTGCGCTATCAGTGCATTCGGCGTGTCGTCGAAGAGGCGGCCGATCTGCAGGGCACCCTCAAGCTGGGCAACTCACGGTATCGCCATCGCCACTGGCGCAGCACCGCCAAGCAGTGCAACGAAATGTTCCTTCGCAAGGTAAAAGCTGATATTTTATAGGTATTGGGGGTATTTCCTTAATTGAACATTTAAACAAAAATGTTTATACTTAAAAATATTTAATAATTAAATTTAACTAAAAACAATTATTTAAATAGATGTATTAGGGGTATATCCTTAATTGGAACATTTTCAAATATTACAGTCTAAACTAAGAGTTTCATATATGTTAACTGAAAAATTATTCCAAAAGCTAGATTTTTAATACGGATATTCCCATAGTTAAAAATATATTTTGAAAAATATGTAAAAATTTAATAAGTTCCCGAACTTAACTTATTGATGATATAGAAATTGTTTTATATAAATAATAGAGATATGTTGCAATTCCCTCTATGTTGGAATTCTCACATATTGTAAATACCATAATTTTCCATTACAACTTTTCACTTAATAATTTTGAATTATTTAAAAAATATTGAGGGCCTTCCTGCTACTCATAAAACATTTTCTTTAAGTTGGCTTTAAAGCAGGAATAGCCTTAATAATCTCAGTTCTTTTGTATTTAGTGCTCACACACACACACACAAAAGTTAAATAGATTAGTTACTTCTTTGGCATTTGAAAATGTTAAATGAAATTTGTTACGAGCTGCTTTAACTTTGAGCTTTGCTCGAATATCCTGTGGGCTGTGCTGCGCTGTGCAGCTCGTTTCTCTGCTGCTCGATTCATTGTTGGTGCCTTCAAATGACTTAAATGTATTGTCGCAACGCTTCTGTTGCCTGATGCTACTTGCTGCTGTTCGTTTGTCTGTCTGCCTGCTACAAATTCATTTTGGTTGCCTAACAAAACGTTGATCAAAGCCAAAAGCATCCTTTTCACGCTCGAGCTGCTGCCAGGCAGCTCCGGCTCCGGCTCCGGCGCCAGCTCCTGCCTGGCTGCTCACAAAGGAGGCTGGCAATAAATTAAAGCATTAGCCCCAGCCGAAAAAGCTCTTAACACAGAGCACACACACACACACACGCACAAAAGGGGGCGGGGCAATAGGGGCGTGCTGCTGGACGCATTTTCATTTACCGTTCGTATTTAGTTTTTGGATAATGAATAGCATTGATTGGAATTCACATGAATCACAGGGGCCAAGTGATAAAAGCTATTTGTACCATATGTACTTTGTGGACTTAGTCCAATGGGCGTGGCACTTGTATCTGGTAACTACTGGTTACTTGTATCTATGGCAACAGCGGTGCAGCACTGCAGCTCTTGACCAATGGCAGAGCATGGAAAGAACACACACGCACACAATTCACACTGAGTGCATTCAGCATAAGTATACACACACACACACGCGGCCACACACACATATGCATATTCACCCCTGCACACCTGAAGAAAATTTGCAGTTAAGCATTCAACTGACTGAGTTTGAATGAGAGGCATTAGCTGAATAACCGATAGTTGGCCAGACGCGCTGCATATTAATTAATTGGCAGATCAACAGGGAACATATTGAATGCTGATAGAGAAAAGCTAACGCTGCTTCACTGAAGAAGATTTCCATGCTAATGTCTGATATAGATATCATGCTACATGCTCTTGAGTTTCAATTGAATCTAGTTCAGTGTGCGTGCTGAAAGGGAATTTGTTTGAGAGTTGCGTTCGTGCTTGTGGATATAAGCAGTAGCTCAATGGAATAAGTGCTTGAAAGGGCTGCAGAGAGAGAGAGAGAGAGAGAGAAAGACAGAGATATAGATAGAGAGAGAGAGAGGGATGGCAAGAGTCAGACAACTGGTAATAAATGCTTAATAAATTGAAGAAAATTGTGCATATGAAGCTGAAGCAGACATTAGCTTACCTTTTGGTTATTAATTATAGACTTATATGCTCATTAGGAGTTGCTTTGTGCCAATTTACTGTTGTAATTATTTTAATCAGTTTGCCAACTTTGGTAATTTAATTGCATGCAATTTTCAAGCACAAAGTTGAAGCAGCCTGAGCTGTATGTATTTTGCTCCAGTATTAATCATAGCTGACGCGCATCTGTCACGCATTGTTGCTGCAATTGGCCGCCCAGAAGCCCTTCCTAATTGTGATTGATCTGCTGCTAAAGCAGCTACCACAAACCCCGCTGCACAAAGCAATTAATGCCAAGCAACGCTCAGTGCACACATTTAATCAAATCCGAATGACATGACATATGCCACCTGCGTAGCTCTAGCTCTAGCTCTCTCTCTCTCTCTCTCTCTCTCCAACTGTATTTCCGTTTTAATCATTGCTAAAATCCGTCTTACAGCTAATGCCAAATTGCTTTTGCTCTAGCCGCTGCACAGTGCGATTTGCTTAGACAACTTCATTTGCCACAAAGATGCTTCGCCAAAGAAATTGTTAAAGACTGAAAACAGAGAGAGAGAGAGAGAGGGAGAGACGATGGTACTTGCAATGCGCTGCAGATTTTCCATTTTGAATCAATTTCAATTTCAGCCAGCAGAAAGTTCGCTTTAATGCCTCACTTAAGCGCAAACGTGCCACGAATTTGCAGTTTTTTATTCCACTTTGCTAACAGCTGGCAGTCCCTGCATAAGCAAATGTTTGCTTACATATGTGAAATTGTGCGAATGTGTAAGATTTGGTTGCTTGGCAGTGTGCGATACGGCAACAGCCAGGAGCAACGGCAGCAACGGCAGCAACAGCAGCAACATATAAACACTCTATCAAATATTGTAATTTTTGACAGCGACTGCGACCAATGAAATGATTTTTTCTTCTCATAGAGGCAGGGCTGGTGGTAGGGGGCTCTGAGTGTGTGGCTGTGCGTAGGTGCCAATGGCAGGCAACTCTCACATTTGACATTCAAAAGTCATTGATAATTATGGATGAAACGTGAACGACAGCCGCATCGAGGGATCACAATCAATTCTTGATTAGAAAACGCAGCTCGACAGCAGAGGTCTGCCACCTGTCCGGGCAACGGATAAGGGTGTATAGCTGTGTATGCCAAGTGGGCGTGTCTGGGCGCGCACGCGTGTGTCAATGTATGTGTGTGTGTGCGTATATTTGATTGTGTGCGTAAATTGAATTTTGATTTTGCACCGATGCTGAGATATGGCATATTAGGCCCAAGTAATCAGATGTGGTGGGGGCGGCACAGGCAGGCGACAACACTGGCTCAGGACTATAGGCATTTAATCTTTTGTGTGTGTTTCTCTGTGTGTGTGTGTGTGTGTGTGTGCGTGTTTGGGGCTGCCCATTTAGGCTTACCCATGTGAGTTAGCAGACACAATCCATTGTCAGGCTGAAGCTGAAGCTGCTGCTACTCCGGCTCCGGCTCCGGCTCCTGCTCCTGCTGCTGATGATGAAATTCGACAACACTTTAGCTGTGGGCGGACATGGGCTATTGCCGGTGCTTCACTCCGGGTCATATCAATTAAAAATTCATGAATCATTTGACAAACTCTTTGGGTCTGCACAAATTGTAGCCATTCGCCGGGGCCAATCAGTTGACGTTCAGATTTGATGCTGCCAATTTCGCAGTCAACGTTACGCTTGGGCTTTTGGTTTATATTTTTTTTTCTTTTTGGGTATACCATTGTTTGTCACCCACACACACACACACACACACACACACACACACACACACACACACACACACACACACACACACACATAGATACACACATATAATAGCCAATTGTAGATGCAGAGTAATCTGTTGTAAAAGGTACAAAACTCGTTAATTCCCCGAGTTGTGTCCTTTTTGCCAGCATTCTAAAGGGTTTTCCATTACATTAGCGTCGATTGTTCCGACGAGTGCTTTGTTGTTGTTGTTGCTGTTGCTGCTGCTGTGCCAAGCAACTGATGAAGTGACTTTTGACTAGCTGAACGGAATAGTATTTGATGTATACCAAGTATCTTGAAGGCAACTTAGCAGAAAGTATTTTTGCCCATTGCCCATTATTGTCTTTAATTTGATGCCAAAAAGTTCTGCTGCTGCTGCTGGCTCTGGACTTATTTGTGTAGCACACCTCGTTGCCAGGGCTGCCAACATTGCTGCTGGTGGTGCTGCTGTCTGCTTGCAACAGTTCCGCTCGGCAGCTTCCGTTCGGCTTGATGATTTCATGGAAAACTTCATTGAGCAAGCGGAAACTATTTCATTTGGCGCTATAAATGTTGTCAGGTGTACTGCTGGGTGGTGCGGCGCCGCTGACTGCCGCTGGTAAGTGGGTGAGTGCTTTTTGAGTGTTTTGGAAGTTTTCAATATGGTAACTGCCACAAAAATGATTGAGGCCACGGGCTGGCTATTTAAAATGCTGCAAGCTCTGCTTATGAAAATGTTGCGAATTCATTTTGACAAAACAGAGAAAAGCGGAAAATCGAAAACTAGACTAGAAAAGCAGCCAGCCAGCCAGCCAGCCGGCGAGTGTTGAAAAGGGTTTTCAACATAAATGAAAGACTTTAATTAAAAAAGCTGTAACTAAGCTAAGGAAAATTGCATGAAAATGTGAAAAATTAATTAAGTCATATCAAAGCAACTGAAAGCCGGACGAAAATAGCCAACAGAAAGTGTAAAAAGATGCTTAAAATGCGAAAAGAAACGAAAATTCTGACATATTCCAGCTAAAGGCCACGCTGAATACTAATTAAGTGCAAAGAATTTATAAGCAAGTTTACAGTGTTGTAAAACGCCTTGTTAAAGCGCTTTAATGGCTTCTCCGCTTGCTCAACTCCATTATATATATATATATATATATATATATATATATATATATATAGCATTCCCAATTAATCAAAGCTACAACCGATGCACCTCAATTCGATTCAATGGAATTGCCTTACGCCCTTCATTCTCCCACCCTGTGAAACCCCTTGGCAGAGGAGTGGGCAGCACGCTTTGATGTGCTTGTGCTGGCGGGTTTCCCTTTTTATTTTTGGCAATTTGAACTCGGAAAATATTTATGTTGCCTCTTTCTTGTTGCTGACGAAGTGGAGCCAGCTCCCGTTTGGGTATTTGCATGCCTTTGCACTCCTTCGATTAATATAAAATTTGATTAAACTTGGCCAACGACAAACGACGATGAGGGCGACGACGCTCTGACGACGTCACTTGTGGGTTAAGCACACATGACTTTGCTGTTGCTGTTGCTGTTGCTGTTGCTGTGTTGCTCTTACCGAAAGGGCGACTACTGAGGATTTGGGCGTGGCTGGTGTGCAAACATAAGCGCACATGCCACTTGACAGTTGCCCATTTGCCGCCCGCAGCCCGCCCCAACGGCCAACGCGTCGGGCAGTCAAATAAATAACTTGTAAAACATGCATATGAGCAAAAATGTTTGAAAATTGCCAAAAACGTAAAACGAGAGAGTGAAAGGGAGAGGGAGAAGGAGAGAAGCAGCATGTGGGTGTAACGTAGTAACCAAAGCTAAAGAAACGGGGCCAAGGCATCGACGGGTCTGTCGTTGGCTCAAGTTCTGCCTCAGCCAGAGCAACAGCAGCGGCAGCAGCAGGAAGCGAAGACGAAACGAATAAACACATTGTAAATTGATTTCCTTGGGAACTCAAATAAAAATGGCATGAACAGCAGCAGCAGCAGCAGCAGCAGAAGCAGCAGCATCAAGTGAGCGACATTGTGGGCGTGGCTGGGCGCTGATAGCTGGGGCCAACAGCCAGCACCACCCAATTGAAACGAATGAATGGGCAAACCAATTTTTATTGCCACGCGGGACACGTAGCGAACGAGCGCGCGCACCACAGCCTCAGTGCCGCTGCCCCAACTTGATTCCCACACGGGACCAAACTGCCACGCCCCGCCGTCCCCACTGTCCGCTATGCCCCTGACTGCCTTGTCTCTTGTCCTGTTGCGAAAGCAAAATTGGCGCACTGGGCTCTCTGTGTGTGTGTGTGGTGAGAACGGAAGGAAGTCGCAGGATGGGCCCAGGCAGACCAGAGCAGAGCAGAGCTGTCGCTCTCGACCCGGCTTTTGATGGAATGCTCGCTAGCCAGTTCGCTTCGATAACATGGCCAAGAAACTGTTTGGCATTGCCTTTTTCTCAGCTCTGCTGCTGCTGTTATTTTGCTTCGATTCGTTTTCTGAGTCGTCTTTCTTTCCTCTTGCTGCTGTTGAAGTTGTTGTTGTTGTTGTCAATTGTTGTCCATTCGTCGTCCCGTCGTTCGCTGCTTGTCCCATGTTGCCAACTTCACTAAAAATGCAGGCGAGAGAAGACAAATTGCTTTATCGACGACATACGTAACAAATGTTGCTGTCGGCAGTGACAACGGCAGCAGCAGCAGCAGCAACAACAGCAACAGCAACAGCAATACAAACAACGACAACAACAAGGAGCCAGTCAACCATTATTGGTATCAAATGGCTTACGGGGTCGATTCGACTCATTGCGATACGTATCGGGTTGAATTGTATATATATGTGTGGGTGTGCTTAGGGTTGGGGTTCCGCCACGGGCACTGCCCTGCCCGCCTGGCACTGTTAATTATGACTTAATTATTTCAATTATTGCTTGGCAGACTTATTACATTTTCTCGTTGTCAACAGCGACGACCTCAGCTATACATATTTATTAGTAACTCTGTGTTTGTGCTTTGCTCATACGTTCCCACCACCTTTTCCAGATCTCGGACGATGATCGAATGAGCCTAACTACTGCCGTTTCGGATGAAGATGATGGCGAAAGTGTCATGGCGTCACCATATAAAGCAAAGGCCACTGGCACCGCTGCATCCTCCTTCAACTGCACGGGCGCTGTGCGTAAAGCTGGGTAAGTTCCAAGCTCAGTGGCACGAAAGTATGCCCAAGGGCATAGCACAGCACGCCACGTGTGCGCCCCAAACAACAGCTAATCATAAATAAAGTAGAAAATAGCTCATCGCTTGGCATATCATTTACAGCGATTACAGCCGAGCGCGTTCCGCTTTGATAGAGTGTGTGCCGACACACACACACACACATAGACACGCACACAGCTGCAATTCCGCCGAGACAAAGAAAAGTTGAGTGTAAAAGGAGACTGCAGCAAGCAGGGCACGCTTAGTGTTACCTATTAGCTAATGAACCTAACTATCATCATTATAAAACACGAACATTACTCAAGAAAGTGCTTAATGTCCTTTAGCTTACATGACCTTAAACAGCTTTAGTTATGCATAATTGAGCAAACTCACCTTAAGCACTTTCCCGTCTCATTTATGCAATTTATTTGCCATTCCATTTATAATTCTCAACTGGTCTTGGGCTTTACAGCCCTCAGCTGATTTGGTAGCTTATGCAGTCAGCTCACACTTTGCCCCTGATTAGATCTGACTGCCAAATCATGCCCGTGTAATTTTGCGCAATTCTCTGAAGTAATATTTCCCAGTTGCTGTAAATGATATTTGCCTGATGCTGCCCCGCTCGGGCAGCTTATTAGCTGTTGCTTATTTAACATCGATTTGATTACATTTCTTTCTTCGTTTCGTTGTGCACTTCAGCTTTCTATCGGTAAAGAAATGGTTACTACGTAAGAAGCATCAAATCGAGTTGGCTCGCAAGCGTGGCTGGAAGGGCTATTGGGTATGCCTGAAGGGCACCACACTCCTGTTCTATCCGTGCGACTCGCGTGAGGGTCGCAGCGTCGAGGCGGCGCCCAAGCATTTAATTATTGTGGACGGCGCAATTATGCAGCCAATACCGGAGCATCCAAAGCGCGATTATATATTCTGTCTGAGCACCGCATTCGGTGATGCCTATCTGTTCCAGGCGCCCTGTCAGGTAAGTGCCGTTCGGCAGGATATGATGCGTGTCGCGCTTAATAAAAGTCCTGGCAAGTCCTTCAACCGTAAGACTCTCATGCTGCAATTAGAAAAGGCATCAGGCCTGGCCCCGCCCGAGGGCAGCTAAGCATAAAAGCTGGCCTTGTCCAGGCTTCTGACACGACTTGGACTTGGACGACAGAGTGGAGCGAGCGTCTTGTTTGCGTTACGATACCAAGGATATATCTATCAGCCTCTGTGCATGTTGTGTTGAGCTCAGAGCTCGCGGGCTTTCAGCAGACCCCATTCGTAATCGCCATGCAACGACACACCCACACAGCGACTCAAAGGCGTTAACTGATGCAGACCCCGCAACTGCCTGAAATGCAAATCGCTTGGCTTAAAGTGCGATTGAGGCTGGCTATGCGACAGCTAACTGGCAAGGCAGATTGCCTTGAACTAATAGTTGTTGCCTGACATGGTCCTTGTGCCTAAACTGTTACATGTCTCTGAGGCATACGCTCCGCATGCACCTGGCACTCGCCCGCAAAAGCCCACTCACTGGCTGGCTGACTGACTGAGTGGTTGCCCGACTCACTGACTGACTGACGGTATTTCAGCGTTTTGCCTGGTCGCCTCAGTGATTTGTCATTAAATTTGCATAACTGATAGTCAGCCAGCAATGGCAACGACAACGACAACGACAACGACAGCAACAGCAACATGAACATTGTCGACATTTGGCGCAGGGGAGCAACGTCAAATTTGTGCCCGAGTTGCATTTGGCTTCTGCAAGTTGTTGTCTAGCTCACACTATATATATCTCTCCCTCTCTATATATATACAGGTGGAGCTGGAGAATTGGGTAAATAGCATACACAGCGCCTGTGCCGCTGCATTTGCGCGTCATCGCGGCAAAACGGGAACGTTGCATCTGCTGCAAGAGGAGATCTTTCGCCTGGAGAAGGCCATTGAATCGGTAAGTGAATGCCAGCGTTTTACTTAACATACCAGCCAAGTCACGAGTGAGAGTATGCCCAGGCATATTTATATAGAAATATATATATATATATATATATACATATATGTGTGTGTGCATGGATATTGAGTTGAATTATTGCCATGCATTTTCGAGTCGAAGGAAATAGTTGAGCTCCTTCAGCGCAAATTCAAGTGATGAGAATTGAAATTGTGTATTGAGCATAAAAGCTGTTTGTCGAGTACACCAAGAGCTACCAAAAGCAACGGCATTATTATGAAAATGATATGCAAAAAAAAAAAATAAATAAAAAAAAAATAAATAGGAATAAAACGAAAAAGAATATCTGAAGACATGTAAATTCCATGATTTATGAACCCAACTCGTTTGCATATTATATGGAAGCATACAAAATACATTGTGCGTGGACTGCTAATAGAGCTGAAGGCTGAACTCACGCAGAGTGCGAGCTTTAATATTGATTTGGAGAAATGAATTCAACAGAGCAACTGGCAAATTTCTTTCACTATCTCTTAACATCGTTTGAGAACAGATCAAATTTCTGGCCGCACCTGGCCTGGTGTGAAGCCCTAACAATCTAAATAGACAACAAAATAAATCCAAGTAAAACCATTAAATCAATCAATAAAATTATCTTCAAGCCACTCGTGTACATTCAATTTGAGCTGCGGCAAAGTTTCGTTCTATGCTCGCTATCTCATTGATATTCAGCGCATGTTTCTGTATATTTCGGCACCTAATCAGTCGTTAAAGTAATCAACAACAAAGCCAAATTGTACGAATACATCAATTCGCGATGATTTCTCAACTCAACTCAACTCGGCCCAACTTTCTTTCGCCAAAGACACAGCAAACGCATTTCGTATACGAAGTCAGGCAGCAACCACTCACCACCCACCCACCCACACACACACACAGATTTCCCAGCCCAATTTCTCAATTTGTGCCGCCATCGAGCAGAGCATCTAGCCAATTTCTCAGCGTGTTGCTCCCCAAAGATTTATGCGCTGCCCTGTTTTCTCTGTTTTCTTGGTGGCTTCTTGGTGGCTCTGCTCCATTTATGTATTTGCTTTCAAATCAATTCCCCATCAATTTCGCGTCGCGGCTTCCCAGCAACAACATTTGTTTCTTGCCTGCTTCGACTGCATTGCAATTTATTTGCACAAGTTTATGGCCAACAGCAGCAGCAGCAGCAGCAGCACCAACAGCAACGAAAGCAAAAACAAAATAAACCAAACCAAATAGAGCTCGAGTTGTTTGGCTCAGTACAAGGAACTGCACTTGCCACACAATAAATGGCTGGATAAACTCGAGCCAAAGTGGCAGCAAGAAAGGCTGAGAGCGCGAGGCAGTTGAGCCGCTGCCTTGCGTCTGCAGCGCCAGCTTCAGTTGGCTCCACAGTGTCATCCTGTACATCCACTATTTCCCTTCATTATTCCGCGCATTCGTTTATTTATTTTTGCATTATGTCATTTGCAGTGTAGCGGCCATGGAAAGAAAGAAAAATAAATTTTGCGGCCGATTGTTTGCAGCAACTTGCATACCCTGCAGTTGAGCTGCTGCTGTGGGGGATATGCCAAGCTGTTCCCTGAACTGTCAGCATATCTCACTAATGTTTCTCCCCTTTATAATTGCACTCGGTGCACCAGCATTGAGCTGTTATTGTTGTTGCCGGCCAAAGAATATCATTTTGCCGGGGCTCAAGCTATCTCCAGGCCGTTCCGTTCCCTGCCTGTCCAGTCTCTGCGCTGACTTCATTCATTCGTCTCTGTCGCTTTTCCCTCGCGACTTGCCCCTTTTCTAATTTAGTTTTTCTCATTTACACGTAAAGTTGAAGTTTGATGTTATGAATCGTCTTCTCGTTTTCCTTTCACATTTTCTTGCTATCATTACTCCTCCTGCTGCTGCTGCTGCTGCTGCAGCTCTGTCTATCTGTCCCTTTGGATAAACCATAATTACTTCCTTGAACGCTGCGTTTTTCTGTCCACTTTCCCACTCATAAGTTTTCAACTTGTTGTTGATTTTCTTTTGCTTTTTTTGCTGCTTCATAATTTTGTTTTTATAATAATTTTTTATTTTCTATTTTTTTGTATTTTCTGTTTTGTTTCGGGCTTTGTTTTATTTGGTTTACTGCGCGCGGGCAAAGTCCGAGACTGTCACAAGAGTCACTTCACAGTCAGCTCGTTTAGTTTTCAAGTGCCACGCCCACTGTGGCCAGTGTTTAGGCGCACGCCAGCCGCCCACTGCGTTCAGTGCTGCCAAAGTTTGCCGGATGAATATTAATTAAATGAGCTGCCGGAGTGGCCGCAAACTGCATTTGCATTTGCATTCGTATTCGCATTCGCATTTGAATTTGCATTCGCATTACAATTTTTGGTTTTTGCATTCGCATTTGTTGTTAATTAATTTTGTGTGCAAAGAAAAGAAATGAGAAATATTAAAGTGCCATCGGATAAACAAAGCTGTGCCAACTCATAAAAAAACCAGCTCAGCTGAAGAGGAGGCAGCAGCAGGCGCGCCCTGAATGAAATTAAAAAAAAAAAGGTGCCGCGCGCTGCCTATCTCAATTTTATGGTCGTGAAGGCGTCGCTGAAAAGAGCAACAGTGTTGTCTGCGTTCTTTGTCTTGCCATTTACTTTGTGCTCGTGTGCGTGTGTGTGTGGTGGGCGGAGTCCAACTAGGCAGAGCTGTTTGTCTGCCCTTTTTTATAGCTGTCACCTTTCGGAAATAATCATATATGTGTCAGTGGGGGGACAGCACTTCGCTTCGTTTGCTTTAGCTTTTCTAGTTTTTCGCCAGCTATCTATTTTTCTTTTCGCATAAAGCACTTGCATACACACGTACACACAGACACCCACCTGCACACACAATGCAGCCGCTGAGAGAAAAAATAGTAGTAGCTGCCCGAGCACATTTAGTTTTTCGTACGCTCTGGTTTTTACGCTCTAATTACGACTCCTACGAGCAGGCACGCCCCTCCTTTTTTGCCAACTGCCTGTCCTGCCTTACACAAACTCACACACAGTCACACACACACCCGCCCACCTTTTGCCCCACCGTTACTGTTTTTATTCCAAGCTGCTCGTGGCTCGTGTGCAATTGCCATGGCGCGCAGTCTAAACAAGGCTCACTTGCCTGCTGCTTTCAATTTGCAATGGCGGCTGTCATTTCAGCTCAATAGCAGCCGCCGCCCACCTGGCCGCGCCGCACCTGCCACCACCACCACTCGGTCGAATGCGAGTTGAAAAATCGTTGCCAGCTTTAAATCATATTCTTTCTGCTGTTGTCTAGTATAAAATTTAATACGGCATTTTAATTGCTTGAAAACAATTGAGAAATCGCGAAACTAAAGCAAGCAAACTTTTAATAGATTATCAAATTTCCAGTCAATTTACAGTTTCAGGCGGTGCACACGATTTTATACAGATTTTCAGCTTTCATGATTTAATGAGCAGCTTATTTTTATACATATTTTTCATCTTTGGCCAGCTAATTTGCAGCAAAACGTTAATGTGATGCTGCAAAAAGCCGTTAAGCCATTAATTAATTTAACAACAATTAAGCTTAAATGAAAGCTCATGAAATGCTTAAATTTTCACTGCAGCAGCAACGCACGCACACACACAGCCAGCCACACACACACCCACATTTGCCAACCAAAAACCAGCAACCGGAAACCAACTACCAAAATAAAACATCAAAAGCAGAAATGAAAAAAATAAACATTTTGCAACACTGGCGCATAATGAAATAAATATTTAGTTAAGTTTTAAACATTTGGTAATTAGTGCGTTGACTCGTTTGGGCCATGGCCAAACTGTGTGGGCCCCCATCCCCAATTTCCCCCGCAACCTAAAGCCGCATGCATCTGCCCAAACTTTTCAGCTCCCTTGAGAAAGTTTTACACATTTTTTTCACAACTTTCGGCATTGTGCAAGATTTTTGCTAAATAAAGTTTATAATTACCATAAAATTCAGTTGAGTTCGATTTTCGGCGGTTGCCTGGCAGAGCTTCCTTTGAACTGGCCCTGGCCATGGCCATAATAGACACACAGAGCCGTGGGCGTGGCTGGGGCAATTCATAAACTAATACCAAAACGGTCTATATATAGTCATATATATATATATATATATATATATATATATATACATATATATATGTGGCAAGAATTTATGGCAAGAAATATGAGCAAAGCCGAGTCCGAACGTCATAAAGCACGCACACATGTTGCCAGCCTTGGCAGTTGTCCACGTTCCAGCTTCCTAATGCAGCCCCCTTGGCTGCCCCGTAGCTGGCCATTGGCTTTGTTTTGGAGCAAACGTGCGAATATTTTTGCAACTTTCGGTCGCAAGCTGCACAGGATATGGCCGGGCATATGGCTGGAAGTGGAGCTGGAGCTGGAACTGAAGCTGGAGCTGGAGCTGAGGCCTGCCACTAGGTGTTACCCATTTGGGCACTCAACACCAGCACAGCTCTCTCGGCCAAATGCGCTTTTGGTTTTTGATTTGTTTTTGGTTTTGCGTATTTGGGTTTTGCATGCTGAAATATGCTTTATGCGTCTGGCATGTGGGCGTGGCATTGCCGCAACTGCTGCCAAATTCAATTCAATTGTCAACAGCCATGGCAGCAGTAGCCGGAAAAAAGGCAAATGGACATCAGGCCCACACACACACGCACGCACACATATTTGACTGCGGCCACAAGCACAAACAGGCGCCAGTTTTTGGTTTTAGGCTTAGCTTGTTTCACGCACAACCTGCGCCCCTTTTAAAGCCCTCCTTATCGTTGTATAATGTGGCATCATTTTGTGGTCAGCATTTATGCAGGACATGTGCATACACACACGCTCACACCCACACACCCACACACACACATACTGTACACAAAACGTGCACGAAGCGTACAATTTGCAGGCCTTTTGTTGACATTTTGCACCCTGGCACCACCCACACTTTGCGGTTGGCCGTGCTCACATTTGACTTTTTGTGAGTGGTGGCCGTCGAGGTGGAGCTGGCATTTAATGCACCAGCGCAACAAAGTCAAAAGTCCTGCCCTGAGGTCAGCTCAGCTGCAGTTCATTTAAAATGTTCACATTGCGCATACGCCGCGTTGTACGTGTGGTGGGCGGGCGAGCCGACCCCTGTAACTTAAACTCTCCCGCTTTCTTTTCTCTTTATCTTTATCTTTTATATCGTAGCCAGAGCTGTCCCGCTGCTGTCCGCCACACATACAGCTCAATAGCCGTAGCTTATAGTTGGCATGGGGCTGCTGTGTTAATTGATCGTTATTGTCTTTTCGGCGAGGGTGTGGTGTGGGGCAGGCAGGAAGCGGAGCGAGCAGTTGACTTATCGAAGGACGGGGCCATTAGCAGCAACAAAACTGATACCAGTCACGAGTCGCCTTTCACCAGGCAGCGCTTTTTGTTGGGGCGTTATTATTATTTCACTCATTGTTGCCATCGCTTGTTGCTGTCTCTGCTGCTGCCGCTGCTGCTGCCGCTGCTGTTGCTGCTGTTGTTGTGTGTGGTTATTATTAATGTTGTTGTAGTTGTTGTTATTTGTGGTTTGCGGTTGCTGTGGTTTTCCTATTTGCGGCATCTTTGGCTTGTCATGCGACGCTGACGCTGACGCTGACGACGATGACGATGACGATGACGATGACAACAATAGCAAAATGTATTTTTTAATTGTACTCTCGGGTAAACATATATCACAGCAACAGCAACGGCAACGGCAACGCACCATGAACTCGACTCAACTCAACTGAACTGAACTCAACTCAGCTCAGCTCAGCCAAACTGAGGAAGCGGAAATGACAGTACGACAATGGCGACAACAAGAACGGCAATGGCAATGCCACAGACAGGACCTAGAATCCTGAGCAACTTCAACTACAGTTTGCCTACTTGAGAGGAGCCTGTGACTGTGCAGCTCTCACAAATGTGCGCATGGGGAGCCATACACGAGTGACGCTTAATGAAAGCGCAACAGACAACCACAAACCCCCCCGCCCCCCACACACACACACACACACTCTCATATACCACACAGCAGAAGCAACAGCACTGGACCATGGCTGAACGCAAAGAGCATTGAGACAAAAACCGCACAGAAACAAGCTACAACATAGCAATAATAAAATTGCCGTTAAGTGGGGAATTGAGATGACAGTCGAAATTGCGGGCTACGTTAAGATAGATGCGAACGAAGTAGAGAGTAGGTTACAAAGGGAGCTCAACTGCACCAACCTCCTGCATAGCAGATGTCAACCGCTTCCAATTGCTGAGACAAGTTGTCGTCGCAACTGTTTGCAGCCCATAAACGAGAGTTTTTTGTTTTTGTTTTAAGCAAGCGCAAAAGAGAATAAACTGAGCCAGGACCCCAGTGAATACATGTTGTCGAAGTGATTTTTATAATTGAAAGCTTCATTTGCAAATGATTTTTTGTAGAGAGAGACAGCTGAAAATATATAATGAACATTGAGGAGATTGATGAGGAAAGGCTCTGTAGTATATACGTATATCTACAACTCTAATATATAATATAATAATATATATATGTATAACTTATATAGAGAAAAGTTATCTTGCCAATGGACAAGGAAAGCTCATGTGAATCATACAAACACTATGTGTATATGTTGCTATATATGATATGTATTATATATGCATGTTGTCGCACTCTTATATTATAGCGTGACACGTTTATCATGCCATTCGCAGCGTAAATGTAATCAATATGATCGATAACAATCATATCACGTTGATTTACATTGCAATTCCATGCAATTACAAGGCAATTAACATTCCCATTTAAGCATGAATTGCACAACGTGACGGCAACAAGAGCAAACAATGAGTTTCACGATTAATGTGCATACACACGCAAACACACACGCACACACACACGCACACACACACCACGTACATGTTGCCATATTATTTAAGAAGGCGTACGTTACGTGCGTGTGCGTGTGCGTGTGTATGTGCTGGGGCAGCAGGCACAGCTTCAACTGTTGACAATTTCGGTCCGTTGTCCTTTTGTTGTGCATCGTAAATAATTACAAAACGCACTTGCCAAATGTTTTGACTACCCAATTGGCTGGCCCCTGGGCCCTTCGCTCTGCTGATTAACCCATTTCTTGGCATCTGGCCCCTTGGCTCTGCCTGCAAGTATTATTTTGTGAAATTGTAAGCACATTAAGTGCAGTCATTAAAATGTAATACCATTTATTGTTGCCTCTGCTCGTTAAACTGGCAATGGCAATGCGAACGGCAATCCTGTGGCCCAATTCACTTGATTTAGCTTTTTATGTTGTTCTCGCTGCGAAACAAGCAGCTTAAAGTCATAAAAGCCGTTCATTGAAGTTGAGAGGGCCGCGGCGAAGGGAAAGCTACTTTTGACAGACTTATCATTAGGTGAATTAAGGAGAAGTTAAATAGTTGCCGAGTGAACGGGATGGCATACTTGACAGAAATCAATCGGGAAATTCGTTTTAAGCAGAAGTGTGACTTGAAATGAAGAGAGAGTTTTACCATTGTCTCTATGGCATTGCCAACTGAATATTAGCAAAAGGGTATAAATCAACTCATGTCCTGAAATTTGAAAATCTAAATTTATGCAAATCTGTAAGTAATGCAAACAAATTCAATATATATTTAAGCTGTTCATGGTGATGCGATTGTTAATTGAAAATTTCGCTTTCGCTGCTGATTGTGCAATAAAATATATTTTACGCTCGCAGCTAAAGCCTCAAATTATGGTCTCCATTGTGGTATTTGCGGATCATAATAATAATAATAATAATAATAGCAGTAAAGGAAGACATACAAATATATATGCACATATATGCAGCACGTCGCTCAAATATTGGCCAATATACATATTGACTGTTATATGGGTCGCCTGCATTACGTATACGCCGCTTCGGCCGTGTTGAGTTTGTAAAATCAAATACACCAAATATGATTTATTTCACGTAAAATAAACAATGCCGAGCTCAACGTCGTCACAAACGCTGCCAAGTAGCGTGTCCTCGCATACAGCTCACACTCACACACACACCCGCGCGCCCACACAATGCGCTTATGCAGACACCTGTGTAAGCCGGCGAACAAATACATTTACATATGTGCATGGGTATGTGACTGTGAGCTCTGCTGCTGTTTATGTGTACACATTCATTAAAATGTCGAACATCGAAAGTGCCCATTCAGGTTGTTGTTGCCACGGCTACGCCCACCGTATCCGCCACTGCAACAGCAACGGCAACGGCAACTGCATCTGCAAATAATTGTCAGCTTACACGAGCTGAATGCAGCAGCAGCAGCGGCACCAGCACCACAACCAGCAACAACAATAGCAGCGACAGCAAAGTAAAAAAAAAAGAATCTAGCAACCAAAATGAAACAATCACGTGCTCCATGAAATCTATGGAAGCGTGTATAAATGCACGTGAAAGTGGGATTGCAATGCTAACGAACGGTTGGTCGGATTGGGCATAGAGGAGTGCAGCTAGGAAGCGAAGCCAGCACTTCCTCCTGCCGCTGCTGCTGCTGCTGCTGCTGATGGGACGCGCTGCGGCGGAAGTCAAACGTTATTTGTAATGAAAACAGGGGCATGTGTTGCATATATGTGTGTGCGTGTGTGGCTAACGATGCCAAAGTATCTTTCACCATGCTAGTGTGTGTGTGTGTGAGTGTGTCAAAGTTGGTGCATTGCCAACGCACTTCAGCTGGCAAAGGGAGGGAGACAGGCACAGATATTTGAATTGCGCCAACGAAAAATGCTGCTGCACATGACGCGTGATTTATGTATTTTCGTCAAATGGCAGCCACAGCAGCCGCAGCGGCAGCAGCAACAACAACGAGCAATAGCTGCCATGAAATGCTAATGATGCCATGCCAGAGATGCTTTCATAACCATCACGAGTGCGACACTGCCGCATCCTTGCCCCACACTAACTATGACTATATATATATATATATTTGTGTGTGGAACTCATGTCTAATGTCGTGTATTTTCTTCTCGTTTCTTTTTTTTTCTCTGCAGGATCACAAGCTGAAGCACATGGCTGAGCTGCAGCAATCAGTTGTCACCGATCAGGAGACACGCCATCAAATACAGGCACAGATTTTGCAATGGGAGGAAAACCTTGAACGTCTGCACTGCGAACAGTTCCGACTACGCTGCTATATGGCCTCGCTCCAGAGCGGTGAGCTGCCCAATCCAAAGGTGAGTTATGCGTATCATTATACAGCGCGCTCCCCCCACCCCCTTTGCTGCTGCTTCTTAACTGCCTAATGGCAAAATGGCAATTGCCGCAATTTGTTTTACCTAACGGAAGCCTCAGCAAGTTCACATAACGTGGCTGAGATTGCGTCAATTTGAATTACTTACCTCCTGATGCTGATGTGGATGTGGATATGGATGTGGATGTGGCTGCTGATGGCTCTGCAGCTGCTTTCCTCTGCGGTGATAAACTGCGTACCTGAAAATGCTATTCAATGCAAAGTAGTTGTCAAGTGCACAGGATAACAGAAAGCTCTCGAGACCAGTTACAGGTGGCACTTCAAGCAGAGCAATGGCAAAAAGAAGTGTTTGCATCTAATATGTAAAACTTGGAGCGAAGCTAAAGCGAGACAAATGTAAACTCAACTTGGCTGCCAACTGTGAGCTTTAAAGGGGAGAAGAGATTTCTCTTCAAAATTTATGAAAATTTTCAAGTAATTTAAATTCCAATTTAATAGGATTTAGCGTGCTTTCTTGTTCGACTAGTAAATGAAAATAAATATCTGACTTTGAGCAAGAGAGCCCCACACAACTAATCAACAACAAGATTTGTCATAATCTGCTTAGAGTTCACACAATACAAGAGAATTTGATTAAAAATCACCCACACCCTAGCTTGACTAGAGTGGAACAGCAAAAAGCAGCCATGGCAGAGATTAAAAGACAACTCCGACCACAGCTCGAGCTGAGTCTTAATCTGGCTGCCTGTTGTCTATAATTGCTTTTACCTACTTATTTATACAACGGGTAGCTGAATTCGATTCGACTCGGCAGCTAGTTGAGAATCCGAAAACATGTATTGTTAATCTCCATAACACAATTTAAGCGCTTTAAATGAGCGCCAGCTTAAAGGGTCAAAATACGGGGCAAGCGAGGAGGCAGCCGTGGAGCGCCAGCTCCTCGAACTTTGCACGGCATTAAAAAGATTTGCGGGGCCAACCTTGATGGGTGACGAAAAGGGTTGCAAGTTAATTGCACTTTTTATGACTTGTACAGCAGCTGCAGCGGGCAACCAGGGAGAACACGATGGGGATGGGGTTGGTGCTGGGTCTGTGGGACTGGGGGACTGACGGACTGGCGGACTGGGGCTGGTTGCCAAAGTGGAATGGTAGCAAATGCGGTGCTTTCAACTGAACAACTCGCATAAAGAGCAACCACATTTATTATTAATAACCGCAAAACCCAAACAACTTCAGCAGCAGCACTTACACGAGAAAGTGCATGCACTGCAGGCTATTTGCACAGCACACTTACAGGCCAAGCACACACAGCTACACACACAGGCACAGATACATGCACACTCACACACAGACTAGTTAATGTACTTTGTGTAGCTGTGTGTGTATTATGAAATTAATTATGTCTTATTAGTCAGCTTGACCAAAACGATGCAGCCATTGCCATAAACATTTGTCCAACAATTTGGCTGAGCTTTATGCTCGGTTTAACTTCAACTTACTTTTCATTCGCAGTCAACTCTTTGCTACGTTTTTAATAAATAAAATTAATGATGAAAGCGTTAAGGCATTATAAAGGATTATCTTGAATAATGTTATCTCGCATGCTTCTCTCCTATTGCAGTCGCTGCTCACCCACGTGTCGCGACCCACAAAGAACACTTTGAATAAGCTGGGCGTTTTTACGGTCTCCTCGTTCCACGCCTTCATTTGTGCCCGGTCGCCGTCGCTGCTCAATAATCTGCTGGCTGGACGTGGTGCCACCAAGCGGCGACCCCCGATGTTGTCTCGCTCGAACAGCGGCTCCAGTCGCCGCTCCATGCAGGTAAGTGGCGAGCCCACGGCTCGTATGCGTAATAAAATTATATCAATTTTGGAAACGATTTTATGACGCCTCCGTTTCTGATGCGTGTTTGCATTTTTATTACGCACATAAGCCCTGTCTGTATGTGCTAAATAATTGAATTTCTATTTAAGCCAACGGAAGCGGCATTAAAAGCCAAATTGAGCGCAAACGACTAAATGTGTCGCTCTCTAATGTATTTTTACGCTGACCACTGTCACGCTTTTCACTTTTTGTATTTTTATTTTTTTAGCATATTGTTGTCCGTTTCTTTGTATAATTTAAATTTAATGGCCATCAGGAATTACAAAAACAAATTTATGAAGCCGCCATCCACAAGATTCTTTAGATAGCCATTAGGCAAATGGCAAAGCACACACAACACACAGAGAGAGAGAGAAAAAAAACTAATCCAAAGTTCTGGAAATATTTGCATAAAGTACGCAGCTTGCTATATATTTTTTCTGCCCGCTTTGCCAAAGCTAAATTAATCTTGATAGAGCAAACACAAATCACGAAATATTTGAAACAGTTTTACAAATTTACATTGCACAAATGGGCAAATAGTCTCTGCCGCTCTCTATTGATTTTTGGCCTGCTAGTTACAGCCACAACATAGCACTAAAAATAATTAAAATATTAGGCCAGCTAATCCAAGGCTTCAAGCAATATTACGTATACGCATCGTTGAACGTATATCTATTAAGCTGGTTAACTCAATTTGCCAAAGTTGATGCCGAAAGTCAGACTGCGTGTGAGTACACTGCACAAAAAAGTGTTGTTGCAATTTATGTGCTGGCAAAAGCAACATTTCGAAGATTAAATCATATAAAAGTCGATTTCGCCTCTATGCAGATTTGGTTTAGTTGGCTGGATTTGTGTGGCAACGGCAACACACACACACACACACATTTAGTCTTTCAATTCGATTAGGCTTGGCTGTTGTTTTATTAAATGGACTCGTTATGTATTTGATGCTGCTTATTTGATAAACTTCAATTAGAGCTGGAATTTTTTTTTTTTTGCGTATTTTCTATGTGTGCATATATATGAGCTATATAGTCGTGCCTTTAATGAAATTCATTTCATAAATTCAATTTGTTTCGATTATTGGCAAAATAATCTTGTGCAGCAGCATACGATACACACGCACACCCACACATACACAGGCGAGTGCACAGCCAGTGCACAGGGGCGTGCACACTTCATTTCCAATTAAATTTGCCGACGCTGCAACAATTGCAGTCGACGTCGCTGTTGGTGGCGCTGGCGCCGTCAGCAGTGAAGCCAGAAATATTCATGCCAAAAGCAAGAGCATAAAACATAAATATAAATACGTATATATAATATATATGCAAATATATATAAAGCGTTACTAACGTTAAATCAGACTCTCGTATTTGGCGGCGCTGAAAATTCAATGAATTTGAAAAATGTGCATTTGATTTGGTTGATATTTTTGCGCAGTCAACTCGATTGAATACGTGTGTGTGTGTGTGTGTCTATGTGTGTGTGTGTGTGTGTGTGTGTGTGTGTGTGTGTGTGTGTGTGTGTGCGTGTGTGGGTGAGTGTGGCTTTTCATTTTGCCAGCATGTCAGCTGCAATGCAGCTGGAATTGCAATTGAAAATGAAATGAAATCAAATTAAAGGTGTCCACCAGCGCTCGTGGCTGCTCTACAACTGGCAATTATCGAGCTGCGAACTGTGAGCTGGAAGCTGTGCGAGCTGCGTAGCGCAAACTCTTTAGGGGCCTTTAAATAATTTTTGTCACGACGCATTTAATTGGCCAATGCTGGATCGACAGAGACAGCGAGTGTGAGAGAGTAAGCGAGTCAGACATCAACAGAAAATTGAATTACGCAACGAAGCGACAACTGAAAATTGACTTGCCCAAACCGGCTCAGCCTGGCTGTCAGGCAGCCAACCAGCGTGCAACTTACTGTGGCATTAAGCAGCCAAAGTTCATTAATCGACAGCCCAAAGGCGAAACACAGTTGAAAATGCAAAATTCAAAAAGTTGCCGAGGCCACAACTTGCACAATTCAAATGAAAATGCGAGCAGACGGCAATAAAATTCAAGCATCGAATTTTATATAGACATATACTATACATATAAGCCTGATTAGCTGCAGTTGGCATCAACAATAATATTATTTAATTTATTTATTATATAAATTGATGTATATTAAATGCTGATCAAATTTCGATTAAAATTTAAATATTCACAATTTACAATTTACATTCAATTAAATGTAATTGGCAATTCACGTGACATGTGCAATAAAAACTGAATTTATTATATAAGCAGAGAGTATAGGAATGATAGGCAATGATGATATGTAAGTTATGATTGAAAGTACTATTAGAAGATTGAAGTTGATAGCATATTTTCTATGTCTATTGAATGTAGAAATGTTTTTTTTTTTTTAGTTTTTACTTAGTTGTCTAAAAACTAGCAGGAAACTAATCTTAAAATATTTTATTTTATAGAAAAATAAAATATAATCATTATTTATTTATTTTATTTTATTTTTTTTATGAAATAAAACAATTAAAGATTTAATTTTATATCAAATATAAAAAATAATATTTATTTTTGTATAAATTTAAATTTTTAAAGATTAGTTTCGTATTCGTTTTTAGACAACTTAATTTAAATACAAACTAGAAACTTGTCTCTATTAATGCATTCCTTTTCAATAATAAATATCAGCTGCAAAGTTTTTTGAGCTGACAATTAAGGCAGCTCATCGATGACATGTACAATTAAATAGCCAAACTATTTCTCAGTCAACAAGACAAGGCTATTAAGTTACTACAAAGGCCTGCTGTTGTCGAATGGCATTTTGAATTTAAATTTAAATTCTCTTAGCTGCCCTCCCTCTCTCTATTGAGTATTTTAAACTTGATTATTATTTATAATTTGCAATTTCTACGGTTGCCTCGTATTTCACATAACGTTCAAGTCAACAGCAGCAATGGACAATGCAAAGTAGCACAAACGCCTTCATTTCCTCTATGAATATAAAGTTGACACCCAAAAAAAAAAAAGAAGAGAAATGAAATGCAATGCATTGCATATGCATTATTGATTTCGCTGCGTGTGTGGCATCAACTGTGCAGCATAATGACTTTGCAAGCGATATATTCCACAACAAAACACACATATAAATACTTACACATACATGGACATACATATATGTGTGCAAAAAAGATGCGAACGTTGCCCAATTGTTATGCAATGCAAAGATTCCTTGCCAGTTGCTGCCGCACATGTGGCAAGTCTGACGGATGTGCATGCAAATGTGGCATAGCTGCTGTCGCTGCCAACTTGTCTCTCCATCTTTCTCTCTCTCTCTCTCTCTCTCTCTCTCTCTCTCTCTTTCTCTGTGTGAGTTTTGTAACTGCCAAACTAATTCAATTGTCGTGCAAGTAGTAAACTACACATACACACAGTTGGGTGTCTGTGTTTGGGTGTGGACGCATTACACCTGGGCTTGGGGCATGCTTGGTGCTGCTGCTGTTGGTGCTGCTCTAGCGACAGCTAAAAGTTAGTCAGCCAGCAAAACCATCGTCGATGGCTGCCAATACAAATGCAATTTTCAGCTGGCAGCTGGGCGCCTGATTCGTTTACCAGTTGGCCAAACTGTTGGCTGCAAACACGGCTATGACTCCAGCTCCAGCTGCAGCTGCAGCTATAGCTTTGTTAACCAACCCCTCAGAGCGGGATGATGATGCCGTTAAGCATTTTAACTGAGTTTTCTTCAAACTGGTGTCTGTCAGAGTCCGTTGACTGTCGACTGCCTGCTGGCTGGCTGGCTGGCTGCTGCTGACGTTTTTCATTACACATTTGCTCGGATAGAAATGTGTTTTTGCTATTTTTCAATTTTCACTTCCGTGTGTGCTCCAGCAGCAGCAGCAACAGCAGCAGCCAGTAGTAACAACAACAACAACAGCAGCAGCCTTAATGACATTGTATGGGTGTGTGTGTGTATGTGTGTGGTATATGTTCCTCCTGTTTATCCAATCGAATTTTCTGCCTTTTTCCAGATGAATTCACGTGACGAGCCGGAAAAAACCTTCAAAGTTGCAATGCCCGACAATGCTTACTCGACAGTTTATCTACGTGACGCGATGTCTGTGGAGGAATTCCTTGCCAGCGCCTGCGCCCGTCGCAACCTCAATCCCATGGAGCACTTTGTTCGCGTCAAGAAGCGACGTGACATGGAGGATCACAATTACTTTGTGCCACATCGCAATGATCTGATTGAAAATTATGTAAGTAACCTACACCAAGAGCCCCTCCTGCTCAGCCTCAGCCCGAAAAAAAAACAACGCCCAGACACACACGTGCGCCTATGAGAGTGCCTGTGTGTGTGTGTGTGTCTCTGTGTGGGCGTCAATTTCGATTGAACTTTGAACTTTGCGCATGTGTTTGTTGTTTGTTCAAAATTAAGGGCAATTAAGGGAGTTTTTTCTGCTGCGCTCTCTCAACAAAGAAAATGCCAATTGAAAGGATTAAATGCGATTTGTTGGCACAAGTGTTCCGGGTTTAATATAGATGATTTCTGTGAGCTCTGAGATTTGCCTGGCGTGCTTACAGACTGCCATCAGATTCAAGTTTAATTACAGCTGATAAATCACAGGTTGAATAGCTTAATAATTAGCTTCGAGCTGCAATAATAAATAGTTAATGACATCATTTAAATGAGCCTCGGTTGGCATCTTTGGCAACGCGTAGAGTGCAGGTGCAGCAGCTGTCTGCTGCCTGAGGCCCCCGGAATATGTAGCCACTTAGCGGGCGATTAGTCTAAGGATGCCATTTCTCAAACTGCCAAGTCAGCCCGGCCCGGGCAAAGTGCTTCAACAAAATTGCGCTCGCAGAACTCCTGAAAAAGTTTCTGGCCGAACAACAAGCTGTAAATATTGCCAGGTCAAAAGTGCAGCTGTACGAAACTTTTTGGCTGCTCAATAAATTGAGAATTAAAACAACTTTTTTGGGGGCCAAAACAGAAATTTATTGAAACGCGCTCTGCAAAAAAAAAAAAAAAGACAGGAAAAAGCGAAGAAAAATAACACGAAAATAAGCAAACTTTTTTTTAAGCTGCTTTGCACTGTGGCTAATTTTTGTATATTTGCTTTCCGCAGCTACATAATCACGAATTCGTCGAGGTGTGCATGAAAATACTGTACCAGGTGGAGCTGCAGCGCACCACATTGGACCAAATGTGGGGCTTCTCCGTTGAGGCGGAGTTGATTGAGAACGCGGAGCGGCAGGACGAACTCTGTTGCTATGTGAGCCGCGTCGAGGACAAAAGCGTGGCCATGCACAATGGTAAGTACACTTTGGCAAATATAACACTCGAGCTGCTACAGCTGCTTAGCTCAGCTGAATTCGTGCACTCACTCGCAATTTATGACACAAAATGCCAAATGGCCATTGGCCAATGGACAAACATCAGGATGGATGCCCGTTGGCAGGCCAACTAAGTCTGCCCCACTGCCAACTGAAACAATGTGCGTTCCACTGTTGGCCGAGAATATTATCAAGTGGCACGCCCACTCCACTGCACGTTCAGCCTCGCCTCTAGTTTACAAACTTCACTGTTGGCATGCGCTTTTAGCTATGTGTGTGTGTGTGTGTGTGTGTGTAGGGGGGGAGTGGGAGAGTTGCGCTTCTTTCATATTTAAATGCTTTTCACTTTTATGTCACAAAACTTGAGCCAAACTCGCTTTGGTTGCACCGAGCAGAGAGTCAAGTGGAGCACTGAAGCTGCGGCTGGAGTGAGCAGCGCCAGTTTGTATAGCAGCTCCTCAGGGCCAGCTACTGCAGCAGCTACTGCTTCATAAAAAACTCAACAGTCAGCGCTTGTAAGCGAGTAGACATCACGTCAGATGATGAGCAGCGCAGAGCACTCGAAGATGGCCGCTCTCCCTCTCTCGCTCTCTCTCTCTCTCTCTCTCTCTGTGTGTGGGTGTATGCACCTGTAATGACAGCCACAGGGCCATAGCGCCTGTGTTCTTAAAGGCTTTTCGGGCGTCATCTTAGACGACATTTCTTACCTTGCCTTGCGCCCTTTGCCACCGTTTGCCCCCTTGTTGTTTTTCTATCACTTAAAATCAACTTAAGTTGGCATTTGCATGCATAGTGGAGGGAGCTGGCGCTGGGAGAACTGCAGCCAAGTGCTTGCAGTCGAAATGCCACTCGAGCAGCGCTTTAAATTATGTCGACTGATGTTGACACTGGTTCCGTCTTACCAGCCAGTGCCCCAGCCAGGTGCTGGTGCAGACTATAACTGCAATGCTGCACTTGCAAAAGTGATGAACCTGAAAGAAAATTTCGCAGCGGAAACCTCATTAAGCACGTTGAGTGCGAATGTGGCAACGACAACGACGGCGACAACAACGAATCAAAAGTCCATAAAACAATGTGCATGAAAATCGTTAGCAAAAAGTGAGACATGAAACCCCAGCGCCAGGCCCCGCCCCACCACCCACTCGCGACTCCTTAAAAGTTAGCCCTGCCACTGGCGGTTAGTTTATAATTTGCTATGAGTTTTTTTCTTGCCCTTTTTTGTTTGTGTTCACTTCCACTCTCTTCTTCTACCTCCCTCCCATCCTCCCTCTCTCCACCTTTCTCTTTTTTTGGTTGGTTTAAAACTGCGTTAACAATGCCACTGGACAAGTTTTTGCCAGGGTGTTGAATTTAATGAGCAGCAAATAAAGTGCTGCAGCAAGTGCCAGATTTGCTAATGACTTTGCTTGTTTACGTTTTTTTTGGTGCTCTTTTTTATATGTTCACTGCAGCTGCATTAAACTCCAGGTAATCTCCAATTTTGGCGGATATAGTCAAGGTGTAATTGAATTGTATACAAGTTAGCTAAGAGCTAGAATAACAGTTCAGTTAAGCAGACTGCCGAGCTGGCGAGACTTAAGTTAAGGGTAAATAATATTAAAAGATGATATGACTCTAGCTGTTGTGTGGTAAGAAGCAGCGCTTATTATATGAATGCATTGCAGAGCTGTTCAAACACGCGCATCTGCGCTAATCAAACCTAAGTTGGTCTCAAACATGCTCGAACTAAGAGCGCCAACTTGATGAGCATGATCCGGCTGAAGCGCTGGCAAATATATATATGTATATATATATATATATATACATATTTATATACATAATTCGAGAGTTCTCTTACAAATAATACAACTTCAATTTTTTTTAAAGTAGGAAACAGTCAGAGTGCTCAAGTTTTTATTTTTATTTTTTTTTTTTTTTAATTACGAAGCACTCAGAGCTTCATTTTGCTCTATTATCGTCTTTTGTCTTATGCAAATTTCCAGATTTAGATTAATTAAAACTAATTTATACGTATTATTATAATTATTTCTAATTAATGACTAAGAACTTTACCAAAATTACGTCTTCTTAGCCTTCTTATGGTGCGATTCTACAGGGGCTGCAAATTTCGTGGCTAAAATAGAAAAATAATCATTCTTTTTATAAAATTTTATTGTAACACCCAAGATGGAGTTTTGAGAGCGAAAGCCTTCAGTTTCAAAATAAGCCTCAATTTCAACCTCTTCAGACTTATACAAAATTATACCAAAATTTATCATTCTAGCCAAAATCAATCATGAATAAATCTAATCAACAATAATTTGCTAAAGCTTTTCTGCATTCACTTAAACCTTAAACACAATTCGAAAATAATTTGTGACATAAACGCCCAAACGGTTAGTCCTTTTAAGCTCGACGTGTTTACGCATATTCGAAAAGTTCGGTGCAAAAAGTGTCGCAATTGCAGAGCCATAAATAAATAGTTACAAAAGTTACGAGCCCGATAAAAATGTGCAATGAGTCGAACGATAACAAGTTGCAGCAATCTGCGAATGTACACAAAACAATGATTGCGACAACAACAGGATATTATTCAAGGATATCAATAAATATGACGTAACATTTGCCAAGTTTTGTGTGTGAATGGAAACGAGCAATTGCTGCGTGTGGCTGCATAAATTAGGCAAGAGTGAGAGGGCAAGTAAGATAGAGAGGGGGAGGGGTGATTTAAATGCATATTAGCAAGTGCCAAAGACCAATTTAAGGGCGCCACAAAACAAAACTGGGCAAGAGCTGGTCAAGGCAGTTGCCAACCAGAGAAACTGCAACATAACAAAAACACATCAACCACAAATGCAGCAGTTACAGTTACAGTTATGCAGCAGCAGCAGTAGCAGCAGAGGCATATGCAAATGCTGTGGCAGCCCACTTTTCTTGAGCTAATTGAAACCCCAAAATGTCTTTGAGTTGCCTTTAATGAGCGCTTAAAGTGCGCCCTAAATCAATGTGCTTAAATGCAACTTGCCATATGCCACATGCCGCATGCCGTATGCCGCATGCCGCACGCCGCATGCCACATGCCACACGCCACTCTAAACTGGCAACTGGCAACTGGCGCCTGTTTGCTTGGCTTTCGCCCAGTTAACAAACAGACGCAGTCGAGCAGCCATCGAGCCATCCATAATAATGATGGCCGCAAATGCAACAGCAGCAGGAGAAGCAGAGGCAGAGGCAGCTGCAACTGCCTCGGCAGCATGTGCACAAAAGTTGCATGCGCACACTCGAGTGTTGAAAAACAAGCGTGGCAAAGTATTTGGCAAACATGAAATAACAATTTGCTCAAGCCAAGAACAAAGCTGTTGTCAACGCAGCCAAAAAAGTGAGAAGGAGAAATGAGAGAGAGAGAGAGAAAAGTGCAAAACAACGTAAAGCTAGAACAACCGCAACAGAGTAAACAAAATAAATATCAAGTCGAGTAGATATTTGTCTAATGCATGTGCTGCCAAAGCTTTGGCTTTAGCCAAATAATCCACAGCAAAACGTAACGAAACGTAAACGTAACGAATGTGCTACGAAAACTAAAAAAGAAATAGAAAGGAAAATCCATTTGAAATTGTAACAAATGCAAAAATTGTACAGGAGGTGCGGTTGCTGCTGGTTGCATGCTTCCTGGCAGGTTCAAGGTGCAGCAGACTCTTGCATAAAATACACAACTGTCAGGCAGATAACAACCCAGGCACACACACATGTGCGCATATCTGTCGAAGTTGCTGTAGCTGCAACAACACTGATAACGTGCAACAAAACAAAAATGAAGCCAAGCAGCTGCCTGCTCGAAATAAATGTTGTAGAAAACACGAATCACACACAGCCACACGCACAGAGAGCGAGAGAGGGAGAGAGAGAGTTGACTTGCTGCAATACATTAAACTGGCAACGGGGCGTATGAACAATGCGCCAAGCACATTGTGTTTGTTATTGTTTTTATCGCTAGCCCAAGACATGGGCGCTTATCTTAAAGAAAGTTGTCACTGCCTCGCCCACAATTGAAGCCCAGTCCGCCCAGCTCGCCACACAATAATAACGCGCAACTATTAAATTTTACCCAACTGCTGGACTCTATTGTCTGAGCCTTCTAGCTCAACACACACACACAGACACTATGGAAATAGTTAATATTGTAAACGTTGCTCGCTTTTAACACAGCTTTTCATCTTTATTTTCCATGCAGGCATCATCAAGGGAGACGAAATTATGGTCATCAATGGCGCAATTGTCTCCGATCTAGATATGATGTACTTGGAGAGCGTGCTGCAGGAGGAGCAGTCGCTCAGCATGATGATGCGGTAAGTTGCACTAATCCGTTTTACAACATCACTATCTATCCAACTAACGCTTGTCTCTGTCTTCAACTCTGTCAATTGTCCAGCTCGCATGCATTAGCTGCGCGGCTTGCATCTCGCTTCATTTCTATCAACAAAACGCGTCTTGCCATTGTTGAATAACGATATGAGCTGCTCATTGTTTAAGCAGATATACAATATATATATATATATATAATTAACAATTTGGCCATTGTTTAACTAACAATGACATTTATCGCTCCCGTAATACCTCAGCTGGTCAGCCAGTCAGCATAACAATTGGTTACACTTTCCTTTGTTCCATAAATTAATTAAACTATTGCCTTTAATGTTTGCTTTAGACTGCTCAGATCCACTTGGCATTTCATTTAATATAATAATAGTAATAATGTTAGAAACTAGTAATAGTAGCCCTCAGGCATATTCAAAGCAGTCTAGTTAGCTATGCCGTATCATATGTTGTTGAGGCTCATTAATTTTGCTATTTGAGATAACATCTCTGTGATAGGTGCCAAAGGTGCTTAAATATTAATTAATTAAATATTTAACGCATCATGCATAATCCTGAATCAACATTATTTGATTGAAAAATAATTTAAATCAAATTAATAAATTTTGCTTAAATTTTAAAGCTGAGCATTTGTTCCAAACATCAGCCATATAAAACACTTTATATTATACCTTTCAAGCTGCACAAGTTAGACTAACTTTCAGATTGTGTTTCCTCTCCTCCATGATGCATTTTTCTGACAGCTCCTGCTTTGTTATGGCACTCGAGAAATCAATTAACTTTTCTAATGGCAGCTCTTACACATTTTCTTTTCCTTGTGTGCCTATTTCATGTACTCATGTACTCATGTACAGTATATCTATCTTAAATTCTATATTACTAACATATGACTCTGGCAACGGTAGAGAGTCAGGCAGCGGTAGATACTCGGGCAGCAGTAAAGAGTTGGTTAACGGTAGAGTGTTTGAGAGTCGGTTAACGGTAGAGTGTTTGAGAGTCGGGCAGCAGTAGAGAGGCGGGCAGCAGTAGAGAGGCGGGCAGCAGTAGAGAGGCGGGCAGCAGTAGAGAGGCGGGCAGCAGTAGCGAGTCGGTTAACGGTACAGTGTTTGAGAGTCGGGCAACGGTACAGTGTTTGAGAGTCGGGCAACGGTAGAGAGGCGGGCAGCAGTAGAGAGGCGGGCAGCAGTAGAGAGGCGGGCAATCAGAGAGGCGGTTAACGGTAGATTGGCAGAGAGTCGGCAGCAGTAGAGTGGCGGGAAGATAGAGAGTCCAATCCAGATAGAGAGTCCAATCCAGATAGAGAGTCCAATCCAGATAGAGAGTCCAATCCAGATAGAGGTTCCAGTAGCAGGAGAGAGTCCAGCAGAGGTAGAGAGCGCAGCAGAGGTAGAGAGTCCAGCAGCGATAGAGAGGGCAGCAGGAGAGAATCGGGAAAAAAAAAGAATTATTAGTAAAACATTTGCTTAAAAAAAACAGTTATAACTAATACAATTTTGCTTAATATACTTAATACTAAAATTATTAACTAAATACTTACCAAATCCAGAAGAAGAGGGGAGGAGCAGGAGGAGGACGAGGAGAAGACACAACACTACACTACACTGGACTGCACTGCACTGCACTGCACGACTGACCATCAGGGGGTCAGGAAACCAACTGAAGAACTGGGCAGACGGCTTGCCCTTATATAGGGCAAAACTCCCGCCAAAAGTTGTGCTCAACTCTTTCGAGCTCAGCTCGGTCGACTCGATTCTTACAGTCGATCATTGAGTGGGAAATAAGAGCGCTACCTGTTTAGTTCGGTAGAGTGGGTCAGCAAAATGATCATTAGCATAACAATCATTATCTAACTACTACCATTATTATTCTACTTACATAATTCACAAACAACAAGTAAGGAAACTCTAGTCGGAGGTGCCTGACTAGGAAATAGCCTAAACCCCGCGTAATTATATCATTCATATGTGTGTATGTGCTAAAGCACAAGTCTCTAGTATTTGAAATAAGTATTTGGATATTTTGGCGATCAAGAATATATATACTTTATGGGGTCTGCCACACCTCCTTCTGCCTGTTACATACATTTGGGCTGCAGCAAAACCAGTATACCCTGATTACCCATTTTTAATGGGTTCAGGGTATAAAAAATACCCCCAAAATTGGCTGTGTCCTCAAAATGCTCCAACCTCTAAAGCCACACACTCGTTTAATATTAAATACCGCACAAACTTTCAAAATGAATAAAAAGCCAAAAAAAAAAAAAAAGACGAAAAGGAAAAACCTCGAAATATGTCAACATTCGACAAGCTTTTTGCACATTTTTGTAGCTGGCCAATAAGCAGTCCAGAGACACACACACACGCACCACAGCCACACACACTATAAAAAATAGTTTCGCAACAAATCAAAAATGGGAAATTTAGCACCAAAAATGGCAGAGACGAACAAATTTTCCGAGCTTTTAATATTTCGCTTTTCAATTTTCATGACAAAGTCTGAAACAACAAAACTAAAGCCACAGATGAACACAAACACATTGACCAGTTCCCCATGGGTCGAGCGAGTGGGGTTGTGGGGCTGTGGCCAGAGCGTTGAAGTAGGGTTGATGTTCAGGGTTCCTGGGCTCAGGATTTCAGGCAATGGGAGTTGGCTTTTGAGGGGTTGAGCGCTTGTTTCGTTTTGGCTACTGCCGCGACGACCCTTCGACGGGGGCCGGGCGCATAGCGAGGCATTTTGATAGCCTAATTAGCTGCTCTTTATGGCCGCATTGGCTTTTGTGCTAAGCGTTTGCGAGGCAACAAACTGTAACCCATGACCAGCCCACGCTCCCAAATCCCATTCAAATTATGCACGTTGGAAAGCATTTTTCCGCATCTTTTGCCACTGACATAGAAAAAGGTCAGCCAGGTGTTTGGCTTTAAGACCTGAACCCACAAATCAAATCCAATATAAAATTATGTTAATTATTTTGAACTTCTCTCTAAAAAAAAAAAGTTGCTTTAATATTGTCTACTCTTCCTCTTCTGCAGCTCCTCGCGCACCGAGCCGCCAGATCTAGTGGGCATAATGCGTGTGACGGACGATATGATTGACTCTCTGGTGTGCCCGCCGCCACCCACAGATCCGCCAGTGATGAGCGAAGAGATGATAACTGGACTGATTGTGCCAGCTCCTGGTTGGAGTAAGTACATATATCTCCACTATATGAATACAAGCTGTAAATACCTTTGGTCTGGCTGCTAACTAAAACTGAAACTAAAACTGCGCGTGGAATGTTTTTCTCGTAGTTTTTTTTTTCTTCTTTTCTGTTATTTTGTTTTAAACATTTGAAAGCCGCAGCCCGACATTCAGCTACGACTACAACAAAAGCATACTAATCACAGCAGTTGTGCCCGTTGTTGTGCTTGTTGTTGTGGTTAAGGTGCGGTCTACCTGCCTCCCTCACTCAGCCTCTCTCTCTCTCTCTCTCTCTGTCTCCCTCTCCATCTCCCTCTGTTTCTGTGTGGTTGGCTGTGACGGTAACAGCGGAAACGTAAAGCGCATTTCCGGGCGCGCATGCGAATTTGTAAAGTTCATTAAAGTAATTTATATTTTTCGTTTAATGCATGTTGCAAGTGCTTCATACAACATGCAACAGCAACAACAATTACATCAATAAGTAGCGTGCTAACAGAGAGAGAGTGACAGAGAGGGAGAGAGTGGGTGGGAGAAACGAATAGTTCGCTGTGTGTGTGTGGCATGCCTGGCTGTCGTTGCGTTTCGTTTCGCTTTGCAGCAACAACAACGACATAATTACAGGATTACAAACTGCGCCCACACACACATACACACACACACGCACACGCTGCACTGCACTCAAAAAGCCGAAGTGGCTAAGAACACAAAACAATTAAAAACCAACAAACGCAGAAAACAACAGCAACAACATGTGTGTGCGTGTGTGTGTGTGTGTGTGTGTATTTTATATACACAAAATGAAACATTTTTATGCGGCAAACAATTAAAAGGCACAGCAAACTAAAAAAGAATTAAAATAAAAAATGAAAACAAGAACAACACGAATGCATATACAAATAAAGAGAAAAATCACGTATATATATATATACTATACTATACTATATATATATATATATATGGCAAAAATTAAACGACTCACATGCAGCTGGCGCATGTATGTGTGTGTGTGTGTGCGTTGCCATATATCCGCCATTTGGGCACACACAGTCTGCTGATGAACGGACATTTGTGGCATATGGGTTATGGATATGGCGGCATATGCAACAAAAATCGTTTGCCATTCAGCATGAAAAAAGGGAGAAAGAAAAACTGGATTACATTTCACTTTGGCAATTAAGCAGAGAAAGGAACTTGGGCAAGCGCTGCAACGGGGCGCATGCAACTTGATGTTGAAGCACTTTTAGCTTATTAAATGCACAATTTGATGAAGACTGCAATCAGAGTAGAGCACGCTCTCTCTCTCTCTCTCTCTATATATATATTTATATATATATATGTATGTGTGTGTGTGTGTGTATATATATATTTATGCAGATCTCCAGCTGGTCAAACGTTACATGATTTTCCTTCCTTTTTTTGGTTAATTAAAAGAAAAGCCAAAAGCTTTTTGAGTGTATTCGAAACAGTTTTAATTATCATATGTTACTCTTTTTTTAGTCATGCAGATAATGAGTTCCTTTTTGGACTCTATGAAAGTTTATATTAGAGCGCAAAGGCAGCTAATTAGCTTGGCTATGCTATGCTATATATACAAAGGTTCAGCTTGGCTTTAAAATGATTCAATTCGAAAGCAATTTTCAGTCTTAATGCATTTGAAATTGTTTGAAGATATTTTGAGCTAGATATATATAAACTCGAAACTTTGGCAATAGACTTAAAGTTTTGTCGCAGAAGCCTTGCGCCTGGCGCCTTGAGCACATGTGCTCTGATATATGATATTCTAATAACTTAGTAAGGTCAATATCTTTGAGCTATCAATAGCTGTCAAAATAGCTAAAGCCAGCTGCTCTTTTCTCACCTGGCAACCCAGAAGTGGCAGCATTCGATATGTCTTTTAACGGTCTCACGTATGGGCTTAGCCGCTGCTGTAGCACGTATCATAAACTTGTGACCCGCCTTGGCCACCTACCCAGGGACGCATACACTCGTCTTAGTTTAAGTAAAGCCACTACTAAAATGCCCGACTTTATGGCCAATGCACGTTTTCGAGTTGCTCGTTTAAATGACCAGCAACAACAACAACAACAACAACAACAACAACAACAACAAATGAGGCAAACGAGGAACGAACAACGTCTATAAGTTATTAGCCCCTTCTCTAGAGTTGTCTAGCTTTTGCCTTGGAGGACTACGTGCAATTTGTAAGAAGACCGCAACTTGAAATTTATAAGGCGGCAATTTCAATATCTCACACACACACACACACACCAACACACACACCCAGCTAGTGTGTGGTGTCAAATTTGAAGCAAAATGTTCATAAAATTTGTTGTAACCAATTTGCATGTGGCAAGCTGGGCCAGAGCAGCATTCAAGGACATGATTTTTAAACGCTTCCTGGCGCTGCCAAAACTACCACGAGCACACACACACACACATGCATACTATATATATATATATATATATATATATATATGTATGCCTGCCATGTGTATGGGCCATAAATTTTTTTCTTCTTGGTTAAATCTTTGCCGCGCCTGCATATATCTATGTATGGATGTGTGTGTGTGCTCCAACTCCGCGCCGCCTGCCCCTATGCCCCACTTATGTGGACGTTGTGGCAAACACATAGCAGCAATAATCATTACAGCTTGTTGTGGCTGTTGTTGTTATTCTTGTTGCTGCTGTTGTTTTTTTGGCTGCTTGGTGGCAGCTCCTGCCAGCTCCTGGCTGCCGGCTGTATTTTTGTTGTTATTACTTTCAGCTTTGTGCCTGCTTGCCTGACTGGCGTTTGTTTTGCTCTTGTTGCCTGGTTTCTTGCTGTTTTTTTCTACATATATTTTTTTTTTGTTTTTTTTTTTTTGGGCGCCATTTCTGCAAGTATTAAATTCCTGCTGCTTTTTATTGCGCAAACATGGAATTTAAAATTAACAAACAAGCTGCAACAACATAAATAAAATGCTTAATCGAACTTTAAGCCAGCAGCGGCAGCGGCGGCGGCAGCAGCAACGGCAAAGGCAGCAGTCTGTTGGCCAGAGGCAACTGGCAACTAATTATGAGCCAGCCGAAAACAAATAATAATAAACATAACTAACTGTTATCTTTAACTCATGCTCAGCACTAACCCATGCTCATATATATGTATATATATCTACTCTTCTAGATGGCACTGGCAAGGATTTGTATTCACCGGAGGCGGAAAGCTCGCCGGCGCCCTCATTTGTAGAGCCAACTGTGGCGCAATTGGCAGTCGGCGTTGGCGTTGGCGGCGGTGGCGGCGGCATCATTTCAGGCCTGGGCGTGGCCAAGCCAACATCGCGCACCAGCAGCTTTGAAATTGAGAATCTGCTCAAGACGGCGGAGCAAGTAAGTGCCTAGTACTCAGCATGCCTTTTTCCCCGTTCTCCATCTCGCTCTCTCAACATATATATATATTTATATATATATATATATATTATATATACATGACCAAGAAGAAACAAAACGCAAACACGTTAAACCCGTCCCGAACCCGAAAAAAAAACGCAACCATATAAAATAAAATGAAACCCTGGCCCCTAGACCTGACATCCAAAACAACATTCGAAGCAGGCGCTGGGAACGGAACTTGGCACTTGGCTGACACCCGGCTGAGGCAGCGGGCAAAGTCAGTTCCAATTGCTTTGAACTCGCTGAGCGGAAGCGGAAACTATTAAAACGAGCGCCAAACACGAGCAGCGGTCGGGTGGCGGGGGGCGAGGGGCCGACTGGCAATGGAATGAGCTTAGGGTTTGTGCACTTCTGATTGAAATGTGCACAAATTGAAATTTGCTAAAGCTAAGAGAGAAGTGCCTCGTGTGGGTTACGGTTTGCCAAGCAGCGGGACAGAGACAACTGGGCCGGGCCGTACTCTTAGTCGAGCTGTCAGTTGTTGCCGCTCAAGATGTTTGTGCCACAAATTTGGCCTATTGGGTCTTGTTGCTTGCAAGTCACCAAACAATAAACGTCACAAATAGAAATGTGCTGGCATAAAAATATCAAGGATATATACACAACAAATATGAACGACAGGCTAAAGCGACAGCGACAGGGACAGGGACAGGGACAGAGGCAGTGACAGTGAGAGAGACAGATAGAGCAGAGACAAGAAAGAAACGCAAAGACGCCACAGAATGCACTTTGTTTCTGGATATGCTTTACCCAAGTGTGCTCGAAACTGGCAGAAACCCACTTCATTTAATGATACTTGAACACTGTGACACACAAACACACTGAGGCCGAACACACACACACACACACACATGCACATGCACATGCACATGCAGAACTGCCAGGCGAGACAGCAACTGGAGAGTCAGGGCGTTACATAAGAATCCTTTTAATTCAAGTTGACATTTCGCACAGCGACGGCGGCGGCGACTGCTGCAGCTCACCAAGAAATTCAAGAAATTTTCAAATTTTTCATCTTTGGGGCATGACGCCAGCAGCAGCAGCAGCACCAACAACAACAACAATGAGAACTGCTGCAACAACAATGTTGGCACTCAGCAGCTGGCCCATAAGCTGCCTCAGCCGCTCACCTGGTGCACTAAGCCCGCCAACCAGCCCAACAGCCCGCCTCTCTGCCCTGTCCATGCCCCTTTTGTGTCTTACTCTTTGTTGGTTTTGGGTCGCTGTTGCCACTGCCGCTGCTGCTGCCGACGCCGCTTATGCAAATCAGCGACGTTGCAACTGAAAGAAATGCAGAACAATAAAACAGTTAAAAGTAGACAAGAACAAGCTGCACAACAACGCCAAAGCAGAGAGAAAGAGACAGAGAGAGAGGGAGAGAGAAAACGAACGAAACAATAATACACAAAGTGCAACTGCATAAAAGTGAAATGTCTTCTTCCACAATGCCAGCGAACAGCAACAACAAGAACAATTCAACTGAATGTTGCACGAACAATGACAACTGAAATTTCATGAGATTGTTGTTGCAACTACATGGCAAAGTCTTCAAGTGTGTGTGTGTGTGCAGAGATGGAAACGTGACAAAAATATCAGTCACGAAAGAAAAGCATTCAGGAAGGCATCTATATGCTGTAGAGGTTTCCTGCGATAAAGCCGAGTCAAAATGTTGCTCAACTTTGACGATAGATGGCGCCAGCTCGCAGAGTGCCCAGCTTGCATACATGTATGTATGCGTATATACATATATATGAGCAAACAAAAAGCAGCCAATTTAGAGCTCAATACAAACAAAAGCGAAAATTTACATTTATATTAAGTGTATCGATATACAAGAGAATTGAGCATATTTTACAGTTATTTTGCAGCCTCAGGCTATTTGTATTTGCCGTTGCTGTTGCTCGAAGAGTTATTTTCATAAGCTGCATCTTCTGTTTATGGGCTTCAATGCTCTCTTGACAGATGGCGCCAGGCACGCTATACATATCAGCAGTTAGCTGCCTTACTCTCACACTCAGCACGCTCTGCAGTCCAGCGTAGCTATACATGTCAGCAGTTGTCTCTCTTACGCTCACACTCAACACGCTCTGTAGTCCAGCGTAGCTTGCCCACTGGCTACGCTGCTATCTCACTCACACTCACGCAATTGCATCAAGTGAACTCGATCGAACACACACATGTGTGAACGCTTGCACCCCGGCATGAAAACGATATTAAATTTCGCTGGTGCACACACTATATCAGCTATCTGAAAGTGGCAAATACAGTATACAAAGCTTAAGCCTTTGACTCAATCACGCTGTCATCGCCAATGACTGCCCATTCCTTCGAGCACAACGCATTTTGAGCCCTGTCAAGCACAGTGGTGAGGCTTATGCGCCATCTCTCAATTGCTATCTCTGTCTCTTTGCTGTTTACCGCTCTGTTGATTTAAACTCTGACCTTTTGCAAATTGCACAGCACTCAAACGCACAACCAGATAGAGAAAGGCGTATAAAAATATTTGTTTAGGCATTTACAATGCAAATTCGTTCAATATTTTGCTGGGCGTGGCAAGTCAATTTAACTGACTTCCGGTCAACGCGCCATTTAACACTTTTGCCTAGCAAGAAAACAGCAAGAATAATAACCGAAAGTTAACCCAATAGAAAAACAGCAAAACACAAAGAACGCCAACTTCAACAAGAGCTGTGAGAAAACCGAGAGACCTAAAACCACTGTGCAAGTGACATAAGAAGGCTGAAGATTTGCGCACCTCTACGCTTTATGCAAAATGCGGTTGTGTGGTTAGCTCTATGTATGGCTGTACGAGTCTGTGTGGGTGGCTGTATGTGTGTGTGTTGGCTCGGTGTAGTTGTATGCATACACACTCTATGTCAACCGTCAAGCGTCAACTGTCAGTGCCAAATGTGCTTGTAACCGCACACAAACAGCAACACCAACACCATCACGAACAGCAGCAGCAGCAGCAGCAACAACTTTGGCGAGGACAAAACAGAACAACAACAACAACAACGACAAATACAACAAGCAAACGACGCCCCCAACTTGGACTTACGACAAGGACGTGACAGTCATTTAGAACCGCAGCTGACGTCGTCGTCGTCGCTGGGGCTACGTTTATGTCTGTCTGTTTAAAGTGGCCGCCGCGAGTTCCACAATAATGCCAGCCAGCCAGCCAGCCAGCCAGCCAGCACTGAGCTGAACGACCCAGGCCAACAGTTTGACCCAGTCCAACCAAAACCCTATCAGCCCCACCTCGCACCGCCCCGCCCCGCCCCATTATCCGTTCTGTTCTAACTATCGCTGTCTATCTATCTCTGTCATGCTAACTTCATTTTTGTTTATTGTCATTTATTTTTGGTGTCTCTTTTTTGTGTGGTCGCTTCGCTCGTTTTCGTTTCGTTTGTTTCGTTTCACGATCCTCATCATGCAACAACAATAACAACAAACAACAACAAACAACAATAACAACAACAAACACAACAACACAACACAATCAACAACCAACCAACCAACCAACCAACCCAACCGAACCCTGACCTGTTAAGGTTACCGGATTTTGTCGTTCACCTCAGGAAACGCGCAAATCGAGCCCCACGGGTTCAGTCACATCGTCGGTCTCGACCACAGCTTTAACGCCATCGCGCCAGCTGACCGATGCCGAGAAGCTGCGCAAAGTCATCATGGAGCTGGTGGACACGGAACGCACCTACGTCAAGGTGAGTTCACTCTCTGATTATATTATCCTATTAAATTAGCTTTTTTTCTTTTCTTTTCATTTTATATGCGCCTGCAGCGTGTAGTTTTTATATCATATTCAAAATGAAACGAAGAAGATTAAAGTTTGTCTAGTATATATGCAGGCTATAAGCCATGCCTTGCCTTGCCACGCCTCGGCGCGCCTTCGGATTTCGTCTAAATATTCAATATTCATAAGCCTGACTGCACCTGCATTGTCTAGGGTATTTGAACACCTTCCAGCTGTGCATGGAACTATTATTTCTTGGCACTGGCATTGTCGGCCAAAAAAAATATTACACATTCCATTCATTAGTGTTGGCTTGCAATTAAAAATGCAAATTTTAATCCTTTAACCATGCGGCTATGTTTCTGGCTTTAAGCCACCGCCGCTCGAGTTCGCCAGGAAGCATACAAATAATTATTATAATTTAGAAATTATGTAAAGCGCCGCGCCGCTGCGGCGAGTCTTATCTCTCTGGCAGTAACTCGACTGCCGCGCCCGCCCACGCCCTCTCCCTGCCATCCGCTGGCCGGAAGTATTGTTCCAAATGAAAGCGCGCGCCTGCGGCTATGCTACAGTTTTTGCCCATATTTTTATTTACTTTTTTTTCGTCTTTTTGGCGTTGTTGTTGCGGGCAAAACTAAAAAGTTGCTCGGGCCAGCAGAGAACTGGTCACCAGCAGCCCAGCTCGGCTCTGCTGGGAGTTTTTGGGGCGCTGTTGTGGGCAGTTGTCGTCGTTCTTGGGCTGCTGATTTTTTAATTTAATTTATGCATCTTTCTTTCGTTTGGTTTCATTTTATTTATTTGATTTTTTTGGTTTTTTTTTTTTTTTTGGTTGCTTCTTTACTCATTTTTCATTTTTTATGTGTCAACAAATTTGAATTTATTGAACAACAACAACGAAAACATTTGAATTATTTTTGTATGCAGCACTTGAACAATCTGCTGGAGCATTATCTGGAGCCCATGAAACGCGAAACGTTTCTATCGAATGCGGAAATTAATGCGCTCTTTGGCAACATACACGAGATTGTTACATTCCAGCGCCAGTTTCTGCAGAATCTCGAAGAGGCGCTCGAACTTGAGCCGGAATTCAATAAATTCGAGCATTGCGGCCAGTTCAGGGTAAGTTTTATCCCTCCGACGGCGTGCGTGACTCGCCTAACTAATTCTAATTTCTTTTTATTTATTTTATATATATATACGCTATGTGTGTGTTCTCATGTTTAATCTCTTTTTGCTTTTTGTTCTCACTCTCGTCCTCTCTCCCCCGTGCAGAACGTCTTGTTTGCGATTGGCTCGGCTTTTCTCTATTATGTCAATCACTTCAAGCTGTACTCCTCGTTCTGTGCCAGCCACAGCAAGGCACAAAAGGTTCTACATCCAAGTAAGTGTACATACAAACTATTTACATAAAATTCCATTAGATTGAAAGCAATCCGACTTTAAGAATCCGACTAAACCAATTTAAATAAATAATAAATAACATTTCTCCAGCTGAATTACGTAATTAACTTGAAAGTTTATTAAAAATATTTTCCATTTGGTAAATATGTGCAGATTTCCGTATTGATTCTGTAATGGAAATCAACAAATATACACCAGGCGTATGCGTAATCAAATCACTCACGTCCGCCTGGAAAGAATCCACTGCGTACTTTTGGGCTGCTTTCATGCAATCATTTGCATGTGTACAAACGAACCCATGCAGGCGTGTCGCATGACAATACAAAAAGAAGAATATTTACCATATATGCATAAATCCATATATTATGAGCCATTTCTGTCTGCGTGTCTGCGCTCTCAACTATTGCAATCAGCGTAAAGCGTCAAAGTCTATTTGAGTTTGAAGTTTACTAAATTGGTGGAGGGAGGGGGCAGCTGCTCGGAAAAGTTGTAAAAGTAAAACAAGCGACAAGTTGCGAACAATTGGCAAACTATTCGCTTCAATTGTTGTTCGTGGGTGACGCAGCTGCCGCCGCTTCTGCTGCTGCTGCTGCTGCTGCTGCTGCACCCCTGCCACAAGCTGAGCCTTTAAATGATTTGCAAGTTAAATGAATAATTACAACCGCAAATGCGTAGACGTGGCGAACTATACCAAGCGGCAAATGCCCGGGCAAGGCGGCAAGGCGGCAAAGCGTGGCATATTCATATTCATGCCACAGCAGCAGCAGCGGCAACTGTCAAGTATCTTTTGTTAATTAAACTTGTAGAATTATGACACGCTGGCAAATGGGCAAATGCGGGGGCTGCCAAAAACTATGCCACGCTGTTGCCACTGGCTGTGGCAGCAAACCCGCAAACGAGTCGCATAAAAGGCAGCCGGAGCCAGCCGAAACAGCTGCGGTTCGCGCAATGCGAACTGCAGAGACTAGCAAGACTCCAGACTCCAGAGTCTGGCTTAGGCGACAACATGTCATAATTAAATTAGACTTAGTGGCAGCTTAAAAACACTCGAGCAAACACAAGTGCCGCAAATGGGAAGCAGACGGCAAGAGAGCAAACAAGCAGCAGCAGCAATGGGCTTTGACTATGACGAACTTCAAATGCTCTTGCCACACATGTGTTAAGAGTAAAGAGAAATAAGTTGTGAGATTGAAGATTGAAGTTTACAGATTGAAAATAGAGTATATAGAAGATTGAATATTGAAGGTTGAAGATTGAAGATTTTACAGAATATTAAAGCTTACAGATTGAAAATTGAAAATGGAAGTTTAAAAATTAAACATTGAAGATAGAAGATATTGAAGATTGAATATTAAAGAATATAGATAAAGATTGAATATAGATAAAGATCAGTGCCAAGCCCTATAAATAAAACGAGGCTGGGATAAGTCTCTACTATCTCAACTTTAATGTACAACCTTAGCTCATAGCTCAGCGCCAATAGAAGCACTTTTGTTCACTTAAATCCTAATAGCTTAATAATGTTGATGTTCTATAATACCTTGAGCAAAGTGAGCAGATTTACAAGCGCTGTAAATGCATTAAAATTACATAAAAGTAAAAAAAGTAACTTATTAACGACAACAACAGCAAAAAGGCAGCAACAGCAGCAGCGCTAAAGGTAAAAATTTGCAATATTTGCAATCAATGGCTGCCTAAGCAGCTGCCAGGAACAGAAGCAGCAGTAGAGGCCAGAGCGGGAGCCGAAGCCGGAGCAGCAGCATTTGCAGTGGCAAAACCTGGAGCACAGTTTGTCAACTTAAGTTTGAGCTTTAGGTATGACAGACACTCGAGCTGCTGCTGCTGCTGTGCTTGGCTGTTGCATGCAATTTTATGCAAAAAGTTGAAAGGATAATTAATTATAGCAAGAAGTGCACTTAAGTGCCTTCGTTACAAGCAGCAGGCAAAAGCAGCTGGCAGGAGCAGAGAGCGCAGAGTAGGGAGAGCTAGGAACGTCAACCATTAGACACAAATCCGTGCAGCAGACAGGCTTTGACTGTGCCTTTATCAAAAGCTTCTCAGCTGACTATAAGAACAAGTTAATGACATTTTCTTGTCAACGTTGCCTATTGCCCCGCCCCCAGCCGCCCTCTCCGTCTCTTTGTGTCCCCGTTGAAGCTTCGCAATTAATGGAAATTGAAGTGTGCATTGAAATCAAATCATTTGCCAAATTTGTCTCAATTTTTGCAATTGTTAAGCATCATTCGAAATTGTCTCATTTGCTGCAGATGAGGGCAACCATGCGCTGCAGGAGTTCCTTGCTGCCCGCAATCCCAAACAGCAGCACAGCAGCACCCTGGAGTCGTATCTGATCAAGCCCATTCAGCGCATCCTCAAGTATCCGCTGCTGCTCCAGCAGATGCGCAATCTAACAGATACGCGCGCCGATGAGCACATTCATCTGTGTGGTAAGTAGATGGAAGCTCTCTCTATCTCTCTCTCTCTCTCTCTCTCTCTTTCTAACAATCATTTTTCGTATTCCCACAGAGGCACTCAAGGGCATGGAGAAGGTGGCGGAGCACATCAATGAGATGCAGCGCATCCATGAGGAATACGGCGCCATTTTCGATCACCTGTTCCGGCAGCATCAGAAGTCGTGCAAGCAGCCAATCGACTTGAGTCCAGGTGGGTTACACCAAACGCATTCAATAGCTACATCAGCATCAAATGCCAATGCCAATGCATTCCCAGGCGATTTGCTCTACTATGGCGGCGTCGAGTGGCTAAACATTTCCGATTTTCTGGGCAAGATCAAGAAAGGCCTCGAGCTGCACGCCATGTGCTTTGTGTTCAAGTCGGCGGTTGTGTTCCTCTGCAAAGAGCGTTTGCGCCAGAAGAAGAAGCTAATGGTGAGTAAACCGCCTATGCCACAAGGACTCCGTACTCAGGCCGCCTATTTAAATCCCATTTGCATCGTCACACAGGGCGTTTCGAGCAAGAATGCACCAAATGAGGTGGAAATCATACGCTATCAGGTGCTAATACCCGTTACCGAGGTGCAGGTGCGCGCCAGCTCCGCCAAGGACATGGACTCGCACTTCCTGTGGGAGCTAATACACCTGCGCTCGCAGCTGCAGCGCCGCTCCGAGAAGGTCTACGTGCTGTCCAATAGCACCGCCGATTTCCGCAATGCATTCCTCAAGACCATCAGGCAAATCATACGCGAGAGCGTGCGGAACATGTCAATTCCCATGAAGAACTTTGGCGGCAGCTCCGGCTCCGTGTCGGGCCTGTCCTCCCAAATGGGCGGACACGGCTATGCGGGCAACTCGCAGACGCTGGAGCGACCCAAGCAGCAGGTATGTTGAGCAGGTGCCCCAGCCAGGCGTGGCCAGCTGCTAAGCCTTCACTGAACTCCACAGATCACCATCGTGCATGGCTCCCATACGCTGGGCAAGCCGAAGAAGAAGTCCGGCTCGCAGCGGCACTCGGCAGGCAATATCGACTACGACAATCTGTCGGGCAGCCAGGAGGGCGATGAGCTGCCACCGAGCGTGGGCGGCGTGGTGCACTACGTGCCCCACTCGCACGCACAGCAACAGCAGCAGCTGCAGCAACAGCCGCTGCCACAGCCGGGCGGCTTTCGCAGCCGCAGCAAGACGCTGGGCGATGTGACAGGTAAGTCGCGACGCTGCCCAACTGCAGGCTGACTAATAATCCGAGAACATACATGCATATATCATTCTGGCATCGCATCATGCACATAAAGAAATCATCTACTCACCTACAGACTCGCAGCAGCCGCAGCCACAGCAGCAGCAGCAGTCGATGGCGCCGCATCCACATCCGCATCCACGTGAGCCACCGCCGCCGCCCATTAGGCAGCCGCATTTGCATCATCACAGCACCGACATTGAGCGCATCGATCCGGGCACCAAGTCGGAGGGCGAGGAGGACTCACAGCAGGGCACAATCAGGCCCAAGGCTACGCTGGGCCGCACGCCCAATCACCTGACGCTCAGGTGAGCTCCAAATCTCTGTAGGCAATGCTTGGCCTTCACTCCGTAGTAATTGCCAATCCGAAATAACTGCCAGAAGATAGAAAATATATACGAATCGCATGAGCTTTCATTAATTATGCCAGTGGATCTGGCAGTCTGGCAGTAATTTCTCTTGAACTCCTCAGTAAATCTCCTTTATCGCTTGATTTATTGCTATCTGTCTCTCTCTCTCTCTCTCTCTCCCTCATATTTATCATCGTGTAGCACCACATCGACGCTCTCGGTGGGCAGCACTGGCAGCCAGGCGCGCTTGATACAATCATCGCATCCGCCGGCCAGCTATCAGCCGGTGCTAATGAAGGATCTAGGTAAGAGCAGCCTAGACGTAGTTGCCAGCGAATCCGAGCACGAGTCGGAATCCGAGGCGCATGCAGTGCACGTGGCAGCCACGTTTAATCTAAGTCTAGGCAGTAGTGGTAGCTTGTTTGCAACAACAACAACAACAACTATATGTAGCGATCAGACCCCGACCTCAACACCGACTCCGACTCCGACTCCGACTCCAACTCCGACTCTGAACCAACCCAACCCGACACAGACCCAAGCACAGAGCCAGACGATGAGACACTTGTCGCCGCGGCAATCGCCACGGCAGTCGCCCAAGCAGGAGATCGAGGTAATTGAGATCTTTGAGAGCGAGGCGGAGCGCTTGGCTGCCTCTCAGCAGGTAGCCGTAGTGCATCAGCATCCCAGAGGTGGCGAGGCGCAGCATAAGCGACGCGAACGCGACGCCAGCAACGGCTCAGCCACTCAACTCGGCCACGGGGCCGAAACAGATGCCACCGCACGCTTCATGGACAAGCATCTGTGTGAGCTGGAACAGGAGGATTTAGCAGCGGGCATATGCGACATAGTCACCTACATGGCCAATCTGCGTGAAAAGGCCTTCGAGCCGACCGACGCCGGCGACGAAGCTGCCGACCAGCAGCAGAACGACTCCAGCCTCTCGCCGGAGCCCCAGACTATTGTGGAGAACACTCAGCAGATTGTGACTGTGGACATTGAGTCGCCATTGCGACCTGCCACTGAATCGGACAGCACTGGCAATACAACTGGGCCCTCGGAGCGCTCCGGCGATGATACCGAAGATGAGCCGACCAGCTCGCTGGCCTCCCACATCGTTGTCATCGACAAGAAGGTGGACAAGATTTTCAAGGCCAAGTCACCGGAGCGTCCAACCGCTGTCACAGGCAGCAAGCCGAAGAGCGGCAAGCGGCAGAGCATCTACATCTCGCCAGATCGCTGCAAGTCGCAAGGCAGCTCACCGGTGCGCATTATAAAGATCAAATCGCCACGGACGAGCGTCAGCGATCAGGGCAAGCGCCTGAGCATCTGCTCCAGCCGGGAGAACTCGCAGGATCGCCTCTCCGGCGGACGACGCACGCCCAGTCCGCGGCGCGGCTCCGAGGGTGGCGGCATCCTAAAGCACACGAGTCCCGGCGGTGGCATACTCAAACCGCCAGCCAGTCCGGCCAAGTCGAAGAGTCCCGACCGGAGCTGCCTGAAGAAGACCGGCCCCTCGCATGTCTGCAGCTCGGAGCCAGCGACGTCATCGTTGTCGCCGCGCATCTCGCCACGTGGCAGTGTGGATCACTTGTCGCCGGATCGGGCCAGCATTTGCCAGCGGCATTCGCCACGCAGTAGTTTCGATAGCCACGGCGGCTCCGATCACAATCTGGATGTGCCCTACGGTGGAGGCGGCGGAGGTGGCTCGCGTAAGCGCAGCATGTCTGCCCACGGCAGCTTCGAGACGGGCAACAAGCCGCACGCCCAGGAGACATATCAATACTATCCGGTCTATGACAATCAGACGTGCAGCGATCACTATGTGGCCGCCGCACCCACTAGCAGCCGCTACGGCTCGGGCAATGGGCGCAGTCGGCTGAGCAAGTCTCTCGAGCGCTCCACCTCACGTGACAGCACCACGACGAGCAGCTCCTATCGCGCCTATGGCGTCTCGCCCGAGCGCAACTATGTTGTCTACAGTTCCGGGCCGTTGCGTTCTCAGTCCGCCGAGAACACTTTCTCGCAGCCCATTTACGATGCGCTGCCCCGGCAGCCACCTCAGCAATATATGCCCATGGTTAGCTACATGCAGGAGATGGAGATGGCGGCATATGGCCAGCCGCCGCCGCCGATGCCAATGTCGATGCCGATGCCCAGCTGTCAGCATGATCCCGCACAGCAGTCGGTCTACCAGCTCAGCTCGTCGGCGCCCGAGTATACCACATGCATTGACTGTTTGTACCAGAAGCGTCCCTCCTAGCATAAGTCCCGCGTGCGGCAAAGTCGCACGCGGAAGAAGACGCCACGCGGACTAGGCGGCATGCCCGGCATGCCCGGAATGGTGGTTAGCACTCAGCCGACGGCCAGCGGTGGCATTGGCTACATGCCGGACATGTGCAGTGACCAGGCGGGCGGCTGTGTCGATTGCCATGACTATTTCGAGATACATGTCTAAGGACTCCGACAGGATACAAATCGAGTGAGGAAGAGACACATAAACAGGGATTTTTTGAGACCGTTGAACTAAAGTTTAAATTTACGAGTAGTTAAAGCAAAACTCATTACAAAAGCGCAACCAAAGATAACATAAATAATAATAACAACAACAACAACAACAGCAACCCGAAATGCCTCAAAAATTATACAACAAAAATAAATAAATAAACATTGAAACCGCTCAGCTCTACAACAAAATAACTAACATATACGTAAGCTACCATGCAAACTATATATACGTCATACAAAATATATATATATATATATATATATATATATATATATACATATATATATATATATATATTAATCAAAACTTGAACGCAAGGGATTGAACAAATAAACACACAACAGCACAGTTAAGAGTCATGTTTAAGTGTTAGGTTTAAGTCAGCAGAAGCTATTGGTTTAGCGCTTAGGAACAACAAAACAACAACAACTACTACTACTACAACAACAGCAGATCGCACACACATACAAAAACATACACATTTGTGCATGTGCGTGTGTGTGTCACATCAGGTTAATTATTTTCCATTTACACACAGCGAGAAAATGCAAATTTTCTTTGTAATTTGTAATCTTATGATTTATATTAAAAAAGCAAAAAAAAAAAAAAATAAATAAAGACGAAGTATTAAAAGCAGCGGATGTGCTGCTGTGCATGCTGCTTGAAGGCGCATTACGTATACGCACATGGCGCACACGCCGCGTTGCACCCAATGCTCAAGTGGCGTAATTACGACTAAAAACTATAAAGTTGAAATTCATACTCGCACTCAAGTAAACTAAGAGACATGCAAGCGCAACTTACTAACAAACACACACGCACACATACACACACACACACACACACTATATACATATATATAAGATAAAAGTTGTAGGTAATGTCAGTCGTTTCAACTATTAGCTGTGCAAACTGTGTCACTGGCATTTCCGGAAACGTAAGGAAAACTTTTTAATTACCACGCAGAAATGATTGCAGCTGCTGCAAGGCGTAGGCAGGCAGGCAGGCAGGGAGGAGTAGGCGGATATTTGTGCGTATTTTAGCTAAAGACTAAGTAAAAATGCGGGTTGGCAACATTCTATAGGTTAACATTATACATGAAAACTACTTAAAATTAATATTAAAAAAAAAAAAAAAAACAATAAAAGCAAATACGAATCAATATTTACCATAGCTAGTTAGAAAAAAAAAAACAAATTGTCAAAATATGCGTGGGTGTTGTGACAAATAATTTTGCATGAACTACAAAACATTTAGAAAATATTTCATTACAATAAATTGCAAATGCAAATCACTTACATTTTTGCATAGGCAAATTTAACAGGTAACAACAAAAAATATGCAAATAAATCGTATTAAAGAATGATAATCGTAAGTCGTACCTCAATGTTTATGTATTACAAACAAAATTTAAATCACTTATACCTAGAGCAAACATGCATATTTATATGTATAAATGAGGCTATACATATATATATATATATATATATATATATATATATATATATATATATATATCAGCAATCAGGGCAGGCAGACAACTGAGCAAATGACCCAAGAGATCTTCCAAACAGTCCATATACCACAAAATGTCCCAAACACTCAAAACATTCGACTCTTGCCTCGCTCGCACTCACAACTCTAAATAACCTACTTACATACTTAGCATAAGTTGGGTGTCTAGTAACTGCAGGCAAACAAATAACATATATATATATAGTATACACATAGAGACCCAAGACGGACTTAAAGATCAAATGTCAGGTTGTTCAAGCTATACTCAAAAATAGTCAAGCAAAAATAAATAAATAAATAAATTAAAGTAAATTCCTTAGATATCTACAAATGTTTACAGTTTACACTGGGCTTCACAGCAGTAAAATCAAAAAAGTAAAATCAAAATATATACGAAATACAATTTATAAGAAAACATACATATACTAAACTAAACTAAACTATATACAAGACATAAATATTCATGGCTAAATAAATAAAAATACGATTTAAATATCACGTGCAACAAATTCCAAATAAATACAAATAAAAAATGGCAAAATAATCCCTTAAAAATACAAATTAATCGCAAAAATCAAAACAGCAAAGAGGAAAACGTATACCATAAATAATTCATAAATAATCAAAATCAAATAATAATCAAAAGGCTCTAAAATCAACAAAAAGCATCAAATTTTAATAAAATTAAATAAAATGTTAATTCAGCTCGCAAATATGGCATGGGCAAAGGCAAACTCAACGCAACTAAACTAAACTAAACGGAATAGCTAATTAAACAACAATGCAAATTAATGTCAATGTGCTCTTTGGACAGTGACAGTATGACAAGACCACGCCCCCTCACACAGAACAGTTATACTTTAGGCGCCCAATAACAAATAAACAAACGCAAAAACTCAATTAGTTCATAAATGAAAATTTTAGTTATTTTTTGTAGCAGGTAAGTGCTTTAATTTTTCATTAATTTCTTATGTAAATTATAGCAACAAATTATGAATTATATGCGATTTAGAAGTTAAACAATTTAACGGGTGATATTTAATTTTGGTTATTATAAATTATCTTGAAGATAATACAAATATATATAAATATATATATATATATATATATATATATATATATATATATATATATATATATATATATATATATATATATATATATATATATATATACATATATAAATTCAGAAACCAAAGAGAGTTCGTTTCCTATTAATTTATACATTATATCTATATATATATATATATATATATATATATGTATATATATCATATTTAAGTTTGAATAGGTTGTGTGCCTAAGCGAATACAGTTATATAATTAGCTAAATTAAGCAACAACAACAACAAATAACAACACTTAAGCATATTAAAATATATATATAAATATTTAGTTGGCATCGCTTGATTAATTAATAAATTTAAAATATTATAAACAAATTTCAATTTCAAATGGAAATGAAGCAAGTTTTACCCTTTTTAAACAATTTTCGTCATTTTACAATAATCTGTTTTGCATTTTCTTATAATTAATTCAAAAACAAACAAACAAACAAAACAATAAACAGACAACAACTGTGCCAGATTTATGATTAGTGTGCCAATAAAACTGAACTGAAAAATAAAAACAGCGCATTATATAATAATAATATATATAAAGTATATAAATGTCTTATGGTTACACACACGTGTCCCCACAACGGAATAAAACCAAAACCAAAAAAAAAAGAAAAATCGTCACAATTTTCCTTCACTCTCTCTTTCTCATTTTTAAACATTTTAATGGCAAAAAAAATCAAACCTTTATTTTGATATTGCATTTTTGTGTAAAAAAAAACTTCATAAACCCATTGATAAGCACAACAAGTCCTAAACAATTTAACAAAATAAAATAAAAAATATTTAAAATAAAAAAATTTACTGAAAACTTATTTTTATAAATAAAAAATTTAGCTATTGCAGTTACTCTAACTTCTTCCTGCACTTCTCTATCTCTCCTCGCTCTCTCTTTCTGTCTCTTTTTAAAAGAGTTTTTTATTGTTTGTTTTCCTTTCATTTTTGACCCAAACACAAAGAAAACAAAAAACAAAAAATGTTGGCATAAAATGCAAAACTGATAAAGATTAAATTCGAACAATTTGTTTAACACTTAAATGCAAAGCATATATATATGTATTATCTATATATATATTGTATATATATACCTAAAAAGAACAAAACAAGTAATAAAAAAAAAATACCAAGCGATGTCAACATTTTCAAAACCCACAGAACTAAACTTGATCCCAACAACAAAATTCAATTTTTATACCAATTCTTAATTAGTTAATTTTTAGCCTAGCTGTTTGCAGTACATCCCCTTCCCGAAACCCCACTAAACCCCCATCTTAAGTAGCTAAAATGCAAAAAGTAGTTTTCATTCTTATGCATTTTCAAAATAAATTTTAAAAAATTAGTTTTCCTTATATTTTATTTAAGATAAATGCGGAGCGTTGAAAGTATTTTTGATGGAAGACAAATTGAGTTGAATCGAATACTTTGAACGCTCGGCGCTTGCATGCTTTTCGACAGTAAATTGGCTGAATTTCTTAACTGTAACACGAAAATGAAATATATTTTTAATAAAAACAAAAATGAAGAGCTTCTCACTCTTGCCGCTTCTCAGAACCTCAGCTCTCTCTGAGGCGCTGAAGAAACTTTCATATTTTTTCCATATATGGTTTCCATTGTATCTTTTCTTTTTTCTTTCATTTAATTGTAGGGTCCCCGGTGTGGAAACCACGAGACATGATAAATTTAGGCACAGATCCACAGTCAACAACCCGCAAAGACGATGTGAAAAATTAAAACAGAAAAAGCAAAACAAATACAAATGAAAAAGAGCAAACAAAAATAATAAGTAAACGTAACTAATTTCTATTGTTACATTTTAACTAATCAAGTGTGAGGAGAACAGAATATACACTGCAAGAAAAACCACACACTAACAATACGAACTAACACTTTTTCACCCCTCCCCCCTCAAAAAAAAAGATAAATAAAAATAGAAAAACGAAAACCAAAATCAAAGCAACTTGCAACAAAAGTAAATTTTAAGATTTAAAATTTATTTATTATTAAATAATTCAAATATTGAAAGAAATGTTAAAGTTGCTTTCGAAAAAGTGAAAAAGTTTCGAATTGTTTTTTAAGCATAAAAAAATAAAACATCGAATGAGGAAGAAGAAGAAGCAGAAGAGCGATAAGAAACGTTTGTTGTTTTTTGTTTACGTTTTGAATGGAACAACAAATACAAGACTTTGATTTATATAATATCGATTGTATTTAAATGTGCGAACACATATAATAAACGTATAATAATAGCAAAGGATTTTGAGCAAAAAAAAAAAAATAACAATTTAATAAGATTTAAAGAAAATACAAAAAAAAAAAAAAATATTAAATAAACAATGTGAACAAATTCAAATGCATTTGTCGCTGAAAAAGACTTGAAGAATAAATTTCGATTTAAAATACATTTATTGAGGAGAAAAACGTGAACAAATTGAAACATTGATTGTATTTAGGCTTAGACAATTTCAAATAAAAAACCAAAAACAAAAATATTAAAAAAATACAAAGAATAAAATAATTAAAAAAATATTTAAAATGCAACCTTTACACAAACGTTCTAAAAAAATTCAAAATAAATAAAAAGAAATAAGAAAAATCTTAGAAATTTAAGCGAACACGAAAAGCAAATCAAGAAACACAGCAAAACGTTTAGTTTGTAGTAAGTACACTGAAAGAAAAACAATTATAAAACAAAAAGAAAATACCATACAGAAACTTCACACGCATTAAACAAAAACAAAAGAAAACCCAAAATAGAAAAAATTTAGTCAAAATGTTAAACTAACAAGTAATACTAACTAAAAGAGAAAAAACAAAAACAAAGAGAATTCCATACACTTAAACAAACATATTTATAACACACACATACACACAAAAACATACACTAAATCGAAATTCGAATTCGAATTCGAGTTGAGGATTACAAATCCCAAAAACAGCCAAAAACAGCAAAACAAAAACCAAAAGCAAAAACTAAACTTGTTAACCGCGAGCAAAAATAAAAAAATAAAAACAAACATTTACATAAACTAAAGAAAAACATGGAGTAAATAAAAATATAAGAATTAAAAACTATACACAGCAAGAAAAAAGCAAACACTCTTCTAGCTAAATTACAATAATATAAAAAATAATAATTAAGAACTTCACTCGACAACAGCAAAACCCAATACAGGCATAGCTAAATTCCATAGAAACAAAAACCCAAAAGTTGAGCACAAACAAATTTCAAATTCATTTCAAAAAAGTTTTTTTATCCGTTTTTTTTTTATTGCTAATGAAAAAATAATAATTATATTGGTTGTGAATGCCGTTTGAATGTTATTCGAATCAGAAATAAAAAAAAACTTAAACCAATTGCTGAAAGAATTTCAAAATGCCAGCTCATCATAGCGTGTGTGCACTGTACGTTTTCAGTGTACTTGAGTACTTGGACGATATCATGCATTCATTTTGTCAGATCCTCAAACACAAACAAAATCGAAACATAATCAAAAAAAAGAAAACAAAGAAAAACAAAAACATTTTTAGGTTTCCAATCAAATTGAATTAAAAAATAAAATAAAAACTTCAATTAAAAGACAAGAAAAATCGAGTCAAAGGTATAATAATATATACAAAACAGTCTAATTGAGAAAATGAATGAATGTTAATCAAAGATATAAAAACAAAAGAAATAGCAACATTTTAACATAATTTTTACTGTTTATATAAGTTTGACAACAAATAAATAAAAATAAAAAATAAATAAACAATAAAAATGAAATGCAGAACAGTCGCAGTTTCTAGCTGGGGAAACTTTAGTCAAATGAAATAGTTCAATTTAATACAACTTATTTAAAATCAGCAAAAGAAGATGTTGAAGTATATATCTACATACAATATAGAAATCATTCGAAATAGTATAAAACTTTTTGTACACATTTGACTATTTTTAATGCATTTTAAATATATATATATATTAATTAATATATGTATAGTTGTACGCAAGATACTTCTTTAGTTTAGTTCAGGCCGCTTCTCTCTGTCTTGGAAAGTTGTGCGTTTAACAAATTGTTAATAGTGTACTATGTGTCTTTTAATTTGTTTATACAATTGTTATTCGTTTCATTATTGTTCACACATTTACTTTGGATAGAGAAGAAGCAGCATTGAATAGTGAATGATGGCAACAACAACAACAACAACAAAAGAGCAACACGTATTACACTAAGAGAAAAACATACACACACATGCATAAGCAAGTTGAACACACACACACATAACAACAAGTTAAACAGAAAAAAACAACAATTCTAGTTCTAAAACTAACAAAGTGAAACAAGCATTAAAGAATTCAATTTTTATTATGATATATAATTAACAACTGCAACAACAACAACATGCAATCGATGTTAATCATTTTTGAAAAATAAAAGCAAAAATGATATGAAATATACAACAACAAATACACAATGACAAAAACAAAAATTATTATACAATTGCAAAATGCAAATTAACAACAAACACTCAAAGTAAGGAAAGTGAAAATATGTGAAAATGAATAAATTACAAAGATCCTTTTGAAATGAACAAAACAAAAAACAAAATAAAATGTGAAAGTAAAAAAATTTCCAAAATTGACTATTATTTATATTTTTGGATGGGCTTACAGGTCTACTAACCAAGGAAACCAGACAGAAATTGCAATTGATTCTGGTTGGATATGGCAATCCAATCAGAATGTGTGAGTTGACTATTTTAACGTATTTTAATTTACAGATAAATATACGAGAAACATAGGTTTTAAGCACATGAATTCATCAAAGGTATAATCCAATGGAATTCAGCACACAGTAGATGCAATCAGTACGAATCCAATTTACAGAGTTGCCAGAATATGCACGATCCAACTGGAAGCAAGCGATATTTGTAGAAAGTTCTGCCACTGCATCGGAAACAACCTAAGCACAGCATATTAAAATGCGTAGTTTCCAGAGTTGAAGAACCAATGGAAACAATGTTTTATTACCGCAGTAAAAAAACGCCATTTTACCCATCAAGCCAGCTCTATCAAATAAATAAATATCAAATTTTTAACATTCAAGAAATTAATTTATTAAATACTTTTTTTTTTTTTTATTTTACAAATAATTATCGTACTAAAACGTACTAGTTAAATTGTATGTGATTTGTTGTTTAATGTTTAATAATATAGCCCAAGTGCCTAAGAGCGGAGTGTTTAGATTCTTTTTCAGATAATGTTGGAGTAACCGGTTCGTTTCAGATATGCTTAGTGGTAAATTACATTTTGGTAAATTACAGTTTTCAACAATTTGGCATTACAATTTATTTATTTGGATTTCTTGTTTTTAGAATATACATAATTAGGTAACCGATCAGTCTCCAGCTCAAAACACTTTCAGCTATCTTATACGTAGTGTGTAAGTTGAATCAGTGTTTTGTATTTTCATATCTTATCTTATCGCACGAACTCGATTCTAAGGTTTCGCAATTGCATTTGCATTTTATCTACACATCGGTTCTAGATTGGAGATAAATTATATATATATATATATATATATATATATAACGCACAGGGAAATTCTTAACCGTACTTTTGGCATGCTATGCATCATCGCAAGTCTAAGCCGACAAATCAATTTTGTGTTCCCGGTTTTAGGATTAGGATTGTTGAACTAAACGTAGAGCTTAAATAATAAAATATATACTATACAAATTTTTGCAGAAGGTGGTTAAACCTCAACACATGGCCTTGCCTCCATCTTAGTTGGGCAACAGTTCTGCCAGCTGATTTCTTATACTGGGCGATATTCTATTGGGGAATTGAATGTCGAAGGCGACAATCAGATCACCACGCCGCGATGGTTCCTTGGGAAATGGCAAGCCACGACCAGTAATACGTTTCACTGTTGTAGGCTTAATGACCTCATCTTGGGTATTGAATGATAGACGTATGCTGTCGCCCTGCAGCGTCGGCACCGACACCGTGGCACCGCACAGCGCCTGCTTGAGATTGACTGGAGCGATGTAGCGCAAGTCGCTGCCCTCGCGCTTGAACTGCGCATGCGGTTTGTCGCGTATGATGAAGATTATGTCTGCGGGCGTCTTCTGCGGTGCCTGGTCGCCTTCTCTGGGGAATGTGATCTTGGTGCCTGCCTTCCAGCCGGGCTTAACATTGATGCTTAGCACCTTCTCCTCCTTGCGCGCTGTGCCTGACGTTATGGACATGCGCGAGATCTTCATTTTCTTTGTGCAGCCCCTGTCCACCTCCTCCAGCGTCACATATAAATCATGCTCGATGGGCGGGTCCTGTTGCTGGCGCTTACGGCTAGGCGCCTGTGCATTGAAGGATTGGGAACGGAAGGCGTCCATGGGGTTGCCGCTAAGGCCGCCACCGCCGAACATCTCATCGCCGCCAATGTTCATGAAGACCTGCTCCGTACCATCACCGGAGGCGCCAGAAAAGAACGGGCCAAACGGATCCGACGCCCCAAAGATATTTTGTGAGCCAAAGAACTGGGCAAATGTGGCACGTGGATCGCCATGGAACTGATAAGTGTAGGTGCCGAATGGACTGCTGCCCTCCTGGCCTGGTGGACCACCCTTCAACCCATCCTCGCCATACTGATCGAAAATGTCACGCTTCTTTTTATCAGAGAGCACTTCGTATGCCTCGGCGATCTCCTTAAAGCGTTCCTCGGCCTGGGGACTCTTGTTCTTGTCCGGATGGTATTTGAGTGCCAATTTTCGATAGGCCTTCTTAATGTCATCGTCTGTGGCCTTCTTGTCAATGCCCAATATCTTATAGAAGTCTTTGCCCATTTTGCTTTACACGAGCGCCGTGCACTTAACTGCAAACAAACAAAAGAAAGCACACAATTATTATGATGTTATATATAATATACTCATGTACGTATATATATCTATATATATATATATAAAATTCTCGTAGTTATATATATTTACATATATATATATTTTACTTTTTTTTTTATTTAAATGAAAAGCAAAAACAACAGCACAGTTGAATGTGTCGATTGTATTCTCAACGCATCGTTCAATGGAATTTGCTAGAAGCTTTGAGTTGTGCAACGACAACGAAAAGTTGCTCTGCCCGCAACCCTCTGCCGTTGTCGCTATGCCCTATGCTTCCTTCTCTGCCTCTGCTGATGTGTTGTCACTAAATGCGTGACGTCGACGCTGTTGTATTTGAGTTTTCAATTTCATATTTTACCAACTGCATTGTTTTGCTTTATATTCTATTATGATTTTCTTGTGTTCAATCCAAAATGCAGATCGAAAACAATCTAATTTAAACAAAAATTCATTTGCTAGACACTCACCTTAATTAGTTTGGCAGCTGCGTTCTAATTTCCTTTTATTCTATTCACGTTTACTTGGCAATTGCTTTAAAATTTGGCTTATACTTGAATTTCTACAAATCGCAGTGGTAAAGTGCACTATAGACTTAAATATTTTCTATATATTGTTTTCAATACACCGTTCAGATTTTTTCTCTCGCGTCGAATACACAATCGATACGCGTTTCTCTTGATTTTTGCTAAATGAGTTGAAATGGCAGCCTACCTGGCCTTTATATAGCCTCGGAGCAGTCTGTTCGTCGAAAATTCTCGATGCTTCTAGCAAAGTAGGGTTGCATCCGGAAATGTACAGTTCGATAACTATTGGAGCCAAATTTTAAACTATTTGCATAACTAGTGTAGATTCTTAGTAAATATATCTTAGCTAATATATTATTTTTAAACATACATAGATTATTTATTGGCTCAATTAATTTAAAAAAATATTCTTTGAATATTAGTTATCGATTCTAGTATAATCGAATTGCAGCCTTAGCATCGATACTTCTGATTCGACAACTGACGTCCTAACTATCGAATGTATAATCGGGAGTATATATGCTTATCGGTATTCTCATCGATAGAACTGCAGCCAAACCGCAGCCGAACAACAAAAAACATTTGTTTCAATTATAAAAATGGTTGCTTCTCGGTGTCAACATCAAGCATCCTCCGTTTAAACAGTTTAGATAGTAACAAATTTGACGAACAGTGTACTCCCAGCCATTGGGCCGGACTGTGCATTTAACCCAAACACAATATTGCAACATTTTCACAGTTCAGGTAAGTGAAATCATACATACATATGTATATATGTGTATCTGTATGGCCTGCCCACATATGTGCAGGTATATATATATATATTTATATATATATATTTATATATATATATATATATATATATATGTGTGTGTGTGTCTATGTGTTTATGTGTGCGAGCAAGCATATTTTGGAGCCGCAAGTTTTCCGACACTTGGCCAAGACGTTGAAGGACGCACAGCTTGAACTAGTTTCTCGCACCCAAACAGTCAAATGTGTCACGTTCCAAAGCAAAACCTTGACCGATCGCCCGTTCGTACCTAGGACCACCTCACACCTTCCCTTTTCCCACATCACACCCAGTCTAGCAATGAGTGTTGCGCAAACGAAAATTCGCCAACATGCTAAGTACGACCAAGCCCAACGTCCACCCCCGCCCCCTACCCCAAGCGCAGCGGTGCAGATGCCGGTACACGGTCAACGGTTCTTAGTCACACATGAGACGCTGGCGAGGCACAGCCACAGAAGCACATAAAAATAGTCATTCATTGGACAATTGGCGGAGAGATAGAGAGGGAGAGAGAACGTTTTGTATAAAAATTAGTAGCACTTGCGCTATCTCTCTCTGTCTGTCTGCTGTTCTCTCTTTTTCTCTCAAGCATCCATCTAGTATACGTACTTGGCTATTTCATTGAATAAATTTGCCTAGATTGGGGCTGGACAACTGCCGGGTGGACTACACGTCACGGAGAGCCCTGAGCCCTAATATAACTGCACACTCACTCAATATTTTGCGATATTATTATCAACAGTTGTTGCTAATAGCGATAACTGCCTGCTTGCTTTTGTGTATGTTTGTGAGTATTGTTATCAAAGCTAAATGCATCCCGTGAGCAATTTGTAGCGCAACCAGCTGTCCGGCTGCTCGGCAACGCGATCGAGCCAATCGTCGTGCACTCTGGGGGCGCCAGCGCCAGTTCGTGCCATCGCAGCAGTGGTCAGTACTCGAATACGCGTGAGACGATGTCGTTGCGTTGACGGCGGGATTTCATAGCGCACAGAAAAGAACTCGCCAGCAATTAAACGGTGTGTGTATATGTGTGTGAATATCTAAATATATATATAGATACATATATATATACTAAATCCTACTTGTGCCTGCGCTCCAAATGGAGTAACTACTAAAGCGTATAAACCCGTGCAAATCTCCTTACCAATTGCTCTAAAAATAGCAACGATTTAAAATAGAAACTCTTTCGTAATAACTATGGGGAGTACAAAGAACTGTAGGAAAACTTTGCTATAACAAGAACTCGAACTCGAAGTCGATATCATTTATGTATAGTGCGAATGTATACGCGTGCTATATAACTGAGTAATTGGAACTATTTGGCCTATGTCTCGTCGACCACAAAATGTTGAAAATGTTTTAAAAATAGACCCGGACTATATGCAAAATTTTAAAATTAAAATTCACACACTTAACATACTCTTCTAGGCTACAACATAAAAAAAATCATCGAGAACTCAAGAGAAATTTTTCGATCAAGTCACGCCCAAATATTCAGACAGTCAAATGTAAATATTGATGAGAATTCTTGTGCGTTGCAAATGTTCGATTGACAGACTTGATATATATATATCTTATATATGTACGTATATATGTACACCTATAAATATATATATATATATATATATATATATATATATATATATATATATATATATATATATATATATATGTATATAGATTGCGGTTGATTTGTGCAATGTTTCGGTAACGAAAACCTTCGAATTTACGAATAGCAAGATTGTATCTGACAGATACTTTTGGTCCCTGCTTTGAATATTTTTTTTTTTCAGTTTCTGTGCTTTTGTCGTCGTCGTCGCCTCTTTTCTTGTATTTTTAGACGCACAATTTTTTTTTCTATTCTTTATTTTGATTTCTGCTAGAAATTTTTGGATTCCACTCTAGCCTAACAGCAATATATATATATATATATATATATATATATATATATATATATATATATATATATATATATATATCTATGAGCATATATGTGCTTGCGTTCATCCAACATGTGTTTGAAATTGCAGCTAATTTGCATTAATCTTTTGGGCCGAAGCACTTGCCACAGCCTATTTATATCAAAATCTGAGGAATTCTGAGTTGGAAAACATTGCGCATTTCATTAAAACTAATTGCTTTTTTGGACATTTAATTTAGATTGGCATTTGCGCAAAACTTTCCGGTAAACATAGATCGAGATATGATGATATATATTTATAAATATAGGTATCATTCTTGAGAATGTGTGAATTTGTTTAGTTTAACTAAAGCGTTATCAGAAATAGATACAGATTGATGTCAACAGCTGTGCGCTGGGCTTGTACAATTGAGTTCTTGACGAACAAAAGATAATAAAACACACAGCTAAAAACAGCTAACATATTATATATACATATATATTATAACAATTGCAAGTTGAGTTTATGCGCCGTATCCATTACGCCTTAGAGAACTTTTCCAAAAAAAAAATTATATATAATATTTTATACGCCCCTCTGACTTTCAGCTCTTGTATATTTTGCGCATTGCGGCCAAATGTCATATACATATATATGCCCCACTATAAATATATATATAAACGTACGTATATTGTAGCACTTCCGTCCGTTACAATGTCGTTCCCGTTGCCCAATGGTTTAACAAAGAAGGCAACGGCAACGGCAACGGCAACGGGAATGGCATCGTCTCGGAATGACATTTGTAGGAGCAATTTATGCGGCAATCATGACGCTCTTGCTGAAATTTCGATATATGTGGAATATATGGATTCCGTCCGGCCCCAGATTTTTTTGTTTATAAAATTCCGTGCAATCTTAGTCATGTTCTCGATTTTTTTCGGTGTGCGTGGCGTACAAATAAGGCGCGAAAAAACGCTAACAGCAGCAGCAGCAGGCAATGGGATTTTGGTTTATTTTCGAATTGAGGTCTATGCACGGTGGGCGTTGAGGGACTCAACGGGGTGGGGACCCCTTCAGCGGCTGGGAGCAATGAACAGCACGTGTGGGGGGCGGGGACTGGCTTCCTTGTTGCTGCTCGTCAGCAGCTGCTGCTGACGCTGTCAAGCAGCAAGCTGCTTCTAAAAATTATTCAAATGACAGTAGTTTTTTTTTTTTTTTTTCATTTCGTCTTTGATTTACTTTTTTATATAATTATTTTCAGGCCCCGTTTTTTTCAAGCGTTCAAAATTTTTATTTCTCTCTCAGGCCTTACACCAATTTGGTTAGCATCGCGCGACCAGGACCAGGACCAGGACATGGCTGAGAAGGAAAACAAGGATAGCACACAGTGCGCCGTCTTTGACCAGACGCCTGGCTCCCAGCAGAAGAGGATCAATGTCGTTGTTCGTGCCCATTTTACGGTCAAGCACGTCATCACGCTCATTGGCACACAGTTTGCGTATGGAAAATTCGATCTGCTGCTACAGCCGCACGGCGAGAAGGATCTGGTGAGTAGTGAATGACCATAAGATTCCTATAAGATCAGCTCTTACTTATGACTATAATATATATCTGTAGATTTATCTGAATACTCTGGATACGCAGCTGTTGTACGATGTGCCTGGCTTCGAGCCACAACTAAAGAATAATCTGGTGCTGCTGCCAGAGGGCACCTGGGATGGCAATGTGGCCAAACGGTACGATTTGACCATTAAGAAATCAGCTTCAGCCGATAGCAAGCAACCAGACACCACAGTGAACACGACACCGACAAATGCAGAAACAATAACAACTCCCACACCAACAACGACAACGACGATAAAAACCGGCGAAAAGAAGAAGCGCACGGCCTCAGCAACCGGGGAGAAGAAGAAAAAGTCGCCAAGCAAAACCAAGACAAGCGTCAGTCCCACAGCTGAAACGACAGTTGAGTTAGCAGCAGAAGCCACCACCACGGTGACGCCGACAACGCCCAGCAAGATCAGTACAAAAGTGAAAACCAAAAGCAGCGAAAAGAGCGAAACTGCTGCAAAGAGCACAGATCAGGTGGATGAAGGTGTGAAGTTACCAAGTGCAACAAGCAACTCTGCCGCAGACATAGTTAAAGACGTGCTATCCGAAATTGAAATAACCGATCCGCTGAAAGAGACGGTTTATGGCATCCATACATCACAGGATGTGGTGCCAGAGCTCTTCAATATAAGTCCTGTCTCTGATGCTGAACAGCTGTCCGATGATGATTTGGTATTGGGAGCCTCGGCGAGTCCGATCATCATGTGCCCAAGATACGAAGTAATCGATCTGTTAGCCGACACTGATGCTGACACCGATCCACTAGAACCCACCTTTGATAAAGATGTGGCGTATTATAGCTCACTGTCATCTCAAAAGTTCGGTACCGACGAGGTGCCTGCCTGGCAGCGCATCAATACCACCGCCTCCGACTTTGTGGCCTCGGCTAACACAGAAACAGAGTCGCATCGGAATGGCGTTGGGCCGCGTGCATATGTCGGATTGGTCAATCAAGCGATGACTTGCTATCTGAACAGTTTACTCCAGGCGCTCTACATGACGCCCGAGTTCCGCAATGCCCTTTATCGCTGGGAGTTTGACAATGACAACGAGGCCAAGAATATACCCTACCAGCTGCAGAAGCTGTTCCTCAATTTGCAGACATCGTCGAAATCATCAGTGGAGACGACAGATTTGACGCGGAGCTTTGGCTGGGACTCGACAGAGGCTTGGCAGCAGCACGATATCCAGGAACTGTGTCGCGTCATGTTTGATGCACTGGAGCATAAATTTAAGAACACAAAGCAGGCAAACCTTATCTCAACTCTGTACGAGGGAAAAATGAACGATTATGTCAAATGCTTGGAGTGCAATACGGAAAAGACGCGCGAGGATACCTTCCTTGATATACCACTGCCAGTTCGACCATTTGGCAGCAGTTCCGCCTACGGTAGCATCGAGGAGGCGCTGCGTGCGTTTGTGCAGCCCGAAACGCTTGATGGCAACAATCAGTATCTGTGCGAGAAGTGCAAAAAGAAATGCGACGCCCACAAGGGACTGCACTTCAAATCCTTCCCGTACATACTGACTCTGCATCTGAAGCGGTTCGATTTCGACTATCAGACAATGCATCGCATCAAACTGAATGATAGGTAAATCACATGGTCAACTTTAACAATAACAACTCTCTTTAAACTGTATTTCTATGGATAGGGTAACCTTCCCGCAGAAGCTAAATCTGAACAGCTTTGTAAATCGGAATGGACAAGGCGAACAGTATCAGATGAATGGCACCAGCAATGTGGACGATTGCAGCACAGCGGACAGTGGCTCTGCCATGGACGAGGACAACTTGAGCAGCGGCGTGGTGACCACGGCCAGTTCCAGTCAGCACGAGAACGATATAAATGACGAGGACGAAGGCATCGATATGAGCAGCAGTACAGGCAAAAGCGCAAATATGGAGGCACGACTCAAACAGGAGTCGCTGTCTGGTCCATATCTTTACGAGCTCTTTGCCATCATGATACACTCGGGTAGCGCTTCGGGCGGCCATTACTATGCTTATATCAAAGACTTTGAGAATGACGAGTGGTTCTGCTTCAACGATCAGAATGTGTCCACGGTAAGCAGTTGGGAGAACAACGAGAGACTACAAAATATCTCATATCCTCTCTTTTTCAGATCACACAAGAGGACATTCAGCGCTCATTTGGCGGCCCCAATGGCAGCTATTACTCCAGCGCTTATACGTCCAGTACGAATGCTTATATGCTTATGTATCGCCAGGTGGATGGGAAACGAAACGAGCACGCGGCCAAGTGTAACGATTTTCCAGAGCACATTAAATCTCTTCTACCTAAACTACACGCTGAGGAGGATACGCGCGTCTCCCGTCTGGGCAGGCACATCACGGTGACAGATCTGGCCCTGCCCAATCTGTACAAACCCCGCGTCTACTTCTACAATCCGTCGCTCAAGAAGCTGAAGATGACACGAGTGTATCTGTCGCAGAATTTTAATGTGAATAAGGTTCTCACGTCGGCCCACGATATGCTCAATGTGGAGCAGTTTGCTCCGATCTCACGCTGTCGCCTGGTGGCATACGACTCGTCCATGGACACGATCATACAGTCGCTTGAGAACTGCACGGATCCAGCACTAACCGAACTGCGTTCCTCGCATAACTACAACTTGGACTTTTTGCTGGAGTATAGGGCCGAGGATCAGCAATTTGAGAATTATCCCAGCGATGGCACTACGTGGTATGTTTTTAAGGTAGATCTCTCGAACATGGCGATGGACGGTCCCTTCCTGGTTTATTCAGCAGCGCTGGAGTGCAACGACGTGCTGCGTCGCTCAATCGCAACACGTTTACACATTAACGAACAGAAGATCGTGGTGGCCACCGTGCGCTGCAAGGCCTTCGTTGCGTACGATCCCCAGCCGACACTGGAAACTCAACAACAGTTAGAGCAACTGGCCAACTCACAATTCAAATACATCACATACTTTTACTTAAATGTGCCTAACACCGATGCCAGCAGCCTCGAGATGCTGGGCGTGCCCAGCAGTGAATCCATTGCAACTCCCATCGAGGTAGGTAACCATTGAACATTGACCAGCCCAGTTAACAAAAAAAAAAAAAAATTGTGGCCAAATATTATATTAATGACAAATGCAAGTATTGAAGAAAATTGTCAAAGTTCAAGTAACTCTTCTCCACATTGCAGACCACCAATGGCGGCGCCGGCAGCGATGTAGTGGACGCTTCTATGATGAACAGCATCAGTGGAACAAATGGAACTACAACGCCCGAAGGTGCCAGCGCTGGCAACAACGACTGTGATTGGCGTCGCTATAAGCGGGATCAACCAGATTCGCTGGCGCTTGCGACGCCTGGCCACGAGTCCAACTCAGAGGACAGCAGCCTGAGTGACGGGGATCGCACACTGGTCGAGAATAGCCTGCAGCATCGCGGCGGTGGCGATAGCCAAGTCAGTTCCACCAGTCACTCACCACAGCTGTCCAGTCCCGAAGACGAGGCCGCCTCCCACGACACCATGATGCGCGTCCACGCCTACTGCAATGGCAACGGCAGCTATGGCAGCGAAGCGGGTGACGCTAGCTCACTGCCAGCCAACACAACCACTCACTTTTTCCATGCCATCAAGATCGATTGCGTGGACACGGCTACCAGCAGCAGCACCAGTGGTCATCAATCCGACGACGAGGCGCAACTACGCAAGCCGACACACGCTTATAAACTTATCGCGGTCACGCATATGAGAATGGCCGAATTCGAGCGACACATTGAGCAATTGATACACGTGCCCCGCACCTACTTCAAGTTGCAACGAAAGCATGATAACACTTTGTCCTATGACCAGACCAATTCGCTGGTCTTTCTCAATGAGGGGGAGACGCTGACTGTTGAGCTCGGCAAGACACTGCAACCGTTCGAGTACAAGGCCAAGATATTTTTCTTGCGGCTGTCTGATCTGGACAATGAGACCGCCAAGCTGCCGTGTGTCTGTGAGTGGGTGTACAATACCACAACCACGGTGGAGCAGGCCAAGCAGGAGCTGGTCGCCAAACTGCATCGCATCGATGCCAAGTACAACTCCCTCACCATTGAGAATTGCCGCATCTGGCTGAAAGGCGGTCGTTGTCCCGTCAAAATACTCGCTGATGATGAAACACTGTACAACTTTATGCGCACAGTTTCCCTGGAGGTGATGACAATAATATATCCCAGTTATATATCTCAGTACATATCTAATTCTTGTTTATTCTGTTCATCAGTTCATTGTGCAACAGTGTGAGGATGACGTTGTGGCGCAGCCCAAGGACGATGCGTTAACTATATTCGTGCGTCGCTGGTATCCTGAAAAATTGGAGTTTGGCAAGTTCCAGGAAATCACAATCGACAGTAAGCTAGTCATAACTGATGACTCAAATAATCATTGTATTAAATCTTAATCCAACTTGCAGAGGACAGCGAATTTCGACGTTGTTTATCAGAAATATGCAATATTACTGTTGACCGATTGAGTTATACAAAGGTAATATATACAAATATATATATATATATAAACAGACTTTAAAACAATTCTCGCTCGCGTTCAGCTTAATAGCTATTTTCCCTGCACCAGCATATCGGCAGCTAGCGTTAATGACGCCGTCAACTGGATGTCTGTGCCGGTCGGCCTGGACATGTATCCGCTGAACACAACGCAGAGCGGAAACATGTATTTGTATAAGTGAGTGGGAGAAATTTATCTCTCTCTTGAATGTATCACTCAATTTTCGGTATGCTTGCAGAGATAAGAATGCGCCGGTCCGAGAGCTGACGGCTGATGAGCGCCGCTCATTAGCCCATAAGGAGAAGGCGCGTCTGGATCGACTCGGCTGCATTTCAACGCCGCGCTACTCACATAGGCGCGAGCGGGCGCTAAAGATTTATTTAGATTCGCCTGAGAAGCCCAACAATGTGACCGCGTCGGCGCCGGTGGATGCACATGCCGAAAACTAATTGCCGCAATGGCACTATCATCGTTGTCGTTGTCGTTTTACCCCGCTCCCTCTCTGGATGTAGTAGACTTGCTTGTTATATAGCCGGATCAGCAAATACATGCAACATGTATTTGAGCTTAACACAAACGCAACTGATTGAGATCTACGAGTCCATCGACGGCGCCTCTGTCTCCCTCTCTCTCTCTCTCTCCACACTTTGGTTGCACACTTTATTTCGCATATCCCGCGAGCGCACTTCTCGTTCTCATAATTCACTATTCACTATATACGATCATTCGTAGCAATTGTAATATGTCATTTGTTTTGTTGTTTAATTTTGTTGGCACAATTTTGTTTGGCGTGTCGGTATGGAGCATTCGCAGATTGAGCTGTAGGGGCAAGAGTGTGGGGAATGGGTGTCCTAATAACCTTAACGATAACAAATATTCTTGCTACTTTTGTAATACAAGAGTTCAGAGATGAGACTGTGTACAATTTTAATTACATGCAAGAAATTAAAAAAAAAATTGTGAAAATAACTTAATTACGCAAAACATAAAAATAAAAGAAAAAATTATTTGTATTGGAAATAATCATCATGGTTCATTTTATTAACGTCTCTTTACTTAAACATATTAAGTGATATATGAAACAGTCTAATGATACATCCAACCACAGTCAAAGAAAACTCAGTTTTATTTATCGGCTTTTCTTTTTTTTATAAAATGTTAATTTTATTTTAATACCTACTACGCGCGGGGTTCTTAACGTTTTTGTTTTCTTTTCTTGAATTTTAAGTTCGTTTCTAAAGATACCGTTTATTTTAAAAATTACAATTACATTCTTCGTTGTGATTTGAAACAAACCAATTATGAAACTTGAAAACGAAAAATCAGTACGCTTATCGAAAGGAGGGAAATATTTATAGTTTGCCGCACTTTCAGCTTTTCGGGTTGGAAAAACGCGCAAAGCCTCCAAGTGGTTGTTTTTCTTAATATTTTTCTTATAGTGGAAATTAGAGTTCTTGGAACGAAAAAGAATTATGTTGTCAAATGATTTCTCTGGTTTACTAATCAACGAATTCTATAGTAAAAATTTATAGAGCGGCAGCAGTAGGCAGCGCAATTGTTCACATTGTTGTTGCTTTAAGGGGGCGTGTGTTTTGTATGGTATGCGGATGACAAGAGCCTATGCCTTGGTCTCAACGGCCGGCGCCGATTCCACTTTTGTCGCCGCGCCACCTGCCGCTTTCTTGCCTTTGCCCTTGCCCTTGACAGGTCCCAGTGGCTGTGCGACCAGTTCCTGTAAGGATATTAAATGTATTTTAGTATTGTGATCGTCTTTTATCAGTAGAGAGCTTTATTTACCTTCAGCTCGGGTTGCGCGATGCTATATTCGCTTACGTAGCTGTCAGCATTGAAAGGTATGCCGGTAACCAGGTTGACGCCGTTGGGCATGAGCAATACCGTGTGTTTGAACTGTGCAACAATTTCAGCTGCAAGAAAAATTATGAGATATAGAAAACTTTTCCTCGAAATATATGTAGCTGATATTCTTTAGATACTTTTGTAGCAATGGCATGTTCAGACCGAGGCCATAAAAAGAGGCAACCGCTGAAGACGCCAAAGCCTTTGGAGCTTTGTTCTGGCAAAATGTCTGGCCGAGGTTGGCAGCTCAAGAGTTATACCAAATCCGGAATTAAGTTTTGCGGCATTACAAAAAAAAAAAAAAAAAAAAGGAACTTACAGGGCTTTTCGTACAGCACTTGGAAGGGTTCAATCATCTTGTGTGAAACGCATTCCACGACTCCCATGCGCGCCTTGGTCTCTTCCTCGAAGCTGCGGATGTTGAAGGGCATGTTGCCATACTTGGTTTTCACTTCAGCGAGTAGCGCACGCGATGCCTTCAACTTAAGCATGTAGTTCTCGTCGGACTTCTTGTAAATGGAGACTTTTGTGTCCTTCTCACGACCCTACAACAGAAAGCAGTGTTAGTAAAGCTGCGTATCCAACAAACCAATAAGATTTAAGATATTGCGATGCGTTCTCAGATCTCATAATCTTACAATCTCCGGAGCAGCACTAGCTCAGCTTTGGTGCTGACATGTGCCAAGATGTTAAAGCACAACTCGCCAAGCACACAAGGCGCCTACATGTTCAGCTCCATCGCCTTGCACAGCCAATCCTCAAGCGCGTGTTTTTAATCATTGAACAAAAGAGAGAAATGAGAGTGTTCCTCTCTGGGAACCGATTGCTTACCACGCCTTCGCCGCTGCTGACGATGACATCGATGGCATAGACCTCGTGCTTCTCGAAGGTGCATTTCTCGTGCTCTTTGCGTTGGGCTTCGCTCGGGTTCTGTATGATCGTCTTCTCACCATCGATTTTGAACTGCTTCAGCTCATGGCTGAGCATGCCCTCAATGGGCTTGCACTTGTACGACTCGCTGATTTGTTGCACGGCATCGGTGATTGAGTAATTCTATAAAAAGAACAAGAAATTAGCTAAACAGCTAAATAGGTACACTAAATATGACATGAGCTAAATATAATGTTTGCAATTGTAAAGACCGAACATTTCTGTGTAATAAACTCGTTCAGTTCACGAAATTGCCGCAATTGATCTTTGCAGACGTTGAGCTGTACTGTGCCATTTATATTTTGTTGGGCAGCAGCCAATCCGTTGCCTGCAGCAGAAGGATTACTATGTAGATGTGAAAGTGTGAGCAATCAACACTAGCCCACCCATCGATCTGATGGTAGCGCATTCGTCAATTGTCGCTAATGTTCTGTGCAAGTGTTGAGATGTGCTGGCGCTGTGTGTTTACGCTAGACAATCCGTTTCTTGCAGACGAGACGAATAAGACTTAAGAGACTTACGCTGGAACCGGACTTGAGCAGACGCAACGCCGCTTGGACCGCCCAATACGCAGCCAAGATGACATCAGCTTGACGGCCGCTTATTTTCTGATCCGCACCAACGACAATTGTGTGCGCAGCCACAGCAATGAAGCCATCAATGTGGGCTCCCAAATCGCTGTATATACAAGGTATACAATTAATTATATGTATACTTATAGAGTGAGTCGAATTACTTACATTTTGACAACATCGCCCGCCTTTAGCGTGTAGTCGGCATCATTTTTAGCTGGCGAAAAGTGGCAGACGCAATTGTTGACCGAGAGACATGTCGGAAATGCGATACCCTTCTTCAGTTCCTTTTCTTTTTTGTATACCTACAAATGGAACGTGTTAATCGATTTATTATGTTAACAACAGACAATTGGCTGGCTGCCAATTGTGTCCTCAGATCTCATAATCTATGAATCTTTGGGCCCCAGAGCATGCACGCCGACTACAGACGCACGTGGCTGAAAATTACACACACAGCCAGTCCGCAACCAGCGTGCACGCAAGAGATCCTCAATTGCGTTTGTTTTAATCATTGGACTTGCTTTGGTTGGTTTTAAGTGAAATTATCCACTTAGAACTTACTTTGCCGGTTTCTTCAGTCAGCAGATTGTCGCCCTTGGTACAGATTTCCCTCACAGAGGCGTCCACCACACAGAGTTCAATCACTGTCTTCAATGATTCTAAAATTAAACACCAAACAGAAATAGTCGAGTTATTTCCCATGTGAAACGAGTTTTCGGCACGTCTAGCGTGGCATTGTGAATATTTCATTAGCATTTCATATTGGCCTTTCACGTTTTTATTTTTTTTTTTTTTTTGTATGTAACTTAAGCTCAAAGCGCTATTGCAATAATAGTTTTTATGGTTTTCAAGCAGTTTTTTATTTCTTATTAAAGTTAAAATTTCAACACCTGAATACTTTGAGGTTATGCACGTTACGCTCTCGCATATCCCGCGTACACCGCCGCGTGGCTACTTGAAGCAACGGCGACGTCAGCGTCAGCGCCGACGTCTTCGTTAGCACCATTGTTGTCGGATACACGTAGCGGCCGACGGGTAAATGCAGAAAATTCCGATTTCACTTTCACTTTGCAGCGCATTTGTTAATTAGATTTCATTATTTACTTACTATTTACAATTTCACCAGCTAATTTGTATTTGGTAACAACCAAATCCTCAGCGATGGTCTTCTCAGGCTCCTTTTCTACGTCTGCCATTTTTAAAAATGAAACAAAATGCGAGAGCTGCTAAATGACGAAATGATGTTTTTAAGAGTATGTAGTGTTACCAGATAGTTGGCTGAAAACATCGAACTGGGCGCACTGATTTGCGTGTGGCCATTTATAGAAATTTGGAGGACCATATTTTTTCACATTTTGTACCCACTTTACCAATTTATATATCGTCTATCGATTTCTAGAGCTCTGTATTTATCGACGGGTCACAAATAAAAGAATAAACAAAGCCGAGCCAAATATTATAAAAAAGTTAATGGGATACTAAAATCGCAATGCATAACAGTGGTTATGTAATATTAAATATTGCATGATCGATGCAATGTAGTAGTGCATAGTTTTGCGTGGCAATAAATAAACGAGTAACTGTGATAAACCCGCACGCACACAAACACAACGTCGCTGACCACACACACACACACTAATACTCACACAATGGTGGGTGAGGGCCAGGCAGACAGCGGACACGACGTTATCAACATAAATGGGAATGGAAAAGCGCAGCAGACGGCTGCATCCGTTTCCCCATCGACGTCACAGCGCAAACTCTCATCCCCTTCGAAGTCGACGACGCAGGAATTGCGCATTCTCTGCTTTGACCTAACCCACTACAATCGAACGACTCAATTTCTGTTGAGCTGTGCCGGCGTTTTCATACTCTACATAATCTACGGATATCTGCAGGAGCTGATATTCACAGTTGAGGGCTTTAAGCCATACGGATGGTTTCTCACCCTGGTGCAGTTCGCCTACTACATTGGCTTCGGCCTGGTCGAGCGCCGCTTAGAGGCCTACCGGACGAATGGCGGCACAATTTGGAGCATTCAGCCGGCGCCACGTAGCATACCTTTGCAGACGTATTTCGTGCTCGCCGCTCTCACGCTCGGCACCATGGGTCTGTCGAACTCGAGTCTCGGCTATCTCAATTATCCCACCCAAGTAATCTTTAAGTGCTGCAAGCTAATCCCCGTGCTTGTTGGCAGCATCATTATACAGGGCAAGCGTTATGGTCCTCTGGACTTTGCTGCTGCGGCAGCCATGTGCACTGGTCTGGCCTGGTTCACGCTGGCCGATTCGCAGCTGACGCCAAATTTCAATCCTCTTGGCGTGGCCATGATATCCGGAGCACTGTTGTGTGATGCAGCCATTGGCAATGTCCAGGAGAAGGCGATGCGGGAGCACAAGGCATCCAGCAGCGAGGTAGTTTTCTACTCCTACGGCCTGGGCTTTGTCTATCTCTTTGTCATTATGTTGCTGACCGGCAACTTCTTCAGTGGATTCGCCTTTTGCCTAGCCCATCCTCTAGAAACGTTTGGCTACGGCTTTCTGTTCAGTCTCTCCGGCTACCTGGGAATACAGTTCGTTTTGGCTTTGGTTAGGAGCAGTGGAGCTCCGCTTGCCGCCACGGTGACTACGGCGCGCAAGGCAGTCACCATAGCCTTCTCATTCCTGCTCTTCAGCAAACCCTTCACAGTGCAGTAAGTGGATACATTCCAGATTAATTGGATCTCTTCTGAAATGCCATGTTTCTTTCTCTCTTTACAGATATATCTGGTCTGGGCTGATCGTTGTGCTGGGCATTTACCTGAATGTCTACAGCAAGAAGAACAAATTGACCTTCTCGGACTTAGAGCACAGGATTAAGCAATGCAGCGCGAGACTATCTCGCTCCTCAAGTCGCAAATTCCTGATTGAAGTTTGAGTTTACCAAAAAAAGCTATTTTAAATATAACTTTTAGTCAAATTGGATATATATTTTATAAGATAACTATGTAATATGCTTAAGTATACATAAATCATTTTGAAATAACTTAAACGTTGCCTCTGCTATCTGTCCATGTCGAGCTCCATGACGCGCTTGAAGAGATCCTGCCGCTCCTTGGCGGATGCCACTTGGCCCATCATGCGATCCAGAAACTGTCGCTGATGATTGATTATAAACTTGTTACACTGTATAATGGTGGCACCCACGTAGAGCGTGCGGAACTTGGCTCGGATGTCGCCTATCTTTAATCAATATAAATTTATAGATATATTAATATACACAAATTTATCACACTTACCAACGTTATCAACGGCAATATGCTTGACACATAGCGTTGTCCGCGATGCAGGCAACGTATGATGGCAATTTTAGTGCGCTCATTGCAGTATTTCACACGGAAACCGTGCTCCAATACGCCCAATCCGTAAACTCCGTAATATTTTTCGACATTTTGTAGCAGGCACTTGGTTAGCGTATGGTCGTTGAGGCGCAAGGTGTTCACCGGTGCATATGGTACTATCTGTACGGCTATGTAGCTGGTAAAACATTATTGTGGATACTTGATTAATTCTGTGTCATAAATAATATCATTTATTTAATTAACTTACCGATTTTTTATGCGCACCATTGTAAACAAACACGAGCTGTTGCTGCACAGTGCTGCCAGACTGCTGGAAGCACGTTTGCGATGGGCAGATTTGCCGATTAATCGTGATAGAAACGCATTGATCGTGAAATGGCCTTGTGCAACAAGAGAAACTGTTGCAATTGTCACACAATTGACTCGAAGAGAGTGAAAGAGGGAGAGAGCGAGTGCGCGCGAGATGTTTACAGTTCAAATATTTAAGTACATGCATATAAGCAAAGCCGCAATTAGGAACGAGTTTTTAGTACACAAGCGACGCTCCAAGTTGCTGGACGTGCTAGTAAGTAGGCATAATTGAGCATTGATTAATAAGTAAATGTTTTTGCTAACTTAAATTTCGGGTAGCTTTTTATTTTAATTATAAAACTACTTAGTATGTTTATTGATAGCGGCTGTCACAGAAAAAAATTTGTTTATTCATTTTTTTTTTTTCAAGATTAGGTGCCAGCCAGACCCATTCCCACTAGCACTAGCCACATATCCAGACCCAGAACACCAAAGTCATTTAGGGCAGAGAGATCTATCAGAGCCGATAGCGGCGCAAATTCTTATCAGTTTGTGTTTAGGTGTTCGACAAGCTGGTTTTAATAACATTCGTATGCCTTTAGAGTAGACGGAAACACAGCGCGATGTCTAACAAAGTGTACTTTGTGGGCGTGGACGTGGGCACGGGCAGTGCGCGAGCGGCGCTGGTCAATGCTAAAGGTCAAGTGGAGCACCAGGCGGTGGAGAAGATCAAGACGTGGACACCAGAGCCGGATTTCTACGAGCAGTCGACCGAAGATATTTGGCGTGCAATCTGTAAGGTCGTCAAGGTAATAAGTATACAGTTAGTTACAAATGATAACCTCAAGATCGACTGAAGATTAGATTAACCTAGAGCTCGTTTTCAGCATGTCATTAGTAATATCACAAAGGAACAAGTGAAGGGCATCGGCTTTGATGCAACCTGCTCCCTGGCCTTAATTGATACCAGAGGTTCACCTCTGACTGTGAGCAAGACCTCTAACGAGGAGCAGAATGTCATTCTTTGGATGGATCATCGCGCTGCTGAGGAGGCAGAGGATATAAATGCCACCGGGGATTCCCTACTGGACTACGTGGGTGGCAAGGTGTCTCTGGAAATGCAGATGCCCAAGCTGCTCTGGCTGAAGCGCTACCTGCCCTACTCCTTCAACAATATAGGGCGGGCCTTTGACCTGCCTGACTTTCTCACGTGGCGTGCAACAGGTGCGGATACCCGATCCCTTTGCTCTACGGTCTGCAAGTGGAACTACGATATAGAGAAAAATAAGTGGAGCACTGATTTCTTACGCGCCATCAATCTCGAGGAGCTGGCGAGTTCTGATTTCAAAATAATTGGCAACGACATGCAGGAACCTGGCAAACCTGTGGGATCGGGCTTAACCAAGGACGCTGCTGAAGAACTGGGCCTGCTGCAGGGCACAGTGGTCAGTACGTCCCTGATCGATGCCCATGCCGGCGCATTGGGCATTCTTGGCTGCCAGGCCGAAGACATTAGCGAAGATATACCGACCAGACTGGTTTTGATTGCGGGCACCTCCACCTGCCACATGAGCCTGACGAAGAAACGCTGCTTTGCCAAAGGTATCTGGGGTCCGTACAAGAATGCCGTGCTGCCCAACTATTATCTGAACGAGGGTGGCCAATCGGTTGCGGGCCATCTGCTGGATTACGTGCTCAAAACGCACGAATCCTATGAGGAACTCAAGGACAAGCTGGGCGGGGATAAGTCAGTGAATATTGAATAATCCCATTCCTAGTTATGTATATATATGTTTAATTTCAGATATATTTACCAGCATCTCAACCAGCTGCTGCCGAAGATCGCCGCCAATCGCGGCCTGCCCGATCCGGCCTACCTGACGGAGGATGTGCACGTGTGGCCGGATCTGCACGGCAATCGTTCGCCCATCGCAGATCCCGCGTTGCGCGGCATTGTATATATACATATTTAGATATATAATCAGATATTATTTGTAAACACGAGTATTTATTCGCTTAGATTACTGGACTGGATATGTCGCGCGGTGTCGAATCGCTGGCCATCAAGTACCTGGCCTTCGTTCAGGCTCTGGCTGTAAGTCAATAGGAATATGTTTCGTGGATTTGTTTTCATCATGTATTTATTTATGTAGTACGGCACAAGGCACATTATTGAGAGTCTGTACGAGTTCAATCGGCCCCCCTTCAAGTCGCTGCTCTTTTGCGGTGGCTTGTCCAAGAATCCACTCTATGTACAGTGCCATTCGGATATCTGCAATCTGCCTGGTTTGGTGCCCTACGAGGAGGAAATGGTATTGGTTGGCGCAGCCGCCTTGGCCGCCGCTGCCTACGGCCAGTACAATAGCCTGGAGGTGTGTATTGTGTAGAGATCTGCATCTCAATGAAATTCGTGTGTTTCTTTGTAGAGCGCCGCGAAAGTCATGTCCGGCACTGGGCATGTGATACAACCTAATCATAGAACACTGGACCTGCATGAGCGAAAGTACACAGTCTTTCTGAAGCTATTGGATAATCAATACGAGTACTATAACATTATGCACTCAGGGTCCGTTTAGGGGGATTCCATACAATTACTATTCGATGGTGAACACTTGAAACGAATTTTATCAATAATTGTAAACTGCACACTAATTAGAGCTCAAGTAACAAACACAGAGACAGAGTCAGGTACACTTGATCTAACTTGACTGAATTCCACAGAATTAGGCAATAAATGCAGCCGCCTTCGAGTCGATTTTGCTGCGGCAAACGGGGCACGTAATGTCGATTTTTTGGGCGCAGTCCTCACACAGGCACACATGCCCGCAGGGCAGTAAGATGATCTGGAAGGGCATAAGTCATTAGTGATGTGGATACACTTAATCTATAGCCATCCTACTTCTTTGGGATTGGTGGAGCAGACAACGCACAGTTGGTCTTGGGTCAAGGTGTGTGGCCTGTTGCGTGCTCGTCGCTCCCGACGCTCGATCTCTAGGCGCTTACGAATCTTGGCTTCCTCATGCTCTTGTTTCTTTTTACGGTATATTTTCCGCATGATCAGACCCAACAGAACCATGGATATGCTGCTGCATAGGACAATCTTAAAGCTGCAAGAGATTACAAATGAGCAAAGGAGAGTCTTCACATTAAGCTGGCTTACAGCATGGAGGACTTGGCGTCCTCGAAACGTTTGATGAGTGTTGATTTTGTAGCCGTGGTCAGGAATAGTGGTCCCTGTTTGGATGGCTGCATGCGCAGAGTTTCTCCATCGATTTCCAGTTCCCCAATGGCAGTTAGAAAGCTGCCATCGCGCAGCACTTGTTCGGTTGTTTGCAGGCCCTTCTGTCGCACTCCCGTAAAGAAGCCAAATATGTGATCAAAGAACGACAGGGAAGTGGACTCATAGTTATCATAGACTACGTCCACATCCAATACAGCGGCACTCATCGCATCTATAATCTCAACGCCATGCGACTGATTGCGTAGTTCAAATGGCATCTCGTTGATGCTCTCGTGCAGCATCTTACGCTGTTCTGCCCAGAAGCCGGCAAAGGCGCGCATCACACGATGCTCGTGCAGCTTCACGATCTGAAGCACGCCGCTTACGCTGGGCACAAACGAGCTGCGGAGTGGCACACCAATGGGGGACACTGTACCGCGTATGACGGCATACGGTATCTTCTTATCCCGTTGCCGAGATACAATATTTTTAAGCTCGCCATCAATATTATACTGCGGTGCCTCCTAAAGGTACACAGAATTGTTATGATTATGTTGATTATGCAGACAGTATAACTAAGAACTGATCGCCTTACCTTCAACACTCTCGCGGTAGTCTTGTAGTTTACATATTCGCGTACACAAAGGCCTAGGATTAGTATGTCGACGCCAAGCGCAACAGCTTCGTGTACGAAATCCATTAGAAATGGTTTTAAATAATAATCTATGCTGTTTCGAGCAAGTTTAATGTGTCGGTGTGCCTGTGCAGGGCACAGCTGGAATATGCTAGATTTCAATTGGGATACTATTTTCGATAACAAAAATACCAAACAACTTGTTTATGTTATCAACGTCGATAAAAACGAAAACTTTTGGACGGCTATCGACATGGTAGAGCGCTCGATATTTTTTTTTTAATTTAACTGCCTGTTACAATTCCAAGTAAACAAATTATGCAAATATTTCAATTACGCAAACACAAGTTAAGTGCTTAGTTGTTTGTATAGAGAAACGGGTAAAGGTTATATAGACAATAGCATTTCTAAGCAAAGATTTGAACACAATGTTTTCTGTGTCAACATGAACCCATTTACTCATCATTTCATTCTAGTAAATTCGTTTTTGTAATCGCTGTTTGTTGTAATGGTTACGTTTTTTCACTTTGCCCAACTCGAAACTTTCGCAAGATATTAGATACTCACACACACACACACAGTCAGAGAGAAATATAGAACACGCTTATTGATATAAAGATGGGACCTCCGAGCCCAGTGCCACAATCGCAGATATCTTTTACCTGCGTATGCTGTATTTTTGGGCTGTGAGTCAAAGTGTTTTTGTAGTTGCCAGCTACGCTATCAAATCAGACAATTTAAGTACTTGCCAGCAATTAGACGTGCTCAAACTAAGAGTGATCTTTACCCAAACAACATGTCCTGCCATAAGCTGTACTTCAGCATGGTAAGTTAACAAAGTTAATTAGCGCTTCAATTATTTCTAGTTCAGTTATCTTTGTCTCTATTTTTGCTGCTAAATAGCTACTGCTCTACGTCATCAGTTTGATGAGCGCTGCCACGGTTACCACGCGGCTCATTCAGCCCAGGGAAACGAGCAATTGCGAGGGACGACAGACACCTGGACCGATTTGTGAGTCGTGTGAGCTGCTCGCCACTTGCGTACAGCATTCGAATGGCTGGGTGAATATACCTGTCGAGTCGTGTGATGTGGCCAACGGTTACTATTGCAATATGCGTCTCGGAACGTGCTCGAATGCCACTGGCCCCTGCCATCCGTTTGGCATTGTGGGCAACTTTCAGTGCACCTCGCAGGGCATCTTTCCCGACCCCTACGACTGTCAGAAGTATCATATGTGCTACTTTGTGGGCGCCACTCTGGTGGCAGCTGCTGTCGACTGTGGCAATGACAAAGCCTTCGACGCCCGCACCGGCCAGTGCTCAATGACGCTGGACAGCAATATGTGCACTCAGCCCCAATACCAGTGTCCACGGGTGGGCTATGTGGCTGCTTGGCCGAGTAATCCCAACATATTTTACGTGTGCAAGTCGACGGTGAATCAGAATCTAAACGATTCAGTTGTCATTTATCCCTCGCTGCATCGCTGCAACGACGGCGAGATCTTTGCGGATTTCGTCTGTCGCCAAGGAAACCCGGGCATCCCCAACCCATCACCTGTCCAGCCCGACATTGTGGATCCCAACGATGACAGCTTCAGCGTAATGCCAGACAAATGCGCACACGTGGGTCTCATGGCCGACACACACGACTGCCACAAATACTACTACTGCTCCGCCCTGAACGGAACGATGCGCCACTTGGAGTGCCCGGCCGGCACCTACTACCGCAAGGAGCAGTCCGCCTGTGTGCTGGGCTCTTGCTAACTCTTAAATAGTATCTAATTACTTTTTCAAAAAACTTTGTTTTCTTTTCGGCTTCGGCTTCGGCTCTGGCTCTAGCTTCGGCTGTGGCCCTAATGAAGCATCATCAACTATTATCTTTTAATTATGCCTTTGACATTTACCACGAAACAGTTATCTTCGACTATTTAAGCGGCTGCTGGCTGTCTTTACCGTCAATAGTCTTTGAGATGAATTTGGTTAAGGTGTTGCTTCTGCTGCTGGGATGTTTGGTGGGCTGCCAGGGCCAGGGCCAGGATCAAGGCCTGGGCAAGGTGATTGATTCCGCTGAGCTGGTGACGAATCCTTGCCAGGAGATACGCCTGGCTGGCTTTGTCTGTGTCGATTGCGCCACTCTGGGCTTCTGCTCGAACGTGGATGGCCAGTGGCAGACGGTGTCCATGACGACGTGCCAGTCGGAGCGCGGCTTCTATTGCAACGACGAGGGCTCCATCGGGTGCACCTGGCAGCCGAAATGCCAGGTGCCTGTGCGGGGCAAATTCTATTGCCAGCAGCCCGGTATCTTTCCGGATCCGTACGATTGCCGCAGCTACCACGAGTGCAGCGAGCAGATTGTGGACACGCCACGCCAGTGCACCAATGGCGCTGCCTACTCCCTGCTCACCAACAGCTGCAGCCTGCCGCGGGAGAGTGAGCTGTGCTCGGAGAAGCAATACACCTGCGACTATGTGGGCCAGACGGGCGTCTGGGCTGCCCACAACAGCTACTACTATATCTGCCAGAAGGATAAGGTAGGCAACCAGGACGTCTTCTATCCGCTAATGATGAAGTGCAACGATGGCTATAGCTTCAATAACCACAGCTGCGTATCAGCCACTAAGCTCAAGCAATTCGAGTCACCTGAGCTGTTGTCCGCCTGCGAGGAGGGCGAAATCTATCCGGCGGATACGACTGCGGGCTACTTCTTCTGCGTCGATGGCCACAAAGTCTTCCAAAGCTGCGCCGTGGGCTTCCATTTCGATGAAATTACAGGTATTTGTCGAAAGTCGTCAAAGAGTTGTGATGAGGGCAAGTTCTATGCGGCCGAGACGAAATACGGCTTTAATGTGTGCGTGAAAGGGCAGTTGGCTTACCAACGCTGTCCCGTGGGCTCCTACTTCGATCTGAGCCATAGCACATGCCGCACGGAGCAAGAGACTTGTGATGAATCGAAGATCTATCCGGCGGAAACAAAGCACGGCTATCTGCTCTGCATAAATGGCGAACTCATGAGCTACGATTGCCCCAAGGGCTCCGTCTTTGATGGCGTTAGCGCCGTATGCAAGCCGGAGAACCTTGTGGAGGGTTCCATGTAATCCCATCAGATATATTCTGTTTAAGCAATAAAAAAAGTTTAGAGAGCAAAAAGGAGAAATTCTCTTGTATTCCTAGGCTTATCTTATCAGCGTGCTTTAATTAATGCTTCAGCATTTCCGTAGCTTTGCTTATCGAATATTATTTAAGCTGCTGCTGGAGTCACTTCACAGCAATTGTCTTCGAAATGAAGTCCAAGTTGCTGCTGCTGCTGCTGCTGCTGTTTACGCTGACTGCCAAAGGGAATTCGGAAGAGTGCCGCAATGGCATGATTTATCCGGCGGAGTCAGTGTATGCGTACGACTACTGCTTGAACGGAACACTTAAAACGGAACAGTGTCCGGCGGGCAGTTACTTTGATGCGCATTTCCTCATGTGTCGCCACGGACAGCCGCCAGAAGCTGGCGAAAACAGCACCCAGTCCAAGTCGGGCAAATGCCAGCGCATTGGCCTAGCTGCTGACTTGACCAATTGCAGTCGCTATTATCACTGTCCGGCCAAGGGCGCCGACTTGGAGCTGCGCAGCTGCGGTCAGGGTCAAGTCTTCGACGTGGGCAAGTTTACGTGCGTCGCGGGCAACTGCTAAGCTTTACAAAACATTTTATTCACAAAAACATATAAAAATAACAAAACTAAAATGACTAATAAAATGGAGGCAGGGACTGTAGTCAGTCGTCGCATTCGCGCACAACGGGATGCAGCACGATGGAGGCGCCATTGCAGCCCGTGCGATCCGAGATGAAGTCATGGAAATTGCTCTCGAGCGCCCACATGAAGCGCTTGTGGCCGGGCAGCACTTGGGTGGACAGGCGACAGTCGCCGCCACGTTGCACCTCCTGCAAGTTGGAGGCCTTAAAGCACGTCTCCGAGTCCCACAGATAAATGTCGTTCTCGCCCTTGTAGCGGAAGAAGAGCGAGGTGCCGCCGTCGGCGCCCAACAGCACCGCCTGTTTGCCGTAGGGTTTCGGACCCACATCGATGATGGAGCCAGCTCCCTGACCCACCCTCAAATACTCGCCCTTTATCGAATAGAGCCGCGGCGAGCTCAAGTAGCTGAAGAACAGCGTCGAAGTGCCGTCGGGCTTCGAAGTCAAGGCTACGTAGAGCACATCGTTGGTCGGCGCTGTGGCCCGAGGCAACACAATGCGATACGATTTGTTGCCCGTAATATCATAAACCAGAATGCTACGAGCGCCGGCATCTGCTACATAGCTGCAAGAAAGAGAAAGAAGATTCGAGATTGGAAAATTTGTAAGTGCTTATCGAGGCACAAATTGATAAGATTTCATTAGCTTGTTTCGCTCTGAATAGAGTTGCGGAATTCCACTTAAATACTCACACAAAGGGCTTGTTATCCTTGGAGTAGTCGATGACAATGAACTGCAAACGGCTCTCGGAGGTCACGAGATCGCTGAGGTCAATGCTTTTCACCACCTTGTTGTTGGCCGTGTTAATGGCCACGATTTTGGGACTGCAGCGGCGTATGGGCTGCTCCAGAGTGTTCACAATGCCCACGTCCAAGGCCCACAGCAAACCCTATCAAAAATACATATATATATATATAGTTGATGTTATTTAAAATATTTTTTAATTGCATTTGCGGCATTTGTGGAATTTTCAGTTTTTTATGCCTGATGCGAAATAACAAATAGCAATAAAAAATGAAAAAACAATTTTTTTAAATTGTGCTGCAATTGCTGAACTGCAAATAATCAAATTCGCGTGGCAATTTGTAGATGTAGATATATGTAGATATATATAGATATAGATATATAAATTGATTGTTGTTTGGCTGCACTGACTTTTGTTGAAATACAACGCAAAATGTTTGCATTTAAATTGAACAATATAAATTAGAGATCAAGGCGAATATATTGTAAAGTTTAAAAATACAAATTATATTTAGCAAAAATAAAATTTGTAATTTTCATTAAAATATAAAAACTGAAATGAATGTTCTACAAATTAAAAATCTTTTTGCTTCAGTTACAAAAAATTCCCCTTTCGATAAGAAATCAAGTGCCATTTTTTAATTGAAATTTCAATCAAGTTGAAGCTGTTTCAAGTATCAGCTTGTTGAAGTTGTTGAAGTTCATGGGAATCATCAAGCCTTGAGCTTTGGTTTAAGCCATTTTAACTGCAGCCGTTTGGCTGTGAAATGTTGCAGCGCCGAGGCACACAATTTATTTGATTAAAAAAGCCATTTCAGTTGAATAAAGAATATATCTACATATATATATATATACATATATCATATATATATGCATTTACAACTGTAAGTTGCATCCAAAAAAAGACTTTATAGTAAGTTTTTCGATTTTAAGGCAACTAATTGGTTTTTCCAGCTAAATTGGCTTGTTAATGGATATATGTATATGTATGAGCACGCAGATATTTATATATATATATATATATATATATATATATATATATATATATATATATATATCTGCATGCCCGCCCATTCCAGCAGCAAGTCATAACAAATTAAAAGGGGGGCCAACTCACATTTTGATCCACGGCCACGTCGACAACGGATTGCAGCGCCTGGCAATTGCCCTCCTCCTGTATGGCCCAGCAAGGATATGGCGCTATTTTGGCCAAGCATTCGCCCTTCTTCAGATTCACCTTGCCCAGGGTGAACGGTACGCCCTGTTTGTAGCGCGGCAGTGCCACAAATGCCGAATCGCGCTGCAGCTGCGCACGCGTCACAATCACATTCCTGGGCACATAGCGACCCGATTGGACGTAGATGTTCTTGGTGGAGTCGCAGGGCCAGTGCAGATTGCTGCCGCTCAGCTGAAAGGTGAGCTCGGTGAGCGGATTCTTACTGCACTTGCTGATGCCAATCGAGTTGCCACTCGAGCTGCCTGGCGAGTCGTCCAGCGAGGAGCTGTAGGCGGCACAGCTGACGGCGATCAGCGCGGGGAGGAGCAGCAATGACAGCATCGCAGCCATTATTTTTGCCTAAATAAACTTTTGTGCTACCTTAGATTGTGGTGCAATTGCAACTGGCTTGTTGGCGTCTGCTTTGGAGTGTATAGAAAATTATGCAACGCTTGGCGCATTTATATTTATATATGAAAGCCGATGCTTCTGCTGTGACATTTGGCGCGTGTGTTTTAGACGCGTCTGCCCTGGTGCAAGGTCGTCTGCTCGACATGAGGAAACATGTGTCTGACCAGCTAACACACATGCTCACGCACACACACAAACACACATACACACACACACACACACACACCTACACAAATACATATACAGTTAGAGCAGTGGCCAGCCAGCACGTCTGCCTCGCGCCATTTTGTGCGACACAACGGAAGCAATGAGCTGCCGCCACCCGCCCATAAAAAATCGGTTTGCGGAAGTGAGAAACGTTTGACAGCGCGTGTGCAATCTGCAGCGAAACAACCATTAATTGTTATCCAAGTTCTTCTATTTCAGATGCCTCGTAAAACTCAATAAAAAAGGCCTAGGGCTATCGACACTACTGCCCTAAAAAACAAAAAGCTTGTCCGAAACTTTGCTCTTCATATCGAAATTTTTCCCCAACTCGCTAACTTTGTTTTCTGTCTTTACGTGAGTGAATCATGTCAGAAAACAAGCTCAGTTCGAGCGAGCTCTAGAACACGCTGTCGAGTTTGTTGAATTCTAAGATAACTAATATTGTTAGAGCATTTCTCTTTAAATTGAAAAAAAAAAAAAATAATACAAAAACAATCTGATAACTCGGCAGTTTGATAAGCAAACAGTTTGAGCTGCTATTTCAATGGGTAATTTATCTTTGAATTTGCCAATAACAACAGCTTCAAGTGACACTTTTTCATATGGGGGTATAGCTCAGGGGTAGAGCATTCGACTGCAGATCGAGAGGTCCCCGGTTCAAATCCGGGTGCCCCCTGGAATTACTTTTTCGTTTTTTATAATTTAAAGGCTTTCAGTTTCTAGTCGTAAACAACCCGTAAGCAGCGCTGCCTTATTACCTCTTTCTCTCTCTCTCCCTTTCACTCTTTCGATTTTTCATTCTTTTTCAAAGTACTGGAAACAATATTGGCTGGGTCTAGCACACCCTTTGTTTAGTTAGACCCAGCTCTCCGCGTGAATTATGGTCAAGAGTCTGTTCCTTTAAAATGGCTAAATGTCGGCTGTTTAACCGGGGAAGCTGACCCTTTGTGCAGAGTGCGGTCTTTGGCCTTCATAATGCGAAATGACATGCAGATTGAATTTGTGTGAAATTCATTTTAACAAACTGTCATAAGTTGCCATATTCTGATGGTAATCTGAAGATATATCTATAATACACAGCTGTGGCAAAAGGTCGCCGTGTGGGCGTTCGTTCAGCTTGTCTGTGCCATCAGTCGAACTGCACGAGTCGCAGATAAATATTTATGCGCTTTCATAAATAAAACCAATAAAATTAAACAAAAATTCTGGCACTGTAAAATGCAAGTCATATAAATATGATCTGGCGTCGAAACATGAATACGGCACAAAATAAAAATATTTTATATATAAATGTGAGAACATATGTGCTCTGGGCTAGCTTGCCAAAAATATACATATATACTATATATATACATATATATTATATAGAAAATTCCAGACAAGCCAACGAAACAGAAAAATTGCATGAATTGTGCAATATTTGAAGCAAAGCAAAATCAATTAAAAGCAATGTATAAATGCCTAATTGATGGCAAATCGCACAATGCAACAAATTGATTTTGTGCTTGGTTAATAAATAAATGGAAACTTTAAGCGAACGTTAACACAAAAACAACGTTGTCGGTCGAATAAAGCCAGAAACAGACAATAGCACAGAAAGCAAAAGCGAAAGCTGAAGCAAAAGCAAACATGAAATCATGGCACATAAATTATACTAAAAAGGCAAATACAATTTTGAAAATAAACAGTGGAAATACCCTAGAAAAAAGAGCAAACAATTCTAAACAAACATTTTTTTAATATTTTTAATTTAATTTAATTTTTTTTTTTTTTTATATTTACTAATTTATGTCTGTAAAAAGAAAAATCGTTAGTGAAGTATTTTTAACAATTCTGACATTTAACTTAATATTAATTTATTGAAAATAAATTTATGAATCATATATCATATTTGTATTTCATTTATATTTACCTTAATTTAAATAATTCTTTTGCAATAAAACCAATTTAAATATAATATTTAATAAATATTTTTAAATTTGTATTTTATTCTTCTATTAAATATTTTCCTATTGATTTTCTTCACATTTTATACAACAAGCTTAAAGTTCTCTTAGGCACGCATCTTCCGTTCATCTTCCATTAAATATATATGTTATCTTGTAGACTCATGCCCATCCACATCCAAACTCACATTTATACCCTAGATATAACGGCACAAATACAATCCGCAAATCAGTGGCCAGAAAGTCAAAATGTTATTATAATTTATGTGAAATTTTTGGAACACAAAAAAGCAAAAAAAAATTCAGCAAAATTTGCTGAGTCCAGCTAGTTTAACGACCCATTTAGCAGAGCGGCAGAGCCAAACGTGACCACAGTCAATATTTATTTGACTTTTTATACGTTTTGTTTTCTCTCGCTTGTCTCTAAAAAAAAAAACACAGGTTCAGGAACAAAACTGATATTTTTGTCTACATAAAATTACATTTAAGGCTATTTGCGTATTCAATTGGACGTTTATTGCGTTTGTATTGAAGTTGTTTAAACAAACATCAAATGGGCCAAATTGTGGACTGTGTGTTGATTGTCGTTGGCCGTTGGGCAAGTGGCTCTGCACATGACGTATACGCCTCGTTAAGCCGGCAATAAAAACTGTTCAAATAAATGGAGGGCAAACGGCCAGGGGCTGAGATTTTTGCCGTGTCTAAGCAAGAGAGAGGGCTCACTCACAGTCAGCTCTTCGCTCTTAGCCTCTGTCTCAGTTGTTGTCGCTTATCTCTCCGGGCTGTAGCTAATGTTTGCATAAATTATGTAAGGCACGACAGCAGGCTGGCCCGGAAGTGCTTGTCATCAATATTTTTTGCCCATACCCTGTAAGTGCTGGAATGCGAATGGGTGGAAAAGTGTGCAGATAAATCACGCTGGCATGGAGGGAAGGATTTGCTATGAGAAATACATATGCGGGCATTTCCTGACATTTTGGCATGCCAAACATGTCGCGTTGTTGCAAACACTTCGGGCGTTGTCTGTCGTGCTGCCTGAAAGCAATTTCCCCAACCCACCCATTGCCCGTCTTCTCTTTTTTGGGAAATTGAACAGCTGCGTTGTCGGTTTGGAGATGTGCTGCATAGTTAAAGCAATCGCATGATAAGTTAACTCTATTAATAATATTTGCTGCCTGACGCACCCAGGCATGTGCTGATTGAGTTATCTGCAGCAATTTAAATTATATATGCATTAGCTACAATCCAAGTAAAATTGGCAAGGCAAAGAATTTCCAGGAAATTAACGGACCGGGCAGCCAATCAGGACGCACTTAGTTGGCTTGACAGCGTGTGCGTGTGCGTGTGTGCGTGTGTGCGTGGGAGTCTGAATGCGTGTGTTACTCATAGAAAACATCAATTCATTAAACTCAGCGCGAACTGCATACGAACTCTTGTTGATACTTTTGTCTGGTTTTGCTGCGGCTTCTGCGCGTGAAGTATTTCAATTATTTTTAATGCAATTGGCTGTCAACTCACAGCAGCAGCAGCAACACCAGCTTTTGAATAGTTTTTATTTTTTTTTTTGGCGTCAGGCCCTCAAGGTTCTTCCACCAAAAAGTTGTTTGCAATGTGAGAAATTGGCTTGCAGCACGTCGCGCATTTCTGGTTACTTCGATGGCTTATATAAAGCGCGACTTTGTGGTAGCTGGAGAGTTCAGTCAATATAGTGTCAGCTCCAGAAGCCACCCGTAAGATTAAGCATGCGTTCATATCTAGCCCACTGGCTGGGGCTGCTCCTGGCTACTTGTTTGGCAGCGCACAACGCTCTGGGCCAACAGACGAAGTACGGTCTGTGGACACCGGATCGTGCACATGCGGACACACAGCCCATACAGTGGACGGGCGGACAGTTTGAGTTTCCCTGCGCCAGCACCAAGTCTCTGTTCAAGAGCTCCGGCAAGTACATAGCGAAGAATGTGATTGCCACGCGTGCCCAGCTGATTGGCGATAGCATCTACTTGGCACTGCCGCGCTATCGCAAGGGCGTTCCAGCTACGCTGGTGAAGACCAATGTGCAGCCGGGCACCTGCTCGACCACCTTCAAGCCGTATCCTTGCTGGGATCTGCAGGAGGAGGGCAACTGCAAGGCGCTGCAGTCTGTTGTCGATCTGGTTGTGGATCAGAATGAGGTGCTCTGGGTGCTGGACACGGGCATCGTGAACACCTTGGAGACGCCGGTGCGCAAGTGTGCGCCCAAGGTGGTGGCCATGTCCGTAAAGACGGGCAAAGTGCTCAAGACTGTCTCGCTAGAGGGCCTCACCTCGAGCAGCTCCCGCCTGCAGTATCTAGTGGTGGACTATGCGCCCGATGGCGGCTGCTTTATCTACGTCAGCGATGCCGCCAATCGTGCGATAATCGTCTATAATCTGCAAGCGGATCGCGGCTTTCGTGTGGTGCTGCCCAAGGCTGTATCCGCTGGCTGTCGCTCCCGGGATGTGCTCTACATTGCGCTGATACGTCGCGACTGCGGCTCCACCGAGCTCTACTTCACCTACCTGAGCACGGCGAAGCTATTCTCCCTGAAGTCCGAGTACCTGCGCAGCGGTGTGGCCGACGGACGCATTTTGGGTGAGTTCCTACGGCTGGTGGGTTTCACTGCTAGCATTTCTTAATTGGCCAAAATTACAGATCTGGGCAAAAAGCCGAGTCGCATGGTCATTATTGGCACGGACAATGGCTCGGCCATCTTCTTCCGCAACGAGGGCGATGCGGAGGTCTACCGCTGGGACACAAACTCCACGTTTGCCGAGGCCAACTTCAAGCCCGTCTATCGCAGTCAAACGTGCCAGCTGGTGACACATGCGGTGCCCGATTACAAACGGAATACGATGCGGGTGCTGCAAAGCAATTTTCCGGATTATATGCAAAATCGCATCGGATGCGGGGCCATACAGCAGCTGAGCCACATGCAGGGCTGTTGGTAGGCCCAGCACAACACAAACAAAACATAAACAGACACTTGCACACAAGACACCAAACACTAACACACACGCACACACACATACACACATACCAGTATACACTCACAGACACACACACACACACACACACTTAGAGTTGCCGTTGCTGCAACTGCGCTGGCTTTGCGACAAAGCTTGTGAATTGCAGTCGCAGCAATAGCTGAAATATGGTCCGGATTTGGAGCTGACTCTGGAAATGGATTCGCATTTTGTACATAAATTGGCTAACTTTAGTAAGTTACTATTTTGTTGTAGTTGGTATTGTTGTTGACTATGTTAAGCAATAAACAGTACTTCTCTCATATATATAAATTGGCCTTTAAGTGAAGTGGCTGGAGTCCTCGCCTTTGTCTCTGCCTTTCCTGATTTTCCAATTTTATTGAGTCTGGCGTTCGGATGGTGGTAAAATATGAATGCCATTTTGCCCTTTCCCAGTTCTCTAATTGGTTAACTGTGCAAATGAGTGCATTCAACTTGGTTCCCACAGCGTTAAGGATATCTCATTTGCTGCTCACTGCTCACTGCTCACTGCTCGCTGCTTATCTATTAGCTAGTGGGTCTCACACAATTGAAGTTTATTCAACTCACTCGCACTCAATTGCCGATGGGGTTTATTGTGAGTGCATTCAACTTGTTGTCATGCCGTTTGCAGATACCCAGCAGCGGCATACATAAATTGCTGCTCTAGGTACTTATTTTTGAGGTCATTTAACTGTGCGCCAAAAGCTGAGCGGAAAAGTTCTGATGATAAAGTTGTATTCAGCTATTGATGTTGTTAACTCTTTTTGTTTTTGGCAGTATATGAGATGAAAAATGGAAATAAACTAACTTAAATTTTTGGGAAATAATAAATGGTAGATTCTAGATACTATATACTAGGTACTAGGTACTAGGTACTAGATACTAGATACTAGATACTAGATACTAGATACTAGATACTAGATACTAGATACTAGATACTAGATACTAGATACTAGATACTAGATACTAGATACTAGATACTAGATACTAGATACTAGATACTAGATACTAGATACTAGATACTAGATACTAGATACTAGATACTAGATACTAGATACTAGATACTAGATACTAGATACTAGATACTAGATACTACTAGTATATATATATGGAATTTGATGTAATACAACAAAATCCAATATATGTATATGAGATAATGATACATAAATACTAGATAATATACAATAAATATTAGTTAAACATTAAGTATTATAATATTAACATGAATAATATATTACTCTATTCTATACACTCTATAGTATATACTAATTGTTAGATAACTGATGCCTTAGCTTACAGCCAGAAAACTACATGTTAAATACCTAACATATCATTTCCAGCCCAGATAAGCGTTTCACTGGAATAAGTTAAGTCCTTAATTAATTTCTACCGAGTATTTGGTTAAGCCTAGATAACGTATATAATAGATAAAAATATGATTTATGAGAGCTGAATTGACAATATCTCACAGCATAAAATTGGCACTCTCTACTATTACTTAATCTACAAAAAGTACTTAATTTGCCTTTGAAAACAGACTCCTTTGACTATCGCAGCGCAATGTATGAACTCTTAACACATTAACGTCTGCATGGCCGTCACACATATATAGCATATAATTACTGTAAGTCAGTCATTTAAGTGGAGCAATCTCTTGGAAGCAGCAAGCTCCTCGAGCTAATTAACATAACTGAAATGCTGCACATTATGAGCTGACAGTTGCAATGACAATTAATTGTCAAGGCTCACGATACTTGCCTTGATTACAGCCGGCTCGTATTTCAGCGGATTGCAATTTGCTCGGCCCGCGAAGCATTCATTAGCCAGCCTGCGTTGACGACGACGATGAGGAGGACTTAATTGTGCCAGAGATTCGCGAATTCTCGTTACGAGTTGAACGCCTGCTAATTGGTGAATTTCGTGATAAATTTCACCCCTTTGGGATTGCTGTGGTGGCGCCAACATCTGACTCCGTTGCCTTTAGCCGTTTTTCAACAATAAATCAATTAATCAGGCTGCAGTGCTGCTTCGCGAACTGAACTTTGCTCTGGCCGTTTCTATGGCTGCAGAATTAAAACGAATTGATGAAATCATTCAACAAATTGCTTTCCATTTCCTTTTATTTTTACAATGTATTGTTGTCACTGAATGTGTGGGCGTACGTGTGGGCTTGCCTATGCGATTACAATTGAAATTCTGGCTAGCTCAAAGGCTTCGCGCCGCCAAATAGGCAACAACGAAATGGGCACAATTGTGGCAAATGCAACGACAAACAGGTCACATATGTGTCATAAATGTGTCAGCTCCAGGTACGCGCATATATTAGCGATAATAAATTTTGTTTTTTCGGCTTTGCCCCCATGTGCTAACCGAAAAAAAAGAAAAGCTTCCCGAAAAGGAAATGGCCGATGAAGCATAATTTTCATTGTGTTGCTGCTTGGGAGTCGCAACAGCTGACAATATCAGCAGACGGCTAAATCCAGCGATAAATATGATGATTTACAAAGCTCTTGCTTTTGGCTAACTCAAACAAAAGCCAAAACAAAAATAAAGTAAATACTGTATCAACAAAACGTAGACAGACGCAGAAATATTTAGAGAGTTTTTAGCCCTAAAGTTAATCGAGTGCAAAAAAATAAATAAATAAATAAAAAAAATCACAATCAACAAACAAACATATTCCAAGATTTGTGTTTCTGTAAAATGTTAACAAAGTTTAAAGATAATATTTAAAAAAAAAACCTGGCTTAATGATTGTCAAAATGCCAGAACTTTGTCAAGACTGAGTTGATTTTATAACTGAAAAAATTGCTGGCGGGGCTTGGCTTATAAATAAAATTTCATTTAAATTTGTATAAGTTTTTTCATAAAAATCAAATTTTTTACTTTACCAAAAATGTAGCATAATACCTAAGAATTTATTTTGAAATTGCTGTCGGTATTTGGCTTTTAAGTATAATTTTATATAAATTTGTCTACGCTTTTCAATAAAATTAAATTAAAAATTGTTTAATATTATATTAATTATATTATTTTCTAAAGAAATCCACAAGAATTTATATTTGATCTGCGCTCTTATAAATTATTTATATTTTTATATAAATTTTATTCATACATCAGGCCTTAACTAAATTTATGTTTATTATTAAAGCCACGCTCAAAAGCAAGAAAATAGAGTGCAAAAGCATGCCGACAAATATGCGCTATGAAAATGTTATTTTCCTGTGCTTTGAGCACAAAAGAAAATCCAAAAGGCAACGCCAACTTTTAAGCACTACCTCAACACATATATCTCCCACTCACTTTCTCTCTCTCTATCTGTCTGTCTGTCTCTTTCCATTATTCCTAGACCCACTGAGTCTGTCTGGCCTTTGTTTTCTCACATATGACAAACTTAAATAAACATAAAACAACTGTGAAAAACTTGTTCAGTTTGCTGCAGGTGAAAACATTTCTGTCGACTTTTTGAGCCGCTTTCAGCCAGCCCACTCACTGCTCTCTCTCTCTCGCTCAGTCCAGTTCCGTGAGCTCTGAGCGCTTTGTTAGATGTGTCAACTTGTCACAGGCGGCGCGCCAGATGAATTGAGTCTGTATGCCATGCCGGTCGCTTGAGCTTTAAGCCAACATCAAAGCTGTCTGGTAAACCACATAAAATTTCCATTAAGCTTCTAACGGCAGTCTTATTTAAATCCTTATGTATTTATTTTCCATTTTCAGAATTATGCCAAATTGATTGAATCTCCTGGGAGACACATGCAAATTCCTTTAGTTATGTCACTTGGCAGAGCTGGAGCACTGACTGACTGTTTACTACGAGTATTAATAGGACTGGCAAAAGTTGGTATTAGCCGAAGAGGAAAAATCAATTTGGCGACAGTTCGACATTATGCAGAGCTGGCATCTCAAATTACTATATGTATGTATGTGTGACATCTGCGGCATGGCCTGGCCACAATTCGGGATCTCGATTATGAGCCTAAGTGTGGCTAAAGCAGAAACTGCTAAAAATCCAATCAATAACATTCTTTTTTATCACACAGGCCAGACGTGCCTGGCATGGGGATGCGAATGTGCGGGGAATCGCCTGCCGCAGCTATTAACGCAGTCACGGCGACAAGGCGAATGGGGACCCATTAGATATGCAAAGGCAGCCAGCGGAACCGCCCCTGGGAGGGGACACCACAACCGCCCACGCATATATACGGAACTGAGCTGAACTGACGTACAATAAACATTTCAAATGTTCAATTATTTTTCAATTGCATCGTTTTGCGCTGAGCATTCAAATGTTTCGGCGCTCAACCTAATACAATATAAAATCTGCGACGCCCACTGACAACGAGACAGTTGATAACGCCCTCGGTGACGGGCGGAACGTGTTGCGCAGAGAAGAGATAGAATAGTGTACAAGGCATGATTCGTGCTTCAATTTTGCACGTGACCCCGCTGAATTAAAGGCAGTGCGTAGCGTAGTTAGCCGGAAGTTATTTGACAGCCATTTTGCGCTGCCGCCGGCTAAAATGTGCCAGCCATTTGGATGCCACACAATTCCAAATCCAATTCAGCTGCTTTGCATTAAAGCGCTAGCGAGACCCTAACTGAAGCACTATATCCGCCGACGATGACGACGACGATGGCTTTACTGTGGCTTACTCTGCGTATGCGTGTTTTAGGTTGCGTGTGGGTTTGTGTGTGTTAGCCAGAGTGCTCGCCGCAGTAAACAGGAAATGCTGACTTGACAGCGACACAGTCCCTAGCCCATAGAGCAGCCACCTCCCACCCAGAGGAGGGAAACTATTCGCTTAACCGCAGAAACCAGAAACCATTTGGGCGCTGAAACCCACGCGATAATCCTTTCAATTTACTTGGACATTTTTTTCTAGCTTTGTTGATAGAAAATGATAGAAAAAAAAATTATGATTTTGTAATCATATATGGCTGATTTTAAAAACTAAATTTATGCCTTTCGTTGACATGGCGCCAAAGCAGCATTTCAAATTTTAATCCTTGAAAAATTCGGCGAAATATTGTTGTGTCTTTATTTGATATTTTAGTGTTTATACAGCACACATATCATCTCGCCTGAATAAATCATGCAGCTATTGCCATAAATCATTCGAAAAAAAGTAACAGCTAATCAACATACGTTAAAAGAGACATCACAAAAAAATCATGCAAATTGAAACGGACACAGACACATATAAATGCCAAATACTATAATCCAATGTATCAACATATATATGTGTGTGTGTGTTTGTGTGTGTGTCGTGGGCTAAACATAAATCTGACAGAGAGCACAACACGCGCATAACCAAACGGTTTACGAGCGCCCAAAAAAGGGTTTAAACATATTTCAGCATGGAATTTTCAAGTGTATTAAAATGTTTTATTTTTATTTTCTCGCTACTTATTGTTGCAGTTGTTGTTGTTGTTGTGGCTATTTTGTATGTAAAAAGTGTTTGCATTAAATCATTCGATGATTTATTATAGACTGGCTTGCCACTCGTGAACTCCGTCCGGTTTAAGTCCACAAGGGAATTTTGATGGTGGGCCATTGTTGCTGTCAAGTCTAGTCGAAAGTTTTTGCTGCAAATAAAGTGAAATCACAGCGAGATTTTGGCAAGCCTAGCATAAGGAGTAGCCCGTGGAGTGGAAACTAAAGTGTGAGTCGTTCCATTCATAAAAACAACAGTTACTTACATTCCACAGCGCAAACACAGGCAAACGCAAAAGGGCTGCCGGGCGAAGAGAGCAGTTGAGTAAGAGAGAGTGTGGGAGAGGGAGAGAGCTTTGCAGCGCTGCAGCGTCAACAAGTTTTTTTCTTTGTCAGTCAGCTGCTGTGGATGCCAAGTGGATGTTATGTGTACTTAGTACACCAGTTGCGCCTGGTGGAACGCAAGGCTTGTTTATGGGTGAAACAGCTGTTCGGGCGCTGCCGCCGCCGCTGCCTCGGTAGCGCCGCGCTGGCAACACTTTCGTCAGGCGCACAGGAAACTGTTTCGTGTCGGCTGTCAGTGCGGCCCAACCAGCTGGTCACAGAATTTTTCAGCTTTTCAGTTGGCTTTCCATTGCGGCGCCGCACGCACGTGTCTCGGCAACGGCCACGAGTCGCCATCAGTGGATTTCAGTAGCGCTCTGTCTGGCTTTGTGCTTGTGTTACGCTTCTCTATGCTGCGCGTAGTCAGAAAAAAATACGACAAAATTGAAAATAAATAAAAAAAAAATTATTACAAATTTAATTGAAAAATCTCGTTGGATGCGAACATAAAATTGATGTGCTTTTTTTGGTGCCATCGAGTAACGATGATAAATTTTGAATTTTGAATTTTGACTTGAACTGGAAACGTGTAAGCCCCGCAAACTGGGATTTGGTTAGGTGAGTTTCTGGTTAAGCACAAGTTGAAAACTTTTTGCAAAAGTTCTCAAAGCCGTTTAGCTCGAGGATTTGGAGCTTAAAAAATCCATTGAATATAATCCTAGTAACGGTCACTGCTCCAGTGGATAAATATAATTTAAACATGGATTTGCTGTGGATGGGGTGGGTAAGCTTTCAGGATGTAGGTAAAGCTATCAAATTTTTACCTTGCCTTCTCATATCTTATACATATATACCTACACCTGAAGTAAGGCACAGAGTCTTGAGTTTTCCCCTGCTTCTACTTAGCACATAAAGTTTGCCTCCCTGCTCAGGCGCCACAGCGAGCCCATCTATTCTTATCTGGAAGCAACGCGCTACACTCATGGCCATTATTATAAGTATATGCTTGGTTTCAGTTTATGATCGATGTGGCCACAAAAGTGCAATTGAAGTGCGTCGAACTATCAACTGGGGTGTAGTTTTTGTTTTTGTTTTTGTTTTCCGCTTTGCCCAGCAAAGTGTGAATCAAATTTATGTGTTTCATATAAGATATAGACTTTATAGCCCGCATAGCCGCCGCGTTATAAACAAACAATAAAACCGACTCAAATTGCTTGTACATCTGCTTAGAGAAACATTTCAGTTTCACTTTGCATCCGCCATCCAAAAGGGAAATTCGCATAAAATTCAAATTTTAGCTACGAAAAGTGAAAAGGCCAAGAAACATAAACTAGAAACCTGCTCGAACCTTTGGCAAATAAACCTGATGTTTCAAGATACTCTCCGCCCTGTTGTTTGTTTTTTTTTATGGCCTCACAATGAACGCCAGAGTCCAGATATGTTAGGGACGAGCGCAAACAATGTTGAAAAGGTTTCTGTTTGCCGAAATATTTGCACAGATAGCGGAAAGTTTTCTAATTTCCCAGAAGGAAATTGTCCTCCGCAATGTTGACTTAGCACAGTACAAGCCTTTCGCACACAGCCCCCAACGCGCCTTCGCTTATGCAAAACAAACCAAATAATAAAAGTCAATAAAAGTCACAATAAACATTTCAATTTTAGTGCTGTGAACTAGCGCCCGCAAGAAAAAAACAACAGCTGTTCATACTTAAGAAAATTCTATCTGGTATGTTAAGTGCAGAATATTTAGTGTATTATTTTTGGTATATGTATAGATGTTTGGCAGGCGTTGAAATTTTAGAAAAAAAAACGCATCGTTAGTTGTAATTGGCTTTGTCTGCGTCGACACATTTATTTGGACACAATTTTGCTGGCCTTGCCATTAAGCCAGAAAACATGTGCAGTCATTAGGCATGTATTGAGGGCGAGTGCGTGACAGATAGATACTCTCTAGAAAATATGAAAAAATATGGAATTGGACGCCTGACTGAGAGATGGCTTATAGAATTTGACTGTCGTGTGCTAGACAATTTAATATTTGAATACTCTACTCTCTAGAAAAACTAAATTTTAAATTTATTTTTTTATTGATTGGAGTACTAAAAATATATTATATCATGAAATGAATGCTAAGCTATATATTTCTATTTTTCCATATTTTCCAAACTTATATAAATTTGCTTTTAATTTTCTTAATTTAAAAAATAAATTTTTAAATTTCATATATTATATGTGACAAAAACTGATAAAAACTGAACATAAAAAATCTTTTAAAGCATTTCAGTACCTCAACAACTAAACTTTCAGTTTACAGCTAGTTAACAGACTGTTAACCGCTATTTATGCATTTAAAGAGCATTTGAAGACACGTGTATGCTATAAATTCTGCTTTTTCATATACAATTATGAGTCTACATCTTCATCACAGCTGAAAGTCAAATGTCAATAGCCTATATAATCAAAGTGGCTAGCCTTGGCCTGTTAATCTCTTCTCTCTTTTTTTCGAACGGATTAAATGAAACGCATCAAAGTTTGGGCATTGGTCAAGTTCATAAGCATCATTGTACAAGTTCAGCTAATTAGGTTTTCGCAATTTGCCAACGAGCCACGCTTATTGCCTATTGCGGTTTGATCCCAGCTGCCAGCTGCTGTCTGTCGAAATTCAAATGATATCTGCCCTTTGTCTTAGTGTGGCTGACCGACCGTTGTCAGGCTCCGTTTGTCTGTGGCAATGACTGAGCATTGATTTAGAAATCCAAATTTGGTTAAATGCTTAAGACATTTAAACGCTTTAAATATTTTCAGATCCATTTCCATTTTCCTGGAATCCCTAATGTTAACACAATGCTTTTTAATATAACCTCTTATGTAGCTCAACTGATTAGCTGTCAGAAAGTTGCGTATACGCCACATGCGCCGCATTATTGTATACGCATCATAAATTAGCCGTCTTCCCAGCGGCACGCGTTACATTTTACAGAGCGTAAAAACAAAAAAGGCTCAAGAAAAAGAACTTGAACGCAACTTTGCACTTGGCAGGTACACACACATTGCGTATACGTCATGTTGCCTCCTTCTACGACCTGGGCGAGGCGTGTGAGTCAGCAAGCGATAATCCAAATGGGTATTGCCAAAATAAATGACTATGGACTTAGCCTATATTAAGACTTTTTCACTCTCAAATGAGCCACGTAAAATGTTTGTCTAGCCAAGCCCTGAAATATATTCAAATGCCCAACAATTTCTCAAAGGGAAACTTTGAGAGTAAATGCTAGAAAAATATCAATATAGAACGCAAAAGGCAAAGGCCGAGCCGCAGAATGAATATGGGCTGCGGTTGACAACACTAAGCCCTAATCAATCGCAATGCCCCGCTCCTTTGTTGTCAAGTTGTTAGGCTTTTTTGCATATCCGAACAGAGTCCTACATGGATCAATATTTCAAGTTGGGCCTTGCTCCGCACTCTGCTGTCGAAGGCCCAGTTGATGGCAAAGTACTTGGAATAAATCAAAGCTAGCTGCTATTAAGGCTGCCAAACAGCATATGGATGTTGGCAACACCCGCAGAAGCAGCAGCAGCATCAACAAGCAAAACAAACAAAATCTCTTACGATGCAATTTTATGTTGTGCAATGGCAAAGGCAAGGTCAACGCCAGCCCCAGCCGCAGCTACAGCTTCCTTCTCCGCTGATCACGTACCATCATGAGCGGATGCTGCTTCTCAGAAGTAGATATGCATGAGTGATGCCGTATCCATATTCCATATTATAACAGTTGCACCCTCGCTCGCTAGCTGCTAAAGTGTTGCATAAATCTAGGCGAATACTACGCATACGCAGTGGTGCACAAAATGCGAATGTGAAAGGGAATGGGAAAGCGAATGCCAACGCGAATGCTCATGAAACAATCTGTCAGTAAACGCGGATGCATTGCGAAATGCATAAATAATGATTATTTCATTTAAATAATAGTTTTCATAAGTGGCGAGGCGAACAGCAGTGCATTAAATGCAATTAAATGAAAGCAAGCTAGAAGATTGAGCCAAGAGCAAATGGTTGAAAATTTATGAATTTATGAAGAAATATAAATTTAAATATCTAGCGCAGCTGCTGTTTAAATTAGGTCGAATACGAAAGGAAATTTATACCGCTGCGGGCCAGAGCTTGTTAATCAAAAAGCCTCGAACCAGCAAGTCTAGAGTACAATTTCTAATTGTGATAGCTACAGCTATTGTTAGCATATATATATATATATATATATATATATATATATATATATATATATATATATATATATATATATATATATATATATATATATATATATATATATATATATATATATATATATATATATATATATATATATATATATATATATATATATATATATATTTATATACAGATATCTAATGCGCCTGCAGGCGAAACGTTATTAGCCATTCAGTTGGTAGCTCAAACACTTTTCGTAACGGCACATTAGACAAAGTGCAATAAACCATTGCATGGCTTGCGGAGCGTACGCTGGGTCTTTAAGCTCAAGTGCTTTGTTTACTTGACCAGCATTAAACAAAAACTCTGGCAGACGGCGAGAGAGACGTTGCACTGCTCTGGCAAACAATGGAGCCAATGGCAACATCAACAGCATCGACAATCGACAGCAAATACACAAAAGATATGGCAGACGACCCTCAAAAGATTATAAAAAATGAAGTACTAAACGAGTGGGAGTCAAAGGGGATGGCGCTATTGGTGCTATTATTTTACGAAAATTTAACACTGTTCAGACAGCTGTATTATTTTGGGATTTCCTTGGCTAAACAATAACTGAGCGATATCAACGAAGCTTGACTAATGCTTGAGTAAGAATTATTTGTCATGTGTTCCTAATAGATAAAACCGCGCACTTAGCCTGTTTTTGCTTCTGGCTAATGCTTAAGTTATGAGGTTTTTGGCCCCGGCTGGCTGCTGGCACGTATTTCATGCATAGCACTAGCGCCGAGACAAATGGTTGCTGTGGTTGCCTGATTTACATATGCTTAGCAGCTGTCATGCCCAAGTGCTAAGCGAAGGCATTTGCCATTTTTCAGCGGCTTTGCAACAAAAGGAACGCCCGAAAATCGCATTTTATCAGCGAGACAAACATCAAGTGCACATGCAAGACAAGTCAGAGACAAATAGCAACTGGGACACAGAGGAGCCAAGGAACTCTCTGTCTCCGTAACTTTCTATTCGAAGTTATTCAAATGTCAGTGCGCCGGCGGCAAAACAGGAAGCACGAAGGACATTCTTATTACCTGATGTTCACGTCTCTCAACATTGGTGTCAGCTAGACGCAAGGCACGTCACGTTTGCGGCTTGTAAATGATCCAGCAAGAATTGTCAGCAAATGCACCTTGCAATCCAAATGATGACTGCTGAGACGGTGCATTTATTGGAATACCTGAAGAGATAAGAAATACGAAATAAATTTAAATTTAATATAATTTGAAGTTAGGAATTTAAAACTACGCAACCCGCATCAACATCAACATCAACATCACCATTAGCATTAGCTTATTGGCAGCAAAGCTAATGCGAGTCAATTATTCAGCGCGCACACACTCGAGCCCGCATTTGGTCAAGCGCTGGCTTTGTCATACGTGCCGTCGTTAAAGGTGCTTAAGCTGCATTAGCGGCAGCGCCCCAATTGCCACTTGCAACGAGCGACGTGGGGAGCAGTCGGGAGTTGCCAACTCTTTTGGTGCCCTCCCCCGGTTTTTCTTTAGCAATCGCTGATTGCACTGGCTTTGCCAGCAGCTGTGTCGACAATTTATTAAATTCCCCACGCGCCGCCCACTACTAAACAACTGGCGAAAGTCGATTTTCGACGGGGACACGTGAAAAATGCGCTCGCACTACTGGGAGGTCAGCCAGGATATATATGTAGCCAGTCGAGCCACTTGATGGCGCCAGAGCAAGCGCTATATGTCAATGACCAAATTGTTAACGTGCCACAAGGGCCAGAGAGGCGGCGACTGGCAAATGGCAAACAGCGCCACTTAGCCAAATTCTAGGGTTTCTTCTTGTGCTTTCTTTAAAGTTGTAATTTGCATAAATAAATTTTGAATTTTTTTAAATATTTTGTATTATATATTTTGCATTTAATTTCCACTTCAGTCTGAAACCTGAGCAAAAAAAAACTTAAACACTTCATTGGCTTAGCACTTTTTATTCAAAGAAATTTGTTTGGACACTTTGAATTGCGATGTGAGGGTAGCTGAGGTGTCGGCTTTCACACATTCTGTGCTGTCTGAAAAGCTGAAAACACTTATTGTCCGTCCAAATTCTCTCGCCTTGGCCGTCTCGGTTTGCTACCTGTTTTTTGCTTTTCTTGTATTTTTATTATGCTCTCTCTCTATGCATGTCTCAAGTGCACTAAAGTGCCTTTGGCTACTTGTTTTTCTGCTGCATAGACACCTACACACTCACACACAGACACACCCACACACACACACACGCCTAAGACAAATGTGTTGATGTTCAGTGGTTTGTTTTTTCTGCGATTTTGTGCAAATTTCTTGAACTCATGTCGTGCTATTTATAAGTCTGGCTTTGCATATTGCGCGTTCTAGCCACTGTAGCATACTGTGCTTGCAGTGCCTTCTAAGCATAACTACTTAGTTATGTAATATTCCAAGATCTCTGAACAGCTAGTTGACCTCATTTCGGAGCGCTTCGAGTGACTTCCATGCATTTGCCACTTTAACTTAATTAAAACAGCAGCCCGAACTTGCAGCTTGAATTTTACAAAAAAAGAAAAACTGGAAATGGAAATGGAGAGGGAGAGAGAGAAAATGTCTTCTCCTTAAAGTTGACAGCGAGCAGGAAAGCTGGGTGCAGTGTGAACGGCTTGCTGGCAGTTGATAGCAGTGATTTTTTTTTCGTTCAGTCAGTTAGCCACTTGAGCTGTCGCTTCGGCTTTTCTGTGAGCTCAAGGTAAATGTTGCTGCAAGCCGCAAGTACGCTTTGTGCTTGTTATTCGAAGGTCCTTCAACAAAAGCCGAAAAAAAATCTGCGAGTGCGAGTCAAGTGCTGGGCAAAAATTTTCGTGGATCGCTTTTGTAGTCAATTTGGCGTATGAATATGCAATTTGCCTTTGAGCTGGCGTTAGCAACAGCTGTCGATTTGCATGGCTAAAGGTTGAGTGCGCGACCTTAAAGTGAACTCAGTCAGAAGACATCAAAGCTGTTGCCAATAACTGAATCAATCGGGTACATGGGAGGCTGTGATATTCACACGATACTCAGTAGAGCCTTAAAGCTAAAGGGCTTTTGGTAAGTCAGTGAAAAACCACTTTAACCCAATTTAATTGCTACGATTCGCACACTGTACAACGTGGCGTATGCGTAATACAACGTAGCGGGCCTAAAAGATATGCGGAGACAAGAGCCGGTCACGAAACTGACTTTATGCCCCGCTGCATAAAAAGAAACAAATTTGGACTCAAGTGAAACTAACTAAATGAAATTTATGCGGCTGTTCGTGCACAGCTCCCTGTGGCCATAAAACACGGCTAAAAGGAGAGGGAAAGTGGAAGCCAAATAAAATACTTGCGGCACGACGACAGCATGCAAAATATATTTAAAAACATTTTTTAAAGCGAGCAAAAAACGAAGCAAACTGAAAAATACAAAATAAAAATATAATAATATAAATGAACACAAATTGTGCGCAAGGGCAACAAAAAATTCGGTAATTTTGTAATGAATATTATTCGTACACGAACGGAAGACACGTGTGGGTCTGGGATCAGCCTTGAAGTAGACAGCATAAAATTACCATTAGCATAAACTCACACACACAGAGAAAGTCTCACACTTGTGGATTAGCCTGTATAATATGGATTGGTATTTACTTCACGCCAGTGGCAGCAAAATTTAATTGTGCGTGCCACACGGACTGGGCCTGGCCCCATAGGTAATGAATCGATAAGGCATGGCCCAGTGGGTAATACCCAAAATGAAAAGTTAAATGTTTTGGTTTGAGTGGCCTGGCGGCACCGATTCACCAGCAGAATCAATGCCGAACGCCGCTGGCAGCTCAGCGGGTTTTTTCGAATGCCTTTCGTGCATATGAATTCAAATTATGTTTGCCCGGTTGAACTTGTGCTTTAATGATGGAATTTCATTTGTTCAGAAATTGTTGTAGGTCTGCTTGAAATATGTTGGGCAAAAGTTTGTTCAATAATCGGGAATTCAAAATTAAAATATACAGCATACTTTTAGGCCGTTAAAAGTAATGTAAATCAAGCTTAATGAGCAAACTTCTATTCAGCTCTAAATTAAATTGAAAATAAATAATCATATAATCTTATTTGATTTTAAAAGCAGCTTCATCAATCATTTCATTTTATAGTATATATCTTTTCTATATAATTTTATGACAGTTTGTGTTTGGGGCAGCACCAGCTGGCCATTGCTTATTAGTTGGCCAACTTATTATACCTTATTATGACATTGCATTTTAAATTTGTTGACTATGGAAAATTGATGGCATTCCCTTGACTTGCTCTTCTACTCAATTTACTGTAATTTCTGTTTCGTAGCTTTTATTTTTCTTTTTTTGTATTTTGTCTGTCACTTTTTTTGCTGACGAATGGTCCGCAAATTGTTGCTGTTTCCAGCAGGGATGAAATTGAAAAACCACAGGACGAAAAAGCCAACTCAGAGTGCTGCCAACAGGTACCGATGATAAATTAAAAAATAATATCTATAAAGCTTTGCGGCCAAGACCAAACGCGCAATTGCGGCGCGAGCCTTTCCAGTTTTTCTTGCCATTTTTTTCCTATGTATCTTTTATTAAGTTGACTAATATAAATTTCGTTTATTTGCTGGAGCCGGCCACAAGGCAGCTGCGGATATTATTTCTATTTGTTGTCACAATTTGACAGCGAATGAGGGCGGTCAGCGGGATGGTCTGCGGCAACATGTGTTGCTCGTCCATGTCCAGTCGCATTAACTTGCCACAGCTAGCCGCCCGCTGCGCTCCTCTTTGGTTGTTTTGCTTGTGCAAGCTATTTTCATTAGCAACAGTTTTATGACACAAATGAGCGCAGCGCATTAAAACCAAATGCGAATTTAATTTTCTCAAATTGGCTGCAATTGTGCAACTAATTGCACTTGACACATTAATTGACATTTTTTATGTGTCAATTCCATTTGTTAATTTGCTTATAGAGCATACTCGTATGAGTTCTGATATATTTATATTATTTGTTTCCTAACGAGTATCGTGCAGTTGGTATCGCCCGATTTTCACTTTTTTTCTTCCTGTTTTCCTGCGTGTGAAAACCCCATAGGAAATTCAATTAAGTTATTATGCAGCTTAACGAATTTGATCTAATAAATTATCTGTTATTATTAATTAATAAAAGCACGTATGTTTGTTTGTTTGTTTCTTGTTGTTATTAAGTTAATAAGGTGCGAAAAAAGGTATATATTACGTGGCGCGGCTGCTTGCTGGGAATTTATTGATACTTTATGGACTATGACTGCGGCGCAGCAGTTAATCAACTGCCAATTGGCCATAGAGAAAATCCCTAACTAAGGCCATGTACAGGCAGACAATAAACGCGCTCATAAACAATAAGCCAGACAATAAGCCGTCGCAGATAAGATATAAATATAGCCATTATGATGGCCAAATGCAAATTAAAATAAAAAAAAATGGGTGGGACGAGCGTAGGAAATAATGTTTTATTGACCCACAATTGAACTGCGTCGCTGGCCACTTGTTGCCGCCGCTCTTCATTTATTGCACACAATTAAACACTTTGCGCTGGCTGTTGATATTAAATATTTATCCTGAGCATCGATTTTAATCAGGCTAAGAGTACGCTCGGGTAATTGAAACAAAAGGCTTGTCTGTCAGACTACTTATTATGCAATCTATTTGCTGCAAATACAGCTCGAGTGGCGTTTCAGCTCGTTGACAGTTATTACCTTGACCTAAGCCAGTCTCCCCCTCTCTCTCTCTCTCTCTCTCGCTCTCTCTGTGTGTGTCGCATGCCCTGTCAAGTGGGCTTTGTGTGTGCTTTTTTTTTGGCAATGAAATGTGCAGTTTGTCCCTTGTGCTGTGGTTCACCATGTGCCCGAATAGCCGCCAACTGTGGCTCTGTTTATCTGCCTGTTTGTTTATGAGTGGCCCGAACTTTTGATCTCTCTGCCATAAGCGTTGGCACATTTCGCTTGTTTTTCTGTTTGTTCACGTTGCTTTCGCCAACATTTTCTGAATGCTTAATTACAAAATTCTCTCATGTGGTTGTCTGTGTGTGCTTCACGCTGTTTCACCTCAACAAATATTTGACTGACAACTCTGCCTGCCAAGCCCAGTTCCAGTAAACCGCTTTAAAGTCATTTTAAATGCCTGCATAAATCCGGACCTAACCGGAAGCCTTTTTGCTCAAGAGCAATGCTTTAAGCAGCCGCATATTTATAATATTTTTTTTTGCTCAGTCATGAGCAGGACAGCAGGCAAAGCTTGAAGTGCGCTTAACGAGCAGTGGGCCAGTGGGCACACATAAAGTTTTCCACAAAGAGCTAGTGAAACCCTTGAGGCGTCTCCGACGGTAGCTGTTTAGTAAGTACAACTCGCCCGAGCAAGTCACAGCCTTGGACCGGCCCAGCAACGGCGAGTCGAACTACGCACTTTGTGGCATATCAAGTCACAACTGCCACGTGTCTGTGTGAGCATTACCTTTTCGAATTTTCAGAATTGAATGGAATCCGGCTTTGCAGTTGGCAGCGCACACGTGTGTGCAATTCACTTACACTCACACACACACAATGTGGCATTCATCGAGAGGTCAGCTGGACCGCTGGACCGCTGCGAGCGCCGGAAGTAGCTGGCAGAAAACCGTTAGGAAATCATCAAAAGTAATAAGCGGAAGTAAATTTGCCAGAGGCATATACAACTAAATCAGATCAGCATGAATAATTGACCAGCTGCACAGTGCCACAAAATATACAAACAATCTTAAAGCCATAGGCAAATATTACTGCTGAATATATATGTGTATGTATATGCATATATATATATATATATATATATATATATATATATATATATATATATATATATATATATATATATATATATATATATATATATATATATATATATATATATATATATATATATATATATATATATATATATATATCTTAAAGCCTCTGTAACTGGGATTGGCCAAAGACCCCTATTGTTCTTGTCTTTGTTGCTCGCAATGGCAGCGCTAGATTTATTTTTTTTTGTTTTTTTTTTCGTTTCAGAAAAACCTTTCAGCTTTCTTTTAGTTGTACTTTAGTAATTGCTTTTTCTCGTTGCTTATGGGTTGTGTTTTTCTGTTACCTTTTTAGCCTTTTTCTAAACAACAACTGGCAGTTTTAATTCACTGATTTAATGCCCTTTTTCATATTTTTTAAATTTATTAATTTATTTTTTAATTGTTGCTATTATCATCCTTGTGCCTGATAACACATGTCGCCTTAATTAAATTAGTGAAACTATTCAAATGTATTCAATGCCCTGCCAGCAAAAATATATTAAAGTCTCAGTAGAGTAACTACCATTCGTCTATAGCCACTTTACTGAATCTCTTATTTAATTTTCAATTTAGTTTTGGCTTTGTTGCATTGGAAAATACTTTTATGTTTTCACCGCAAGTTTCTTTGGCCACCATTTATAACTGTATTGTTGCCGTATTTTGGCATTTTTGCAACAGGAAACAAACAAAACCAAATGCTATTAAAACTTGAGAATTGTATTTAGCTAATGCCTGAAGCATTTGATGTTGGTACTGAGCGTTGAATGTGTTTGTTGCATTTCGAGGATTTCAATTAATTTGTAGCTGCGCTCAAGTGGGCTTGGCCTTGACAGACAGCTGCCAAACCGTTCTCAGTGAAGTTTCAAGTACTGCCAATTACAGCGACTCGATGGACTATCAGTCATTCAAATAGTCCTCGAAATATAATTATTGAAGTTGTGCTCTTGGCCTGCAAAGTGGTCCATCTAAATGCACAGCATGTGCCTGACTTGAGCTTTTAATATAAAGACCACTACATCAAGTAGGCGAGAGCAGGACAGCCTCCCTCCCTCTCTCTCTCTCTCTCTGTCATCTTATTTAAAGCACAGCATGTGCCTGGGCTCCACTTAATTGAATTCTGTGTAGGTCTTCATGGAACTGAGCGAAACAGTAATAAACAAATAGCTTAAATTACTTGCCAACCACACCCTAGGCAGCTGCCAGCTGGCCTCAGAGGCCAACAGTCACTCAGTCAGCCACTCAGTCAGGGAGTCACTTCGTACGGATAGGCCAGCCTCGGTCTGGTGCTTTCAAATAAAAACGTATACGCACCGTATGCCGCACATTAACGTCTAAGAGCATTGTATTTGGCAGCTGGGTAAATTAGCATCTTTTTCGGCGTTGAAATTGAGGCAAGTCACGTAATGGTGAACCAGCGGAGAACTTGTTGATGCCACAAAGGACTTCGTGGCATGAAATGAAACAGGGCGACTAGTTGGCATTTAATGCCAAAGCAAAATCTATTTAAATGATCTAATGAAGCCGTTTAGGCCATTAGCGCTGTCCACGGCTCAATAATGGCCCCCATCTCGAAGACTGTGACCAATTTTAATTACTCTCTCCCAGCCTGCAGCTGAGCTCTCCTGCAAATATGCCGTGTCCTCCACTGTTATTGTTTAATTATGTTGCATAATTTGGAGCCATACGCAGCTCGTTAGCTGCAGATGTGGCGGCCAATGGCGCCAGTGGATTATGTGGCAATTTGTTGCCCCAACTAGGTCAAGTCAGATGCGAAAGCCTTACAATTGACTTAGCAGACGATTGAGGCACTTGCAGCAGGATGGTGCAGCAGATAAAAAGCAAACTTGAAAAGCTGCTGACAATGGTTTTCCGGCTGACCAAAAATTTTCTAACACAGGGCTCCATAGATAAACAAAACAAAAGAATTTTTGTCATTTATTTGAGAAAGGTTTGGTCAGAAAGTTTTAATTAAATATTGCTGGCGACTTGGGTCATGTGGGAACCACATTTATAGTCGCAGCTGCAGCAGCAGCAGCAGCAGCAGCAAAGTTCAGCCAAAGTCAAATGTGGCTAACGAAGTGCAAAAGCCAAGTGAGGCATGCATGCACGAGCCAACTGCAAGCACTGCAATGACATTTCCTTTCATGCGACTCACACTGCGTATACGTAATGTGTGTGTGTGTGTGCGTGCGCCTGGTGGCCCGCAGCCAACTGGACAGCAAAAAGTTTGCTTTGATCGCAGCAGCTGGCAGAACTTTTCTAATGTGAAGACAAATGACTTGTAACAGCACACTCCTTTAACTGGGCCAAAAACTCAGGCAGTCTGTGCGTAATATTGATAGCAGCTGCTTCATCTTTCTGTTCGGCTTGTAACATGTTTGCCCACGCATTAGTAATAGTTTGCTCTTTGGCCAATTACTCGGCCCGAACTCTGCTGCACATGAACATTTATGAAAACTCTTGCTGCAAGTTGAGCTGCTTCCAGGGCCATTTAAGCGCTCAAGTAAATATGAATTGTTTAAGCTGAGCCAATTTAAGCTTTCCCCAAGTGGGGAAGTACCTTCACGGCTGAATAATTTTATTATTTAAACCGAAAGTGCCCAATTAGCTAGCCTTCAACTTCAGCCGCAACTTGAACTTCAACTTGAATTAATGACACGTTATATTTAATTTGGTGTTTGCATGTTGCAAGGCAAAGCTTTTCGCTGGCAACACGTTATAATTTGTTTGTGGCACGCCGGCTCTAATTTCGTGTTCGAACGTTGTACAAATATTTGACTTATTTAATTTCAGTTACAGGAACAGGACAAAGGAATCAATTTAAGTATTGGCATATCGAAAGGCAGCCGCAAGAGTAATATTAATGAGGAGGCAGAGATGTTGACAGCGAACAGCTGAAACGCAACTGAGGCAGCAGCCGGCAAGCCCACAAAGCCACACAGCCCCAAGTAGGAGTTGTTATAGCGACTTCGCCTGGCCAGTCATACATACCACGGACGCAATCAAGCGAAGCAACCACCACCACCAGCATCGGACGACCAAAATTGACAACATGGTCACGAACATGTCGGAGCCGCATTATTGCGGCGCCAGCGTCGATGATTTTCACACGAAGTAAGTTGATTGGACTGAGCGCAATGCGGCATGCGGCATGCGGCATGCGGCACGGCCTGTCGTGTCAGCATATTAATTACTTTGTTTTTTTTTGCTGTTGTTGTTTGGCTCCTGCTTTAAATGTTATTTACATAATCATTTCCTTGCCTACGTGTGAACTGGTGGGCGTATAAAAGATCACCTGCCTAATTGCCATGAAATGTATTTTTTGGCACTGATAATACGCTGCGTATACTTAATATGCCTTGGACTATTAGCCACCATCAGCATGACTCCGCGAATTGCCTAATGAACAGGCAATTGAATATTTTGACTATTTATTTTAATTTCAGTTATTCCGTATCGAATGTTTGCTGAACAGTTATTTTCTGTTACCTCAACAGCTATAAATATATCCATGGCTACTTTTCGCTCATCGTCTGCATTTTGGGCACGCTGGCCAACACCTTGAACATTATTGTGCTGACTCGACGCGAGATGCGCTCACCCACCAACGCGATACTCACGGGCCTGGCGGTGGCCGATCTGGCTGTCATGCTGGAGTATATACCCTACACGGTGCACGACTACATACTCAGCGCGCGTTTGCCGCGGGAGCAGCAACTCAGCTACGGGTGGGCCTGCTTCATTAAATTCCACTCGATCTTCGCCCAGGTGCTGCACACCATCTCCATCTGGCTGACTGTGACGCTGGCCGTTTGGCGTTACATTGCCGTTAGCTATCCGCAGCGGAATCGCATTTGGTGCGGCATGCGCACCACTACAATAACCATAGCGACAGCCTATGTGGTGTGTGTGCTGGTGGTGTCGCCTTGGCTCTATTTGGTCACTGCGATAGCCAAGTTTCTGGAGACACTGGATGCCAATGGCAAGACGATCAAGTCTGTGCCTTTGAGTCAATACATCTTGGACTACAAAAACGAGGAGCACATCACGATGCAAGTGATGTCCAGCACCACACCAGACATGGCCTGGTCTCTGGCCACAGGCGGCAGCAACACCACAGTGGTTAATCTGCCAAGTTTCTCCACAGAGTTGACCACCATAGCGACAACTGTTCTACCCGACACTGGAGAACGTAACGTCACAGTCTTTAAATTGTACCACAGCGAGCTGGCGCTCCATGATCGACCGCTGCGCAATGCCACGTTTCTCATTTACAGCGTGGTGATCAAGCTGATACCCTGCTTTGCCCTGACTGTGCTCTCTGTGCGCCTGATAGGCGCGCTGCTGGAGGCGAAAAAGAGACGGAAGATACTCGCCTGTCATGCGGCCAACGATATGCAGCCCATTGTCAATGGCAAGGTCGTCACTCCGACGCAACCCAAAAGCTGCAAGCTGTTGGAGAAAGAGAAACAAACGGATCGCACCACACGCATGCTGCTGGCCGTTTTGTTGCTCTTTCTCATTACAGAATTTCCACAGGGCATTATGGGATTGCTGAATGCACTGCTCGGTGATGCGTTTCTCATGCAGTGCTATCTCAAGCTGAGTAAGTATGAAGATTAAGAGCGTACACAATCACAACTATTCTTAAAATTATTTGCTTACTTAATTTAAAACATAGTTTTGAAAACGATGTGACCAGAGCTGGATAAAGATTAATAAGCCACTTGTCGATATATATGAACTTAAATGAATGGCTCTGATAATTAACATTATCGATAGATTCATATTTTTCGATATTTTAATACTGACAAACTTAAAATTATTATTGACAGTAACTTTTAATTGTTTCATTATTATTATCTTACACAGCGTAAGTGTTTAAGTTTTCTTTATTTACGAGCTCTGCCAACAGATAAGTTGGCTTGGTTGAGTGCAGCCATTAGTTGCACTGACGCTTATTGCTTTCCCATTCGAATGTCTCATTTTAGGTGACCTAATGGACATCTTGGCACTTATTAATTCGAGCATTAACTTCATACTCTACTGCTCGATGAGCCGACAGTTTCGCAGCACTTTCACGCTGCTATTCCGACCGCGCTGGCTGGATAAATGGCTGCCGCTGTCGCAGCATGACGGCGATGGACGCGATGGCACTGGCGGTCGACTGGATGGCTATGGCAGGCAGCGTCTGTTGCAAACGGATGCTGTTAGCAAGAGCATGGCCATTGATCTGGGCCTGACGACGCAAGTGACGAACGTGTAGCAGGAATGCAGCAGGGCAGTGTCGACTGCGAAAGCAACAACAACAACAACGGCTGCAGCGGCCGCGTTAATGACTGAAACAGCGCCTGATGTTGATGGATGCGCCAGAGAAATTGGTGCAACTGATGACATTTGCGTGGTTGAAATGCTGCAGCCGAACGACACTGTCAGAAACAATAAACCGCACAGCAGTCCCTGCGCCACCAGGAGCAGACGAGCTACAAGGGACGCCTGTCGCCGGCGTGGCAGCGTGGGCGGTAAATGCATTTGGCCTGCCACTGATTGGCTGCGCAAGTTGCGCAACAATCAGTCACAGCAGCAGCAACTGCAGGAGCAACAGCAGGAGCTGGAGTCACATACCAGACGCAGCAGCGTGCTGCTCATGGTGCTGCTCAGCGGCAACGAAATGGAAGCCAAGGCGGTGGTTGTCAGCGACCAACAGACTCTGAAGACAACGCCGCAGCGTTTAGCTCGATCCCAGGCCGACGACTTGGACGAAGCCATCGATGCGCTGTGGTTGTAAACCAACCACAACAGTAACAAAAACAACAACAACAACTCTCCTTACACTTGTATTTAAATAATTCTAGCTGTTAAGACCAATCACAATTGGTAGAGCACCCATGGCTCCATTTTGGCCAGCGTTGCACGCACGAATCGAGCCCCTCGCGCGTGCAATGCTCCGCCAAAGTGTCCCTGCGGCGTCCTCCAACAGTTGCTGATTCATAGTTTTTATCTAAGTGATACTTGACATAGTTTACTAGCGACTAAGCGTATGTAATACACACTAAATGTTATTTAAAGTTAAGTTCGGCTAAACGAATTGCCTTTGAGTTGTCCTGAAAAACGGACTTAAGCTGTCTTTTATATTCCGATGAATTATTCTAATAAAATTTGATTTCATATAACTCTCGAATTAATATGTAACTTATTTATTGAATGTAGTTAATTCTAATGAATATATTTAGTATGCACATCATGCTCTTGAATTATGCAATAACTGTGATTAATTGTCTTTGGTAATCAAAGTGAAATATTCAATTTTTCAATTGCGTGCAGAGAGACAACAAATACTATAATTTCACCGAAACAAAGCCAAAGCGAACAATAATAATAATTATAATCAACTGATGACCTAATTCGTGGCTGCTAATGGCTTAGTTCGCAGCATTTCCATTCGTGATTGTTGCTATTAGATCTGATATATGGTTTGGCTTCAACTATTTCACATTAACGGATCTATTCGAATCAAGCCGAAAAGGCACGCAGCCCACGACTGGTCAAAACAAATTGGCCCGAAATGCCAGCGAAAAGGCCAAAACGTTTACTTAACGCAAGATTTAGCAGATGTTTTACATAAATTTGTTGGGCGAAATTGCTGTTTTAACTCGGCTAAACGGACCGACGGTTTTAGCCATCATTTTTGGCTTAAAGTACACTTTATTATTGACCTAAAATATTCTCTGGGTTACTTCAAGCTGTTTTAATGGATTTTGTAAAATTCGTGGAATTATTTGTGCTTTTACATTTCTCTTACAATTTATCTCAATGTCTCTCACTTCCTCTTTCTCCCTCTCCCTCTGCCTCTCCCTCACACACTCTCAATTTGTCTGTTATTTATGTGCGCAACTTTAACTTTTATCTTAAATTCCATCGAAAATGCATGCTTGACACAATGATTTGCAGTTTTCCATATTTCATGCTGTGGCCATTGACATTTTGTAGTTCATGTGGCAAATGCAAGCAAATTTTAAAATTATTCTCAGCTGCCCTCTCTCTCTCTCTCTTTATCTTTCTGTGCATGTGTCAGCGTGTCAATAAACTTTCACAACAATAAAATGTTGACGCAGTAATATAGAGTCAAAGGACACTGGCAGTAAATAAACCAAAAACTAATCAAAATGCTTCAAAGCATGCTGAGAATGCTGTCAGCATTCACTGGAATCACAAGCATTGCAATGAGACACACACCCACACACACATGCACACTTTTGTGGTCTGCTCTTGGCCATGCTCAAAGAAGCAAGTATTTGGGTCAACTGACGCATACTGAACTATTTGACTACCACAACATGCGCTGGCCGCCGGCTATAACTTGAAAATACTTAAATAACTTAAGCTATATATATATATATATATATATATAGATATATATATATATATATATATAGATATATTTATATATGTTAGTTAAATTTAAAATAAAATGTATTACAGGCATTACAAGCAGGCCCAAATATGCGCTTCTCATGAATTTAATTAAGTTCTTCTATAACTTTCCTTCAAGGACCTTGGGTTCATAATACATTTTGGATAATTTACAGCCTTTGAAATTCGAATTCAACCCACATGCAATTTAAATCTGCTAAGTGGCGATATTATTGCTTAAGTCTTCCAGCAACTACAAGCTTCTCAGCAGCTGACTTTTAGACATATTTTTCTTCTCTCAAACCTCTATCATATAATTTAATTCGAATTCTATGTTGCATTTATGTTATTTTATTTTTATTATATTAAGCTCTCCGCCTTAACTAATGGCCAAATATGTACATCTTAATTATAGATTTATTTTAATTTAATTCATTTTTAGTTTTACTACAAATAACAACGACAAGTAAGGCTCTAGTCGAGTGTGCCCGACTAGGAGATCCCGTGAACCCATCGAAAAGTTGATATTCAAAAACAAACTTATTTTAAATATGTACATATTGCAACCGAAGAACATTCAGGCGATTTCCCCGTTTTTAATGGGTTCTTTGTATAATAAAATTAATATTAAGACATTCTAGTAAAAAGAAACATTAATAAGTTATTACTTATTTTACAATTTTACTTAAGATATCTACTATATTACTAACATATTACTCTGGCAACGGTAGAGAGTCGGGCAGCGGTAGAGACTCGGGCAGCGGTAGAGACTCGGGCAGCAGTAAAGAGTCGGTTAACGGTAGAGTGTTTGAGAGTCGGTTAACGGTAGAGTGTTTGAGAGTCGGTTAACGGTAGAGCGTTTGAGAGTCGGGCAGCAGTAGAGAGTCGGTTAACGGTAGATTGGCAGAAAGTCGGCAGCAGTAGAGAGGCGGGAAGCAGTAGTGAGGCGGACAGCAGTAGAGAGGCGGGCAGCAGTAGAGAAGCGGGCAGCAGTAGAGAGGCGGGCAGCAGTAGAGAGGCGGGCAGCAGTAGAGAGGCGGGCAGCAGTAGAGAGGCGGGCAGCAGTAGAGAGGCGGGCAGCAGTAGAGAGGCGGGCAGCAGTAGAGAGGCGAGCAGCAGTAGCGAGTCGGGCAACGATAGAGTGTTTGAGAGTCGGGCAGCAGTAGAGAGGCGGGCAGCAGTAGCGAGTCGGTTAACGGTACAGTGTTTGAGAGTCGGGCAACGGTAGAGTGTTTGAGAGTCGGGCAGCAGTAGCGAGTCGGTTAACGGTACAGTGTTTGAGAGTCGGGCAACGGTAGAGTGTTTGAGAGTCGGGTAGCAGTAGAGAGGCGGGCAGCAGTAGAGAGGCAAGCAGCAGTAGCGAGTCGGTTAACGGTACAGTGTTTGAGAGTCGGGCAACGGTAGAGTGTTTGAGAGTCGGGTAGCAGTAGAGAGGCGGGCAGCAGTAGAGAGGCGGGCAGCAGTAGAGAGGCGGGCAGCAGTAGCGAGTCGGGCAACGGTAGAGTGTTTGTGAGTCGGGCAGCAGTAGAGAGGCGGGCAGCAGTAGCGAGTCGGTTAACGGTACAGTGTTTGAGAGTCGGGCAACGGTAGAGAGGCGGGCAGCAGTAGAGAGGCGGGCAGCAGTAGAGAGGCGGGCAGCAGTAGAGAGGCGAGCAGCAGTAGCGAGTCGGGCAACGATAGAGTGTTTGAGAGTCGGGCAGCAGTAGAGAGGCGGGCAGCAGTAGAGAGGCGGGCAGCAGTAGAGAGGCGGGCAGCAGTAGCGAGTCGGTTAACGGTACAGTGTTTGAGAGTCGGGCAACGGTAGAGAGGCGGGCAGCAGTAGAGAGGCGGGCAGCAGTAGAGAGGCGGGCAGCAGTAGAGTGGCGGGAAGATAGAGAGTCCGATCCAGATAGAGAGTCCAATCCAGATAGAGAGTCCAATCCAGATAGAGAGTCCAATCCAGATAGAGAGTCCAATCCAGATAGAGAGTCCAATCCAGATAGAGGTTCCAGTAGCAGGAGAGAGTCCAGTAGCAGGAGAGAGTCCAGCAGAGGTAGAGAGCGCAGCAGAGGTAGAGAGTCCAGCAGCGATAGAGAGGGCAGCAGGAGAGAATCGGGAAAAAAAAAGAATTATTAGTAAAACATTTGCTTAAAAAAAACAGTTATAACTAATACAATTTTGCTTAATATACTTAATACTAAAATTATTAACTAAATACTTACCAAATCCAGAAGAAGAGGAGGAGGAGCAGGAGGAGGACGAGGAGAAGACACTACACTACACTACACTGGACTGCACTGCACTGCACGACTGACCACCAGGGGGTCAGGAAACCAACTGAAGAACTGGGCAGACGGCTTGCCCTTATATAGGGCAAAACTCCCGCCAAAAATTGTGCTCAACTCTTTCGAGCTCAGCTCGGTCGAGGTCATGAGTCGATTCTTACAGTCGATCATTGAGTGGGAAACAAGAGCGCTACCTGCTTAGTTCGGCAGAGTCGGTCAGCAAAATGATCATTAGCATAACAATCATTATCTAACTACTGCCTTTATTATTCTACTTACATAATTCACAAACAACAAGTAAGGAAACTCTAGTCGGAGGTGCCTGACTAGGAAATAGCCTAAACCCCGCGTAATTATATCATTCATATGTGTGTATGTGCTAAAGCACAAGTCTCTAGTATTTGAAATAAGTATTTGGAAATTTTGGCGATCAAGAATATATATACTTTATAGGGTCTGCCACGCTTCCTTCTGCCTGTTACATATATTTGGGCTGCAACAAAACCAATATGCTCTGATTACCCATTTTTAATGGGTTCATGGTATAATAAAGCTGAATATGTATTTTAATTTGAGTTTCATAGCCGGCAGCGCCATCGGTGAATTTCAAATGCAATTGTAGCAAATTTTTGTGAATTACTTATACGAAGGCCAGCAGCAGTGGCGAGTCCTTGGCTTTGAATTTTTGGCTGCTTGGCAATTCGGAAAATGTGCGCCAGCTGGTCGAAAGGGAAATTAACATAATTGCCACGAGCAGGGCAGAAGAAGAAGAAGCAGCAGAAGCAGCAAGTGTTAAAATGCAAATTGGCCAACACAACTACCGATGAAATTCTCGGCTAATTAGTAGGCGAAAACTGTGAGAGTTTTATAGTTGTAATGCCCTAAAGACCAAGTTTTAATTGATCATTGGCGTGTATTTTTTGTCAGTGTTATCTTATCATAAATTCGTTATTAAATTTAAGAGAAAACTTTGAGGCTGTCAGCTGGGAGCATACCTAAATAGACTGTGATTTGGCCTGAGTGAAGGTTTATTATTTTCGTTAGGTGCCAGCACTTTCATGACATAAACATCAAAGATACGCAGCGAATGTAATTAAAATTACAAATTTTAAGAAAATATATTTTGCCTTCTATGTTGAAAGTTGGCAAATGAATTCCAGGAAATATACATAACTGTGACCTTGCCAAGGCATTGAACCCAAGGTTGCTAGAGTTCAGCTTGAGAGACAGTCAATTTATCAGGTCAACTATTCAATTGCCATGTTGAATGTCCAGCACGGGAATTGAATAGGTGGTAAAAACGTGTTTTATGGCATGGCACACAACTCGTTGATCTTTTAAGCGTTTAAGTAATTAAATTGCTTGACGTTTATGGAAATGATATGGTGGCGGCATGGGTGAAATGCTTCATTAAAATGATTAAAGCATTTCGCCTTTGATGTGGTGATCGCTGAATATTCATTAGTCAAATTAAACTAACAGTTAACAACGTTTAACAACGGTGTACAGTTTACAATAACTAGTAGACTGTCTTAAAAATAAAAATAAGAGACATTCACAATCTCTGGCGGCAACGTTGCGTATACGCATTCTGGGCAGACATGGAAATTGGTGTTGGTAAATAAAGGTGTTGAGGCATCTTTGTGGTTTTCTGTGGCGCGCCATTTGCATTTGGTAAGTTTCTAAGAATTTATTTATCGAAATCAACTCAAGTCTAGCCGTTCAAACCGTTCGCTTGAAAAATATCATTGATTGATTGTACTCAGAAACAATCGAACAGCTGCCTTTTGACATCACATCTTATTGATTGGCCTGGCAGGGAAAGTTGAATGCCATAAGGAATGCTTGACTAGAAAACACGGTGAAAACAAATATCTTTTGTGCAACGAAAACTCTTAGAAAATTGTTTGCAATTCAGCTATCTTCTGTGGCAATTTTGATTTATAAAATATATATTTCCAGTTCAATTTGAAATTGTGTCCTCCTTTGACCCCAAAAGCTTAAAGCCGAACATAAATTGAAAACTTAATTACATCTCGTAGTATCATAGTATTTCGTCAAATTGGAGGCACGCAATGTGCCACAACAACATCATAAAAAATGTAAACAACTTTGTTGAGCTGCTTTAAGCACAAAGAGCAACAACAAAGGCAACAAATTGCGTGCTTGTTGCCATTTTGGATGAGTTGGCCCAGTTTCTGGCTGTGGGCGTGTGTGTGATCCGGCTCAACAATTGTTAAGTCGCAACAATGGGCCCACAAAAAACATTCATCCAATTGGCTACGCCCACTATTGCCAATGCGCCCAAGGTGTCCAGCCGCAGGCTGAAAAATCAATCGCAAAAGAAAACAGGAGAAATAAAAAGCGAATGTTGAAAGCCCAAATGAACTTTTGTGCTCAGCTGAGCTGAGTTTCCAAGAATTTGCCGGTGCTCATTAAAAAATAGTTTCACGCTAAATGTTTGTCACTGCCACGAGCCGTGTGTGTGAAATGCCTGCCATGCCAAGCCATGCCAAGCCTCTCTCTGTCTCTGCCTCTGACTCTCTCCATGTGTTTAACAAAATTGTTGCCAGCATTTTTTAGTACGACATTTTTTGTTGGTGCCGCTGTTGTTGCTTGTCTCCTTGAACCAGTTTTATAAACAACCGAGCGGAGCAACGGCAGCGACCTAGTTGTGTCAAGCAGTTGCCGTTGCCCCACTTGCTCACACCCAGGTAACAGCTGATGGACATGCGTTGCGGCTAAAGCAAGCAATCAAAAGTTCCAAGCTGAATCCATGGAGACAGCAACGGCCAGAGTGCGTTCAACTAATGCCCAGTATAAGCTTATGCTCATAAATGTTATATGCATGTAAATATAAAAGAATATTGTTTAAGTAAGTGCGGCCACACGTGCCCCACTGAGGCTGTCCACGTGGCAACGATTTTGGTTGCAAGGCCACATAAATACATGCAAAACACTTTGCTTACAAATAAATTTGCATCTTTAAATGGTTTGTTGGGCGTGTGGGAAATTCTAATTTTAAATTGCAATTTGAGTAAATTTTTATGGCTGCTTTGGCCGCACTCGTCCCACTGTGCCCTGTGGCTGACAGCACCCGAAAAATATTCAAACAGCAGTTCCGGTTGCTTCTGCTGTTGCTGCTGCTGCTGCTGCTGCTGCTGCTGTTGCTGTGGCTGTTGCCAAGCGGCATTTACATACAAATAAAGCTGAATGGCAGCTGCTTGCATTCAAAGACTTGACAGACGCCACAGAAAAAGCTTCTGTCATTATTATTGTTAAGCTGGCGTTCTAATGGAGGGATTTAACAGGTAACAAAATGACGCTACATACGACAGGTGAATTGGTTTTTAATGTCAGTGCTGAACTGTAAGGTACTGTGTAAAGGATTGAGGGGTTTGAAGCTTAGAAGTGTAAGTATGTCGAAATTTGTTATTTTTTCAAGTGTTTCTGCAAAAGAGCAGCTGCCTTTAATTGAATTTCGTTTCATGTATTTGTCAATATATATATATATATATATATAATAGAATATATAGAAGTGTGTACATATATAGCGATCAAAAAAGAAAAATAGGAAGTGTTTGCTGGAAGGCTGACATTATATATGTTATATGTAAGTATTATTATAGAATTAGATTATTAAATATAGATGGATAAATGGAAGTAGATACAAGCAAGCTATATTGTTTATAGGTGTACAGAGAAATATATCGACAGGAGAATACAGAAAAATTCCTAGATTGTATATAATTTTCTCTCTTGCTCTTCTTTCTCCAAAGCAAAATCTGCTCAAACTGATGGATACATCCTGGATGTACTAATATGATGTGTCGATGGATACATAAAAATATCTTAAGAATATGCCGTGCATAACATACTATATAACTATATAGTACTATATATAGTAATTCATTCTGCAAATCATGTTATCCCTTAACTTAAAAGGTATACATGTCAAATGTTTATTATTAAAGATTGCCTTTTAATTAAATACATTCTATTTGCTGCAGGTAAATTAATTTAGATGACACCAAAACTTTAATGTAAACACAAATAATGTGCTCAACTTGCGATAACTTTAATGCTAGGATATATATATGTGTGTGTTTGTGTGGTGAGCTGGGCAGTGGCAGTGCTTTAGGATTAGGGTGGATTGGCCAGGTGTCTGCAGCACAGGTGTGTCTTCACTGCAGCGCACTGACATTTACCCAGCTGACAGGTGGTTAGCAAAGTGCAGCGCGTGCATAGCAATGTCTCAGCTTGTTGCTGACAGCGTCACATACTGTGTGCGTTAGCTTTTGCCACTAACTGTAATGGAGTGGCTGACTGGCCATTTGCTGGGCTCGTGTATCAAATGCGCAAAGGCAAATAAATCGAGTCGCCATCAAATTTTAATAATCTCTCGCTGCGGCAAACAAATGTTGTCAAAATCAAATAAACAATTTCAGCGAATTCGCCAAATCGCATCAAATATGCGAATTATTGGCTTAACATGTAAAATACGCAATGGAAAATCAGACAACGAGACTGCGCTACTCTTTTGCTATACAGTTTCATAAGCATATTTGAAGCGCCTCAGGCATCATTTGCCATGAAAACATTCTTGATGCAAAATACTTAATGAGATTCCTGCAGAGGTACAAATTTGCTAATTTATTTCTTGCTGTTTCTCTCTCCACTTGTACTATAAATTACTTCAAGAAGATCTCAGATTTTCTTATACTTTCTCAGTTGTTTGTTGGCCATAATCATTGATGAGTTTGGCATACTTTCGGTTAGGGTATTTGCGCAAGTGATTATGCATAAATAGCTCAACAGCCGCTTGTAACCGCAGCAGCTAAAGCAACAACATTTTCACTTGCTGAAATACATACAACATGAGCTCGTGTCGTTAACAGCCTGCACAAACAGCTGACATGCCCCCTGTCAGCTGCCCGCTGCCCCCTGTTCCCTGCCACATGCCACCCACAATGCCGCCCACAGAATATATTGAGAATGTGTTTTCATATGCAGCACTTGTATTATTTGTTCTGGGTTTATATTATACACGTCTAAGGGCGGCAAATCGCTTAAAACCCACCCAAACATGTTATAAAATTGTGTGTAAATATTGTTTTTAAATTGACAGTCGCAATTCAGTGAGCAATAAAAGGGATACAGGGGATCAATGGTGGCTGGGAAGCAGCACTCGATAGAAAACAAATAAAGCAATTTTAATCCCGAATGCTTGAAACGTCTGAAGCTTGAAAATTACTTGAGAAACTGTGCGAGAAATAATTAGAGAGCAACTTGGCAAATATCCGAGATTGACAGCGCCCCGTCCAGCATCATTCATCATGATAAATCGATAAAGGGGCCCGCCGGGCAAAGATATATACTTTCACACTTGCCCAGAACGCCATTCGCGTTCGGCTTAACATATATTTCTAAAGGTTTCCCCGAATCGTGCCGTACTATAGAAATGAATCCTGCCGGGACCCTACTCGGTGCCCTTTTTAGGAATCTGTTTTTTATTTTGCTCCTAACAACAATTGCCTAGTCGATTGATGGCCTTGATTCGACCAAATTATATTTTGTCCCCTCTTGACATTTTTCATGCCTTGTCACAAGCGTTGGGCTTGCTGTTAGCCGCTTCACTTCTCGCCACTTGTAATTTAATTGAATTAAAAATAAGAAAATAACGAAATAAGCAGAGCAAATAGAAAGCCCAGTCAATGAGAGCGATTTGTTGAAATGCTGGACGGTCCGAGCTACCCTTTTCCAGGCAAATATTTTAATTAGTAAACATCGTTAAGAGCGAGCGCAATGCTAATTTCGTTAATGAGCGGAACCAGCACTGCCAGCGACAACGACAATCTATTCATTGGCCCCTCAAAGTGTGCTCCACGCCATGATTAAACGCCAAACCCAGCAACAACAATAAATCGCGCAGCTGCTGTAGCAAGTATCCTATTTGCGAAATTAATTGTACAATTAACGCACAACATTTCGCTATAAATACGATTTATCAAACTTTGTGCTCCATCATGTGCGTTACATGACAAATTATAGTTATTAGGAGTATCTTGAGTTATTACATGCAGACGACTTACCAATTATGGCAGAATATCCAGCCATTGCTCACATGACTGCTTACAGGGTAACTTATAGTTCATCATCTGTGTCTATTGCTTACTTCCTCATTCATTGTCCCCTCGCATGCGTGCTCAGCCAGTAAATCGACAAATCATAGCATACATCTGCTTATGTAAGTGCTTGAGCTGCTTAGTGTAGGCCGTGCCTAATATGCTGGACACGACTGTTGTCATGCCCTAAGCCCTGAAGTGTGCGAGTGCTTAATAAAGGATTAATCAAAGTTAATGCCGCAAGCCGCAGGCACGCATATATGAATAACCATGCTTGACTACACACATACACACACACACATACACACACACACATACACACACACACACCTACACACCTACACACCCATACACCCATACACCCAACTACTAATTGCTAACATTGCAGGACATTTCAGGAGCAGAAACCAAAACTCATTTCAACCAAACAATGGGCAACTTTTATTCATACACCATTTGCAATTGTGTGCGTGCGTTAATATTAATATTCATGCACACACACACACACACACACGCATTTATATAATACACATTGGTGAGGCAGGCATTCATATATCGCACTGGCTCGGAAAATTACAATTTTCATATCTGATGGCCGCGTGGACGCACGCTGTAACTTTCGAAGGTCGCTGGGCAAATAAAGGCAAAGGCAAATAGTTTAACGGCAGAACTGAACTGGTTAGAAGTGTCAGTTCCACGGGCTAATTGCATGGTTAGTATAATTTCTCTCACTCTCCACACGTGCTTGCTTCAACCCTAATCAGAGTTAAATTTGTGTTATTTCAGGTTAAGCGTTAAGCGATAGCAACTTTAATCTTTGCATGCGTCTACCGGCAGCTGTAATATTTCATTCACTGATTAATTGAATTTAATTAATTCACCCACACACACACGCATAATTATGCGGCTCTCACTCTGCCCCGCGAGCTATTTTCATGGCTGTGGGCGGCCAGCTTAAGAACTGTATTTTAATCTGCTTGAACGTGGCCAACTGTCCGGCTTATGCAAATGGTGCTCATACACACACGCACACACACACACTCTGCTGATAATACATAAAGTGTATTGATTTTCATATTTGGCATAATTATTCACTAGCTGAGCCTGCCTCTTGAGCACTCAGCGTTAAGCTGATTTTCTCTGCTTTGAACTTGGGCCTTCTCTCCCAGCTGTGAGCTTAGCTCTTGCTTTGACACTTTTCCGTTTTTTTTCTATGTGCACTACAATTTTCACACATTTGTGATTTTAAGGACATTTTTTCTCAGTGATATGAATGCAGCCAGAAATACTCAGAAATAAATGCCATTTTGCACGATGGTTGCTTCCGGCATTGTTGCGCCGGTAAAATCCACAGCATGCGCAACACATGGTGCGAATTGTTACGGAATTGTTGCTCTTGGCCAGCGGTCAGGTCGTAGATATTGCAAAAGTGGAAACAAAACGAATACAGTTCAGAGTGGGCAATCGCAAAAAAAAAAAAAAAAAAAAAAAATGCAAAGCTTTATGCACAGCTACGCAGTTTGTCCAGCTACGGAATGAATGCAAGTACAAATATGGCCAAGGCTGTGGTTTTTAAAGGCCATCGATTTAAGGGCAGGGAACATAAATCAAGTCGAATGTAGATTAAACATATATGAGGCACTGCTAGTGCTGCTTAAGCAGACCCTCGAGCTTGCCAGCGCGATTTGCATACAGCACAATTTCAGCTTTAATGCGCTTGTTAACACCCGTGGCCCGCACGAGTCGTTAAAGGGCGCCGCTGCCATAAAGTATGCAACAGTTTTGGGGCAAACAAATCGTTTACTTTGGCAGCCATTTCAGACATGGCTTTAAAGAGTTGCCGTAAAAGCTAAAGTGGAAATGAGTATGAGAGAAATATCAATGGGTTTTACAATGTTTGCTAGCCTCCAGCCAAAGCAATTGGGGTTTTCTGCTTAGTCCTTGGGAAACTGATCATAAAAAGTTACGAATTTTCATATGGAAAAAAAAAGTTGGCTAAGTAAATTTATGAAGCGAACTTTTCGCTTTTAATGGATTTCCTGTCGTCCTTGTTAAGGTTGTAGCACAAAGCAAGTTTCTGCCAAATAAACAAAAACTTGGCAACATTAGTGAGTAGGGCCGAAATGCAAAGCCAGAACTGAAAGCTTATTCATAACAAAGCATACTTAAAATGAAAAGAGTTGTTTACTTGTTCGGTCGTGGAAGACTCTTTTATGATTAAAAGATGACTCGAGGAAGACTCTTTTTTGATTAAAAGATTACTCGTGGAAGACTCTTTTATGATTAAAAGATGACTCGTGGAAGACTCTTTTATGATTAAAAGACTACTCGTGGAAGACTCTTCTATGATTAAAAGATGACTCGTGGAAGACTCTTTTATGATTAAAAGACGACTCGTGGAAGACTCTTCTATGATTAAAAGATGACTCGTGGAAGACTCTTTTATGATTAAAAGACTACTCGTGGAAGACTCTTCTATGATTAAAAGATGACTCGTGGAAGACTCTTTTATGATTAAAAGACTACTCGTGGAAGACTCTTCTATGATTAAAAGATGATTCGTGGAAGACTCTTTTATTATTAAAAGATGACTCGTGGAAGACTCTTCTATGATTAAAAGATGACTCGTGGAAGACTCTTTTATGATTAACAAGTAAAGAAGCTCTAGTCGAGACATCTCGACTAGGAGATACCCTGAACCCTTCGAATAGCCGATATTGGAAGCCGATATTGTGAAAATTTCATTAAGAAAGTCCATCTGCAAAAGTTATTAAACATTTAATTTCTCATATCATAGGTATATTGCAGTCAAGCGCACTCGCTGCTCAGTTCGCAGAGCGCGTGCTCATATTCCGTTCGTGTGCGTGCGTATGGGTGTACATATGTGTTGCTTGCAATATACATACATATGTATATGTTAAATAATAATAGCATTCTTCCAATATCGGCTATTCGAAGGGTTCAGGCTATCTCCTAGTCGAGAGTTCTCGACTAGAGCTTCATTACTTGTTATACCCTGAACCCATTAAAAATGGTTAATCAGGTTATAATGGTTTTGTTGCAGCCCAAATGTATGTAACAGGCAGAAGAAGGCGTGGCAGACCCCATAAAGTTTATATATTCTTGATCAGGACGACAAGCCGAGTCGATTGAGCCCTGTCCTTTTGTCTATCTGTTCGTCCGTCCGTCTGTCCGTATGTTTGAACGCGTCGATCTCAGAACATATAAGAGCTGGAGACTTGATTTAGATTCGTGTATATCACGCGCAGGTCGAGTTTGTTTTATAAATTCGATAATTCTTCTCGTTCTTTTTTTATCGATTAAAAACGAAATCGACTTTCAGTTTTAAAGTTATATCTTCTATATCTTGATAGTTAGAGACTCCAAATCTTGTATTTAGCTTAATGGGACTTTTATAAAATTTGTTGTTGGCAAATAATGTTTGCAGTGCCAGCTTCAGCCAAAGGGAAATTCGTTCTGCTTGTACTTTAATGTCAAATTAAAATATTTACGTGACCTCATTTGTTGGTGCTGCTGCTGCCCTTGCAACGGCAGCTGATGCTCCTACTCATGTATGCTTAGCCTTCTGCTTGTTGCTTCGCTCGACTTGTTGCTGCTGCTGCTCAATTATAATTAAGCACTTTAGTTGCTTAGCATCCACTTATGTATTTAAACGAGGCATATATGTGGTCTTTATCTAAATGCTTATTTAATTGCCATTTCAGCCATAAATCGTAATGCCTTTAATTAGCTATTAGAACTCAAAGAAAAATTGCCATAGCAAAAGTTGTGTGGAAAACGCTTTAAGTAGAATGAACCAAACCTAATTAAACTTCTTCAATATAAAAAGTATATATATAGCTATACAAATCTGCATTAAAATAAAGACAGGTGAAGGTGCTTTGTGTTAATATCTTCAATGTCTCCCATCAGAATGAGCCGCTTAATATTACATAAGACTGAACCACAACTGCTGCTGGTGGTGTAGTAAACGGAAATGTTCATCATGCGAAGTTTGGTATCTTGCGTAGGTTGCGCACTTTATTTGACATTTGAAGTTCATTTCCATGCAGCTCACTGGAGGTCTTTCAATTACTTTGAAGCCCTTTTAAGCGCGCTATAAAATTCTGGTTATTTTTGGCAAGAGCTTCTCCTCTTTTTTCAGACACTAAGCGTGTCTCGCGAGAAATCAGAATACGAAATGTACATTAATAAAAATTAAGACGCAAAATCCATTTGGCAAATGCCGCTGAATGCGAGCTTTGTAAGTTTTTATTTGATTCGTTTCATTGTAGGGGTCCTGTTTTCTCCCTTCATTCTTTTCGCATCATCACTTTTCTGACCAAACACGCACGTTAATACTTTATAACTCGACGACGTGCTTCGTTTATACATAACACTGTAGATGGAATTTAAAATAGCCCCAAAAAGTGAGCCGCACCTCGTGCTACAGCCCCACATAATTCTCAAATGTTGCGCAGCCCATAAAAAGGGATCAGAGTGTAGCCGGTCGCAATGCAATGGGCTGTCAAGCAAGTCAATAGGCTTATGATTTATGTCGCCATTAGTAAAGTGCGGATCATTGGAAGGTCTTGGGCCCTTACTATTGAGCTGACCCACCCTCACCCACTACTGGTTGCTTTTTATGGCTCGAAATACGTTTTAGCCTTTTGCCAGTGAATTTTGTAAACTTTAGAGTATGAGTGTAATTTATACTTCCTTTTAAGCCCAAATATCCCTTTACAGTCTGTGCTGGGCATTTCCTTTATGATTTTCTATTTTCCTATTCCGTTTAATAAATATTGAAAAATTATTCATAGACGAATATCCATTCATGATTGCTTGCTGAATATTATTCATGTCTTGCTTGATTAACTGTGTTCAGTTTAGACAATTTGCAATAAGTAAAGCTTGATTCACAAAATCGCACTTTAATTAATTGAATGAAATGGTTAGAGAACCATGCCAATAGCCATAACTACAGGACGCCAGTCTGTGGCAATACAAATTTTAATTATCTTTGCGCAGCAGCCCAGCAGCTCCGGTTTTGGCTCTGACTTCCTTTTGACACCACATGCCTCCACAAGCCACATACCACACACAACAGTCGCAGCAGGTGCCGAATCAGCGGAAATCAACAACAGGCGGCAAACAACAAAAGGCACAAAGCACATGGCGACAAACAAGATAAAAGCAACAAAGGCAATCGCTTCAATATTTCAAACAATGACAAATTATACAAAAGACGCAGCCAGGCGCATGTCAAATTGTCAGTGGAAAATCAGCATATTATTTATCTTAAATTTAATTTTAGTGCAAAACTTTAAATTGCAACTGAACTGCACTTCCTCCTAGCTGAAATTGATTTTCGCTTCTTTATTAATTGACACTTTTTATGCAAGTCTTCAGACAATTTAGTTGATATTTTTAGCTAAGAGCTCACCGGAACGAAGTTTCAGCGGGCAAACAACTAAATTGCAGCAGTTAGAGATGCCCAACTAAGAGATACCTTGAGCTTGGAATTTTTGGTAATTGAGGTAAATACTAGCTATATATTCAATTTATCAAATAAGACAGACATATAAACCGAAAAAGCAAAGTTTGGCTAACTTTTAAGCATTAGAAGTTTGACTAAAGGTTTGTAAGTTCATTAAAGCAGACTTACTAAAACTACTCTAATCACATATGCTCTAATTAACACACACCCTGCTCAAATGTAAAATCTTCTTTATAAAGTCTCATGTTTATAGTGCACACAGTTTCATTATACCCTTTTGTTTTGTTTCATTTAGTATGTAAAAAGAGAGTAAAAAGCATCTTAAAGGCTGTAAACGGCACGTGCCGCCCATATAAAGAGAGCGCATAAGTGTGGAAAAGCGTCGAAATTGTCGCCCATAATTCAACTAACGAAAACTCGAAACTTTTGGGCAGCTGCCGCTCCGCTCTACGTCCATTAGTCCATTGCTGCTCTGAATGTGTTTGTTTGTATGCGTGCCCTTAAAACGGGAAATGTGTTCGAGCACTACGTTGGCTGACTTGCCATTAGCTTTGGGCTAAGCACACACGCACCCACACAGAGAGCAATTATGCAGCAACTGCGTCCCGAGCATCAGTTGTTTGAGTGAAAAAGTGGAGAGTGCAAAGAGCTGGGCAAGTTTTGGGTTTTGATGGAAGCTTTTGCCTTCGTCTCGCCAACTGAAATGAATGTCTTGGCTGCGATTTAAAGTGGCGCTAATAAGTCGTTTAATTTAAGGTTTATTGTACTTCAGGTACGTATATTATTATGCATCTCTTATAGGTAATAAAAGAGGTTTATCAATTTTTATGCTTAATTTGATCTGTGATTTGCATTTCAATGCTCTGACTGCGCCCGAAATTTAAATGAGTCTGTCATGAGTAAATTACAATTCTGTGTATGTCTGTGCTTGAGTATACATAAAGCTTATTACAGTTTATTTATAATTCAGTGCACAACATGAATTACATTTGTGCTGCGGTGCGTATACGTAATGTATTTTTGTGCTCGTCTTGGCCAGGTGGCTGTTGCCTGTTGAGCTGCCGAAGGAGCGGCTTGTAGAGCAGCTGGCGTAACTGGTAAATGTTCTAGAAATACTCTCAAATGCATGTTTTTCGAAATTTATTGTCTGAATGGTGAATGCCAAGCCATAAATCATAAAGCAAATGACAGCCAGCAGCTACAAGCTCTACTATTTTAAAACGCAAATAAAATAAATTAATATAAATAGCTGTGCGTAGATATGAATATAAATGGAAGCCAGCCTAAGCGAGGGTGGACTTACTTAAGAACTCGATTTAAGCCAGAGCTGTTTAGAAAGGTTGTTTTTATTTCCAAGTAGATTAAAAATTTATTAAATTTAACAAAAAATAAAGATGGCAGCTAAAAGGAACACAGGCTGATATAATTACGATGCTTATTAAATTGCTGCGTAATAATTATTATTTATTACCCCAAATTTGTTTTATAAAATGTTTAGATAATTTTAAAGTTAAATTGTTAAAGATTAAAGACTAAGAGAATTTAATTATATGTATATATATATATATATTTTTTTTTTTTTATTACTTACATTAGAAAAAATAAATAAAAGTGATAAGAACTATCATTTAAATTGGTATATCGAATATTGCTGCAAGTGTGCTGCAGCTAAAATATCGATATTTTAACTTATCGATTATTTTTGTAAGCTGTGCAGCAGCTTAGCTACGCGTTTTAAAATCGGAATTGAAGGCAATTATTGCAATGAAAGTCGAAACAATTAAACAAGTACATATATATTATTGACGAAATCAATACCTATTATTAATGTAAGTTATACTGCTGCTGAGCTTTCCAATTTAACGGATTTCGAATTTCGCTCTATGCATAATTTAATTGAACATAATTAGACTTATCTGCCTCTTGCATTGCACCTTCTGAAGGTGACCTTCAAGAATTGATAAGTTTTTGCAATCCGAGCTGTACTGTAATGAATTTTGCATTTTACAGTCTGTGCTCCACTCTTGCATTGTGCATTTGGGGGAACTTTTGCCGTAGTTTAATCATTTGATGAAGCGAATAAATAATTTACGCGCCGTATTCTGCGAACTGCGTTTAAACTGTGATCGGGCGCGGTGTGAGCTATAATTACAACCGTGGGATGATTAAATTATAAGGCTGCCCGGGCGACCTTTTAAGCGTCCCCTTGATGCTGCCGTCGCAGCTGTTGCTTTTAATTAATTTGCGCTTAGACGGCGAGTTACGAAGAAAAATTACCAGCCGCCCAAGTGAGCGAAATAAAAATAAAATAGTAAAAGTCTAGCTCAACGGTTTTTTTCCTCGCGGCCAGGTGAGAAATGAACAACGTTTGCGGCGAGTAGGCAGCCGCCAACGTCATTACGCAGATTTCTCCAAGGTAAACAGCCAAAAAAAGGAAAGAAAAATAAAAAACAAATTGCTGTGGACGTGCTCCGTAGCCGAGATGTGGGTCAGCAGTTGGTCGCAGTGGTACTCGAAGTTGCACTTCCGCTACATAAATTGGCGGCCAGAGTTTTATAGTTTGGCAGCCCTGCTGGACGTGTAGTTAGGCAAATGCCCCATTAAACATTTGGTTTTGGTAATAGGAATTTCTAATAAAACAAGTTGAGTAAACTAGATAGCGGTAGACGACACACATTAGTGTGGGCGTCAAGTGATAAATAGCGAGAAATATAAATAAAATGAAAATGCATGGAAAACAAATCTATGCAAATTGTGCAGCTAGTCGGCCACATAAAACAATTCAAACGTTAATAGATACTCTAGATATATCTGGCACAAAGGAGAAATCACGTATACGACAAGTGCACACATGCAATCAAATTTGTTATCGGGATTGATTCTGTCAGACTGTCAACGGATAAAGAAAAAAGTGGGTGTTGCGAGTCATTCACACGTAAAATCAAAGAACTGCTGACCATGTGATTGACCCCAGAACGTTCACGTGCTCAATTGAAATCAGTCTGACGTTTACACAGAAATGTCCCCAACAAATGATGCTAGAGCAGCATTCGAGCCTCAAGAGCTGAACGCAAGCAGTTGACTTAAACAACGCTAAATAACAGCTGCCTTTCCGCCTGGGGCCCTGCTTTATGTGCCGTGGCATTGTATATTTTTATGCCTAACGCCCCGCAGTTTCGGTTGTTGTTTGATTAATGTACAAAGCCATGCAGAAGTCCCACAAAGTCCTTGGCGTTTTAATAAAATGCAAATTGATATCGCTACGAATTCGGCTTCAGTTTTAAAATCTAATTTAGTCTTAGCACTCAGCTGCATGAGCTAAGCTAGATATTGTTATATACTTTGTTTACCGAACACAATAGACAGCAAACCAGGAGCGCCTCGCTCAAAGGCAGGGAAATATTTAATTATATATTATAAAATATTTTTTTTACAATATTTTATAATTTAAATTATTTGTATTTTGTATGCTAGTTTTTAAATAAACTATTTTATGTAATGCAGCAATTTATCTCTTTTATTCAATTTCCAAAGCATCGCCCCATTTTGGGCCGGTTGTTAACCCTGCGCCGCTCCTGCTGCTGCTGCCCATTTGAATAAACACATTTGGGCGCCGCAGAATTTGGCGCCTTTCGCCGCTTCCTTTGGCAAACTGTCGCTGCCCACGCGAAAGAAATATTGAACAGTTTTGCTGACACAATTTCTGCTATTTGCTGTTGCTTTATGTTCGCAAATTTGAAACGAAAAGAAAAAATATGAAAATGTTTAGCATTCAGCTGACGTTCTATTTGTTTACAATCACAACACCACTGCCCCGCCCCCAATACACACCCTGTAGAGTTAAAGCTAATGACAGCAGGCATTCGCTAAATGCAATAAACACAAATCCATAAAGATATCAAAAAACTAACTTTAATGCACTTCCCAGGGGAGGCACGTAGCAGGCAGAGAGAGAGAGAGAGAGAGAGAGAGAGAGAGAGAGAGAGAGAGAGGGGAGAGAGACACACATTTTTTTTGAAAGCTTGTCAAATTCTCAGTTTGTCCTGGCAATTGACAAGAGCTTTAGCCGTATGGATGCCGGAGCCAGCTCCTTTTGTGGCTGTCACAGCGCCAGAGACCAGATCATGCATATAAACCCATGCAATATGCCCGACTGTCAGCACAAATGTCCGTATCCACATCCGCATATGTGTTAGATGCCCGCCCACACGTGCCCCATTCAGAGCAAACGCGACGCAGCTCAATAAATAAAAATTTATTTGCGTTGCCAGTGAAAATCGCATGTAGTGTTTGGTTTTATTTACAAACACCCGAATGGGAATATATATATATATATATATATATATATATATATATGTATATTGTATTTTATTTCATATTTTTCATGCTGACTTGTTTTCATTTCATTTGGTTACCTTTTGTGTTATTTTATATTATTTATTGTTATCTTTATGAATTTTCTAAAAATATTCAACAACAAAATTTGCAAATTGTTTTCATTTAATTGAATAACATCCAGTTGGATAGTTGATTCAAATATATTTGAACAATTTTCGAATTTACGAACAATGAAAATGCCAAATAAATTTTTATATATTTTTGATTAAATTTTGAACCAGCTTTAAAGCAGCATAAATAATGTCAAGCCCTTCAGCTCTAGCATAAGCACACATCATAACTAGATATCCGAGTTAAGCTCATTTGCAATTTGGGCAACCGAAAACTGCAATTGCACTAATTATGCAAGTTGCTTGCGCGCAGGCATCCAGGCCACGTCGGGCTAGCTTTTGGCCCTTATGACATCAAACCAACATTTGTAATGCCACTCAGTGGCAGTGCATGGCTCATCATAAGCAGGCATGGCAGGCATGCTGAGGCAGCAGGACGGGATGGGCCTGGGCCACTGAGCCGGAAACACTAACGAGAAAACTCTGCAACATTTTTGGTGGCAATATTTTTGGCAACGATGTTGCCGCTGGCGCATTTCTGGGTGCATTGCCAACGAGTCTGCAATTTGGCAGCATTTTGTGGCCACAGCCGCAGTTTCTGTCTGCCACGCCTCCTCCCCTACGTTTCAGCTTGAAGTTATATGGCTGCAAAACGCTGCCGCATTTAGCTTGATTATTCATCATTTTGAATGGAAATGGGTAACTAAACGCGTCGCTGTTAGCCAGAATTGCGCTTAAAGCCAGCCGAATTTTAGTTGATTTCGGTGTCCCTGCTCAGGGTGAATTGGCACAGACAGCGCGTTGCCCTAAAGGATTAAAGCATTAACATGCTGGAGTGCGAGCTCTTTGTAATTTGATAGACGCATCTGTTGGGCAACATGACAGCCAGACGGCGCACCATAACCACAACTTGAACCGGCACCAACAGCAGCTGAACCGGCAATCAGATCACTGCTTTGGACAGCTTTGTTGCCACGACGGTTTCACGCTTCATTTGCATAAAGAGTCGCTGTACATTGAGTACCCAACGGCGAAGACAATAGCGAACCAGCTCTGACAAATGCTTGGGATTTGTCGGCTCCGTGAAGGGTCTGACAACTACAGTGGAGGTGTCGATAATGACCCGACACTAATTTAGCAATTTAACCCCTATAGCCAAACAGCTTTAAAGTTAAAGTTTAATTTGCGGGAAAATTCTACTTTATGAATTGCTAAATTAAATATTAGTTATGACATTATTTGAGTTGTTCGCTGACAGCGTTTGCGGTCGTTATGTTCAACATGACACTAACCACATTGCATATACGACATGTTGGCTGCATAAATTAGCTTAGGCCATTAGCCCACCCCAACCGCAGTGGGCGCTTTTCATTCAGTTCAGCTGCGTGGCAGCGCCATCTGTTGTCGCCTTTTGCATTGACCTTAACCCCTCACGCGAGCAGCGCCAAGGAAATGGAAAATAAAGCAAACACTGCAAACAGCACAAACACGGGCCAAAGTGGGCACAGAGCACAAAGCAAAACTAAGTCAAAAACATAAATATTGTCAAGTGAGCAGAGCAACAGCTAACGGTAAACAGCTGTTTGGTCAACAACAGCTGGGCATAAAGAGCGCCTGCGCAGCAAAGCGAGATTTAAGAGAATCTCTGGCTAAGTTAAGAGCAAGCATTTGCAGACGCTGTTTGACTTTGTTTGACTTTGCTTGGCTTTGTTTCACTTTGCCTATTGGTTGGGTTCCACTTTGCCTCTGACAGCTGTGGATCTCAACTTAGTTTCTGGCTTTCCGGCCAAATTACTGGCAGCAGTTGCCGCCAAATGCTGCTGCGAATCGCGCACAGTTTGATTGCCGCTCGCAGCGTTTAGCCTGTCAGCGCGTGTTCTCGTCTTCGGCGAGTGTCGTCGCCATTGCAATCGTCGTCTTCGTCGTCATCCATCGTCAGAGTCCGGCTCTTCGCTACGAATTATATCATGCGAATTTTCGGCAATGTGGTCTCAGTTCTATTTTGTGTTTCGTGCGCCTCGAATCGGTTCTAATAGCCGCACGATCGGCTCGGCTCATTGAACAATACATTCGTTGCCGTATGTTCAGCGAAACTGTGTGAATTGAAAATTATATTAAATATTTAAATACATATTTAAAAACTATAAACAAAATGTGTTTTAATTTGACTTAAATATTTAAATACTATAATAAATAAAAACATTATCCTTGTGAGCTGCAAATCCCCACTTGCTGTAAGTGTCTTGAATTATTATAGCCATTTATTACGTGCTTAATGCCAGAGAACTGAGTTGAGATTTGTATTTCAGATAGAGTTGTTCTCGCCTTATTTACTATTTAGTTTGTTTTCTTTTTTTACCCAAAAAGTATTTATATATTTTTCATTTTACAATTTCTATTAAATTTCCAATCAATTGCCTCTTAAGCAGAAATTCTTTAATCATTTGTTAGCAATCGTTGAAGCCTCAACATTTTCCATTCATTTGTCTTCAATTGAACAATACGCCTGAATAATTTTCATGTTTCTCGATGAGAATTAATGAAGTGAAATTAATGAGCCTAAAAAACATTTTTCAGTCAGCTATTAATGTGTTCAGCAAATAGTCCAATCAAATAATTTCCTGAATTTTTTTTTATTATTTTTTTTTAAATTTTCTTTCTGTAATATTGCAGCTGAGATAATTTTTAGGCAACTCTTTGTGCCGGCTATTTGGGACAATACCAAAACGAAACAATTCAAATAATCTCGAAATGGTACTAGGCAAATAAAAGCGCACGTTGCTGGCACGTGACGGCACAAAATAGAAAAGAAAGTGCTACTTGAGAGACAATAAATAAAAGAATAAGAAGAAGACGAAGAAAACGCATTGAAAAGACAAGTGTGCGACACTTGAGTGTATATGTGAATGGATCTGCTAGGGTTATGAAACGAGTTCCCAGAATTGGCTAAAAAATAATAAGAAAAAAATGCGACTTAAGCCCAGATGGAAGACAGGGAGAGGGGAATTGCACTTTCAATTGTTGAGCTGCAAGTACATTGAAATAAAATTATTCGAGTGATTTATTTTCGACCCATGCAACCGCATTCATTCGCTGGCTATGCAGGCGCGTCCCTCTCTCTCTCTCTTTGTCTTTTTGTGTGCAGCTGTTGCGGCTGTTGGGTTAATTAGAATTCGTGTTTCCATTAATTGGCACATGAACAGGACAAGCGTAACCCAATGAAACTGTGGGCATCATCAATCAATGCCTACCGACCTATGCCTACTCAGCTCTTCTCGAAACTTAATTAAAGCAGAGCATTGGAGCTCTGCGTATGCTGTTTAATGACCAGACAAATATATATCAGCCTCCAAGCTACATTATTTTTAGAGAAATTTATATCAGTCTCGAAGCTAAGTTTTATTATTTCTCGCTTAGCTTCATTGCATTTATGTATTTTTTGAATAAAACTTTTACAGCCGTAAGTTTAGCGCTTGGTCATGGCATCCAAATTACAGCGCTCACTCAGCCACTAGCCTTCTGCTCTCACGTAAAGCAGCAGCATCATCATCTTTTCAGTATGTTTTAATCAAAAATCAGTTAAAAGTTTCTGCGCGAGAACTTTCTGCTCGAAAACTAATTTCGACCTAAAATTATAAAGTATTCGAAAGAAATCATCGCGTTGGCTTGAAATTAAGTAAACAAGTAATTTGCATAACACTGCGTATACGAAATAAAATAAAATAAATAAAGTATTGATGTAGGACTCGGGGCATAGGCAACTGCCATATTAACATGATATTTCCTTATTTCTGCCGTCTCTCGTTTCCTGCTGATTGAATTACGCTTTGATTTTCTGTTATTCTCCATTTGTTTTTTGTTTTGTTTTGGCCCCTCTGCATTATTCCGCTGATATTATTCGAGTTTTTTGGCGTGTTTGGTTTTCGCTTTTTGATTGTATGTGTTTGCGTAATTTGGCTTGATATACGATAAGCCCGAAGTTGGGGCTCTATCATGCTGCCTGCTGATTGTTTCATATTATATTTGTGCGTTGTTGACCTGGCTGCCTAGGCATGCCTAGGCGCCTAGCCCGCGTTGCCACAACAATTGCCGCGGGTCGTGCGTCGTGCCATTTTTTATGGCTCACTTAGACGCAGATTTGTTTGCAAATGATATGTCAGCCAAGTCGCACGTAATGCCAATTATCATAAAATTACATTTTTCTTCTTTCAGATTTATTTATGAATTGGCTGCTTGCGAAGATGTTGGGTGGCGGTTGTGCCGGAGCTATTTATAAATTTTTGCACAAAAATAAATCAGGGATGAAAATTCAGATCTTAAATTAGCATTAAAAAATATTTTGTTTACCTAAAACAATATTTTAATGCATGCAAAATGTAAAACATCTTAAGTACTAGAAGTATTTGGGTATTAAAACTGTCCATGTTCCAGTTACGCACTTAAAATTTGGCTTAACTTTTTGGAACAAAACTTTTTATGTCTGTTTATCAACTTTCCTTTTATTTAATAAAATATTTCAAGTTTTATGATAAACAATGGGGAAAAACTTGCGCTGCAGCCGACACTTTCCGCCTGCCAAATATTTGCTGTCAAATGTTTTTTTGGGCACTCGCAAAAGTTGCATCCTTTGGGCCAGCAGCAATAAAAATTGTGACAACAAATAAGTGAACTTGGCCAGAAAGTAAAAGTCATAAAAAGCATGCGCTGCATAACTCAATCAACTTAATATTAATTTAAAAGTAATATTTTTAGTTAAATTTATTAACTCATTCTTAGATTAATCATAAAGTTGTCAAACAAAATTTATAAATAGTCCCGATGCAAACTTTGGTATATATATATATTTATATATTTAAATATATTTATATATAAATTAATTTTGGCTGTAAAAAAATGATTATTAAACTGTTGGGTGCCCAGTGAAATCCCTTGACCGCGTTTTACGTGACTTAAGCATTCAAGTTGCCCAACAGCTCGCTTATTGTTGAATGCTGCCAAAGAGGAATTCGAGCTGCGAGTGGCGTGGCAATGGTGCAACATGCGGCAAACAGCGAATGACTATTAAAGTGGATCAGGCAGCTGGCAAAAAGCGCAAGAGCAATGGCAAAAAAAAATATATATATATACATATATAGGGAAACGTTAGGGCTACAAGGTTTCAAAAGCTGCTAGAGGGCATAGCTGGCAGCAGATGATGGCGGAGGCAACTCACTGCTCTAGACAGGCAGCCAATAGAGGATATATTTATATTTATTTATTTATATATTGAATGCTTGAATACAGCAGAGAGTATTTAAGTTCCTTCAAGTTCCTTACCCACTACAGAGTATTCTTCAGTCATGCATATCCTTGAAATTGGCAACACGCCGGCTCATGTTTTTTGATGACAGCGATTGCCAGCGACACTGTCAACGACTCTGCGACAGTTGGTTCAGGTTAAGGGCAAAGCCATGAAAGCACCGTAATTCGGTAATGAAGGCGGACACAGCTGCAAGCAGTCACTATGAATTCACTATAAATATGTAAAAGAGGAGCGCATTTGGCTAACAGGTTTTAGATAACGAGCGAGCCAAAGCCTACACAGCGTGGATGCCAATCCAATCTTTATGGCCACACGAACAGCCCTTTCGAACGTACTCCATTGCCATTTAAATATACCAAAAAGGATATGCGGCTATGCTTCCTCTTCTCTTTTAATAGACAGCCTAGTGAACATGCTGGCATGTTATTGAAAATCAAATAAGACTGAAATGCCAATGCTGAGGCAGTGCAGGCGCAAACAAGGCGGCAACTGCAACATGTGCGTGTGCCACTTGCTGATAGATGGATGGCTGGATGGGTGGATGGGTGGCTGGGTGGCGCCATCACTGAAAGTGAAAGTAAAAGTGCAGTTGAAGTGTTTCTTATAATTTCGCTTTGGGTGGCGCCAAACGCAACGCAAAATTGACACAGTCTTTGGCACAATTGGGTCATAAACTAGTCCAAGGATCCAACGCTACAATCAAGTTTTTGTATAATTCGAACTAAATAGGTTTGATAACCTTTTTTGATTGAGCGCACGTCTCTGTGTATGTATTTTGTTTGCCTAAGTATGTGTGTGAGTGTAAGTGAGACGTGCATAAAGTAGTTTGGCTTAGTTTTTATGCGTGGCATGCCATACGCGTCGGTCAGCAGTTTGTATCATGTTTTCGATATGGGCGCCCAATTAAATAATTAATGTTCATGATTGATTGCGCCGTGGACTATAAAAGTGTTTACTAATCAGTAAGTTTGTTTGTCCAGCTGGCTAAACTAGCCGCCATTCTCCTCTAAGTAATTAGGCTGCCAAATGTATATATTTCAGCTCGAAATTATGAAAGTTTGTCACGTTCCAATTGGGCCCAAAGAAAAATATATATAGATTTTTATATATATTACCAAGCTGTACTTATGTATTTATTAAATGCATAATAATCTTCTTCTTCTTCTCCACAGAGTTTCGATATAAATTATAATTACTTAATGTATATTAAAATTTAATTGCCTACTTCTAGGCGGAAGTGTAATTTGCTATGACAGAATTTGAAAGCAACTAAACTGGGTACTATTTCGCCAACATTGTCCGGCAGCTCTCGCACATAATTCAATTAGTCGACTTCATTGTTAATTAAAACAAACTGCGCTGCACACAGCATGGGCATGTACGAGGACTTGGGACACGCCCAATTGGACGTCAGCTGGCTGTAATTTTCTCTGTGTTTTACTTTGTGGCAAGAGTGCGTAAAATAATTAAAAGAAGTATCTGGTGCTCAATGTGTCCTTGCTGCTAAGTAGATTTCAAATTATTCCATTAGTGCTGATGACATTTGGCCCGGGTCGACTAAGATGATACGCTATGATATGTGAAGTGCTAATGTGCCGCTGTCTGGCTGTTGGCCAAGTTAATTAAATATGTGTTCGGGCACCAGGCGCCGCCGGAAGGGATCCGAGCATAGGTTGCGCTGCATACACACATGCCTCGCCGACAATGCTCCCAGTTCTCACACCAGCCATAAATTCAAACAATTGTGAAAAATTAGTCAACAAATCGCGGGAAATTAACCTTTAGTGAGTACCCGAAAGAAATGCGAATGGGAATGTAAATGCCGCCTTGATTTATGCCAGCAAATGAAACAAACAAAGTAAATAAGCGACATCAATCAGAGCCGAGGCGACTGGAGGTGAGTTGGGGATTGAGCTGATGAGCCCGGGCATTAGAACCTTCTGTCATAATAAGACTGCTTTTTTCCCTACTTTGTCAGAGTTGTCCGCCGTCTGTCAACTCCGATAAGAAGCTGGCAATTGATTGAGGACAATGCCAAACAGATAAAAGATCAACAAACTACGAAAGTTGTCGGCTATATTTTAAAGCCTTGGCACGCCCACTCCCACTGACCGAGCGGCGTTGAGGGATGTATAATAAATTAGCTATGGCCAACACGTAGGCTTATAAAATATTTGAGACTGTTTTGCCGTAGACACCGTACGCAACTGTCAGGCGTGGTCAGCGTGAGGACTTCCGAAATTATATACACAGAGAAGGGTCCTCACACTTGACCTAGCAGGCAGTCGGTCAAATGCGTAGGCCGTGCGCTTTTTACAGCTAACTGGGGATTTTTCCCCGGCATTTAAAATTTCGCCGAAGACCGGGCTAAAGGGGGAGCAACTGAGAACAGTTTACTCTATGTATCCATTATTCATATTTGACAGCCTTTTGAGCCCACGCGGCGTATGCGTTTTATTTTCTTTCAAACGAATTTTTTCTCATATTTCACGGCAGAAGCTACCTAAGATGTTTTTGTTAGCCGCCAACGCTTCAAAATGCTTAGCGAAATGTTTTATGGAAACACGAGCAATTTAAATATCAATATCATGAAAATAAATGTTGGCAAAATTTCTGTTTACTTTTGATTATATATTTTCATCAAAACGGATTCACGAAAGTATACTTGAATAAAAAAATCTCAAGCTGCTGTAGCGCATTATTAGAGGATTTTGATTAAATGCACTCGAATGAGCTTACAGTGTTTTCCACTTGACTTAAGCCACCTTCAACTCTGGCAAATGAACTTGTTTACGACTGCCTCAATCAATCAAACTGACCCAGGGGTTTAGGCTGCCTGCAACTCAATTTGCGGCTACTTCAAATGAATAACAGGCATGCCAAACGCCAGTTAACAGCCAAGATAACAATGCCGAACAAAGTCCCTCGACCAGCATGTGGGTCTAACCGCAGCGGCCTAAAACAATTCCTTTAAAAATTTGCATAAAGTGGCACAAAGCCAGGACAGCCACAGAAACGGGTCCACATGTGTAATGCGAGCCAACTTGACAGCATTCTCCAAATATCCCAAACATTTTAACTAACTTAAATACTTTATCTCTCTCTGTGTGTTGCATAATTGAAAGGCGTTGCGGCATGCAGCATACATTTAAATAAATTATGCTTTAAATGCTGAAACTCTTTAAGCTCTCTTTAAGGGCGAGAGTATGTGAGTGTGTGTGTATATGTGGGTTCATTACGGTTTGTACGTAAGCTTTTTCTGTATCTGTATCTGTATCTGTATCTGTATCTGTATCTGTATCTGTATATGTATCTGTATCTGTATCTGTATCTGTATCTGTATCTGTATCTGTATCTGTATCTGTATCTGTATCTGTATCTGTATCTGTATCTGTATCTGTATCTGTATCTGTATCTGTATCTGTATCTGTATCTGTATCTGTATCTGTATCTGTATCTGTATCTGTATCTGTATCTGTATCTGTATCTGTATCTGTATCTGTATCTGTATGCTGATTAGCTGCATGCTGATTTGCTGCTATGTATGTACGCAAGTATTTCCCTCAATAATATAAATAAATACTCTTGCTCATGGGCTTGACTGACCTTAGCCTTCAGCTGGCCGGATATGCGTCTAAATTGTAACTACATAATTTTGTTAGCTGACTGCAGAAATGGGCAGGCTGGGCAGGCGACTAGCATGCGCCCATTCCATTTGCCGCATCTATTTCTGAACACAAATGAAATTAACACAACATTGAGCCCAAGCGGCGCAGCATTTTATGTGCCGCAGAGACCAGGCAAATGAACAGAGGCTGGCAGCCCAGCTGGGTATCATGGACAAACAGAAGATGTGTGCTGGTATGCTGACGAGCTGCTACTTATGCGGTGCTACTCATGTCCTTAGATGTGTGTGTATATATATATATATATGTACATGAAAAACATTTATATGTATATTTCTTTTGCATTCGCTGGGGCTTATGCGTTCGCGTTGTTCGCCTCATTCATATCCATTGTGGCAAAATGCAATCAAATTACTTTGATGTTTCCATTAATGTCGTTTTCTTTAACGCTAGCAGCGAGGACGAGCAGTAGCAGGACGCCGCAGCAGCAACAGCAACTGTAAGCGGTAGCTGTTGATTATGATAACGAGATGTTTCTAGCTGCCTTAACAGCGTGCCTCCGCTTCCATTCATTTTCCCAGTTGCTGTTTATATTTTGTCCTTGTGGCTGGAAATCACAGCCCCACAATGTCCTGCAAGGCATTTCTATTGGACTGGCGACTTGCCGTCTCCACGGAATCAACGAATGCACAGCTTACTTGTGCGTAACGTCACAAAGCCGCGCCACAGTAATTCATTCGAATTATGATCCAACAATACAACAAACTTGCCCATTCACACCCACTCCCCAGACGCTGCTCAAGACTCCCTGCGGAGAGCTGCTTCGTGGATATCCTTTTAATATGCAGCACAAGCAGCTGGCAGTTTTTACTCACTTTTCAATTAAGTATTACCCAATCCTATAGCTAGATTATCTGCAAGTGTAGTCTACATGGTAAGGGTATTCAGAGTTTTTTAGCTTTTCAGCTTTTCAGCTCTTTTGCCGAGCTAAGGGTGTCATTTCCGCTTAAAGTTATGACACTTTCCATCAGCATTATCTGGTCTTTCTTAACTATTTTTCATTGTTTAGCCAGGGTAAGCATCAAAGAAAACGCATTTCCTCTGCAAATACCAAGAGCGAAACAATTTTGTGGAAAACGCTGAAAATGCAAAGCTCTGTTTAGCATGATAGCCAGGATACCTGTGTACCTCGATAGATGGCAAAAGCTGTATAATTAAAAACAGAGAAAGGCACAGGCAAAGAGACACAGAGTGGGGGAGAGAGAGAGAGAGAATAGCATGACTCACTGACTGATTGATAATCGCTGCAAAGTAAAGATACTTACTTTTTTATGCCTTAAATTTCTATCATTGCATTTTTATTTACCTTTTCGGCTAGCTGTTTTATTTTTTTTTAGCTGTTTACCAGCACGATTCGTAATTACGCATTCGAGTCCTTAGCGCAATGGCTATTTACATAATTTTGACCTTGCTTTAAGTTTTCAATGGCGGCCTCAAGTCGCGGCGCTGCCCGCTCCACTGCCTCTATTTAATGGCAGACTACTTGTTCACTTGACCATGGCCAGTTGAGCCGTTGCATGCCAATCGTGGCAGGCACTCGGAGCAGTCAACTTGGCTGACAGCTGCTTATTATGTGCGAGGGCGCAAGGCTGAGGCGCGAACACTTAAAATGTATTTAAATCAAGTTCAGGTGCAATGTCAGGTGAACTAAAATTGATTTTTTATATATGAGATTCAAATTGAATTGCTGAGTGAATGTTGAGTCGAAGCGACGTGAAAGTGGATCTCTGGCAAGGCAACTTTCTCAGCCAATCTATGCAGAGATTGTTGAAGGCAAAACAGACGGAAAATAGTTTGCATAGGAAGACAGAGAGGAGCACAGGATAACATGGCTCCCAGTGCACATCTTATATATTTACTTGCCAGGCACAGACACGTGTCCTTTTTTGTGTTACCCAGCAGCTCCTGCGAGCAGCTCCTTTAACACTCCATCTTTAATTTCACCTACAAAGTTTAGCATGTCTTCGCTCAGCTCGTTCGCTCAATTAGCAGCAGCTTTGTTATGCTACTGCTGTGCACTTGAGGACGTGCTCCTTGCACAGGACTTTCACTTTGTTAAGCTCGACACATGTGCAAGTTTGCCAGTGCAAATTGCTATCATTCAAGTGCCAACTGGCTAAAAGGTATTTCAGCGTGAGCAGGCACGTTTCAATTAGGTCAAAAGGCGCTAACTTTTATCTCTTATATGCGACGTTGCCTCAACTTGTTGACCAGATTTGCGTTTTACTGGCAACACTTCACACTAATCCGTGCACAATGCACTGATAGCAGCTGTAAATAACATGAACTCATGTGTAATTGCATTGATAAGCCACGTGTGCGTGCTGTTGTTGTTGCTGAGGTTGCATGCCTTGGCTAACCGTAATTAGCCTGTTTATTATGGCAGGCAAGCAGGCAGACAGCCGACAGCCGACAGCCGACAGCTGGAGCCCATTTGCATATCGGTTCATGAGACTCGAACATAATGACGCACACTCTATTAACCAGATTACTACGCTTGCAATGCATAATAATAATATCATTAGTATCTCATTGTTTAGCTATTCCAGCTGCTTGCTTCGCCTTGTGACTTTTGTGCATTTGCCATTTGCAATCTGGCGAGATGCTCATTCAATCTTCAATGTCAAATTTTTTGGCTGCAGCCGACAGTAGACATCAGATTTGCAAGCATATATTTAAATGTCTGATGTTCGCTCTGGTAATGGGTTAAGCTCGAAAAAGTTCTGGCTTTGATGTACATACAAGTTCTTTTTTGTGAACGCTTCCTTAAGCAATTTTCCTATATGATATGCGAATGTCAAATGAGATCGCCTTTGTCTGCTGCCAGACAACATGACGTATGCGTGATGGCAGCGAAAGAAAAGCGCTGAGCATGAATCCAGCACAACAGCAAATAGGCACACACACACACACACACATGGACACACCCACACATGCTGAGCGTAATGCGAATTTTATACGACTTAACAAATTCCTTGTGCTGCATTTTTCACTATGAATCGAGTTTTGTCATTGCCGTTAAAAGAATTTTTTAAATAAGACGCAGCAGCAGCCGCAGCAACAAAATCCTTGGCTGACTGACATTTGAATTATTGGCAAGGACAGTGGCAAGGCCGCCGCTGTGTCAACAGGCTGTGACACCTGAGCGATGTGATTAAAGCCGTCTGAAAGCCAATGAATGTGGCAAACGAATGTTTTAAAAGCATTCGAGAAGTCAGCATGATTGGCCAAGATTTGCGCCAAAGAATTAATTGTCGTCCGTAATTAAGGCAACAAATTGCAATCGTCTAAGCCAACAATGAAAATTGAAATTGAATTTGAGAAGCTGGGTATGGCCCAGGCGGGATAGACTAGGTATTAATCAGACTGTTAGAGGCAAACAGAGAGAGAGAGACAGAGAGAGATATACGGAGCCTGAGACTGAACAGAGACAGATGGAGAGACATAGAGAGAGAGAGACACACATACAAAGACGGAGAGATAAATTTGTATATCGGATCAAGATGAGGAAAAAGGGAGACAGAGACAGAGAGAGAGAGAGAGAGAGAGAGAGAGAGGGAGAGGTGCGTGTTACAAGTAGAATAACAAAGAGAAAGGGTAATACATTAAATTAAATATAATTTCAAAAATAAAAACAACATTAAAATAAAATAAATAATTAAATATAATTCGAGAGTCAAAGTAAATATAATTTGGGAATTAAACAATTTTTGAATTATTTTAAAGCATTGTCAAATCATAGAAATTTGAGAGCTTTCGTCACAAACTCGACTCATCATGATGCTAAATATAAATATATTCATTTGAAATTGAAGAAGGCTGCTTCTTCTGCATATATCTGTCCCTCCCTTAGAATCCACTTCAAGTGGAGAACAATTGAAAATTAAAAAAGTTGTCATAGCAAAAAATTCATTTATTTGTTTGCTAGGGCCCAAATTTATTTTTGTTGTTTTAGACAATACCTTTTTAGTGCACTTCAAATGAGTTGAGTGGGCAGCAGAAGAAAAAAATAAAAAATTAAAAAGAAATTCCCATAGTAACAATTTCATTTATCCACCCGACTAGGGTATATACTATTTGTTAATCTGGACTAGGCAAGCCATTCTATGCTTTGTGTGAAATTTGGCCAACAGTTGACACAGATTGTAATAATTTTTGTTTTTGCTCAGTCAGGCATGGGAAGCCACACAAAAGACTAGAAGGCAGCGGGAACAGAGAGTGAAAGTGAGAGAAAGAGAGAGAGAGAGAGAGAGAAGATTAGAGAAAATACTGTTGATTATACCGAGGACATCTGGCGGAAATTTGCTAGGATATTAGCTGACAGAATAGAAAGTCTGCCAAAATGTTTACAGTTAACTGTTTTGTTTGCATTTGTGTTCGTACTCTGTACATGAATATACATACATACATACATAGAGTCATGGCCAGGGGGCCAAATAAACGTGCGGCAAGTGGCAACAGCAGCAACTCAATGTGGGCCCCGCCCACAAGTCCACAATCTCGCCCGCCCACACGCTTGCACTTTATGCTGCGCTGCGACCATGACTCAACTATTTTATGAAAGCCAACAACATGATAAATATAATGCTTTAAGCCGAAAGCAGCTGCGTTTAAGCCAAGAGTGCAGATTCGAGCAATTAAAGTTGAATTATACGTCAACTGAGTTGCTGCTGCTGCTGCGAAGCCGTGACAACCCATATGCATTATGCATGCAACTTTAAGTACGGCACAGGTTTATCGTCACAGCCCCTCGTCCACTTGGCTTTTGGCTTCACTGTCAGCCCTTCTGCTATAATCACGGTTGGCCTTTGCTACATTTTGATGCTAATGACGCTGTTGCCAAGAAAATCACATAACTAATGAGAAACTTACAATGCAGCCGCGTGAGAGCGCATCACAATATAGTTAATTATAAATATATATTAATGAGACGGCGGGCAGACAGAGAGGGAGAGAGAGTGAGAGCGAAAGACAGACAGCATAGCAGATTAGATTATATGCAAACTAATATAAGAAAGAGGAAATGTTTTGAGCTTTTTATAGCTATAAGTGAGTGAGTGAGTAAAAGAGTGTGAAAGAAAGAGAGAGAGTGAGAGAGAGAGAGTGAGTGAGTGAGTGAGTGAGAGACTTCCTTAGACAGCAACCAATGCACGACCTTCCCATACTTCTTCTTATGCAGCCTGAACTCTATATAATTTTATCAAATATCTTAAGCATTCTCTGTTTCTCATTCACTTCCGCACATCGTGGCAATTTTTTTGTTCAATTTTTCTCTTCCTTTCTTCCCTCGCCATATTCTTAACCTATTAATTGCAGATATTTATATCAATCGCCTGTTTTTATGTTCTGTTATCGCAGGCCCATTCACAAAACACTCACATCATTTGCAATTTAATTTTGTTTATGAGCAGCCAATTTAAAAATAAAAATCACAATTTTTAAATAATGCCAATGGGGTTCGCCTGGGGTAAACAAAAATGCCAAGGCAAATTCAACATTTTGTTTACACAGAAAGCAAAGAGCGAAATGTGTGAAACGAGGAAACTGGCAAAGTACATAAACACACTGAAATCAATAACTGTAATCAATAGCAGAAAATGCATATCAATTTCAACGCTCTGGCTTAAAGTCCGTCAAGGGTGATGCATGCTTCAATGCATAAATCAAGTGTTCAAGCCAGATAATACGGAACGAAGACAAAAGCGTGTAAGCACGGAGCAAGCTAGCTAGCTAGCTAGCTCTGGGGTTACGTGATCCCTGCATTCGGACTTGTCATTGCCATTTCGCATTGTTCGCCAGCTGGCCACAAAGGCAACATGAAGCTGTCTGTCTCGCTGCCTGGGGCAGTTACAAATGAAAGCATTCCGATTTGTGGCTGATCTCTTTCACTCTGGCACCGGCATCGGCAACGGCACTGGCATTGGTATTGGCATTGGCATTGGCATTCCACTCAGCTACCTAAGCGCAAATCAGTCGCTGCTTCAATTGTCCATTGTACGTGTGCGCACTGAACTGTGCAACAAATGAAAATCTGTGCCACATTTGTGTTATTAATAGGGCTTTCATGCGAAAAATGAAGTTCCTGTTGTTGTGTAATTGATTGCGATGATTTCTGAATTGATGCCTGGCCTGATTCGATCAATGCATGTATCTGTGGCATTCGCTTGTCTCTTTCAGATTTCCAAATAAAAAATTATAGCATACTTTTATGCGCGCCCCAGCAAGCACCATCAAATGTGGCAAATTAATTATTTAATTTATCATTGCACACAGAGAGACGATAATTGCTGTAATTAAAAGTAAATTTATACGCTCTCTCGACTATACATAGTTTTTTTAATTTTGATGTGCGGAAGCTGCTGCTGGGTGAGCGAGTGCGTGTCGAATTCTTTCTGCTCAATATTAAAGCGTTGGCGAGTTGCAATCACAATGAATATTTTTCTGAATATATGATGTGACGCTGTAGTCGCAAAATGAAAACGAAAATTGTCAAATGGCAATCAAATTGAAGCCAGAGAAATTTTGTTGCTTAGCTTAAGAGACAATTGCTTGCATCCAATTAGAGCTTGAATCTAAAAGCTAATCAAACCAGACAGAAATAATTTTGCTCAGATTGATTGACAGACAGCCTGTGATCATCATTTTATGAAATCTTAATGCTGAAAGTTACTTTGAACATTTTTTTTAAATAATTTATTTTTATATTAATCAACTGAAAATATACAAAAATAAAATTAATTTTTATTAAAATATTCAGAACACAGATATGGATATTATCTCTCTGCTTTTATAATCTTTGTCCCGAATACTGTATTAAAAACTCTCCACAAGCCCTATCCCAATACTCTACAATTTCCCCACAAAATGAATCAGCTAAATGTGATTAATTGTGAAGCTCCCAAATTAGTCCAAGCCTAAGCTGGTTAACTATAATTTGCGCATTTCGAATTCATTAGAATTACAAATCAAATTGGCCACTAACCAGTGTACTGCCTGTGCTGCATGTTTAAGGAGCTTTTGTTGTGGTTTCGCCTGCCTGCCACAGAACGTGTTAATTACCGTAGCCTGAAGTGCGCGCCCGAACAGTTCGCCAAGTGGAGTTGCGCGGCAAATGTAATTAAATACTGTGGAAAGCAGAAAAAGTGCGCTATTCGCGACGACTGCAAAGCAAAGCGCATGACAGATAACAAATAGTTCAGCTAGAGCAGATTTGAGCAACATGGATAGAGATAGTGGGCAACGCAACAGCAACAGCAACAGCAGCGAGATAGATAGCATTCGCCAAGACATGCCATTTGTTTGCGTGCGCAACGCATACAAATCCAATTTGGCCCTTGGATAAAGAGAATAATTCCGGCATATATCTGCACAAATACTAATGCAATTTAGATTCAGCTGGGTCAGCTGCGGTGGTTGCACGAGGCGACGAGCCTTAAGTTAGTTGCAACGCAGCTGGCCATTGTGGCAATTAAATTGCGTGCGGCATGGAGGCATGTTCCGTTTAGTCCGTTGACGTGAGCAGCATGAGAAGTTTTTGTCGCATTAAGCTAATCGAGTTTGCAGCTTGGGCTAAGGCGGTTGATAAAATATTTAATTTCTCGAGGCGCATGTGGCGTCTTCGCATCAATGTACAATTTAAATTAATCATACGCCACGTTTAACGCCATATTATCATCTATTTTATTTTCAGTCCTTGCTAGACATTTGAACAACATTAAATTTTTAATGCATCTGCGGGCAACGCATTGCATGCACAGGCCACCGCCGCCACCGTCACCGCCGCCACCGCCACCGCTGTCGCTGCCGCAGCTGACCTTGGCAGTCTAAAGTGTCAACAACAGCAACAACAACACCATCGAGCAGGACAACAGCAACAGCAACAACAATGGCTAGCAGCAGCAATGATACAACGCCGCTCTATTGCGGCACGGGCATGGATAATTTCTACACGAGGTAAGTCTATGGCACTGCCAATGTCTCCATTCCCCAAGGACAACATTCTGACTGCACTCAGCAGGATATTTAGAAATTAAAGCATTGCCGAAATCGATTAATCTAGTGCATTGTCAGAAACACATTTGCTTCTACTTCGATTATTTGTGAGCTCTTTATGACAGCAACAGCAGCCATAAAAAATGTATATATATATATATAATTAAACTATAAAATATGAACAGCGCAAAATATTTACTTAAATTGCATGCTCAACGCTCGTAAAATGAGAGAAATATATGAAAATAATAGGAAAACCGGAAGGACTGTTATAGTGGGAAATGCGTGACTAACGGATACCCGGAAAATACTGATGAGCTCTTGTTAGGTTAAATAAAGAAACCTTTGAGGTGTCCACACCAAAACTGACACCATTTTGTATAGCTATATTTCAGCAGTTCTTTAAACTATTTCCAGTTTAAAAATTTTTTAATATTTTATAATACTTGCCATTTGATTATAAATAAAAATATAAATAATCGTTGGTCGAAAAAATATATTTTTTTTTATTTTTAAAGAAGTTCCAAAATACAATATACTTTATAAACAATTTTGGTTGGCTGAATTTGAAAAAAAATTTGTTTATGTTTCGAAAATTCAATCTGACTCTTTCATACAAATGAAATACATATTTGTCTACTATTAATTTGATTATCTTAAATTTAATCTTAAATGATGTCCTTCAGATACCATATACCCCACTTTGCTTTGTCTCAATAGGTATAAAGGGTATTAAAACGAATAAGAGTACTTTAGTCGAGTATGTGCCTGCCATCATCCATACACAATAACAAAATATATAACACATACACACATACATAGCACACACACACTCACACTTACACTTTCTGCCACCTACATGGACCGTGCAGCAGTTTCTCTGCTGCTGCTGCCGCTGCTGCTTGCGATAACCACTTAAAATGTATTGCAAAATAATTTCAGTTTTTATTGTTCCGCATTTGAAAAAGTTGCACAGATATAAGAGTTTCCGTTTACGAATCAATATATGTATTTATGTGTATCTCTGGACGAGATTAAAATAGTAAAAATTGAATTCTCTAGATAATTTGCCATAAAATTATTTTGGATTGCCCCATCAGAAATACATAAAAATAAGTAAAAGTAAAACAAAAGTAAACTCGATTAATTCCAGCCATCATAAAAAGAACATTTATTGAGCATTTAACTGCAGCGCTGATATTTGGCGACTTAACGCGCAATCAATCAAACATTGGATAAGCATTTGAATTTTATAGTCTGCTGCTGCACACGTGCCAGGGCACACACACAGGGATATTTGTTGTCGTGTGTGCAGAGCAAACAGCGTTGCCTGCAATGCCAATAAAGGCTCTAAGCCTGCAGCATTTGCCTACTTACAACGGAACGAATAAATTTTTCACATCCTGGCTTTTGTTTAGCTTGCAGCACGGCAAAGGCATTTGGAAATATTTCGAAATTTTTCCAGCCAGCTCGGTGACCGAAAGTTTTTGGCCTCAAAAATGTACGTGGGTGCCGGCTGCCGGCTGGGCCCCAAGGGGGTTGCCTTCTTCTGCTTTGTGTGTCCTAAATGGAGCAGGAGGAGTGAGAGTGTCTTTGCCATTCTCCTGCTCTTGCCTGTTTACTCAGCAAGAAATTAAACTTACATAAAGTGTGAGGCAATCAAGTCTGTAACTCAGCCACGGGCAGCTTTAAAGCTGCCACACGATGCCATTTGGCACTCAGGTGCTCGGCTGCACACTCGATCCCAATGCTGCCATAAACATATATTTGGTTTGCTTTTAACTAAAAATCTGTATTCTTTTCTCTATCTTACTCTAAGCAACAATGCAAAGTAAACAGCAAAACAAAAAGCGCTGAAAAAGCTGAAAATTTTTTAAAGTTTTTTTCTTTCCATTATTTGCGTGCTTGCTTTGTTGCACGTAATTGAAAATATTGCTGAACTATGAAAAATAAATTGAGTTTTCTTGGTGTGCAATGGATTTTCCTAATCTACTAATTGTAGGTGTCTAGAGAGAGAATTATAGAAGGCCAATAATATTACCACTACTATTCTCCTAACATTGCCACCACTGCATTATTAACAGTGGCTTACCCAGCTTTAACAGCGCTGTTGTATACAACTATGTTAAGCAGTCTGTATGTAAATATCTTAAGTCTAGCATGTGAAATCAAGGCAAAGGACGAAAACCTGATATTTGATGAAAAAAAAACAGACGCTGCAAAAATTACACTTTTTTTCAATACATTTATTTTAATTTAAAATAATATGGAACGATCTTAAAGCTCAGTTGACGTCTCCCTGTCCAGCTCAGTTCTGCACATCTAAGCAGCTATTTTTTGTACCTGCCCAAACCATTCGGCCTTTTCCCATTCAATTTAATGTCGAGCTATTTGGTGAACCTCGCCTTTTCCATGAAATATTCACAGCCTGTGCTTACCTTACGACTAGTTGGAGATTTGAAACAACTGCCCATTTGATGCGCTTGAGTGGAGTTTAATTTGTGGAGCAGCTGTTGAAATACCTGGAAATGATGGCCAAATGTGTTGGTTGGGACCGCACAGCATTTCCAATTTTCATAACAAACATGTTCAACTATGCAAAGTCTAATGGTTTGGCCGGCAATTAGTAGTTGAAACAACATTCAAGGGACTTGTACAGCATTGCCAAAGAGCTACGAAATGATGCTCCAGTCTGGCGATAGACTTTAATAGACAAAAGAATTTGATGCCATGTGCCCATCCATCAACAGGGATTAGCAATAGCAATAAATTTAACTAAGCTAGGTATTCCATATTAAATGAGCAGAGCCAGGACTAAGAAAACGCGCGCGGAATGCGCGCTCCGTAAAAGTCTTTGATGAATGTTGCTCTAAAATATGCGCCAAAAAAAGAAAACAAATAAAAAACTTGTTCACCTGCAAATACGCAACATACCTGCCTGTAGTTTGTCTATTTTCCCAAATGACAACCGAAACGGCAGTGGCAACAAAAACGTTTCCGTTTCACTCTCAATTTTTGGTGATGGCTGACATATGCGGAAACGAGTTAAAAGCCATTACAAAAAGTGCCACAGCGACGTGCTGTCTATCAAAATGGAAGTATTTCTATTTATTCTTCTGCTTCTACTTATTTTTTTTCTTCTGCTTTCGGCTTTCTCATATGGCAAATAATTTATTTTTTTTTTTTGGCATCATTTTCGGCTGGCTGCCCCAGCGGGGGGCAACATGAAAACGTTTTTCTTATTGTCGCCAGAAAAACGAGCTGTCAAATGAACACGACTGTTGATTCATGTTAATTGCTTGTTTTATGCGTGTCGCACTGTTTGTCTTCAGCTTTACCATTAATATTACGCATACGTCGCGTTGCCATGACATTCAGACATTCACTCAGAAAGGGTTGCACTCGAGTGGCTGCTGCCTCAATGCATGCCTGTCTCCGACTGTTGACACAATTTTTCTTTCTTTCTTTCTTTCTTATATTTTTTTTTTTTTTTCAACTTGTGTGACCCACTTGAGTGGTTCTTGTAGTGACTACTAACCGAGTTTGAGGCTGTCTGGCCGTGACAGCGCCTCCCAAGTGCGCCTTGCCAATTCGGCACGTACCCATTTGATCCACAGAGCAAATGGCCAAGTGTTAGATACACATCTAATTGCCACGGCAAACTGACAGACAGACGGACTGGCTATAATTTAAGCACCCACCCACATACCCACATAGTCAATCGTCATCGTGATGGGCCCACCACACGCAGTGCTTAGGTAATTAAAGGTCACATTCATAAGAAACTTTCTTATTGCCAGCCAGGCATTTGCGTTTTGAATGTGCCCATCAACGTATAACAGATTAATTATTTATAGATAATCTCATTAGGCATTCCAGCTGCTCATTATCTTCCTCTCCTCTCGCCCTACAGCTACAAGAATATGCATGGCTATATCTCGCTGGTTGTTTGTCTACTGGGCACCATAGCCAATACCCTGAACATAATCGTGTTGACACGTCGTGAGATGCGCTCGCCCACGAATGCGATTCTAACGGGCCTCGCCGTGGCCGATCTGGCTGTCATGCTGGAGTACATACCCTATACGGTGCACGACTACATACTGAAGGATAGCCTGCCGCGAGAGGAGAAGCTCAGCTATGGCTGGGCCTGCTTCATCATGTTTCACTCGATCTTCGCCCAGGTGCTGCACACGATCTCCATCTGGCTGACCGTGACGCTGGCCGTTTGGCGCTACATTGCCGTGGGCTATCCGCAGAAGAATCGATTGTGGTGCGGCATGCGCACCACCATAATAACCATAACCGCTGCGTATGTGGTATGTGTGCTGGTGGTTTCGCCCTCGCTCTACCTGATTACAGCCATTGCCGAGTGGATGGAGCAGCTGGATGCGGAGGGCAAGGTGGTAAAGAGCATACCTATTAGCCAGTATTTGATCGACTACCGCAACGAATTGAAGGCGGCCACGTTTGCTGCGCTAAATGCCACGCCCCCCAGCTTGATAGCCAACGATACTCAAGCAGTCAATGTGAGCATATTGACCACAACGCCAATGCCAACCGCTGTGCCGGCGCCCATCGTGGTGCGGAACGTGACCGTCTATCGGCTGTCCCACAGCGACTTGGCCCTGCACAAGCCGCTGCTCCTGAACGCCACATTCTTGATCTACAGCGTGGTCATCAAGCTGATACCCTGTATCGCGCTGACCATACTCTCGGTGCGGCTCATACTGGCGCTGCTGGAGGCTAAAAGGCGCCGCAAGAAGCTGACCAGTAAACCGGCGACGGCGACGGCGTCGGCCTCGTCGTCTAGCAACGGCACCAAGACTGTGGTCAACGGCAAGCCGGCCGAGCGGCCGCGCAAGAACAGCAAAACACTGGAGAAGGAGAAGCAAACGGACCGCACCACACGCATGCTGCTGGCGGTGCTGCTGCTCTTCCTCATCACAGAGTTTCCGCAGGGCATTATGGGGCTGCTGAACACGGTACTGGGCAATGCATTCCTGCTGCAGTGCTACCTCAAGCTGAGTAAGTGTGAACTGTAGCAGCTTAGAGTTAGCGCATAAATTCATTTACTTGACTCCGTGCTTAGGTGACCTTATGGACATACTGGCCTTAATCAATTCCAGCATCAATTTCATACTCTACTGCTCCATGAGCAAACAATTTCGCAGCACATTTACGCTGCTATTTCGGCCAAAGTTTCTGGACAAGTGGCTGCCCGTGGCGCAAGACGAGATGACAGCGACCCGGGCGGACGGGCTGCAGCGCTCGATGGTGGCGGCGGCGCCTGACAAGTGCCAGTCGATACAGAAGCAGCCACAAGTGGTGACACTGGCAGCCACCACCACCACAGCGACCACCCAAGTGACGAATCTGTAGCACAACCAAAACAAGCAGCTGCGAGCGCCCACTCATGTGGCTCACGGCAATGCCCAAGAGCTAAAGCCAAGCCATGCCATTGTCGTTGTCGTGGACAGCGCCAGCGGTGCAGTGGATCATCGTCTGTGCGGTGCCAGCAACGGCTGCTCGCATGCAACGTAGTTTCGCGAACGCAACTAAACTAGCTGCTTATGTAAATGAAATTGAATAAACAATATATAGATATATATATTTGGTCCAAGTCAACGGTTTACGGTTGATAAGTTATTTCGTGGTGCGCACAATAAAGTATTGCATACATTAGGGCGTGTTGCATAACATCAGGCAAAATATAAAAAAAATATAAAAAAAAACAAATGAATAAACTGATAATAATGCACATCACTCATACGCACCAGTGGCTTGGCAATGTCATATTAAAAAATAAATAAAAACAAATAAAAAGCGGAATAAGAATTCTGTGTGCACATGCAAGGATGCGCGCCTGTCAAATGCAAATCAAACAGGATGACTAAGCGCGTATCGTGCTACAAGCGATTAAACAATATAATAAAAACTAAAATAAAAAAAATCAATTTTTTTTTATATAAAATATTGTATATATATGAACAGCTATACGAAATATATTTAATAAATATTTTATTTAATTTCTTATAGATAATTAATTATAATTAATTTGCATAAGATTCAGCATAATTGAAAAATATGTAGTACTGCTTTTGGTACTTAAGAACTTTAGCTTTTGGTACATGTTATTAGTTATAAAATAATAATAATAATAATATGATTTAGTTATATGTATATATATGAAATTGTTAAAATCAAGCGATTTTACTTAGCATCGACTGTTTATAAACAATACTTATAAGTGATAAGCGAAGGCTGCATTCAAAAAAACGTTGTATAAATATGGGAAAAAATTAAATAAAATAAAATATAAATTAAAATATATAAATCTGTATATTGTTGAAAGTGTTTGCCATTGAGCCCCAGCAAATATTTTCAATCAATTATAATAGAATTATTAATGTTTTAAATGCAAATTCAATTGTTGGCAAATATATATATATATATATATATATATATATATATATATATATATATATATATATATATATATATATATATATATATATTTTATATATATATATATATAATACAGTTAAATAAAATCAAATGCAAATGCAGCTCACTTTAAACGTTTCAAAATTAGCATTAGATCTATTAAATTGCTGTAAACAGATCCATTTACGGATGCTAAATCCTTACACTAAATGTAATTAAATTAATACGAAACTAAAATGTCATTTCGCTCGAAATAAAAAATTCAAATAAAACCAACCACACTTTGTTACTTGTTATAATATCTGTAATTCGTTTATAAAATTAGTTAGTATGATTAAATAGTAAGTAATTTACATGCAGCTAACTATGGACACATAATAATTCGTGTAAAGCTTGTTTATTAAAATGTAATAAATTAAAACCAAAAATAAATATATTAAAAATTTGTTTATTATGCCAAAGCAAATTTTGCGTAAGTATTGAATACGAAATTTAACTTCTCGCTTTTGCTTAAAATTATGCAAGAAATTTGAGAATTGAGAAAGTTTTCTCATAATTTAAAATGCGCTGCAAACTGTGAAGTCGGCGAAGAAGTCATATAAGAATTTTGAGACAGAGCACAAAACATGTTAATGAACTTAAATTTAAATTATGCCGAAAATAAAAGAACTTAAAGTGTTTTCCTGGGTAGTACCCAACTAGAAGATACCCTACAACTTAAGCATGAAGAGAGAGAGTCCAGCTGGGATATAGATGCACGTGTTTTTATTTAGTTTAGTTAGAAATTCAGGAAGAGGAGGGTTTCTATGATGAGCACATATAATTTAATATATATCGCATTAGCTAAATCTGAAATATTCAAAATCTTTCATTCATCACAAAATAACAGAAAACTATGAAATTTCTTCCTCTATCCGTCAGTCTGCCACGTCTTCTTCTGCCTGTTATACGGTATACCCTTCAATCCCGTTTTCAATGGGTTCAGGGCTTAGGATGTTGCCAAGGCAAAATATAACTGTAAGAAAATAATACAAACAGCTCACTGAAACTTTAGAGTTCCCGCTGGAGAGCTTAGTTTCAGCTTATATAGAAAAAATTACGCACTAAGCGTGCTCAGCATTCAGATAATACAATAAGGGAGCAGAGCCTGCAGCGGGCCAGTATCGCATGTTTATTTCTTAAATAGTTGTTTTCCTTCCCGTAAATATAAAATTTCATGGCAGCTATTGATTACCCGCCTGAAGGCCTTACAAATAGCCCGAGTTTAAGGCTGTAATTAACTTATTTATAAGTGGATTTCGGAGTTTAACTTCCGCTTCAGCTTCATTAATTAGTCAAATTTATAATTGTAATTCCTGTTAATCGACGTTAGCAAAGTTGGCCAAGTCTCTAAAATTGCTTTATAAATGGTTTTGTTATGACAGGAATTGCGTTCGTATGCTCAATAACAGAGCTCTCCATTAATTAGAAATTGAAAGTGATTTATATGCTATAAATATAAGTGAAGAATGGGATCTGCCAGCTCTCTGAAGTGGAAAGTCTCATCGCCTTTAGACTCCAAGCAAATATTGTTGCTGCTAGGCGAATTATTGAAATATGTTACAGCTGAAAGAAATTTCAAAATAAATATCTTTAAAAAAAAAAAAAAAAAAAATATATATATATATATATATATATGCCAAGCTCCATTCTCAGCAAAATTTAAATTAAATTATTAAAAGTAAATAAGCCCAAGGTAAGCAGCAGCTGCTGCTCATATGCCAACAATTATGGCAATTGATTATCTTTTTATTAAGCATACGCACTGTCAGCCTTTGTGTATTAAGTGAAAACTTTTCATATGAAATTGATTGAAAAACTTTTGCCTAAAGCCGCAGCAGTGAGGCAAACAACAAATTGCGGCAAAGGCTTGAGCCAGCTCATGCATGCATCGTTAAGTGCAGCAGCCAACAGCTTGGGCTGAAACCGTTAAAGCTTTAGCTTTACACACACAGAGACACATACACACACATATATATATATATATATATATATATATATGTACACATATATATACACTCACACATCTATCGAAATGCAGCAGTGGATTTGAAGTGTGCCCTAACAGGCAGTTGCCTGGCTGACTGCCCGACGGCACCCTTTGCATATTAGATTTAACAACAATTAGCAGGCAGTTGACAGCTTCAGCTTCAGCTTCAGCAGCTGCATCTCTAGCTGTTGGCCTTTTTGGGCTGTCCATCAACGGCAGCTCAGTTGGGGGCTTAGGCTCGACAGTCGGCTCACTCTTGTGGTGCAACGTCATTTGCTTGATTGTAGTGGCAAGTTTAAAGCTGTTTGCAACAAGTTATTGCAGCGCACTGGCATGTTGCATGTGGCACTCATAACACAAATACTGCTTAACCGCTGCCAGGGGCAACTGACTGTGCAACTGTGCAGCTGGCTGTGCTCATTCAGCCATGAATCCCTGAGCCTTTCCGGTCCCGTCGCATCTAATGAGTCTCATTACAGTAATTACGTGATGTCTGTTATAAGTGGCGAAGCTGCTGCATTTGATAATGATATATGTGCGAGTGTATGGGTGTATGGGTGTGTGGGTGTGTGTGTTTGTGTGTGTGTGTGGGCATATGCTGTTAACTGCTGTGCTGAGCTGACTGCAGGCAAAAATCATAGCAACGGCATAGAGCGCTTTGCAGATTGCCATGTTAACAGGCAAAGTAAATTTAACTATAATTGAAAGATTTCTTGCGCATATAGCTCACACGATTTCCATAATTAATAACTTTGCTAAGAGTTGAGCGTGGGTAAGAGATGAGTGTTAAGAGTTGCTTGAGGCAGATAGATGATTTTAAATTGATGATTATATAATTATATACAATATCTAATAATATTAGTGTATATCATATTTGTATTATTCTTATTATTATTATATATATATATATATATATATATATATATATATATATATTTAATATAATAATATTTTTTTACTTTAATTTTTTTATTAGTATTATTACTATTAATACTCGAAAAATCCCTAATTAATCGACAAAGAAAATTCGTCTGCTTGAGCATAGTTGTGCACAGTATATTAATTATCACATAATGCATTGCTCTTGACTCAAGCATTCCTGTTCGCTGCATCTATAGAGCTTGGCTTGGCTTGGCGTGTCTTGGCTTTGTGCAATCCGCTTAAAGTACTATCTAGCTACGCTTCAGCTTGCTGCCACTTAACTACACCTGAGTTGCTCGCAGCCAGCTTGTGGATGGCACAGATTGCTTTACTTTCTGTTTTGTTATTGAATATCACCGCATGCAGGCCCGGGCATGCCATAAGCAGCCATTTGAAATGGGATTTATATGTTTTCCCATGTGCACAGCTCAGCTCCAACAAATTTAAATCAATTATGTGATCTCAAATAGACTTGCACTCTGTGCTCTAACTAATGCTCAAGCTCATTTAGCTAATGACCACTTACATTAATGCGTAATAAGCTCTATGTGTAAGCTACTCTATGTCCACATTAAATTTAGCTTAGTTTTAATCAAATTTATTCTTAAACGATATTCCATTCGAAGCGCCTCATTAGCTGTTTTGGCTTGTCAACTTGACTGATGCCTGACATGGGCCTCGTGGTTTGGATCACTTAAGAGGCATCCTTGAGTCTAAAACTACAAAAAAAAAAAAAAAAAATATATATATATATATATATATATATATATATATATATATATATATATATATAAGACTTTAAGTTCTCTCTAAATGCAGAGTCTATTAGCGGACTTAGTAAATGATTTTAGCAAGCTAAGATATTTACTTTACTTTTGTTTAAATTTTAGTTAGAGCATCTATAAGGCGCATACCTTTAACTAACATTATATACTACTCCTACTCAAAACTTAAATTTGGTATACTCAACTCAACACAACGTGGAACGCTTGGTTTAACAAAACAGGATTTCATTACCCGCAAAGGCAAGAAAAAGGCAAAAAAAAATAGTCGATTTGGCCCCAAAAGTTGAGTGATGTTAATAATTACGAAGGCAACCTGTGAGAGGGTGGGCAGCAGGGCGTGCCAAATGTTGGCGTAATAGCCCTTATCCACAGAAAAAATGCTAATTGAATAATATGGCTACCAAAATAATATTACGAACAACATAATGATATACGAAATATTCAGCCTGGTTACATAATTTAAATGATATATACAAATAATTTTAATTAAAATTAGAGCATTTGTAAGGCATTTTGTTAAATTAAATTTGATATTGCTTGTTTTAATATTTATTAAAAAAATAAAAAACAAATAATAATAATTCTCATCAAATAGTACAAAAGAAATTGATATAAATAAACGCAAACCAACTTGGCAAATATTTATTCAGCTTAATTCAGTTACTTTGTTAAAAATGGTTTTTGGCACAAGCAATTTACCGCACTCAACCACAAATAAAGCCCTAGGGACTGTGAAACAATAGAACTGAACAAATGTGAAGGCAAACAAGTTTATCAAAATCTTTTTTCAGCTCTCTCTCAAATAAAATTCCAAGAAAACTGGCAAAATTAATAAAATTCCATGAAGGGCATTAAAGTTTGCCATTGTGCGGTTGCAAACATGAAAGCTAAAACTAGATGAACCGCAACAGATAACCTGCAACTGCAACTGTAGTGCGTTCGAGTGTGTGCGAGTCTGTGTGTGTGTGTGTATGCGTTGGTTGTGCTGCTGTCATGCCTGCATAATAGTTGAAATTGGAACCGGACGTGCAGAGAAACCAATACTCATATAGCTGATGACAAGGCAAACCCTGTTATTGTAGGTGCGTCTCTCCCCTCCAGCTATCTCGGCTTTCGCATGGCAATGCTTGCTGCTTGCCTAATTCTATCTATGATTTTGCTTTTTACACATTTACCAGGTCTGACTATTTGCCTTTCACTACGTGTGCGCATGGCCATGCCAATGTAACCAAATTAAACTAACTCTATGTACTTTACCGCATTGCTCGCAATTTGCTTGAACTCAATTATTTTCAACTAACATTTTAAATGCTTTCAAAATAGAGTTGAAATCTGCTAAATAAAAAATCTGAAAAGGTAAAATTTTGGTAGAATTTTCCTTTGATCCGAATGTCGCAGCATCAAAAGCAAATGGTTTCTATGAGAACAGAGGGAAAGGTGGTTTCGGTTTGTAAGCTGCTTAAATTGTCACTTAAATATATTTTTTAATTTGTAATAAGTTTTATAAATATAAAATTCTGCTGAATTTTGTTTTTAGAAGCTTAAATATATATTGCATAAAACTATTTATATAATAATTAAATTGCTGTCAACCAAGTGAGACTCTGGAAAATATATTATTTTGCTTATGCATTAACATAACATTTACTTTAACATTGGCATAACAGTAACATTAAATTTAAATTTTTGCATATTTTTCTCAAACAGATTTTTATTATTCCTTAATAAAGTAAATTTTAATTTAATTAAATCATAATAAGCAAAGAATATAAAATATTTTTCCCCTTTAAATTTAATATTTCATATTGAAATTTCGTTAAAGCGAATGAGCTGCAGTTAATCAGGCATATTCTAAAGATAAACAAACACTGCGACTGACAGTCATGGCCAGAATAATGAGCAGAGCTCTTTATGCTCAGTTGTTATTATAGTCGCCAGCTTAATTTGCATATCGCCCCGAAAATAGTAAAGTGTTCAGCAAAACTGACAACGCAGGCAATGCCAAACAAGTTGGCGCCGTTTTCAACACCTGTCAAGAAGCTGAAACAACTTTTGTACACAGCACACGCAGACTGAAGCACTTTAGATGCGGGCATGCATATATCCATGGGAATGTGCATGCGCGAGAGAAAGAGAGAGCGATAGAGAGCTTATTGTGCTGTTGTTGTTATTGTTGCTGTGTAGAAGAGTAACGCATGTTGCAGCTGGCAGCCATTCGAGCCACACACACACTATATGTTGTTGTTGCGTCAGTCTAGAATTCTAGAGCTTCAGCCAGCAAAAGGCCTAGACAAACAGTTGAGCCAAGCAAGAGTTTTCAGCTGACGTAAAGACAAAAATGGGTTAATTAATCCATTTCAAACTTTGCTGGACCGAGCAAAAGAAAATAGTTGCTCCCTTTTACCTGCCAGCTAGAATGTAGGCTATTAAGAAAGGTTTTGTGTTTTTATTTTTTTAATAAATATGCTGCGTGGCTGGCTTAATTAAGAGCCATCGCCAAGGCGGCTGTCATGGCAACTGACAGCTGCGAACGTCACCTCAAGTCTTCGAACCCTTCGCAGTCATTAGAAATTTCCAGTACAGCAGCATGTGACATTTTGCATATTACACATACGACGCGTATGACGCAGACGAGGCACGAGAGAAGGCTGCAAAAAATCTGTCATATTTGTGCGCCATTTCTGCAGCTGGGGCCACACTCGAGCTGTATGACACTGCATTAGAGACATTAGAGACTTAAGACAAGTATCGTGAAGAGCGAAATTAAGCTTACAAATTTTCAAGTTAGTAAATTAAGTGAAGTATTTAAAAGTACTTTTTGCCACTTTTTGTTATCTACCATGTAGCTCTACCGCTGCTTAAGTAATAAAGGCTCACAAGTGCATTAAGCGCCTCAATACGCAAAGCAAATATTGTTTTGTCCAGACATAGAGTAGAGGCCATTGGGATTATGTCTACCGACAAACAAAAAAAAAAATGATTTGAGCAGACTATGGCAACAACTGTGTCACAACACGTGCTAGAATGTTGCCTTCGACCCGATTCAGTTCTCACTCGCGCTCAGGTTTCGTCCGTGGCAACCGCAACGAGATTAAATCTGGAATTTTATGGACGCGGTTTAATTTGGTTTTTTTCTTGTTTTTTTTCGTTTTTATAGCATAAGCTGCTGGTCGGAACGCAATCCAATGACACTGTCAGACTTTAAGGCTTAACACTATGCACACACACCGGCTGCACACATGGCATTAATCGAGCAATTACAACAATAACAACAACTGTTGCTGCTGTGATAATAATGAAAATGCGTCAAGCAGCACGCAACAAATTTGATAGAAAATTTGCATAACAACTTCCGGCATTTGGGGCCACGCATATTTGTTGTTGACACTCAGAAAATTGTTGTTGTTATCGTTATTGTTGCTCTTGTTGTTGTGGTTTTTCTGTGCGTTAAGCCCCAACATTGTTTATGCTTGTGGGCGTGTGGGCGTGTGTCGGCGGCGCATGTGTGTGGAAAATGTAATTTGCACTCGAAATGCCAACGACATGTCGTACAATTTTTACTTGGCGCAGACACCTAAGCACACAGGCTGAAATTGTTATGGCCCAAACCACTAAATTTACTGTTTTACGCTCGATTTAGCCACCTAGAAATAATGCTGGCCACAGGACGGCGCCTGAGCTGCATAGTTGAAAATTTTCGGTTGGATTTCAATGCTTATTGTGGCTCAACTGTCAGGCAATGTGATGTGAGTGTATGATTGATGAGATTGGAAGTGTGTAATGGCAGTTGCCTGTTCCAAGTTGGAGTGTGTGTGACTGGCAGCTATGCGCCACCCCAGTTCGAGCTGAATCGAACTTTTCGCAGTTGATCCATGTATTAGAGCTGCTAGAAGCAGGGGTGGGTATTTACTTTACCGATATACAGATAGATCGATTGCAGAAGTTGGGCTGTTAAGTCGATCGCTGTTAAGTCAATCTATGCTCGTATCGATGATTGAATGTGGGACCAATCGATAGTTTTTCAGCCCTTCTAATTAAAGTCTCCAACGTTTTCATAGTTTAAATGCATTTAATGGCGCACCATAATTTTTTGTGTAATTATCCGAATTCTCCACTTAGTGCGCATACAAAATTAATTTTATGACATTTACATTTTGGATTTGTGTATAAATTTGCGATTTCCATTTGTTTTAACATGCTGCGGGCCATAGAAAATGCTACAAAATGCCAACGAAATACAGGCAAATTTCTACAGAAAATACTCGAAATAATGCGCAGAGATTTGCGTGGAAAACCCCAACGCAAATTTCGCTCCACTGCGAACAATGGCAAATAGAACTTATTAACATAAGACAAGCAACAGATAATGCCGAGCTTAAGCTAAAAATGGTTTTAAATCTCCGAGTTTTTTAACACTCGACGAAAGGTGCCAGAGGACTACAAAACTAGATACGAAAGCAAACTCGGCACAGAGTGCGAAGTTAGAGATGAGAATGCAAAAAGTTAGAGAATGAGAAGCAGTGCCCTTTGGGGTTCCATTCATGCTTCGTGTGGGTCGAATTTTATGGCAGGTTTGCCCCGTTTGATATATGAGCGCAGGGCTTGCCTGCTCTAACTAGCCAAAAACTAGCAAAGCGTTAACAGAGTCAGAGAGAGGGGCAAGAGAGTGAGAGAGAGAGGTAATAAAGGAAGCCAAATGAAAATTCTTGTACACGCAACTCAAATGGCAGAGTGCAGCGAACGCAGGTCCTTGACAGAAAGCCGTTAGCAATAAGGGGTTCATGTAGCGCATAATTAAAGCTGGCGACACCCCAAGTCCTTAGTCAACTTTAATTGAGTCGCGCTGTCAGCAATACGAATGAACAACAATGCGTATACGTAATGCTCGCCCAACGACTTCATACCGAATTGAATGTTCGCACAATGTAATTACCAATTACATAAACATGTAGTCAAAGTTGCAAACATGCAATTCCATTATACTTTACGCCCTCGAATGCCCGCGGCAACAATTTGCAACAAACTGGCTGGCGTATAAAATCAATTTTGAACTTTAATTAAACAGTTGGCCAAACTTTTCTAATATGTTCATAATTATTTACGAATTATGCAAACTGAGCAAGCAAATCGATTGCGATATTGATACTTTACTATACACATTTAAATTAAACTGCTTCACAAACTTTAATCTTTACTATCTTAAGCCGCTTACCACAACAAATTATATTAAAATTTATGCAAAACTAAGTCTGAGTTTGGAAAGCTTTTACAAAATTTAGTAAAACGCAGATAAGTCAAGGACTAGTCATAGGATTACAGCTAAAGTATGTTGTTTGCGATTCATGTTTCCATTAAGCATATAATAGCCGCCGCTGCACCTAAAATGTTCAGCTTTTAAGCAAGGACCAAACTATGAAAGCCTAAGAAATTCACAGTTTTATTGCACTTAAACATAAGAAATTTGAAATGCAAGCAAATACGGAAAGTGAGTGACTGCAAAGCTCAAGTGAAAGGAAATTCAATTAAAATGCAAATGCATAAATTGAATTGCTGCACCGAGAGGTTCACACTCGCAAATGCCAATCGAGAATTGGCATGCAAAGCCATGAAAATCTAAAGATTGAGCTTACGGCCCACAGGCAAATGGCAAAAGAAATTGAATGGAATAAGGAGTAGAAAACTGTGAATTAAAAAAAATATTATAGGTATTATGGATTTACGGATTATAAATAATAAATAGTTTTTATATTATATTTGTTACATTCTTCTTTATACTATTTTGCGGCTGCAGCAGCAAATCCGTACATAGCCAAGTAGGTAAAAGGCTTAACAGTGTGGCCAAACTATATGTTATGTTGAAATACTTAACATAGGGCTATTTAACATACAGATGTAAGCTAAGACCTTTGACTAAAGCTGTTAGTTAACAGTCGGCAGTTTCCGACTTCATGCATGTTGTTAGATCAGAGCGTTCATGTTGTTGGCCAACAAATTTGACTGATTAACATATTTTGTACAGTATATAATTATTTACAGCAATAGCCCATGGTAACAGCATTAAGTATGTTCCCGAAGATCTTTAATTTTCAGTCTTTCCTTTTTGCTGTTTATCACAATTTTGCTTATAGCCACGCCTAAATTAGCCACTACGGCGCTACCTTTAAATACACAATAAGAAGCACTCATGCCAATTAATTTGCTTAAATATGCTAATTAACATTAAAAACTGTTGCAAATTCTCTTTTCTTGTCTCCCTTCTGCCTGTTGCCATAAAGCAAACCCAAATGGCTTATCGTTACTTCTTCCGCATCACAATCGAAATAAAGTTCAGTCCGTGGAAACCTATTAAAATATATATGTATATAAACGAAAACCTTTTTATTTGCCATCGGCTTGGGTTTGGCCATCGCCAGTGGCCATAAATTTAATGACTTGCCTTTTGGCTGAGATTGCGTTATTTATGTGCGAACCCTCAACGCCGCGACGATACTCTCCCATCTAATTAGATTATGTATGCTATGCAACATTTCCATTAGATTGATGCTAACTCAACCAGTTGTATGATTAAGCCCTAAAACATTCAGTTTAATAGGCTTAAAGCCTAGAGCCACTGGCGAATCGGGGCCAAATCAATTTCATTGTCACATCAGCCGATGGCGTAGAGCTTAAAACACCATCTAAAATTGATTAGGCCAGCAAAGCCGCTTACATCGCATCAATTAGATCCCTTGGTAAACATCAATAGAGACCAGCTTTTACTTCTATTTCTATTCGACAAATCAGCTATGTTGAACTAGCTCAAATCGAGTAAAGTAAATGCGGAAAGTAATAAGCTAATAACTGTTTAAATGCCCAATTAGATTCAGCCAATGAGTAATCAATCAGGAAGAGATGAAATATAATTTGTGGCTTATTAATTTTTGTTTATGCTGTGAATGAAGCAAAAATTTATTGAATATTTTGTCGAATTATTTCTATATAATTATTATCCTACAATTTTTTTTAGCCTTTTTTTAATTCTACTACTAAAAAATAAAAGAAAATTGTCTTCTATATTTTTTCAACAAAAAGTTTTTTTTTTTTCTTTTTTGTATAGAAGTTTACAAAACAACAAGGAAGAAGGCTCTAGTCGACTGTGCCCGACTAGGAGATCCCCTGAACCCATCGAAAAGTTGATATTCCAAAACAAGCCTATTTTACATATGTACATATTGCAACCGAAGAACATTCAGGCGATTTCCTCGTTTTTAATGGGTTCTTTGTATAATAAAATTATTATTAAGACATTCTCGTAAAATTAACAACTAATACAATTTTACTTAAGATACGTACTATATTATGAACATATTACTCTGGCAACGGTAGAGAGTCGGGCAGCGGTAGAGTGGTTGAGAGTCGGGCAGCAATAGAGATCGGTTAACGGTAGAGTGTTTGAGAGTCGGTTAACGGTAGAATGTTTGAGAGGCGGGCAGCAGTAGAGAGGCGGGCAGCAGTAGAGAGGCGGGCAGCAGTAGCGCGTCGGTTAACGGTAGAGTGTTTGAGAGTCGGTTAACGGTAGAATGTTTGAGAGGCGGGCAGCAGTAGAGAGGCGGGCAGATAAAGAGTCCAATCCAGATAGAGAGTCCAATCCAGATAGAGAGTCCAATCCGGATAGAGAGTCCAATCCAGATAGAGGTTCCAGTAGCAGGAGGGAGTCCAGCAGTGGTAGGGAGTGCAGCAGACGTAGAGAGTCCAGCAGAGAGTCCAGAAGAGAGGGCAGCAGAGAGGGCAGCAGAGTCCATCACAGAGGGCAGCAGGAGAGAATCGAAAAAATAAAGAATTATTAGTAAAACATTTGCTTAAAAAAAACAGTTATAACTAATACAATTTTGCTTAATATACTTAATACTAAAATTATTAACTAAATACTCACCAAATCCAGAAGAAGACGAGGAGGAGCAGGAGGAGGACGAGGAGAAGACACTACACTACACTACACTGGACTGCACTGCACTGCACGACTGACCACCAGGGGGTCAGGAAACCAACTGAAGAACTGGGCAGACGGCTTGCCCTTATATAGGGCAAAACTCCCGCCAAAAATTGTGCTCAACTCTTTCGAGCTCAGCTCGGTCGAGGTCATGAGTCGATTCTTACAGTCGATCATTGAGTGCTTAGTTCGGCAGAGTCGGTCAGCAAAATGATCATTAGCATAACAATCATTATCTAACTACTGCCTTTATTATTCTACTAATTTACAAACAACAAGTAAGGAAACTCTAGTCGGAGGTGCCTGACTAGGAAATAGCCTAAATCCCGCGTAATTATATCATTCATATCTGAGCGCGTGATATACACGAATCTATAAAAAAATTCAAGTCTCTAGCTATTATAGGTTCTGAGATCCACGCGTTCAAACATACGGACAGACGGACAGGGCTCAATCGACTCGGCTTGTCGTCCTGATAAAAAATATATATACTTTATGGGGTCTGCCACGCCTCCTTCTGCCTGTTACATACATTTGGGCTGCAAGAAAACCATTATACCCTGATTACCCATATTTAATGGGTTGAGGGTATAATGAATTAAAATATTTACATAAAGTAAATTAAAATAAAATGTAATTTGAGTTAACATTTAAATATTTATTTACATTTATATTTTATAAATATAAATATTAATATAAATTGAAATATTAATTTTATTATTAAAAGATAAATATAAATTTAATGTCAAAGAAAGTTAAATATTAAAGTAAAAATTGAATAAAACTTAACTTAAATATCAATTTAATTTATTTAAGTTCTACAAATTTAATATTCAACTTTAAAGTACTTCCTCCTTTAATTTCCGGCAAATAGAGCTTCTGCCAACGCAACTTTATTGACTGTTGAAAGTTTGACTGGCGCAACATGTCGTATGTGTAATATTCTTGGAGGCAGCTCAGCAGCCGCAGTTTGTCTGCGCAATTAGCTAAACTTTTTAAGCAGCCATTACATATCTACGTATACAAGTTGCACAGCTAAAGTTTTGGATTAGTTTTGGAATTTCGAAGCAGATAAGCAATTAAAAAACAGAATTGTTTGGATTTAGTTCGCTTGTTCAGGTTAGCCTCTGTGTTTTTGCTCCTCTCTAGCCCAATTGTGTGGCTAAAGGTTGAGTTTCGTGTGTGGCGAACTCTTTAACACAATTCTGTGGTCAACTTTGTTATTTTTTTGTGGATCTTTAAATTTGTTGAAATTGCGCACAGTTTGCTGTGGGTTTGTCTGAATGACACAGTTGTTGGCTAATTAGCAAAATAGATGCGAACCACCCGCCTTTGGTACACCCGAAGCCGAGTTCCAGTCAAATGTCAACAGCTGGATGTGGCGACAGTTGCCATGTGAATGGCCTGCTTTGTGGCCAGGGTCACGCCCACAGAGTATCCCTTTTGTGGATATGCATAAGTAAATGTATGTGCTTGTATATTCGAAGCTCGTGTTCATTTCAAAAGGCCATAATTAAATGCCAGAGCACAACAGCTGTTACGCCTGGCTTTGAAGTTTGTCCTCAGAATGTTCCTTTATACAATGTTCGGGTACGTATCATTACGATCAATATTCAGCGCCAGCTGCAAATATTTGGCGCATGTTAAGTAAGCTTATTTCAATTTATTTTTAATGCTCCCACCCACTCCCACACAGACACATTCACACATTTCAATTGGCTCATTAAACCCTTGAAATACAATTATTTATGGGCCTACACTTGGCGCCTACAAGTTTTCAAAGCGCAAGCTAACTGAGTAAATATGTAAATGAATACCTACATTTGCATACATATATATATATATATATATATATATATATATATATATATATATATATATATATACACCTATTGTGTACGGCTTTAATTTAAGCTGGCATATTATAGCCAGACGAGGAGGCGTCAAGTGGGACTGCTTAATCATTTGAAAGTGCTTAGCAACGGTAATTTCTGCAGTCTGTTGTCAAAGGCCGTATTTCCCAGTAAATATACATATATACGTAGGTTCTCGCTTAGTAAAAGGGGTCGCATTTTTGGCAGCTTAGACAACACTCAAGATGGCCAAAGTTCGCATTACGCTAATTAAAAAGTTGTTCAATCGCAATGAAATGCCAATCCAACAAATCTTGCACCAGACAAGTTGAGAGCTCAATAAATATTGAGTCTAGAAAACAAACACAATATGAAATACATATATACTTGTATATATTTTTTGACAACTTATTTGTGCCTGTCCTTGACAATAAATAAAAAATATTTGTTGATTTCTCACGAAAATAAATTGAGAATTTGTTGAGGCAATCAAAAGTTCTGCCAAAGTGTGTAAAATCAGTTGATAAATATGCTGAGTATTTGATAATACATTTGAAGAAAAAACTTTTGTGTAAAAGAGTGAAAGCATTGATGAAAATGGTAACCCTTAAAATTTAAATAACAGCCACAGCTCAATTAATTCTGCTAACAGTTAACAGTCACCGTTAAGAGAGCGGATATTTTACAGTGCTGCTCGTGCCAGAGAGCTTTAACAGAGTCAATAACAGTTTCAAGTATTATGGGAGTACCTATCAGAAAAGCATAAAAATATAAGCAAACATTGATCATATTCATCACTTACATTAATATAATACTTAATCTAGCGAAAAAAGTTAATTTTCCCACTTACATTTAATATACAATATAAAGTTGAGCTGTTTGCAGTACGTATAAACGCCTTGGGCATCAAGTGTACATTCAAGATATGCCGCCATCCCATCGACATGAACTCATAAATGTAAATTGCAAGGCTGTACGAGTATATGCTTATAGTTATTACTTTTACTACAGACCATACTGTGTGGATTATGAAAATGAGCATTTGCCTTCCTATTTACATAATTGATATTTAAAATATAAATTAAAAATGATGTAACAGCCACATACACACACGCAGAGAGAGAGATTGAAATACAGAACAGAGCTCAAGGGCAGAGGTCCGGCGAGAACACGGAAATTATTAATTGAAAAATAATGGTTAATGCGAAACAGTCAGAAGTGTTGTTTACAGTTGTTGCTCTTGCTGGCTGTCAGGGCGCAATTGTTTCAAGGCGTGGAACGTTGGATTGTTTACTTTGTAAAGCGCTTGGCTAAAGTTCCAATCAGCTCGTCCTTTCACGTTCCTCGTTATGGTTTAGTGCTTCAAGTGCTAGGCGTTTCAAATTACAAAGTGCACAGTAAATGAAGGTATTTTTGTGGTCTACCTTATTAAAAAGAGATGGGCAAAGAGAGGGGGAGAGAGAGAGAGAGAGAATGTAAAAGAAAATGAGAGGCAGCTACCTATAATAGTTTCTAAAACTTAATTATGCTGAAGATTGCAAATTTTAACGTTTACTTTGTTAATTGAATTTTTAATGGCTTTAAGTGGCATTTGACACACGCACACACTCCATCGCTTACGGTTAGCTATGTAAATTTAATTTGCAATTAAGCATTTAATATGAGCGACACATAAGCCCATATCTCAATCTCTCTCACTCTCATGGTCTGTTTATGCAATGGCCAATCACAGCAGGCCTGTTAACTTAATTTAATTTCTGGGCTTATCTACATATGTTAAATGCGATGAATTAAATAAAGTTCATTAAGAATGAGTGCACAAAATGGGTAAAATTTAATGCAAATAAATGCAAAATTACATTTGCGCTGCATGCAAATTTTAAGTGCGTAAATATGGTAATACAATATTTGCAGATATATATTATATAGAGCATGTATATATTTTATCAAATATAATAATATGAACATCCAAATTGATTTTTTTCTTTCTCCTTCCCTCCCTCTCGTGCGATTGCTCGCATGTCTGTCTGCCCAAGCGCTTAGAATATTATTAATTATGCAATATTAATTACTTTTATATATATTATTCATAGCTGCCGACCGAAATGGTGTAATTAACATTAATTATGCATTTACACGAACGGAAAACCCAATATTTTGTTTAACAACGTGGCTTCAATTAATAGATATTATTTGCCAAATTGCTAAATACTACGCAATAAATTCTTAATTCGTTTATGTCAGATTCAATTCGACGCAATCACGGATTTTGCAATCATCTGAAAAAGAATCAATCAAATCAACAAGTTAGAAATGGATTTTGCATTTAGTTAATTGATTTTGACCAGCGGAAATTAACAAGAGTAGGCACGTCGGGTATTCTCACTCCACAATGCTCGCTCATAATTTTATAACATCAGTTTAACAGAGTGTAAGAGAGAAACGTCGTCATATGTTATCTGTCTAACAGAGTAAATTAAACTTAAATTTAAAGTCTAAATATACTCTTTTTGCACATGTCGAGTGGGCACTAAATTGCCGGTTAAAATATATATATATATATATATATATATATATATATATATATATATATATATATATATATATATATATATATATATATATATGTATTTACTGCGCAATTTGCTAAGCCACTTTAAGCTGAGGCTAGGTCCACAGTTTACTTTACTTTTTTTTGTTAGCTTTTGTGCCTTTTTTTTGCTATGGGTCGGGCTAAGTAAATATTGGACAACGCCATTCTATGCCATTCTTACTGGCTAAAAGGCCAGCATTAAAGCAGCTCACGTTGACTGTCTAGCCGGCATTTTTCTTCGGCGTCATTTTCTTTTTTTTTTTTTTTGAAATTTTCAGCGCTAATTAATTGCAAACTTTCATTATTTGCTGTGTGGGCGATGATGGTAGACAAACTGTCATTTGCTTGTGTGTCAGGGATAAAAATCTACATACTTAAAGAAAAATAGTGCGGAGAGAATGTGATGCAAATGTAAATATAATTATGGTTTGATTTATGACTTACGTTTTGCCCTGAGATGCAGTAAAGGAGCTTCTTGCTTGTCAAGAACTTGAAATTTTAAACTGACTAAAAGTTGTTGCCAACATATTTCTTTTTATACCCTGAACCCATTAAAAATGGGTAATCGGGTTATAATGGTTTTGGTGCAGCCCAAATGTATGTAACAGGCAGAAGGAGGCGTGGCAGACCCCATAAAGTATATATATTTTTGATCAGGACGACAAGCCGAATCAATTGAGCCCTGTCCGTCTGTCCGTATGTTTGAACGCGTGGATCTCAGAACCTATAATAGCTAGAGACTTGAATTTTTTTATAGATTCGTGTATATCACGCGCTCAGATATGAATGATATAATTACGCGGGATTTAGGCTATTTCCTAGTCAGGCACCTCCGACTAGAGTTTCCTTACTTGTTGTTTGTAAATTAGTAGAATAATAAAGGCAGTAGTTAGATAATGATTGTTATGCTAATGATCATTTTGCTGACCGACTCTGCCGAACTAAGCACTCAATGATCGACTGTAAGAATCGACTCATGACCTCGACCGAGCTGAGCTCGAAAGAGTTGAGCACAATTTTTGGCGGGAGTTTTGCCCTATATAAGGGCAAGCCGTCTGCCCAGTTCTTCAGTTGGTTTCCTGACCCCCTGGTGGTCAGTCGTGCAGTGCAGTGCAGTCCAGTGTAGTGTAGTGTAGTGTCTTCTCCTCGTCCTCCTCCTGCTCCTCCTCGTCTTCTTCTGGATTTGGTGAGTATTTAGTTAATAATTTTAGTATTAAGTATATTAAGCAAAATTGTATTAGTTATAACTGTTTTTTTAAGCAAATGTTTTACTAATAATTCTTTTTTTTTCGATTCTCTCCTGCTGCCCTCTCTGCTGCCCTCTCTGCTGCCCTCTCTGCTGCCCTCTCTGCTGCACTCTCTGCTGGACTCTCTGCTGGACTCTCTGCTGGACTCTCTGCTGGACTCTCTGCTGGACTCTTTGCTGGACTCTTTGCTGGACTCTGCTGGACTCTCTACGTCTGCCTACTACTGCTGGACTCTCTCCTGCTACTGGAACCTCTATCTGGATTGGACTCTCTATCTGGATTGGACCCTCTATCTGTCGCCTCTCTACTGCTGCCCGCCTCTCTACTGCTGCCCGCCTCTCTACTGCTGCCCGCCTCTTAAACATTCTGCCGTTAACCGACTCTCAACCACTCTACCGTTAACCGACTCTCAAACACTCTACTGCTGCCCGACTCTCAAACACTCTACCGTTAACCGACTTTCAAACACTCTACCGTTAACCGACTCTCTACTGTTGCCCGCCTCTCTACTGCTGCCCGCCTCTCTACTGCTGCCCGCCTCTCTACTGCTGCCCGCCTCTTAAACATTCTGCCGTTAACCGACTCTCAACCACTCTACCGTTAACCGACTCTCAAACACTCTACTGCTGCCCGACTCTCAAACACTCTACCGTTAACCGACTTTCAAACACTCTACCGTTAACCGACTCTCTACTGTTGCCCGCCTCTCTACTGCTGCCCGCCTCTCTACTGTTGCCCGCCTCTCTACTGCTGCCCGCCTCTCTACTGCTGCCCGCCTCTTAAACATTCTGCCGTTAACCGACTCTCAACCACTCTACCGTTAACCGACTCTCAAACACTCTACTGCTGCCCGACTCTCAAACACTCTACCGTTAACCGACTTTCAAACACTCTACCGTTAACCGACTCTCTACTGTTGCCCGCCTCTCTACTGCTGCCCGCCTCTCTACTGTTGCCCGCCTCTCTACTGCTGCCCGCCTCTCTACTGTTGCCCGCCTCTCTACTGCTGCCCGCCTCTCTACTGTTGCCCGCCTCTCTACTGCTGCCCGCCTCTCTACTGCTGCCCGCCTCTTAAACATTCTGCCGTTAACCGACTCTCAACCACTCTACCGTTAACCGACTCTCTACTGCTGCCCGCCTCTCTACTGCTGCCTGCTTCTCAAACATTCTACCGTTAACCGACGCTCAAACACTCTACCGTTAACCGACTCTTTCCTGCTGCCCGACTCTCTACTGTTGCCAGAGTAATATGTTCGTAATGTAGTAGGTCTCTTAAGTAAAATTTTAGTTGTTGTTAATTTTACGAGAATGTCTTAATAATAATTTTATTATACAAAGAACCCATTTAAAACGGGGAAGTCGCCTGAATGTTCTTCGGTTGCAATATGTATGTAAAATAGACTTGTTTTGGAATATCAACTTTTCGATGGGTTCAGGGGATCTCCTAGTCGGGCACACTCGACTAGAGCCTTCTTAGTTGTTATATTTTAAATTACTTTGTATTATTATAACAATTAATATTTAAATATTAACTTTTATTATTCTATATATATATTTTTAATTTATTTTACTTTAAATTAGTATGTAACTTTGTTTTAACTTTTAATTATTATTTAACCATATTTCGCTTTAAATTTTTATTTTACTTTGAGTTATCTCAATCAATACTATACAAATAGTAAATATAAGATATATGTTGCTTCTGTTATTCATAAGTTTATCTCACTTCTACATCTATGAGCTCTCCACTCTATCAATATTTACATTCATACTTTCAGTATCAAATATTGAAGTTCATATATTTTTCCCTTTTTTACACAATTGTAATCAATCTTCAGCCAATGTAGTCATAGCTAGTTTATCTATTTCATATAACACAACTCACAAAAAAAAGGAGCGCCATTGTCATGTCCTTTTTCCCCTACTCCACCAACATTTGCGAATTCGTCATGCATTGAATTTATTTCAATTTTTTTGCAGCATGTAGCCATGGCAGTCCCATTCATATTTACTCGCATGGATTTCCATATTGTTCGCAGCATATATATACATATAATTTTGGTATTGCTGTCTTCGAGTCAGCCATGTGCATATAAACTTGTTTTTTCCTATTATCCTGTCCGCTGTGGCTTTATTAAAAACTTTGCAATGCACTGCCAACAAATTGTTTGCCTTGGCAAAGGAAAACAAAGCTCGTCTCGAGCCCCGCCTACTAAATGCCATGCAAACATTTTGGATGTCCAGATGGGACTGCTAAGTGCATAACTCATACGCCATGATGGCCTACTTAGCCAGCAGCTTTTCTTTTTTCCGCCATTTTTTTTGGCCAAACAATGCATTGTAAAAACCACAATTTTTCGGCTTAAAGTGCTCACATATCGCAGTTGCGAGCAGTGCCTCAGCGTTTCGCCTAATGAAGCCCCCGAGCAGGCCAGCTCTGATTATCTAATTATGTGCAAATTACGCAGCTGACTGTGCGGCAAAGTTAATTAGTTTAATTTTAATTATATCGCTTAGTGCATGAGCTGGAGTCGGATAGGGGCGACAGCAGCAGCAGCAGCGGCAGAGGCAGTACATCAAAAATTCTAAATTGAAAACTTGTTCGCTGTGCTTGTCATTAGCGGCAAGTGTTTAGCCTAAATGTGTGTTGCCAGTCGCAAAAAGTTTACCCAATTTATCTGTATCTTTAGTTAAATGTATATTGGCTCCACGCTAGACTCTGTAGGCCTAAGGCCATGAAGCACACTACACAAACTTCAATTCAATTTAAGCTCAACAAAACTCAAGTTTAATCATTCACGCCCCAGCCCCTGTCCAGGCTCTGTTGGCTCCACTTAAGCACGCGTCAACTTTCAACTTTTGCTCAATATAAATTATGTGATTTGACTTATTTCATTATTTGCCTGCCATACTCTGCTTTTGCCTGGACATCAGAGGGTCGCTTGGACTAGTGTTCATGTTGCAAAGTTTTCAGCATTTAAAATGAATGCATAATTCATTGTTAATAAATGTCTAAGCCCATTACGTTTGCATTTGTGACTTGCAAAATGTCCTATCCCGAAAAGAGGCTAACTTGCTGTCGTGTTCCTTCAACTGCACAAGCTGTCACTTGTTTAGCTCATCTCTCTTCCTCAATTTGTATTTGTGTGAGGACTTAACTTTTGGCTGCCACACATTTTAATAGTCGCTGGCACATAAACCACTTTAGATTGGCCACGACACAATGCGCCACTGCGGGCTAGGGAGTGGAAGCTGTGAAGTGGGAGCTGGAAGCTGTGAAGTGGGAGCTGGTAGCTGGGAGGTGGGAACTGGTATCTGGTTGCTGCCTGGCAGTGGGAATCGCAGTTGCGTTGTCATGTTAAGCCACAAAACAATTTAAGTTAGAAACACTGAAAACTTTTCTATTTGCCCGCACCGAGAGCAAGGCAACAACAGAATCTGACAACTAAATGCCAAAGTTGTCAAAAAAATAAAGAACAAGGAAACGTTAAATGAAATGTCGAAGCTTAAATATCCTTAAATGAAAAAATGGTGTAGAAATAAATATATTTAAGGCGCGCCCTTCTATGCGCTTCTCATTCTTTAACTTTGTTAGTATTTTTATAATAATCTCTACCTCTTTTGTTTATTATTCTGTTAGTTCTTTTATTTTTCTCTATTTATTTAATAGTCTGTTTCTCTCATTTCTCTCGCTCTCTTTCTCTCGGTCAGTCCTTATTTGTCATCATTTATTTCTCTCTTTTTTTATTTTCTGTCCCTCACTCATTCTCTCTCTATTGTGTCTCTCTCAGTCACTCTCTCTCACTCATCCACTCTCTCACTCACTCTCTCTCTCTCTCTCTCTCTCTTCCTGTCTCATTCTTTTAAACTGCCGTTCTCTCTCTATATATCCATCTCTCTCTACAAATCCAACCAACTCTCAGTCAGGACATACCAAAAACAAACAACGTAGAAAATTGTGCTGTCCACCACAAGCTAAATAAACAAAATATGGTAAATTTTCTCAGTCACGCACAGCACAAACAATCTTTTGTTGGCATATTTTCGAATGTCATTACCAGCAAGTGGATGACCGAACAGTTTCGTATAGCTGACCAGGCAACAGACAACAGGCAACCGCCAACACCCCACCTTCACTTCTACGATAATTATGCAAAAACTTGTCTAATAGCGAGCTCGACGCTTGAACGGCCATTGGTCATCTGCCACATGCCGTTACTCAAACTGTCGCACAGGGCGTATGATTGACATAATGACAAGATACTCGCCGTCTCACACCGCTCCCCATCTCCGTTGGCCAGATTCGATTTATCCATTTGCTGGGATTCGCCTGCAATATGCCTAGATATTGATTTATTGTCAGCTCCAGCTGTAAACATTCAGTTTCAAACGGCTAATTGATTGAACATTTATGGCCTTTGTCTGCAAGCACTTGATAAGTTCAATTACGACGTGAGGTAACATTCGAGCGGAGATTTCTGGGAATTAAAAGCTACTCAGTGCACACTTCAGCCCTTAATCTTCAGCTTAAACTGCTACTCAAAACTGAAATAAAACTAATTCAATTCAAACAACATAAGTGACTGCTCAACTGCTGCGACTCAATTGCTGTCAAAGCCCGATAGAAAATGCAATCAGTTTCAAATGCAAATTTCATATATATATATATATTTTCGTTGAAATATTTTCAATTGGTTTTCCTCTGAGCTGTACAGCGCCTTGGACTCGGGCCAAGCCAATGATGCATCATAAATAAAATGATGTAGCTGTTGCTGTCGCATAATTCATTTCGGGCTGCGCACTGCATACGAAATTCACTTAAATTACGCGACGAGCGCATGTTGAAATTTATTGCTTTGAGTAGGAGCAAATTTCAATGCTGGCCAAGGCAGCTGAGCGCGTCAAGTGCTGATGATTGTGGCCTAGCTCATGGCACTCACTGGGAATGGCTTTGTAAATGTAATTCAATCAATGCAGCCGCCACTGTTTGCCATTTTGTGGCGACTCTAACGCAGCATTCATTTAAATAATTCAAATGTCAGCGCACTTAAATAATGCACTGCATATTTAATTGCTCTCGTTACACGCATCACTGCTGCCGCTGTTATGTGGCGAGTGGCGTAAATAAAATATATGCATATGGAAAACAAAACAATTTTCAATTCAAAAACATTAATCAATCAAGTTGAAGTTTTCTCAACTCTCACTGGTTAGTTAACTCAATATACATCTCGCTGATAGGTTTCAGTAATGCCAGCTGCAAAAGTTTTTCAACTCTCAAGTTAAACCACATGTGCGCCGCCCCCTCTCTTTTTTGGGTTTCTTTTCCTGCTTGAAAATTAAGAAGTTCATATGTCAGCAGCGATAAAATCTTTCGCCACTGCCGCATTAGACTTCTGCTGGATTTGTGCCTTTATCATGCGCTTTGCATCACCAGCGGCAGACACGGCGTATGCGTGATGTATGAATTTGGTGCCAGTGCCACGCCTGCCACCCCCTGGCCCGTGCCTCTATCTCCTGCCACGCCGTAACTGTCGCTCATTTGCATGACTTATTTTCTGCTGTTATGATTTGGCGCTGCTGCTGGCTCACTTCGGGCTCTTATCAAGCGTAGCCAACACTTCATTAATTGTCTAAAATTAGCCATAAACTCAGAGCAGCAAGCAGCTAGTCGACAGGGCTTATGCAGCACGCTCCCTCAAGCAGCATCCACGCACTTACTTAACTCAGCCCCCGGTCATTAAGAGCCAAGGCAACCTTAGCTCAAAAATGCTTAAAAAAGTGTTTGAACAAATTTTTTTCTTTTGTTTCATCTTGTTTTTTATTTTGTAGAGTCCTTCTCGCCGCTCATTGAAGTGGCCTTTTGATTTGCGTTGCCACAATTTATTATTTCCTCAACGCAAAATAAAATAATTTGCGTAAAAGCTTCAGAGCCTGCCAAATGGTTAACCAACGAAAACAGAAAAACAAAGAACCATGATGATAAGGGCAACAAAAGCTGGTGAAATAACTAAAAATTGACTACGAAACACCCTGAGGGCCGCTCTCGAACGTATTTTCTCTATTTATACATAAATTTACATATTTACTTGCTGGCATATGCAATTTCACAACTTGTTTACTTTATGCTATTCCTCTCTTAGAATCATACTTTATATATATAACTTTATGAATTCTCAACTTGAAGCTTTATTTAGATATAGAAATAATTTTTGTGATTTATTTATTAATTTTCTTATGAGAAAAAAAAATAGTTATTTATGTTTAATGAATTTGAATATCAAATTTTTACAATATTTATAACACTTTGATTAATTATTATATGCATTATTATACCCTGAACCCATTAAAAATGGGTAATCAGGGTATAATGGTTTTGTTTCAGCCCAAATGTATGTAACAGGCAGAAGGAGGCGTGGCAGACCCCATAAAGTATATATATTCTTGATCAGGACGACAAGCCGAGTCGATTGAGCCCTGTCCGCCTCCGACTAGAGTTTCCTTACTTGTTTTTAAATAGATTTGTATTCCTTTTAATATAAAATTTATTTCTGAGTTTAAAAAAAAAAATGTATTAATAAATACGAATGAAATAAAATTTTAAATATATTTATATATACATAATATATACATAAAATATATAATTAAAAAAAATAACATTAAAATAAAATAATAGCATTTATAAATAAATATATGTTATATAAAACATATTAAAATTTATTTAAACAAATATATTAAAATAAAAATAAATAATTTTAACAAAATTTAAAGGCTCAACTACAACTCCTATCAAATTGAGTTAAATATTCCCAGAAGCCTTCAGCTGCAGCCGATGCTCACCTTTGTCTCTATTGTTATCTAATGAAACAAAACAAAATAAAACGGATCTTTGGTAACAAAGGGTAAAAATGGCTATACCCATGCTGTTTTTTATTTCTTTTATTTATTTATTTTTATTTTTTTTATACTTGATATTTTCGCTTTTTACTTTTTTTTGCCTAGGGTCAAAGCTGAGGCCACTGCGGTCTGTACCCTTGGTGACTTTTGGTATTTGATGTCAACAATACGTTCGAATAGTTGTTGCCTTTATTTTAAGTTGCCGTGCTTTACCTCAGCTTACCTTAAATTTCCTTAGGCACAATCGGGATATATATGTATATATAAAAAAAGAAAGAGAGAGAGAGAGAGAGTATTAATTTTTATGGCATGTTTGGGGCGCTTTTGAAGTTTGAAGCGCGTTCGTCGCTGATTGAGCGTGAAGTTGTTAAGCTTAAGGAGTGCTAAGTGCTGACAGCTGCCCGATTATGGCCAATAAAGCACGCATGCGGCTCGTGGGCGTGGCCAGAACCAAAGCCAAAGCAAAGGCTAAAAAATTTAACAGCTCCTGTGTGGGCAATGTCCACCTTCAAAGTAATGGACGCAAAGGCTGTGTGGGTGACATTTGGTTGTGTGTGTGCGCGCGTGTGTGTGTGTGTGGGTGTGGGTGTCCTGTTTTTGTAGCTTTTATGAGCTGTTGGCTGTGGGCAAGTCTGACATACAAGAGATTAACCCAGCTCGAGCCGCTTCACAAGTAATTAGATAAAGTCTTATTAATATTATATAAGAAATTATAAGAAAATTAAATTAAAATGAAGTTTAATTTTGTTCAAATTATATAAATTGACATTTAATTAAGCATGATTTTAATTTATAAATAGCTGATAAAAAAAATCCACTCATAACGCAAATTGCAGTTGGATGTCCTCGTTACGCCTTATTTGAGCCATCAATATGCGGCGCCTGTGGTGCAGCACAGCTTCCCGAGCTGCGCCCGTAGCACGCGCTCCATGGTTGGTTGTTGTTCCAAGGGTAATTGAAATTGTCAGTGATTGGACGTTGGTTGGTCTGGTCAACGTGCAGTCCAGCTGGTTGCATTATCATGCCAAAGCCAGGCGCCGCCCCGGCCACGATAAATGCACATAATCAAGTGGCCAACAGCAGGAAGCCAAAGAAATGTGCAGCGATTGCGTAAGCGTCATTTAATTAAGTGGGCTCTGCGATTGACTCAATTGCTTTGATAGCATACGCCTCACCTTCTCGTAATCTTGCATGTCTCCTAAAAGAGCATGGAATGATAATAGGAGAAAATTTGTATTGGTATGGATTTCTGTAAGCAGTTGCTCTGATTGGAATATACGAACTCTGTTCATTTGTGGTGATCTTGTTTAGCTCCCGGCATAGGCTCTTGAGTTTCTGTATCAAGAAAAACTCAAGCTCAATTTTGTCGTGATTACCTCCCACTGCTGCAGTAGTATTAGTGTGTGGCTGAGAGCTTAGCATAGAGCTGTTATAAATATGTTATCCGAGTGAGTGTGCGCCTTAGCCGCATACTCTTCATATAGTCAAATTCTGAGTGAGATAGAGACAAACATAACTGTAGCCCACGACTGAGTCCGCGTCTCTTAACAGTGGCTGCACGATTAAGTGATTCGGCCGTTGCCGAACATAGGCTCGGCTGTTGCAGAGGGAACGTGAGCGCGAGAGAATTGAGTGATAATAAGCGCAGAGCGGACTGTTAAATTTTGACAGTGGTCAGTAAACGAAGAGATTAGAAATGGTCATTCTGCAGAAGACCATTGTGGAGGACGGACGTGATTGTGATAAATAAATAAAATAAATTTGATAAAAATCCAATATGTACGTTCATTTTCTATGTTTTTGTTCAATTTCAAAACGCAATTGATTTTACCATTGAAATTTAAAGTTAAATTTATTTATTAATTATATTTCATTTAATATTAAATGTATACATACATATATAATTTTTACAAGTTCGTAAAGCTACTCAAAGTTTTCACCACATATACCAAGTTATATATTTTTTTTCATATTTGAAATATTCTTGTTATCGGGAAATAATTTCATAAATACACATATAGTATCTGATCTTAATACAAGGTAAATTCTCTACACACACACACACATATATATATATATATATATTATATTTATTTATTATATATGTATGTATTTTGTATCGTGCCGTACTTGGATAATTTTTTTTCATTTTTTTTATATCATTGCGTTTTGTTGTAATCTCAAAACTTTTTACAAAGCAATCGAAAATTTGTTAAATATGCTAAATGTACGTAGAGTAAATCAGATGGTTGGCTATATCTTGGCTGGCTTAAATTATGATACAATTGAGGACCTAAAAGCGAAAAGGAAAACAAACAATCGTGGCGAACGTTTAAAAATAAAAAACTAAAGCAGGAAAACCAAAAATTATTTAACTTGTTAATTTAAAGCGCCTTTCCCCTCCAGCTACTGCGTCTTGGGCATTCGTCTGCAGCTGCTCAGTTAGTTGGCTTGCTCCGGCTGGAGCGTGTGAATCAAGCAGAGATATATCAGCAGAGACTCCATTATAAACATGCACATGAAATAGACGTAACCCTAGAGCAGCTCTTCGTTGGCATCCACGAGCAGTGGTCGTGGCCGCTGCTCACGGCGCCGTCGCGCATGCAGCGCCGCCTGCTCCTCCTCATCCCGATTGACTACTTCCTCTACGCCCTCTTGTGCCAGCGCCTGCTGTGCCTCCTCGGCTTCCTGGCGCGCCTTCAGCTCTTGGGCAGCAGCAGCCGCCTGCTGCTTCTTGCGATGCTCATAGTTGACCAGGCGCTGACCCACCAGATACTTGTCCACCTTTATCGACAGATATAGCTTCTTCAGCTGCTTTATCTGAAAGAGCACAAAGCACACGCTGCCCAGAAGCATACAGCTAACCGGATAAACCACTCTAGTGAAGCTCACACGAGTGTAGGGATCGGTGCAGAAGATCGGGAAGATCGAGTGGCCGATGACATAGGGTATAGCCAGAGCGAGGCCAAACGTGGTCACCACCGGCACCGCCAGGTCGCGCATAACAAACTTCAAATCGAAATCGCGCAGCCCATCCGTATAGGCGCGCTCTAGAGATCGTTTCAAATGCCAATCCGGACCCATTAGAGTGAGTGCGATGGCGATTTTAGTGTACAGCACGCCCAGTGCCCAATCCTGCCACAAGAAGTGTATGGGTGTGTCGTGCAAGTCCACACGCAGTGGTATGACAATCAACAGTTCCAAGAGTAGTCCAAACAGCAACGGCACCAGCACGAAAATGCCCAACAGAGTCAGCACGGGTAGAGCATATTGGAGTGCGACGCGAGCCCAGTGCTTCAGCTTGTTGACGATGGCGGCCCGACCCTGTGGCAACAGCGTCACGACTACAGCAATGCCACGCGATATAATCCAGCATAGATAGCCTCCGATTTCGGCCGTATAGAGCTCATGGGGACGCAGCAAACGTTCGTTCTTACGTGCCGCCTCGGGATCAGCTACCGGCATGTCGACCGGCACTGGGGGAGCAACCTTGTCGCCCGGCTGACCCGTCCAGAGCATCATCAGACGGCGTCCTATGTACACGGGCACAGTTAGAATCACCATGGCGGCGCACACAATGGACAAGCACATCAGCGAGAGCAGAGCACACAGGCGTAGAGTAAAGAACGTGGGGCGGTCGTAGGGTTGAAAGCCGACTGGGACATCCCGTTGCATGATCGCTTGATGGGCGGCAGCCAAGTTGCGAGGTGGTGCTGGCTCCGGCACTGGGGGAGGTGGTGGCGGCGGCGGTGGTGCAGCAGCAGGTTCACCTGCAACTTCGGCTGGCTGAATAGCTGCCTCTCCATCCTCGGCTGCCTGGGCGGGCTCCGGGGCGGGCAACAAATAACTTCGTATGCCAAGCAGCCATGCCACAGCCGTGCACCAGACACGCAGCAAGCCCTTCAGCCAAATGCGCGTTTGAGTTTGTTCAAAGAAACCGGGCAGCACAATCTGTTACGAATAAGATCTGGCATTAGCAAGAGGAACAATATGAATATTTGTGATACGTACTTGAAGTAAAAGCAGCTGCAAACTCAGATCATTCACCTCCGAGTCGCCGCTGAGGGCATAGGGCAAGAAGTTGGGCCAGACAAACTGTAGTATGCGTATGGGCAGCCAGAGCATGAGCAACACGGCAAAGCCAAAGATCATGGCTGAGGCAACCAAGCGGCGTATATGACGCACAATGGGCACGTGGATCATTTCTTGAATGGGACTGAAATCGGGATCATTGACATTGCGGAAGATCCAAAGAACACCGGGACGCAGCACCTCGCGCAGCAGCGAGATGAAGGCGGCAAAGTAGTACACGTAAACCATGCCAAACATCCAGTGGACAAAGAGTGATGTGCCCGGTGCAGCCTTGAAGCTGGCCTTGCGATCCTTGAGGCTGGCATCGAGCAACGGCAGCGAACAAATGTCCAGCCACCAGCCACAGATGAGCGGCAGCACGCCTATCTCCACCACGGACAGCAACGAGACCTTGACCACAATGTAACAGAGTCCGATGAACCAGCAGATCCGACGGAGCCGAAAGACACGAGCAAAGAAGTGAAGCACCACAAGGGTCAGTCCGATGCAACAATAGCCAAACAACGTGGTAATCAGCCCATGGAAGTGCAGCAATGGTTTCTCGGGCTGCAACAAATCCATGGAGCTTAGTATGAAGTTTCCCACGCAATATGGACAGAAGGCGAAAGTAAAGATGAACATGGTGTTTAGCGAGATTATCCAGAAGACGTGTTCCAAGAAGACAAGGGATCCATCCAGGCCAAGTAAACGCTCCCAGGTTAGCTCTTCGGCGGCACGATCCCACTCCATTGGATTCCAGTTTTGCTCATCATTGTCGGCATCAGCAGGAGCGATGCCACCAGCTGCGGCGGCTCCTGCAGCGGGTTCAGCAGCTGGTTGCGGAACATCTCCCTCGTGGTCAGCCGGATTGGCCACAGCTGGTGCGGCATTGTCCATGGGGATATCCTGCGGTGCGTTGCCATTGTTGTTATCATCTTGAGCCGCATCTTGTGCAATGGGCGCCGCGGCGACGGCAGCTGGAGCAGCTGGAACCGCTGCAGCTGCCGGTGCCTCGTCGCGCTCTAGCCAATCGGGTCCACCACCATGGAGGATTTGCTCACGCAACCAAACCAGACCAATAAAAGACAATAGTGTACAAGTGACCACGAAGCATCCACGAACAGCATCAGCAGTCAGATTGTCAATGGAAAAGATGTCAAACGGGAGCGACAGAATCATGTCAAAGGAGCTAGCCCGGAACAGATATCGATAGGTACGATACGCCGACAGTGGAACCACAGCAAACCAGGCCATTCCAACCAGGGAGTAGTGGAGCCAACAGCGAGCGCCCTCCACGACGGCGGACATTAGGCCCATTAGGACATCGCGCAATGGAAGGACGCGTGGCATATCCGGCGCATAGATGGGCTGGAAGCTGAAGCGATAGCCGCATAGCTCACAATACTCCTTGTGCGAGTAACGCATCCATTGCATCAGACAGTCCTGGTGAATATACTTAATGCTGCCCGTGCAGATGCATGGATAGAAGAGCGGCCTGTCTGGCAATGCCTCGCAGCGGCAGACGCGACAGATGTCGCCCTGCGATAGATCATCCATTGTTAAGCGTCTGGTATGTTCTACTGTACTTCGTCTTCTGATTCCACCTTTCTATGGCTATTTGCCATTTACGCAGTTCGAGAGGCACTGACTAATTGCACTCAGAATTCGTTTAGCGTGTATTCCCTTTCTGGATACGCTCGATACGCACCTGAACGCGTTTCGAAAACTATCAAACAAACCGTCGAGACGGAACTAACACTTAAAATTTGATTCTAGTGTGCAATCAAATCAATTGAACTTTTGATATTACAATTTTTATGCCTGACGCGAATACGTGTTACAGTGTGAGTCTGTGAGTGCGTATGTATGTGTGTGTTGGTATTTTAAAAAGTTTGTACCTTTACAGTATTATTGTTGGTATTTTATTATATTGTTGAAGTCTTTTCAATTGCAGACAAACAATGTGTACTGGTTCACAAATATTTACAGATGTAACTATCGAATTTATTCACCCAAAGCAATTGTGATGTTCGTTAGCTAACAAATCCTCTATGTCAAAAACTATATAAAAATATTTATTTTTCGTGTATATTGCGTTTGACGTTCTAGAGCACTTCTTTCAGATGCCTGTTAGAGTATTAAAGTCGCGGTAGTTTCAATAATGCAATTAGCCTTGCATTACTAAACTTTCCGTATTTTCAAATCGATCCTTGTGGGCACACTGGCAAATAAAAACAAAACAGCTGTTTCACGAGTGTTGGTAACGCTGACAATTCCAACTGTCATACAATCTCGTAACTTCGTATTTGAAAAAAAAAATAATAATACAAAATGCAAAGACAAATGGTAAATCTGCTTGAAAATGTGGCGCGACAGGTGCGCAGCAACCAACGCGCATTCTCAGTGACGCCGAAAAAGAGAGAAATCTTCAAAGTACAAAGCCCCGAGGACTTTGACAAAAAGGTGAAGAACAGCCAGGAACCAGTCATCGTGGATTTCTTCGCGACGTAAGTTTAAAGTTTATTGTAAAACTGCTATTTTTATGACAATATCTCCTTATTCAGTTGGTGCAATCCCTGCAAGCTGTTGACGCCTCGCATAGAGAGCATTGTCGGCGAGCAGGCAGGCTCCATAAAACTGGCCAAAGTTGACATTGATGAGCACAGCGAGCTAGCACTTGACTACGATGTAGGCGCTGTGCCCGTTCTGGTGATTATGCAAAATGGCAAAGAAGTACAGCGCATGGTGGGGCTGCAGGACGAGGACAAAATACGCGCATGGGTAGCCACGGCGGTGAAAAAAGCAAAGCAATAGAAGTCCAGACCGAAAAATCAGACATGTTTTTAAGCTTTAAATTCTTTTTACTCAAAAATCTGGGATTTTCAAAATAAATGTTATTACTCGTTGCAAACAACTTAATCTACATGTAACTTAAAAGCTTAGATCGAGTACCAGCCCGGCGTGCCAGGCCTCTTCTTATTGCGATCCAAAAACTTGCGAAAGCCCTCCTTCGATTCGTCTAGAGACTTTTCCTCCTTCTGATGTTGCTCAGCTTTGTTTGCAAATAGGTCAGGAAAGGTAAATGCTTCGGTTTTGGGCTACAAAATGAAACAACTGTAGTGGGATTCCCAAAATTATTTGCAAATGGTCTTCACTCACCATGGTTACATAAGCATATTTGACATCGTCTTTTTTGGTCACATAGCCGTATGTTTGATCACGTTTGGTCTCACCCAGAGCAATGCGCGTGCGAACTTCCACCACGGGCAGCTTGTAAATCTTTTCTAAATAGTTTTTCACATCATGTTTGGTCATTTCTATGGACACCGAGAAGGTAACAACATTTGCCGGCTGATCCTCTGTGGGCCGGACTAGCTTCATCCAAAAATTGGGCAAGAACACGCGCAACTGTGGATTGCCGCGTTGATAAATTGGATACCACCGTGTGGACATTATTCAATTTCTATGTTTTGATACAAAACAGAACACAAAATTTACAATTGATTAGCAAACGCTTCTCTCAGCTGTATTGCCTGGAAAATGTATCAACCGGCCCAGAAGAAATGTGCTAAAAAATCCCACACACGTGTTGAGAACAGCTGATTTGGAAACACTAACAAAACGATTTGAAAGTGTTTTTTTTTTTGACATGGTCAAGCTGAAAAAGAAGGGAGCGCAAGCACCTAAAAAGCCGCTCACCCGCAAGGAGCAGCGTAAGCTGAAGCAGGAAACGAAAAAAAATAACAAGAGGATCTATCATGCGGACAAAGCTAATGGAGCTCAGCGCGTAGCAGAGGCAGCAGCGGCTGCAGCGGCATTAGCAGCGAATAAAACAAGCAAGAAAAAGAAAAAACCAAAAAAGAAACAGTTGAAGCCGGAGGAAATTTCGCGGGAAGAGCTGCTGGCCGGCGAAGTAGATAATGATGATGATGAATCAATTGCCTCAGATTTTAGTGATGCGGAAGTGGATGCTCGGCTGCCGGCAGCTCGTAAAGTAGAGATATACGAACCGGTGGGCAAGAAGCCCAAGAAACACGCCGGAATCCAGCGATTGGACGAGATGGAAATGCGAAAACGAGAATTACGGCAGCAAAAAGAGCTGCTCAGCAAATCGCGGAAGCAACGAATGAAGCAATTGAAACTGGAGAACGAAGAGGAAGACAAGGAAATTACCAAGCTAGAGAAGAAATTGAAGCTCAACAAGACCAAGGACAAGAATCGTTCGGTGCGAAAAATGTTCAACGATGGATTGGATTATCTGCTCGACTTTGTGCTAGACGACGAGGAAGAGAAACAGAAATGGGAGGAAAAGCAACGACGTAAGAAGGAACTCAAGGAGCAGCAGGAAAAGGAAGAAGCGGGCATGTGGAGCGACGAAGATGATGAGCCAATGGATATGCCAGAGGGTGACAGCGAGATGGAGGAAAATTGTGCCGAAGATGACGTGACGGATGAAAGTGAAATGGAGGAGGATGCAGAGGACTTAGAATCAGACTGTGAAAACGAACAGGAAACAAAATGTATTTTTAAAAGAATTTTTGTTTTTCATACCCAATTAATTATATTAATTTTTCAGACAAGGAAGACATTTACGGTCGTCGCCTTGATGACGACGGCAACATTTTACCTGACAATGCCGAGGCGGAGGCAAAGGTGACCGGTCAAAAATATATACCACCGCATCAACGCGCGCTACTCGCCGCCAGCGAGGGCTCCAGTGCCCAGCAGGCGGAGCAACTGGCACGCTTGCAGAAGCAATGCAAGGGTTTGCTGAATCGTTTGTCCGAAGCGAATCTGCACAAGATTTCCAGTGGCATCGAAACATTATACATGAAGAACTCCCGCTACAATATGAACGAGACGCTGACCAAACTGCTGCAGGAGGCGCTACTCGGTCGAGCAAGAGCCAACGAGCGCATGGTACAGGAGCACATGGTGCTACTAGCCTTTCTGCATGCGCATATTGGCAGCGAGATCGGGGCGCATTTTTTGCAAACTTTCGTGGAACAATTCGACAGCTTTGTGCGCGAGATTGACGCACTGGAGGTGGAGGATAAACGTCTCAACAATTTGGTACTCATCCTGTGCTACATGTATATCTTTAAGATCTACGAGCAGCGTTTGCTACTGGAGCTGATTGCTCGACTTGCGGGCAGCCTTTGCGAGAAGTCAGTCGAGTGCTTGCTCCTGATCTTCCAAACGATTGGCTTTCGCTTGCGCAAAGATGATCCTCTGGCCTTTAAGAATATGATGCAGAATGTGCAGTCGCAAATAGCGTCATCTCCACTGGAGCTGAAGGAGAATCCTCGGCTGCGTTTCATGGTTGACATTCTGAATGCCGTGAAGAACAATAATATGAGCAAGTTGCCCCAGTACGATCCTGAGCTGGCGGAGACGCTTCGCAAGCGACTCAAGGGAATGCTGCGAAATGAACGTTACGTTGTCACACTGAATATCACCCTGGAGGATCTGCTACGTGCCGATAAGCTAGGCAAATGGTGGATAGTTGGCTCAGCGTGGGCAGGCAATCTGGCCGAAATGGGCACAGCTCAAGCTGAGCAAGAGAAGCAACTCCAGCAGCCACGAGGTGAACGCTACTCCGAGAAGCTGATGCAGCTGGCCAAGAAACAGCATATGAACACCGCGGAGCGTCGCAGCATCTTTTGTATTATCATGAGCGCCGCTGACTATGTGGATGCATTCGAAAAGATTCTGCATTTGTCACTCAAAGATCAGCGGACCGTGGCCTACGTGATCATACACTGTGCGCTCAATGAACGGCAAGCGAATCCCTACTATGCCCACCTCGCACTGAAATTCTGTCAGTACAATCGCAAGTTTCAGCTGGCCTTCCAGTTCGCCAGCTGGGATCGCATCAACGATATTGAATCGCTCTCAAAAGTTCAAATACGGAACTTCGCCAGCTTCCTGCAACAGCTGATACTTTCCTCCGGCCTGCAGCTGTCCGTGCTGAAGGTTGTGGACTTTATGCAGCTGCATAAACTTAGCTTTTACTTTATGCGTGAGATAATGACGCGTCTACTCCTGTCCGGCGAGGAAAGTCAACTTTACCAGGCATTCGAGCGGATCAACAAGAACTCGAAGCTGCAGCAGTTCAAGCAGAGCATTCGCCTGTTCATGCAGCACTTTATGCTCGAGAAGCTGGAGGATCACAAGGAGGAGCAACAGCAGGTGCTGCGCCAGCGCATCGAGCATCTGGACAAGCTACTGGCTTATGTAGATTTGTGAATTACAACAGTTTTTCTATTGTTTAATAAACCCTAATAATTAACAACGCATTTAAGCTATACATATTGAGACTATAAACTAACATTTAGTTGAAGCTTTGCAACAGGTTGCGGGCTCGTTGATATCGTATGGATTCAACAATTTCCTGTCGATCCGCCTCCTCGCTGAGTTTCTCACACTGTTTGTCCATCTCCTGTATGGCGTCCTCGGCCAATTTACTGATGATTGCTTTCGCGGAGCCTTTGGAGCCCGCCAGATACTCCAAGGCGATGGGCCATATGTCGTCACTCAGTTTTTTCTCATCGAAGGCGGTTTGTTGTATAGAAATCTGACGTAGTTTCTCAAATTTCCAATCCTGTCGACTGTCCCGCCACTTCCTCAAATACTCTTCATTACGCTTGCCCTCCTTGTCGGCACTCTGATCTTTTTGCGCTTCTAGGCGTTGCAAATGTTTTTGTTTTTTCTTTTGCCGTACAGTTACAATGGCATTTAAATTCTCTGGTTTAGCTGCCTGCTCCAGCTGGTCTGCTGTGGGCATGTCATCCAGATCTTCATCTTCTGCGGCGTCTTCCTTAGCCTCCTCTGTTTGTTTGCTGCGTTTTTCTTTAATGGCACCCACTTCCGATTGCTGCTTGCGCTTAGAAGCTTTATCTGTAAGTAAAAATTTAATAATTAAAATATTTATGTTTGTTATGGGAATGAGTTCCTCACTTTTACGGGCCTGCTTTTCCTCCGTTTGCGTTCCTTCTGACACCTGCTCATCCACAATTAAACTCTTGTTGGCCACCTCGTCGTCGCTCAGCACTGCCTGCGTTTCATGCTTGCGTTTTTTGGCTTTACGCTTTTCCTTTTTTGTTTCAAGTTCGGTTCGTGCCATATTTGTCTCTTTGATGTATTTTACGAAAAAAATTTAAATTATTATTCTCGCTTCATGTGCTCTCCCTCAATTTAGGACCCACAACTGCGCACAGCCAACTTCACGTGGACCAAATAATTGCGCACAGCCAACTTCATTGCGCTCACAATTGCGCCCAGCAAGAAATGCGTTCAACACAAATGTTAAGTTGATTTGTTTGGAAACAAAATTTTAATCTTATCGCTTCGCGTCAAGCGTACATTGTACGCCAGTGATAGCTGATGAGGGAGTCATAAACACGACACATATCAAAATGCTGCTATTGGAGCTAAAAATTCTAACGTTGAACATATGGTAAGTTTTCTCAATTTGGTCACGCGACAAAACCGATTCGCCTTGCTAGATTAGTCAAAATCCAATTATAATTACAATTCCATATATTTCAGGGGTATACCACTTGTCTCAAGCAACCGAGCGCCACGTATCGAGGCCATTAGCAAGGAACTGAGCAGCGGTCAGTATGATATTGTGTCCTTGCAGGAAGTCTGGTCCCAGCATGATTCCGAGCAACTGCAGCAGGGTACGGCCAGTGTCCTGCCCTATTCCCATTACTTTCACAGCGGTGTCATGGGCGCTGGCCTGCTTGTGCTCTCCAAGTATCCAATTTTGGGTACATTATTCCATGCCTGGTCTGTCAACGGGTACTTCCATCGCATCCAACACGCGGATTGGTTTGGCGGCAAGGGCGTTGGCCTCTGTCGCATCCTGATCAACGATCAAATCATTCATCTCTATAACGCTCATTTGCATGCGGAGTACGACAATGAAAACGATGAGTACAAGACGCATCGTGTAATTCAGGCTTTTGACACGGCCCAATTTATAGAGGCTACGCGCGGTACTTCAGTGCTCCAGATACTGGCCGGTGATCTCAATACTCAGCCTCAGGACATATCGTATAAGGTGCTCTTACTTACCTCGAAGATGACAGACAGCTGTGCCTCGGACTCGTTTCGAACCAATGAAAGTAACAGGAACTCGTATACATCACCACGTTTGCTGGCCAAGAATCCTTTGGGCATACGGATTGATCACATTTTTGTGCGGGGCGCAGATCATATCCAGGCGGATATTATTGATTATACGCTACCATTTCCGGAACGTGTGCCTGGGCAGAAGTTCAGTTTCTCGGATCATGAAGCTGTGCTGGCTAAACTAAGACTTACCCGTCTGCCAATGGAACTTAAAGAAACAGCAGCAATAACAGCTACAGAGACGGAGCATGTGGAGTGCAATATAGATGAAGAAGTTTGCCCGGCGAAGGGCTCAGTCCCAGCTGAGTCTCAATGTGTCAATGGCAATGGCTGCACAGCCAATGGCCAGTCCTTGCCAGCTGCTCGCACGGCAGCGTTAAATGAGGCACTGGCTCTGTGCGAAACTTCCCTCCTGCAACTGAAGACGGATCGTCTATTATATTATAGTGCTGCAACTGTTCTGTTCGTGATCCTTGTGCTCCTGATTGAATTTGCGCCCCCGGTGGGACTCCAAACAATCTATGTGCTGCTCAAGTTTATTGTATTTGGCGTCATATTATTCTGCCTGTTTATGGCTTCCATTTGGAACTACATGGAACGCAATGGAGTTCTGCAGGGCAAGAAGTCCATGGAGGTTATGCTACAGAATGCCCAGAAATATGAATACTTTTATTGATCCGCATGTCAATTATCCATTAACTTACCATAACAGATAAGAAGCTCAATAAGCATTTATATATTTATACATTTCGCTTAGGTAAAAAAGGAACAATTTAAGAATTTTATGCAATAAACTGGTCTCTATCCCTTTTTAAAATTCAAGTGAAAGCATTAAACGTTAAAATAAATGGAGTTATCGAAATGGATATCGATATCGTTAATTTGTCGATAAGTCTACGAGTGGCCACTGCAACAGCGCCCGTTCCAATAAAAAAGTATATTTTGCCAATAATAAATGAAAATTTGTTTAAATTCTACTGCGATTCTTTCCAAGAGTGCAAATTGCTAAATATTTATTGAATAAATTAAATTCTTGCCTTTTTTTGGCAGCCACAAGGCATAGACACGTTCTGGGCCTGAGACTGACTCATTGTGACCAAAACAAAGGCAGACAACAAAGACAATGAGCAAGCTGCCAGGTGCCAACTTGGAGTTCGTGCGCGAAGATGACTTTGTCGAGTACTTTATATTTCCCAAGCTAACTGACATTGATGTCGGCAACGAGGAGCAAGTGCGTCAGCAGCTGGAGCAAGTGCGTGCGGATTGCATGGCAATTGTGGAAAAGAAAGTCGCGGAACGCTGCTATATTTGGAACAAGGATGAGTTTCAGCTGCAGGCACGCACGGGCAGTGCTGAGGAACGCCTGCTAAACGAGGAACTCAACAAGCAGGAGGAGGAGGCAGAGCCTGAGGGTGAGTGCATATGATTAATGCTCCTCTATATTTAGCCATAGCAGAAATTGCACTCATTTTTAGGTATTCTGCCGCCACATTTGCACGGCGTCACGCATTATGGCGACAATATTGGCGATGAGTGGTTCATTGTCTATCTCTTGAGCGAACTGACCCGCTCTCGGCCGGACTGCATAGGGCGCGTGTTCGACGGCGACGGCGAGTTTCTGCTCATCGAGGCAGCCGACATGCTGCCCGACTGGGCGAGTCCCGAGACGTGTGAGCAGAGGGTTTATATTGTTAATGGCTGGCTGCAGCTGTTGCAGAACGCCTCCACCACCAGCGACGCCCAGAGTATGCCCATGGCCAAGGCCGTGCAGCGCATACGTCTCAATCCCACGCTCTATCGCTGTTCCCGAGAAATTCAGAACTGCATCGAGGCGCGTTTACAAGAATTTCAACCGGCGAAGCCTCATGCGTCTATTCATCGTCAAATAGTGCAGCTGCCACAAAATGCGGCACAGTTACTTAAGCAGCGACCTGGTCTAGTCGCCTCCGCCGTACGTGCGTTCTGCGAGAGGGATACACTCGACACCAAGGCGCTGCGCACCATGCGCTATTTTCCACCTGAGACGCCAAGGAAGCGCACAAATGTCGCCTTCACTCGCTATCTGTATGCCATGGCAATGCATAGCCAATATACGCCGGAGCGGCGACTGGGCTGGCAATTGACGGACGCCGTTGCCAATCCTGAGTGCTATAAGGAGCAGCTGCTCGGCGTGAAGCTGGCCAGTGGTTTGGAAATATTGGCCAGTCAGGCTAAGCGGGCTAGCGAGCAGCTGGACGACAAGTCACCGGCCTGGCGTGCATATTTGCGCAGCTTGCACGGCAAGGGCTACTTTCGGGATAACATCGAGGGCAGTGCGGAGTATGAACGCCTGTTGGCCACAGCCAAGGAGTATTTTAAGTGCAACCAGGAACGTTTTCGCACTGCTCCATTGGTGGGCGCCGAAATAGTAGATATGTTGCTGCATCCGGCCGAGGGCAGCGCCGCGGAGCTCCTCCGTGACGAAGAGAACAATCTGCTGCCTAGCGATACGGATGACTGGCTGAACATAACAGCCGAGGATCTGGATGCCATGCTGCAGCAGCGTTATGGGCCACAAAAGCTGTACAATCCCAACGGCGATATGAATGCAGAAGAGTTTACCAAGCATCTGTCCCAATTCTTGGACAGGCAATCCAATTTTGAGGGTATTGAAGGGCCGGGTGAAGCCGGCGACGAGCTGGACTCGGATGACGACGAGCCGCCGGCGCCACCAAGTGCCAGCAGCAGCAGCAATGCGAAGGTGAAAAAGAACGCTTCGATGAGGAAGGCCTGCAAGCGCAACTCCTTGATACAGTCCGATGAGCAGGACAGCACACATGTGCGCAATTTTCTGGACTTTGTGATACCAGAGGACAACTGGGACTCCAATTCAGAGATGAGCGACTATGCGGACGAGGAGGACATCGAGCGCAACTTCGATGCGCTGTCCAATGCCAGCGGTGGCGGCGACGCCAACTATCGCTTGGATCGTAATATCAAGGCGTACATGGAGCAAATGGATCGTGAACTGGCCCAAACAACAATGGGCAAGTCTTTTCATGCCAAGAGTAGCACAGCTACTGGCTCCGCTGACCAGCACCATGCTTCGGAGGATGATTTCGATGACATTGAGGATTTTGAGCCCATCAATATAAACGTGAATACGCTGCGCAACATGATGGACAGCTATAAATCCCAAATTGGCGGCGCTGGTCCCGTCTCCAATCTATTTAATGCCATGGGCGTGGGCATGTCAGCAGGAGCAGCATCAGATGACAAGGCGGCCAAGGATCTATCAGAGTCGGCTGTCTAAGGCACAAACAGGAACTTATCAGCTAGAAATTAAGATTAAAATGCATTACAAATCGAATTATACAATCTATATACATGAATATAACTGTGTGAGAGCGTTTTTTAATGATAAACAGTTTGGGCTATGCGCTAATCTTTGGAGGCGGGCACAAAGTTGCCATAGTCCCGCCTGACCTGCATGGGCGAACCGCCCTGCTGCGACTTGTTGCGGCTTCTATGCTGGTATCCATCTCTTCCATCACCACCATCACGATCCCTGCGTGGATATGCCTCGTATATCGTATCGGCGCTACGATGATCTATAAATGGCACTGGTTAGAGAATTTTGGGGTTATATATATATATATATATATTTGCTTACCTCTGCGATGGACGTAGCTGTTGTGATTGTTGTAGCCGCCACTGCGTCTTTGCCAGCCACGATCGCCGCCTCCTCTGCGCTGACCGCCATTATTATAGCGATTGTTGTATGGGCTTGAATAGTTTCCGCCGCCGCCGCCGCCGCCACCACCTCCTCCTCCTCCTCCACCACCTGCTGCACCGCCACCACTCATCCAATTATCTACTAGCGGCGGCTCCGGCAACGTCTTTGAGCAATGCTCCATAAATTCGGCATCATCTGTTGTGTATCGTGCAGCGAATTCTTGTTCGCATTCTTCTAAAAAACTAATATCTTTATCTGAGAGTCTGTTGATTTTACGATTCGGATCAACCATTGTTGCTTAGTGGCTAGTATGCTGATCGTGGAACAAGGCAAGATTTTTATAAGATTTAAATATTGCTTTGCTGCAATATTTGGTTATTTTTAGCAGGTTAATTAGTATAACCAAATATTTACGAATAATTAATAATAATTATCCGGTTAGTGCAGTAACACTTAATGATTTAGTCTGGTCACACTTTCTAATTTATTTTATGTCCGCTGCTGTTTACATTCACAATAACTGTCAGCAGCATACAGTGCTCGCTTACTATGATAGCAGACATCGCAAAAAACTATCGATATATAGTTGTTTGGGCACGATATCAGTATTCTAAGTAAAATGCGGGAGTGTATTAACTAAAGTGCAGCTAATAGCAGCGATTGTAAATACTTATCAATGTTATTTAAGTTAACGACTCACACAAATAATATAAACGCTGGACATGCCACTGCCTCACATAAATAGAACTACGATAGCCACACGCAGTAGCACGCGGGTCAACAGCCACCACAAACAACGTGCGCACCTTCAGAGCTGGCCATGGAGCAACAGTCGTCTTTATCCGTGCGCTGGTTGCGCCGTTACCGCGTCTTCTTTGTAATATTAGTTTTCATTGTTGTCATTCAGTTATTTCTGGCCTACAAATCAGTTCACATTGATTTGGCGGGCTCGCCGCGCACTCAACGCGATGTTCACGAGTCGGAAGTGACTTCGCCACCGAAGCCCGTTGTCCCGCCAGCAGCTCCTGTGCAGGCTGGAGGTAAGAACTTACGGATAACTTCGAAAGAATTGGGCTTCGAGCCCGAATGTGATATCCAAGCCAAGGAAGCAATATCGGCACTGCAGCGTGCTAAGACGAAAGACTGCCGTCAACATATCGCCAACATCGCTTGTGCCATTCAAGCTGGACGCTTCTATGCCACCCATTTGCAAAGCAGTTGTCCGGCAGGCAATCATACAGCCAATGTGTCGCTGGGTTGCTATCGTGATGAGAAGGATGCACGCCTGCTCGGCGGCTACTTCACCAGCTTTAAAACGTCCAATTCTCCAGGCAGCTGTGTCGAGCTCTGCCTGCAATCCGGCTACCCATACGCGGGTGTGCAATACGCCCGTGAATGCTTTTGCGGCTTCGACACGCCGCCCAGTTCCGCCAAATTGGCCGACTCCAGCTGCAATATGAAATGCGTGGGCAACGCCAAGGAAATCTGTGGCGGCATCTTCGCCATGAATGTCTATGAAACGGGCATTGCCAGTGAGTCGAGCTTGACCTTCTTAAATAATTGCCATGTCTATATAATGCTTAAACTATTGCAGAATTTACGCCTCAATTGGCAGCGAGTAGTCCAGCGCCGAGCGATGAGAAACCTGCCGTTCGCATTGCATTTCTGCTGACATTGAATGGACGCGCCCTGCGACAGGTTCATCGACTGCTGCGCGCTTTATATTCGCCCCAGCACGTTTACTACATACACGTGGATGCGGTGAGTGGCGGGGGGAGGAGAGAGGCGATGCCGCCGGATTTCATAATTAAAGCCAGCTCCACAATTTGTGTTAATTGCGCGGAATTTGACGCCTCGCAGCTGTAGCAGCAAATTGTGTTTTGCGATTTAAGACTGAGTAAACAAGTATATGTGATGTATGATATATGATATATAATGTGTATTTACATAATATATATTAACTTAAAGCAGTTAGTTCTAGGTAGTCAAGGGGTTAGCTTGAATAGTTTCCATCTATAACTTCCATTAAGATTCTTCTTCTCTCTTCACAGCGTCAGGATTATTTGTATCGCAAATTGCTGGAGCTGGAGCCAAAGTTTTCCAATATACGCTTAGCGCGCAAGCGCTTCTCGACCATTTGGGGCGGCGCCTCGCTGCTCACCATGCTGCTGCAGTGCATGCAGGATTTGCTGCAGTCCAGCTGGAAATGGGACTTTGTCATCAATTTGAGCGAGAGTGATTTTCCGGTGAAGACGCTGGACAAGTTGGTGGACTTTATGAGCGCAAATCGCGGACGCAACTTTGTCAAGGGCCATGGCCGTGAGACGCAGCGGTTTATACAGAAACAGGGCTTGGACAAGACGTTCGTGGAGTGCGATACGCACATGTGGCGCATTGGCGATCGCAAGCTGCCCGCCGGCATACAGGTGGACGGCGGCAGCGACTGGGTGGCATTGTCCCGTCCATTTGTCGACTACGTGACGCATCCGGCAAAGGATGACGAACTGCTGCAGGCGCTGCTGCAATTGTTTCGACACACTCTGCTGCCAGCTGAATCCTTCTTCCATACGGTGCTGCGCAACACGCAGCATTGCCATAGCTATGTGGACAACAATCTCCACGTGACCAACTGGAAACGAAAGCAGGGCTGCAGGTGCCAGTACAAGCACGTGGTGGACTGGTGCGGCTGCAGCCCGAATGACTTTAAGCCGGAGGACTGGACACGGTTGCAGTCCACGGAACAGAAGTCCCTATTCTTTGCCCGCAAATTCGAGCCGATAATCAATCAGGCGGTTCTGCTGCAGCTGGAGGAGTGGCTCTACGGGCCCTACACCAGCGAATATGCCAATCTGCATGGCTATTGGCAATCGCTCTACCATCACGAGGACGTGCATGGCGCGGGCGATGATCTGGCGCGCACTGTTGGCGACAGCCTAATGCGTCTCTCGGCGCAACAGTTCAAGCTGGACGCCGTGCAGCTGCTGGAGCTGACACACTATCTGCATCGGGACCAATACAAGGGATTCTTGGTGCGCTACAGCGCGTTGGCCAGAAACACTTCCCAGGAACTGCAGCTGGAGACGCGCGTGCGACCCGTGCAGCACGGCAAAGTGGCAAAGAATTCACGGGTTACCAAGCGGCTGCGCAACTTTGAGGTCTCCACGGACTTCGACCAGAAGGAGCAGGTGGCGCGCAACTTCGCCAAGCTGCTCGGACCACACAGCGACCTATTGCTGAGCTACACATATCAGGGCGTAGCTGCCTCGCCGGACGCATCGCACTCGTACAACTTGACGCTGATCTGGCTGGATCCGTTCGGTCGGCTGCAGGACTTCAACGAGCTGCATGTGGAGGACTCCCAAGTCGATATTATCAATCACTCCAAGACGCTGCTCAAGCGACCCCTGCCTCCTGGCATCTGGACGGCCAAGTTGATCGGACGCACTTCGATCTACGCACAGGTCAAGTTTCTAGTCGCGCCGCTGGCCTATACCAATGGCGAGCCAATTCACACCGCAGCTGCAGCCCGTGCTCAGAATGGTGGTCAGGCTGTATCGTTGTCGGAGAGCTTTGAGCAGCCCCCGGAGTGGCAGCAACATCTGCTCAGCGACAATGATGTCAATGCGCTGCGCCAAGAGGCATTGACACGCGCTGAGCTAGTGGGCCAGCCTTTGTACAGCTGGATCGATGATTTGGTTGGCAAATTCTTTCCACTGCGTGAAACCTGCATAGTGAACGGAGTCAGTGCGCTGCCCCAGCTGCCGCTATGCCGAGACACTGCCTGGAGTTCCCTAGCCGCCGATCCCAAGAGCGACATGGAGGCTCTGTCATTTGTTATGGGCATTTATCGTAAACGTTACCATTGATCAAGCTTTTTTTTATCATTTGTTATTCTTATTGTTTTTGTACATAGTTGGGAACGTCTCACTCTCGCTCTGTGTGTGCTTACTACTCGTCTAAATACTTAATTATCATATTTGCAATAAGAACTCTTATGATCAGATATTCGCAATATTAGGATGCTCCGCGCACACAAAACTCAAAGCAATTGGAAGTTCACTTCGACCCTTGCATAAGCCTCGATATCTGATATTCGTATTATTTAGTTTTATATGCCTAACCTGAGCCTAAACTTGAAACTGTAGAATTCCTAATAGATCTGTATATATATATCAATAACTTGGAACTAGTTAGAATATCAACAATTTTGTTACAGCTTATGCTTGGGGCATATTAACTTCCGATTCAGGCACCTTCACCTTAATCTTAAGTGTTTTGCCATGAAATTTCAGCACTCTTTGAACTTTTTACAATTCAGATTCAACACATTTTGACATAGAAATCTTTTCTTCTTTTATATAATGTTGTGATATGTGTAAAGTGGGAATGAGATTGGGCACTTGCAACCGCACGCAGCTCGCAGCTCGCAAGTTTTTAAATGAGTATTACAAACATGATTATTGTTAGTGTTTAAGTAACTATGCGATGCAATTGTAACACTGGACGTATACATAAATCTCTACCATTTAGTATAAACTTTGAACTATGCAACTAGAAGGTTTGTTTCATTCAGATCGGAATAGCAATTTCGCTTACAAGTATTATTCATTTCATATATTTCTGTATGTTAGACTTAAATATTTAAAGCCAAGGCTATTTGTACTGCCGTTCGCTGTGCGAGCACATTTTAAATTAGCAAATCCTCATCGGGATCCTCATCATCGATATCGTCATTGGCATCGGGTGTATAGATGATGTTGCCCTCCTCCGATTCATTCGTGCTGCGAGAGACATAATATATTATTACTATAACAGTAAAAGATGAACTCATTTCACCAACCGTTCATATGGCAATGTTAGCGCATTGCGCGCGACAACTTCATCCTCATCCAGTTCAATCTTGAAGGTGCGACCGGTGTCTGTGGCTGTATCTGGCGTCTCTTGTATTTTGGTAGCAGGAGCAGCCGTTGTGTCGGCACCCTCCGTCAGTGGGGTCACTTGGAACTCATTCTTGCTGACTTGGCACTTGTAGCGTTTGTTGGTCACCCCGCCGCCTGGCTTGCGGGAAATCAGCGACAACGTGTTGTCCGTCTCCAAGCGTAGCACCAGCTCCGCCAGATACTCACAACCTGCTAATATATAATCGGCGTCTGGATGTTGTAGGTGCTTGGGAGATGCCCACAGGAAAACCCGTCGAACATGCACGGAGCGGCGCAACTTGTTGAGATAGTCGAAAATATAGGCAGGAGTCTGATAGCTGAGCAAATCTGCCAGTGTTGGCAGTATTACATTGTAGCCAGTCTTTGTTGGGCTGGGGTCGGTTTGATTTGATTGTTGATTAGTTGCATTGTTGCCACAATCTCTCAGCAACGCCTCAAAGCTGGCCACGTGCTTCAATTGCGTGCCAATTGGCAGTGTCTTAATATCATTGCCCTCGCCCTGCTCGCTCAGCAGGCTGCCAATGAACTTTAGCGCGATGCGATCGCGATTTAGTTGATCTGCCAAATCGGGTGATGAATTAATATAGTGCTTTGGCATTTATAATTGACGTTTTCTTACCAATTACGAGCACGACCTTTTGATTGGTCACAATAAGATTGGAAAGCATATTGCATTTAATGGAAATAAATTAAAAATAAAATTAAAGTGCAATTTTTGTTGTTGCTAACCGTTAGCGATGTAAGTACCACGAAGTTATCGATATGCTAGCCAAGCGATATTTAAGCTTATGTAGCGATAGTCGTGTTACAGGTGCACGTGTATATCGTTCATCTCTATAGCCAGCTGATATTTGATACAACCGCCTTTTCCAAATGAGTAAACAATAATAATTAATTCAAGATGTAGGGCCATGCAGATCGATTACAAAGCGCTTCGAGCGAAAGTGTAGCCTTGAACTTGTGTATATTTATTGTAATGTAAATTCCAAGTGGCTACCACTGATAGTCGGTCAATGGCTCTGACGTGCGCTGATTGTTGTTTGTTTGATCTCATTTATTTGCTTTCTCTGCCGACGCCAACATCAGCGCTGACGTTGACGAAGTTGCCGCTGTTGTGGTTTGCTTGGATCGTTCAGTTGTGGTAAATATCGCTGTGGCTCATGTGTTTGGAATTTTGGTAGTCGCGTGTTACAAAAACAAAAACAAAAAACGTGGCGCTTGTTACAGTTTTCAATTGTTTGGCACATAATACCGTAAGTTATATTTTGTAATATTAAATTGTGTTTAAAACTTTCAATTATAAACAAAAGGCATGACTGTATATGAATAATATCCAACAAGTGGTTAACAGAGATTGTGTGTGTGTATTGTAGTTTGTTAGTATTTGGTTCTAAAAGCTTTTGCACAAAAGCTTTGACTTCTGCTTTCGGTGCTTTTTGAGGGGTATTGCGTAGACGTCGAGTCGTTGCTTTTGCAGATATTTTCGCTGCTTCCATATGGACGACTTTTGATGTATACGAGAACTGCAGGTCATATCCTGCAAATAGCTGAGTTTGTTCAACAAGTGAAGACAGCTGGCAGAGATAAAATAAGTTTAAAATAGGTGCAAGCCAATATATTATCTAAAAATTCTGGCAATTGAATACGTTTGATAAGCCGCTTAAAATTCAAAACAAATAACAGCAGCAAAAAGGAAACAAGCAAAATTCTATAAAGCACACGCAATGCTGTTCTCACTGGGTAAGTGTGCGGGTGTATTTGAGTGTGTGTGTTTGAGAGAGGCTGTGAGTGGGGTTGTCTGTATATATGTGTGTGTGTGTGTGTGTGTGCAATTATTATGCATAGAACATGTTATTAGCGAGCCAGCGCCTCAATTGAAATGCAGCTCAGAATAAAATTCCATTTCAATAGTGTCAAAGGAATGTGCAGCTGTGCACAAGCACCTCACCGCCTCTCCCGCTCCCAACACTAATGGCCGCTGCGTATGCCTAGCATATTAACAACAACAACAAGGTTGGGCTAACCAATTGCATGCCAATTTCTATTAGTCAATGGCCAACAAATTACGCGCTCGAATGTGCATTAAAGAAGAATAATAAATAACATTTAATAATTAACTAACTTTATGAGCATACGAAAAAACATTAAAAGCTTTTTCGGCACTCGCATGCGAGCAAATGTTGTTATTGTTAAAGCTCTGTGATGTCGGCGTCGCTGCTACGTTGCGACGTTGCTGCTCTGCTTTGTGCAAAGCGCCAACTTTGAATTCAGTTGCGCATTGCACTTTGTGGTGCTCGGTTGTGGCTGTCGCTGTGTTGATTGAATTTGTGTGTTGTATCTCTCTCTCTGTACTACTGTCATTCGAGTTTAATTACTCATATGCCATTGCATGCAAATCAAAGCTGGATTAGCCATCAGTTAGCCAACAATTTGTGTATTGATTTTTGTAAATAAAAGTGTAAGCACAATGTCAAAGGATATGGATGTTGAGCAGGCGGCGCAGGCGACAAAGACGACGACGACTTCAATTGAAGTTAAAGCCGAGCCTGTAGCCATAGCCGAACCAGCAGCAACAGCAACAGCAACAGCAACAGCAACAGCAACAATAGTAGCTGTAACAGCGGCTGCAGCAACAAATGGCGATGGCAGCAGCAAGGCTACTGAGGAGCAAAAGCAACAAGCAGCAACGGGAACAGCAACAACAACAACAACAACAATAGCAGAACAAGTGCAGCCGACAGTTGCCGCCGTCGAATCGACCGCAAATAAAGGTATACAATAACAACAACAACAACAAGCGCAACAAATAGCTGCGGCGTGGCTTTCAAAAAAATCAACAGCTCACCAATAACAGCGCTTAACATTTTAGTTTCGAATTAGTAAAAGTTATAATAAAGCGCAGACAACGGACAGCCGGACGAACAGGACGGACAAGCGTAAAAAGAAAGAAACTCAAACAAACCCACACACACACACACACACACACACATGGATAGGAGTGAGTACGAGCGAGAGGGGAGAGGGTGAGCTCGAGCCAATGCAATTGCATTAACATTGCTCATCCTCGTGCTTTGCCTCCTTCTTTGGCGTCCCCTTTCTCTGTCTCTCTCGCTCTCATTCTCTTTCTCTGTGTCTGTCTCAGTTTGCTCAGTCAACAACATTTTCGCACCAACATGAATTTCACTTTAGTTTTTCAGCATTTTTTTCGTCTGCTTTATTTATTTTACTTTTGCCATATTCAACGTTTTTACGCTTTTCCAAAGTCATCGGCGTCGCATCTTCAAAAAGTTTTACTTTTTATGTGGATTATTTATGTTTGGCTTGTATATTTTCTTCTGCCCATTACCTTCAAATTTTGCGCACGATCTGTTGCAACGCTTTGGCGAGCAGCACGCCTGCTTAACTAACAGTCAATTAACTCTAATGTGCACTTTAATTAACATTCGAATATATATGTATGTATATCCAATTCATTTCACTGCCCCAAAATTATGGAGCCACCCGAAAATCGGTTGTTGATTGTATAACTGTGACACGTGCCACGTGCCACTAGAAAATCAAGAAACAACACAAAATTAATGAAAAGCCTGTGCCACATTTGGTTTATCTTGACTGAAAATTGAAAACTCATTTGCATAAGAAAAACTTCAATTAAAGCGACTGATAAGTGGTTAAGGAATTGCTGTCGGTGCATGGCCTGTTACAAGGTTTCTCTAAACTAGGTAACTGAGCCTAGCTTGTCTCGCTTTATATATAATATAATATGTATATTTAACTGTTCCATTTGGTGCTATATACTGGACTATAGACCTTTTCTATACTCCTTTATTCTGATTTATACTACTCTATATGGTACTGGTAAATAGTAGTATTATATTCTGATGTATACTACACTATAGCAAATAGTAGTATATAGTTGCATATAGTAGTATATGGTAACATATAGTTCTGCAGCAGCATAGAGTAGTATGCTAATAGTAGTAGTAGTAGTACTACTACTTTCTAGATACTAGATACTATATACTACTTCTGTTTATATTTCTAAATTCTATTGAAAGCTCAAATAAATATTATATAATTTTGATGTGCCTCTACCCATTCACAGTCTTCATAATTTCTTGCTGTTAATAGTCTATCGTCTTTTCTGTGTTCCATCTAGCTCTATTATTTATCTTACTGCTAGTCTTGCTTTCAACACTCAGTAAATTATTATTCCAAACATGAGCACAAACACTTCAATTTATCAAAGAAGCGCAGAAATTTTTAATTCATTTGCCATTTTTCTTCTCTCTCTCTCTCACTCTCCCTCTCTTCTCCTTCATCTTTCGGCCCGGCAAACCTCATACAATAGATACACGCTGAACAATGCTATTTAAAGCGATTTGGTATCATTTTGCCACTGCCAAAGATTGCCGAAGTGGCTGCTAGACAATGTTTACACGCACTTCTCCGATAAGAGGCTCGCAGGCTAGTCTCTGCCTCTCATCTTATATATATGTGTGTAGTGTGTTGGAAAAACAATTACAATATCAGCTGAGGGGCGAGGCACCAGTTGTGGGCGACGTAATCTAATAATCTATTGGCGCGTTTCGTATCAGAGCGTGCTGGCTGGGTGCTTTGTTTATAGATCTCCGTTTGCCGGCGACGCTGTTAGATGAGACTCTGTTTATCGCTAGATTTGCTGGAATTATAGCTTATATGTCTCGTCGGCTAGCATGCATTGAATTTCACTATGATATCATGTGTCAGCTATGGCGAAAGCTTTGGGTCAATTACCAAGTACCGCTAAAATTCTGAAAATAGATCAGAAAAAAATATGTATATATGAAATGTTCAGCCTGCTTCAGTACAGCTGAATGTTTAGATAAACATAATAAATAAATATTTATTTAATTTTTAAATTAAAAATTTTGAGCAAATATGGCATTTTTGACTGCTTGGGGTATACAGAATATCTCTTGATCTGGCTCAATTTCTGTGGCTCCAGTTGCAGTTTATATTGATCGTCAAATTCCTTTTATATTTGGAATAAATTAAATAATTCTCGGGCAAATTAGGGTGTATAGAAATGCTGTTCTAGAGTCGAGCATTGCCCGGTTTCTGGTTTTGTTCTTTATGTAATTAGATCTAGATTGGTAATCCTTTAATAAGATTTAATAAATCCTAAATAAAGGTATTCCATAGTCGAACACTCCCTACTTGGCCTTTCATATTTCTTGCAGTTGTCAAATCATGACTCAAGGTATTTTGTAGTCGGGCACTCCCTATTCGCGCTTTCTTATTTGTTTCATTCATTTTCTTTATTTCTTCTTTTCGCAGGCAAAAACAAGTCCAACATGGATCCGGCGCTGATCAACTTTAAGGTGCTCTATGTGCTGACACAACTGTGTGGTTTGACGATGATTGTGCTGGTTGGCACCTGGATTGGGCAGCATTTCGGTGGCCTTGGCGGCACTGACAATCCCAAGCAGGAGTTCAATTGGCATCCGCTATTTATGACCATTGGCTTTATCTACTTGTACGGCAATTGTGAGTAGCTAAAGTTAGTTAACTAGGCCGGAAAAGGTGCCACTAATCGGCCACTCCAATGCAATTCTTTTGCAGCCATTCTCGTTTATCGCGGTTTTCGCACTACTCGCAAGAAGACTTTGAAGCTCACCCACGCCGGCATACACATGGCCGCCTTCGTGTTGACGGTGATTGCGCTGAAGACGGTCTTCGATTCGCACAATCTGGCCGAACCGCCCATTCCCAATATGTATTCGCTGCACTCGTGGCTGGGCCTGTCCGCTGTCATCATCTTCTGCTTGCAGTATGTGGCTGGGTTTATGGCCTTTCTGGTGCCGGGCATGCGGGAGAACTATAAGATTGCTCTGATGCCGCTGCATATTTATTTCGGACTGCTTGGCTTTGTGTTGGCCATTGCCAGCGCCGTTATGGGACTCACCGAGAAGGCTATATTTGCGATGTATGTATATATGTATATGGCTTAAACTGTTTATTGCTTGGCTAACACCAATTGATTATATTTGTCTAGCCCCGACTATTCGCAGCTGCCCTCAGCTGGCGTGTTGGCCAACATTATTGGCGTGCTCTATGTTGTATTTGGCGCTCTCGTCGTTTACCTGGCCACCGAGCCGTCGTATAAGCGGAAGCCTCTGCCAGAGGATACAGCTCTGCTCTCGGCCAATGGCAATGAGTAGAACTGTGTCGACGCCCCGAATAACCAGCTGCAATCATTACTTAAGCTCAAAACCGTGCACAAAACTAATGAAAACAAATCCCATTGTGGAGGATGCTATTAACCATGTGGTGCTTCGTTTTTCGTTCGTCTCAAAAGCTCTACGAAATGTTAAAGTTGAAATGCGTGTTTTAATTATAATAGTAAATAATTTATGATTTATATAAATTTAATATATACCATCTATATACATATATATATCGATGTATATGTATGTATTACAGACAACTGGGTGAACCAGCCCATTAAATATGTTTTAATCCCTACCCAGAATAATCTGTATTATACGAATATATATATATAAATGCAAATATATCTATATGTAATATATCTATCTCTATACATACAATTGTTTTGCAATATCAGATATCAACTATCAGATTATATTCCATTTCTAATTTAGTTGTAATTCTAATTTATAGTGCTTATAGAAAGTTAGGATCCATCTCTAGCCGTTTTCTACTGTGCCTAAATTTCTCGTCGCCACCTTTAAAGTTGAGTTTCTCATCCAGGGCGACGAGGTATGTGGAGATTTTGCCTTCGATTTCGTCATCCTCGACACCGCGATAATCGCATTTGATATCGAATTGGCGCAGGGTTTCAGCCGTTTTGTCAGTGACATGTATTTCGCCAATAACACCCTTGGCTGCCATAATCGAGGCCCTATTGACAGCGGAGCCCCACAGATCGAAATATAAACGTTTTTGGCTCACAACACCGGTGTGAACAGGCCCATAAGCAAGGCCAATCTTCAATTGTCCAGGCATGGCGTTGGGAAAGCTCATGGTCAGATTTTGCATGGATATGTCCTGCATTATCCGCAGCATATCGGCTGCATAGTGAACCAGATACAAGAGGCAAAAATCGTTATATTCGAGATTCGAATGCTTGAAATGTGGGTTGTAGTTCGCCAATTTCGACAAAGGTTCACCTGCAAAGGTGCAAAAGTGGAAGAGTCACTCTATACGAGATACATATATGTTTATTAGTATTTACTTGATAAACTTGTTTGTGTTGTTGATAAAAGTCCCTTGACTGACTTCCTTGTGGAACCAATGCTTGTTGTGGATTGAATGGAGCTATCTATACCACAGGCAGCCACATATGTCCAGTTGATGACCTTGATCTTTTCAATCTTAAAGTGCTTCGCATAGTCCTCGGACAGATCATCGAAATAGCAAATATATTCATTGAGCACACGCAAACTAGTCGTTTCCAATGGAAAGTTGACAATGGAGGCGAACAAGACAGCTGCTTTCTCAATATACTCCTGGTAGACCTCGAAGGCAGAATCACGATTTAGAAATGTGGGCACCAGATAAGTGGGCAATATATTAGCGAGAATCAGCTCAGAATTGAGTTTGCTTTTATCCGTCAGCGCCTGCTTCTGGCCAGCATTAAGTAGAAAACTGAAATTAAAAATGAATTAAGGCATATGCATGGTGGGCACGTTTGCCCCTCCTCTAATACTCACTAATAGCTCACTCGATATAGGTAGCTTATGTGATGATCCATGATCAGGTAACAGAGGCTGAACGATATCAAATACCAAGTGCTGGCAATTTCCGGAGGCAGACCCGTATTCGCTTTGTGTTTTCTGTGATTCGCATTGTAAAAGATATACATCGTGAGTATGTGCATTATGCTGGCCAGTATGATCAGCACCGCTTTGATGAAAAGTGGCACCGAAAAAAACACCAATAGCATAAATATTAGAATCATGTGCTCTGAAGCGTTCTACAGATGAAAGACCCATTGGAATTTTTATACATTTCATATTTATATGCCAAATTACCCTAGGTTCTATAAGCTCCTCAGTCTCGTTATGCCTATCCTCCATCTTCTTGATCTGTTCCATTCGAATTATGACCTGATGTGAGGCACGAGCTCACATTAATCCACAACATATACATATATATCTGTTAAGACGTACCGATTCCATATTGCCCATCAAATAGACTATCGAGAGGCACAATATGTAGACCACAGAGCGCACCAGTATTTTCGTTTCTAGCATTGTGGAATATCTATAGCAGCATCTGTGTAGGAAGCACTTCGGTAGAAGCGTTTCTGGAGACTTGAAAAGTTGTCGTATGATTTTGTTATAGAGGCCAAGTAGACATATTAACAGCAATATTAAGTCCAAGATAAACATTTTCAATGAAATTTCAGTTCTTGACGAAAGGATTTCAATAAAAATATCTAATAAATATTATTATTATTGTAAATGGGCAATTCCCGGGAAACATTGACTCTACGTTAATTTCTCTCATCAGATTTTAGAAATTTCCTTAATGGACACAAACAAAGAGGCATAAAAAATCACATACGACTTTAATCATTATCACATAAAGATGTTTCCCTGAGCTTTCTACCCGAAAAGGGTTACTTACATTGGTGGTAAAATGGTTATCATACAGAAGATTGTGCCTATGAATACCATTATCATCAGAGCATATTTAATGAAGAAATCTGGCTGATTTATATAGCCGCTTTCGATATCGCGCTTGTGAAAGATTCTCCAGCATGCCGTGATATACGGCTTAATTACGTAATCCTCATTGCCGCGCTCGATGCGATGCGAGAAGTCGAATATTTTCGACAAGCTGTGTAGTATACCATTATACACTATATATCACTATACAGGTGCGATCTACTCACTGGATGCTGCCGAGGGGCATGCACTCCACCTTTTCGAGCAAGCAATTAGCTATTTTCTTGCGCATCGCATCAAGGGCGGAGATATCGTGTTGGATGCTAGTTTTGGATTGTGATACTTTTGAAATTTCCACAAAGCTTAAGTCCGAACTCGACTCTGAACGTGGGTTAATGTTCAGAAAATACATGCCGATATTGCTTTTAATGACTCGGGGCTGTGGCCCGATCAAGTATGTGTGAATGCCTGCCTTCTGCAGTAATGCATTTTGCGTGGCCTCCACCGTCCCATCCTCATAGATATATTCATTATGCAGCGAACTGAGCGTCTTCTGCGACACATGCACCATATTCATGGAGCCCAACGTCTCTAGGCATTGAGCAATGGCCACATCCTCGGACCAGATATCGAAGCAACACTTCTTACGGCCCACAATGGCGGTGAAGGCGTCGCCATCGTGAACAGCTGTGCGGATTCCAATATTGATTTGCTTGCATTGACTTGTGTCCTCGACTATGTTGATCAAGTCCAGAGCAAGATCAACACAGCCATTCGCATGCCTCACCGAATTTGGGGTTATGCCAGCGACACAGCTAATGGCACTGCCCAGAAATTTGATCGGCACGACATTGTGCTTAGTAGCTGACCTATCCATCCGCTGAATAATGTCGTTAAGAATCTCGAGAGTCTCCGACGGAGTGAGCTGTGTTATTAGCTCATAGTTCAGCACACTGGCGATCAGAATCGAGATGTCTGTATACAGTTCTATAAAGAGAAGGCTACAAAGGCCAGATGATCAAGGACATGATCATCGGAGAGGATCTTCAGATCTATACGCACGTTGAGACGAAATAACGCATGCCCACCCGCTGATCGTCGATGTGATTGTACATATCCGCTTTCAGATTATCTCGCGTGTTGGACGGCACTATCAGCTCCATGGTGTCCTTTTCCTTTAGCATGGCGGCCTAAGAAGACGCAATGAGATGTGAGTGAGTCAGCCAACAATTGCACCATACCCGCAGCAAAAAGTTCTGATACAGCAACTGGCGACGGTTCAATATCAGTGTCCTCAATTTGTACTCGATGTAAATGCAAAAAGACTTCATAAACAGATTCAGCGTAACCAGATAGACGGCATAGCATACTTGGGAGCCAAAGTGGACCGGTTCATTGGCCTCAAAGCTAATGTAAACATAATATAATATATGGATCAGAGCAACGCTATAGCCAAGGAATTCGGGTTTGCCGTAGATGGAAATTGGCAGTAAAAAATATATTGTGATAATACCGACGTGATCATAGCAACTTCTTAGATGAAGATGAGCAATGTTTATCATCGGCATATAGAAGGTATCTGAAGAAAATTTGGTGGTTAGGCAAATGTTATAAAATATTGAGATTCCAATTTTTCTATTGGCCAGGTATACCTATAAATGCTATAAGCAGGGCAGCCCCGTAGCTGGCCAAGATGTTATAACACCGATATCGGGGATATTTCTTTACGTCCTTGAAGCAGACCAAAAGTATGATTGGCAGCAAAACCATGGCAATTATAAATGGAACCGATGCCCCGAGGGATAGCTGCAGGGGCGAGGATATTGCATTATCCTGTCAGGCAATGCGCAACTGGAAACTAACTCACCACGTCGAAAATCCATTGCAAAATGATATGTATGCCAAACAACAGCTCCATGATCAACAGGAAGAGCGATACATTGATCACGGCCAGCCGCTCCAGGTAGCGGCGATAGCATGGCTCCAAGTAAAGATATTTAAATTGTGACTGTGAAATTGTACGTGAAATTCGATCAACTTGGCTTGGATGAATTGGATAGACTTACACGTAGATTAACCCACTCAAAGCCCTTCAAGTTCGCAGGATCAACGGGGTCATCTTCTGGAACCGATGTGAAATACGAAATCTTCGATTGGGACCAGCTCATGACTTGTATGTGTTTATTTTGTATTTGTTGTGATCAACTATTCCAAGTTGACCTGGAAAGCTTAGGTTGCTTAGCAAGAATTTGCCCGACTGGGAGATACCCTAACCTGCGCTGGCTCAGCCTTGTGAAGTCTTTAACATATGTAAGCTCGGACTAAGCCGAACTAACCAAAGCAGAAGGACAGAACGACCTGGGTCTCGCCCATATTTGAGGAGCATCGGGCTACATCTCTTTGACTCCTTGATTAATTCAAGTTCTCAAATAGAGTAGCTAAAGTTTGAACTATATTTGCTGTACAGTGTTTTATACAAATTTATTTACATAGATATTTGCTTATAATTTAACTATTTGGCTGCGCGGGCGGCTGGTGGGGCAGGAAACCTTTGTATTCGTCATCGGTGCCCAGTATGTAGGTGGGTATGTTGCCGCGGCCCTTGACGAAGGGTTTGCCCCGATAATTGCACTGAATGTTGAAGTTGCGCAGCTTCAGTGCGGTGTTCTCGGTCACCTGTATTTTGCCCGGCACACCTGTGGAATCCATGCGCGAGGCCATGTTCACCGGATTGCCCCAGATATCGTAGTGGGGCTTCGATATGCCCACAACTCCGGCCATGGCGCGGCCGTGCGAGATGCCAATGCGCAGCATGCCATAGTCCGTGCTGCCCTCATACTCCGACTGCATGTTCTCGGCATTGAAGCGCCGCATGGCTCGCATCAGATCCAAAGCGAAATTGGCCATCACCTTGACCACGTCGTCGTTGCTGGGCTCACTATCATTTTCATTGCTTAGCCTGGCCATCTCACTTATCGGATTGCCTTCATACTGGCCCCGCTCCATGTCCAGGGCCAATGTATTGCCATTGCCATAGGGCACGCGCTGCAGCTGCTCCGAGCCCAAATTTCTATATTGACTGCGTCGCCCATTGACCATTAGCGAGACATTACGGAATTTCACTTGCTCGGATCGACTGACGTCCAGGCCACAGGCAGCCATGTAGGTCCAGTTGGCTACCTTGATCTTCTCCACGCGCAGACTAGTCGAATATTTGTTTAGCTGAAAGATTAGATATGTTATACTAAGAGTCTGTTCCATAATTCATATCTATACATCTCACCACATCATCAAAGTCGCATATAATCTCGTTGAGCACACGTAAACCGATTTTGTCGGTATCAAAATTCTTGATCGAGGCAAACATCACGGCCACATTGTCGTACTCCTCGTAGTAGAGCACATTCTGCAGCTGCGTGGATAGGTAGAAGTCAGCTACAGACAGAGTTCTATTAGTATTATATAAACATATTCATAACTCGCTCAACTTACCCACGTGCGAGGGTAATATATTCACCAGGAGCACCTTGATCGTATCGTTTGTAATTAAGGCATCGTCCTGCTTCTGCATCAGTTGCCGCTTCCAGCTGCCAATTGCTGTTGTCTTTAGTCAGGCAGATCAGATGTGGAATACTAAAACAACTTACTTGTAATCCACTTTGGCTATAAACTCCGTCTGGCGTTCCATTAGATGGAAAATGCCCAGCGTTATGATGATGAGCAAGAAGTGTGAATATTTTGCATTGAGATTGACATTCGTTGGGGGACTTCCGGCAAAGACGTGATCAAACTCATAGACCACGAGCATGGTATAGGTAACAGTGATGAGCACAGCCACGCTTGTCTTCACCATGAATGGTATACGTGTGAACAGGAAGGTGGTGCCAATCATTAGGGTTACACAATTGGTTAGAATCTATGAGCGAGACTTTGAGTTTAATTCGATATTAATCAATTTTGCTGACTTACCCAAGGGTGAAAGCACTGTAAAAGTTCTTCATCTTTTTTTGGTCTACAGTCAAGCTGCAAAATGCATGAATCTTTAATTAAGTAATTATTTTATATGCAAATCTTTACAATTCAAATCTCCCGCCAATATATTCAAATATCTGTCAGTGCTGTTAGGCAGTTTCATAGTGCTGTAAGCTTACATTCGAACCAGGCTGTTAACTTTTGTGGCAGCGTTGCCACCTAATTACTTATATTTAAATTACTGGAAGATACGTTATTTATTGAACCCACCACTTGCATGGCTGTCACAGCACCGCAGGAGACCACAACGAGTATGTAGACAGCGACCCGTATTCCAATGCTGCGCTGCATGCAATCGGACATTCTGTAGAGCAGGCGACTCAGTTCATACTTCGGCAACGACTGTTCCGCGTCGGCGACATACATAATCCAGAGTTTCTTATACCACGAGATGATAAGCAATGTGGTAAGCACGCTGATAGTGATGCCATCAATGATCCAGTAGTGATATTTGGCACTGCAAATAGACAATGAAAATATTGAGCAATGAAAATTTCGTTCATTTCCCTCTCCCAACTCACTCCTTGCTCAGCAGCTGGATGCTCAGCAGGCACATGTAGACAAACCAGGCTAGGACTATGCTATACTTGAGCATAACGTCCGGCTCCCGTATGTACTGAATCTCCCAATTCCTTATGCGAAAGAGCAAGCAGAAGGAGCTGATGTTGCGCCTGAAGGTCTCCTCCTCGATTTCGTCCTGGGTAAGATTTGTGGATCGTCTGCAAATCTTTGTGATTCTAGGGGAAGAGACTTGGCTTAGCTCAGGCATACTTTATGTGCTTCTTAGAGGGCTTTTACTGTATACGACCGATGGGCATTTTGTCCAGCTCGCGGCACATCTCCAGCTTGGCCTGGTTCCGCACTTGGTTGTATTGCTGCAGCGTCGAGTTGTACATGAAGTTGGACTTGCTGGCTTCGCTCAGCTTCTTGGCCTGGCGCTCACGTTGCACGCGACGCGGATCATGCATGGGGGCCTACAACTTTCGACATTGATTAATTGTGCAATTCGTCTGGTTGGGCACTCCATTGAGTCCTTGGGGCAATACTCACGCGCAAGGATTTGATGAGGAAGGTGCGTATGTCGTGCTTCTGCAGCACTGGATCCTCGCGTGCCTTTTCCGTGCCATCCTCGTAGAAGTATTCACCGTCCAGCAGGCTCAACGTTTGCTGGCTCACGTGGACACGCCCCGTCGCTCCGGTGGCCTCCAGCCGATTGGCTATGTCTACATCCTTGGACCAAATGTCGAATTGCCACTTGGCGGCGCCAATGACGCCGGACAGCACGTCGCCGGAGTGGACGCCAATGCGCATGTCAATATTCAGATGTCGCTTCTCCCTGGCAAACATGGAGATTAGTAAGCGAGCCGGGATCAGGAGCAATCTCACCTAACATCGCGTATGTCCTTGATCATGCGCAGGCCCAAGTCCACACAGCACTTGGCGTGATCCTCATTGGGACTGGCCAAGCCCGCGACGCAGTAGTAGCAATCGCCCAGGAACTTGATGCGCAACACGTTGTACTCCTCGCTGGCAATGTCGAAACGCACGAAGAGATCATGCAGTGCCTCCACCAGCTTCTTCACGTCCAGCGTCGTGGTCAGGTGGGTGTAGTTCACCACGTCCGCATAGAGAATGGTGACATCTTTGTGCGGTTCGATGAACAGAGTGCTAAGGATGAGGAGTGGAGATGTTATAGATATATTGGAGCAGGATTTGGGCCAACTCACCCATGGTCTGGTTGGCGCCAACGCCTCAAGGCCTGGCTATTGTTGCTGCAACCCTGATCGAAGCCGGGTCGACGATGATGCTGCTGCTTGGAGCGCTCGATGCGATTGCGCACGTCCTCCTGCAGCCGATCGGCGATCTGAGCGGGCAAAATGCTCAGCAGCAAACTGCGCTCCTGATCTCTTGCATAGCGCAGCAGCAGGTTCTCCTCCACGTACTGCCGCCGGTCCAGAAAGGTGGTGCGCAGCGCTATGTCCCGCATCAGGCGGAAGAATATGCCCAGAAAGTTAACGCAGCTCAGGTAGATGGCTTCGCTGCAAAAGGAGCTGTAGAGAAGGAATCCTGCCCAAGGATCAAGGCTGAGACTTACTTTAATATGCTGTGCATCTGGTTGGTCTCCTTGGCGGATATCACGAAGCTATAGTTGATTATATAGCAAATGGTCACAGCGGTGCCCAGGATGAAGGGCTGCAGCACGTGGGGAATGGGCATGAACATGTAGATGGCATACAAGGTATAGGCATCATAGATGGGATTAAGTATGTCATTGTTGCTGGTGGCGTGATAGACATTCAAGCCGATATCTGCAGAGGAAGAGAAGGAAATTACAGTTATATGGCCAGCCAGGCCGGAATATCTCTGTGTCTAACCCATGAGCACCAGAAGGGATACAGCCAGCCAGGTGGAGGCGTAGATCAGCCAGCCGTGTTTGCTGATCAGCTCGTTGCGAAAGTTGACCGAGAGTATGAGCCAAATGAGCCCGGCTGTCACCACATAGGCGATCATGTCCACGTAGGCATAGGTCAGATCCGTTGAGGTCAGCAGCACCAGGGCGTGCGTGCTGGTTACGAGCAGCTCGATAAAGATGAAAATGGACAGGTAGCCAATCCGCAGACGGCGCATATATAAATCATATGATTCCTCCAGCTCCAGATTGCGGCATTTCCGCTAAATATAATCCAAGAGATTAGCCGCCGCGTGATATAGTTGGCAGTTCCTCCTTGCTTACCACTAGATAAGACCACTCCCAGTTCTTTTCATTGGTCGTCGTCTGGACGTGCTCGTGCCTGGAGCGAAGCGAATGTGCACGATTGCTGGCATTGTATTGGGAATTCATACTGTTGGCACTTGTTGCTCTCGGTCAGGTCGTCAGCATTTTCATTGGCCAGCATTTACTTGAGATTAGGCTCCTTGGAGAGAACTACGCACTGGGGCCATAAAACAAAACAAAAAAAACACACTTTGACTCAGTCAGTCAGTCAGTCAGTCAGCCAGCTAGAGTCCCGTGCTTATCAGAGCTGAGAGAGTGGGGCGAGCGTGAAGAGCGTACGAATAATTGTTTTTGTGATTATTTCGGATATCTTGGAGTATCGGATTCAAGTATTTGGTTTATTCTACCCATACTAAAGCAATATACAAGAGAACTAAAGCCAATCGAACTGCGTGACACTGCGCCAGCAGCAGCAGCAGCAGCAGCAGCAGCTAATTTAGCAATTTGTCTAATGTGTTGTTGATAGCGCCTAATGGTTTGTAAATCACAAACACTCGCCTATCAAGACATGCACACTCTATTAAAAGGAATTTGAAAGAAAACGTATTATCTCGCTGGCCCACTCGCTGGACAGCGAGCGTTGCAGTTGCCTCTTTCGCAGTTTGTTTTGTTCTCGTATTGTAATTTATTGGTTAATGACAAAACACTTGAAATAATTCGCACTTCACTTTGGTTGGCAATAAATACGATAATAATTAATAAAAAAATTAACACCACTTAAGCTCGTCGCGCTGCTACAACCCAATACAAAACGGACAGGTATCACAAATTACTCTTTGGCAAAGCTGATAAGCGTCGTCGTCGTCGTCGTCGTCGTCGCTGTCGATTGCCAGAGACGGTTGCTGTTAGGGTTACGGTTACGGCTATTGTAGTGCTCACTGAGCTACGGCACACGCGTTGCGGCTGGACTCGATTTTTATTTGTCACCTGTGCGCCGACCAATACGCTTCAACTTCGGCGATCAACTGAGGGCAAAGCGTTTAGACGCATTGATATCACACCTGTTGTCGGGTTTGAAGCGCTTATCGGTGTGAAGCGAGCCCTGAAATGTTTGACGAATGTTCATATTATATTTGCTAATTAATTTGATTGATTGATTTTCTATATAATTAATTAATAAATGAACAAAAATTCTTCATATGAGTTATCCATGGCAAATATTTGAATTTAGAAAAAGGCGCCAATATTTAATTTTTACAATCGATCAGGCAGCCCCGTGGTTTGCTGTAAGTTGGCAGCTTTGCACTCTGTTACTTTACATAGTGCTTGCCTAACATTTCGCTTATCGATTATTCCAGGACTTAACAGTAACCGGTGTGCATATGTTCAGAATCGGTTGTTCACTTTTTATCTACATATGTGCACTTACTTATTTTACAATTGTGTGTGTTGTCGTCTACAAGTTTTTTCATAACAAAAGACTTGAAATAATTATTTGTATTCAAAAGTTTATCAAAAGTTTGCTTGGGAGAAAAACAAATAACAGCAGAGCCGTTCTTGCGGGTGCACTATTTAACAGCCAAAGCCAATGTTAAATTCTTACAGCTGTTATCCCCACACGAGAAGAGGAAGATTTAATTATTTTTGTTTTTCGGCCCGTGTGTTTTTCTGTCCCTTTTTTTTCGTGTTGCATATTAAATAAAAAACGGCATATAAATAGAATTGGCCCAACTTACCGAGTTGCTGCAATGTCAGCCTTTACGGAATCCGCTCTCATCAAGAAACTATCTGAACTCAACCCCAGCCAGCAGAGCATCCAAACATTGTCCTTATGGCTCATCCACCATCGAAAACACCACACGGTCATAGTGCAGACCTGGCAGCGCGAATTACAGAATGGTATGTAACCGGCAGCACCAAAAGGCAAACGGACTTATTACACGAGATTATCTCTGCTTGCAGTGCCGGAGCCGAAGAAACTAACGTTCATGTATTTGGCCAACGATGTCATACAGAATAGCAAAAAGAAGGGCCCCGAGTTCGGCAAGGAATTCAGCAATGTGCTGCCCAAGGTGTTTGGCCATATTGGCGAGACGTGCAGCTCGGACAAACTGCTGGGCAGTCTGGGACGCATCCTGAACATATGGCAAGAGCGCGGCGTCTACGATCCCAAGGCGATTGCTGATTATCGCTCTCGCATGAATGGTGATTCTGGAGCAACAGCAGCGGCTGCGTCCAATGGCAGCAAGAGCGGCAGTGAGTCGGCTGCCGGTCACAAACACAACCACTCCAACAGCAGCGGCAATGGCAACAGCAACAGCAACAGCAACAGCAATAACAACAACAACAGCAGCAGCAACAACAACAACAAATCAGAAAAGGTGGAGAAACGCGAGAAGCGTAAACATGAGGAGCGACACCTGAAGTCGAAGCGACCACGTGCCTCTCATCTTCAGAGTGTAAGTCTAGATTCGCCAGTTGCTGAGCCGGAAAATGGACACACGCCTCCATATTTGCCATTGGGCGAGCCACCCGAGCCCGAGGAGCTGATCAAAGCGTTGACCAGTATTGAGAACTCGGCGTCAAGCGATGCGTTGGTGCGCGAACGCATCGCCAAGCTGCCGCCGGAAATATCTGAAATAAGCTGCATTACCAAACTAGAGGATAAGGACAAGGCCAAGGTCTTGGCCAAGCAGGTGAGTGCCTGAACTAGGCTAGATCTTCACTACATTTACTAAACATTCTCATCTCTGTTTGCCAGGTCAATGAGGCCGTTGACTTGCTGAACGACTACAATGCGCGTCTCGCAGCTGAAATGGAGGAGCGCACCAAACTGGCCGCAATGCTGCGTGACTTTCAGGCGGAGCAGAAGGAGCTGCTGGCCCAGGCCGAGCAGCGCTTGGATGTACGTTTCTTTGCCCATTGCTGACGCTTGCGTGACTAATGCTCTCCATATACATACATATATATTTGCAGGAACACAAGAAGAAGCTAAACAAGATGCTGGGCCTGCAGAAGGAGATACACGATCATTTATCCAATTTGCCCGATCTGACACAGCTGCCCGATGTTACTGGCGGCCTAGCACCCCTTCCTTCAGCCGGCGATCTCTTCAATACCTTGCACTGAGCTGCAGCACACATCAACACGATTCGAAACAAAGCGCTGAGTCAAAACCTAGATTTTTACATAAAATTATATATATATAAATATATATATATATATATATATATATATATATATATATATATATATATATATATATATATATATATATATATATATATATATATATATATATATATATATATATTAAATATAATGACATCGTTTAGCGTATGTATTGGGTCGCAATACCTTCAACAAAATAATAATAATCGTTTGCAATTAATATTTATTGATGGTTAAATAGAGTGCACATATTGATGACATAGTGTCCTTGTCCTTTTGCTTGGTCCTAGTGCATGACATAGTTGGCCGCACCCTGCCACTTCTCGACGAAGCCAATGATGTCCGTCACGCTGCTGGTCGGTGCCATTTTGACGGCCACTGCAAACTTGCTCCAGACATCGCGATTCACTTGATTGTTGGAGGCGGAGAAGGTGACGGGCTGGCGGCCACGCACGGGATAGCCGCTCAGTAAGCAGGCCATGTCATTAGCGCCCAAGCTGGACTCGTAGAGGCCGCGGTCGTCGTTGGGCAAGAGTTGATCCACCTGCTGATCCATGCTGACGGCCAGCACCCACTCGCGCACCTCCTCGTGCAGGCTGGGCTCGTTTTTCAGGTGTATGTCCTCGGGCAGCGGCACGGAGCTGGGGAAATCGGTGGCCGCCAAGTCCGAATGATCCACCAAATTGCCGGAGCCCTCCTCGATGGCCTCGCACACGTCCAAATAGTGGTTGAGCATGACAAAGGCCTCGGCCTCGCGTCCCGCCTGGCGCAGTTCCATGCCCGCCTCATAGAATCCCTTATCCACGGGCAGCACGTCCGTGTGCCGCAGCAGCGCCAAGGATAGGCGCACAGCCACCGGCTGTAGGGATTGCACCTGCTTGCAGGCGGCGCGCGTGGCATAGTAGTGGGCGATCAGCAGAAACTGCTCCGCATTGGCCGTAAACTTGGCCTGAGCGTGCTCCGAGCCGCGCAGCCCGTGCAGCAGGCCATACAGAAAGTCGCGCAGGCGCTGCCACAAGGCTCCGCTCTCCGACTGCTGCTCGCGCAGCGCCAGGCAATCCTGGGCGATGCGTGCATAGATGTTGAAGTGCTCCTCGATGGGTGGCGCGCCATAGCTGAGATAGAGACCCAAGGCGGAGACGCTGTCGCCCTCACGGATGAGCTGTGCGGCGTAGGCCGCCACGTACTTCTGCAGCACGGAGGGACTCAGCTGCTTGGCCTTCTCCAGGCAGCGCTGCCATTGCCCCTGCTCGGCCAGCAGATCCAGGGCGCTGATGATATCGATGTCCGCCAGCTGCTCCACGTTGCCCTCGTGCTTGAGCCGTGACTTTTGCTGTTGCTCCACGTAGGCCAGCAGCTCGGCGTCGATCTCCTTGGCCAGGCGGCGCGCCTTGGACCATTGCTCGGCACGGATGAACACGTCCACCGCTTGCTTGGGCATGTCGGCGGCCAGATACAGCTGAGCTGCCGGCCCGATCTGCTTGATGGCCAGCAGGCGTGGTCCCAGCGTCTGGGCCAGGTCCTGCGCATCCTGCCCCTCCAGAAACTGATTGACTATCTCAGCGGCACGCAGCAGCGCCCGCTCCAGCGTGGCTGCATCCTCCGCATTGCTGGCGTCTATCTGCATCAGGCACTCGGCGGCCTTGCGGAACTGCTCCCGCTTGGCGAACTCGGCGGCACGTTGCAGATAGGCGCGGGAATCGGCGCCCGCATCATCGCCCTGCGCCTGTCCCCGCTGCACCTGAGCCTGCAGACGCCGGAGGTCATTCAGGGCGGATGGGAAATGCTCCTCGGCAATGCGCAGGGCGTCGTCGAAGAGCGACTCCTGCTTGTAGTGCTCAATGATGAGATCGGGTCGCTGGGCGCGCAGCAACAGCGTCTCGTAGTCCTGATAGTTACGCGTCTCCAGGGCTGCGGCGGCTTGGCCGATGAGCACCTCGTTCACTGCATCCGGCAGATGCTGCTCGGCCACGTTGAGCGCCGCCTTCCAGTCTCCGGCGTGCTGGTACATCAGAATGGCCTCCTTCGGCTTGTGCGCCTTCAGGAACTCTGCTTCGGCCTCCTCGAACTTGCCCTCGTCCTCCAGGGACATCGCTATCTTCAGGTGCACCTCGTCCGTGGGCTTGCCGGCGAAGCGGCACAGCTCCATGGCGAACTCGAACTGGCCGGAGTCGCAGGCAAAGCCCACGGCCGTATCCAGTAGTCCCAGCTTGCTGAGCAGCCGCACTGCGCTCTCGAGCGGCATGGACTTGGCCCACATGTAGGCCACCTGCTGGCTGGCGCCCTCGGTGCCCATCTGCTTGGCCACGCGGTAGCCGTCCTCCCAGCGGGACGAGGAGCAGTACATGTGCACGGCCGACTTCCAGTCGCCAGAGGCAATGAAGTGCAGCTCCGCATTCTTGAATTTGCCACGCGACTCCAGCTGCCGCGCCAGATGCAGATGGGTGCTGTCCAGCAGATCCTTGTGGTAGCGTTCGACCAGCCTGATCATGGAGTCGTACAGCTCCCGGCGCTTGTACATGGCTATGGCCAGATCCGGCTCGTTGACGGCGATGAGCACCTTCTCGGCATCCCGATACTTGGCCTGCTCCTCCAGGCTGCTGGCCAGCTGGACGAACAGCTCGCGCAGCTGCTCCGACTTCAGATACTTCTCGCCCAGCACGTAGGCGCGCTCCCACTTGCCATGGCGGTTGAGCAGCTCGATGGCATCCTTGTAGAGATTAGCGCGCACCAGCAGATCCTCAGCCCCATCCAGATCGCCCGCAAAGGCCAGGTGCTTCGATAGATCCAGGGCATAGCGCTGTATGAGGTCCGGCTCGTCCAGCACTTTGGCTATTTGGACCGCCTTGCGCCACTGCTTGGCGCCCACGGCTGCCTCCAGAGCCTTCTGTGTGGCGCCCGCTTCGATGTAGTGATTGATGGAGGCATCCAGCTGCTTGCGGCCCACCAGCCAGTCGCCCCATTGCTCCTCCAGCGAGGTCACCTCTTGGGGGGAGACAACGCGCGCCAGCTCCAGTGCCCGGGCGTAGGCGCCGCCCTTACGGTACAAGGAGAGCGCCGCCTCCGGCCGGGATAGGCGATGGGCAATGTCGCCCGCCAGCTCGTAGAGCTCACAGTGCACCAGGCCCTCGGTTACCTGCAGCATCAGCTGCTCGTCCTGCAGCAGCTGCGGCGTCTTTAGGGCCAGGCGGGCAGCTCGCGCCGGCTTGTTGGCCTTGAGGAACAGCGCCATGGCCTGCTGCAGCTCACCCTCATCCTCCCGCACTTGACCCGCCTTCTCCTGCTGCTCCGTCTCCAGCAGGAAGTCCATGTGCTGCTGTCGCAGCTCGGCCAGCCTCGCATAGCCACGCCGCTCCGCCAGAGCAACTGCCTCGTCCCACATGCGCAGCTGCTTGTACATGGTCAAGGCGGCCTCGATGTCGCCCTGCTCCAGGTAGATGCGCTCCGCAGCACGCAGGTCCGAGTTAAGCAAGGCCAACTTGGCCCTCACCTCCGGGCAGAGTATGCCCGGATTGCCAGTGGTCTGCTCATAGCCATCCGCTTCCTGTATCATCTCGGCCAGGTAGAAGGCCTTGGACACGTTACCCAGAGCCGCATAGCAACGCTGGGCCACACGCAAGTTGCCCTCCTCCAGGGAGATGATGGCCAGATTATGCCACATGGCCTTGGCAGCTGGCTTATCGCCCAGGGACTCCAGGAAGTGCACGGCTCGCCCGAAGTCGTTGTCGTTGACGGCTGTGCCGAACTCCACGAGACCCTCGTCCAGCTGGTAGCTGTGCTCGCTGGGTCCATCCTGGGTCCGCACCACAGTGCGACCCTGAGGGTGGAGAGAGCGAAAGGTGGAAGATGAGAAGGGAGAACAGAATAAATATCGAAGCAAGAGAGGATTGGCCATGAAAGGTGGAAGATGGCCATGTAATCCTCTCCAGCAAAGGCGGCACTTACGTTATCCCGCAGCACCTCGATGGCCTCGCCTCGTACGCTCTGCATGGTCACATGCTCGGGCAGGTCGATGTTGTACCAGATGGCCAGATTGCTATTGCTCTGGGCCACCACCACGTCGCTCTGCGGCACCCATTGGACGAAGGAGATGTTGCTGAGGAGCGTCTGCTTCTTGCCGCTGTAGTTGTCGACGAGCATCAGGCGCAGCTTCTTGTCCCGGAAGAGCAGCTTGTGCGCCGTCTCGCTCAGCTCCAGCCAGTCGATCTTGGTCTCGTGGTTGATTTGGCCGCTGATCTGCTGGCTGACCAGGTCGACCACGCAGATGGTCTTGGCGTCCAGCAGGAAGGCGAGTTTCTTGTTCTCGCGTCCATTGCCGCGCTCATTGAGGCGCACTGAGATCACGTGCGGATTGACGAACTCCGTGCGCACAGAGCCCAAGATGCGATTGTCGCCGTACTCCACGAGGCTCAGCTCGCCCACGTTGAAGATCAGGCAAACGTTGAGGTTCTCGAAGTAGAAGCGTTCGTGCCGGCCCGAGGCCGTCCAGGGCACCTCGCTGGCCAGATTGCGCGTGAGGTCGCACAGGATGAGCGACTCCTCGGTGCGACCCACCAGGAAGTTATCCTTGCCCATGATGCGCACATCGTCGATCTCCAAGCCCAGCTGGGACTCGATCGTCAGCTGCTGCGTCGGCTCCGCCAAGGAGCGCACCAGCAGCTGACTGGGCGCCACGAAGATCAGCTCGAATTTGTCCTGCCAAATGGTGCGCTTCAGCACGGACTCAAACAGGAGCACAGCTCCGCTGACCGAGCCCAGGGCGAGCCGAGCGCCATCCCTGCGCCAGATCAGGGCGCTCAGCGTGTACAGGCAGCTGATCTCCTTGCTGGCACTTTCGCTCCAGGCGCTCTGGCGCGGACTCCAGGCAAAGATTCGTATGCGATCGTAGCTGCCAAAGGCCACCGCCTGACCGTTGGGACTGCAGGCGGCGACAGTGAACTCTCGCTCGCCCTCGGTGCGGGAGAAGTCGAAGCAGCGCTGCTGACGGCCCTGTGAGAGGGGCAGAGAAAGAGAGGATTGAGAAGTAAAAAGTGTCGTAAAGGCGAGAGAGAGAGAATGAGTGAGTGACAGAGTGAGTCAGTAAGAGAGTGAGTGAATGAGAGAATGAGAAGAGAGAAGAAGTGAAATAAAAAGACAGAAAGAGAGGGAGAGAGAGAGAGGGAGAGAATCCGGAACAGCCTTTCCCTTGCACAATCTCAATCATCAAGGGAAAACCAGATATATTTATATATATATATATATATATATATATATACATATATGTATACAAGAGACTTTATCGCTCTCCCTTGGCTACTCCAACCTGCCCTAGCTTCACCCCCTCAGCCCTTACCATGGCATCATAGAAGACGATGCGCTGATCACAGCCAGCGGCGCAGAAGCCGCCCTGAGGCCAAGCCAATGCAAATGGTGGCACTGGATGCTGCACCACGCGACCCAATGGCTCGCTGACCTCCTCGGTGAGGTAGTACCGTATGATGGTGCCGTCATTGTGGCCGCTGAGGAAGCCGTTGCCCTTGGTATTGGCAGCCAGCGAGATGCAGATGCTGTCGCCGCCATAAAGGCTCTGAGACTTGTTGCTCTTGCAGTGCAGAGCGCGCACTTTGCCATCCTCCAGGCCTACACAGAGGCAGAGGTAATGAGTGAGAGAGAGAGAGGGAGATGTGATTCGTCACTCACCCGCCACAATGGCTCCCGTGGCGAGCCAAATGAGCGCCGTGACGGCGCCCGCCTGGGGAAACTTGTTGCAGATGACCTTCTTGTCGTTCCAGGACTCGCCCAGCTTGTAGACGTAGACAATGGCATCGCTCTGGCCCACCGCCAGCTTGGTGGAGTCCGGACTGAAGGCCAGGCCGCGTATGACATACGAGTTCTTGCCGTTGGCCGCATTCGCGGGCTTCGTGCTGAACTTGTCCCGCCGCTCGCCCGCATCGTCGTAGAGCAGAATGTGCCGATCGGCGGTGGCTATGGCCAGCTTCTGCTGGTTGGGCGACCAGGCGAGTCCGGCCACGCGCTGGATTTGCTCCTGGAAAAGGCGAAACGTGTGAATACAGCTCGGCTCAAGCTAATCCCCACCAGCCTCACCTGCCCCTCGAGCAGAGTGCGCAAATATTTCAACTGCATTGCTTAGAATTGAGGAGAATTCGGCTTTAATCCTGGAGCTGTTCAGCTTGTGGTCTCTGGTTTTTCAGTCTTGTGTATTTTTGCTTGTTTTGACCAACAGTTGCCAAGGCAACGTCGTCTACGTGGTCGCTGCTTCCGCTTTGCGCCTGCCATTCTAAATAAATGGCCTTTGTTTTGAAATGCAGCAGGTGCCGGGCATGCCACAGGATGTGGGACAGCGTCCAAAGCCGTAGCAGGGGTTGTTTTTGTTGTTGTAGTCAAGCATGATAATGTCAGCATTGACGCTGGCGTCGCTGCCAAAGCTGTTGCTTGCTTTGCAGCCGCGACAGCAGCTCAGCCTGTTGGCCTAGTCCTGGCAGCAGCAGCAGCAGCAGCTCAAAGGGGCGCATGTGTGCGAGAGAGCGCAGAGAGTGCTTCAATTCATACAGGTGTGTTGAGTCCAACGACTGAGGTTGCGAGTGGCTATGGAGGCAGCGAAAGTCAGAGCGAGAGAGCGCCTTTTAGGGAGGATTTCATATGAAATAGGCATAAATGCAGCTCTAGCGGCAAATGTGCGTGGGTTTGTGTACAGGATAAAGCGTATAAGAGTAACATATAAAACTGCTTGCTGTATATAACACATTTATAAGTATTCATATTAACTGCTTTTCAAGCAGTTTCAGCGTAAACGTTGCACTGATCTAAACACTGCATTATGAACTGCAGCCCCGTTTGAATTTATTCACCTTTTTCGGAGTTATGAAAACTTTACCAAAATCTTTCCCCAGTTGCCGCTCAGCAAAGCTTGCCTTACGCTCTCGTCTTTGCTCGTGCTCGTGCTCGTGCTCGAGCTCGAGCTCGTCTCTCTTCGTGCCATCAACGCCTCGTGCATGCCTCGTACCACAACGTCGGCTCCGTTGGCCAAGTCCTAGCGTCTAACGGTGCCAGCACCAAGCCAGGAACTATGGACTGGCGAATGAAGTGCGAGCCGGCCAGACCAGGCCAAAAGTCGGTCTGGTATAGGCTAATGTATGGCAACGCATTGTGGCAGGTCAAAGCGCGCGATGCTGTCTAGGCCTGCCTGGCGAGCACCCTGTGTGTGTGTGTGTGTGTGTGTGTGTGTGTTGGCGCTTTGCATCGCTTTAATGAGTTTCATTAATTAAAGCTACTTTGTAAGCAGCGGCTTGCTTCTGGCTGTTGTTGTGGCTGTTAGTACAGCTGCTAGTATAAGAGTTGTCTGTCTCTGTCTCTGTCTCTGTCTGTGTGTGTGTGTGTGTGTGTGTGTGCTTAAGTAAACATGCAACATGAATTTCGTCCTTGACTTTTAATGGGTTTATGACAAAAACGTTGCTAGCCACCACAGCCATTGCCCGTGCCATGATCCGCAGCTAATGTGCAGGGCGCACTTTATTCTCGCTGATTTTGCAGCCCCATGTGTGTAACTCTCCTACTCCATGTGTGTGTGTGTGTGTGTGTGGATAACAGAGTTGTTAAAGCGGACGTCTGCCGGAAGCTCTTGTGGGTGCCATTTTTTCGGTTCTTCTGTTTCATGCTGCATGCCCCGCACGCCATTTTTATTTCTATGTGTATGCTTAAAACCTTAAACCCTAGCCAGACTTTTGTCTTTTATACAAAACTTGTGCCATTGCTCCTGCCCTTGCAGCGCATCCGCATCCGCATCCGCATCCTCATCCGCATCCCCATTGTCTGTCATTGTTTTAGCCGGATTTTTTGCCGGGCTACGCGGTCTGCCTGAAGCAAAGCATTCGCCATTTCCTGGTCAGTACATTTCGGTGTCTCATGCTGTTTTGGGTTTTCTATGCTTGTTAATGAAGTGAAAGAGAGTATATTGGTTTTTGTGTAATGCCTGTGTGTCGAGCTGTTCGTCTATCTACCTGAAGGCAGAGAACCCTTGAAGCTAGAGAGATCTAGAGAGTAAGCTAGAGTATAGAGGTATGGAGACTGCTTTACCCAGTTACCCAGTACTCTGTCGTCAGTAGCTCCCTCCTTTCAGCACTTCCTCCTCTTGAAGCTGGAAAGAGCTCGACTATCAAGACTGCTTGGAAGCAGCCTGGAGCATTACCGAGTATTGTGTAGTCAGTAACTGCCTCCTTTCGGCACTCCCTTCTATTGAAACCAGACAGATCAAGAGCGAGCTTTGCTATCAAGCCTGGTCCAGTATTCCCGGGTATTCTTTAGCCAGTAATTCCCTGTTTTCATCGGTGCTTTCATTTTTTTCATCAGAGAGATCAACATAGAACTCTACTATCCACACGGCTTGCAGTTTGCTTTCCCAGCAGTACCGAGTATTCTGCAGTCAGTCACTGCCTACCTCATAAAACTCTCTCATTTTTATTTTTTTTTTTTTTTTTTTTTTGTCAAGTTCCAGCAACATTTGTCGACTTATTATTTATGTGCTGGCGTCAAGATGCTCTCCATTTGTATTAGGAGGTGACAGTGGTCTGTGCGCAGTTATTCAAAAATAGTGCAGCTGCTTTCCATTAAGGGATTTTCCACTTGCGACCGCTAAAATGCGCTAATTCGGCTATAAGCAACAATCTGGTTAAAACTCACAAACAGGCGCCAGTTAAAATCTGAGCCCGGAGAAAGGCGAAACTTTCGCTTCAACTTTCCCGCACACACAGAGAGAACTTTCTGCAACAAGCTGTGCACGAGTGTGTGTGAGTATAAAAGAAGCAAAGTAAAATAATGTAACAATATATATATATATTGTTATATATATATATATATATATATATATATATATATATATATATATATATACATATATATATATATATATATATAATATAATAATAATAATAAAAATGCAAGAAAAGCCCTGCAAAAAGCGTTGCAGGAAGTGCGCGCAAAATAACAGCCACTGCGAGTGCTATGCATAATGAATAACATTTTCAAATTAGTTTCCGGTCAGTGGAGATTTGAACGCGGCCTGTCGAGCGCAACGGGCAATGCCAACCGCTCAATGTGTGTGCAGTAGGTGCATTAAAGCATTTGCACCATTCAATGCAAAGTAGTTTTTATTTTTATAAAACAAAGCAAAAGTAAACAAGCTGACAGACAGAGTGCAACAATCCGAGTGATTGGCAACATAGCTTAGACTGACTGGCAAATACCCTGACCAAGTGGCCACTGCTCAAATAGAGAGACGTAAGAGACGAGAGAAGTATATATATAAGTGTAAACAGCTAAGATACTGGGAGTATAGCTTGATTGAACTGGGGTATTACACATTTATTACAATTCGCTACTATTTATTTACTACTATTTACTACTACACTTTACTACTATTTACTATTGTTTACTGAGAACATTATTTACTACTATTAATTACTATTTATTATTATTTATTTCCATTTACTATTATTTGTAATATTTACTATATTTTACTACTTTTTTTTGCTACTATTTACTACTTTTTACTACTGTTTAGTATTATTTACTGATACCACTAATTACTACATTTCAATACTATATATTAACATTTACAGGCATTTACTGAAATGTATTACTATATACTACTATTTACTGATACTACTATTTGTTACTATTCACCACTATTTACTACTATTTATTGATACTACTATTTGCTACTATATATAGCATATTTAAGCACTCTTAACGCAGTATATAAACATAGATTTACCCTTACTCAAGCACAGCTTCATGTTCACTCAAAAGCCAGACACTTGTGAAATATGTGAGCTAATGAAATCAAAATATGAGTCGCCCAGGAATTGGCACAACAAATGCAGTATAATCACCTAGGAGAGCCGAGTCTGTGAATTCCCAGCGGTTTGTCAATTGGCTAACAGCATTAACGATTGGAGCATCCTTGACTGCAGTCAGTAGCCGTAGCCGTAGCTATCGAGCATCCAGCATCCCACAGCCAGCTAGCCAGCCAGGCAGCCAGGCAGCAGCTGCCTGCGTTTGCCGTCGAAAGATGATGCAATCGTTTTGTTGGCTCGAGGGCAACATTCATGGCTCAGCTAGCGGGCTAACTGGCGTACACTTTTAGCTAAATGAAATGTGGCACAAAGGCCTTTGGCCTTAAATGCATAAATTTTAACGGCCAGCAACTTATTCAAGAATCTAAGACACGCACAAAGCTAATTATGTGAATGCTTGAGGGTATACTTAAAGTGTATATATCTCCCTCTATCCCTTCTCCCCTCTCCCTCTCTCTCAGCGAGAATAATTCTTTAAATTTATGATAATAAGCAGGGATATAAAGGTAAGCGAAAAGCTGTGTTAACAATAGTGTAGAATGGATATAAATAGAATTTATAATATATATATGGGAAAGACAAATTTGCTTAGCTTAAGCTTTAACCTGAAATAATTCTGTAAATTTATGATAAGAATTATACAGGACAACAAGACTCAATGATTGTGGCTCAAGTAGCCAAAGCTGTCTGGCTCTCAAGATAGCTTATCGAAAAAGTAAAAAAAAAATTAGAATTTCCAGACTACAGTTGAGGCCAAGTTTTATCAAGAATAATTTGTATGCAAGCAGTACAGTTGAAGTTGAAGGAATTAAAGGTCCTTTCAACTTAAATTATTTAATTATTACTACAATTTTCTTTGTCACTAATATAACGCCTGCTGAATATATGTCCTAAGCAGTTTTTTTCTCTCTTTAACCTTTCAGTCTCAAATTTCTGGCCCATTGTTGGTTAACAAAAACTAAGTATAGCTGCATATACTTTAAGCCCAAGCTCATATATTTCTCTCAGCAAAAGCCTCAGGATAAGAAAACTTTAAAATTATGGTAATAAGATTCGCTCGAAGGAAAAAAAGCTGCTAAAAATGGCTTGAGATTGATATGCTAAGAAAACATATAAAAGAAAATATATATAATATAAATATATATATTTATTTATTTATATGTATCTGGGCTTCTTTATTCTTTTTTGCGCAAGCCAGCCTTTTTAACATAATTTTTTTTATATATAGAGTGGGCGTGAGGGAGGCAGAGAGTTTATATCATTTGTCTTTCAGTCAAGTCGCAAGACGCAAGTTTAATATGCTGGCCAAATAACGAGCTTAAAATGTAGTTTATATAAAATGAATAAATTGAAAATTAAATATATATGTTAGACATATGTTTAAGCCCTAGAATTAGCATTAAAAATGAATAATATTCGCATATATGTATCAGTTCAATAAAGGCTTAACAAAATGCACACAATATGTGTTAAATAAAACTAAACCCAAAGCCGTTAGCTGTTGACCGCAAAGCCAACCTTATGGCCAATGACCAGACCAACACATATGTATATGTATATATGTATGTGTGTGTGTATGTGTGTGTGTGTGTGTGTGTGTGTGTGTGTGTGTGTGTGCTGCTGTGCGGATGGATCATTGTGCGCTTTATTGCTGATGTTTTGTGGCATTTATGCTTTCCTGCTTTAAGCAAACAGTGTGCGCTATTAGCCACAAAGACTTGCCAAATAAAAGCAAAATATATATATATATATGTGTGTATATATATTTATTTTTTTGTCGCAATGTCAGCATAAACACTTGCGAGTTTCATATTTGCCGCCTCACTGCACACACACACACACACTCACACACACACACACACACACACACTTACACACTTACACATTGATATCGGCATTCGTTTGCCGCTAGCCGATTTCTTTATGCAAATTAGCCATCGTTTCGTTTGTTACTTCTTTTTTCTGTTTGCCTGGCCTGGCTTGCTTTCATATTTTTTTTAAACCGTCTTTTGCATAAATTTAAAAAATTTCATCTTTGTATTTATTTGAAGTTCTGCGCTTTTGACTGTCATATAGCATACTTTTATGGCCAAGCCTGAGTAATATGTCCGCTGTCTCCCGCTCTCCCTCCCTCTCTTTTTGTTTGCCTGTGTCACTGCTCATTGCCCTTGTCTTATTTATGCACTAACATTAAGAATTATTAACTTTGATAACTTGACTTATTGCACTACAGCCGCACAGAGTGAGGCCCAGTCGAAAGTCGAAAAACCTCCATCCTCAATAGCTTTTACTTACACTCGTTGATCATACTCTGCTCGAAGGTATATGCGCTATGTGAGTGCATTTAAAATTCTTATTGCCTATTTAAATAATTTTAAAGTTAAAAATAAATTTTAAATTCTAATTTCAATATATTTTTTTTTAATAATAAAATTTATTAAAAAATATTTTTTTGTAATTTTATAAAATATTTATTAAAAAGTGTGTTCGCTTTTCTTTGTACTCTACGCTCTCTGCTTCTTTGTTTTTAATACATTTTTTGTTGCCTTTCTCTGGTTTTTGTCTTTCATTTTGATTCCGTGCATGTGCGGAAATTTTATGTGACACTTGAGAGATTTATGTGTTGGGCCTGTGAGCTGCAGGGGGAACATTCAGCCAGCCAGCCAGCCAGTACGATTTCACTCAAGTGCGTGTGGGCGTGTTGTAGTTGTAGTAGGCGCTGCTTTGGGGGCGTGGCCTTGCTGAATTTTAAAACTGACAAAGAGACATATTCAGAGCGGCTCGACCAAATGCGGAACACGTGCGACCGGTTCGCTTAATGCTTGGAAAATATTAATCATACGCCCCGTCCGTCCACCCCTGAACGTGTTCTGAGAATTGGCAGCAAACAGCAGCTGAGCGTGCGCCTGGGAAATGTTAATTAATTTTTGTCCTTCAACGCGATTTTTGCAATATTTGGCATTTCAGTTAAGCGCCAGCTAAGCCCCAAAGAGTCGCGCAATAAAATTAATTTCGAGAATTGTTTGACTTCCTTGGATAGACAGTTGTGCGACACCTTGGCGATAGGTTAATGAATGCCAGCCAAACAAAGCGGAGCCCCTGCCCAGCCTTTGTATAAATTACAAGCCTCAAGGCGTTGTGGGCGTGACCAGTTACCAGCCAATTTGCAGCTTGCACTGCTGAGTCAAAAATAGCAGATCAAGAAGAAGAAGAAGAAGAAGCAAACACACAAAATTATAAATTTGTTTTTGCATTTCTGTAGTTATGTTGGGGCTGTCGTCGCTGCGTTTATTAATTAATCTCTCTCTTGGCAATCAATCTAAATCGCTTGTCAGCGCAAAACCCAAAAACAGGCAGCGCCAACAATAAATTAAATTCTATTGTGTGCAGCTAAGCGTTGACTGACAACAGCAACAAAGCAACAAAACAACAACAACATCAACTGGAGCGAGGTCATAAAATATGAAAATCCGCTGGGGCAAAAGTTCAAAGCGTCAATTTGGTATAAACCAAATTGTCAAAATGCTCGACTTTGGCCAGTTAATTAAATATAAATTGAAATTATTAAAATGTTACGAGTGTAATTATAAACGGTCGTGTCCAGCTGCCATCAGCCTCGGCGCTGCATGTCAAGCACACATCACGCATACGCCACGTGGCACCGCCAAATGTTTGCCGCCCACAACAATTTTTGCAAACGATTCTTGTGCCAAGCTCCCTTTTGATTGATGGCTAACCCAAAATGTATCTCTCACTATCTCTCTTTGTTTTTCTCTCTCTCTCTCCCTCCCTCTCTCTCTCTCTCTCTCTGTCTCTCTCTGTTTGACTGCATTTTTTGGTGAACGCGTCATGAATTTGTGATGCGGCTGAACCAAATTGAAGTGGATTTGCGTCCCACGCAGCGCGACAATGGGTCAACAGCGAAAACAGTTGTGGCTACGCAGTTGTGGTGCGGGCACATGTGGTGCACTTACAGCTGACCCACAGCAATGCAGCGGTAATATGCATAAAAGCTTAGTCCCCACGCATCGCTACATTGAAACGTGCCAAAATAATACTTTAAATACTGCTGCGTGCATGTGATAGATCAATATGAACGAGTTTGCCCTCAGAGTTGGCTGACTAAAGAAATATATTAAATGAGTTTTGTCTTTACGATATATATAAGAGATATAGAGATATAGATATATAGATATATAAATATATAGATATATAGATATATGGATATATAAATATATAGATATATAGATATATAGATATATAGATATATAGATATATAGATATATAGATATATAGATATATAGATATATAGATATATAGATATATAGATATACAGATATATAGATATATAGATACATTTCATCTAGTTAGGTTACAGCTATCGACAGCTGAAAGCTTTCAGTTTGTTCAATTGATTAGGAATTTGTCTAGTCTTTATTTATATTTATTTATTTTCAAATTCAAAATTGAGATAACATTTATGGAAAAGCTTGGAAATATTTAATTTTTTGTTGATTCAATTAATTTAAGCAATCAATGCTCAGCTGCCTAAGCGATTTGCATTCAATCCGTACTCAAAGTGAACTTTTATGGAAAACAAGCCAAAATGAATTTGTTATGAAATTCATAACAAATATTGCGTAAGCTAATAGAAAACCCTTAAAAAGTTATATTTAAAAAGAAAAAACTTCGCAGTGAAAGTTAAAAATTGTCTGAATTTGGCACAACTTGAATTGTTGACTTAAATTTTGTACAAAATGTTGTGTAAAAATAAATTGAATATATTTTTAGAAGATTTATATTCATACAACTTGAATATGTTTTTGGAAATTTTATATTTATATACCTTGAATGCTAATCAATGCTTGGGTTTCATAGAAGTTCACAGAAGTTGGCACATTACACAGCTTTGATTGAGTCAGAGCCTTCACAGCCCCAGCCCCAGCCCCAGCGCAGCTACTAAGCAACAATACATAAATACTCTTACTCTGGCTTATCGCAGTTGCCTTTACCTGCGCAGCACCCAAACCAAAATGAATGGATTCGCAGCTTAGCCCACTGTTGTGGCGCTGCAGTCAGTCGCGTATGCTTAACAGAGTGTAGCTGCTTATTGAAATATTTGATTACTGATTAGAGCTGTTTAGCAATATTGTGTGCGGCTTATCGGCCAACAGTGTCCTGTGGAAGGCTATTAGCCCGAGTACAAGATTTGCTGCTAACTTGCTTGCTTGCCAAGCACATCAACAGAAACATGATCTCATTAATCATACGCATGCATAATGGCTCGTGTCGTAGCAGCGACAGCAACAACAACAACAACATCGTGCTAGGACATGCCCATTGGCTAGAGGCAAACAAGGTCCTCTACTAATGCTCGGCTATATGTTATAATATGTTTTTGCTACGGCAACCGGCAGCAGGTAGCAAAACGTGGCTCTTAGTGCCTTGTCGGCCACGGCGGGCGTAGATTTGGGGCGTGGACTGTGGCAATGCAGGTCAGGTCAGGCGACTACAATAACAGCAGCGTTGCCTGATAATCATGTGTCATTGTCGCAGCTGTCGCTACATGGTTTGCCAACTTGCGTGCCCGAAACGATTTTTACCTCCTTCGGGCTTCGGGCCGGCACGCCCCGGATTCTAATGCCGCACTGGGACGACGCACATTGCCGGTGCTAGCCATTTCGTGTTTCTTTGCGGATAATTAAAGAGACGTCAGCCATGGCTGCTCCATCATCAGGCGGCTGCCCAGGCAGCCTAATTAGTTCCACAATTTAATTATGCGCCAGCAACCAGGCAGGACCTTTAAAAGAGCTCTACTCCTCTCTCCCTCACTCTCGCTCTCTCTGTTTAGCATGGCTACAATTTGCAGCTTGTAGTTTATTTGATGCATGAATTATGTGTTTTTAATTGCTGACCCGGCACAATCGATGCCTAAACTGCTCGTTTGATTCATGGCATGCCACACGACCGCTATCCTGACCCGACGATTTATCTTCGAGTGTCCTTTAGCTGCAATCCTCGCAGCTGCTACCATTCCAACTGTTCAAGTGCAAGCCAAGCTTCAAAATGATATAAGTCGCATATATATGTGTATATAACGAAGGTTGTCTAAATACCCTATGGACTCTCTGTTGACAAGAGCAGTGAAGAAGGTAGCCTGAATACCCTATGGAACTCTATAGATGGTGGAAGGCAAGTAAGGTAGGCTGAGTGAGGAAGGTAAAGTAAGGCAGACTATATACCCTATAGAAGCCTACCAAGGGAGGATAATTATTATAAATTATGGTACTCTATAGCTTAGAGGAGTGAAGACAGAAGAAGAAATATGGTAAAGTACTCCAAATACCTTATATGTATATCACTATAGGCATCAGCTGCCTCTTTCTACTGCCTTCTATATATTCTTTTTTTATACAAATTAAAGTCAGCAATTAATTCATACTATCAGCTCAAGCCTTAACACGTGTCTTCTTCAGTCTGCTAGCTAATATACCCTTTTAAACTATTTATTCGTCAGCTAAATGTCACCTAAAATGTAAAGCCTGCTTTTCGAGGCGACAACATACAAATTGCTAACATTTTTCATACACATTTTTATACCCTTTAAGGGGGCATATTGGCTTTCATATGAAATGTGTAATGCAATCAATTCATAGAGAGACAGTATAGTAGTATCTTCTATCTTCACATTAAATATTTGAAATATAGATTCTATATATTTTATATATCAAAATGATTTGTTCCCGTATAATATAATATAATACAATGTACTTCGGCAACTTATAAGATATCTTCTCATTAAATATATATATAATATGATTCTCCTTATACTTCACTTTGTGATATTCCATCACACTGCAAGAACTATTCTCATAAGATCCCTTCAGCTAGGGTATCTCGACTTCATCATGCTTTAAATTCCACAATTTTGTTTTCTAGCTGTTGGTTGTTGGCCTCGAATAAACTCGGTTAAAATAGACGGAAAAAGGAGGTGCAAAAAATAAACGAAATGTTGTGCTGTGCTCTGTAATTTGAAGGGCATTTGCTGAACATTTGCTGAACATTTTGTGTGCATTCTGTTTACTTAGAGGGTCGCACACCAAATCGGCATTCATCAATGCAGAGGCAACACACACACACACACACGCTGAACGAGGGAAATTCGATTCGAAAAAACCAGTTTGTTTGTTTATCCCCCAAAGCTTATCGAGTTGTGTTTTTGCCGCCTTTTGTTGCAGCCACTGCCGCTGCCATTGCCACTGTTGCCACTGTTGCCGCTGTTGCCACTGCTACTGCTACTGCTGTCAAGCTGCCAAGCGGCAATAGAAATTTAAATGCCAGTTTTGTGATTTTTTTCGTACACATTTTGCAGCTGGATATTTGCTGAAACTGTGTCGAACGAATTGCTCGCAATTGACAGAGCGAATCAATCGTGAATGATGTGAATGACGGCAGCCAAAGAACATTTCAATTGATGTGCTTAAATAAACTGAATTTGCCTTGGCGTCGATTTCAATAACATAAATAAATAACACATATTTAGTTTGGGTATATTTTTGTATTATTATATTTTAGCCAAGGCTCGAGCATTATTTATGGCCCTTATCCCCGACTCTTGGCTGCTTGAAAACTGAATTAAAAATGCTGCCACATAACTCATACGCTACGTACGCCCAGCGCTAAGAGCTGACTATAGACTGCAAATGCAGCTATTAAAAGCAAAAACTGACTCTCTCTCTCTCTCTCTCTCTCTTTCTCTCTTTCTTTCTCTACTCATAGATAACCCAGCTGCCATGCGGTTTTATATTTAGTGCATTGCAGCAGCTGCGTGTGCTCTGCAGTCAGTTCCTTGCCTTTCATTTTAATAACTGTGCTCCAAACGGTAAGTAGGTGTTTAGTAGCTATTATCACTCTCTGTGTGTGTGTGTTGTTTGCACATTTTGAACTCTTTAGCGTCAATAATTTATGTACTGAGCCAACAGATTATGATTTATGTTTATGTGTACAGCAGCTGGCGCTGCTCGGGGTCAGCCAAGGAGCTCTCATTGTTCCGTCTTCCGTTCACAGCAGCTTTTAGCACAGCCCCATATTTCAAGCGTCCCACTCCCTGCCCCAAATCTGTCTTTAATGTGCAAATATTGCGCCAAAAAAAAAAAAAACTGGTTAAAGTGACGCTAAGTAACAAGTTGAGAAATTGCGCAGAGGCGCTCGTAAATTGTGCGAGGGCCATAAACAGTCTATATCAGGTAGGAGGCGCAGTCAATGGAACGCGCACATATTGAAAACACATTTCAGCAATAAAACAGACAACATTCCTATATGAGTGGGTGCGCGTATGTGTCTCACTCTCTCTCTCTCTTTCTCTTTTCCTCTCGGTGAGTGCTTTTCAAAAGTAATCCAAGCAAGAAAAAACTTGGGTAATTGAAAGTTTGCTCATAAAAATTTGTCGCTTTGCCTTTTCGCCAGCTCGTCTGCAACTTTCATTATGCAATCCAAGTAGATCCTCGCCTCGATAACTCGGCCACAAAACTATTATCTGGAGCACTATCGAGACGCCCGAAAACTAGTTGAAGTGCTTGAATTGTTTACGTTGATAAGTTTCGTTTCGCTTCAATTTTAGTTTCAGTTTCAGTTTTAGTTCTTATTTCTCTTCTTTTTTTTTTTGTGCTGCATTTTTATAGCTGCCCGTAATGAAAACGCAAACTGGATTGCAGTTAAATTGCAGTTGAAATGGGTCTGGAGACAGCGTGTGGTGGCTCTGTCACTGCTCGCCACTTGAAACTGTTCCAATTTCGCAGCTAATGATAAATGGCCGCAGCTCAGCTTTAAGCAGCGCGGCACAAGCAGCTCCGCTTTCACAGCAAAACGATATTGAGACATGACAGCAAAGGAATTTGAGAGAGCAGAGAGGAGATAGGATATAGGAAAGAGGAGAGAGGAGAGAGGAGAGGGCGAGGGAGACATGTCTGAAAGCCACATGAGCTCAGCCGCTAGCCACTCGCAAATCTAAGTCACAAACAAAAGCGTTGAAAGTGTCATGCACAAGGTCTTAACTCAAAGTGACAGAGAGAGAGAGAGAGAGAGAGAGAGAGAGAGAGAGCGAGCGAGCGAAAGAGTCAATTTGTGTAAGTTGTTGTCGCTTGACAGTTAAGGCTTTAAAGTGGGTTTGGCCAATGTAATAAATTAGATTTGCTCAACTTGCGCCGACGCCGCCAAATATTTAACAGCAATCAACGTAGCAGCGCCACGCCCACAACACGAAACAGCTTTACCAAGCAGAACACAAAAAGCAATTCGAAATTCAAGTCTAGGCGAGGCAGGCCAAACCTGCAGATGCCCTGTAAAGCATATATAATAAAATCAGCTGAAGGACAAGCCTCGTTAATCAGTTTAGTTCACTAAAGTAAACTTTTGAACTAAGCAACCGCAAACTACTAAATATTTAATATGCCCACAGCGTAAGCTGCCTACAGGGTATCCGGCTGAGCAAAGAAAAGGCGCTGGCAAAGGCAAAAGGAAAAAGGGCAAAACTTTGCCCTTTTGCGCTGTTTGCTGTCATTGTCGCAGTGTCAAGTTGAACGACAAGACGAAAGGTGTCAACAATGACAAACACTTTTAACTAACCAAGTTTTGTTGCCTGTTGGCTTGTTTCGTGCGCTGCCTTGCTGACTGCTGATTGTGCTGAGGGCGCCCATGGAGAGTTTGAAGCTTAAACAACTTCCGACTTGGCATTTGACACTTGGCAAGCAGAACGGGACAGCGACGGCAGCTAATTCAAGCTGGCTGGCTGGCTGGCTGGCTGGCTGGCTGGCTGGCTGGCTGACTGAGGGAGCACAATGCAAATTGACCAGGCTGATATAATGCCCATGGTGACACATCAATTTCATTTGTGTGTGCGCGCTTTGGTCCCTGGCTACAGGTAAATCAATCTGAGGCTTTATGCGCCCGACGAGGCGTCGATTTTTATGTGGCCCCAAAGTCGCGACAAATTTCCTGCGGCCTTAGTGTTAGATATTACGCTAAGTACGACCCCAGCTTCTTCTTCTTCTTCTTCCTCTGCTGCTGCTGGCTGTGACAAAGCCTTTTTATGGCCCACACACGCATTGTCAGCGTCGCGCAGATTTTATATGCCGCTGCCGGCGGGTATGTTATTACATCTAAGTGGCAGCGGCGCGTTGCTCATACGCCATGTTGCAGCGGCCAAATCGGAGCGACTGGCGTGAGACCCTTTTCCCATTTTATAGGCATGCCTTGGCCGTGAGTAGGTTGCATGGGTTGTCACAAAAGTTGTGAATCTCCAAACAAATTGCTTGCCTGAAGCGATCCCCTACTCAGCTTTGGTTCGAGCTGAATCATATTCTTAAACTGAAATTTGATATTTAATATCTTGTTATACTCTTCGAGCCACCCTCGCTGATTCAACGTAATTTGCTTGGCGTTGTCATTTCGAGTGAAACGACAGTGCTTAGGCGTATTTATTAGCCTCTTGGACAGAACGAGGCAGCTGCAGCTGCTTGTTAGCAATGTGATCATCGTAATTGATAGTTTTTTTCTTTTCTCGTTTTTCGTTTTTCGTTTTTCGTTTCTGTTGTTATTTTTTGGGCTTAAAAGGCTCAGCTTGCATGGCATATAACTCACGTGGGCATGCCATAAATTACATTGGATTTACACAAGGTTTTCTCTCTGTTTGCTTTTCTATTTAGACTTTAAAGCCCAATTAGCGGAAAAGTGTACAGCGCTTGGCTTTAAGTGAAACACGCAGACATAGCCATGTCTCAGCAATTATAAACTGTTATGCTTTAAACTAGTTGCAGCTTAGGGCTGGGGGCTGTTGCAAAGCGCTCGACAAGTCCTTGTCGTAATTAAGTTAAATTAAAAGGCTAGAAAAAAAAGCATAGTTGTTGGCAGACTATACAAATGCTTTGTTATTGTGACAAATAGTCGAAACAAGCAGAAGCAGAAGCAGAAGAAAAACAGAATTAGAATAAAAAATTAAATGAAACAAGCGAAAAATACAACAAAAACAAAAACAACAAAAAAAAAGAAAACGTGGCAACGAGTGAAGGCTTTCGAAAAATGCTTTCTCCACCTGCCGGCAGCCTTTAGCTGCTGATGGCAGTCATGGCTCGTGGATTTGAATAATTGTGCAGCGGCGTGTAACGGTACATGCAGCAGAGTATATATTGCATTACGGTTGTAGCTGCCGCGGCTGCTGCTGTTGCCACTGCTGCTGCTGGTGCTGCTCCCGTGTGGCAGCTCTCTCTCTCTCTCTCTCGCTGTATGCGTATTTGTTTGTAAACTTATGCTCAGATGTGCGCTAAATTTTTTATTGTTATATGCACAACAAACAATCACACACACACATACATACACATAGTTTTATATAGTATATAAATATTTTGTGTTGTTCTGCACAAAAGCTTTTGTTGCTCAAATTAAAAATGATTTAGATGCCAGCAAATTGAGTTCACTTTTAGATTCCATTTTTATTTCAGCTGGCGTGTTGCTTAATTGTTTGATATTTCCAAATACACAGCCATGCACAGTGATATGCGCAAATATAGAGACAGTTTCATTTTAATCAAGCCCTGTCATTGTTGTTATTGTTATTTGTGTCTACTCTGACAAAGAACATGCAATTTCATGCTTTTCTGCATTTTTACTCCATTTAAATTGTAAATTCTCCAAAGAAAACTAAGCAAAACAAATGAGAGTGGGATGAGATCGACTAATACATACCTCCCAAAAACTAAGTACAATTTTCTAGATTTATTTAACTCAAGAATCTACACTTCAAAAAGCGTGTCCCTAGCTCTTAAAGTTTTGGACTATGATCAAAAATTTGAGCAAGCAAATTTCAGCAAAATATGAACAAATTATTAAAATTTAAATAGTACAAAATTTAAATTTTAAAATATTACAAAATATTAAAAAATAAAAAAGTATTATATTTATTTTTGTTATAATAAAAATAATTGTATAACCATTTTTGTTTCTCAATCTTATCCTGTATTTCTTAAAATACAATGAAACTAATATATTTCATTTTTGACATGCTCTTCACAGCCTTCAAGTTGATTCCTCTTGTCTGATATACAAGTCTCACCAAATAGGTTATACCCCGCTTACCCCTTTCAAATGGGTTCAGGGTATCAAACTGGAAAAGAAAAAACTTGGCAAGTGTTTGTTATATGCAACAAAAACGTTTATCTGAATGCTAATTGTTGTCATCATGTGCTAACGCCAAAATGTATGCTTCACAATATTTTTTCTCTTTTTTGGGGTAAAAGAAAACTTTATAGTAATTTTGCTCCTTTTTTTGGGGCATGTTTGCCGGCTTTAAATGACCTCATAAAAGAGTGAAATTCAAGCCGCACACAAGTTGAATTTGTGGAATGTGCACACACACACACTTAAGCACCGGATGTGCCATTCTGGAATGCCACAAGAAAATGGCTAAAGTAAGCAGAGCAAAAAAAGGGTCAAGTTGACCACTTGATAGCCGAACGCATGCCACAAAGCTGAAACTCCAGCATTTCACAGTTTCATTTGAAGTTGCAGACTTTGACGAGCCTCAAGGCTGCAAATGCTTTTGGGAACATCTCTCGACTGAAAATGCGCTGTTAATTTTTATCAGTTGTAGCGCCTCGTGCTCAGGCTTCACTGGGCAATTTCATTTAAAGCAAAGTTTTGCGCCATAAAACTCGCATATTTCCAACTTTTTTTTTATGATTTGTCTTGTCGGTCGCACGCTGGCTTCATGTCTCTGTCCTTTGCCAAGCAATTGAATCCATTCGCAATGCTTTCCGCTCGCCTATTTCATAATCAAATACATAACTTTATTAATGCCCGCGCAGACATGACCAAATGCCTAGCATAAAAAGCTCCAACCAAAAATTTGCTTAGATTGGCGAAACAATAAATTTTCCATTGTCTAAGGATCGGAAGACAACCCTCGATGCTATTTGTTGAGTGCGCGAATGTTGGCGCATAAATAAAAATATAATTGAGTTGCCTGCCCAAAGCGAGGGCGGAAGGGGAAACTCTATTGATTTTCTCACATTTTCGTTGGCCCAAAAGGCTCTCGCTCTGTCGGCCAACTAAATTAGCTGACATTAATTGAGCAATCGGTCAGTGCACACACAATTTTCACAATATATTGGAATCGCCGGGCGGCACTTAGTTAGTGCCCCGAGCTCTAACTGATTAAACAGCTCGTCAGCAGTTGGTGCAATTGCATTTCATTTTTGCAGTTCACAGCTTAATTGCATTGGCAAAAGTTGCTTGACAACCAACTAATTGCCAGAGCAACTTTTCTCCGATCTCCAGCTTATTGCCACCGACGCACCACAAAATTAAATTAAAATTTATAATAAAATATGCTGGCGGTAAATCAAAATAAAATAAATGAAAACAGTTCAGTTTTCCACATCAAGTTGCAAAGTTTTGAATATTTCTGGCGCACAGAGATTTTCGAAAGTTTAATTGCAATTATTGTATTGTTCTCATAATTGTTTGCAACTTTTGATTGGTAACACGTTGCGGGAGGATTATTTCGTTCGGTTGATAAATGCTAGATTTTACGATGGAATAAATTATATTGAGTGGAATTATTTGTATATTTCCAGCTAAAATAAATTGTATAATATAACAATTGGAGTGGATAGTAGTATAGCCTGAGCTACTCACTGCTTGCCACTCACTACTCACATATGCGTCACTCTCTACTTGTTACTCACTCTTCCCTACCCAGTACTCGCTTCTCCCTACTGCCTACTCCCTATTCGCTATTGTCCACTCGCTACTCCCTATTCGTTACTTGCTACTCATCACTCGCTTTTTCTATATCGTAGCTCTGCATGCTCTGTGTTAGTGTCTCACTGCTTCTTGACTTTTTCTACAAATTATTACTCTCTACTCACAATTTTTATTTTCTGATGTTCTCTCATTTCAGCTTATTCGTTACTCTCCACTCTACGTAACTCGCTTCTCTCGTAGCTTTCATCATCTTCATATTTCACATCCTTCTGCTTACATCACATCTATCTACGCCATAATATGCACAGTATGACATATATCTGGTTCGTTTGTTCTAGCTGCTGTTGCAGTCATCTCTTAAATCTATTTTATGTTGGCTTTTTCTATTTGGTTTTTGCTCTCAGGGATTGCAGCAAGCACCTGCCCATCAATCACTTAGCCATACAAAAATGCCACTGCATACAAATCGCAATTAATTTACCTATTCGTGTATGTCTGCTTGGCTTTAGTGTGTGCACGTGCTTGTATTCTATATTGGTCTGGCTCCCGCTCTGTCTCCCTCTCTCTCTCTCTCTCTTTCTCTCTCCTTCTCTTTGTATGTGTGGCTGATGCCCAGCGAATTTCCACTGGTTACTGGCCAAGGCCAGCTGCTCTGTTTGCATATGAAGGGGCTGTGGATCATGAGCCCGCTGAAGGTACAGTTGCAGGCGGCGGGCATGCTGGATGCACGTCATCGCAGTGAGAGGCTCAGAGCAGTTTGTCGGCATGTTTGCTTGCATGTCAAATTCTCATTTCATTGAAATTGACAAATATTGACTAAGAACTTGGGTGCAATCAACGCTGGCGCTTGTCGGCGACAAATGGGCGTGCTCGCTGCTCGGGAGTTTGAGTCGGGCAATGTCAATGCTGCTCGAAAGTGAAACGCGAATGGACGAGATGAAACTTAAAGTTGACTTTAAGAATCCTGTGGCCGTAGACCTCAGCAAGCTGAAGATGTCGTCGCCATAACGACAGACAACGGCATAAATTTGCTGCGCAACTTCTGCGGGCCAATAAACTAAAATGTTAAACGGCTACTGAAACCGAGCCGTATTAAGCTCAAGCTGAGCACCTGTATGGTGGCAAGTCCTTGCTCTTTGATGCAAAACATTTTGCTTTTGTGCTGCTAACAAAACACCTGGGGAGCGAGTCAAAAAACAATTTTCGCTCATTATCATTTCAGCATGCTGTATGCCCAAGTGTTTCAGATTGTTCAAAAGAGCTAGACAGCGAAAAGGATAGAGTGAATGAGCGGCAGATATAACGAGGGAGAGACAGAGGCAGCGCATGCTGATGAAGAACTTTACAACACATTGTTGCTGGCATTGCCATTGCCAGTGCCTGTGCCAGTGCCAGTGCCAGTGCTGCTGCTGCTGCTGCTGCTGCTGTTTTGGCCTTGTTATAGTTGCTCATAAATGCGCCATGAATAAATTAACTCGCTGAAAAGCAAAAGGCAGTTACAGCGTTTGGATTTCAAGCGAGTGATAATAATAATTGAGGCAGCAGCTACGGCAACACAACCAACACACACACGCACGCACACACATACAGAGAGAGAGAGATACTCTTTGCCAAATAATAACAGTTTGACAAGTTTACACTGCAAGAAATTTAGCTGTGCACAGGTAAAAATGAGCAAAAATCTTGCTGGAATGTTTAGCGCATTAAAGTAATATATGTATATAGTTTAAGTCATATATACCATATATATATATCATAAATCTCTATATTTCTATGTCTGCCTTCACTTTCTTTTTATCTCTATCTATCACTCTCTTTCTCTGTCTCTGCCTGTGCATCTGTATGATTTACTCTTTATCTCTCTCTCTCTCTCTTTCTGTCACTTCTTTCTCTCTATTCTTTCCCAATACTCCTGCCTCTCTCAATCTCTTCCTATCTCCCTCGCTCCGTCTCGCTCTCTGTCATGGCTTCTATCTTCTCTCAGTCTCTCTTTCTCTTGTTCCATGTATCTCTATTTTCATCTCTCTATCTTTCTCTTTTTTTCGCTTTATTTTCTTCTATATCTCTACATCTCTCCTTCTCATTTTCACTCAATAATTATGACAAATTAACAGTGCCTCTCTATGCGATTTTCATGAATTGAGGTAATCCAGTTGCATTTCATTCTTTCAATTGCTGTCCTTTATTTTATATTTATTCTATAATTCACATATATATCTTATACCATTCCCCAATAATTGCCTTCATATACCGACCTCCTTTTTGAGCCTAGTAGTCAATAAACAACAGTTGATAACCTAGCAACCTAACAACCGATTTGCTTGTCAGTTACTAGACAACATTTAAAATAAACAGAAGCCTGGCGGGCGTTAGATTGCTCGATTCGGATTTATAACTAATAGAGCTGACCTCAATATGAATCGAGCTTCACGGCAAGCCTCAACGGTCAATATCAAGCCGCGAGTATCTCGTAGTGTGAGGCACGCGTGCTTTACGCTGAAGCGTCCGCTGGTCTTTCAGTTGCGTAAGTCTCTGGTGGACTATGTGGACGAGCATCTGTTGCAAATGGACACGTCGGTGTTCTACCAGCGTATCTTCATACTGGCCAAGAATGTGGATCCGAAGCGTGAGACCGAGTTGCTTCCGGCACCAGTCAACGTCGCACCTCCTTTCTCAAATGTGTCTGCAGAGGCAGCGCGGGCCGCTGATGTCGTCCCCGCCGATGATCAGCACTACTCGGAAGTGGAAACGGCGGAAGCGGATGATGCAGCCCATGACCCTGGTGTACAGCTTCATGTTAAAATGAAAGATTACGACGACATTGAAACGGTAACTCACACATTTCGATTTGACGATGAGGAACAGGAGGAAGAGGAGCGTGTTTCAGATCAGCTACCTGCTGCACCCGAAATACCTGAACAGCCAAAGGATGCGTTCAATTACTTTACCGACATGTTGAAGGATCTCCACGCAAAGTGCCGTGAACTGGTCTATTCGCCTGATCCCCTATGCGGACTGGCTCTCTATATGAATGAATACACCATGCTGATGATGGAAAGCTGCGAAGATATGATTGGCATCTTCTGCCAGAAGCTGCTGGAAAAGATTCCTACATTTTGGCAAAATCATCGTGTCTTCCATATCGAGGATCACATCACACAGGTGAGTGGAACTGACGATGCATTCGAGCCTCTCCGCTGCTAACTTTTTTGCCCCTTCCCAGCTGTATACCAAGGAGCTGTTGTTCCGGCGCATTCCAGCCGCCTTCCTCAACGAGAAGTTTCCGCCTTCGACGCCCACGGACGAGTACCTGATGGGCAAACAGCATTTGATCATCAAGGATAAGCTATTCACCATATGCACTCTGGTTAGCGAAAGTTTGGCGCCAGTCAAGCCGGAGTCGTCGCAGCACACCTCCTCTCTCCAAACGGACTTGAGTATGCTAGACGAAGCTGAAGATGAAATCGAATCCGAAGAGACAACCAGCCAGCTACGAAAACGTTCGATTTCCCAAGTCCAACACTTAACTGGCGTATCAGAGGTATTGCCAACGGAAATCTTTCGCAAATGGCTGCCGGAAATACAACGCATTGAGCTGGTGTTGTCCTCGACGCGCTTCTACTATACGCTCGAGGAGTTCACTGGCCTATATGGCAGTGTGCCATTTAGACGTGACGATGATGGCTTTTTCTGGCCCATACAGAACAACTTTACGCCGCCACACATCTTCCGGCGTACGCCGTTCGACATTAATCTGACCTTTGCCGAATATGCGGCCGAAATGGCTCGTCGCCTGCAGGAGGAGCAGGACAAGCATAAGGCCGAGCTGGATGCAGCTGCTGAGGCTGAGGCCAATGCACAGGCACAGGCGGCGCCACAGCCAAAGGCGCAGAAGCCGAAGGAGGAGGAGGAGCCCGCCGATTAATATTTTGCACTTATTCGATTATTACTTCCTCGTTTCGTTGTTCGTTTTCGCATGCAAATTTCGCTCAGTGTAGACATCAACATTGGATATTATCAGCACGGCTGTGTTATCTACCAAAACTCGCGTTCGGTTACAATATTTTCGCTCTCGTGCACATGACTGCATTCAATGTAAAGACGGTGGGTGGCCGCCCTGTAAGGCGGTGATGCGGTGGTGCGGTGGTTTGGCTATGAGCTATGGCTCGTGGCGGCGGCTGTAAACGCTGCTTACTTGTTTTGGTTTGCCACTTGAATGGCTCGGCTCTGTTAACATAAACATAAATTTGTGCACATCCTTAAGAAAGCTCACACATGCACATTAATGCGTGTGTGTGTGTGTGTGTGGGTGTTGTCGGTGATGGAGAGGGAGCGGGAGAGGGGTTCTGGGCTTTTAACATAAACCGCAACAGACGCCAGCTGTCAGCTGTAATACCGTTAGCTTGCAGCTGTCAAAAGCTGTTGCTGTCATTTTAAGTCACTTGACAGTTCACACACACACACACACACACACACACATACACATACATACATATACACATACATATAAACACACATAATTATAGCTGCTCAGCAACTGGCTTTTAGCTGTGAAAGAGTAGATCTGCTTAAAGCCAGTCGGCATTGGTTTCAAAATTCACAGTTCACATTATTTGGCAAACGTATTTGTGTATGGGATTAGTTTAGTTTGGCTTGTGGAATAAAGCGTGCAATGAAATGAAAATCGTGTTTAGAAATTGAGCTAAAAAGTTAATTAAACTTCTAGGTGAACAGCAAGTTGTTTGACACGCACACGAGCTGCCAGTCGGCTGCTGCAGGACATGCGCTGACAAGGACACAATTCAATCAAGCGTCGCAGCAGCAGCAGCAACGAGTGTTGGCGCATAAACAAGGACATTGCACTCCAGGGTGCTCGCTCAGCGCAAGAGATGAAGAGGACGACAGCGCGTTTGTATGTGTGTGTGGCAGCGAGAGCAAAGCCAAACATTTGCCACTGCAGTTTTCATAAACTGGCCAGCAACAGCTACATGGCACAGCAGAGACAATGGCGATAAGCCGTTGCAGTCCAGAGCGAAAGGACGAAAGTGCATGTTGCCACCATGTGGCCCACAACTTGAGGCACAAACTCATAAATTACAAGAGTAGAGCCAGAAAAAAGGCAGCTCAAATGACTTTTGGCTGTTGGTGTGAACGTGTATGACAGTGTGTCTGCCTGTCTGTCTGACTGCCTGGCTGCCTGCCTGCGTCCAAAAGTGATACAGTTTGCAGCAGTCACTTTAGGGGCGCTTGGGCGTGGCCAAGTTTAGCGCAGCGTTGGCCATGCGAGCCATGTTGTCTGGCACGCCAAAGGCCAGGCATAATTCGAGCCAAACTCAATTTGTTTGTAATGTTTTAGACAACAGCAACGTCAGCTACAACAACAACTAAATTATATATATATATAAATATATGTGCCGCAAAAACAATTTTGCGCAACTTTGCAGCGCGCTAAACGAATTTGAACATTTTTGTTGCCGCCGAAAAAAAAAGCGAAAAAAAAAAACAACTGAAAGAAATATACAGCGGCGGCATAGCACAGCAACAAACAAGAGCATCACGTCCAGCTGCCATTTGCCACAAAAAGGATTACGTAAAGAGGCTGTCTGTGTGTGTTTAGAGTATAGCATATAAATTTGTGATTTCGTTGTTTAAGGCAAGGCTAGAAACGAAATGAAAAAACATAAAGCAATACTTGCGTTTTCTATTAAAGATTTCAAGGCATAAAACTGCATGCGGACAAGCAGAGCACAAAGCAGTGTGTGGTGAGCTAGTGCACTGCTTGCCGAAAAGAAAATTGTGAAGTAAAATGATTATTTAAAATGAATTCATAATTTATGAATAATAATAAATTATCCTAAAGAAATTTAATAGTAAATTTTATTTTCTATATATATATATATATATTAAATTATTGGTTTTTTTACTTCATAAATTCTTTATTTATGCCAAATACTACGCCTAGGCACTGAACACTGAAGCCTCCGCACACATTAATTTACTAAAAGTTATAAAAATATTCCAAAAGTGAACTTATTAAAAAAAAAAAAAAAAAAAAAATATATATATATATATATATATATATATATATATATATATATATATATATATATATATATATATAAAAAGAAATGCAATTAGTTGAACGTTATACAAATCATTGAAAAATTCATAAGACGTGAAAAACTCATAATTTTAAGCTTGGCAAGCCTTAGGGGTACGCTTAAGGCATATTTATGATAAAAAAGTTATTGACTCTAGAGGGAAAGATGCAAAAAATATAAAGCTATATATTTCCAGGTCATTTCTCTTATGCCTTAAATCAAATTAAATGCAGCGCTGCTGGCCTTAAGTCCACAACAAATCGGCCATAGGCCAAAAAGTTGGGCTATTAAATTTGTATAAGCTCAGCTCATAAATATGAAAAAATTAAATTTAATATCAAACACACACACACACACACACACACATAGAGAGAGAGAGAGACAGGCAGAGCCAACACCCACACTCAGACAACAAACAGCAGCAAGTTGAGTGAAATTAAGCGCAAAAGAGCAGTGCAAATGACTGGAAAACAAGAAGCAGCTAACTGAAAGCAGACAACAACTACATTTGTCTGTGTGTGTGTGTGTTTCTTTGACTGACAGTTCCGTCTGCCTGTCCGTTTGGCCTTGACGCCGAAAGTCCGTAACTTGTGCGCCTTTCAAATGCTGCAGCCACAAAATGTTTGCGACTCGTGAAATTCTCGGTCGAGGCGCATTTAATTACAAGCATTAAGCTGCTGTCATGTGTGTGCGTGTGTGTGGGGGTGTGCGTGTGTGTGCGCGCGTGTGTGTGTTATCCCGAATTAGACTACATGCATAGAGCCTTTCGCTTTATTGTTGTTTATCTTGATGCTGTCGGCCTCACATTTTTTTTACACTTTAACTCATATTTATTATCGCGTTGGTTTTTGGTTTCCTGCTTCCGTGAGTGCCTAAAATGTCCGGAAAATGAGCGCGTATGTGTGTGTGTGTGTGTGTGTGTGCGTGTCCTTTTTGCCCATGCCATGTCGCGCTTGTTTATTATGTGATTATGCTTGAGTTTAGCGCGGGGAGTTTGCTCTTTTTTCTTTATTCACTTTTTTTTTGTTGTATTTTGAGTTCTATTCCGGATATTTTTGTTTTCTGGCCGGCGGCTGGATTTGCCCTTTTGCCTGGCCTGTTTATGTTTTTAAAGCGCCAACGACCCAAGCGCTCACACTTGACTGTGTTGTTGATTATTGTTGTTATTGTTGCTGTCAGTCTGTCTGACTTGTAAATTACGTGGGTCAGGGGCCTTCACCGCCGCCGTCGCCGCCGCCAACATCGTTACAAATTACATTGTTGTTGCTGTTATTGCTCTCCCGGACACTGACAAGCAGCGACCTATGACATTTTTTTGAAGCACTCCCATGACTCGAACGGGCACTCGTGTTGCAGTTGAAAACATGATAAATTGCGAGAAGAGGCTTTAAGGCATCCGGTGTCTGTTAACTTAATCATAAGGCCAAAAGCTCTGGTTAAGGCCTTAGGTTTTAATTTCCAAAAGTTTTGCGCTGGAATTCCTTTTGATTTGGGCTCACATAGCCGCGCTGCAGCGCTCGAGGCATGTTAAATTTTCATCCGCGTTTAATGCTGAATTATTTGACTGTTTGGCGACTGGATTCAATTGAGTGGAAGCGAATGCTTTTAGCTTGAATTGCTCTTGGAGCAGTTCGGCTTTCAGGCACAAATTCCACAAATAATATTGTCAGAGAGCTGTCAAATACACTTCAAGTGTTTCAACTAATGTTGGATTTAATTATATATATATACATATATACATGTGTATGCCAAGCGCTTGACAAACAAATAAACAACATACAACAGCCTGACATGTGTGGGAGTGTGGCGGTTATTGTGCAGCATTTGCTAAAGCAAACAATTACAGCAACAGCAGCGGTTAAAAAGCATTTTCAAGTCAAGCCCAGCAGGCAAGCGCCGTGGCACGGGCAAATGATTTTGGGTTGTTTGGCGCCGCGCTTGACGGAGTTTTTCGTTGCTTACAAAACAGTGCGAGTAATTAACTGACTTGTCACATAAGCCGCATTAACGCAATGTCGCAAATGTTGGCACTGCAGCAACAGGAGAAGCAGCAGCAGCAGCAGCAGCAGCAGCAGTCGCAGTCGCAGGATTACGTTTGTGCCACATGTGGCACATTTCCATTGCATATGCAGCGTGCTTCCCGCTGGCTTATTAATTCCACTCACAGACTGCTACGTGACACAGCTGACACAAAGTTCTCCAACTCTTTTGCCAGTCCAACTTAAAGGCGCAAACCTTTCAAGTGTTTCCCTTTAAGTGCTCAGAATTGAATAAAAATTTATAGTCTTTTTGGCGGGCCAAAGGCCGTGAGCCAGCGCGAATTGAGTTAATTTACAAATTCAATGCACCGCAAATTATCAACAATATTTTCTGCGGTCGCGCAGTTGTTTTTTTTCTGGTGTGGATTGGGTCGGCAGAGTGCGAAATTGAATCGAATGCTTTTTGATTTAATTTTGCGGCCAGCGGCTAAAGCGATAAACGAGTCGGGAAAGCCGATTGGGAGAAATATTAAATTTAAATCAATGCAAATATGCGACAAATTGTTGTCATATGCGTGAAGTCAGCGGAGGTGAAGGCTATTGAAAATGCATTGAAAATGAAAGATTATTATTTAAAGTATATGACAAACCTAAAGAGCTCAATAAAATATTCTCTTGATTACTTAAGTGATTAAGTTATTAAGACATTGCCTAAGTGATTCAAGCACTTCTAAGTGCAGCTGCTCTTATGTATGCGCAATTTGTGTGAAATAAAATAAATTCGAGATATTCATTAATTTATTGAAATTGTAAAGGAAAATCAAAATCAAAATAATACTTATATATATTTTTGTTTGTTTGCTTAATAATTTAAATATTTGAATAAATAGATATATTTATTTGTTTACATACTTATATAATTATACATTTATATATTCATAAATTTAAATATGTTTATATATTTATATTCCTTTTCTCTTACAAGCATTGCTTAAGCATCTGCCTCTGTACTCATTTAATTACTTTTTAGTGTACCAAGCGGCGTATGCGCATTTTCTGCAGCATATGGAATGCAAATATACCTAGCTACGTGTTTATTGGCATGTTGTACAGCATTTTTTATACGCTGTGCTCAGGAATATTTGTAGTGGAGGGTATATGGATTTCTGTTGATGTATGTAACTGATGCAGGGAAAATGCATGCAAGTGCATGAGGAAGTGTGGATAGGTTTCATGGCAATATATGTAACTATTTATGTGGTCACTCTGTATATATAGCTCAGTTATGTATGTAGTACAGCTATCTATATGCAGTCTGCTTTCATCTACAGTATATCTATATTCAAACTGATATGTATAAATATGCATTCCACATTCATAGTATCTCCTAGTCAGTCACTTTCCTCCTCCACATTCACTCTCACTTGTTTGCACTGAAATATTGAAATTTTATTGAATATGGCAAGTAAATATTTTTTATACGTGTTTTTATGTTGGACGTTCGACTTTTTTACGTTACAGCACTAAAAAATAAATACACACACAGAATTCGGCAATAATTTGAGTCAACACAATAAAATAAATTGTTTTTAACACATTTGAACGTGGTTTACATAGCCCCGCCTCGCCTTGGCTGGGCTCTTGTAACAACTTGGTCTAACAACGCACGCACACAATTATCACCTCAAAATATTGATTATTAAGCGCATTTCGAACGCTTTTTAGGCACGCCCACGTCCACGTGCCGCCTCTTCATTCCTGCCCTATATCAGTAGCGAAACAAATGCCTTGCTGTAGTTTCTGTGTGCGCTGTTTAGCAAATTTTTTGTATCCGCAGCTGATTTGCATAAAAAGTGACAGTCCCCAATGCTGTCTATGTGTGTGTGTGTGTGTACTTGTTAGTATTTAGCATGCAGGTCGCCATTTGCGGCTGCTAATGAAGTAATTTCGAGGCATATCACGCATAATCCAAAGCACGTGAGCTACTTACAATGTAATTCGTTGTCTATTTGTTTGATATTGAAAAAACGTACAGTTAGTCAGGGCTTGATGTACGAAAAGGGGGGGGGGGCGTGGTCTAGGGTCTGGGTGCGTTTAAGCCTTGTCACACAATGACTGCATACTTTCGCCTGCCAGGCAACCAGACAACCAGGCAACCAGCTCGCCTGCTGGCAGGATTTCAAGTGCAATTCATTGTCGATATTACGTGCCATGGCATTGAAAGTCCTCTATATATGTAGACATAGTATATACACACACTCACACACACATAGAGACAGCTATCGATAGCTTATAAATCCCGCTCGGTTAGTGCCATTGATGAGCCACAAAATGGCCTGGCCATGGGGCATGTTATTAATTGCTTACAGCATATTTCAATATGCGTTGCCACAAGCTGTGCCACAGCTACAACATGAACAACATCAACAGCAACAGCAACAGCAGCAGCAGCAGCAACAGCAAACAGCTTAATAACTTAATGCCCAAAAAGTTTCACACGCAACCACATCGATATCCCAGCTTTGTGCTCCGGCAACGGGGATTGACTATTGCCCAATTGGCTTTTGTTGTAAGCCAATACGCACCATAAGTAACGATTACAATCTCAATTACTTGGCCGACTTCTTCAGCTGCCTTTGCCGTTGGTCACTTGCCACGCCCACTCATAAACAGCACACAGCATAAGAAATTAACTTAAATGCTCGAAGCGGAAGACGCTAACGTCCCACGCCCACCAAATAATCTCCAGGGCCGAACTTGCTCTAATTATACGCAACATAAAATTTACTCAGCACGAATAAAAGTTGTGCCGCGTGCGTTGGGCAGGCGCCTGCCTTGCCCCTGCTCTACAAGATATATATTGACTTGGCGAAGGAATTAACGAGCTGCAGATAATACCACCTGAAGTTAGGGAAAACAGAAACAGCAAAAGAGAAAAAAAGGAACTGCAAGAACAAACGGAAAAGCAAACAAAACGCAATTAGATAAAACTGCGCCGGCAACTGACTCCTGCTGTTTGCAGTTAACTTCAAGTTTTCGTCGCTTTACAAAGGTTTTTACAAGTGATTTATAAAGCATACTGAATATTATTAAATTTAAAACAATGAATGGGGAGTGGGATAAAAAAATAATATATATATATCATGGCTTAATGGCAGACAAAATGAATTCAGTTCAAGTTGAACTTGGACTTTTGTTAACTGAGTTTGAGTTGGTTGAAGTGAAATCATGTTTTATTCTGCTACTATACGTATATGATAGGTATAATGGAAATAGAAATTTGTGAAAGTTTCATGTATTTATTTTATAGAATTGAGTAATTTCTCTTTTGTTAATTAGGCTCTGCAGTACAAGTTTCCTTGGTACAAGCAAATGACGTTGAGTATACGCCATGAGTGCAGTAGTTAATATAAGTTTTTTGCTAAAACAAAGTTTATTTTTAAAACTGATTAATAATGAATATTTTAAAAGGAAAAAAAAGGAAAATAGAAAATATTTTAATAAATATATATTATATATTTATAAATATATATTAAATAACACTCAAAATTGATTAATAAATATAATATAATAAAAAATATTATAAAATAAATAAAATAAAAATATATTAAAAAAATAAATAAATACAATAATAAAATTATAAAAAAATATATAAATATAAAATACATAAAAACTATAAATGCCAATCTCTCAATATTTTAATCAAGTTCAACGAATGCAGCAGCTCAGATTGTCCTAATCGTAGTTTAATAACACATAAAATCGATTAAGCTTAAGAGTGTATTTGGCTTAAATACTAAAAGCTATAAAATCCCTCAAAAATTATTAAAATTCAATAAAGTGTACCATAAATACCCCTAATAAGGCCTCTTAATATGCTAATCAAGTTCAAGCTGCTCACTCAAAACTTTTTTATTACAAGCAAATCATGCTGCGAGCGCAGCGAGAGCAGCCACTTGTTATTGTTAAGCTTTGGCTTGCGACTTTTATTGTAGCTAGTTGCGGGCGCATCAGCAGCGCATTAAAGTGCATTGAAAATTGCCATAAAATGGCGCACCAAGCGATGCTGTGGCTCGTGTTTGTTGTTCGAGGGTATCTATGCTATGGTACGTGGCGTATGCGCAATTTATGAAGCATAGCGAGCTTTGGGTGTGTGAGTGTCAGCAGAGGTGCGCGCTGTGTCTGGCAAGCCCCTACAAAGCTAGTGTGTGCCTGTGTGTGTGTGTGTGATAATAACGAGAGCTAATGCCGCACTTTAAGCACTTTTCAAACAGTTAACAGCTTTATGCACAGCTCATAAACTGACCCCGCATTAAGGGTGTGTGCCTGCTTGTGTGTGTGTGTGTGTGTGCAACTTAATTTCAAGTCAGCTGCAGCTAAAAATGTGTCCATAAATCTGAAGTGGGCGTTGCTGTCGCTGCAATTTCCTTTTCGCTCTGCTCTTGACTCAACTTGTCGAGATTTTTATACGCTCCAGCGCTTGGAGCATAATCATATTGTCCTCTAGGCAGACAGGCCAGAGCCAGAGTCAGAGCCAGAAAGTCTCTAGTCAAAGTCAAAATTCTTTTTTCAAACAATTCAATTGTCTTCTATACATAGTGTATATAAAATTCGTTGTTTGCTTTGCTGTTATTGAAATATATATAAGCAAGCAGAAATCTGGCATTTGCATTTGAATTTTGTTTTGTTTTGCGTTTTTATTTGACATTTAATGGCATTGCTGACATACTTTGAGCTTGCTTTGGCTATTTATTGCATTCCATTTGCATTCCACTCACAGCTCTGCTGATGCTTAACTTCCATTTGCATGCTCTTTAAATCAGAAAAGTGTCTCAGTTTTTTTTTTGTTTTTTTTTTTTTGAGTAAAATAATTGTAGAGTGCGTTTACGCAATGTGACAAATCCTTGGGCAAGCGCATTAAAACACATTTTTAATTAAAACGAAAGCAAAGTTGAAGGCTCGCGCATTAAAACATGACACGGAAAAGCGGTTAAGCGAGCCAGTTGACACAGCGATGCCAAGTGCAACGCGCTGGGGACCTTAAGCTGACCGCAAAAAATTAATTAAAATTACATAAAATACGGTCGACGTCGACGTCGCCATCGCCATCGTTGCTGCATTTGGTATCGCATCGGTGCGTAATTCACGGGCGAATGCAGAGCGCAACTCGAAAAAGCTGAGCGCAATTCTTTTGCCAACTTCATTGGGCGTCAAACGTGGCACAGTAAACATGAGTTGTGTGTGCGTGTGTGTGTGTGTGTGTGTGGGTGATTTCAGCAAATAGTGTGTGCAATGCGTTGCTCAAAATGTTCGTTATTTGAATTGTGCAAATCGGATTTGTACGTGACCAGGCCCGTTGCAAGGGCAGTCAGTCCAACAACAAGGACACACAGCATGCGGGCAGAGAGCTTGCACTAATGTTTGGCCATGTGGTTGCCCTCAATGTGTGTGTGTGTGTGTGTGTGTGTGTGGCTTTGTGTTAACATTTGTGCCCAGACCGTGCATCTTTCTATTTGCCTTTGGCTCCACGCAGTCGCACACACACACACACAGAGATAGGGATAGGGACACACATGGATTCGCGTTTATTTTTTTGTTTGATTTCAAATTTAGCGCACAATTTCGTTTTTTGCTGCATACTTTGCAGCGCTCAGCTCAGCTCTGCATATGCCCTGTCGTCTCTGGACTGAGTGTATTGGTTTGGCAAACGTTTTTTTTTTTTACTCTTCGTTCTTTCTGTTTTATTCTGTACCCGCCTGGCTGACTGCCACTTTGACCCATTTGGCAGCGACCAAGTCAACGTATATTCAACTCACACGGCATTTGAATTTGCATTCTGACAATGCTCGCAGCCATAATAGCGGGGAGGCGGCGTAGCCAACCAGAGCAAACAAGAATGAAAACGAAAAACAACATTGCGGCATGTGTGTGCGTATGTGTACAGTGAGTGCAAGCAGTATGCAAACAGCTGCATTTATTGCAATTTAAATGGATAATTGTCAGAAAAATTGCCAGCAAATGGCAATTAATTTGTCTGTTGCAGAAAATGTTGATATTTGAGCAATTGCCGTTGCCTTGTTTAAGCACTTTTTGCACTCACTGTGCGCTCGATTGCTGCATATTTCACATTTTGGTTGGGCGCAAAAAAATTTATGCGCTTTTGCAGTTTATTGAGAGCTCGTTACAAACATTTTCACATCGCAATCGAATTGTCTATAAATTTGTTTATGAGGCGCCAAGCCCATGTCCAGCAGACCTTAGTCCACATTAAATTGAGAGTGCGCACCTTAATTGGTATTCATTTTTATTTTGTTTATAGCAAAGGTATAAATATCTATAAATATTTTTAATTTTTATTTAATTTTATTTATTTTTTTAAATTTATTTTTTACTCAGTATTTCTATGTCTATAAATAGATAGAACTTTTGATGTTGCTCGTTAGTGACAAGCGACTCCAGGGACATTTAAACCTATGTTCATGCGGTTTCAATTATATATATATAAATACAATTACCTCAATGCAAAGCAAATAGAATATATATATATTTATTTATTTATATATATAAACTTATATGTCTACATAAATGTGGGCCGCAGTTCAGCGTGTTGTTTTGTGGCCACATTTGTCTGCTTGGCAATCCGATTATAAATTTATATTTATTTTTCATTTAATTGTATATAAATACACGAAATACCCTACCTCAGCTAAATTTATTTTCCGTTTAATTGTATATAAATACTGGCAATACCCTACCTCAGTCTGCAGCCTCATCACTCTGGCCTGCATTTGGCAACAATTGCCAAATGCGGCTATTGTCTAAAGACTCTTAAGCAGGCGCATTAACAATGCCATTTGAGCAGCAGCTCGCTATCTGCTTTTCATTTCGCTCTCATTTGGATTTCTTTTTTTTGGCCAATTTCGCATTTTGCATTTTGTGTTCGCTGTGTTTTTGTTTATGGCAATTGCCAACTGCTAATTATACCATGGCCAATGACTGGGAAATGGTTTAATGGCAATTGGTTGCATTTCGCTGCTATTGTTACGGCTTTGCTCAATTACCGTTGCGTGGAGCATGGCTGTTGCCTGCCTGCTGTCAGCCCACATGACTCCGCCGCAAGCCGCATGCATGGCGCCAATTAAAGACTCAATAAAATTCAATTGAATGAGCGAATGAGCGAGCGAGCGAGCGAGCGAGCGAGTGAACGCGCACAATTCGCATTGCAATCGAACCATCGACTAATTGAGCCTTGCCATAAAATGACAGCAATTGCAGTTTAACAGGAAACTGAACCATTCGACAGATTTGCCAGCTTTGACAGATTTTTCCAATTTCTGTAGTTGTCGATGGCGCATAACAAATAATATTTGCTTAAGCTAACAATTGCGTGTGGCATGCGTGATGACTGTGCTCTGCCCAAGTTGTCATTGAGTTCGATATCTTTGATATGAATTCAATAAAAATTAAATAAAGAAAAATAAAATAAAAAATTCAAAATAATAATATATACCATAAAGTATATTGTAAAACAAGTATATGTATTCCTACATAAATATCTTACATTTTACTATATACTATATATACATATATGTGTTAAAGTGGTTTATAACTTAGTTCACCTTATACCTATTCTGTTCTCCTTTTCTCTGCTGCTGAGTAAGTGCATGTGGCTGGCCAATGCTGTTTCTGAATCCAATGCAGCAGCTGGCCGATCTCATTTAAAAAATTATATATATATCTGCATATATACTTTAAAAATATTCTAAAACTATATATATGACATGATATATAACTCAGCTCAGCTTAGACCTCTGCCTGCTGAGTGAGAGGTTTGCTGCTACTGCTGCTTTCAGTGCAGCTGCTGCTTGATCTCATCTAATTATTTCCTTTGTATTTGTGAGCACTTCATCTGCTTTACACCTACCACAGACACAGACACAGACACATTTTTCCCCAACAGCTACATGTGCCTGTGCTTGTCTCTCTCATATCCGCTGCCTTCGGCATCTGTCGATTGCACTCTCTGCTCTCTCTACTCTCTCCCTCAATTGCAGCTGCAACTGTGTGATTGAACATGTAATTAGCCCTTGGGCTAAGCTTGTATTAAAGTCTGTTTATGCCTAACCAGCGGGCAGGGCAAGCTCTATGGATATGCCAAAAGGAGTTACTACAATCCATCCTCCTTTAAAGAATATTTCCCATATTTTATAAACTCTTTTATAACTCACAATTTGCCGCTCAAACTGCAATTAACTCGCTGATCGCTTGGCAAATTGATTTTCCAATCTTCTTTATACAATCTTTGTTGGCAAATTAATAGAAAGTAGTTAAAGGCTTCTCTTTCGCCATCTCTCTCCCTCCCTCCTAGGCAAAAGGCAGCAGTTTTTTGCGCGTTAAGGCCAACGACAAATGAAAATGGCGGAAAACTGTGGTAAAAACAACAATGCTCATTTTCAGTATCATTGCACAACACAAAATGCCCGGCAATTAATACAAATGATGCTGATGAGTAGGATAATGCCGGAGCGGCATCGGCAGCGGCAGCAGCATGAGCTGGAGCAGCACGCGAAGCCGAAGCAGAACTTTTTGAAGCTGCAGAAGTTGGCAGCTGAAAGCTAAAGCTGGAGCAGGGCAGCAGTGGGAAAGCCAGGCTAAAGCTAAAAGGAAATGGTTGGCCAATGTGTGAGTGAGGGGTGATGGGGCGTGGCGCGTACGGCAGCTGCAATCTCAACTTCGCATGCATGAAAAATGCAGCTCATCTACTTAATGCGCGCGACGTGCCCTGCTACGTTGTTAGAGAGGGGGAGAGAGAAAGGGAGAGAAAGGGAAAGAGATAGAGAGAGAGAGATGAGTTGGGCAACCAGCTTACAAGCAAAATGAATGCCACTCACACTCTAAGCACCGCCCAGACTTCGCACGCCCTGTCTGACTAGCTGTTTGTTTGTTTGCTTGTGCGGATGTGCTGCTGAGCATGCTCTTTTAGCTGCCTTGGCAAATTGCCGGCTAGTATGTGAGAGTGTATGTGAGCGTGTGCGTGTGTGTGTGTATATTAACGCTTTATAAATTGTTAATTATAATGAGTCCAAAGCATGGAGTCCAACAAACAGAGCTGCTTAAGACCAACAATGTCGACATGATTTACATTAGAGCTTAGCAAATTTATGCTGATGCGAGTTAGAAGAAGGTTATGATGTGAACATATATATGTATATATATATAGTATGTATCTATTTCAATATGTATGTATATATAGTAGATATCTATGGCTGCCTGCTTGGATTTTTATCGACGCTCCCTGCTGGCGCTAATCCGACTGACATTTTCATTTTACACATGAACAGCAAACGCACACACAACGAGCAACTGTCATTGATAAAAATGAAGCACGCGCACGTGAACACACACACACAAACAAACAAACACACATACTCAGCCATAAGCACTGGTGCCACGTAGCGTGTCAGACATGGCGTATGTGTAATGTTGACTCCCCCGCAGCGCCGCACGGCAATGCATAATTAGAATTACAACAATAATAATCATGATTATAATGACAACTTGGCAGGCAAACAGCCCGCAGGCAACAACATTGTCAACATCTGTGTGCGTGTGCAAAAATTTATATGCAGCTCAAGCAAAATGTAGCTCACAACTAAAAATTTCTGTTCATTTATAATGCAAGGCAAAATGCTGCAGAATTTGCACAATATCTTCAAGTGCACATACACATATCCACCCACACACCCACATACCCACACTCACACACACACACACTAACTCCCACACACTGCCACGTGCTTAAGAAGATGATGATAGATTTGCTAACAATTGCCAGACTCAGTGAACGCCGCAGCGCATTCAGCTCCATGTGCGCTTCTTATCTGCTATCTGTGCCAGCGTAACAATAGAAGCCAGCCAAACGGCCAAGCCACACTCAAGCTGACACAATGATGCTCTACACTGCCATTAAGGATGCTTACAGCACGGCAGCATATCCACAAGAGTTTTGTCACATTTATATAGAATTTGTGTATAATAAATCTAATTAGGTGTAGGTTAAGTGGAATGTAATTAAGTGTATGAAGTGGTTGACTCAATTGTATTGTTCGATGAGATATGCAGATAAATATACATATATATATATATATATATATATATATATAATATATATATATACATATTGTATTATATATTATTGTAAGCATAAATATCTTAGTTAAACGTATGTGTAATAAGATTATTTATATAGCTGCTGTGTTAAGTAGAGCTGCGCGTGTCTAATTTCTCTCTTATATGATTTTTGTTATATATATATATCTTAAAATTTATTTTTTTCGGGTTCTCTTTTGAATGAGTTATAGTGTTTTGTATATATATTCAAAAACAATTATATATATATATATATATATATATATATATATAATAAGAATGCAAACGATGGCTGGATAGTCAGGTAGGTATAAGCAGTTGCCAGCTGCTCAACTCAATAAATCTCTTTAATAATGCTATGAAGGTCACTGAAAATATAAATATATGTATAAATTATTTTTAGAATTTTATATACACCAGTAAAAGATATAAGACAATTTTTATATTTTTTGTATATATTGAAGAATTGAAATGATGCCTAAATTAATCAATTAATTTAATATTAACCATAGTTTTATATGCCCTTTGATGAAGAAGCATAAGGCATAGAAAAATGCTAACAGATTAAAAATATATGTTATATTCTATAAATATATATATATATATAAATATATATATATATATATATATATATATATATATATATATATATATATATATAACCATCACTTCCCTTAGCCACAAATAACTTATAAAAGTCGAACTACTTCTAAACGTCTTTTTGCTAGAGTATTACAAAAAATTACTTCAACATATTGCCTGACAATGTTGTTGCCCGCTTAACTATGTCTGTGTGTGTTTGTTTGTGTGTGCTTGGCTACTTTGTGATAAATTTGTAGCCATTTAATGGTTGCTGCAACACCCACGCGATCAGCTGACAGTCGTCGCAGTCGCTAGATAATTTTTCAAGCACAGCCAGCGGCAATTCTGAGGCTGTAAATGCTGCAGATCATAGCTTCGTTTTTCTTTATATATAAATATATATTTTTTCCTGCAGCACAAAGAAAATGACATCAATCAAAATGCCTGAGGCGGCGGGATTTAACTTTTATAATTTTTATTAATGGCCAAGTATGCGCTTCGATATATAAAAAGAAATGCTGTTGAATGCTTATAATTAATTAAGACATATTTATGGCAGAAGACATTTGAAAATTTTGTTGTTGTTGTTGTTGTTGTAGCTGTTGGTATTGCGCTTGTTGCTGTTGTTGTTGAGACAGTGTTGTTGGCACATTTTGTGGGCTCCTTGAGCTGTTCGCTTGGCTGTCAACTGCGACCGCCTAATTGGGATTCAGCTTGAGTTCAGCGCTGGCCGCATTGAGGCGCGATTTGGTTGGCAAATTGCGCTCCTTCTTCTCCACGAAGATCTGATAGTGGCCCTCGCCATAACCAAAACTGTGCATGGTCTTCCTCATGGCGTCCGGTATGAGCTTGAAGCCGCCGCGCCGCTCCATCACCGGCGAGTCCTGGCAGTCCGTTTGGCCCGGCTCGCAGCGGCAGTCGGGCTGCTGGCATGCCTTGTTCTCGATAATGCAGAACAACTGCAGGCACTTGCGCATGATATAAATCATGAGGAATATTATCAAATTGCTCGCCAATAGATGCTTGCGCGGTGCCAGGAACAACATCCTGACTGGTTTAGACACTGGGCACTGACTATCACAGCACGTGTGCGGTATTTCGCTTGTTTGCTTTGCTTGCTTGCTGGACGACTGCCCGACAGAGGACCAAACATCGACTGAGTGAAGGATGCAGTTGGTGCTTGTCTTTATATAGGACTCACGCGCTTACCTACCTTAGGTAATTTTTGCTCAGGGTGCTCAGGTCAGACAGGTACAGTCGGCCGGCGTTAGTCCTTCAGATTAGGTCGGTTTGCCTGTCAGACGGACAGCCAGTCCGCCAGCTAGCGTCTGGGCTGATGTGTTTATGAGTTTGTGGAAAATATTAACTCAAAAATTGGTTTATCGCACACAGGCAAGCGGCGCTTCTAGCGAACTACCAGCTACAGTTGGCACACACAAAGCGAGCTGGCGGAAAACTGAATTTCCCGTATGTCTTGATTCCTAAAAAAAAACTTGCATAAATTCGTAAATTGAATATAAATAAATTTCCTGCAAAAAGGCGAACGAAGGAAATCAATATCCATGCTGTGCATATGGCACGTGCCACGCCCATCGAGCACAGCCCACTGCATGATAGAGCGCTCAATCTGCAGTCAATTCAATTTGACGCCGAGATGGCATGAAAATGCCAACTCAAAAAAATATTGAGAAAAAAGTCTTGCAGCGCGGCAACTGGGGCTTGGCTAATCAATGTGGCCAGCGCTCATTAGGACGTCAAAAAGTTGGCTTCCCTTTTTGCACCTGTTCGGAAAATGCTAGCTATATATATATATATATATATATATATATATATATATATATATATATATATATATATATATATATATATATATATATATATATATATATATTCTCACCTCGCCTTCGTTCTCTCGCTATCTGTTGGCAAAAAGTTGGAAAAACTTTAAGGCGAAGCTTCGTTGGGGCAGCTGCTTTGGCTTGTTTTTCATTTTATTTATTTTATTTTATTTTCAGCTTTCAATTGATTATTTTTTATTTAATCTATTTTTTTGTTGGCCAAACAATTTGACTTCATTTGTTGACTTAATCATTTGATTGCGTTTTTCTGCATGCGCTGATTGAATTTCTGCGCCAGTTCGTGTTCAGCCCGGGCGAATCGAGCTAATTAGTTTAATTGATAGTTTTGGCCAGGCCAACAGCAATTATTTTTTTGGCTTAGACGGAAGAGAAACTTTCGTGTGAGGCTTAGACGAGTTTGTGTGGAATTAAGGCCAGCTTAAAGAGCAGTAGTTTTGCTTTAAGACTAAGCGGAAATTGCATTACAAACTGAAAGGGAGTCGTGGAGTTTATGGCCCTGCTCGATAAGGTACTATATATTTCAATCTACGTTTCGCCCCATTTTATTATGATTTTACGATTTTTGGCTTGCTACTCGTTAAACTCTTTCAAAAGTGTTTCATATTGATTGTGCCAAACGAATTCAATTGAATACTTGAGAGAGTGAGAGAGAGGGAGAGTGGGTGACTTGTTGTTGTGGGCAATATTTATGTGCCGCATGTGCTGGCATTTAAGATGAGTTTTTGATGAAAGCAAATATACATACATATATATACATATATATATGTACGATATATTGGTTTGAATGGCGGCATATAAATCGTGGCATGCCACACGACGCACGTGCTGAGCAGTGGGTCTTGAGCCGCCCTTACGTCCTTGCACTTTTTGGCAGCTTTCATAAATATTTATGATACGACGGCGCTGGCTCCATACCACAGCTGTCCCTCTGCATAACAGACACACACAAGATATATTTGTGTATTTGCGAGACGTAACAACAAAGGAAAGGTGCGTTTGCTTTAACCCGCCAGTTGACCTGGGGCTGGCGGGCCAATGTCAGGCTACGCAACCTCCCTATAAATTATGCATTAAAAAGTTCAACTCGATTTTGATTGTGTTTTCTAGCTTCGTAATTGTGGCAGCCGCGCGTGCCGCCGTAAATCTGCAACGGGTGCTCCTCTCGTGCCACTGGCAGACAGCGCTCTTGCCTTACCTGTCGCCAGAGTTGGCTATTTTAAGCACATTATCCTGCAGTCACGGCGCCAGCACAGCCAAAACAAACGATGGCGCAAAATAAAATTTACTTTCAACGCGATTTGCATTTATTTCGTTGCCCACTTGGCTGCCAGCGAATTGTGGCATTTAATTCTATTGAAATTGCGAAGCAATGTGCAGTGTTTGGGGCCACAGCCCATAATGCGTCCAAAAACTGTCTGCTTACTTAGCCCACTGATGGCCGAGACCAGCAGCAGACAGGAGGAGAGCGAGGGAGTGGGAGAGCGGGACCATTAGGCAAAGGTAACTGAAGCACACAGTGGATGGGCCTTTTGCAACACCAACATCAACATCAGCATCAACATCAGCAGCAACAGCAACAGCTATAACAACAGCATCTGCATCCATCAGACCAAACAATTTCCGTCAAATTTCCATGCGCTGACAAAAGCTTTTCACTTGAGTGCCAGACAAAAGCCGAGAGCAGGGCTAAAGGTACTAGCCCGAGCGGGCTGGCTGAGAAATGTTTGCATTACATAGCCAGAAATTAAATAGTCACCAGCACGAAGCTCAAATGCACTTTCTAATGCAGATGAATATTATAACAATATGTATGGGAACTATGGCTATAAATATAGCTATAAATGTAACTATAAATATGACTATAATTATAACTAAGCAATGGGAATGATAATGATTGGAGCTGTAATCCCATTGCCTTATTTGGGCCGCCTTTTTTAAGTCTGGACAATAGGATCAGGCTTAGTGATGCTCAGTGGGATGGACACCTAAAGCGAGCTTATAAATGATTAGTTCGACGTAGTAGTTAGTAACCTTTAATACTAATAAAATATTTAAATTAGCTAAATTAATCTAAACCTTTCAATAGGTGTATTAAGACAAAAGAATAATGACATAATCATTTTTAAAGAATATTTTTTAGGCATATTATAATATAATTATTATAGTATATTCCTAATAATTTTTTTGTTTTAATTATACTCTGATTTTCCCACTTTCAGTTCCTGATCCTGTGTTTCTAGCTAATATTCAGTATTCAGTAAATGAAATCATGAGCTGCATAAATCAAGATTCTAATACTGATCTTGAGTTTCCCGAATTCGCATTGTCTTGCATAGATATTGAAAACCCATTCAGCTGTCTCTTTCCAGACTCTCTGCTCTACTTCAGCCCAAGTCTTAACACCTTTAATTTCACAGTTTCACAAAGTCGTGTAACTATGACAAGATTTGTATATGTGCAAGACTTAAGCTTCTGCTGTCGCTGGCTTTGCCTTTGCTCCGGCCAAACGCCTGCCTTAGCTGAAAGACTAGAGTTTCGTGTTAGGCTCGCTTAATGCTCAAAGCCAGTTTAGGTGTCTGCCAGGGATCTGCGCCTGCCAGCCTCTTAACAGACATATTCAAAGTCATTACTTTGCATTTTACACCTGACAACAAGGTAGCGTAAGCGGCTGAGCCGCCAACAAAGGGCGCAGCTAACCATGTCCTTTGGCAAGGATCCAGCGATATTTACATATATATATATATATATATATATATATGGGCAATGGTGGAAGCTGCGACAACAACAGAGCTGAGGCAATAGTTATCTCCACTGGTGACAGCGTGGACAGCCTCGAATTGAGCCAGTTCACCCAGTGACGGTCATTAGCCGCGACTGCAACTGCAACTGCAACTGTTGGCCCTGTCCTGCTGTCATTCAAATGTCATTAGTCCGTGGACTGGGCGCAGCCCGGCTCTGGCTGTGGCTCTCGCTCTCGCTCTGGCCTGCAGGTGAGGTGGCAGCCTCGTAATTTCATTGCAAAAACGAACGCAAATTGGCGCTCGCCGCATGTGAGCCGCTGAGCAGCCAGCGCCTTGACTTGCATTGCCTTGGCTGGCCAGGCCAGCTGCATTTGATTAAATGCTGCCACAGTTGCCAGTTTGCTTGGCTCTTAGGCGCGCTGCATTCTTTGGCTCTTTTAATTGCAGCGAAATTAAAACGCTTTGCATACTTCTCTGCGTCAGATTTATGATTGCAATTCGTTATTTATCACACAGCTGCCGCCCGCATCGATGCCAATTTCAATTTTCAATTGCGAAGAGATTTATGCTCTTCGCCTGCTGCACTAAATTTCGCTTTTCATTTTCATTTTCGCTATTCATTTTCCATTTTTTTTTTTTTTTTTTTTTGTTTGCTGTTTCGAGTATCAAATATCTAACCGCCGGCTGCAATTTGCCACTGTTCATTTTGATTCTGGCCTGGATTTCGGCCAGCCGAAAAACTAGTCTAACAAATTTATTGTGTAAACTGTTGTCGACAACGGCATTCGACGCATTGCTAATGGATTTTTGAATATGTTTATACAAGTGCGCCCGCGCCGCGCAGATCTCGGCCAAAGAGCTCCATAAATATTTATTGATATTTTATCTGGTTTTGTTGCCGTGGCGCAAAAAGTGCAAAAACGGCAAACGCAATTAAATTCAATTAAATTGATTTGAATTGCGTTTTTTATTGCCAAATTTAATCACATTGATGCTTGCTCTTTGCTCACTTTTTTCTCTCATTTTCTCTCTTTTTTCTCTCTTTTTCTATTATTTTGGTGGCAGGGGCACTATCACTGGCAAATTGTTAATTGAATTCATTTCATTCCACTGGCATTATCTGCTATATGAATTATTTCAGCGGCCATTTAGCAGCTAAAAAGCTGACAACATAAATAATGTAAATGTTAATTGAGTTTTTCTCTTTTTCTGATGGGTTTTTGTGCATTTTGATTTGCGATTGGGTAATTTAGTGGCCAAAGAGATGGATGTGTGGTAGGTATGCGTGTGTGCAGGCTTATCGTAATCACTGGAAATGCTTAAGAGGGATATGAGTTGGAAAGGTGTAAAGGTATTTAAGCAAAGGCAGCTCGAGTCCAAGTCTGTGTAACACATGTCTAGATAGCTGAGTGGTTTTAGGCATCGCTGTCTATCAGTCTGCCTAAACACATTGATTGATTGCTGTCAGAAGACCTGGGAACATACATGAAAATCTTTCAGTTGCAGTCAAATATCAAGTTATTTTTTCCTACTCATATATTTTTGGAATGAAATAATTTTAAACTGCTCAAAATGGAGCACAAGCATAGAACTTTGAATACATCTCGTCATAGAAAACAATTGTTAAGACTAAAATTTATGCCTTCATTCATATTCATATACTCATATTCAGTCTCATTCATATGCATATTTTTGTGTCTTTATTGCGTCTATAGACATAAAAAAAACTTCAAGTAATAGCTTGGCTAGATGTCCTTGCTAGAGTATAAAATATTTAATTTGCTAGTTGGCGAAACCAAACTAGAACTGCTCGCTTCTGGTTTCAATTTAATAATGCTTTTTCTCTTCATTTACTCAGGTCAGTGAGCGAGCAAAGGCAGAGCGAGCAGAGGCTGAGTGAGCAGAGGGTAAAGCCAGCTCAGCAAATGCCAGAGAAGGAAAGCATCATTCCAGCTCTAACAAATCCAACTCCAAATGAAGCTCTTATTACTTATAGCTAAGTTTCACTCTCTAAAACTCTCTCGAGTCTTTTTGTTATTATTTGAAGTAAGTACTCAGAGCTTCTGTTTGCTCAATTCCCATCCTGTTGTCCAATTATATTCTGATGAGTAGCTCTCAATTCTTGCCTACCCACTGGAACACTCTTTCCAGCTTTGCTTAATATTTCATGTTATTTGCTTGTGAAGTAAAGTAAAAGCTCTTTATGGAACTTAAGCTTTTATCGCAAACGCTCAAGATCACCGACTGTATAAGTTTCTATGAATATATGCACACACACAGAGTAGTAAATTAGAATGAGAGAGGGAGAGCGAGCCACGTATAGACATAAATACAGAGCAACAACAGCAACAGAGAGCTTTTCGGTTTGCGATCCAGCTGCGAAAGATAAAGTAAGTTTAAGTAAAAGCTCGCTAGCTTGAGCTTTTTAGGTTGTTTGTCTTAATTGGCAGCTATTGTAAACCCACATCAAAGCGATCGAACGACAAAGACCCGCTATGCCCCTCTCTTCCGCTCAGTGCTCGCTCTCTCTTTCTCTCGCACTCATTTACTCAATCTGTGCAGGTGCTGCGCTTGCCCAACCGTTGATTAACTCTAGCTAATGAGCTTGATTAAAGGTCAGTTCGCGCTCTTCGCGCTTCGCTCATATTTCCGCACGATTTAATGAGTGCGACAAAACAAAATTTGTTTAGTTTGGTTTGCGCGCTGTTCGCGTTCATTGCTTCGTTCCGAGTTCCATAAAATTCTTTTGCGGAAAACAAATAACTTTGGCTATATTAAAACATATATGTAAATCGAATAGAAAGCATTTAGTATATGCCCGTGCGTGAATGCCCAGATTATATCACAATAAACGACGCGTGTTGGCATGAGCAACATGACAGCAGTTTCAGCGGACATCAAACAAATGGAACACAATAAACAGCAACCACAACAACAACAACAACACGAACTGGTAATTAATTAACTAACAGTTGATTGAGGGCAATTGCAACGGCGCTTATCGCAGCCAGATACAAATCAGTTAGTCTATAGGCCGAGAGTACCTTTGAACCGGTTCGATTGCAATTTGAACCTTCTCCGCTTATCGCTGCCGGCCAATATGTAATGTCTGCCTGATAAGAAGTTTCAGCCACGCGAATCAGAAGTCAATAGGAAATTAGACAAGGTCTCAAGTTGAAATTCCGCTTGCAGGTCGACCTGAAACTCGCTCAGTTGCCCCTCGCTGTTATTAAGCTCATTAGAAGTTCATCAAAATGTCGGCAGCGGACGGGCAGCGGGCGGCCCTTTTTTTGCTATGGAACTTTTTGCAGAGTCTGTGTCACAGTTGAAAGCATTTTGCGCTAATTTTCAAGTTGAACGAGCCGAACTCTTCGGCAGCAGCAATGGCAACGGCAACAGCAATAACAACGGCAACAACAAAGACAATTGAAAAGTGTCGTGAAAAGTTTTTTTGTGGCGCAAAACTACGAAAATCCATTTGTCGACATTTAAAGTTTGCATGCGCTACAAGTCAATTGCAGTTGGGGGCGGCAGACCCACCTCTCTTTCTCCCCCACTCCCTCTCTCTCTCTCTCTCTCTCTCTGGCTATATCTGTCGGCAAAAAACTAGATGATAAATTGCCGGCTAGCTGCGTTCTGACTGCTGGCCATCAATCTGCAGCGGCGCGGCTCAGTTGTCAATTGTTTGAACTTCTTTCACGTGTAAACCAAACGATTGATCAAATCAATATGAGTCAGACCAGGGCATAAACGACCAACAAATACCCTTACTAAGCATTTGTTATCATAGCACATAATCATAATAAAATCAATATTTGTCTTAAATGATTTGTTTTACAACTCGATTAGATTTGCTCAAGATTAAAGTCGAACTGCGCTTCACTTAAATATATATATATATATATATATACAAAAATAATGTATATATATATATATATATATATATATATATATATATACAAAAATAATGTATATATATATATATATATATATATATATTGCCTACCCAGTCAGGCTTATTTAGCGCAGCGAAGCCTTTTCGACTGCTTGAAGACCCTCGGGTTATTCCTGTACACTATCAAGTTTCGGCATGTCAATTAGCTCTCTCACCTTTTCGCTACCTTTGCAGCCGATGGACGTGCGCATCAATATGCCCTGGGGCTATGTGGTGGGACGCTGGTATGGCAATCGCCAGGTACGCCCGATACTCGCGCTGCACGGCTGGCTGGACAATCTGGGCACTTGGGACAAGCTGCTGCCGCTGCTGCCCAAGCACCTGGGCGTCCTCTGCATTGATCTGCCTGGGCATGGGTTTTCGTCCAAGCTGCCGGAGGGGATTGCCTACCATTTCGTGGACTACCTGTGCGTGATACTGCGCATCATGGAGGAATACGGCTGGCAGAAGGTATCGCTAATGGCCCATTCTATGAGCGCCATGTTGTGCTTCATCTTCGCCTCGCTCTATCCGCACCGGCTGGACATGCTGATCAGCATTGACATTGTGAAGACGCGCTACCGCAAACCGACCTCGCAAATCGATTACCTGCGCACCAACATCGAGCGCTACATGGTCGAGGACGAGCGCTTCGCCAATGCCAAGCGCGAGGAGCCGCCCGCATACACATGGCAGGAGCTGGAGCACGTCATGCACAAGGGCTCGGATGGCTCGGTGCCGTTGGAGAACTGCCATCACATCCTGGACCGCAACGTGGCCAAGTCCACCAAGTATCCGGCCAAATACTTCTTCTCCCGCGACGGCCGCTGCAAGTACTACTTCGAGTTCAATACGAGTCCACCCTTCGCCGCCGAGCTGGCGCGCACCATACGCAACGTGCCCTATTGTGTGATCAAGGGCTCCGAGTCGCACTTCATAGACGGCGAGAGCCAGGAGGTCATCGACATACTGCGCTCCAACAATCCACACTTCGAGCTGCACGAGGTGCAGGGCACACACCACGTCCATCTCAACAATGCGAAGGGCGTGGCCGAAATAATCAATCCGTTTATAATGCACCACAGACCGCCGCAGCTGGAGACGTGGACGCTGGATGAGAACGAGGAGCTGCCAGAGGTCGTACAGAAATTCGCCTTGGCCGTCGACGAGTCGGAGAACGTGAAGCGCAGAAAGAGAAAAAGCAACCTTTAGCTGTTGCACCCATCTCTGAGGCGTTGACAGTGCGAGCCACAATTTAGCTAGAAGTTTTTAAATCAATCAAATCGTAGTTAAGCTGAAGCAGAAAATCATAGTTTAAGCGTGCAGAAATATCTGTAAAATTATATATATATATATTGATTACCATAATAAAAAAAAATACGTTGGTGATTCCTAATACAAAACAAAAATATAAAAAATAAAAAAAAAAATAAATAAAAAAATTCATATTACAAAAATTTTTTTTTTAATATCCAGACGATTTAATCTTAATTACTTTCGGAATACCTTAACTTTTCTGAGCTTATCTAATCCCTGCTCCTATATATATATATATATATTTACTTTTGCTTTCACTACATTACACCACATGTACCTTTTTTTGCCTCGTTCGATCAATCAAGCAGGGGCTGGCATTTAATTTCGCTTTAATCTTTGGGTCGCAGTTCATTGGCCACTTCATTAGTGATAAGGGAGCAAAGGATGTGCGGCATCCACTTAAAAACAATGGCGTTGCAGAAAAACAAAAGGGGCCACCAGAGAGAGAGAGAGAGAGAGAGAGAGAGAGTGTGTGTGTGGGAGTCCCTCCTGCCCCCTCTCTCCCTGTGTCTTTCTCTCTCTCTGTCTCTGTCTCTGAACATTTTCAATGTGTGCCTCGAGGTATGCCACACTAAACAGCAAAGGCAGTCAGCGTGTATCGATATTGGAAGCGAAGCAACTGCCAACCCGCCGCCCACTTGCTCCCAAGGCCCAACTTCTGGCTTGAAAAAATAAACAAATTTAACGTTTTTATTGCCATAGCACGTTGTGGCCGGGTTTTCTACGTAAATTAAATTAGGTAGGAGCCGGAAAAATTACACCAACAACGCTCGCAGCCCCGGACTCTACGGCTGCCAGCGGCTGCAATGCGATTACGTTTTTCCGACGTAACGAAATTGATAGCGGATATAAATGTTTAATGTTTCGGCAATAAAATTGTGGCAAAAGGCTGCCGAATCACTGCGAAGTGAGTGGGCGGACGGCCGAACGGCCGAACGGGCTGCTCACTTTTGTGGCCAGCAGCACAACTTCTGGCCGCCGGACTGATAAAACATCTTTATGATAAATTCTGTTGCGGTTAACGCGCAATTTAATTTGTTAAAAATCAATAAAAACCAAAATCATTTATGCGAGCCACACTCATTGGCCGAGCTCAACTATTAGGGCGAGCCAGCGCAGCTAACCTGCACTTAAACTCTTATCATAATATTTACATTAAAATTCAGAGGGCACTTTGAGCAAATTGCATTGAATGAATTAGTCTGTTGAGTGTGGCGGCCAAATGATGTTTGAGAAATTGAAAATTGAAAAGTGCTTAAGCTGGGCATGTTTGTGTTTGTGTCTAGTTTATGGTGTTTTCTTTAGATCATTTCAGATATTAAAGTTGATGGGGAATAATGTGTGTTAATTACTTTTCTTTAATATATTTAATTATTGAAAATAAATAATATATATGTTTATTATATTTATATTTATTTAGTTTGCCCTTTTTCGATTTTTATTGCTACAAAATGCACACTAGACATGGGTAAATTGCGTATTATTAATATCTTAACCTTGGGCAACTCAAAACTTATTCGCTTTGTCATTGCCAGTGGATGAGTTGATTGGAAACTGTTGAAAGACGCGGGTCTTAGCTAGCTGAACGGGCTGCAGCTCGTGGGGCTGTTTGTTGTGGGCGAGAAAGTGATTGGTGTGCCAGAACTGGGTCTGGGCGGCTGGCAGGTCGAGGCGTCGGATGCCCAGCAGACGATTGCGCACGTCAACCAGACTGGCGGAGCGGGGCTGTAGCCAGAGCGTCAGCATGATGGCCAACAATGTGAGCAGCAGATATGTCAGGCTGCTGGCCAATAGCGCTGTCCACACATTATCCACGCCCACCTCGTACTTGCCGGCCTCCATTACGGCCAGCTGGAGCACAAAGCCCACGGCCAGCGACAGCTCGGCATAGAGGAAGGGCGAGCACTCCAGCAGCCAGTGCAGAGCCTGACTCGACAGCATGCCGACGCTGGCATAGATGAGGCAGAGAAACAAATAACAATGCACCGATTGATCCTCATCATAGATGCACAGCAGGGCGGCCACCAGAGTCAGTTGAATGACGCCCATCAGCAAATACAGCAGCTTCGGCGTGTAGCGCAGCAGCAGGAGGGCGCTCAGGGCACAGCCGGCGGCATACAGGGCAAAGGGTGTGAATAGCTGGGAGCTCTGCATGAATCCCATCGTGGAGGTCCACATGAGCTGCAGGTGGACGGGCGAGTGGAGCAGGCAACAGCGCTGCAGTACCAGAACAAAGCCGCCTAGCAGCAGGACGAGCCATTGGTTGCTACCTTGAAGTCGATAGTCCTGGCGGTCCACAAACTGTGCCAATATAGACTGGCGTGGCAGAAACACCAGCCGCTCCTCGTTGAGCAGATTGAAGACCAAGTCACGTGACTGCTTGTAGTCGTGCACGCCCAGATGTTGCAGCAGCTCATTGATGAGCACGAACAGCAGCAGCAGCAAGTTGACGCCCAGCTCGATGAGGCCGCAGCGCTGTGGCTCGAACTCATTGAAGATGACAAAGCCAGTGGCCAGGCCGCAGGCATGCGAAGCATTAGCCATGGCAACCCTCGCCGGCCGCAAACCCGAAGCGTCGCTGCGCAAGCTCACATAGCTGAAGCCGGCCAAATAGACCACGCTCAAGCCAATAAAGCTGAAGTAGTAGCTAACCGCTGCCCGGAGGAATGTGAATAGTTAATTTAAAAGCGAATTCAAGTGAACTGCCTCACTCACCCAACTGTTTGCTGAGCATGAAGCAGCTGCCCAGCAGCGAGCAGAGCAGCCCATAGAAGATGATGTAATAATGATCAAAGCTGTAGCGCTGCTTGCTGTGCTTGCGCAGCGTCCAGCCCAGAGCCAGGCCCAGCGCCATGATGCCGGCCACCAGAGTATACCAGTGTGGCCACAGATTGTCGTAGACCAGGGCGGATTTCAGATAGTAACCCAGCGAGAGCCCGCTGCCCCACAGGCAGCTCAAAACTGTGGAGCAGGCAAAACATCAGACGAGCAAATCGGAGTTCGTCTCAAGTTCGTTTACACTTACCTAGCACATCGGGCAGCTGGAACATGTTGCTTACTGCCTGCCAAAGGGAATCAGCCAACGCGCGGAACTGCATCGATGGGCATGGACATCTGTGCGTGCTGAGAGCGTTTCCACAAATGATATAGCGAATGCATTCGCTAAAGCGGGTAAGAACTATCAGTGGCTGCTGGCAGATACCGCGATCTTGTCATTGTCGCGCAGACTGATAAGATAAATGCCGTCGAACAAGAGGCGCCGTAATTAAACGACTCACGAATCAATAAGGTTTCGCTGACGATGTAGACTGATGTAGCAGCCCCAGCTAGCTGAAAGACCTTTCTCAGCTCCGTTGCAACATAAACAATGCGACAAGTTTGACTAGGCATTTTGGGTGTGGCAACGAAAAAAAAATTTAATTGTTATTTTTAAATGTTTTCTTTCCTTTTAATTTTTACATAAACTAAATTATTAAATTATAAAAATATTAGAATTGAAAACTGTGCTATTATACAAATTTTCCTTTTTTTTTTAATTTTTAGCTTATTAAACTAAATAAATAAATTAATAAAAAAATGATATATAAAATATTTTAGATATCTTAAAAATTTTCAATTTTTTTAAAAATATTTTCCAAATTAAAATTAATAAAATACATAAAAATATAACAATTTTGTATATACATTTTTCTTTTATATATATATGTATATTTACTTACCTAATTATAATTTAAATGCATTTACATTTTAATTTTAATTTTTAATTTTAATTTTTTTTATTTTTATTTTCACTTAAATGTATATATATATATATATATATATATATATATATATGTATCCGATTAAAATGGTCAACAATTCATAGAGAAAAACGTTTCACAAAATCCATATATTTTTATCACTTTTTGTACCAAATTTTGAGCAGTGTCGAAAATATTTTTAAAAAAACGTAGCCTTTACATATGGCATACAAAAAAATATATTTAAAAATGAATTCCATGCTTCTGCCTGTTCACATTGATTTGCATACTCCGTCCTGGCCACTTGTAATGTGTTAAGGATATAAAAGTTATCTCTTAATTTGTAGGCATAAAATATTTATGGCCTACTGTCGATAAATTTTGAGTGAATTCAATGGAGAGCCGAAGCAATTCATGAAATAAATTCCTTTTGAAATATTGATAGAAATCTTCTGAGCCATTTCTTCCAGTTGCAAATTTGGCTGACGATTGCAGACGATAAAATAAATCAAATTCAATCGGAAATGCAATTTGTACGAGACGTTTAAGCAAATATTTAGCTTGTGCTGGTGCCAGGTATGTTTGCTTGTAAATTTCATAGTTAATGAATTGGATCTAAGATATGCAATCAATTGAAATAAACGACTCGACGCACACAAATCAAAATATTTGCAACAATGAAATGCGATAATTTCTGGTTAAATATTGAACTAGATATGCAGCTGAGGTGGGCTGCAGTTTAGTTGCAACTGTTGCCGTTGGCAACTAAATGCATAAATGCAACATGCCACATCCAGCCGAGTGGCGCACGCATAAACACACAACACTTGACGCACACGCATGCATATCTAGCTGGGCTTGCGACGTGAAGTGCTTGTGTAATTCTAGGCAGCGCCTAAAAGCATGCAACACTTTTTTCACGTCGAGCTTTGCCCGAAGGGCTGCTGAAGAGCCACCCACAGCCCTTGAAGCCAAGCACTGGCTAATTAGTTGAAGTTGTTGCCAGTGTTGCCAGTAAATTGACTTTTGACGATGCGGTTATTGCTGCACTAGCTCTTGCTGTTCCAGTTGCAGTTGCAGTTGCAGTTGCTATTGCTGTTGCCATTGGTTTTTATGCGTATTTTGGTATTTTGCACGCATTTGCTTTTGACCTTTTGATGCGCTTGGAGAACTGTCTTTAGACTGCAGTGAGCCAGAACGAGAGACAGACAGAGAGAGAGAGAGAGAGAGAGAGAGAGAGAGAGAGACAACGACGCTTATGAGTTCAGTGAAGCAAGCACTAAGCTGCTTTCATACAATTTCCATTTAACATTTTCCATTTTCAGCTTTCCATTTTCCTTTTGCCAGTTGAGTGAGTGTCTTAGCTTAAGAAGATTTTGCTCTGTAATTACGCATTAAATATCTCAGCTGCGGGCTAAAGAATGCAGTTTAGTGCATAAATATTAGGCGTCTTATGGGCCATAAAACTAAACACATTGTGTTGCCATAACAATAAATTGTATTTAAAAGCAGCAGCAACAGCAGCAGCAACGGCAACGGCAGCAACAACATTGTTGACTGCATTTAATTTTGCTGAGGGCGGCCACTTAGTGGCTCTCGACAGGGCTTCCGCTCTTTGTTGTTATGCTGTTGTGGCATAAATTAAATTAAAGCTGCACGAGGCACAGAATCAGTTGTGACTAGGCCAAGACCGAACCAATGGCTGGCCGACTACCGTGCAATTACTCAGTTGAGAGCAGGAGGAGCTGGCGCCTAAATCATGACACACACACACACACACACATACACGCCCCCTGTTTGACCTTCAGACAGTTGCAAATGTGTAAACATTTTTCAGCAGCAGCAGCAGCAGCCCACATGACAAACAACAACCCGACCTCTGGCTAGGCCCGGCTCGGCCATCTTTTGCGTTGTCACAGATACTTTGCGCTGATTTATGTAGATTGCCTCGGCCCCGCACTGAAATCATGAAAAATCGTTAATTGTGGCAAGAGCGCTGGACGCACTCGTGGCTTGAAAAGCTCCTTGCATGCATGTGTTGCATGCAACAGCAACAACAACAACAACAGCAATAACAATTACAAAAAAATCCCTTAACTCCCATTCTCCCACGCTCTTTGACTCTCGCCTGACTCGCGGCAATTATGCAAATTTTAATGCCGCCTGCGCGGCGAAAGTTAATGCAACTTGCTGCATGTTTGCATTATTAAATTAATGCACTTTAAAGCATTCGCTCTTGCAACATGCTTTTCACTTTATCGCTACAAATATTTTCCCATCTTTGCACTCTCGCTCACGCTCTCTCTCTCTCTCTCTCTCTGTCTATCCCTCTGCAACCAAAGTGCATTTTAAATGCGCGCATGAAGCGAGCTCTTTTGGTGAATTTTTCATGCAACTCGTGCAGCTGGATGAATGTCTATAGTGTGTTGAGTGCGGGCTGAGTCGATTGAAGCTTTCTAAAATACAAACATATTAAATTACTTTATGTGCCATGGAATATTGGCAAAAATAAAGAAAGCAAAATATTCTAATAATATAAATAAATTCATGAATGAAATTTATATAAACTGACAGACAGAGCTGCTGCCTGTTGACAGCAAGCACTTTGATCTCAACTTTTAAGCAAGTTGATGAAACTGCATAAATATATCAATCAGGCAATGCAATTAGAGCTTAAGCTAACTGACAAAAATATATAAATGCTTCTGCTCAATGATCAAAGTAAAATGTGCAAATTGAATAATTTGAAAACAAAAATAAACTGTTTGAAATCTATGAGAGCAAAGCAAAAAGCAACTACATTCAAATAGAATTTAAAATTATATTAAATCGAATATGAAATGGGAAAAATGAAATATTAAATGGAATTAAAGGAGTGAAATAAAGGAATTAATGTGTGAATCATAGTGGAATGAAATGAAATAAATTGGTATTGACTTGGGAATTTTATTATAATTATATAGAATAGAATGGCACAAATGGTACGAAACATGTGGAAAGGAACAAGTGGCATACAAGAAATGGAACATTTGGAATTGCAGAGTAAGAAAGAAACAGTATGAATTGAAATGAAATGGAACAATGAGTATGGAGCAACTGGAATTTAAATGAAATTAAATTGAAATTTAAACGAACAATTGGAAAGAAACCATTGAAGTAGAACAATTGAAATGAAACAAGATTAATACCAAAATGAAAATGAAATACAGCAAGCACATTTATTATTCACAATTATCAATATTTATTCACAATAATTATGGTATACGCGAGTCGTAATATTATTAACTTTCAGACTTTTATGTTTGGCCATATCTATTTTTATTGCAACAAAAAAAAAATATACTAGCCTTATCTATTTTTATTGTTCCTTTTAATATAAAAATATAAATACAAAAAAAAAATAATAATAATAATAAATAAATGATAGTCTTTGTCTTTTATGCCATCTGAGTGCAACATAGAGTGTAATTTGATGCTGTTGCTGATGCTGATTCCTGACAAGGTGAACACAAACAACGTCCGCTGGCAATTACTTAAATTCATGGCGTTTGTCTTTTATGAAATTGATGAGGCACTCAGTCGCTGCAGTTTTATTAGCCAGCAGCAGGTAGCTGCAGGTGTGTGCGTGTGTGACAGATGAACTCCAACAAATGGCAGCTGTAAAAGTGCGAGTGGCGCAAAAAACTACATAAAAAAGGATATGTGACCCTGGCAGGAGGAAAAAAGAAAAACAAACTGAAATCCAAACCCAAACCCGAACCCGAGCCCGTGCCCGAGCCCGAGCCCGAACCCGAACTCGAACTCTAAACCAAAGCTAAGCCAAAGCCCAAGCGCTGCCAGTTTTTATGTGACGCTATAAATAAAGCAATAACATCATTTTGAAGTATCTCATTACGTGTTACGGCGGCTATGAGTGTGTCAATTTTTTACGACATTCAACCGAAAACCAGCAAAAAGAGCCAACAGCCGGCGTGCACAAGACATTTGCAGCCAAAAACGAAACTTTCGAGTAGTTTTCGCCTTAAAGTATGCCTGTGTGTGTTTGTATATGTGTGTGTGTGTGTTTGTGTGTGTTAAGCATTTATGCAAAAGTTTGCCTGCCTGACCTCAAATCCTGGCGCTTTGGCAATTAGTTTTTTCTCTCTGGCAATGGCTGCTGGGCTGCTGGCCACTGGTGGGCGTGGCATGTGTCAGCCTGAAAGCCATCAAAATGATGGCAAACTATCAAATGGCCAAGGCACACATTTGCACAGCTGCCGCAATTAGCACGTTTCGCACATTGATTTGACCCCAGCAGAGACAATTTAAGAACCTAAGAACTTGAGCACGGACAGAGAGTGCTTGGGCATGAGCATGAGTTATTAAAATACTTTTTCTGCTATAATTATGTAATATGTGGAAATGTGCGAGCATTTGCCAAACTGCTGCAGTCCTCGTTCGCCTCAAGTATTTGGCCAAGCTGAGAGCCATTTGCACTTTTCGATGCGAGCACTTTGAAGTGTCTTGAGTGCTGAGCAAGCCGAAAGTTTTATTTCTTTATAAATTCCATTGTTAAAGTCTTGTTTGGCAAGCGTGTGAACTTGAAAGTTGGAAATGGATTATTTTTGGCATTGTGTGATATATATGAAGATGTTGTCGAGTTCACATTGAAATAAATATTTGTCATAACAGTCGATGTAGGCTAGTTGGCCCTGGCTGTCTGCAGTCTTGCCAACTTCTTAGCTAACCTTGCCTGGCTTAAAGCCGGGCCTGGCCCACATCATTCAGGCTTAAAATTCTCTTTATGCCTGGTTCTTGGCTGGCTTCATTCATTCCGTTCATTGATTTAGCTGAAGTCCTGCACTTTTTCATTCTCTAGCATAAATATATTCTCTTTATTTTTTATTTTTAAATTAACTGTCTGTTCATTTGGGCCGCGCCTAGCTTTCGGCTTTCGGCTCTCGCATTAGCATAAAATGTCAATTTTATTTATTTTATCGCATAGAACGAGGCAGCGACTAGAGGGAAGCTCAGCGACTCATTTAGTTTCGTTTGCTTTGCTGGCAACGCATTTTTCACTTGCAATTTACATTTCTTTATTCTTTCATCGTGATAAGAAATGGCAGCCCAATGAGAGACAGAGACAGTGAGAGAGAGAGAGAGAGAGAGAGGCCAAGGCTTTGCCTTTGACAGCTCTTCAGCTCACCAGAAGTGAGTGCATTATGGGACATGCATAAATATTATGTTTGCCCTTGCTAAGTAAATTTCAATTACTAGCTTTTGCCATTTGGCAATTATGGCGAGTGTTTCGACATAGTGAAGCCATGCAGCGACAATGTCTAGACTATGGAGGGGCAGCCAACACGTGTCTGACAGCGCCAGACACGGCCAAGATTGGCACCGCCTGAGCTAACTGGCTGTCAGCAAGCGTCAAGCTGCTTTCTTTCTTTAAAACTGTCGCTGTAAGAAAGTCCAAAGTGAGAAGAAAAAATTACAAATTGAAAACAGGCTGTCAGAGCAGAAAGAGTAAGAAAAACCCAGCGGGAAATGCACCCACCCACCCACACACACAAACACACACACACACACACACACACACACACACATACACAGACATGCTCGCCTTGCTAACTGACAGGGCGCTGCTGGTGATGGCTGGTAATGTCCTGGCATGCGTGCAAATGCTTCGCCACTTAGTTTTGATCAAGTTGAGAACTTTACATTTTGCACTCAAATGTTCCGACAATCAAGAGTGAAACAACTTTTTCCACACAACACAAACTGCGTGCAAGAATTTTGCACCACTGCATTTAGCAGCTGCCTTTGCCTACTTGAAGGCATGTGAGAGACAGGGCTTGACTTTACATATGCCCTGTAAAGTGTGTGGGTGTTAGAGCTTAATGCATAGAGCAAGTGAATTGGTAAATCAAATTAGAGCTAGCGACGTAGTCAAGGTATGCTAAGATATTACAGCGTATACATTTGTCTGTTATTCATAATATTTCAAAATATATTACAGCTATGCCCATATTTTATATTTGAAGTAGGTATAGCTTGAGATATATTTATGATTTATATTCATATCTGTCTGTTATACGACTTGATGTTGCCCTATAATATGTATTTCTTAAATACAAGTTTTATGTGCAATGTGTCTTAAGCTAAGACAAAAAACTGAAACAATAAACAAATTTTAAAAATATTCCAAATTTAAAAATATACACAAAATGTTTTTCAAAATTTAATAAAAAATCTATTCTATCAAGAAATGTTTTTTTTTTTAAATAAATAATAGCAATACCAATAATAAAAATAAAATGTAACAGTATTTATCTTAGCCAACTTTCAAGTCCATTGCAAGTCCATTGCTCGCCCGCTGCAATTCCTTATATATATATTTGGTCCGAATGGCGCTTCGCATTTGTTTGCTCAGTTAAAGTTGTATGCTTATAGTTAAATGCCCTGGTTGGGCTTGGGTTATTTGTATTTGAATTTGTTTGTGGGGCTTGTTCATTTTGGTTTTGGCAATTTCACGGCTCAATTCATGCCACAGAACGTTGTATGAAATATATTTGCCAAACAAATTAAAATTTACATTGATATCAAAAAGTTGTTGCAACAAATTACACGGCATTCGCCATTGGCAAACAGGCAAGAGGCAAGCTGAAAAAGAGAGAGAGAGAGAGAGAGAGAGAGAGAGAGAGAGAGAGAGAGAAGGAGAACGCAGCCAAAAACTGAATAAATACAAAATGCAAGTGCAAATAAACAGAGCGAAGGATGCGAATGCAAATTACGGCCAGAGCGGAGAACAAAGAGCAGAGTCGACAGGCGGTTAGCGAAGGAGCTGCGTGTGGCTGGGCACATTTTTAGGCACTGTACGTGCCGCGTTGCCAACTACCACCAACTACCGACTAGCGACTACCGACTACCAACCGACTTTGCTTTATTCTTACTCTATTTGATGAATTTCTTTGGCTTTCGCCAGCAGGCGCACTGTGGCACGTCGCCCGCTTGGCAAATTCCAGCAAATGGCAATCAAATTTCGCTTGGCTGCTGCTGCTGCTGCTGCTGCTGCTTCAGCCGTTTAAATAAACCGAAACCCAACTACAAAGCTTATCTGGATGAGAAACTAATGTGCACATGTCAAGCTGTCTGGCAGCTTGGATATTTATCTTGATTGCCCTTTTCCAGAGTTGTTGTGGCAAGTTGGGGACAACAGTGCGTATGATTTATTTGAATTGGTTAGATAAAAAGTTTAATTGGATTTCATGCAAATTGTTGCAGCTGCGCATCGCATTCATGCACTCGCTTTTAATTAAAAGCTGGCGCATTATTTGACTTTCGAGTACTTGCAAAAATTATAGTTAATTGTGTTTAGCCAGGCAAAGGGAGCCAGTGAGATAGAGAGATAGAGATAGAGAGAGAATCTCCTTTGGCCAAATTTATTTGGATATTCGGCATAAATTAATACGCACAAGTTTTTGGGGCCACAAATTGAAACGGCAGTTGAAATGGCAAATTCAAATTACTGACTCCGTTTGAACTACTGCGACAGTTCGGGGTTCAATTACTGGCCAAAATGCCAAAAATTCCGAACAGACCACACAATTAAGCACGCACACAGCCACAGATAGAGACACAGACACAGGCACAGACACAAACACAAATACGAATGCAAACACTATTGACTCTGCTTGCCTCGGAGTAAAATCAAAAATAAACTTTTCAATTACAAACTTTTTAACTACAATTTCCAATTACAAGGGATACGGCCAGTTGCATTTTCGCCCGATGGCAAACACGAACCAAAACAAAAACAAAAACAAAAAAAAAGAGGCTATCTCTATACTCTTTTGCTGCAAATTCCCTGTACTAGCTCACTTACCGTGTAAATCGTGCTCTCTGTGGAAATTTTTGCTGGCAAAGCTGGCAACAAACACTGGGGACTAACAACAGTTAACCAAGAACGCAAATTTATGACCAGGCTAACACTAAGCATCGATAGCTACAGCTGCACTGCTTGTAGTTGCCAGCTAGCAGTCACTGCCAGCCAGATGGCGGTCAGGTATGCAATTCCCTACAATTGTCTTGGCTCTGCACACACGGACAGAGTGCGTTTTTGTGGATAATCGTAAATTACGATTGGCATGCGGCTCAAGTGGTCAAAAGCGGAGAAATATTTGTCCAGAGACAGCAAGAGCAGCCAACTCCCCAATAGTTCCGGGCACATAAATCGCACGATTTGAATTATGAAATGCTGTGTGGGACGTGGGCCGTGGGGCGTGGGGCGTGGGGCGTGGCGTAAATAGATTTACGCTTGACAAATGCCCAAATATATATGAGCTAGCATTATGACAATGCATAAATTGGGTACATTAATTATTAACTGGGCAGCGAGGCGCAACTAATAAACGAGTGAACAAAACAAACGAAGCCAATCCATGGGGAAAACAATGAAAGGCAAAGCTGAAATAAGAAAATAACTCAGCTCAGGCGGAATCATAAATTTTGTGGCTAATTAATTTATCGGCACTGGGATTTCCGCAGTTGCCACATAATTGTGGCGCGTGGCATTAAGTGGCCAGGCGTTGAGTATACGCCCAGTGCGTCAGCATGAAAAGCAACATTCAAAGCCAAGCAAATAAGCATTGCATAATTTTGTGCGGCATAATTTAAAAGCATGCGACACAGATTTTAGCGCACCAAATCATTGCATACTTTTATGAGCCGCCAATAAACATTAATCCGCGCAACGAAAAACTGTTGCATACTTTTACGCGCAGCCAAAAAATGTTAAAAGCCAACTCGCACCAATGACATGCATATAAAACGCATGTTTTAAATTAATACATCGACACACACACACATACACACATTTTAAAGAGCATTTTCAACATGTGTTTTTGTTTATCGGCAACTTCCTTTTAAATGAATTGCTGCAGTCCAGTTAGAGGCCATCAGCAGCGTCGTGTGCCTGTCCGAATTGTGGTTTTTGTGCGCATTCAAATTAGAAATGCAGCCAAAAATGTAAATTTGCCTGGTTTTGTATAATTGCACGGCTCATACAATTCTAAACACCATACCACACTCACACTCTCACACACACACTCACACACACATTGACGTGGCACAAATGCATCAGTGAAAGAAACGGAAAACCGTAAAACGGCACCACAAAACGAAACTTTTTAGCTTAAGTAATTTTCGTGTGAAAATAATTCATTAAAATTAGATTAAAACGCTGCACGGAAACCGAACAAACCAAAAAACCAAAAAGAGAAAGAAAAAAAAAACGAAACGAAAAAATAAGAGAAATAGAAAACGAAAAAGAAACGTAAAACTCTAACGTGCTGCACATTTTGCCAAATGATTTCTTAATGCAATTTCTTCAACGTTTGTTTTGGGCCCGGTTCATGAGACCGGATGCCATTGTTGCTCTTAAAGCCCACACACATTCGCTTTAGCCGGAAAATTCGGGGGTAGAAAAAGCAAAAGCACATAAAGAATAATAGCAGAAGCAAGGCAAAAAGTTGTCCCATTTCATATTGCTGCTGTTGTTGTTGTTGTTGTTGTTGTTGTTGTTGTTGCTGTTCTTTGTTTGGCTGATGTGCGTATCAGAAGCAGCAGGCAGCTTCCAGCGTTGTCTTTTGTTGAAACATCCACCAAGCTGAGCCCGGCTCAGCTCAGCACCCTCTACACATACTTAGCTGGCAGGTTGAACGCGTCAGTCCATGAACATTGAACTGACTCAAGCCGTACAGTGGCGTGATGTGGAGTCAAGTGGAGTGGAGTGGAGTGGAGTGGAGCGGCGTGAAGTGAAGTGCACTATTCTATGGATCCTCGAGCATTGTTTATCTGCCGCTGAGCAAAATGAAAAATAAACGCCATGAATGTGGGTGGCTCTAGGAAATGGCAAAGCTCCGGTTAACCCTTTTTTATTTTTGACTGCCACCCATCCATTGTTGCCCTCCACGGTGGCATGATAAATATTTATCAAACAACTGTCATGGGGCTGGCAGCACTTAAGGTGTCAAAAAGGACACACAGGACAATATGCTATAGCCGCAAACGCAAGTAGGACAGGGTCAATACTGAAAACAGCAGAAGAAGAAAAAAAGGAGGAAAAACGAACAAAAAAGAAAAGCAAAATTAATTTGCATATGTTAAGTGGCAGAAGCAATTAAAGGCGAAAGCACGACCAGGGCAAAGGACAAGGAGCAGGAGGGCGTGAAGGCCTTGCTGTTGCCAGGGCGCGGTTGATTGAGATGTGAAAAGGCGCAAACGACGCCAAGCGGCACAAAGAATTTCAAGGGCCCCAAAGTCTGACGGCGACCCTTACGGTGGGAAAATGCAAAATGGGAAATCATAATTGGCTTCCAAATGCTTCAGCTCAATTATGTGCGCAAATTGTGGGTGGCTGCTGTCGTTGACAGGCAAATTATGGATTCAAGGCCGACGCATAAGCATACAATATAATAGGTACATAGCTCGCACACACACATACATATAATATGTATATATATATATATGTAGGTAGTTGCCTGGGAAATCGCACTTTCACTTCGGGCTTAGGTGCCCAAAGATAATTTGCATAGCATTTCCAGCGGCAACGGACACGCACAGCAGTCGCAAGCCAAAAGGGAAATGCCTTGCACTTGAGCGCAGATCACAGCCAGGCATGATAAATTGCTCAAACACAAATTAAATATATAAATCATAGCGTTCACATGCAGGAAACTTAAGCAGCCCGTGTCACTAGGCTTCAGACCAGTGCAAACACTAAAGCCGTCGTTCATGCATTTGCATGCGAAGGTGCTAAAATTATCAAGCGAAAGTTTAGTTTTTATGGCTCTATGATAATTATAGCAACATGATAGATAAGACTATTTTTTGGCCGAAAACAAATATGGTGCTGTTGGGCTTATAAAAGTCAAGGCGAAGGTAAAATGAAGAAAATAAAACAATTCACAATTATTTATTAATAAATAAATAATAAAATCTATAGTTTTCTATCTATATATAGATATTAGATTATAAACATATTATTTGTTATCCAAATTGTGTTATATTTATCTATGGTCATACAAATTTTTATTTAATTTTATCCCTTAAAATTATATTAAATTTATCATTTTACTTTTATTGCTTTTATTAATAACTTGTGTAAGCTTTTATTATATTATTATTATATTATATATAGCTTTTATTATATTTATTATTATATATAAAAATGCATCAACTATATTAGCTTATTTTAATAATAGAAACTAAATTTTAATTTATTATATAGCATGGGTACTCAGCCAGCATCACTATAGATACCATATCATATACAACCATACAGAGTCAGCCCCTCATTACATGTTATCGATAATTCCACAGTAGAAGAAGCGCTCAAGCTCAAGAGAAGTGAATAATAAGCTCAAAGCAAACACATGAAAAATCATAAAAATCCACAAATCTGAAAATAGAATCACATTTGAGGCTTGTCCAAACACGCGCTATAGATAGTGTATATTTTGCACAAATATACCTTTATCACAGGTGCACGTAGCTACCGCACTGTCAAACCGTATATATTTAGGCCTGTCACAAGTTCCAGTTGGAGCATTCGAAGTGAATCGGCTGAACGCGCCGCTAAGGAACGGAGAGTACGTGTGTCGTTCAGTTGTTGCGGAACTAGCAAAGCGAAAGGGCCACGATGGACAGCAATGAGGTAGGTGAAGTGGAAAATTCGTTTCGTTCGAGTCACGTGCTAATCGCAGCGCATTCCGAAAATCTCTCGGCAGTTTATTGACTTTGACATCGGCGTGCCGTGGGGCCGCATCGCCTGCCGCTGGTACGGTAACCGGCAGGTGCGTCCGCTGCTCGCCATTCACGGCTGGATGGACAATATGGGCAGCTTTGCACGTCTCATCCCATTGCTGCCCGAGCATCTGGGCGTCCTGTGCATTGAGCTGTCTGGCCACGGCCGCTCCACGCCGTATCCGCCCGGCATGCAGTACTCCGTCCTTGAGTGGACGAGCATCATTCGCTGCGTGGTGCTGCACTTCAAGTGGCAGCGCGTCTCGCTGATGGGCCACTCGTTCGGGGCCATTGCCTGCAATCTGTACGCCTCGTTCTACGGCCGCGATCATGTGGATATGCTGATTGCCATCGATCTGCTAACCATTCCCTACAAGAGCAGCAGCTTCTATATCAACTACCTGGCCAATAGTGTGGAACGCATGCTGAAGCCCATGCCCGTGCCCAAGCTCTATACGGCAGATCAGTTGAAGGAGACTCGCTGGGGTCCAGCTCCGACCATCACCAAAGAGCAGGCCCATCCGCTGGTCAATCGCTGTGTGCGACAGTTGCCCGATCAACCTGAGCTGTTCTACATATTCCGTGACTCGCGACTCATCCATCACACGCTCTTCCCACCCGGCGTTGGGCTGGTGAAGGAGCTCAACCGTCGCATACGCAACATACCCTACATGGTCATCAAGGCAAGCAACTCGAACTTCATCAACGAGGGCTTCATACCTGCCTTCGAGATTCTGCGCAAGCAGAATCCCGACTTTGAGTACCACTTGGCTCAGGGCCCGCACCATGTGCTCATCAGCGATCCCAAGCAGCTGGCTGCCTGGATTGTGCCATTCATAAACAAACATCGACCAGCCTCCCGATGGGAGCATCCCGGCCAAGTAGACGGAATAAGCAAACTCTAAAGAGCTGAAAAGGTGCAGCTAAGTTATTTATTATTTTTGCAAGAATATTAATTTATTATTATTTTGTAATATCTTATTTAAGCTGGATATCATTGTTTTAGATTATATATATGTAAATATATTTATAGTCTTAAAATGATATGTAAAAGAATTTGAAAATGATTTATGTTATATGTATATAAAATAAATAAAAAAAATATATATATATATATATAAATTTATATAGTTTTATATATATTTATATTTCTGATCTAGGTGTGAGGTAGGTTTTTTTTTTTGTTTTTCCATTTAAGAGAACCAAGAAATATTTATTAAAAAAAACTCTCCTAAGATATGCTACAGCTTTTTCTGTTCTCTTTTTCATCTTTTTGTGATCGAACTTGAGCTTTTGAAAGCCTTCTTTCTGCACAAGCCATGCAAAGTTTGGTGACTTCTGTGTTTGGCAGTTGCTCGACCAGATGCTTAGTTTATTAAATACTATTTACATATATACAGTGATAACATAATTCATCGTTCTAATTTTTATTATTGGCAAAAGACACAGGCAACGAGGATAACGAGGCTTTATCGATTCTAAGAAAATAGAACCCGCACGTCGAGTACCACAAGGTGCCGGTCACTCATCACGTGCATCTCAATAGGCCCGAGCGGTGTGCCGAGTACATCGTGCCCTTCCTGCTGCTCCATCGTCCGCCCACAGTCACCAGCTGGCCATTGAATGAGGAGCAGCGGCACTTTGAGCACAGTGGAGCATCGCAGGAGAACAGTATTCATTGACTATGAATTAAAGTTAATGAAAATTAAAGAAATGTGATTTACAAATTCATTCTTTGTCTGTAACTAGGTAAATATTAATTACAAATTTTGAGCATTGAGTTTTAGTTTTAGTTCAGTTTCAGTTTTAGTTCACATATTCAAACCTCTTAGACCAAAAAAGTTGCAGCATTTTTTTTGGTTTTATAAATATAAAACAGCTGTTATGGAGCGCTCAAACAGCTGATTATGTTTGTTTATAGCATAAAGCTTTCACCATGATTGCGATCGAGAAGGAGCTTTCGAAAGCTTTCGCATGCTACACAAAACGCGCGAAGCTCATGTTCTTCAGTAGGCGATGAGTTGTTATAGTTGAAAGGTGGAGCGGATTGGTTTCGTATCCAGTTTACATCACTCATTAACTCCGAATAGTGCGATGCTCATTATAAAGTTCTGATTGTTCATCGATAAGATAATCTCGGCGAGATAATTCGGAAAACCTTTGGAAGTGCCACAACGGGCTGCCAAAACAATTATAAGGCGACGGGCAAAGTTCAGAGAGCCCAATGGGAACTTTGTCACTGAGCGACGTGAGTAAACACAAATGAAAAGCTCCAACCGGCTGGCATTGTAATTTGCTTTGTTTATACACTGTTCAACATGAAACTCTTTCCCCTGTGGCATGTGACAGTACGAAGATGTGCGCATCTGGGCTCCTTGGGGTCACATTGCGGGTCGCTGGTACGGCAATCGCTCGGAGCGGCCCATCCTGGCCATCCACGGCTGGCTGGACAACCTGGGCACCTTTGAGACACTGATACCCTTGCTGCCGGACTACCTGGGCGTGCTCTGCATCGATCTGCCCGGCCATGGGCGCTCGTCCCGGCTGCCGCCGGGAATGCACTACAGCACCATGGATTTTATGCTTATCATTGCCCGAGTCATGAAGGAGTACAAGTGGCAAAAGGTCTCTCTCATGGGCCACTCCCTGGGCGGCGTCTTGAGCTACATTTACACTGCCCTCGCACCACACAAAGTGGATATGGTTATCGCACTGGACATTCTCTTGCCGCCCTTGGAGACGCCTGTCGCGCTACCGTTGTTTGGGCTAGCTCTGGATAAGCATCTCGTCGAGGATGAGCGTGCAGAGGATGACTCTATTCATGAGCCACCGTCCTACACGCTGCCACAGCTGCGCAACGTGCTCTGCAAGGGCAGCAATAATTCGGTGTCTCCCGAGTTCGCTCATCACTTGCTGCAGCGCAGCGTGGCCAAGTCGCAGCTTTATCCCGACAGATTCTACTTTTCCAGAGATGGCCGCACCAAGTTCTACAATATTCTGCCGGTCAATCCTCCCTTAGCCACCGAAATGGCTAGGCGCATCAAGAATAAACCCTATCTGGTCATCAAGGCATCCAAATCCCACTACATAAACTCAACAACCAACGAGGCTATCTCCATCCTAAGCAAACAGAACCCGCACTTCGAGTACCACGAGGTGCCGGGCACTCATCACGTGCATCTGAACAGCCCCGAGCTGTGTGCCGAGTACATCGTGCCCTTCCTGCGGCACCATCGTCCGCCCACAGTCAGCAGCTGGTCATTGGACGAGGAGGAGCAGAAGATGAGCCCAAAGGAGCACCGCAGGAAGCAGGAGAACTTTTTTGCCCGACAGCTGAAGCGCCTTAGTAAGCTTTAAGTATTGTAAATAATACACTGAAAAAAAACCCGTGCAGTATATATTGAATAAACAGTCCACACTTGAAAATGTATTCTAACGGTTTTGCTCTAAGTGTATGCCCTCAGCTGGAACCAGGGCTGCACAGAGAGATTACATGAAGTAGGTACTTCTAATAAAGCTGCGATAATGAACTCGATGTGAGGCGGGCAGCTTTTTGAATCGTCTGCTTGGGGCAAGGTGTGAAAGCTTGCTTAGTCAGCACTTTGGTCTAAGAATAGATAGTTTCATCGATCCACATAAGCAGAAGATATTCATTAATTAAAATCCAGCACTTATCGAATCCACTGTTTTTGGCAAGTACAGATAATACCAAACACTAAAGAACCCCGGACGGTTTGAATATAAGCAGCTAGTATCAAACTGTTGTCAAAGGCCATCGCAGCTACTATGGGAACTTTGTCACTGAGCGATGTGAGTAGAAGGAAGTGAAGTGGGTTTGTTTTTCCGTCTCCCAATTAACAATGTGAATTTCGGTATTTGGTAGTACGAGGATGTGAGCATCGAGACGATTTATGGCCAGATTGCGGGTCGTTGGTACGGCAATCGAGCGGAGCGGCCCATCCTGGCCATTCACGGCTGGATGGACAACCTGGGCAGCTTTGATACCCTGGTGCCCCTGCTGCCCGACTACCTGAGCGTGCTCTGCATCGATCTGGCCGGGCACGGCTGCTCCTCTCCGCTGCCGCGTGGCATGCATTATAGCGCGGACGATTGGATCCTTGCCATAGGACGCATCATGAAGGCGTATAATTGGCCGAAGGTGTCTTTGATGGGCCACTCGCTTGGCGGCATACTTTCCTTCATTTTCACCGCGCTGGGGCCGCACCGAGTGGACCTGCTCATCACGTTGGACGTGCTTGCAGCCCCACTCGATAAGCCTGAGAGCATCAATATTATGGCGAACTGGATGGAGAAGCATCTCGTGGAGGAGGAGCGTGGCTCGCTGCCTGGAATGAGTGAGCCGCCCACCTACTCTCTGAGCCAGCTGCGCCGGTTCATTAGCAAGGGGAGCAGCAATTCGGTGCCGCCGGACCTCGCTCATCATTTACTGTATCGCACTGTGGCCAAGTCCAAGCTGTATCCGGACAAGTTCTACTTCGCGCGCGATGGACGCATCAAGTTCTATACACTTTTGCCGATGGATCCGGGCATGGTAGTCGCTTTGGCGCGTTGCCTTAAGGACACACCGTACCTGGTCATCAAGGGCTCCAAGTCCCCCTTTGTGGGTGCATCTAGTGAGGAGGCGATTTCCACGTTGAAGGAGCTGAATCCGAACTTTGAGATCTACGAGCTGCCAGGCAGTCACCATGTGCATCTCACCAGGGCCGACCTATGTGCCCAGCACATCGTTCCCTTTCTGAGACGCCATCGTCCGCCCAAGGTATCCAACTGGTCGTTACCTGAGGAGGATGCCCCCAGCAAGCAGGAGCACCGCGAGGCACAGGAGCGCTTGTTTGCAAGCACTGATAAGCGCCAGCACAAGCTGTAAGAGGACGCAAGGCACAAGCTCCATCGGCAACTGCGAGAAAAACATAAACTTAAATATATAAAATATCTGATTAAATTGCCAAGCTTTTAATTTAGTTTCTGAGCACAAAGGAACTCTACAATTTGTTAGCTTCTCCATGTTTTCTTGCGTATGTGTGCTGAGGCAAGCTTAAGCTGCTTATGAGACACTTGAGCGCCTTAGAACAATTAGCCCAGTCGGCTTTAATGGCGACGCTTTGACTTGCTAAAGTTAAACATGAAACAGGAAATGGTTGACAGCCAGCTTAAGACGTAAGCCCAAAGATATGAAATTTTGATATTTTTGACGGTTGACAGCATATGCATTGAACAATTAACTACATATACCTGCAGGCACTTAGGTAACACGAAATGTAATCAATTGCTCGCTGCTGAAGAGCATTTGAAAATCATTTCATTGTTGGCCTGACAACAAAAGCGTTGCCTACTTTTCGGCGGCGGCGGTAAATTAATTTCTGGCAGCCGCACAACATTTTCGTTGCCTACTTTTAGGTGCCGCACAGCAACCTAACGAAAACCCCAAGCGACGCGTATACGTTATTTAATTTAAGCAGTTTGCAAGATGCTGTAATACACTACAGAATGTGTTTAAACTAGGGCATATTGTGGCGGCTTAATTTGTAAATGGAAATGTCGAGTTCTCTAAATATATATATATAGAAATAATTGATTCGTTTCGAGTCAAAGGCCAGGACTCTTTTTCATTTTACATTAATTAAGTTTGCTGAGCACACTTCACTCAATTTGATATATACTAGTGACAAAAAGGCAGCGCATCTTCCAGTCGCCTCATCAATACGCTTCCTTTCTTCTGTCCTTGGCACAGCTGCGGTGCGTGTGTGGCACCGTCTGGCGCGGCAACAGCTGCCTCAATTGTTGAATTTCAAATAAGTATTTGCTCTGCCAACGCATAATTTTCTTGTCATACATTTTGATTGCTGATATTAATATTTATGCTTAAAGTTCTGTCCTAATTGCACCGAAAATTCAATCAATTAACCGACAAATTTCGCGCATATTTTCGTACGTTGATTAAACAACAACAATGTTAAAACACTATCGATTTTACAATTTGCCAGACTCTCTCACTCTCTCTTTCTCTCTCCCCCTCTCTTTCTACGCCACACACACAATCATCGCCGCAGGACGCCGCCGTGTGTGCCTAGCTGAAGCCATAAACTCTTAGGCATCGCATATGCCCAGATTTTTAATTTAAGGACCCGCAGCGAGCAAACCCTGACAGCTTTTTATGACGTAAAGCATTTTCGTCTACATTTCGCTTAAACTCACGCAACATTCTTCGAGGCGCGCGTGTTTTAAATTAAGTTTGCCAAAGGGAAAATGAAAATTTGAGCCTCAATTTGCTAAGCGACTAAACGACAGCCAATCAGCCTTAAATCGAAAGTTCAATAGACTTTGGGTGGGTTTTCACCTAACTGCACCAAAAGATGGCTTCATGCTTACCTTAGTTAATTTTTTGATTTGTGAGCGGGAAAGGGAGGGGAGCAGATTATCTCTCTACAAATATTTTTTGAAAAAGTGCTATACATAGTGCCCTTCATTTAGCTAGCTAATGAGAGTTTTTGGGCTCCTAAACATGTTTGTGTAGGCAGACTTCATCAGAAAAACTCTAAGCAGAGCAGCTGAGCTCTACCTGCATGCCAGAATCCAGAAATAGATTTGTGCAATTTCTCTGAGCTTGATGAATGAGCTGTAAAAAGAGAAAGAATGAGGGAGAGAGCGGAAGGGAGTTCCAAATAAACAGCCTCAGCACTACGCTTTAAGGTAAGTCAACTAACTCTAGGTAAATAGTATTAGATTTTTGGGTCTCTCACACGCTCTCACTCGCTCACACGCACGCATCGATGCCTTGCAATGAATGAGATGGAAAAAAAACTCTTAAGCCAAATGAATTATGCATGTTAAGGCCATCACATTGAGCAGGAACTGCAGCGATAGCAGCGATAGCTGGCCGCTTAATAAACTGCAACTAGAGCCGTTTGCTGCTTAAAATTCTAGTTGTGCTGCTCTCGACGCAGCAATAAATCTGAAATTGCACTCAATTGCTGCAGCGCATGCAACGCAGTCGCCGCTGACGTCGCAGTCGACGTAGACGTCGACGTTTGTTTAAAACGTGCGCGCAATTTTCGCAATTTTCTAATAGCCGCTAACGCATTGAGCCAGAGTCGGAAACAGTTGGGCGTGCAACGCAGCTATATTTGCCAAGGTTGGTTATTAAAAAAAAAAGAAAAAAAAAACAGGAAAAAATGAAAAGGGAAAGGGAAAACAAGCCGAAAAACATTTCACGTACGTTGGCCGAGCTGCATATAAGGGGTTTTTGTTTTGCAACTTGGCCGGAAGTGCTTTCGACGCCATTTTGCGGCCAGCTTTTATGGGCAGTGTGCAGTGCAATTGAGAGTGCAATGCCGGCTACAAACTATACGCCGAGCTCCTTGAATGCCCTTTATCAGCTACGTGCCCATTTAACCCATCACGCGCATTAACATCCATCTCCAACCCAAAAAAGGAACTGAGAAAAAAAACGGCAATATAACGCGCCTATGCTAGAAAATTGCCAATAAATTGTTGCTAAGCAGCGACTGCGGCTGCGGGCAGCAGGCAGCGGACAGCGGACAGCAGTCCTGGCCATGGGCTTAGGCAATAGCTTTGGCTGCGTCACGGTCTCGTCCTTGGCGTCCTTTGCTTGCTGACGCAGCAGCCATTTGCCATTTGCATTTTCTCGCCATCCATCGACCCACATTCCGGCGCTGGCCATTAAGTCCTGCTACAATTTACTTGTGATTGACATGTTTATAAGGGTCGCACAGCAGGTCCCGGCTCGTCCCTTTTCCTAGGGGATTGCTGCTGCGCCGTTGCCATAACAAGTGAAGCCTACAAACTGGTCTTCGCTGCCAGCGCCATAAATCTTTGATATTTGCACTGTCCAGAGCATACTAAATATCCTTCTGCATTTGCAAGTGCTTTACAGAGCAGCAAGACTTCAAATTCCACGAATCCCATACGCACACAATTAAAAGTTCCCACGTTTGCGGCCGCATGAATAAAACAACAAGAGAAAAGCCAGAAGCGAGAGGCTTACATGGACTATGCCACACGCTAACCAGGCTGGAGATGATGAATGGAAGAAGATTTTAGTGGATGAGAGGAAAAAGGGTTTTTAATGGATGATGGGGTAAAGTTTTGAATTTTATTGATGTATATTTATATATTTATTTATATGGGGGCTCATAAAAAGAAAAATTTGAAGAAGAATTTGACTATAGTTAAACTATGATTGCATATATATGTATGAGAGGAAAAATGATTTTTTTATTGAAAGATTAGATAGAGAATAGAATTTGAATGGTATCTATATTATATTAAATATAAATATTTAATATATTATATTTATTTATATTAGAACTAGCTCATCTAATATATCCCTTGACTCTCTAGCCTTTATCAAACCTTCTCACTCTCTTCTCCAACCCAGTTGCATAGCTAATATATCCTCTTGAAGCAGCTTTCAGCAACTGCAGCAGACAAAACGCATGTTTTGCTTTTAATTTAGCAGACAGCGAAGAAACCACAGCCTCGACTCACCTGTGAACAGGTTTTCCTGTGCAGCCAAACAAAAAGTAAATGAAAAAGGGCAGCAGCTAGCCAATTGATATGCAAGCAAGAGGCAAGTGAAAAACAGCTGAGCAGACACGCAACGCCCGGGGGCCAACCGCCAACCGCCAACCGCCAACAACAGATCGCTTGCAACTCAAACTCAACTTCAAACTCAAACCGGGTTGCAGAGCGCGCAGCGCAGGCGCCAAGCAACCTGCAAAGCGACAAAACGAACTTTCAGTTGAGCGCGCGAGCTGTTGGCCAACGCACACAGACGACTCCGACGATCTGTGACGGGTACGCTTACGGGTGGGGGCACGGGCACCATTACGGGTTTACAGTCCAGCGGAGCAAGTGCAATTTTGAAAGTCAATAACTCGAACTGTGCCGCAAAAAGCGCTTAAATGGAATTTAATGTCAAATTACAATTTGAGTGCCGCATAAAAAGTCCAAAGCAAAATAATTAATTACAGCCAAATTGTAATGAAGCCAAAAGCTGAAAGCCAAAAAGAACAAAAGCCAAAAAAACATTTGTCAGCTGTTAAAACAAATTTTTTGGTCGAAATGCTAATGGGTTTCGTGTTGCTGCCGCTGCCAGTTGAACTTTTCAATTAATTTAACAGCTCGAACTGAGACGTCGCTCATTTTCGCTTGGCCCGCATAGATCTTATCGCCATATCATAAAAGCCAAGTAAAACAGTTCTTAAGAAAGTTCAAGCAAACGCCACAAAACGGTTTCTCAGTTATTTTTCTGTTTGTTTAATTTTGTTTGTGCTTTTGTTTTTGTTGTTGTTTTTTTTCTGTCCATTTTAGTAGCATATTTAACTTGCCGCAAGGCCTAAAAACCGCCTGCTAAGGTGTGCCCCAAACAAAAGCGGGCCATTAAATGCCCAGCAGGGCCTACCTAACCACCTTTCAGCCCACCTCTCTTACTCCCTCTCTCCTCTCTCTCTCTCTCTCTCTCTCTCTCCCTTTCTGTCTGTCCGTCTGTCTGGCTGGCTCTTTCTAAATTACTTCTTTATTTTTGGTTATTTTTGTTCTGTATGAATTTTTGCCGCGTTGCTGCTTTTTGGCTGCGCAAAATTATTCAATTTGAATCTGACATTTGAAACTTGAAATTCATGTTGCTGCTGGAAGTTTATGTCGAAGTTGCTGTTGCCGCTGCTGCTGCAATTTTTGTCTTCGCTGTTGTTGTTGTTAATTGTAATTCGATGCGGAAGAGGCAGCGGGCCGTAACCGCTAGTCTTGACAATTATATTGCTGGCAACAGGTTGGCAACTGGTGCAAATTGCCCACGGGCCGCATTGAAAATTCTTGGCCATAAAACGGAGCAAGTTTTAGACTCACTTAACGCATAACTGTAGATAGACAACGAGCTGAAAAAAAAACAGGATTTCTGCACAAGTGAAAGATTATGTGTGTGTGTGCGAGTGTGTGTGTGCCACGCCTCTTATCAGTCAGCAACAAATTAAGCCAAAACTGCAGCTGCCGTTTGGCCTGGCATAGAAAAAGTTTAGCGGCCTGCCCGTTGCCTACAATTTGTGTCAAGTAATTTTCAAAAAAATGCAAAAAAAAAAACGTAAATGGCAGTGCTTTAAATGGGAGTGCGGGACTAATAGCTACCCTGTAACTGTTAAGTGAAGGAAGCGAAACATATGAGAGATAAAAGTGAAATAGTGACAATAGTTGCCTATATGCCCCACATATATACTGATTATGGACTCTTAAGGAATAGCTAAGCCAGCTCAAGTTTATGCTCAACAAATTCTCAAGTTATCAACCGTCAGCTGAGCGGTGCTTAAACTCTTCGTTCGAGCTTTAAGTATTTCCAGGGTATATGGAAAATTGGTATTTTCCATTAGTCGCTAACAAAAACAACTGGCTAGCTGGCAAAACGGGCAGCTATGGCAGCCCAGTCCCCAGCTCTTAAACTAACATGAAAATAGTGAAAATCATGTGTGCAGTTCCAGTCTGCAGCTCAGTCTTCAGTCGGCGACTTGTCAAACGTGTTCCACAACGGCATTGGAAATGCATTGTGCAGCGGCAACAGTTGCTGCTGCCACAACAACAACAACAGCACCAGCAGCAGCAGCATTAACTGTGACTCGTATTAATTTTCAACAACAACAATAAAGAGAAGAAGCAGCAGCTGAAAAGGCTGCCCCAATGGAAAAACAAATAGTCATAGACGTACAAGTTTTTGCCCCTTTGTGTGTTGTTTTTCACAATTTTGTTTTTGTTTATTTGAACCCTCAACGGGCGCGGCCCGTTAATAGAAATGACGTTTTCTGAAAGCTGAAAGCCCTCACAATTAAAGAGTTCTTTACGGCCAACTCATGGAGGAGGACGTGTTGAATGCGCTGCAGATGCGCAGCGCTTATCTGTGCGGCGGCTACGATCGGGAGAGGCGAATCATATTCATTGTGAATGCGTTCAACGATCAACAATTGTGGAATCGCCGCTGTCTGCAACTGACGCTCGACTATCTCAAGCGTTCGCTCAGGTGAGTCGACTGTGGCCAGGTGTGGCAACAGGCCGCTAATCGAACTGATTAACATAGACCAAATATGCAAATGGCCCGCAGATGATTTAGGCCTCATATCAGACTCTTTTCATTAGTTCTCTCCACGCCGCGCGATATGCTAATGCCCCTCCAAGAACTTCTTCAAAGCCAAAGGCCTGCCGCGGGCTGCCTCGCCAGATCTGTCAAAGATAGATCACCCGACTATATCTAAATTTGTATCTCAGCTGATGGACGACTGTATCGCGCGGCTCTTGTAGCCGCAATAAAAACAAGAAATCAAATTAAATATGAGCCAAGAAATTTATGTGATCAATCAACTCCAGCCTTAGTTAATCAACAAGCTAAACGAGATTTCTATGGAATGCCTAATGAATAGTTTGTTAACTCTCCCTCCTCTCTCCGCTCTTCCTTGGTGTAGCGCCTCCGTCTTGCAGAATGGGGTGAGCGTCGTTGTCAACGCCCAGGAGATCAGCTCGCGCATATCCAGGCAGCACGTGCGGCAAATTTATGCGCTCTTTGGCGGCGACATCAGCGTCGATGTGTATCTAGTCAGAGCGGAGGGCTTCTGGGAGAAGCACGTGGAGCCTTGCGCCAAGTCGCAGACCAAAGGCGAGGTAAGCCACCCATGCAAATGAGTCACACAGCAAATAGTTAGCCTCGTCTGCTCCACAGCCGCTGGTGCTGTCGAAGGCGCGCCTGGCCAAGTTCATCGAGCTACACCAATTGCCCGAGGAGCTGGGCGGCACGCTGCAATTCAATTATGATCTGTGGCTGCAGCAGCGCAAGGTAAGCGCCAGCCACCACCAAACGGATGCCAACTAACAGATGCTCTTCCACAGTCCATAGATGAGTTTAGCAAGACCCACGCGCAGACTTTGGCCGGCATGGAGCAGCTGTTGACGCTGCTGAAGTCGCTGCGGCCAGCGGAAGCGGATGTCGAGCTCAAGAAGTGCGCTCAGCTGCATACGCACGTGCAGCGCAGCATTGAGTCGGCCATCGAGATGGGTAAGCGAAGCAGCCTTTGACGGCGGCAATGGCCAGTTCGTTGCCTGAGTCTTTCGTTTTGCGTGGTGCGCGAAACAATTTACATAATTTCAATGAAAACCGTCGCCGCCGCCAACGACAAACGAGTTAACAGACGGCAAAATGTGACAAGTAATCCACAACAACAACAGCAACAACAACAACAACAACACCAACTACGTGCACAAGTCGTGTGCGTGTTTCAATTAGAAATGAAAATGTTTGGCAAACTTGTTTAGCGGCTTTGTGGGTTGAGTATTTTTATTACACTGATTAACATTGAAATTGGTTTTTGTGTTCTTGAAAATGTGCGTGATCTAGAAAGTGATTTTTGTTGTTAGTTTTTTCCTTTGGTCATTTTAGATATAAACAAATTAAAACTTCAGACAAGGCATAATTATAATTTTACGCATTTTAAATGCGCCGCGGTTCCCACTGCATAAAGCTTCTTAAAAATATGATAAAGACACAAGTGAAAACTTAGAAAATCCAGATAAATTGCCTTGAATAGTTTTCCATTGTTTCATTTTCAGTTTAAAAGCCTATTTCAGTTTTTCACAGACTGTGAGAGAGAGAAGCTATTGTAAGCGTTAGAAATTAGAAAAATAATCCCAAAAATTAACATAAATGTGTTAAGTAGGAGTCGGAGATGGAGAGAATGGTATATTGTATACTTAAGTAGTAGAAATATATATATATAATATTTTTATAATATCTATGTAATGTCCATATAATATCTGTATAATATATAATACTATTAGAAGTTAATAGACGTGATGGATTCGAATCAACTCATGCGTACTCATGCGTACTAGGCGTGATATGGATGGCATAAATGAATAATTTTTGTTTTCTTTTTTTTAATACTTAAGACTTTCAGAGTCTGAATTCAAAAATAGTAAATTTGCATCACATCAAATTCATTCATATATAATATTTACATGACTTTATTGAGTAGTTTCCCTAAACTTCCTTAAACAATATTTCGCTCTATGCTCTCTTTAAGCAAACTCTTTATAATTTTTCTAGCCTAGATATTTATTTATTTATATATTTGAAGAATTATGAAATATATATATCTTACACAATTTGTATGAATCACATAAATGGAAAGTTCAAATGTATATGATTCTAAATTTGAATTTGCTTTAATTTTGTAAATATTTTTACAGTTTTGAATATATTTTCTGAAAGTTATATGATGGGAGTGCCAATCCGAATAGAAACCTGTATACTATTCGATGAGCAGAATTTATAAAGTCAACATAAAGCAGTTTTATATATTTAAAATTTTACTTTTTCACACTCTATTTAAATTATTTTGGTAATTACATAAAAATTAGTTTGACCCGTTTAGTCACATGCGTAGATCCTATATTATATACACATTTCTATTCTATATGCAAATATATATATTAAAATAAATTTCTAAATTTATAGATCAGCTTAGTTCTCTCTCTTCCATTTCACACCTCACCGCAGACCTCTGAACCCAGAATTGAGCTTTGTTGCGCTGTGTCTTTGACGAGTGCTGAACAAATGGAGAATACCGCAGAAACCGCACCACTCGATGCTCATGTCGCTGTTGTTGTTGGCGTGTGGCGCGTGTGTGGGTGACTGCCATTTGTATGTATCGTGACCCTTCACTTAGACAACTTTTGTTTGGCTTTATTTACTTTTTTTTTTTTGTGATATCTGCGTTGATGCGCAACGAAACTGGCACACAATTTGAGCGCAGCTTTTCACTTTTTACATAAGGCATAGGCAAATAGAAACGCTGTGTTAACTGAGCAAGCGCACGGCTAATAAACAGATTTTCATTGAAACTTGAACCCTTTTGGCCTTTTCTCTTTTGCCGCAGGTAATGCGATCTTGGCGCGCTTTAACGAAGTTTACGAGACTCAAGCGACAACGCCACATGTCGCACCTGCCGCTGCCAGCGCAAACACAACAACTACAACAACAACGGGCATCGGGCAGTGCCCTGCTAAGCCGCTGCTGCCGCCTGACCTGAACTGCGAGCGAGCCCGCATCGAGCTGCGCCTGAATGAAATCGAGAAGAAGCAGACGGCTATACGCACCGCTTGGCTGGAGCTGTTGCGTGCACTGCGTGAGGCACGCGAGCTCTGCACTCTGGCCGAGGGCGTGGCCTTTGTCACCAACTGGATTCTGAACCAGGCCGAGCAGCTGCTCAGCCGCCAGCGGAGCGTTGGTAGCGACGTGCGCGCCTCCGAGACGCTGCGTGCGGCACACGACCAACTCGAGCTGGAGTGCCGCGACACCTACGGCTGCTATGCCGAGCTGCTCTACAAGATCGAGCAGTTTGCCAAGGAGCGTGCCCCAGCCACCTGCCAGGATCTGCTCTCGCAGCGCGACTTCATGCAGTTCGTGTGCCGCTCGTTTGCCGAGCGCCTGGAACGACGGCGCAAAGTGCTGATGACGGCGCTGCGCTTCCATCGCCTGCTGGATCAGTTCGAGGAGCAACTGCTCATAGCCAACCAGGCAGCCGACGCTGAGCCCAGCGAACTGAGCGCCCAGCAAGCGGAAGCCATGCTCATGCAGCTGAAGAGCAGTCAGCAGCTCTTGGGTAAGTCTCGATATGGAGTTGCCCTCCATGCCGGATTTTATGTGCAATCGTAACAATTTAATGGCCAAACAGATGCCTAGTGAAAGTCTCTAAATTGTCTCGCTTGATGTAAATGAATAACAGCTAGAGATATTCCAAGACAGCCTAAATATAGAGATTTATGTAGATAAAGCATGAGTCTAACACAAATCTGGCAGATATTGTTGAAGAAATCTTTAATAGATTTTATAGGTCTATTTACGTAAGGTTCAGTTTGCACTAGTCTGGCCTGATAATAGATATAGAAATATAAAAAAAAAGTTCAAAAACTAATAAAAAGTAAAAATATTAATTTGATTATAGAAAAAGAAACAGTAAACAAAAATCTTGTAGAGACTTTATAAGTTTAGCATAAATATCAAGATAAATTTTTTAATAGAAATAGGAATAGATTATATAATATTCTAAGTCTAGTATAGTAGCTTATAAGTCTCTTAGCTGAACTACTCTGAGCTTAAATATCAATATTAATTTTATTATAGAAATGGAGAATCTTTTTAAGAGATTTTATTAGTCTATTAGTCAAAATTCACCGAGCTTAAATACCCAAAAAATTCTCATTAATTTCTTAATGTTTGATATGCCAGAGTTTCGACATAGATAGCAACTCTATCACTCTCATGACCTGTATAGATAAGCTAGCGCATAGCAAATTATCATTTCAAAATCTTCTAAAGACTACATAGTAAATAAAAAATAAAATTTTAAAAATAAATTTAAAAATATCATATAAATTAAAAATGTACAGTACAGAAACTTTTCTGTTTCATAACTGATTAATTTATGTATTCATTCAAACTCAATATATATTTATATATATTTATATATATTTATATATATTTATATATATTTACATATAGTTATATATAGAAATTCTTCTACCAAAACCACGTGAACATTTCTAGGTCACTTGGCTTGCACTCTTATCAAAATCTCTTGTCTTACACCCATATCAATATGAACACAGTCAAAAGAAATAAAGTTTCGTTATTTTTGTTGCGCTTGCAACAATTGGTTGCAAAGAACTGTTTGAGTCGAACCTTGATCACAATTTCCACACAGGCAACATCGAACGCGAACTTGTGCGCGAGGGCGAGAAGCTGAGCGACATGCTGGCCATGCCAGTGAAAGACGCCTTGGGCCGTGACCTCCAGCTGGACTACAGCAACGACATTGGCCAGCTGCGTCGACAGATCGACTCGAGCCGCGAGCGCCGGCAGCTGTGCGGACAGAGGCTGGCGCTGCAGCGGCTCACCTTGGAGCAGGTGACCCACATTCATGGCTACGAGCAGGAGGTGCGCTGTGCTCTACAGTGGCTAAACGAGCTCTACGCGGTGCTGCTCCGCTGTCACTCCCATGTTGGCTGCAACATACACGAGATTCAGCTGCAGAAGGACGAGCTGCAGGGGTTCGAGGAAACCGGACGGGTGAGTTTTCAAAGAGTGAGAGAGAGAGAGAGAGAGAGAGAGAGAGAGAGAGTAAGAGAGATCAGTTTGTGTGCAATTTGTGACGCCCTCTTCCATTTCCCCTTTGCAGAGCATTTTCAACTACGGCTGCCAGCTGCTGGAGGCCTCCCAGACGCTGCGACTCTGCTGCAAGCTGGAGCAGTCGGAGCCGGAGCAGTTTCTGCTGCAGCTGCAGCGCACCTGGCACAGTCTGCAGTCCATTGCCCAGGAGCAGATGACCCGGCTACGCGTCTCCGCCGTCTTTCATCGCAGCGTGGAGGCCTACTACAAGCAGCTGCGCGACCTGCGCCCACTGCTCACCCACGAGCTGGCCACGCAGCTGCAGCAGCAGCGCCAGCAGCACAATCGCAGCAGCAGCGGCATTAGCAGCGATGCCGAAGCCTCGCCCGAGCTCTCGCCAGCTGACGGCCTTGGCGCACGCTTGCAGCGCCACCTGTTGGCCAGAGAGCAGCTGCTGGTCGAAGTGGGTCGCATGGTGCGCCTGGGACGGCTGCTCAAAAAGCGGCTGAAGGAGCCCTTTATACTGGATGCGCTCACAGGCAAAAGGTGAGTGCGAAGAAGATTTCGATTTCTAATTTCCAGTTGAGGCAATTGCGTGAGTGCACAGAGTGTCAGAGCGAGAGAGCGAGAGAGTGAGGAGGAGAAACCACTCAACAGCGAAAACCACTCAAATATCGGACTAATAATTTGTTCAGATAAAACCAAAATAAAAGCTGACAAAAACTCAGCGAAAAGTGCCGCCAAGCAGACAGAATATTTGCTCTAGACAACAGTCTATTTCGGTGCGTGATCCAGCGCAGAGCGTGTGATGCTCGACGGGAGGCGTCTTTGTCGTCGGGAATATTCATAAATAAACACATATAGCGAGGTAACTTGTCAAGCTGTCAAGTGAACGAAACAGCCGGCAATCGCGCATATAGTATATATAGATTGTGGATATCTTTAGCCCCAACCCCGCTGGAAAAAAGAAAACGCGCGTGCGAGTGCCAACAAGTGGGTCAAAGTGGAACTTTCCTTTCCGTGGCTGTGCTTTAAATAGAGCTGGTAATTACTGCTGCCCACCGCCTGATCCAGCCCCGCCTTGTGGCTGATCCTGCACTTATCGCAATTGACATTTGGCCGACTGGCGCGGAGCCAAACGCGTGTTTAGCTATTGCGTCAAACTACTTAAAATTGTGCGAGGCGCCCAGAAGCAGAGGCAGAGGCAGAGGAAGAAGCAGAAGCAGAAGCAGAAGCAGACGCAGAAGCAGCAGCGGAAACAGAACCTGAAACAGAAGCAGAAATGTTTGCCAGATTTCGGAATATCTTTGGCAAAGGCAAAGCCGATGAAGTGGTGCCCACAATTGTGGTGGACGAGGCGCCCACGGAGGCATCGCCAGATGCGCACGCTCCTCTAGCCTGCGAGGAGGAAGACTTGAGCAATGGCCAGGAGCAGCCGCTGAGCGCATCCACGCAGCAGCTGTCCCAGCTGCTGGATGCCATCAATCTGAGCAGCCAACTGCCAGACTTGAGCAGCGACGATACGGACCAAAAGGAGGACGAAGAGGAGGATGATGACGAGACGGCCAGCAGCTCCAGTGTGAAGACCAAGATAGCCAAGGCTTCCATAGAGCGCGACATCATAGTTGAGGATGCCTTGGAGGAAGAGCAGGAGGCAGAGGGCGAGCCAGAGCAGCCTGGCCAGCACAGCCTGGACAAGATTAAGGCGCTCATACGCAACGACAGCGAAACGTATCCGCACAGCGACTACACGGACACCGACGAGCCCTCGCCGCTGCACTCACGCACCGCCTCAGTGGACTCGACAGCCGAGCAGCTGAGTAAACCCAATTTGTTTTCATGTGATTACAGCGTGGTGCCGGACGAGCTGCCGTTGGACAGCAGTCCGAGTCCGATGCACGACAGCGGACGCAACAGCAGCGCAGGCAGCGAGTCCAACCAGGCGGAAGCACCGGCCACGTTGACTGTGACGCCGACGGGCAGCAATGACCTGGCCTGCGCCGCCATTTCGCACAAGCTGAGCGCCATTGCCGAGGTGGCCGAGTCCTTGGACGCGGTCATACGAGACTGCAGCGGCGCCGACCTGGACCTGTCGAATGCCACGCACAAAAAGCTGGCCCTGGGCCACGAGGTAAGTGACGCAGGGGAGGCAGGGCCGTTGCCTTGGGGGCTCTTTCATTTGGTTTCCATTCGATGCATGCAGGACTGGCAGTCGCGTTCGACGGAAGATGAATCCTTTGCCACGGCCTCCGAGGGCAATTTCACGCCCAATTCGCACTCGTCTTCCTTTCAAACGGCTTCGGGTCGCACCAGCTCTTACATCGGCTCCGCCAAGAACTCCTTTGACGAGGCGGACGACTCGACGCTGAGCAACTTTGAAATACCCGAGCTGCCGCAGTCGCCAGTCAACATGTCCTTTGAGAGCTCCGAGCTGAGCTACTTCTCCGCGCAGCAGCCCCTCAAGTCCGACGATCAGGATAGCGTGGTGGCCGTGGACGAGCTGCACAGCCAAAGCGTAACGCCCACGCCCGAAGAGCAGCAGCTGCAGCTGCTCGCCCAGCCCATCGAGTCGGACAGCGAGCTAGAGGCCTACGGCCTGGACGCAGCCCACATCACCACCGAGCAGCTGCCCAGCGTCTCTACGGCCGTCACGCCGGAGGTGAGTGCCCAGTGCGCTGCCACCACTGACAATGCGCAGCCGACGCCGCCAGCATCGTGGCGCCGCAGCAAATACTACGAGAATATAACCAAGCAAACGATCAAGGGATTTCTCTGAGAGAGCGTCCGCCCCCTGAGAGTCCCACCCCCTGCAACTAGAACCCGCCTAATTAAGACGCGCCATTTGCCTTTGCTCCGCTTTGCTCTTTGTTGTTTGTTTGTTTTCTTTCATTTATTTCTTGCCAAAAACGAATTTGCTGGCATTTTGTCTTCTTTTATTTGATGTCAATTTTTATTTATATTTTTATTTTTAATTTTAATTTAAGCTCAGCTATTTTATGCTTTCGTTTTTATTACTTTTTAAGTGAAATGCATGTTTTTTTAATTGTATTTATTTAAATTATGATATTAGCCTAATTAATTAGTTTGTTTTGCTTGCGACAATTAGAGAATTCCAAAATAGCTTAAACAATTTGCATTTATTTTTAATTTATTTTTTATTGCACAGAAAATTTAAAAAAAAATCTAATTTAATTTCTAGCTATAAATTAATTTTTATAAATTTTTAAACATATTTTTTTAGTCACAAAATAGTTAAATTGATATATATATATAAACAAATATATAAATTTCTATATAATGCATTTCAGCTGTAATTTACTGTTGCATAATTTTTGGCTGCAGCTGTAAAGCCAACGCTTAACCCTTGTGCAGCCAAGCGGTTAAATTTCAGCCCACAGCAATTGCCTAATTTTAATTGGCTCGACCTGCGCTGCTCATAAATATTTATCAAATGCTTTTTAAGTGATTTTAATTAATGTGTGAGAGCTGTCACAAGGGTGTCGCACACTCACACACACGCACACGCACACACCCACATACACACACTTACAGTTATATATACAGTCAAGTCAGCTACTCAAACATCTCATTAATCTCAATAAATAAAATATTGTAAATAATACTTATGTGAGATGGTTGAGCACCGGCTTGGCCTGTTCCCATATGAGTTTTAGATACATAACTAGCCACCCTCCCCTTACCAACTCCAGCCTAGCGCCATGTAGCAATCAAATCAAATTGCTCCCTGCTCGAAGCTGGCCGGAAAGTATAATTCAATAAATTTTTTGGTGCCGTTGATAGGCTGCAAAATAATAACAGAATACGTTGATTGGATGCAGCAACACGAACGGCACGAACTAACCTGCTCCCCCTTCGCTACCTCTACCGCCCTCTCCCCATCTCTTTTGGCATGCCTTGGTCAGCGCTCGAGCATTGCCTGCCACACGCATTTCGAACGCTCAAGTAGCGTAAAACTGCTGGGCTGGGCTAGGCAGGGGGAGAGCGAGAGGGGGTTAGCTGTGAATGCGGGCGGCCGCCTGTTGCATTCTATTAAGACACGATGCAGTCAGGTTGTTGCCGTTGTTGTTGTTGCCTCTGCGGCTGTGTCTGTTATTAAAGTACAAGCTTTGCTTGAGCACATTGTTGCAGTTGTTGTTGCCGGCGCAGGGCATTAAAAATTGAAATCATGAATTAACGACGCAACGAATGCCAAGAGCACTTGTTTATTTATGTCGTCGCCGCCTCCCACTCTTCCACCACCCGCTCTCTCGCTCGCCTGCTCTCTCCCAGCTCAGCTCAGCTCAGCTCAGCTCAGGCCCAGCCGGCGTTCGAGCGTCGTTTGAGAGCGCAAAAGCTGAGCGAATCGGTTAAGTGCCGGGCTCCCCCGTTTTGGCACTCACACTCGACGGGCGATCCGATCTGGCGGCAGCCGTCGGTCGGTTGAGCTGCTCAGTCTTGTTCGAAGTTCGCGTCGTTCGGTTGTGGGGCACGCGGCGCGCGTGTTTCTTTTCAATCTCATTGCTCATCAAACCGTCTTGTTTCACTATTTCGTGTGCGAATAAAGTTTTCGAATAATGTAAATTTGGCATCGAAATGTAAATGGATTTCTGACGCTCGCCATAAATTAGCAACTAATGACATTGAATGCTAGATAAATTATATTTCATACACGAACGAAAACAAACAAATTTATACTATATTATATATATAAATTGATGCCAAGGCACAAATTGTGTTCTAATTTAGTTATTGTTGTTGGCCGTCGTCAAATCAAGAGACAAGCGACTTGCAGAAAGCAAAAGACACGAAAAATAAATTTCATTGACTAGTTTTTTATTTCTTCATTTATTTATTTTTTTGCCGTCAGTTAAAATTGACATTTGTCGAGGAATTCACTAGCGACAGGCAGGGAGGCAGGCAGTCAAAAATTCTTATAGCCACGCCCCATTTCCAGGCATCTGCGCTGTCCCTCTCACTCACTCTTTCCCTGTCTCTTTCGCTGTGTGTGTAACATTTCTATAGTGCTTGTTTATTTATAGAAAAGTACAATTAAAATCATTTACATTGCCTCATACGAGAGACCGCCTCAAATGTTTTGGCCATAAAAATCAAGAAATAGAAAAGAAATTACCTAATGCCACAGGCACAACAGGCACAGGCACAGCCGGGCGCACACACAGGGCAGCGCACATTGCGTATGCGTAATATTTCAAAAATAAATGAAACCTGCCATAATTTCTGCCAACCCGAAACAGTTGCAATTGATTGAGCAGCCAAGCGGCGCAAAGGCACCCAACAGCCAAAAGGTTAACATTTTCAGACACTGCAACAACATTTTGGCACATGTGTGCGAGCGTAGCTCAGTGGCCCAAAGACACAAGATACAGCAACAATGATTAGCCTGACGCACATCCGCCAAATGTGGGCTATTCAAACAGAGGCAGCAGCAGCGGCAGCGGCAGCGGCAACTGAGAATTACTCAATATGCGCGTAGTTCTACGTTTCAGTTTGATTTTCAAAAATAGCGCAAATTGAGCATTGTCATCGGGGGCCGAGCGAAGATCGCTGAGGCGCACGCATCAAAGGCAAGGCAGTGCTGAAAATTTGCTCAGGCGCATATGCAAAATGCCGCTGTATAGGTAGACGCTCGCATATATATATATAAATAAATAAATATATATATATATATGTGGAGATTGTTGTGCTTAGCACACAATAATAAGCAGGCAGCGCGAGGCATGAAGTCATAGTCGATCTATTTGCCATAGTTCTTCGCTCTGAGCGTAGTCGATGTGTTGGGGGGCCGTCAGACGATCGCCAGCATTGATAGCGAGCGCGACAACGAATAACTCGAGGAAATTCGCGAAACGAACAACGAAACAACAAACAAAACCAAACTAATCCAAGCTAAACATAATTCCCACAGAGAAAAACACAAAATGCACCGCAACTAAGCAGAAAACGCGCAATCATAAATATAAATAAATATATAAAATAGAAAACAAAAGAAAACTAAACGGGAAAGATTAAACAGCGCCCACGCCTAAACACAAAACAACTCGAACACGTAGCCACTAAGCCGACAACAACACTCAACACACACACAGACAGAGAGAGAGACAGCGGAGCAGCCACAACATGGAACGTCGTCAAGCGTTAGACTCATCGATGTCTTCGCTGTACTCGGCCAGCTCCTCGAATCGCCAGCTACAGCTACAGCTACAGCCACAGTCGAACTCGCACTCGCAGTCACAGTCGCAGCTAGACGCCTTCAATTATTCAGCAACAATGTCATCATCGTCGCCAACGCCAAGCCAGGCAACGACGTCCTCCTCGCTGCGTGCCACCACAATTGGCACCGTTGTCGTACGCTGTGGACCCATACAGCTGGTGATAGCACTCTTGCAAGTGAGTTGTTGTTGTCGTTGTTGTTGCTGTTGCTGTTGCTGTTGCAACATGAACATTGTTGCAGATACCAATAGATAACTATGTCTTCAAGTAGCAAACGCTGCAATTTATGCAGCTACACTTGGCCGCCAAGTCAAAAGGGCAAATATGTATATGTTGGTCCTGGCGAAGAACACAGATCTCAGTCGGCTATATAAATAAGATATCAGCATAGTTTATTGCCCTTCTAGGCGCTTTTCATGACCTCAAAAAAGCGTGAAAATCTTCATGTTCTTTTTATGCTGTATAGGGTATATGATTTTTGCGAGAGTCTGCTTCTTTTCGAGTCTCTTCAAATTCTCTCGTTAACTGTTCATTTTTTATACATAGTTCTCCCTTATGCTGGGTTGAAGTTTCTACTCCTTTCTCTTAGTTGATTTCTTTTTCATCTGTTTCTAAATTTTTTCTTTGTTTTTCTTTATATTTCTGAATCTTCTGCTTACCTCTCTCTCTTTCGTTACACCCCTTTTGACTCTTTATTTATATTTCTGTTTCTTCTCTGCTTCTTTCTCCCTCACTCTCTTTTCTTTTTCACTTCCTTTAATCCTCTCTCTCTTCTATCCTTTTATCTCTTTTATATATATTTTTGTATTTTTTCCTCTCCATCTCAATATTTCTACCTATCTCTTTTCTTATTTTTTTTCCATATTTATATCCATTAAACTTTTATAGTTTCTTAACCTTTCACTCCTACTTTTACTTATCATTAAAGTATTGCCTTACATACTCTCTCTCCTATCTGTGTGTTTCTTCTTTTTTATATCTTGCTTTTTTGTTTCACTACCATAATCATTGTCCATTCTCGATATTGCATATTGTAGGTCAAACACATAGTTAATATACTTTCAATACCCTACCACCCTTGAGGGGGCTTATAAGAAACTGACAAAAAAAGGCCAAAAGACAATTCAAATATTTGACTTTTATTTCGACTAATACCAAAAACTGGTTGTTTGATTGGTTTGAAACCGGCTTTAATATAATTTCCGTGCCAATTAGCACATTGAGCGCCCCACAACGAAAGCAAAAGTTGTTGATAGCACTCATGTGAGTAGTGTGCGTATTTATTTACTTATATCTGTCTATATGCGTGTTTCCCTCTCCCTCTCTCTCTCTCTCTCTATCTCTCTCTCTCTCGCTCTGCTTGTATTTGAAACTAAAACAAAAAGGTTCAAGGTTGTCTGACATCAGCGTGCGCGTTCTAACGTGACAAAAGAAATGTATCTGCAGATACTTTGGCAATTAGGCGCAGCTGCTACCTGCATGGCCAGCAATATATAAAAAAAAATCATAAAATGTATAAAAAATTATAAAGTGAAAACGAGTAACCCAGCAGAAGACCAATAATAACAATAACAACAACAGAAGATACCTTAGGGCCTCGCATGCGTAGCGAAAATTGAGCCAACAAAAATCTGAACTTGAGTTGAGTTTTGGAGAGTTTTATGCCCCAGACAACGTTCAACAATTATAGAAGACGCCAGAGTCTTATGCCACGGGCGTATGTATGTTCCGTTTCGTTGTTCATTCAACTCGTTTGCCAAAAAAACTCATTGAAATTTGTTGCTGTTGTTGTTGTTGTTGTTGTCGGCCACTTTGTGCCACTTTTTCGACAGCAATTTGAATGGGTTGCTCGAGCCGAGCTGAGCTGAGCGCCCTCCATGTGTTTAGCATTTGATTTGATTTACACAATTTGATATTCCCGCTCGATGCGCGTGAGTCAGTGCAGGAACGAGCCGTTTGTTAAGCACTTTTCAGCACGTTTTCATATTTTGGCAAATATATCTAAAAGAGAAAAAATAGATGAAAATTCTAAGAAGTGAAAATAATATGAAAAGTTGTAGAGCAACACCCACGCAACTGTTTGCTGGCAACAGTTAAATTGATTTCTCGAGGACTTACCTGTTGCAGCGCTAGCAAAACGAATTTTTATTCAACGCGCAGGTAAACAAATTAGCTGACTGCGAGAACAAAGTCAAAATAAAATTCCAAAAAAAAAAGCAAACAGATGTGTAGCTAGCATATATAGGTATATATATATATATATAAAGATATATATATATATATATGTATATATATGGGTATATATAAATACAGTACGCCAGCTATAACAAAAGGCGTGGCATATGGCTTTAAGATACTTTTCGATGAGCTCAGTTTTTTTCGCTCTTTTGTTATTGTTATGTATGTTATTGTTATGCTTAAAGGAAGAGAGCGATGGGCAGGCGGAAGCACATCTAACGTTATGGATAGCCTGTGAAAAGATTGAGGCAACAACTACATAACTATGTTAATACGTTTGAGTACTTATGCATATGTCAGAGTTTCAGTTGCAGATAAATATTTAACTCGTTCTTTTCGAAGTTTGCGTAAGTTTGATTGCGTTTGTTGAGCACCAAAGTTTGGGCTGCTAAAAGCAGCTGTGCTGAATATTTGAAAAGGCAATTTCTGTCATACAAACAATTGCTGAGATAACAGGCAGTGCTGCCGCCTGGTTGAAATGCTTCATTCTTCCATTGGCTATTTGGACAATCTGTTGGCCAAGCGACTCGCTGGGAGACTCTCGAGTCTCGTAACTCATCGACATGATTTACATTTTATGCTTTTTTCCATCTAAATCAGCATCTTTCGCTGCGTATCTAGCATCTAAATGTTGGGCCGACCCTTGGCCTATGGAATTCGTTTGCTAGACACATGTAACTCTTGGGCAACGCATCAATCTCAATGGCTTTAAGGAATTTACGCAAAAGTTTATTAGCTTGGTCGCAACTGTTTGTTGTTGCTGCTAGTGTTGCTATAGTTTTCATGCTCCAAATGAAAACATTTCTATAAAAAAAAAACATTTACAATTGATACAAATTGTATCTTTGGGTTTGTTTACTTTAGTCTTCCACGGGCTGGTCAATTAGACGGCAGAGAAATAAAGCAAACAGACCAAGAAGAACAGAACTTCAAAGGGGGCCTCGAGACTTACGTATTTCGCTTAGACTCACTCTAAATAAATAGTGCTCTGAAGCGTGGCAGGCGTGCAGACGCCTCCAGTTGCTCCATAATTGGAACTAATGCGCGAAATTAATTTGGCATTAGCATTGGCTAAGACGGCGAAGATGGCTATGATTATATGTAGGTGTATGTGTATGTGTATGTGTATGTGTATGTGTGTGCGGAATGGCAGGAATTGGTGCGCAAAGGCGACCTGCTTGATGCGGCTGAAGATACTTGAGATCCACTGTTGATTCGCTCTGATTTGCAATCGAAGCGCGGCCATGGACCAGGGCAGCGCCACTAATTGAATTTATGGCAATTTCATTTGGAAAAGTCCCAGCTTTTCACTCATAAATTGCGCAGACATATGAGCGGCGCACACACTCCGCTAAGTTATGTGTCGTCGCTTTGGGCTGGCGTGGGTGAAACGCTGCAGCTGCGCAAAGCACGGACACTCAGCTAGAGTCAGAGCCAGCGTCAGAGTCAAAGTCGAAGCTGGAGCTGTAGCTGGCGTCGGGGCCTGGCAAAAGAAAGCCGTGTGCCAAGTTAGAGAAATGTTTACGACGCTTGGCAGGCACATAAATTTACGCATGAAAAGCCGCGCATTCCACTCGCACTTGCGACGAGGGCTGGGCTAACCGAAAATCACGACAAAAGTCACGATTGTCACCGTGATTTACAGCGCAGTGATTTGCCGCCTGATTATGCACTCAAAATGAAAGCCATAAAAGTCACAGCATGGCGAAACTCTCAGTTGAGCTGTAAAAATTTGCAATTTGCAAAAAGCTTTGATTGACAAAGATTTAAATTATATACTGGATGTAGATAGTCAGGAAAACTCTTAATATTATCATGCTAGTGATAGCTCTGACAATGTAGAACTCGTCTGCTGCTCAAGTTCTTAGGCATTTTGAGATAGTTTGACTTCTATATTAGTTTTGTCTTATAATAATATTAAGTGCAATATTCATGATTAAGGGGAATTCCTATACTCTACCTATCCACTCTAGCAGTATTTCTAGCTGGAACTCTTCTTCTGTCTTCTGTTAGGCAATTTAAGTGGAATATCCATGTTCAAGACATGGAACATATCCATGTTCCTATACTCTACCCATCCGATTACACTCATTATGCTGAATTTCTCGTCTTCAGTTCATTAACTCTATCTATAGCTGGTCTTATTTATCTTTTATTTTTGACTTATTATAAAATATATATATCCGAATCACTACTCACTACTCTACCTATCCATTTACGCTCCCTAGTTACATTTCTAGTCCCTCCAACTGGTATTTTGTTCAGCATAAACAGCAAAACATTTTCACACTTCACTTAGCCAACTTGGTTTAGCATAAAACTGTTTGCGCAGCCCTCGCTGGCCGTCTGGCCTGGCCATGAGGTGGCGCTGGACATTGTCAACATGTCCAGAGTGAAGCAGTAAGAGATGTTAAATAATGTATTCTATGCGCAGCCGCCGTTGCCAGTTGGCAAGCGCGGCCAAGCCGGTCTCCTTGGCAGCTGGCCATCGTCTATCGTCGGAGCTAATGCAGCTCCTACTTAGCGCAGCTGACAAAACAGTTTTGGCACGCACTGATTGATAATCGAAGGCAGCGGCATAAATTCAGGAACGGCAGCCGCGGCAGCCAAAGCCAACATTGGAGCTCGCACGGCTGCATCTGCCAGGCAAGTTATCTGTGGCGCAGAGCAGCTGCCGTAATTACCAGGCACGTTTTCTGGTTTTCGGGTAGATGCGAAATGTATTGCATGTTTACATGAAAACTGATATTTACCGATAAACGTTCAATGAAAGTCGAAGCTGGCTGCTGCCACTGCCACAACTGCGGCTTTCGGCTGCTGCTGCTGCTGCTGCGAGTCGTGGTTAGCAATTTGTACAAACAATTATAGAAATTATCTCTCGCCTGGTTGCGAATTAAATTGAAATTTAAATTGCATTCGATTGGAGCGATGCGATTGCAGCGAGAGCCTCTCTCTCTCACACACACACACTCTCTCTCTCTCTCGTAGCTCGCAGCTGCGGCTGCCTGGGAGCTGGCCAAGTGCGAGAAACAAACACAGCACAGAAATAACTGAAACATATTTGATGTTTATTTTGTTTATTGTACGCGTATTAATAGAACTCAAAAGTCTGACATCACACGCCAGCGACGCGAGCTAACCTTTGTTAGATCATTAAGGCTGACACAATGCAAATTAATGGAAAAAAAAATAAAACAATGTTTTATGACACAAATCAAGTCAAGCTGAACGGCTGTAACTGATGGGACGATGCTCTGTAATAGCTCTGTAATAGCCTAAAGTTACTCAGTAAGCTGAAAAGTGTGAATTATGTTTTGGCACTAATACGCAAAGTGATGGACTAGGAGATACCCTGTATTTGAGTAATCAGCAACTGTTATCAATCTAAATAAAAGTTAGCTGTACTCCGCTAATAGAACTGTTATCAATCTGTATATATATGAGCTGACAGCAACTGTTATTAACCTACATTTCAATTAACAGCAACTGTTAACCATCTGTGTATGAGCTAACAGCGACTGTTGACAATCTGAGAAGTTTATCTGATATAAATACAAGTAAAAACTTCAAGTTTATTTTGTAATATAGAGCAATATAGAGGAATATAGGAATATATATTAAGCAACCTACCTCAGAATAGTCTTACAAATCTCCAACCAATATACCCCTTTAACAACCTATTGAAATAGATACTTAAAAAAAAAACCATAACAATGTTCCACAAATCATTTGCATATGCGTATTTGCTAAATCTCGAAATTGTTGTTTTGGTTCACACACACACACAATAGGCTAATGCTAATGCTAATGCTAATGTGGCTTTTATAGCATCTGGCTATTTGTCCAAACTTTACTTCTATGTGCTCTGCAATTGGCAGTGTGTGCGGGTCAGTGAATGATTGATTTATGTATTTTTAATGGACTCAATTTCATTGATATGCAGCTCACACACTGACTATATAGAGCAGACAAGCATTCCAGAGATATATACATATATAGTTGATGTGAAGTTACTATATACTAGGTATAGCTGTAGATAGATGGACAGAGTCCATCAGGTCGCGTGTCGCGAATCGCCAATTGTTTAAATTGCAAACGTTTTCCAATGAGAATCCGCCAACGCCCACGCCACAACGCGTGCAGAGCTGCGCGAGATACTCAATCAAATCATCAAACAGCATCGGCTTTCAAAAAGCCGGGCTCTGCGGACTAATAAAAGAGAGAGAGCAAAATGAAAAATAAAAGCGCTCAATGATTTCATACAAACGATAACCACGTCAAGGTAATTTTATATCGAAATCGTGTTCTACTCGCTGACACAAAGTATTAATTTAAAAGCCAAAAACGTGTTTGGGGCTAAGCGCCTCAGAAGTGGGCTTAGACAGACGGCTGGACATACCCTGTTGCCCATGGGAGCTCTTTGGGCATTATATCATCGCTGTATCCTACTGACTTGATCGTCTTAGACTTCCGTCTCGTTACCAGAGCTTAGCCAAATGGTGTCCAAACTCTCTTTGTAAATGGCCAAAATGCGCACACACACACATACAAACATACACACATACACACACGTAATTTTAATGGCCCGCTGCGTGCGGCACTCTGAAATATGATTCAACGCAAAATGTTGCAATGAATGAAGCGCCGTGCGCAGAGTCGCGTATGAATATATCGCATATAGTTATGGTCTCTGGCTGCCTATAGTGATGTCATGCCATATATGGTTCACATTTCAGTTAGACTCTGACGTGATTCGTATTTTGGTGTAACGTTGCCCGTTACATCAACTTGAATTATCCGTAGCATATAGCATATAGCATACACTTTGCATATTGAAAACTCACTCACGTCCAACTAGTCTTGGTAGAGTCAGAGCTGGCGCTGGCCGCATGCCCCTGGGCGCCAATGTTGTAATTTCAGTCTAATAGCACGGTTATTAGTTTTCATTGTAATTGATTGATTACAGTCATTAGCGAGATGGTTGATCTTGAGCGTATGCATTTGGGAACGGCAGCTGCGCGCGCTGCGGACCCACAGCAAACAAATTAAAGTTCAATTTAATCGGCAGCTAAACGATGCGTTCCGCGCCAGATATGGTTGAAAGAGACAAACATAAAAACCAATAACAATAACGTGAGACGGCGAGCCCTATAGGAAACGAGCATAAAAACATTAGACACCCACGCACACGGCTGCTTAAGCATTTGATGGGCCAAAAATGTCAGCCAGTGGCTTTCACTGCGCGTGGCAGGCAGACAGACAGCAGCTGAAATGTTCTCTGTGACTCGACATGTGGCACTTTTTCTTCCAGCAAACTGGAATCACATAACTCTGGCCAAATGTGTGTGAGGAGCAGCAGGCTGCTTGGGGTATTCCAACCAGCAACACATGCGCATCCCAACAGGAAAAACTAACGGATGCCATTACCATATAGAGTCACAGCTGACCTTCATTGCAATCACACACGCAGACAGAGACAGACAGAGAGAGAGGGAGAGAGAGAGAAATCCAATAGAGTTGGGAACTGTTGTTATTCTGCTCTTAGTTGTTGAGCATCGATAACTCGACGACTACCAAAATTAGAAGCTGCTGTGCAGCATTGTCGTCGCCTGAGCAGGTTTCGCGGCGTTGTCAACGACTAGTTTCATGAATGAGAACGCAGCAGCAGCGGGCCGTGAACGTGACTCTGAATAATATTTAAAATAGGCGCACTTATGAGGCTAGGGTTAAAAGTCGCACTCTGTTGCCTTGCTACAAGTAGTCAATAAAATTGTATACCTTCTGATAGGCATTTCTCTGCTGATCGCCTCTATGCAATTCTCATGCTTTCAAGTGAGGTCCTCTGATGAGTCAGCTATAGTTGTAGCAGTTAGACTTGCTTGGCTTGGCTTGCTTTTATAGCTTATTTTTTTATCTCAAACCCCCATTCGCAGAGTCCCGAAAAGATCTACATAAAAGTTGTGGAACTGGAGCCAAAAATCACAGCGCTCGGCGACAATTTGGATGAGTCGCTGCACATGCAGAGGGAGCACGATGAGACGCTCCGTAATCTACAGGTAACTGAGCCACTGCTTCAGCTATACTATACAACTAATCAATTCCTATTCTCTCGCAGAACCTGCCTGGGCCCATGGATGAGTTTGTGCAAAAGGCCGACAAATTGCTGGCCAGCAAGCGCATCAGCTCGGAGCTGGTCAACGCCATGGCCGATACGTTGAACATCATTTGGCAGGATATACTGAACCTGCTGCAGGATCGTCAGCACATTTTGCATCTGTGCACACAGTTTCACGACAAGATGACCCAGTGCTTTAGGCGTATGGATCAGCTGGAGCTGGCCTGCAACGAGGCCTCGCTGCCCACTGAGGTCGCTGGGGTTCAGGAGTTTCTTAACAAATTTAAACAGCTGCGCATCGACATGCTGACTGGCGTCATGGCGGCGCTCAAGGATGGAAATGAGCTGCTGGCACAGCTGCAGGAGCTGGAGAAGCTCGAAACCCTGGACACGCGACCGGAGCACATCAAGCGGGATGCAACTCGAGCCGTACATCAGGTGCAGCAGTGGCTAGAAGCATTGCACGATCGTCGCAACTCCCTGGAGCTGGCCTGGCAGACGCGCAAGACACAGCTGGAGCAGTGCCTGGCTCTGAAGCTCCTGGGCCGTGAGCTGGTCGAGCTTGAGGCAGCACTGCAGCAGGCCAAGCACGAGCTGAACACCATGTACAGCCTGGGCGAGTGCGAGCACTCGGCCAACCAGACCCTGCTCAAGTATCGGGAGTGGAAGCAGCAGGCGCTGCTACTCCGGGATCGCGCGCTCAAGATCACGCGCGCCAAGGAGAAGGTGCAGGCGCCGGGCTACTTTACGGGCGACGAGGACTGCGCTCGCGCCTACGCCGTGCTGAGCATCTGCACTGAGCATTTGGACCTGGTGGATCAGCGCGAGCATTGGCTGCAGCAGTCACGCGACTTCTTCGCCAAGGCGGAGCACACGTTAAGCGTGCTGGAGAAACTGGAGCTGGAGTTGGCCAGTGTCAAGCTGCCGCCCAACTCACCCGAAAGCTTTGCCATGTTCGCCAAGGTGTCCCGCGACGTGCGTACGTTCACCGAGGAGCCGCTACGTCTGGGCTACGGCATACTGGACGAGGTGGGCCGCACGCAGCCCGAGACGCAGGGCATAAAGCGCGTGCTGGACGAGCTGGAGAACCGCAAGGCGTACGTCGAGGGCATCTGTGCCCACAGCAGCGAGGATCACCAGCGAGTGCAGCGAGCGCTGACCGAGTTCTTATCGCAGCACAATGAGCTGCTCGCCTGGCTGCGTGCCTCCGGCCAGCTTCAGCTCCAGCAGAGCGTCAACATGGGTCGCAGTCTGCATCAGGCCAAACAGTTTCTGCTGCAGCATCACGAACTCATGCAGGACCTGGAGGTGAGTCAATGGTCATAAGCAACTGGCTGAACCCTTTACTTATCAATGATTATTCCCGAACAGATCAAGGGCGAGCTGATTAATCTGCTGTTGGAGTCCATCAAACAGCACCTGGAGTCGCTCAGCCCGCAGCAGCGCTTCGACGTGGACTCCAAGGCCGAGGCATTGCACAAGCACTGGATAGAGCTGAAGGATCTGGTGCTGAAGCGCGTCGACCACGTTTCCCTGCTCATCGAGTTCTTCGAGCAGGCCAACGAGCTCTCTAGTCAGTTGGACCATTTGCAGCGCCAGCTGCTGCAAACGCCCGACGAGCACAAGCTGCAGTTCCTACAGGCCACCTGGGCCAACATTGCCGCCAGCTACGCGGAGCTCAAGTCGAACGGCCAGCGATTCATCAGCCTAAAAGTCTGTATCGCTTAAAGATATACTATATATATATATATATATCTTAGTTTATTGGAATTCTCTAATGTCAGGGCAGCGCTTTGCATGAGTTTCTTTATCTTGACTAACCGCTTCTGTCAGCTGCTGACGTCTGGCCAACTCGCAGACTCTCTGTCAGATCCGGAGCAGACTAATGTGCTCCAACTTGCTGCAACGCTTGTTATTTTTAGAATTTGCAAAACATAAACCAAAAGTACATTGGTCGCTGCCTTTGTTTACGCTTCTCCCCTATGCCAAACAGGTATTATAGCTAACTCAAAGAGTTGGGCAGCTTTGATAAATAATCAAAGAGAAAATGAGCTTAAGATTATGTTGGGAATGAGTGAAGCTTTATGCTAATTTTTTACGCTAATTATTGCTTGAGTAGTATGTTAAGATAATACATTCTTAAATTGGAAAATTCTAGAAATAATAGGAAAAATATTGAAAGTAATTTATCATAAATCATATCATATTGCTTGAGTAGCTGATATATTTTTTAATAGTTAGAGTCAAGAATAAGTTTTTTTATTTCTTACAAGAAAGAACCTAGAAATTATAGGAAAAATATTTTTTAAAATTATTTATCTTAAATCATATTTTATATATACTTGTATATTCCAATAGATATCTAACAAATATTCATAATAATATATTATATCATATAATGATAACTTGAGATTATCTTTTAAATAAGTTAAGTTTTTATCTAATATTTTTAGCTGAAAGAGTGCACAGTACACACTTCAATTTCCTTAAAAAACTCTTAGAAATCATAGGAAAATATTTTAAAAAATGATTTACCATAAATCATATTTGAAACATATCTATTCCATTAGATGTCTGCAGTCTGACACATTTTCTTCTCAAATTTCCTAGCAGCTCTTTAAGATCTCCATCAACAGTTTAATAAGAGTATCTGCCATATATATATATATATATATATATATATATATATATATATATATATATATATATATATATATATTAAATTTATATATATATTTATATATATATATCTATAATTCAAGTGTTGATTGCATCTTAGCTGAGTTGTGCAGCAACTCTTTGTACCTGCCAGCTAGGGCACATAAATTTCGAACAATATGATTTCGGCTGGCTATAGCCACACCATAAACATATATTTTAGAAACGACAAGCCATTTTCCCACTTACATGCAGTAAGTAGGAGCCAAGGGAGAGCTGCCTCGGCAGTCGCATACAGAGATTTGAAATTAGAAAATTCGCTTGGCTGCCAACGCCTCGAGTCGAGTTGAGTCCATAAATAAAAGCAGGCAATTTGCGCTGCTCGTCTATAGATAGAGAGGGAGAGAAAGAGAGCTCTGGGTTGGCCTGGACTCTGGTGCGGCAGAACGCGTCAGACCCTGATCACAGGCAGATGCGTGCCACGTGCCACGCGCTTTCCACGAATTTTTCAACTTGTCAGCCAAGACACTTGAGCAAGAAATTATAGAAAAGCCAAAAAGGCAAACGCAAACGCAAAACTAAAATAAAAAGCCAAAAACCAAAAAAAAAGTAGACGAAAGAGCAAAGAGCAGGGAAATAGAAACAAACTGAAACTGATTTTATTTTATGCTATTTTTAACGACATCGCTGCGTAGATTGTGGATCCATATCTCGAGACGAAGCCCTCGGTGCAGGCAGTAGAGGAGACGCTGAACGGCTTCAGTAAGCGGCAAGTCGACGTGACGAGCAGTCTGGAAAATTGGACAACGACCATTGCGGAAAAGCGCGAAGTAGAATATCTGCTAGAGAGAGTCATGAGCGACAACGAGGAGGTGATTGAGAATCCCTAAAAGCGAGTTTCTCCATTTCATATTTCTTTTCATTATCTTAGACTGTGGCCAAGAGCACGCAGGTGGACACACAGCTGTATCCGGTGTTCAGCACACCCAGCTTGGACTCCAAGCAGCTGTTGGGGAGCACGCGCGAGAAGCTGGGCTATGTGACGCAGGATATCGAGCGCGCCCAGGAGGAGATCCAGCAGCGCATACAGACCACGCTGAGCATACAGACCAAGGACCAGCAGTCGCTGGCTAAGATCGAGCAGGTGATCAACAACCTGCGCATGCTGAAGGCGAAGCTGGATGGCATCAAGTACGACTACCGCACGCTGCTGGAGAGCGTGCTGCAGTTCCTCGAGAACACTGTACAGCTACGTAGAGAGATCGATGCCTACTTCGCCAGGCAGCAGGCAGCGGGCACGTCTTCGGGCGTGGAGCGCACCATAGCCGAGCACGAGAAATTCCGCGATCAGTGCATGGATAAATTTAGATCGTTAATCACACAATCCGAACTGCTGATCGATCGTGTGCGCGTATTGGAGCCGCCGGGCGCTCGCGAAATCGACACTGATCGCATACTGAAGTTGTTGGAGAATTTGCGCATTCACTTCGAGTCGAATAGCAGCGCCACCATGTCCACGCTGGAGCGTCTCGAGAAGCTCGAGCAGTTTCGCACCGACCTGGAGGACATTGATCGCAGTCTGGACAGCGTCAGCAAGCAGTTGCACGATATTAACGGCCAGAGTGTGGATAGTCTAGCGGCTGCCAAGACCACGTCGCTGGCATTCCAGTACTTTGAACGTACCATAGAGGTGAGTGAACTCTCTTCTCTCTGCTCTACTCTGCCCTGCTCTCTTCTTTTTCTTCTTCTTCTTCTTGGCTAACATACAGATTCAGCTGCCAGGTATTTAATACTAACATCAATCTTATAGTGTTCAATGCCCAGGTTTGTGAAATCGACGCCTCATCAGCGACGCTGGGGCCAGTCAGCGCATACATTAGAGGTAGCCAACATAATGAAGACCCAGTTGTAATCCATGCCAATGCATGTGGCAAGAGTTTCCCTTTCCCGTACTCGGTTCCCCTTTGCCTTGGTTTTTGCATTCCCTGTCGCTGTCATTTTGGGTGGCCACAGCGCGCGACATGGTTTTCCGTATGGAAGCAGCCCCGGCACATTCATCAAATTTCCATTTGGAAATGCGCTGAGACATTTTCGAAAATAAGTACAAATTCAAATTCAAATTCAACTTTCAAAATGTTTTTGTCGCTGTCAGCGCAGTGCTGAACGGACAGCGGCAGCTGTCGTTAGTTTGTAATTAAAAACTTGAGAAATACATCTTGCAGCTAGTGCGCCAGCTATATAGATATAGATATAGATATAGATATAGATATATAGATATAGATACAGCTATGGCTACACAGCTAGAGATATGATTTTCTGTATGCTTGGCACTGGGCTGCTTTGAAATTCACTCCTCTTAGCTGCACATTCGCTGTTATAAATTGCCGAGTTTTATGGACTCGTCGGCCTGGGCACCACATGCAAGCGTATCTGTATCCCAGTGGGCCAGGCATTTACGTTGGCTGCGGCCGCTTAATGGGTTAATTAGAGAACGAGCTGTAATAAATATTTGTGGGCAGCCTTCTAAAGCGATTTACCCTCGACTCTCTTTGGCAGCTGCTCGAGAAGCGCATCGAGAAGTTCACGGAGACCACGCGGCAGCAGCTGCTCATTTCCAATCCCGAGAGCGAGGCGCAGGTGAAGAACGAGCTGCGCAAGCTCAACGACAAGTGGCAAGCCTTCAAGGACCAAGTGAAGCAGAAACGAAAGAGCCTTAATCAGGCCAACGACTTCTTCGAGGTGGTCGAGAAGGTAAGTCACCAAAGTAGGCTCCCTCTGCCCCGACTAATAATTCCAATTCCAATTGCAGATCGATGCGGAGTACCGCGAGATCAGCTACTTCTACAACAGCGTCTCCAACAAAGTGCCCTATCTGCGCGATGCCGTAGAGGCTTCCAATCTGGTCAACGACATTGAGAAATATGTGACCACACGCGAGCCGCCGCTGCGGGCCAAGCTGGACAGTGCCTCGCAGTGCGCGCACGACATGAACAAGGTGTCGACGCTCTACAACGACGTGATGAACATCTTCCAGTCCTTTGTCAAGCTGAAGACGGATATCAACACTGTGCAGGAGCGGCTCAACCAGGAGCAGCGCCAACGCGATCAGCGAGAGCGCGAGGCACGCGATCAGGCAGAGCGCGAGAAGGCAATCCGCGAGGCGGAGGCCAGAGAGCGCCTGGCGCGCGAGGAGCAATCTCGCTTGGAGGCCCAGCGCCAGCAAGCGGCCATTGAGCAGGCGCAGCGCGAGCTGGCGGCCAGACAGCTATCGCTGCGTGAGCAAGCGGTGCGGGAGGAGGAGGCCCGACTGCAGGCCGTGCGCGAGCAGGCGGCCAGGGAGCAGCTCGTCCGGGAGCAAGCCGCGCGCGAGGAGGAGCAGCGCATACAAACGCTGCGCGACATAGCCAAGCGCGAGGAGGAGCTGCGCATGCAGGCGCTGCGGGAAGAGGAGGCGCGTCTGCACACCAAGCGCGAGGATGACTTGAGAATGAAGCGCGAAGAGGAGATCCGGTTGAGGCGGGAAGAGGAGATCAGGCTGCAGCGCGAGGAGGAGGCCAGGCTAAAGCGCGAGAACGAATCGCGCATTCAGCGCGAGGAGATCACGCGGCTGCAGACGCTGCGCGATCAGGTCGACCAGCAGCGCATCGTCACGGAGAACATCCGCAAGGACATTCAGGTGAACCAGATATTCACGGAGCTGCGCTACGCCTCGCCGCTGTTCGTGCGCCCACTAAGGGATGCGTTGACCCGCGAGGGCGAGCGCTTCGTCTTCGAGTGCGAGGTCACCGGCACGCCAGAGCCGAGCGTGGAGTGGTTCAAGGACGGCATCAGCATTCAGAGCAATGCTGACTACAAGACCAGCTTCGACAAGGGCATCTGCCGTCTGGTCATCGAGGAGACCTTCGCCGCGGACACGGCGCGCTTCAGCTGCCGCGCCTCCAACCTGGTGGGCACCTGCGACACCAATGCCACGCTGACGGTGCGCGAGAATGCCGCAGAGATGCAGCTGGTGCCGCCGCGCATTCTGCGCTTCCTGGAGAGCGGCAAGGCCACCGAAGGCACCGCCTTCCAGTTCTCCTGCGCGGTCAGCGGCGTGCCGCTGCCCACGGTGCAGTGGTTCAAGAACGACAAATGTATCGACGACTCGCCGGACTACGTGATCAGCTACAACAACGGCGAGGCCATGCTGCGCTTCGACGAGGTGTTCCTCGAGGACGACGCAGTCTACACCTGTAGCGCCTCGAATCCCGCTGGCATTGAACACTGCTCGGCTAGCTTGATCGTAGAGCGTAAGTGGGAACATAGTAAACATTCCTGACTGGGGTCAAATCAACTCACATTTTCGTTCTCGCAGCACTTGAACCCACTGAGCTGCCCTGCTTCAAGATGCCGCTGCAGAATGCCATGGCACGTGTCGGCCAGAAGATCAAGATGGAGGCCTTGGTCACTGGCATACCACAGCCCGAGATCTGCTGGCTGCACAATGGCAAGCCATTTCAGCCGCGCGATTCGAAGGTGAGTAAAAAGAAAAACTTTGAGGACATTTGGGGAAAATTCTACTAGTCGCACAGGAAATGAACTCTCAATACTTTCACTGACATACTGACAGTTGACAGTTGGCAAAGGGGCTGCTGTTCAAGCAATTTCTAGGTCATCTCGTAGTCTGTCTGGTGTGGCTTTCTCCTGGGATGAAATTTTCCTTTGTGTGCTCCCAACTGCTATCCTCATTCTGTCTGGCAGCAAATAAATATATATGCAGATTTCTGTATATTGCGAACAAGAAATGGCACAGCGCACAATTCCCAAATCGCGCGATCCCACAAATCATGAATATATACATATATATATAGTATAAACAAACTTTGCTGGAATGACGAAAAAAAATTTTTTTAATTCTGCGGTGGGCGTTGCATATACATATATGTATATAGCAGATATATACAGGAATATATATACATATATATTTGTATATATTTATGATGATAGTTCCATAGCATATTAAATGAACATGTTTAATTTCTTGATTCGCTTTCGCTGCTGACGTCAGCGTTTAGTCGTGCTGGAGGGGACTTGGTGCAAAAGGAAAACTGAAAACTGAAAGCTGATAGAAAATATCAACTACAAAATTCAAGGCAAATGTTTTAAAAATAAGCCGACGCCTAGTATACACTGCACAACTATAAATTACAGGCTAAGAAGTCGCCAGCCGTATAGCTGCAATATTTTGTGATTTTTGGCAGCGTCGCGTCGCAGTTGCAACGAGCCGTGTGCTGCGGCGCGAATCCAATTCACCACAGTCGCCTTTCGTGGGCGCTGTCAGCCAATTTGTTTATTGTGGGCGCCGTTATTCGGCACAACATATGCGCACACAGATATATAGTGTATATATCTGTTTGCTTTAAAAATTTTCATTTATTTTTCATTTTTATAGAGATCAACGCTTCTGGCCAAATGCAAAATGATTTCATTGCTTTAATTGCCTTTTTGACACAGCAAACATGATCTCATTGCGTCGCGCTGATTGAACAATTAAATCGATTCCATATACAATCGAGTGTCTATACTACCATTGTTGTCTTGTTCGGTTTCAAGTGGTGCACGGCACCTGCACACCTGAACTCAGACGCTTCCTGCAATTTAGTTGCCTAAACAAAAGAAATTTTCCAGTTTCTTTATCAAATAAACAGCGCGTCAGCCGAATATTACGGGATTCACCCGGGCCCCGCCTCCCACTCGGCCTATATATTTTATTATTTTTGTTGTTGTTGTAGACTCCCGTGCCGGATACGCAGCGCACAGACATAGGCCGGATTGAACATCCGTGCGCCAAGCATAAATAAGTTTTTGGGGCTGGGTGTAAAATGAAAATTAGATTGCAAAAAAAAAAAAAAAAAAAAAAAAAAAATCATAGAAAAGCACAGACAAAAACTGGCACAAATTGAAAAGCATTAGCCATTAGCGCGGGAACTCACCACACGGCCTCGGTGCCGACGAACTCACCATGTGGTGAAGTGGGCGCAGTCAACGCTCAGCATATTTCAATATTGTTTTGTTTTTAACCAATTTCAGTACGAAAACGGACGCGTTACGCTTACAATACCGCAAGCTTATCCAAACGACGCCGGATCCTACGTGTTGAGTGCTAAGAACTTGGCTGGCGAAGCTTACAGCAGTTGCAACATTATCGTCAAGGGTCGTCTGCCGAACGAGACGTCCGATTCTGAGATGGCCAGCGACATCGAGCCCATCCGTCCGGCGGTGCATATTCCACTGAAGGACGTCTTCATCTTCGAGGGCAAGCCAGTGCGTCTGGACTGCGTGATCGTGGGCCAGCCCGAGCCGGAGGTCATCTGGTATCATAATGAGCGACCCGTCAAGGAGTCGGCGGACGTGCAGTTGCTGTTCCAGGGCGATCGCTGCTCGCTCTTCATACAGGAGGTGTGCCAGGAGGATAGCGGCAACTACAAGGTGGTTGCCATCAATTCGGCGGGTGAGGCCTCGAGCAGCTGTGACCTGAAGGTGACGTCGCTGAACACGTCGGAGTCAGCCGCCAGAATACAGATGGATCGCCAGTCCTTGCCCCGAGAGTCACTGCCCAAGTTCGAGCGTCTGCTCTCGGATGTGCTCGCCGATGAGGGTGAGCAGGTGGTGCTCGAGGTACACGCCAATGGCGATCAGCCACTCAAAGCCCAATGGTATCTGACCAACAAGGAACTGCAGCTGAACGAACGCGTCACCACCCAGTCCGACGCCGAGGCTGGCATATTCAAGCTGATCCTGAACAATGTGGATGCCAGCGACAAAGGCGTCTACACGGTCAAGGTCTCAAACAATGCGGGCGATGCCAAATGCTTCTCTCATCTGATTGTCAAGTCCGTGAATGCCCCAGAGAATCGTCGAGGCAGTCAATCATCTGTGGAGATCGTCGAGCGACAGCTGTGCCCCGAGTTCAAGGAGCTCTTCAGCGACAAGCAGGCCCAGATCGACGACGTGGTCAAGTTCGAGTGCATTGTGGTGGGCAAGCCAACGCCTAAGGTGCATTGGTTCTTCAACGATCAGCCGGTGCATGGCCACAATTTCCTCGTCTCCACCAGCGGCGATCGCCAAGTGTTGACAATTCAGCAGCTAACGCACGATGCCGTGGGCAAGATCAGCTGCACGGCCGAGAATGACGCAGGCAAAGCCACTTGTGTGGCCTTCCTGAACATCATTGGCAGCAGCCCAGTGCCCGCTTCTAGCAACTTGCAGACCATGACTCAGGAGCACAATACCGGATCATCGCGTGTGACCATCAAGAAGCAGACCTTTACTACCACCTCCACCTCGCAGGTGAACTCGTACGAGGGCAATGTGCCGCAGACAGAGGTGCACCATTCCTCGGCCCACATTGATCAGTCTCTCAAGCAGCTGGGACAGCAGCGACCAGAGATCGTTGAGAGCCATCACTACCAGGAGCTGCACAAGAGCAAGGAAATGAGCAGTCCCTCGGTGCAGCAGAAGTCCTTTACGCTGGTTCAGTCCACCAATGGAGGTACCCCAGTGCCAGCCATCGCAATGCCCGAATCGCCAACGAGACTACGCAAGGAGATAGCACCACGCTTTACCACACCACTAACGGGAAAGATTGTGGATCAGGGCGCCAACGTGAGCATGGAGGCCATCTACGATGGCTACCCCTCGCCCGAGATTAAGGTTGAGAAGAATGGCGATCAACTGTTCGACAACGCGCACACCAAAATATCCAACAAATACAATCGTGTGACCATTGAGCTAAAGGAGGTGAACGTGGCCGATGCTGGACGATATGCGGTGACAGCATCCAATGCGGTGGGTCAGTCGACAAGCACTGCGGATCTGGTGGTGAAAAGTAAGTAAATCCTATGTTGAGCACTTTTATTTAGAGCTATGTTAAGTCAATGTTAACTTACTGTTAACTATTTGTATTTATAGAAACATATGCGAGATACACATATGAACAGAAAACTGTTACACTTTCGATAACATTTCATGTTAACAACTGTTAAAGTCTCGTTAACATTTCATGTTAACAAATAATTAAATTTAGTGCCAAATCCTAATGAGCTAACGAATGTGTAGAACATCAATAGATAGACCTCGCATATGGGTCATATCGTATGTCAATATTCCGTACGTCCGTCCATGCGCCACATCAATCAGTGCGGAGCATTAAAGTGTCATTGTCGGGGGCGTCAATAGATCTAGAAACGTCAATGCCGACCGTTTCGCATATTGATGAGTTTTTAGTGGCGTCGCTGGTTTTGTTTATATTCAAACGATTTTTCTAGCCCACAGGCGAACATCTTTTTATATTTTCTTTTCTTTTTGTTATTTGCTTCTTACACAGAAATTTCTAAATAATTTTTCGTTCTTGTGGGCGGCTTTTGTGGGCTGCGTCGGGGGCCTGAAGTGGGCAATAATTATGTAAATTTATCTTGAACACAAGTTTCTGTCGGGGGACCTGTCGTCTTGTGTGGTTCAAATTGTGTGTTTGAGCAGCGAAAACTTTTATTTTGACTGCCTGTCTACACGAATTACTCATTATAGCTGACCATTTGGTCGTCTGTGCAAGTAAATTATTTTTGCAAGATCTTCAGAGATCCGCTGTTGCAATGACATACAAAAGCCAATATTTATTTTCATTGAATGAGCTCTCTGCGTGTGTTGTGGCTTTCAAATGAAAGTGGCCCACAGCGAACCGCAACACATGTGGACCCCACATCCCCATCCACATCCATGTCCGATTCTTCTAACGAATTTTTGGCTTCTTCTATCCGTGCAGAGACCATCTTTCCGCCAGTCTTCGGCCGTCGTTTGCAGGCGCAGGTCAGCAAGAAGGGTGAGCGATTGATTATGGAAGTGGAAGTAACTGGACTGCCAGACCCGACGGTCACCTGGCTAAAGGACGACAAGCCGCTGAAGGACGCAGCCATCTCCGAGCATCGCCTGCTTGCCCAGGGCAACTCGTACAAGCTGATCATCGAGAAAGGTGAATGACCGAACTTTCCTTTAAATTACATCCTCGCTAGCTTCTCTTTCCGCGCAGCACAAACTACGGACTCGGGCAAGTACATGGTGAGGGCAACGAATGCTGGCGGCGAGGCCAAGAGCATTGCGGACTGTGCCATACTGGAGCCGTCGCCGGAACGCATGCAGGAGGTGGTCAAGACCATCGTCTACGAGGCGCCGGCCAGTGAATTCAAAACTGAAGTAAGTGTGCATGTGCTCAATATATAGACACGATTCTGCATTATCCATCCGATACTGCATTTATCACGACTCTGACTGCAACTCTATCTATCTATATCTATCTCTCAACCTGTCTATCCTCCCATATCTATAACTTTATCGAACTGTCAATCTTCTCAATTGAATACTTTACTATATACTATGATATCTCTTCGACTTGTTACGTTCTTGACATGATTTATATACATTATATATATATACATTTATTTATTTATAATAAACAAATCTTGTGAATTTCTTCTCTCATTGATTTCGACGTTGTTCGTTTCGCTTTGCTCATTACACTCATGTGGTTCTCATGCGACAACATATACACACTCATATATATATATATATATGTATATGTATATATAAATATATATCTGAATCGAACTAGAACCAGAGCCAGAACCACTTCAACAAAGAACCCCAATCATATCAGACCAATCAAAGCGATGCAACCACTGCCAACGATCTGCATGGCCTGTCCGAGTCGAAAGTTATCACTGAGCATCGTTGCACCACCGAGGCAACGATGCGTCTAGAGCACAAATCGACATATCAAGATTTTCCCGAGTTGAGTCTGCGACCAAAGACACCAACCACCAACACCACCACCACCAGCACTACCACCAATAACACTACCAACAACACTGCCAGCATGGATCAGACCGACACACAGACCAGTTTTAAGACTGGCGCCACACAAACCCCGCCGCCTGTGCCACCCAAGCCCTGTACGCCCGTGGTGGCCACAGCTTTTGGGCAGCAGGCGCAGCCACAGCCAGAACAACCACCGCAGGTGCAGACGCAAATCAACACCAGATACGAGAGCAGCAGCAACGAACACAAAATGTCCTCGTCCTTTGAGTACTTCAAGAAAATCGATGAGGAGACCGTGACACAGCGGCCCAAGCCACTGGCCCAGCGGCCGTTGGAGACGGTGGTGCGCCAACCGCAAGCACAAACCCTGGCCGAGGAGCTGAGAAGCTTGAACCTTTTGCCAGGAGCACCACCTGAATTTTGCTATACGCCCAAGACGGAGAAGCAGCCGCCCAAGCAGCCACTCATCCAGGAGAAGATCAAGATCTTGGAGGAAGTGCAGCCCAGAGAGCCACCACCGCAGGGTGGTGTGCCCGTCTTTCCACCACCTCTAAATCTGCAGAGTGTGCAGCACGAAACCACTCTCACCAAGGAGGTCAAGGTGGAGTACGGACAGCCCATTGTGCGTCCCGCTGCGGTGCTGGCAACGCCGGCACAGCAGAACACGCGTTCGCCATCGCCCAAGCCTTCGGCAGAGGGCGTGGCCATGTCTAAGCTGTGGACTCCAGCGGGCACCACCAGCTACTCGAGCGATGTGGAGCAGAAGACAGAGCAGCAAATCAGTGTGACTAAGTTGCCCACGCCCACACCCACCAAGGAACTGAATGCCCCGTTCCTGGTGCAGCAGGTGGCCAAGAATATAACGCCGCCGACTGCGGCGCCAGTCACGCGACTGGTCAACGTTGAGTTGGAGCCAGGTACTCCGCCAGAGATCTGCTTTGCGCCCAAGCAGGAGGAAGTGCGTCGCCGCTCGCTGGTGGAGAGCATTGAGCATAAGCTGGAACAGAATCTCATGCAGGGTCCCAGCAAGGTGCTGCCCCACTCGGTGCCCACGTTGACGCCCGCCACGCCGCCCAAGTCCAACGGCACCACCAGCTATCGCCCACCGCCCCCGGTGATGCCCAACCGCCTGGGCGCCCACTACGAGAGCGACTACGAGAGCGATCGCTACAAGTACAGCGGCAGCGAGTCCGACGAGCCGGGCAACCGGGCCCGCCAGCAGCAGGCCACCATGGAGTCCTCGTTCAAGTCGAGTGGCTATGCGGCCGACACCGAGGAGCACTCCAGCTACCGCAAGTCCGAGAGCAGCTTCTACGAGACTAAATCGTCGACAGCTGCCAAGCTGCAGCCCGAGCCACCGGCTCAGCTCTACTTTGCAGCACCAGCGGCAGCACCGCCAACTAGCTACAGCCAGGAGGCGAAGGTTCGCATAGACACTCTGTGTTGTTGTCGTTGTCGTTGTCGTTGTTATGTGTAGCACTTGGAACTGGCTGCGTCCTGTTCCCCTTCTCACACTCTCTTGTCGTTCGTCCTTGCTGTTGTCCTGCTCTAATGCCCATTAGGAAAGCATCCGCCATATTAACACCGCATCGAATGCTTCTTGTATATTTCTGTTCATTTTTAGTATATAATTCAATTCGATTCATTATTCTCGTTGTTCTTCGGCATTTGCCTGATTATCTAACACCTTTTCGTTGTTGCATTTATCCTTGCCTCGATCCTGTCTAATCGCTCTTCGTCTTTCGCAGAACTACAAGTACACCTCGTCGAGCATGACTAGCAATATGCAGCAGAGCAGCAGCAGCTCCACACATCGCGAGACCAAGTACTCCTCGACCGCCACGCCCCTGATCACGCCCAGCCCGGTGCCGGCGCAGCGCAAGACGCCCGCCGCGGAGTTCAGCGACTACAGCAGCGAGGTGGACGAGCGCTTCCGTTCGGTGTCGCGAGCCAATGAATCCGACTCGGACATCAAGGGCTATCGCGTGGTCTTCCCGCCCACGCCCACGCCACGCACCAACATTGCCAACGGCCACAAGTCGCCAGTGGTCGTGGTGACGCCATCGCCCATGGAGTTTGAGCCGATGCCCCCACAGCTCGGCAGCTTTACGCGTCCCAAATTCGAGCCCATTGGCAAGGAGATACGCCACGAGATCAAAACCGAGAGCAGCTCCAAGCAGTACTCGAGCAGCCAGCAGCAGCAACAGTCGCAGCCGCAGACGCAGCCTGTCTTCAAGCCGAAGCCTGTAGCGGCCAAGTTCATAGCCGCCACACAGCAGCAGCAGCAGCAGCCGCTGCCCACCTCGAGGCCGACCATGTACTACAATGCAGTTGCTGGTGCGCCCATGCACATGGCCAAGGTGGCCCACGAGACGAAGAACGTGATGCAGATGCACGAGTCCACGGAGAGCTCGCAGCGAGTTGTCAACATGCAGCAGACCAAGCGCGTCATACACTTCGACAACCAGCAGCAGCAGCAGCAGCCTCCTCTGGAGCCTTTCCCGTACAGCCCGGCGGGCAGTCGCACGCCGTCGCGTCAGTCGCATCTGCCTCCGCCGGCCACGCCCACTAAGTTTGTACCCGGCGAGTATCGGGAGAGCGACTACGAGAGCGAAGTCGAGGGCACACGCATCCAGCCACTCTGGTCACCCCACGGCGATGGCCTGACCAAGGGCTATCGTCGAGTGGCTGCCCCGCAGGCTGGCGGCCGCTCCTGCAGCCTGCCGCGCAGCTACGAGCGCGTGCTCTCGCCCATGGAGTTCGACCGCGGCCCGGAGATGCCCACCAAAATCTTTGTGGACGTGAATACCTTGCGCAAGGAACAGCGTGGCGGCAGCACGGTGACCACGCAGCATCGCACGCAGTCGCTGAATCGCAACAGCAGCATGAGGCAACAGTTCGCCAATCGCCTGCTGGACGGCTCCCAGGATCAGACAGATCTGCAGCAGCAGCAGCAGCAGCAGCAGCAGCAGCGAGCGGGCACCTTGCCGCGGTATGGCTACAGCACGCTTCAGCAGCAGGCGGAAGGCCAGGGCAGGCGCATGGGCTCCACGTTCCTGCAGAAGTCGCACCAGTTCATCGAAGACGTCAGCAGGGACATGCAGAGCCAGCAGATCGGTTCGAATGGTGGCCTGCGTCCGGGCTTCAGGCGCGCGCCGAGCGAAGGCAGCAACCAGCCGCAGGCCTACAGGGACGAGTCGCGGGTGTCGCAATACGGTGAGTACACTGCAGCTTCTATCGTAGATCCTTGACATGTAGAACTGTGCGAACCAAGCCCAAAAGTAAAAGAAATCACATTGGTTCCATTCGAATTGGCATTGAAAGTTGAGATTGAATATTTTGTAAATTTGCCTTTGGAGTGCCTTTTCTCGCATCGACCACTAACTGCCCATGAAACCACTTTGTATATGCTATCTCTAAGTTCCGTACACACCTTTCCAATTGTCAATTGTCAACCAACACCGTAACCAGGCACCAAATGCGTCGATCCCAATACCGGTTTAATCTATTTCAAATACGACTTCGGCTACGAGTTCGGCATACTCTTTCCCGGCGAGGGCCACAAGTTTGTGAGCAGCCAGTGGAACAGCAAAGGCGCCCACAGCTCAGTCAATGGCCATGGCCGCCATTCGCCGTATCCGCTGAAGATTGCCGCTGGCAACGAGTTGGTAATACCCGTGCAGCACGAGCGCACCACCCCAGCAGCTGGCGCGATGCCTCACGGCTACAGCTCCGACGGCGAGGCAGCCACACAGCGCCGCAGCTACGGGCGTGTCAAGTCGCCCATGGCGCCACGCTTCGCCCACAAGCGCTACAGCCTGCCCAGCTGCCACAGCCTCGACATTCATCTAGACCGCCTGCATGCGCAGGCGCCGCGTCTGCCGCCCGATCAGCTAGTGCGCACAGGTACAGCTGATGGAAAGCCAAACAAAAAACCAACCAGGCCATCAGCTTGGCTGGCTTGGCTGGCTGGCTAACTATCTATCGATGTTGTCAACTAGTCTAGGACAAATTGTGATTGTTATTGTTGCTAGCACAACTTGGTGGCGTTCAGCAGCAGAAGTTGATTATATATATATATATATATGTATATATATATATATATATATATATATATATATTTATATATATGTATATTTTTATTATTTATAGTGTGATGAGAGTAGAAAGCTAGGCTAGGATTTCCCATTGAAAGTGGTGGGAATAGGGTATATTGTTGCTGGGCAATTATATGTGAGAGCTAGAAGAAATCAAGTCCGATTGGAATATTAGAATATTATTAATTATATTAATTAATTAATTAATTAATTATAGATTTGGCCTGGATAATATTAATATAAATAGTACAAGTCTTGCTCGTACAAAAATATTTATTAAAATTTTAAATAATTCATTTTGAATTATATGTATATATTTTTATAAAAAATATTGAAGTAAAAATATTGATCCCATATATATTATTTTTTGTTAAATAATTAATTTTATTTAAATAATATATATTTTACATACAAAATACTAAGCAAAAATATTCACTTCAATTTATTTTATTTATTATTATTATTATTTATTATTAATTATTATACAAAATAATATAATAACTAACGGGTTAAGAGTGCTAGCAGCTAAGGCCATCGACTCTTATTTTATTTAAATAATTCTTTTTGAATGATATATATTTAAAAAAAAAAAAAAAAAAATTTAAGCAAAAATATTTATAAAAATTAATTTTTATTTATTTAAATAATTCAATTTGAATTGCATATATTTTATACAGAATATATTGAGCCTCAGCTTATGTATTTTAAGCCATATTATATAGACTCTGTTATATAAAGTTCAAATATAGCTCAATTATTAAATATCTTCCACTTCTCATCTACTCTTAAGTCTGCAATTGAACAATACTCAGGAATTACAGGGTTTAAAGGGTATATCAGCTTATCATCACATTATAAAGCATAAAGAAATTATATAGTTGCTGCTGAACGCCGCCAATTGCTTTGCTTTGTCCTCAGTAGCAGCAGCCGCCACGTGGCGTATACTTAATTTAAGTGCCTCTTAGCTAACCCCATCAATTTGCATGCTAAACCCAAGTTTTGTTCGTTTCTGTTGCTGCATGTTTTATTTGTTGTTTGTGTCTTGTGTTTAAAGTGAAAATAACTTAACAAAAATTAAAAAAAAAATAGAAAATTTAAGAAAACCTAAAGAATGCTCAAACGTTTGTTGTGCTGTGTTTTGCCTTGCTGTGTGTGTGTGTTAATCCCGCTAATGGACGCTGCTATAAGTAATTTCTGCAGTTTCTAATGGCTGTTCAACCTCATTAGTGCCGGAACTGCCCAATACGGAGCCCGTCAATGCCCATTTGAATCGCGATGAACAGGCACAAAGGCCCCCATTATTCATAACGGTAAGCGAAGTCATTAACCCGGCCGGCGGGTATCGGCCTTCTAGACTGCTCCAGTCGCAACAAAACTAAAACCCGGCAATTCCGTTTGCAGCCCCTGAAAGATATAGCAGTGGGTGTGGGCGGTACGGCACGTTTCGAGTGCATTGTGCAGGCGCATCCGCAGCCGCAGGTCAACTGGACGCACAACGGTGGCCATTTGGAGCTGGGCAGCCGGCATGTCATTGAGTACCGGAACGGCGTGTGCCGCCTAACACTGCCGCAGGCCTATCCGGGTAAGTTGCCAGCCATTTGCAATTCGACTGTCAGCGGAGCTCATTAATCGTTCCCTCCGCCCGCTGCCTGCTGCCCACTTTTTTGATTCATTGCAGACGACAACGGGAGCTACGTTTGCAGTGCCAGCAATGCGCTGGGCGCGGCCAGCACCAGCGGAATTCTGAACGTTTCGAGCACAAATCGCGGATTTAGATACTAAGATAAACAGTTAAATGAGAGATTTACAGCATATATACATATATACATATATATATTTATTTATTTATGATTTGTTCATGCCAAAGTTTTACATTTTATTGTGTGTGCGTGTCCCTAATTTTGTTACTTGGTTTTGAGTCCTGCGATCGAAAAGGATCAAAATTTATAGCCCCCTTGCAGTCATGCTGGGGCGCATAGTATTACTTGTGTTTTTGTCGAAAATTCAAATAAATCAATTCAAAACGAAAACCCAATTTAGTTTTATTCGAAGTCTTTCGAGCAATGCGCGCCGATCTCTTTCGCTTTTTGAACTCGCGCCAAAAGAGACGTGCGCGAGCGCTCTCTATGGGGAGATGTTCGCAGTCAGTTCGAAAAAGCTGTGCAGCATGTTCGAAAGCTTTCGAAGGCGAGCCAAGCGCTAGATGGCGCTAGCTGATCGTTGATCAGCAATTCGTGCAGCTTATATTAAAACGAATATTTAGCTGATTTATGCGCGCCACATGGATAAATAATATAAACTTTTCGCTTACAGGAAATCATTTTTCAAAATTTATGTTTATATAATTGTGGCTCAAGGTCTCGACGGCAAAGTGTTTACCATTAATATTTAAGTGCAAATGCCCAGACTAAGTCAATGAATTATGAAATTATATATATATATATATATATATATATGCATGCCATAAAGATATATATTATTTAAGCTGCATTTATGCATTATTAAATGCCTTTTCCGTTGCTTCAGCCTGTCAACTGCTGAGAGAGTCCGAAAATTAGGTCAACTAATTTATGTGCCAGATGTTTTGCGTTTCATTGGAAGATTCAAGTGTTCTTTAAACACGATTTTTCATATAATAATATTTCAAAATCCAATCAGAATTGGCTTAGGCAAACACTGCTAGCCTTCTGTGTGGGTGTCTGGCTGCTTGGCTGACTGACTGACCGACAAACAGTTGTTGCTGCTGCTGCTGCTCATAAACGATTTATTTGAATTTCGTACAATGTTTATTTATCTATTTTTCTTCAAATTTTCAAAGTGCTCAGCCGTCGCTCTGCAATGCGAACGCTTGCCAAGAATAAGAAATGAAGCAAACCGCGCAATATGCGAGAAATTTGCACAAAGACAGCCCCAGACATAATAAACACTCGGGCCAACAGGCCCATGGGGCTGGCCTGTCAAGGTGCTGCCACAGACAGCGACAGCAGCAGCAGCAGCAGCAGGGGCAGCTAACTATGTAGTCCAAAACTAAAGTCCTTGACACTGACCAAACAATACCTGATTATCAGATGGGGCTATTTATAGCCAGCTGATTCGAAAAACATTTTGGATGACACACTTTGCTCTAATGCGTGGGCAGCCAAGTGCCTGCCAAACTGTCAATTCCCATGTACTTGGCCCACCTAAGCAACAGCAGAACTTGGATGCTAGTCAAGAAACACTGAATCACTTATCTATTGCTGCTCTATAAATTATTTATAATTGCGCGATAATTTCTCTAAATTGAATTTGCAAGCGAAATAAACGAGAGATTTTGGCTGCTGCCTGCAGATTTTCTTTACAAATGATTCATAAAATTGTTCGCTTCCTGCGCAACGATCTGACAACATATTGAATATATATATATTTGTAGGTATATGTCTATATAATGCCAGCATAAGTCCGAAAATGCTTCAAATTTTTTCTGGCCTTGCAGCATTATATTTTATTTATTTAATTTATTTTCTATATACATTGATTTCTTTTGGCACATTCGCCAAAAGAATTCGCATGCTGTTGGATATATAAACAGATTATGTTTGGGCAGGCGGTGCTGAAAATGTGTTCTTTTACTCTCTATGCAAATGTTTTTCGCCTGCTTTCTATTTTCCTATAATACATGATTTATGTCCTGGCACAGGAAAACTTTTCAACGCCTCAATTGCCACGCGTTTCGGTTTTTTTTTTTATTTTCAAATTGTCCACAAAAATCGGTACGCAAATCCGTTCGCAGATCGAAAGAAAATACGAATATTTGTGTGATGAATATGCCGCAGCTATACAAACACTCGCTTGATGTTTTTTGTTTCTCTGATTTTCTAAATTAATTAGGCAATTTCTAAAAATAACAGAATGAACTCAACGCGAGTCACACAACAATTTTCTTTTTCTTCTTATTTTCCTACTTAAAATTTCTCAACATTTTGCCATCATCCACTTCAATAGCAAATTCATCTCATCATTTTAAGCCTTCAACCTAAAAAATGATGGCTAAAAAAATTAAGATCGATTGAGTTTCAAATAATATTCAGAAACTGAATTTTAAAAAGTAAAAAATAACTTTGGGTATAAGAAATTTATAATAAAACAAGTAAGAAGGCTCTAGTCGAGTGTGCCCGACTAGGAGATCTCCTGAACCCATCGAAAAGTTGATATTCCAAAACAAGCCTATTTTACATACATATTGCAACCGAAGAACATTCAGGCGATTTCCCCGTTTTTAATGGGTTCTTTGTATAATAAAATTATTATTAGGACATTCTCATAAAAAGAAACATTAATAACTAATACAATTTTACTTAAGATACCTACTATATTACTAACATATTACTCTGGCAAGGGTAGAGAGTCGGCTAACGGTAGAGTGGTTATGAGGCGGGCAGCAGTAGAGAGTCGGTTAACGGTACACCGTTTGAGAGTCGGGCACCAGTATAGAGTTGGGCAACGGTAGAGTATTTGAGAGTCGGCAGCAGTAGAGCGTCGGGCAGCAGTAGAGAGGCGGGCAGCAGTTGAGAGTCGGTTAACGGTACACCGTTTGAGAGTCGGGCACCAGTATAGAGTTAGGCAATGGTAGAGTATTTGAGAGTCGGGCAGCAGTAGAGCGTCGGGCAGTAGTAGAGCGTCGGGCAGCAGTAGAGCGTCGGGCAGCAGTAGAGAGGCGGGCAGCAGTAGAGAGGCGGGTAGCAGTAGAGAAGCGGGCAGCAGTAGAGAGGCGGGCAGCAGTAGAGAGGCGGGCAGCAGTAGAGAGGCGGGCAGCAGTAGAGAGGCGGGCAGATAGAGAGTCCAATCCAGATAGAGATTTCAGTAGCAGGAGAGAGTCCAGCAGAAGTAGAGAGTGCAGCAGACGTAGAGAGTCCAGCAGAGAGGGCAGCAGGAGAGAATCGGGAAAAAAAAGAATTATTAGTAAAACATTTGCTTAAAAAAAAAAACAGTTATAACTAATACAATTTTGCTTAATATACTTAATACTAAAATTATTAACTAAATACTCACCAAATCCAGAAGAAGAGGAGCAGGAGGAGGGCGAGGAGAAGACACTACACTACACTACACTGGGCTGCACTGCACTGCACGACTGACCATCAGGGGGTCAGGAAACCAACTGAAGAACTGGGCAGACGGCTTGCCCTTATATAGGGCAAAACTCCCGCCAAAAATTGTGCTCAACTCTTTCAAGCTCAGCTCGGTTGAGGTCATGAGTCGATTCTTACAGTCGATCATTGAGTGGGAAACAAGAGCGCTACCTGCTTAGTTCGGCAGAGTCGGTCAGCAAAAGAATCGACTCATGACCTCAACCGAGCTGAGCTCGAAAGAGTTGAGCACAATTTTTGGCGGGAGTTTTGCCCTATATAAGGGCAAGCCGTCTGCCCAGTTCTTTAGTTGGTTTCCTGACCCCCTGATGGTCAGTCGTGCAGTGAAGTGCAGTCCAGTGTAGTGTAGTGTAGTGTCTTCTCCTCTCCTCGCCCTCCTCCTGCTCCTGCTCCTGCTCCACTTCTTCTGGATTTGGTAAGTATTTAGTTAATAATTTTAGTATTAAGTATATTAAGCAAAATTGTATTAGGTATAACTGTTTTTTTTTTAAGCAAATGTTTTACTAATAATTCTTTTTTTTTCCCGATTCTCTCCTGCTGCCCTCTCTGCTGGACTCTCTCCTGCTACTGGGACCTCTATCTGGATTGGACTCTCTATCTGCCCGCATCTCTACTGCTGTCCGCCTCTCTCCTGCTGCCCGCCTCTCTCTTGCTGCCCGCCTCTCTCCTGCTGCCCGCCTCTCTCCTGCTGCCCGCCTCTCTCCTGCTGCCCGCCTCTCTCCTGCTGCCCGCCTCTCTACTGCTGCCCGCCTCTCTACTGCTGCCCGCCTCTCTACTGCTGCCCGCCTCTCTACTGCTGCCCGACTCTCTACTGCTGCCCGCCTCTCTATTGCTGACGACTCTCTGCCAATCTACCGTTAACCGACTCTCTACTGCTGCCCGACTCTCTCCTGCTGCCCGCCTCTCTCCTGCTGTCCGACTCTCAAATACTTTATCATTGCCCGACTCTATACTGCTGACCGACTCTCAAACGCTGTACCGTTAATCGACTCTCTACTGCTGCCCGACTCTCTACTGCTGCCCGCCTCTCTACTGTTGGGCGCCTCTCTACTGAGCCGGCCTCTCTACTGCTGCCCGCCTCTCTACTGCTGCCGACTCTCTGCCAATCTACCGTTAACCGACTTTCTACTGCTGCCCGACGCTCTACTGCTGCCCGACTCTCAAATACTCTACCATTTCCCGAGTCTATACTGCTGCCCGACTCTCAAACGGTGTACCGTTAACCGACTCTCTACTGCTGCACGAGTCTCTACTTCTGCCCGAGTCTCTACTTCTGCCCGAGTCTTTACTTCTGGCTGACTCTCAACCACTCTACCGTTAACCGCCTCTCTAACACTCTTCCGCTGCCCAACTCTCTACCGTTGCCAGAGTAATATGTTAGTAATATAGTGGGTATCTTAAGTAAAATTGTATTAGTTATTATGAAAGGAATATGTATCTTAAGAATATATATCATATATATATTTATTTGAGAAATCTCTATATTCATATTGATGGACTATCTCAACGTATGATGGCTAGAACAACACAAGTGATCTACATATATAGTCGTTATGGCTTATGTATATTCCCTTGGGAAATGTCGATGTCATGAACTGCGACTCAGCGAGGATTGCATTTCAATGACAAAAAAAATTAATACTAAATGAAAAATCTACTTTGCATATACAGCCTAGAGACCGCCCGAGCGCTGGGCACTTGTCTTGAATAAATAATAAAATATTTCCGCATGAGTGTGTGTCAACGTAGCGCGGTATAGAGGCGGCATAAATATACGTTAATACATTCGCTTAATGAGCATTAGCCTTAAGCCAAAATATAGATATATAAATATATAAATATATTCATATATATATATATATATACATCTTGTTGGATGGGTAAAAGCCAAAAGCATTTGATATTATAAACAGTTGGGCGCATCGTAAAATTGTTTTCCTACATGCTCCGCCCACGAGAAGTGTAATAAAACCAGACGCCCAGAAAAATATTGAAAATCTACGCAAATCCAAATGCCAGAGACTCTTAGCACTTCAATTTCCTTAGCACATTAAGCATTTAGCGAGCAAACACACAAAATTTAATGTGTATATATTTTAATTAGGCAAATAACTGAGACTGCGACTGCGACTGCGACTGCGACTGAGACCGAGACTGAGATGCTTCAATAGCACAGCCCAGGCGTGCAACAAATTGAATTACATAAGTCCCTGTTGACAGATTGTCCGATTTACACATAGCAAGAGATAGATGTATATATATATATATATATATATAAATTTATATACTCAGTGGCTCTGTGGCACGCGTTGACCCTGCCAGTGTCTCTTGCGTCCAACTGCCAAAATGTTGGCAACACATTTATTTATACGCACGCTGTAAATTAGCAAACACAGAGAGATCAAATCAAAACAAATGAAGAAAAAAGAAAGAATTCAAAAATAAAGAATCGAGGCAACAACAATTGCGAATGCCGCCAAACAGCGCGAGTGCTGCGAATTTCATTTCAATTTGATGAAAATGAGGCCAAGTTTTTAGCAGCAACCAAATTTCGCGCACGCATTTTGGCACTCGACTCGTAAATATGCCTCTAATTGCTGAAGGAATAAAAATACAGACAGGCGGCGATCGGATCACCGGGGGCGGGTGAAGGTGCTTCTGTTGTACCGCTGTTTCGGTTTCTGTTTATTGCGTTATTTGTTCGGGCATGTTCCAGAGAGCGTGCAGTACATGCAGGCCATAAAAGCCACTTGGGCAAAAACATTTCCGCATATCTAATTTGTGGCCGCTCCGCTAATTGCAGATCAGGGCACCCAAACGGATAGCCTGCTCATAACGGAGGATGGGGAACAACTTCAGCAGCAGCCAGCTAGTCAGCAGGAAGCCAATAAAACACCGCTGCGCAAGTCCGCGTCCTTCTCGTCCTCGACCACGGCCTCGGCTCAATCGCCGGGCGGCTCTTCGCTGGGCTCGGCCACGTCGACCATGTCGCTGCGCTCCGCGACGCCGCGTGCACTGCGCAGCGATACCATCAACACGTTCCAGAAATGGGAAACAACAATCGAGTCCATCAGCTATGTGAGCACCAAAACCGTCTCCATCTCCGACTTCAGCAAGGAGCCGCAGCTGCAGACAAATGGCCAGCAGGTGCAAGCAGGTAAATCGAGCTAAATCAACTCAGCTAACTGGGCTAAGATCGCTTTAATGGCCTTTTCACTCGCTTCTTTGTTTACTAAACAAACTCGTACCTCATAAGCTAATGCAATGAAAACAATTTTCACCAAACGATCTGGAAAATCGCTAACTACAAATTTGGGGCTGGGCTCACACACACACACACACAGACACATTAGCCGCAATTCATATATATATATATATATATATATATATATGTTTGTGCATATTTCGAATATCTTTTGAGGCACCGCATGTAAAATCACTAAATATAGATTACAACCACACGCACCGCATCGCAGCACATTGCAACTTTCATTTGCTCAAAGCGAGGGACAGAGACAGAGTCAGAGAGAGGGAGAGACAGAGTGAGCTACGCCCAACTCCAACTATGCCCTGCCTCACTCCCTCTCCCCCTCCCTCTCTCTCTCTCACTCTTTCTGTCGTTCACTCTATATCTTAATTGTATAAACAATTGATATGAAAAACGAACGCATTTGGACATTTTATACCTAAATTGCCGCTTGGCATGCTGCTTGCTTGGGGCGCAGCTCGTTGCAGCAAGCAGCAAGCAGCAGCAGCAACAACAACATTTCGTTTCGGTTTTCTGGGTTTGCTGAATGGCTGCGGCGGTCGCAGTAATTTGATGCCTAATACTTATGCTGCCTGGCAAACCGAATTAAAACGCGTCGCAGCATCTGTGTGGCAACCAGATACAAAAGTATCTACAAAGAGCATGTGGCGCTTTGCTTGGGGTCGCTCATTCGCCAGCCTGCATATTGCATTCATTTCATTTTTCTTCCTTTCGACCTGCATGCCCCGCACATACGACATTTCAGCATGTGTTTCGTGTCTTTCTTTTTAAACTGAACTCAATTGATATGCGACTATTCTTCTTCTTGTTTGCAGTAAAGTGAACGCTGTGCTGCTCCTACTCCAGCGAGCTGGGCACCGCCCCTCCCCAACACATTTCCCAACACACAACAACTAACTAAGAGAAACTAAAATTAAAAAAAAAAACAACCAACAGCAACAGCAACTTTAAACTAAGCAATTGCCTTTAATTATCTAATTATTATTACTAAAAAAAACAACAACAAAAATGCAATTAATAATACTAATTAAAGTGAAAGATTTATCTGAAGATTTGCAGTTGTCTTCTTTGTGTGCCAAGCAACATTCTACACTCATGACATAATTGGGCGAATATTATTTTTTGCAACTCTTGATAAGATAATACTTCAGTGACTGACTGGCTGACTGGCGGACTGCCTGATAGGCTGCTGCTAATCTCAGCTACAGCTGACAAGAGCCAGCAAACTACAAGATTTTGTAGCGCATCGCTGCAATCTGCTGTGCGGCTCAAGCTGCTCGTCTTGCAGAACCGGCTAACTGATTGTTATTTTTCAGGCATTGGCTATGCTGCGTGCGTTTGCTTATCTGGCGATGTTGTTAAGAATGAGAGACAGTTCTATATAGGTATATGAATAGTAGAATGGTTAAGTATATAGTGATATAGATATAAAGATAGATATGTATAGATAGATATATATACGTACATATTTATAGATACATAGATACATAGATACACACACACATATATATATATATACCTTCTGCCTTGTTATCTCCGCAATGATAGCGTGAAGTTGATTGCCGACGTCTTCAAGACAAAGATAGATAGCCACAGATCCATTTGTATCTCAGTTGACAGTTGGCAGCTGCGCCTAGCCGTGCGTTAAAATTTAATTACTATGATTAGTTGCTGTTCTCTTAAAGCGTAACTTGTGATTTCATAACTGTGCGCGAGCGCCACATTAACAATTAATCTGTGCAGTAGCTGAAATTATGTACTTGCATTCATTGCATTGCCAACCGGGTCGCCTTATAGAGTTTCCCTCAATGCGCTTCCCATATAAGGTCAAAGCGAACTCAAACACATTCGAGTTACAATTTGTAAAGACTGCAAACTGTTTTTTTTTTTTCTCATTTTGTGTTTGATTTTTCTTCTACGCTTTTAGCCAAAAGAAATAGAAAGTTTATTGCCAAAGGCGACATTTTTGTATTTTTCATTTCAAAATAAAGAAGGAAAAAACAAACAAACATCTTGGTCGCTATGATTAAGACACGAAATGAATAATCAGGTTTATATGTAGTCAACAAGCAGCCAGCCAAATCGTATGTATTTGGATTTTAAATTTAGAAAAAAGCCAAATAAATTGTGTGGAAAATTTGAAAAGAAGGTGCAAGAAAAATATTTTGAAAAAATCTAATATAAATATATAACATATAGAAAGTGCAGGAGAAATATGAAATACCCACAGATATGCCAATTTACATATATTTGATATATTATTCTTCCATGCAGCTACTGGAGTTAGAAAATAGTTGGAATCCAGTTCGGAGTGCAATTTGTCCACTTTTACAGTATCTAGAATTTCTCTAGATTTCTTTTTTGTTCTGCAGCAAAAAACCACAAAAAAAAATGTTGAAAAATACGTGTCAAAAATAAATCGTGTTATATTTTTAGCCAACTTACTCAAAAGCCGAACACTTGCCGAATCCCAACGATCTGAGATGAGTGAGAGCAACGATGCTGCCCAAGTCAAATTGCTGTGAGCTTATGTCGGCCTCTTCTCTACTCGAGCAGCAGGCGCAGCAGAGCAATTTGACTTGGCAGATGGCACCAGGCCACAATTGAGATCGATGAGACTGAAAGTCGAAGCTGTGAGCTGCTACAGTTCACTTGTTGCTCGTCAGATGGAAATTAATTGCACAGCTCCCAATCTGGCTAATGGCATTCTGCTGACACTAAGCCCGACCAGCAGAGCCTGTTTCGAAGATTAACAAATTCTTAGCTGCTGACCCGTTTTCCAACTAGCGAGGCGACAAAGACATAGGCCCACACGGCGACTGTGTAGCGCATCTGCGCTCTCTCAGCATTTTCCACAACAACAATCGACTGTGGAAAGTGCAAAAATATCTCGTGTGGAGCGAGAGCCGTCGCACACGAAGCTCGTTTGGCTCTCGCTTGGTTCGTGTGCCTTGTGCAGCAGCTATTTGATCGCATTCTCAACTATATTTTGTCATTCTTCGCTCGCACCTCACAAACGATCGACGTCTTGGTTTCAGTCTCGGGGATTATGACTTGAAACAGTTTGAAAATAGATATTATTTAAAGAAATATATATATATATATAATAGATATATACGGTAGATATATCTATATATATATATATGTTCAGCCATAGAGTTCGCATAGAGTTTTTTACGAAATAGTCACAGCATCCACATATAAAACGTCGCAAGGATAACGCAATAAAGTAAGGATTAACGAGTTCGAATTGCATTTCATCTGTGTAAGATCCGTGTAAAATATGAAAAAAAAAAATGTTCATGAAATCTTTTGGTTTCGTAACCACTTTGAAAATTCCGAAAGAATTTTTCAGTGCGCTAAATATCTAAAAATAATATCCGAACGGTGCTTCGGTCGCGTTCGACGGGTGATTCGGCACGCCGCTCGGCACCAAATCGTGGATCCGCACCCAATTCAACGAATGGACTGTGAATTCGTGCATACACACTGCGCGAAATGTGCATATATATATGAATATGCAAAGATATCCAATATACATATATATATTATATTTATATACATATATATATATATATATATATATATATATATATATATATATATATATATATATATATATATATATATATATATATATATATATATATATATATATATATATATTGTTATACATTGCTTTCGCGCATTATCCTGGCCCATCCTGCCCAGGATTACAAGCTGCGAGGGCTGCGATAATGCACGAACTTGTGAAAATCAATACCGAATATACTGTGTAATCATGAAAATTAAAACTGTGCAGAGTTTTTCGCATTGGAAAAACCAGGAAAAAGAAGAAACAGAAATGTTAAAAATAGCCCCTGAAAAATAAGTAGATACCACCGACGGAAGACCTCTCTCTGTATGCGCTGCATGAGTGTGTTTGTGTGTCGCAGTGAAATGTTCTAGTGGCTAAAAATAGTCAGAAATGCCTCAGCGGAGGCTGAGAATATGAATATGAAGAAGGATGGACGGTGATGTTGGAGATGATAATGATGAAGAAATCTTTATAATGTGTATATACATATATATATAACGAAATCTATATGCAGCTCGGTCTAATATATACCAACAAATTCAAGATAATAAAAACAAACATGTGTGTGTGTGTGTGTGTGTGCGTGTGCGTGTGAGCAAACTCAGAAAGAAATTCAAAAAAAAGAAAATTAGAGAAAAAAAAAATAAAATTTCAACGTTTGCCAAATGGCTATTTGAGTGTGATAAATGTTTGAAGTGTAAAATTTTAATTAGCATTTTCTTTTCTATTCCTGCCTTGCATTCAATTTCAGCATAAAGAAGCGAAAGTATCAGAAAGAAGTATATTTCAATATACATATATATAAAGTGAAGAAGCAAATCAAAGAGAAAAGTGATCGAGAGGTGTTTTTATTTTAGTGCAGTTGACAACTGCATCGATTTGGTTGTCATTTTCAATGATATATAGTGATATATAACGATTTAAAATGCAACGACAAAATCCGAACCCATACCAGCAGCAGCAGCAGCAGCAGCTGCAGGAGCAGCAGCAATACTCCACTCAGGAGTACTCGCACTCCTCTCAAGAGCAGCATCAGCAGCAAAGGATTAGCCGCACTGAACAACATGTTCAGAGGAGTCAAATCACCACTCAGCAACGAGGTCAGTCCGTCTGCCTGTCTGTGCCCGTTGGCCAAACAATGCCATGCCATGCCAAGCCATGCCAAGCCCTGCCATGCCACGCCCACATCACTCCGACCTGTCTCGCTTACGGATTTCGACAAGCTGTATTGGCCAGTGGGATTCACACCGTGGATTTAGAATCCCCACTGCGCCAAGCTCTTGTTACTGAATTTCCATACGATACAGACAATCGCCTTTTTCTGCTCATGCCAATTTCATTGTTCCCCTCACTACATGCATGCTCTCTTTATTCCATGATAGATTTGCCTGCTGATACTGAGGGATTAGCTTCTCAATCGAATCTGTATTTCTGTACTCGTCATTGCTCTAACATAATTTTAATGCATGTATTAACCATATGCAGGGAGAAAGAGAAATAGTTCCATTATCTACTTGAGCTCTCTAAAATATGCAATGGAAATATTTATTGATTTATTTATCACTGTAAAATAGAGAATTTCATGGACCGTAGATTAAAATCAATTAACAGTTTGCTTAGCTGAAAGTTCGTAATAAATCATATATATAACAAAATCAATTTTCGATGAAAAGCTTTTTATTGCACCTTAACATATCTATATCTCTTACCCAGCAATTCACATGAAAAATATATTTTGTTTATGTCTGAAACATGATAGATCGAAAGGAGTTTGTTAGCTTTTAACCAATACATAAATATTTAAAGAAACACATATACGCATAGTGAGTGTAAGATTCAGAAATTGTTGAAAGATATTGATAGCTTCTGACAAAGCAGACATTGAAAACTGGCAAATGTATTAGATAAACAAAAAGGAACTCAGCTATAAAGCTATGACAATGTTAGATGTGAAAAATAATATACAAAATCATATAATCATATAATCATAACAGATATATTTTTATACAAATAACTGTAATGAAATTTGTCTGTATATGTTAGGATATATGTTTTATACAAATAAGCAAATATAGATAGTCAAATAGATATTTGTCTGTCATCAATTTACCAATTTATAGCATCATTAAAATCTGCTGCAAAATCTGATTCATCAAAGAATATAAAATTAAAATAATTAATTGACTACGAAAAACTAATTTCATTGGTAATATTCCATGTATTACTCATCATATATGTATGCTTATAGATATAATGCATATATATATATATGTATATATATTTATAACTGCAAGCATACGAATTATTCATTTTCATCTTATATTTCAATACTTATATCTTAATTGATAATCAGCCAAAAGTTTGGGCTATTTATAAATATTTCCATTCATCTGCCAAAATTCTGTATTGACATACTTATGCATAGGAGAATATACATATAATAGAATAATAGTAGAAGAACTCTTATACTGTTCACCTTGTTTACATTTCTGAGCGCTGCATTTCGTATGAGTTGAAGTGAATAAGATATAGAGCACTTCAACACTCTTATACTGGCAGCCGAACATAACCGAAGTCGATTTGCCGAACTAATTGAGTCTGCGCACAAAACGAAGAGAGAGAGAGAGAGAGCGGCCTATGAGATTAGTGATAGCTAGTATAAGAGGCAGAGCGCATTAACAGCTGATCTTAGTTTGTTTACATTCACCTGTTTGAATTGGAGAAACAAACTGTTGTTCACATTATTGGCACACTTTTGTGTAGCTAATAAATGTCAAGGCAAATACATATATAAGTTAATATAATCGTACATATATATTCATATATATATAGACTTCTCATGTGTGCCAACTTCTAAATATAAGTAATCCAAGCTAGAAATATATATCCTCGACTATACATTTCAAGTTCTTGTTTACATTTCTTGGGCAGACATAAAAAAAAAAAACATTTCTCCTGCTCAAACTTGTGTCTAATAATAAATGATAATATTATTCTATTCTGAATTAGATTTTTAACTTGAATTTTACATATTTTGTATGATCTTTTAACAATCTTAAAATAACATAATAAATATTATTTTTTTTTACATTTTACTAAACGTTATATTATTAGTATGCATCCACCATCTCGCTTCACTGCATCTCCTGAGGTGTACCTAACTATATTCATATCGTTATTAATATTACAGTACAACACCATCAAGGCGGTATCGGAGGCACCTATGTACCGCCCTCGTTGACACACGTTTACGCCCAAGGTGACATCTCACCGCCTATATTCGAGCAAATCTTCAAGAACGCTCGCTTCGCTCAGGGTGGCAACGCCCTGTTCGAAGGTAGGCTGCGTGGCAACCCAAAGCCATTCGTTACATGGACTCGAAAAGGCGCACCACTTCTCGAGTCGCAAAAGTTCCGGATGAGCTACAACGAGGCCACGGGTGACGTGTCCCTGCTGATCAACCAGATCGGACCCGGCGACGAAGGCGAGTACACGTGTACGGCTCGTAATCAGTACGGCGAAGCTATCTGCAGTGTCTATATCCAACCGGAAGGCGCCCCAATGCCTACACTGCAGCCCATCCAGAATCTGGAGAAGAACATCTACTCCAATGGTTATTCGTATACGTCCATCGAGGAGGAGTTCCGCGTGGATACGTTTGAGTATAGACTTTTGCGCGAAGTCTCCTTCAGGGAGGCCATTACGCGCCGCTCCGGCTATGAGCAGGACACTCAGCTGTCCCATGAGCTCGACCGCTCTCTGGGCCCTGCGCACGCACCACAAATATCGCAGAAGCCCAGAAGCTCCAAGCTCATCGAGGGCTCCGATGCTGTTTTCACAGCCCGTGTCGGCTCCAATCCGAAACCACGTCTCACCTGGTTCCACAACGGACAACGTTTGGTCGCCTCGCAAAAGTATGAGATCTCCTATTCGAGTGGCGTCGCCACTCTGCGCGTGAAGAACGCCAATGCCAAGGATGGCGGTCATTACACCCTCCTGGCTGAGAACTTGCAGGGCTGCGTCGTCTCTTCCGCTGTGCTGGCCGTCGAGCCGGCCGCTGAGACTGCATACGAGCCCAAGTCCGTGGATGTGATGGCCGAGCAGCTGGAAGTGGGCAAGGCTCTGCCGCCCACCTTCGTTAAGGCCTTCAACGAGCGCGAAGTCACCGAGGGGCGCATGACGCGCTTCGATTGCCGTGTCACTGGCAATCCCTATCCCGAGGTGTTCTGGTTCATCAATGGACGCCAAGTGCGCGACGACGCGTCGCACAAGATTCTGGTCAACGAGTCCGGCAGCCATTCGCTGATGATCACGAACGTAAGCCGCTTGGATGGCGGCTCTGTGCAGTGCTTGGCCCGCAACAAGGCCGGTGAGGTGGCCATCGAGGCGCCACTGCATGTGCTGGAGAAGGAGCAAGTTGTCGCACCACAATTTGTGCAGCGCTTCAGCACGATGACAGTGCGCGAGGGTGAGCCCATCACCATGAGCGCCAATGCTATTGGCACCCCAGTGCCGCGCATCACCTGGCAGAAAGATGGCGTGCAGATCTCATCCACTGCTGAGCGTTTCGTAGGCATCGATGGCGGCGCCACCTGCCTTGAGATACCGCAAGTTAAGGCAACCGATGCTGGCTGGTATCAGTGTACCGCACAAAATATAGCCGGTTCCACCGCGAACCGCGCAAGACTCTATGTCGAAGTTCCCAGAGAACAACCAAGTCAAGAACAAAGGCGTCTTAACCTACCAAGACCAACGAAAGTTATCGAGCCTGAGTAAGACCCTTAGAGCTGCTTGGCATTGCGCATTATTTCTATTCTATTCTATTTTTGATTCCAATTCCTAGGCCAATCCCTGGGCCAGAAATTATTTACCTACGCCACGTGGAACGCGCCAAGCCCCATCTGCGTCCCGGCGAGGAGGATCGCGTGTATCCTCCACCACAGTTCATCATACCGCTGCAGAATGTGCAGCAAACCGAAGGTGGTCGAGTTCACATGGAGGCGCGCATCGAACCCGTCGGCGATCCCAGCATGGTCGTTGAATGGTACCTCAATGGTCGTCCCCTGGCAGCTAGTAAGTAGATCAAATTGTATTCCCGATGGGCATGGACACTCATGTCTTCTGCCTTCACAGGTGCTCGCGCCACATCTGTCTTCAAGTTCGGTTTCATTGCTCTGGACCTACTGAGCATCATGGGCCACGACTCTGGAGAATACATGTGCCGCGTGAGCAATGCCAGCGGCGTGGCTGAATCGCGCGCCATTTTATCGGTGGTGCAGCGACCTTCGATCGAGCAGTCCTCGCAGAATCCGAGCAGCTTGCAATACATCAACCAGCTGGAGGACTACTCTCGCTATCAGCGCCAGGAGAGCTCAGAGGAGTTGATGAATCAAGCTCCACAATTCATACGTCCACTGCGCGACCTTGGGGAGTTCGAGGAGGGCAAGAATGTGCACTTCGAGGCACAGGTGACCCCTGTCAACGATCCCAGCATGCGCGTGGAGTGGTACAAGGATGGCTTGCCAATCACCGCCAGCTCGCGCATTACGGCTATATTCAACTTCGGCTACGTCTCCCTAAACATATTGCATCTACGCGCCGAAGATGCCGGCAATTACACCGTGCGCGCTGTCAATCGCATTGGCGAGGCCATTAGCCAGTCCACCATTCGTGTGCACTCGCGCTCCCAGGTCACCGCCGACCTGGGCATACCCGAGCAGCAGCGCTACATTGAGAAGGTCGAAGAATTGGAGGACTACCGCAAGTCCCAGCAGCGTCGCCATGTCCAGGAGGCGCCTGAAGCCATCGCGCCACCCCAGTTCAAGACACCCATCCAGAACCAACTGGACCTGCGTGAGCACGCGCATGCGCACTTCGAGGCGCGCCTGGAACCCATTGGGGATTCCACCATGCGCGTGGAGTGGCTCAAGGACGGCCAACCTCTTGAAGCCAGCTCCCGCATCACCACTTACCATAACTTTGGCTACGTCGCGCTTACCATCAAGCAGATAACCGTCTACGATGCCGGCACCTACACCTGTCGCGCCTACAACGCCATGGGCCAGGACACAACCGTGGCCCAGTTGACGGTCGTATCGAAGAACGAGATCGTCTCCGACTCGCAGCATCCGGGTGGTCTGCAGAAGATTCAGCACCTGGAGGACTCGTCTCGCTACGGTCGCCGCGAAGAGGAAGAAACGTCCATAACTCAGGCCCCGCGCTTCCTGGGCCCCCTCAAGGGCACCACCAAAATCTTGGAGGGTCAACGCGCTCACTTTGAGGCCCGCGTCGAGCCCCAGAGTGACCTGGGCATGCGGATCGAATGGTACCACAATGGACGCGCCATCACCGCTGCCAATCGCATCCAGACCTACTACGACTTCGGCTACGTCGCCCTGGACATTTCCCAGGTGCGTGCCGAAGACGCGGGCATCTACACCGTGGTGGCCAGGAACAAGCTAGGTGAAGCTCAGCTGCAAGCAACGATGGTAGTGGAAAGTAAGTCGAAGAGCCAGATATTTATTTGCCATGATTTAACCCAATCATCTGCTTACAGCTCGTTCCAACATCGACACATCTAGCATGCATCGCGGTCTCTATGAGAAGACGCAGAATCTGGAAAACAAGCAATTCGTGGAGCCTCAGTACGACATTGAGGAGATCTCCAAGTCGAAGCCCGTCTTCGTGCAGCCGCTGACCGATCCCAAGCCCATACACGATGGCAAGAACATTCATCTGGAGTGCCGGCTAGAGCCTATGGGCGATCCTACGATGCGCGTCGAATGGTTCCATAACGGACGCCCCGTAACTGTTGGCTCCCGCTTCCGCACCTACTACGACTTCGGCTTCGTCGCTCTGGACATCATCCAGGCCACAGCAGCGGACTCTGGCGAGTACACTGTGCGCGCCACCAACCACCTGGGCACCGCCCATACCTCTTCTTGCGTTCGTGTGATTGATCGCACCGACGTGGTGACTGAGACCCAGAACGAGCAATCGCTGGAGCAGATTCAGCTGCTGGAGGACTCTCGTCGTCGTCACCATCACGAAGAGGACATCACCATCATGCAGGCGCCCCAGTTTACACGCGCGCTGCACAACATCGAGACCGTCGAGGGCACCAATGTGCATCTGGAGTGCCGGCTGCAGCCAGTGGGCGATCCCAGCATGCGCATTGAATGGTTCGTCAATGGCACGCCCGTCAAGACCGGCCATCGCTTCCGGCCCGCCTACGAGTTTGACTATGTAGCGCTGGACTTGCTGGGCTGCTATGCCATTGACTCGGGCGTCTATACGTGCCAAGCCCGCAACCAGCTGGGCGAGGCCGTCACCTCCTGCTCCGTGCGCATCATTGCCAAGAAAGATTTGATTCTGGAAACCCAGAACGAGTCTGGCTTGCAGAAGATTCAATATCTGGAGGACTCATCACGTTATCGTCGTAACGAGTTCGTCGATGAGGTGGTCAACATCCGCCCCCGCTTCCTGACCCATCCCAAGAGCCTGACTAACACCCGCGAAGGCGCCCACGCCCACTTCGAGTGCAAGATTGAGCCAGTCACCGACCCCAACTTGAAGGTGGAGTGGTTCAAGAACGGCCGCCCCATCACCGTTGGTCACCGTTTCCGACCCATTCATGATTTCGGTTATGTGGCCTTAGATATTGTTGGCCTGATTGCCGAGGACTCCGGTGTGTACACCTGCCGCGCCGTCAACTTGATTGGGTCCGATGAGACTCAGGTGGAGCTGCAATGCCGCAGCGGAGAGCAAATCGTGACCGTTACCCAGAACGAGGCTGGTCTGGAGCAGATCCATTACCTGGAGGACCGATCGCGCTACAGTCGCCGCGAGGAAATCGACGAGAGCACCAAGCAGGCGCCAGTGTTCACCACTTCGCTGAAGAACATTGAGATCAAGGAGAACCAACGTGCCCACTTCGAATGCCGTTTGATTCCCGTTTCGGATCCCTCGATGCGCGTGGAATGGTACCACAATAACATGCCTCTGAAATCGGGCTCCCGTTTCACCGAGACCAACAACTTTGGCTTCGTTGCCCTGGACATTATGTCAACCCTACCGGAAGATGCCGGTACCTACACCTGCCGTGCCTTTAATGCCGTGGGCGAAGCCATAACCTCGGCTGTTGCCGTAGTCCACACCAAGAAATCCATCTATCTGGAGTCTCAGCACGAGACTGCATTGCCGCGCCTGCAGCACTTGGAGGATGGCTCCAAGCGTCAACGCGTCAGCGTGCAGGACGAGTTCGTCTCGCAGGCTCCGGTCTTCACCATGCCCGTGCGCGATGTTCGCGTGGCCGAGAACCAGGCTGTGCACTTTGAAGCCCGCCTTATTCCCGTGGGTGATCCGAAGCTCACGGTTGAATGGCTGCGCAACGGCCAGCCCATTGAGGCCTCCAACCGCACCACCACCATGCACGATTTCGGCTACGTAGCCCTGAACATGAAGTATGTGAATCCCGAGGACTCTGGCACCTACACCTGCCGTGCCGTCAACGAGTTGGGTCAGGCCGTAACGTCCGCCTCGCTGATTGTTCAGTCGAAGACTGCCATTCAGTTGGAGACGCAGCACGAAGCTGCTATGTACAAGATCCATCAGCTGGAGGACCACAGCAAGTACCAGCGTCGCGAGGAGGAGGAATACTCCGTTACGACTGCACCGATGTTTGTCACCAAGCTGATCGGACCCACCAATCTGGTCGAGGGCCAAAGCGCCCACTACGAGTGCCGCATTGAGCCTTACCCAGATCCGAACCTAAAGGTTGAGTGGTTCCACAACGGCAAGCCCTTGAGCACCGGCCATCGCTTCCGCACCACCTACGACTTTGGATTTGCCGCGCTCGACATCCTTACCGTCTATGCGGAGGACAGTGGAGAGTACACCTGCCGTGTGACTAACAACCTGGGCGAAGCCGTCAACTCGATTGCACTCAATGTCAGTTCCCGTTCTTCGATTATTCATGATACCCAGCACGAGGAGGCGCTGCATAAGATTCAGCATCTGGAGGATGCCTCTCGCTTCCAGCGCAAAACCGAAGAGGATCAGTTCCACGCCGAGCGTCCACAGTTCGGACGCCCTCTGCGTAATGCTAAGGTCAATGAAGGCACCCCAGTGCACCTGGAGGCCACTCTGATCCCTGTCAATGATCCCACCATGAAGGTCGAGTGGTATTGCAATGGCAGACCCATCCAAACGGGTCACCGCTTCAAGACCACCTACGACTTTGGTTTTGTCGCCTTGGACATTCTGTATGCCCACGCCGAGGACACCGGCACCTACATGTGCAAGGCCAAGAACGCTGTTGGGGAAGCTGTCACGACTTGTGCTGTAAACGTAACAGGTAAGCTCTCAGTCGATCCCCTTCTGAACCCAATGCTGATCGCTTTCACTTTTCAGCAAATAAGACACTGGATCTGGATACGCTCGATGCCCAGCGGCTGGAGAAGATTCGCCAGCTTGAGAGCTATGCGCCGCCCACCAAGGCCGAGGTGGAGGAGAAGGGACAGAAGCCCATCTTCCTCACCCCACTGAGCAATCTGGAGCATCTGAAGGAGGGCGAGCACGCGCACCTGGAGTGTCGCGTGGAGCCCATCAACGATCCCAACCTGAAGATCGAATGGTTCTGCAATGGCAAGCAATTGCCTACTGGACATCGTTACCGCACCACTCATGACTTCGGCTACGTGGCCCTGGACATCTTGTATGTCTATGGCGAAGACACTGGCACCTACATGTGCAAAGCGACCAACCTCCTGGGCGAAGCAGTCAACACCTGCAATGTCCGCGTGCTGAACAGGCGTAGCATGATTCTGGACACCCAGCATCCGGATGCCTTGGAGAAGATTCAGAAGCTGGAGTCCAAGGTGGTTACCACCCGCACTGAAGTCGGCGATCACCCGATTGGTCCGCCACACTTCACCGCTGAGCTGCGCGGCTCCACTGAGATCTATGAGGGCCAAACGGCCCACTTTGAAGCCCAAGTGGCGCCCGTGCACGATCCCAACTTGCGCATCGAATTCTATCATAACGGCAAGCCTCTGCCATCGGCAGCTCGCTTCCACATCACCTTTGACTTCGGCTACGTCTCCCTGGACATTACCCATGCCGTGGCCGAAGATGCTGGCGAATATTCGGTGCGTGCTGTTAACGCTTTGGGTCAAGCCGTTTCCTCGACCAATCTGCGCGTGATTGCCCGCGGCACCATTATTTCGGACACTCAGCATCCTGAGGGCCTGGAGAAGATACGCAAGTTGGAATCTGCGGCACCGCACCAGCGCCAGGAGGTGGAAACACCCGGCACACGCCAGCGACCAGTGTTCACCCAACCACTGCAAAATATTGATCGGATCAATGAACACCAGACCGCCCACTTTGAGGCGCGCTTGATCCCAGTGGGCGATCCCAACTTGAAGGTCGAATGGTACCGCAATGAGAAGCTGATCGAGGACAGCTCCCGAATTACCAAGCAACACGACTTTGGCTTTGTCTCGCTCGACATATCGCACATCCGCAAGGAGGATGAGGGCGTCTACATGTGCCGCGCGGTCAATCCACTGGGAGAAGCCGTCACTACCGCTTCTATGCGCGTGGTCAGTGAGGCCAGCATCCAAATGGACACTCAGCATCCGGACAGCATTCGTCGCATCCATCAGCTGGAGAAGCCTCTGGCTCCGCTTGCCAGCGAGCCTGAGCGCCTCTTCGAGAAGCCCATCTTCACGCAGCTGCTCACGGGTCCCTCCGAGGTATGGGAGGGCTCCCACGCTCACTTCGAGGCGCGTGTGGTACCTGTCGGTGATCCCTCGCTGAAATTCGAGTGGTTCATCAACGGAGTGGAGCTGCAAATGGGCTCCCGCCTGCGCACCACCCACGACTTCGGCTTCGTCACTCTCGACATTGCCTCAGTGGTGCCAGAAGATGCTGGCGTCTACATGTGCCGCGCTTACAACGCCTCTGGCGAGGCTGTGTCCTCTACTGCCATGAAGGTAAAGACCAGAGCCAACATAGATGGACAGCCCTTGATACCCGAGTCCTGGGAGGCGATTCGTCTAAAGGAGGCCGCCATGAACCGCGTGCCCGAAATGTTTGTGGACTCCACTCCTCAGCAAGCTCCGGTGTTCACTACGCACCTGCAGAGCTACGACAAGCTGCACGAGGGTCAACACGTGCACCTGGAGGCTCAGGTGGAGCCGCGCGCTGACCCCAATCTGCGCATTGAGTGGTTCAAGAACGGCATCTCATTGACCACCGGCTCACGCATACGCAGCACCTTTGACTTTGGCCTGGTTACCTTGTCCATCAATGGCCTGCGCGAGGACGACTCTGCTATTTACACCTGCAAGGCCACCAACCAGGTTGGCGAGGCTGTTTCGACGTCGTCGCTCAAGATCGAAGATCGTCACTGGCTGCAAGCTGAGTCGCTGCATCCGGACTCACTGCCACGCATCGGCGAGCTGGAGGCCCCTAAGGAGGGTCGTAAGGACGCGCCAGAGCCCACCTATGAGACGCCTGTATTCATCACTCACCTGAACAACATTGAGTGCAAGGAAACAGACAGCGTTCGCTTCGAGTGCAACGTGGAGCCAGCCCGCGATCCCACCATGAACATCGAGTGGTACTACAACGGACAACTGTTGCAAGCAGCTGCCAAATTCAAGTCCATTTACGACTTCGGCTACTGCGCGCTGGATCTGAACAACTCGTATGCAGAGAATAGCGGCATCTACACCTGCAAGGCCACCAACAGCAAGGGCTCGGCCACTACCTCGGGCACGCTGAAGTGCACGGGTGGCAAGACCATGTTCCTGGACACGCAGCACCCACAGGGTGAGAGCGGCCTGGAAGCCGTGCAGGAAACTGAAGATGCACTGGCCAACCGCTATGCCCAGAAGCCAACCAAGCCAGAGACCCAGTACCCACCACCAGTCTGGACCAAGCCATTGCAGCAAGAGTTCCATCTGTCGGAGGCGCAGCCCATCCACTTAGAAGCCAATGTGGAGCCGAAAGAGGATCCAAATCTATTCATCGAATGGTATTTCAATGGAAAGCTGCTGCAGCATGGCTCGCGCTTTAAGATGACCAGCGAGTTCGGTTTCGTCACCATGGACATGATTGAGGTGTACTCCAGAGATCAGGGCATCTACACCTGCAAGGCCTATAACAGGGCTGGCGAGGCATTCACTTCCACCACTATTTTCTGCTCGAGCAAGGACAATATTATTGAATCCACGCAGCACCCCAAGGGTGCCGAGGGCCTGGAGCAAATTCAGGACTTGGAGGACTCACTGCGCAAGGATGGCAGCAAGCCGGAGCAGCCAGACTCTGGCATTGCACCACGCTTCACCACAGAATTCGTTAACATTGTGGACATTGGTGAGGGTGAGTTGGCCCATTACGAAGCCAATCTCATTCCTCTGGGCGATCAGAGCATGGTCATCGAATGGTTCTTCAATGGCAAAGTGCTCGAGGCCAGTCATCGCGTGCGCACCATCTACGCCTTTGGCACCGTCGCCCTGGAAGTGCTGGGCACCAAGATCGAAGATACCGGCACCTACACCTGCCGTGCCACGAACAAATATGGCTCGGCCGAGATTAGCTGCACCTTGGAGTGTGTTGACAAGCCTCGCGGCCAGAAGCCCCACTTCACGTCTCACATTCAGCCGCTACAGGGCCTGAAGGACGGCCAATCGGCTCACTTCGAATGCACCCTGATTCCGGTTAATGATCCGGACCTCAAGGTGGAATGGTACCACAATGGCAAACTGTTGCGTCACTCGAATCGCATCAAGACAGTCTCCGACTTCGGCTATGTCGTCCTGGACATTGCTTATCTGCAGGACCACGACAGCGGCGAATACGTTTGCCGCGCCTTCAACAAGTACGGCGAGGACTTCACTCGCACCACTCTTAACTGTGGTGGACGTGGAGGCGTATTCTACGACAGCTTGCAGCCCGATTCTCTGCAAAGGATTCGTGAGCTGGAATGCCCTCAAGGACAGCAACCCGATACTGGAGCTCCAGTGGTTGCCGAGCCACCAAAGTTCATCACCCAAATCAGTGACGTTACCAAGCTGGTGGAAGGCCAGAGCGCTCACTTTGAGGCTCGCTTGACGCCCATTACCGATCCCGACTTGGTGGTCGAATGGTACTTTAACGGCAAGAAGCTGCCACATGGTCATCGCTTCCGCACTTTCCACGACTTCGGCATTGTCATCTTGGACATCCTTTACTGCTATGAGGAGAACTCCGGCGTGTATGAGTGCCGCGCATACAACAAATACGGCGAGGATGTCACCCGTGCCACGCTGAAGTGCGCTTCCAAGGCTAGTTTGATCCTCGACTCCCAGCTGCCTCGCGGCATGGAGGGTGGTCTGGAGAAGATTGCCAATCTGGAGTACAGCATGGTGCGCACCCGCGAGGAGACCACCGAGGAAACCAGAGGCAAGGCACCTGTGTTCACAGTGCCACTAGAGAACATCGACAATCTGCGCGAGGGCGAGAATGCTCACTTTGAGGCTCGCATTACGCCTGCTGACGATCCCAAGCTAAAGGTGGAGTGGTACTGGAATGGCCGTCCATTGAAGGCCGGCTCTCGGTTCCGCACTTTCTGCGACTTTGGCTTTGTTATTCTGGAAATTTCTCCTGTCTATCCCGAGGACTCTGGCGAATACTCCTGCCGTGCCATCAACGAGTATGGTGAGGCCGTGACCACCGCAACCATGAAAATTCAGGGCAAGCGTAGCATCATCATGGAATCACAGCTGCCTAAGGGCATGGAAGGAACCATCGACCGCATTGCTGAGCTGGAAGGTCTGGGCTCTCGCAGCACAGAATTTGTGCCAGAGGACGACACAGGCAAACCACCTGAGTTTATTACAACGCCCTTCGACATGGTCATCGGAGAGAACTCGCTGGCCCACTTCGAATGTCGTCTGCAGCCCATCAACGATCCGTCCATGCGCGTGGACTGGTTCCACAACGGCAAGGCCTTGTGGGCCGGCTCCCGCATCAAGACTATCAATGACTTTGGCTTTGTCATTCTGGAGATTGCCGGCTGCTACCAGCGCGATACGGGTCTATACACCTGCAAGGCAACCAACAAGCACGGCGAGGCGACCGTCTCCTGCAAGCTGCAGGTCAAGGGTCGCCAAGGCATTGTCATGGAACCGCAGCTGCCCTCGAACTTCCGCACTGGAACTGAGAGCTTGCAAAAGCTGGAAGAAAGCATGTACAAGCGGGAGGAGATTGTCACCGATGAGGAGCAACCAAATCCACCGAAATTCATTGAGGACATCAAGGATAACTTGGACGTGCCTGAAGGCGGACCAATTCACTTCGATTGCCGCGTAGAGCCTGTTGGTGATCCAACAATGCGCATCGAGTGGTACTACAATGGGCGCGTCATGGCCACTGGTTCCAGAGTTCATCAACTGAACGACTTTGGCTTCATTGCTCTGGATATTGACTACATCTATGCTAGGGACTCTGGCGAATATACTTGCCGAGCCACCAATAAGTGGGGCAGTGCCACCACCACCGCCAAGGTTACCTGCAAGGGCAAGCACAGCATTGTCTACGACTCACAGCTGCCGGAGGGCATGACCGCCGAGAAGTTGAAGGAACTGGAACGCGGACGCATACCAGAGACACCCAAGGTTGTCGAGGAGCAGTTCGGACCACCGAAGTTCGTCACACAAATCGTATCCTGCACAGCCGAGGAGTCTGAAGCTGTGAGGTTCGAGTGCCAAGTGGAGCCAAAGAGCGATCCCAACCTGCGTGTTGAGTGGTATCGCAACGGCAAGCCCTTGCCCTTGGGCCACCGCTACAGAAACGTCTTCGACATGGGCTTCGTCTCGCTGGACATTTTATATGTGTACAGCGACGACTCTGGTGAATACGTTTGCCGTGCCGTCAACAAATATGGCGAAGACCGTACCAAGGCCACTGTCTCCTGCAAGAGTAAGTCATATAACATATAACGAATCATATTGATTATTTCTAATCTTTCTCTATTTTCTTCAGAATTGCCTACGATTCTGCTGCAGAATCAAGTGCCACGCGGCATGAAGCGCTCGGAAACGCTCACCCAAATGGAGGCCACCATCAAGAAGTATACTTCCGAGGTACATCTTACCGAGGATGATCTCTTCGATCCCGATCGCAAGCAGCCTCCTCGCTTTGTTACCCAGATCAAGGAGCAGCTCACATTGACGGAAATGGCCAAGACTAAGTTCGAATGCCAGTTGGCACCTGTGGGTGATCCCAACATGAAGGTCGAGTGGTTCTTCAATGGCAAACCCCTGCTCTACAGTAAGTGGCAACATTCCATGAGTGAAACTCCTAAGCACAGCTCATATTTGTTCTTGCAGAGAATCGGTTCCAGCCCATTTACGATTTCGGGTATGTGGCCATGAACTTTGGCTGGGTTTATCCCGAGGACAGCGGCGAATACGTTTGCCGTGCCACCAACTTGTATGGCATGGACGAGACTCGTGCTATAATCAAGGTGTCTGGCAAGCCAGGTATTGTCTACGACTCCCAGCTGCCTGCCCACATGCAGAGCATTGATCGCATTCGCGAAATGGAAGCTTCCTGGCAAGTGTAAGTAGTCTTTGGCATTGGCTATAAAAATATATTGGATACATTCATTGTCTACTCCCGAAGTGTGCCCGAAGAAGCTGATCCCGATGCCAAGCCCAGAACGAAGCCCGTGTTCGTTAGCAAGCTGGAGCCACAGACGGTTGAGGAAGGCGATCCAGCCAGGTTCTGTGTACGCGTCACCGGACACCCACGTCCTCGTGTCATGTGGCTAATCAACGGGCACACGGTTGTTCATGTACGTTTACCCTAGCAAATGGAATATATGCAGATAGTAATTTTCCTATATGCAGGGCTCCCGCTACAAGCTGACCAACGATGGCATGTTCCATCTTGATATACCCAAGACGCGTCAATATGATACTGGCAAGGTGGAGGTTATAGCGCGCAATTCTGTGGGCGAATCGATTGCTTCGACCGAACTGAATGTTGTCGCACGCTCCGATGACTATCGCAACGTTCTCAAGAACTCACCACGCCGTAAGTCACACCCACACACACTTGCGACAAACACACACTGTTATACAAGCAGACATATTTAAACAGCTAAATGAAATTAACACGAATTTTTAAGTGCAGTAGATCTTAGCTGGCCAAACTAAAAAAACAAAACACACACAAGAGAATATCACACTAAATATCGCATTGTAAATATACATATACATATATTTTATATATTATATATATCTATACATACACATATAGTTCACATATAGTATGCGTTTTCAAGTAGAAGTAGCAACCGAGTTAAATGCGTTTTAAAGAACATGCCACAATACAAAAATAGTACAACTGCTTAGGTCAGACAAATGAAAACCACAAAATCCCTACCACAATACACCCAGTTCCCTACGCGAAAAATGCTTTCCTTGAACTATCCCGTAAGAGCCTCTAATTGTCCACTCAACGAGCCGGCAAAGGAGCGACCCAGCGGAAACTGTGCCCTTTTGGACTCCAGCAATAAGTATCGCCGGATCATGGGTATTTTGGTTGTGCAAGTTTTTAGTGTGCGTGTTTTAAGACTGTCTATTCTAAACTGTGGCTGCTCATGTTCAACTTTTGTCTGTCTTCATGAGAAATCGAATTCTCAACTTAAAGGAGTTAGCAAACCTCCGTGAACATCATCAAATGTACTATCCATATGTCATATTTTCTTTTCACTTATTTGAAGTCATGTACTAACACTATAGCTATACGATTGCAGTTTACTTAACCAGCCGGCATGCCAAAAGTTACATTGTTTCTTATGTGTATCTGAACGTAGTCATATCTGCTAGAAAGTATTTAAAGTCGTCAATTTGTTTTGAATGTAGCATGGTACGATTACGAGCTAGCGGCCTATCAGAAGGAGCGTCAGGAGAACGAGCTGGAGAAGGTGTTCGATGAACGTAAGCAATATATGTCTGAGCAGAGTGCGCACACCCTGAAGGGCGTTGAGCACCTGAAGCCCAAGCAGTACAAGCCCAAAACACCCGATTGGCAGCAGAACGTCAAGGCCAAGAAGAGCGAGGAGTACTACAACAAGCTGCAGACCCTGGAAACCGAGCAACTGCTCAAGGAGACCAACTTGCGCAGAGACAACCACCAATATGCCATTCCCGGCGAGAAGGTTGTGAGCAGCTCAGCTGCCAAGGGAATGGCTCAGTCCTACGAGGAGAATCTGTAAGTACCCGAAAAGTCAGTTGAATGATCCCATGCTAAGACTTACTGAAATTCCCAATCATTTCTAACAGTCAAGAGCAGACGAGCACCACCCAAATCAAGGGCGCACCACCGAAGGGCACAGCCCAACCGTCAGAGTCGTCGGTGCATGGACGCGAGGTGCACATGAATAAGCAGCAACAAGTGCAGAAGGAGATCCAAGGTGATCTGGAGATTACACGCAAGATCACTGCTACCGAAACCACTGAGGTGGAGCACAAAGGCACGATTCAGGAGCGCGTTGTCAAGGGCCCAGTGAAGCCCTCTAAGGCACCTGTCTTCACCAAAAAGATTCAGCCATGCCGCGTCTTTGAGAATGAGCAGGCCAAGTTCGAGGTGGAGTTCGAGGGCGAACCAATGCCAACAGTGAAATGGTTCCGTGAGAGCTTCCCCATCCAGAACTCGCCTGATCTGCAGATTCATACGTTTAGCGGTAAATCCATATTGATCATACGCCAGGTCTTCATTGAGGACTCTGCTGTGTTTACCTGCGTGGCTGAGAATCGTGGCGGCACTGCCAAGTGCAGCGCCAATTTGGTTGTAGAGGAGCGCAGACGCGCCGGCAAGGGCGGCATACAGCCACCAAGCTTTGTGTCCACCATTCAGAGCACCACCGTGTCCACTGGCCAGCTGGCGCGCTTCGATGCCAAGGTAACTGGCACACGCCCCATGGATGTTTATTGGCTGAAGAACGGAATGAAGATTCAGCCCAGCATCAAATTCAAGATGCTGGAAGAGGACAGCATTCACACCTTGCTGATCATTGAGCCATTCGCCGAGGACTCCGGCCGATACGAGTGCGTGGCAGTCAACGCCTCTGGCGAGGCACGTTGCGATGGCGATTGCATTGTTCAATCTCCCACCAAGCCGGAGAAGCCAACAACGCCCGGTAGCGAGAAGGCGCCCCACATTGTGGAACAGCTGAAGAGCCAGTCCGTCGAGGAGGGCAGCAAAGTGATCTTCCGCTGCCGTGTGGATGGCAAGCCCACGCCCACAGCCCGTTGGATGCGTGGCGAGAACTTCGTGAAGCCATCGCGCTACTTCCAAATGACGCGTCAAGGCGAATACTACCAGCTGATCATCTCGGAGGCATTCCCCGAGGACGAGGGCACCTACAAGTGCGTTGCCGAGAACAAGCTGGGCAGCATTCAGACCAGTGCGCAGCTCAAAGTGCGCCCCATCGAAAACCTGGACGCACCGCCAACCATCACAGCTCTCAAAGATGTCTCTGTCACCGAGGGCATGCCGGCACAGTTCAAAACCACTGTCACCGGGAAAGTGAAAGCGACCAGTGTGCAGTGGTTCCGTGAGGGGCAGCTGATACCGGAAACACCTGATTTCCAGGTGGGTTGAAGATCTGATTAGATCAGATTAATATGATGATACCTTAAGTTGGTAAATGCAGTGAAATAACTCAAATTTGATATCGTTCCAGATGATCTTTGATGGCAACAGTGCCGTGATTTTGATTGGCACCACCTACGAGGAGGATTCAGGCATCTTTACTGTGCGTGTGACTTCGTCAACTGGACAGGTCGAGTCATCAGCCAAACTGACTGTTAAAAGTAAGGATTAAACTAAAAACTAAGCAAAGCCAAAACCAGAGTTCGTAAACAACAAGAAAGCAAAACGTAAGCGAACAGTGTTCGAAAACTCCAAAGAATGCTCAAAGAAAAAAAAACAAAAACAACACACACACATACAACGACCAAAAAACCTAAAAAAAAACTTAACGTATATATTTTTACATAACGGCTCCTTATACTGACGACGTTTCAGCCCAACTAACTGAGTACTGTCAATGACTAGTTCAAAAAGCTTGAGTGAAGAACATTTAAATGAAAACGAGTATTTCGACAGTTAGAATTTTTGTTTCAATTTCTTTAAAATCTGATTTTTTCTTTGAATACAACGAACGAGTTCTTTTAATTACTAACCCAATTTCAATATGAATATGTGAACCCAAGCAACAATTAAATGAAAGATGTTTAACACGAAAAGGTAACAAACAAAAAAAAACAAAAAAACACAAAAACAAAAACTACAAAAAAATTAAAGTTTATTTAAAAGAAATTAATATTAATAATAAAAACAATTACAAGTATTTTGCAATATAAATATTTATAGAACATTTTCTTTTTGGCATAGCCAATCAAGAGGGAATTGCTTGTCGGTTGTATATGAAATTCAAAAGTCTTGAGATTTGAGTGAAAGTGAAGTGAAATCCGAAATATATATATAATTATAGATACATATGTATATATAAAGCACTCAACACTTGCCCCTTTGAGTGAGAATTATAAATAAGGCAGCTTATGTACTTTCCTATTGCTCAGAGAATATACCTATTCAAATGTTTGTATATACCTCTCAGGCACTTTATAAATATGTTGAGTTCTTCTGTATTTAGGCTACTTAGTATAGGAGGAGCTATGTATATGAGAAACATATAGAAACATGTGTCGGAATAGTTCTGGGGCCGTGTGCAAAACGCACATTTGTCCCGCCTCCGCTCGAGCATGAAAGTTTTATTTTTCATTTGAATATTAGCATTAAATATTGTGGATGACACATCTAGCGCACATACAGCTCGCAGCTTCTGCTGTATCCATGTCCATACTGCCATCGAATACTTGACTATGAAAGTCTACAAATGAACGTGCGCAAAACTGGCACAGTCCAAGGGGGGATGCGTTGATAATAAGTAAAAGAAAATCACCGAAAATATTGAAAGGCATTGCAGACATTGAATTTGTTCAGCTGCCAGCAGCCAGATTATCTATATGCTCTACTATACTATATACAAGCATCTAAATATATATAAGCTGGCTGGCTGGCTGGCTGCTTGTCTATTCTATTTTCAATTTCTTTTTTGGAAAATGTTTCTGCTTTGAAAACTAATTTCCAATAGATTAGCTAGAACAAAAAAGAATATAAGAACAACAACAATTAAAAAGTAGAAAACATTTGATATTTTTAGACCATAGCGCAGTCTGGATATTTTGTTTGCGGCTACAATGAAAAACATTTATGTATTTTTCAAGTAAATCGTGAAATTTATTTCAATTTTCTTTCATTTAAAAATTAGAAAAAATAAATGAAAAGCGAAAATATAATATTGGCTTTCAATGTATGAGCGCGGATGAAAATAAACTGACATTTAGTTCAGGCAAAAATAAAATAATTAATTACCTACGAGTTGTTTGTTTTGTTATTGTACCATGTAGACAAGATATGAGTAGCAGATTTACCCAAGAGATCTATTCAAGCTCACTCACTCACACACACACATACACACCAGCTTGTGTATGTGTTCTGCATTTGTGTAGCTGTGTTAGTCATTAGACAAGCGAACATGAATAAATGATTCTGTTTATGGTGCAGAAATGGTTTTTAATTAAATTAATCAGTTACGGTAGTTTACTCATCCAATCGTCCCCTGGCACAGATTCAGATACTTTTGCCTTTATTTATAGATGCCAGCCCACAGTTTTCGTATCCAACCGACTATTTAGATCAGCAATCCCTCTGAAATCAAGAAATGCATATTAGTATTGAACGTTAGATATTGGAACGATACTTTGAAGTATTACCATCAAGCTTTGACTATGTACTTCAACTCGTACTCGTACTTGACCTAGACAGACCCGTAAGACCTGAGTAATAGATGATTGGACCTCGAGGCGTATTATAACTATTTGACCTTTGATTATAATCAATTTGTATTGTTTATTTAATTTACGTTTATTTATTTTGTAGTGATGTTGCATGAGATTTTATTATTCATTTTTTATCGCTGCTTTTTACTACTAATTCGTTTCGTTCTCATTTCGTCCACTTTCCACAAAACTATTTCGCATTTCCGAAAAGCAAAACACACAAACGAATCAAAATTTCGAAACTATTTAAATTACTATATTACCGTGGCCAATTCGAGTATTTGCCGCTTATGCCGCCAATAAAATTTGTTTCGTAAATCTTGTGGTAAAAAATGCTTTACTAAAAAATTAATCATAAAAACTCATGCGACTTTTGTTTTAAGTTTTATCAACAATACATTTGAGATACTCGTATTCCTTTGTCAATTAAATAATTTATGTTTATGTTTACGTTTCGTGTTTTAAGTGTTTATCGATCGAGTGAACGATCGATTATCAAATATCCAAATCGATAATTCAATTCAATAATTCTTTTGTTCTTCCATTTCACTCTTGTTGTTTAATTGTATTTCTCATGTATTTAATGCTTAAAACCAATATCGCGTCTTTCAAATAAAAAACAAAGCAAATGCATCATCAACTGATAATCGTTTTTGATAACTTCCAAACTGCCAAACTCCATGCTTGCGCATCCTTTGCCGCTGCTTGCTCGCACCGATATAGGTAATGTATTTATATATATATATAGTATTATTATAGTACTTCGATGTTTTATGTTAACAACGATTCGCAACACTTTATTGAGGACTGCACTTTGTAAATGAACCACACATTTGCCCCGTGTGGCATTTGGCTACCTTCTGCGCTCGATTGTTGTCTACATCGGAATGAGATCGGTCGAATGCGCCGCGGTGCGCTGCGCCGACTGCGATGCTTACCCCAAAAATACCTCATATCGATACAGCCGCACAGAACAGAGAACCGCCTAACAATCTCGCCGAGCTGTTTACCCCACCTGGTGACGTAGCCGTCACTAATCACAAATCTATTTCTGGCATCCATTGTAAACACAAGCGTTTTAATGGTGCTCGCTCTTAAACTCAATTGTTCGCGCTGAGCCCGATCATTATTTTGGGCCCTACTTCGGTTGATGATGAAGCGGCTGTACTTAGCTGATGATAAATACGTTCATTGAAAATGTGCCAAAAAAGTAGCTATAGGTGATTGCAAGAATCACAGGTGAGATTCGTCACAGTCGAATAGTGAATCATGCGACAGTTTCGAATCTTTTTCTCTATCAATGTCAACTGAGTCGAGATATGCGTGGCATATTATTTAAGTGCCTAATTATTGATTCACGGCCAACATAGATGAGCTGTCCTATGCGATTTGTGCTTTGAGGCTGTCGTGCCCCCTCTTAGGCATCCACATATGCCTTTACCCCCAAGCAGAAATATGCGTTCTGCCATGGTATTTGAATTTTCATTTTGCACACTACATTAATATTTTCAAGTTCATTGTTTATACAAATATATTTATATATACGCATATGTATGCAAGGTATTTTGATTTATTTTTAATATTGAGTATGAGCGCCATGGCGTATATATATCAGAGGTATGTATCAAGTTGCCACACCCTTCGATTAATATCGTTTTCAAGGTAAGCGACTCAATCCGAATGCTACATCGAACGCTGTTGCGAACTCTGGATAATGTCAGGCGATTCTCGATCTTGATTCCCCATATATTCTACTAACCCGTTGACTTCCCCTTGAACTTCTAGAACGACGTATCTCGGCTTATCAATTACGTACGATTGATTCTGTCGAAGATGAGTCTTCGTCATCTGGCAGGGAAGATAGCTCCCCTGAATCGCCCAATCAATTCCAGCAGCAACCACAGCAGCCAGGCACATATGGTCAATACTTGGGCGTTAATGGGCAGGTGCAGCACCAGGGTCGCTCGCGCACTAAGAAGACAAAGGTGCGCAGCAAGTCCTTACAGCCACCCACTAATGTTGTGCCCTGGCGCAAGTCCTCGCGTCCGCATCGTGGACGCTCACTAGACAAGCAGCCATTCCTGCCGGGTTTCAAACCAGAGCCGGTTAAGTCTTGGACCGAAGAGACAATTAGCCTAAAGGCCACGCCCATTGAGAAGAAGAAGCCGACACCTAAACTAGAAGCCGCTCAGGTTGTTCTCAAGTCCATCAAGTCTGAAAGAGATCAGGGCATCATGAGTCTGGGAGCTACATTGGAGCAGATTATTGCTGGCAAGACTGAAAAGGAGGCCGTGCCTTGGATCACAATGCGTGAGAAGCTGAAGCAGGTGGAGAATGTTCAGCAACAACTCAGCAAATTTGACCTTGATGAGGTCTACTTGCGACCACTGGAGGGTCAAATCGAAACGGACCAACAGCTGCCTCAGCAAGCTCAAGTGGAGCAAGTGCAGCGCACTAAGGAAATCCAACGCCTTAAGAGCATGGAGAGTGTAGAGATCATGGAAATGACTGACCAAATCGATCAGCTCATTACCCAGCAACAGAACAATAAGGATCTCATTCCATGGAAGGAGATGCGACAGCAGCTGAAGAGCGTGCAGCGGGTAACCAAGCAAATGGACAAGTTTAAGATTGAGGAGGTGGAGCTGCGCCATCTGCAGGCACAACAGAGTATCGCTGAAGAATTCCAGAAAGCTACCCAAGATACAGTTGTCATGACCATCGATGATAGCTCCAAGAGCTCAATTTCTAAGATTATGACACGCGATGAGATTCAGCATTACGAGGATCAATCCAACATCTACAAACAGCAGTTCATAACAACTGAAGATGTTAACATAATGCATCTCTCGGAGAGTGAGAAGCTCGAGGCACAAAGGCTGTTCAGGGAGCAACAAGCTGTCAATTGGAGACAGCAGCAACAGCGTCCTCAACTACAGCCGCTGTCCTCTGTGGAGGATACAATCTCGCAGACCAGCGACCGTCAAAAGATTGTACACCAGCAAAGCCTTATCGAGGAGAGCCAACGGCAACAGTTTGTGCAAGTCGAGGACTCACAGATGATGAGCCTTGAGCAATACGAGCATCAAAAAATGATAAACCAGCGCACTCAAGGAGAGTCCTTCAACTGGCGTCATCCACGTGAGCCCCAGAAATTCATTCAGGTTGAGGACTCATCTCTGCTACATCTGCAAGAACGAGAAGACACACAGGAGCAACAGTTTATACAGCCTCAGCCCGTTATGTGGGATCGTGGTATGAAGAAACCGCAGCCTGTGCAGCCCCAAGCCCCTGTTCCACAACAAGAGGAACAGTTCGTGAAGAAACCAAAGGCATACGAAGAAATGCACGATGAGTTAATTGAACCAGTTCCTGTCCAGCAACCAGAACCAGTGCCAGTTATGTGGGAGCGTGGCAAGAAGAAGCCTATCCAGCCACAACAAAAGACGTTTGAAGAGCTACACGATGTGCTGGATGAACCAATTCTGGTTCAGCAACCGGAACCCGTTCCTGTTATGTGGGAACGTGGTAAGAAGAAACAAGCTGCTCAAGAAGTCACAGAGACTCAACAAATTGTGCAGACATCGCAAGTGGTTGAGCAACAAACTGTCGAGGAGACAAAGAAACCGGCAGTGCGTCGGGTAATACCACCACGTGAGCCAGAACAGAAAGTAGAGCAAGTGACTCTTAAACCAACACCACGGCTGGCACCAAAACAAGCGCAAAAGGCCGAAGAATTCCAATTGAAACCACTTAAGACTACGCGAACTATTCAACAAACTCTTCAAGAGTCAGTTCAAACGGCCACAGAAGAAGTTCAGGAGATTACGAAAGTGGCAGAGGTTCCTAAAACACTTGAGGTTGCCGAGGATATATTGGAAGAAGAAACCGGCAAAGCTGTTGAACCCCAGCCGCAGCCTGTAATGTGGGAGCGAGGCAAAAAGAAGCCGCAACAGCCAAAAACTCAAGAGATACCAAAGTCTCATGAAGTCGCTGTTGATACTCTTGAGGAAGAAACAGCACCAACTGTTCAGCCAGAACCACAGCCAGTGATGTGGGAGCGCGGCAAGAAAAAGAAGCCAGCTCCACAACAAACGGTCGAGGAGGTTGTTCCTGAAGCACCGACTAAAACATTTGAGGAGGCAGTCGATACTTTGCCTGAAGAAGCTAAAGTTGAGGATAAGCCAGAACCTGTTTTATGGCAACGTGGTAAGAAGAAGGTACCACAACCTAAGCCAGCTGAGGAGCAGCATCCAGATGAAGTCGATGCTCAAATTGAACAAGTTGTCGAAGTTGAGGAAGAACAAATTGTTGAGGAAAAGCGTAAGATTAAGAAGGTTAAGAAACCTAAGCTTCCGCAGGAGCCAGTTGAGCAGCCTGAAGAGGAGATCGTACAAGAAGAAATCGTTGAAGAGCAGGAAGATATTGTTGAAGAAGAAGAAGCAATAGTGGAAGAAAAACGTAAGGGAAAGAAGGTAAAGAAATCAAAGAAAACAGTGGAAGTAACTGAAGAGCCAGAAGAGCCTACGGAAGACATTCCAGAAGAGCACGTTATCGAGGAGCAGGAAGAGTTGGTTGAGAAAAAGCGTAGAGTCAAAAAGACAAGAAAAGCAAAGCCAACAGAGCCAGAGCAAGAGGAAGAGGTGGAAGAAGAAGAGGTTCGAGAAACACAACCCGAAGAAGTTCAAGAAATCGATGAGCCTTCCGTTACAGAACCTACGAAGAAGAAAGTTATTCCTGAAGTGCAAGAAGTCGAACAGGTCGAAAAGGTTACGCTTAAGCCTGTGCCGAGAAAACAACGTCCATTGCCTGAAAAAGAGCAAGTTGAAGAAGTGACACTCAAGCCACGTGCAAAGACTTCAATTGTCTCCGAGACGCAACAGCCAGAAACAACTGAAACCGAGTTTGTTGAAGCAGAAAAGGTTGTTACATTCGAAGATCAAGTAGTGGATGTTACCAAGAAACGTGTTAAGAAGAAGAAGCCGAAGGCTAAGCCTGAAAGTCAAGAATCTATCGAAGAACCAACCGAAGAACCTGTGGAAGATATAGGGGAGGAACCGCTGCCGGAAGATATCGAACCTGTGGAAAATGCGGCTGAGGAACAAGTTCTTGAAGAATCTCCAAAGGAGAAGATTACGAGATTTAAGCCCAAAAAGGAAGAAGTTGTTGAAATGGTTGAAGAAGTAGCTTTGAAGCCGGTGACCAGACCAAGGAAACAATTACCTCAGGAAGCAACAATTGAAGAGGTGCGCCTTAAGCCCACAAAACGCACAACTGTCAAGCCTGAAGAAGTTAAATTGGAAGAAGTCGACTTGCAACATGTTGAAAAGGTGGAAGAGGAAGTAGTTCAAGGAGAAAAACGTAAGGTCAAGAAGGTTAAGAAGCCAAAGCCTGAAGATCTTCCTGAAATCCCAGATGCAGAGCCAACTGTTTTGGAAGAGGCAGACTTAATCGACATCGAAAAAGAGCCTAAGCCAGATGAAGAGAAACCACAAGTACCTTGGAAGCGTGGTGAGAAGAAGAAGCCAGTTGCAGAGCCTTTAGAAGAAAAACAGTGGCCAAGTGGCAAACGACGACCTCTGCCCGAAGAACAGCCTGAAGAAGTTAAGCTCAAGCCGATTCCAGCCAAGCCAGTTGAAGAGCCTGCAACACCTGAGAAGGCAGTTTCTCCACCTGAGCTACAGCCTGAAGAAAAGGTTGAAAGCGAAGATGAGATTTCTGACTTGGAGCCTCTAAAAGTACCAGAAGAGAAACAACCCAAAGAGAAGGTTAAGAAGGAAAAGAAGAAGAAACCGAAGTTGAAGAAGGCGACTCCATCAGTGGATGAAGTGTCCGAAGAAGTGGCCGAGCCATTTGCAGAGCCAATTGCTGAAGAAGATCAAGTTGAAGAGTTGCCAGTTGATGATGTGAAAGTGGTTGCCGTCTCTGAAGATGTGCAGCCAGAGGAAGAAGTCGTGATTACTGAGAAAACACCCGAAACGAAACAAAAGGCACATAAGAAGCGTACAAAGCCACTGAAGGAAGTTTTGGTTGAAGGACAGCCACAACTACTGGAAGCAGCTATTGCCGAAATCGAAAAGGCTGATGAAATTTCCCAAGAGATCTCACAAAAGACTATTACTCTACTGAAGAAGACTGAAGATACAAGACCTCAATTCATAACAACAGAACAGCTCATTGAGCTCGACGTGGAGGATGTAAGACGCGATCTGGAAATGAAAATCACTTCAAATATTATTAAGAAGGAGAAACGGCGTGTTGTGCTCGATGACAGTCAGCCTCTGCCCGAATTGGAGCTAATAACACAGAAACGTATCCAAGAGGGCATTGACAAAATGGCCGATGAGGAACTGATCGAGGATCAACAATTGACTCAGAACTTGGAAGAAACAACAACGTCTGAGGTGATTGGCCAGGAACGCAAGTTAGTCAAAAAGAAGAAGAAGGAAATCAAGCCGCCGCGTATCACAGAGAAGCTGCGACCACGTCAATGCGTTCCCGAAGAGCCCACCGTCCTCGAATGCAAGGTTGAAGGCGTACCATTCCCAGAAATCAATTGGTACTTTAACGACGTACTACTGTTTGCATCGGAAAAGTATGAAATCACCGTCGTGGAACAGGTGGCACAGCTAAAGATTGCCAAGGTCACACCCAGCGATGTGGGAGTTTACACCTGTGAGGCGAAGAACGAGGCCGGAGTGGCAACAAGTCGTACCAACATAATACTAGGTAAGCTCAATAAACATTTACAATTATTCAATGCAATTATATTCCTGTCTGTGTAAGTCACTTGAAATCTTTCAAGAAGTTGATGGGTGTCTTAACTACTTTAACCTCTTGGAAGAACCACTTAACAAACAACTTCCATGATTTCATTCCATTTCTGTGCTCATCACACAACAACAACACACTTTAAAATACTTTTTATTCACAATGAATACAGAAAAAGAACAAGGAGTCCCACCACAATTTACGAAACCACTTAAGATCGTGTTCACTGAGGAAAAGCAGCCCGAGCGGCTAAAGGTAACTGTAACTTGTCAAGTGACTGGCAAGCCCAATCCTCAAGTTAAGTGGTATCGTGGTATTGAGGAGGTGATACCCAACGAAGCCTTACAGATGTTCTACGACCAACAGACTGGCGATGTTGTCTTGGAGGTTATAAATCCACCTGCCAATGAAGCCATTACCTACTCGGTTCAGGCACAAAATCAATTTGGACGCGCCATTGGCAACGCCAATATTTTGAGTCGTTTGGATGAAATTCCCAAAGAGATTCTCAAACCACCCACAGTTACGCCCTTGAGTGCGGTTGTGGTTCCGAATGGAGGTACACTGTTTTTCGAGGCTAAATACGACGGTATGCCAAGACCAGAAATCAAATGGCTGCGCAATGGTCGAGAGATTATCGAAAACGACGAAACCATTATTGAAACAACCGAAACAACGACAACAATCAAGGTTATCAATATGACTCGTAAGCGTACAGGAAAGTACGAAGTCTGTGCTAAGAATAAAGTGGGTGAAGCGAAGTCTTCGGGCTCTGTAGTCGTTTCTGATCAAGCACCGGACAAGCAAATCAAACCACCCAAATTCATTCAACCACTTGAGCCGAAATTCTTTGGAGAGCATGAAGTTGCCATACTTGAGGTCGTTGTCGATTCAGAACCGCTTTCATCCTTCCAATGGTTCGTTCATAATGAGCCCATTAAGAGCTCCAATGAATGCCGTATTGTTAGCCAGGCCAACAAGTCAACGCTCTTGATTGAGGACTTTGAAAAGAAGTTCTCTGGACCTTTTACCTGTCGCGCTGAGAACGTTGGCGGCTCGGTTACATCCACAGCTACAGTTAATCTGCTGGAGGCTTTGCCCCAAGAAGAGGCCGTGGAATTCGAGTCGCCACGCTTCATTGAGGAATTGATTAAGCCTGTAGATGTAATGGATGGTGAGAAGCTGCTATTAACTTGCCAAGTGACGGGCAAGCCCACTCCAAAGGTAGAATGGTATCATAATAAGGAAAAGATAACAGAAACAAAGGAAACAACTCTGTCTCAGGATGCGCAAGGAAACTGTCAGCTCCAAATTACTGAAGTTTTCCCTGAAAATCAGGGTCAATATAAATGTGTTGCGACAAATAAGATTGGCAAAAGCGTAACGAAGACAACAGTTAATGTTCAAGGTACTTTTGGATGGAATCAATTGATAGTTGATAGTTAACAATAGATACTTAGGAAATGTAGCATACACCATATGCATCGCATTTTACATAGGTTTCCAATAACTACACTCTTTCCACTATCCTCCTTTTGTTCCTACTCTGAATACTATAAATCCCATTTGGTCTGTTCTTTTTACTAACTCACATCTTGAAGCCCCTGCATGTGGTACTAGCTAAATGAGAAATTTCTATTTCGAATCTATATTATCAGCTCTCCAAAAATCATTTTGTAAATAATTTTCCGTTCTTGCGTTTGATAATATGCTTGTCTTTGGGCACGCCAATATTTATAAAATTTAAAATATTTTTTTAGCATTTGAATATATCCCCGATTCTGAAATCACTGGACTCACAGGATCTGAGGAGGATCTACTTGATAGAGTAAGCGTGATTGTAGATAAAGAGTTGTATAGGTTTTTCTTGAAGCTAACTTTTACATATATGCTGACACCGTTTTAGACTATCTCAATCGACGAACATCCTCCGAAAATTATTAAAAAGCTACCTGAAAAAATCGAACCCAAAGAGGGTGAACAAGCGAAATTGGAAGTTAAGGTTATTGGTAAACCAAAACCAAAAGTCAAATGGCTACGTGACGACGAACAGATATTCGCTTCCGAGGAATATCAAATCGAAAATTTCGAAGATGGGACCTCAGTGTTGGTCATCAATCATGTATACCCCGACGATTTGGGCACAATTAGTTTTGAGGCCTACAATCCGTTGGGAGTGGCAGTAACAACTGCACTTTTCGCAGTCGAAGGTACTGTTATGGTTAATGATGTGCTTAACATACGCTTTATAATATCATGGAAAAGTCTTGGAATTGTCAGTAAAATTCTCTTTCAGATCTGCAGCAGCAATACCAAAATTCCCTATTATCCCAATTCCCTTTATTATATATATCTACAATCCAACTTGATAACATTCCAACTCGCATTCCCCACACAGAAATACTTTTACTATACACTCTAATACACGAAAGTTTAAATATTTTAAATAGAACTTTAAAAATATTATTTCACACACCATCAACCAATGAACATTGCCGATAAAACGCGAATAATAATATATTATTGTTACTTCTACTGTATCGCAACAATAATAGGCATCGTTGGATCAAAGGATTATCGCAAACCAGAATGGGTGACCCACATGGAAGAGATGCAAGTCGCTCTCAAAGGTATGTATCAGATAATTGAATAATAACCGACTTCTACCACTGTTATGTGTATATGTGTTTTAATTTCGTGTTTTCAACACACAACTGTTTTCCGTACTATTGTCTTAAATCACAAAAAACAAACAACATTTCACAAAGTCTGTCTCTATTGTATTTGTCCATGTATTATACAATGTTTCGTGCACCAACAACAACAACAAAAACTATGTGATCCTGTCGATTTCGTCCAAAGAAGCTTACAAACTATGTGGCTTTGTAATTGTCTCAGCCCTTGCAGCTCTAAGGCTTATATACCCCTTATCCCCTCAAAACAAATCCAAGTCCCATTGACAAAAGTAAACGCCTTTAGAAATAATAGTATCCAATTTTTGTTTTCCCCTATATACATATATATTTTCTTACAGTATCAGTAACTCATGTGCAAGTAATTGGTTGTATTCTAAAACTTCTTAATCGAATTCTACTTTTTCCAAATTTGTACTAATAACAATAATAATAATTAAAGTAAATTCCAAGGAAAATCTATGACATTCCCACAGCGCTGCATACCTATGCATATCTATGTATATGTTCTTATGTATTCACTAATTATGTTGCCTGTTTACTCGTTGCATTTGTATTTTTTCAAAGACTTAACCAAAAACAGACAAACAATTTACATATTACTCAAGCAAACTTGATCACACTAGGATTAATTACTGTAAGTACAAGACACACATAGAGACTAACAGCTGTTGCTTGTAGAGCTTTGTATCTAATACGTAGTTAAATGATGCTATCTTTATGCTTATAGCTGCTAAATGCTCGCCGTCGCTACTTAATGAAATGCGTGACTGTCGTGCTTCCATTGGGGAAACAGCGAAATTCTCCATACAATTTGCAGGCAATCCGCAACCAGGTACAGTATACTGTCTGTAGTGCACTGCAGTGGTTGGGGCTGATGGTAGATTGGTTTGCTGGTTCTTGTAGATATTCAGTGGTATTTCAACAATGTTCAACTGAGGGCATCAGAAAAGTATCGCATGGTAGTGCAGGAGTCAGAGGCAACCCTTGAAATATTCAAGATTACAAACGAGGACTGCGGTTACTACAACTGCAAACTGATCAATGAGATTGGCATGACAATGACGCGCGCTAAATTCGACATATCCTCAACATCTGCAGTCGCAGAGGAGGTGGAGCAAGTAAAGACTAAGACAACTGTCAAGAAGAAGACGGCTAAAAAGACAGCGAGCACAATGGCCAAGCGAACCAGTGCGTCTGAATCGCAGTCGCTCCACAAGACCGAAATCCAAATAGTGCCATCAAGAGCTGTAGAGACTACGGTGAACATAGTGAAAGTAAAACAGGCTGTGCCCATATTGGTGGAGCATAGCGAAGTATCAGAAGTGATGCAAGTCAAAGATCGCAAGATAGCTGATGCTGAACAGCGCAGCAGAATCATTGAAGAGATCGTAGAAGAGGTAGAAGAAGCTGAGTCGGACGAAGAGGTGCACGTTGAAAAGAAATTCACATCGAGTAAAACGATCCAACTAACTGAAACAGTTGAACTAATACGCTCAAAAATCACAATGAAAACTATTAAGATCGAAGACATCTATGAGATAAGCCAGCACGAGGAGGTGCAATGGCTGCTCGAGTCCGTCGAGGCCGAGTCGTTTGGCAAAATTGGCGAAGCAGCTCTCCGAGACTTGGCCACAATAAGTGTGCTCCTACGTTATGGCTGCACGCATTATGAAATCACATACATGTACGAGCAGAACATATTCATATCGCTGCAGAAGCCCGAATCACAGTCAGCTCTGGTGCAGCTCGTCGAGCGTGAGGGCCACGAGGAGCTAATCACGCAAATCCTGAGTGAATCGTCAAACGAAGACGAAACTATATTAGCTGCGACAGTCGGCTTCAAAGCCTTCATACGCATGATACAGACATACGAAATAACAATAGAGACGGTGATACGAAAGTTTCATAGGGAGGACTTCATCTCTCACGATTGGAAGATATGCGGAAAGGAGGTTTGAATTCTGTTTTGTTTGTTTTTGTTTCGTTTGTTGCGGTTATGCAGACAGTTGAAATGGCGGGCAAAATTTGACTTAAATTTAAATTATATAAATAATTGGAGACTGACATTTCAACTGGAAACCCTAAAAATGTTGTAGACCTTATTGTCTGAAGCTGTGAGAATATATTCTACTAGTTTATTGACGATTGTTTTTATAACTTTTTATACGATTTACTGAAATCTAGAGAATAGTAGAGACATCCCAAATTATTGAAAGTCATGAGGCTATAACGCGTGTGAAAATAGGTGAGTGCGGCTGTTGGTTTCCAGAAATATGTGTATACATAATTCATATATATTTTTTTAGAAATATGCATTAGAAAAATTGAATTTTGATTACTGAAAAGCTATTTTATTTCTTTTTATTTTCAAAAATGTAAAACTGCTTTGTAAAATGCCTGCGCTTGTGTGCCAATCCCAACAACAAACTTAATCTAACACAAACGTAGAGGAAACATTTGTCGAGGAACGCACGATAGTTGTCGATGAAGGTTTGAACATAAACACAGATGAACTGTAAAGTCCACAAATAATAACTACCAGTACTGATGTATCCCAATGAACTACTCAACTACAGTTACTACATCAATTTATGACACGAAATAAACAATAAACAAAAAGAACTAAAAACAATGAACATAAACATAAACAAACAATAATAGATATTGACTTTTCAAATATATAACAATTAAATTTTGTTAAACCAAACGAATCATGTGTATATTCTAAAAAGACGCCTACCTTAAAGTATCTTAAATGCCCATTAACCGCTGATAACAACCTACTACTACTTTGATTTTATGATTTTCTTTAGCCTGTTGTCATATAAGCTTTTTCGGCATATTTTAAAATAATCTTTAATGCTTCTACGTACCTGAATACGAATGTAGAAGAGCTTCTTTTTTATTGAATGCACGAGGTCAAGCAGTTGGCTGGGCTTGAGGTAAGTCTCCAAAAAGTTTTCTTCTTGTAATATGTATTGCACATGCTGTTTGTCTGTTTAGCTCTGTTTACATGTCGCCTAGAATCTAATAAGAAGCAGAGAATGTTTATTAATCACAAATGCTGATCATATAATTTAACAAAAATTGCATTTGCCTTGCTTTAAGCAGTTTATGAACATTGTTAGTGAATTGTCCTTAATAGCACCTGAAATAGAAACCGACATTGTCATTGTTTAATTGCATTACATTCACAGAAACTACAGCCACTAAAGTGGAAAAACAATTCATACAGCAACAACAAGAACATGAACATGAACAAGCACTAGGTCAACAACAACAATTAGAAATACAAGTTCAAGAAACTGTGAATAGAAAAACTAAAAAGCATAAAAAACATACAGAAATAATACAACAACAACAACAAATACAACAAAGTATTGAAGAGATCACAAACTATGAGCAAAGAGAAACATTTGCTGAGGAATCGAACACTGAAGCACCAACAATTGAGACACTCGAGCAGATTGAAGAGCTTTTGCCATTGAGCACAAATCTATCCACCCAAAATGTACCAAAAAATACGCACGAAACAATTCCAGTTTCTGTAACAACAGAACTCTCCACACCGAAACCTGAAGCGGCACAGGTACATGACGAACTCTTACCGCAAAAAACTTTGGCTGTGAATGAGGAATGTTTAGCATTCGATGAGGTAAGTTCTAGTTTGGCTCCATCCAGTCCGGCGCCAAGCGAGCTAATCGAGCAAGTTGAAGTTCACGAAAGACATGCTGCTTCTATTATCGAGACACACATTAAGGAGACTCACAAGGACTTGAAGTCTTCGAAAATACCAAAGCTCATACAAGCTGAGCGCAAAATAAAGGAGTCGCGCCCACTGCTAATTGAGGCACCTAGCATCGAGGATTCTATCGCAGAGCTGGAGGCATTGAAAGCTCCTGGTCAGCAAGCACATGGTGAGATTCTTTACTCCCATGAGCTCACCTCGGAACAGCAGTCCACTCTGGATAGCGTCGATAATTTGAAAACCCCAGCAGTCAGCACGGAAAAAGCACAATCACAATTGCTGGAAAACGAAAGTATTCTTATCACTGAATCGTTTAGAGGAGAGACCGTTGATAAGGAACCATCACAAATAAAGCCCAACAGCGAGCAAATCTCTCCCAAATTCACCCCAAGCGTTAGTCTAGGCATTAGTGAGTGTCAACCTGAAGACTCAGTAACGGAACTCACATCATCGAAAGAGGTTCGTCAGGAGACCACATCAATTAAAGTCGAAGAGTTTAAAGCATTCACCACCAGCGTATCAAGAGCTTTTGAGAGTGAAGAAACTATGACCGCAATACATCAACCAACGAAGACTCTGCCAGAGTTCTCCATAAAGCCAGAAGACGCAGCGCCTGTGGTGGAGGAAGTTGACATAATGGAGTCAATTAGTGACGAAAAACCATCAACACAACGTATTAATGAGGTTCAGGCCCTTAAAAAACTGGTGTTGATGGAGAGCCTGATAAATACAACTGCTGATGCGCGTAGTCCCATCGAAGATAAGTTACCAGCCTTCCAGACAGATTCGCACAAAGCAAGCTCAAGCTTGGAGACACAAGCCCACGTTATTACTGAACAGACTGTTTTCAATGAAGATGGCCCAAGGGAATTAGCTTTAGAGAAAATACCCGAAAATATTTCAGCTACTTTAAGCCAAACCAGCTCTCTCACAATTGGAGAGACTCAAGAGATGCAATTGGTCGAAACGACAGAAAAGTTGGAAAAGCCCACTACAGAGCCTTCTAAGCCCGCGAAGGAGTCATTCACAACGACCTTCGGAACCGTCATTGGTAATCAAGAATTAGTATATGATACCGCTGAGTTAATTGCACCTTCAGGTAATGAGTTGAATGAGGGTAAAATAAATATCACAGAAGGAGAACTAGTTGCCGAAGTGCATGCCCAAACAATTATTGACTCAGAGCAGAAACTGTTGTCGGAGGTGCCCAAATCTGCAGAGGCAAAGTTGAATTTTGTTGAACAAAAGGCACTGGATGTCAAACAGGATACAGGTATTGAGAAAGAAAATAGTCTGGTCCCTGTCAAGCCAATAGACGGGCAAGTCGCAGTAGAAAAATTGATTCCCGTAGAACTGAAGGCGAGTAGCGTATGGGAAGTGCAACCAGAAGTTATGCCTGCTGATATTGCAAGTGATAATTACAAGCCTGCATCAGCCAGTCCCGTTTTTGATACAAAAACGGTAGGAATAATAATTGAGCAGGAATTGCTAAAGAGCGCAGATTATCTCGAACCACAACATCAACCCGACCTGAAGTCAGGTAAATTACTTATGAGTGAAAGTCAACAATCACTAGAAGTAACAGCTGTGCAGATCATTGAGAGCTCCGGAATCATGGAATCAGTGCCGCAGCAGCCACAGTTGAAGGCTGAGAATAAAACTGATATGTTAGCTCATGCTCAACATGACGAGCAAATTGTATTAGAGTCCACGATGGAATATACACCTGAAAGCAGGCCAACAGCAGCTCTTGCGGATGTTACAATGCCCGCTCAGATTGGAACTGATGTAAGCGAACAAGCCTTACTGGAAACATTGCAGCCTCATCTGCAGACAACGCAGCCCCAACAGCAAATATCAGCAACGAATTTTGATCTTTTACAGCCCGTAGAGACCAGTTCGCATCTTACGCTAGAACAGGAAACTGTTTTGCAGTCAGATGAGCAAAATAAAGCTCAGAATGCTTCTATTGGAACTCTCAGCGGTTTACAAGTGGCAAATAAATCAAGCCCACAGCATATGGAATCAATTCAGGATCTTGAGAAAGAAACACAACCCACTCAACAAAAAGCTCAAGTCACCATTGGAGAAGTATCTCTACCTGAATGCGAAGTGGTAACACCATTTGATGTCGTTAGGGAATACTCAGAACCTGCTCTAAATAAATCGTCTATAACTAATGTTCAATTCATAGAAAATACACCTGCTTTGGACACGACGACAGCTACAGTTCATGAAAAAGCTGATGACATTGAAGAGCCGATTATTGTTAAACAAGCTGGTCTTACGCTAAAATTAAGTGATTTTACCAAAAAGTCCCCTATTCTAGAGGAACATAATATTTACGATCACATTGCAGAGCTGCACGAGTATAAACCAAGTTTAGAGACCACTCAGCCTACAATCAGTAGCTTTGATGAAATTCATGTGCAGCAAACAAAAACATTTGAAAAAGAAATTACACTCGAAGAGGACTCTAAGCCGATCGAGCAGCTGGTTAAAGTATCGCTCGATTCAACAACTGGCATTGTGCTCAGCCAACAGGAGAATACTTTCGAACTGGAACGTGACTTGGTGGTGCCAACAACTTCAATGGAGCAAGCTAAATGTATTGCTTCCGAATTGTTAAAGCTTCCACTGACCGAAGGCGTGCTAGAAAATCAATCAACTGGAGATCTGGCGGAATTTAAGATTTCTAATAAATTCGCGATATCAAGTATCGATGCCTTAACAGAATCGACGACATCTGAAGCAATCATATATGACAATGTTTTAACAACTGAAGTTAAGGATAAACCCGAATGTGTAAGCTCTCAGTCATTAATTACCCATGAGCATAAAATGGTAACTGAGTGTGTTGTCCTTTCTGAAGTGGGAGAATATGAGAGAATAAAGGAAAAGGAAGGCAAAGCTAAACCCACTCGGGATGTATTCAGCCAGTTGGCTATAAGAGAAAATCAAAATACACTAGAGGCAGAATCGGAATTAAAAACAAAACCTTTAGAAGAATTTAATGTAAAGGTTAGCGATGTACTCTCACCTCTCTACACCAAAGGGGTCAACGAAATTGAATTGTATGAAACAATTGCTGAAACGAAGCCTACTGATCAAATTAGCCAACAAGAAGTCGGTATTACCTATGCAATGTCGCATGTACCTACAACAAATCTACAACAAATTGTAGAATCAACTGACAAGTTTTTCATTGAGGGCCAAGCCACCTCAATTGCCACCTCTATTGATAATGCATCACAGTTAAAGGTACCTGTAAATACTTCCATACAAACTGTTGAGGACACTAACGAATTCATTCCAACAACATATACTCAGACAAATGCTCAATCCATTTTATCAGGACATCATTATGAAGTAACAGTAACAGATAGTCAATGCGTCGAGGGTACAGCAGCGATATCGCCAACCGAAGAAGTACTTAAAAAGGCAACTGAATCATTGAATACCATTTTCAAAACAACTCCCCAATTAGAAGAGGTGAGCATCTTTCAAAAGGAGTGTATCATTCCACCTACAGAATCTCACGAAATCATGGCCAAGCCTAGCCTAAGCGACATTCTTCAGCACACAACAACAACTGATGCCCGACCCTATGAACTGTCCCAGAATATTAAGAAAGCCGACTCTCCTACTCAGAAGCTTCAAGAACCTACATTGGTATCAACTGACGCAAATAAGCTTAGCGTTCAACTAGATGATACGATTCTACAACGAGAGGATTCGTTCTCGGTCACTCAGCAAATTGGTTATGGTAAACCTTTTATTGAAGGTACGCAACGTGAAATGCTGGTCTCAGAGGTGATCCCTATTGAAGGTATTGACAACTTAGGTTTGCCAGCAATTAAGACTGAAGAGTTGCTGAGTAATATAACACATCAAACCGAAACTCACAAAACTGTATCCATGGTTGCTATATACGAAGATGCAAACGAGTTTAAGTCCGAGCCACATAATAAAAAACACGTAGCGAAGCAGACGGAATCTGATACTAAATGTGCACAAGTTACAACAATACAAACTAGCTTCATCAAAGAAGATAATTTGGCTCCCCAAACCATAAGCAGTAATGTGGCCCAAGCTGCCAGTACAGAGAGAGAGCCATTAGTAACCGAAGAAGTTATTAGCGTGAGCTCCATACAAGAAAGCTACGACCTCAATGTACCAACAGAAGTGAATGCTGATTTAATATGTGAAATGCGTAATCAAGCCACAACTATAACTCACCAATTTATCTATGAAGAGTCTCCCAATATAGAGCTTGAACAGAGCATACAATTAACACCAACGATAAATTTAGTCGAAAGTTGTACGAACCCAGTTCAAACATCTACAGTAAGCGTATACGAAAATATAGAAGGACACGGCGAGTTCAAGCCACATAGTGCGCAAACAAAATCCGATATTTTGACGGATCTAAAGGTTTCGGTGGTGGAAGAGACTGCTGTTGAATCATCTATAGCTAGTTTGCCAAAGGTGGACCCTACAATGGCAACTGCTACTACAGATAATATACCACATAGGAACTTGCTGGAAACCAAGCAAGAGCCCTGTGAAAATGTAGAAAAGCTGGTGGACGATCTCCCTTCAATGGTATGTGCCAGCTATGCCCATGACGATGCAAAAATTGCAGCTATATCCAGTGAACATCATGCGAAGGAAACCCTTCTTGAAACAAACAGCTCTACTGTCGATTTAGTGCATGCCAAGCCTTCAATAACACCTTTCACCTCTCAGTGTCTCAGTGAACAGATAGTTACTGAAGAACAAGTCACAACACTACATAAAGATAATCAAACACAGCCCACAAATGCAAATATAAGTTTTGAAACAATCAATACAAATCAACTTGAAATATTAAAAGTAGAATTGAATCAAAATGTTCAGCCTACAATAGATGATAAAGAGAGTGCTTTGCAGAGAACACTATTGGTCTCTAATAATGTAAATGTTCACTTCCCAATTGAGGCTAAATTACTTGAAGATGCGCAAAGTTCGTTAATGTCAAAATATGATAAGCCACAAATTGATTTAGAACTTAAATCTGAGTCAAAAATACAAAATCTACCACAACAAAGTTCAAATGTAAAAAAACATATGGTAAAATCACATTCAGGTAAGTATCTCATAAAGTTAATTTTAAGCAACTCAACAGAAAAAGGCGTATTACTTCCATTAGCAATTGACCCCCAAACAACAAAACACATATTACACAAAACAATTCTTAAAATACATACAGAATTAAGACTAAAAGTTAATTTTTCACACAGATACAAAGCAAGCCACAGACACAAAACACACACAACAAAAGACACCAACACAAATAAATGAAACACATGAAGTTGATATAACGGAAATTCCTGAAACTATTCAAATTGTTCAAAAGCCCACAAAAGATGGTCAGCAAAAACAAAAACTAATACGTACACGTCTAATTAAAAAGACAAAAGGTCAGAAACAAGAGATCACAAGAATTGAAACGATTGAGGAGGATGGAAAGCAACCGGAAACTAATGTCACAGTGGAAGAAGTTCCTGTCGAAGAAGAACAACCTGAACAAATCAAGGAACTTCCAGAAGAGGTTCAAGTGATTGAAACAATAACCGAAGACGGCAAGCCTAAGAAGAAGAAGATACGCACACGTGTTATCAAGAAGGTTAAGGGCGATAAACAAGAGGTCACCAAGATTGAAACCGTCGAAGAAGATGACAAGCAACCCGAAACTACCGTCACAGTGGAAGAAGTGCCTGTCGATGAAGAACAACCTGAACAAATCAAGGAACTTCCAGAAGAGGTGCGTGTCTTTGAAACAATAACTGAAGACGGCAAGCCTAAGAAGAAGAAGATTCGTACACGTGTCATAAAGAAGGTTAAGGGTGATAAACAAGAGGTCACCAAGATTGAAACCGTCGAAGAAGATGACAAGCAACCCGAAACTACTGTCACTGTGGAAGAAGTTCCTATCGAAGAAGAACAACCTGAAGATATTCAGGAACTTCCAGAAGAGGTTCGTGTCTTTGAAACAGTAACTGAAGACGGCAAGCCTAAGAAGAAGAAGATTCGTACACGTGTCATCAAGAAGGTTAAAGGCGATAAACAAGAGGTCACCAAGATTGAAACCGTCGAAGAAGATGACAAGCAACCCGAAACTACCGTCACAGTGGAAGAAGTTCCTGTCGAAGAAGAACAACCTGAACAAATCAAGGAACTTCCAGAAGAGGTTCGTGTCTTTGAAACAATAACCGAAGACGGCAAGCCTAAGAAGAAGAAGATTCGCACACGTGTCATCAAGAAGGTTAAGGGCGATAAACAAGAGGTCACCAAGATTGAAACCGTCGAAGAAGATGACAAGCAACCCGAAACTACTGTCACAGTGGAAGAAGTTCCTGTCGAAGAAGAACAACCTGAACAAATCAAGGAACTTCCAGAAGAGGTTCGTGTCTTTGAAACAATAACCGAAGACGGCAAGCCTAAGAAGAAGAAGATTCGCACACGTGTCATCAAGAAGGTTAAGGGCGATAAACAAGAGGTCACCAAGATTGAAACCGTCGAAGAAGATGACAAGCAACCCGAAACTACTGTCACAGTGGAAGAAGTTCATGTCGAAGAAGAACAACCTGAAGAGATTCAGGAACTTCCAGAAGAGGTTCGTGTCTTTGAAACAATAACTGAAGACGGCAAGCCTAAGAAGAAGAAGATTCGTACACGTGTCATCAAGAAGGTTAAGGGCGATAAACAAGAGGTCACCAAAATTCAAACCGTCGAAGAAGATGACAAGCAACCCGAAACTACTGTCACTGTGGAAGAAGTTCCTATCGAAGATGAACAAACTAAAGATATTCAGGAACTTCCAGAAGAGGTTCGTGTGGTTGAAACAGTAACTGAAGACGGCAAGCCTAAGAAGAAGAAGATTCGTACACGTGTCATCAAGAAGGTTAAGGGCGATAAACAAGAGGTCACCAAGATTGAAACCGTCGAAGAAGATGACAAGCAACCCGAAACTACTGTCACAGTGGAAGAAGTTCCTATCGAAGAAGAACAACCTGAAGAGATTCAGGAACTTCCAGAAGAGGTTCGTGTCTTTGAAACAATAACTGAAGACGGAAAGCCTAAGAAGAAGAAGATTCGTACACGTGTCATAAAGAAGGTTAAGGGCGATAAACAAGAGGTCACCAAGATTGAAACCGTCGAAGAAGATGACAAACAACCCGAAACTACTGTCACAGTGGAAGAAGTTCCTGTCGAAGAAGAACAACCTGAAGAGATTCAGGAACTTCCAGAAGAGGTGCGTGTGGTTGAAACAATAACCAAAGACGGTAAGCCTAAGAAGAAGAAGATACGCACACGTGTCATAAAGAAGGTTAAGGGCGGTAAACAAGAAGTCACTAAGATTGAAACCGTCGAAGAAGATGATAAGCAACCCGAAACTACTGTCACAGTGGAAGAAGTTCCTGTCGATGAAGAACAACCTGAACAAATCAAGGAACTTCCAGAAGAGGTTCGTGTCTTTGAAACAATAACTGAAGACGGCAAGCCTAAGAAGAAGAAGATTCGTACTCGTGTCATCAAGAAGGTTAAGGGCGATAAACAAGAGGTCACCAAGATTGAAACCGTCGAAGAAGATGACAAACAACCCGAAACTACTGTCACTGTGGAAGAAGTTCCTGTCGATGAAGAACAACCTGAACAAATCAAGGAACTTCCAGAAGAGGTTCGTGTCTTTGAAACAATAACTGAAGACGGCAAGCCTAAGAAGAAGAAGATTCGTACTCGTGTCATCAAGAAGGTTAAGGGCGATAAACAAGAGGTCACCAAGATTGAAACCGTCGAAGAAGATGACAAACAACCCGAAACTACTGTCACTGTGGAAGAAGTTCCTGTCGAAGAAGAACAACCTGAACAAATCAAGGAACTTCCAGAAGAGGTTCGTGTCTTTGAAACAATAACTGAAGACGGCAAGCCTAAGAAGAAGAAGATTCGCACACGTGTCATCAAGAAGGTTAAGGGCGATAAACAAGAGGTCACCAAGATTGAAACCGTCGAAGAAGATGACAAGCAACCCGAAACTACTGTCACAGTGGAAGAAGTTCCTGTCGAAGAAGAACAACCTGAAGATATTCAGGAACTTCCAGAAGAGGTTCATGTCTTTGAAACAATAACTGAAGACGGCAAGCCTAAGAAGAAGAAGATTCGTACACGTGTCATCAAGAAGGTTAAGGGCGATAAACAAGAGGTCACCAAGATTGAAACCATCGAAGAAGATGACAAGCAACCCGAAACTACTGTCACAGTGGAAGAAGTTCCTGTCGAAGAAGAACAACCTGAACAAATCAAGGAACTTCCAGAAGAGGTTCGTGTCTTTGAAACAATAACTGAAGACGGCAAGCCTAAGAAGAAGAAGATTCGTACACGTGTCATCAAGAAGGTTAAGGGCGATAAACAAGAGGTCACCAAGATTGAAACTGTCGAAGAAGATGACAAGCAACCCGAAACTACCGTCACTGTGGAAGAAGTTCCTATCGAAGAAGAACAACCTGAAGATATTCAGGAACTTCCAGAAGAGGTTCGTGTCTTTGAAACAATAACTGAAGACGGCAAGCCTAAGAAGAAGAAGATTCGTACACGTGTCATCAAGAAGGTTAAAGGCGATAAACAAGAGGTCACCAAGATTGAAACCGTCGAAGAAGATGACAAGCAACCAGAAACTACTGTCACTGTGGAAGAAGTTCCCGTCATAGAAGAACAAACTGAAGATATTCAGGAACTTCCAGAAGAGGTTCGTGTGGTTGAAACAATAACCGAAGACGGCAAGCCTAAGAAGAAGAAGATTCGTACACGTGTCATCAAGAAGGTTAAGGGCGATAAACAAGAGGTCACCAAGATTGAAACCGTCGAAGAAGATGATAAGCAACCCGAAACTACTGTCACAGTGGAAGAAGTTCTTGTCGAAGAAGAACAACCTGAACAAATCAAGGAACTTCCAGAAGAGGTTCAAGTGATTGAAACAATAACCGAAGACGGCAAGCCTAAGAAGAAGAAGATTCGCACACGTGTCATCAAGAAGGTTAAGGGCGATAAACAAGAGGTCACCAAGATTGAAACCGTCGAAGAAGATGACAAACAACCCGAAACTACTGTCACTGTGGAAGAAGTTCCCGTCATAGAAGAACAAACTGAAGATATTCAGGAACTTCCAGAGGAGGTTCGTGTTTTTGAAACAATAACTGAAGACGGCAAGCCTAAGAAGAAGAAGATTCGTACACGTGTCATCAAGAAGATTAAGGGCGATAAACAAGAGGTCACCAAGATTGAAACCGTCGAAGAAGATGATAAGCAACCCGAAACTACTGTCACAGTGGAAGAAGTTCCTATCGAAGAAGAACAACCTGAACAAATCAAGGAACTTCCAGAAGACGTTCAAGTGATTGAAACAATAACCGAAGACGGCAAGCCTAAGAAGAAGAAGATTCGCACACGTGTCATCAAGAAGGTTAAGGGCGATAAACAAGAGGTCACCAAGATTGAAACCGTCGAAGAAGATGATAAGCAACCCGAAACTACTGTCACTGTGAAAGAGGTTCCCGTCATAGAAGAACAAACTGAAGATATTCAGGAACTTCCAGAAGAGGTTCGTGTCTTTGAAACAATAACTGAAGACGGCAAGCCTAAGAAGAAGAAGATTCGTACACGTGTCATCAAGAAGATTAAGGGCGATAAACAAGAGGTCACCAAGATTGAAACCGTCGAAGAAGATGACAAACAACCCGAAACTACTGTCACTGTGGAAGAAGTTCCCGTCATAGAAGAACAAACTGAAGATATTCAGGAACTTCCAGAGGAGGTTCGTGTTTTTGAAACAATAACTGAAGACGGCAAGCCTAAGAAGAAGAAGATTCGTACACGTGTCATCAAGAAGATTAAGGGCGATAAACAAGAGGTCACCAAGATTGAAACCGTCGAAGAAGATGATAAGCAACCCGAAACTACTGTCACAGTGGAAGAAGTTCCTATCGAAGAAGAACAACCTGAACAAATCAAGGAACTTCCAGAAGACGTTCAAGTGATTGAAACAATAACCGAAGACGGCAAGCCTAAGAAGAAGAAGATTCGCACACGTGTCATCAAGAAGGTTAAGGGCGATAAACAAGAGGTCACCAAGATTGAAACCGTCGAAGAAGATGATAAGCAACCCGAAACTACTGTCACTGTGGAAGAGGTTCCCGTCATAGAAGAACAAACTGAAGATATTCAGGAACTTCCAGAAGAGGTTCGTGTCTTTGAAACAATAACTGAAGACGGCAAGCCTAAGAAGAAGAAGATTCGTACACGTGTCATCAAGAAGATTAAGGGCGATAAACAAGAGGTCACCAAGATTGAAACCGTCGAAGAAGATGATAAGCAACCCGAAACTACTGTCACAGTGGAAGAAGTTCTTGTCGAAGAAGAACAACCTGAACAAATCAAGGAACTTCCAGAAGAGGTTCAAGTGATTGAAACAATAACCGAAGACGGCAAGCCTAAGAAGAAGAAGATTCGCACACGTGTCATCAAGAAGGTTAAGGGCGATAAACAAGAGGTCACCAAGATTGAAACCGTCGAAGAAGATGATAAGCAACCCGAAACTACTGTCACAGTGGAAGAAGTTCCAGTGGAAGGAGAACAACCTGAACAAATCAAGGAACTTCCAGAAGAGGTTCAAGTGATTGAAACAATAACCGAAGACGGCAAGCCTAAGAAGAAGAAGATTCGCACACGTGTCATCAAGAAGGTTAAGGGCGATAAACAAGAGGTCACCAAGATTGAAACCGTCGAAGAAGATGACAAGCAACCCGAAACTACTGTCACAGTGGAAGAAGTTCCTGTCGAAGAAGAACAACCTGAACAAATCAAGGAACTTCCAGATGAGGTTCGTGTCTTTGAAACAATAACTGAAGACGGCAAGCCTAAGAAGAAGAAGATTCGTACACGTGTCATCAAGAAGGTTAAGGGCGATAAACAAGAGGTCACCAAGATTGAAACCATCGAAGAAGATGACAAGCAACCCGAAACTACTGTCACAGTGGAAGAAGTTCCTGTCGAAGAAGAACAACCTGAACAAATCAAGGAACTTCCAGAAGAGGTTCGTGTCTTTGAAACAATAACTGAAGACGGCAAGCCTAAGAAGAAGAAGATTCGCACACGTGTCATCAAGAAGGTTAAGGGCGATAAACAAGAGGTCACCAAGATTGAAACCATCGAAGAAGATGACAAGCAACCCGAAACTACTGTCACAGTGGAAGAAATTCCTGTCGAAGAAGAACAACCTGAACAAATCAAGGAACTTCCAGAAGAGGTTCGTGTCTTTGAAACAATAACTGAAGACGGCAAGCCTAAGAAGAAGAAGATTCGCACACGTGTTATCAAGAAGGTTAAGGGCGATAAACAAGAGGTCACCAAGATTGAAACCGTCGAAGAAGATGACAAGCAACCCGAAACTACCGTCACAGTGGAAGAAGTTCTTATCGAAGAAGAACAAACTGAAGATATTCAGGAACTTCCAGAAGAGGTTCATGTCTTTGAAACAGTAACTGAAGACGGAAAGCCTAAGAAGAAGAAGATTCGTACACGTGTCATCAAGAAGGTTAAGGGCGATAAACAAGAGGTCACCAAGATTGAAACCGTCGAAGAAGATGACAAGCAACCCGAAACTACTGTCACTGTGGAAGAAGTTCCTATCGAAGAAGAACAACCTGAAGAGATTCAGGAACTTCCAGAAGAGGTTCGTGTCTTTGAAACAATAACTGAAGACGGCAAGCCTAAGAAAAAGAAGATTCGTACACGTGTCATCAAGAAGGTTAAGGGCGATAAACAAGAGGTTACCAAGATTGAAACCGTCGAAGAAGATGACAAGCAACCCGAAACTACTGTCACAGTGGAAGAAGTTCCTGTCGAAGAAGAACAACCTGAACAAATCAAGGAACTTCCAGAAGAGGTTCGTGTATTTGAAACAATAACTGAAGACGGCAAGCCTAAGAAGAAGAAGATTCGCACTCGTGTCATCAAGAAGGTTAAGGGCGATAAACAAGAGGTCACCAAGATTGAAACCGTCGAAGAAGATGACAAGCAACCCGAAACTACTGTCACAGTGGAAGAAGTTCCCGTCATAGAAGAACAACCTGAAGAGATTCAGGAACTTCCAGAAGAGGTTCGTGTCTTTGAAACAATAACTGAAGACGGCAAGCCTAAGAAGAAGAAGATTCGTACACGTGTCATCAAGAAGCTTAAGGGCGATAAACAAGAGGTCACCAAGATTGAAACCGTCGAAGAAGATGACAAGCAACCCGAAACTACTGTCACTGTGGAAGAAGTTCCTATCGAAGAAGAACAACCTGAAGAGATTCAGGAACTTCCAGAAGAGGTTCGTGTCTTTGAAACAATAACCGAAGACGGCAAGCCTAAGAAGAAGAAGATTCGAACACGTGTCATCAAGAAGGTTAAGGGCGATAAACAAGAGGTCACCAAGATTGAAACCGTCGAAGAAGATGATAAGCAACCCGAAACTACTGTCACTGTGGAAGAAGTTCCTATCGAAGAAGAACAACCTGAAGAGATTCAGGAACTTCCAGAAGAGGTTCGTGTCTTTGAAACAATAACTGAAGACGGCAAGCCTAAGAAGAAGAAGATTCGCACACGTGTCATCAAGAAGGTTAAGGGCGATAAACAAGAGGTCACCAAGATTGAAACCGTCGAAGAAGATGACAAGCAACCCGAAACTACCGTCACAGTGGAAGAAGTTCTTATCGAAGAAGAACAACCTGAAGAGATTCAGGAACTTCCAGAAGAGGTTCGTGTCTTTGAAACAATAACTGAAGACGGCAAGCCTAAGAAGAAGAAGATTCGTACACGTGTCATCAAGAAGGTTAAGGGCGATAAACAAGAGGTCACCAAGATTGAAACCGTCGAAGAAGATGATAAGCAACCCGAAACTACTGTCACAGTGGAAAAAGTTCCTGTGGAAGAAGAACAACTTGAACAAATCAAGGAACTTCCAGAAGAGGTTCGTGTGGTTGAAACAATAACTGAAGACGGCAAGCCTAAGAAGAAGAAGATTCGTACACGTGTCATCAAGAAGGTTAAAGGCGATAAACAAGAGGTCACCAAGATTGAAACCGTCGAAGAAGATGACAAGCAACCCGAAACTACTGTCACTGTGGAAGAAATTCCAGTGGAAGAAAAACAACCTGAACAGATTCAGGAACTTCCAGAAGAGGTACGTGTGGTTGAAACAATAACCGAAGACGGCAAGCCTAAGAAGAAGAAGATTCGTACACGTGTCATCAAGAAGGTTAAAGGCGATAAACAAGAGGTCACCAAGATTGAAACCGTCGAAGAAGATGACAAGCAACCCGAAACTACTGTCACAGTGGAAGAAATTCCAGTGGAAGAAAAACAACCTGAACAGATTCAGGAACTTCCAGAAGAGGTACGTGTGGTTGAAACAATAACCGAAGACGGAAAGCCTAAGAAGAAGAAGATTCGTACACGTGTCATCAAGAAGGTTAAAGGCGATAAACAAGAGGTCACCAAGATTGAAACCGTCGAAGAAGATGACAAGCAACCCGAAACTACTGTCACAGTGGAAGAAGTTCCTATCGAAGAAGAACAACCTGAAGAGATTCAAGAACTTCCAGAAGAGGTTCGTGTCTTTGAAACAATAACTGAAGACGGCAAGCCTAAGAAGAAGAAGATTCGTACACGTGTCATCAAGAAGGTTAAAGGCGATAAACAAGAGGTCACCAAGATTGAAACCGTCGAAGAAGATGACAAGCAACCCGAAACTACTGTCACAGTGGAAGAAGTTCCTATCGAAGAAGAACAACCTGAAGAGATTCAGGAACTTCCAGAAGAGGTTCGTGTGGTTGAAACAGTAACTGAAGACGGCAAGCCTAAGAAGAAGAAGATTCGTACACGTGTCATTAAGAAGGTTAAAGGCGATAAACAAGAGGTCACCAAGATTGAAACCGTCGAAGAAGATGACAAGCAACCCGAAACTACTGTCACAGTGGAAGAAGTTCCTATCGAAGAAGAACAACCTGAAGAGATTCAGGAACTTCCAGAAGAGGTTCGTGTGGTTGAAACAGTAACTGAAGACGGCAAGCCTAAGAAGAAGAAGATTCGTACACGTGTCATCAAGAAGGTTAAAGGCGATAAACAAGAGGTCACCAAGATTGAAACCGTCGAAGAAGATGACAAGCAACCCGAAACTACTGTCACAGTGGAAGAAGTTCCTGTCGAAGAAGAACAACTTGAAGAGATTCAGGAACTTCCAGAAGAGGTTCGTGTGCTTGAAACAGTAACTGAAGACGGCAAGCCTAAGAAGAAAAAGATTCGTACACGTGTTATCAAGAAGGTTAAGGGCGATAAACAAGAGGTCACCAAGATTGAAACCATCGAAGAAGATGACAAGCAACCCGAAACTACTGTCACTGTGGAAGAAGTTCCTATCGAAGAAGAACATCCTGAAGAGATTCAGGAACTTCCAGAAGAGGTTCGTGTGGTTGAAACAATAACTGAAGACGGAAAGCCTAAGAAGAAGAAGATTCGTACACGTGTTATCAAGAAGGTTAAGGGCGATAAACAAGAAGTCACCAAGATTGAAACCGTCGAAGAAGATGACAAACAACCCGAAACTACTGTCACAGTGGAAGAAGTTCCTGTCGAAGAAGAACAACTTGAAGAGATTCAGGAACTTCCAGAAGAGGTTCGTGTGGTTGAAACAATTACCGAAGACGGCAAACCTAAGAAGAAGAAGATTCGCACACGTGTCATCAAGAAGGTTAAGGGCGATAAACAAGAGGTCACCAAGATTGAAACCGTCGAAGAAGATGACAAGCAACCCGAAACTACTGTCACAGTGGAAGAAATTCCTATCGAAGAAGAACAAACTGAAGAGATTCAGGAACTTCCAGAAGAGGTTCGTGTCTTTGAAACAATAACTGAAGACGGAAAGCCTAAGAAGAAGAAGATTCGTACACGTGTCATAAAGAAGGTTAAGGGCGATAAACAAGAAGTCACCAAGATTGAAACCGTCGAAGAAGATGACAAAAAACCCGAAACTACTGTCACAGTGGAAGAAGTTCCTGTCGAAGAAGAACAACCTGAAGAGATTCAGGAACTTCCAGAAGAGGTTCGTGTGGTTGAAACAATTACCGAAGACGGCAAACCTAAGAAGAAGAAGATTCGCACACGTGTCATCAAGAAGGTTAAGGGCGATAAACAAGAGGTCACCAAGATTGAAACCGTCGAAGAAGATGACAAGCAACCCGAAACTACTGTCACAGTGGAAGAAGTTCCTGTCGAAGAAGAACAACCTGAAGATATTCAGGAACTTCCAGAAGAGGTGCGTGTGGTTGAAACAATAACCGAAGACGGTAAGCCTAAGAAGAAGAAGATTCGTACACGTGTCATCAAGAAGGTTAAGGGCGATAAACAAGAGGTCACCAAGATTGAAACCGTCGAAGAAGATGACAAGCAACCCGAAACTACTGTCACAGTGGAAGAAGTTCCTCTCGAAGAAGAACAACCTGAAGAGATTCAGGAACTTCCAGAAGAGGTTCGTGTCTTTGAAACAGTAACTGAAGACGGAAAGCCTAAGAAGAAGAAGATTCGTACACGTGTCATCAAGAAGGTTAAGGGCGATAAACAAGAAGTCACCAAGATTGAAACCGTTGAAGAAGATGACAAACAACCCGAAACTACTGTCACAGTGGAAGAAGTTCCTGTCGAAGAAGGACAACCTGAAGAGATTCAGGAACTTCCAGAAGAGGTGCGTGTGGTTGAAACAATAACCGAAGACGGTAAGCCTAAGAAGAAGAAAATACGCACACGTGTCATAAAGAAGGTTAAGGGCGATAAACAAGTGGTCACCAAGATTGAAACCGTCGAAGAAGATGATAAGCAACCCGAAACTACTGTCACAGTGGAAGAAGTTCCTGTGGAAGAAGAACAACCTGAAGAGATTCAGGAACTTCCAGAGGAGGTTCGTGTCTTTGAAACAATAACTGAAGACGGCAAGCCTAAGAAGAAGAAGATTCGTACACGTGTCATCAAGAAGGTTAAGGGCGATAAACAAGAAGTCACCAAGATTGAAACCGTCGAAGAAGATGACAAGCAACCCGAAACTACTGTTACAGTGGAAGAAATTCAAATGGAGGAGATGCAGCCTGAAGAGATTCAGGAACTTCCAGAAGAGGTTCGTGTCTTTGAAACAATAACTGAAGACGGAAAGCCTAAAAAGAAGAAGATTCGTACACGTGTTATCAAGAAGATTAAGGGCGATAAACAAGAGGTCACCAAGATTGAAACCGTCGAAGAAGATGACAAGCAACCCGAAACTACCGTCACAGTGGAAGAAGTTCCTATCGAAGAAGAACAACTTGAAGAGATTCAGGAACTTCCAGAAGAGGTTCGTGTCTTTGAAACAATAACTGAAGACGGAAAGCCTAAAAAGAAGAAGATTCGTACACGTGTTATCAAGAAGGTTAAGGGCGATAAACAAGAGGTCACCAAGATTGAAACCGTCGAAGAAGATGACAAACAACCCGAAACTACTGTCACAGTGGAAGAAGTTCCTGTGGAAGAAGAACAACCTGAACAAATCAAGGAACTTCCAGAAAAGGTTCGTGTCTTTGAAACAACAACTGAAGACGGCAAGCCTAAGAAAAAGAAAATACGCACACGTGTCATAAAGAAGGTTAAGGGCGATAAACAAGAGGTCACCAAGATTGAAACCGTCGAAGAAGATGACAAACAACCCGAAACTACTGTCACAGTGGAAGAAGTTCCTGTCGAAGAAGGACAACCTGAAGAGATTCAGGAACTTCCAGAAGAGGTGCGTGTGGTTGAAACAATAACCGAAGACGGTAAGCCTAAGAAGAAGAAGATTCGCACACGTGTCATCAAGAAGGTTAAGGGCGATAAGCAAGAGGTCACCAAGATTGTAACCGTCGAAGAGGATGACAAGCAACCCGAAACTACTGTCACAGTGGAAGAAGTTCCTGTCGAAGAAGAACAACCTGAAGAGATTCAGGAACTTCCAGAAGAGGTTCGTGTGGTTGAAACAGTAACTGAAGACGGCAATCCTAAAAAGAAGAAGATTCGTACACGTGTCATCAAGAAGGTTAAGGGCGATAAACAAGAGGTCACCAAGATTGAAACCGTCGAAGAAGATGATAAGCAACCCAAAACTACTGTCACAGTGGATGAAGTTCCAGTGGAAGGAGAACAAACTGAAGAGATACATGAGCTTCCAGAAGAGGTTCGTGTGGTTGAAACAGTTACTGAAGATGGCAAGCCTAAGAAGAAGAAGATTCGTACACGTGTTATCAAGAAGGTTAAGGGCGATAAACAAGAGGTCACCAAGATTGAAACCGTCGAAGAAGATGATAAGCAACCCGAAACTACTGTCACAGTGGAAGAAGTTCCAGTGAAAGGAGAACAACCTGAAGAGATACATGAGCTTCCAGAAGAGGTTCGTGTGGTTGAAACAGTTACTGAAGATGGCAAGCCTAAGAAGAAGAAGATTCGTACACGTGTCATCAAGAAGGTTAAGGGCGATAAACAAGAGGTCACCAAGATTGAAACCGTTGAAGAAGATGACAAACAACCCGAAACTACTGTCACAGTGGAAGAAGTTCCTGTCGAAGAAGGACAACCTGAAGAGATTCAGGAACTTCCAGAAGAGGTGCGTGTGGTTGAAACAATAACTGAAGACGGCAAGCCTAAGAAGAAAAAGATTCGTACACGTGTTATCAAGAAGGTTAAGGGTGATAGGCAAGAAGTAACGAAGATTGAAACCATCGAAGAAGATGACAAACAACCCGAAACTACTGTCACAGTGGAAGAAATTCCTATCGAAGAAGAACAAACTGAAGAGATACATGAGCTTCCAGAAGAGGTTCGTGTGGTTGAAACAGTTACTGAAGATGGCAAGCCTAAGAAGAAGAAGATTCGTACACGTGTTATCAAGAAGGTTAAGGGCGATAAACAAGAGGTCACCAAGATTGAAACCGTTGAAGAAGATGACAAACAACCCGAAACTACTGTCACAGTGGAAGAAATTCCTGTCGAAGAAGAACAAACTGAAGAGATACATGAGCTTCCAGAAGAGGTTCGTGTGGTTGAAACAGTTACTGAAGATGGGAAGCCTAAGAAGAAGAAGATTCGTACACGTGTTATCAAGAAGGTTAAGGGCGATAAACAAGAGGTCACCAAGATTGAAACCGTTGAAGAAGATGACAAACAACCCGAAACTACTGTTACAGTGGAAGAAATTCCTGTCGAAGAAGAACAAACTGAAGAGATTCAGGAATTACCAGAAGAGGTTCGTGTCTTTGAAACAATAACTGAAGACGGCAAGCCTAAGAAGAAGAAGATTCGTACACGTGTTATCAAGAAGGTTAAGGGTGATAGGCAAGAAGTAACGAAGATTGAAACCATCGAAGAAGATGACAAACAACCCGAAACTACTGTTACAGTGGAAGAAATTCCTGTCGAAGAAGAACAAACTGAAGAGATTCAGGAATTGCCAGAAGAGGTTCGTGTCTTTGAAACAATAACTGAAGACGGCAAGCCTAAGAAGAAGAAGATTCGTACACGTGTTATCAAGAAGGTTAAGGGTGATAGGCAAGAAGTAACGAAGATTGAAACCATCGAAGAAGATGACAAACAACCCGAAACAACTGTCACAGTGGAAGAAATTCCTGCCGAAGAAGAACAAACTGAAGAGATACATGAGCTTCCAGAAGAGGTTCGTGTGGTTGAAACAGTTACTGAAGATGGCAAGCCTAAGAAGAGGAAGATTCGTACACGTGTCATCAAGAAGGTTAAGGGCGATAAACAAGAGGTCACCAAAATTCAAACCGTCGAAGAAGATGACAAGCAACCCGAAACTACTGTCACTGTGGAAGAAGTTCCAGTGGAAGAACAACCTGAACAAATCAAGGAACTTCCAGAAGAGGTTCGTGTGGTTGAAACAGTAACTGAAGACGGCAAGCCTAAGAAGAAGAAGATTCGTACACGTGTCATCAAGAAGGTTAAAGGCGATAAACAAGAGGTCACCAAGATTGAAACCGTTGAAGAAGATGACAAACAACCCGAAACTACTGTCACAGTGGAAGAAATTCCTGTCGAAGAAGAACAAACTGAAGAGATACATGAGCTTCCAGAAGAGGTTCGTGTGGTTGAAACAGTAAGTGAAGATGGAAAGCCTAAAAAGAAAAAGATACGTACACGTGTTATCAAGAAGGTTAAGGGCGATAAACAAGAGGTCACCAAGATTGAAACCGTTGAAGAAGATGACAAACAACCCGAAACTACTGTCACAGTGGAAGAAGTTCCTGCCGAAGAGGAACAACCTGATGAGATTCAGGAGCTTCCGGAAGAGGTCCGCATTGTTGAGACAATATCTGAGGATGGCATACCCAAGAAAAAGAAAATACGTACACGTGTTATTAAGAAAGTTAAAGGGGATAAACAGGAAATTACCAAAATTGAAACTGTTGAAGAAGAGGACAAAAAGCCGCAAACTACTATTACTGTTGAAGAAGAAGACTCTCAAAGTCCTTTTGGTGAGAAAATTTACTTGAAGAAGAGAGTTGTTGTCCACAAGCCCGAAGACGATGTTTCCATTGTTGAATTACCTGAAAGAAAATCAGTAATTTTGTCTGAAAAAGAGGATGGCACTCCAACGAAGACAGTCATCAAAACTAAAATTATTAAAAAGGTGAAAGGCTCTAATATGGAAGTTACTAAAGTTCAAACAGTGGAGGAATATGAAAAGCCAACCCAAACAAAAGTAACTATTGAGAACTTCCAAGCGCCTTTCCCAGATCTTCCGGAAGAAACATTCACTGACGTTGTCGTTTTGCCTGAAGAAACAGTAGAGTCTGAAATACTGGACAAAGATGGTGTTCAAAAAGTTCTTAAATCTAAAAAGCGTGTGATAAAGAAGCCGAAAGATAAGTTTAAAGAGGAAGTAACAGAAATTGATATAACTGAACAAGAATCAGGTGAACCTGTTTATACAATAACTATCAATGAAGTTCCATGCACTGAGCCTGTTCAAACTGATAGCAAGTCAGTTGAGTTACCAGAGCAAATAACTGAACTTGAAATCATTTCTCCTGACGGAACAAAAAAGAAGAAAATTGTTAAGACCAGATCATTTAAAACGAAGATTGATGAAAATCACGACGAAGTCACTACTGTTAATACTGTTGAAGAAGAAAATATGGTGCCAATAACTAGTGTGCATGTCGAAGTCGTTCCAGTTGATGAAAATTCTACATTGCCAGTTCCTATTGAGGAACTGCCAGAAGAAATTGTTTTCACTGAAGAAATTGCCGACAATAAAAAGCCAAGGAAAAAGACAACAAAAACACGTACATTTAAAAAGCAAGGTCCTGAGGATGAAGAATATTATCAAATACAAACAGTTGAAGAAGAAGGCAAAGAGCCATATTCACTTATTCGCGTTGTTAGTGATGAAAATATTGCTGATATTATTGATATCAGTAAGCTAGATGATGAACAACTTCCCAAACACAAAAAACAAAAGCTACACAAACCTAAGGGTAAGAACACAAACCACACTACTCTGCTTACACCACAATTTACACTAGAGCTACTATTGAAGTATACGCAAAATATAATTTATATTTTATTAATAAGGAGACACAAACAATAAGACACTTTTTATGTTTTTATTAGTTTTCTTTTCACTCGTAAATTTTTCATTTAATAAAATTGTGTTATTTGACCCTCAGGGGGCAGGCCAGTATTATTTTTAATACTTTAAATTAAAACATCTCTAGACTGTTAATAACAAATTTTTCTAATCATTCCATATTAATAAAAAAAAACATTACAACATAAACACAGCGGATAAACAACAACCTGAACACACTGAAACGGAACACCCAACTTACATAACAACATTCAAGTCTGTACAAAACGAAGATGGAGAAACCTCAATTCAAACAGAAAGTAAAAGAATTTCTCAGGTGGAAGGCATCGTTGTTGAGGAAGTACTCAGTGACACAGAACCCATTATGGAAGACACAACACAATCAAACATTGAAATTGTTGAAGTCAGCGAGCCAACAGGTGATTTTCTTTTCCTATTTACTATTAAACATATTTACAAGTACATACATATTTTGGTGTTTCGTACTTTTATTCATGATTCATTTGACTAGAATATAAAAAAATCACAAATATGTGTTCGATAGGTTCCGAAATTATTTACGATAGAAATTCTCAAACCAAACTAGCTTTCAATTTAGTAACACAAACAAAATCTACACACAAGAACACAAAATTCTGTTTGACAACTTTTGGCACTATATATTTACTAACAAAATTGACTAGAACACTATTACATAAATACACAAGTATTCTAGTAGATACGTATACTGAGGTTGTATTTGTACACTTCAAAAACAAGCATAAAACGTACATTACAAACAATGATCAACTTTTTAGTTAATATTATATGCAAGCACCTTAAACACTTAACTTTATAAACTACAAAGTTGATGTGTTTTAACGCATTATATAAAATGCAAATATAATCTTAACAAATTAGTTTAGTGCTAACACACAAACACATAATTTTTTCTCAAACAGACCAATACAACAAAGAGTACACTATCACAGAACCCGAAGATGCAAGTGCAGATAACACCGAACAAACACCGACTAAACAAAAGAAACCAAAACAGAAAAAGACACAACCAGATCGATTCGAACAGATTGACGAGACAGGGGAAGATGCGGGCGGTTCTGGGGAACCTACAGACAAAAATAAACCAAAACGTAAGCCAAAGGCTGAAAAGTTAGAGGAAGTTGAGGTTGAAACAACTGCTAGTGTAGAACAGGGTACGGAACCAACTATGAAAAAAGATAAGCCAAAGAAGAAAAAGGTCGTCAAATCCAAACGCGATGAAATGGATGATTATATACAGTTCCTAATCCATCAGGAAATACCAAAAACCGTGTTACAGCCGTATTTACGTACAGAGATGGAACATCCGCAAAGGGCTCGCAGAGATTCATCAATTAAGCCCATAAAGCTAACTGCCATGACAATTGAAAAAATAGAAGTGAAGAAACCGAAGATGGTTGAAATAAGTTCGGTAGTTGAATTCCCACAAATGCTCAAGCTCAAAACTCCGAAACAACGTCCACAGGAGGAAAAGAAAAAGAAAAACGAAGCATCCTTTAAAAATAAAAAACTTAAGAGCTGGATAAGATTTATACCTTATTCACCATACTGCTTCCCATATATAGTTACCGATTTGGAAACCAATCAAGATAATGGTGAACTTTCTCGAACTTTAGAGGAAGCGGAAGAAGTATTGAAAAAGCGACCAAAGAAATTCAAACATTCTAAACCCGTAAAGGCACTACTGGAAGAATTAAACATGGAAACATTTGAAGATAAGCAAGAGCCAGTAGATGAACAGACAGACAAGCCCAAATACCAACGCGGTAAAAAGGACACAAAGGATAAGGATGAAAAGCCGAAGAAATTGAAAATTGGAAAGGGTAAAATTCCAGAAAAAATCGAATCAACTGAAACCGTTGAATTAAAGCCCCTTATATTTGATGAGAACATTGAAGAAACAACTGAAAAACCAAAGGAAAAGCCCAAACAGAAGAAGAAGATGATCAAGAAGGCTAAGGCATCCTCAGAGTCCGATGATAATATCAGCTTCCAGCCGAATTTGAGTGATGAGGACACTGAAGAGAAAGAAATTCAACCTTCCTACAAATTCGAGGTCATTGAATTGGAGCCGCAAGCAGTAGAAGAGGATAAAAGTGAAAATATTGTGCATCCCGTAAAAGAACCAAAGAAAAAACGTAAGCTAAAGGTTACCACTGAATTAGAGAAAAATATAATTGAGATTATTGAAGTTTCTCCAAATGATACGAACGACAAGCTGTTTGAAGTTACGGTGACTAGTTCTGAAGCTAATAAGGATCAGCCAAAGGAAAAGAAAATACTCAAAAAGAAAGTAAAACGTATGAATAAAGAAGAATTGGATGAGTTTGTAGCAGAGCTTAAGGAAGAGCCCGATCAAACACTCTATGAAACAACCTTGACTGATTTCTATGAAGTTATGCTAACTGAACTGGAACCTGAGGAGACTCCTGATGAAAATGTACCTCAAAAGACTCCAAAGCGTAAAATATTGCATAAACGTGGAGACAAAGAAGAAATTCTAGAAATTTTAGAAACTCTTCCCTCATTCGGTGAAGAGCCATTATACGAGGTAATAATTACATCTGTTGAGCCTGAAGAAAAAATTGATGCGGAAAAAACAGGTGAAAAACCAAAACAGAGAACCAGGAAAATGAAAAAGGATGATCTTGATGCTTATATACAACAACTAATAAATGCAGAGATACCAACAACTGAGCTTGAGAAATATGAAAAAACTGAAATTGATGCAAAACCAAAGAAACAAAAGAAACACAAGACCAAGCATTCAAAGGTTCCTGTCGATGAAGGTGAAGCTTTTGAAGTGGGCATCACTCAGGAAGAACCGGTTAAGAAACCGAAGATCAAGAAACCGAAGCCTCAACCTAAAGTCGAAGAAGAAACAACTGAGCCGGAAACTTTTACTGAACACGACGAATTCACAATTAGAACGATTGACACGCAGCCCATTGTTCAACAAATTGCTGAAGAGACAATTGATACTATTACACTCGATGTGGACGATATTATAACAGATATTGGAGAGACGCTCCCGATTGTAGTATTGGAGGAGTACTCTGAGACTATTCCTGAATCTATTGAAGAAGTTAGCAAACCAGAAGCTAAAATAGTTAAGCGCCGTAAGGTGAGAACTAGGAAGGGTTCTAAGCAGTATGAAATTGAAATCGTGGAAACTCAAGGGCCAGATTCTATTCAAGAAGAAGCAAATGTTACAGTTACAACAACTGAGATTATTGATGAAAGTGCTGAGGTACCAACTGAGGAGAAACCAGAAGCACCAAAGAAGACTGTTAAAAAGGTGAAAAAAGATAAGCTCAAGGAATATATAGTTAAGATTGTAGATGAAGTACCAACAGAACTAATTGCCAACATTTCTGAAGAGGTATCGACTGTGGTAGAAATGAAGCCTATAGAGGATGACGATATCACGTCTTTCAAGACTACGGTTGTTGACGATATTGGCGAAGATGAATTTAAACCAGAAGAAGAACTGGTTGACACTCCAACAAGCAAAGCAAAGGATAAAAAGAAGAAATCAACAAAGCCAAAGAAAGTTACAATTATTGAAGATCACCCAGTGCACATCGACGACGCCACTGAGCAGGAGAAGTATCCTGAGCAGGATGAAGAAATACCGCAAATACAGTCGTTCGATGATTATTCAGTTGAATTAACAGAAACTGTGCCTAAGCCGAAGAAAAAATTGCCTAAGAAGAAACCCGAGACAACAAGACCCGTTCCGATCTCTGAACATACAGTACGTATTGAGGAATTTGCTCCTGAAACAATAACTGAACAAGTCATCAATGAACAAGGAGAGGAGGTAAAACGCACTACAACAAAGCGAAGACTTAAGAAGAAGGAGGGTCCAAAAGAATATCTAATCGAAGTTGTTGAAACATACGAAGAAAACAAACCCGAAGCAGAATTGGTTATTCAGACTACTGAAATATTACCAGAATCCGAATCTGAAACACCTAAGGATCACAAAGTCAAAGTTGTAAAGAAAAAGAAGCCTAAGGCAGACAATTTGGACACATACATTCAAAAGTTAATAGAGGAAGAAGTGCCAAAAACAGAGCTCGAAGTTTATGAAACAACTCAAATAGATTCATCACCAGAGACAAAGAAACCAAAGAAGATAAAGAAACACCATAAGAAAACCACTGAAATAGTCGATGGAGTCCCACATATAGTACACGAATTTACCATTCAAGAATTCGAGCCAGAAGAACCAGCGGAAGTTCCTGAAGCTGTTGTAGAAATTGTGGTCGAAGATATCCCAGAATCACAGCCCGAAGATTTCGAAGTGAAGAATACTGAAGAACAGCCAAAACGTAAGACGAAGAAAGAAAAGAAATCTAAGGTGTCGGTAGTCGACCAAGAACCAGTTAAGATTGAAGATATAGCGGAAGCTGTAGAAATAACGAAGGTTGTTGAAGATGATGGCGCTACTAAAGAAGTTCAAGTGAAGAAGCGCAAGATCATACGTAAACAAGGTCCTAAGGAACACGTTTTTGAAATAACAGAGATATCTACTAATGAAGAGCCTATGGCTGAAGTCACCATTGTTGATATTACGGAGGATGAAAAACCAAGCGAATCAGTTAAAATCCCAGTAAAGCCTAAATCACCAATCAAATTGCCCAAGAAATTGAAGAGAGAAGATGTTGAGAGCTATGTCATAAATGTTGTCGAAGAGTTTGTAGAACCAACAGAGCAGTTTGAGGATATTACCCAAGTCGAGGAAATTCCTGAAGAAATCGATGAAGAAGTTACTCAAATTGTGGAAATTACCGAAGAAAAAGTGGATAAAACTCCTAAAATAAAGACAAAAACGGCAAAGCCAAAGAAGCCAACTAAAAAACAAGAAGATCACACTATTCGTATAGAAGAACTCGCTCCTGAAACTACAATTGAAGACATTGTAAATGAAGAAGGAGAAGAAGTTAAACAGGTTAAAACAACAAAGAGGCTCAAGAAAAAAGAAGGACCCAAGGAGTATTTAATTGAAATAATCGAAACCTATCAGGAGAATAAGCCAGATGCCGATATTGAAGTAATAACGACTGAATTACCTGTAGAAGAACAAACTAATTTTGATGAAGAGCAACCAGTTAAAGTAGTTAAGAAATTGAAAAAGAAGAAGGCTGTAAAGGATGACTTAGATAAATACATTCAAGAGCTTATTGAACAAGAAATTACCAAGACTGACTTAGAGCAATATGAGCCCACTGAAATGGAAACAAAACCCAAGCTTAAGAAAAAGGTGAAAACTCACCATAAAAAGAGTATGGAAATAATTGATGGTCTTCCCGTTACTGTTCATGAGTATGATGTTTCGGAAATCGAGCCTGAGCTTAGAGAGGAAGATATCGAATCCGTAATATCGGAGAAGCCTGGAGATGTGCCTTTGGATCACGACGAACCTAACAAATATTTAGTAAATGTACTTGACGAAATCTTAGAACCAGCACAGACCACTGAAGACATAAATGATGAACCGAAAACCACACTTAAGAAAGAAAAGCCACAGAAAAAGAAGAAGGTAGAAAAAGTTCCAATAGTGTTGGATGAAATAGCTGAATCGACAGAAGTTATACAACAGCCTTCAGAAGATGGTGTTATGAAAGAAGTTACTGTGAAGAAGCGTAAGGTTACTCATAGAAAGGGTTCTAAGCAAAGCGTCTTTGAGATAACAGAAACCACAAGCGATGATCAACCAATGTCGGACGTGACAGTCGTTGAACTGACGGAAATTCAACCGTCTGTCATTGAAGAAGCGCCACTTGTTGAACAGAAAGTAATAAAGAAAACGAAAAAGCTGAAGAAGGAAGATATACAGGAATATGTTATCAATGTAATTGACGATTTCGTACAAGAAATACCCGTCGACACAATTGAAGAAGGCATCGAGGAAATCATTGAAGACAAAAAGAAGAAGACTAAAAAATCTCCAAAGCAATATAATTACAGCGATGAAGAAAGTTTGGCCGACAATGTGACAAAGCCCGAGGATGATATGCCTGATCAGTCAGATGATGTAAAACTTGAAACGCCAGAAGAATTTACTGATTTTACTGTAGATGTTACAGAAACTGTTACCACTGAAGAAAAGAAACCTAAAAAAACGAGGAAGCAAGTTAAATCAAAGCCTGTCAAAGAAACTGAAGAGGATAAACACCCCGACTATCTTTTAAAGCCATCTTCAGTGGACGAAACAGAGATGACTGAGCTGCCAGAGTCCGAAATAGTTCTCTCTGAATCAGAGGAATTAGAACCAATAGAGACACCAGTTTTCCAGATAGAAGAAATCGAAACTAAACCAGAAATAGTTGAAGAAAAGGATGAACTTGGTGAAACAACTAAAAAGGTTGTCAACAAGCGTAAGATCAGAAAACAAGTTGGTCCCAAAGAAGAGATTATTGAAATTGTCGAGACTGAAAAGGATGGCATACCAGTATACGAAGTGTCAGTAACTGTTGAAGAAGCTGAAAAGGAAATAGAAGAAACTCCTCTAGAGGAAAAGCCAAAGAAAGTCAAGAAAACTAAAAAGGTTCCTAAGGATGACTTACACGATTACATACAAAAACTTATAGAACAGGACATTCCAAAATCTGAGTTGGAGAAATACGAAAAGATAGATTTCGATGAACCAGTTAAAATGAAAAAGAAAAAACCTGTGAAGAAAGTTAAAGTCACTGAAGAAGGGGTTCCAGATATTTTTGAAAAATTACTTACTGAAGCTCCAGAAGAGGAAAAGCAACCAGTAGAAAGTCCTTTAGATCAATCACTGGCGATGATTACGGTCAAAGAATTCGCAGCGCCAACACCAATAGAAAAATCTTTCGAAGTTACCATTCTAGAAGAATTTGTTGAAAATAAGCCGATTCCAGATGAGGAAGGTGAGATTAAAGTTAAGGAAGTAAAAACTAAGAAAATAAAACACAAAAAGGGACCAGAAGAGATAATTCACGATATAACAGTTGTACAGGATAAGGATACTGGTGAATCTGAAATTACTATTGTAACATCAAGTCCTAACGAAACGGAAGATCAACATGAAGTCACTGTTAAGCAAAAGCGAACGAAGAAATTGAAAAAAGATGATGTAGATAATTTCATTAAAACGGTTATTGAAGAAGATATACCAAAAGAAGTGCCCGAAGACGTTGTTGATGTTACTGAAGAAACAGTTCCTAAACAAGTTCCCGAAAAGCCAAAGAAGGTTAAGAAGAAGGAAAAAATGCCAGCAACTGAAGAAAAACCAGCTCCAACAGATTCAGTAGAAATTGTCGAAAGTGTCCCAGAAGAAGAGCCAAGTGAAGAGTTCACCATGGATGTAGAAGACACAACTCCAATCGTTGAGTCTGTTGTAGAACATGAAGTATCTGAAGAAGTAAAGGAGCCTCAGAAGAAAAAGAAGCCTTCTAAGCAAAAGGTTAAAATTTTTGAAGAGCAACCTGAGGAAGAAACTGTCGTCAAACCCTTGGAGTTTGTAGAAACAGAGAGTGATATCGACGAGCCAGAGAAAAATGAGTATAGCGTGACTTTCTCAGAAGAAGAACCTAAACTTGAGGAGAAGCCTATAAAGAAGCCCAAGAAAGTTAAGGAAAGACAAGATCAACCAGACGAGTCTCCCTACGAAATCTCTGTCAAAGAAAGCTACATTCAGCCTGAAGATCTTCCGTCAGTTGTAGAAATTATCGAAAGCGAAACGAAAGCGGAAGAAACCACAGATGATGCTGGCGAGGTCCATAAGGTTGTTACAACAAAACGTAAGATTAAACGGCCAAAAGGAGAAACTGACGAAATCATTGAAATTATTGAGATAGTTACTGACGACCAGCCTGATGCTGAAATTACAGTTGTAGAGTATGAACCGGTGCCACAAGAAGAAGAAGAAAAGCCCAAGGCTCCGAAAAAGAAAACCAAGAAAGTGAAAAAGGATGATATACATGATTATATACAGAAACTGATAGATATGGAAACTCCAAAAACTGAATTAGAAAAATACGAGAAAATTGAGTTTGAATCAACACCCAAAGATAAGGCCACCGAACCTGCAGCTATTGGAGTATTAGAGAAAACTCCGACCGATAAGCCTAAAAAGGACAAAAAGTCAAAGCCAAAAGACTTACCAAAAGAAGAGGAATCTTTACCAGAGCCTCTAGCTGAAATTAAGGTTATCGAGCAGGATTTAGTGGAGGAACCCGAAGGGGTTGAAGTAGTAGAGGTCCAACCAGAGGAAGTACAATATACTGAAACAATAACTGAAGAAGGCCATCCAGTCCAAGAGAAAACTACTAAGCGAGTATTGAAGAAAAAGGGTCCTAAGGAAGACACTACCTTTAAAATAACAATGATTGAAAGTGAAAATAGTGACACCGTAACTGTAATCGTCGACGAGGAACCTGAAATCACGCCAATCGAATCTATTGAAATTAAGCCGGAGGAGATAGCAGAAGACAAGCCAAAGCCTAAACCGAAGCCAAAGAAGGTTATAAAGAAGATGAAAAAAGATGATTTAGACGATTATGTTAAGCAACTAATAGAGGAAGAAGTACCACAGACTGAAAAAGAGGTTTATGAAAAAGTTGATATGCCCGATAAGCCGAAAGACAAATCCCCTACAGATATTACTTCAGAAGAGGTTAAGTCTAGCGAACCTGAAACACCATTAGAAGCTGTTGATTCAACCAAACCTAAAAAGACGAAAACACCTAAACCAAAACTAGTTGATGTAGTCGAACAAAGACCAGACGAACCAACAGAAGTGACTATTCCTAAGACATCAGAAATGACTAAAGACACAACAACTCAAATTGCACACCCCGAGGACACAGCCACTGCACAAATTACACCAAGCGCACAAGATGAAATACCTACTCAAGATGACACTAAAGATACAGTTCAAAAAACAATTAAGCATAAGAAAGCTAAGCCAGACACAGTAAAAAGCGTTGAAACAAGTAAGTTATTAGCTGAGAGTTTATTGAGGCTTAAAACTTCCACCGCACATGCAGCTCCTGTTCCTTTGTCTGTGTCTTTTGCCTATTGTTTATTCCAACGTTGACTTCCACCATTTCGCGCCTACACATTCCTCTCTTTTTTCTTTCTCTTTCTCTCTCTCTCTCTCTCTCTCTCTCTCTCTTTATTCTCTTATTTTTTCTTGTTCCCCCCCCTTTTAGGCTGATTCGCTACTTATTTATTTGAGTAGTCCAGCCAAAATATTTTATTATTTATACCTACATAAACACACTTATTCAATATATTTAACATCAATATGCATGCTTTTATATTCAATAAAAATTCTACTAATATTCTTGTTTGCCACCTCTAAAAAAAAATCCACATTACAATAACTAAAACTTTCTGTAAAATTACTAACTCTTCCAAAATACTTATATGTAACGTTTTTAAAACATTTAGGAAATTTATTTTATATTGGACAGCGTTCTATTATTTTCATAAAACTGTAAATATTTAAAAATTTATTAAGCTCAACGATTTGCTTGCATTCTTCTGCGAAGGCAATGCACGGATTCATACTATAGATGCAAGAATTGTGTATTACTTAAAATATAAATTTCTATAACAGGTGAAGCACCCGAGCCTTATAAGGATTATCACATAAGCATAATTGATGAAGAGCCTGAAGAGAAAGAGGAGGAGCCCGACAAAATCTTGGAAGTTAGAGTTATCGACGAATTTTCTGAAGTCGAAGAGTCTCAACCGATCGTCGAAGAAGTCGAGGAAGAGGATGAAAAGCCGACTGCGGAAGATACTGTTGAGGATGTCACGAAGCCAAAGACAAAGAAAAAGAAGATTGTGAAAAAGAAGACTAATGAACACGATGAATTAATACAAAAGCTACTTGAGCAAGAGATTGAGAAAACAGAGCTCGAGAAATATGAGAAGGTCGAATTCGATGTTCCCAAGAAACTGAAACCAGAATTGGGTAGCCTTGAGCCAATGAAAATTGAAAGGAAAGAACAGAAGCCAACAAAGGTCACAATCGTCGAGGCCGCTGAAGTACCCAAGATGGTGAAGCTTAAGCCTGGAAAACGAAAGGAAAAACCGGCCGAAGAACAAACTGTCCAGCTTCCTAAATTCAGACTTAAAACGCGCATGGTTACGGTTGAGTATCCGCCTGCACCACTTATACCAAAGCTAAGCGATATTGGTGCAGTTAAACAGAATGGCGATCTCTCCCGCAATATTGAAGAAGCAGAGGAACTACTTAAGTTTAAGCCACACAAGACCAAGAAAATTAAGAAGATAAAGGATGACTTAGAGAAGGTCGAGCTTGAAAAATATGAAAAATATGTTAGTAGTGAGGAGGAGCCTGAAGAAAAGCAACCATATCAAAAACCTGAAAAGGTGACAAAGCCGAAGGAAAGTCCCGAGGAAGTAAAACTTAAGCTTGGTAAGGGTAAGAAGCCCAAGGAAGAAGAATCTCCAGAAAGTGTTACTCTCAAAAAGATACCACAAAAGCCCAAGGAATCTGAAGAAGAAATTGAAGTAAAGCCTAAAGAAAAGCCTGAGGTTACAATTGTTGAGCAACGGAAGGAACCAAGGGAACAGGATATACAGGTTGAACCATTTGAGCCAACTGACTATGAGCGACCGGAGTATGTTCCAGAAGAGCTCGACCAAGTCGAACAGCCGGAGAAACCCGAAAAACAAAAGAAACCCACTAAAACCAAATATAAGCCCAAAGAAAAGACAAAGCCTGAGCCAGAATCGATTATTACAGAAATTGTACCTGGACAACCGAAAGAAGAAGAAAAAGTGCCTGAAGCTGAAATTAAATTCCGCAAGCCTGAAAGTGAAGCACCACAAGAAACAGATTCTCAAATAAAGTTAAAACCATTTAAAAAGACTGTTGAAGAGCCAGTAGTTGAAGATACTGTTGCAGAGGCAAATATTACGGAGCCTAAGCTAGAAGAAAAGGAGGCCAAACCTCAAGATGAAGTCAAGAAGACAAAGAAATCAAAACCGAAGCCCAAACAACAACAGGAGGAAGAAATAACAGAAGAGCAGCAACTAGAATTTGAAGTTGCAATTAAGGAAGAGGAGACTGCCCCTGAAAAGCCTGAAGATATCGAAAAGCCCAAAGAAGTAAAGGTGAAGCAAAAGAAACCGAAAGAGGTGCCAATAGCTGAAGTTGAAATCGTTGAAGAGCTGCCGCAAGCAACCGAAGTTCCTGAAGATATACCTGTTGAGTACAAAATTACAACAACTGTCTTAGAACCGGAAGAAGCACCTAAGGAACACCAAGTGAAGGTGGTTGACTTTGATGAAAAGGAAATAACCACTGAGGAAATTGTTGAAGAAAAGGTTGTCACTAGGAAGAAGAAGCCTAAGCCAGAACAGCCAGAAGAGTTCCAAGTCACCCTACAGGAGCCACAACAGGTACAACCTGAGCCGGAAGAAGCAATTGCCGAGGTTGTGATTCCCGTTCAGAAACCTCAACCAGAAATTGAAGAGTTCAAAGTCGAATTAAAGATGACCGAGCCCCAACCTGAAGAACATGAAATCGTTGTAAAGAAAAAATCGAAAAAGAAGCCTGTCGAAAAGGCATTAGAGGTTGTCGAAGACGTGGTGAAAGTAGAGGAAACTGAACCGGAGGAGCAAAAAATAGAAGATGTTGTGGTTGTAGAAAAAGAAGAAATGGCTGAAGAATCACAGCCAAAATCTTTCGAATTCCAAGTCACTGAAACAGACGCTCCTCAAAAGAAACCGGAGGAAGTTATTGAAGAAAAGCCAAAAGAAAAGGTGAAGAAACCAACTGCGAAGGTAGAAGAGAAGTTTGACTCTTTCGAAATTTCCATTAAGGAATCACAAGGGGAAAAAGTAATCGAGCAGGAAGAACAGCCTACTGAGGATGTTCCTGATGAAGCAACATTTACTCCAAAACCGAAACAGCCTGAGGCAGTTGAAGCTGAGTTTGTCGTAACCGAGCCAAAGCCAATTGAAGAGAGTCATGTAGAAGCTGAAATAAAACCAAAGAAAACAAAGAAGCCAAAGAAGTCCGAAGAGGTTACTAGTCTTGATGTTAAGGTTGTTGAGGAAGTGGCAGGTCCAGAAGACATTGTTGTTGAAGAACAGCAAATTGAAATTGTTGAAAAAGAAACTGTTCCTGTTGAAGAAACACCAAAGGAATATACAATTCGAGTGTCTGATTCACAATTAGAGCAACCTGAAGAACCTGCTGCAGAATTCACTGTTAAAAAACCGAAGCCAGCTGTTGTCGCTACTGAAGAGCCGGAGGCCGAGTTTGTCCTAAAGGAAAGCAAACCAGTGGAAGAGGTTACTGAGGTAGCAGAAATAAAGACTAAGAAACCTAAAAAGAAGGTCAAGGAAGTTGCAGCAGACGAATTAAAGATCAAAATCACCGAAGAGCTACCACAAGAAATTCCAGTAGTGAAAGAAATTGAGGAGGATGTGACAGAAGTGAAGGAGACCGTTCCTTCTGTTGTTCATAAATCGTATGAAATTGGTGTGAAGGAAATTGAAGCTGAGAAGCCCGCTGAAGAAGTGGTGGTTGAAGAGCCATTAGTAGAAGAACCACAAATCGAAGAGAAAGCTCCGACTGTTGAATACAAATCCTATGAAATAGGTGTTAAAGAATCAGTTGTTGAAAAGCTTGTGGAGGAAATACCAGAAGAAGAGCAATTGGTAGAAGAGCCTATACATCAAGAGCCAGAAACTTTTGAAGAACTTAAAGTCAAGGTGATTGAAGAGACGCCTCGTGAAGTTGTCGAGGAAGTTCTCGAAGAGAGTGTTAAGGTTCACCGTAAGAAGAAGCCAAAGCCAGAAGTTACAGAAGAGCCTGAGGCTCAAGTCAGCCTTTCTGCTCCAAAACCTGTTGATGACGTGGAAGCCGTCCAAAGCGTTACTATTGTACCCGAAGTTCCAACTGAAGAAGAAGCTGCTGAGCTTAAGATAACTGTTATTGATGAAATTTCTGAGCCGCAAGAGCTTGTTCAAGAGATTGAGGAAATCGAAACAGTCGAAGAAGAAGTGCCTGCGCCAGTAGCTGAAGAAAAGCCCAAAGGCTATCAATTTAGTATTAAAGAGTCAGAGTCCCCAAAGGAAACTATCGAGGAATTGCCGGAAGAACAAATTACTATTTCAAAGAAGAAAAAGGTTCCGGAACAGAAAGAAACTGTCGAAGAATTGCCTGAGGAACAATTCACAATTCAAAAGAAGAAGAAGCCTGAACTCGAAGTAGTCGAAGAGCCTGAAGCCGTTTTTGAAATCAAACAAAAACAACCAGTCGAAGAGGTTACAGAAGAGGCTAAAATCAAGAAGAAGACAAAGAAGCCCATTAAAGAAGAAGAGGCTGCTGCAGAACTCAGTGTCACAGTAATCGAAGAATCTGCTCCAGAGCCTGAGGTAATTGAAATAGTCGAAGAAATTGAAGAGAAACCCGAAGAAAAGCCAGAGGGAAAACCGGTAGAGCAGCCAGCCGAGTACCAGTTCACAGTCAAGGAAAGCCAGCCTGAAGCTCCTGCAGAAGTAGAACAACCAAAAGATATTCAAGAGGTGCGATTACCAAAGAAGACGCCAAAGGTGACTGAACCAACTGAAGAGCCTGAATCTGAAGTTACACTTAAGCCCAAACCAAAGACAGAGGAAGTAAAGGAGGAAGTCAAAATAGCCAAGAAGAAACCCAAGTCTAAGGTTGTGGAAGAAGCTGCTGAAGAACTGACAGTTAAGGTAGAAGAAGAAGTTACGCCAGAGCCTATAATTGTGGAGGAGGAAGTGGTAGAAGAAGTTGAACTTAAGAAACCAGAAAAGCTAACTCCGGAAGAAACAGTTGATGACGCCGTTTTCAAAATTAAGAAACCAAAAACTTCTGAAGAACAAGAGGAGGTGGTTGCTGAAGTTACTTTGAAGCCAAAGGCACCAACGGTGGGGCATGAAGAGGAGTTCTCTGTAGATGTCAAGTTACCAAAAGAAGAGAAGGTTTCCGAGGAAACATCTGACCAAACTGTGCAACTCAAGAAGAAGAAGAAGCCTCAAAAACCAGTAGAGGAAGCTGCAGATGAGCTACAACTTAAGCAAACTGTTGTCGAAGAGAGACCAATTGAGATTGAGGAAGAGGAAATCATTGAAGAAGCCGTTGTAATGCGAAGGAAACCAAAGAAACCGTTCCAACCAACTGTTGAAGATCATGAGGAAACAGAATTCAGTCTCTCATTTAAAAAGCCACACACGGTTACCGAAGGTGTCGAAGAGGCAGCTACAATTCTCAAGAAGCGACCAGTGAAGCCCCAAACGTCGGATGAAGCGGCAGCAGAACTGTCCATAAAACGATTGGAAGAAGAATACGATGAAGGCGATGATGTTGAAGAATTTGTGGTTAGCCAAAGGCCCAAACCAAAACAGAAGCAAATCACTGATGAAGAAGACCAGGAATACACTATTAAGAAGCTCAAGCGTCGCAAGAAGGTGGATATTCCAGAGTACGCTGATGTTGAAAATGTCACTTTCCGAGCAAAGTCGACGAAAACTAAGGAGGACGTGGACCAAGAGTTTAATATTGCGCTTGACTCTTACGCTGAAGAGGAAGTGTCCATGTCTGGCAAAGTGAAACTTAAGAAACCAATTAAGAAGACGTACTCTGAGGCCACTGATGAGGCAAGGATCAAAATTTTGCAAGACTATGATGATGGCGAAGGTCCAATAATTGAAGAAATCCACGACGACGAGGATACTATCGACGAAGTTGAGGAGCCTGAAGAGTACATGGTTGAAGAGCTGCCTCCAGATGAGGTTGACTTCAAACTGAAGCCTAAGAAGCAGCCCAAGCCAGATTATTCAGTCCAAGACGAAGAAGAGGAGCAATTCTTAATTGGTCTTCGACATACCAAGCGTGATTCAGTTACGTATGACGAAGATTCTCTAACATTCAAGAAGAAGCGCAAAATTGTGCAACAACTTTTCAATGAAGGTAAGTTGTTCAAGTTTATAATATCACTCGAAAGCTTATGTAATTATCAAGTTGCAATAATTTCTCATTCGAATCGCACTTCTGCTTATATGGCAATAGCTTAAAAAAATGAGGTAAAACGACATACAATACATAAATGTTAGTAGCTAACGCATAACTATCTTTTGTTGCCACCCATACATGTGTACTTATTTCACTAAACATTATTTTCTGAAATTTATTGTGTTATATTAACAATATCTTCATCATACAACAGATGGCGCTTCTCTTAACATTACCAGAGAAATGGATGTGGAAGGTAAATATTTGAATGCAATGTTGATTGCTGTCTTTCTAAGAACTTAATAACACTCAACTCATTTTAGAATCTCAAACGGAGAACATAATGTACTCCATCTGCAATTACGTTGCCGATAACGATGAAGCCATCAATTTGGTAGAGGGTGAGAAGGTACAGGTGGTTGGACGTCATAGCTCCGAATGGTGGTATGTCAAGAAGAGCATTACCGAAGAAGAAGGTTGGGTTCCAGCCCAATATCTCATGGAGCCCGCGGAGTACGCCCAATATGTGCAGAATAAACTGCACGAGAAGATCGACAAACTCCCCGTATTTGAAAGTAAGTGTAATATATAAGCCAAAATTTTTTTGTCTAACAAGGGGTTTCACAATGTCCTGTCATGTTATTAACACTTATCTGAATGTTTTGTGATTTTGTGCATTTATTAAGGACCTGGACCGAAAGACAAGCCAATTGCGCCGCGTTTTATTGAAAAGTTGCAACCAATTCATACACCTGATGGCTATACGGTGCAATTCGAGTGCAAGGTCGAAGGTAATCCAAGACCACAAATCGCTTGGTTCCGCGAAACAGCCATCATAAAGCCCTCACAAGACTTCCAAATGTTCTACGATGAGGACAATGTGGCCACACTGATCATTCGTGAAGTGTTCCCCGAAGACGCTGGCAAGTTCACTTGCGTGGCCAAGAATGCCGCTGGCTTCACTTCCAGTACAACCGAATTGATTGTCGAGAGTCCGTTATCGGATCACGGTTCTGATGCGACGGCCCTTTCACGCCGAAGCATGTCACGCGAATCGTCCTTGGCTGATATCCTTGAGGGTATACCACCAACATTTTCGCGTAAGCCCAAGGCCCAGTATGTCGATGAAGGTACCAATGTAATCTTGGAGTGCCGCCTTGTCGCGGTGCCCGAGCCAGACATCGTTTGGACCTTCAATGGGGAAGATATTGATGAAGAAGAGATAAAAAACGTCCGAATTGTAACCGAATCGGATATGCATATGTATTGCAGTGTTGTGCATATTACCAAGGTTAAGAAATCTCAGGAGGGTACATATGAAGTTATTGCCACTAATCGCGAAGGTGAAGCTCGTTTGCCCATCACTTTGAAGGTACGAACTTCGGATAAGGAAGCTCCACAGATTCTGGAGCCTTTGCGCAATATGGTTATACGTGAAGGCGAAAGCGTTGTGCTGTCGACACAAATTGTTGGCAACCCCGCGCCAAAGGTAACGTGGTACAAGGATGGCAAGCCCATCAAGAATGCCAAATCAGAAAAAGACTTACACACCCTAACACTGATAACGCCCAAAAAGTCGGAGAAGGGTGAATACACAGTCAAGGCTGTCAACCCATTGGGCAGTGTGGAAACCACTGCTTATCTGACAATTGAAGGTAAGTTGATTTGTTTTATGTTCGCGAGAGCTAAACATTTATTGATTTATCCAAATATTAATAATTATCTATTTCCATCTCCAACCAGAACCGACAAGTGGCAATGCAGAGCCTCCATTATTTGTGGAGCGCTTTGAGGAGCAATCGGTGCCTCAAAAGGGCGAGATTCGCTTGCCTGCCAAGGTTTCGGGCAATCCAGTACCCGAGGTGCAATGGCTTTTCAACAACAATCCCCTGTATTCCAGCGAGCGAGTTCAACAGATCTACGATGGTGAAAATATCGAACTCATTATCAAGGATGCCAATCCGGAGACTGATTCAGGTGACTACAAGTGCATCGCCAGCAATCCCGTTGGCAAAACATCGCACGGTGCGCGTGTGATTGTTGAAGTTGATGAGGTGACCTTTACCAAGAAGCTGAAGAAGACCATTACCATTGAGGAGGTGCAATCTCTGACTCTCGAGTGCGAAACCTCTCACGTGGTTACTACCAAATGGTTCTTCAACGGTAAGGAGCTTAGTGGCATGGATCATCGCGTTGTCGTCGAGGACGGCAAAACGCACAAGTTGGTCATCAGAAACACAAATCTACGCGACTCTGGTACTTACGTGTGCAAGGTCAAGAAACAGGAGACACAATCAACTGTGGAGGTGTTACAGCGTAAGCCGGACTTCACAAAGGTGCTAGATGACTATGAAGTTACCGAGAAGGACACAGCCATTCTGGATGTTGAGCTGACAACCGAAGCCGTTGAGGTCACCTGGTACAAGGATGGTGAGAAAATCACGCCAGAGAACAAAAACTGCGAATTCATTAAGGATGGCAAGTCGCGACGCTTAGTAATACGCGACACAACAATTCATGATGAGGGCGAGTACACGTGCAAGCTGGAGGGTCAGGAGTGCAGTTGTGAGTTGACTGTGATTGAGCTGCCACCAGAGATTGTGAAGCACTTGGAGGACGTCAACGTCACTAAGGGTGAGAATGCCATATTTGATATTGAGCTGAGCAAGGGCGATGCTCTGGTGAAGTGGTTCAAGAACGGCAAAGAAATCAAGTTCAATGAGCGCATACAACTGGCGATTGATGGTAAAAAGCAATCAATACGCATTCTTAAGGCTAAGCCTGAAGATGCTGGCGAATATACCATTCAAGTTGGCGACCAAGTTTCCAAGGCGAAACTGACTGTTGAGGAGCCATTGGTAGACTTTGTACTTCGTTTGCCCGACGTCACACTAGCCACTAAGACCACGGACGCTGAATTCACTGTTGAGCTCTCTCAGCCTGATGTCGAAGTTACCTGGTATAAGAAGGGAAAGCCCATCAAGCCAAATAAGAAGCACGAAGTCTTCGTTGAGGGCACCGTCCGACGTCTGGTCATCCATGATGCCGATGATGATGATGCGGGTGAGATCAGCTGTGTTGCCGAAAACGTCACAAGCAGCAGTAAGCTCTGCGTGGAGGAGCTTAAACTGCCGCCCGTGATTACCTCTGACAAGGATCAAACAATCAAAGTGAAGGAGAACGAAGATGCTACATTCACTGTCAAGTACACTGGAGCGCCCACCCCCGAAGCGGAGTGGACCTCTCGCAAGGTTGTCATTCCCAAGTCAAAACGTACTATACCCACAATAGACGAACAGTCCGCAACCCTGACCATTAAGAAGGTTGTCGACGATGACGAGGGCGAGTACACGGTTAAACTGGTAAATCCCGTGGGCGAGGCGGAAGCCAGCCTGCACTTGGTCATTATGCGTAAGTATACAAAATTAATTACAAATTAAGCGATGCGGAAATTGAGACCTTTGTCAAAACTTTAGGTAAACCCTCGGCGCCAGGCACGCCGCAGCCGTTGGAGGTGATGCACGATTCAATAACACTTTATTGGAAGGCGCCCGAAGACGATGGCAAATCTGAAATTATAGAATACATTCTGGAGTATCACGATGTGAAGGAAGAAAAGTAAGTGACATCTTTATGATAAATTGTCTCAAATGAAACTGAAAATTTAATTCCAATAGGTGGACTGAGATACGCAAGATTAAGGATACAACTTACACCATTAGCAAGCTGAAGATCGATACAGAATACGTGTTCCGTTCGATTGCAGTCAACGAAATTGGTCCCTCGCCACCCTCACCCATTTCAACGCCCATACGCCTGATGCCGAAGGTTGAAACCGAAGCGCCCAGCGTACGCGAGCCTCTACAGGACATTGTCAGCGACCTGAACAAGGAGGTGACATTGTCTTGTGTGTTTGGCGGCATTCCAGAGCCGACTGTCACGTGGAAGAAGAATGGCACAGTCTTCGAGTCAAGCAGCGTGCGATACGAGAATCGCGTTGCCAAATACACAATTGAAAAGACAACTATTGAGACTGAGGCCACATACACATGCGTGGCTACCAATGAGAAGGGCTCCGTGGAGACGTCGTGTAGACTGAAACTGCAGCAGAAGCCAACCGTTGAGATTGAGGATAAGTATTTGTCCCAGAAACTGCGGACTGGCAGCACTCTCACCATTCCCGCAACAGTTCGTGGCTACCCACAGCCTACTGTGACCTGGTACAAGGAGACTGTGGAACAGAAGTCAACCACCAAGCAAGTCACGATTGAAACCACAGAGACCAGTTCCACCTATACCCTCAAGAAGGTAACGCGTGAGCACTCTGGCCGCTACAAGGTGACGGTCACAAACGAGTCGGGCTCCAGCTATGCGGAGTGCACGATTCAGGTGATCGACAAGCCGAGCAGGCCTCAGTCACTTGAGGTTAAGGACATCAAAAAGGACTCGATTACCCTGGAATGGACGCCACCCATCGATGACGGTGGCATGGAGATTAAACAGTATACGCTGGAGAAATGCGATATGCAGAACAATATTTGGATGAAGGTTTCCGACTTCGACAAGGACATCAACTCGTATGCCATTCAAAAACTTTCCATGAATGCACAGTACATGTTCCGCGTTGTGGCTGTCAACCCCATAGGCGAATCGGAACCAACTGAGAGTGAGACTGTGACTATAACCAAGAAGTTCGGTATGTATTATAATGAAATTTAAGCAAAGAAAAAATAATTGACATGAAATAATTTGCAGAGAAACCAACTCCACCACGTGATCCCACGTCGGTGTCCGGCATGAACGACACTTCGTTCACATTATCGTGGGAGCCGTCGGAGAGCGATGGTGGCTCCAAGATAATTGAGTACATCGTGGAAATAAGGGAAGAGACTGAAACCGTTTATCGCTCCTTGGGCACTACGACGGGCACTGTAACGAACATTCACGTTGAGAACGTTGTGAGAAACAAGGGCTATCTGTTCCGAATCTACGCTCGAAACGAGGTTGGCACCAGCGACGCGTTCGAGACCACAGAGAAGATTGTTGTTGGACGCAAGATAAGTAAGTGATGGACGAAACAAATAATGATAATCGCTTAATTTGCTTTGCAAACTGCTTTCTCCCTAACGCGCTCACTAATGCCTCGCTTTGCCAAACACTTATTAAACAGCGAATAACAATGAAAACGGGGGTACGTGATAGCTGCTGAGGAACCATAAAATTTCTCTCTAATAATCTCATTTATGCATTCCCCTCTAGCGCCGCCTTCGCCACCTCAAAACCTGAGAGCGCCGGATGTGACCAGCCGCAGCGTTACTCTCGACTGGGAGGTGCCAGCCAGAAACGGAGGTTCCGAGATCACAGGTGAGATATAAATTGAAAACTGCCAAATAGAAACACAATTGGAAATAATTTTTGATTTGTTCGCAGGGTATTGCGTGGAGAAACGCTCTTCAACATCGACCAGCTGGACAAAGGTCATTACACTGGATGCCCATCAGTTGCATTATACTATAGACAATCTGAAGGATAAGTGCGAGTATTGGTTCCGTGTGTCAGCGGAGAATGAGGTTGGATTAGGTGCGCCAGCCGTCACGGAGAGCATATCGCTGAAGACACACGCAAGTAAGTTGAGCTCAGCTAAAGAACTTGACGCGACTCTAATTCGTTTCGCTCTCCAACCAGCTGTACCGTCCCCGCCAACTGCTCCACTGGAAGCCCGAGTGCTTGCGGCCAATGCACACATATTCGAATGGGGTATACCCGAGTCAGATGGAGGTGCGCCACTGCTCGGCTACCACATAGTTATACGTGACATGAAGAAGTCCATGTGGATAGAGGTCGGTCGGGTGCCAGCGGGCGTGCAGAAATTCCAGATAAGAGACCTGCAAGAGAATCACGAGTACATGATACGCATTCTCGCCAAGAATGAGATTGGTCTGAGTGAGCCGCTCGAATCGGAGGAGCCCTACAAAGTGATGACAGCAGGTATGTAGAAATGTGCATCGACTCAGAGATTTACAGCATAGCTAATGCTCATGACTTTCATGTGATGCAGGCCATGCCAGCTTGCCCGATGAGCCGCGCACGGAGATGAGCACATGCAACACATCCTCCTGGCTGCGGGATCATAATATGGATGCGGACATCCACTCGTATGCCCGCGGCAGGCTACTTCAACGCGACGAGTACTTCTTCCGTCTCTGGGCGCAGATTCCCAAGAAGAAGAAGAAGAGCTCCAAGTAGACAACAACATCATACATCAAACAAAACAAAACCAACACAAATATAGCCATGACAAAACGAATGAAACTTAGGTTAGGTTAAGCTTATTTCAATTGTACTTTAATGAATTCTTGACTTTTTATTTCGCTTTTTTCTACTCGTAATGTACCCGCTGTAAAGGGCATGTAATGTTCGGAATATGCGTCCGGCGACAGCGATGTTCACGAAACTGAAACGGAATGGGGCGAGCGAAGACAAACTTGATGTTTGAGTGCGTGAACGTGGCTGTTGGCCTGTGACCTCATTGGCCCATTACATAAACTATGAAAGAAATTTGTTTATAATTTGCATAAATTCATATGATTTCCTGCGCTTTATTTTTGTAAGCTGTGATAAATTTATCAAATTCGAAAGCGTCAAACGATAAAATGCCATGACATTTGCGCCAGGACACAACGCGTATCGGGCACAGGACAGTCAACGGGCAACAACCGGCAACCAGCAACCGACAACCAGCAACAACAACAGCCACAAGAACACAACGCAAGTGATTCAATATCCTCTAGGGAGACAAACAACAAATGGTGCAATTCGATATGAGTTACGAGTACGTTGTGTGCTTGTGTCTGTGCGTGTGTGAGTGTGTGTGTGTGTGTGTGTTGTTCGTCACGCTGACTGTCCCTTGCCTTTGCCGTGTGCTTACTGTGTGAGCAAATTTATGACATCCAGAGGGTTACATAACTATACTATTCTATATATACATACATGTATTTTGTGAAAGAGCCCAACATGACTTTAAACTGAGAGAAAAAATACAGAAAACAAAGAAAAAACTAAATGAAAAATAAAATAAATATGAATGAATTTTTAACGAACAACTTCAAGTGGTTTAGTTTGGGTTGAACACAACTTTTGCGCAGTTGAGCACGAAAAATCAACTAATTAATTCATTAGTTAGTTTTGGCCGACTCTGAAGAAAAGTCGAAGTTAACGGTAAGTTTGCTCTGGAAAAGTTTTCTATTAAGTTTTTATTCTAAAACTTAAAGTCGACAGCCAAACAATGGCAGCTACCAACTGCCCAGCCAGTCTGACATGCGTGTGCAGGACCTAAAACTAAAACACGGACCATAAAGATGGAGAAGGGTGAAAGGCATCAGGGGAGGAGCAGTGGCATAGAGATGCCAACACTAGGCTACAGTTACGCGTCGTTGAACTTATCTGGTGACATGGGCACAAAGTTTCCGTACACACAGAGAGAAAGACAGATAGAGAGAGAGCGAGAGAGAGAATTGTGTGCGAATTTAATTAAAGTTTTTGCGGTTGCCACTAATCAAAAGATATTATCTAAAATGCTCTATGCGGTAGTTACTTTGGCTGGCAAATAACTTTCTGCTGCGGGCACAACTGTAATTTACACTAAGCTGATTGGGCATCAGTGAATGCCAACTGGGCGTGGCTAGGCGCCAGAAGTTAAGCTGCAAATGAATTCATAAACCTAAACATATTTCCGAGCACTTTAAACTGCACAAACAAGCAAACGAAGAGGAAACACTCCACCTGGCTGCCTCTGCAACAACAAAGCAACGAAATAAAGCCACCTTCACTTGCAGGCAGGGCTATGTATATAGCAACACCTAGAACTGCTATTGATACCGCCATTCAGCCAGGCAGCCAGGCAGGCAGGAAGCATATTTAGTGTTGCCACTAAACGATCGGCCAGTCGCTCGGGGAGCTCGTGCTCGTACTCGTGTTGGTCCTTTGGCCAGCTCCTGTCGCTTATTTGGAGGGCTTCCTATGCCCGGCACACGAGCGGAAATTTCATTTACTTGTTTGCTTTTTATGCGCTTCATTCGATTTGTGCTTGTTTCGCATTAAATTCAAGCTGCCAGCTAAGCTCAACATTTTACAAACTTTAATTTTTGAGAACTGCAAAAGACTGTTTACTTTTCGTTTTGTCTTTAAGCTGCCTGTCAGTCGCCAAACTCGCATGCCCATTAGTTATGGTTTATTAATGCCGCACTCCAAACTTGGCCAGAAAGTCGGCCTAACACAATTGAAAACTTGTAATAGCATTCGGCAAGTTGGCCGTATTGCTTGTAAAAACAAAATTACACATCAACTTTATGGGGTGCACGTAGAAAATTGAGGCTATACTTTTTCCCTGACACGGCTCGTCAAACGTGCTAGCCTGCCAAAAAGAGAAAAATAATAAAAATGCCAAGCCAAACCAAACCAAAGACGAACCAAATAAAACAAAGAGACAGCAAAAAGTTTGCCTAATTAGTTGCCAAAATAATAAACGATAATAGCATGGCAAAGCCACTTCCTAGACTCCCAGGCATCCAGCTATGCCCAAATGCTAAAACAGATGTTGGTTTTGTCTTTTTCTCCTACTGCTGCGTGTGTGTCAAGCAAATTGAATTATCAACTTGGAAGGAACTCCAAATCAGTTATATTTTGGCACTGATATCAACTAAATTAGCAAATCAAAGACAAAACCCTTAATTAATCAAGTTTTTAATTTGACAGAAATTATGGAAACAGAGGAAGTTTGAATATTATGGCAGAATGACTACTAAATTATATTTATAGTATATTTTATAAACAAGTAATATTATAAACAAGCAGTTGTCAACTGCCAGTAGACTCTAAGCAAATTTATGACTTCACATTGATTCAAGGCACATACAAAATTTTATAGAATTATTCAAGTTATTAAAGTTCTATTCCTGTTGTAGGCTTGGCAAAAAAAATAATAAAAAATAAATGAAAATAAATATTTTTACAACTGAAAGCGCTGTAATGTAGACTATATAATCAAACATATAAAAGAGCAGATTAAACTAGCTGAATACAATGTTGAGAGATAACATTAGGCGCATTTATTACACTTGTTAGTACGTATTTTATACATGCATACACAAACACATAGTCTTAATTGCCCTGATGGAAAATGTGTCAAAAAATGTTAGCTTCAGTGCATGTTTATTGCAGGAATTAAGCAGCCGAAAGAGTCGCTGGGCCGCAGATTAACTGATGCTTTGTAGAAGTGGGCTACATTATAAAAGTATCTGCGCAGTTATTTACGGGTCTGCATGGTCCCTGAATAGCACCAAAATGACAGCCGAAATAGCTGTATGTATAATTGCCCAACAGCTCTGCCCGGAGCCATGAACCACGCCCATTAACTACAGCAGCAAAAAAAATTGCAGCGCCGTAAAGCCAGCAAAGATGTTGGCTTCCTGCCTGCAGCCGGCCCGATAGGGTCGATAGTTATACATACATATACATATATATATATAAATGTTTGCAGGAAAATTAAGAAAATGTTTTTACTCTGAGGGAAAAGCGCTCGGAGCGAAGAGCTATTGCTCTATTGTGTGCATGACTTGCAACTGTTTGTGAGAGCTCAAAGAGTTCTAGAGTAAATCCTACTTTTACATAGCTGCAAGGTATCTCTAAATACCTGTTTACTATAAGGCATTATGTGCTCATAGTCTCATATAGTTGCATGAGCCTCTTAGCGAAAGCTTGCGAATCGATATGCCCAGCACAGACTAGGGCATATTGTAAATATAAAATATTTATTGCCAGATTGCACACGCATTCAGCATGTCCTTCGGGCAGCTACAGCAACAGCTACAGCCACATGCTGCTGATATGTACACAATGTTCTTTCGGCCTTATCCTTTCCTTTGACTGCAACGACAAACGCATTTAACATGCATTTCGCCCATTTTGCCAGCCAATTCATAACATTTAACAGCTCGCAGAGGCCAGTGAAAATATTTCTACACTTTGCAATTTAATAGAGATATTTTCGGGTGCAAATTATCTGGCCACCTCTCTCCTTGGGGCACCATTTAAAAATCAAGTGTGCTGAAAATTAAATTTCACAGAGCTCTGCAGCAGGGCGGCGAGTCACTGCAGTGCAATGCAAGGACAGAGTAGGGCTTCCAACCGGCAACTAATGAAACTGCCTCGACTGCTGCTCTGCAGTTGATGCTGACATTTCATTGGAGCATCATGTTTCCCACACACCAACACACAGAGTAATATTTACTAAACTTTCTTGTACATGTGCATGACTTTTTAAGGCAGCGCAATTAAAGTCAATTGGCATTTTACCAAAATGCGCTCAACGTGTCGTATACGTAATGTCGAGCTAGTCTCTATGTGTGTATGTGTGCGGTGTCAACAGCATTAGCTTGCGTTGACTTTAGTTATTAGCACGTCTCTGGCAGCACAAATGCTGCTCATAATTCATTACCCACACCCGAGATGAAATTTTCGACAGTGCGCATACGCCGCGTTGCCGAAGCATAAATTAATTCATTTGCCCGACCCAACTTTATAGTTATTTAGGTGTCTTCTTCATTTGCACCCACACAGATTTTATGGCTGCCTTCGCTGTATTGTTTAGCAATTCCAAAAATCAACAGCAACAACGAATGAACTGAGATTTATTTGAGAGCGAAGTTTTACAGCCTAACTAGGTGCTGCTGCCTTGTGATGTTTGTTTTATGGACTTGTGCGGAACTCCGGCCTCATGCCCCAGTTTACTTTATAATGTGCCCATAAAAGTTGTGTGCGACCCAGCCACTCACCCGCTCATCCACTCACCCACTCACCCACTCAACTACTCTGCCAATCAGCCACTCAGCCATTTGCATTTTTATTTCGGCCCACGATTCGATTTGGCAGTTTGACTGATTAGTTCTCATTATAAAGCGCTCTGATATTTACGAGCATATTTTTAATGCCAGCCAGATACATTGAAGCGGCAATCCTGAAAAGAATTTCTCTAATTCGAATGGGCACAGGTTAACGAGTTCGACCTTCAAAGTTTCAATTTTGAGCTGATTTTATAATTTGCCGACTCTATTACTCCGTTGCTCGACTTTTGCTAAGCAAACTGTTAGATGTCAGCTTGCAGCTACTTTACACACCGTTGACTTAATTTTGTGCCAGTTCCATTGGCCTTTGCATAAATGCATCCTAATGCGCCTCCATTTTGCGGCGTAGCCGGGCAGCCCAGGCACGCTAAACAGATTTGCACCTTGCATATAAAGCCAAATTTACAAGCTGTAACGAAAATTGCAACGCAAATATGCAAATATGGAAGCTAGCCCCAGCAGCAGCTAGTAGCAGCAGCAGCAGGAGCAGCAGCAGGAGCAGCTACAGATCTAAGGAAATGCGACCCTCGCTTAAATTTTGAGAACTAAAAAAGAAAACTGGTTTTGTGCCAGGTTTTCATTTGGCAAGCGAAATATCATGCTGAAAATGAAGTTGTTATGCAGCTATATACATATATGCATCTATATATGTGTGTAGAGGGGTGGGCGGCTGTGTGTGGGCGTGGCTAATGTACAAACGTGTTGGTCTTATCGACCAAGATATGCATGCAACAGCAAACAAAGCTCAATTCAGTTGCATTCTTGTTGCAGCTCCAGCTGCCATTTGCCACTGCGAATGGGTGCGGTGGCACAGCACCGGGTCCTCAGGCTGTTTACGTGCTTATCGAGCAATCGATGTGAGAATTATAGTCGTGCTGGCACGGTTAAGCTGCTTAGAATGCACTGCCAGGCGGCCAACGTGTCGTATGCGTGCTGTCGTTTCACAGATCCTCGAATACTTTGCAGCACATTAAATTGCCAATATGGCTTTATTGTTCCCGCATATAGTTATAGGCGAAGGCGATTGGGCTCTGGCAGGTTGAGCAGCGATGTATGCTGCCACAAGTTATGGGCATCTGTTGCCCCCAAGGGCGTCGAGTGCGTCGTGGATAGATAGAAAATGCGTGGCTATGTGGCGGCGGCCTGTGGGCCATAACAACTACAGCGCGGCGCACTCGGCCAGCCCATAAAATGTGGCACTCGATGATGCCTATGGGCAAGTTTTGCACGTTGAGCGAGCGAGCGTAGTCGTTGGCCTGGCCTAAACATCACTTCACAACTGCCAAGCCAGCACATCCGGTTTCCGTTAGTTGGGCACGTCGTTGTCGTCGTCGTTGCCGTCGTCGTGGCTGCCTGCCTTCCTGACTGACTGCTTGTCAGGCTGATGTTGCTACAGGTAATATCATTTAACAGAGGCGTAAGAACAGCGACTTGCACGAATATCGTATGATGGTAAAATATTATCTCGTTACAATGTTAAAAATATTTTTGCGCCCTTGCCAAGCTCGCCTTTGGCTTATGAGCGGAACTACGTGTCGCAGCAGCAAAAACTACACACACACACACTCTCTCACGTACACTTGGCAACGGCAATGTCTGTCGAGCAAGAACTTGCTCACCCTCAAGTATAGATGTTTAAATTTGATTTCAAGTGCTCGCATTTTGATGGCCATCTAAGTGAATGCGTGTTGTGGCTGTTTACGTGTCCTTGTTATGAAAGCGACGAGCGCCACGAGCGCCAGACATGCTCGCATGTGTATTTAAGCATATAGTTAGCACTGCTCTAAGTTAAAGCTACAATTCTCATGACTACATCTACGCTGACTTTTGTTATTGCAGATAAATTTTATTGACTTACGCCGCGAGCTGAACTTCGTTTACTTTAAGAACTTGTTTTTAAATTTGATTGCGCATGGAAAGTGAAAACAATTTAATTGAAACAACAACGGCCCCTAGAATTTAGAGTCGTTGGCATGGGAATTTGTCACAGTTTTGTGAGTTTTAATAATGACATACAAAGTTGTTTATTACTCGGAGACTTAAATCTTAATCTTGATAAGTGAGCTGTCTATATGCGGGCGGATATAAAGAGAAAACTTGTAGACGCTCTTCACATGCACTTTTCAGAGGCAGATGTCAGCTCCTCAGGTAGCAGTTCTGTAATGTCTCTTTGCTCACTCTTCAGGGTCATACTAGACAGTCAGCCGTCAGCTCTTAATCTGCCTCTCTCTCCCTCTCTGCTAATCTGCTAATCCATAGTATAGCCCACCTAAATACAATGATATTTATATATATATAATATTTTACCTTACAATATATATATACATATATATTCATATGTTTTCATATAATATATTTTACTATATAATTTATATTTATTTATTTTATAAATGATATTTATTAATTTTATTAAATATTTATTTATATTTAATATTTTACTTCATAATTTATATTATATATTTTTATAAATATTGATTTTTTTTATAAATTTTTTAAAATTTATATTTATCAATTTTGTTAAATGTATTTATATATATATATATATATATAATATATCCCCCTATAGTTCCCTTCTCATACAGGCAACATAAAAAAGGCACTTATATGCCTCCCATACACATCTCTCATTTATTTCATGAAATTCAATTCAAGTTCTTCACTTGCTCGTAGCAAACTTGTATGGCCCGGAGCTTCGATTAAAGAAAACGTAGGCAAGCAAAGTAAGTTGCATGCTTTGCTCGTGTTGCACATTTTTGTAATTTTTTTTCTCGTTTTACATTTTCTTATGCTATTTTGCCAGCCACTTGTGGCACTTAAGGGTAGACTGCTATAGCAGCTGCTTTTGATTTCTCATGCGTGCGAAGTTTACACAGGCGTTGGCCAAAATTATTTTCACACTCACACACACATACGCAGTCACACACAATTGCAGGCCTGTTCGTCCCTTCACAATTACGTTACGCATGAATTTGATAGCAAATGAGAACGCGTTGCGCTTCACGCTTGACTCTGCTTGGCACTCACTTAATTATTGCATAAGAAAATGAAACGAGGCCACCAAGGCGCTGCCTGGGGCTGTCGCAATACAACCACCTCAAACACGCACCCACACACACACACACACATATACAGATGACGTTCGAGCAATGCAACTTACAAGTGCAGCTGCAACTGGGACAACAAACTTTTCAGTATGGCTATGTGCTTGACATGCATGCTTACCCACAGCGCAGTGGCGTTGCAGCCAAGTTGCAAGTTCCCTGTCGCCCATTGACTGCAACTCAGGTTAAGCTGGGCGTGGCGCCGGGGAAGGTTGTGGCGCCTGAAAGTCTTTAACTATAACAGCCACACAATTTGTATGCCCTGTAACTGAATGAGTGTGCAGATGGGGTAGCTATTGGTAAATGGTAAATCCTATTATATGATACAATAATATACCCTTTACTATAGAGTATACAGTAAAATAAGGGCGTCTTCTGATTAGAAGTGTGTACCATAATATACCCTCAATTTTTATACCATCTTCGTTCAATGGCTTATTTATTCTTATACTCATTCTCCTATATATCATACCCATGTCATCACATATACAACTATGAGAGTTATTCCATAACTAAATGCCCACTTCAACTCATATACATCATACTCTACCATAGCGCAACGCAGTCTACAGGGTATCCCCAGTTAATAAACAATAAAGCTGTTTTCATGGCCTACGTTTATATCGATTTAAGTTCATAATTAAATTTATATTGACAATTTGTTGAATTTTCAATTGCGGTGGCAGCTGCGATTAATTAGTAGCCGAAAACTTGAATTATCCATTAACCATTATCCTTTTTGGGTCGATTTAATTGCTGCTTGAATAATTTGCGAGCTAATTATGTTCAATTCGAGCTGCTTTAGATATCGCCAGTGGGCGAGCAGCTGTTACCTGTGCTCGCCACATCCGGCGACAACTTTTGCGCTTCCGTTCGCCATTTCACACACAGACGCACAGACACAGGCAAGTGTATGTGTGAATGGTGAATGGAATTCTGTTAGCTGGAGGGGGCAACTCAATTAAGTCTGGCTGCTGCAATTTATATAAGCCTGCCGATACCGCTGTTATCGGTCAGTTACACGCTTTATAATGGGGCCTCGACAGCGTCGACGCCATTTTTCATTTAATTTACCGCACATTTTATCTCTGTTCTAGGGCGCCGTTTTATCGTTGGGCACTGGCTAGCTGGATTGCTTATTTTGTTATCATTATCCTGTTATCCTTGTGCCTGCCAGCGGCACCTAATTAAATTATCCCGCAATTGCCTGCTAAGTGCACCTGCACTCGCTACTGTCCAAATGTTGTAGGCATTAAAGGACTCGGCCGAGCCTTGCTGCCTGGCATATTTATTTATTGGGCGTCCCTTTTTTCAGTGCTGGTCACTTCCTGGCCTTTGTCCTTTCCCTTTTGCGCCTAATTATTATCTGCCCTGCGCACTGAATTTTTGAACACACAAAAGTTTTCAGCAACGCCCGGCAAAAAGTCGATAAGCTTGAAGGACCTTAATTATTTTCTCTGTGTTTGTGTGTGTGGGTGTGGGTGTGGGGGTGGGGGTGGGTATGTGGGTGTAGCTGTGTTCATTTCTTGGACCTAAGCCGCCAAAGTTTTTGTGTGCACAACAAAGTTACAGCCACACAATCGCCGTTGACCCATTTGGCAGCGGCTCAAAGCGAATAACTTTAACAACATTCGAAGTATGGCGAAAGGGAAAATGTTTTTCCTTCGGCCGTTTAATGGGAAACTGATTTTCTCATTGACAAGTTGTTGGCTGCATCCTGCACTCAGTGCGCCCAAGGACAACATCAAAGGCTTTGCATAACAAATGTTTTGTTTTCATTTCGGCTAGCAAAGCTGCCTCCAAGCCGGACTTGCGACTGCTCGTACTATTGTTCTAGCTAGATCCTGTTTGGCCCGGCCCCACCCAAAGCTGCTCACAGCATATCCTGTTTGCTTAAAAGCTTCCGTTTGCCATTTGCCTTCGTGTGTGTGCGGCGCTGTGGGAAATGTGAATGCGAATCACAGTTCCAGTGCCACTGCGAGGCGAGGGCGAGGGCGACGGCGAGGATGAGTAGTCGTCGCCAAGACCTTGCACCCAAATGCGCAATTATGACAACCATGAGGTATGTGCTTAGTCTGTGTGTATGGTGGGTGTTTCGGAAATTCTTGCTGCTGACAATGATTGAAGCTGTAAGCTGTCATTGTGATAAATCAATAAATGCAACTTGAGCCAAATTGCCCAGCATACAAAATGACAAACAACAACAACAACAACAACAGCAACATCTCTGCCTTGCCGAGCTCATGTGGCTTGGCCAAGTTTATTTGCAAAAATAATGCACATCATTGTTAATCAAAGCGAAAGCAAGATAGAGAGAGTCAGTGAGAGCGAGAGAGAGAGATGGTGGAACATTCTGTGTGCCTCGGTTGCTACTCTGGGTGTGTTTATTGTTGCGTTGCCAGACTTTCTGTCACAGCGCTGAGCATATGCATAGAAACAGCTCCCCACAGACAGTTGTTTATTGTGCCGCTCCATGCAAAACTCCTTTCATGGCAAACATTGTTTATGCTCGAACCACACTCAACTGCGCAGCGCTGTCTGCTTGTATGACCAAACAATGGATGTATACAAACAACAGCAACAACAGCAACAACACCAACAACAACAACAACGACGGCAACAATGCTGCACAAAATTGCCGCTGTCATCAGTGAGGAAATTTGCATTTTGCACAAATTGCAATACGTAAAACTCTTCGCACTCGGCGCCAGCCTCCAGCCCGCCCGCCACATACTCCGGCCCGGGCTGCCATTGTGTTGACAACTGAATGTTGTAGAGTGTTAAATACTAAATGCTTTTGCTTTTTGGCAAATTTTGTCAAATTACAAGCAGTGAAGCCAGGCCACGCCCGCAACGACAACGGCATATTCCAATTACGCTAGGAGTTTACGCCGGGCGGAACTTATCAGTGAGTGGGCGTGGCAGCACTGCAGCCCCTAATGCGGCTAATCGACATTATTTTCCAGTCAACTGCAAATAGTTTTGAATGAATCCAAAGATGAAAGCTCAAGCTCAGCTAGCAAAGAGTTTAACCCATGCCCAATGAACTGAATTGTATTTTTTTCTTTCTTGGGCATAATTGAATTGATTACGTTCAGCGAGGGGACAAATGAGTTTTAATTCAATCATTTACAGCTGAGCGAGGAAGGCGTTCATTAGGCGTGTTAATCATACGCCATGCTGCACGGCTATGGCCTATGGGACAGCAGCTAATTAGGTTGCCAACCTCTCATAGCTCAGCCATAAAGTGATTTAATAGATTTTTATCAGGCCCGCTCTTAGCAGGGACTGAGGAGGGGTTCAGTTTGAGCTTGATTTAGTTGAGCTGCTCATGAGAGCTAGATACGATTCTAGCAGATAGCATTCAGCGTGCTCTGTGTAGTAAATTTTGTGAATTATTTTATTTAATTATCTAATTTTTATTTATTTTCTTATATATTTATTTAATTTATGTTTTTTTTATTTTTAGTTATTTCATTTAATTATTTAATTATTAAATTTTTAATTATTTTATTTATTTACTTCATTATTTTTGTTCATTTAATTTTTATTTATTTATTTCACATTTATTATATTTTATTATTTAATTTTTATTCATCTATTTTATTTGATTATTTGTTTATTTTTTTTTTTATTTAATTTGCATTTATTTTATTTCACTAATTCCCAGTTAAAAGTCACCTCAGTTGAACCAACTGGAATTTCTAGAGATGATCTCATCATGTTGCTCGTCAGGCAGCTCGGCGCTGGTAAAATTTCTGTGCTCCGGGCGGCCGTCCGACTCCCAGCTTATTGTGCAATGCTCTTCAAAGAGCATTAGCATTAGGAGCAGGCTTAGCAGCAGCCAGCACAGCAGCTGACCCAGTGCCCTGGCTGTCACTGTGCAGCCGGGCAGCTGGCAGAGCAGTGTCCGCTGGCCCCTCAGCTCATTTGGTCGATTGCCAGTGCAGAGCTGCAAGGGAAGGCCATGAATTAAAAGTTTTGTCAATGGCAGCAATAAGCCCAGCGCTTACCATTAGATCTACCACATCTAAAAATTGTCTGCGACAATGGCGCAGCTGTGGCAGCAAAAGTTGTGGCTGCTGGCGCCACAGGCTCGTCTCGAGTTTTTTGCGCTCTCGGCGAAAATCGAGCACAACCAGCAGCAAAATAATGATCGGACTTAAGAGATTTGCTGCATATGTGAGCTGCAGCAGTTGCAAGTGGCAGTGCCGCCTGACAGACAAATGCAACTTGTGCAGCATCAGCACCAACAGCGATAGCAAATAAACGCCGAAGTAATGTGTCATCTGTCGCTGTATCTTGAGCAGCGCTGGCTGCATTTGGAGCACCCTGTGCAGCAGCCTGACGCGTTCCCGGCTGTTCGAGCAGGGAGCGGCGAGCATTCGATTTATGGCCAGATAGCTGCACTGCAGCCAAATGAAGCAATTGAAGTGCAGCAACAGCTGCAGATAACAGCAGAGCACGCAGAAGGCCACACAGAGCAGCCACTGGTAGTCATAGAGCTGCAGCTGCCAGTAGATACTCCAGCCCAACTGCACGGCCATGAGCAGCGACCAGCAATACGTGCGCACCAGCCGCACGCAGGGCCAGCCGCCGAGCTGCCACTGCACGCCAGCCATCTCGTTGAGCACTTCCATCAGCCAGTGTCGCGTGGCTATGTAAAGGATGCAAGGCGCGGCGTACAGGAAGTGAAGGTAGCCATCAATTGGACAATCAGCGCCGGCTAAGTAAACCACTGAAATCCACGCCAATAAATTGAGCACAAACATCCAGTAGATAAGTGTTTGCTGCGCCAGTTCAAATCTTTTCGCGACCTCATTGTAATAGATGTTGCTCACTGCAAACAGCTCGCTAACTGCTTTTTGGGCGCCAAAGTAGAGGCGAAGGCGGCAGCAACAAAGCAGCGAGTGACGTGACATGTCCGCGACTGGACAGCAGTGGGTCAGGTGAGATAGTAGAACACATGGTGGTGGAGTATAGACAGACGTAAATGGAAACTCAAATACACTTTATTATGGGTAATATGTATATATACATACATATATATATATATATATATATATATATATATATATATATATATATATATATTTTTTTTTTTTTTTTTTTGTATTATTTTTTTTATTTATTTAATTTTATTTGCAATTTGCTTTATGGATTTAAACCCTGTTTATTGATTTATTATATTTTAGTTGGATATAATTTGAATGAAATTCTAACTTTTTAAATACTTTATTTATATAATATTATTTTATTATTTATTATTTATTTATTATGCTCATTTTATATTAAAGAAATTTCTATTAATTTTTAAATATTTTGTCACCCTAGAAATTATAGCAAAGAGGTGGAAAGCAGAGCCAAGAAAGAGCAGAGTTGAGATGATAGAGAAATAAAAAGTGAGATAGAGGGAGAGAGAGCAAGCAAAAGCTGATGATGGGCTAAACGCATTCAAGTGGATAGAAAAGTGCTGAACAGCATAAGTACTCGAAGCAAGCAGTCAGTCGAGTAGTTAGCCCCCAGCCCGCCAGGCTGTCCCTCGTAATTACACGTGCCAAGCACTTTGACAGCGCTCAAGTACCCTACGCGCCTGGTTAGGGTGCATATGAAACAATAACAATTTAGTGGGGCTAATGTGATGACGGACTGTGTAAATGCTTTTAACGCGCAAAAGCACGAAAAAGCATTTGTGAAGTGCGAGTAATTGATGGCTGCACACATTGGGCAGGCAACCACTTCAATTAGTGGCATTCGAGCAGGCGCAATATGCACCACATGCCACATGCCACCAGGCACCAGGAGCCCAATCGATAAGCTTCTGAAACTAAGCTTAAATATTTAAAAATTCTAATGCTTCTAATGCCAGCAAAAAATATTGGTAACGGGTCCCGCTCACAGCCTCCTCCTCCTCTCTTGCTGCGTGGCACCGCTGTCAGACCCACTTCAGATTTGCGTCGCCAATCGCCCACGCGGCAAACTAATTTATTTTCAAACTGGGAACTGGCAGTTGCCAGGTCAAAGTTAGCATCGTTCCGGGTGGGATGAACGATTAATTTGTTCAAGTCCAACTCTCAATCGGTGCCTGCGCCAGCTACCACATCGTCAGCCATTAGAGGATTTGCATGCCCAGGCACGTGAGTATTTTGGCATGTTCATTGGTTCATCGCAGCATAACCCAAAAATGTCAACCTTAAGCGGCTCACTTGCCTTTATACACACACTCTCCCTCTCTCTATCTCTCTCTCTCTCCTTCTGTCCCTCTCTCCCTCTATTTCTATGGTTTGCTGCTGCCTCTTCTATTTTTCTCGGCGTTTGCTTTGTCATTTCAACTTGGAATTCATGTCGCAGCGTTCGGTGCGCCTTTATGTGGCATTTTAAAATCCTGTGCATGTCGGCGGCAAAAGGACCAGCCAGGCGCCGCTGGAATTCAATAAGAAGCCTCGAGCGCACACCGACCAGTAGCCCTGGGACGGCTGCAAACTCCTGCTGCAGCCAACAGCATGTTTGACAAACAATCATTAGAGCCATCAGTGTTAACAGCAGCAGCAGGAGAGGCAGTGGCAGCAGTGGCAATAGCAGTAACTGGAGCTGTGGCAGCACAAACAACGTACTCAAAAGGCTGTACATATCAGCATTACCATCAGCCACATCGTTAGCACCTCGACCAGCAGTCTGTATGCTGTGAGCCTGGGACTCAAGCGGCCTTAGCGAAGCGCTAAGCACGCGTCGGCATTTGCTGGTATGAGGCCTAAATTATAATAATAAGAAGCGATATTTTAATATATTTTACAGGTATTTTAAATAATAAAATTGCTGAGCTTTCGCTGCTAAGTTATAGCAAAAATAGATTAATATATATATAAAACATATTTTAGCTTTTAAATAAAATATATACATTAATATATTTAATACACTTTAAGAGTCCATTATCATATCTCCATCAAAAGTATATCCATATGCACTCAATATGCGCATCTCGCTCAAGCTATGGCAGTTGCAGCCATTTGCATTGGCTGAAAAACATTTGCAATATGAACTAAATTTTTAATAGATTTTTTGTTGTTGCTACCAGCTGCGCGTGTAAAGTGGATGGTTGCAAAAAAACGTGCATAAATCATCAAAAGCAGCGCTGACAACTAATGAAAACATGCACAAATTTATAGCAGGCGAAATCGACTAAAAGAAACCTTTTCGTATGCGGAATTTTTGTTTTCGGCTGCTGCCAGCCGTCGGACAATTTAAATTGAAAAAGAAATTTAAAAGGGTTGCGAGAAGAAAAAATAAATTCATTTGCTTTATGCGCGGCACGCAGCAAAAAGCGGCAATAAAAACTGTCGAGGCGGCCCACCGGAAATGCAGCCCAATTTTTGTGCGGAAGTTTATTTGTGGCGACACTATCACGGCCCGTGCTGTGCGTCCCATTTCGTTCCACCCCCCCCTCCCCCTCTCTCTCTCTCTCTCTTCCTTTTTTTCTGGGTTTTGTTGCTGCAGGTGCTGGGACTGCGGAATGTGACACGATGCGACGATGGCAATGTGGCTGCGGCCATGTATAAAATTTTCACAATTGCAATTTGTAATAAAAACATGCAGTTTTTTGTCATTGTTATGGGCGGCTTTTATCGCACACTTACACGGCGATACGATGCATGAGGAGCGTGTTCCATACGGCTGCTTACATGCCTCTTAAATCATCGGTGCCGCTGGGCTCGAGTCCTTAAACGCTGCCCCAGCAAGATACATGTGAGTTGAAGAGTGGCATGAAGTTTGCCACTCTTATGGAGAGAGATGGAGAGAGGTAGAGAGAGGGAGAGAGAGTGAGTGAGCTCTTATTTTCCATTTTAACTTTATGCTATTTTAAGTGCTCTTTCGATTTCATGACCCCGTATCAGAGTGAAAAATATGAAAGGTCGCACTCGGCCGCAAAATAAACAGAGCGTGAAATATTGGTTGTCGTTGCGGTTCAAGGGGTCGGCTCGGCTCGCTCGCTCGCTACTCACACTTCTCTCACTAAGAATAAATGTCGCACTTATCATTCACTGTAAAAGCTAATTAACATGCAGCAACAAATATCCTTTCAGCTCCACTCAGCGCCACTCAGTATAGCTAGCAGCTGGCAGCGATGCGAACGCATACAACGGTCAAAGGCTTCTGCCTGTGCCACATCCTGTTCGTGTGGCGCATCATCGGCCGGCTGGGCATCTACCTGGGCTTCTACAATCTCCACTACACGGCGAGCGAACGCTTTGTGAACGGTGAGCTCTTCTACGTGCAGATGATGACTGTGGTCTACATCATTAGCTCGTTAAGCTATCTGTGGGTTAGCCAGGGCTGGGTCTACGACGAGCTGCTGTTCCTGGTCTTCGTACCGCTCTACGTCTACTTCATACTGCTGCGCCAGTACCTCACCAAGCTACTGAACGCATGCAGCCAAATGCAGGATACGCTGGAGCGCGCCCTGGGCACCTGGATGTGCGTGCCCCTCTGGCGGGAGTGTGCCCTGACCCTGATGCTGTTCGCCGAGCTGCTGGCGCTCTTCGTCTGGCAGTTCCACATGTACTACAGCTACCAGGCCTGCTTCATAGCAGGCATCTCCATGATCTACTACATGCACCTGCTCTTCCTGGGCAACTACCTCATCTGGCTGGCCAGCATCTACCGGGCGCTGAACGCCTTTCTGCAGCAGCACATGCGGAGCTCGCGCCACGGCATCCTGCGCACTGTGCTCAGGGAGCAAGTGGGCATTTGGGGGCTGCACTGGCGCATCGTGCGCTACTTTGCCCTGCACCTGCTCAGTTTTGTGGGCCTCATAGCCCTGCGCCTCAGGCAGCTGCTGCTCGACTGGCAAGCCGCTGACCAGCTGAATGTGGACCGCATGCTGCTGTCCCAGCTGCTGCTGCTGCTGCTGACATTTCTGACGCTGCTGCTCAGCTCGTACGACGTACAGCTCCAGCACTGGCAGTTCCATGACAACTACTTGCGGATGGAGGATCGTTTAGAGTACTTCAACCCGAAGTCCTGGTGCCTGCTGCGCCACCAGACGCTGCCCATGCCCTTCGGCCTGCCCATACAGCGGCTCTGCATCAAGCCACCGCACAAGCGTGACGTCATCAGCATGCTGGTCAGTCGCCGCCTAGATACAGCAGTTCAGCTTGGCCTAATCAAATGTTTTTTCACAGTTTTTCAGCAATTTGCCGGTCACAGAGCTGCAGCGCCAGCCCCTGCCCCTGGCCATCCTGGGCCTCAGCTCCCACCACCTACGACTGACGCTGCCCATGCTGCTGCACAGCTCGGTGCGCGTGGGCTGCCTGTTCCTGCTCTCCCTCTACCTGTACTCACGGCACCACACAGACTTGCACATTAACTTCTACAACAGCTACACGAGAGGCAATTTCGATATGAATGTGACCCACACCATTAGCCAGATCTATCGCCGGTACTCGCTTGATGAGTTCGAGTGAGCCATCAATCAGCCGAGCGCAATAAATGAATATAGTTTCCTTTGAGTGCCTTCGGTTTAGTTCCTCAACAGCATGTGGCGCTTCAACTTGCTCTTTTGTCTGCTCAAGCTGCAGTGCTTGGCGCTGGATGGCGCCGGTCTCCTGAAGCTGAAGTTCAGCAGAGCCCATCAGCGCTATCGCCTGAGATTCGGCTTCTGCACCACCTTCTTCACACACTTCCCGTGCTTCCTGCTGATCTTTTTCAACTTTGTGCAATTCACTCTGCGCTTCAGCCTGGAGGGCACGGACGACATTGCGCCCGACACGCGGCCCGAGCTGAAGGCGATGGGCTTCTTTAGCCAGTTCGCCCAGAACCTGGCCTACGTCTGGCTGGTGGTCATGTACCTGAACTGCAGGCTGCAGCTCTGGCACATGGTAAGCCAAGCCCAGTTGGCCTACAAGCACCTGCAATCCGTGCTGCGAGAGCGCTTCGTGCTCGAGTGCTCCTGGCCGGTGCTGCTGCTGGGCATCCTGCAGCTAATCCAGTTCCTGCTGCTGAGCTTGAAGCTGGTCTTGCTGGAGTTCCTCTATGATGAAAACTATGTGATGGGCGCCGTCCATCTGCTCCTGCTGCTGCTGCTGTCGCTGCAGCTCTTTCAGCATCTGCTGCACACGGGCCTGCTGCAGTCGCTTAATCAGCTGCTCAGCCATCTGCAGCTGCCCAATGAGCTCGGCCTGCTGCGCCAAGTGCTGCACGTCCATCCGCTGCTCCAGCAGATACAGCACTTGGCTGCCTACTACTTCCGCCTGGCCTTCGGCTGGCTCCTCGTGCTGCTCTGTATCAAGTGCAGTGCCTACGTGAGTGAATTGACCTACGATGAGACTGTGTTCAAAAATCACGCTAATCACGCAGTTGAAGATCTCACGCAGGACCAGCACGTCTCCTATGAGGCTTTGGAGTTACTGTGGCCAGCCAGCATGCTCCTGCTGCTGCTCTGCGCCGCCAAGTTGCAGCAGCGAGCCTACCAGCAACTCATCAGCAACATCTGGAGCATTGAGTTGCCCAGCAGCAAGCATTGCCAGGACATCATTAGCTTCCTGGTGGGCTTCAGTTTATAGAGATTTTATGAAATTCATCTATAGAAATTGATCTTCCTTGCAGCTCAGCACACGCTTGCCTTTGCCTGATTATCGACCACATTCCATCAGCTTTCTGGCCTGGAACTCAAAGCCGAATGCCGCTGTGATTACATTCGCTGGCATCTCTAGTGGATGCAAAATGCTGCTGCAAGTGGTGCTCTGCACCACAATCGTTGACTATCTGCAGCAAGCCGACCTGGATGGTCCACCAAACTAACTCGCAGTTAAACCTAAATCTGTTATCATTTGAGTTGAGCTACAATAAAAAGGGCAAACAAGTTCACATATCAGTTTTTTAAATGAGAGGGAGTCGTGGGAGCTGTAGCTGTGGCAACCTGTGCTTACTCTGCCTCTCTCCACCTCAGCCCACCAGCAATTTCCATAGGCAATTTCCATATTAATGTAATATCCATATTAATGTATTGCCCAGGCATTTGCTTAATGAATTCGACTGAGTCCATCAATCGGCTGAGCTCATAATCGACCTGCGCTTCAGTTCCTCGACAACATGTGGCGCTTCAACATGCTCTTTTGCCTGCTTAAGCTGCAGTGCTTGGCGCTGGATGCAGCTGGCTTTCTGAAGCTGACCTTCGACAGAGCTCATCATCGCTATCGGCTGAGATTTGGCTGCTGCAACTCCTTCTTCACGTATTTGCCGTGCGTTCTGCTGATTTTGCTGAACATTGGGCAGTTCCTTCTGCGCTGCGACACGGAGAGCTCCAATGCGAACCTCAACGATATCATGCCCGATACGCGGCCCGAGCTAGACGTCATTGACTTTTTCTGCCAGTTCGTTCAGAATGTGGCCATTGCATGGATGCTGATTACGTGCCTGTGCGGCAGGCTGCAGCTCTGGTATATGGTGGATCAGGCGCAGTTGGCCTACAGGCATCTGGATGATGTGCTGCACGACCGGCTGGTGCTCAAGTGCTCCTGGCCGCTGCTGTTTCTGGGTATTTTTCAGCTTCTGCCGCTGCTGCTGATGAGCTTCAAGCTGGTCTGCCTCGACTTTCCGCAGGCGCTGGACACGACCATCGTCAACTATGGCATGGGCGCGATTCATGTGCTGCTGATGCTGCTGTTGACTGTGCAGGTCTTTCAGCATCTGCTGCACACAGCAATGCTACAATCCATGAGCCAGGCGCTCAAGCAGCTGAAGCTGCCAGCTGAGCTTGAGCTGCTGCGCCAGCTGCTGCACGTGCAGCCTCTGCTCAAGCGGATACAGCACTTGGCTGCCTACTACTTCCGCTTGACATTCTGCTGGGTCTTCTTCCTGCTCTTCATCAGATGTGGCGTTTTCGTAGGCCAATTCAGCTACGACGAGAACGTGATCCTGGACCGGCACAAGAGCCGCGATGATCTCGAGGATGAAGCCGAGTGGCTGGGCATGGAAGCACCAGCAGCCACGCGCCACCAAATACTAATCTACGCAGCAGTAGAGGTGATCTGGCCAGCGAGCCTGCTGTTGCCGCTGTTCTGCGCCGCAAGGTTGCAGCAGCGAGAGCAGCAGCAACTCATCAGCAATATCTGGAGCATTGAGCTGCCCAGCAGCAGGCGGGAAGTGGCGCCTAGAGCATTCAGTGATCGCAGGCACTGCCAGGACATCATCGGGTTCTTAGTAGGCTTCAGTTCGTTGAGATTTTGGCAAATTTAACTAAGAACATTAATCTTCTCCATTTCAGCTCAGCACACGCTTGCCTTTGCCTGATTATCGACCACATTCCATCAGCTTTCTGGCCTGGAAACCAAGAGCGAATGCCGCTGTGATTACATTCGCTGGCATCTCGAGTGGCTGCAAAATGCTACTGCAAGTGGTGCTCTGCACCGCAATCGTTGACTACCTACAGCAAGTGGAGCTGGATCGCCTGCAGAGCTGCCTGAAAGCGAGCCGCGGTTAGGTCGAAAGGTCAACCCTTTGCCGTCTCAGCTGAACTGAGCCACAATAAACTGTGCAAATTGAACAATAATTAAATTAGCATATCAATTATTCAAATGACAGCCGCAAAAAGAGCTGCTCACTGTCTCTTTAACCTGTACGCAGCACAATTACATAATGAACAGCGGCTTCATTTTAACGACCTGCCCCGAGGCCGGCCGGGCTGGCCAGCAAAAAAAACCCGCTCCCCATACATATACAAGAAAGGCAGACAACAACAGAGGGAGCAGCAGCAAAAAAAAAGGACGAAGGCTTTCAACTTGAAACTTTTGCCATTATAAAGATAAAGTGGAGGATGAAACAAGTTGTTGTTTCTTGCCTGAAATTTACCTTTTTTTTTTGCTGCTGCTGCTTACTTTCAGTCTGGTAATTTATGCATAAACTTGATTGAATTTGCGCTCGCATCGCATTCGCAGGCGCCACATAAGATTTCAGCACATTGCAAAAGGGGCAGTGCGAATCAAATGAAATTCAATAAATTAACATAAATCTGAGGCGTTCGCTGGCGCATTTTACTTGTATGCAAATATCAGATGCACAACAAAAACAAGAAGAAAAACATACGCCAAGCGGAAGTCGATCGATTTCAATAAACTGCATGCCACGGACTGGCAACATGTGAGCATATGCAGCATCTGCCGCAACCGCAGCCCGGAAATTCAATAAAAGAGGCAAGAAGTCAACGCAGTCGACAACGAACAAGCTATACACTGCCTGAGGTAGAGAGAGCCAGAACAGTAAATAAATAAATGTAAATCTTAAGTGTCTTAATACTATAATAATAATTAGTCTGATATCAGCAACTGTCTCTAATGAGGAAATGAATTTCCTTTGACTTCAGCTCAGAAATGGCTTGAGCTGAAATGAAATTATCGCGTGTCCATTGCCAATTTGCAGCTGTTAATCTCTTTAAGGGCTTTAAAGCGCACCTACAGCCATGTTGTCGCCATTTTGTCGGCCATTTTGTCGCGCCATGCAGCGGCCATGGCTGCTGCCGTTGCTTCTTGAATGCCTGCCAAATGGTCGCTATCGAGTGCACACAGAGCGAAGGGCTTAAGTTTTCTCATTTTTTTGGGCGTCTCGAATTACGCTCGCTCCTTTTACACGTGTCGCCCTTGTTGGTTGGTTATTGATTGTGCTTAGCTTGAAGTGGGCTCGGTGGGCGTGGCAGCTGTCAATTTGCGCTTGCATGCATAATTAATTTGTCGTGTGCTTGTTTACCAACATGTTAAAGCCAGGCATGACTGCCGAGGCAGCTGCAAGCCACCACAGACAGCTGATGGCTGTCGCTATGCGTCTAATGAAATTTTAATTAGCTCAAGACAAGCGATAAAACAATGGCCACCAAAATATGAGCGTAGCCGTGGCACGTAAACCGTGTCAAAAAGGAGCCACAGCTGCAAATCAATGAAAGAGATCGTATAAGGGTCGAGCTGGCAATTACATGCATCAAAGATTCATATCGCTAAGCGCTGCGGGGCGCCGCTTGCCATCTTTTATAATGCTACAATAATGAGTTTATCTTTGAAGCAGGCAATAAATCTTTTAGGCCCGAAGGAGCGCAGATAAAGTGGGCTGCCGCTACGGTCCTAAATGAAATATTACACATACGCAGCGTGGCACACAGCAAGCTGCTCGGCTGTAGTGCGGGTGTGTGTGTGAGTGGGCTCCACTCTCATAAAAGTTAATTAATATGCCATGGAAGGCTGCTAAATACAGCGCAAAATATGCCAAGAACTTGACGTTAGTTGCCTCTCCGTCCATCTCTGGCTGCCAGCCTTAGCAATTCACGGTCAAACGTGACGTTAGATATGCGTCTGATTTGGAGCATCAGTGATTGCCACGGCGCAGAAACAAATTTCCATGCAAATTTCAATGGGCGCATTGTCGAATGTGGATAACAAACACAGAAAAAAGGGAAGCTGAAAATATGCAAAAAAGGTAAATCAGAGGATTCGAATCTATTTCAGTCTGCGCTGGACTTTACCTGCCATTGTTGCCCTTCCTTTCGGCACGAAATGAAAATATGTTGGTTTTTAACAAATCCGAATTCAAATCTCCGCATCACAATGAACTTTTTGTTCTGCCCAACTTCGCCCTAAAATATAAATACAAAAATAACGAAGCGAACTTAGTTCTGCAGCTGTAACTGATAAATGCGTATAGATATTGAAATCTATTTGTAAGATTTACATAAAGGCGAGCAGAGAATTCCTGATGAAATTGTTTGCGAAACATTTCTTCGGCCACTTTTTTGATTAAATTTGTTTCGGCTTTACGTTTATTCGTGTTTCGCTTCGTTGCCTGCGGCCAATACAAGTTTCAATGGGAATTTTCTTTGATTTTTCGCTCAGATATATTTTTTTATTTTTTCAAATTTAAACCGCAATTGAACTGAAAGCTGAAAACTTTATAATTAACATGAGGCGTGCATAAATTGTAATGCAATTTTACAATCAGATAAGCCGACAGCCGAGCCAATTAGCCAAACGCACTTGTTAATAATTATTGCGCCGCCGTAAACGAGGCAAAAACAATAAATAAATAAAATCAAATTAACAAAAAATTCGTATGGCAAATATGTGCATAAATAAAGATAACACATAACTTATAAATGAGCCAGAAATTATGCGCAAATAAAATACAGTGGGCACTATAATGAGATTTGTGGAAGTGGGAAGTCGGTGAATCTGAAATGGAAAATGGAAAATGGAAAATGGCAAATGGAATATGGAAAACGGAAAATGCACTGTGAAAATATTGTCAAGAAGCGCAGCTGTCAATTGAATTTATTGTATTTAATTGAGTGCCACTCGCGCGCACTAATTGCAACTGTTTGCTGTGCTTCAGCGTCGAGCTAATTGTTTAATGTGTTTAACACGCGAAAAGTGCATGAATCAAACCAAAGGGATTCATCAGCGAACTCAACTGTATTTAAGTGTAACAGAGAATTAAAAAGTTGAATAAGTGAAACTTCAGTTTTTAATATTGATCAGAAATACTATTCATTTGCAACAAACTTAAGTAATCCTTGACTCAGTTGTAAGGGAAGACAGATGGGGCGGGCAGCAGCACTTGTGGAGTGTGCTCGACGAGCAAATACCCAGACTCCCGGTTCTCTTTATCACTGGTTCAAGCAAGCCTCCTCTTACTGCCTACCCACCTTTTACCCCTTACCTCTCTAATAAATAATAATAATATTAATTTATGGTTTTAATTAAGCATAAAACTAAAATGTGGTTTTGCCTTTGACGTCTGTCACATTGTGTGGTCAATACAAAAATAGCAAACTTATTCAGATTATTCGGGCTATTCATGTGTAAATTTTAATAATATTTTCCTGTGATTTTGTTTGGTTTCTCTTTTCATTTTTTTTTTTTTTTTAAGTTCATGCAGAGATTTTAATTAATCAGTGACAATTGGGCCACGTGATAGCAAACTCGACCACAATACATATGTCTGATTAATTGAACAACAATGCGAGCAGACAGCGCGCAAACTGATTTTCATATTAATTATCAAACTGTGCGCATGCATTAATATTATTTGTGCAATTTTTGTTACAATTTTGCATTACATCTCTCTCTCTCTCTCTCTCTCTCTCACTCTGTCTCTCTCTCAGTTTTTTACAGCCGCAATTTACACACTCATTAAAAGCAGACAACGCTTCAGCGCATTTGCTTGTTGTATTGTACAGCAGATACCCTGTAGTTGGGAGTTAGCTGAAATGGGGATAGTTGGAGTTGGGTATGAAAAGAGAGTTGAAGCTGGAATACTTTTGATGATATCACACATTTCTTTTTATATACGTATAGAGAGAGCGAGAAGGAAAGAGGAACAGAGATAGAGAAAGAAGCAAAGGGAAATAAATGCCCATAGCCAGTCCATCTATTACTCCCACTGCTACTCCATTTGCGCGGTATGTTCCAGGGCAACCCTCTCCAACTCTCTTCATTTTTTTCCTTTTCATTTGGTTTTTGTGTGCATATTTAATGATGTTTATATTAAAAATATGAAAATGATGCATTTAGTAAATAATGCAAAGCATTTTTATTTAATTTCGCCAAGTTGTGAAAATTAAATTACTGGCCCTTGCGAGTCACTTGTGCCTCTACTTCTGCAGAGTTGCTGCTGCTACTTTTTATACCCTGCACCCATTAAAAATGGGTAATCAGGGTATAATGGTTCTGTCGCAGCCCAAATGTATGTAACAGGCAGAAGAGCTGAGCTCGAAAGAGTTGAGCACAATTTTTGGCGGGAGTTCTGCCCTATATAAAGGCAAGCCGTCTGCCCAGTTCTTCAGTTGGTTTCCTGACCCCCTGATGGTCAGTCGTGCTGTGCAGTGCAGTGTAGTGTAGTGTAGCGTCTTTTCCTCGCCCTCCTCCTGCTCCTGCTCCTCTTCTTCTGGATTTGGTAAGTATTTAGTTAATAATTTTAGTATTAAGTATATTAAGCAAAATTGTATTAGTTATAACTGTTTTTTTTTTTAAGCAAATGTTTTACTAATAATTCTTTTTTTTCCCGATTCTCTCCTGCTGCCCTCTCTGCTGCCCTCTCTGCTGCCCTCTCTGCTGGACTCTCTACGTCTGCTGCACTCTCTACCTCTGCTGGACTCTCTCCTGCTACTGGAACCTCTATCTGGATTGGACTCTCTATCTGCCCGCCTCTCTACTGCTGCCGACTCTCTGCCAATCTACCGTTAACCGACTCGCTACTGCTGCCCGCCTCTCTACTGCTGCCCGCCTCTCTACTGCCGCCCGCCTCTCTACTGCTGCCCGCCTCTCTACTGCTGCCGACTCTCTGCCAATCTACCGTTAACCGACTCGCTACTGCTGCCCGCCTCTCTACTGCTGCCCGCCTCTCTACTGCTGCCGACTCTCTGCCAATCTACCGTTAACCGACTCGCTACTGCTGCCCGCCTCTCTACTGCTGCCCATCTCTCTAATGCTACCCGACTCTCAAACACTCTACCGTTAACCGACTCTCTACCACTCTACCGTTGCCCGCTTCTATACTGCTGCCCGCCTCTTTACTGCTGCCCGACTCTCTACTGCTGCCCGACTCTCTACTGCTGCCCGCCTCTCTACTGCTGCCCATCTCTCTACTGCTGCCCGACTCTCAAACACTCTACCGTTAACCGACTCTCTACCACTCTACCGTTGCCCGCTTCTATACTGCTGCCCGCCTCTCTACTGCTGCCCGCCTCTCTACTGCTGCCGACTCTCTGCCAATCTACCGTTAACCGACTCGCTACTGCTGCCCGCCTCTCTACTGCTGCCCGCCTCTCTACTGCTGCCGACTCTCTGCCAATCTACCGTTAACCGACTCGCTACTGCTGCCCGCCTCTCTACTGCTGCCCATCTCTCTACTGCTGCCCGACTCTCAAACACTCTACCGTTAACCGACTCTCTACCACTCTACCGTTGCCCGCTTCTATACTGCTGCCCGCCTCTCTACTGCTGCCCGACTCTCTACTGCTGCCCGACTCTCAAACACTCTACCCTTGCCAGAGTAATATGTTAGTAATATAGTAGGTATCTTAAGTGAAATTGTATTACTTATTAATGTATCTTTTTACGAGAATGTCTTAATAATAATTTTATTATACAAAGAACCCATTAAAAACGGGGAAATCGCCTGAATGTTCTTCGGTTGCAATATGTATGTAAAATAGGCTTGTTTTGGAATATCAACTTTTCGATGGGCTCAGGGGATCTCCTAGTCGGGTACACTCCACTAGAGCCTTCTTACTTGTTTTTTTTTTTTTTGACATTTATTAAGCTGTCGCTGCGGACACGCGGAGCGCACTGTGCAACTGTGGAATGTGGCGGAAAGCTGCTTCAGCTTGTTATAAAATGCAAGTCGCCTGACAAAGAGTGCGGCACACTTCCTGAATTATGAGCAGCAAAGCGGAGAGCAACAGGAAGCAGCGGGCAGCAGAGCAGCGCTGGCATTGCCAAGAACTACCAAACAGTCAGCGGAGTCAAACGGTGCAGGCGTCTGGCAACATGAGAAGCTGATTTTGATTCCAGCTGCAGTCGGCGCAGCTTCTCGTGCCACACGGAAGTTTATACATTTCTTTTATTGCGTGTTTATGCTCGCTCACATGGCATAAAGCAGGGCATATGGGTTTCATAGACAACTAAATCGATATATAAATCGATAGACTTCTTCTTCTATCTTTTTCTGATAATGATGCGCTCACAGCTTTGAGGTATGTGTATGACTCTTCCGCAATCTCTCTTTCTCTCCCCATAGTCAGCTCTATGACTTCTAGCATTACTTACCAAAATATTTTTTTAGCAGTAGCAAGCATTATGCAGCCAGTTTCAGCGCATTGCAATTTTCTTACTTCTTTTTGCGGTTAAAAAAATGTTTATTTCATGTTTTCAAGTCCGGGCACGTCGTTTGCTTCTGGATGCTCGACTTGGTTACGGTTCTGCTGCTGCTGCTGCTGGTCTTACTCTACTGCTCCAAAATGTTGTTCTCAGTTTACAGAGCCAGACACACATACACCACGCCACGCACACACTGAAGAGCGCTTAATCTTACTTATTTATAGTGGCGCTCACCTGCCCACCCACTCGCTTGCCCACTTGCCCACCTGTCTGCTCGTCTGTCTATCTGTCTACCCTTTGCATGCCTTGGATAAGTACTTGCAGCGCTTCACAGTCATGGGCACTATTTACACATGAAATCCAGCGTGTATCTATCGAAGCGATGCTTAAAGCTTTAAGCAGACAATTGAGCTGCTATAACAGGTACAAATGCTGGTGCAATTGCAGGTGCACAGCCACAGCCACAGCCACCGCCACTTCAATTCAGGGTCGATTCGACAATAGAGAGCAGCTGCTCAGATAATGTTTCTAAACTAAAGAGTTCCACTTAATAATTGAGATATATGTTATGTTCTCCCCCTTCCTCCCTTTCTCTCTCGCTCTCTCTGTCCCTCTCTCTCTCTGTTCGTTATCAGCTGTTGCTGCAGGGCTCTTAAGACTTGCCTACTCGGAATTGCCTGGCTCGCTTGCAGCTCGCTGCTAAATTGGCTTTATAGTCTTGGCTAAAGTTTCTCCTGCATTCTCCTCTTCTGCTTTGCACTTCAAAACATTTGCATTTGAATCGGCATACGAAACGCTATCGAGTCCTGGCTGGCAGTTAAAAAAAACTTGCTCGCAATCAAAGTGTTAACAGCAGCAGCAGACGATAAAACTTTTGCCAAAAACAAACTTTTCAGTACACACAGACACAGGATATAGACAACTGCTGCTTGAAATTAACACCTGAAATGCATTTGGTATTTGGCAGCGCCCGAAACGTCATCAAACTCGTTTGAGGCGCTGCCCCAACTGCCGCAACTTGTTGAGCATGCAAATTTCCAGGGGCGCCCGTCGATACTTTGGCAATGTCAGCTGAAATTTATTGCTGCTCGGCTTTGGTCTAACGAACGGCCATTTATACTCAATATATATTTATATCTATCTGTGCGTTTATTTGACTTTGAGTTCACACTGGGCTTAGCTCAATGAAAATTTAAGCCTGAGGTTGGCATTAAATTTTACTCGGTGTCATCAGAAGTCAAACAACGGCGAGCTGTTAAGCTCATTTGCCATGTATGAGTTCGCTCGACTCTCTGTGTGTGTTTACATATGTTTGCACAAAAACACACACAGAGAGAGAGAGAGGGGAGAGAGAGAGGAAGGGAGAGAGAACATTTGTTTGGTTAGCCGCCAAGGGGAAGGCGGTTGTTTCGAACCCCAAATGTTAAGCTGCCCGTTGAAAAGCAACACAGATTTATTTGCAGTGACCCGAGCGGGTAACCGGCCGCTGGCCAAATCATGTCTAGACAGTTAAGCACATATTTAGTGCTCGAACATTAGCAAAGATTGCGTTTCCGAGCCACGAACCGAAAGGTGAGCCCCGCCCCGCTGCTGCTCTAAACCACTTACCTAATGACCGCCAATTAAAGCTGTCTTCTGCCAATTGTTTTCGAGCACTTAACGCAATCAATTGGCTCGCTTTAATTAAATAATGAGTTTTAAATATTTATTGCACAAAGCAAAAAAGGGAACAAAAGAACGAGCGTTGCCCACCCACTGCGCAATCTGCGTATCAATAATAAAATGGCTGGCGAAACCGCAACAAAAAAATGTGCGTGAAACTGTTTTGTGTGGCTGCCGACCGGAAGAGTTAAAGCACTCAGCTGGCTGTGGCCTAGTGAGGCTGAGCGCAACCATATATGGTTTCTTTTTATACCCTGAAAGGAAATATATACAGATGAAAGGTATATTGCTTTAATCACCAGCAGAAACCATGGCAAGGCTATCAAATATATATAAAGTCAAGAAGAATCGAGCTAGCTATATGCCTGCCTATTAAGCTATACGGCCTGTCGGATACTCCCCACAGTCTCTTTGAGGTCTTCCAACCAATGAAGCAGAAGCCTATCAAATATATATAATGTCAAGCTGAATCGACGTAGCTATATGACTCTAGTTGTCAGAGGCAGATAAATGTCTTTCCGGGTATTTGCCCGCCGGACACTCCCCACAGCCCCTTTGAGCTCTGTATCTGGTCTCTCATAGCCAGCTGTTTGGCTATAAAATTACAAAAATGCAAAAACTACAAAGTTAAATAAAAACAAATTTCATATTAAGCACAACTCGCATGACCAAAACAAAACAAAACAACAAAAATCGGACTCTCAACAGTTAGTTGAAAAGTTTGTAGAAAAAATATAATTCCACTAAAAATATGCCACAGGTAGCGCAGCAAAAACACATAAAAAATTGAAAACGCAGCAGGAAAATTGTCAAAGAGAAAAAAGTGGAAAACATAAAAAGGAATTTTCAGCTCATGCATAAACACTTTTTGCCCGTATCGCATTTAAATTTTAATGCGCAGAGAATCGGACTTACATTTCCCACACATTTTTTCGTGTTTGTTTCAGCTGTGGCAATAAAATTGCAAATAATCAGCAGCCGAATGTGGAGTTTCAAATAAAGCGTAACGCATACGCAACGCTGGCCTTACGGAGTGAGTGCCTGCCTGAGTGCGCCTGCGACTGCGTTGACTTGCTGGCTGATTCGATATTTGTTGACATTTACGCCTGAAACGGAATGCAAACTTCATTAAAAGTTGCAAGCGGGCGCAATTATTAATGAGAGCAACGCCCAGTCGAGTTCACAATTAAGCTCGTTACGGCATTTAAGTGCTGCTCATTAAAGCAGCAAACGTGCGCCAGATAGAGCATGCGGAATACACGTAATTAGCAGGCGTTGCTCATAAATCAGTTGCGCCCATAAATTTAATGCAACATTAAAGATATAAAGATACAAAACTGCAGATACAAATTGTGCGCTTAACACAATTACAGCCTCGAGCAGCACCGAGACTCACACATTCCAAGCGACCATGCCTAGTTATTAAAAAACTTTCATATTGGCTGCGAAGATATTCGCAAGCAAATCTACACAGCTTCAAGGTCAGAGCCAAATACCAACATATTCGATGGCCATTCTCATGTGCGAGTACATTTATTAAACAACTTTTCGGACAGCCCAACAGCATGAAGAACTAGAACTGGGCAATAGTCCGAAGGAAGGCAAACAAAATGGTAATTGACCGAGTTCCAGCATAGAATTTCGGCCAAGTTTCTGTGAATTTGGTTAGTGAGAGAAGCGTTTTCTTTATATGAGTGGAGCATAGTTAATGTTAGATATAAAATATATAATTTAGGACTTCAGAAATGTTCACATAAAAGCTGAGCAGGCAGTCGCTCTAAAACGGAAGACTTCAGTAGCCTATTCCTATTTATAGTTTAAATATTATAAATATTTTGCTACGTTTTTTTTTTCGTTTTTAGAATAAAACAATTTAATAATTCAAAAAGTAAATAAATATATATATATATTTAATTTTGCGTAGAACAAGTTTTTTTTAGTTATTTAGTGTATAAATTAGAAATTTCAATAAAAAATAAAATGAATTAAAATAATAAAATAAAATATATATATTTTGCACTCAGTTAAAGACCAGTAAATGTTACTCATGATACATCAGAACTATTTCTTGCCAGGCAAATATATGCAAATATAAATATCTTATACTTCTATAGGTAAGCTAATCACATCATATTTATTCTAAATATCTCTAACTCTCTACCCGCAATTCATTTATTCATAATTCTAGCGAATATCATTGCCGGAACACTTGCATAGATAATACTCTTGTGGCATGTTGTTCATGGCCACGCTTCACTAACACACTCACACTCTCACACACAACCATCCACATGCTCACCCACCCGCTGTGTTAAATGGCCAAGCCTAAAAGCATGCTAAACTTTTTGCGGAAATGACACGAGTTCCGATTCCGACAGCGGCACTCTTAACTGGCAGCCAGCCGCAAACGCCCCATAATAATAGACCATTGCTGCAACAACACCAGCAGCAGCAAAATAAACAACAACAACAACAACAACAACAGCAGCAGCAGCAACAGCCACATGCCAATAAAAGTTGAATGACTGCAAAAACATTTGACATGTGGCTCGATAGTTGACCAACTGTTTACTCGCTTTCAGCTTGGCAAATCGAGCATTTTAGCCAAGTTAATTGTATACCAAAAAATTGACCACAAATCTTATTGACTTTGCAGCAGTGCCCCTAGTTGCCCTTGCTGTATTTGTGATTATTTATGCAATAGCCTTTAGTTATTTGCTGGCAATTGGCAGCTGGACATAGCAATAAAATTGCAAGGCAAACTAAAGCTTTTTACTTAATTAAAAGTCTTTGATGGATCTGGATTTCCAGCTTAAATGTATTTATTTGCGAAAGGCTTTGTGGCAAAGGGCAGCTGCAATTGGCATTTCGATAGATGAGCGTATCCTAAATGTCCAAGGCTTGCCAGCCAAGTGAACCATAATATCTGCAAGCATTTTAAAGTTCACAATCTTTGTGGCTGTAGCACAACGAAAGTCAACAAACAACTTGGCAACTATTGTGTCTATTGATTGCTTTCGGCTTAAATGTTTTTCTTAGCTGGCTAAAAATACAGACGAACTTGACTAACGCAAGCCAGAATACTTAGGGCTGTTGAAACTGGTAAGTGTTCGACACATAAATATTTGAATACATATTTGTATGACATGTAGATGCCCTAACGTATGTATGTATCCCTTCTGTTCTCTCCCACATGATCTATATGTTATAATCAAATATCTAACAATTATACCTCATCACATCACACACAGCAACCTGACAATGAACAGCGTCATTTTCATTTTACCCAAAATCAAAATCAAAACCAAAACAAATAAATTATTATGCAAACAGATTTTCCAGTGCTGGCTCTGCCTCTGCCTCTGCGGCTGTACAATATTATTATTCAACATCAAAGCTGGCAGTTACTTTCACATTGCTTGACACATTCGCTGACAACTGAAGCAGCAAAAGAATTTGTGCTTTCATATTCGGCTGCAATTAAATGCACATCACATCAAAAAGTGTCAAAAAATATACAAATATCTGTGCGTACGACGCGTGTCGCCTGACACATGGCGACAACAAACAGAAATAAACGTGTACCGCTGACAGCCACACACGCACACACACACACACACACACACACAAAGATGTGTAATGTTTGTGTGAAGCTACAAGGTGGTTCCCCAGTGCGACAACAACTTATGCGAGCTTATAGCGCAATGTAAAAAAACCATTGCCTACTTTTCAGCGCAGGCAAAACAGAAGCACAAAACTCTTCGCTGGCTGTGTAAAGGTGTGCTTGTATGTGTATGTGTGTGTGCTTGTGCAAGTGTATACGTGTGTGTGCGTAATTAAAAAACTTTTATTATATGCAGCAGAAACATGTGGCGAGCTACGCGCGACACAGCTAAATACACATTTTACAACTGCACAAATTATAAATATTTAAAATTATGACCTGTGCTCAAATTATATTTGTAATCCGCGGAAATTATACAAAAAATAATACTACAGCATAATGCAGCGAGTTTTCATTAAGCTCAGTCGGAGGCAGGGCGCTGATAAGCGGACTTACAGCCAAGCCAGTCAAGTGTGCCGAGGCAGGGCCATGTCTTAATCCTTTCGACCGATATGCAGAGTCCAGCGTAAGGGAATGAAGAGTGCTGAGTGAAACTCTGTCCAGACAATGCAGTGGCGCTTTAATTAAATTCTTTTGTCGCCGCCTTTGTTCGCTCTTTGTACATGCAAAGCGCCAACACTTGGCGCCAGCTGCAAAAACGAAATTAATATAAAAACGGGAGGCTGGGCCAATCAGGCTTGCATGCCAAGGATTACGCCACACATAGATAAGTCCCAGCCGAAGAAGAATTGGAGTGTTTTAATAAATGTCAACAGCATTGATTTCCTTTTCCATTTCAACTAAACAAATGAACTTCGTCTTCCGCCTCACACTGTTTGCTGTGCAATTTAGCATCGCCTAATTCCACAGGCGCCTTCTATTGACATTGCGGCTCTGCCGGCTGCCGCAGCTGTTGATGATGTGGTGACAATATTTGATTGCGTAATATTGAATTAATTCAACATATTTGTGGCCGCACTGCGTTTGCGGTTGCCTTATTGACACAGCTTGCCAGCTTGCAAGCTTGCCAGCTTCCCTCTGTCTCTCTCTTCTCTCTCTCTCTCTCTCTCTCTCTGTCTGTGTGTGTGTTTGACAACCATTTAAAATGCAATTAGAATATGGCTGAGTGTGCAGGAGAAAGTTGTGCTCATCAAATATCTTTAGCCAAGGCTGTGTGCATGCCAAGCAACTTATAGACAATGCTTAAAAAGTTTCAAGAATGCGCTGACCTGTCGCATATTTTAAATTAAGTTGAAGTGGAGTGTAAACGACTGTGGAATACTCTATTCATGCATTATATATGTGACTTTGTAATACTCTATTAATATATTATATATATGAATCATATAATATATTGAAGAGAGACCCATCAGTTGGAGTCAATGGCTTAAGAATCAATAACTTTTATTAATATTATTAATATTTCTCGGCGACTCAATCCTTTTGAATTAAAGACAAACTATTTTTTCTCTAATATCGTATTTGTAATACCCTTAATATATCTCGCTTAAATTATTTAAATTATTGAACTATATATATATATATATTTATAATATTTTATAAAATTGACTTTGTAATATACTGCCCTGATAACGCTGCACTTTCCAATTGATCACGAACGTGCAAAAACAAGCTCATCTAAAATTAATTAATTCAATAAAACTCGCTACTGAAATGGGCTCAATGAAGCCAAATACGCACATTTCCGCATAGTTTATTAATAGGTCAGCTATTTAGCATATATTGTTCGGCACTTAATTATGATGCATACACTCGAGTGCAGTGTATTGTGAGGCTGCACTGGCCAGGCGCAAAAAACTTTACCCTGGGCCGAAAGTTGTTTGCCTAAATGTATGCAATACAATTTTTCAACTTTCCAGCAAAACAAGTGAAGCATGCTAAAATTGTTGAGCAGGCTAGGCAGCGACGCTAGCGTCAGCATTAGGCAGAGACAGAGAGATTCTATGAGCTGACATTAAAAATGTGAAAAACTTTTAGTAGCTGCTGCCCTACAGACAAGTTCACACTAATAAATGCGTCGAGTCTATGAGCACATATTTCGTTTTCTTGACCAGGCAAATTGTTTGACTATGCGTCCAAATTGAAGCGCTTGGCAAATATTTTTAGCAGCAGCCGTAGCTCGAATGGAGGACTAACAGCAGCAGCAGAAGCAGCAACGTGTGCGACGGCTTCTGGAAAATTGTTGCCGGAAAAATAACAACATAACTGCAAATGAAATTTCGTAGATTTCGCTGCAAAGTAAATGAAGAATAATGTGCAAAAGCAAATTGCCAAAAAGGGGCGTAAACGACGCAGCACTAGTTGAGAGAGACTCACAAGCATCTGACGAACTGGAAATACACTTTTAAGAGAGTTACAGACAGTGCTTGGTAGTGGCTGAATGAGTGAGTAAATAGAGTGGAGTAGAGTAGAGTATACAAAGTATACAGAGTATACAGAGCAAATGTAGGCTGAACTATTTCTCTCCTGTTGAGCAATAACTCCCATGGCAGGTATAAGATATACTTACCAAATTCCCACATGCTGACAGCTTGACGCAGTATATGAGCATAGCTTCAACTCTCAGTTGAGCTGAGAGATGTTTCCTTCCAAGTAGTATATTCGAAGTGCCCACTGAAACGGCATAGTAAATAAATAGAAAGATTCTACCTAGAGCATGATCAGCTCATAGTTACCCTTACTGAATGAAGATATCACTTTTCAGCAATGTCCAAGTGATTTGCCTATCGACCTCAACTTAGCTATACAAACTGTCGAGTTTCATGGTTCATTAAAAATTTCTCTTTCATTTGCCTGGCGCGCCAGCCATGCCCAGCTCAACGCCATTCGCTTTACAGGGCATGCGATAGAAACAAGCAAAGCAGAAACAAATTTCATTGTTGCTGACACCTCGCCTGACGCTTGCCAAGTTGCCGACAAAGATGTGAGCGCCTCGCTATCGGAGCAACTTTTTAATTAAGAAATCTTGTGGCATTGCTTAAATATTTCAACAGCAGCTGCAACAGCAGCGGCAACGGCAACGGCAACTGCAACTGCAACTTGCAATTGCTTACTAATTGAGACATAAACGCACGCGCTGCCACTTGAACGCTACTGGCCAAACTCATTGTTGCCAAGGCTTAAGCATGGGCATGGGCATGGACATGGGCATGGGCATGAGCATGGGCATGGCACGCCCATTCAAACTTTTATTTATGGCAATAAAATGCAATTACACATCATCTTTAGCACGGCTGAGCGAGCCAAGCAACAGCCCTAATCGAACATATTTCTCTCCAGCCACACTGAAGGCAAGTGGAGGGAAACAACCAATAAAATAATAAACAAGCAGCTGCTAAACGCACAGATACGCTGTAAATAAATCTGTAGTTTATGCTGCTCATGAGACATGCCAAAAACTAACGGGCAATACGTGGCGTATGCTTAATGTGAATTTATTTATTTTTCTTTTTTAAGCCAAACATGTGCAAGCACCTATATAGCCACTCCAGCTGGGGGCTTGTGGGGTATAATAATAATAATATGGCGCCAGTTTACTGGGCCGATATTTATGGTAAGTTTATGAGTTTTTATGGGCGCAGTCACAGTTTTTCGGGCGACGCGTTGGCTATGATTGTGGGCAATTCGCTGTGGCCTGCCATAGGAAATATTGAAACGAGTCATATTCTTATTCAATTACGTGTTCAGGAGAGTGAGTGAGTGTGCGAGTGGTTAGGTTAATCAGCATAAAAATAAGCAGCCAGCAGATAGAATTGAAAGCTGACAGCGACCTTGTCACAGTCGGGTGGCTATTCAGCTTTGCAGTTCCTGCGCTGCCCGCAAAATGTCGCAGCGGGATTCACGCCCATACATAGATTTGCATACAGACAGATAGAGAGAGATAGAGAGAGAGAGAAAGAGAGAGGGAGTGAGAGTGAGATGTATGCCTTGCATATATACAAAAATCTTCTCGCAGCTTAAAGTCAGTTTGTTGTGAGCGCCTCTGACAGCTCGTCTGGCTGGCAAAATAGTTTCCTGTGGCGCACTCAAGTCGTAAAGCTTCTTTAGAGTATTTATGTTGGTTATTAAATGGATTTGCCTCGCACCATGCAACGATTTCAATTGGATTTGCCTGGCCCGGCGCACACACATAACCCTGAAAAGTAGCTACATAAATGTTTATGCCATGGCTATCACATGCTTATTACTTGCTCACACACACACACGCACACGCACACTCACATTGCAAGCGTTTAATGTAAGCACTTTATCGAGAGCTACAAGTATTTACTGGGCTCTGCTTACACATATAGCTTTATATAGATATAGATATATATATACATATAGCTGTATATATATATTTCTTTGCCCTCTCGCCTCAAACACCTTTCAACTTTATTGAGGCTTTTAGTTAAATTGCAAGGCCAAAATATATAAAAAAAAAAAAGAAGAAAAGTTTTTGCCACTAGAATAACTCTAAATGCTGGCACGCTTGACTGAGCGCTGCTCGCTGCTCGCTGGCTTCAAAAAGCACGCAGCACTGCCTAACCTTAGCCCGATTCAATTTGTTTCAGATTTTACAAATGTTTGCCACATTCGTTTTATGGCCATTTGGAGTAGAATCAAAAACTAAGCCGTTATATTTATGGCTTAACAATCGCCAGTTATATTTCTTGCGCTGATCTAGGCTCTATAATAAATGAGAGTTCCTCTTTATATAATATATGAGTCGACTGCACGCTCTCAATCAGTTCAGCCTCCAAGCCACGCCCATCACGTTTTCTTATATATAAATCAACTTCCATCGCTTGCACTTAACTCAGCTTGTCAGCGCGTTTTTAAGACACTTATGCAAATATTTTAATTGCCGTCGCCATAAAAAATGAGTAAATCGGAAAACATTGCCGCGCCGGCTGTTGCGCTGATGATCAATCTCAATGTGATTGCGATTAATTGGCGGCAGGCAGAGGTTGCCTGATTGATGTGCCAGCGGGGCGACGCCGGGACTCTGGCTACATTGTGTGCCCCGGGAAGCGTGCCCCGGGAAGCCTGTTTAACTTGTTAAGGCTGCGTAATAATTAAACGCATTTCCCTCCCATCCCCAGCTATTTATACTTTGTATTGGCACTTTTTGAGGCTGACGTTTGTTTGGGCTGCGCTTTTGCGCTAACGCTCGGTTTGAGCTGCGCTCGGCAACTTTCTCTATTGTTTGCTCTAGTTAATTAATGGCCCAAAGGGTCGACTTGGCCAGCTTTTGGCCCTTTGTTGTTGCTGCCGTTGCCGCCGTTGCCGCCGCCGCATCATCTCAGTATTTTCGCTCAGCTGATTAGTCCCGCTGCATTGTCAATGGAGAACAAAGAGTGGCTGGCCGCACTCTGTGTGTGCAGTGCGTATTTATTTAATTTGCTGCTTGTTGGGCATTTAATTAAGCGTGGCCACGCGGCCGCAGTTGCTAAGCTGCAGCTGGAAGTTGCCTTTTGCTCGGCGGAATTTTAAAATTATCGAATCGCCAGCGGACAACTTTGTAATGAGTTCATTTGTTTGCTTTGCCGTTGTCTGTTTGGCTTGGCTAAAAACATGCTTTCGATTCAGCTCGGCCAGCAAATGACCCTAGCAACCTGCCAATGCTCCAGCAGGCAGGCTCTCCTTACTCCTTTTGTTTTTGTATTTGTTTTTGTTTGTGTGGACGCTGCTTTAAATGCACAACACGATTGCAGCTGCGCTCTATGAAAACAGCAACAACAACGCGCACTGCAGCAGCAAGAGGCACAACAACAGTCCAGTCAAAAATAAACAAACCAGGTGCGCATTATTCAGCTGCTGCTGCTGCTGCAGAGGGGACAACTTGGCGCTGCGGTGCGTTATATAGGCTACCAGCAGCCAGCCACCACTACAGATACTGGCCGCCAGAAAGTGTCTGTGAAAAAGCCAACAGCAACAACAACAACAGCAGCAGCAGCAGCAACCACTGACTAACGAGACACAGTAATGCCACATATGAGTTTGTGTATGATTGCGTTACGTTAGCTCCTGGCTGACACAGTGCTGGTCCAAGATTTAGAAACAGATCTGAGCTGGAAGTGTGACTAAGGTGTACAGCTATTGATTCATAATCATCTTGATCATTATCATTATTAATAGCATTGCAATTAGCATTATCATTATTATATATCGTCCAAATCAAACTCAGAATCATTTTCAATAGTAATTATTATAATTATCAATATTAATATCATTATACAATGATATATCATGATCATTATCATTATCCATATCTTTATCATTGGCACTATCACTATCAGTAATGCCATTATTTTTATTAGCATAACAGTTATTTCGATCATTATTATTAGCACTAGCATTATCATTATCATTGTCATTAAATTATCAATATAATTAAGGCAATGCCATTACTTGAATTAGCGTTAGATTATTATTATTATCATTATCATTGTCATTCGCATTATCAATATAATTCAGGCAATGACATTATTTTTATTAGCATATTAGCATATATTAATATATTATTATTATCATTGTCATTAGCATTAGCGTTATCCTTAATATTTTCATTTACATCATCCTAATTATAATAATCACCATAAGCATTACTACATCATCATTTTCATTCCCATCACCTCTCTGTTTAAATATTTTATGTATTTCCTTTTATAACTCCAATATTTCTTCGATCAAAGCACTCGCTCACTAAAACGTCTGTAGAATCATGCCAGAAGCCGTTTCAGATTTTTAAAAATATCTCATTCGAAATTTAGCGCTGCACATTAAGAAACATTTTTATTAATTTTATTGCCGAGAAATCCCGAAAACAGATAGGAGCCAATATTTCATTCATTTCGTCCATAATGTCCGACTCTTTCTCAAATTGGATGCCATCGTTGAATCTCATTGTTAACACTGAGGACGACGACGAACAGAGCAACGAGCCCTTTGCACAGAATCGAGCATTTGGATCGCGTTTATCGCTCTTCCAGAGCGAACTAAACAATCTCAATCCGTTGACAAAACTCTATCAAAATGCCCCAGTCTATGGCACTGGCCCGTTGACCGACGATGAGAAACGCGACATCGCCAGACGGAATAGTGCATTTGTGCCTGGACCGGCCGAAGCCGAGAGCCAGGACGCAAATGCCCAACAGAATAACAATGAATGAGTGGCTACCGATGTGTCCCGAAAGAGTGTTCAAGACGCGAAACTCGAAACTGTTTGGTATTAGTTAAACAAAACCGAAAAAAAATTTTTTTTTTCATTACCCTGGTTCTTATTGGATGTTCAAAACAAATTGTGATTTTAAGACTGTTTACAATTCGTTAAACGTATCTCTTACTATGCAAATCTCAAATTATTTCCAAATTAAAATCAAATCAAAAGTCAAATGAAGCTTGAGTTTTATTATAGTAAAGTGGAGGAGAAGCAGTGAGCGTACTAAGCAGTCGATCAAGCAAGCCATGTTGTTGCTCTATAAGTCTGAATAGCATTGTATGGTAAGTGCATGTTTGTATGTGTGTGTGTGTTTGTGTCTGCGCGTGTGTGTGCGTGTGTGTGCGCGCTTATTTTGCTTTGTTAATACATTTTTCATAATTTACATGATGTTTGTTTGTCTGTTGACTTTTTTTATGTACAACCAGAGACTCGACTAAAAGCTGCAGCCAGCTTTAGCCAGCTTGCCTCTCGACAGAGCACACACTCACAAACACACACACACGCACACATATGTATACAGTTGCTTCTCTTGTGTGCTGGCGGCATTTTGAAACTGGTTCAATGCTCTGCACTCACACTGCCACGTACCCTCACACTGCTGCCCATACTTCTGTGTACACTTTCCATTTTATTTTTTTGTCATGTTGGCTGCTTCAATTTCTTTGGCATCCCATAACAAAATAAGTCTATTTATTTAATTGAGGCGCAGGCAAAAAAAAAAAAAAGAAAATAAATATGATGCGCTCGACTCGGCGTGTTTTTCGTGATAATTTTTCCAACCGCAAGCGGCCCACTCGCTGCCTCCGCATTTTGTCAATATTTGTGCGAAATTCGTTGGAAAATACAAACAATTAAGCATTTGTGCAAATAAGTTCTTGTTGTTGTTGTTGTTGTTGTTATTTTCTCATTTTTTTTTCTCTCTTGTGCGTGTTTCATTTGCCATGAAATTGATGAGCAAAAGTTGAAATAATAAGAAAATGTAAATTAAACTGTTGCATGGCGGCGGGCGCCGTCAGAGTTTGAAATAACTTCTGCTGCTGCGGCACAAAGTTCTGCTGCAATTGTTGTGGACAAATAAGCAGCTTAGTCCAGCTGAATGGAGAAAGTTAAAGTAGCTGACATTAGGTACTCCTCGCGCAGCTTAACTGCATGGGGCGTGGGCCGCCACTTGCTGACAATGGACTCGCCATTCGTATAGCGCATAACAAGTGCCAAATTATAAGGCAAACGTAAATTTGTAAATTGTTTTTCATTTCTATTGTGGCGGATTTTATTGCCATTTATGACGAACGTGCGAATTTTCACACATTGTTAGTGCCCATTGCCCGCGTCGCCCGTTATCTTCCGTGTTTGGCAGTCATAAAACGCAAATGCTGCGGGCATTCCAATCTAGATGTACAGCACGTCTAAAAATAAAATATGCTAAAATATATATATGAATGAAAATGCGAAGAGGACGCATAAACATTCTGACCAGCTGCTGAAATTGCAATTAAAACGTCCTTTGAAGTAGCTGCCAAAAAAAAGGAAGAAAAGTGAAAGAAAAACCCTGCAAAAAGTTATTAAAGTGACAACTTTATAAGTGCGCACATGAGAGAGCCCAAAGCCTACAGTAGACAACAAGCAGAGCAGTGATAAGAAAAACAACCGGCAAGCAAGTGCAGTTTAGTTGGAAGTGGCTGACTATGGGATACCCTGTAAAGGCCGAGGTGCTCTTAGAAATCTTACTATTTCGAAAATTTAGATCAATTTTACAATAACGGCAAGCTATGTGGAAAAGTTACGATTTGCCAGGATATAATATTATATGATAGACTTAGAATCTCAGAAATTTATAAAACTATTTTCATAATATTATAATCAGATTTGACCACTTTGGAACTCCAAATTTGAGTAGTATCTGTGGTAGCTTTGAAATGTATATTATGTGAAAAACAAAAAATAATCAAAATTAAATAAGCCAAGCTCCAAGCTATTATTTATTATATTATTTTTACTGAAAAACAAAATATCTTATTTATATTACATTCATGACATTAATTACCTCTTACATATACAATCACAAAACCATCACACGCTTTTCATACATTTCAAACTCATGCTGGGTATCAAAAGCAAATCCAATTTTAAGCCGCCTCAAAGCCGCAGGCCAAATCAGCGAAAACAAAAACAACAGTAAAAAAAACAATGGCTACTTAAGCGCAAGGGACAACGCCCACGTTGAATATGCGTAAAAGAGATGGAAAGAGAGGAGCCGACACGCTAGCGTGCATGACAAACAAAGTGAGAATAAGCACTAAATATAACATTAAATTAAACCGTTTAGAGAAAACAACAACCAATTAAAAATAAAATCGTGTTAGATCGAATAACAAATGCACTCAAGAGAAATTTATAATAACTGCACAAATCAAAGGGGCATGCATTTAAGAGAGAGGGAGATGGTGAGCGAGCATTGATATTGTATAAGACAATTATAGTTTTTGAGTGGCAAGTGCAATTACTCTGTAAGTCTATCTCTCTCTCACACTGATGCTCGCTAGCGAGTGAAGTTATTCTATGAGTGTGAGCGGGAGAAGCATACCATGCAGCTGTGATTCTAGATGGCTGCTCACGTTCGAGTGGAGCAGCACGACAATAACTGAGTGAAGCGCAGAGCTAATTGGAGCTAAAAATGTTAAAGCAGAGCAGCAATAGTATAAGTAATGGGAAGAGCGAATGGAATGATCGCATACAAATATTTCTATGTAAATAAGACCAATATTTTCACATACATATTTATATGTAATTTTATTATTTGAGTACTCCATAATATAATTAAAATGACAAGCTACATTAACAAACACCATTTACTAATTATAAGAGCTGGCTTTTAGTCAGTCTGCTTGTTATTTGGATACCAGCTTTTGTCATAGTTGGCCTCAAGTTTCACAAAAGGCCAGAAATTACCTTGAACTGTCACAATAAGCAGCTGCCAAAACACAGCACATAGTTATCATGCCCTTAGCGCGCAGTTAATTGTTGTTGTCGCCTTTAACAGGCCAGTAAAGTGGCAAACAACGTGGTCAAATTATAGTGAAAGTTCAGGTAATTACGCCTTGGACGACACTCGCCGGCCAAAAACTACACAAAATTCTGAAAATGTCCTGCGGCACAGTTGTCGTCGCCAACAACAACAACAACAGCAGCAACAACAGCAACAACAGCAACACCAACAACAACATCTACTACAATAATCCACAGCCGCAAAGTCACAAACTGTGCGCACATTTTCGCCGGTTTAGTTGCTGCCGCTTTTGTTGTTTTCTGTGGTTATGCAAAAAGTCAAAAGGCGCGTGGCGGGGCGGGGGTGGCGACTATGTCGCGACATTGCCGTTTGGGGAACGCTTTTGACGCTTTCCGCTAATTTTCCGGTTTGACTGCTACACCTGTCTGCCAGGCAGCCTTCGGCTAAGCTCCGCCTGACTCCCTGCCATGCCCAGCCAGCGATTTTTTATGCTTTGAACGGGCGACATGACCGCCTTTGCTTTTGGCTGCCACGCCCTTGGCTTCACTCTCTCTCTCTCACTCGTAATCCCAATGCCTTCTTTGCGCATAAATTACACGCCCAAAAAGTTGGTCTCGCCCCAGCAGCAGGGGCAGCTTCCGGTTCGTAAGGGGCTGCGCTCACACGCATTCACCTTTTTAGACAAATTAAAAAACTCTTATCGAGCCGTGAAAAAGTTTTCTTTGCGGCCTGCCGGATTGCGTGGAGTACGATATTTTTATTGCCGTTCGCGTTGTTGCTTTAAAGTGCGCAATTTGCTGCTGTGGCTGGCGAAAAAGGTTAAGCGCTGCGTATGCGTGATATTGTATGGGAATTATTGCGCATACGCCATGTGTGGCGGCTGCAAAGCGAAGCAGACAAAAGCAATTTCGAAATTGTATGAACAACAACAGCGACGCGAGCAACTGCTACAACGAAATTAAAGCCATTGGCAAGGAGCAGCCAGGAGCTGCCGGGGATTAGTACGAATTTCGCAAGCGGAACTCACTCAGTGAATGCCAAAGAGTCAAATTCTGGGTTAATCAAAAGCAAAACTCAAACAAGCAGCCGCAAGAGCTGCAGCCAACAACACATGAAAATAATCACAATATTCTACAACTTGCTGCGCGCTGTGGCCAGCCAGCCAGGTAACCGGCTTGGCGTCCTCTGGCCACCGCATGCCAGATCCGAATGTAATCCGATAGCTGCCGCCCAGACTTACATTTTGGGCTTTTGCGGTCAAACATTTGCTGCAGCTGCTGCGAGTTTTGTGTGCCAAAATATTACGTATACGACGTGTAAATTAATCACAGTTTGGTTGAGCTGCGCTAATTAACTGTGTCGCAAATCCAGCTAATTATGTGTTGCACAACCGTCGCCGCACGCCCCAAATACTCGAGTACGGCGCGCCTGTTGCCGCTGTTGTCGCTGCTCTATGGGCCGCAGTAATCAGGGCAAGCCCAGCCATAGAAGTGGTTTAGGCCAAGGCCAGCTGCCCAAGACGTGCTGGCGCCAAGAAAACCTTTGCCTGCGGCTGCTACTTGCTGCTGAGCAGCGGCGTGTAAACATTTTTATTTTGTTGTTGTTGTTGTTGTTGTTGGGTCTGTCAAGTTTATGTTTCATGTACATTCAAGTGTAAAATATTGAATTATGATGGCAGCTGCTTCTCAATAAACATGGCAAGCGTTAAGAATGCTGACAGCAACTTGAACCCATTGTTGTCATGCATGAATCTGAGCTTCAGTAAAAATGAATGGAAATCAAAAGACGAATGGGTCAAGTGCGGCAACTGTGTATAAATTACAGCCAGTGCTCCGACAGCTAATGCAATTTGCAAGGCAAGGCAAGGCACAAGCTCGGTGCTCGACGGCGAGCATTTCAATGGACCAGCTGTCGAATTGAGTTATAAGCTGACAAGCGGCAACGCGGCGTATGTGTAATATGGAGCGAGAGCGGCTGTGTGCATATAGTCAACTACAAATTGAGCGCTACCTGAGTTACGTGTGCCACCAATAACAACAGCAGCAGCAACTGATGTGGTTAAAGCAAAACTCTTGCGTTTGTTTGCTTTTTGGAGCAGCAGCAGCAGCAGCAGCCGCCGCCGAAAATGGAATCTAGGTTGAGTGGGCGGCCAAGTGATTGCGATTGTCATCAGTCAACGCTCTAAAAGCAATTGTCTACATTGTTTGGCTTGTTTGCCTAAGATGCACACACACACGCACAACAAACACACACACACACACACACACACACATCTACTGCGGCCATTGTCTTCAAGCTCTGTACATGCCTTTGTTTGCATGTTAGTGGGTCAGTTTGATTGTTAGCAAACGGGGTAGCTACGTGAATTCGTAGGGCATATATTTTGGGCGCTCCTCTCAGATTCGTCAAGTCAAATATTATATATAGACAAATAAGAGGAGCTCCAAGCAACGACTCATATATTCAAAAGGAAAGCAAGCGCATTGTCCTTAAGCTGTTCAGGCGAAGCAGGTGAAATACGAGGCAACTTTAAATAAATATCAATTTAAAATTAAATATACTTAATTAAATTTTTAATTTACTAATTTTAATATATAAATTATTTATTTTACAATATGAGCATAATTTAAATACAAATTTATAAACAATTGCAAATTATTTTCTTTTATTTTTTACTATGATATTCGGAATAAATATTTATTTATATACATTAAAAATCATATAATTAAATATTGAACTATAATTAAAAATTATAAAAATAAATATTAAGCTTCAAATATAATAGTAAACAATAATATAAACTAAAAATTAATTTAAATATTTATTATTCATTTCCAAATTAATTTATACTATATTTTATAGCTCATTCATATTTATTTATATAACAATTTTTTTAATTAAATTGTTATTTTATTTTTGTATTAAAAAAAAAGTATAAAAATATTTACAAACTATTTATTTTTTTATTACATATATATTTGTAAATATATTTATTCATCACATATTTTTCTTCAATTTATTTTATTTTTACTTACATTTGCTCAATTCGTCTTCAATTCACTTTTCTGCTGAAATTCATGAACTTCTCGTACCACCCTCATTAATATTGATATTGCTGGGCGATGTCCATGCTATTTAAAGCTGGCCACCATTAAGTGATTTGACTGCCACAGCACTTACGCCTAATTAAAATGTTTGCCGCTCACTAATTAATTAAATAATTAGCAAGGCAAAAGGAACAGAAAAACAAAACAAATTCTCTATCATTATCAAAAATGCTGCGCTCAATTTATGTTTCGGTCAGCTTGTCTCTACATATATATGTATGTATCAACTTTGTCGCTAAACAGGAGTTGATTGTGCCACTCCCCCAGAGCACATGGCAAGCGCCCGCCGCTGGGAACTAAGCGCATTAAAACAAAATTTATGTGCAGCCAGAAAATGTTATCACAGAAATTGACTTGCCAACATGCAGGGCAAATGTCGTTGCCACGCCTCCCACACACACAGCCACCCATGGAACTGTGTCCTTTTTGTGTCATTTCACTTTCACATGCCCAAAAACAATTGAGAACTATTTGGATGCATAATTTAAGGCGCTGCTCAGTTCGACTAAATAAAATTCCTATGCAAATTTAAAGTCGACAGAAATTTAAAGCACAGAACCAACCCAATGTCGTTCGGGTAGGGGTCGAGGTATAGTTGACCCTTATTGGCTTATCGCAACCTCAAATAAATGTTTTTTCTGACCGGCAACATGTGTTGGCCGGCTAATCATATCGGAATGGCTATCGGACCGCCCGTTTGCCCAATTCGGTGTCATTTATGGCCATTATACGAGATTTATAAAACACGAGCCAAACCAATGCCATTAACTTGAGCCCCCACACAACAGCCGAGGGGAAGTCGCCTGGCCAACTCAACAGCATTTCGACCTAAAATTCGCCTTCGTTCAGTTTCCCCTTGGCCGAGGCCAACTTCCCCAGCGCCGAGGTGAAGTTGAGTTCGGGCAGCTGCCTTCGATGCAGGCGCCTTAATTTATGCAAGTTATTACAAATTCACACGAAAAAACAACATTAGGCGTGGGTGGTGGGGGCTGCGGGGAACGGCCCACCAAGCGTTCAAGCCATAAAGGAAGCGATGCTTAAATTCTCTACTTTTTGCCTCGCTCAGTGGCTGCCTTTATGAGCACAAGGCGCTGATAATACAGCGTACATGTTGCTGGAAAATCAAAAAATATATGCATGCAAAATATACAAAAAGACGTAAAATGATTAACTAAATGCTAACGCCACGCCCATAGCAGCTGCAGAAGAAAGAAGAAGAAAGCGCAGAGTGAGCGCTGAGTGCGCCGCGAGCAAAGTAAGCCGTTTCATGTGACGTATACTTGATATCGCGTGGGTGTCGAGCCATTAAGCGTGAATGTGTGTGCTTAACGTTTGGCGTGGCGCCAATCAAAGCAGCGAGCGCGCGCAAACAATTAAAAGCAGCTACCACATTGGCTTTTAATTGCCGCTGGACACGCGCGGCAACTGGAGTGAGAGGCGATTGAGTCGGAGAGAGAGAGAGAGAGAGACAGAAACCCAATCAAGCAGTCAATCAATCAAACAAATTGTGCAACTAGCTTAACTATGCATATTGAATGCTGTCACAGAGCCCGAGTCCAGGCATTCACTCACTCGTTTCTCTAAGCCCAACTCCTGTCGCTGCATAATTTATGGTCCTGTCTGTCAGGCAATTCACATTTTTGCATAGCTGCTCAAAAGAAATCAAGGCAATGCGGCGTATGCGTAATATGAGCAATTTATGTCTTTATGTCTGGCCAACTAAAACGAAGTCTGCCTCGATACACAAGAACCAATTAAGTTTTTAGCACACACACACACACACACACACACGCAGACACACACTCAGCCACACCCAGTTGAATTGCCTTAGCTAGCCGCAGGATCTGCCCTTTTTGTGGCCTGCCACACATAATGAAGAGAGTGGCGAGGCAACAACATAACCACAGCAACGGACTGAAGATGTGCAAAAGTTTTTATTGTATATTCAAGTTCGACTTCATTTATAAGTATCATTCATTAGCCCAGGCCGACTGGAAACCGAACTGGAAGTATCCAAACCCAAAGCACAATATGTCTGCCAATCACTTATGGCAGCGCCCACTGGCATAGGTAGACACAGCTTTTTTTTTGTTGGTCATTAAACAGGTTCGAGCATATGTGCGCTGTCAACAGAAGCTCCGAAATATTAGCCATTTTTTTTCTGTGACAAAAACAAAAGTTGCATAATTAGCTTTGATGCCGCATTGTGTCGATTTAATGAGCTGCAAACTGTGTCAAGTGTAGCAGACAGCTGATGGCTCTATAACAAATTGATGTATTAATCAATCAGATCGGCAGGCAGGCAGGCAGGCAGGCAGTCAGGCAGTCGATGGCAAGCGCCCACAGCACGCATCAGTGGGCAAAACATTTTTCAAAGCAGGCGTCGCCACTAACGACAAATGTAGAGAAAACCGTCAGCCGTCATTGCTGGTGGTGCATATGCTCCACTCTGTGAGTGTGTGTGCGTGTGTGTGTGAGTCGTGTAATGTGTGTAACGCCTACGAGGCGCTTTTATGATGTAGCATAAAAACGGGCGCTCAAAATGAAAATCTATCATCAGCAGCCTCAGCAGCGCGGCAAGCGCTAACAAGCGAGATGTCTCCTGCTTCCTGCTGCTCTCCCACCTCCTGTCGCCCCTTCGTAACGGTCACTCATACAAATGACTGTGGTCAGATTGCTTTGCCTAGCCTTGAAGTCTTGAGTGGATGGCTGTGTGTTATTGTTGCTGATGCCACACCCACCTCCCACCAGCCTCCACCCACCATACGCCCCTCGCTCATGGCGCATTAAATTTTATGACTTTTTGAGGCGCACTAAAGTTTAACAAGTTCATCGACATCGCTCGCATTAAAAATCCACGAAGCACCGAAACAAATTTGCTCCTTGAATTCCTGACATCGAAATTAAAGTCATTTCGCCCCGCAGTTGGCCCGGCCAACAGAAAAAAGCAGGCAATACGTGTTAATAACGCAACTTGCGACGTGCTGCGAATTGTTGAGTTCGTCGCCCAGCCGACACCAAAAAACCAGCCTAGTCAAAGCATTTAAGTTATTTGTGTTTCTCTCGCTTTTATGTGCAATTTAATTTAAATATAATGGGCATAATTTATGGTACTTAAATCGGATGTGGCCCAGTTTATAGAAACATGAGCTCATATATATACCACACTTCATATCTATCTCTGTATAGAGACGAGATTTCTCTTCGAAGAAATTCCGTGCACAGTGGCTGCCTGCTGCACAGCCCATTAACCTTTAAGTTATCCCAGCGATAAGCCCCACAACAAGCTGTACAGCTATTCCCCTCGCGTGATCCAATTGACAATTGCACAACAAGCTTTGTTCAATCCAATGCAGTTGCACTTATCTAAGTGCAGGAGCAGTGGCAAGGGAGGGGAGTGGAGTGGAGGAGGAGCTGTAGCTGGAGAGCTACTCTCGCAACCAGCGCTACCTTCGCTATTCTCGTATTCGAGGGTACATTTAATATTTCATTTCGGGCAGCTATGCGCTGCTTTTATTACCTTTGCACCGTTGACACAGTTAAGTCCCACGCCAATGCCACTGACAATGGCAACGGGGAGCCCGCACAAAGTTCGCAGGACACTTCGTCAGTCCGTTGCAATTTTACGTTTTATTGTCAAGTGGTTTGAAATGCACGTTGAAGAGCTCCTGATTTTAGTCAGTGGATTCACGGCTGAGTTTCGGTTCTTATTTTTCCCGCCTTTAAAAGGCAGAGGCAAACGAACTTTGAGTTGCCATCAATCAAAACGGCAAGTTTTTTTTTTTGGCACACGTCGCGTATACGCAACGTGAGACTGTGACCAAATTCCTGCAGCGCTCAATCACTGACAACGCGTTTCGGCTGGAGTCGGAGGACTTTGATTTCTTTTTCTCTCTTTGTTGTTGGTCCTCTGCGTCTTTTATGCTTTGTTTCTTATGCTTAAAATTCTATTCAATCATTTATGTTGAATTTGATTAGTGGCCAGCAGGCGAGTGGGCGAGGAGGCGCTGCTAAGCAACCGGAGCCCTAAGTAAACCAAAATCTCTGCTCATCAATAATTGCACAGTCGAATCCAGAACTCAACCCACAAGACTCTCTTAATCGGCCGAATGTGTAATAAATTCGCTTATGGCAAAAGCTGGCATCTTAAATGGCAACTGATTTATTTGAGCGCACCCCGAACGCACTTTACTAAGCTCAAACAATTTTGTCAAATTGACCAAACTTAAGCTTATTTATTATGTTTGCGGCTTACACACATTAAGAGCTGCCTCCAAATTGCGCCCACTAAGCAGCTAAGAATTTGAATTTATGGCATTTGCGGCCCGCACTCATACATACAGACATAACTAAATATATACATATATAAATGTATGTATGTGTGTGGATGTGGATGTTAATGCCTGACTGGACATCATTTAAAGTTCCGACAGCGAGATAGCCATGAAAAATTATCAGTCATGGCTACATAATCAAAAAGCATAACTTTGGCTACTTACTGGAAAACTATTTATCCACTGACAAATGATGCTGCTGCAAACTTTTCTGCGGCACGCAAAAGGCAAAACAGTTTGCACAACTTTCAAAAACGCAAAGCATGAAAAAAAAAATGAAACTGAGTGAAAAGAAAAGAAAATAAACACGGGAAAAAATAAATCGCCGCTGACAAGACGGAGCTGGAACTAAGGCTTAGCGGTTGAAGGCGCGAATTGCGCGCAGCTCAAGACAATTACACAGGGCAACAGGATTGGGTAATTAAATATGGGAAGAAATTGGTCTCAGGCTGAAGAGATGATGTTAAAGCAGGTTCTATCAAGGCACGTTTTATGGGGAATCGTTTATTTGTTATACAACAAATTTTACTAAATTAATAAATTAATTTTAAAATTTTAAAAATATATATTTTGTTTTTATATACAGAAATAATTTTAAATAAATAATACAATTTATAATTCATTGATGAGAAAAGTTATTTTAACAAAAATTAGTATTTTATTTTATATTTAAGTCTACAAATTATTAATCAAGTTTTTCTTCTCAGTAAAAAAAAAAAACACTAAAATATTTAATTCCAAAACCTTAAAAAATTAATATACCTTTTTTTAAATTTTAGAGTGGAATTTTCTTTAATTTTTATAGTATAAAATTGGTAGCAGATAAATAGTTAAATATAACTAAATATATATACATATGTATATATATATATATATATATATATTTATATATTATATTTTTAGCAATATTTAAAATTTTTTTAATGAAGCCCAAGCAGACGCACCAGCGAACCGCTCCTGTGCGCGAGTTGCCAGCCGCTTGCAACTATATCCGCGTATCTAGGAAGCGGCAGCAGCAACTGTAGAAGTAGCCTTCAGTTTCTTTTTGCTCAGCTGAGTTTCAACTTTCGCTGCAATTACGCGTTCTGCAAGACAAAATCACTCAAACAAAATGGCGCGCGTGCGTTTCATTGAAATCATCATCATGGCCAGTGGAGGGAGGAAGAGAGTGCGAGAATGCGAGAAAGAGAGGGACGGGGGCAAGGGGCGTGCGGTAAAGTTGAGAGAAAATATGTGCAAGTGTTTTGCGCAAACTGATTTAATTTTTTATGGCCGCTGCTTGTGAATTTTATATTTGTGCTGTTGGCGGCACAAGCTTTGCTCTTGCTCTTGCTCTTGTTCTTCCTCTTGTTGTTGTTGTTGTTTCGATTTGTGTCTTCCGTTTTTATGACCAACAGCTGCAGTCGAGCCGTGCTAACTCTCTGTCTGGCTGTCATCGCTCTGTGGGCAGTGTCAATACACAGACACAGACACAGACACAGACAATTTTTAGTGCCTGGCCCGAGACTAATGTACACACGAAGTACATGTAGATATTCTTGCAGTGTACAGCTGCGACAATTGAAACATTTTTTATGCTCTTTTATGGTTTATTTGCCAAGCGGCAGGAAGAACCAGAGCAAGAGCAGCAGCGGCAGCAGCAGTCAACACTTAAGTGAAAATAAACAAAGCAAATGCTGAGCGGCAGCTCGACTACAGTTCTGTTCAGTTCGGTTCGATGGACACTTCCGCATGTCGGCCACAGGCGAAATGAAATGTGTAGGGCTTATTTCAATTGCGGTGCGAACAGCAACAACAGCAACAGGCTCTATTGGACTGCTAAGTAAAGGCAAATAAATGAAACGCATTAAAGCAAAATTTAAATACGCCTTCACGCTTCTGCAAGAGTCGGCCGAGGGCTTGGCCTTGCCTTGCCAGCGAGCCAGCCAGCCAGCCAACTAGTCAGTCGAGCGTAAGGCAGCTTCCAGCTGCTGCATAACGCCTACTGCTTGCCACGCCTAAACACACACTCACACAGGACTGCCTTTTACTGCGGTTGTCAATGCGCAGAGCTGCAAAAGTTTGCACAAAATGCATTTTGACTTGCTAGAAAGTTGTGCGCCTGCAGCAACTTGCAGCAGCCGCAGCAGCGGCAGCAGCAGCAGCAGCAGCAGCAGCAGCAGCGGCGGCAGCAACAACGAGTCGAGCGGAAAAGTTAATTCACCTGTGAGACCTGACAAAGTTTCCCACTCACTCACACACACTCTAACACACTCACACGCAGGCATATCGACATGTCCCTACACTGCACCATATTTGATGTTTCGTAAGCAAAATCAGCAAAGCGTTTAAAAACTGCAATAAAAGACATTTATAGTTGCTACAATGTCCTTCAGCCGAAACGTGGCACCGTTCCCAGCAGGAATCGTGTGCTCGTAAAAAACTATCAACAAAAGTGAAAGCTCAACCCAATCATTAAATGTGAACACAAGCGCACAGCATGGCCTTCGAGTGGCGCTTGTTAAGGCGATAGCTGAGCACAGTAGGTAGCTTTGTTTCCATAGGTAATTGCTTCAACAGTCGACTTCCAAGCTATCGATAGTGATGGTAGTTAAACGATATATTCGTGGGAGACTAGGAGCTAAATGAGTTCACAGTTGAAGGTGAAATGTAAGTTATTTTTAAGAGAATAGAAAGCTACTGCCCTGTAATGGTACAGCTAATCGATTAATGGTTGTTCTCGATATCTATCGATAATATATATTACACAATTTTTATAGTAGAACAATACCACACAATTGAACACTAGTGAGTTAATTTATTGCCTAAAATTGAGTTCGAATACCGATATATCGATAGTCAAAAGGATTTATTTTTTTAAATATTTTATTACATTTAATGTTATAATATTCTTTTATAGAATATAACATAAATCATTAATCGATAGATTAATAGATTGCCGTTTAAAAAACTATAGGATACTTTACTAATATTCCCTCCCTGTCTATCTTCAAGAAAACTATCGATAACGATAACTTTAACCCGAATGTCCATTGACCGTGATTAGCGCATAGCTTTGTCTAGAGCATAGTTTCAGCTAGCAGCCAATTACTAGCCAAACGCAGTCATCAATCACTGAAGCTGCAGCGGAATAACGAACTGAGCGAGCGAAAGCAACTTGACTGACAGACCGGGCGCCAAAGACCTGAAGTAGGTGATGAGCCACGTGCTAAGAGACCCGCCAGTTGATAAATGAACCATGAACCGAACACTAGTTGTTAAAACAGCGACAACGGCTGTGAGAGCGACCCGTAACGAGTAGTTGTAATGTTTAAAGTTTGACTATTAATAAATATGGCAGGCTAACAAGTGAGCAGATGCGATGCTATGCGAGTTGGCATGGCACGTGCGCTCACGCGGCCTATGCGTAATTTGTATGTGATTGTGACAGCGGCAGAGGTAGGGACAGAGGTAGAGGCAGGATCAGCCTTCAAGCTTGTCAATAGTCATAAACAAATTCAAAGGACCTGGACATGCGTGTGCTGCTCTGGCCTGACGTTTGTTCGCCCCGCCGCCTGTCCCTCTGTCCTTCTCTCTCTCTCTCTGGCAGTTGTTCAGTCAGTCTGTCAGTTCGCCTTTGCCTGCTATTTTTACGCGTGTTGACATTCAATTTGGCAATTTGGCAGAAAGTTTTGCCAGCTTTGCCTTTGACACGCTTCAACAATGTTTGCCTTTTTGCATTGCCAGCAATTTTTATGAATCGAACACTGATTTGCAGACGCCGTCCCCCTACTGGCTCCCCCAACAATTTGCTTTGAATATGTGTTAATTTTTCCGTATATATAAATACATTTCTTCTTCTATTCTTGTTTTTTTTTTCTTTGCACTCATATCGAATTTAGCTTTAATCTTGTCTCAATTTTATTTTACGTCAGTTTGATTAGTTAAATCAATTTGTTGATTATGATAATGCGCGCATGAGTCTGTTTTTGCTTTAGCCATTAGCCATGGCCCATGCACGTACCCCATAAAAAGTATGTGCCAGTGGCCAAAAAAATATTCTGACAACTTTTCGCATGAATACAGAATGCGAGTTTAACAAACCCCATGCAACACGCATCGCCCAAAAAAAAAAAGTGAACCTACCCAACTCACACAGGCGCAGACTTGATAAAACTGTGAGCTGCCATTGTCAGCAGTGCAAACACTCAACTGGTCAAACAAAAAGGAGCTGAAAAAAGCCACCTAAAACGGACACCGAGTGGAAGATTGAAAACTGTAAAGAGTTATTCCACATTCAGCACGCTCCAAATGGAATAAATGTCACAATTTAGTCTTTATGCGCTTAAATGATGCACTCAGTGCTCAGTCTTAGCTTGGAGCGGACCAGAGCTGTGCTCTTTTGCATTAGAGAAGACAATTTTAATGCGCATTAAAACCAGTGAAAATCTCTCTATGAAATTCTCTTAGTGTTTTCATTAAGCAGCCCCAGCGGAGAGTGGCAGAAGTTGAGCATATGAAAATTTGAATAGAATAATTAAAATGGACTTTTAGCTTTATATGAAGTTTAAGAAGTAGAAAGAGCTGCTGCTAGAGATTCCTTATTGATTGATTGCAATATTTATAAATTGTATATACGCAGCAGCATTGTAGTGATGACCATCGCCTGATGAATGGTACGGAGGAGTTGCATTAAGAGATTACAATTTAAATAGATTTAAAATATTAAATAAAATATTACTCAGCAAAGATGGGACTAATTCCTACTTTTGGATTCAGCATGGATGGCCAATGTATTCACTCTTCCATGTCTACCTTTAAGCTATTCTGACTAAGCTCCAACAATGATAGTCAGTTCAGCATCGAAGTGCAGCATAGATTGGTATAGATCCTTCAACTGCCTTAGAGGCATGGCGGTCTGTAATTATATATAATTTATATATTATTAAAAAACCGAAACTTTTGATTTTTTCTTAAGCCTTTCCTTAAATGTATCATTTGCTCCATCAATTCTAATAGAGAAAATGGTATACACAAATCAAATTTCTAGAGAAAAATCTCATACGCAGCATAAGCCGCATCATTGCAGTTTCGCTCACGCTTTCAATCTCTATTTAAACTTAAGCTGAAAACTTTCTCACACATACATTTTGCCTGTTTAAACGGCCATAAAAATGTTCATTTAAAAAACTTGCGCTCACTTTGCTTTAACAGAACGCTAACAAAAGCGTTTGCCCTACTCTTGAACCAGTTAATGTTCATTATTTCATGTTGTTCGTATGACATGCACAAAGTCAAACGCCGCCTGCTGCTGCTGCTCTACAAGCAGATTACAACAGCCACTTTGCTGTGGTTTTTTTTCTCTCTCTTTCCTTTTTCATTTTTCTCCATTTTTGGTTTTTGAGTTTTTGGCACGGTTTCAAAAGATCAGGCAGATTGTAACGCGGATTTGCAAGCGAGACGCCGCCAGAGCGTCGCGACGCCGCTCGGTTTCCAATTCCAGTTGGCAGTTTATGCATAGTCAATGCATGTCAAACGCAAACTTGGCCGAAAACAAATGCAAAACAAAGGCCCAAACGATTTGCCTGACCACAAAGCCAACCTTTCCTCACCTTTTCGGCTCGGCCCGGCCCGGCCAAAGTGCGTGCCAAAAAAAACCGAGAAAACACGTATATGTATATGCATGAGCCGGGCTGCTTGAAAGGCACACGCCTCGTTTAGCCTGCTCAGAGACACGCCCCCGTGGCGCAGCAGGGCTTCAGCTGAAGGGGCTGAGTAGTCGCAGTGGGAGCAGCAGCAAAGTTTCATACATTTGAATGCATTTGCAAAAAAAAAAAATGCCAACTAACAACTTTCAGCAGGGCTTACGCCTAACTTCCGTGCAGCTCACCTGGCTTGGCTCTGCGGTCACAAGGTCAGCCCCATGCACAATTTTCATGCACTGACTCTTGCGTGGCGCGCCAACAACAACAACAACAACAACGACAACAAACTGAGCCGAGAGATGCAATAAGTGCCGGCCATTTAGATTTTGCTGCCTAAACATGGACACAGCACAGCAGCCCGAATACTTTCATATCTGCATAAGTGCTCTTAGGGCTTCCACCATAGAAAGTAACCGAAAAATTACGGCTCTTGTGGTCAAACGGTTTTATCAAGGGCACCAAAACTAAAGTGAGTTTGTGTGTGTGTGTGTGGGTGTATGTCTGCTGGAGTGTAAATGCCTAAAAGTGTGTTTTGCTTGCTTTCTTTTTTTGTGCCCCTTCGAACACTGAAACCGCAAACATTTATTGCCTGCAAATGCCAGCTTTCATGTTAGCCAACTTGATGTGTGTGTATAGGTCTGTGCGTGGGTGTATACGAGTGTGTGTGTGTGTGTTTAAAAAATCATTTTTTACACTCCAATGATGCCTGAATCCACACTATGGAAAAGTTTGCTGCCAGCCACAAAGGGTATGCCAATTGACAGAAAAGGGAACTTGGAAACCTTAGCAAATATTTGAAATATGTTTCTGGAAGTTAAGAAAATACTTTAACATATATGAAAATATATAAGCTTGGTGTGCAGATTTATTTAAATATTTATTATTATATTTTGAGCAAACTGAAAGCTTTCAAATCCACTCAGCAGCAGGGAGCAAAGATTTTAAGTATTTTATAATAAAATTTATAATGTGTATGCTTGGAGTAAAGATGGGAGTAAGATTTATTTAAATATTTATTAAGAGCAAAAATTTAAAGTATTTTACTGAAAGCTATAATATTATTTATTATAGCTTAAAATAGAGATTTATTGAAATAATTTTGATTGTTTTCTCAGCAATCTTAAAGCTTCAAAAATCTAATAAATTTCCTTCCAGTGTAAGCTCGAGCTCAAGTAATTTTCTATTAAAATTCTTAGGGTATCTTCTGATCCATAATTCCGCTTTACGCTTGCCAGTTGATATTTACAAATATATTTTTGGCCAGCATTCAAAATTTGTATTTGCACACATAGTTCTGTTGGCATTTGCAGCGTTTTATCTAAGCCCGCCTACGTGTTAGAAAAAATATAACAGAAACTACTTCTATCGCAATACCCAAAAATCAATAGAACTGCGCCCAAAGCTGGCCTGGGCTGTGCTGGGTTGGGCAGGGCAGCATGATGAAAGCACTGCCTGGCCGAGTGCCTCTGGTGTCCAACCAACAACAGTTGAAAATGGCAAAGTGCTTGTTGGCCAAAAAGGGGGACTGGGGGCTGCTTGGAGCTGAGCTACTGCAGGTGCATGGCCTGGGCGTCTCTTTCTGAAATTATGAGCAAAGTTTAGCATGCAAATATTTTGCAAAATTTTCACTTCGAGCGCCAGGTGAAGCGGATAGCAGCCAACAAAACTTTGAACAGTGTATATATTTCAAGCGCCTGGCTTTTATTTATTTGGTAACTTACACTGAAAACTGAGTGGGTGTAAGTGTCTCTATGTGCGTGTGTGTGTGAGTGTGTGTGTGTGTCACAGAGGTCGCAGCTGGTTAGCTGGCGTTTGTTTTTGTGGCTGTTACAGTTATTGAATGAGGGCGTATCAAAGTAGCGTGGCTAGACATCGTGTGGGTGGCTGTGGGGCGTGGTTGAAACTTTTGATTTTATTAGCAATTGTCGACGAAGTAATGCAGCTTAACCCCAAATGTGGCCTGACAGCTGCTGTAGATGAATATACGATAAAAGAATATACTGAGAATTGCAGAGAGAGGCGATTGATGGGCATTTGTTTGCTATTGTCAATTATGACTGAAAAGTAAACTGAAGTCTTTGAGACAGATGTTCCAGGTGAATATACGATAAAAGAATATACTGAGAATTGCCTAGAAAGGCGATAGATAGGACTTTGTTTGAATCTGTTAATTATGTCCCATACTAAAGACTTACCAGATACCCTGATGAGCTTAAACTCTGCATTTATCTTAACTAGGCTTACAGATCCTGTCCCTCTTTCTATACACTGCGCTATCTCCTTTCCATAGCCCCAACCGAACATATTATCTTAATTCGAAAGCTATTTTCACAGTCAGCTGATTTGGAATGTGAAAGCACGAACTAAATCAAATTACACATATATCAGATTGTACAATTAGACAATGGTATAATCCGAGCTGCTGAGCCAGTAAATACGCAGCCGAGCCAACTGCAGGCAGCCAGGCATTGATGTCTGTTTAGACATTCCACACAATTGTCCAAGTGGAGTGCTCGAGCGGGACTCGCAGTTAACGGGCAACGGCAGGTGCAAGGTGCTTAGTACAGCATTTGCATTCACAGTTGGAGACTTGGCATTGGATGCCAGCTGCAGCTAATGGCTAGTCAAGTGCACTAATGAGTCTGTGCACTGCAAGAAATCAGCTTGGGCTACGTTCAAATTCCTGTTCAAGCTTAGTCCACTATTAGCTTGGTCGACTATTTCGCTCAGTTTATGCACCCGAGGCGCATTTACATATCATATTACAAACTTTAAGTTATCACATGCAAGATTATGCTAGGTCCAGCAGCAGGCAGCACTCCTTGTTGCTTGTCTGGCAATGTCATGCAATATTCACATGAATGAATTACCTTTAATTGATGCAACATAGCCAGCGCTGCTAGCAAGGACACTTGTTCATGCTGTAAGACAATGCAACATAAATTGGCATTAAATATTGAAGCCAACACAACAAACTGTGACTGCGACTGTGACTCTGACTGAGGCTGTGAAAGGGCGCCCAGGGAGCGAGACAAGGCGAATACAAATTATTCGATTCCAAGCCTTGTTTGCTTTGCATATTGTGCAATTCATTAGCCAAGCAAAATATTTCAATAACAAATTGCCAATTGAGATTTGCATGGGCAGCGCTAGGTGCAGAGGCACCAGCAGCAGCTGCTGCTGTTGGCTCAACGGCTCAATTAGAAGTTTATGAAAAATGCAGTACGTATTCCGTTATGCAGATAATTAAGTTTTATTTGCCTATATATATTTATATGTCAATATCTGTATCTTTATCTGTATAAATGTCTGTATGCACCTGGCTGCAGCGGCATGGCCAAATGCTGTCATAGCCATGGCCATTGATTCGCAATGCCAGTTATAACGAAACCAATCATAAAACAAATGGCCAAAAGAAATTGCAATAAAAAGAGAAGAGCAGGGACAGCAGAGAGAAATCGCTGAAACAGCGCTGCTCTTGGCCAGCAGCAACAATAAAAACACAAGATACCAAAAACCCGTGCAGCAAGGCCACTTAACCGCAAAAACGTTGTGAATTTACTGCAAATGCCATGCAAGCGGCTTACACTAGCCACTGGGCATAATAACTAAGTCATTTGGCTTAGAGCAAACAGCTACACGTATACAGATATATGTATGTGCTATATATATAGGCATATATATATATATATATATATATATATATATATATATATATATATATATATATATATATATATATATATATATATATATATCGTATAGATACGACTTGCTTGTTAAATGGAATTAAATGCACTTTTCATGGGCGCATATGTCTCTTTCAAAAGTCGTCAACTGTATAGGTGTGTGTGCGTGTGTGTGTCCAGCTGGTCATACAGGTCGTTCAATTTGCTTAATAGACACTAGTCTGTAGGTTAATACTTGCGCTGAAGTCTACCTTTTCAACAGGGCCATGGAAAGGCAAGTAAGCGTCAGCTCGTTGTGTGTAGACGACTCGAAGATACACTGTAAATAAAGAGTGTTGAATGAGAACGGTTTTTATTCACTAAGTGAAAACATGGGTTAGATTTACAGTGTATCGAGCTCTATATGTGAAGCTAGAGTGAAATTAAAAGTAGCTAAGGGCTATAGTTATATAGCTATAGTTAGGCTATAGTTAGATCGTTGCATATATGATATTTAGGAAGTCTTCAGTTTGCTTGAGCGGCTACTGAATGGATGAATAGTTGAATACATGCTTAGACTGACAAACAGACAAATAGATAAAATGGCAGATAATTGAACTGTCAGATAAAAAAACTGATAGATAGACAGATTGATAGATAGATGGATAAATTATCAGATAGACAGCTTAATAATATTAGATAGCATAAAGACAAAAGGACGGAGTGATAGATATATATGTATAGATCAATAGATAAGCTATGAGTGATGAGTGACAGACTGACAGATCATCAATTAGCCAGACTGATAGTTTGACTGATAGACTGGTAAACTGGTATGAGGATAGATAGAGACAATTAGATCTCTTCAACATAAATAACTATAATATAATATATATATACATATATATATATATATATATACTGCTATACAAATTTTAATTTTCATTAATTTTTAAAAAAATCTTATATTTGGCATTATACTTTCAAGACTATCACCTGGTCAATTCAATTTTCAATTTAACAATATTTTTTAAAAATCATAGTGTATTAAAACTACGTCATGCGTCGCATATTGCAAGATTTCTCTGAATGTTTTGCTTTTATTTCGCAGCTGCGACAACTGCAATACCGATGCTGGGATTGGCGCTGAAGCTGCTGGCTCTTGGCTCGTAGGTCGTGGCTCGTCGCTCGACGCTCAATGCCCGACAGCATGGCTGTGAAAGTGAGGAGGTGGATGTGGATACGGCAAGACGGAGCTGGAGTTGAAGGTGGATGTGAACGAAGCTGTGTGGACGTGCCCCGTCCGTTGCTCTCGACCACTTATCAGCGCTGCAATTGTTTTCTTGTAAAAGTCAATTTTTGAAGTGCAGGCAGCGGAAATCGGAAACGGCAGAGAAAGCAACAGAAACGCAGTTGACCTTATTCCAAGTGGGTGGCCAGCGTCAGGCACATGGCACGCCTTCGCTTTCGCCCAGTTTCATTTGTAGCTCAGTTAACTGATGGCAACAGCAACTGGTGGATAGTTGAAACGGACAATGCTAAGTAGCAATTGATAAATGAGCCGCATTTAAGCATCGTCAGCAGCCGCATGGCAAACATCGACCACACACACTCTTGATAGCCTCGGCGCTAAATGAAATTCAAAGTCAAATGCGTTCGCTCGGAAATAAGTTATGCTTGCTCTCAGTGAAAAGGGCGTGCGGCAGCGGGCGTGGCAATAGGTCCTGCTGCATGAAACTGAAACGAAATGCAATCGAAAACAGAATTGGGGTCAATCGATATTGTCCATTGCAGCGGGCTGCCACGGCGAACATATAATGGCTGCCAAAGGTTAAATGTGAAATAGAATTCCTTTCCTTTTCCTCACACACACACACACACACACACGCAGCTCCTGCTTGCCTTGCTCAAATTTGCAAGTTTCTGACTTTTGCCCAGAAGTAATTTTCACAGCTGAACAAACAGGAAGCGACTTTGAATATTTGCAATGGCGAATCGAAACAATGACCAGGGACATGTTGACTTTTAAGCGAACAAGTTTAAGTAGGCGTAACAGCAGCATAAGCAGCAGCAGCAGCAGCAGCAGCAGCAGCTAAGGTGCCACAACCAATTAGGTGCGCCGCGCCCTGTCAGGCAGAAATCAGCGGAAATGGTCGGAAATCGCAATTTAAGTAATTTTGCATATTGCCAAAACTCCAAGCGGAAGTTGCTACAAATTAAACCCTAAGGTTAATGCCACAGCAACAGTGGCAGCAACAACAATAAGCAACAAGCAGAAGAGCTGTGAGTGGGGCGGAAGTCAATGTCTCCTTCATGTTTTATGACTCCGCCGCCCTCTTCGAATCTGAGTGTAGGTGTGTGCATTCGAGTGTGTCGGAGTGCGTGCGTGTGCTTGTAATTTCGATTTAGATGCAAAGTGGCAGCAAATCGCGTTAGCAAAATGTCAAAAGATAATAATCCTTTTTGTTTACGCGAGAAGTGCCAGCCATACGCACTCCCCCAGCGAGTCTTTCGGCTGTGACTCTGCCGGGAAATCTTCGATAAAAATATGTGAATAATGCAAATGGCAATAAAAAATAGGCAACAAAAATTATAGGGATTACGTAAACGAGGCGCATCGGAACCCGGCACACAAAAAAACAGAAGGGCAAAAAGCAAAAGCGGAAATAGCCAAAGGCAGCAAAGGCTGCCAAACGCTGCGCCTAATGTTATGCAACGACATTTTCAGATGCTCGCTGTCAAGTGGGTAATGCGAAAAGTTGTTGAGAGTGGACAGCTGTAAATGGGGAATAAATGAGGGTGACGGAGAAAACGTTGGAATGGAATGGAATAACTATTTAGGTGAGATGATGAGGGGAGGGTGGGCTGATCACTGGGAATGATGAAGAGGCAAGAATAAAATTGATTTTACGAGAGATCTGGGCTTAAGATGATATAGATAAATTAGAATATAAAAAAGATGATATAGATGGAAAGAATAATTATTCTATAAGATGATATAGATAGAAACAAATATATAAATAAATAAAATGAAATAAAAATAATATATTGATTAAATATATATATATATATATAAGAAGATATAGATAGAAGGAAGATATCACATTGAGAGCTTAGACAGCTAAGGTCTGCTCTTGAGCAGGTCAACTACTTCTTGAGTACTTCAACATATCTACAGATAGGTGAAGATAGTTAATAGATTAAATATAGCTGAAAAAGGAATGGGAAAGTATATAAATTATCTATGATAGCTAAGATAAGAATAAATAGGTGAGTAAAAGGCATCAGACAGACACTGATTGAAGACGTGTTGGGGTTTGGCTTTAATTTAAATATTTACTTATGGAGAAGACTAGTTTTATGTTCTGGTTTTCACTTAATAAAAAATAATAATAATAATAATAAAAATAAATTTATTTTACATATGTTTACAAACTCCTATTCCATTACTCCAACACCATCTAAGCTGCTTCAAAGTAAAGTCTCTCCCAATACAATATCCACTCAACTCTTGTTACTGCCTACCAGAAGACAATTTGACACACACACTGACACACACACACACAGTACACATAGTATGTAGAGCAAGAATTGTGACTGTTGAACATTTTTGCATGTTTTGCTCTGTTTCCTTTGCTTTTGCTTTAGCACATTCTCTCTCTCTCTCTGTTTCTCTTGCTCTGTGTTGTTTTTTCGCCCTTTCCTCTGCGTCTGCACTGCACTTCGCATGCAAAACTGTGTCAAATTTAACGCCTTCGGTAATGAATTTGTAACAACATTTTATTGTTGTGCTTTTGCCAACCAGCGAACTGGGGAGCAGGAGCCGAAGCAGGAGCAGGAGCAGGAGCAGAGAGCAGATGAGGCCCAACCTCTAAAGCGCCAGCTGCTCTGCCTCTGCTTGTCGCGGCGTCTGGCAATGTTTTTCTTATGGCACAATAAAAAAAACGACAGCACAGCCCGCAAAACAAAAGCATGAAACTATGTTAACAAGGCGAACAGCAGCAGCAACAACAACAACAGCAACGAATAGGAACAACAATGCGAATAGAACTCTGGTGAACTGCCACCCGGTTGGCAAACAATGCGTTTTGCATTTTAGCAACAATTTGACACAAATTAAAATGTGCAAAGGATAAGAAAATGTCTGCCACTTGCAGCACTGGAGCCACGCACGGGGCCTTGGCACAGGATCTGGCCCCCACTCCGACTGACGCTCCCTGCCTCTCTCTCTCTCTCTCTCCCTCTCTCTTTGGAGGCACATGTCTGGCATACTTTAGCACCGCCTCCTGCCATGTGTCAAATATTTGTCGTTAGCTGCCTCCAGGCCGGGGCTATACACCAGCTTCCGACTCTGCCATTATTTTCAGTTCCAGTTCGGTTTGGCTTCTTTTTTTTTCATTTTTTGCAATTTTTTTTTTTTTTTTTGCCTCGCACACCTGAATGAATCGCGGCTCCGGCAGTGCCGCCCGCGGCTGTCGTGGCTGTATCTTCATTTGCCTGGCTGCTTCGTTCATTCCAATGAAGTGGAAATATGTCAACAAGCGACGGAAGTTGGCATCAGTACTAAAAAAAAAAAAACAGAGAAGAGAAACACATACTCACACACACTCGCACACTCATCCAATTGCGCCGTACACATACGACCCGTAGGCACTGCTAGTTAATGTTGTTAGCGACGACAGCAGCGCTGCGCTTTGCCTCTGCTGGAGGCCAGATAAAACTAGTTGACATACTTAAGCCCAGAGAGCATAATGAGGCATGCACGACTTGCCAACTGACAGCCGGCAATTGGAGCTTTAGCCAAAAAATGGAGTTTATTGCCAGATTATAAACAAATAGAATGGAATGGAACGAAATATGGGTTTGATATGATATGGAAAATTTATAGCCAAGATCAGACATTGCTTAAGCCGCTCGTGATGATTATGCTAGATACTTGACTTAGCTGATCAGAAATACCCTAATGCTTGAGCATCCCTGAAAGCTTTCATACTGAAAGCTCAAGTATATTATCAATAGATATAATTAGTATATCAAATTCCTTTACTGCTTGAGCATTGCTAAAAACTCTTTTAGCTGTGAAAATCATATTGAAATCTTAAAAATAAATTTATTATTTATTTTCTTATATATTTTTAGTTCACTTATTGAGCAATCGTGAAAGCTTTTTTGAGTACAGCTGAAAAACCACGAAAGAGCCCCCTCAATCTGATGAACAGATATATTTTGATCTGAGATTCTTCACTTTTTAAGCAATCCTGAAAGCTTTTTAGCAGTGAAAATCATATTGAAAGCTTGAGAAAATTGTTCTTATTTATTTTTGATATATATTTTCTTTAGATCAGATCACCCTCAAAATATATTGGTTCTTATATACATATATCTGCATTCCATCTGCCTTCTCAGCTTGTTCTCACCTTCCATTTAAAGCGCATTCAGAAGTCGACTTTCCTAAGCCCCACCCATTGCTAGTTGCCTGTTTCAAATGTATTCCTATTTGCTATATTTAGTTAGTGATTCATGATAATGATGCCATGTGGGTGGGTCGAGCTGGCCTAGGCTGGTAGCTGGCTTTAGCGAGACGTGTGGAATTTGATGCTCTGATTTCACAGTTTGTCACAGCGGCGTCTAAAAATTGCAATGCAAAGCCTGTGTTTCCTGTTGTCCTGCTCTGTCCTGTCCTGTGCCGTCCTGCGCCGTCCTCTTGTTGTTCAGCTAACTCTGCCCCTGCCTCCCTGCCTCCCTGCCTCCCTGCCTCCCTACCTCCCACACACAAACTCTGCACTGCCCCTTGTTGTCGCATTTCCGTTGCGCGCTGTTTAACTTTTTGTGTGTGCAGCGACATGCGCGTCCATAAATTTACCGACAAAGCAACAACTATAACTGAAATAACTGGCACAAGATTTGTTACACTTTTCTTCTGTACGGCCAACAAATTCACTGTCTCCCATTGTCTGGCTTGACTTGCTCTCTCACTCACTCTCAGCTGACCTTCCATTTGGTTAGTTTTATTTGGAGCTGGCATTTCGCTAGCTGCCATTTATCTTTGGCTTTATGCCAAACACAAGCCTGGCACGGAAATGCTGCTTATTTGTAAAGAGTTACAATGCCATACTCCATACAGGCCATATCCTAATGCACATGCCGCATGCCGCATGCCGCATGCCAGATGACCTGCAATAAACTGTGAGAGTTTATCAGGCCTGGACTTACGCATATTTCATTACAGTTCATTAGGCACCCCACAGGCCCCACCGGCCCCACCAGCACCACCGGCTGGGCATTTGGCTCATTAAAAGGCATTTAACATTTCGGTATTCGATTTGCCGCCATTTTGAACAGCAGCCAGAATTAAATTGAAATTACGTAAATGTTTGTATGCAAGCGTCGGCCGCAAAATGTAAAAACAATTGCGCATTATTCAATTAGCGTGAGGTACTAAACAAATAGTGCAAACATATATCTCTATGCCATATCCATATGTGTGTAGGTCTGCTCTCTCTCTGTGTATGTGTGTGTATCTGCCTACATTGGGCATATCATTTGGTATTCTGGCACATAACCATTATAATTACAGTTACAAATTGGAACACGCACACATAGCCCTCCCCCTCTCATCCACTCTGTGTAATTAAAATTTAGTAACATGGTTTTAATGCTACTAAATAATTAAATAACAAATTATAAGTGGCCTACAAAAAGCGTGCGCCCAGCTTATTAGTTATCAGATGTGTGCATACATCAACGTGGACATTGTCAAATTGGGTTTTCAAATATCGCTTTGATTCAATCTAAATGTGGAGTTTGCTTTAATTGTTGCAGATTATCTCTGCCAGTCGAACAGTCGTTCGTACTCTTTCTAGGTATTTTTCATCATAGCGTAATCAGCGTAATCCCTCTCTATCTCTTTCTATCCCTCTCTATCCCTCTATGGTAGTCTCTCTCTCTCCATTTATATCACAATCTCCGTCACTTTTTTATTATACAATGGCTCTCTCAATCGCTATATAAAAATATATTTTTCTCTCTCCTTCTCTATCTCTCTACCTCTCTCCCTCTATCTCTATACGCTTATCGCTTCTTCTTCGTTTATAAAATATGTTTGCCTTTCCCACCCATTTTCGCATAACTCATGCTATCTCACTACTTTACCGCCTCTCTATGCAATTTTCATAAACTAAACTTATGTTCTCAGATTATTTATAATTATTTTGTGGATGTATAATAGCCATCTTTTTATCGCAATTAAAAGCTGCAGCCGCATATTGCCATAAAATGTTTGGTACACACCCACAACTTTAGCCATATCCGGAATGTGTCTATAGATATTGCTATATATATATATTTATGCGTGTTTGTGTGTTTGTCAATGGCTAATTACTGTCCGCAGAAACAAACAAAATGCAAACCGAATTGGCATATGCGAGGGCATGTGTATGGTAATGCAATCAGAAGGCCGCATGTAAAATATCATATGAAAATCGATATGAACTATGCACTGAACAGCCATTAACATGCACTCAAATCCCATAACCATAATTATTAATGTGCGGCGACAATGTCGATGTGCAGCTGAGGGCGGGCGAGTGCAGTGAGTGCGCCGACTGTCAGCCGGGCAGATAGACAACCACCCACGCGGGACTGATTGTCGAGGAGTCGCCTGATAGGATTGTCAAATGCTTATCAGGCCAGCGGCTGCTGGTGTGAATCTTGTTGGCGCTGGCAAACAAATGGCTAGCAATGCGCACAATTGCAGGCCATTCATCTTGGGCCGCCGTCTAGCAATTGTTCGCTCAATCGGCGACAAAAACGCAAACGACGCAGCACACGCGCGAGCTGCTGCTACAATGTGAGTAGTACGAGTATTTATCGATTGCTTTATATCAAGCACACACAAGCACTAGCACAAGCACAAGCTCAGCGTAGGATTGGATTGGTAAGCTAAAGCCATGGCTGAAATCCAGCTCATGAAATTCGTAGCCAGCCGCAGCGAGCAGCCATTGAGTTATGGCAAACATGCGGCATAAATTATGGGTTTAGGCAAAGTGCTTGACACCAAGGCAGAGCCAGACACTGGCTGGGAGTTCATGTCGGAGCAGGAGGAGCAAGCGTTGACATGAAAAGTACTCCAGCCAGCCAGCCAGCCAGCCAGCCAGCCAGGCAGCCAACTAGTCGACTATCCATGACATGACAGTTACCCATCGCAGCTCGTCAATGTCGCCGCTCGATGATGATGTTCACAATGAAGAGGATGATGACGCCGACTTTCATTGCTTGTCATTTGAACATTTCAAGCATTTCGCTAGCCTAGTTCTTGCTGTAATATTATTACCACACACACACACACAGACAGAGAGACAGACAGAGAGACACAGAGACATGGGCATGGACATGCCTACATAAATTCAACATATTGACATCTCTTTGGCAATTATCCAAAAAACCATTTTTGGCTAAACGCTTTAGCCGCAATTAGGCTGCAAATAGCAAAAGCGAAACGACTGCAGCTTTTGGCCAGAACGTGCGCATATTTGTGGCTGCAAACATGCAATGGGCCAACAATAATTTGTTAGCATGCCAAAAGCGAATTATAATGGAATAATATTCTTTCAGTTATTGCCTTAAATAAGCTAAGAGCCTCTGCTAACCGATTTTAAAGAAATCGCCAAGGCAATTCAGTAAACTATTGAGTTAGAAGAGGGTTTTCTCTCTCGCTCTCTCTAGAATACAATGCAGAATGATATATGAAAAAGAGAGAGAGAGAGAGAGAGAGAGACAGAAAGTTGTTTGTCACTCTCATATCTCACTCAGCATTCTATTGAATTAAAAGAGACTTCTCTCTCATATATATCATATATCATATTTTACTCTCAGATATACCTATCTCTCTCATTATCTTAGTTTTTGTCTTTGTCTCTGCCTCTCACTTTGCATTTTATTGAATTAAGAGACTTCCATCTCTCTCTATATGTCTATCTTACTCACTCTCCGTATCTCACTCACTCTCTCTCTAACTCACTCTCTCTCTCTTTCACTCACTCTCACTGTCTGTCTCTCACTCAGTTTCCCTCTCAATCACTCTCTCTCTCATATCTCAGTCTGCATCTAATATGCAACTAATAAGCCTCCCTCGGCGCCAATTCATTCTATAGCCCAGCGAACAGGGGCATACAAAGCAGTCGGCCGTGCGATGTGGCGTATGATTATTGCGTATACGCAACGGGTACACTTTAACATTATGAATTATGCATGGGCTTTACAACAATTTCTGCGGTACACCCAAACAACTGCCTCAATAAAAAAATCTGCGTTTTGGCTCTCATAAATGTTTAACGCACCTGCAACGACCAGCAACCAGCCGCCAGCCGCCAGCCGCCAACAGCTGCCGCCACATATACCAATGGAGAGTCGACCCTTTTATCACACACACAGACAGAGGCTCTCATGTATGTTATCGCGCTGCCAGAGTTAAAGTGACGTCCACAATTGAGCAGAGCAAAGCAGAGCCTTTTTGGCCGCATTAGCGACAATCAATGTGTGGCAGACCGCGCCTATTTTAGTTGCCACGTTGCCTCAGCATAAATCACATGCAGCACGGCCATGCCTTGTGTTCGGAGTCCTTCATCAGCGCGGTGAAGTAGCTGGTTAGGCGGGGACTCGCTGGCTGTCTGGCCGTTGCCGGTGTGTTCGTTATTTATTCATAGCAAACGTTTGCAGCTCTCTGGCTCTCCCTCTCTACCCTCTCTCTCTCTCTCTCTCTTGACTAGGTGCTGATGGCACTAGGTGGCTTGTACCGAAAAATACAGTAAGCTTCAGCGAATCAACCAAAAGCCGCAAAACAATGCGACGCTTGTTGGCATTCTTGCTTTGACTCGTTGTTGTGCTAGCTACGTGTGTGTGCTTAGCGTTGCGTAAAATAAATCATTTTATTGCGGCCCACACACACATACAAACACACACACTCAGAGACGCTCACACACACTTGCACAGATTGGTTCAGTTGTTACAAATTGCCAACTGACTTAACACCAAGGAGAGAAGAGCGAACCGAAAAAAGTATTTTAAATGAATAAAAATGAGTTGCATAAGGAATATTAAGCACTCGCCATGCCAAATGAGCAAACAACATGGCAAACAGCCCGAGCCGAGTGCTAAAGGTTGGCGCTCGGGCAATTAGACTGAGGCTATGAATGAGATAAGCTCGAGGCTTAGTTTCACTCAACTAAGTCCCAAATGAATTGAGTTTACGTACAGAGTGTAAGCTGTTTAGCATAAATGTGGAATGGAAATTGTATTTCCAGGTCAATTGACAGCGCATTTGTGAAGAGCAACTAAAGAAGGCGCTTTAAGGCCAGGTTGGCTTTAAACTCATTAACTTGAGCTGGAAGAACAACAATTCATGAGAAATGTGAAATATAAATATTTTTGTTGCATTGAGAGAAAATATTTGTTACAAAAAAAAAAAAAAAACATTTTTTTAAATTAGAAAACAAAATAATAAATACATAAATCAAAATAATTCTAAATGTATTTAAATTGCTTAAGAATGGGCGTGAAGCAAGATGTGGTAAGCCCACATCTCCCTCAAATTTCTGTTGCATAACATTTTTGGCTTAACAATGATATAAAATTTCCTGTGAGAATTTTACTAAACTAAATTGCCTGCTAATAAAAGTAGCTATAGCTGTTGAAAACCTGAATAGCTAAATTAGCATTCAATTATTAGGCAACTTTACAACTAAATTTTGTTGAAAAAAATTAACAAATTAAAGTTTACGTTGTTTATAAAAAAATTTGTTGTATTATCACATATAAATTAAATTGAATTAAAATGAAGACATTAGAATTTAAATTGATTTTGTTTAAAATTTATGTAAATATAGAATCTAAATCTAAATAACGCAGTTGAAATCTTGAATACTCTTTCATGTTGGTTCCTCAGGACAGATCATTGAAGGAGTTCAAATATTTTATAGCTCACCATTCTTACGAAAAATTTCACATATTTTTTGGCCACAACGAAAATTATTATAATTTTTTTTTATTTATTATATTTTATTATTATTTATTATATGATGCAACGCCCCCTTCGCCAAAATTTTCAAAACACTTATTTCAAATACTAGAGACTTGTGCTTTTGCACATAAACACATATGAATGATATAATTAGTTAGATAATGATTGTTATGCTAATGATCATTTTGCTGACCGACTCTGCCGAACTAAACAGCTAGCGCTCTTATTTCTCACTCAATGATCGACTGTAAGAATCGACTCATGACCTCGACCGAGCTGAGCTCGAAAGAGTTGAGCATAACTTTTGGCGGGAGTTTTGCCCTATATAAGGGCAAGCCGTCTGCCCAGTTCTTCAGTTGGTTTCCTGACCCCCTGATGGTCAGTCGTGCTGTGCAGTGTAGTGTAGTGTCTTCTCCTCCTCCTCCTCCTCCTGCTGCTGCTCCTCCTCCTCTTCTTCTGGATTTGGTAAGTATTTAGTTAATAATTTTAGTATTAAGTATATTAAGCAAAATTGTATTAGTTATAACTGTTTTTTAAGCAAATATTTTACTAATAATTGTTTTTTTTTCCCCAATTCTCTCCTGCTGCCCTCTCTATCGCTGCTGGACTCTCTACCTCTGCTGGACTCTCCTGCTACTGGAACCTCTATCTGGATTGGACTCTCTATCTGCCCGCCTCTCTACTGCTGCCGACTCTCTGCCAATCTACCGTTAACCGACACACTACTGCTGCCCGCCTCTCTACTGCTGCCCGCCTCTCTACTGCTGCCCGCCTCACTACTGCTGCCCGCCTCACTACTACTCCCCGCCTCACTACTGCTGCCGACTCTCTGCCAATCTACCGTTAACCGACACACTACTGCTGCCCGCCTCTCTACTGCTGCCCACCTCTCTACTGCTGCCCGACTCTCAAACACTCTACCGTTAACCAACTCGCTGCTGCTGCCCGCCTCTCTACTGCCACCCGACTCTCTACTGCTGCCCGACTCTCAAACACTCTACCGTTAACCAACTCGCTGCTGCTGCCCGCCTCTCTACTGCTGCCCGCCTCTCTACTGCTGCCCGACTCTCTACTGCTGCCCAACTCTCAAACACTCTACCGTTAACCGCCTCTCTACTGCTGCCCGCCTCTCTACTGCTGCCCGACTCTCAAACACTCTACCGTTAACCAACTCGCTGCTGCTGCTCGCCTCTCTACTGCCGCCCGACTCTCTACTGCTGCCCGACTCTCAAACACTCTACCGTTAACCAACTCGCTGCTGCTGCCCGCCTCTCTACTGCTGCCCGCCTCTCTACTGCTGCCCGGCTCTCTACTGCTGCCCGACTCTCTACTGCTGCCCGACTCTCAAACACTCTACCGTTAACCGCCTCTCTACTGCTGCCCGCCTCTCTACTGCTGCCCGCCTCTCTACTGCTGCCCGACTCTCTACTGCTGCCCGACTCTCTACTGCTGCCCGACTCTCAAACACTCTACCGTTAACCGCCTCTCTACTGCTGCCCGCCTCTCTACTGCTGCCCGCCTCTCTACTGCTGCCCGACTCTCAAACACTCTACCGTTAACCGCCTCTCTACTGCTGCCCGCCTCTCTACTGCTGCCCGCCTCTCTACTGCTGCCCTCCTCTCTACTGCTGCCCTCCTCTCTACTGCTGCCCGACTCTCAAACACTCTACCGTTAACCAACTCGCTGCTGCTGCCCGCCTCTCTACTGCTGCCCGCCACTCTACTGCTGCCCGACTCTCTACTGCTGCCCGACTCTCAAACACTCTACCGTTAACCGCCTCTCTACTGCTGCCCGCCTCTCTACTGCTGCCCTCCTCTCTACTGCTGCCCGACTCACAAACACTCTACCGTTAACCAACTCGCTGCTGCTGCCCGACTCTCTACTGCTGCCCGACTCTCAAACACTCTACCGTTAACCGCCTCTCTACTGCTGCCCGCCTCTCTACTGCTGCCCGCCTCTCTACTGCTGCCCTCCTCTATACTGCTGCCCTCCTCTCTACTGCTGCCCTCCTCTCTACTGCTACCCGACTCACAAACACTCTACCGTTAACCAACTCGCTGCTGCTGCCCGCCTCTCTACTGCTGCCCGCCTCTGTACTGCTGCCCGACTCTCTACTGCTGCCCGACTCTCAAACACTCTACCGTTAACCGCCTCTCTACTGCTGCCCGCCTCTCTACTGCTGCCCGACTCTCAAACACTCTACCGTTAACCAACTCGCTGCTGCTGCCTGCCTCTCTACTGCTGCCCGACACTCAAACACTCTACCGTTAACCGCCTCTCTACTGCTGCCCGCCTCTCTACTGCTGCCCTCTTCTCTACTGCTGCCCTCCTTTCTACTGCTGCCCGACTCACAAACACTCTACCGTTAACCAACTCGCTGCTGCTGCCCGCCTCTCTACTGCTGCCCGACTCTCAAACACTCTACCGTTAACCAGCTCGCTGCTGCTGCCCTCCTCTCTACTGCTGCCCTCCTCTCTACTGCTGCCCGACTCTCTACTGCTGCCCTCCTCTCTAATGCTGCCCTCCTTTCTACTGCTGCCCGACTCACAAACACTCTACCGTTAACCAACTCGCTGCTGCTGCCCTCCTCTCTACTGCTGCCCGACTCTCAAACACTCTACCGTTAACCAACTCGCTGCTGCTGCCCGCCTCTCTACTGCTGCCCGACTCTCAAACACTCTACCGTTAACCGCCTCTCTACTGCTGCCCGCCTCACTACTGCTGCCCGCCTCTCTACTGCTGCCCGACTTTCAAACACTCTACCGTTAACCGACTCTCTGACAGGGCTCTTCCAGTACCAGGGCTATACCAGGGCTACCATACCAGGGCTACCATACCAGGGCTACCATACCAGGGCTACCATACCAGGGCTACCATACCAGGGCTACCATACCAGGGCTACCATACCAGGGCTACCATACCAGGGCTATACCAGGGCTACCATACCAGGGCTACCATACCAGGGCTATACCAGGGCTACCATACCAGGGAAATACCAGGGCTACCATACCAGGGCTATACCAGGGCTACCATACCAGGGCTATACCAGGGCTACCATACCAGGGCTACCATACCAGGGCTACCATACCAGGGCTACCATACCAGGGCTATACCAGGGCTACCATACCAGGGCTATACCAGGGCTACCATACCAGGGCTACCATACCAGGGCTACCATACCAGGGCTATACCAGGGCTACCATACCAGGGCTATACCAGGGCTACCATACCAGGGCTATACCAGGGCTACCATACCAGGGCTATACCAGGGCTACCATACCAGGGCTATACCAGGGCTACCATACCAGGGCTATACCAGGGCTACCATACCAGGGCTACCATACCAGGGCTATACCAGGGCTACCATACCAGGGCTACCATACCAGGGCTACCATACCAGGGCTACCATACCAGGGCTATACCAGGGCTACCATACCAGGGCTATACCAGGGCTACCATACCAGGGCTACCATACCAGGGCTACCATACCAGGGCTATACCAGGGCTACCATACCAGGGCTATACCAGGGCTACCATACCAGGGCTATACCAGGGCTACCATACCAGGGCTATACCAGGGCTACCATACCAGGGCTATACCAGGGCTACCATACCAGGGCTATACCAGGGCTACCATACCAGGGAAATACCAGGGCTACCATACCAGGGCTATACCAGGGCTACCATACCAGGGCTATACCAGGGCTACCATACCAGGGCTATACCAGGGCTACCATACCAGGGCTATACCAGGGCTACCATACCAGGGCTATACCAGGGCTACCATACCAGGGCTATACCAGGGCTACCATACCAGGGCTATACCAGGGCTACCATACCAGGGCTATACCAGGGCTACCATACCAGGGCTATACCAGGGCTACCATACCAGGGCTATACCAGGGCTACCATACCAGGGCTATACCAGGGCTACCATACCAGGGCTATACCAGGGCTACCATACCAGGGCTATACCAGGGCTACCATACCAGGGCTATACCAGGGCTACCATACCAGGGCTATACCAGGGCTACCATACCAGGGCTATACCAGGGCTACCATACCAGGGCTATACCAGGGCTACCATACCAGGGCTATACCAGGGCTACCATACCAGGGAAATACCAGGGCTACCATACCAGGGCTATACCAGGGCTACCATACCAGGGAAATACCAGGGCTACCATACCAGGGCTATACCAGGGCTACCATACCAGGGCTACCATACCAGGGCTACCATACCAGGGCTACCATACCAGGGCTATACCAGGGCTACCATACCAGGGCTATACCAGGGCTACCATACCAGGGAAATACCAGGGCTACCATACCAGGGCTATACCAGGGCTACCATACCAGGGAAATACCAGGGCTACCATACCAGGGCTATACCAGGGCTACCATACCAGGGCTATACCAGGGCTACCATACCAGGGCTATACCAGGGCTACCATACCAGGGCTATACCAGGGCTACCATACCAGGGCTACCATACCAGGGCTACCATACCAGGGCTACCATACCAGGGCTACCATACCAGGGCTATACCAGGGCTACCATACCAGGGCTACCATACCAGGGCTATACCAGGGCTACCATACCAGGGAAATACCAGGGCTACCATACCAGGGCTACCATACCAGGGCTATACCAGGGCTACCATACCAGGGCTACCATACCAGGGCTATACCAGGGCTACCATACCAGGGAAATACCAGGGCTACCATACCAGGGCTACCATACCAGGGCTACCATACCAGGGCTATACCAGGGCTACCATACCAGGGCTATACCAGGGCTACCATACCAGGGCTATACCAGGGCTACCATACCAGGGCTACCATACCAGGGCTACCATACCAGGGCTATACCAGGGCTACCATACCAGGGCTACCATACCAGGGCTATACCAGGGCTACCATACCAGGGCTATACCAGGGCTACCATACCAGGGCTACCATACCAGGGCTACCATACCAGGGCTACCATACCAGGGCTACCATACCAGGGCTATACCAGGGCTACCATACCAGGGCTACCATACCAGGGCTATACCAGGGCTACCATACCAGGGAAATACCAGGGCTACCATACCAGGGCTATACCAGGGCTACCATACCAGGGAAATACCAGGGCTACCATACCAGGGCTATACCAGGGCTACCATACCAGGGCTACCATACCAGGGCTACCATACCAGGGCTACCATACCAGGGCTATACCAGGGCTACCATACCAGGGCTATACCAGGGCTACCATACCAGGGAAATACCAGGGCTACCATACCAGGGCTATACCAGGGCTACCATACCAGGGAAATACCAGGGCTACCATACCAGGGCTATACCAGGGCTACCATACCAGGGCTATACCAGGGCTACCATACCAGGGCTATACCAGGGCTACCATACCAGGGCTATACCAGGGCTACCATACCAGGGCTACCATACCAGGGCTACCATACCAGGGCTACCATACCAGGGCTACCATACCAGGGCTATACCAGGGCTACCATACCAGGGCTACCATACCAGGGCTATACCAGGGCTACCATACCAGGGAAATACCAGGGCTACCATACCAGGGCTACCATACCAGGGCTATACCAGGGCTACCATACCAGGGCTACCATACCAGGGCTATACCAGGGCTACCATACCAGGGAAATACCAGGGCTACCATACCAGGGCTACCATACCAGGGCTACCATACCAGGGCTATACCAGGGCTACCATACCAGGGCTATACCAGGGCTACCATACCAGGGCTATACCAGGGCTACCATACCAGGGCTATACCAGGGCTACCATACCATACCCTGGTATGGTAGCCCTGGTATAGCCCTGGTATGGTAGCCCTGGTATAGCCCTGGTATGGTAGCCCTGGTATAGCCCTGGTATGGTAGCCCTGGTATAGCCCTGGTATGGTAGCCCTGGTATAGCCCTGGTATGGTAGCCCTGGTATAGCCCTGGTATGGTAGCCCTGGTATGGTAGCCCTGGTATGGTAGCCCTGGTATGGTATCCCTGGTATGGTAGCCCTGGTATGGTAGCCCTGGTATGGTAGCCCTGGTATGGTAGCCCTGGTATAGCCCTGGTATGGTAGCCCTGGTATAGCCCTGGTATGGTAGCCCTGGTATAGCCCTGGTATGGTAGCCCTGGTATAGCCCTGGTATGGTAGCCCTGGTATAGCCCTGGTATGGTAGCCCTGGTATGGTAGCCCTGGTATAGCCCTGGTATGGTAGCCCTGGTATAGCCCTGGTATGGTAGCCCTGGTATAGCCCTGGTATGGTAGCCCTGGTATAGCCCTGGTATGGTAGCCCTGGTAGGTAGCCCTGGTATGGTAGCCCTGGTATGGTAGCCCTGGTATGGTAGCCCTGGTATAGCCCTGGTATGGTAGCCCTGGTATGGTAGCCCTGGTATAGCCCTGGTATGGTAGCCCTGGTATGGTAGCCCTGGTATAGCCCTGGTATGGTAGCCCTGGTATAGCCCTGGTATGGTAGCCCTGGTATGGTAGCCCTGGTATAGCCCTGGTATGGTAGCCCTGGTATGGTAGCCCTGGTATGGTAGCCCTGGTATGGTAGCCCTGGTATGGTGGCCCTGGTATAGCCCTGGTATGGTAGCCCTGGTATAGCCCTGGTACTGGAAGAGCCCTGTCAGAGAGTCGGTTAACGGTAGAGTGTTTGAAAGTCGGGCAGCAGTAGAGAGGCGGGCAGCAGCAGCGAGTTGGTTAACGATAGAGTGTTTGAGAGTCGGGCAGCAGTAGAGAGGCGGGCAGCAGCAGCGAGTTGGTTAACGGTAGAGTGTTTGAGAGTCGGGCAGCCGTAGAGAGGAGGGCAGCAGTAGTTAGGCGGGCAGCAGTAGAGAGGCGGTTAACGATAGAGTGTTTGAGAGTCGGGCAGCAGTAGAGAGGCGGACAGCAGCAGCGAGTTGGTTAACGGTAGAGTGTTTGAAAGTCGGGTAGCAGTAGAGAGGCGGGCAGCAGCAGCGAGTTGATTAACGGTAGAGTGTTTGAGAGTCGGGCAGCAGTAGAGAGGCGGGCAGCAGCAGCGAGTTGGTTAACGGTAGAGTGTTTGAGAGTCGGCAGCAGTATAGAGGCGGGCAGCAGTAGAGAGGCGGGCAGCAGTAGAGAGGAGGGCAGCAGCAGCGAGTTGGTTAACGGTAGAGTGTTTGAGAGTCGGGCAGCAGTAGAGAGGCGGTTAACGGTAGAGTGTTTGAGAGTCGGTTAACGGTAGAGTGTTTGAGAGTAGGGCAGCAGTACAGAGGCGGGCAGCAGCAGAGAGGCGGTTAACGGTAGAGTGTTTGAGAGTCGGTTAACGGTAGAGTGTTTGAGAGTAGGGCAGCAGTACAGAGGCGGGCAGCAGCAGAGAGGCGGGCAGCAGTAGAGAGGCGGGCAGCAGCAGAGAGGCGGGCAGCAGTAGAGAGGCGGGCAGATAGAGAGTCCAATCCAGATAGAGGTTCCAGTAGCAGGAGAGAGTCCAGCAGAGGTATAGAGTCCAGCAGCGATAGAGAGGGCAGCAGGAGAGAATTGGGGAAAAAAAACAATTATTAGTAAAACATTTGCTTAAAAAACAGTTATAACTAATACAATTTTGCTTAATATACTTAATACTAAAATTATTAACTAAATACTTACCAAATCCAGAAGAAGAGGAGGAGCAGCAGCAGCAGGAGGAGGAGGAGGAGAAGACACTACACTACACTGCACAGCACGACTGACCATCAGGGGGTCAGGAAACCAACTGAAGAACTGGGCAGACGGCTTGCCCTTATATAGGGCAAAACTCCCGCCAAAAGTTATGCTCAACTCTTTCGAGCTCAGCTCGGTCGAGGTCATGAGTCGATTCTTACAGTCGATCATTGAGTGAGAAATAAGAGCGCTAGCTGTTTAGTTCGGCAGAGTCGGTCAGCAAAATGATCATTAGCATAACAATCATTATCTAACTACTACCATTATTATTCTACTTAATTCACAAACAACAACTCTAGTCGGAGGTGCCTGACTAGGAAATAGCCTCTCTACGTCTGCTGCACTCTCTACCTCTGCTGGACTCTCTCCTGCTACTGGAACCTCTATCTGGATTGGACTCTCTATCTGCCCGCCTCTCTACTGCTGCCCGCCTCTCTACTGCTGCCCGCCTCTGTACTGCTGCCCTACTCTCAAACACTCTACCGTTAACCGACTCTCAAACACTCTACCGTTAACCGCCTCTCTACTGCTGCCCGACTCTCAAACACTCTACCGTTAACCGACTCTCTACCCTTGCCAGAGTAATATGTTAGTAATATAGTAGGTATCTTAAGTAAAATTTTATTAGTTATTAATGTTCCTTTTTACGAGAACGTCTTCATAATAATTTTATTATACAAAGAACCCATTAAAAACCGGGCAATCGCCTGAATGTTCTTCGGTTGCAATATGTATGTAAAATAGGCTTGTTTTGGATTATCAACTTTTCGATGGGTTCAGGGGATCTCCTAGTCGGGCACACTCGACTAGAGCCTTCTTACTTGTTTTTACATTATATATAAAAAAAAAAACAAAGCCAACCAATTTAAGCCACATTCTAGCCATATTTAGGTGCAAATAAAAATCTGTTTTTCGCCCACCAATTTCAGGTATTAAATGTCCAAAACCCCAAGCTAAACCACCAATTTATGGCTTATGCAAAATGGTGCTCGCTTTGCCTATAAATGATTTCAATATGCATAATTTAGGTCGCCGCAGCCCGAAAAGTTTGCAACGAAATTTTTCGAAGTCAGCGCAGCGCATTGGCAAACAAAGACTGAAAGCAAATTTATACAAAATGCAAGCAATATTCGACATTGTTTTGCCAGAAGCAACATTTCTCTCTCTCTCTCTCTCTCTCTCTATGGCAAATGTTTAGCCTTGCTAAATATATATATATAATATTATATATATATACATATATACGTTCAATAGATACACGCATTATATGAAGTCAGCTTGTGTGCGCAACAGCTTGATCAAACAAGCTCATCATTTATAATTTTAGCTCTGAGCTGAGAGCTCATATTGGCCAACAAACAGTGTGAATGGGGTAACAAAATGAGATTCATGAGGCCATTTTCTAATTAACTTTTACGCATATTTTGCATCGGCTGGGATCTCTATTTGGGCCAAGAGTGGCTAAGCCATAGCCAGACCATGTGTTTACCTAGCTCCGGCATTGTGCGTAATTCAATTTCAACTCCGAGAAGCCAACTGGCCGGAAACACTAAAAAGCCCGCGTCGAGCGTCCAACTTTGCGCTGCCCTGCACAAATATAATTAAAATGCTCAAACGGCAAATGACTCGAATGCCAACGTAATGGCAATAGGGGCAACTACAACAGCAACGAACTCAATGGGCAAACAAGTAAACTTGTCATTTAATTTGCCAGCCAGAGCTCAAAGTGAACGATTCTATAGAAAAAGCTGCTGCTGCTGCTGCTGATGCTGCTGTTGGCCAAGCATTTCAGCCAGCTGAAATAAGCCAATCAAACTATGGTCAAGTCTTTGATTCCCATCGCTATTTAAATTCTGCGCAAATTTAAGCGCTAAATGAAAAAAAGAAAGTCTATAGAAATTTGCCTTTGAATGGGATGAGCTTTGAATACCCTATTATAAAAACCTAAAAAAAATATTAAACTAGTTTTTGCAGTTGAGGTAGCTCTATCTTGAACTAGAGCTTTGAGCTTGGACAGCCTAATGCCAATCAAAGCTTTTCAAGCAAAGTTCTTACTAGTTGCAAGTTTTGATCATTGAGTCAAATTCCTAATGCTTTACCCTATCAATTTGAGCAAATTTTTAATAGAAAACAAATAAAATAAAATAAATATAAAATATAAAAAAAAAGAGAAAAAAACAACTGAAGTAATTCTGACTATAATATCTACAACAAAAGCTCCCAACAATTTCGACTCACGCTCCTCAATATCCCTGACCCAAAGCATCTTCAATTCGCTCCCCAAAACTCTTTCATAGAGCCACCGCATCAACCCAAAGGGTATTCGAATGAAAAGTGTTGCATTTCACACAGCTTTCGGGTAGCGCTGTGAGTGGAGCACATTGGGTGGTGCAGGCGGAAGGACTACTCCTGCTCGTGATGGTGTTCGCCAGTTGGCGAACTGACTGCAATTTCTATTTTGTTGCCAGTTTTAAAAACGAATCTTGTGTTATTTCCGTCAAAAGAGTAATTAAACGGACAAAGCAAACGGCAATTCAGCACACACGCGAGGGCCGCTCGATTCGTTGCCAAATAAATGGCCTAATAACTGGCATTAGGCATCGGGCGACCCGCGCTCCGTTGGCTTTTCTTATGGCCGGCGGACACTGCGGCGCTGTGGTCTGCAGAAGACAACGTCTGCGTTGAAGGCATGAGGAGCATGTCGACAGGAACGCAAAACATTGTAAATAAAATGAAAAGGGCTGCAGAGGGGGAGAGAGAGAGAGAGAGAGAGCGTGGGGGAGAGGGAGACAGACTCTGGCCGGGATCCGGTTGAGCGTGCTGCAAGGGAATGCAATGTGTCTGCCATTCTGACCTGCGGGTGCTTTTGTGTTAATTGCGGTTGCATTTAATTACAGTTCGTTGCATTCGCCGCATGTTGGACTGTCTGACTACCTGAGTGGAGGTGGATACTTACCACGCGCCTGGTGCCACCCTCTAAGGTTTTTAATTAAAGTTACAAAGAATTCGACTGCCAACTTCTGGTCCAGGCCGTAAGCCCCGCCCACTATTGGCCACTGTAAGTGCGTGTGCCCAGGCGGCAATAATTAGCAAACCAAACAGCGCACGGAGCAGAGGCCAGCCGGCAGCTGCCACCCAGATGACATACAGAGGCCGCAGCATGATTTGCATAAGCCACACGCAGAGGCTACGCTAGATTACGCACACGCCGCATTGTGCAAACATGGCTCGGAGCGACTCAATTATGTGTATTAGTATTGGCAAAAGTATTTAATGGTAGGTCGGTTGGTGAGCCGATGGGCCGGTGGGTTGGCTAGGCCAACTTGCCGGACATCGACTTGACAATGTCCACAATGCTCACATAGGTGCCCACCACACCGCCGAAGACGCCGAAGAGCAGCAGCAGCAGATTGACGATGAGTCGAATGCGGCACGGCCCGTAGCCCGTGCCGTACTGCACGCAGATTTGCAGCAGAGCCGGAAAGATGAGGCCCAGCACGGACAGGCAGAAGGAGCCGACCAACGAGAGGAAGAGCGACAGATCCGGTATGGCAACGGCGCAGCCAACTGAAACAGCCAACAAATACATAAATCCATTAAGTCACCCACTTGCATCACCTGCTGATTAACTTACAGGTGAGCAGCACGATTAACGCTCGAAAGCACAGCTCATAGAAAGTCTGCCTTTTGACATTCGCAATGCGTTTGCTCAGGTACTGACTCCACAGTATGTGCGCCGTGACGTAACCCTGCAGCGCATAGGATATGTACGTGGTGATGGCAAAAAAGATCTTGACCACCTGAGCGAGACTTAAAGAGAGAGAGAGAGAGAGAAAGAGGGACAGATAGTGATATATGCATATGCATATATAGATATATGTATATATAGAGATACATACACTTGTGTTTGGGGTATGTTGAGCGTGACACTGCCCAGGGCATCCTCGCCGTACTTCCAATAGCCAAAGAAGCCCAGAAATATGTAGAGACTCAGGACGACGGTCATGCCCCAGTTCATGATGCCGCAGGGCTGCACATAGGCGCGTGGCGTGGCCATGTTCTCCTCGATAGCCAAGATCTAAGCAAGAAATAATGCTGTAAAATATATATATATACATATAAATTGAATATATAGACATACCACGCCCACCGCCTCCAGCGCAAAGAGCACCGTGCCAAAGAACGTGGGCAGCTTGGAGAAATGCACGAAAGGCACGCGTTCGCTGAGCGGCGGCAAGTTCTCAAAAATATAATACAAGACAATGCCAAAGCCTGTGGAGAGTGGAGAGTGGAGAGTAGAGTGTAGAGTAGTAGAGGGGTATCAATAGGGGTAGCACTGCTTTGACCTACCCACAAAGAGCAGCAAATTGGCAGCACTGGAAAAGGGCGCCAACACCTTCAAGTTGCGTATGCTGAAGATCAGCATCAGCGGAATGATGAGGAAGCACATGTGCAGACGCACGTCCAGTACGACGAGATACTCGTCCACCAGCTGCTTAATGCTCTCTGCTATGAAGACGACATAGACACAGCAGATGCCAAAGTGATAGAAGGCCAAGAAGCCATCCACAAAAGGGCTAGAGGAGTGGAGAGAAAGAGATTGATTAGGCAATGTAGATAAATAGATAAAATACGAATAGATAAATGAAGGAATAAATAGATAGATAAATTGATAGATTGACAGATTGATAGATTGATAGATTGATAGATTGATAGATTGATAGATTGATAGATTGATAGATTGATAGATTGATAGATTTATAGATTGATAGATTGATAGATTGATAGATTGATAGACTGATAGATTGATAGATTGATAGATTGATATATTTATAGATTTACAAATTAATAGATTGATAGAATGATAGATTGAAATATTGAGATATTGATATATTAATAGATTGAGAGATTGAAATATTGAGAAATTGATAGACTGTTATACATATTGAAAGATAGATTGAGAAATATAGAAAGAAAGAAATATTATATAAGGGCATATTTTGATAGATGATAAATTGATAGATGATCTAATTCCACTGATGATCTCAAGAGCTTCTATTTGTAACTCATACCAAAAATATAAATAAAATAATGTTAATAAACTCACGCAGCAATACCAGACAAACAGCGCAGCATGGGCGGACCCTCCTGCAGGCCGAGTCGCATGGACTCCGAGAAGCTGATGTAGGGCACGCGCTGACGCTTGCAGAGTATATACATGCTGTTGATCTGCATAGAGAAGATAATGCAGCTGAGACCTGATAAGCTAGAGGCGACGACTCACCAATATGTGTAGACAATACAGAGCCAGCAGGCCTATGACTGCAGTCAGCACCAGTCCGTTCACGTAGCCCGCATGCGCAAAGGCGCTGGGCATGGCCAGCACGCCGGTACCCACGGAGGCTTTCAGGAAGTGCGCAAACGTTTGCCAATTGCTGCGGGAATTTCAATTGATATATTGATATATATAGATTATATGTTTCCCTCCCTCACCCGTCTCTCTCTCGATACTCACTTTGTTGGATTCTTAACTTTACGATGCTTGTGAGGATCGTAATCATCAAGGCTTTCCTTGCTCGCCGGTACAACTGAATCATTTTTGCTATCGTTTCTAAGAGAATCAAATCATATTAGTGATTTTTATAGCTCCGATTTGCTATGGGCTGTAGCCGATGACTCCGTTTATTTGCTGATAAATTCGGCCACAAGGCACAAAAACAATTGTAAATTTTTATTCGGCCAATAAATGTGGTAATTGTTTATAGAGCACTTATCATTATTGTCTTTTCATAAAGAAAAACACTTCAAAATAAACAAATATATATATAAAAATATTAAAAGAATATAAAAACATAAAAAAAATATATAAAAAAATATTTTTTAAAAATTATAAATATAAAAATATAAAAAAAAAGATCAACAGACAATTTAACAGAAGAAAAAAAAAACAAAACAAATTCGTGACATATTAAAAACGTGTTGAATTTTTTGGTTAAACATAGTTTATAATATATGGTAGCAAAAACAAATAAACAACAAACAAATTACTATTGGCCAGATTTGACGTCGCTTAGTTAGCTCATCCGTTAGCTAAGCGCTTACGACTGTAGCTCCGAAGAGGTAGATTGCTTAATTTACTCACTGCATTGTCAGGCAAAGGTAGCGACAGATTATTTGTGGAAGCTACTCGGCTAAAACATAAATCGTTTATCACACACGGAAGGCTATTAAGATAAAAAGATACGACGAGGATTTGCGTCTATTCTAGTCTTTGTTGGGGACCCACAACCAAACGATATGCCCAACGCGCAGCTACTAAATAGTGAATGTACCTCGACTCAGGTCGAGAGCCCCGAAACAAATGGAACACCTAAAAAAAAAAAAGTGAAAAATATTGTATTGTTCCAAGCTAATTTATCATCCAATTAAAATGGAAAGAAAGCAAAAAATATGCGATAATATGTATAATTTATACATACGTATATATGTATTTAATAAAGTTTGCAACAACAACTTGGCTGACTCGTATATCCAGAATTTGGAGATTAATGGCATATTTTGTTTCAAAGTTGCGGCTATATTATACGAGATCAAAGCTTTAGCCGATCAGTGAGTGTGAGTCAGTCAAGACAACAACCAGGCAAGACAGCAGCTTGTACATTTTATATCATATGGAGGTTACTTATACTAAGATGATTTCAGCAGTCAGTCTAGACAGCAACCCACTATAAAATTTGGAGATGAAAACTTAAATCTTCTAATTAAACAGATATTTTTGAAGTTTCAGCTGTATTTATTTAGCTTTAGACAAGTAATACCAATAAAATTACTCAAGTCAGCAGGCACACATGTACTTAGCCTAGACAGTAACCCAACCAGCAATGTCAATGCAGCGCGCAAAAACTATGAGCTTAGTCAAGACGTGAACCGAGTCAACAAGCATACATACTTCGTTCACTGTTAGCATGAACCTATTGCTCAGCTAAAGATAAAGCTTACCGATACAACACTCAGCCAACGGGGCTGCCATTTCGCTTGAAGCTTTAAAGCGATCTAACTGTTTTCGAACAGCTTGCTCTCTTCGTCAATCTCTCTTCGTCGGCTGTCTGACACATATTGCTGCTCACTTAATTTTTTTTGTTTTTATTCCTCGTTCAAAAGCTGTTCAAAACAGACGTGGGTTTCGCTCGTTTGTCTCTCTTCGTAAAAAGAAAAAACAAAAAGCTATCTGACGGGCAGAGAAAATGCTAAATAATATTCATATATAATATAATTATAATACACCAAAGCTAATTAAATGTGTTCCAAGTGCAATTTTATTCAATTTTTCCATTTCAACCGGTTTCAGTAACAACATTTTCCCCACTTTTTTACGTGCAGTAAAACGGGCGGCGACAAATTTGTTAAATAAATATAAATTAGTTTATATTTCATATATACAAACTATATTTATGTGTGCGCGTGTATAAGCGTTGTAGCTGTTTATTTGCTGGATATGAAATATCAATAAATAAATAGATAACAATAAAACGAAGTGCGAAAGAAGAGCAATAGTAAACCAACAACAACGACGACGACAACAACAACAACAGCAACGACGACGAGAGAAAACCTAAACAACTATGGTCTATTCCATAAAGGTAAAACATAACGCCAAAATATGTCGCCTTTCTTTGTTCCCCGCCCATGTCTAAAATTTAGACCAGAAAACGATGATGTCTAGACTAAACTTGTTTTTTAGACTTTTACTCGCCGCCGGTGCCGTCGGTGCCCGCCAGCAATCGAGTGAAAGATGATGCTTCAATGTATGCGACGTGCCCGGCACTCTTTGTGGGCTTCATAATTGGTTATGAAACAGCAGCGAGATATCGCCGAGCCCAATATACTCGATATATTCCAGACAACTATCAATATCAAAGCCTGGCTAATGCCAGTGGCGTCTGCACTTATGCAAAACAGTATCATAAGGAGTGTCTAGCACGGAGAGTGTTATAGTGTATATGTCTATCGGATAAGGTGATTGATGAATGTAACTGTTCGAGTGATCAGTAAAGCTTAGCTCAGTTTAGTACAGCAGCCACTCGGGTGGCTTAATTCTTAATTCAAGTACAGCTTGCAAATAAATTTTGAAAAATTTAGTTCTTATACAAACAGCTTTTTAGTACTAGTACTAGGAGAACCGACTAAAATTTCGTTATAACTGTCAACGTATATTTAAGCTTTTAGATCCTGTAGGAGCTACTTTTACTCCTGTTAACAGATTACCAGATCAGATATTTCTATCTGAAAATGACTTTCATTTGAATAATGCAAGTTTTCCTGTACTAAAATGTACTCTTACAGAAATTCCCCACATTCCCAATATCCCTCACTCACAATGGATGACAAATAAAGGTTTTGTTTATAGTAACAGTCGCTTTCTCTGTGTGGTAGAACAATTCTATGCGACCTATAAATAAATATTACTAGCAATTATTTATTCAAACGAGTGCTAGACATGTTAATTACCATTCGTTCGCTTTGCCTGGCTGGACACTATATTGGGCATTTACTGTGACGTAGGCATTGGCCTGGTAATCGGCGTGATTGACTCTCTACATTCGTTTCTTGCTATCGCCGGAATGCTTATCATTTAATTATATCAATAGAATTTACTACGCGCAATTCATATCATATATTTCACAGAGATCTCCTTGTAACGCTAATGTGTACTTGATCTAAAATCAGAAAATAATGACAAAATTACAAAACTTGTTTGCTATGTTAGCTAATATATAATTCCGCTATTAGAGGCCGACGTATAAACAATTTAATTGCATGTTCTAAAATAATTGTTATAATAGTTGCTGTCATTAGGCTAGAATCGTGAGCTCAGGTATAAAATTTGATTTCCATTTCCTATTTTCCACTTTTTTTTTTTTTTTTTAAATTATTGTTGACCCTTTCAACTTGGATTAATGTCGCACGCGATCCCAGAGCCTCGTTGATTGATCCGTAGAAGTTGCCAATTGAGGGCCGTAGCACCTACAACAGCTAGACCTTAGAGACCTAGGCACTCTCTCCAACTGCCTCCGGCATGGGCGTCTATAAGTTGCACACTTAATAATGATAAGCCTCAAACATTTCATAAGCTACCAGTCGGCACGTATCTCAAGTCTCGCTGATAGCGATAAGTCAGTATAAACATTATTATTATTATTATTATTATGGTTGTCGTCGGGCTAGAGCGCGACGCACAGAACAACAATTTCTAAGGTTAGTGTCTAGCTAAACATGATGGTGGTAAGATGTCTACGATGAAAATTATTTCGTTTATATCGAAAATATTGCGCGAAATACGTAGCTCTTTATATATAGTGAATCATGCGATTCGAGTCGGTGTCCAGGCGCCCAGGGGGTGCTCTTATCAGAAAAGCTAGTCTCGTCTATTTTTGGTACATAATAACAAACAAACAAAATACTTTTAATTTGCCAGCTGCTCTATCAGTGCTAGAGAGAGAGAGGGCGAACAAGTTCAGAATTGCATTAAAAAGCTATCAAAGGAGTCACCTCCAAGCAGTAACCTAAACTAATCAAGAGATTCTTAATTTTATACGCGGTAAATGCTTAACTAATTTTCGTCCATCTCTTCTCCGTTTTAGAACAGCGAAACGGGCGAGTATGAGTATTTTTATACCGATTCAGCGCGCATCACACAGCCGCAATATGATGAGGAGACAGGCGAACCGGTCAACGATCAAATGAAGGTCCGCTATCGCAAGCACGGCAACTTCCATGTGCCCAAGCGCTACCTGCGCGGCACCATCTGCGACGAGGTGGACAAAGTGTTGGCCAACAAGCACCACGGGGATTGGGATATCAAAGCAAAGCATGTGATTGGCAGCAAAGCCATAATGAAGGCCTCCATTGAAAAGAAAACTACGCCGGGCTACGAGCTTGAGGATTACATCGAAATGGATGGCGTGAGCAACGTAAGTCGAATGGAAACATATGGAATTTCACAATCTTGTGCATTGAATAACATCCACTTCTGATCCGTAGAACATCATTTTGGGCTATGAACGCAATTCCTTCCTGCTCTTCCTGATACCCACGCTTTTCTCCTGGAGCATTTTTGTGTGGGGTATACTCTCGCTTTTGGAGATCGCACTGCACATGATGTCGCACTACAAGAACTCCCTGACCATGCAGAAGAATCTATATTTTCGCAGTCCTCTTCACGTCCTCACCTCACAGTTCTGTGCGATCTGCCGGAACGAGTCCGGCAGCAAATACAATCGCACCTTCGACATACTCAACGAACAGATGCGCGTGGCGCATCACAGCGCCTTGAAGAATATGGCCAAAGCCATGGGCTAAGTTGCAAACGCACTTATAGAGTCAACAATTGTAAAACAATTTTACACTTTAATGATAATAAAAACGATTATTGTTTCACGTTTAACAACAATAAATGCACAAATATATCACCTGAGTACCTGAACAGTATTTCTAAATAGCCTTCTTTCTGACTGCCGTCGCGTATTAAACGGAAATTTGCGCCATGGGCTTGACGTTTGGCGAGACGCTGAACTTGGCACCAGTGCAGGCTGTAATGTCGTCCACGGTGTAGCCCTCGGCGTACTCCAATAGGGTCAGGCCAACGCCCTTCTCCACCTGAAACACCGCCTTCTCTGAGATAATCAAGTCGACGACGCTCTTGCCTGTCAACGGCAATGAGCAGCTGTCGAGAATCTTAGGCGAGCCATCGCGTGCATTGTGCTCCATGGTAATGATGACCTTGGTGCCAGGTGCCGCCACCAGATCCATGGCGCCGCCCATGCCCTTCACAAGCTTGCCCTGCAACAGAAAGGAACTGCATTAGTAAACAAACTCATAGAATTTATTTCGCTCTTACGGGTATCATCCAGTTGGCCAAGTCACCTGTTGCCGACACCTCCATGGCGCCCAGAATGGTTAGGTCCACGTGACCGCCTCGAATCATAGCAAAGCTGTCGTCGGAGCCGAAGTAGGCAGCACCTGGCATTACAGTAACGCTCTCCTTGCCCGCATTAATCAAGTCCGGATCGACCTGATCCTTGGTAGGGAACGGACCTAGTCCCAAGATGCCATTCTCCGACTGCAGCATAACGTTCATGCCCTCAGGTATATAGTTGGAGGAGAGCACGGGAATACCAATGCCCAGATTGGCGTACATGCCATCGCGGAACTCGAGCGCCACTCGGCGGGCGATACGTTCACGCAGCGCTTGGGCAGGGCTGGGCTCTGCAGCGGCCGTGCCACTCTCCTTCGGCTCCGTGATACGCAGGCGCTCGACGCGCTTGTTGTAGTTGGTGCCCTTGAAGATGCGCTTCACATAGATGCCGGGCACATGGATCTCGTCGGGCGAGAGGGCGCCCACAGGCACAATCTCTTCCACCTCAGCAACAGTAATCTTGGCGGCACGGCACATGGGCGCATTGAAATTGCGCGCAGATTTGTTGAAAACCAGGTTGCCCAAGGGATCCGCCTTTTGAGCCTTAACAAACGCAAAGTCGGCGAAGATGGACTCCTCCATGACATAGTTGCGCCCATTGAATGTTTGCACGGGCTTCGCTGCGCTCGACGTAACCACCTTTCCATTTGAGTCATACTTGATGGGTGCACCGCCCTGCTGCACCAGCGTGGCATAGCCGGTGGGTGTGAAGAAGGCGGGAATGCCCGCTCCACCGGCACGAATCTTCTCTGCCAGTGTTCCCTGCGGCGTCAGCTCAACGGCTAGCTCGCCGGCCAGGTACTGGCGCACCAGCTCGGTATTTTCGCCAACATACGAACCAATTACCTTGGACAATTGCTTCTGCTTAATCAACACGCCCAAGCCGCAATCGTCGACGCCTGCAGATAAGAAAGATAACGTTGATGCAAAGATCTTCAAAAAAAACTGTGTTTACTTGCAACACAGTTGGCAACTCTGTCAGCTGTACAGATTATTGAACCGTTGAACTAGTTTTAATAACCAGTCACTAGCTTATAGCACTGTTGTAATAAATTAGCCGTCAGTGTTAAGTGTTGGTTCACGAACTGATTGAAGGACGCAGATCACAATTCACTCATTCGCGAACCAATTTGAGCTAGTTTGAGTTATGTACTTCTCTAACAGCTAACTTAACAGTCTAACTTTACTGACCTCCATTGTTGGACACGCCTGTAATGTCCTTGACGCCCTTTTGCTTGAGTGCCTCAATCATCTTTTCGGGTATGCCACAAATGCCGAAACCGCCAAAGAGTATCTTGGAGCCATCCTTAACGTCCGCCACCGCATCGCTGGCCGATTCATAGATTTTGCCCTGGCGCCGTTTGCCCGCCGTCGAGTAGCTGGCAACGATCTGAAATCGGAATCCAGGTGATCAAGGTGTTTAAATTAAAATAATTTCTAGCTTGTCATTTGCATACTTGTTCGCCACGATCAGTTCATGGAGATTACGTTCATGTTCTATGTTGTTATTTACGCGAATCTTACGTAACAAAGTCATTTTAATAAATTAAAAGCGCGTGTGGGGTGGGAAAACAAGTTCGCGTGGGGCGACAGCAATCAGAATATTGCTTATCAACGTCGCCAGGCTGTTCCTAATGCGGCTTATCTATCAATCTGAACTACAAAAATATTTATTGGTTGTATATGATTATATTTAGCAAATCAACATTAGGTTGATAAAACACCTGTCTTATGTTTGTTTTTCTACATTACATAGTATCTACATATTTATCTATGCTGCTATTCCAGTATCTTAGTCGCACTCACCTTGAACGTTAAGTTCTTGTTGAGCAGGTGGTTATTCGCAACGAAGCCACGCAACATGTTGTTTTTGTTTACACTTTAAGTAATAAAACTTTTCACTTAAACAATAATTTTGCCGCTTTTATTGCGAGTTTTGCCTAAAAATACAAATAAAAGCAGCCACGATCAATCAAACCACAACACTGACAGCTGCTGGCTGACCGACAACATTAACAGTAGCCAACATGTTATTAACAGCATGAAGATGTCTGTTATCGATTAATCGCTGCAAGCGAACTATCGCGAACAGCTGATTTTTGCAATAACAAAGCAATTTTGAAAACACTTTTGTTTATAATAATAGAACGTACGCACGCACACAGCCATATACGCGCTCTAAGATTTATTTAATATCCAACAATTAAAAAACAAGTTAATTGTGATAATTGTGAACCAAATGATCTAAGTTTACCTTTTAAACCAAAATGGCGTATTAAATTGTTTTTGTTGCCTGAGCATTTCGGTACTTTTTAGTCTTCTATTTATATATTATAAGGTCTGTTGATTTTGTGCTTTTATATACTATACATCAAATACACAAATACTCATATATGACTCTGTCTATTTCATGACCAGCGTCAGCAACAATTTACGCAGTTTCGAAATTTGACTTGGTGTTTTTTGTTTTTTGTGTTTACATCGCAGTTGTTGCTTTTATTGTTATTTATGTTGCTGTCATTGCCCGATAAGCAAACTTTCTGATTTGCTAATCGTTCAATTCATTAATTATGTATTTTCTATTTATCTGAAGCGCTGAAGTAGGCGTCGCGTGCAGTCTGCTTCTAGTTGGCTCTCTTATCGTCCATTCTGCGTGCATTAACCGTTACATTAACCGTTTAAGACACGCATCATTGCCAGCTGTTTACTCCGATCCCAAGATGTGTGTGCCTTGCCCCTCCGTCCCCGGCCAATGACTGCCCGGCTTTGGATTCGCTTGACAACCGAATGCAGTGGCATTTGTCTATAAATAGCAAATCGAATAGTTTTCCTGCATCAGCAGCAGCAACAACAACAACAACAAACCCATCAACTGTAAAAGTTTCCATTGTCGCTCGTCCAAATAATCAGCTTCACCGGCCTCTGTCTTGCTGCTGCTGCTAATAATCTCAGCAAGCAAACGATGCATTTACCACCCCACCCAGCCCCTCTCCCACGCATACGCACGCATATTTACACACAAATGCACTTAAAATACTTACATTCGTAATTCACTTGTTTAATTACAGCTGGCAGGCAATCGCTCATACTTTGCAGCCTTTCGTTCAGTTCTGTTCCAGCGCTTATTGCGGCCACAACGTTGTCCGATGCTCGAGCAGACAGCAGCGGCAATAGCTAGAGTAGTCAGCAGGGATCGTGTGTTCTGTCATGGCCAACGAGCAGCAGCTGGAGGAGGAGCAACGTCAACTGCTGCTGCAAACGCTGAACAGACTTTGGAGCCATTATCTGCACCCCTCCGACTCTGAGACAGTTGATAAGCAGGCAGCGAGTGTCAAGGTTTGTATGCAACTCGGATACCAATCCAATGTGTGTGCATTCGCTCACATTATCAGCTATTCACTTGCAGGAACACTGGCTCTGGCAATTGCTTTACAATTTCCAATACTTGGACGAGCAAACGTTGCATGATGCGCAGTTTAATAGGTAAGTAGAATGCAATGAGCGACAGTGCAGCAATAATTGAATTCAATTTAATTCAATTCAATTTATAATGCAGCAACTTCAATCAGCTGCCCGAAGAGCTGTGCTCCTATCTGCTCGAGCAGGTGTATCAAATCATCAGCGCGGCGAAACGTTCACAGGAGCCCGAGCAATCGGACAAGTGCATCAAACAGCTGCGCAAACAGCATAACCTAGCACAGGTGAGCATATTTATATTTATATATTTATTTATTTACTTTTAATTGAAATGATTCATTGCAGCTTATTTTGAGCACGCCCAGTGATTGCAACAAGATTTTGGCGCTGAGAACATTTTTAACCAACGGCTTGGGTCAGCACTTGCTCGCCTTTCTGCTGCGCGTGCAAATCAAGGCAAGTCTTGTTGGTCTCCATTCAGCATAGTTCTTATCAATGATTATCCCTTGCAGCACATTGCTTCGCAGAAGAGCCTCTGTCAGCTGTGCATCAATCTGTTTCCCAATTGCAAATGGAGCGCAGAGAACGCGCCGCTGCAGCCGCTCACCAGCATTGCCCAGTTCATTGGCAGCTTTCACCTGAACACACAGCGCAATAAGACGCGTCGGCAGCAACAACAGCAGCAGCTTCAGCTACAACAGCAACCACAGCAGCAGCAACAACAACAACAGCCTCAGCAACAAGTGCAACTACCCATTGAGATTATTGACAGCTTTAATGAATTTAAAAATGCTTCTAAAACAAGTGATGAACTCGCGCTGCTGCTCATTCAGCTGCTTTCGCGCTGCGTCGATGCTGAGCAGGAGCCACAGCTAAGCGTGACCGTGCACAACTTTGCCCTGGGACACTTGTGCAGCAGCTGCGTAGATGAGCGAGAGCTGGAGCTAGACCTGCCCGGCAGCAAGAACGATGAGATAATTAAATTTGAGCTGCTACAGCTGATTGCGCAGTGTGTCAACAATTTCTACATGCACGAGCAGCAGCCCAGCTCCTTGGACTTTAACAGTCAGTGTAGCCAACTGCTCTATGCGCTGGCTGCCAATCGCAGCAGCTCGATGCTGTCTCATGCCGTGCTCTACATTATGTTTGGCACATTGCATAATCTGGTGGAGTTCGGTGCTCAGCAGCTAACTCAAATCGATGTGAAGCACTTTGACACCTGCTTCGAAGTGCTGCAAGAGGCGGCCGCATCGACCACATGCACTTCATTGCTCTTTCTGCACATCTACAAGCTGCTGTTGCGCCTCACGGATCACTTGTCGCGCCAGGAGCAGCAGCTGCAGTGCCTGATGGAGAGCAGCACATCCAGCGCGTTGGTCAAGCAGCAACAGCAGCAGCAGCAGCCGCCACGCTACAAGCGTCAGCGCCACAGTCAGCTGCATTGCACGGAGCGCTCACTCACCTGTTACTTTCAGGGCAAATTGTATCAGCTGCTGCCCAATCTGGTGCCGGAGCTGCAGGAGCATACCGTGCGCTCGCTGCTACGCACCGGCAGCTGTTGCTGCCACTACAACGCAGCCAACTATGCCACCTGCCTGCGCCTGGCCACCCAACTCTCTGGCAGCTATCAGAAGTGTGCCTACAAGTTTCTCCACTACAATGTGCTGCACACCATCTTCGTGAAGCGTTCGCCGCAGCACTGCGCCGTTTGTGAGGAGAAGCTCAAGTCGCCGGCCTTTCACACACAACTCCTTGCCATCTATAAGGATAACTATCGAGCCTTGCTGAACAGCGCCTCGATGCTGCTCTTTCTGAAACATCTGAAGCACATTGCCTATTTGTTATCCTATGATCTGGCAGCTGGCATTCTGGCTGAGGTGGCCTTGCCCGTTTTTCGGCAATACAAACAGCTGAGTGAGTGCAAGACCAAGACGACCTCAGTGCATAAGCTGCCCCGACTGCAACTGCCCTGCAAGCTGGAGAACTATCGCATTCTCCACGAATGCCTCAGCATTTTTGTGATGTACCTCAGTGACATACGTCTCGTTAAGGCCTTTTACAACGAGGAGAACATTGGCTATATGCAGGATTTGTTGGGTGTGCCGGAACTGCAACGGGGCATCTGTGATCTCATCAAGGTGGGCATCGATAATATAGCCTTTCTGGGCGACAACAGCCACGAGCAGATCGCTCTCAGCCGTCGCCTCATACAACTGCAGCTAAACAGCAGCGATCGCGCCTCGCGACTGTTCCAGGCGCTGCTTCACCGGTGCGCCAAGCGCTCGAATGTCAAATTCTGGCTGGAAGAGTCGGCCAATATGTCGCTGTTGGAGGGGCATAAACCGGTGGATATTCTATATATAACCGCACTCCAGTGGACGCTCAACTATGAGCTACTCAAGACGAGCCAACTGTTCTACAATGAGTTTGCCAAAATATACTCGATACCCGTGGAAATGACTGTTGACGACGACGACGACGACGAGCAGCAGCAGCAGCAGCAGCCACAGCTGGAGCAGGAGGAGAAATTACGCCACGGCGATAAGACAATCATTGACATACTAAAGCTGAACTACAATGCGCTAAGTTGTTTCCTAATGCTGCCGAAAGCCGCAATCGCCGCAACCTCAACCGCAGCGACAACCCCAGCGACGCCGACAATGCCGTCCATTCGTGGCTCAAGTTCATTGGAAGCGCTCGTCTCGCACGTACAGCTGCCGTTCAGTGTGATGTCAGCCTCCGCGACGACCGCAGCCAGTTCAGACTACGCCGATACCTCCTTGGACTACGCCTCAATCATCAACAACTACGCGGAGCAGCCAGCATTGCCTTCCTTCCTACAGCACTTGCAGTCGAGCCAACCCGACGAGAGTATTGTGCTCTTCGACATACGCGGAAGCAAACCCAATAGCAACCACAGCAACAACATTGAATCAGTGCCACTGGCACTGTCCAGCGTCGTGGCAGAGGATGAGGTAGCTGCAGCCGGACTAATCAGCAAGCTCTTTAATATTGTGGGCTCGCTGTTTGGTGGCAGCCAGGGCTCACCGGAGCGACGTGCCACGCCGGAGCCCACCCTGGACATCGACGCAGATTTCTTTTGCCTCTACGAACCGAATGGGGAGTGCAAGAAACTGTTGCTAAAACTCTTCGAGGCGACCATGGCCATATGCATCAAGGGCTTTCAGAACGAAGAAGGTGAGTTGGGCGCATGCTTAACATGAGTGTGAACTTGGGAATGGGCGCCGCAGCGATTGTGCGCTTAAGTGAGCTCAGAATGCTCTACACGAAGGGGGCATATTAGTTGTGATAGGTGTCAGGTGCGATTCGAACAGAGAATCATAGAAATATCTAAATTTCTACATTTCTACCCCTTGTGTGGTAATCCAAAGTAAGTAAAGTTCCTAATGCTTCAGTTCTAGTTAAGAACCCGTTTGCAGTTCTGATTTCTATGCCACACAGCGCAGGTCAGCTCGGTAGCTCCTCTAGTTCTGTACACATTCCGCGGCTAATGCGTTTCCAATCGACAACGTTGACTAAGGCTGGCGAAGCCTTAGCAGTGCCCGTGAGGCGAGAACAAAGCGCACACATTCACACTCACACGCAGACGTGTATGAGTGTAAACCTCATAACGGTGCTTTGTGGTTCCGCTAAGAGTTAATTATAAGCCAGTCGCGCTACTCAGTTAGTCAGTCACTCAGTCAGTCAGTCGGGCAGGCCCTGAGTTACTTTGCCATAATACGAGTGCTTACACCGCGCGCATCAGGCCTCAGACGAGATTGAATTTCTCTCACTCTCTCAGTATGTGTGTGTGCGTGTGCGTGTGCGTGTGGTTGCACACGTTACAGACGTATTGACATGGATACTGGAGCATTCCACACGCTCCGGCAGCAGCAGCAGCAGCAGACGACACTTTTGCTTTGGCGCTCGGCCAACGCTGACGAAGTCGTCATCTCCAGCGATCTCTGTCGATGTTTTCACAAGATAAGCGCGAGCACAAGAATCTTATCTAATAGTAGCTGTCATATCTGACTCGTATCTCATCTTGATCAACGGCAATTCTCTTTCATTTCGTCGTTGCAGTTGAGAAGATGCAGAAGCACCTGCGCAAGCTGAAGGCCATCATATTGAGCAACGCCTCCAGCGACTGGACGGAGCACGGCGAGCAGCATGCCCGGGACAATGCTGTCATACAGACGCTACAGACGCTGCTCAAGATAGCCGAACTCTCGAGCACACACAACGAGCCAGCAGGCGTTGTGGTGAACAGCCCCACAGACCCAACCGCCCAGTCACGACCACGTGCGCGTTCCTTCAATAGCGGCTGCGTGGAGCTGCCCAGGCAGCAGACAGTCAAGTTACCGGCCAAGAACTCGCTGGCCACGCCGCCCACACCGCGACGGCGACCCAATTCGAGTGATGCAGCCATGGGCGATGCCGATTACTTTTCCACACGCGCCTCGCTTAGCTGCGCCGCCGACAGCGAGCTGGAGCTGAGCGAGAACGAGCAGGAGTTCTATTTGACCGCCGATGAGGGCTACGAGGCAGACGGCGAAATAGCCGAACTCAGTGAATCCGAATGCGAATTGAATGGTGGCGGCGCCGTGGCCAATGAATCGTGGACACCTTTCCAGCCCTCCTCACGCTATCGCAGCCACGTCATGCACGAGGGCTTGAGCCACCTGGTGGTGCAGATGCTGGTAGAGCTCTCCCTGATCTGCATGCGCCAGCCAGCTGGCTGGACAGAGAGTCTAACACAGCTGGCCAATCGTCTGTTTGTCATTCGCGACTACCTAGGCGGCCCGCTGTGCCTGCTGAGAGGATTTGCGCCCGTGCTCAGCAGCAGCGATGCCAAATTGAGAGGTGAGTGGGAGTGGATAGCCATAAAGAGAATTTTCTTACGTCAAATGTGCGTCCACAGAGCTGCAGCAGTCCATATTGGAGCTGATCTGCCATCTGAATACCCCTGATGTGCTCAACTGCTACTTTGGTATTCTGGCTAGCAAACAGCCGCCGGTGGAGCTGCTGATGCGACACATGCATCACATTTGCGCTGGCGGCCTGCGTCGTGCTCAGCCCTGCATGGAGCTGGAGTTTCCCATTACGATCGATGGGAAAATTGTCATCACAGCCGATCCGTTCGCCAGCGAGCAAATTGAGCGCGTGCGCCTGCAGCATCAGCGCCTCCAAGCGACGACATTGTTTACGCGTGCCGCCTGCATTATGCCCGTGACACAGACGCGCCTCTGGCAGCCGGAGGGGTTGACGCTGTCGCTCTGGCTGGAGGTGAAGGGTCAGCAAATGCATCGAAGCTTCACACAGCTTAACGACGATGAGACGCGCTACTCTGGCGAAGATTCAACAGTGAGTATAGTCTTCTATAGGCTCCACATGTCCAACTGATCATCCCTCATTTTATCCTTTCTAGAGATGCCATCTCGTTTCACTGGGCAGCAGCGCCGCAATGCTTAGTATTTACATAAGCAACAATTTGCAGCTAATCTTTGAGCTGGTGCGACCTAATGAACCGTTGCCGGCACGCGTCGAGGAGCACATTGAGGCCAGCAGCAGTGAGCTGCCGTCGCAGTCGAACAGCGGCAGCTTTCGTCATGCTCTGAAGCAGACGAAAATGGCGCTGCTCAACAGCTTTGGCCAGATGCACTTGCTGAATGGAAATCAGGCAGGGCACGAGGGCGGCGGCTACTGCGATGGCGCCACCGTACAGCTGCAGCAGCCGCGTCTGCCGCGCAACAAATGGACGCATCTGGCGTTTGCGCTCCAGCAACAGGCAGATGGCCTGCAAATCGGCGTCTTTTTAGATGGCCTAGAGCAGCATACGCTGAGTCTACCCTTTCACAACTTGCGCTTTGCCACGCGCAATCACAGCTTCCAGATGCTGGCTCTGGGCGAGGGCATAGCCGCGAAAAACGGGGTGAGCAACAGCAGCTCTTCGCGCTCCACTCTGGACGGCTGTGCGCCACGCTACGCGCTGTCGAATGTGGTGCTCTTCAAGCGTCGCCTGGACGATCACAATCTGATGCTCAATCTAACAGCAATGGGACCGGACTTTACCGAATTCACCCAGTGCCAGGTGGCCAACTGGAAGCCCAACTATGGACACGTGCAGGTTGGCAAGCTGACAACTTGCAACTTTGGCAGTCATGCAGACTGCATGAAGGTGTTGCGACAGGCACGCGTCTTGGTCTACACAGCTCAGCAGCCGGATCTGGTCATGTGCCACGATGTCAGCCAAGAACTTGACATGGCGTGCTATGGACAGCCCCAGGGACACATTCTCTACGGCGAGCTGCTGCAGCATCAGCCGCAGACACTGCAAACTGCGGTACTACTCAGTGGCGGACTGTCGACTATGCTGTATCTCTTTGCCAGAGTAAGCTGCTGACTCTCTTATCAAAACAGTTTCAATTGAACTAATCTATTCATTTGACATCACTCAGATTGTAGAGCTCTCTAGCACAGCCACCACTCAAGCCTTGGCGCTGGATTTGCTGCTGCAGGTGGCTCACTCGGATGCCCAGCTCTACACAGAGTTTCAGCGGCAGGATTACCTAGCGCTCATTGGCTATGTTATCAAATCGGAACGCTGCTCTAAGGATGTACAACTTCTGCGCAGCATTGTGAACAATGCCTGCTCTCAACCTGTGATCAGTCGCAAGGGCGACGTCCTGCATGTGAATGATAATACGACGGCCACTCTAATCTATCCGCGTCTGCTGCTTGCTGTGCTGCAGCGCTACTCGGACTGGCATCGCTCCGGTGCCACGCACTCGGATGTGCTGGACATGCTGTTCCGCTGCATTCTGGCCCTCAGCCGGGACAAGCATCCGCAGCAGGACTTCAACATGGAGCAGCTCCAGAAGTCTGGGCTGCTGCGTGCTCTGCTCAGTCTGTGCAAAGTCTATGTCATTGAGTCGCCCAGTCCGGTACACATATCGCCCTACGCTGCTGAGTGCTTTGTTCAGATCTTGGCCGTCTTTGCGGGCTCTCCGCCGGCGCCTTCACTGCTAGACGAAATGATGAAGCTGCTGCTGTTGCTTCACAGACCAAGCGAGTGTTATGTCACGCATGATCGTACGTATTTCTACTTTCTGCTCACGCCCCAGATGCCAGTGAAGGAGCGGTCTGTGGTGGTCGCCAATTTGAGTCGCGTGACCACATCCTTTCGTCGTCAGACTCAGCCGCCAGTCCAAGAGATTGATGCAGAGCGCGCTGAACGGATTCGACGACTGCGTCGACTGCACGACTCTGCTTCCGGTTACAGACGCGGCCTCACTGAAATGGAGGATCAGCTGGAGTTTATAGCCGACTGTTCAAATCTCAACAAGGCTGCTCTGCGTCTGCTAAACCCAGTGGAGGCGACGCGCTGGAGAGTCAAGTTCAAACGTCGCTATCCCAGCCCCAGCCAAAGTCCCAAGCACAGTCCCAAACGTAGTCCTCTGAAGGTCGCACGCCGACGCGCCCATGCGCACCCGAGGATCTGGCAACCTTCGGTCCACAGCACGCCTAGCTCCACACACGTATCGCCGCTGCCTAGTCGCAAACCCGACTTTTACGATCAGATGGGCATCGTCACGTTGCAGCAGCGACTGCTCATGTTGCTGAAGGATTTCCTGTGCCTGTTGCCCGACTCTGCCGTGGATGAGGTGCTGCGGCATTATGTGAAACTTGAATTTCTGCTGGTGCTGGCTAATCAACGCAGTTGCGCTGTGCGCACCGCCATCATTCAGTTGCTGGCGGTGCTGACGAAGCGTTTGGCGCCAGCGGAGTTGGTGGCTGCCTCAAAGCAGCTGTATCCACTGCATCTGGCCAATCAGTTGACCATTCATGGCAGCGATGTGGCCATGTTTGAGGCGTGTCTCTCCTGGATTAGCGATCTGCACGGCAATCTCACAGATATGATCAGCCCTGATGTCGCTTTGGGCATACGCCAACGCTTCGGGCTGCAGTCCTTGTTAGCCATTTCGATGGCTCTGGGAAACAGCAGCTGGAGTTCGGAACCGCATCGTGTGTTCAAGGCACTGCTGCGTCTCTATCTGCAGGTGGGTCTTTTGATTAATTTAATTAAGTTTTGTACTCATATATCTTTAATCCTTTACAGAATCCCGATGAGCAGCTGGGCCTCGTGGAGGCGGGTCTGCTGCAGTGCACTGTCAAGGCCTTGCATCAGCTTTATACGCTGCGCCTTGGTCAGCCCAATGTGGATCAATCCATTGTGGAGCTGCTGAGTGGCATTGGCGAGCGAGCGCTTAAATCTGTGGGACAAATCAATGTGAGTTGATGCTAGCAATCAGCTATGATCAATACCTAAACCTAATCTTCTACTGTAACAGCTGGTCTGGGACATATTAAATATGCTGGCCTTCTATCAGGACAAACAGCCGCCGCTGATTGTGCGCAGCTTCCGCACAGTGCAGGCTCAGCTGCAATTCCAATGGCTCAACCTCTTCTTCGAGGTCTGCACTGGCAGTGGTTGCAGCAATGGCTATCGCCTGCGCAGCAGCTTGCCCGACTGCTCGCTCAGCCAGTCGGAGTGCCGAACGCGCATGGAGTTGCTTATAGATCGCTGCACCCAATTCTTCACGACAGGCGGCAGCCAGGCGAATGGCAGCAGCTACGTGGCTAGCAGCCAGGAGCTGGCTCTGTTCGAGCTGCTCGTCTCCTTTGGCATAGCCAATAATCAGCGCTGCAACAACTTCATTGCCTGGGGTCTGCAGCCGTCACGTCCTCGAGATTTGCGCGCCTACATTGTGGATGCGCTGTGGCGCACATGCCAGGACGAGTTTCAGTCTGCCATTATATGCGATGTGAAGATGATCAAGGCGCTGCTCTGGCTTAGCCTCATGGAGGATGTGAAACCACCCATAGAGAACTTACCCAAACTATGCAAGGCGCTGGGCATCAACGAGAATGATTCCACATGGAATCTGGAGCACGAGCTGGAACGCCTGGAGCTTAATCGCAGCACTGTAGCAGCCAAACAGAAGCAGCTGCTGGAGAAGACGCTCTACAAGTTTGAACCGCTCGTGCAGCACTGCATTGAGACCTCCATGGTGACCACCAGGCGCGTGGCAGAGCTGCAGGTGCGATGCCTTGTTACTCTTAATTGTTAACTTGCTTAACTTCCGATTATTTATAGAATGCGGAACGCAAGCTGCTCATGTGCCACATGAAGGACTATGATGACACAAACACCTACACCAAATGGCTGGAGATTATACGCCGCATGACCCACGAGGGCGCGCCCTGGCACTGTAACGAGCGCGCTGAGTGGTAAGTGAATGGCATTGCATCTTAACTCAGCTCATCATTATTATTTCAGCTCCTGGGAACTGGATGACACGGAGGGGCCATCGCGTGTTCACACACGCTTGCGGCGCTGCCATTTGGATATAGATCGGCGATTCTTTATGAATGACTACTGTCCCGGACAAGGTCAGCGCGAGGAGAAGGATCAATATATGCGTCCGCTGGACTATTTGATAGCCAGCTACGATCAGCAATTGAATATATCCCTCAATTCGCAAATACTCTATAATTTCGCGGCAAAGTTTTTGCCCGTGGATGGTGAGATCGATGGCGAGATTATTATAACCGATCTGAAGCTCTATTTTCTGGCCACATATCGTTGTAAATACTTTAATGTGAACTGTGATATATCGAACATAACTGAAATTTGGCTGAAGCGCTACCAGCACCAGGAGAAGGCCTTTGAGATATTGCTCGACAGCAACAAGTCGCTGTTCTTTTCGCTGCAAAACGCCGACGACTGGAAGATTATGCGTGAGGTATTCTGTGATAAAATTGTAACCATGCCGGACAATTCCAAAGTGCTGGCCATAACGCAGCAGTGGCGCGAGGGCCTGCTAACCAATTGGGAGTATCTGATGACACTCAATCAAATAGCCGGACGCACCTACAACGATCTCATGCAGTACCCAGTCTTTCCCTGGGTGCTGGCCAACTATAACGCTGAGTGCCTAGACCTGCGCCTAGCCCAAAATTTTCGACGACTGCCGCGACCTATTGCAGTGCAGCTGGAGAAGAATGAGCAGCACTACATAAATAACTATGCGGTAAGTGAAGCAGACAAAGGAAATATATTTTATATATTATATATATATATATATATATATTTCACAGTACATCGAAAGCACGAATACGAACATGGGCTCATTAATCTTGAAGCCGTATCACTATAGCTCCCACTACTCTAACTCTGGCACCGTGCTGCACTTTCTGGTGCGCGTGCCGCCCTTCACCAGCTATTTTCTGCGGTATCAAGGTAATGTTCACTCAGCTAGCAAACGCTCTTTGACTAATCAGATTATGGTCTAAAACAGATAATAACTTTGACCTGCCGGATCGCACATTCCATGCACTGAACACCACATATTGCCTGGCCAGCCAGGACAGTTCCACGGATGTCAAGGAACTTATACCAGAGTTCTTTTGTCTGCCGGAAATGTTTGAGAACTTTGAGCGCTTCAATTTTGGCTGTCGTCAAAATGGCGAGAGGGTTGAAGATGTCACGCTACCCATCTGGTGTCAACGAGATCCACGTCTCTTTGTGCTCATCCATCGACAGGCGCTGGAATCCGAGTTGGTCCGCAATGAGCTGCATCACTGGATCGATCTAATATTCGGCTATAAGCAATCAGGAGAGAGCGCTGTTGAAGCCATTAATGTTTTCCATCCAGCGGTGGGTTTGCGAGTTAAATTTTTCATATTCCACCATTCCTCATTCTTAACTTTTCCAGACCTATGCCGTTTTCCTCGACTCGGAGATAAGTGATCCCATTGAACGTGAGGCTGTCAAGACCATGGTGAAGACCTATGGTCAGATGCCACGCCAGCTATTTAAGTCAGCGCATCCCTCCACCAAAGCGCTGGACTATGCTCTAGTGGACACGCCCATTGTGTCCAGTGTGAAGGGATTGCGTTGGGGCGTCTACGTGGGCTCACCGCAGTTGAAGGTGCCGTCGTGGGCAATCATACACAAAATACCAGGCACCGAGCATCTCGTCAGCTTCAGCAACACTAATGTGGTATACGCTTTGCCGGCGCGAGCAGGCGTCATGCAGGGTGCCGAGCCGGATACCTACAATGTGATTTCCTGGGGCTACGATGATCGCATTGTGCGCATTCAGCCGCTGAACAAGCCGCAGGCGAAGCCCAAGAATCTGTTGTATAATGACAGCTTCGATGACATCACCGCTTGTGGCTGCGATGTTAACTCGAATCAGCTCTGGTTTGGCCACAAATCCGGTCGCATTAGCGTCTACAAGTGCGCCAGCGGCATGGATGGTCAACAGCGTGCGAATACCAAGAGTCGTCAGAGCTATGTGCGTGGATTGCGTCTATCCTATAATTCAGCATTTCGCAAGATGACCACCAAAAGCACTGGTTCTGGATCAGGTGCTGAAGCATCCGATGACTCCGGCAATCTGCATGCCACAAACTCGTCTGCATCTGTATCCTCTACTGGAGTTTCGTGCAACGGCGATGCACTGCAGCGCGATGGTGCTGACCTAACATGGTTGGGGCCCACGTTTCTAGTGAGGCACACGGATGAGATCACTTGCATTGCCCTGTCCGTGGAGTTTAAGATTGCTGTGACTGCCGGACGTGATGGCATTGCCGTCATTTGGGATCTCAATGAGTAAGTTGCTCAAAAGCTGAACAATTGCATTCACTAACAACTTGCTTTTAGCTGGAGTTATGTTCGCACCATTGCACGTCCTGCGGAGATTCATCAGTCTCCCATCACGCATGTGGCCATCAGTCATACCCTGGGCGACATAGTCACCGTGCATACAATGCCACAACAACCAACAAATGCCAACGCAGCAGTTTCGCTTGCAAAACAGAGTGCGGCAGACGAATGCTTCGAGGTAACGGAGGAGAGCTTGGATGATTTTGTCAATGTCAACATCAACCCCAATGGCAAATCGATACTGCGTCTGCACTCCGTCAATGCGCGTTACGTGCAACATCTGGTACACGAGGATCGCATCCAAGCTGTGTGCTATTCCTACATCAAGGAAGGCGTTGGCGTTAATGTCATAGCCACCGCTGTAGAGGGCGGCTTCGTACGCTTCTGGTCCAGCTGGAATTTGAGTTTCGTCAGCGAACTAACAACAGGCACGTCGCCCATACACAGGTGAGCTCGACTTTTATCTTAAATAGATCACAGATTGATAATGTTTATTGATTCCAGCATCATTTACTCCACGCATCAGCATTTGGTGGTGTTAACCAAGGACTCCCACATCCAGGTTTGGGAATCCGAAGGTCTCTACGGCAATGCACCGAAGTTTCCCCAAATTGTTTATAAATAATAAGTAGTAAACTAAACCTACAATTAAACTCAAAGCATATCAATGACAGACACATAAACCAGAGTAGCTGAAGAATCAAAATGATATCGGGCCCACGTCACTTGGATTTCTATTCGATAACTAAGGACGGGCCTCAATTCAATACATATACACACATATTAGTTTTATAGCCATAGGTACATAAAGCTATTAAAATACATTTTTCTACCAAACAAATGTTATAATTTATAAAATTTTGGTTTGTTTTTTATACCCTGAACCCATTAAAATGGGTAATCCGTAATGGGTAAATCCGTCCGTCTGTCCGTCTGTTCGTATGTTTGAACGCGTGAATCTCAGAAATTATAATAGCTAGAGACTTGAATTTTCTTTTAAAGATTCGTGAATATCACGCGCAGGTCGAGTTTGTTTTAGAAATTCGATAACTCTTCTCGTTCTTTTTTTATCGATTAAAAACGAAATCGATTTTCAGTTTTAAAATTCAGCAGCTCAGTAGCAGTAGCTCAGTAGCTCAATAACTTTACTTAGGAATTCGCTATCTCACTCTTATGTACTGCAACGGCTGTGTTGGTAGAAGCGATGATCGCCGACATAAAGTCTCGGGTTCGATTTTCTAAGCTGTGACGTCAAAACTTTTTTTATGCAAGTTAATCTTTTTTTTTTTTAATTTAATTTAAAATTATATATAAACTTTGAAGTGCATTTAAAGCCGCCAATAGGCGGGGTTCAGGGTATTTCCTAGTCGGGCACCTCCGACTAGAGTTTCCTTACTTGTTTTTTCTTCATTTATGGCTAAAATGTGTTGGCACTTTGCTGCGTTGCCTTAAATTGTTCCAATTCTGAATAAGCAATAAATTCTTTTGCAAATATCAAACAATTTACTTTCACAACATCTAAGGAGTGAGTTGTACAAAAATATAAGCCACATGTGGCTTGATTAAAAATCTGACTATGAATCTATTTAATACAAATTAATTCTAATTTATACAAAAATCAGGACTTCCAGGGCGGTGGTTTGGGGGCGTTGTTGGAATTTCGCTTCTGTGGTTTAGCAGTATGTTTGGCGGTCATGGCTAGAATCCTATCGAGCTTATCGAAATCACTTGGCGATTTGCTCAACAGCAGCTCAATGTATGACTGCAGTTTGTCTGAGGGTGATTCTGATCCCTTCTTCTCCGCCGAATCCAGATTGTTTTTCTCAGTATTATTGGTACGTTGAGTTTTGCTTGACTTGGGCGTGTCGGCAAGGTGGCGCGCATTGTTCAGATCCGGCGACTCGTTATCCGTCTCACCGGACCCCTGAAATGTCTGATTGGGCGAGGTAAGTATGGCCAGTGCCTGTTGCCACTGCGCCTCCATCACGCCATGCAGTTTTTCTGCCATGTCAGCACTGTAAGCATACAGAGATATATAAATATTTATGTAATATCTATTATCTTTATAATCTGACATACCGCTTTGTCTTGAAGGAGCTGAGCTTGAGTTCCAGCTCTTCTATTTTCTTAGATGCATTTGCCAGCTGCAGGCGGTATAGTTCCACCTCCTCATTGTGCTTCTCCTGTATGAGATTCAACTCCTGGTTGTTCTTCTCGTTGATCATCTCCAACTGCTTGACTGCTCGATCGGCTATCAGATGCTCACGCTCGCGTGCCTCAGCCTTCAGACTCTCCTCCGATTTGTCAAGCTGCTGTTGAAACTCTTGCAGCTTCTTGGCCACTACATTCTCCATTTGCTGCTGGTAGTGTTGCTTCAAGGATTTCTGCTGAATTTCCAGCTTTTTCTTGAGGTTTGACTGAAAGCAAGTAATCGAAATTAAACATGGTCATTTAAAGAAACTGCTTGAAGGCCACCTCAGTGTCAGTTAGGTTCGCCAGTGCCTCTTGCAAGGATTTGCGTTGCACTTCCAGATGATCAGCGCGTGTCTTTTGCTTCTGATGATACTCCTGGAGTATTTCCTTTTGGTGTTGCAGTGTGGACTTCTCCTTCTCTAGTTCTTCCATGCGGACTTTTAGCTAGGGGCACAAAAAAAACTTCTTTAGAGATACGAAGCGAGAGGAGCGCAAGCTGCGATTATACCTTCTCCTGCTGATAATCAGACTTGGCGAACTTATCGCGCAGCTTGTTCTGCTCGGTATGGCACAACTCCTCGGCACGCTTGCTGCTTTGCAACTGCATTTCAATGTGTTCTAGTTTCTGCGCTGCCTCGACTGCCTGGCGCTTGGATCGCTCCAGATCAGCCTCCAATTGGTCTGTCTTCTCCTGGAACTTGGTCGCCAAGCCCACCGCCTGAGACAGCTCAAGCTGCAACGCCTCGCATCTGTCATGATTCTCGTTGCGCTCGGTTTCCAGTTTATGCACAGAATCGCGCATATTCTGAACCTCGTAGTTGAGAGCCTTAAGTTGTTGCTCGGCCTGCTGCAAGGCGTCGTCCTTGGATCGATCCACCTCCATGGCCACTGAAATACGCTGCTGGTACTCCAGCAGTTGGGCCTGCAATGTTTGTACCATTTTCTCCAGGTGCTGACGTCGCAGCTGCTCTTCCTTGAGCGAGGAGAGACCCTGTTGCCCGGCCATATTGTTTGCTATGACAGTGCCTGACAGATGACTTTTGCCCCACAGTTCGCTGAGACTGATGAGTTTGTTTTCATTGCCTATTGAGGCTGAGGCACCCAGTCGTACACTAGGCAACGAAGTGGCTGTTGGCAGCGAGTCCTGCGCCTGCGTCGAATAGCCGCGCATGCGCAAATAATCATCACTGTGATGCTGCTGCAGTTGCTGTTGGTACTGGTGCTGGGGCTGATGGTGGTGCTTCCAGCCATTGTTTTCATCCAGATAGTGATCGATTTCCTGCAGTATGTTCGCCTCCAGCCGCGGATCGCCCTTGGGCGTCGAGTGCACCATGCCGTGCAGCTCACGTTGCGGTCGACTGCCCGAGGCAGTGCGCACTGTACTCGATGAAATTGTGGATATATCGGAGGGCGCATCAAAGTGTCGCTGCTCCTCCCTGTGCTCCAGCTCCAAGTTTTGCAAACGCGTATTTATCTGATTCAACTCCGACTTCTTGCCGGGCATCAAAAACTGATACGCAGCTGTTGTTGAGGCTGGCGGCATCGGCATCGGCAGCGGCAGCGGCGGCGGCGGCATAGCAAGTGCATCTGCCTCGGCAGCTGCGCTCATCTTGGGCAGCCGAGTCGTATAGTAATTGGGCGGTATTAATAGCAACAGATCCGTGTCATCTGTGTCGGTATCACTCATTACTCACAACATGATTAGAATTCGAAATTAAATTAAAGCCGAGAAGTCAAACATTTAAAATGCAAAATTGATGCGTACCAAGCGCTCGTTGCTATAGCTGCAAGTAAACATTGGCGTTGCCACATCGATCAATTGGGCAAAGAAGTGCTGCCACATAGTTGAATGCAATTGAGATTAGAAGACAGTGTTATATAACCGTTCAATTGTAAACGTCTCAACAAGTTGCCGCTCAGTCCCTTTTATTGAATGTGTGTGTATTTAACGTGTGTATGATATATGTGGTGTGTGTGTGTGTGTGTGTCTGTGGGAGCGATTTACATAAATTTTTTAGCAACCCAACCACCAACAAAGGCAGCAAAGAGAACAGCAATTGTCGCCATGAATATCCAGAAGCCATTTCCCTTTTGCTGATTCTGCAGCTTCATGGCCAACAGCTCCCGCTCCTCGTCCTTTTGCTTGGTGATCGTCTCGACCTGTTGCAACAAATGTAGTCGATCCTCTTCCAGCACATTCACTTGTTCTAGAAGATTTGTCAATGGATCTGAATTATCCTTTTCGTGATGCTCACCAATAGCCTCTAACTTGTCTGTGTACACCTTTTGTAAGCCATCCGTTTGGCTATCTATCAATTTGACCTTGAGTTTAGTATCCCAGATGGTTGATGGACTGATATTCTTCCAGAACTCGTGTAGATCACCAATCTGATCACTCGCATCGGCGGCCTGCATCATAAACTTATGGCGGTGCGAATAAATATCGTTGGAGATAGGATGGACGAATATATCGATGGCGATCTTCTCCTCCGGCTTCACCAGCCCCACATTGGGGCGCACGAAGAACAGACGCGGCGTTGTCGTCTTCAACTTGAACGCAATCCGCTTCTGCTTGCTCGGATTGAATACCATAATTTTCTTGCAAACGGCGCGATTGAATGGCCCCTCCAAAACTAATTCGTCGGCTGGCTCAACGATCAACATGACACTTAATTTATATGATGTCCTACTACCTACCGCAAACTCTACGACTCCTATAAAAATAAAAAAAAAAATTGATCTAATTTCTTATTTCCACCAAAATGTATTTCAACGTTACGAAATATTGGTTACGACTACCTAAATAACTAGTTTAAACTGTATATCTGACAGCAAATTGAGTGCAAAAGCCTACTACGCTGCGTATCAGGAACTGTGCATATGGCATATTGACATTTGGAAATCTATGTAACTGGCAAGAGGAGGCGTGGCTTAATCAATTAGTTATATAAGTTCTTGATCAAGAAATAAACACTCCACTCCGAGCAAACTCTTTTTTTTTTTTAGTTATATCTCGTAAACTAATCAACATATTGATATAAAATTTAAAAAATAAAAAATGAGATAATCCATATAAAAATATTGTATTTAAAGATATATATTTTATATATATATATATATATATATATATATATAGGATATTACTTGCTGCTCTCTTTTTCGTTGCGCTTTTTCGAGTACAGTTATAGATAAATATCGAGTATTTCAATTTGTTTAACACTTCGTTTCGAATAATTCGTACAACTACCAAAATATCATGCGGCCGGCATTGGGAGATGTTGCCTTGGACAGGATTATATCGGAGAGTTCACCATCCTCCAGTTCGTTGCTACAATACACATATTTATGGGCAAATGTTATATATACATTAAAAACAGTTAGTTAGTCTGTTTTGTGTACATATATACATATACATACATATACACATTTATTGATTATTGATTTGTTTTTTTTTTTTTTAATAAATAACAATGAATGTTTTTTTTTGTGTTGGTGGCAACAGCTGGTGGACGACGAATCACCCTGTGATGCGTTGACAGTTTCTTGGATGTGTAGAATGATGAGTTCTTGAGTTCTTGAATTCGAATCGGATATGTGCAGGGGCGGGGGCACAGCCACAACAATAACAACAAGTACAACAAATTGCGCTTTTATGGTCTACAAAAAGAAAACAAAAAGTAGAAAATAGAAAATAAAGGAGAATATTATGGATGAAACCCATTAAAAATTAAAATTCAAGTTGGACAAACAACGAATATTAGAAAAGAACAAGAACAAAAAGAAAACATAAAAAATATATATATATATAATATATATATATGTATAGATCAGTGAATGAACATGCATATGATATAGTTTTTTGGATATGGCTGTTAAAGCAGGTCGAATATCACATCGATGGGGTATAGACAATAAGACACAAGAATGCTTTGAATGATTCACATTTTATTTAAGACTAATCCAATGTTTAGGCACTATTTCGTTAAGTATGTATAACTATATATATTGCAAAAATCAATAAAAATTATGCCTTAAGTCTCTTTTGCTAAAAATTATAAAATATTGTACAGCATTTAGTTTCGGCTTGGATTTTTGTTTAAATATTTTTTTTTGTATATTTTTAAATATCACTTAAGTATTTTTTTTTTGGGTTTGAATTTAATTAAAATTTTGTAATTTCTCCGGACGGTTACAAGGAAAAAATAGAAATTTTACAATTTTTGATAATAAATATTAGACGTAACTAAAATTAGAAGAGTGTTTTGTATTTTTGTTTCTTGTATTTTAAAATTAGTTTAGTTTTTGTTTTTTTTTTTTTTTTTTTAATATAAATTATGTTTTAATTTATGTGCGCAGTCGTTAAGAGTAGTTTATAAATTAGTTTTTTGCAATTTAAATTCGTTTTTTTTTTGTAATTTTTTGATTCAACTAATCACAAGGCAAATAGATTTAGACTCAAAGAGGGGCGTTCGAAACGTTTTGTATCGGGGGCAACGCAGGCAAGTTTTTAGTGGATGCTAAGCTTAAAAAGTCTTAAAAACAACGAGCTACGAGAGATAAGTAAAGAAAGCGAGCGAATACCAACACCACTGAGAGAGAGAGAAAGAGAGACGTACAAAGAGAGGTAAAGAGAGAGAGAGAGAGAGGGCGAGGGCGAGGGGTAGTGTAACTGGGCCCAGGTAGGTACAGAGTGTAGGGAGTGTAGTTAAGGTATGTATGATGCATGAGATTCGTTTGTTTTTTTTTTTAGAAATTTTAAAATGGCACAAATGGAACGAGTAACGAGCAGCGAGTAGCGAGTGGCGAGTGGCGAGTGGCGAGTAAGAAGTTAACTTGAGTGTATGTGAAAGACGTTATCAGACAGTTTGAATCGGGTGAGCATGTGCATTAGGATGTGTGTATTAGGAAGTAACGAATGGAAGTAGCGAGCGAGTAACTAGTAGAACTAGCGAATCATCGTGAATTTCGCATTTGCTTTTGGCTTTCTGATTGTGGTTCTTACTTTTTGATCAGCGAGCGCACTTTTTTCATCGTACGATTAAAGATCGTCTTATTGTTGGCGCTATTGTTCGATCCGAGGGATGAGTTGGACGTCTTATTGCTATTCTGGCTGCCACCGCGATGCACATGCGCCGACGCCCGCTGCTGGTTGCCATGCTGCCCCGCCTGCGATCTCACCGACTGCGCATCCTCGCGCTCGCTCTCCGTGGAGCTGACTCCGTCGGGACTCTGGCGATTGGAGGCGATGCGCTGCATCGGCCGCTCTGGCGTCGGCGACTTTGAGGAGCTGCTCGTGTCGCGTCGCTGCGGCTGCGGCGTCGGAGGCAGCGCCAGATTCTGCATGCTCTGGGTCTCGTCGGTGGGCTCGCTGCTCGGTGGCAGCAGCTCGGCCAGCGTTTGCTTGGACAGGATGTGGTCCAGGCTGCGCGACTTGCGATGCTGCTGCACATTGGGCGGGGCCAGGCTCTGTTTCTCCCGTCGCGTCACAGGGCACACTTCCTCCTCGGGCTGCGACTCGTCCTCCGGCTGCAGCGTGCACGTCGAGCTGGCATTGGTCAGCGCCGTGCTGCCAGCGGCCACCATGGCCGCGGCCTTTGCTATGCGCTGCTCGGGCGTGCTCAAGCTATCCTGACTGCTGCTGGCCGCCTCCGCCGCCGCCTGATCCAGCAGCCCGTCCACGCTGTGCGACCTATAGCCATTGGCCACGCTCGCATTGTGCACCAAGCCGGCCGCCGAGCTGCGACGCGGCGGCACATACGGCTGCGGCATAATGTTCTGCATCGACGCAGAGCCGGCGCCGGACTTGTGCAGCAGCGCCGCCTGCTGTGTGCGATATGGTGGCAGGATGTTGGAGCGCTTCGCCTGCCCACGCCCATAGCTCAAGAGGGAGGTGCTGCCGCGCTGGCGAGCCGGTGAGGGGGACTGCCGGTATCTATTTGCCTGGTGATTAGCTGCTCGTGAATTATCGAGTTTCGAGTTGCAATCAAAATTAAATTAATTAATAATTAAGTTGGTTTAGAGTAGAGTAGAGATAGAGAGTTATGTGTGTGAGTGAGTGAGTGAGAGTGTGTGTGTGTGTGTGTGTCTGTGAGTGTATGGTATACTAAAGATAGAGATAGAGAGAGAGTGTGAGAGAGAGAGGGAGACATAGGCCTTCTGGACACAGTCTCGCTTGAGGTTGTTTCCGTTTTGAGGATTCTTCTTCTTCATCATCATCATCATCATCATCTTCTGCTCTGTTTTGCTTAAACATATGCTGGATGCTGTATATTCGAGGCTAGCCTAAGTGGTCTCGATGGCCTAGTCTACGCTGTAGCTGGGTCTGATTCGGATTCGTATTCGAATTCGGATTTGAATTGGGATTCGAACTCGCATTCGAACCCGCACTCTGACTATGATTTGCAGTAGTTGCTGCACTCGTTGGCCCACCTTGTCCGCTGCCATTGGCCGTCATTAGGCCATCCACCACACTGCCTGCGCCTCCGCCACCACCGCCGCCGTTGCCACTGCCTCCGCCTGCACCACTCTGCTGATAGTCGGAATCATTGCTGTGCATTCTTTGGTAAGACGCCACGCCGGGCGTACCAGGCGCCATCGCCGCGATGCGATCGACGTTCTTTTCGCCGCGCAAAAATCTGCCGCAACGGAAGAGGGCGAAATTAAGTTTGGGAATGTATTGAGATTGAGTTTGAGTTTGAGTTTAACGATATTAATAAATTGCACTAAAACTAATCGAATGATTCATTAAGTTAACTGACTAACTAAAGAGATTGAGGAATAGAGTTTCTGGCACTATTTGGTCAGCATTCCTTTAGTCCGAATGGCGCCGGTTATATACCTTTCGAGCTTATCGATGCATGCGTCCTGGTAGTCGTGTATCCAGCTGACCCCATTGAAGTGGGCCACGCTGCACATGTCGTTGGGCAGGTTGTCCGGAAACGAGAACTGCTGATCCATAATGGGTATGATATTGCAGTTCGACTCCAAGGCAGCCACAATTTCCTATCATCACAAGATTAGTTAGCTATGATCACAGAGAGAGAGACAGAGAGAGAGAGAGAGACAGTCTCTATGTACTTACGCGATGCACCCAGTCCTTGCAGTCGACATCGTCGATGCAGCGATGCAGTGCGTCTGGCGTTAATACTAAGACAAAGTTCTTTGCCTGACGAATACTGTTGAGTAGACCATTATCAAATTTGCCCGCCTCCAGGCGTTCCACGTCAATGAACACTGAGAAGCCACGCAGCTGAAGATGAACCTGCAAAGGAGAACAAGAACAAGGGGAGAAGGACATTAGCCAAGTCCTCCCGATCGAGCAATCAGCTTAGACGCACCTTTAGCAAACTGGCCAGCTGAGACCCTGTGGAGCGCCTATAGCTGACGAATACGTCCAGCGTCTTGGCCATGTTCTCCTCGGATGAGCTCGGCAGCGAGTTCTCCAGGTTCTTGACCGCACTGAGAATCTGCAGCCGATGAATGCCATTCTTGATGGCGCACTCGGTCATTAGCATATCCTCGTTGACATGGGGCAGGGTGTTCTTGTCGATGCCCGCGTTGAGCATGGCATAGGTGTAGGTGCAGTAGTCGGGCCCGATCTCGGCCAGAAACTGGTGCATTCGGGCCGTGTCCTTGGACGAATAGTCGGCCATGCGCTTGAGATTCTGCAGCTCACGCTCGAAGCGCTTGAGCAGAATGCCATTGGCGATGCCAATGTCGTTGCGCAGATTGTCGTGGTTGAGCTTCAGCAGGAGATCGCCGTCGACCTGCGACTCCTCGAACTGGCGCAAGTAGCCATGGAAGCCGATCTGCTTCACCCACTCCTGCACGTCCTCGACGGACCACAGCGGCACCTGCTGGGACAGCTTGTGCGGCACCGTCTCGCCAATCAGACGCAGCGCCTGCGCCGCAAACTTCGAGGCAATCGCATTGGGGCAGCTGGCCACGGTCTTGAGCGCCTCGATGGCGCCAATCTCGTGGAAGATGTCCGTGTTGTTCTGCTTGCGCTTGATGCCCGCCTCCATGCAGAAGTGGAAGGCGGCCAGGTTGCGTGCCTCCTCGCGATTGGAGCTGAGCACCGGCACCAGCCGCTCCAGCCAATGCTTGCTCTGGCCGTGCGCATGCGACAGATTCGACTTGGCGAACTGGTACGGGTCGTGTGTGGTCACGAAAGGCTCGACCAGATCCAGGCAGCCCGACTTGAGCACCGCCGCCTCGATCTCCTTGTTGGCCACGAGCACAGCAATGGCCAGGCAGGCGTAGTACTTGATGTTGTCGTCGTAGTGGAAGGCCAGCGGGAACAGCCACATGGGCACGTTGCGCATGATCATCGCCTCCTGGTTCTCGGCGCCGCCATAGAGCGACAGATTGACCAGGGCACTGGCGCAGTGACGCAACGTCTCCACATCGCTGGTGCGACACTTGAAGAGCAGCGCGTCCAAGCCGCCCAGGCGGATGACATCGGAGCAGGTGCCCTCGGAATGCTTGAATAGATGCTCCAGGATGCCAGTGCCGACGCGCGAATGCTCCATGTTCTTGGTCGCCTTGGTGCAGACGCAGGCCACATTGACCACCTTGTCGAGTCCATTGTCCACGACATGCGAGCGATTCTCCGTGGTCAGACACTGCTCGAGCAACTGGGCGGAGAAGAACTGCAGATCGTTGTGCTGGACGCAGTTCTTCATGAGCAGATCGAGGCCGCCGCTCTTGCGCAGCGAGTTGCACAGGGAGTAGCCCAGCTCGTGACCGTGCGTGGGCACCTCCCAGGCGCGCTTGATTACCTCATTGATCTTCTGCAGATAGACGGACTTATCGCCGCCGGCGTCCACGCTGCCATCATCGTCCTGCAGCGAGCTAACGAACGAGGTCAGCACATTCGAATACTTGCTGATGGCCTGCTCGATTTCCTGTTGCCCGCTGCCAGCGGTCAAGGACTTCAGATCGTCCAGCTTGAGATCCTTGAGCTTGACCAGCTGGCCGTTGGTGGCAGACATTTGCGAGGAGGAAGAGATCATGCTGCTGCCCGTACTGGACACACCCTTGTGCGTCATAGAGTAGTTGGCCTGCGAGGCGGACGACACGTGCTTCTCCTGGCTGATGATGCCATTCGAAGTCATCGTCTGCGACTGCTGCGACTGCGAGATGGCCTTCTTGTCGGCGGAGAAATTGTCGCTCTGCACTTTAATACTGGCGGCGGCCACCTTGTTGCTCGCCTGCTGTGTGATGTCGCCGGTGCGCAGTGAGAGTGCCTCCTACACAGGGCGAGTCGAGAGTATAACAGTTAATGAGGGCGTTAAACAAGAAAGAGGGTTTGTTATAACAGTTGGTATGTGTTATATAAATGCTTCGCTAATTACATGCTCTAATTGTTGAGTGTATAACAGTTTCGACTGTTATACTGTACTGTTATACAACTCTTATACAAATACTGTTTGTAGGATTATTGATCTTGGACCGGTTTGGGCCAGCTGTTATACCTTGCTTTGTTCTACCTCAATGGGTATTTCGCGTATGTTTGTTGTGTGGTTGTTGTTGTTGTTGTTGTTGTTGTTGCTGTTGTTGGGCGTTGTTGTTGTGGTGGTTGTGTGTGGTGGCGAAAGGGGGCAGACGGCGGTGACTGGCTGCAAAGGGGGATTAGAACTTTTACGTACTCTTGTATGAGACTTGCAACTCGAACTCGAGCTCGAGCTCGAAGACGATGATGACGAGGCACAGGCAGAGGAGGAGCTGCTCGAGCCGCCAGACATACGGGCAGCGGACGTTGTGGACATGCTCGCTGTGGCTGCACTCGTCAGTGGTATGCCGCAACCCACCACTTGTATGGGTTGCGGGGGTGGCGACAGCGGATTAGCATTGTGCGTGCCAAAGCGGCCGACGGGCGAGCCTACGGGTGGCGGCGACAATGGCATCTCCACGATGGGACTGGGCGAACGCGTTGGCACAAACTCCGACTGACCGCTCGAACGGAAAATGCCCTTGCGCACGGGCCAAGGCGCCTGATTCTGTTGATTCGACATGGCCACTGGAGAGTAGAGAGTGGAGATCAGGGCGTGGGTCGTGCCAGACCTACTGCAATACGTATTCCAATGTCAGGCGGCTGAGGCGAACTGACTCAGTGGCCGATCGAACAATTCGATGTTCTTGTTTTCGAAATATTTTACGTATATTGCACAGCGGGAACGTGCGAAATTATGTTCTCACTGTTATACGAGTTCGCATATAAATACGATTAAATACAGTTATTTATTTTGATTCACATAAAAATAGCGCAGAAATCGGCTGACGCTTTCGCGCTGTCTGTCTGTGAGAGAGTGAGAGGGTGTGTTGAGAGAGTGTCGGTCGATGAGTCTTATTAATAATATGTACATATATACATATATACATATATTAATATATACATCTGTATATGTGTATAAGTATGTATATGTGTACTTGTGACACTGACCGACAATTTAAGTTTGCGATAATTTACAACATTGTTAAATAGGGGTTACTGTATTACAGTTGAGCTTAACAACAATTAACGAGACTTGAAAAATGTGCAAATGATATATACATGATATGTAGAAAGACACACAGATATAACAGATATATATATATATATATATATATATATATAGAGCACAGCCTAACGCTTTAGATATGCACAAGACTTAACGAATGTTTAGCATATGTACGTATATCTCACATATGTTCTCATACGATAGCCCATTGTTGCTTAAGCTGATATTCGTCGAGTTAAACTTCAAGGTTCGTTTAGTTTACAGTTTAGTAAACTTTCGTCAAATATTGAAGCGCTTTAAGTAGTATATTTTAAAGTTACGTTGAGTTTAACTTGAATAACGTTTTATTGTATATGTCAAAGTTTCGTTAAGTTTGCTGTTTAGATCGTATTCGTCAAGTTACACCAATTTTCAAATGTGTATTTTAGAGTTCTGATATTTTTGCTGTTTAGTAAACTTTCGTTGAGTATTGAAGAAATTTAAATCACATAGTTTCAAGTTTCGTTAAGCTTGCAGTTGAGTTCACTTTCGTCGAGTATTTTTAAGTTTCTCTAAGTTTATTAAATGAGACAAACTTATTTTCGTTAAGCTTTTAGGATTTATTTATAATATTATTATTATTATTTTCATCACACACATTTTACATTCCGTCCAAGAATTTCATCACAGCTCGCGTGAATTTTACGAAACTTGTTGCTTCTTCGTTCAGTCGGCACAAGTGTTATACGACATAGACGTTCTGTTAAAAATGTGTCACAGCGAAGGTCAGGTTCTAATTATGTGTTATTCAGTTAGTTGAACACTTGTTTTCCCTTCAACTTGTGCTGCTTCTTGCTGCTTTGATTATTTTCGTATTTGTCTACACGAGTCATTCAATTGTGTTTTAATATTATAATTAGGAAGTCGCCGTCGTCGTTGTCTTTGGTGCCAATATACAAATCACTTTGCACAGCTCATGTCTATATAGTTTAAGCATATATATACACACTTATAATCATATATATATATATATATATATATGTATTCCGTATTTATATATTTAAAATGTCTCGCCTATATAGCGTAACGCTCGCGTCGATCGCTTGTCAGATACTGAGAACTGAGCGGCACTCAGTGCCATTTTATTTAAAAAAGAAAATTGTTCGAAAATAAAATACAACTTTTGGCCCCAACAACAAGCGAAATGCTATAGAAATTCTTAGAGAGCAAAAAGCGAAATAAATCAAAAGCGAAAAAAACCAAAAAACTATATAGTGTTAATTTTTTTGTATTCCTATATATGCATTTGTTTGTTAGGGCATTTGTTTGAAGTTCCAGCTCGAAATGGGAAAAACTTTTAATACTATAAAACAACTTGATATAAAAATGTTTTCCGAAAAGTCTGTTGGGCTTTTGTGATCGCGGCATAAACAATTGGCAACTGTTTGGCCCACATGGAGCGTGTCGGCTGTTGGCCAAATGCCAGCGAGAAAATATAAAATAAATAGAGTTCATTAGGGCCTCTTGCTGGATATGTGGAGGAGGGAGAACTGGACGAACTTTCATTAGATTTGACTAATACTAAATATATTTTGTAAATTAATAAGAAATGTATATTTAACTAATTGGAAAATGGATAAAGAATGTTTGAAAATGTATTCAGAATATTCAAATCAGAATATATATTGTTTTCATATTCAGGTCAAGCTATATATATATATATAAATAATATTTTTTTTATATATAATTTTTTGATCACTAATTAAATTTGTATACATTGGGTCAAGCCTCGCTATCCTAAACTAGTATATGCCATAAATATTTAAGCTAAGAAAACGGCCTGATTGGCAATTTGGCTATAAACATAGGAGAAGGTCCAAAGAAATTTAATTTTGCGTTAGAAAATCCTTGCAATGCCGACCTCAATTAATTCAGTACCGATGAACGATATTAAAAACCCCAAGCTGACCTTTGCCATTTAACATATTTAATAACTCCCTTTATACACCCTATATATATATATATATATATATATATTAGCTAGTCATTAACGTGCGACCTTTAGCTGAAACATCATTTAATGCAATAGGTGCAATAAAATTTCATCAGCCAGCGGGAATTGCGTTGCTGCCGACAACCTTTAATGAGGCGCATCATAAAATCATTTATGCTAATTTGCAATGGGGCTTTGGTATAGTTCCACTGGGTAAGCCCCATTGTCGTCGTCGTCCTCCCCCTTGCCGACTCCTCGCCTCCCGCATTGATTAGATAAGCTGACTGACGTTGCCCGTGGCAACGTTGCTTGGACTTGGACACAACTTGCAGCTGGTTAAGTTACCTGAATTTTCCTTAGCATCGAGACCTTTTCGCTGTCCTTGGGCGAGCACAAGTGTCGCACGAGATGCGGACTCCACGGTCGCCGGCACTTGTACAGAAACATATTACGTATACGCGCTGGTATTTCGCCGCAGACTGTTGCCTACTTTTTGGCGCCGCGCAAACATATAGCAAGCAAAATCGATTTTTGGACAACTTGGGCAACTCAAGCGGATTTTTCTGGATATTTTTACAGCCATTAACAGCTCCCGCTTTGGCGCCGCGCGTGTGCCTTATGCGACTCTAACATGCACGCGACGAACTTCAACTGAAAGGAGTGGCCCGGTCTAACGGTTGGGCACGCTCGAGCTTTGCCCTAGGGGTTGCGTCGCACTGTCTAGCGAGGGGTGTAGGGCTAACTGCGTCAGCTAGAAAGCTTTTGCAGAGCTTTGCTGCCAGCTAGACGCAGATTTAATAACCGAGCTCAATAGCTAAACTAAAGCATGTAATTGGCTACGCTTTGATTGATGGATTGATTGATTGCTTGATTGCTTGATTGATGGGTTTGCTCTGCTCTCACCTGCATAACGGCTGCATTCTCTTCTGTTTTGACGCCATCCATTTCCAAGCGACTTCGGACCGCCGACGCAGCCTTAGCCTCTTTGTAGTCGATGTCGCCGGTCTGGAGACGCTTCATTTCCGCCGAATTGCTGGTCGCCTGCTCGGAGCTGAAGCCATCGGCCACCACTTTGGTGGTGGCCATCGACTTGGAACGCTTCTCCTCAAACTTGATGGTGTCGATGGTTTTATTCGAGCCACTTAAGCCGCTGCTGGCGCTCAACTGCGCGGCCGTCGGGTGCGTCAGGTCCAGCCCGCTGCCAAAGTGGGGATGTGTGCAGTCGTCATCGCCATCGGGCGTCGTGACAATGCCATGGCAGCTGCCGTCGTCATTACCATCCACCAGATTCTCGAACGAGGCGCGAATTCTGCAAAAGACATGGAGTGTTAAAGGTCTCTCTCTCTCTCTCTCTCTTTCTCTCTGATTAGTCTCACTTATTTTTCAGCTTCTCTATGGTATATTCGCTATTGAGACCCTTGAGGTCATCAATCGATGGATGATTGCGCGTTGGCGCTGGCTTTGGCGCCGCTGTCAGCTTCTCGATTTCCGACATGGAGACTTTGATATCCGTGAGATCCCGCTTAACGGCGGCGGCCTTCATTTCCGAAGACGTGGATGACGAGGAAGACGACGACGACGACGATGATGACGCTTGTGTTGTCGATGATGATGAGGTTATGTGATGCAAGCGCTGGGATTTCTTTTCCACGCGCGTCGTTGTGCTGCTGCTGCTGCTATTGACAACCTAGGGAGAGAGAGAGAGAGAGAGAGAGAGAGGGCCAGAAGAGAGTGAGTGAGATACAGAAAATGATAATAATAATCATAGACATATTTAGACTAAAAATTCACTTTGCATCAACTTAGAAATATGCTAAGAATGTGCATGAGCCGCTTTCAACTAAATATTTGCTTAACAAGAGCAGACATATTTATGTATATATATATATATATATATATATATATATATATATATATATATATATATATATATATATAGTGATATATCTGATATTCATACAGGTTGTGCGCTATCTGCTCGCCTTTATGGCAGGCGCTTAGCGACGCTCGCCTTTATAAATCACAAGTTTTGTTTTGTTTTTCGTCTCTTTTTTTTGCATTTTCAGATTGAAATGGCACCGTATAACTGTATATTTGCCAAACTGCTGATAGATGGTTTTATTTTAGCACAGTGTCTTCCCTGATAAGCAAATAATGTGATAAATGTCCAATGATTTATGGCCTGGACACATTCAAAACTTCCACAAGACATGGGAAAGACTCGTTAGGCCGATTACTTAATAAGAAGAATATATATGTTGAAAGATCTCGAAAACTATAAAAATCTCGATGTTATCGATAAATAAAGTTTTCAAAGTCTTCTACTAAATTTGGTTACGGAATTTTCTTATAGATCTATGACTATATGACTAAAATCTACTTTGCCAATATTTTAGTAAACAATTTCTATATATTCTGAATGTATATATATTTAATCTATTACTTCAAGTTTTAGGGTAAATCAAAATTGATTTTTATTATTATTTAGACATTCCAAATATTTGTTCTGCTTAAGCATCACAAACACCATCTCAAAACCAATATAGCTTATTTCCCAAGTATGCAGAGTATAAGAAACAGAGTATTTGAATGTCGCAATGCAGATAAGAAGTAATAAAAAGTATATCTATTCTATCTGTATATGAATATATATATTAATAGATACGCATCAGTTGCTGAAGTGCTCTGTCCGGTATTAGACGACCGCCAATGGACAGATCAGACATGTTGCCTGATATTTTTTAGTCGACTACTTGAGCGATAGACAGCAAATGCTTAAAGCGAATTGAATATTGAATATTGCAGATTAGAATATAGAGAGGAAAATAACTTTCGTTATAGGGAAAAGAGAGAGCCTAAAGCAGAGTTTAATATAAGCATATAGGATGAACAGAGGGAGAGAGAGACAGATAAAAAGTGGAATTTTCCCTAGACCATGGAAAATACTATACTACTAATACTTCTATCATATAAATAATACCTTAATATTATTATTATACTATTCTTCTAAAATATTTAACTCAGATAAGTGTAGAAATATTTTTAAGCTTTCCCTTCATATAAAAATCTCTTACGTAAAAGTTCATTAACGAGTCAATTATTTCGAAAAGCAATCTGAATACCTTTTGTGATTTTTCTCAGAAAACCAATTTTTGTTTCTATTCAGCATCACAATGCGAGCTAAAAGAAAACAATTGAATGGCCTGTAAAATCTTTTTTGGCACTTAAGCACATTTGAGTAGATTGTCAGAAACAAGGAAAAGAATGAGACGCCAACCCACAGACGCGAGCAAAACTTTTATTTATTTTATTTATATTTTTATTATTCTTTTTTCTGTTTTCTGTTTGCTGTTTTTTTTTTTTTTGGTCACATTACGAATCGAATCTAATTTTAGAGAGTTCTCATTTTTGGCGAAAAGACTCGAGCAGAAGCGCCAAAATAAATCAACAGAAATTGCTGCGTGGGCGTCACTTAAATCTCAAATCTTAACTATTCATAATTTCTATAAGGCTTGAGAGACGTTGACTAAGACAACAATCGAGAGGTTGTAGAGTTTTGCATATAACGCATACGCCAGGTAGACCGAAGCGTGTTATGGCTCATAATACTTAATCAATGTCATATATATGGTGTTGCTCTATGGCATAATACGAGGTATATACGAAACGACTTATCGCAATTGCCAGAGGTAAAAATTAAAAAAAATAATAATAATAATAATAATAATAAAAAATTCCCAAGTGCCAAGTGATCGACGTTCACTTTTTCTCTTTTTATATTTTCTACACATTTCTCATGTATATATTGTGGTTGTTGTTGTTCCCGTTGTGTTAGTAAATATTGTATTGTATGAGGGGCAAGTGCTTGGGTCTAACATTACTTGGACATGAAGTCAATTGATTAGATATGATAAACCTTAACGCTTTTAACACTGCGTCATTTACTAATTTATCATTATTATGTCTATGTGGACTATACTGTTGTATACGCGTATGTATATGTACTAACCTATGTTGTTGGTTGTTTCTGGAAACTCCTTGAAGCTCTTATTACGTATACGCCTACGTAACGTAAGGCATCAGCATGTACTTTAAACTAAATATTGCCTGCGGGGGGCTTATCAGCACTCACACATACACACATACACTGGTGGGCGGACAATTTGTTAAAGAACATGTATATAATGTATATATATAAAGTATCCGCCTCGCGCACTATTCAAATATATTTTTAATATTTATTTATTATTTCTATCTTGTTTTGTGTATTTCGTTGCGGCGTTTGCTTTAGACCCACTTTATATTTTTTAAGTAGAGCGACGCAGATTTTGTTGTGTACGGTTCACACGCTGCCAAGACGCTTCGTAGACTGAACTGAGCTTTCGAGTTAATATTTTTCACGCTTGCCGCAAATCATTCAAAGAAGAAAAAAAATAATCGTTGGCTGTTTTTTTTTTTTTAATTTTTTTCTTTTTGTCTTCTCTATTGTTGCTGGGTTCTTCGTTGTTGCTTTTGTCGTTTGTATAGAAAATACTGATAACGCGTTGAGTTCGTTTAATTGTTCGTTTTTATTTGTCGTTCGAAATTCGTTAGGAAATTATTATTCAAATTATGCTTAAAAATATCTGTTATTTCTGAGGCGCTGCCGTCACACGAAAAAAATCATTGCACGTTTTGGCTAAAATTCAATAAAAAAAAGGATTTTGCGACGTTTTTCTATGTTCCTGCGATGTTTTTTTGCGCGCGACGCTCGCTTCTCGTTCGTTTCGTTAACTAAAGTAAAATGAGCAAAATTTGTGGCGAGGGCGCTATGGCTCGGGCTAGAGCTTTTACCGCTGCCGGCGTCGACGCCAGCGTCGATTGTCATTTTAAAATGAGTGTGATCGCTGAGCTGTGGGTGCAAGCGAGATGGCTAGACTGCGAATAGCACAAAGTTGGCGTTGACGTGAGCTCAGCGCGCTGAGAATTCTAGGAAATCATATTGTAAATATTCGCGCCGGCAACTGTGTAAAATCAACAACAACAACAACAACGACGGCAACGATAATAGCCACTAGAAGAACGCGTTGCTTATATTTATCTATTATCTAATTTATGCAGCCTAAGTATATGTGCATTTCCATAATTCCGCCTTCGCGCCTCACGTTTCTTATACCAAACACCAAAACGGTTTTCTAATTAACGCGTTCGGCTTGGAGTTTTTTATTAACTTTTTATGAAGCCTGCTTTCGCATTGTATCTGTATCTCTTTCCCACTCACTTAGTAGCATCTATATGCGCTGCTAACTTACGTGATTAGTGTTGCTCTTTTGCATTAACAGTAGCTGAGCGATGAGCAGAGAGAGGGACAGAGAGAAGAGAAGAGAGCTTGTGCTGTTGTTTCACTGTATATGTATGTGCGTGTGAGCGTGCTGTGATTTGTGGTTTGTTTTATTTTGTGTGTTTATATTAATAATTACTTTGTGGATCTTTGTTAGTGTTAATCAGTTTGCTGATTATGCACGCACACACACATGCACAGGTATATTTACACGTATTTGTATGCTAATTTATATACAATTGTTAAACAATTGATTTTCTGTTCGAATTTGCATAATCCTAACTAGATTTTACTACCTTTTTGGGATGATTTGAAGATTCTTAGGCTAAGAGTTCCTAAATGAGTAATAAAATATGGGCCATAAATCATTTACTGCTCATAAATAAAGTTCATTAGCTGCTAACAATTCTGATATCAAATTTGTCAAAGTTATTATTAAACTAAGTCTAATGAATTGTCTCAGGTTTTATTATTATTTTTTTTCTGTGCAATTGTTAATCCCCAGTTTTAACCATCCTTTGTTGACTTATCAGTGCAGTCATAAAATTCTTATTTTCTACACACACCTCCGCAAGTAACATATATATATATCACGTAACTGTACACTAGCTACTATAAATACACATATTCGCTTAAGAAAATATTCATTTAAGTATTAAAGCAAATGTTCTAAGTATATATTTTTTATTTCTTTCTCAATTTTATTATAACTTACATTCATCGTATTTTCTGCGAAACTAAATATTTTTAATCATTGGCTCATTCTAAAATCAAAACATTTTCTTTACAATTTCAGTTGCCATGCATTGGGCCAACAATATTGGTTCGCAGAAAGCACTTAGTAGGGGAGCTTGCACACACAAATTAGTGTTTGTTTTTTTTTTTTTTTGTACAGTACATAAATCAAAGCTCAGCCAATGAAAAGCTTAAGCTGCGCTTATCTCTTGTACTGAATACAACAAACAAATGCTTTCTCTCTCTCGTTGTCTCTCTTCCCCCTCAACAGAATGCTACAGCACGAGCCATTGGCGCGCGTGACGATCCGAAGACAAGAGCCGACGTCAGCGTCGTCGTCGATGCCAGCGACATCTACCGGTAAGTGAGTCATTGGTCGAGGCTGAGCAGACAGTGCAAATAAAATGATACTTAGTGGGGGGGAGAGAGAGACAAATACAAATACACTTGCTCTCAAATGAACAGTAAATTGAAGGCCCGTTGATCTTTGTACACATGGCTGTTGATTACACAAGCGCCTATTTAAAAACTTGCGCATTTGTCACCAACTTTGATAACCAAACACATTGGATGGGCGCATTCATTAATAATCAAAAAACTTGACCAAGGCAGCGTCAAAATATGCCCTGTAAGCGACTATTTTAGAGGTAAATGATTCAATGCGAAATATCAATGAATTGATAAACAGAATGTTAAGCAAGGCTGGTAGATAGGTGACTTGTGAATACCCTGTAAAGGGGTTTAATTAAAGGAATATAACAATAAAATAAAAGGGGAAAAATTTGATAAAATCACAAAAAGAGCATAGAAGCGGCATGTTAAGTTAACATATTAACAATAACATCATGTCAAGTTAACATATTATTTATTTGGTTTACTTTAATACCCTGCTTAACATTTTTAATGGGCATTGTCAAAGTATTTTGATGGCTCTGCTTATCAAGCGACGGAAATTCTGAATAGATAAAATTAAATAAATAAATTCTGAATAGATAAAATTATAAACTCCAAACGGAACTATAACATGTAAATGCCGCTAAAGCAATCTTATCTGAATGAAAACAAAAATCTATTTCTGTGGTGGGAAATTTATGTTTAAACAAAAGCCCATGGCAGGCGGCACGCTCTGTAGAAGATATATCAACAACAACAACAACAACAACAACAATGGGTAAATGTTTATATGTATACTGGCAATGGGCAATTAATTTTATGGCTTTTGCTCAATCGAATATGCCAAATATAGCGAACAGGGTATACGCCATAATTGATTTCTGTACAGCAGCCGCTGCGACGCCAATCAGAATTGCAATAATCTAATCAGACAACGCGTTTCATATCGAACTGCTTTAACCTTTGGCGAGTGGAAAAAAAAAACGAAACGTGAAACGTGCTGTGGCCAAGGGAATGATTGTTATCAGTTCAGTTAAGGGACTAGGAATGTTTATAGCCCTGTATCGTAGGTCTTACATTCTTTGAGCTCAAGTAATTGTTTAAAAATAGACGCGACTGCATAGAAAATGTGCCCTACGTCAGTGCTTTATATAAATATTTATATCATACGTAATTGTCTCAATCATTAACTAATTATTGACCAACCTGGCGTATACGTAGTGTTATTTCAAACTATTTGACAGTATAAACAATCTGAAGTTTGATATAATAAATTATAGTATTTATCATTTTCGACAGTATAACACAGCTTAAATAGCAGTAGTTGAAGGTTATTGGTCTATATAACAGTTGAGAGTATAACAGTTTTGTTTTCTTGCCAATCTACTCCAAATTTGAACTTATTGGTCTGCCTTACCTGCTGCGACGTGGATGTGGATTGATGAGAGGTTTCCTTAAGACTACTGCACGAGCTAGAGCTCGTATTGATTTGCCGTCCGCCCAGGCTGGCAACTGTGGAGCTGCCAGCACTGAGCGGCCCTCCGCCATTCACTGTCGCCACGCCATTCAGCGTGGGCGTATTGCACAACATGTTGTTGCCTGAGGCTGAGGAGGAGCTGGGCAGGGGCGTCGTTGCGGCTGAGCCGCTCTTCTTGTTGAAACTTTCAATGAGCGTTGTCGCCGGACTCAACATGCCGCCGCTCTGTGAACTATCCGAGAAGTCTGTCATCTGGAAGCAGAAACAAGCAGAAACAGAAATTTCTTATCAGTTAAATATTCAGATATTTAGTGAATGGGCTGCAGCTGCTGCTGCTCTTATCTATTGCTCAGTCTCTGGACCTTATATGATCAACAGATCTGCTGTGAGCCAAGTCAAATGCCATTTGGATGATTAAATATTGAATCAAATCTGTGAAATGACTTGAACGTGTGGACACAGCCAGTCAAATCGAATGTGATTTATATTTTATTGTTTCGATTTCTATTTCCAGCACCAAAATCGCATTTAAATTGATAAATTGTTGTTTGCGCGCATCTCAAACTGTACTGTGCGCTTGCCAGTGGCTCTTCCACTGCGGCGCCGTGCGGCCTGCTTGGTAATACAGTGTACTTTAGATAAAACAGAGCCCGCAACTAAAACATACGTCGAGTATATATTTTTTTTTTAAGTTCATGCATTGATTTATACATCTTTTGTTATTATAATTGCTATATCTTTGTTTACACAAAATAAAAATGGAAAAAAAATAGATTTTGCTTTGATTTGGTATCTGCATACGCGATATAAATTTTACGCTGTCAGTTGCTGTTATTTTATGTACATAATTAATATTGTTTTGATTTAGCGTTTCGATTAAAATTCCATTTACGCGTGGGTGTACGTCCCACAGTTTTTATTACGAACTACCTGGCAGCTCGTTTCAGTGTGTGTGTGGGCGCCCGCGAACTGTTTTACAATTTGCGTTCTTAAATCAATATTCGCAATGCTCGTTGCGATTTTATATCATTTGTCATTATTTTTATACTTTAACTATTAAACAACACGCCATAAACACGCAATGAAAGCGCGTTAACTGTTCGCAGAGTTACCAATCAACCCGCCAGAGCTTTTCGCTCGTGTGTGTGCTTTTTACTCCAGTGTAAGCTTCAAATTTTAACGTATATTGCCGCGACGGTCGTTTACAGCACTGGCCTTACGCAGAGTGGCCTTACCACCGAAACAGCTGTTTCCACTATCTTGGTATTTTTCTCTGTCGTTTTTTTTTTGCGTTAGTTAAGTATCGTGCGTTGGCCACACTGGTCGCTGGAGCCCTTCACAAGTTCTTTAACGAAATGTATTAATTTATGCAAATTAGCTGAAAAAACTTCACAAAAGTGGCATAAAATTAATTTTAAGCAGTTTTTTAACGCCGCAGAGCAACGAAATGAAAAGCGCACAACGTGGCTGGCTGTGGCTATGGCTCTGCATGTCGTCAGCAACATACGCCGACGTCATGACAGCCGTAACTGGTGGTGGAGCGGGGGGAGCTGGCACCACAACAACGCAAAACGCGCTGCTCGCTGCTGCTGGCAAACAGGAGCTGGCAACGAACAGCAAACAAATGCCCATCTGTTCTCGCATGCTGCGTCACGTTTTCGAAAACGTGACGCCGCGGCACGAGCAGCGGGCTGGCGTCTTCGAGGAATACAAGCCTGAGGTGGGCCAGGTGCTCGACGAGGAGACGTACCTGTGGAGCTGCCTGGAGGCGTGCTGCGAGAAATCACAAATCCAAAACCAAACCCAACACAACACCTGCAACGTTGTCCTGGTCTTCAAGCGCAAATGCTTTCACATCCGTTGCATTAGCAACGATGGCTGCATGCCCAAGCCTCTGCCGCGGGACCGGCAGAACGATAAGGTGCAAATGGTATTGGTGAATCCGGTGGGCGATCCGCCAGAGACTTGGACACAGCTGCTGAAGGCCACCAAACCGAATGCCGAAATCTTGCCCTACGAATCGGAGCTGAACTTCTGGAAGCAGCCGCGTCGCCTGCAGTTTCAGGTGAGCCGTACATACAGGTCACTTAACTAATCTCTTAGTAATATGTAATCCCTTGCAGGACAGCACCGCCTACGACGAGGATGAGTTTCCCATGGCGGAGAAGCGCGTGAAGCAATTGCTGCTGCAGCAGCCCGACGAAAACGATGACGATCTCAGTTACTATGGCGCCGCCGAGTTGGCCAGCAATGCCAAATTCATCACCTGCGATCTGGACACGCCTTGCTCTCCGCAGGAGCAGTGTGTGCCGCTGCAACCGAATGACGTCACGGGGATCTGCAACTGCAAGCATGGCTACATCCGGAACAAGCAGCACAAGTGTGTGATGCCCTCCGTGGGCTACAGCGCCTATTTGCCCAATGAGGCCGTTGCAGCTAGCGAGATTGTGCCAGAGGTTGTTGCGGCCATACCGGAGCCGGCGCCGGCGCCGGCCATTAAACAGGAGATCAACAAGATCACGGTCTCGGTCATGTCCAAGGAGGTGCAGCTGCCGGAGCAGGAGGTGACACTGGCCGCTTTCACGGTGCCCGACGAGGAGACGAGCGGCTCGAAATACAAGTATCTGTGGACGCTCATATCACAGCCCAAAGGACCTATGAATGGCACCATCTCGGATCAGAGCAAACCGAAGGTGAAGCTATCGAATCTATCCGAGGGTCTGTACACCTTCAAGGTGACGGTAACAGGTGATGGAGGCGCCTTTGGCGAGGCAGCCGCCAATGTGACGGTGTTGCCTGAGCGCCGGATCAATCAGGCGCCGCAGGTGATCATCTCGCCGCCAGAGCAAATCATACGGCAGCCCACGTCCAATGCAATACTTGATGGCAGCACCAGCACCGACGACGACAAGATCATCAACTGGCATTGGGAGGTCATCTCGGGTCCGATTGGCTATCAGCCGCAGCTGCCGGAGGTAAATACACTGCAGCTAGACCTAACCTCGCCGGGCAACTACACCTTCAAGCTGACCGTCACGGATTCGAATAATATCACCAATTCAACGACAGCCACCATAGCGGTGCTCAAGGAGACGGACTACGCGCCGGTGGCCAATGCCGGAGATGCAGTCATCTTGTATCTGCCCAACAACAATGTAACCCTAAACGGCACCGCCAGCTCCGACGACCATGAGATCGTTGAGTGGGAGTGGACAAAGGATGCCAGCGACGAGGCCAAGGCCGTGGATATGCAAAACACCAGGACGCCCTACGTACAACTATCCAATCTGGAGGAGGGCATGTACACGTTCGTCCTTAAGGTCACCGACGGCAGCAAGCAGTCGAGCACCGCCAAGGTGCACGTCTTTGTCAAGCCACCTACCAACTCCCCGCCCACAGCCAAGGCGGGTGCCAATGTGGTAAGTTGGGAATCAGCCTTATCTCTGAACTATATCGATGATACTCCTCTTATCTCCATAGACGACCAGCCTGCCCGTCAACTGGGCCACTTTGAATGGTTCCGAATCGAAAGACGACATTGGCATCAAATCCTATCAATGGAAACAGCTCAGCGGACCCAACAACGCCGTCATACTCAAGTCGAATACCTCGGTGAGTGCTTGAGCAAACAGACTATCGGAAACCAAATCTAATCTCTGAAACATTTAAGATTGCCAATGCGACCAGCCTAACGCTTGGGCTTTATGAGTTCGAGCTAAGCGTAGCGGATGAGAACAACAATACGGCCACCGCCAGCACCTGGGTGAAGATTGTGCAGGGTATGTGATTTAACTAGGATTGAATTAGAGCTTGGCTAATCCTAAATCTCATCCACCTAGAACGCAATGCAGCGCCGATAGCCAATGCTGGCGGAGATCGCACCATTACACTGCCCATCACAGCGATTTACTTGAATGGCTCGCAGTCCTCGGATGATTTGGCTGTGGTTAAGTACGTGTGGACACGTGAGGATACCAGCCAAGCAGCTGGCGTCATCATCAACAACTCGGACAAGCAGCCAGTCATGATTGTAAGAGAAAAATCAGTGATCAACTGAAAGAGATTTCCATTGATATAGCCATTATACTCTTGCAGCTGACCAATGTGGTGCAGGGGCGCTACGTCTTCAAGCTGACTGTGAGCGATGATCAAGGCTTGACCAGCACGGATACGGTTAGCATTAATGTCCATGCGGATCCTATGCTCATGTATCTGGTGCAAATGACGCTGCCCATGAGCTTGTCCGTGCTGGCCAAGAGTGAACTGGACTCCACTGTGCAGAAGCTGCAACTGCTGTTGGGCGACGATAATAAGATACAGATCAGGGAGCTGAAGCAGGATCTGCACACTGAGGCAGCGGTGCTCGTCTTCTTTGTCATGGCCAGTGATGCGAAGGGCGGGCAAACAACGCCCGTAAACGGGCTGCATGTGGAGCGCCTGCTGCGCGCCAAGCTGCAAAAGGATGCCTCCATACTGGGCGCTCTCTACGTGGACATACGCACCACAGTCTGTCAGAACAATTGCTCGGGCCATGGCCGATGCAATCCCTCAACGAGAGCGTGCATATGCGAGGCCTTCTGGATGCCCTCGGGTGGCTTCTTCTTTGGCAACGATGAGGCCAACTGCGGTAGCTAAGCAAATAACTCTTATACCCGGCTCTCTGCTCAAGTCACGCTCTGCTTTACAGATTGGTCCATTTTGTATGTCTTTGTGGGCGTCATTTCTGGCTGCCTGTTGCTCTCTGGCATCTTCTGGGGCATTGCCTGCGCCTGCCGCCAGACCAAGAAGCCACGCAGCATGCGCCAAAAGGTGCAAAAATATGCGCTAATAGGCACGCAGGACGAGGAGGCGGCCAATTGTAAGTGACACTATGAATCATATCTATATATCTACAATATATATATATATATATAATTTACAGACTCGCGTAATACCTCGCTTACCGAATCGGAAACGGATTCGGATGTGCTCTTCGAGACGCGCTCCAAGACCAATGGCATTGGCAAGCGCAACAAGGTGCATCCCAGCAGCTCGCAGGGCAGCGGCTCCGGCAGTCGCGAGGGCAACAAATATGCGGTTACTAAGCTGGGCCGCAAGATCAAAACATAGACAAAACTATTGTATATGTATGTTTGTGTGTGTTAGTTTATATAGTGTGTGTGATATATATATATGTACCAATATATATATATATATATATATATATATATATATGAATTTACATTTCTATATAGTCCTATATACAAGCATTATGTACTTTTTAACTGCTGACTTTTGTTTATATATATATATATATATGTTTTTATTGTATGTTTGTAACCATGTGTATGCGTGTGTCTCGTTCCTTTCTACTTATGTGATATATGCACAACCTCTCGGTTAATATTATTACCTCTTATGCTAATTTATTATGATTATTGCAATTGACAAATGTTTATTTGTATTTGTATATTTCGTTAATATGTGTATATAGTGTTAGGACTTCACAATCAATGTAATAAATGACATGTAATTGCTTTAAACCGAAGTTTTCTTGTAGAAACGTAAAGGGGCATTGTCAGTGCTTGTTAAACTGCTGCGCGCAGTTTGAGGGTCATGCGCCGCCATCTTGTTGACTTTGTAACGCTTATTTGAACGCATTTATGCAGGCTTGTTGCTGCGTAGTTCCTGGAAGGCAGTGCCATATGCATATATATACTATATATCTGATATATATATATATGTATATATATATAAATCTTGAAAATCCGCCTGTGATTCATTTGCTTTAATTTTTGGTATTTTTTGATTTTGTTTTCTTTTTTGGCCATGTCTGAGCATGGCTTAAGTGTTTGCGCTTTTTATTGATTTTAGCCGGATTTGTGCTACTGACGGCGGGCGGTCGCAACGTCAGTCCTCCTTGGGTTCTGATGGTGGCATGCCACGCGCGCTCCATATTTCACGGCAAACACAGCCCAGAGTGTGTGTGTGTGTGTGCGTGTGTGTGTGTGTGTTGGGTGCGGCAGTTTGGTTTAACTGCGACACGCGATTTGCTCGTAGCCCCAATGCCTGCTGCTGGCGCCCACTTGGAGCAGCACCTGAAAGTTAATTAAGCTAACCTTCGCACTTTGCATGCCAAACTAATGAAAAGTTTCTTGAACTTTTGCCCGCTCACACGTGACACAAATTCCCTTTTTTTCAGTTTTTTTTTTTGGCATTTTTATGCGCTTTTTATTGTTTGTTTTGACTGCCCCGCCGCCGCTGTTGACTTAACTGTTCATTATGCACGCATAAATTTCATTCGATTCGACTCGAGGCGATCTCTGTGTTTGAAGATCTCTCGACTAATTCGTTTGCTCAGCTTTGTTGACAGTTTACAAAACTTTTGAAGAGTTATAAATTAATTAATTTATTTTCCTTTTGTCCGTTTGCCTCGGCTACTGGTATTACCTGCATTATTAGTATTTCATTTAGCAAATCAGCCAAAAACAAAATGAATAACGAAATTCCGCTATTAAAAAGCATTTGCATAAATTTAATGAACTGAGAGATTTATTAACAAAATTCCATTAAATATGGCTTGAGAGGCTTATACTCTCTCTCTCTTATACTCTCTTACACACTCTTATACTCTTTTAGTTTATAATTTTTCCTTTTCGTACATATTTTTGGGCATGCTGTAAATTTCCACTTTCTAATTTAAATTCATTTCAAATTCAAATTTAAACAAATTTAAAAAATTCAAGGTTTTAATTTCCATTTTCCATTTGCGCTTTGAATTTCATTAAAAAAAAATCCTAAAAATAAGCTTAAAAAGCCAACAACAAATTATAAAATTATAAAATTAAAATAAAATGTTTATCAATTAACATAAAAAACGTGACACAAAACAAAAACCAGCTAAAAATATTTTTGATGTGGTTTTTATGCGACGGGAGTTGCTGGGGGGGCGGGGGCCGAGGGGGATGGGCGGAGACAAGCTGCCCGCATTTTTGCCAGGCAGCAAGCGAAATAAAAGATATAAATTAAACAAAAACACAAAAATTCAAATAAAATTACAAAAAACAAAAAAAAAATGGCACACGAGATGCCGCTTGAGTGATTTTTAATGTATGCGTGACAATTGTTGATTTTTATACACTTTTGGCTGTGCCATAAAATGTTTTAATGTTTTATTTGCGTTTTATTATTGTTTAATTAGCCAGGCCACGCCTCGCCTTCAGCCACCCACCCAAGCTTGAATGAGAGGCGGACATTGTCTGTTTGCCGTATGAGCCACGTTTATTGTTCTAGACGCCATTTCATTCAGTTGCAAATGCCAAAAGCGTGGGCAACAGAGCTAACAAAAATGTATATAAATAGTATATATATATATATATATATATATATATATATATATATATATATATATATATATATATATATATATACATATATATATATATAGACAAAATGCAGTACAGCCCTAGTTGGAGCTTAAATTAGTTGTGTGGGCCGCTGAGCAGGTGACAGTGGCTGCTGACAGTGGGCGTCTGTGCGAAAATATTGAGCAAACTTGCGAAATAACTAACGTAAATACGTCTGTCGCCGGCTCGAGAAAGCGAAGCTGCTTTATAACTATATATGGAAGTCATTAGATGATTGGATAGAAGACAGGTTATATATGAGACATATGTGAAATAAGAAATATCTGGAAACAGTAATGAATGCTATGCCATGAGCCTGATTTATGATTTTCAAGAAGTCAAGACATCTTTATATAGCAAATCACTTTAGATTATTAAGTTATTAATAAATTAAAAATTATATATTTTATAGGATTAATAAAAATGTTTGCTTATAATATTACCATTTTAGCAGAAAAGTAATATTATTTTTAATAAATTAAATATTATAAATTTAGGTGATTAAAAAAATTGTTTGCTTATAAATTTATTTTATTTTATTTAATTCATTATAATTTTATTATATGTAAATATTTAATCATTTTTCTAATTTATTTAGTTTTATGCAAACAAATATTTTATTATTTATTTATTATGATTTTATAAATTTATTATTATTTATATTTTATTATAAATATTTAATCATTTTTCTAATTTATTTAGTTTTATGCAAACAAATATTTTATTATTTATTTATTATGATTTTATAAATATATTATTATTTATATTTTATTATAAATATTCAATCATTTTTCTAGTTTTATGCGAACAAATATTTTATTATTTGTTTATTATTTTTTTTATGTTTTATTTTTTATAAATTTATTATTATTTATATTTTATTAATTTTTTGTTACTTCACACTGTAGCCAAAGATCAATTTCATGCCAATTGTAGTCAAGAACCTATTTGACTTAAATATAGCCAAGCCTCTATATAGTCTCTAATCTTTGTTAAATATAGTCGTTACACTGTGTGTTTAAACGTCGTCTAATTTGCGTTTATTAAATTAAGTTCTAAGCGCGCCTACACAACACCTGAAATGCAATTAATATTACAATCTGCCTGCATTGGCATTTCCGCTCCAGCAAAGGGCCAACAACAACAACAACAACAACAACAACAACAGCAACAATTGCTGTTAAGCTTAAATTATAGTTAATCATGAAAATCTGTTGAAAACACCAACATTGCGCATACGCCCCGTTCATTGAGTGCTGCGCGCGTGTGTGTGTGTGGGAGAGAGAGAGAGAGAGAGAGCATGCTCAACAGTGATGGCAAATCGAATGTGCACAGGTTCAAGGTCAATACCATTGTCGTCGTCGCTGTGGCACCAAACAGCTGCAGTCTATCTATGTTGGCTATGGCTACCTTTGCCAATTAGCAGCCATCAAATTGTGTCTCATTAGCCGTAGATTAATTTTGAATGCATTCGCAATTAGACATTGCATTTGGCTAAGCCACAGCGTGGGTGTTTGCCAAGAATCGGAACATAGCTGGCCATAGTTTATGCTAGAGGGTTGCAAAGCCAAAGCCACCCCTAAGCGAAATGACGCAGTTAGAACTTGACATGGTTTCCGATGGGGTCAACTGCAGATCGCATATACGTACGTATACATGTGTATCTGTGTGTGTGATAAGAGATAAGGGAAAACAAATCGAGAGCAAACATTAAACAGTTGCCAGACCTCGTCGCCTCTCTGTTGTTAATTCGAAACAACAAAGTAAATAATAATAAAAAAAAAAAAAAAAAAAAAAAAAAAGCATAAAACCGGTTCAGCAATCAACGGAGACGTCAGCGTGTTTGGCAGCATGCCAGCAGCAGGGTTCGGTTTCTGGTTCGCTTAGTACAAAAGATAAAAGTGCCAAATAGTATATAAATCTAATGACTCTCACATTGTCTCTCTGTGTGCGCGCGCGTGTGTGTGTGTGTGTGTGTGTGTGCAATCAAAGCATAATCGAAGCAATCGAGCATGAACAAAAAAAAAGTATCTGCGAGATACATTTGTGTTTTGCCAATGGCGAGGCATTTCCTACACACACTCGCGCTAATCAGAGACAGCACAGCTCGATCTAGCAGCAACAAGAACAAACGTCAGCGATTTCTTACTGTAAACAACAACAAACGTTCGCTTTTAATGTCTTTTCTTTATAGTTTTTGCCATATTTTAATGTTTAGTTTCGTTTATTACCTTAGCTCATACGTTATATCTGTTTATGTTAATTTGTGTTATTTTTTCTTGTTTTTCTACTCTATTCACATTTTCAATTTTCACACTTTCTTCAGGGAAAAAACACGCTCAAAGATCGCCGCGTTTAAACCCGCACGCAAATCGCGTGCGTTTTGTATGCGCGCGTGTTTTGTTTTATTTCTTTTTTTTGTATTTTTTTGTGGTTCTCTCACTCAATTTCTTAGCTTTTGCACGCGCGGAAGCAACGAACACAACTGAAACGAAAATTGAATGAAAAGCACAAATATCGCACAGGGTGCGAGCCGCAAGAGAGAGCGAGCGAGAGTGAGAGCGCGCAGCAGGCCAAACTTGTTTGTGTTAGGGCTTTGGCTGCTGCTGCTGCCTACCTCAAACAACAATAAAACTAAAACACACACAACAGGCTGCGACTGCTCTAGCTGCGCAGCACTTTCGAACACTGTTGCTGGCGTTGCCAGAGAACTTTTCGAACTTGTTGCGCTTATTATGATGACGCTCTCACGCTCTTACGCTCTCTGCTTGCTCTCCCACTCTCTCGCATACTAATAACTGCATTATGAAATTGCTCCGTTTCGTTGGCGCCTTTAATTGTCGCCTCTCGCTCACTCTCCCGCTTAGTGCTCTGAGGGGTGCTGCAGCGTGTAGACGTCAGTTTTCGTCTTTTTTTCGCTTTCCGTTGCATTTTGAATGGGCGCTTTTAATTAAAATGAGCTGTCAGTTTAGTGGAACAAGTCTCAGTATAACGGGTTTGCCAGCCAGTTTCTGTTCGCATTTATCTTAATTGATTTCATTCATAAATTATAGCCTAGCCAAACGGCAGGTTTTCTGATATACCGGGTGATCTATTAATCTGGTTAATGCTCTTACATAACTCTCGCAATATCAGCTAGTTACTAACTGGATGCTGGGCATAAGAAACCCGATTGTTTTTGACTTTTTAAAGTTTTATAGCACATGTTAAATTTAGCACCAAGGCTAAGCAACGACGAGCAATTCTTCAAATAGCTTCGTTTGGCTCCCCCAATATCCAGAGCCTCGACAAAAATTCCCTCGCCACAGACAGCGACGCGTCGCTACCCCATTGACGTCAACGGCGCCGACGGCCAGCCAGCCAGCCAGCCAGCCAGCCAGCCAGTGGGGCAGGCACGTTCTGGAAATCAAATTATATAGAGAGATAAATAGACAAAGGCGAAGCAACAGAAATAAAGCAGACGGATCACTTAGCACACACAAAACACTCAAAAAAGAAAGGGGGAAAACAAAAGAAAATTGCGCTGACGAATCTCAACGAAAGAAAAGCGCAAAAAACCCCATTCGTATATGGCTAAAAGTCGTACCGCTGAAGTATCCAGAAATCTGTCTACCCAAAGAGAGAGGGAGAGAGCAAGGCAGCAGAAAGAACCAAAAATCTCATCAAATTGATTATAAACAAAATAACATTATAGAATTTATTGGATGCCGGCTATTTAAATGGCTTTTATTCTATGCAAATTAGAGACGCGGACGATCCGAAAGCCGAAGATCTGCGTAAATTCGTGAATCAGGTTAGCCAAGGCAGCCAAATCCGTTGAACAGATTTATGCCATAGCCACGCAAATACATGCTTATATACTATATAGCTAAATAATTGAGATATAATCATTAAGATTCAGTGCACGCGCCATTAACAAGCGCTTTGATGTGGCAGCTGCAGCTGCAGCCACAGCTGAACAGCTGAACAGCGCAACTTGCTTTCAAATTTATTAACTGCAGGATAAACCTTGCACCTAATTGTAATTTGATTACTTTCGTGAACTGTTATGTCTTTATTGCATTAGCTGGTAGATCTATGGAGCTTTAAGGCTATAGACATGCGTGATAAGAATACTGCATATAGAGCTGCTTTCAAATGATTTATCCAGTGGATTAACCAGAGATCAAATTTATAATTCATGTGAAAAATCCATATTGTTTTTAAAGAGTTCTATAACAGATAAGAATTAGTCTTATATTTTAGCGGGATTTGGCATAAGCATTTATATACAATCTGCTAATTTACTAGCTAGATAATAAACTTCATTGTAAATATATAAAATATTCTATAAATACTGGGGTATATATATATATATTTAGATATATATATACATAAATATATATATTTTAAACTAGCTAAGACAAACTACACTGCTTGCAACTTTACAATCCAGTTTACAAGCCGCATGCCTCATGTTAGCTCGACTCCTAGAATTTCCCCAAACACAGTTAAGACTCGGGCAAGATCTAGGGACTGCACATTGGACTGTTTGTTGCACATTCCTTTGCCTCCGCAACAATGTGATGTGCATTACGTGTTGTTGTTGTTGTCAGCAGTCAGCTTAATAGCCGTTGCGTCTGGCCAAGGGTCAAAACGTCGCACGCACACAATTAGACTTCATAATAATCATAAAGAACACTTACACATACACACATACACACACGCACATACACATGCATATACATACATTTGTATATTTATGTGAGTTTTTTTTTTGTCTGCCTTTCACTCGCACTAGACTGGACAGAGCTGGAACCATTAGGCGACGTCGTCGTCTGCTTTGGTCATTTACAGCGGCGCCTCGGGGTTAATGAACGATGTTTTTTTTTTGAGCTGAGCCCCCTTGGCGCTCGTCTAATCTCTCAATTCGTTTATAGATATATAACACACACACACACACATATATATATATATATATATATATATATATATACATGTACAAGAAGTTTACCTGATAATGTTGCCTGGGAAATATTAAACGGGAACGCATTGCGGCTGTATGACTGCTGCCGTTTGGGGCCGAACTTTTGGGCTGCGTCTGCGTGAGCAGCGGACTTCGCGTTGTCGTCACAACCATAATTGATAATTGTAATTAGTTTTACAACACTGGTTAACACCTTTTTAAAACACTGGAACTGGAACTGACGCACAGTTCGCCTGCTTTTGATTATGTCAGCTTTGTTTGTTGCTCTTTAGCTCTTTGTATAATCACTTTATTTCTGGGTTCGTTAACATTTTTGCATTTTCTATGCCCCAAAATAGAGAAGAAAAGAGATAAAAACAAAAACAATACAAAAATTTCATTTGCATTAATTAATAAAACACAACAATTGCCAATTTCCACAGAATTCATTGATAATACAGGCGCACGGAATGCCGAGAGCTTTTGTGTATGGTAAAAGAATTATTGTTATAAACAATTATGGCGCATCTGGTTTTATGCTTCTTCTGGCCTCTCTTTTCAAAGCAAAAATGAAACCGTTAAGCGAATATGTGCGTGTGCACAACAGTGCTGCCAACTCAGCAGAGTTTCGACAAGTCAGAAGATCAGCTAGTGAAAAACAGCCAGAAAGAGCTAAATGTTGATATTTGATTAGCGCTAAAAACAAGCCAAGCACTAATATAGCCTTTATGTTTCAGCTATATAAAATAGCTAAATTGGCAACACCGTTGCACAACAATGAGTGAGAGAGTGTGAAAGAGAGAGAGAGGTGCAAACAACGAGAAAGGCACAGATAACTGGTTTTTGCATTTCGGCTGCTGTCACTTGACAAATGTCTCTGCCAACAGGCCAACGGCAGGCTTCGCAATGCCATAAAAACTAGCTCTGATTATGACATCTAGGTGGTGCCTTGACACCCAGCCAGCCATGTGTGTGTGCTCAAGTTCAGTTGACACGCCCACACACAAGGCGTATGCGCCCACGTTGCTCACTTCCGCTAGCATTGTTGTCGCAGTGCAAGCCTCAAGCTGGCTAATTGAATTTCCGCTTGGCCAAATGCAACGCATTAACCGTTAAGCAGCAGCACTCCCCTCCTCCCTCCCCTCTCATTCTGATTAGTCTTTGTCTTTCTGCCTTTCTGTATGTCTTTGGCTTAGTTAATAAACGCGTTTTACAACTTCGCCTTTGGGCGTCTTCTGATTGATTTCAACAACCTACGCAATTGGCTTTTCCGTTCTGTTTCAGTTTTTGTTTTTGTTTTTGGTTTTATTTCTTTTTTCTAATAAACTGGTTTTTCATTCTCTAGAAACATCGAATTTTGTATTATGTAAATTTGGACTAAATAAAAAAAAAAACTTTTTTGTATTTTTAAATTTTTCATTCGCACATTTTGTCTGCCAGTTACAGCAAACAAAATAAAACGCGATATTTCTCGGAAATTTGTGGGTTTTATTTATAAATTCGAAATTTATTTTCGTTTTGTCGCTTGATTTATGTTCGCATTATCATTGAAATACTTTTTGACTTGATTTTACGCACTTTTAGACTTGATGTTTGATTCAGATGCGCGCTTGGGCGCATTCTTAACATTTCACAATAATATTAAATCAATCGTAACATGAAATTTAGTTATAGTATTAAATTCTTGTTTTAATATTTGTGATTATTTAGTGTAGCGCGTCGTTGTCTTCGATGGCGCGCCCCCGTACTGAACTGTTGCGTGGTCGACACAAGACTGAAACACCGACAGAGTTAAGACTCTCGCGACGACTGCAAGCGAGTGGCGCAGCCATGCAGAGAGCCGTACAGAGCGTGCGTGCGAGCGAAATGGCTTGAGCTGTGGTGAGTGCGCGCCATCTATTGCTCGCTCACTTACGCTAAGCAGCTTCTCTGTTTGATTTACGTGCTCTTTGACTCGTCGCTGCACTTTAGTGTGGTGAATATAACTTCATACACATTATGTGTTGAATTTGTAATTTGAAAATTCAAGCTGCATTGCATTCAAATAAAACTTTTTCTTTGCTCGTCGTCTGCAGCATTTGTAAACCAAACATGAGACTTTAATATAAACAATATTCGCTCATTATTCGTTTACCTTACGCCTTTGGTTAACATTGCTTTATTTGTATTTACGCCAGGCAAATAAACAAATGCGTTTATGTTGTTGACTGCCAAATGGACATTGGCTCAGGTTGAAGCAGATGATTGAAAACAATTGAATTAAATTGAAACGAATTGAATTGAAATGTATTTGTGAACGAACACGTGCGCCAAATTTGTTTTTCTTTCATTTCGTTTTCATGTGTTTAATTAATTAGTCGAAAACTGCGATTTTTGTTGTTTTCTTTTTTTTTCTTTTTCTTTTTCTTTTTCTTTTTTGTTTATTAAAGATTTCAGTGCGCAGTTTTTGGCAGCTGAAAGAGCAGAAATCTTTAATGTTTCCAGGAAATGCCAAAAAATGCAAAAAAAAAAAATAACTCGAGTACTAGAAAACATCAAATGGCTATGTGTGTGTGTGTGTGTGTGTGTGTGTTGCTAAACCATTTCAAATTTGAATTTTTGTTTATGCGTCTGGCTTCGATTACAAAAAGGCAGCGCTGCCATGAACTGGCGCCACCCACAGCCACAGCCACAAGTATCTGTATCTGTATCTGTATCTGTATCTGTCAGATACATTTCAGGCAAGAAGCTGTTGAACTGAACAAGTGTAGAAGGTCAGCTGCTGGCGTGGCTAATGCGCTGCAATTGAGTTAAATAGGAAGCAGATTAATTTATAATCAAGCCTAATTAAGCAATTTGTTATGCAATTAGTCAAAATAAATACCTGAGCTAATCTATCATAATCTGTCAGACACTTTCGTTTTCCTTTGATATATTTTTGCAGCTAAAATCAGGTCTTAGTCACAAATGTGTCAGCAACGGCCACTCGGGCCACTTGCCACTGGCGATTAGCATAAACAAATGGTTCGCCTCGAGATGCTCCACAAATTAAGGCCCAAATTTAAGCAGAGCCAACTGCTGATTCATCTGCGGCTGCTGCCTGTCTTCAATTACAAATTGTATCTTATAGACATGAATGGCTGACTTTCGCCTAACTTCAACGCGGCTGAGTCATCGCATCGAGTCTCAATCACAACACATGTTGCATTGAATGCGCGGCTCGAGGCCAAGGAAAGGTTTGCTCGCTGCTGACTCACGGGCTTTCCACGCTCTCGAATTGCTTCTAACAGGCAGTCCCATTGGCGTCGTCTCAGTGCCGGTTCCAGCTCGAGCCTAGCTTCGGGTCAGTTCCCATAATTTAGCCGAGAGTCGTGAGACGCACCCATCGCTCCTACATTGGTATTTCGAGCGCATTCTTCTGTCTCTTCGAACTCTTCTCTCTCTCTCTCTCTCTCTCTCTCTTCTCTCCCCCTTTCTTCGTTAAATTTTCATGCGTAATTGATTTTGATGCATTTCCCCGCCCGCTCAGCTTGAGCGAGTCCTACCAAAATTTTGATATGCGACGCGTGCTTAACACGTTTTGTTTTTTCCTCTTATTTGATTTATTCGTGTGTTTTGAAATTTGGGCCATGAGCTGGAATTCCAGAAATACAATTTTGACGGAGCAAAAAGTGCAGTTAATTTGTAGATAAGATTTGATACGATATTGATAAGGCGTAATGGATTGATATGATTTAATTGGCCAGTTGTATAAAGGAGGAGGATTACAAAATTATTATGTGCAATCAAATTATATATTGTTTAATAGAAATAAAAATAATAACAAAATATATATACACAATAAAATGATTCATATTTCTAAGTAATATTATTTATTTATATATTTTATTATTTATTTATATATATTATTTGTAATATAATTTCTATATTATTCTTCTTTTTTATATATTATATTATTTTATAAAAATATTTAATAATATAGTGTTCTATTATTTATATATTTTTTATAATTAAATAAAAAATCATATTCCATTTATAAATATTTAATATTTATTTATGTTTATTTTAGCTTAATTTATTTTTGATTTTATCAAAAAAAAAACACATTTATCATTATATGTCCACATCCAACACATAGATCATTATATATCCGAATCTTAACCAGCTTAACTCCGCTATTTCCTGCTTTTCCACATATATTTGTATCGCATATTTCAGAGATTATTTATAATATATTGTCAATTAGTGCTCTTTGACACACAATCAACTAAATTACAAATATCTATTCGTTGTCATCTGTCATTAATCGCCGCTCTAAGCCCAGCTCAATGACTAAGCTGAGGTTCTTAGTGCATAAATTTTCACACCTGATACCTGGAGCTCTATAACAGCAATTGTTAATAAGCATCCGCCTTTACAGCAAGTCACATTTCCGACTCTATGTCATGCTAATGACATAGACCCAAAGTTCCCCGCCGCCCCACACTCTGAACGATCTTCACAAATAAACAAAAATTGACCCTGAACCTGAACTACGTCACGAGAGAAACATGCAGTTCGAATAACAGATTATTGTTTTACTCTTAATAATGAGAGAGGGGGTTTGTGGGAGGGAGAGAGAAGTAGAGTGACAGAGAGAGAGGGCAAGAAGCAAACCAGAAGCAACAGCAAATGACATAATTGTTGTTTTGATTATTGTTTCTATACTCTTCTAGAGAGCTCTACAAATTCGTTATGCAAGAATGGATAAATCTATTTTATATTATATTATATTATATTATATTATATTATATTATATTATATTATATTATATTGTATTATATTATATCATATTATATTATATTATATTATATTGTATTACATTATATTATATTATATTATATTATATTGTATTACATTATATTATATTATATTATATTATATTAAATTATATTATATTATATTATATTATATTGTATTACATTATATTATATTATATTATATTGTATTACATTATATTATATTATATTATATATACTATATTATATTATATATGTATATTCCATTACATTTATATACATATTATTGGGATATTGCTTATCTTTTAACTTTACGTTAAGCTCGTAAGCTTTTCTGATTTTTTCAGATGTAGCTTATGTATATAGAGAAATATTTTACTAATCTCTATATGGTAAGCAAGCAAGGCCTTTATTTATATGTAAATATATATGATATGTATTAGATTATATTTACTATATATAAAATTGTATAATATTATATATATAAGCTTTATCATAGTTAACGAGCTGTCCTAGCTATTTCGTAGTTCGAATGCTATCATTTCAGCACTTAACACATATTCTTCTTCTATCATATATCATTTATCATGTCAATATATCCAAAAAACTCTATATAAAAATTTGATCTAAGCTAACTTTAAATGATATGTTATAGGAACTATAAGAATTTATCATATATTTAATACATAGATTAAATTTGTATATACTAACATAAATTATAAAACTAAATTATTAATAAATAAATATTAATATTATTATAAACTATATATATATAGTTATAGATATATAAAATCATATAAAAACTGCAGATAAAGTTTTCTCTCTTTTAAATTTCTAGTTTATTCTGCTTGCTTAGCTTCACTTCTCAAGTCTTCTACTGTATACTGGTCTCCCACTCTTATACTCTAGTCTACATGCACTCGTTAGGGCATACGAACTTCGTCAACTCCCCATAATTATGGATGTACTTTAGGGGGCGCAACGAATTGTAAATTGAGCGGCAAGCGCCTGGCTCGTGGGGGCGGCGCTTGGCCATGTTGCCGATTCGGGCTGGGATTGTGTGTGGCTGAACTCACCTTGACAGTGGGCAATTGAGCATTAACCTTCATGGGTGAAGTCGGAACGGGGTCCGAGTCGGCGGCCTGTGAAGCAGATCTCGTTTGCAGCAGCTCTTGAAATTGCTGTTCGACCGTTGATATTTCGGGTTTCGTTGTTGCCTTAGTCGCTGACTTTTTATCTTTGGAGACGCAGCTAGTTAGCGATAAACGACGCGCGCTGCCAAAGCGAAAGGTGCCAGCGCCACCGCCGCCACCGCCACCGCCACCGCGACCACCACCACTCGCACCACTCGCACCACTCGATTTCTTTCGACTCGATTTGTTGTTCTTGCCAATGCTATTATCACAAACTACTTCACTTTGCTGCTGTTTGGGCTCGCTATTGATATGTAATGTTGCTGTCTTCTTACACCACAAACCACTCAAGCGGTTGCCCATGCTACAGGCTTACGAATTTCGGGTTTCCGATAGACACATAGAATCAGCCCAAGACACAGTGTTACATTGATGCGATTAATCCAATATACAATGCATATATACAGGCACTCACACATATATATTTCGACTATTCTCAACAGAGGCAACCGGCGCGCATCTCAATTCGGCAAATACTGAAAATGGAATTCTTTCGAAAACCACAAAATGCTACGTCTCTCCGTGTATTTGCTCGTATCTGTGTGTATGTTTGTTTATTTGTGTGGTATGCGCGCTTTATAATGCCCAAAAAGAAAACAAAAAAAGATATATATATATATATATATATACGTATATATATATATATATATATATACGACTCGGCGTCATCCACAGCGCAACTTTGTTTGTATTTCAACAGCGAAAACTTCCTTTTGCCCGAACATTTGTTCGCGTACTAATCGATTTTTTTTCTTTATACCGGTTGGTGCTCGTACACCTCGCTAGCCAGCACATTAATATGCCCCGAGCTGGCTATATACTCTATGCTTGGGTACTACCTGTAGTTACCTGTAGCTACACACAACACGCCTAGCTCCGGCCCAAACGGCAAGAGTCACTCACACTCACGTTTTGCGCTAGCTGAAGAGCTTGTCAAATAGTTTTCGAAGAACACAAAAACAACACACAACAAGGTGCTGAAAAGCTTATTGGCGACACAGCTAGAGCGAATACTGAATGCTCTGCAGGAGAGAAACATCGACTCAGAAGATGTTTGTTAAAGTATGTCAAAATTTATGAAGAAAGCAAAGTAAAAATTTTTTTTTTAAATTCGAAATTAGTAGAGTTCGAGGCGAGTCGAAAAAGTAAAATTTTCGAAAATCGAACTACGTTTAACCTAGTTACAGAGTTCGAAAATAGGCCTGTCTTATGGCGAGAAATAAATCCTCAACAAATTCTTTATATGCAATGATCTTAAGATAAAAAATAAAAAATATTTTAAATAAAATAATTAAAATAATAATATAATTTATACAAATATTGACTTAAATAAATAAAAATATTTTTATATAGATATAGATATAATTTTAAAATATTATGCCCAATTTTAAAATTTAAAAATTCTTAAAAAATTCCATAAATTATTATAATATTATAATATATATACACATAAATTCCGATTCCAGCTCCAATTACCTATGACCAGCTGCACTTCCTCCCACCTGGAATTAGATCCTTCATATGATAATTCCAGTTATCGACGGTAATGCCGTGGTTCCCATTATCACACTAGTCTTTCACTCTTTATATGTGGGTCATCGTGAGGGTATGACTTTTAATTAAAATGTTGCCGTCTTGTACGTACTATCAGTGTTCATTTGTAATCTCGAGTCTAAAGTACGCTCACGCAGCCAAGTGATTCACACTCGAGCTAATCTATATGTGAAGTGCAGGTGCATCTTCACAGCCCATAGCACCCCAAAGTGTAGGGCACAGGGAGTCGCCTATGGCAGCGACGCACGAGCCATACTAAAAAATCAAAGCCCAGGTCTAACGAATGCCGATTATTCATATAGCCATAACGTTTGCATATACTAAATAAAATATACAGACTTATATATATATATATATATATATATATATATATATATATATATATGTATATATATAAACAACTCATAACTGCCCGACAGCAGCAACAAATCTGGCAGCTCATCGTTAGGCGTTTCTCTTGCTTCCCGATTCTCTTAAGTTTCTTTGCCGCACCCCTCCCTTTTCGAAACATGCTAAATATTATTTATTAATTAAGTTGACGCTATTTTCTGCCTATTTACCTCGCCAGACGGCTTCGCGAACTCAACTGGGAGTGTCATCCGCCACACTCTCCCCACCCCTCTCCCTCGCTCACTAACTCCGCGCCTCTTTTCGCTGTAGTCGCGTGAGGTGTGAGCTTTATAAATGGCTAAATATATGGGACGAAATGACGACTGGACTTCTGTTTGTGTTTGTAAAGCTCTTTTCGGACTGTGGGTCAACAGAGTATGCAAAATAAAGCAATGTGCGTGCCAAGCGAAGTGAGTGAGAGAGGGACAACAGAGGGAGCACAGTAAACGTACTTTGGCTGACCTTTGGGCAGCGTCTATTAATAGTCATTAGGCGTGGTGAGTTCAGCTTATTACAGCTGTAGACCAGTTGAGTGAAACACATTTGGGAATGGAACTTCGAAATGCGGAACTAAAACTTTCTCTCTTATAATTAAGTTATAATTTGAAAAGGCGCGTCGTTATTTTTGTTGTGAAAGTATGAACTAGTTTAAGACAGCGAATGCTCGGATTCTATTTATACTTATAGATATAATAATGCCTTTACTTATATTTAAACTTATGCTTTAACTGACGCTTATCTATTTATACTTATACAGAGACAATATATACTCTTATACTCATTCCGTTACACACACTTATACTTCTACTTCTACTTCTACTTACATTTCCGTAACTTCTCATGCTGGAAGGACTCAAACTGAAGAGTCTGCCCAGCTGATGATGTGTGGGAGAGCCGTTGCTATTGGCTGGCGATATGGCAGTGGTTATATCCGTGAACAATGGCGAATGCGAGTGTGGGTGATCTGTGGAGTGGAGTACGTAATACAGTTACCATTTACACAAATCTAATATGACTTACCACTCAGCTCCAGTGCTGGGGACATATCCTTGGCAAAGGCAAACAAATCATTGTTGTTGCGTATGTCCGATGAGTTGAGCGTTAGACTTGGTTTGCGTACGCCCAGGAAAGTGGAGGAGGCGCTGCCACTGTTAGCGGCGCCATTGTATATCAGGGGGCTGGCATTGCAAGTGGGTGTGACATTTGGTAGTTTGTGCGACTCTAAAGGCGATGCGGATTTGGGTATATAACTGTTATTGCCCCCTCCACTGCAATTGCCAGCTGCTGTCACAGATGTGTGACGCTTGTGCAGCGGCGCCGGCGGCAGCTGTGATGGCGAGTGCCGATAAATGTTGCTCGTCTGGGCATGGGCATGGGCATGAGGCACAGAGACTGAATCACCCTGTTGCTTGGGTATGGCCAGGCGCAGAGTCTGACGCGCTGCTAGCCTACGTGCAGGCGCAAATTTATTTGCGGACGTCGCTGCTGACGTGCTGTTGTTGCTGTTGCTGGCGCTGCTGGCGTTGCTGCTGTGGTGAGCTTGCGCAGCTGTATTGACAAGCTGTGGTGAGTTCATTTTGTTTACGATCGAGAGCGAGAGAGCGTCTGTGAGAGAGCGCGCGGCGTATGCGCGATATTTTTTTTCGTATTTATCAATGAATTCGTGTTGAGTTTGTTTTGTTATTGTTGTTTTACGAGCTGCTATTGTTATTACCGCCTTTTCATTCACCGCCCCGTTGCAGCCGTTGCATAATTACACAAACAATAACAACAAAATCACTGAATTATGTATCAACAATATAGCTGTATGTATAAACAACAAGTTGTGCGAATCGCTTACAATTTGTCGAATTTTCTTGAATTACTAAACTGACGCAGGCTGCCTTGGGACGTGCCCCTTGCTGTCTGCGGCGTCTTCGATGGCTCTGCCCGAGTCCCACCGTCTCGCTGTCTGACCCACTTTGTGTGGCAGCCAACGAAGGCGACAACAAACTGCAGCCAACACCTTTTTCGTGTTGTTGTTGCTTTGTTGTTTCTCTTAGCACACGCTTAATTTATTGTTGCTGTTGACTTGTTTGCTGGTATTTTAATGTTCTTTAGTTTTTATTGTTTCGATTGCCGTCGGTTTGAACTTGAGCTTTACGTGGTCGGCTTTAATTTGGACGCGAACTGCTTGGCGGGGACGCGGCGACGTAGACGGAGACGGAGAGATATTGTCTCAGATTCTGGCACTGAGAAATCGCGTCGCGTTGCTCAATTTTCGTGACTTGCGTGGGAGCTGCCATAATAGTCCATATGGCATTAAATGGCGTGTTTAATCTGTAATATATATATAAAACAGAGAAAAAGAGAGAAGGGGGAGAGAATCCATTTTAGTTTTAATTGCACAAATACTGCGAATCGTAAATGAATCTTATTGCCCGTGAGCTTATATGTAAAAGTGCGTCGGTCGATCACAAAGAACTGACTCAACTGACCTCGAAAAATCTAGAAATTAAAGGTATCATAGGCATCTAAAAGGAAAGCGTGCATGTGTGAAAGAGAGAGAGAGAGAGAGAGAGAGAGAGAGAGAGAGATAGTATAGACTAGCTTAGTATAGACCTTGAATTATTATAAGTAATATATAATTGTCATAGACATTACCTTTAAAAATAAATTATTTATTTATGAAAATCACATAGAAGGGCAATACTAAAGATTAGCTGAGGGTATGAAGAAGCTTCTTATAAGGAAAAATATGAATATTTCGCAATTAGTTTATATCTATTTAGCCGAATCTCTGCTACCCTCTGCACCTTTATAGAATCCTACTTTTGCTGAACTAGTTCTTTTGAATTTAATGTCTTTTGCTATATAAATTATTGAATTTAAAAATTAATATTTTCTTTAAAATAATCTTCAACTCACTAATATATCACTTTCTAGATATATCTATATAATATATATATAATAATGCTCATTTATTGTCTTATTTTCTTTCTATAAATATCCAGAGCAAACTTCATGAAAATTGCATAGAAGGGCAAGCCTTACGAGTAGAGTATTATAGTGTTAGGGAGATAAATGACGACTCGTAGGCTGTTAATAATTTCTATAAAACTCCCTCTACCTAACTCTTCTCTCTCGCTGCCTACCAGCCTCTGCTCGCCCTCTGTCTACCCTTACCCAGTCTATTCCTATCTTAGACCAGCTCTGCCCCACAAATTCTGAACTTTCTCAAGTTTCAATTGAATATTCAATTCGATTAGTTTTGCTTGTCAATCAGAGTTGCAGTGCAGAGTAACCAAATCAATCGATGCGAACTGACGTCTAATTAGCAACGATGTCAGCTGGCTGCACTGATTGAATGTCAGATGATGGATAGTGTCTGAGTCGATTGTCAAGTGTGACAGAGACATGGGCCTGGGCGACACTTGGCCCATAGAATTATATTTAACATAGATACGATTTTTAATGAGTTTGCAAATCTTTTGCATGTGCAACTCAAACGAAATGTGATTTGTGAAAAGCCGTCGGCCTTTGGCGGCACCAGCATTGCCTTACACAGAGAGTCTTGGCTGAGATTTCTGGCATATTTGCACACGGATTTACAATAAATTGCAATTATGCAAATGAGGCGAGCAGCGTTGGGGAACTCTGAGAATCGAGTGCCGAGCGCCGAGAACCGGTACATTTAAATCTTCAAATAAAATAACATGGAAAACAGCAAAAATGCAAACATTAATCACAGAGATTAGTTGGGCACAGTTTAGCAATTATGGATATTGACGGGGCGTGTCAATTGGCCAGTTGATAAATGATTCCATTCAATTTCGTTGCCAATTTGCCATTTGCCAATTGCCAATTGCCATTTGCCATTTGCCAATTGTCGCGCTGTGGGTCAAGTTCAGGTGTCGAAATCGAAGCATGCTATATACCCTGACTCCTTTCCTATTATCCTATATATAGGGCATCGGGTCATTTTGATTCAAATAGCAGGCAGTTCTAGCTTTGTCTAAGTCTAACAGTTTTTTATTTATTTTGGGTTTTAGCTTAGCTTTGCCAGCACGCGATAATTTTAGACACTGCAGAGCCATGACTGCGGAACGCATTCAGCTGAAGAACATACAATCATTTATGGAACTCACAGCGGAGGATCAGGAGCGCTGCAATGACAAGTTCAAGAACGAGCCGCTCGAGAGCAAGCACATCATGAATAAGTATGTGAAGCGAACCACGCAGATACTGAAGCGCGCTCGACCGGATCCGGTGGACAACGAGTGCTTCCTCTGCTTCGACATTTATCCGCTGAACTTCAAGTACAGCACCGTGCTGTGCTGCCTGTGTGGCGTAATGCATCAGTTCTACTATGTGCTGTATATGAATGTCATCGAGGACACCAAAATGGAGCACTTGAGCCAGTTCATGTGCGATCTGCTGGCCAATCTGATATCGGCGGAGATTCCGGTCCTGTCAAATTTCACGCTCAAGTTTATTCTGTGCCGCGACAATCCCATCAACAAAAACGTACTCAAGCTCTTCTCCGAATCGGAGAGCACATCCAAGATATACAATGCATATCCATTCATAAGGGAGACCAATGTGCTCCGGCAGTCACAGATTCACAATCCGTACGTTCAGCTGGCCTGGCTCGAGATTATGCAAGGTAACATTCAGCAGTCGAACATTACAGAGATTTTTCAAAAGCATCGCGACGTGGCCAATGCCAAGGACGATCCCATGTTGCGATTATTCGTTGAGGATTTCCACAATTTGGCCAAGGATCTGTTGCAGTCGCGGTTTCTGGTTAACCTACGCCTGTGCACCATGGAGCGTATAGATCTGTTCGAGCAGGTAATCCGTGCCCATCTGAAGACCTACAAGGATCGTGCCACCACCCGATTATTTCTATTCGAGCTCCTGCGAGCTCTGCTGCACATCTACGATCTCTGAGCATTAGCACTCGGGTATTGACTTTGTCAAAGTTTGGCAAGCGATTCAAATTGTCCGTAAAATGAAAAAAATAAATATTTATTCATATAAAAGTGAAATGTTGTGCCACTGTACGAGTAGTTGCTGTTGGCATGTATGCTGCTTTAGCCAGCGAAGCGACAACGGTCAGGATGGCCGAGTGGTCTAAGGCGCTGCGTTCAGGTCGCAGTCTACTCTGTAGGCGTGGGTTCGAATCCCACTTCTGACAAGATCTTTTTTATTTATTTTTACTTTCTTTATTATTAGTTTTATTATTATTTTTTGTGTGCATTTCACTGGCCATGTTTTGCAATTGGCCTGGACAACAGTTGAATAACCTGCTATAAAAATAGCCAAGCACTTAACTAAGGCTATAAAAACTAAAGAAATCTTATCGTTTTTCAAGTTGCGAACATTAAATAGAGAAAAATTGGCATTGACATCGCATTAAAATGCATTCGACGTGCTTGCCAGGGGCTTTATAGCACTTCTAGAGAGCTCTATGCGAACAGGTGATATAATAAGGCACACGTGTGGGCTGAGGTAACTATAATTAAATTGTATATAAAAATTTGGTTTATTTATATATATTTATAGCATTTTCACCTGCTTCTTTAAGCAGCCCAGATAAAAATATTATCGATAGCATAAAAACAAAAATTAAATCAAAATAATAAAAAAAACAGTTCAGACCTTGGCGTACCAAATGCTTTGATTTCGTTTCTGTTGACGCAGTTGCTTTGTGGAAAACAAACGCAGCAAAATTATGAGGTATATATATTATATATGCATATGTTTGTACATATATGTATGTATAACAGCAGAACTGACCCAACGAAAATGGCATTGAGCTCGTGCCCTGAAATGAAGTCTCAACTATGTCAACTGGCATATCGCCGCGCTTTGTTTATAAACAACTTTTTATTTTTTATTTTTTCTGCCTTTCTTTCAATAGTTCATTTGATATACACTTATATGGAGGAAATGGTGTCAGTTTTAAATTTCCCATAGTGCAATTTTGTTTGAAATTTGCGTTTTAGAGCTCAATTTTGTTGACCTATATAGAAATTGCTATATAATCCGGAATAGTACTTATCAAACACGCGAGACGCGTGACTTAAGCCTGCCTCTCCCTCTGTCTGTCTACATATATATATAAATATATATATATATATATGCATATGTATAATACTGATAGTAAAATATTGCAAATGAATTTTGTTTTGTTTATATATGGTATAGAAAAATCTTCGATTCAGGCAAAAGTTCAATGGTAATGCGGAAAATTATTTGCGGCATGTCAAAACATTTCCAAGCCATTTGGTTTTCTCCCTTAGATAAACAAACAATTAGCTTGAAATGCGCATGCATACACACACACACACATATATATATACATACACACACTTATGTGTGTAAGTATATGTATGTCTATAAATAGCTAAATAAAATAGTTGTCGGCATTAAGTCAAAGCGTTTTTCATTTCAAATTCTTTAAACAATGGTCGGGTATTCTTCAGTTACAACTGTGTATATACATATACACACATATATAATACCTATCGCAACTATCGGAAATTGAAAGCATTCCAATTATAATTTATGCAAAAGTGACAAAAATCTCAACTGAATGAATGAGCTTTTTCCACACATAAATCAGCTGAAAATGTCAAGAAACTCATTTGAATATATCTCTGAAGAGCAATAGACTCAATATATATCATATATATTATTCATATATCTATTTTTTTGTTTAAGCAAAACCGCCGCTGCCTTTAATGAGGGAGAATTATAAGAGAAATGGGGGGAGAGAATGCGGGTTAACCTAATTCCCGAGACGCGTCCCGAAATTTCGAAGGCTTTGTAGGCGAAAGCTTACATATTTTTTAGAAATAAATCGGTTAATGTTCTTTAATGACTAATCTCAGCTCTGGAGCTTGTTATTTTGTTGTCGCTTTGTCTCCGGGCCCAGCCCACAATATAACTCAGAGATAAGATTTATCTACAGAGAAATATAAAACGGCGTCAATGCTTTGTCGGCTTTTAATGTTTATGTATATTTTTTGTTCACAAACACCAGATCGAATCAGTTTAATTTGCAATTATTTTGCTATAAAATTGTATTTAAATCACATATTTAATAAATTTAACAAGCCAAGCGAATTGCTTAACAGTTTGTTACCTAGCAGTGGAGTGAAAATTTAACAGTAACAGTTCCCATACAGCTATTTATGGCACTGTCTAGCTAACAGTGAACATTAACGGCGCACAATCGAGCAAAACAAAATGAGCATTGGCTCACCTCATGCCAACAGTCAGGATGGCCGAGTGGTCTAAGGCGCTGCGTTCAGGTCGCAGTCTACTCTGTAGGCGTGGGTTCGAATCCCACTTCTGACAAGATTTTTTTTTAATTATTTTAAAAATAATTTTGTATTTTTACCTTTGCCCTTGAAATGTTTTAAATTATGTTATATTCCAAATATATGCAAAACATTTTACCTAAAAGCAAATTTGTTCGCATATGTTTTTTCTGTGGTTTGTTTTCGCTTTTGTTTCGAACGTGAGTGGGTGTCATCTGTGCGGCTGATGGAAAACAGCAGCCAGCACCACGAGCACCGCTGGAACCTGTCGGCTGTCGTCTGCACAGTTGTTTTTGAACTAAACTTTGTTTTGCAAAGCCATTTAAAGTGCCAAAATCAATTAGTAGCTGTTTTTGACTGCCCTGTTCAACAATTTAATTGCGCTTTTTATTTGTATTTATGTTCAATCATTTATCAATGCCTTCGATCTGTCTGCCCTTATTCACGCCACGACTTTTATGTTGATTTTTATGCGCATCCCATTGAATTGCAATTAAACAAAAGCCAGACAGCTTCTCGCCGACAGTTCAGTTGTATACAGTTCACAATTTACTTTTGCTTTGTATTTATGAATATTATTATGCCTACGTGTGTGTGTGTGTGTTATAAATATTTGAGAATTGGATTCGTGAATATACCGAGTATAATCATAAACTCAATGTGCAACTTACAGAAAACGCAACTCATGCGCCTGGCCAGCTCAAGCGCAAGGGGGAGGGGCTGCGTTCCGTCAGAATCTCGTGCGGCAGATAAGCAACGGAAGCTGCGGTTGAAGGCGAGGCTATGGATGTGGATGTGGATGTAGATGTAGATGTGGATATTGGGATGTTGAATCTTGGACTGCTGACGGCTGTTAGCTGCGGCCTGTTGGCGTCGGCGGTGGCGGCGGCCGTTGGTGTCTCAAATTCCTGCAAGTCAATCAACCCGTCAGTTTCTCTTGTTGTTTTGTTGTTTCAGTGTGTGTTATTTTTGTTGTTGTTTTTGCTTCTTTTGACCAAGCGACCGCCCGACCGACCGACCGACCGACCGAATGTTCCGTACAATCATATATTTTGGCGCTGGCGTTGTTGTATTTATAGCCACATGGAACACACATAAAATTTCGACGTAAGATTTCGTAATTGCAGAGCACGCAGCAAATGTAGGAGGAAATGCGCTTTGCCAACTGTGTGACAGCAACTCGAACGGGCTTCGGCGGAAACACTTGGCTGGGTTAACCACGACTCGAGGAGGATTCACTCGTAATTTGCTATAGTTTAGCGATAAGCGCTGCAACACAATACAGTGGAGTGCAGCGCAGCACGTAACTGAACTAAACGCAGCTGTAATTTTCCGTTAAAACGAATTTTCGAACCGACGCGTTGCGCTTTGCGCTGTTGACTGCAGCGACAGCAGCAGCAGCGCAGAGCGAGCAGCAAACAACCTCAAAGTAAGCCGATGGCAAAGCGACACGAAGAGTGCAGATTCTGCAGAGCAGCGAGCTACAGTCAATCTTACTCTCGGCGCTCGCTCTCGGGCATGCTCGCGTGACGTCACAGCAGTCAGCTTTTGAGCGTATGCAGTGTGTTTGCAGAAGCACACACACAGCTGTGACGTTGCTATGTGCGCAGCTCAGCACCTTCTCAGCACTCGGCACCATGTAATGATCGTCACAGAGAGAGAGCGCGTACACATGAGTGAGCGAGTGAGTGAGATGGGGAGTGTACGCGTGAGCGTGAGAGTGAGTAAACAAGCATTTGCTTACTGTGCGGTGCGCCATAAAGTTTTGTTTTTATTTCGTGTCTTTTTATTTGTCTTGGCTTCTTCACTTCGCACACTAAGGCACTGATACACTGATACACTTCGTGGGCAGCACTCACACACACACACGTAAACAAGCGCTCATATGTCAAAGCTTCGACTGCACGTGCAGTGCAAACTCTCAAAAAAAAAAAAAAATAGACGGCAAAAAAGTGTCAAGAGAAGGAGAAAAAGAAGAAAAACTGCCAAATTGCATGGCTAATTAAATTTCTATTAGCCAAGCGGCAAAAGCAAAAGCAACAACGAAAACAACCGTTTAAACATGTTTTCAAATTGATTTCAGCTCGCTTTCTTTGTGCCTGAGAGCTCGCGCTTAAAACATTACGTATACGCCCCCATAATCGCCCAAGCCTTAAGTGTGTGTGTGTGTGTATGTGTGTGTGTGTGTTATGAAAAGAGCACAGAGCAGACAAACATCTGAAACAATGGAACCTGTTAATTAACTTTTGCTCAAATTTGGTATAAAATGTCGCGACTCTAAGAGAAAAACCACTAAGAATATTTATAGCATGTAGATATATATATATATATATATATATATATATATATATATATATAAAATGAGCCCAAAACAATTGATTAATGCTCAAAGTGGCTTAAAGTGGTCTCTCAATTGCTTAGCTCTGCTTTTTGACTACTTCGCCCAACTCTGAACTTGACAGAGTCTGTTGACTTCGGCTCTTAGACGTTTGCTGTCTGAGCGCACAGCTCGTAAATCTTGGCAAATATTTAGCATATGAGAGATGTTGCGATTAGATAAGAGATCTTTGGAGATAGTAAGAAATTTTTCAAAATTGCATTTATGACTCAAAAATAGGCAATTAATTTGGAAATCGGAAATTTGCAAAAATACATACATGGAATGTAAAAAATATATCTATTTAAGGTCTTTAACTGAATATTTAAAGGCGAATGTTACATATCTTTCATAATTAAGACAATATTATTAAGATAAAAATTGGAGTTAATGTCAGTAATCAAGAAAATAAAAATAAATAAAAATATGCGAATTATGATTAATAGAATTTGACTAATAAGATTTATGTATGACAATTTCAATAATGATTAAAATTAGTTGAAAATTGTTATATACTCTATAAATATAATATTTTTATTTAAGAATTTAGTAAAACAAATCTTCAACAATAAGTGACTAATGAAACAATAGATTGGATTACAAATAGGTAAGGTGAGACCCTTGGCGAGTCCATATTGCTCATTGCCACTGGGTAATCCCACAATCCACATCTCATCCTACCTACCTACTACAATAACTCCAATACCAATGTTCCTTAAAGATTCTCTGCACTATTCAAGATGTGGGTTTAAGCCAAGTTAACAAAGCGTTAAGCAACTGTGGAAGCAAGAAAAGTGAAAGCTGCTGACAAAAGTAAAGAAAATCCCTTTAAAGTTTTCAATGACTGCCGATGCTTAAGAACTTTTGTCGTTAAGAAAACAATTCTTATGGTTGTTGACCCAGTTAAGAGGCCATTGTAATGCTAATTTACAAGCAGCAGCAGCCGTGTTTGGCTGCACCCACAGCCACAGCCACCGCCACTGCCTGCTGCAATTGGAAGTGGAGCAGGCAGCAGTTACTGCCACTGCCACTGCAACTGCCGCGCCCCGTTGCGCTATATATGCATAGTTTTTATGTTTCTTTATATATATATGTATGTATATGTACATATTGTGTCAAGCTGGCAGTAGCATAAATTTTGATTGATGACTTTTGATTGACATTCGGGCAATTTGCTAATTTTATTTCAACCGCTTTTGCGTTCCAGCATAGGAAATGGGTCAGTTGTCTAAGAACTTTGTCTACCATTAATCACAATGAATTTATGTAGCCACATACATATGCATATGCATGTAGGTCTACGGACATGATGGCACTGCAAAGTAATCATGCGAATTAATGGATATTATGACTTGTAGAGTAGAGTTGAGTTGAGTTGAGTTGAGTTGAGTAGAGTAGTTACTTGGCAAGCATTGAATTTATGATTGCTGAAAGCGTAAACTTTAATTAACTTTAGCTGTCAGGTCAGCCAACTGATTAACATATATAAATGCCTATCAAAAGTCTACAATCAAGCTATAAAAATGAAAATATCACTCGAGGCAACCAGCTCAAAGTCAAAGTGGAGCAGCAGCAGCAGCCGCACAGTCGCAGCTAATTGAAATGCATTGAAAGTGCGTGCGACCGGTACTAGCAACAAGTGGCAGCAACAACAAGTTGCAGCTGCGTGTGAAATGTCAAACGGGCGAAAAACATTGGCCAATGGCCACTGGCCACTTGGCCAACGTTGACATTTGCTTATAACTTAATTATTTTGCATAGCTCATTGCAAATGCAAGACGGCAACTGAAACTGCAACTGCAACTGCAACAGTTTCCACAGCAGCAGTGGGTGGTGCTGGTTGCATAACAAATGAATATAAATATAAAAAGTGACAGTTGCCAATCGGCGAACTTATTCAAAGTGATGAATGCTTCTGACCTGATTTCGACTGAACTTACTTTTCATTATTATTGTTGTTATTATTATTGTTGTTATTATCAATTGCATCGCCGCATTTATCACGCTCGAAATATAATTATTTTATTTTGTTGCATGTTGTCAGTGTGTACACACCTTTCCATGACGCGACGAGTGCAATTTGTCTTTGCCTGCGGGCGCCACATGCAATTTTTCATTCGCTTTGCGTAGGCAGCCCAAGTTCAAAGAGCCAACTGTGATTGGTCAGCAAACACACAAAACCGACACACACACACACACACGCACACGTGTAGTGGCATAAGCTAAAAATAGAGAAGCTACGACGCCACGGGCAATGGCTGCCAGTCGCATAGAATGCCATTCGTTCTTGTGCATGAGAAGTAGTATAGTCAGGATGGCCGAGTGGTCTAAGGCGCTGCGTTCAGGTCGCAGTCTACTCTGTAGGCGTGGGTTCGAATCCCACTTCTGACAAGATTCTTTTTCATTTTATAATTTTTTAAAAGTAGTTTATCATTCGTATCTAAGTGCTCTGTGAGCACAATGTGCAGCACTTGTTTCAATTGGACCCCTAAGAGGCCATTAAAAATTACAAGTAAATCAATTTATGTGCGCTTAATTGTCAATATTCTAATCACATAATCAGCGGGCTGTGGCAAACGTTTTGCCTTCAAGCTGACTGGCTAACAGTTAAAAGACCACACAAATACAGGCAGTCAGCCAGCCAGCCAGCTAGCTGATGATTATTATCGTTGTCTGGCATCGCCGCGAGACGCCGTCAATGGCAAACACTTTCAAGCGAGCTACAAATCATTCATTGAATCAAACTAGAGAAACGCTGACTGAACTCAACTGCAGTCTATTCCATTTTTCCATTTTCTGTTGCTTTTATGTCGTTTACAATTGGCATTGGGCTGGCTGACAAAAACAAAAAACAAAACAACTTAAAGCCCTATTTGTAATTATGATCGTAAAATGCAATCAGCCGCTTAGAACTGGGAATTAGTCGGCTCACATTCCGACATTATTTTTAATAGCACAATTTACGACTATATTATCTGGTATCCAAATTAAAAAAAAACCCCGCCAACTATTAAAGTTGTTTAACGGTCGCAAGGCGTGAAGCATTGAGGCTGGTCATAAAGAGGTTGCTGAACAATTGACAAGCCGCAAAAATTGTTTACACAATTTTAATTGACAACTTTGTGGAGAGGCGAAGACTGAATATGAATGATGGCCTGGCCCAAGTCGATGCGCTTATCTGCCATTTTTCAAGATTTTTTCTATATATTTATTTGTAATTACTGCTGAGTGAGCAGCTATTGAAATTTATGGCCAATTGATTGGCTTTTGCATAGCGTATTAAGCGTGCTTCCAGCAAATTATTATTAATGCACAAGAATTGATTGGGCCGAAGCTGCATCTAACACCTGTCGTTTAACGAATGTTGTTTATGAAAAGCTTTTAACACTTTTAATTAACATTTTTTGAATGCCCACTGCAATTTATGTCCGTCAATTATGATAAGATAAATTAATATTTAAATTAAAAAATTGAAGTTTTATTCAACAAATAAATTATCTTTTATTCCATACTCAACGCGTAGCTTTCAAAGCTTTGTGAGCCTTACTCACATGTGTAGTGAAGCTTTTTTACTAAGCGTTCACGATCTCGTACCACATTTATAAAGCTTTCACCTTGTAGGCCACCCTCAAAATATATATCGCTCTCAGCGCTGAGCGAAAGCTTTGCGCTCAACTGAGCGACAATGGAAACCAAGCTTACGAAAAGAAAGAAAACAGCAAGCAAAAACAAGCCATGAGCTTTGGAAGAGCAACAAAAGCGCCAGCCCGACAGCTTTCAATACGTTTTACATTATACTTGGAATGACGCAGGCGAAGCTTTCGACAGTCTTTGAGATACCGTGACGTAGCTTGGACAGAACGTCCATATAGCGGACCTACCTGAGTGGCATACATACGTATGCTATAGCCGCTCAAGAATTCGCCTTTCAATCGCCAAGCTTTTGAGAAGAATTCAAGAAAACGAGTCATACAGAGCTCTAGCTCTAATCGTGTCAGCCAGGCAAAAGCACGCCACGCCACACTCACATCGCGCTCTGTGGCGTGCAGGAAGGTTATTCAACTCAACAGGTACGTAACAGAGATAGATAACCAAAATATCAGAAGGCATTCTAGTTATGGAGCATAAGTTAAGCAACAAATACTGCAACATCAGCAATAATTGGAGGAACACGGCAGCTGCCAACTTTCAACAGCGTAAGCGCTGTTCTAGCTAACAAAAAGCTCTTTTAAATTACACAAAAAAAAAAATGTAGAAGATGAAACTGCAGCGGCACAATATTATTGCTGAAAGCTGTTGAAGAGAGCGCCGAAAGCTTTTAACTTTTATTTGGCTGTGTGTGCTGTGACTTTACTTATTACGCTCTGCTCTTTGAGCTTGAGTATTATGCTCAAGTGAAGTAAATGTGCTTAGTCAATTAGTCCACTCACCATAATCGCTGTTGTTAAATTATAAATTTCTTTTAGATTTCGCCATTCGCAATGAGTAATCTACGCATTTGCAAAGCCATGTCGCTGCATCCCAGCGCAAACATCAGCTCTAGGATGTGCCTGATGCGTGGCTGCCCGGCCAGCCCATCGGAACTGCGTCGCTTTCCAGTGCACGACATAGATCGGTAAGTGAATACTCGGAATTTATATTATATTTACTGCCTGTTGCCGATCTACATTAAAACCAGTTTATGGAGTTACAAAGCTTGATGCGCATCACAAATTCTCTTCTGCATGCACACACATGTTAATTTGTACGTATGTGTGTGTGTGTGTGTGTGTGTGTGTGTTTGTTTGTCATGTACATACATACATACACACATATGTACATGTGTGCACAAATAATATTCCAGGCAAGCTTGCCAAACTGAGAATGAGCTTTTGCATTGGCATCGCTCCTCCCGCCAAGTCAAAGGTTGTTGAACTTACGGCGCCCGCATCAGCTTCATAGAAAAATTTCAATGCCATGGCAAAAACAAAAATAACAACAACAACAACAACAGCAGCAGCATTTGTATTGCAATTATGCACGTTGTGGGTGTGAGGGAAACAGCGACAGCAGCATAAGAAGCTGCGTCCCCCACTCACACACACGCGAACAGTCAGGCAAACGCATAGAAATATTTCCCATAGGTTTATTTTTAGCTCTCTCGGTATCTCGCTCTCTCTTGTAATGCGTACAAAACGCGCTCTGTTGGCCGTGAAGTTTGTGCCGCAAAAACAGTTCTCTGCACTGGAGTTATTGCCATCAACATGGCGTTTAGAGTGGACACAATAACTAAAATTAAAATTAAATTTAAAATTGGCAAGCGAGAAAAATTCGAATATAGAATAGTTAAATTTTCTATAATCTATAGAGCTCGAATATCTAAAATTCTAATAGTAATAATTAGTATAGAAGCGCAACAAATCTCTTAATTGATGTAATTGAAGTGAAACAAGGCCCACCCTAAATTGGCTCAGCTGTGGCTGCACCGCCTATCCATAACGCAAATAAGCAGCAGCAGCAGCAGCAGCAACAACAACTCTTGTTATTGTTGCAATGCTTACGAGAGGGCGGGCGCCGCCAAGTGGAAGCCGGCACAAGACGCGCAGTAAACTTCCGCTCTTTGACGAGGAAGAGAGCGAGAGCGAGAGCGAGAGCGGCGAAAGCAAAACACACATGCAAAAACGTGCATACACGCACACACACTCGCACACATTGACACAAAGAGTAACCGTTGCAATGAGCATAAAAGCGCTTTTTCAACGACAACTTTTGGCGGCCATGGCAGAACTTTTCACTAGCTCGTGCAAACTTCACGGCTGTGTGCGTGCGAGAGAGCGAGATGGGATCTAATTTTAAAGCTGCACAGGAAAAGCACCGCCAAAAGTACGAAACTTCAATGCAGTTCTTTACAGTAAACAAAGAACTTCCGAGGCGATCGCAACGCGCTGAGCAGCGCTTGAGTGTAGTGTAGTATTCGGGTAAATTCCATAGCAGTAAAGAGAGTTAGTATAGTATAACGTGTGGTTGAGTTGTATATTTGTTGTTTGGAGACGAAAGCTTCTGCTTCTGCAAAGAACTTTTCGTAATTGACGTTGACCCAAGCTGAGCTTGCAGACTATAGTGCTGCACAGCTAATACACACGCTCACACATACATACGCGTGCGTGTATATGTGTGTACATACAGCCTACTGCACTACTACAGTCGACAATTGTAATTCCTGCAGCTGCAACTATTGGCTACGCTATTTCGGAGTGAGCGACCTGCTGGTGCACGAACTTGGCGGTCTGCAAGAGCTGCGCATCTGCTTGAGGCATTTTAGGCAGCGCAAGGAAATGGCCAAGACGCGCATCAAGACGACGCCGTTGCGCTTAAACAAGCCAAACAAAATAACATCAACAACACCAGTAGCACCCATTGCACTAGCGCCATCTGCCAAGCCGATGGCAGACAGCACAACCATTGAGCTGGTCGATGTGAGTAGAACGAATGCAATTCTAATTCCAATTGATATTATTGATTTGAATCTTTAGGGCTCCAGTGGGCATGCACTCAAGCTGCCCATGCGGGAGAAGTCGGTGACTACGATAACACCTGTGGCGCAGCGCTCCCACTCCATCTGCTCCTCCTCGTCCATCTCCAGCGATGTGCAGTCCATCAGCTCGGACTACGAGGCCAGCATGCCGCTGTCCGCTCTGGTGGATGAACATGCTCAGAATGGCAACGGGCAGGCGAAGAAGCGCAAACTCTACTTGATAACTGAAAAGTCGGATGAGAAGAATGGCAACACCTTGGCCAATGGCCAGAAGCGGAAGATGTTTGTGGTCGTCGAGCAGGAGAAGGATACGGCGCCCAAGAAGCTGATGATTGTCACGGACAAGCCACAGGCCAATATCACACAGCACTTGGAGAAGTTTCTGCCGGAGATACTCAACTGCATACAGGGCAAGGAGCAGGAGCAGGCACAGGCGCAGGCCAAGATCAAGCTGCCGACGATCAAGAATCAGGTGACGGTCAAGCAGGAGCCGATGCCCACGAAACCAGCTCCAATGGTCCACAAGCCGCACATCACGCTGCCGCCCAAGAAGAATCCCACCAACTTTATTAAGCTGGAAGGCTCACCTGGCCTTAGTTTACCTGCCAGCGTGTCCATTTTGCCCGTGGAGCCGGTCAAGGAGCCGCCGCCGCCGCCCTCGCCGGAGCAAGAGACCAATATCAATCTGTCGCCCGACTTTCGATTTCTCATGAAGATTCTGCCCAAGCTAGAGCAGCTGCCCGAGCCACACAAACAGCACGTCAAGCGCTCCATACAGATCTTCGTGGAGGAGAGCTACAGCCACTACGGCAATAAGGAGTAGCAGGGCTATTTATAGAGCTCATCATTTTAGTATATCCCTTAAGGTTCCATTGAGGAACATTTTTTATATTTGTTGTCTAAGACTGATGCAAAACGTAACAAACAAACAAACATACATATACATATATATGTATATTTTTAAGTACTGCAGAGCAGGTGCAGCGGACCCTAAAGTTAGTTTTAAGCAAATTGTGTAGCGCCCAAATTGCAAGAGATTTGGGCTTACTTTTGTATTTGTAGCCATAAACTTGAATTGAGAAAATTTAACTAATTTAAGCACATGAATAGATGAGAGCTTTTAAGCCAAGAACTGAATGAATAAATTGTGAATTTTCTATTTTCTGAAAAAGAGCTGAAAAGCATGAGTAGAGTAGAGTGGCGCCAGCTATGGGCGAGCAGTGGTACTACAATTCACATGTTGCTGTGAGCTGCAAGCATTGGCTGTTAACTGACGATGTTAATAGCATTTAAATGTTAGCCAGCAGGCAAGCAGTGCCAAGCAGTTGGAATATTGGAAATATATAATTGAAATAACTGTTCGTTTGCAGCTAGATTTTGCTTTAAATAATTAGATTTGTAATAATGCGAATTGTTGATGGAATCTATATTGATATAATCTAGTACCTACATAACAATTTCACAACCGTTTTCCCATTAAAAAGTAAATTTCAATTTGTTTTGTTTTCGTATCTTTTGTTTTGCATTGTAATTCCAAAGAACTTTATTTAGTTTGAAAGCATTTTTTTTACTGTTTTTCTTTTTCCATTTGTTTTTGTTTTATATATTTTTTCAGTTTACGTTATAATATTAGTAAGTCTAATTATGTTGGTTTCTTGTTAGTTAATACAATGGGGTTAGTGTGTATTATGGTATCAATGTTAATTATTTATGTTTTTTTATGTAATTCTTGAAAATTATTTATTTTTTGCTCGCTTTGAATATAATTTACAAGTTGTATCAATTTAGTTCGTGTTAAATTGTGTGTGTGTGTGTGTGTGTGTGTTTGTGTGAATAGGAGGTATACATATTATAATTACATATATACAGTTATCGATCCGCTTATGGATCGCGTGCAAATTGTAGTGAGAGCTTCTAATTGAAATGGATTTTTCATATATATTTTCTGCTTTAGCTTTTCAAAATGTGCTACGACTTAATGTTTTGCTTCGTTTAATATAATATTTTCACATATACATACACATTCAGAGAGTATATAGGGGTTTCTTTTTCTTTTTACAACATTTATCGAATAATGAATATATATATTTTTTGTTTAGATATATATTGTATATGAGATTGTTAACTACTCGGTTAAGTTCTACATCAAAGTTATCTGAGAATTTTTGTTAGGGATAGGCCTAGGGTTAGGGGTGGCGTAGGGCTAGGGGCTAGGGGCTAGGGGCTGTTAGGGTTCGAGTGCTTTATACATGTTATTATTATGGAATGGCTAGGCATGGGAAACAGTATGCACTCGCCGGCTTACATCAGACATCTACTCGAGTCGGTATCATCAATGAGAAGCAATCACAAAGTTCACTATATATAAATATTCGAATAGATATATGCTATATACGCATTATATTTGTATTTACACGATTTCTCGCTGGTTGAGTTTCTCTTTAGCAGTGCACATAGACAGAAGCGATCCTACGTAGGACCCGCTACAAGTAGGCTCTACTAGTGGGCTAAGCGACTACAAGTACATTCACAATCAGAAGTTCAAATTGGGTTTACAATCTCTACATTTATACCTTTTAGTATTATTTTATTATTTTAAGCGTGTTCACTACTCACATTTACATCGAAAGTTTTGCATTTTATTTGGGTTAAAAAACTGTGTCACAATTTCTACAAACAGCCTTTTGTTAAACATTTATGTATTTTTGTATGCAATATTTATGTTCATTAATTTTTGTTGTTATTATTTTAATTTCCTTTTTTATTCATTCCACGTTTGTTTATTTTTCCTTCTTTTTATAACCTGAGCGCAATTTTTTCAGTTTTTTTTTTCTAGCCAAAAATTAAATTTTTTTTCTGGCACAAATTTAATTTTTTTTTACTTTTATCTTTCCAATAACTTTGTATTTTTGTTATACAATTTTAGTAGCAGCTTTTTGCTTGCCAACTGAACAACTGAAAATTTGTTTACCTGTAATTTCAATATCTGTTTTCTATAGAGAGAGGGGGAGTTGTCGCTATGAAGTTTCAGTTTCAGTTTCAAATATTGTCCATACATGCTCGTATGTATATATATCATTTATCGTATATCGTATATATATATATATATATATATATATATATATATATCTTGGAAAGAAATGCATATACGTATTTTATAGCTATAAATTCTAATTGCAAATGCATTCGGTTTTGCAAGTGCACCCTAATGCTGGCATTAGGGTGTGCCACGACGAAAAATAATAAATTAAAAGACAAAGAAATTCTATATAATAAATGAAAATAAAACAAAAAAATTATCTTTGTTTTTTCTTTTTTTTTTTTATACAAACAATTTTACGATTTTTATTCCACTCGCTGCAGCCAACGTAAACTCATCGTAGGTAGGTTCTACTGTATAATTAGCACATATATATATATATTTATATAGATTTATGTTTATATTTATATTTGTATTTTATATCTATGTAGTTGAAATACTCAGCTTTTAGTTTGCTTTTGTTTACTTAGCTTAGACATTGTTGAAACTTATTGAAACATAAGCGCCACGAATTTATAGACAAAGTTTAGCATAATTATTGTATGATGTATAATATATATATATATATATATATTTGTATATATATATATATATGTAATGTGTGTGTTTTTATTTTGTTGAAAATTGTGCAAAAAAAATGTACATGTATAAGATTTACTATATAGTTATATATATAATTATATATTTGTTTCTTGAACTAAAAAAATGAAAACTAGTTTCGGCTTATGATTTAATTTGGATTATATATATATAGTAATATATTGGTGGGGTGTTAATGTTATGTACATGGTGCTTACATCAAGTCAAAACGAAGTACATATATATATATATATATATATGCATATATAATGTATGTATTGTGTGTAAAATGTGCTTAGCTGCTAAAATGTAATTGATAAATTTGCTTTTCTTTTTGCATTACATTTAGTAAACTAAAAGTACATATATATGTGTGTAGGTGTATGTGTATGTGTGTGTGTGTGACCGACCAAAAGACTGTTGCCTACATATGTAAATGTGTGTGTGTGTATATATAAGAAAAACGGTTTATTTATAAACAAAAGTTTGGTGCAAAAATCAAAAATATGAAAAATCGCTAGTAACATCCAACGGTATTTAGCCCAATATATATCTATATATATAGAATATTATATTGTCTAGCTCTAACGATTCTCCAATTTTTCGCATTTTCATCAAGTTTTTTTTTTGTTTTCTTTTGCTATGAGATCTCCGTGAAAGTTTGAATTCATATTTCGTTTCCTTCAGTTTATATCGTCTTTAAGCGTACGCTAAATTAGTTATATATATATATATATATATATATATATATATGTATGTATGTATGTATATATAATTAAAAACTACATACATAAGAAAGCAGCACAGTTTTAGAGTCGAAGAAATTTGTTGGTTTTTTTGTTTTTCTATATAGAAATTGGCTTCTAGTTCAGCGCCTACAATTTTCGAGAAAGTTTACGATTTATGTCGAAAGGACTTTAAAATTACGAATACAAGTACACATACATATAGTGAATACATATATATTTTTTTCCTTTTGTTTATATATATATATATATATATATATATATATATATATATATATATAGTTTGCTACAGTTAAATACATCATTCAAGCATTAAAATGGGGTTTCGCTACGTTTTCTTTTACTTTTTCATTTCTTCTATTCCAAAAAAACAAAAACAATTTTCCTGACTTCATTTCATTTTGTTTATATATATTTTTATATATATTGCATATAGGCGCGCTTGTCAACCATCTCTTTTGTAAGGAAATGAGAGAACTCAGTCTTAAACATATACAGATATCAGTGTTAAGTATATATATATGGGAGCTAGAGATACTAAACAGATCTATGTATAGCATTTAGTTGGCAATGAGCATTGAGTTGCTGAAGAGGTCATAGGGGGAGGGGCGGTTGGGGGCTCTCAATTAAACTATATTACAGTTAAACTAATTAAGATTTAAAAACTAACTTTGAAATGGCCCGGCGTTCAGCAGACAGAGCAAGTAACAGAGAGAGAGGGACAGGGAGAGAGTTCACTTTAGCGAGTGCTGACTGTGGCAACTTGTGCTCGAAACGCCCGGGCACATTCACTGGGGGGCAGTGTGTCGTCCACTTGTTGGTTTTGCTTTTACGAACTAAACGAAAGGCAAAACAAATTGAATAAGAGAATACAAAAATAAAAATAAAATTTAAATTTAAAAACTAATGTGAATACATATGCATATAAATTGTCATAAACTAAGCGTTAAGTATTAGATTAATAAAAATTAAATTTGTTTAATTTTAATTGCATAATTGTTTGGGATTTATGCAATTTAATCAGTCCACGGTTAAAAATATTTTTTCATGTGTGTTTCGAAGAGTTTTTTTTTTGCTTGTTTTTCTACATATATATGTATATATATGACATACACATTTATAGTTGAACATATACAAACACACATTTAGTATATATATATATAAAGATTTAAAGTGTTTTCTATAGAGCCTTTTCTTCTTCTTCTACATATAGTTAGAAACCAGTTTCAAAATTGAAGCGCAAATATGTGTGAAATAAATTGTGTGTTTTCAATTAGTTTTTAGAAAATCATAATGATTAAGTTTCGTTCATATAGTTTTACAGTTTCATATAGTTTCATATAGTTTTACACAGAAAACAAAATAAACAAAGTGTGTGTGTGTGTGTGAGGTAAATTTGGCAAACAAATTTCTTGTTGTGTGTGTGAGAGTATATATATATGTATATATATATATATATTTAATTTTTAGTACATATATATATATATTGTGTTTTGTGCACTAATTGCTAATTAATTTACATCGATTTTTTTGTTTATTTTTATTTTTTAAAGCGCTTAAAATAAAAAACATGCAATTTGTTTATAAGACCCAAAAATTGAAGTTTTCCTTTTGTTTTTATATTTTAGTTTTAGTATTTTTTTCTTTTTTCTACCAATTTTGTCAAGCGCAACAAATTTAAGTTTTGTTGCTTAAGTTTTTTGCATATTTTACGCTTTTCATATTTGTTTTTGTGTTTTTTTTTTGCGTATTTTAATTTGTTTATAATAATTTTGTTAGCTTTGTTTTTCTCGAATTTGTTGTGTGTTTTTTGTTTGTGCCGCAAACAATTTCAAATTGTTGTTTGCTTCGCTTTACTTTACGCTTATTTTGCTTTAGACTAGTTTCAGTTGAGTTACGTTACATTTTGTTTGTTTGTTTGTTGTTTTAGTTTCGGTGGTGGAATGCTTTAACTTTTAAACAGACAGCGCTAGCAAAACTGTTTTTTGGCGCTTTAAAATATTTAATCGTTGTTATCCATTTGCTGTCCCGAAGGCGTAGTAGCGGAGCTGCAGTCGGCAAGCTCCTTGTCCATATTTGATATAGCTATATATAGCTAGCTATTGTTGTTCAAGTGGTTTTTGTTGTTGTTGTTGTAGTTGCTGTTGCTGTTGCTGTTTGCTGAGTGTTGCTTTTCATATTTTAGGCAGCAATCGCCTCATTTTGCCGTCATTCCCATTGATGTGGCGAAGGCGGCAGCTCCGAAGGATGTGCCACAGTGGAGCTAATTTTTGAAATATTCAATAAAAAATGTATAAAAATTAGTCAAGTTTTAACTCAGGGAAGTCGTAATACATTTCATATACATTTAGATAGAGCGTAGAGCACATGCAACAAACTACGAATAACTAATGAATACAACATAAAATATATATATAATTAATAAAAGCCAGAGTTAAGCCCGCAGTAGAAGCACAATAAACAATAAACAAACAAACTAAAAATACATGAAGGGAAAATAGAATAAAACAAAAAACTACATTTAAATAGATTTCGAGTATACAACAAACAAAACAAAATAAAATCAATCAAGTAATTAATATAATATATTGATAGAATTTTATGTTCATTATTTTATTATATTTTGAAGACTTCAAGTGGAAGTTGTTCAAGCGGTTTTGATGCTACTTTTGTTTTGACCATTGTCACTGCTGCTCAACTGCACTGATATATATATATACATATATAAATAAATATATATATATATATATATATATATATATATATATATATATATATAGAAATATATATATAGATACATATATATATATATATATATATCTATATATATATATATAGATATATATATTTCTAATTTTTCAATAAGCATTTTGCTGTTTGTTGTTGCTGGCAGTGTATTAAATGTAGTTGCAAATGTTTTCTTGGCCAAATTCATGATATTGAGTAAGGGGCATTGGGGCGGGTTCTAAATGGGGCTGTGATATAGACTGTCATATGGCTAAGTGTACAAGCTAACTGTGTGTTTTGCTGATGTAGATTCGATTATAGAAAGAAAGGGAAAGATAGTCTCGGCAGGCCGAAGCTGGAATACTCTTGCAGTTAAAAATAATTTAATAGAAACGAATTAATTTTAACTAAATACATTTCAAAGTGAGATAGTTTTTTTTTTTTTGCTTTATTATGTATTAGATTCGACTTCTAGCTAAACAGTGGCAGTTTTTGTGTAAAAATTATGATAATATATCTATAGCAGATATATAAAATGGTTAACTAATTTACATGATTCTAAAGTATATGCATGTTAAATACCTGTAAAGAAGCTGTACCAAGTTACAATAGCGTATCTTTACAGGAAGCTGGGTTCAGATAGTTATAAATAAATAGCATTATTACTTAAGAGCGGACTTGGAAAATACTATAAAAAGCTGTTGCTACCATTAAAATAGTTATCTTAAGTAATTCTTTAAAGTTCTTTAAAGTTCTATTCAAGTATTAACTGCAAGGATATTAGAATTTTTTTTAAGGACAGAAAATAAAATTTTACATTTATATGAAAATGGGTGTGTATCTGTGTATATATGTATATGTGCGTGTAAATGTGCATATTTTCTATGTAAACTGTGTCTTATGATGTTGATATATTTAATGCTTTACACAGTATGCGCATATATATATTTTGAGTTTATATGGTATATGAGTTGCAGAAAGATAAACATAAATTGGCTATGGATAGAGAGATATATGTATATATATGGGTATTAGATTACTTATTATGCTTTGCAAGGTACTTTTATATGCTTAGCTCGCAATGTCCATGAAAAGTGGTGCGTATTTCTCTAGTATTTTTTTAGTATTCAAAAATTTTGTTCTTTTCTTTAAAGCCAATTTTGGATTTTTGAACTTTTTCTTCGTAGTTTTTTTTTGCCGACCAATTTTTGTTTTTGACATTTGACGAGAGTTAGAAATTTGCCAGTTGTGGTATTTTTGGTATTTTTTTTGGTATTTTTGTTTGGTAAAAAACATTTATGTACACAAATAACCCATTTAATAATAAATGTAAGGAAAATAAAAAAAAAATGATGAGTTAAGTCATATTTCACAACTTAAGAGTATTAGAAAAGATTTTTATACACATTTGCATTTAACAAACAGAATAAAGTAGGAAATATATATTATAAAAATATAAGAGAATATACATATACATATATGGTGAACATAGGTATAAATCATATTTGTATAAAATGTAGAAAAAAAATATAAATGATATTTTTTGGTATTTTTTTTAGCAAATGTATAAGAGCAATAAATGTATTTGCTTGATCAACAGACCTAAAGATTCAAGAGTTGCTGCTGCCGAGGCACCCACAATAGTGTAGTATCGATATCGATATCGATATCGATATATATCGATTCAATGCGATTCTTGGTATCTTGCTCGCTTTCTCGCCCGCTTTCTTGCTTGCTTTTTGCTTTCTCATTATTTTGATTTCTTTCTTTCTTGCTTTCTCTGGCGGCTTTTGCTAGTTTTTTGTTTATTTTTTTTTTTTTTTTCTGTTTTGTGACCTTCTGCTTGGATCTGTTTTCTGTGTTTCTTTGACTTGATTGGTTAATATTGGTATTTCGGTACGCGCCTAGTATATATACTTGGTCTTTGTCTTGGTTTTTGGCCTGCGCAGCGGCGGCGGCGGCAGCGGCAGCAGTAGTAGCAGCAGCGGCAGCGGCAGCAGCAGCGACAGGAGCAGCAGTGCAAGTTGTGGTAGTAGTGGTAGTAGTAGTAGATATTCTCATTCTCATTGGCTTAACAACGCAAATATATAAATTAAATTTGATAGAATTTATTCAATATTAATGAATATCGATATCGATAAATATTCGATATATTTTTGTATAAAAAACGATAGAAAAAAAGAGAGAAAAACAAAAAAATTAAAATTGTTTTAAAATATATATTATATTATATATAAAGATAAATCAACAATAAATAGATAAAGAGAAAGATAGAGGGAGTTAGAGATAGATAGAGAGAGAGAGAGAGAGAGAGACGTTTGTGGACTCAAAGCATTTGACAAAATAAAACAAATAGAAAGTTTCCTTTTAGAAAGAGAGAGAGAGACAACAATGTGCGTGAAAGAGAGAATTTTAATTTATCAACTGAAAAGCAAATTACGAATTCATTTTTTGGAACAACAACAAAAGAAAGAGAGAGAAATAGATAGAGAGAGAGATAGTTTTGAAAGAGTGGGTCGAGGTTGGTTGGTTGGAAATTGTACGCAACGTGCAGCGTGTTGTATGGCTGGATTGTAACTCACCTGGCAAAGCTCTTGAAGGCCGCACTCTGCGGATTAATGCAGAGCGGCACACGGCCCGTTTGCAGCTGCTCGGCAATGAATTTGTGCATTTCCTCTGCAAAAGGGAAATCTTCATTTATAAAAAGCTCTTGCAACTCTGCGTTCCGTTTATTTGACTTACCCTTCACCTGCTGCACGGAGGTAAGTTTGCGCTCCCATAAATCATCGAAGGGCTGCCCGGCGGAGGGCTCAAAGTCCGCCGTATACTGACGCATTCCAGCTGAGGTAGTGAAACAGCATTTGCACATGCACGAATGATAGCGCAGACGACCCTCATCCAGATACGGATGCGCTAGAGCATCTGTCACCGAAATGCGCTTGTCCTAAGAACCGGAAGCAGGAGGAGGGGGGGGGGAGAACAGTTACAGTCACAGCTGAAAGATTGAGTGTCGCTTAAGCTAGTCTGTCTTACCGGATCAAAGACAAGCATCTGGCAGAGCAGATGCACCGCCTCGTGCGTGGCATGTGAGCTGAGCGTGTAGAGCACCGAGAACGATGGCGGCTTGGGCGCCCGCCGCAGCATGTGCGTGCGTGCCCCCTCGCACGCATGACGCATATCCTCCATGGTGGGCGTGCCCAGCAGCTCGGTAATCAGCTCCAGCTGCTGCACCGGATTCTGAGCCTGGAACAATATGCGCCTGCCCAGCAGCTCGCCAAAGATGCAGCCCACCGACCACACGTCCACAGCCGACGAATAATGACGCGCGCCCATGAGTATCTCAGGTGCCCGATAGTACTGTGTGACCACCTCCTGGGTCATGTGCTTGGCCTGGTCGGGCTCCTCGACGCGTGCCAGCCCAAAGTCGCATATCTTGAGCACACAATTCGAGTTGACCAACAGATTGCCCGGCTTGATGTCGCGATGCAGTATCCTGGCCGAGTGCAAATACTTCAAGCCACGCAAGATCTGATAGAGGAACACTTTGATGTGATCCGCTGAGAGATGTTGTGGCGACACGATGATCTTGTGCAGATCCGATTGCAGCAGCTCAGTTATCACATAGCTAGAAGTTAGGGGAAGTTAAGGAAAGCATATGACAGCCGACTGTTGTTTGTCGCCCTTTCCGGGCTAAAGTTTTTGGGACTTGTTTGTTCGCTTTAAACTTTTTCAATTAAGTAGTTGCTCGCTTTGGCTTTGGCTTTGGCTTTGCCTTCGGCTCTGCCCACAACTTTTACGCGCTGAAAATAGATATTCACTTTTTATTCCCTCACAGTTTGCCCTAAATCAAACGGGGAGAAAAAAAAACTGGGACCCAAACGAAGGTTGCGGTTTTGAAGCTCTTTGGATTTGCCAAATTGCTAAGTTACTTTGATCACATAGGTGTAGGTGCGAGCTGTAGGCGTATGAAGCAGCTGTTTGTGTAGTAGTTTGTGCTTGGCAAATATGTCAAATTTGTTAAAGCTTTGTCTGCACATAACTAAAATATCTACTTGATTACTATATCAAAGAGTTTTCCTTACAGAAATGACTGCCTTTGGTCTACTTGTAACTTTTCTCATGTATATATAAGCATATTCCTGGCACTTCATAAACTGTTAACAAAGTAGATTTAACATTTCTTTAACATACTGTTATGTTTAACATATTTAAGTACTATGGCCCCTTTTAGTGCGTACATATGTTTATATTCAGATCCTCTCTTAGTCGTCTCTATCACACTTAAAGCTGTTCTAGTATGTAACAAGCAGCACACATACACTCAGCATAGATATTCTGCTCTTCAGCATACTCAAATAGCATCGTCTCTCCTGGAATTCTCCTGGCTTCTCAATCGCACGTAAAACAGAGGTAGAGTCAGGTAAGCAGATAACTTAGACTCTGCTCTTCATAAGCTCTACAATTATACCCTACATTTTGAACTACAGCTCAAGCCATTCTCATATTCAGTTTTCAATTACTCTTCTCAAGAGCCAATTCTAAAATTCTCTTAAAATCATTAAAAACTATTTAATTTATAGTTTTTGCTTTGTTGTTGTAAAAAAAGGATACATTTCCTGAAAGAAGTCCAAATGTGGTGGCTGTAAAATGTCCAAAGCTGACAGCACCTGCAAAGAGACAGAAAGAATGAGAGAATTGTTATTGCCGTGTTTCGTTAATAAATCTCGACAATGTTGTTAATATAGACGAGTGTGTTTATTGGTTGTGGCATTAGCCATAGCCATATAAATCTCAAGACAATGCTGCAGCATTACACCTACAACAACAAAGCTGCAATGACGCCCATTTGAGTGGCTGGCTGGATCTTGTGGTTAAGATCATAAATTATGCACTCCAATAAAATATAAATAAAAATCAAATGCTCGAAGCTTGCAGCTTGCAGCGCGCATCAAATGCGCCATTTAGTTGCATGTTAAGTGTCGCTGCCAGGCACTAAAATGCCACAAAGTTCAGCGGCAGCAGCAAGTTGCAACAACGCTGACCCGTTGATGATGTTTAGCGGCAGATACAAGACACGCCACTGTCTGTGGCAGCTGTGCTTCGGGGGAGTTCTGTCGCCGTCTGTCCGTTCGTCCGCAGCAAAGGCAACGGCTCTATAAGAAGAGCAAAAGAGCCAAACCAAAGCAAAAAAAAAAATAAAAATATAATAAATAAAAAAAACGGGACGAACCGGCAAGAACTTGATGGACAGCAGCAACACAACAAAGAGCAGCCAACAGCCAGCAGCCAGTAACAGCAACCGAGTTGGACAAGCGTCGACAGAGCCAAAGCCCTGAGCTTCGGGCCGCTCCGTCGCGCTCTACCTTTGTGTCCCAGCCTGAGCTGCAGACAAGCGCTGATTTATTTTGCTTGCGGTCAAAATGATGAAGGAACTTGCCACAAAGCCCAAATGGCAATCTAACAGGATGAGGCAGCAGGCGGCGGTTGCATGTGTTGCAACATTGCTTGCAGTGTGCGTGTGACACATGCGTGGCTGAAACAAAGCTTGAAAATCAATTTTCAATATCATTCAAGCAGCTCAACTCGCTCGCATTTCAAGCAAATGCCACAAAAAAAAAAAACAACAACATTCAAAATGCGAAATTGTTGCGTGTGGCAACAACAACAACAACAACAACAAGACATATTTGTTGCACAACTCACACACATTGTCTTCCCCAGCTGCCCGCCTGGATTTGTCTGTTGTCTGCTGTCTGTTGCCCACGAAAATTGTTGCAAAGTGCTGCAGCACAACAAACACAACACACAAAAAGTGCCGCCGCGTTGCTAAGCCGCCGACTTCGACGTGCGTATTTTTTTTTAAGTGGCAACAATTTTTAGCCTTTTTGTTGTTGCTGTTGTTGTTGTATTCATTTACAAAAGCTGAAGCTGTAGTTGTAGCTGCCACTGGGTCTGGCTCTTGCGAGGGTTTCGCTGCGTCGTCGTCGTTGGCTTTGGCTTTGGCTTTGTTTTTGGCTCGCTTAAGTTCGTTTGTAATATTTCGCGCTGCTTGCAACTTATAAACTGCATTTGTTGCGCTTGCGGTTGCACAAGTAACAACAACAAAGGCACAGCTTAAGGCAATAATAAAGGTAGCTGCCACAAAACGAAGCTTAAATACTTTTGGCTTTAAAATTTACTCAAAATGTTTGAAGCGATTTCACACAAAGAGTTATTGAGGGACTGATCTTTGATGCTATATAAAAAATTATATATATATATATATATATATATAGTATATATATATATATATACTCTCAGTTTCCTGCTTAAACACTTTACTTGAACTCAAAATTGTTTGAAGAGACTTAGGGCAAAGAGTTATAGAGGGACTACCCTTACTGATATATATACAGTACTTCCTCTACTCACTCATTCCATAAGCTCACAGCTCTCTTAATTCACCCCCTTTTTTCGTGCAGTGCATGATGTCAGCCCTCAAGTAACGCTTTGCTTTAGCTGCCTGCCGCTCGCTTCGCACATAATTTGTTGCAAGTTGCTGTTGCTGTTGCATGTTGTATGCATGTAGCTACTACTACCTGACACTGCACTGTTGCCCTCACACGTGCAACGCCGCGTTGCAGCTAATTAACATTTTGCGCTGTGGCAATCAGCAAACCAAATTTATGCAGTTCATATTGGCATTCAGTTTTCTTCTCTTTGTTTTTCCGACTGCTGTCCTTGAAGCGCAGCAACGCCTGGCGCAGCGTTGCCAAAAAAAAAAATAAATAAAGAGAGCAATCATAAAACAGCAGAGAAGTGTGAGTAAGTGCTCAGTTGGGTGTGCATGACTAGGAGTTGCCTCACTTAAAACTTGTTGAAGGAGATGTTGAAATTTTCTATAAATTTCTATAGAATACAGATTTTTGATAATTATATATTTTTATTAATTATATTAAATTATAAAATATATTAAACTATAACTATCATAAATGGATCAAATTCGATAACATTTTTTAGGGTCTCTTTTCTGAATTCATTTTATAAAATTTCGTAACATTTTCATTTATTTTCCTACTATTTTATTTATATTTATTATTTATTATTATTATTTTTTTATTATTTATATTATATATTATTATATATATATTATATTATATATTATTATTATTATTCATTATCCTAATTTATTAGGAGTTTCAAATTAGTTTTAAGTCTTTTATATATTTTTATATAGTCTTCATTCAACATTCCATCCAACTGAGTGCTACGTTTAAATGTTTCATTTAAATTTCATTTCAAACATAATTATATGCTGTGCTTATTCACTTTCAATGCTACTTCAGTTCATTGCAGAGGGCAAACCATTGCACTAAAGCTAAACTAGGCGTGTAATAATAATAAACATAAACAGCAACAACAACATTTAACGAGCTGTGCAAACAACTTAGACAACAACTTTTGTTGAACTGCAACTACACAAGTTGCAAGTTGCTAGTTGCTAGTTGCTAGTTGCAAGTGGCAACAGCTGTGGCAGCACATTTCAAACAGAGAAAGAGCAAAGTAGCAAAAAAAAAAAACTTGAAGTATGTTAAAGCTAACATAATCAGGAACAGCATCTCTGCCTCTGGCCCTAGTCCTAGCTCTTCCTCTTCCTCTTCTTGTTCTTCTACTTTGGCCCTTTTTTAAACGATTTCAAGTGAATTTTTTGTTGTTCAAGCCGCATCTCTAAACAAAAGCAAAAGTGTTGTTTGTTAGCGACATTTCCATTCCATTCCAAGCTAAAATTCTAGCTAAATAATTGTTGCAGCAGCTGCTGACAACATTTCCAGTTGTTATTGTTGTACTGCCCCTGCCCCTGCCCCTGCCCTTGCCCTTGCCACTGCTTCTTCTTCTTGTTCTTGCTGACTAATTAAAACGCCACAGATTTTTGTAAAACAATTTCATCAGCTGCTCTGCTTTGTGCTTGTTTCAACCTTGAGTTGAGTAAATGTGCTTTGAACTAGGTTGAAGCTGTTTCCAGCTAAAAAGTAATAGCGTGGGATTTGTGGCGGAAAGTCTGTGTACTTTATGTACATTATCTTATATCTATAAACTTCAATTGTAGGAAATGAAATTGACATTTCAATTGCAATTTGTGTAGCGCCTCGACATGATAACAACAACGAAAAGTTGCATGCAATTGATGCCAGGCATCAAAAACTTGAAGAAAAACTCAATCATTTACAGCAGCTGCAATGGGGGCTGGCGCAGAGCACAGGGGCGTGGCGTGGCAACACACTTCAGCGTCAACGTCGCCGTCTTTGGCTGCTGCTGCTGCATGTGAGAAATGCTTTTGAAATTTGCGCCACGTACGTTGCAAAATCTTTTATTGAAATTCGCAATTGAAATAAGCAGCAACAGCAACAATGCATAATGGGGTAAACATTTTGCAGCGATTTGTTAAAATGTATATGGCACACACACACACACACACACACACCCATAGTACATTGCAGAGCAAACACACACACATTTGGTATTCTGCGCCATATAATGCCCAAGCAATTGAGACGATTGCCAGTGCCTGCGCTGTCACTCAAAGCGCTGTATGTGTGTGTGTGTTGCCAGAGCTGGCAATTGGCAGGAAGCAAACACAAAAACACAAAACTGACAGACAGGCAGGCAGGCAGGACTTTATGCAGCTAAAGAATCACAGCAACTTCTATGGAAAAGCGCAAAGTGTGTGGAAATTTCTATAAGGAAAACCCATTAAAGTTTCTATAAATTGTGGCAGAAACTAAGTTGGGAATAACTACAATACATAATTAACAAAATTTATAAATAGAAATAAAATAAATAATTTTTTCATTAAAAAATTTCATTTAGCACTTTTCAAGCTAAAACTGTTTGGGAATTCTAAGCGAAAATGCATTAGATTTGCCAAGTATTTTAAGCTGGCAGCTGTTAGTTGAATGATACAACATGGAAGCAACTTAAATTCAAGGCAATAGAGACGAAATATCAACAATTATTATTATATTTTACTTAAGCTCTAGCTAAAAGCTGATGTAGTAACTGCTGGCCATATATAAATATTAGTATCAGAAACACTCTACATTTATTGAGCTCTCTTTTTTTGCTATATCTGCCCACATCACAACTGGCTTTAACAGCGAGTCTCACACTCAGCTGTATTCAACTATTGAATGCAACGTCTCGAGCTTATTTCAGGTTGATTGCACTTGCTTAGTTATGCGACGCGTCGCAGCGTTGCATGTAGGAAATGAATATGGAATTACCACAGGAAATCAACAATAGACACAACACGAGACGCGCCTCTTTTATATTTCTTTCTTTCTGCTTCTTCATAAAGCACTTTGCATATTAAGACAACATTTGCATAGGTGTTGCCAGGTGTTGGCACGTGTGGGCAGAGCGTGCTTCATTAGGGCAACTCTTCATCGAATGCATTGCATCACTTTTGGACAAGCTAACTAAATTGAAAGAGTTGACTTGAATATTATAATAATCACAAGCATCTTCGCCCACGTTCAATTTGTTTACCTAATGTAGCCGCATGAATTGCAACAGTGTTGGCAAACGCTCAAAGTTCCAGTTGACATTTGCAGCCAAGGCTCAAATTATGTGTGCCAAATGAGTTTTATGTAAGAAAATAAGTTGAGCGCGTTTCTAGACAAACTTCAATCTGACATTTTAGCCATAGAAAATGTCAATAAATTGTGATTGATCAAGTGAAACTGGAAGGAATGAACAATCTTGGGACAATCTAATACTTATTATCAATACATATATATATCCACTCAAACATACATATCTTTTCAAGGGTTACACATTCCGTGTCAGAACTACATAATTATCTATATAATATAAAAAAAAAAAATATATATATATATATATAAAAATATAGCGTATGCAAATGACAAATCAGAGATCGCTCAGTGCACGTGCTCTAAACACAAGTGAACTGAAATATTCAGATAAATAAATTAAAGCAAATCGCCGCAAAGTCACATAAAATTGGCCATAAAATCGCAGCACAATGCAGCTGTCGAGCTCTCAACGAGCCCGCTGCACCGGCCCGCCCCTCGTCCACCCTTTAGTGTAATATTTTTTATTGTTAATTCTAAATGTTATATGAATAACAATAATTCTTATACATTTTGCTGCCATTTGGCTTTGTGTGGCATGCTGTCTGGCTCTCAATCGCTCTCCATCTCCCCCTCCAGTGTTAACAAATTTGCATGCAACAAAATGTTGTGCAGCTTTGTAGTCGCAACTTATATTTTTTGCTTTTCTTTGCAATTTGTTGTGCATAAAATTTGTTTGTCATAAATATTTTGGGGCCCGACAGCCTTTTGTAGCAGCTCGCAAACTGGCAGCCGTGAGTGAAGTGAGCATGCCCTGGTTGTGGGCGTTACTTAACAATATATGTATAAATATTCAATTTGTTGTTGCTTATTTAAGCAACAGCAGCAACTCCAATGAATATGAATGAGTTAATTAAAGCCATGATAAATGATTGATTTACAACTGTCGCACAGACAATAGCAGTCGCATATAGATCAAAATCGAAGAACTTGAGAGACATAAAATATGATATGGACAGCCTGAATGAATTTGGAGAACTGCTTCGAGCTGATGAAGTTGTTTAGCAATAAATAAGTAAAATTATAATTTTTATTGTGATTTAAATTCAAATAATTATATTTTTTAAATAAAAATAAAAAATAAATAAAATAAAATGATTTTAAATTAAAACATAATTATAACTATTCAAATCTAATCTAATACAACTGATTAAATTATAATAAATATTTTAATTATAATTTCTGTATTTTAGACCGATTTATTTTATCTTTGTATATAAAGTCGCATTATTAAATATTTATTTAATATTTATCATAATTTTTATTATTTAAATAATCTGTTAGCTCTGTCCACACAGCAAACATTGCTTGTTATGAATATCTCTCTCATGTTAACCGAGTTCTCATAGTTATATCATTGCTACTCATCTCGAGCGTTTAATTAATGGCAATAATTACACAGCCAATAAACGACACTTGCTTGACAATCAAACAGGCAACAACAGCAACAACGTCAACAACAACATCCAGGCAACATCGACAGCAATAATAACTTCAATTTTTGACCTGAAGTTCAACTCGAAAGGCAGTTAAAATGAATTTTTTTTCCGTGCAAAAAATTAATATATTTGTTAATAAATGCACACATAACAAGTGAGCAGAAGCTAAGTGAATTTACAGCTAAGAGTTACCCTGTAAAAAAGGAAAGGCTGACAGAGGCTGACAGACAAGCTAAAGGGATTTTTCCAAGCAGCCAACGCCCGCCCTTTGACATTACAATTTATTAATAGCCCGAAGGCAGGCAGTCATTGCGTATACGCAATATCCCACAGAGTGGGCGAAAAATAAAAAAAGAAGAAAATACAGAAAATATTTGCATTGTATGCGCACAGTGGCAGTTGCAACACAAATAATCGAATTGCCTTTTTTTTAATTAAATTTCGTGTCATAAACGCGACGCGTAATTAAATGCAAGGCAATTTTGTTGTTCACTTCCCACTTTTGTAATTTCACAATGGATTTTAATATATATATATATAGTTTCTGAATATATAAAGTTGTTCAAGTACTTACGTTTTCATGCTTGAAAAAGCAAAGCATTTTGAGCTCACGAAAAACACGCTTGGATGAGACCAAAGATTGGAACACATTCGGCAACTTTTTCAGTGCGACGCGACGGCCATCGCGCGGATCTGTGACGGCCCTGTAAACCGAGAGAGAGAGAAGCAAAAAGATAAGTTAGAGTTAATGTTTAAGAAAGAAAAAACTCTGTAAGAGACAAAAAGATAGAAAAACCATTTATTAAGATAAGTTTGGCAAGCCAAGACAAAAAACAGACTTCCATAGATAAGTGTGGCAAGGGAAGTCTAGGTAAATAGCGGAGAAATTTCATGTATTTGCAAGCACTCAGGCAGCATTAGTGAAGCGAGAGGTTGGTGTGAGTGGAGCGTAATGGGAACTAAACTTTGCATTAATATTGTCGAAACAATAGACGCCTCACAAAAAGCTGCGAGCCACTCGAGAGGCAAACAAACAAGGCTAGTCACATACACACACACACACTCTCTCACACACACACATAAATAACAAATGCCGATTGTTTTTGTCTAGCAAAAAATAAAAGGGGTTCACTGAACTTGGCTAAGAGGCCTATGGACGCCTATAAGTATGCAGGCAGCCAGCTCGTTCTATCGCACTCTCTTTCTCTCCGATTGATGAACGTTGCAAATTAGCAGCGCTAAAAAGGTCAAACAACAGACGAGACACACTCACACACACGCAGCTCCAGTGCGCCATCTAATTTGTGGCAAGTGCGTGTGCCGTGCAACGTGTTTGGTTGCCGCCGCAGAGGCGGCGGCGGCAGCATCTATTTGAGACAAAAACAACACGACGCTTGCTTGGCTCGGTTTGGCTTGGCTTCGCCTGGCTTTTAGCAGTCAGAGCTCTGGAGTTTTTATGATGCCATTGGCCATGGCCAAAAAGTGCGAATGTCTGGGCCAAAGAGCCAGGGCGACGACGTCTTTTGTCGCCGTCTGTCTGACTCACTCTGCAGTTATTTACTCGCACACACAGACTCTCTCTCTCTCTCTCTGGCCCACTCTCTCTGTGTCTGTTGCAGCCGAAAAATATTTTTGTTATGATTATTTTTTTGGTTTCCTTGGCCAGCAAGTGAGAAATATTACGCAGCATCTTATTTTTACCAGACTTGTCAACCGTTTCCAAGCCTTCCCCTTCCACCCGCTGCCTCTGCTTCGCCATTTCATCTATGAAAAGTTGTTCGCCGTAAATCTCTGGAATCGCCGTTAAGCGTTGAAATTATGGCAGATTGCTGTAAATTGGATTGAATTGCTCAGCGTGCAGATGAGTCATCATTTAGTCCCAATCCCCCAATCTCCAGCTCACAGCACGTTGGCTTTTTTGCTAGTCTACATTTGGGCGCTTTGCCCCAGCCATTTGCATGTCTAATAGCTAAAACGGGCCCAACTGTCGGCCGCTTAATGATAATGAGTTGATTATACAAAGCGAAACATTGTGTGCGCTATATATATATATAGAGGGCATTATGGTAAAATGTGCTCAGACAACGCTTAAGCATTCAAGTGTTTAAGGCAAAGCGTAATCTTAGGAAAGTTATTTTGCTGGCCTAAAATTTAAGTTTGGAAGCGGCGGAGCTTGTGAAAACTGTGATTGATTGATGTGATGATTGATTGATTATGTTTCATATATATCTGCAGTTTCTTATGTGAATACTCAAAGAATGCTCAAAAAATGAATAAAAGAATTTATTGAGGCTATGAGGTTATAAAATGGAATTTGGATTTAGTTATGAAGAAGTTTTTTTATTTTATTTTTTTAAATATGTGTAAACTTAAAATGATGAATTTAAGTAAAGATTACACTTTGAACAAAAGAATATTTATAGTTATAAAAATACTTTAAATAGAAACTAAACCTCAATTGATTTTGTTTTCTTATATAATTATTGTATAGGCATTTGGAACATATAAAATTGAAGAATTCTAGTTACTAGTTTCATTATAAATATAGGAAAATATAAATAAATAAAAATTAGATTTGCTATTAGAGCAAAACTCATATATCAAAGATAAATATGCAGTTAGAGTAATATATTTATATATCTATATTAAACTTATGAAAACTTGCAAATTTGTCTTCAATATTGTCTCTCAAAAACTGCGCTATTTAGTGTTTGATTCTAAACAGCAAGACCTTGACGTCAAAGTCAAGTGAAAAAAGAGGAGATCAAGCGGCAACACACACTCACACACACACAGTAACATTTATGCTCCGCACATTAATATTTTATGGTCATCTATCAAATTGAAGAGAGAGAGAATAAAAAAACAAATCAAACATCGCTCGGCTGTCCCATTCCGTTCTGTTTGTCTTTTATTATTATTATTTGTGGCACCATCGAGTTACAAAAGGCAGCGCGGCGCAGGTTTAATTTTCTTTTAAAGAAAGTTCACTTCAAATTGGGTTAAACAAATTTTTTTTTCTTTATTCCATGTGAAAAACCACATAAGAAAAATTGTAGAAAAATCGTTGAAAAACTAAGACAAATAATGCTGATGCAGACAGTTGATAAAAGAGTGAGCGAGAGGGAGAGAGGCTGAGAGCATGCCGTTGCTTTCGTTGATGATGGATGACAAATGCAAGCACATTGCAGCACACACACACAGAGAGACATATGCCACACACACTCACACACACACACACACTCGCACAGCATGTGCTCAACTTGTATTTTCTATGGTTTTCGGCTTTATCCTGCACTGTGCACGCTGCTCTACGCCCTTTCGTATATTTTCTTTTGCTTTTCAATGGCAGTTAATGGAAAATCATTTATCATGTGCGTGTCGCAGTCTCTGTAGCTCTGCAGCCAGCAGCCAGCAGCCGCATCAGCTTAAAGTGGATTCTTAAGAGTTGCAGTGAAACGAAAAGTGCCATAACTAAATGATAATTACCCAGGCAATAAGAGCAGGGACAATCCAGGGTCAGACAGACACACAAAAGACTGAAATCCTACACTTTGTTCGAAGTTGAAGCGGGAACCACTGAAGGCCCTTTTTGGTTCATAGCCTGCCTAAGCCTCTGGCTGTAGGGCTCATCAATTTGTGCTGGACAATTTGTGCACGCAATGTGAAAAGTGTAGCAAATCGTTGCTAGTCTTTGGATTGATTTCAGAAAATTAAACGGGAATGAGTTGGATGAGAGAGGTGGACTGAAAGATGCCCTATAGATGGGGTGTTTGTATAAATATCTAAAAGAAAATATGAGATAGATGAGAGTGAAGAACTGAAAGAATAACTGAAGGTTTTTTTTTGTTATGATATTATATTATATCATATCATAGATACTTACATATTAATATTATATTATATAATTTTATAGGGCATTTTTGACTATATCTTCAAAATAATTTTTATAGCTGTCTAATACGCTTATATATCAAGTCAGTTAGTTCTCTGATGAGCAGTCTCTGAGATCAATAGAATCGTACTGATAAGAAAATTACCTAACTGACTATATATATATATGATATTTCCTTAAACGTGTCTCATATATGCGTTAAGTTCATATACTAAATTTGATTAGGCTTAGCCTTATAGTATCTGAGTTCGCTGAGATCACGAAGCTAACCAGAGTAGCTAAATTATATATTGCTACTATTTATACCGTTCCTTAGCTGTATTTCCTAACAACAGTTCCTGTAAACATACGCTTCCTCCTAAACATACCCAACTCTCTCCCTCACCTATTTACAGGGTATGCACATAATCGTCATGTACGCTCTTGTTGCACAATTGCAAATTACATTTATTTTTTTTTGGTCTCATTGCCGCACTTTTTTCAGGTGGCTGCAACGCGCACGTTTCGTGCTCAAGTGTTGACTGTGGCTGACGAAAAGGCTGGGGGTTACCAGAGGCTGCGGGGCGTGGCTCTGACTATGGCCCAAATCTAATCAGACACCAATGTCCGCTTGACGCAAAAAACGCCAGCTGCCAAAATGGAAACGAACGAAAAGTTCAAATTGCGATTTCTCTACTCATTCTCGTTTTTCTCTTTCTTTATTTTTTTTTTTTGTATTTTAACTTTATTTTGGCATTTGTTAAGTTCTCAACTTGGCTTCACATTTGAACGGTTGCCCGGTCCTTGCCTGGGGCCAAACTAACGGTCACAGCTGCCCCTTATTTTCCATCCATCGCAAACATTTGTGTTTTTAGCCCTTTGCAAGCCACCGCCCACGACCCGCCCACTCCACTCAACTGGCTGTCTGTCTGTCCGCCTGTCGGTCGTTCGCTCGTTTTCGTTTCATTCCTTTTAATATTTTTCGTTTTTTAATCTCATTTGATTTCTTCTGACATTTTGCACATGCTTTTTGAATAACTCATCACCTTGGCTCCGGTTTATTCAATTCATAAACTGTTCCATCACATTCCACAAACGAGCATTCGTTGCCTGCGGCATCCCTCGCCTTGCTGCGTCCGCCTTTCCTGCCTGCTGCCGCACTTGAAACTCCTTTGCCAGCTCCTGTTGCCCGTTCATTGAACTTTGTCGTCAGTTTGAGATTTCTTTAAATCATTTTTATGAACAGCTTTCGAGGCGCGGCCTTAAATTGAATTTGCATCGAGATTTTTGCCTCTCTCAGCCGCTGACGCTGCCGCCTCTCTTGTCGATTCACAAAATGCTATTAGGCAAGCCAAATGTGTATAACGATTCAATTACTAATTGCAGTTTGGCCATAATCATAGCTCATTACGTTTGCATATCACAACTAAATGTCGACTGCTAATTCCCAGGAAATCGTATTGCATTGCAGAGGCGCAGCTGGGGCAGGGGCAGTTTCAGCGGCAGAGCTGAGCTGATGCATTGTGTTTCGCGTGTAAATTAGTAATTTGTATTGTTGCTACTCTAAAGTGGCATCATTCTGATTGCATCTATCACATACGCATATATCTCTGTCTGACTGTCCGTTTGTTGTTGGCCTGTTCAAATGTTTGCTACAGAGTTCAGAGCCTATGCAGGGTCGCCACCGCCAGGCGACAAGTATGACAGATTGCAAGAGATTTGACAGATTATGGTTGACAGATGGCCAGAGATTCTCCGGGCAAGCAATGTGACAGGCATTCAAGTGGGCATTAGGCTGAAGAGATCAACGCAGTTTTGAGTTACTCAACCCAAGGGAAAAGGAAAACACCTTAATGAGGCTGAGATGATAAACTTAAATGATCTTAAGAGATTTGCTAAGGAAAAATGACGTGGTAGCTTAAGAGCAAGAAGAGATAGAGATACCTGAGTGACGGAGAAGGTATTGAAAGGAGAGCTTAAAAGAGAATTAATATAATAAAAATTTGAAATTGAGTTCATGGAATGGATCATGGAGAATAGATAAATTATATAGATTAAACAAATGCTTAAATATGCAAAATTTATAATTAAGTAAAAGGCAACGGTGAAGAACTGGTATCTTAATTATGAGAAGTTTTCAGCACATAGCAAAAAGATTCAAATAGAACAGTTAGAAACGTATAGAGCAATTTTTATTTCATTTAAAGTAAAGTATGCTTGAGAGTGAGCAGGACAACTCTATGTTTAACCAGATTGCTCTAAAGAGCATTCAGCAACAACTCAGACTCTCTCACACTCACACTCTCCTCACTTTAGCTTCATTTCGATTTCCATTTCGTTTCCGCCACATTTGTCGGGTGGGCTGCAGCTGTGCTGCCACCCCGCATGGTAGCCGCATGCTGGAAGCGGCGCGTAATTCGCATGTTTCGGGCACTTCAAGCGCTGCCAACTGTTATAATTATGGCTATGTATGCCAATACCAGCGGGAGGCTCGACTATCCCAGACATGTGAGCGTTTCACTTATTGTGTACAAACATAATTACATGAGTGTGAGTGAGTGTGTGTGTGTGTGTGTGTGTGTGGCACATAATGCGCAACATTGATTGCAACATTTCGCTGTTGTTAATTGACAAATAACTTGTGAGGCAGACAGAGCGGGACAGCTAACTGTGCGAGCGAGATGGCAGCAGCGAAAGGGGGCCTACGACCAAACGCAATTAAAGCAAATTGAATTTGATTACATCAATTTTATATATATACATTTACATTTATTTCTATATGTATGTGCGCGAGTCAAATTCAATTTGAAACTAGCCCAAAAAATTATGCTACAACCTGACCCAAACCCGACGAAAGTCTTTTGCCAACCCTCGCCCCGGCCTGTGGCAACATTTTGATAGCGTCGCTCGTCTGCTTCAATTTATGCGCGTAATCAATTTTACAAATGGCCTGCAGGCTGGCGTTGGGGCGTGGCATGCGAGGGGCGGACAGACGGACGGACAGCGAGACGTTGGCAAACGAGCAAGAAATAAATTTATGCAATTTAGAATTTTCCAAGTGAGCCGTGTATATGAGTTGACAAGCATTTAACTGGCAGTGTGAGTGGGTGGATGGGTGGGTGTGGTAGTGTATAAGGGTGTGTATCACTCTGTCTGTCTGTGTGTGTGTGTGTGTGTGTGTGTGTGTGTGGGTTCTGCCCAGGCAGCAGTCATTGACTTTAGAGCACGACGCGACGACTAAAAATCAATTAAAACCATTTTGATTGCATACTTCTAGGCAAATTATGTGCGCCTGCCTAAGCCAAGCACTAAACGCAGACACAGGCACAGTCACATATATACATATACATATATATATATATAGACACACCTATACACATGCTTGCTTGAGTGCAACTAAACAATTCACGAGGAACTTTAAGTATTTGCAGGGCATGAAATATTAAAGCCTTTGGCAGCTGAGCATGAAATAGGCTTGCATAAGTTAGTATAAGACGAAGTTATAAGAGTTCATTTTTGTATAAGTCTAGAATTGTGGCTCTTGACTCTTGCAGGCATAAATAATTTGTATGGGTTAGTAAACTATAAGAGTGGTAAATTATTTCATTTATAGTTTATTTCTGTATAGATCAGGCATGTATAGTCAGCTCAAATAAGTTGTATAAGTCCGTATAAGACTACATTATAAAAGTTGTAGAGTCTACTCTTATACGCCTTTGTAGCAATCTGAATCTGGCAGCAACTTTAGTTGTTTTTTTTTTAAATTATTTATGGAGTTTTCCCCAAAGTTTAAAAGTTTAGCTTAAGTAAGAACTTCGTCACATCACTCACTTGGCTTCAACTAATGACCAGGCTATAAGCAAACATAACAAATCATAAACCAAAAACCATTTGCTGCTGCTGCTGCTGTAGCTATTCCAGCTACTCCTGCTTTGCATAAAGCTAAGACGACGATAAAGATGTTGCCATTTTGGGAATGAAAACTTGCTGGTTTCGCTACACACAATATTTCATTTTAATTTCTCACCTTTAGCAGCGACGCAATGAAAAATGACAACAGCGCCAAATTGCAAAGGCATTACATGAAATATTTAAATGTGGGCGGGCAAGTGGGCGCGGTTAGGCTTTGTCAACGCGAGCCAGGCAGCCAAGGCAGGCAGCAGCAGCAGCTGCCTGGAACCAAAGCATAAAAGGCAGCCAGCAGCACGCGAGCTTTTTATTTGCCTTTTGTATAGAGAGAGAGAGGGAGAGAGGGAGAGAAAGAGAGTGAGACAGCGCCTGGTTTTCTTCGCTCAATTTTTAATTGTTTAAAAGAGAAATTGACATAAATTTATGCATCATTTGGCAGCCGCACAATTGCCCAAGCACAAAATGACCAATGGCTCGACAAGGCAGGGATGGGTTGGCGGAGGGGAGAGGGACGTGACTGCTTTTGTGTTTGGCCAACAAGCATTTTGGGGCGGCATAATAAATGGGGCTATTCTCGACCTAATTGCATAGCCTCCAAGCGGAGTCCACAGCACAGCACAGCACAAAAGTAGGCAATGCAAATATTTATATTTATTTCCTACACTGAGCGAAAAAAATGATTAAATTAGCTGAAAAGAATTTGCAAAAGATTTGAGGAAATTTCCAATGGAAATTTGTATAAATTCTTGAGTTAAAATTGTTTTTAAACTGCTCGAGTTTACTTAGCCCATAAATCGATTTGTCTCTTTCGCTTGTTGTTGGTGTCTCTTTCACACTTATATAATATATAATCCATGGGGCTTACCTAAAAAGAAAACAGATTGAGAACAAAAGGGTTAGTCGAATGTTAAAGGAATATTTTTTTTTTTTTTTATATTTTGTTTTAAATTTGTCTTTTGCTTGCTTTACTTTTTGAGGTCGCGACAAGGTGAAAGTGGAAAATTGCTTCAGTTTAATTCCTGCTTGAATAATTACGAGAGGCGCCGCAGCGACGCTTGAATTTAATTTAAATATATTTTCGACAAGTCAAGGGTGAGTGTGTGGGTGGCTGTCGATGGGTGTAGTTATGTGCTCTAAGCTGTGAGCTGATTGATTATGACACACACAATAGACACGTGGCTGCTGGGCTGCTGTGACGCACATGCAACATGAGAGCTAACAGACAAAAACAACAAATGCTTTGTGCCTTTGCTTATGTAATGAAAAGTCATCTGCAAAAAAGCAGACAAAATTCAGGCTGAAATGCAAAAGGAAAAGAAGTCGAAATGTGAAAGGTTACCGGACGGGCTTAAGCAACTAACACATACACTGCTTGGAGTGAAGAGTGCGAAAAAGGTACTGAAATCAGCAGAGCAAACTTTGAGATGAGCGGTATGCAGTCTAACTTGACCTTTAATCATTTCTAGAGATAAGCCTAGAACTCTCAGAAACCATATATATATATATTTTATGGAAGGTTAGGCATGCTCAAGAGTGAGCAAATATTCCATAAGGTCAACCAAATGCTTAGGCAAAGTCACCTAAGAAGCTTTCAGCAGCTACACAAACCGAAGGCTGCTACACAAAAATTCGATTTCCATTTCATTTCCGCCACATTTGTCGCCTGTGCAGCAGCGTGCTCTAATGACAAATAGATTTGAGCGCTTTCAATCGAATTCTCTTAGAGAGAAAAACTTTTTGCAATTGAAGTTTGAGACACTTGAATTGCAAAAAGTTCTAAAAGCACTGCCAATATAAGTTTCTATTTGTTTCATCCCCAATTAATATACCCATTTACATACTATAAACAGTGCATCAAAATTCAAGCGAAATGAGAAAGAAAATGAAAAGCTGAAACACAGACCAGATGGGCACAGATGCAAAGGGCTTGAAAGGAAACGAAACACAGAGACATGGGCTAAAATATCTGGTCATGTATTTGGCATATGAAAAAAGAGCAAAAAATCGCACAGAAAACTTTGCTGGAGATACAAATGATGATGGCCTTGAAAGCCGGCAGCAGGCAGCAGACAGCAGGCAGCAGTTGGCCGTAGAAAATGGAGCCTGTGCGAGCAGTTGCTTTTTCATGTGGGCGTCAGCGTCATTTTGTGGCCAACTAATTTTCGTTATGTGTGCCCCACTGGTATTTGAATGTGGCAACAAAAATAGCCACGCCCACGCATATGCGCAACGCACTGGCGCTGCTCACTTAAGAGCCAACATCAAGCCACGAAATTGCTTTGGCCCAGCACATTTTGCATGGCCAAATGATTTGCTGTTGCCCTGTGTTTGGCATGCTTAATTTAGCCTGGCCTGGCCTAAATCGAGGTAGGCCAGCGTGAGTGAGTGACTGAGTGCGTGGCTAGTACAAAGGATAACCGCAATTTGTGCCCGCTGGCCATGGCCGGGCCTCGACTTGGCTAGCTCGGGTTACGTTTTAAATTAATTATGCGTTAATTATGTAATTATTAACCGCAAAACTTTCCATAACTAACACAACAGCAGCTATCTCTCTCTCTCTCTCTAACTACCGCCTCTCTTTGTGCTTCTCAATTGCCCATTTCCACTTGCCTGGCGTTCCCCCCACATCTTTTGTAAATGCCAGTCACATAACGGCAACTTCTTTTGTCATTTCATTCAACTTTTCTTCCAGAGTAATCTTTATATATTTTATACAGCTGGCTAAGCTCTTTGGCAATTTCCTAACGCATCTTTCTGTGTGTTTCTCATTAAAAATGCGTCAGGTGAAAAACAGTGAGAAGCAAATAATTTATTAAAATTCAAGTCAAGTTTCGAGCGCGCGAAACAGTCAACAATCTGATTAAAATAAACTGGTTGCCTGCCAGGGACTATAAATGTAAAGCGGCCAGCACATTTCTCATATGCCAGTGACAATGACAAAAAGGAAGTCAAGGTGTGGGTGGGGGTGTGTGTATAGCACAAGGCACAAGGCACAAGGCTGCTGTGCTCAGTCAGTCAGACAAAGAAGAGAAGCGATGGAGAGCGCTCGCGTTTGCATAAAACGCGAAAAGAAATTGAAGTCGACTTTTGAGCGCTATGAGCTGTGTGTGTGTGTGTGCTATAAACATGACAAGCTGTCATTGTTTAATTTGCGCGCGTGTGTGTGTAGCATAACTTTAACAACAGCAACGGCACAGCTGCGAAATTCACTCGGCAACCAAGTTGTGCATACGCCACGTAGTACTAATAAGTTAATAGCAGTTGCCATTGCCGTCGCCGCCTCTGCCATATGGCCAAGGCCAAATCGCTTTGTATATATCTTACTTTCGACTTGCTGTCAGCTTAAGGCTCTCGCCGCACTTTGCTGACAAATTGAAAATAAAATAGGATTTTAGCGGCAAAGTGGCAACGCCCAAATCCGTGCCACATTTTAGCCCACGGGCTGCTAGTAAATTTATGTGCCAGCTACGTGCGAGTGTGTGTGTCTCACATAGAGAGGTTACAAATTTCCACAGGCAATTAATATAAAAAATTTTCTTTAAAAACAAAAATTGACAGTAAAATTCAATTTTACTCAAATTAAAGTCAACCAGCGTTGCCAGACTGGCTTGAAGCAGCTCTTTAGCTTTTAGCTAGGTTTTCGAATTTAATGTCAAACTATTGAGCTGTTATAGAGACTGAGCTGCTGAGCTGGCGAGCTGGCGAGCTCGTTAGTGCATTGCATTTGTGCACCAAACAATGGCAAATGATTTCAATGGAGTTGCATGCAACACACATGGGCACGCGGCAAGGCAGCTGCTCGTCGCTCGTCTGCTCCGCGTGGCTCTGACGTGCAACACAGCTCGTACGTAACAATGCGCCGCAGCAGAAGCAGCAGCAGCGACATCGGCTGATGATAAGCCACGTAAACGGCAGCCAAACAAGGACTCACATGGCCTAAGCGCGTACAATCCTTCAGATGCCCTCAATAATTTATAAGGTCTGCTTGCCTGCTTATTTATGAGTGCCACGCGTGACGCACCAAAGGCAAACACAATTTTCAATGTGATATTATGTTTATGATATATACATATATATATATATATATATATATAGAAACTTGTATGTTGCATAATTTATCGATATATCATGGCCATAGCAGATCCGCGCCGATAACTGATAAATCAGCTCTGCATAAATTGGCGCCAACAAATTGCTTAATCAATCAACACCGAATCTTATTTGAAAGTAAAATTATGCCTAGAAGCCAGCGAGTTGCTTACGTTGGCTATCAAGAGATTAGCAGAGGCTGGATAAAGGCAGCAACGAAACTTTGTGTAAGAGAACTTTGGGAAATTTATGGCATATACATAAAAACAAAATATATATATATATATATATATATATATATATATACAAATATTTCCTTATGCAAGGCCTTTTGCTATTTTTGCTCTTTGTATACGCTCTACTTGTTCAAGACTTCTTCCTTACTGCACTTATCTTCTTTCAATCTTACACCGCTAAGAATTGTAGGAATACATTTTTAAGAAAATATGAGAAGAATGAGTAAAAGCGTGGAAGACCTTTTCTCAATCTTCTCCTTTTTTATATTCATTTAATTTAATTTTTTAATTAATTTCTCGACCTTTTCATTCAACTCTTCTCCTTCTATCTCTTCAACATATTTTTTCTTAAATTTATGATGCTTGCGTTTCCTTATTTTCTGACAAGCTTTCTTCTGTTTCTTGCTCTCATACTAAATCTATTAATATGCGTCGTTCTCCTTCTGTCGCTTCTTCCAGATATTTAAAATTGTGTTCTACTCGTTCACGACTTTCTTCTTTCTGCGTTTTCCTACAGCTTTAGTCTTTTATATGTTTCATAGTATAATTCTTAACTAGTCAACTACTCTTTCTTCTTTTCTTACTTTTTCTATTCATTTTCCTTTTCTCACTTATATTTCTTCCTCACGGCATTTCATGCTACTCTTTTTCTACTTCTTCCACTTCTCATGCAACGTCCCTTCATTTCACTCTGTAGGATACCTTACATTTATGAGGATTGCATAGAAAGGCCAAACCTAAAGTAGAAGCAATTAGTGTTCCGTTATTTACGCTAAGATTTCTTTTTTTTTTCATAAAGCTTTAATTTTATAATACGAATAAAGTTTCATCTAAACATATATACGTATATACTTAAATTCCTCTACAGCAACAAAATTTAAATATATTCATGTGCAAAATTCAACTTTATTATGCATTAAATGGATATTTAAAAGCTTGTCTTAAAAAATTAGATAAACTTGATATGCATATATATTCTTATATATGTATATATATCTGAACAAATTTGCGTTTGCTGTTTAATATGCACGCCAGAGAAATGGCAAACGGCAATTTGTCAACATGCAGCGCGCCATAGTTTTCGCATTAGGCAATACGGACAAAGGACATCGAGGACGTCATGTCAAATAATTTTATGAGCGCATTTTCCCATTTTCTATTATTTTTTTCTGTGTGTTCTGTTCTGGCAAATCGCATTTGTAAATTCAACACGAACATGTCATGATATTAAATGCGACACTCGAATGTTAATCGCCAGCGATAATGACAGCCATTAAGTCAACACCAACTCAGGAGATACTCTAATAATTCCAGTTACAATAAGCAGTCACTATAATCTAATAGGCTCGTCTGTGTAGTGTATACGTTAATAATCAATCTTCCTCGGGCAATTCGTAGTATTTAAATATGCATAAAACATGCGCCCAGCGGCTGAGCTTTGATTTCGTTTTTTATTGTGTTTTGTTTTATTTTTTGCTCTTTTGCGTTTGCTGGAAAATTATGGTAATTCTTATAAATTATCATAACATTTCAGTGCGCTTGATGTTTCGGTTGTTTTTTGTTCTTTTCATTTTTGCCATGAGTAATCAAATGCAATCAAAATGTAAATCTGTTGCAGCTTTTGCTGACTTGTGTCATCGGCCAAAAAATTACACCCAAAACTGTTTTGATGTGAAGTGAAGAATGTGCGGAAGAGGAGAGAATATATATACGAGGGAATATATAGAAGAAAGAAGGGAGAATATGTGGAAGAGAGAATATATAGATTAAAGGAATTTAAAAGAGAGAATACATAGGAGAGTGAGAGAGAATATATACAATTTCATCTTTATCTCTATCCCTATCTTTGTATATCTACATATAGCTATATCTGTATATCTCCATATATCCATATATATACCTTTCCTAAATGACTAAATGTCGTGCTGTTCAAAATTAGCAAACAGCTGCGAAAATGTAAAAGAAAAACTCTTAGCGGAATCCACAAAGTAAATACAAAAATCTCAACATTTTTTTTTTTAATGCCCATTAAATATAAGAATTTTGGGTATAGTGTGCTATGGCGAATGTATGCAAGTATATGAGGGATCAATAAACTTACTCGAACTAACAACAATATCACATAGACGCACCCAAATATACAAAGATAACAATTACTTCAACTTTTTTTAAGTTTCTTCCATCACAAAGTTAGCACAAGTTAAAATCATATTGGTCAGGGTATTTAATAGTCATGCACACCCGCCACAACCCCACACTCTCGCTTTTTTTTATGATGTGTGCACATATTTAGCATTATTTGCCTATATTTAACTTGATTTAGCTTGTTTTTAGAGCCAATTATGTTGATTTACGAGTGATAGCAGAGCGGAGCGAATAAAGAAAATGAGGGAAGCCGAGCCAAACTGAATGAAATGAAATGAAATTAACGACAGCTCGCAAATTGTAATTGCGTAAAGGCCAGCATAATAAAAACTTGGACTACGTGAATGAATATATATAAATCTAGAAATATAAACAGCTATATATATAAATATATATATATAAATTGAGCAGGCTAAATAGCTCAGTTCCAATTTATTTGTGGCAACTTTTCACGCTTGCAAACAATTTCCCGTGAAAGGTAAAAGCCGAAAAGCTACCAAAAATATCTGGAAATGACCAACATGGCCAACATCAAGTGTAATCAAAACGGAAATGGCAACGCGTTTCCGGCGCCAACCCTCTGCCTAAGGGTGGTTTTATTTGTTTCGTAGCTAAGCCGCGCGCGTCTGACCCTATTCCCAATGGCATTGTGATGTATTTAGTGAATTTCTTTGCATCACAAAAGAAAACACGCGACATTAATTAGCGTCACGGCCTGCCTGAGGGGCAGCACGTCCACTTGTCAGTTAGCCCGGATATCAGCTAAACAAAGAAAAGGTTTTCAGCTGAATATCGAATGACAACAGCCGACTAAATTCAACGCCAAACAACAGTTGTCAGGCCGAGATAAAGGCCAATAACAACAGCAGCCACCTGAATATGGCCAACAGCGAGTGGGCAAACAATGTGAAAAATGTGGAAATCTGCGCAAAGCGTGTCTGCATTTGAAGTTTTCCTTATACTATTTCACTTTTTGCAGGTTCAGTCAATTTACACGCCAGTTAATTGACAATGGACAACAACAATAATAACAGCAGCAGCAGCAGCAGCAGCTGTTTGGGTACTACTGTGCGTATGCGTAATGCGAGACCACAGAGACAACAACAGCAGCAAAACTGGCCACAAATCTCAAATGTCAGCGCTTGAGTGACATTTGTATTGATTAGTAATACGATTAATCACGTGAGTTGTCACTGTGTGTGTGTGTGTGCGTGTGTGGCATGTGGCACATTATTTAACGACATTACGCATACGCCAAGTATGTAGGCCAAAAGAGTTTTTCGTTATATAAGCTGAGCCATAAATTATACAAACCAAAAACCACACACTGCTTGTGGCATCATGCCCCACAGCCACACCCACCTACCCCTCACCTGCACACACACACACACACACACACACACACACAATTGCTGCTAATGAAGCAGAAGTTTTAGCACATGGTTTTTTGTTTGGTGACGGAAATTGGCCGTCCAGCTGGCCAGCTCTCGATTAATATTAGAGTTTCAGCTTTGCGGAACGCAGCTGTTGCAATAATTTGCTGCTGATAAGACAGACAGGGAGAGAAATAAAAGCCGTTGCATATAAATCAAGCAGCTGCTGCTGCTGTGGTTATCCCAGACAGACCGCAGAGCCACCTACTTATGAATTTCTCGCAAGACTCTTTAAATTAGCCGCCTGCTGTTCGCTATAGAAAATTTCTTGTTAATAAGACCGGCCGGGATGAGGCGAGGCGAACGCTCTGACGTCACAGGATGGCCGAGACGACTGACAACTGTGACCCAAATCGTTGCCAATTTAGAAGCAAAGATGAAGAAAAAAAAAAAAAAAAACTAAAACGCATATTGAAAGTAAATGGGCAACAGCTGCTGCTGCTCCTGCTGCTGCTACCGCTGCAATTCTACTAGCAGCTGACAGATGGCAACAACAAACACGTTCGACACGTTGTTCATCATCATAATTATCATTGTGACCTAGTTTTGCAACTGATATTAAGAGAGGGCAAGAAGAGAGCGGGCTGCGCGAGCGGGTAGCGTGATTGGCTAGCTTACAACTGCATGCTCTCTCTCTCTCTCTCCCTCACTCTCTATAACGGCCGCTCTGTGTATATTTAATCAGCAATAACAGCGCTGCTAATTACCAGTAATTGAGCACGACAACAAAGTAGCTGCTACACTCAAAGCCCTCCCCCCTGTCTGTCTGTCTCTCTCACTCTCACACACACACGTGTACATAAAGCATAAATTTGCAAATTACATGAGCAATTAATAAGCAAATTATAAGCAGCTGCTCGCTTTAAGCAAGCATTATTACTGTATTAAGAAAGTCAGAGAGTGGAGAGTGAGTGAGTGAGAGCGCGCGCGCCCAAAAATAAAGTTGCGAAACTGTTAATAGCCACGGCACATGTGTTGTGGGTGGAAACGGCGTAGCAGTAATTCCAGCGATCGAATATTATTGGCTCTCACGCTCTCTCTGTGGCTTATGTTTTGCGATAGTTGTTAATTTTGTTATGTGCAGTAAATGCGGTTGAACAGTCACAAGGGGATGTAGCTCAAATGGTAGAGCGCTCGCTTAGCATGTGAGAGGTACGGGGATCAACGCCCTGCATCTCCAACTTGGTAAATTATATTTTTTACATTTTCATAAAAACTTTTTATGCAATTTAAATTTAAAACTAGCTAATTTAAAGCCACAAAAGTCGAGTGGGCAAGATGGGAAAATAAAATTGAAGAGAAACCACAGCGCTGTCAACACTTGAAGCAAGGACAAAAGGCCTTAAAATAAAATGGACGCAGTGCAGCATTAAATAAAAAAAGAAAAAAAAATATATTTATATATATATTTATATAAAGCAGAAAAAGAAATCACGAATGCGTCATAAAAACTTTGCACATCAATGCCAGAGGCGGGCAGGGAGGGCGAAAGAAAAAGAGGACAGAGACAGCAAAGCGCGGCCACTTTGAGAGCGCAGCGCAGCTAACAAAGTCCTGAAAAAATTGTATATGTATATATATATATATATATATGTGTGTGTGTGTGTATGAAATGAGCTGCCAGCGCTGCTCAGCCAAGAGCACTTGAGAGAATGCAGCAAAAAGTGCCAAATGGATGGGGGAGGAAGGGAGATGGCAACAGAATTGAAGGGTCAGCGTGAACAACGCTTTTATTGCAATTTTTCTGGCTTTCTGTGTGTGTGTGTGTGTGTGTGAGTGCGCAACCCCCAATGGCAGTTGCCTCATTTGCTGATGGATTAGTCAAAGTGCAGCAGTGGAACAGACAGAGAGAGGGAAAGAGAGATAGAGAGAGGGGGAGCGGGAGCTAGGTAGGTAGGGTGACCACAAGGATGGGAGTCTCAGGGTCAAGGGACTGTTGGCCAGCGGCTGCCTGCCTCTGGGCTGGCAATTTGCAGCATTGCAGTTGCAAGTTTCGAACGTTTCTCTTTCCTTTTTGTTGGTGTTGTTGCATCATTAAAGCCGCCACAAGTTGCCTTCGCACGCACAGCACAAAATTTTGATTGATGATTGAATGCAACGGCAGCAGCAACTGATGAGCAACAGCTGCTTAATGATCAACGTAAATGGCAAAAACGGAAATAATTTCGACTTTTTTTTTAAGCTTTTTGCCAATTACTCCCTCTTCAAGTCCCACGCATTTGAGTATGTAAATGTATACCCTGTAAAATGCTGCACTAACTTTAATTACATTCAAATATTTGAATTGTAACGTATTTTGCACTTTGCTGCATTTTCCCACACTGAACAATCTTTGGACATTAATTGCAAGCGGAACGGACGTTTGTGTGTTCTATTTTTAGCCAGCCCTTAGCATGTCGCTCATTAAGCGCACTCTCTGCCCTTCCCGCTCTCGTCTCTGTTTCCACTCTCTTATTTATTTGCTTTGAAGACCGTTGTTTGTTCAGTTTGGAGGTTTTTTCTTTTTCGTTTGAAGCTGGCAAATTGCAATTGAATTGGATCAGAAAAATCTGTCAATATATGCTGTGGAAGCTGAGCGCCGCCCCCGTCGAAACACACAACAAATATTTGTTGCCAAATTAGCAGCTGCTGCTGGTTGGAAACAGTCAAAAGCTCGCCCAGTTGTCCAGCTATTTGCATAGCGCTCGTCGCTTTCATGTTAATGCATAACTCAGCGTGGAGTTTAACAGCTGTTATTAAAGCTGCTCGTTAACAGTCATTTGGCAACTTCAATGTTAGCTAACGAAAAACGAAAAACGAAAAACTTAATTAGCGGCTTTGGCCAGCAAAATTTAGTAACTGAATATACATATATTTTTTTTTATTTCTGTATAGTTTATTTGCTTGTTAGTTAGTTGCTCGCATTTAAATATTTAATTAAGTTTTTCAAAAAAGAAGCAGAAAATCATTTGCATAATAAAAGAAAATGAACCAAATTTTTCAACAAGTTGTCGAGAGTTAAGATTTTCAGCGAATATCATTTAACACCAAAGCAGCAGCGGCAGCAGCGGAGCTAACTGTTCTTATCGGCAGCGAATGAAATCAGTTTCAAAGCTTTGCGTCGCCTGCCCGCATACTTGCGGCCAGCAGCTGCTGCGCTGCTGCTGCTCAAGTGCTGCAATCTTTTGGTTACTTACATCAAGTGCCAAAATATCTAAGCCGCTCACATCCACTCTCTTCACCTCACACACGCTCTTTATTCACCTCTCCCGCTCTCTTGGTCAGCCACGAACTTTGGGTTTTGGTTTTGTTGCCCACAACTTACGCATGGCGTTTGACTAATTAATTAGCGAGCTCATTTGAGTTGACATTTTTTCTACTTAACAGAGCCCTTGCAGAGAGAGAGAGAGAGCGTGCGATGTTAACAGTTATGCAACTGCATTATACAGAGGTAGCGCAGCTGACTGCGCTGCCAACGTTCTTTTCCTCATCTCCAGCTGCTGCTTTATGAGCTCATCTGCAATTCGCAGTATTAATCAATAAATAAAATGAAGCGACATGGTCAGGGCTATGTTTATCCATCTCTGTATATATAAAACATGCAAGAAACTTGTCGCCTCTGCAACAATATTTTCCCACAGCTGCCCACACTCTCTCGCATGTCACAACAAGCGGATGGGAGCGGGAGCGAGAGAGAGAGACAGCATCATCATTGTGTAGAAATATATTTGAAACATGTTTAAAAATGCATAAATTAAACGCAGCTTAGCTCGCCTAAGCCAAGTCAAATGCAAATTAGTTAACGCTGATTCTGTGGGCGTGTGTGTGTGTGTGCTTGCTTAATTATATATGGGTTTTAGGTATAAAAAGGCGCATTACAATTTTCCAAATGTATTTCCAGTGCTAAAAATGCAGCACAAGCGGAAATAAAAGCAAAACAAATGCAAACAGCACAAGCAACAACAACTACAACAAACATCAACAGCAATAGCAAACAGCTGAGCAAGCAGCTAAAGGCACAGGCAAAACGTTGATAATGACAACGCTGCGTCGCTGCCGCCGACTTTTTTTTTACTTTTGTGTGGTTTAATGACCTTGCCCAAGTTGCGCCTCTCTCGCTTACGCTTGCACACACTCATACTCACACTCTGCTGCTGCTCCCCTGCCAAGCTTGCTGCCGACGCCAGCGTCAGCGTCAGCAGCGCCGCGCCATGTGGTCGAACGAGCGATGTTCGTGCCCAAATTTAATTTTATGCGCGCTTCACACGTTGTCGTCGCTGCCTACCCCGCCCCCTGCACCATCTAAAAGCTTCCACTGCTAACAGTTGATTGGCCGCCGCCGTCGTCGGTGTCGTCGTCGTAGTCCAATTTTATTTTTAAACTATTTCGAGAAGTGTTTCGAGAATTGTGTCAAGTGTACGACGCCCAAAAATAAAAAAGTTCATGCGGCCGCAGCTGATGATGAAATCTTTGCGTGTGGGCGTCGCGTTCGACGGCTTCGTTCCTAACCTATTCAATCTGTTTCGAGCATTAAAAGCTCATAAAAAGTGACAATCAAAATTGTCGTTAAGTTCCATGAAATGCAGAGAGAACATCGAGCTGCACACACAAAAGCCCAATCGAATTAGGGCCTAAAACAAACAAAACTTGCCATATCTATGCTATACATATATGTGGTATATATCTGTATATAACTGTACATTTATATGTACATATATATATATACATAATTTCATGTTCCAATGCATGAGAGCATATAAAATTTTATGTTTTATACTTAAAAATAGTCGCCTGTTGGCCTTTCTTTATGGCTGTGTTTAAATTTATGGCACACAGCACAAAGTCAATGACATGTGGGGCGGAGCAGAGGCGGCCAGGGCAAGGAGTGGGGGCAGTTAGGGTATTCTCTCTGACAGCTGGACATATGACGCATTGGAGGGAAATGGGGGCTAACACAGTTGACCTTAGCAACGAAAACAAGTAAAGAGGTAAATATAATGGGAGACGACTAATTAGATGAATGAATTATTATAATGGGGAAAATTTCTATATTTTTAGAGTGCTATCGAGAATTATCATTTGTAGAGATATTTCAGGAGAATTGAGTAAACAGGAAACATGATTATATGATAAATTATTCAGTTGAGTATTTTGAAGTATTTCAGAACAAAAATTCCTGGAAATATATAATACGTATAAGCGAATAGTTTTGATGACATTTATCACATCAAGAAAAGCAAAAAATAAAATATATATATATATATATATATATATATATATATATATATATATATATATATATATATATATATATATATATATATCTATATTATTATATTATACTTGAAAAACTATAGTTAAAACTAAAAAACATTTTAGATTTGAGCAGTCAATGACTTGTGACCCGAACCAGTTCTATGAACTGACTCAAAAGTGGAACTAAAATATATATACTTATATACGATACGATAAGTTCTTAGCATTCTGCAAGTCACTAAATCATATTTCTTTATAGTTTCACTGCAGCTGCCCTTCAGCTAATCTTTGCCCAAAAATTCAAAACTTTTGAACTCCACAATCTGCGCTGGCTGTATAAAAGTAATTGTAATCATGTTGTTAAGGTGGCTTATATAGATATATATATATATATATATATAGTATGTATCACTTAATGTTTTGGGGCAATTGCAAAAAGTTATCCTCGCCCCCAATTCAGTCACGTTTTGCTGGCTGCCCCTGTTTTGGAGCAATGTCTCTGCGGCGCGGCATTGTCGTCATCGTCTGCTTGTGGCATGCCACAAGCTCAGCGTTCCAATTGCCTGCAGTTGCAGTTTCTATGTCAACTTGCAGCTCGCTGTCAGCCAAACAAAACAAAAAGAAAGGAAAAACGACAAAATAAAAAGAAATAAAAGAAAATCATAAATAAATACTTACAAAACTCATATCAAAGTGTAGGCAACAGCGGCAGCTATGAGAGTGCACTCTTTTGTGGCATGGCTGGGCAGTAGATTATGTTGCTGTTGTTGCTTGCGTTGCTTTGGCTGCTGCTGCTGCTGCTGCTGCTGATGACAACACGTTGACAAGCAGCAGCAACAGCAACCAGCAGTCACAAGAAAAGCACACAAAAGTAATGCGCGACAGAAGGCAAATAATAACACGAAGTAGGTGTGTTGTAAGTGAGACTAATCGACTTGCAGATACCCCTTACTTGACAGATTGAAATAATGAGAATCGCGAAGAAAGGATCTTTTTTTAGTCAGTAATTACATAATGCAAATTGTATTTTTTTTTGTCTTCCCTAATGCTCAACTCAACTGCTACCTGAACGAATGAGAATCACATAGAAGAGCATTTCATTTAAAGTTTCTATGTCCGTTCACCTATTCAATATACCTCATTTGGTTTTCCAACAATTCACTGAGCATATAAATGCATAGAGTAATAAAAGGGAAAAACTCTCGGCAATGACAACAAACAAGTTGATGTTGTAATTTGGCGCGTGGTTTTTTCTCTTTCTTCTATATTTTTTTGTTGTTGCCGCCTTTGTCAAGGTTGCATTTTCATTTGCAATTTGTTTGTATGTGCGAGTGTGTTGTGTGTGCTGCTTGTCAAGCTGGCTGCCAACGCCAACGCCGCCCCTTGCACACCTACTCCACCCAGCCAACACGCCACATGCCCCACAAAGCATGCGTCACAAGCCGTGAGCAATTTCTATGCCTCGTTTGAAGAAATATACTAATGTAGGGTATGCTTGGCTTAGACAAGACTTGAGTTTATCATCAGTTTCTAACTGGATTCTGTTAGAAATACTTTTTAAATTAATCGAAATAATTTTTTGCATTTTATACATATTTTTTTTTTATATAAATAGATATGTTCTCTTCGACCATTTACCCTAATTTTTTGCGCTTTGCTAATTTAAGCTAGCTAATTTTATATTCATTGTCAAGTTGCACAATTTGTATAAAAAATCATTGTAACATTTAGTTCCCAAGCCAAGAGGGAATTCTCAAGAGAATTTCGATGATTCCAATCTCAAACATTCTCGAATTTCTCACGCTATTAGGAACTCATTGTAACAATGTTTACGATAACCATATATCAATTTACATTTCATTCGATTTCCAGCTGATTTATGATCATTTGCGTGGGTGTCTAACAAATAGCGACTGATGGACTGCAACCCCCAAAATTTGATTTTCATTAGAGAGAGTGAGAGATAAGACAAGTTCAATGCACTCGCTGAGCGCACGTTAAAAGTAAATAATCAAATACAAATTAGTCATTTGATGCTCGAAAAAAACTTATTTATATATATGTATAAATATTTCTATATCTGTGTGTTTGTATATATATATACAAACAGCCAGAAGTAGCTGCAAAGCCGAAGCGTCGTGGATAAGATAAGAAATGACAACGAACCCGAAAAAAAAAGAAAAAGGAATGAGAAACAAACATCGCAATTGCACGTTTGTAGAGCGCAAAGCCAGAATTCGGTGTTGAGTTATATTCATTTCTCATGATAAATTAAGACAAATCGCTCAATCGAGCAAGTCATGTAAATGTCATTATACGAATGTCTCGAAAGAGAATTTCTCTGCAATTTCTCTTTTTTTGCTAAAAATTAGTTAAAAGGCACTCAAGAAGAACAGAAATCTGTGAACTAAGGTTATATAAGCTATACCAATTACAACTAACTCAAGATTTATTATTATTTAAGAAATTTATTTTAATAAGAATTGTTTTTAGTTTCCACATTCCTCTTTTTTAACCCTCCGCTCACCAACTCTTTAACTAACCCATAATTATTATATAACACAATATAAATTTCGTTGCAAATTTCACACAGTTTTCAGGTAGTAAACTACCTGTGCGCCGCCTACCTGTGCGCGACCAACATAACTCTCGAACCATATATTATAATCAAATATTGCGCTTACCTGCAAGTAGACAGAGAGAAATAAAAAACATTTTAATTAATCTATAAACTGTTTTATGCGCTGCAAAAACTCATAAATTGTAAATAGAGAAAAAAACGAAACAAAAACCAAAATCAGTTTTATGAGTATTAGCCAGCAAATCATGTGGCAAGTGTCATAAATAACGATTAAAGTGCCTGCAAATCGACTCCGCAGTTTGGCTAAAGATCGCAAATCTTAAATCGTTTCGCCATGTCGGCGCTTTTGGCCAAATCCAAAGTATGAACTAAACATTTATATACGAGACATTTTTTCCATATTTTTTGTAGTTTTTCGGTCGACAAGTGTAGTCATAATTTATGCTGTTGCCGAGAGGGAAACCAGTTCGAATGCAGATGAAAACTGAAAGTTAGTATTAGAAAATATTTACGAAAATATAATGAACAAGTTATGAAACGAATTAGTTTTATGAACCGAAACATAAAGAAACCTAAATCATATTTGTCTATTGCCCCTCCAACATCATTGGAATCTGAATGCTAGAAATATGATAGACAGAACTGTTATGGGAATTAGTTCAATGAACTGAACCAAAAATTGGCCTAAAGTATCATTTATTTTGATTCACAAACTAATAACTTATTATAAAATGTTAACTGAACTAGTTCTATGAATTCAGCAAACTAGTTCAATGAACAAAATTCCAAATAAAGCCAAATAATATCTCTATTTTATTTGTTCATGGTTCAAAACCCAAGATGTGAACCAGTTCCATGAACACAATTAAAAGCGTAAATAATTTATTTATTTTTTTTTACGAAAATAGTTCGCAAATCAGAGTGAAACGTTAATTGAACCATCAACGTGTTAGCTTGACTTTAACGAATTAAAACCTGCTATATATAATATGCTAAATATGTGAGAAATGGCATTACAATGGCTGCATAATTGTCACTACATGTGACAGCAAGCAACACACACTTAACACACACTTCGCACACATACAACACACAACACACAGAGAGCACACACTCGACTCATAAATTAAACACGCTCCAGGGCTAAGTGGCAGCATACAAACAAAATGCATTTACAAAATCAACTTTTTGAGTTGTCGTCACAATACAAAATCGATAAAAGTTGTTCTTGCTGTTGTTGTTGAGTAGTTGTTCTCGGTGTTGTTGTTGGTTGTTCGTTGTGGGCGTTTCTTTTTCATTGAATGAAATGCTGCTCTTAATGATTAATTGCAGTTTGAGCGCGGAAAACAGATAAGTACAGTCATCAGTCAGTTTTTGGCCAATATGCAATCAACGTTCGATTCGATTCGATTCGATGCGATTCGAGCCGCATCATCAAAGCTGGCCATGCACTTTGAATGCCCAGCTAATTAGCCAGGCCAATCTATGTTGTTGTTGTTGCTGTTGTTCTAGCTGTCATTAAGAGCTGTTCAGAAGTTGCATAGAAAATGGAGAGGTTCTATTACAGCTGACATACCCTAGGCCTAATGAAGCTATAGAGTTGCATGCGTGTAAATGATAATTTCTCTACTTAAAACTTAATTAAAAAAAAGAAGAATAATTATAAATAAATAAGTATATCTTGCATTTTGTGGCATTTTTATAATTTTAAAATATTTCAATTAATATTTATTTTGTAGCTAACATAACCAGCAGCAACTGTACCAATTTCCAGCTCTCTAGCTATACTGAGAGTCCAGTTCGCATAGGTCAGCTGGCGCCGCTCTTTGCAAATTGAAATTCATATACATACATACATATATGCACCAGCTACACCTGAGGCCCTGCCCCTTTGCCTACTCCGCCCCCTTCTCACAACATCATCAACGCGCACTTCATTTGACTGTTTGTTTTGCTTGCCATGCGCTGTTGGCTGATTAGTTTTGATGAGGTTATGCCCGAACTGCCACGCCCAGTTCCAACTCCCATGCGCTGCAAGTCAGCTGTGTAATTATAACTGTTTACAATTGCATCTCAACGTATCAAATCTCTGTGTGAACGCCGTTAAAGCAGACGCCAACAAAATCAAAGCGAAGCAAAATGAAAGAAGCAAACCCAACAACAGTTAGAAATGTGAATCCTAGACAGCTGGAGGCAGCCAGAGGGAGCGGGAGCGGGAGCGGAAGCGGGTGAGAGCGCAATAAGAGAAATGCAAAATAAATAAATAGTTAAATAAATGAATGCCAAACCGGTATTTTAGCCAGTTCTAGGCCTTAGCTATGACTAGCCTCTGGCCTCTAGCCACTAGCCTCTGCCTACCCCTACTCCTCTCTCTATCTCTCTCACTCTCTCATCGCTCATTGCGTTTTGTCGCCTGTCTGCCAAGTTTACTTTCAACGCCTTTTCCTGTCTTGGCTGTTGTTACAGTTGGCATTGTTTGTTGTTGTTGTTGTTGTTGTTGTTGCTGCTGCTGCTTGTGCGTGCTTATGCTGTGGCCCTTTGGCTAACGAGGCTCAAAGCCATTATACGTATACGTAATATCTATAATTATGCATTTTGTGCATATCCGCAAGCTGTCAAAGCAAAGCGCTGCATTTGAGCACATTCCACAAATTAAACAATTTTCAAACAAAGTTTAACTAAAAATTGCCAGTGGCGATGCCACAGTGAAGAAGACGAAGCTGAGGCTGCGGATAATGTTGCAAGATTTTTAATTACCATTTAAGCTGTCGACATGTTGTGCATAAAATACATATATATATATTTGAAATGCAGCTACGCAAAGCGGAAACGGATGTCGACTCTGACACACACACACACACACACACACACACACAGGCAACAAAAGCAAGGACTGGGCGTGTGCTGTCACAATTAGACGATAAGGCAACATAATTGAGCTGCAAGCAGCATGCCACCTCACCTCCTCGCTCCTCCCTTGGTGTACAAAGAGACAAGCAGCAGCAGCAGGAAATGAAGGATTTTTTGTTGAAAAAGAATTTTTTGCTAAATGAACTAAACGGAAAAGTTGCTTAAATATAATTAAAAGTGGAAGTGCCTGAATGCAGCAAATGGAATTTAAGCTGTTAGCCATGTTAGGGAATTAGAGAAACTTGGCTGTCATTGGCTAAGAGAATAATGACTGAGAATTTGAAATTTATATATGAGATATGTAATGTTGAGGCGATGATATCATTAGGAATGTCTGTAGATATATCTATAGTATGATGTTTGTTTTTTGCCATATATTATAAAGAATATCTCTTCAGCTACCTCTCTGTATAGTATTATTATATACTGTAAGCTTTAAGCTTATTATGTCTAGACATTATATTAAAGCTGTTAAGCTTTTTATTTCCCCATTTGAATTTTCTTACATGACTTAATGAGCTCCCGCATTAATTAGCGGAATTACAACAAATTCTTTAGCAGAAATTATGTTAATATAAATATATATTATATAAGAAATGTGGTTCAACTGGTGGTCTTACTAATATTACTTTTATATAAATATACTTGACAGAAGTATACTATAAAGTATAAAATTAAAAAAAAAAAAAAACTGTATGTATTTTTTAAAACATATATATAATTTTTTTATTTTATGTATCAATATCTATCAATATCATGTGCTATATGTGCTTCGCTTTGTAATCTTTCAATTTAATCTGTCAGTCCAAGCTGTGGCTTTCAAAATCAACTCATGTGCTTAATCAACCCTCTGCCTAAACAACTTGTGAATTACAAATGCCTCATCAAGAACATTTGTATACAAATTTTAATCAATTTCTCCATCTACAACTCTTTCAAATTACTTCGATTGGTTTAAAATGAAATGTATTTTCATTTTACCTACACACGAAAATATCGAAGAGACAAACGTGCTGGCTGTGCATTATTTTGACTGGACTGCTAGCTGATTTTCCATTTACATAAGTAAGTAGTTTGGGAACAGGAAGTCAACTGCTTCGATTTCTGCTGCTGCTGCTTATACAAATTCTATTCGTGTCTGGCATTCAAAATTGTCGTAGAAAGAGTTATAGTCTAAGGGCTGTCAGGCAGAACAGCTGAGGAGGGGAGGGGGAGAGCCGGCTTTAGAGAGTGAGCTAGATAGACAGTCAGTCAACTGGACTGCAACTGTGTAACTTCGTCTGACACGCAATAGTTAGACAAAACTCGTACCGTCCCTCGAGTCCAACTGTCTGGCTGTCTATGTCTTGTCTACCTGCCGCTGTTGCAGTTGCAACTCTGCATGTAATTATGCTGTTTAACAGCGAGAAGTTTGGTTAACAAATAAGACACATTGAGGTAGCCCGAGCTACCACATGTAATTATGCTCTGAAGTCTCCTACTCCTGCCTCAAGTCCCGGCTCGAGTATTTTTTTCTTCTTCAGTCTGAGCACATGAAATTGCTTCTGCTTCTGGAAAATGGGGTCTCAAGCCCCAAATTGAAAAGAAAATGTGTAATAAAAGCAAAGAACAACAACAGCAATGGGTACATAAATACTGCAAAAGGTTAAAGGTTAAAGGCACTGCTCAGGTAACCCAAAACTTATAAATGTGGCAATATTTTGATAAACTTTGGCCAAAATATATATATATATATATATATGTATGATAATAAAAAGTAATGCTGAGGGCAGACTAAATTCCAACAAGCTGCCACACAAAACATTTCTTTTTAATGTGCAGCCTTAAATCAGAAATGATATATATAAAGATTTATATATATGGTATATATCTGTTATATATGCGTCAAGGGTGCGAAAAAACACATATGCGTAAATTATGTGGCAGCTATGCACTGGGGTGTGCGAGGCAGACCGGACTGGCTAGGGGATACTATATGTAATGGCGTCTAAAATTAGTTATTGATTGCGGGTAGACAATATCTCATATGCCACATGTGCTTTCAATTGTATTAAAAACAGAAACACACAAAGTTCAAACAGCCCTAAATCAATTGAAAGGCAAAATGCAAGAGAAGAAAGCCAGCTCAAAGAATATATACCCTGGAGTAGATATATATATACATACATATCTATATATAAGAGACATATCATGCATACCTAGTGTATACTTAATATAACTATAACTAGGTATACTGACAAGTAAAAAAGTAGCAAATATATTAGTATCAACTCGAAGAGTATATACCCTTACATAATCTAAGCTCATTCAAAGACATAATTTCATTATACCTCATTGCAAAGAGCAAAGCAGGGTATATTGGTTTTAGATATACATATATGCACTGTATCTATATAGCCAGCCATCCTCTGCAACATATACGCTTGATATAGGCTAAACACCTCTAGCTACCATTTGAATGACTAACCCATCATCTACCCCGCATTACAAATACCACAGGAAATTAGAAATACCCTGCACAACGTTCAACTCAAGTGTTGTTTGGTTTCTAGTGTCTGGCTGGCAAAAGGGGGTTCGTGCGCTCTGGCAGGGCGTGTCATGCATTGGGTAGCAGCGAAACAAGTGAACGCCAAGTGATGTCAGGTTGAATGTACTCAAGAGCAAAGAGAGCAAAAACAAAACAACAACAAACTACAACACCATAGAGAACAACGTTCTACGACGACGTGGTCAACGCCTTTGTTGTTGTTTCACGATCGCCAACCGGACAGGCGGCAAAGTTGATAACCTTGAGAGCATTTTCATGCGAAAGTTCAATGAATTTAGTTTTACTTCCATGTCTCAAAATGAAAGAGAAGAGAGAAAAAAAAATAAATAAACTCAAGACGCGACGCAGTAGAACTCTCTGAAGCGCAGACAAAGTCGCAGGCGAGTTCTAAAAAAAAAAAAAAAAAAAAAAAAAAAAAAAAAAGTAAAGAAACCAGCACATGTGAAAAAGAAAAAGAAGTAGTTATAACTACTGAGAAAAGTGAAACAAAACCAGACTAAACAGCAGCTGAGAACCAGTTCAGCAAATGTACAAACTGTTGCAGTTGCTGCTCGAAGATCTGTAAAGGCTGCTAAAGTAGCTAAGCAGACGCTAAGACAGCGAATGAGCCAGAGTGAGGGAGAAAGAACGAGAGAGAGATGGGGCGAGGGGGTGTAGTGGGGCGTGAAATCGATGCGTTGTCTTCGTTTTCGAAGCTCATGAAATGCGCAGGAAATCAATGATTCGGTTCGCTTCGGTTTCGATTACACGCACACGAAGACGATTGGCGACGACAACGGCAGCAGCAGCAGCAGCCACGGCAGCGATGGCACTAGCAACAACAACATGTTGCTGCAACATGCCAGGCTAGCTTAGCTGCATGTTGCTGAAAGCATTTGCAATAAATTAACTAAAATTATAGACAATTATTAGCATTGAGCGAGTGAGCGATGAGTTGCAACTGGCAACTGGCAACTGGCAACTGGCAACTGGCAACTGGCAACGTGCTACGTGCCACAGTGCAATTGCATATTTATTGGGGCGTTTGCGCATTTTAATTAAGCGATTTGTCATTACAAAAGGGTCCAACATGCATCTTGCCCGGTTTGCTTGCTTTAGGCCAAACGCTTTTCTTATTGATTACACACGCTTAAACAGGTAAAGGCAGATCAGATAAATTATGTGGCATATACGCGTATTTACAACACAACAACAACAACAGCAGCAGCAGTATGCATAAATACAGGGGGCGCAACGATCATTATTCAATTACAGCGCTGGATTTTGCACTCGAAGTTTGCGCATTGAAATTGAAATGGGAATGTTGAACCATGAAATTGTAGGCTAAACGGCAATGGAATTGCCATTGACAATGGAATTGCAATTGGAATTGCCTTCTGTGATGGGAAATTTAAATCAAGAATATATAGTTGAAGAGAATCGATTAGAAGTGCAATCTGAAAATAGTTTCATTGAAATTGAAAGCAATTGAAATTGAATAAGGAAAAAAAATTTAATTAAAAATTATGGAAAAGGATTTAAAGTTGAAATTAAAACAAATATTTTCAAAATTTATTGTTTATCAATTGAATTGAAAAATTGATTGAAAGTAAAATAAAATTCGAATAATCAATTGAAAGCTTTACCTGTTAATCGATTAAATTACATGGGGCGAAATAAATGAATTGAAATCAATGATTGAACCACATATTGAATTAATCAATTGAATTGAATTGAATGAAATTAGCCACAAACTTGACAACAGATTGCTTTAAATTGACTGAAAAGAACTTGGCTCAAATTTCGAGAAATCTGCTTGAAAGGAAGATTTCCAAACTAAAATCTAAGCAATAAATCAAAGTTTCTACACAAATCTTAAGCTGACTTCACGCTCTATTAACAATCAAGAAAAAACATCTAAATGCTAAATGTCTTCAAGCCAACTTCCTTGTAGCAAAAAGCGCCAAGCTAAAGCCAATTTTCGGCAGATTGAACAGCTCAAATTTCAGTTAAGGAAGCAGTTAATAAAAACAGCTGTTTACTTTCAGAACTGATGTAATATATACATGTTTATATATACGTATATATGTATATATATATATATTATGAAATCAAGTGAACATTTTCAGTAGCGCCTCGAACAGTTTGGACAAAGCAAAAGAAGACCCAGAAACGAGGTCGTGAAGTAGAGAACTAAGCTTTGGACATTCGTGTGTAATTTGAGTGGCGTGTAAGCTGGCAGACATAAAGCCCGCAGCGTGCATAATTTAATATGAATATTATAAGTATATATAAAAGGTTGCCCCCTCGGCCTGCCTGCCCCTCAGCCTTTGCTTAATGACAAGCTGAAGTGCAGCACTTTCAACACTTTTAGTGGCAATTTACAGGAGCTGACCACAAAGACAAAAAGGCAGCAGCAACAATAATGACCACGTCCACGCTGATTGCTGATTATGACATGGCCGAGCAGGAGGAGCTGGAGGAGAAGGAGTATGAGAAAACTGGGAGAGCTGGGGAACACTTGGGCAGCCTGGGGGCACAAATGCCTGTGGCTGGGTGAGAAAAAGAGCCAAGTTAGATTGTCGTCTGGCACATGCAGATGATGTGAAGTGCAAATAATTATGACAGCCAAGAGCAGAGGGCAGCCAAACGGAAGCGGCTGCAACAGCAACAACAACAACAACAACAAATCGTTGCACACCTGCGAGCAAAGAAAAAATAAAATAAATTGCGTGGTGCAGGCAACAAAAAACAACAACAACAACAACATCACCAAATGGAGCTGTGCAACACTTGAACTTTGCTGCAGCTGCAGCAACATAAGCAGGAAAGCCAACGACGGCAGGCATTGAGTCAGCGAAAAAGTCTCAACCTTAGCCACACCTTCAGCCAGCGCCAACAAAAACTGTGGCAGCCAGCATAACGATGATTATGAAAGACAATCAGCTGTGCCACCATTGTTGCAGTTGCAATTGTTGTTGCTGCTGCTGCTGCCTGCCTGCCTGCTGTTGAGGTTTGTAGGGTAATTGACAACGGCTGGTGCAATGCCGCGCAGCCGAGCGAGCCAAAGCCACTCAATGAGCCACCCAGCCAGCCAGTCAGCCAAGCGGCAAGGCAATACCAAATGCCTCAGTTATTGGCCCAAAACGAATAACAACAAAAAGGCTGTCGCAGAAACAAGTAAGGGTGCTCTAGTAGGGAGTATACGACTGCCAGATACCGCGCACTAAATAAAGAGTTGATTTTAAGGGGTGGGTCTTGGGGCAAGGCTGAGCAGAAAGTGAAGGATTTGGAAGATATAGAAGAAAATGGATAAGTCTAGCCAGAGCTAGGAGATATGTGCCAGAAGCACAGTTAGTTTCCTACCAATAATATAAATACTCCAAAGACTCAGCTATGCCTCCTCCTGCCCGTTACATACAACCCAGCAAACCCATCACACCCCCTTTGTCCATTTTTCACCCCATTGAGGGCACAACAAAAACTTAAAAGCGCAAAGAACGGGGAGGTTCTTAATCTTGTCTGTCCCTGACAAATGGCTAAGCTGCGCGCGAACTGCTGATAAATGTGTTGAAAAGGCAGCGCAGAAAATCCGAACAAAACACACAACAAACTCGAGTAAACTAAGCTACATCTATTTGCCTTACATAGTCCAACTGAAGCGATGCTAAATTCTCAAAAATTTAAAGACCTCAAATGACCACTCAACTGCCTACGTTGGAAGCTTTTGTTTGTCATTAAGTCGCAGCTTGTCAAGTTCAGAAACTTGAAGATTGATAATAAAAGCGCAACTGCGCATAAAGCCCCTATATATATATATCTTTATAGCCATTATACAACTGTGGGCCATTCGACATTATTATAATAATATGCCGCTAATTATGATGGCCCTTCAGCAAAGTTGAGCATTAACTGATTGACCTTAAAGGGCATGAGACCGAAGTTGAAGACGAAGTCGCGTCGCGTCGACTTGAAGTCAAAGTTCAAGCAATACAAATTGTTAAACATAAAAGAACTCAATTCGAATGAAACGAAAATCAATTAGCAATTAATTATGTTCGAAACGGGTTTCGCTTTGGGGGCATCCTTAAACGAGCCAAACATGAAACTCACCGCAGGGCGCCGCATAAATTGTTTAGATTTGATAATATTCGTTCGATTTGATATTAGTTTACGCTTTCAATTAGCAGTTAAAAATTATGAGCCCCCTCCCCCTCCCCCACTTAGCAAATTTAAATAAGCCAAACACCTGAGGCCAATTGCGTGTGGTTGGCTTATAAGAAAGACTAGAATTGTTCACAACGACTTGGAGTCTTTGAGAAGTGTCTTTGTTGGTATTGTCAATGGTATTGTCACGCCTTGTCTATCTATTCCAATGCCCCTCTCTTCATCAATTTCCTGTTGCCCTGGCTCTACCCCAACTTCTTTTCTTCTATTTCTTCCCCTACCTCTCTCTACCTCTATCCCTCTTCCCAGCTGTGTACAACTGTTTTTTTCCCGCCTCTATCACCACATCATCATCTCTCTCCCTCCCTACCACTTGTCTCTCTCTCAATCTCACTCCCTCCTTGACCATCTCCCTTTGTCCCCGTTTCTCTATGCCTCGCCCTGACCCACTACCTCGCCTTTCTCACCCATACTACCACGTCGGGTCCACGTCCCTCTGGCCTTTCTTTGTGCAATAACTACCCCTGCCACTATCCCTCTCTCTCCGTCTTCCCCTCTCTATTTCCACATTGGCACGCAATGCGCCATGACACTAGCTGACGCTGATGCTGACGACGACAAGTGTCATTATATCAAATGATTTTACTTTTGGCCACAGCCACTGGCGCAGGCAGTGCCTAGCCGGGCATCAGGCTCACTTAACTACTCGTCCTCCTTTATCTGCTCTCTGCCTGCCCAGTCGTGCCCACTCCACTCTCTGTCATTCACATTGGCATTGGCTGCCAACTTTTGAGTGGCTTATGAGTCCTATCTTCCCTCTCTCTCTCTCTCTCTCTCACTCTACCAGTCTCTCTCTCTGACTCTGTGCCTTCCTTTGTTTGACAGTTTTGAAGTGTTATGCGATTTTACATTATTGGCTCTGCTTGTGCGCTCGTCTATTGCTGAGCTCTGCTAGTCTATTCTCTTGACTTCTCTCTCTCTCTCTCTCTGTGAATCTCTTGTTAGCTGAAATAGTTTTGACGTAGTTTTGCATATGTTGGCTAAAAGTTTTGTGCATCGCTGACGTGTCTGGCTTCTAAATAGATTTGCGCTTGGCGGCTTTGCAGGTTGTCAGCTAAGATAACACCAAAAGAGCAAGAGAGAGTGAATGAGAGAGAGAGAGAGAGAGAGAGAGAGAGGCGATAGTAAGCTAAGTCTTTGTTTGATAAGTTTTCTGTGTTTTGCATTGCTTCTCTGCACGTGTCTCTTATAAATCCATTTGACGTCAGTGTTAGTTTCTTCTTTTCCATTTCGAACAAACTTTAATAACTTTTATGTGCTTTTGCTGTGATTCCGATTGTTATTGCTAATGCTAATAAGGTTGACTCGAGCTAGACCTTTGTCGTAGTCGAACTTTGAGCTTTAACTGGCTATGATTGACTTCACATTGTGGCTTACATTTATAGAAATGTACAAATATTAGCTGAATTGAAGCTCGTGAAACGGCAGTTAAGTAGTTGGCAATCTAGAGGTTTACTTCATGTGTGTATATATGTATATAATAATGCCTATAAAGGCATACGCTAAAATACACTCTTGGCTTAAGTAATATTTTATTTTATATAGCTTTAAAACTGATATAAAATTTATATAAATATACAGTTAAATTTATTTATTTTTTTTTATCAATTTACTTAATAAAACTAATATACAATTTATATAAATATTTAGTTATACTTAATTATTTATGTATTTGTTTATTTATTAAAACTGATATAAAATTGAGATACAAAATTATTTACAATTATAATATATAGAAATATTTATGTATTACTATTTTGTAGCCAATTTTAAAGCCCATTAAAAATTGAGGCAAGTTTTGTTGCAAGCTCTACAAATGCAGGCATATGCACACCAGCACATCCTCTCTCTCCCTCTTTCCCCATGACTATATCTGACTAGAAAAATTTTGTATTTTCTTTTTTTTGGGCAATCAAACTTTGTGTTTTACATATTTCAAAGGCAACATCTTCATGCGCACTAAACCACATTTAAAACAATTTGTTGCTGCTTGGCAATATATTTGAATAAATAAATAAATAAATATATATATATATATATATATATATATGTATATATATATATATATATATTTATATGTATGTATATATTTATTTATATTTATCTATAGCGAGCGTATAGGAAATGTCAAGCTGGCCGCACATTTTGCTCGATTCTGTTGCGACTGCCATAAGTTTTGTTTGCAATTTATGCACATGACATGAAAACGTGCGCAACAGAGACACATACGCACACACACACACACACACACATACACACACACACAGACAAGTTGTTGCTGTCTTTATTTACGAGCTGTATTTTACGTATGACATTTCTTATAATATTTTATTGTATTCCACTTCTAGCTGTCGATGATATTCAAGTTTTCCACTCGCAACATTTTCACGTGTCGCATTTTTCGATTTAGCTTATGGCAGCAGTTTTTCAATTTTCTTTTGTTTTCCATAGGCTCTCTTTAAGCATAAACAATTTTATACAAAAGCTAAGTAAAAGCCCAGCAGCAATTGCTAGAACAACAACAACAACAGCATAAGCCTCTCGACTGGCTGGCTCTGGCTGGCATAAAAAACTGGGTCAAAAGTTGGAAAAATTATAAAGTAAAAAGAAAAGTGTGGAAAACTTGCGAGCTGAAAAGAAAAACAACAACAGCAACTGCAGCAGCGGCGACTGTGAGGCGAATGTTTACACATACACATATATACGCTCACTCATACGTGTGTGTGTATATATATATGGAAGACAGTGCACTTTTGAAGCGCACGCAGCCAAAAGCGTTGCACTTTTAGGCCCTCGCTGCCCTCGTCCGCCTTGCTTTGTTTATTATTTTGTTTAGTATTTTCTTTTTTATTTACTGTTTGTTTATGTTGCTTTTATTGCAACGCCGCTAACGCGAGGCAGCCAAAATGCTGCACTGCCAAAAGAGCCTTTTTTGTTTGATGCTGCCTTAAGGTAAGACCAGCAAGAGCTGGCGGCTAGTGAGGTGGGTGGTGGAGCAGGGGGCGGCAGATCAGCGTCCATTCGGCTGCTGAGCAATGAATGATGCTGCATTATTCCAACAATCGAGTCAATTAAATGCAAATATGTTTAGGCATACTTAAAAAGGTATTTGAGTACGCCAGAAAGCAGATAAGGACTAGTTTTTAAGGAAATTGATATATTTGTTGAGATTTAAATATATAGATGATGTATGAATGTAATATATATAGATACAGAATAATATACATTTATGTGGATATGTTTATGCAAAAATTATATAATAAATAATTATTTTATATTTAAATCATTTTTTTTAATATTAAAAATTTTTCAAATGTATATATTTTACATTTATTTCATATTTTATTTAATTTTGAATATTTTTCTATATATACACATATACATATATTCCCAAATACATAACTACATTTTCCTAGCACTATAATTAACCAAAGCCTAGAAGCCAAACCCCATTTGGCTATCTCGTCTTAATTCGCCTTGATCTCGTCGTCGCTCCGGAGGTGTTAACCACAATTTTATGCAAATTGCTGAACAAAGCTGATGCATATCCGCAATGGCTTAGGCAAAAACAGAACTAATTGCATGGAAACCCAACTTGTTTTCGGTAAAAATTAATTAACAAAAATGTTTCTTTATTTTGGCAACAAGCAGCTAAAGCCGCACCTAACCAAAAGCCGCAAAGTATAGATTGGGTATATATATATATATATATATATATATAATAACACCTTCTTAATCAATATTGGCTAATTATAACAAAAAGCCAACAGAAATAAAAAATAATAAGCGGTAAAATAAAAACCTGGCCTTGAGCCAAAACAATTGAATAGCAGCAGCGACAAAGCCAAATAAAAGAGCTGAAAAAATGATAAAATGTCAAAGCAAAAATATTTTTTCTGTTAGATTTTTGCGTTTTTTTTTGTCAGCTGCAGCTAAATGGTAAAAAATAAAATAAAATACAAGCTAAAGAGCTGCAGCTGAGTTTAAGTGACTGCAAGATACCTCAATATGAATAATAAGCACAGATAAGCGACAAACAGTTATTACAGCAAAACTAATATACTCTTTTCACTTAGCAAACGAGCATAAAAAAAATACAATGCAACTGCACACAAAAGTAAATAAATTACATGCAACAAATGCAGCAACAGTCGACGCTGACGTCGCAGTCACGTTGAATGCGACTGCTGCTGGCTGCTGGCTGCGACGGCTGCTGCTGTTGCTGCTGCCGCTGCCTGTGCCACTAACCCACTTCAAGACAACTCAATGCTGTCTCTTTCTAGCGCATAAACCGACTCCCTCTGTCTCTATCTCTGTCCCTCCCGCTGCCGCAACGTGTAACGTTGACAACAACAACAACAACAGCAGCAGCAGCAGCAGCAAATCAACTGCCTTCGCTTTTTGCATTTTATTACGAAAATTCTTTGCATTCAAAAAAAAAAATAAAAATAAATAAATCAAGAACAAGAACCTAAAAGCATTCAATTAATCAGCAAAGCTAAAAGGGTAAAGCGGCTTGGGGTTGGGAATGGAGGCTCGCAACAAATTAGCGGCTTAAAGTGCGCCCCAAAGAGGCGTTGATTGATTCGAAGGGCTTGCGAGAGACGCAGTCGTGGGCGTGGCTCTGTTGGTTAGGCCATTTTGATCATTTGCTCAATGGCAGCTGTCAAGAGTTTTCCAAGTTGTGGCTGCTTGAGCTGGGGTTGGGGGAAACGGCTCAATTGAGAGCTTATTTATAGGCCCCATCACACCCGACAGCCGTCGACAGTTGTGACCCAAAAATTTTGCTCTCTTACTGTTTTTGTTGTTGTTGTTGTTGTTGTTGCTGTGTCGAATAACCACAAAACCACTTTTGACCACACAATCTTCGAAAAGCCACAAAGTGCTCGAGCTGCTAACAGAGATAAAGATAATGACATGGAACACTATTCGAGCACTATGGGCACTATCAAAGCGTGAGGCTAAGCAAAAGGCTAGCTCCATTGTTTGGGCTGCTCTGATTCATCAAACTACTCAGCACGCACCCCTCGCTCCTTGCTTGCCCCACCCCCCGCCAAGACATAAACATAATTTTCTATTGCCACCAAAAAGTTGAGGCGATTTGAGCTCGATACAACGCTTTGTCAACAGCTGCAGCACAAGTTGCGTTGCATTTGCGCTTTCAAAATGTTGCACAACTTTTTTATTATACATTTTTATAGATATCTTTTTTTTGCAGTTGTTAAATGTTGCTGTTTATAGAAAAGGTGCAGAGTGGGCATAACGAACTGCATTGAAAATGGGTTTAAGTAATGAACGAATGAGTTAATTGTTAATTATATTTGCTAGAGCTGTAAATGTTTTGTAATCTATTTATAATTCTCAACTAGTTATGACATAGGTAATTATGAGTATTTTTTTTTAATTACAAAAAATATATGTTTGTAAATATTCTTTAATTTTATTATTTTAATTTTTTTAAGTCATTTTATTTTAATATAAAAAAATATATTTTGTGTAATTTTATTTTATATTATTTATCTGATTATTATTAATTTATTTATTATTTATTATATAAAATTCTCAAAGAATTTCCTTAGCAATTTGCCTCACCACGCACTCATCTCCTTAAAGGGTATGCTGCTAGCCTTATACTTTACACCCAAACATTTTTAAGTTTTCATTTGATATGTTTTGTTGCCGTTGCTGTAGTGTAGTGTCGCATGTTTATAATTTTTGTGGGCTTCGCTTAGCTGCACAACTTTGTTTTTTTATTGTTTTGTTTTTGCATATAAAGACGCAAGTAATTGCAATGTTAAGTATACGCCAAGTGGCGCACACGTTATGCTGAACAAATGCGCACACCCCCGCACACCTACACACCTACACACACACACACACACACAACAAAAACAGCAGCAGCAGCTACCGCTGCGTCAAGTCAACAACCAGCTGCTGGTTCAATGAACTGCATTTAGCCAAAGTAATTTTAAGTGAACTCAAATGTTAATTAATTAAATTTGCTCATATCAATAACGATAATAATATTAATAGCAATGACAACAATAATGATAACCCAAAATGTTAGACCAGTGAGGGTTCATTGGCGCACACGCGCGACAAATTAAACATTTTTAATATGCCATAAATGTCATTATAAAGAAGGGGCTTGGCCAGGGAGGCTTCACTGTACAGGAAGTGTAGGGTATGGGTTAGCTGTTTTACTGTACAGTATTAATTAAAAACCTGTTGACTCATTTTTAAAACAGCCACGCCTCAATGACTGCCTGCAGTTAGAGATGCGCGTGCGCGCGTTTTACACGCGTTTTCCAAGCGTTTTAAAACGCGCCCTTCAAGAAAACTTTACGTACTTAACACAGCTGACAAAGTGCATTGCCTAAAGGGGCATTAGAGCGTTAAGCCTGTGCAGGCAAGGGCGGTAGGGCGTGGCATTCATTTTTCTGCATTGTAATTACGATATAAATTCACAGCGGATTTGGCGGATGTGAACGATGCGAACGCTTTTTTGCATAGATAAAGCTGCTGGCCAAATGAGTCTAGGCTAAAAGTTATTGTTGTTATGTAGTTGCTTAATTGTTGTTGTTGTTATTGTTGCTGCTGGTGGTTCAGTGCCGCCAAGCAGCAGCGCGTAAAAGTCAACGACAGCAAAATGTGGCGCTCAAATTAATTTTTGTTTTCCACTTTTATTGCGGTTACAGAGAAGCCGCAAGTGCTGCCCCCATATCTAAGTTTCTATATATATATCTGGCTATATAATTTTAATTAAACACACACACACACACACGCCAGAATCTGGAATTTGCTATCTCTGCGGTTTTCTGAGTATGTTCAACTTTGACTTACGATCTTCCCTTCCCATTCTTTCATTCTTTTTTTTTGGCCAACGATCCATGACACATTCAATTAGAACTTTGAGGTCTGCCTCGCTAACGGAGTTTTAATTGCGAATTGTTTGTTGTGAACTTACCTGTAAGAGAGAAGAAAAAAGGTAAATTGAAACATGAGTCAAGTAAATAATACATCGAAAACAATTACTTAGGAGTCTGGGAAATCAAAGATCTATATTATTATATTCACAATTCTTAAGAAATTATATAGTAGTCCCTACTGATGTTTATCTATTGTTGAGTTTACTCAAAACTTGATAAGCATCACATCGAACCAATTCTACCCCTAAATATGCATAACGTTGAACAGAGAAACAAACCCTAACCCAGTCTCAAGTGACTGCAGCATATGAAATATAAATTTTGAATCTTTTCTTCTGCTTTTTTTTGGGATAGAGGCAAAATGTCAAAAACAAATACAGCGAACACTTAAAATGGTCTCAAGTGAGTCAAAAACAAAAAGTCAGACCGAAAAAAATCAAGAGAGAGAGAGAGAGAGAGAGAGAGAGAGAGAGGGTAAAGCGTAGGAGGGAGAGAACACAGCAGCAGTTGCACAGTCTGAGAAAAACAACAAAACTACAAACAAACAAAAACAAGTGAGTGTAAGAAAGCAGGCAGTGAACGACTAGCAGATACCCAACAAGTTGTGCAGCTACTAGTGCTGCTTCTAAATATATAAATAAATTCAATAAATTGATCTAAATTGATGGAATTTTAATAATTCAAATACTCTAGATTTAATATACATCAAAATTTGATTCATAATGGAAATTTGGAGCTCTCAGTTTTTTAGTTTGAAAAATGGGTAGCTTCAATCAGAAGAACAGTTATATACCGATATATATATATATATATATGTATAAGTCGAGCAACTCATAGATTCTCGCTCTTTCTACTATATGTATCTCTATAGCTATTTTCTCCCACCGAGTACAACCGCTTTCCTAATTTTGCAGACGCTCAGGGTATAAACAATAAACAAAACAAAAACAAAATAAATAACAACAACAGCGCATTGGCCCAGAGCTAAAGAAGTAAAAAGTCAACTGGCGGCTAAAATGCGATGGCAAAAAAAATGTCAAACAAATATGTGTGGAGCGATAGATGAGCAGGGGGCGGGAAGGGCTGAGGGTTGAGGGCAGTGAATGCCTGTAGAATATGTTGTGCTGAAATTTATGCACACACAGAACGAAAGAGAGAGAGAGAGAGAGCGAGAGAGTGACTTAGCTTGGGAGCTATTGCTAGTCACAGAAGGCTAGAGCGTTTGGGGGCGTGGCCAGTCCATTGGGTTGGCTCTGTGCACAAAATATGCACAAGCACGACTAGAAATTTAGCTGAAGGACGCGCACAACAAACAGACAGACAGACAGACAGACGGACGGACAGACAGAGAGCCCAACGGACTGACAAAGTGCTGATTTTTATTTGAACAGCGACTGCTTTATGAGCTGCTGCTAGCTGCATTTACAGCTATCACTGTTGGTCCAAAAAGTTGCAAACAATTTTTAGATTGGTTTTTTTTCTGTGTGTGTTAGAGATGGATGGACTGTGTGTGGCTTTTGCGGCTGGCAGTTAGTTAGGCTAGCAAACAACTGTCAAGGCTGCTTAAAGCTGAGAGCGAGAGATTGCAAATTGATACTAAATAATCCGAGAGATCGTAGTTGAATGCACTTGAGCTATGGCAGTTTATAGAAAGTTGACAAGTTAATTGCATGAATAACGCTGTATAATTAACTAATTCAAGTTGTTTATAGCATAATTAGAGATAAATGTTTATTAAAGACTAGAGTACAATATAAAATGCAAAATTATTGCAAATTTTATGATTATTTTATGTATTATTTTTTTTTTCCAATATTTTTTATTTACTTTTTCGGAATTTATTGCCAAGTCTTTCTATTTTCATTTATTATGCAGACTTTTTACCTGATACTTGTTTAATTTATTCCATTTTTGTTTATTTATTTATTAATATCCCATATCAATTTATTTTTAATTATATTTTATTATTTTTCCACATTTTAATTTTGCATGATTTTATTTATTGTATTATCTAAACATTTTTTCATTTATTTAATTTAATTTTGTTTTACTTTGATTTTTAAAATATTTTTTATATAAATTCCGTATCAATTATTTCATTTTTTTTTTTCAATTTAATATTTCATGATTTTATTTCCTTATTTTTATACACTGAATAATATTTTCATTTAGTTGATTTACAGTGATTTTTTATTACTTTTCTATGATTTTATTTCATTTTATATTTTTTCTCCTTATATTTTTTATTACATCGTGTTTTCAATTATTTCATTTTCTCCATTTAATCATAATTCCATAAGCTGTACAAATATTTTCAATTAAATTGCTAACTTTTTCATTTGGCTTAGCTTAATTGCTTTGATCACATTTATTGTTTAAGTTTATTTGATAAAATATATTTTGCTTTTGCCACGTTTATCTCAGTCCATTTTCAATTTGGTAAGCAACAACCACAAGTAATAATCTCGAATTTGATTCAATTCTTTCTGTTTGCAGTCAACGTTAGCTGGCCAATGCCATTAAAATTTGGATAGTAAATCAAATAATATTTTGTATTGAGCCAAAAGCATAGAATTGAACTAAAAATCAAATAAATATTACTCGCCCTGGCTGCCAGCTAAAAATTCATCAAGCAAATACATAAATACAAACACGAATAGAGCGAGACAGATAGAGAAGAGCAAGGCGAAAATGCGCCACAAAACACGTACAATAGCTAGAATAATACAATAACAAATCGCCACAGTAAATGCCGAATGCTGAAGGAAAATCGAAGAAGGAAAATCGCTGTAACTTGCCAAATGGTTTTCGTCCAGAGCAAAAGCTGCTTTGAACTGAAGCTGCCTTGGCTTTTGTCTGTGGGGCCCGTGTGCCCGGGCATTTGCTACGTCCAGGGGCACACGCACACACATTAACTTTTCTCGCACACACACACACACACACACACAGAGAAACATGAAAATCTACTCAGCTGCTGCGAAGGGTGCAAAAGTATGTGTGTGTGTGTCTGTCTGTGTGTGGGTGTGTGTGAGCGGGAGGGTGTTATAAGCGGTTAAATTTCGAACATGCTCTGGCTTCCTCTATCCCAGCCCAGCTACTTGCCTTTTCTTCTCCCACACACACACACAGACACACACACTTTTACCTACGTCTCAGCTGCTCTGGCTGTGTGTGCACGCGCCGTTGGCGCCGTCCTTACCGCCAATTTCCCATCGTCATGCTCTGCTCTGCGCTCCGCTTCAACCTCAACCCTCTGCCGCCTGCTGTTTGTCCTTTGCGCGACCCCCAGACCGATGCCACGCCCCCTGCCCTTACACACAGTTTACTCCACGTGCGTTTCGCTTCGTTTTTTTTTTTTTGGCGTTTTCCCTTCTGCTGTGTTGGCTAATTTTACGTTACGCATACGCCACGTGTGTGCGTGTGTCTCTGTGTGTTGTTGTCGTTGTTGTTAGTTAAAACGTAACAGAAACTAAAATTGTGCTGCCTGGTTTTAAGCGCTTTATGGCACAACACTTTGGGGCCGCTATGCAGCATAGAATTTAAATTTCATGTGAAATAAATTTGCTAAAAGCAAAATTTATGTTCAAATTTTAAATTAAAATAATTATAGAAGTTTTTTGATTTTTCTGATATTTTTTACACATTTTTGTACATATTTTTATAATATTTATCTGCGCAAAAGTTATTTATTTCTTTTGTTTTGTCAGTACGGGGTTTCAGTCTCGTTTATCTGCTGCCACACGAAATTAAACACAAACAAAAAGTAAAATAAAACAAAATACGAAATAAGTTAAATAATCGTCTACCCCAAGTTGTTGAAAACAAAAAGAAAAAACTTTTGCCTGCGCTTTGCATATTTTCATATTTTTTTTTCGTATTTTTTTTTTTTTTTGTAAAATGTCGCTTAAAATTAAACAAACCAGCAGCGACAGCAGCTGGCAGTCGTGGGCCGACTGGAATCTGGACTAAAGTCAGGCACCCGGAAGCTGCCACGCCCCATACTAACCCCCTTGTTTAAGCATACGCCCCCGCCTCATGCCATGCCTGCGTAATCTAGCAACTACTCGAGCGGCATAAATTTTAGCAACAGCAACGAAGACGACGACTGCAATGTGGAGCCATAAAAGTTACAACACAATAAGCAAGAGCAGCAGCAGCAGCAGCAGGAGAGTACAGAAGAGAGAGAGAGAGAGGGTGGGAGGCGAGCTGAGTGCGAGTGGGTTTAAGACCTGACCAAAGAGCTCTATACACACACACATAATTTCGCACAAGGCGCACTGAACTTGGCGACTCGCTCTGCATAAGTAATAAAAATAGTAATTTGCTCGTAAAATAGTTGCGCTCAAGTAATTTTAACGATTATGATCTTAATCAACTTGCTAACTGGGGGCGGCTAGGGGGTGTGGGGCAGGGGCCAAATGGGTGCCAGAATCCCTGCCATTTGCAGTGCTTTCGAAAGTTTTACAAGATTTAAGATTTGAAATATAAAAAATATACATATAAAAATGTGTATAAAATCTGGGCAGCTATGCGAGAGCTGGGCTATATAAATTGTATATTATATATATAGGGGAAAAAAATGTATATATATTATATATAAAGGAATAAATAAAAATAAAATATACAACAGTTACTCAGATTAAATCTGGTATAGAAATCTATATATTCTAGAGCAACTATAGCAGCTAGACCCAAGTTTTCCTAATATATTTCTGATCTTTTTTTTCCATTTCTCTCTTCCAGTTGCTAAGCCTTTCTCTTCAACTAAAGCCAAATATCCGCTTAAATAAGCACAACACTCAAGTATTTACAAAATCAAACGCAGCCCAAACTGCTTAAATCTATTTATTGTATTTAATAAATTATTCAAGCACTTTTCTGATTAACCACACAAAGTTTTCTTGCAAGCAGAAAAAAAACCACACACACAACACGAATCCAATTAAAAGTTAAAGTTTCAACAGTTTTTCCCGCACAAAAGCCACACGATTTTCCCCACATATGAGCACAGTAATCAGCCCACAATTTGCAAAAAAAAATTCTACGTAATTTGCATGCATAGAAAGAAATATATACGATATATATATATATATACTATATAGCATATATGGCTTTTCTATAATTTTTTGCTCATTCAGAAACAAATTATAATTTTGTATTTTACAAAACTTAATAAGGAAAAAACAGCCACGCCCTAAATGTGCTTAGAATGTTGCAAGTAAATTATTTTTTGCAAATTTTTAAGCACATAAAAAGTTTGAATATCTATACATTATATATATGTATATATGTATATATATAGAAGGTACATAAACAAAGCATGACTGGGCCAGCGAAATGGCAAGCAATGAGCAAGCAAAAAACACAAAACTGAGCTGAGAAAAACAAAAGACGAAAAACAAAGCACAAAAATAAAAAGGGAAAAACATGGAAAAAACTGAAAAATAGAAAATTTACGGGCAGCGCTTGAATTTATGTGCATAATTTTTTATATCAGCGCCAGGCGATGGGCGTGGCAATTACAACATTGAGAGACAGAGAGGGCCAACAACAACAACAACAACAACGCGAGGCAAAAGTTTTTCGATTTGCTTTAATGCTAGAAGCATTGCTAGGAGTTCCCCAAAAGGTAATTGAGAAATGGCACAAGGAAGCCAAGCGCAACAAAGAGCTGCACACACGCGCCGCTTGTGTGAGTTATGTGGAAAAGTTTTGTGTATGCAAGCACCTACAAGGTATCACTTTAAGTGAACAAGCATGCAAACAACAACTAGAAAAAAAAAAACATGCAACAAAGAAGCTGCAGCTGCACGTTCACTCGCTCGCCCTCCGGCGCTGAAAAGCGTGCTACACTTTTTTTGATACACAATTAAAGCCGCGCAAGTGCAGCTTAGTGTGTATGTATGTGTGTGTGTGTGTGTGTGTGTGTGTGTGTGTGTGTGTGTGTGTGTGTGTGTGTGTGTGTGTGTGTGTGTGTGTGTGTGTGTGTGTGTGCTTTGTTAAGCACTTTTAGTTATGCAAATTTCATTTCAAACATATTTGCTAGAGCATAAACAAAACAAGCAGCAGCAGCAGCAGCAGGCAGAAGCAAGCGAAAAAACAAAACTGGTGTGAAAACAAAACAAAGCCAAGTCGAGAGCTCAAACTTTCTGGCATTATAACAGTAATAAGTATGGAGTGTATGTGTGAGACAGGTGCGAGAGGCAGCGAGAGGGCAGGCCATCGTCAGTGACTTTGGCGTTTGGCGTTGAAGTGTGTACTTTGTTTAATGAGTTTTCAAGATGAGTTTTTGTTGCCCAGTCGCAAAAGGCAGCTGCAAAACAATAGCCGCAACTGCCACGCCTATACGCCTAAAAGTTATCTGTCTCCGCCTGCCTGCCTGTATGTGTGTGTGTGTGAGTGTAACGAGGCCAGGTCAGATACATATAACATACATATATATATATATACAGTAAATACTATATACATTTTTGATTGAAATGCGCGCTGGCAGGCCAAAAAAGTTGCCGAGTCAAAAGTTCTCCAGAGAATGAACGGCAAACAAAATGCAAGTTGAAGTGAGAAAAAGCGGAGAATTGAAATACACAAAAACAATAAAAACAACTCAAAAGTGCGCTAGGCGGAGATATGCGCGACTAGTAGATAGCCTAAATATCTGGTGTAGGTATTGTGCAGTCGTATACTGCATGCATATTGGCAATTTTGTACAGGGCAAAAAAAGGATATATCCAATAAACCAAGCATATACATATCAAATTTAATAAATCTATCTCTTCGAGATAAAATTCGAAAAGCAAATAAAAATATTAGCAAAGGTTTATGATCTCCATCAACATTCTATAGACTGTATAAGCAAGGCCACGCCTTCTGTTGCCCATGACATAAATCTCAGCAAATATATCATACCCTACATGCCCGCTTTCAATGGGTATATCAAACAAAAGTTAACTCCCAAAGAGAGCGCTGTGCAAATTGGGTGGAAAAAAACAGCTCAGCAGCGCCATGGGACGAATATGCTCGGCATGCCTGGCTGCCACACCCCCAAACGCCCACAACAATTTTAAAGAATTCTACCGCTGCAGCCGCAACGAAGTTAACATTTTTATACATATAAAAAGGAGGCCAGAGAAAATGTTTAAAATTTAGCGGACGGCAGGTAAAACACAGCAGGAAAGCAAGCAAGCAATACAGATTATGTTGGAGTTTGCTTTTGCCGTTGCCTTTCCCTTTGTGCCGTTGCCCTTTCCAGGGATAATGACAAAAATGTTGAACAAGAAAATCAATTGATCAATTTTACACAGAATTTTCCCTAGATGTTTATCGGAAATGAAACGAAACAGCAGCCAAAAACAAATTTCACTAAGCCAAAGCGAGACAAAATCTTTTGTTTACACAACATCGAGAGAGAGAGGGATGAAAAGAGAGTAGCGATAGGGAGAGTTTACCACACAGCTCTCATCGTGAAGGTCAATAAACTAGGCAGATCCAAGCCCATATGTTCTCAGATATACATATTTATTTATATATCTATAGAAATGGTTAAAATTTGATTTGGAAATTGAAAATCTGTTGCTGGCACAATTAACAGCTGGATAAATATGCAAGCCAAGTGCCTGGCACAGCAGCTGAGAAAAGTCAGCATAGACGGCGACAATGTAGATCATAATGATCAGCCATGAAGATAATCACGTTTCCAGAGAAATTCACAGGCAGCTATTGGCCGTGCGTGCCTTTTTAAGGTGCTGACAAATCAATGCCCAGAGAGAGAGAGAGAGAGAGGGAGGGAGGCGCTGAGGGCACAACCATTTAAATTTAGCAAATATCCAAAGAAACTGGAAAAACTATGACAAAGACACGAACAACATGTGCAGCACTGAAGCGCAGCAAAGGAAAATGTCGAGAAAATCTTTAGCAGCGGCAAAAGATTTGCCTCCCCTTTCACAGATGACTGTCAACGCTGTCAGTGAAGCTGAAAGCGAATTAATGTTAATCCGATAATCAAATGCTAAGGTCTGACTGTGTGTGTGTGAAAATCGAGGAAAAACAAATAGTTTTCAACAGATTTGAAAATGTCGCACGGAAAACTAAATGAAAGATGCGATTGGGCAACTTGTGTAAATCTTTATGAAGCGAGAAATTTAGAAGAGATTGAAATTTAGCTAGTTATATAAATAAATATAAATATAAATATAAATATAAATATAAATATAAATATAAATATAAATATAAATATAAATATAAATATAAATATAAATATAAATATAAATATAAATATAAATATAAATATATATATTTTATATGAGTTTGTCTTTCTCTATATAGTCAGCTATATCTATCTGTATTATAAGCTATTGATCTTTATTCCATCTCTGCTTCTTATTCAGTTTATCTCATTTATCCACAGATCTCTGCATCTCCTTCTCTCTATCAGCCACGTTGAGCATATCTTTATTTTTATATCAATTAAATACCTCTAAGAGCCTTTCGCTGTGTGCTTTGGTAAATTTTTATTGTAACATTTTATGCACATTAATTAAGGCCAAACATGTGGGCAACGACCAAGTCCGGAACTGCTGAAGCCTACATAATGGTCGCACCAACAGCGAGAGACAGAGAGAGAGGGGGAGACGGAGTTGGAGCCTGCTGCCTCGCCTAAAAATAGTTACCCTTGCCACGCCCCTCGCTCTCTTATGGATTTGCCTCGCCTTTGGCCAATATTGTTTTATGGCCCATACAATATTACCATTAGATAAATTGCCTTTTGGCCTGGACATGAACTGGACAAACGTTGCTGCCGCCGCCGCTGCCACTGCTGCTGCTTCGACTGCTTGCCACATCGCGTCGCATCGCATCGCGTTGCTTGCCACGTTTCAAATTACTTTCTTTATTGATTTCCCGATGACTCGCATTGTTTGCTATTTTTACTGCACTTCTACATGCATTCCAGCGACCAACTACTCCATGGCATTATTAGTCGTCTCTCGCTCCCTGTGTGTGTGTGGCATTCACTTTGCCAACCCCTAACCCCATGCCCTTTGCCCACACACACACACACACACGCAGTCGTCTTTCACATGAGCGTGTCAATTTGATGCGTGTGGCTGCTGCCGCTGCTGCATTTTTGACCCTTGGAACTTTTTGTGCCCCGCCAAGAGGCAAAGCACTTTGTGGACACTTTGCTCTCCCATCATAAAAAGATGTTCCAGCTATCCACACGTTTCACTCTTATCACACTCGGCATTCCACTCGCCCTGTCTCTATCTCTTTTCATTTGTTTTTCTGTGCATTTTTTGTGTATTTTCTACATTTATTTTATGACGCATTTTTATTGAAAATTTAATGCATTTTCTTGTTGTTGTTTTGATGTTTTTTAAGACTGCATTTTATATGCCAAGCTATGTCGCACAGCCATTGATTAGGATGCTGCGCCCTGCCCCCCATCTAACTCCTATTACTCATTTCAGAAACTTTTGGTTGCTTAGACTTGTCGCATGCAGGTTTGAGGCGTTGCTTAATTAAGTCCCCCAGACCCTGCTTCACCTGCTTTCAAAGAACCCTTAACTAAACGTAGCTATTAATCAGAAATGTATAAGTCCTTCTCGTCGCACTCTAAATTACCCATTTGCGTTTCTTTTGTGGGTGTTTCGTACTCTACTTACGTCACAGCTAAGGCAACAAGACGTCAAACAACTTACCTGTAACAGAAAGAAGAGAATTATTAATAAACAAATAAGAAACGAGGAAATATGTTGGCAATATTGAAGGCTTAAAGTCTAAGAATAAGGAATATTCCAGCGAAAAGCATTTTAAAAAATTCATAAGAAATTTAATGGGTTTGCTTTTTGCTTGAATCTATAAATATAGATTATATCTATAAAACATTAGTATGTGTTGACACGACTTGAATTTATAGAAATTTAAATTTCACTAGAAAATATTCTAATATATATATATATAAAATATATATAAGCATTATGTAAAATATAGAATATTTTTAATTTTGTACTTATTTAATTTGAATTTTCTATTATTTAAAAATGCATTAATATTTTATGCGAATAAAATATTCTTTAAAAATAAAATAAAATAAAAATAATTGATTTTTTATTTGTAATTTAAGAGAACAAAATAAATAATCGTGCTCTAGTCAAGACTGCTCGACTAGGAAATATCCTGAAAATATCCAAAACTGCTAGGCTTATACATATATTTTTGAGAATTTCATTTATGCTTGCATAATTTATTTTAAAATTTAAACAATTCCTTAATCCTGCGCACATCCTATTTACTTCCCATATTTTCACTCTACTTTCAGTTCACCCACATTTCTCTTCTGCCATAATTTCTAACGATTCTTTGATCATTTTTCAAGTCAAATTACTTTTTAACAATTGAATTCAATTGCATTATTCAGCAGCTATAATTAGCCATTGGCTCATTGAACAGCTCATTAAAACACCTCCACAGCAGCACAGCTGCTCGCCCCTCATCCGATATGCGTAATTAGCTCAGCTCAGTTCAGCTCAAATGTGAATCATCTAACAAGCAAATCATAAGCCCAAATTTTATGTATATATATATATCATTAAGAGGCGGGTTCTTTGGGCATCTGGCGTGGTTTTTTTGTGTGTGATAAATATCTAATCAATAACCACAAGAACCAAGCCACAGCACCTCAAGCACGCTTTGCTCCTCCCTTTGCGGTTTTCGACAATGTGGAAACAACGTTAAGGCGCATAGTGGTTGCTGTTGTTGTTGTTGTTGTTCTTTGTCTCTTTGTGCATGTCTGGAGGCAAAAGTTCAATTAAAAATATTTAAACTCCAGTGCGAGCGAATGCCTCGGCTGATGCGTGTCAAAACTCAACTTGGGATAGGTTGGAGAGCTCCCGCAAGGCAACAGCAACAACAACAACAACAACAACTTGCAACAAGAGGCAACAAAAAGTGCACAACGAACGCCTCGCAATGGCCATAAGCCGCAACGGTCAGCGTTTGACGACCCCCCTGGCCATAGCTGCCTGCCTGTACCTGACCTCCTCCCCGTCGCCACACTGAGCTGCCCCGGCTCCATACCACTTCAGTTGCCTTCGCTTCTCTCATTCTCCACAGGCAATGCGCACTGCCAGACCATCCGGTTCTCAGTCGTTGTCGTAAAAACACAGCAACAACAACAACAACAATAAAACCCCAACGAAAATTTCATTCTTCTTTTTGTTCTTTTTTATATATTTTTGTTGTATTTTTTTTAGTTTTTTTTTTTTTTTTTTTTGTTTTGGGTGCAATGAACGTTGCGTCGTTGCTGCGCATGCGTGCCAGCAACAGCAACAACAACAACATTGTTGCTCGGTCGTCTGCCTGGTTCGTTGAAAAATTCGTTAATAAATTGGCTACCCGAACTGCAAAGGCAGCAGCGGCAGACGAAGCCTGGGCTCCCAGCTCCCAGCTTCAAGCTCCAAGTCCCAAGCTCCACCTTGCGTCAATATTAACATGCATGCTCATCCTTTTTCGCTTTTGCTGTAGCGACTGCTACCCCTCAGGGTCAACGGCCCACTTGTGTCGTAGTCGCTATTATCTGAGACCATCTGCCGTTGCCAGATCCCAGATCCCACAAGAGCAAAGGAAAGAGAGCGAGCGCGAGAGCGAGCGAGCGATAGACCCTAATCGATTTGTGACATGTGAGAAAAATCAATAAGAACCGCTCGCTCGCTCATTCGCAGGCTGTGCAGCTGCCTATAGCTGCTCTCAAGTGTCCTGTCGTCGAAAGGACGCAGGTACTTGAGCTGTGCCTATATCCTGCTCAGGATCGTTAAGCAACCCCTAAGCAGCTCTTGTTGGTAATTTGAGCAGACTCACTTATACTATACTCAATACTGCAAAATCTTAAGGTTTCTCTGACAGGATCTGTTACCTGTGCGCAAAATAGTTTTTGCACCTGTCTGTGCTGAGCTCTTATCGTTCCACAGCTAATTGGGTAGTAAGACCAAGAAGAAGAAGAAGAACATGTAATTGATTGGGCAGATGACTTAGGGAACGGGAATTTCAAGGGTAGTTGATTTTAGAGATTAGCTATTTAGAGATTGAGAATGTGTTGATAAAGAGAACGTAGGATAGGATTAACAACATTAGGATGTATTTCAGATACATTATCCTCATAATATCCGCATAAAAATATTGTTAACAAATTCGAAAGAAATATTTTCCTATATCTTAAAAGCGAATACAATATAATTATAAGTAATTCCTCCTTTAGTTGTTCACCACAAATCCCCATTAGAAAAACCTCGCCAACTCAAACTTTTACTGCTTCTCTCAGTTCTCACTGCCAACTACCCCTGCGACTGCCCCTACCGCTCCCTACATTGTTGCCACATTTCAATACGCAATGACAATTTCTATGGTATCATGTATACGCGTGTGTGTGTGTGCGTTTGGCATTTCATGTAAACTTTTCGTAACAATAAGCTGGGGGGGAGAGCAAAAAAAAGGCTGCTGCAAGTAATTCTTGGCAACAATAATTGTTGTCAACAATGCGCAGCAGCTGAAGCTTATTGAAAATTGGCAACAAAGCGACAGTCACCAGCTGCTGCTGCTGCAGCCGCCCCCACATCATCCCACACAACCAACAATCGGCGCATTCACAGTGCAAATCTCCAACTGACGAGGCGCCAATGCCAGCAACAATAACAGAAAGCAACAAGCATTAACGTAGGTAGGAGTTGCAAGGGGCGACTGGCAGCAGGCGCAGGGGCGTGGCAGCAATCTTTTGTCATGAAACGTGCGTTGTACATTTTGTGCGGAAATCAAGATCATACATCAATAACGAACAGACCCGACAATGAGAAGCTGACTCAAAATGCAAAAAAGGAAGCGAGAATAAATAATAAAAAAAATGATGGAAATGGAAATTATTTTTATATGTAATAAGAATGCAAACATGTCAGGCAAACAGAGGCAGCAACAAGGCAGGTGCCGCACAGCACTCGAGCCTGGCCTGGCCTGGCCTGCCTGCCTGCCTGGCTGGCTGACTGACTGACTGGGTGTGGCCCAATCCAGATCAGAGCAAAGCCAAAAGCTTTAGCCATAGCTGCAGGCTAGACAAATGTCAGCGGCTTAAAATGCAACAGCAGCCTGACAACGACAACAACGACAACAACAACAACAACGAACAACGACACCAAAATAAGTAAAACTGACAAAGCAGATGGCAACAGCTAGCGAGCAGCGATATCTAGAAGCTCTGGCAGTTGTAGCTGTTGCAGTCGCTGCGGCTGCTCATTTGTCAAAAGACATTAGCAAAGGCAGCAGCAGAGCCAAACACAGATAAACCGAAATCATACACATATATATATATATATATGCATATATATATCTGTGTATTTGTATATGCGCATATCATGCTGGCATCTTTATATGTCACATTTGAGGCGTGGCAGCTGCTGGATGACTCAAAAGCTGCAGCTAGAACTCTGTGCAACATTTGAAAGTGCCACAATTAACGCGTCTGTCTAATTATCTAGCTCACTCGCACTCCCACTCTACCTCTCTTTCTTTTTCTCTTCCTGTCGCTCTCCCGCTCCCGCTCTGTCTCGCCCGTTGACAAGTGCGAAAAATGTTAGCAGCAGAACTCGCTTTAAATGGGCCTAGCAAATGGACAGAAAGTGGCGCCAGCTCAACCATTTTAAAACACATTTCAACAATATTTAGCGACGGGTGGGTATATGCCCGACTAGCAAATACCCGGTAGACTGTTATAAGCTAATTAAATACGGGAGTTGTTAAATGAAAATAAGAGAAGATAGAATGAAATATGAAAATATAATAAAAATTCAAAAATAATATATATAATTTAAAATAAAAAATATAATAAAATTTAAAATATAATACAAATAAAAGTATTATATATTTGTATTTAAAATTTTTAAAAATATTATATTTTTAATATTTTAAATTTTATTTTTATTGATTTTATATATTACCTAAAAAGCTTTGCACACTTTTCTATGCTATTTCTACTCTAACTCCATTCCTAATCGCCACACCTTCACGATACTCCCCAACGGACAGGGTACAACAATGACGTTGCCATGGAGTCGTAACAGCAATTACCGCATCGCAATAGACGAGACTTTGTAGAATTTTAATTGAAATGTCAAAAGCGTTTAGTGCGGCAAGCGCAATGATGCAGCAGCCTGGCTGGCAGGCAGGCAGGCAGGCAGCAGTCACTGCAGCAACAGACAAAACGCAACTGGCGAGCGGCCAGGTATTGGAATTTTAATCGGCAATGCGGCAGAATTTGATTGTGGCATTATTGAGGTTAAGAAAATATGTTAAGAGCATCAGCAGCAGCAGTTGAGCGCGCGCTCCACACAGATGCGGGCATTGGTTAAGTCTATAAAGCATTACAAAAAGTTTTTGGGGTCTCGGCACAGAGTAGAGCGTTTGTTGCACTCAATGTTGCCAAACTTCAAAGTGTGGCAAGCAGCGTTGCCGCACTTCACAATTACTTGTGTTACAATGAAAGCTGCAATTGTAAAATATGAGCCGTGGCCAAACTGCATAAAACAGCGTTGCCAGACTTTAAAGTGTTGCAAGCAGTGTTGCCAAACTTCATAAGCAGTAAGAGAAACTTGAGTTGCTTACAAACTGCATAGAATATTACCAACTTAAAGAGTTTAGTATCAAATCGGTGTAATCTATTGTTAATCAAAACACTTATCGAGACTTTTAATGGCAAAATAGACATGCATATAAGAAAAAAACGTATGTATTCAGCTATTTTCAAGCTAAACTATAATTTCGATGCGCTTTTGTTATCGAATGTTTCCTATAACTTATCGATATCAATTATCGGCCCACATGTAATAGTTACAGCACCTGCTGCACGCCGTTTGCTTAAGTTTTTCCCCAAAAGTTACGTAGACAGCTATTTTTAACCCAAAAAACATTGCTGGAGCTGGAGACTTGCTAATTAAGAGCTGCCGCTGCAGTCATGGGGACAGGATTCGCCAAGGCTTTCAACAGCTGCGCTGTGACTCCATTCAGCCTCTCTTATATTTAGCACAATGCATTAATTTTTTTTTTGATTTTTTTTAGTTTTAATTTTATTTTTGTGGAGCCGCTGGCACGACGGCACAAGTCAGTCAGCCGCAACGAGAAAATCGTGCGAGCGTTTAATACTGGCTACTCTCCACGAGTTGTGTCTCCCAGTCGGAGTTGGAGTTCGAGTTGAAGTTGAAGTTGCGGCTGCTGCAGCGGCAGCTGCTGCCATTGTCTGGCTGAGCTCTTCTGCTTGCTGTTTATGCTAAATGAGGGTTAAACAAAAAAATGAACGGCAATGAGCCAAGCTTCTGCCTCAGCTGTAGCTGTAAATGTCTGCGGGCTGCTGCTTGTCTGTCTGCCCCCTATAAAGTGACAGCGGTGTTGGTTTGTTGTGTTGCATATGCCCGGCTCGGCCCGTGTTGCATGCAGATACCCTAATGCCCTATCTGCAATCTCTTGTTGTGCCTAGTTTTGACAACATTTGCCACCCTCTTCGTCGCTCGCATTTGAATGCGGTGTTAGGGCTTTGAGGGGCAGGAGGTGTGTGTGTCTGGTGCGGCAGCTGCCCCGGCTGTAAGCTCAATTTGTAACCACAATTTGTGCAGATTTTGTTGCCTGCGGCAGTGTTAATTAACAATTGTCTGTTGCCTTCGTCTGGACGTTAATCGATTTCGATTGACAGACATTTCATGTGCCACTTGGCTAAACTTGCCACAATTTTGCGGCAAAGTCAAGTTTCCTTCCAGCTATACGTGATGTGATGTGTGATGTATGATTTGTAAGCAAATACCAAAGTTGCTTGTGGCTTATGCCTAATCACTATAATCAAAACAAGATAGCTTGATAATACGCTGTACTTATGGCCAATGGGTATAATAGGCAGTTATAAAAGCATATATTATAAAGTCTCATGATCAGACGTTATAGTCAGGTCTCTCTGAATGCAGGCAACATTTGAAATGGTCTCGTAAGTTATCGATATTTCGATAGGTTTTGTGCGCAAACACAAACATCGCTTTGTAGTATATATATGGGGTATTTCCTGGAGCGGTACCTGTATATTATTTCTAGCTGTTCTGCTCCTCAAATCATATTCTCTCTCTTTCTCTCTCTCTCTTTATCTTTCTCTATCACTCCCACTTTGTCTTTCCCTATTTTCTCTATCTCTGTCTCTCTCGCTTTCCTTTTCTTTCCCACTCTCTTTATTTTTCTTCCGTCTCAGCTGTTTTCATTCCATCTAACAGTGCCTCATAAAAATATGTTACAACCGCTTAACAGTGGCATCTAATGCCGCGACAAGCGAATCATAAGCTTATGATTTAAGAGAAATGTATTTCCGTACACACACACACGCACACACACACACGCACACACACACACGCACACACACTTATATGCGCATAAATTTTCACAAGCATTTTTCCAGTTATTTGGTGTCGAGAAAATAGTTTGACGCAAAACTTAATTAGTTTCTCGCTTGGCCCGAGGCTAGCGGGACGTGGACACACACCCCAACGGCAGCTTAACGCCTGCCCGATACCCCTACTACCCCCTTCCCCCCTTTTTGTCACCTACCCCCTCGAGAAACCGTCACTTCGATTTTTCTTGTTACTAGAGCCGGCTTGGGTAGTAGTACGTCGAGTGGCTTCATTAAGTCTGGGTTCAAGCAGTTGCCCGCCGGCTGCCAGTTCAACTGTCCAGCTGTCTAACTGCAGCTTGCCACGCCCCCCTCTGCGCTTCGCCTCCTCTGTCGGGCAGTGCAACTCTACGAATTGTCTATTTCAGTTTTCCAATGTACTTTACGATCTGTGCTATGGCAAAGAGGAGTTTGGTTCATCGCTCGTCGTTTCGTTCTGTTGTCCGACACACACGATGATTTATTTGGCACACACACACACGCACACACACACACACTCACGCACGCACACGCACACATTTAGATAGATGGCTACCTGCGCGTGTAAATGCATTTTGCTGTAGGTGAATTGGGTTTGCTGCTGCACCCAGCCAACTAAGGGCAAAGCGCGCCGCAGCGGGGCAAAGTTGTGGGCGAGCAGTGGCAAGCGGCATGCGGCATGCGGCATGCGGCACAGGGGCTTGTGGCATGGGGCAGCTGAGGTCTCGCTGGGCTAAAGCTTTTTCGTTGGTGCCACTTTGTTGACTATTATTTTTCATTTTGAGCACACGCAGCGCCAGAGAGCAGGCAACTTGGGAGTCGAAACGAGGCACAAAAAAATGACTGACTGAAGGAATACACTGGAATTGGAGCTACTATGAGTTTAAAGAAATTTAGACTATAAAGAAATTGATGTACCGAAAAAAAGACGTATAAATATGTCATTCTTAGTGATTTAGTCGAGGGAAATAGCATTTGCAATTGAGAAATCGAGCCCCGAGGCCCTTCTCTGCGATTCTCAACTTTAAGGCTTTAACAGACTTGTAAGTAACTCTCAAACTAAAAGACCCGTGAAAGCAAGCTCATCCGACTCATGCGATACCAGGTACCCTTGGCTGCTGTCTAACATCTGCCTCTGGGTAATTCTTAAAGTAATACGCACAACGCATTTTAAAAACTAAAATAATCGTTTTCAATTTGTGTACAGGGTATAATTATTTCATGATATAGGCACACACACCGACACGAACACTTGCATACATAGACGCCCAGTTACAGAATGTTTGCTGTGACTGTTACATGATACCTAAAGCCGCAGCTGCAGGCGAGAGATAGATAGAGATAGAGGGAAAGAGAGAGAGCGAGGGATAGCGCTGACAAGAAAGGAAGAGATGGAAAATATAAACCTCAAAGATACATTTGCGCTTCACTTGAACCGTAGAACGTAATTCAAGTGAACTAAGCTGGCCGGAGCAAGTGACTCACATGTGTGTGTGTGTGTATGTGTGTGTGTATGTGTGTGTGTGTGTGTGCGAGTGTGTGGGCGCAATGAAGCTGTAGACAAAATTGCGTGCGTAATTCTTTGGCAAACGTTTGGCAAAAATAGGAAAAAGATAATACAAAGAGAATCGAGGCAAAAATAGTTTTGGCACGACAAGAGCAAAAGGACAAGGCACAGCCACAATATCCAGGCTATACAGGACATGCGAGTATAGCTGGTTAAGGAGCATAGATGGAAATGGCACGTTGTTATTTCGGCTGCTACCTAAGCCCTGGCACTTGAGCTGTTTTTATGGCTAAAATTGCATTTACACTACAGCCGGAGCCAGAGCTCGGCCCGGTGTTGTCTTCCTTTATTTCGAGTAAAAATCGTGCTGAAGCGGGGTGACGTTGCCGCACTGCACAGACAATAAGCAGGATTAGCAGGGGAAGAAGTAGTTCTACTGGGAAATGCGTGCCAGGAAAACTAAATTTAATTCACAGTGCGGCGTTGCCGAACTTCACTTTTTTTTATATAATAAAAGTTGCAATTTTAAATGAAATATTTTTCGTATTATTGAAAAAGTTGTTAATTAACAAAAAACTAGAAAATATGCGGTAAAAGCTAAAAATTAAATGGAAATTGTGTGCGCTGTTGCCAAAGTTCACTTAGCTGGCCAAAATTTACATGAATTCGACCAAACTTCACTGCAAACTCTAAGCCAAAAACATACTCAAAATTTATGCAGGGATTTTAAACTATGAGCCAACCACTCGACCCCATTCGAGGAAAAGTTGAAAACCCGATCGAAAAATATGAAAAAATAGCTAAAGTAAATTTATAGCCGATAATAAAATGAAATAACATAAAATTCAATCAGGCAGAGAGAGAGAAACTGTGCAAAAATCTAATGAAGAGATAAAGACAGCCAGAGAGAGAGAGAGAGAGAGAGAGAGAGAGAGAGAGGTTGAATTCAGTGGAAAAAGCGATATAATTATTCAAACACTTTCAAAGTCAAACAGGGAAAATCTGGATGGAAGGGAAAAACTTTGTCATTGAAAATTTCCGTCGAAAAGGGATGGACACGGGGTAGTTTCTACGTCAATTGAAGCAAATACGTTGTCCACGAGACGAGACGAAATTTGGGATGTGGACGAGAGCTCAAAATGTGGTAGCAGACGATAAACATATGCGGGACTCTCTACCCTAGCTCAGCCTCATATATCCTGTAAGCAGGCATGTCTGCACAGTACACTCGGTGTGTGTGTGTGTGTGTGAGTGTGCGAGTGTGTGTGTGACAGACAAAATATCTAAAAACTGTCGAAGGTTGTTCAACCAACCAACCACCAGCAGCAGCAGCAGCAGCAGCGGCAGAGCCCAGCATCAAGCATTGCGCTCTAAAGCCACGACCAGAGCAGCTGTTCGGGCTGCTGTAAGAACTGCAAGACTGATTGACTAGAAGATACCCTGTAGTTGGGGTATATGCTTATAAGTTAACTAATATATATTGCGGATATGATTCATATTCATACTTAAATTTCTTAGTTAAAAAACATTTCTGTTTCTTAAGGATTTATAGACAGGTATAGGTATCCTAGACTTTCTTAAATAATCGTAGAGCTCAATTAGCCTGATATAGATTTTAATTTCATCTTCCATAAATTCCAATCAAAACTTGACTCTTTAACGTCCACTCAACTCCTTCTGCCCGTCACATAGTTTCCACATAAATCCACTATAACCTATTTTCCCTTAAGCCGGGGTATACAAAACCCAAATAAAAAGGAGGCACAAAATAGTGGAGGAAAAAATAAAAACTACGTGTCCCGGTACTTCTCAATGTAGTCAATGCGCCGCATGCATTTGCCTTTGCATTTGTTTTGTTTTGTTTGCTTTTTCGGTGGTGCAGCAGCAGCTGAAGAGGCAGAGGTAGATTGGCAGCGGCGGAGGCTGTGCGGCAGTGAGGAATCACTTAACAGGCAACAGCGGGGACACGACGATTAATGCCAGCGAATCGCAACGAATCGCGCGTCAGCGATGCGGGCCTAAGACCCGAGACCGTAGCGCTGCAAGCTGGAAGCTGGGCAGGGCCATTGGACTCGAGATTAGCGCAGGATTTGCGCCTGATCAAAAAGACTGAAAGCCTAGAGAAACAAGTAAAAATAAAATAAACTAAACAAAAATGTTCTAAAGTAAATGCCGAAGATTTAATACTCTTGAAATGGCAGCTGGACATGAACTAAAAGATAGAAATAGAGATAGCTATATAAGGCATCTAACAGAAAATCTCCTTGAGCTAGCAGTCTGAGGTAGGAATATAATATAGATAATGAACTTTGTAGACCTTCTCTTCCGTTATATATATATTATAATATAATTCTGAAATTGAGCTAGCTTAATTCTTCGATATTCAAAACTCTATTCCAACTGCCAATAACAATAACAATCAAATGACCCTCTCCAAGCTGTGTACTCCCTTGAGAACATCCCATTTCCTAGAGTATGAAAAATAACAGGAACACAAGACATGCCAAGCCAATTCAGGCTATGGGTATAGCCATGGCTAGCTTGAGCTGGGCAACAGATAACGACGACGACGACAATGACGACACCTTGCGAAGCAGAGTCAAAGTCAGAGCCGGAGGCTGCATGGCTTAGGCTAAGGCTAATGCTAAGGCCCAGAAGAGCAGGCCACAAGTCGTGCAGGAAGCGAGTTTTTATGCAGGCAAAAGGTTTACACAACAGTCGCAGTCGCAGTCGCAGTCTCTCTCCCTCTCTCTTTCTTTCTTTCTCTCCCTGTCGCTCTCTATCTCGGTATTTGTCTGTTCGTTTGTCCTACTGTCCATTTGGTCCGTTCTCGGACTTGTCGTCTGCGTCTGGCTGCCTGCTGCTCTAAAACCAGTTGCAGGTAGTTTAAAGTGAGCCCAAGATGCTCGGCTCGCTCATCTTTTGCCTTTCTTCATCCTCTTCTTCTTCGTCTTCCTCTGGCTGCTGCTGCTGCTGCTGCCTGTGCAACAGGCCAATATTTTTGTTTTGTGGCCGAAACGAGCGTTTTTCATTGCCCATTTGGCCCTCCTCTCTCCCGCTGCTGCTCTTCCTTTCCTCCTCTCTCTCCCCCTCTCTGTCTCTCCTGCTCTGTTTTATGTTCGCCTCGACCACAATGCAGTGAGAAAAATTCGTAGAACTTTGCCTAGGATTAATTGGTTAATCTTGTTGTGTATTTAAGTGCATAAATGGTCTTCGATTTCCACGAAATAAATTATAAACTGATTAATCTGGCGTTCAGTCGATTCTTTTTTTCCTGATCTGTTTTATTGATAAACATTTTATGTTTTTTTTTTTTTGTTGAATGATCAAATGTTAATGACATAATTAACACGCAATGCGCGTAGGCGTTGTTGTCAAACTTCTACTGATCAATTAACTAAAGGGAGCATGGTTGCCAAATTTCATTTGAATTGCATTAACTGTTCTACAATATCTATAAATATGGTGTATCATTTGTGCTTTGAATTTCTTTAGAAATACGTAAGCAGTGTTGCCACACTTCACTACCAATTACCAGCTGCCAGCTATGTTGCCAAACTTCACTGGAGGCTTCTGTTTTATATCAATTGTATTACATTGTTGCTAAATTCCAGCATAATATACTGTACTCGTGCGGATGCACTGTTGCCAAACTTCACAAATAGCTTGAAACATCCCTATAAGATCATAACTGGCATTGCATCAATTGCAATGCTATATTTCTATATTATATGATCTACACTGTTGCCACATTTAAGCTAAGGCTATTGCACGGTTGCCAAACTTCACAAAAGTCCAACAACACATATATATGCCTAAGCAATACTGTTTAATCAAATATATATATCATTTCCATATTTTTTAGCAACTTAAAACTTCGTGCACTGTTGCCAAACTTCACATAACCACTCAACACATCTGCATATGTCGTAGCAAATAGTTGAAACCCATTTAAAGTCCCATTTTAAAATTGTTTGGCTTAAGCTATTGACAAACTTGAATAGCTGACGCAACTGAAGTCTCTCCCACAGCACAAAATGCTCATAAATTCAACAGAAACACAAATCGATGTCCATTAATGGCCAAGAGCTATTGTTTTTAGCAATTTGAAGTGAGCATTCCAATTGGAATTGCAATTTGAAGCAGTTGACCGCTGTTGCCAAACTTCATTAACTATGACACTTGCTCGCCTTGCTGTTCGACTTCCTGCCAGAGTAATAGACTACACCTTCTCTCACCTGCTGCTAACCAACGAACGGCACATAAACAACAACTAGCCTCGGCCGACATCTGGCCGGCCGGCCACACGGGCATCTAACAACAAGTTCGACATTTGGCACTTAAATTTAACGCTTGATTGCATTTACAGTGTGGAGTGCCGAGTGGCCCAGGCTATATATTAATATAGTTTTTTCTCTCTCCCGGCCCAGGCCGCAGAGACCGACAGGCCGGCCAGACCCGACCAGCGCATGATGATTGCTTTTGAAAAGCCAATCCAACGTCAACGACTCTATTCTGCGGGTTTCTACTTTAAGCCAGAAGGCCTAAGCCAAGCCGGCTTCTTTCTCCTTTTAAACAGCTTTTCACGTTTTGCCCCATTCTTCTAGGGCTTTGGGGTTACCAGAGGGGAGACAGCATCGACGCCGACTCTGCTTGCTCTCCTCCACTTGTGGCACATTTCGTTGTCGTCTTTATGCGCTGCACAACTTCCTTGTGCCTACTTTTAAGCACTTCTACTCTGTGCCTAACCCGACTCCTCCCCCCCCCCTTCCCCTCCCCGCCTTCCCTTATATTCATCGCGGCCACTGCTAGGCGTCACTTAGCGTGTGCCAGTTCTTTTGGTGTTTACCCAACACTAAAATCCCGTCTCATTCCGGCCGTCCCGCTGAGCGAGCAGAGCCGGAAATGCCGTTTTACACGTGAATGAAATTTGTATAATATTGAAACGTAAAGCGCAGCGTTGCCAAATTTCAGTTTCAGCTGTCAAAAACAAGTCAAGGAATCAACCGTTACAACCGTTGCACAACTCGTTTAGCAACAATTAATGTAAAAATTGTAAATATGCAAATCAAAGAAGGTTGGAAAAAGAAAAAAAAAAAAATATATATATATATATATAACAAAACTCTTGCCGCGAGCCAAAACAGAAAAGAACAAAAAGAAACAGAAAACAGCAACAAGAACAGCTGGGAGGGAGGAAAGGGGGAAGATCGTGTTTAGAATGGGTGGGTAGCAGAGCATATTTAGAGAAAAACCACCCTAACTAGGCACAAAGGACGAAGGACGACGGCGCTTGATGTTGACGCTGGGACGACAGACCGCACACAAAAAGAGTACACAGACCGGGGGTAAAGCGAAGAAGAGGAGTATAATAATAACAAAACTGAGGCCCATGTCTAAAGGACTGCATAGAGGGAAAGGTCGCCGCCAGGCGCAAGAGGCATTGAACCCCAGTTACATGACAGGACCAAAGTCTAGCATGAAGAGCTAAAACTCTAATAATGTGAATGCAACTCGGATTGTGGGGTTTTTGATTAGAAGAATATGGCAAAGACATATGGTTGGGTATTGGAAATACCAGCGATACTTGGCGATAATAGAATACCACTTGAACTTGGACTTGGGGACTAGTGGAATAGAACTTGGACTCCACATATGACATGGGATTTTAAAAGAAAATACAATTTGAAAATTGTTTATATATATAAGTTGGAAATACTAGATATGTAACTGTTATAGGTAAAGCTCATATAAGAGATAACTCTTTGGTTAAATATTCCTTTATTTTCTTCATATGATAATGCTATTACTATAATCTACGAGATCTACGATCTCTTATTATATAAGCATATACTCAATATATATTCCCCATATATATATGTATATGATTCTAGATATATAGATACCATATTGATCTCTTAGAACCTATATCCCATATAATAAAAATATATCCGATCAATAATCTCACATTAAAACATATCTTCATCACATAATATTTTAGTTTTACATGATCCAAGATTCGCTTATTGTATATAGCCTATATGCGCCATATATAAAATATGATCTGATATGTATCTATATCATTTATGGTTTTCAGACTTACCAGACAACTCCGAATGCACCGTAGCCAATTGGACGATCCGGCTGGACATCCTGTGGCACCGCTGGCGGCTGATAGTATGGAGCCGCTGCGGCTAATATTGCGCTGGCGCCCTGTGGCGCACCACCGGCAGCACCACCCTGTACCAGTGACATCGAAACGCTCATCGAGCTACGCGGCGCAGCAGCTGAAGAATTTGGGCAGCTGTTGATGCTGCTGCTGCTGCTCTTCTTAGCGGCGGTGGTGGCGGTGGCGGCGTTCGTGGTGGTGGCGTTCGAGTAACTTTGCTGGGGATTAGCTGGCGTCTGATAGCTGTAAAGCCTTTGCTTGCTGTTGTTGTTAGTGGTGCTGTTGATGCTTGTGTTGGTGGTTGTGGTGGTGCTGGTAGTGGCGGCGGTGCTGCTGTTGGCGGCAGCGGCGGCGGCGGTGGTGGTGGTGGTGTTGTTGGTTGGATGGGAGAAATGGTGTTGATTGCTCAATGAATGCCGCTTGGGGCCACTGATGGCCGCCATTCAGTAGTTGCCCATTAGATTTTCGGAATTATTGGATTTTTGTTATTGTTCGCTTGTTGTTGTCGCTGTTGTTGTTATTTGAATTTGATTTAATTTTTAATTTGCATTTTACACATATTTTTCTTTGCTGTTGTTTTTGTTGTTGCTGGCTACTGCAAGAGAGAGAGAGAGAGCGAGAAAAAAAGGAGAAATAGAAGAATTTGAGATTTAGAATTTTAGGCGCATTTTTTTTTTGTTTTTTTTTTTTTTGGCAGGCAAAGAGAAAAAGGCGAACGCACACAGAAAATAAGCAGAAAAAGTGCCGTTAGCTGCGGCCGGGGCGCGTCTTTGTTAGTGTGCGCGCATGTATATGTATGCGTGAGTCAGTGAGCTAGCGCAAGAGAGCGAGAGCAAGCGAGTCGGTGTCGGTGTAGGCAAACAAACACAAAAAAGAAACTAAAAGTGGACTATGGAGTTTTTCGCTTCTTTTTTTCGAGTCAAATATTTACAGACAAAAAAAAATGACGAAGAAATTTCTTATTTAATATGTGCACATGTTTTGCAATAGCAACAAAAAGAGAGAGCGAGACGGCGTACGCTCTCACAGCGTCAGCGTCGCGCACTTGACACTTTTCGCTGACGCTGACGCTGACGATGCCGACAGCGACGTCGACGTCCACGCCAAGGCAATGCTCATGGAAAACAATGCACAATGGAAAATGCAATAAAAAGAAAAAGAGTGCAATGAAATGCACATGGAATTTAACAGTTTTTTTTTTTAACTTACCTTTAAACAAAATGCACAATTATTGAGCGGCGGCTGTGACGGCGGCAGCGAATTATTGTTGATGGCAACGGTGGGGAGCTAAATATGCCGACTGCGGCGACTCTTCCGCATATGTATGTGTGTGCGTGTGTTTGGTTTTGCGTGCGTGCGTGCGTACGTTCGTATGTGTGTGTGTGCAGCGTCGTTGGCGGCGGCGGCGGCGGCAACTGAGGTGTCGACAGCAGCGTGAGAGAGAGCGACGATGTGAAATTTCCAAATACAAATTGAAAGCGCGGCGCGAGCGGAGCTGAGCGAAACTGCAACAGCGACTAAAATGCAGCAAGTCTCACGAATTTGTTATTATTTGTGGTTTATTAACGCGTACACACATTCATTTAGAGACACACAGAGAGGAAGAGCGAGGCGAGCGAGCGAGCGACAGAGAGAGCGCGAACGAGACCGACGGCAATCAATTCAATATATTTTATTTTTGTTGTAATTTTGTTATTTTTTTTTTTTATTTGTGCATTTGGTCACGTTTGTTTGGGGGGTAGCACAGAATATTTATTGCATTATCTTGTTATCACACTGCCCGAAGTTTGATAGGCAGCAGCGAAATAACTATTGCTATACATGTGTGTGTATGTATTAAATTTTTCCTTGCCTTTTGCATCAAACACACGCGGCGTCTTTTTACCGATATTATGCGTGTCGTTTATGCGAAAGTCGTGATAGGACTGACAACAACAAAAATTTCTGGCAATGTGACCGGGCTGCTGTGTCTGGTCGTTGTGTGACCGAGTCGATACATTTTTGGTATTTACTCAAACAGCTGAGTCTTAGCAACATGTTGCCTCAATGGATGTGCAGGCTGTTATGCTGGCTGCGCTATGTGAAAGTGAGCAATATTAGCAGAGTATGTTGTTTTCTTAAATTAATATTAAATTAGAAATAATTTGATGTATTTTAATGTATATTTTTAATTTATGTTAATCTTTTTAAGACAAGGCGCGCTTGTTGTTTAATGTTGCAGCAACATTGCACTCAGAGTGACCTTAAAATTAGCTTACTGTTGTTTAACAGAGGCATGTTAAATTAACATTCACATCTGCAAATTCCGATAGTTGTTATCGGTTAATGGAATGTGCGCGATTTGGTAAAAACTTTGTAAACAAATCAAATTTTCCAATATGGAGAGAGAAACAGAAAGTTTAAAGGAGTTTCTTACGGATCTCGTCATACCGCATCATCGCTGTAATGTAAACATCATACCAGATCACATTACCATGCTGCATGGCACGAAGATCAAGAAGCAACACACACGCAAACGTCGCGCCCACAAATCGAACAGCCTGACGAGGCGAGAATATGCAAAGCTCGGACTCAATACGCTGCCCACACGCCAGATGCGCTACGAGCAGGCGTTGCCGCTGCACAAGCTCTGGCGTGGCTATATACGCGAGCATCTGGACCTGAAGGAAGGCGAACACGTGCCGCAGGTGCATGAGAAACGTTACGATGAGTTTAGCCGGCAGCTGGTCAAAATGGATTTGCATGGAGCCAAGCTGCGGGTGCACCAATCCAAGTGCCCCACCCTCGTTGGCCTCAGTGGCATCTGTGTGATGGACACCAAGAATGTGCTCAAGTTGCTGGGCGAGGATCATCGCGTGCGAACGATACCCAAGAGCGAGTGCGTCTTCAGCCTCCACGTGGACAGCATGGAGTTCATCATCTTCGGGCAGCATTTGAATATGCGCTCAGCGGAGCGAAGTGTGAAGAAGATCAAGAACTATGTGGAGCCCTTCATGTAGCCCCAGCCCAAAAAAATCACAAACTGTAACAATTTAATTTAAGCTTTTCCTTTAGCTTTATATAAAATCGTACGCCCGAAATATCGCGACATATTTATTATATAGATATATATATGTATATAGTTAGTTATAGATGTTGTTTGTGAGAGAGAGAGAGAGAGAATTTACGCAGCCGGCTTTGTCATAATGATCACAGCGGAGGGCACTAGGCCCAGCACCTCGAGCGGCTTCTCATAGTCCTCGTCGGCAAAGATCTTGCGCGGAAATGTGGTCATCAGTGCGAATGGTGTGTCGATGCCCGTCTTCACCTGGATGAACACACGAACAGCGGACAGCGGCTCCTTCACATTAAATTCGGAAGCCAACGTGGAGCCGTCCTGCAGTCGCACCTGGATGCGCGTCTCCGTATAGTCACGCGGTGGCGACTTGACGCCAGTAGGAGTGGTGGCCGTTGTAGTGGAGCTGACAGAGGGCACGGCATCCGACAGTTGGGCAGCGGGACTGCTCTGTACTTCCCTGCAAGAATGATCAGGATTAGCTAATAGTTTTATTTGAATTAAGGCTCAATCCTACCTGGCTTTGCGTGCCGCTTTGTCTGCCTCGATTTGTGCACGCACGCGATCTCGAGCCGCCTTCTCCTCCTCCTTTTCGCGCTTGCGCTGATCCACGATTTTCTTCATTTCGATTTCCTCCATGCGACGGCGAGCCTCTGTCATGTCCTTGCCGGAGCGTATGCGGTTGCGTTCACGCTCCAGAGCATCGGCTTTTTCGCGCTCCTCCCGCTCGACGCGCTTCTGCTTGAGCTTTTCCTCGATCAGAGCCAGCTGTGCCTTCTTCTCCTCCTCGCTGAGAGACTTCTTCTCCTCGGTCGACTCCGAGAAGTTGCTGTGACCTGTCTTGGCTGCATGGTATTCCACCTCAGTCTGATCCTTGAGCACCTTGCCACAGTCATCGCATTTCACAGATTTGGCCACAGGTCCACCGTCAGCAGCGCCGCTGCTGCTCGGCGCTGTGTCCTCGCCTGAAGTGCCAGCAGCACTAGGAGCTGCGTCGCTTGCCGCTGCAGCGGGTATCTCTTCGTCACCATGGGCCAGCAGCCATTCCATGGCCATCTCAACACCCTTGTTGCTCGTCACTTTTAATGCATATTCACTATAAAAAAAAACAAGCAGAAAAAAAAAACAATTTAAAAATTGCCGGCGAAGAAAAAATGCTAACATAGACTCACACTCGATCTCTGGGGAAACCCATGTCCATTAATGTTTGTATGTCACTCATATTGGCCGTTTATTTTATTGCAATTGTTTTTAATAAACACGTAAGTTTGTGCAAATGTTTAATTTTTCTCTCAGTATTTTCCCCTGCAATAATGACACACAAAAACAATGCTTCGTATCCAGTGTTCCACAATGACGAAAAAGTGTGTATACGACTACTTAAAGATACATATATAAATGAAATATTTTATACGTCTTTAATAATTATGAGGCTAAAATATAAATAAATAAGACAAAGATATATAAATAATAATAAAAGCAAATAAATACCAATTAAACAAAAAATTTATCAACTCAAGCTTAGTGCATTTTCGATCAATTTATCGCTATCGACATGACAGCAGCTGGTTCCAGTTAACATCTGCGTCGCTGCAACTGTCTCCCCGAGTAGCGTCATAATTTAACCATTTTGTTATAGCTCAAACTTAACATAAAATGTCGCTACAAAATCAATTGAAAAAGATGGTTATTAAGATACCACGCCATCCACTTATCATGACAAACGGTGATTTCGATTATCAAGAATCCATACAAATACGAAAATGTCGCGTCAATTTGGAGCGCATCAAAGGACAAACCGCAACAGGGCCTGCGGCAAGTCATCCATTTCCTTTGAAATCCAAACCGAAGCGTTGTTGTGTGCGTGTGGCACGATTACCTGAAGTGGAACGCAGCGAGATATCCGTGACGCCAGCCAGCTCCATAGTATGCTCGGATTTTGATGATGGTTAGAATTGTATAAATTTCCAAAACAAATATGACGCTAACTATATTCGAAATATTTACAGATTCTTCTACTGAATAGAGGGATATAAACTATATTAAAGACTCGACAAACGGTAATGTCATAATATCCGGGACCTCACACTCAATTTTTGTAGTCTATAAATTTAAATATTTCTATAAATACATTTGTAACGAAATAAATACACATATTGTTGTTTTTGTCGTTTGAAAGCAAAGACGATAACATAACAAAAGAGAACATTATCGATAGACGTCTAACAAAAGTTTCATCACTATCCCATAGATGTCTGGCAGAAAAAAATAATATTTGTGAAACAGCCAAATTATTCGGTAACAAAACAACATTCCAGGCAGCATATAATTATGAATTGGCACACTGGCAATATAGCTGAAGCTGTGGCTGAATCCAAAGCCAAAGATGCCATCTTCGTTGTGTACATTCAAGGTAAACGCATAGTCTTTTGCAATTGCACCACGTCATGTTCGCTAATTGGATTTTGTTATTGATATAAAGGCCAGAATGAGATGTCAGCAAATCTGGACAGATTTCTGGACGATCCGCGTGTCACAGAAAAGTTGCACACTTCAGACTTTGTAGCCGTTAAGATTCAAGGCGATAGTGCCAGCTACGCACAGTTTATATCGCTCTGTAAGTACAGTGAAAGCTGGCTATTGCGAACCAACTGATGGTGCTCTCTGTTATAGATAAAGTGGCACCTGTACCATCGATCTTCTTCATTGGCAAAACTGGCACACCACTGGACATTGCCACAGGGATCGTTAGCGGAGTCGATGAGCTGTTGATCAAAATCAATAAGGTGCTTCTGCTGTCGGGCAAGCAGAAGGTGGATACACCAACTAGCAGTGCAACAGCGAACGACGCACAGGGGGCGCAAGAGCAACGAACAATCGCTGGCGATGACAGCGATAACAGTGAAAATCTGGTGACGCCAGTTCCATTGACGCAGAAATCTGTGGCTGCAGTGCCAGCTGTAGAGCCTGTGCAGCCAGCCGCGGAAGAGAAAAAATCGGAGACGGCAATTAAGTCCAAGGAAGCACCAGGTGCTGCTGGTGCCGAAGAGGATTCAGGGGCAGCCATGAGCAGCCAACAAGCTCCAGCTAAGCAAAAATCAGAGACATCAATAAATCTAACTGAACCATTGAAACATGCTCCAGCTTCACCAAAGGCAGCCACGGATGATCAGCAAACGGAAAAATCTGCTGCAGGCCTTAAAGCTCAGGCGGCAACGAAGCAGCAGGAGACGGCTCCAGCTGAAGCTGATCAGGAATCAGCCAAGGCAGGGTCTTCTGCTCCCAAGACAGTACCTGAGCCCATTGAAACAGCTGCGGGTGAAACGACAAGTCCTTCACCGAAGCCAGCTGAGCCAACAACTGCGGCTGTGTCAGCGGCAGCAGCAGCCGAGAAGCGTGCAGCAGCTGCAGCAGCCGCAGCGGTAGCAGAGGCTGCAACCTCTGTAGCTGCCGCAGCGGCCACAGAAGTGATACCTACGCCCATTACTGCTGCCGAGGAGACTGCTCTGCGTATGACCAACGTACAGCAGCAGGTCGAGAAGCGTAAGAAGGAACGTTCGGACGAGAAGAAGCAACGCGACAAGGATAACGAACTGCGACGCCGGCGCGAAGGACGCGAGGCTCAAGAGCAGCAAGCTGTTGCCCGCGAGCAAGAGCTGAAGTTCATGCAAGTGAGTGGCCGGAGCTGGCAATGGCCATTAGTAAATATAACTAATACCCTAATCCCTATCCAATCTTTAAGGAACGCATACGGCGCGAGCGGCAACAGGAGCAGGCCACACGTGAACGTATTCTGGCCCAAATTGCCGCAGATCGTGCCGAGCTGGCCAATCGCGCTGAGCTGGCCAATCGCGCTGCCATGAGCACGGACGTTCCCCAAGGTGTCACCCCTACGACTACAACATCGGCTTCCACGATAACCCCGGAGCAGTCGGTGCACAGCTCTGTTGAGGAGACGCGCCTGCAGATCCGTTTGCCAGGCGGCATCATCCGCATCAAAGATTTCCCAGTTATCGAACCGTTGACCACAGTGCGCAGTTATGTTCACGAGGAGCTGCTCGCCAACAGCACCATACGCGAGTTCACTCTGGCCACCAGCTATCCGAGGCGGGAATTCAAAGCGGAGGACGAACTGAAATCATTGAACGAATTGAATCTGGTGCCCAATGCGGTGCTATTGGTGCTCGGCAGCAACCAGACCAACTGCGTGGTGCGCAGCGGCAACAACGTGATGAACATGCTGACCAGCGTCATCTGGGCGATCCTGACCCCGGCCGCCGTGGCCTTTGACTACATTAACAAATATGGCTTTCAGCGTCTGCGCGTGCGTTTCGTGCAGATGATTGCGAATGTGGGCTGGCGCAGACCACCAGTGGTCGCGCCTCCCCCACCTGCCCAGGCCGGAGAGTGAGTGGGAATCACATATCATAAATCTAAATCCGCATCTAATGTAAATCTGTTTTCACAGCGTCGTCACTCGCCGCAACACGGACATGTTTATGCTGCGCACTACAAGTGCACCGGGCCTGCAGCGTGCCAATCCACAGAATGCGGTTGGAGGACCAGAACACCAAATCAAACCGACGGAAATGTCTAACAATGCTGCAGCTGGACCAGCACAGCCGCAGGACTTGGTACAGCAGCGTTCGAGCATCTTTAAGCCAAATCGTTTCGGACAAACGAACATACGTCGCTTGGCCGACACTGTGAAGGACGATGACGAGGATAAGGCCACCTACAATGGCAACTCCACGCAGCAGCAATAAGTGCAAAGCAATTTATATACATACTATATACAAAATACATAACTAGTTGAAAATGTTCTCATTAACCAACATTCACAGCTTCAAAATATGCAGCCTTAAATTATAATTAACTAAATACAAAAGTAATGCAAATTTACAATTATGAAATTCAGAAAGTCACGTCTGTTCGCTCTGTGTTTGTTTTGTGTCCATTTATTTAAACGATCAAGTAAATTGTTAACAAACACAATGTCGTGATAAGGAGTTAGATTAAAGTATACAATTTTTCAAATAATTTGTTCTAGACTACGTTCATGCGTGGTTCGCTTAAATGTGATTGTGAGTGCTATAAAACATGTTAATAAAAATGGTTCAAGTATTTTCTATTCGAATATATTTTGATATTGATAATCACAAATAGTTGCGTACGCACAAACGTCTTTTGATGTACAGATGGATGGATATATATGTAGATGTAGCTGTGATATGGTTTACACGGTGACGCATATATATGGAGATATTATCAATCACTCAAATTCTTTTAATACATTTTACCCTCAAGGTTTACACGTTCGTGTAACTTGAGCTGGTGTTATAGTGATATGGTTTGCATGTCGTGTCCTGATGTATATATATTGCGAAATATGATATGGTTTACACGTTCACTTATCATGTTCTATATGCATTTATTGTGATATGGTTTACACGTTCACTTATCATGTTCTATATGCATTTATTGTGATATGTTTGTCATGATTAGCCTCAAGTCCAGGTTGTTATTTGCTTTTAATACGTTTTTATATATGTAAAAAAATAGTGTAATAAGATCTCATGTGCTCTTGTGTGGATTATAACAAATGATGGAAATAAACGAAATACTCCAACAGAGAGTTCGAAAGACGGATAGGGACTGGTTTACAGTGTAAACCACATGAGAAACTGCAACAGTTTGTAGACATTGACCAGGGGGAATTTCCATTCGCTCTTGCGTTGCAGTGGCGGCACCAGGCTCGGATAGTGCACAGGATTGCTGATGTGGCAATTGGTGTTGACGGTGCCACCTGGATACCTGACGGCCATCATCTCGCCCAGCTTGATGCCATCGCAATCGATCAGCTCCAGGGACTTGTTGAAGCAGATGCGTATCTCGGATAGATAGCTAATGTCGTGCTTGCCATCGTATAAACAGTGGATGGATGGATTCTTGCCCAGGCCGCGCACCAAGGCATTGTTCAAGGCAATCACCGTATTGTTCGAGTCGGGATGTATGCCCGAGGCATCCAGTATGTTGGAGATCACGTACTTCTCGCGCCAATTCAAGCCCTGCCCGAAGTATTTCAGCTCGTTGTCGAGTGCCTCAAGGACAGCAGCGCAGGTGCCGTGCTTGAGCCATTCGTGCTTCCATAGGTAATTCTGAGACGTTTCGCCCTCCAGATCCATCCAGTAGGTATTTAGGCGATCCTTTATCCCTGCCAATTGGTCCGGATCGAATTCACTGGACTTGTTGCAGAAGTTCGGTCCAATCTGACCCATTTTGGTGGGCCAGATGCCGTGGATCGTCCAGAATTCCTTTTTCTGCGGCAGCGTGCACTCATGCGATGGATCCTCCTCCCTCCAGTGATAGCACGTAGTCACTGGCCACTGCTGCGTGAATATAAGCACATCCCAGCTATGTGGATCCCGGCGCACAAGATTCGTGAACGGCGGATAATCGTCGTTGTCCTCGTCATCTTCATCCGAGAAATCCGCAGCGGTGGGACGCTTCAGAGGCTGCTCCACAGAGCTGCTTGACTCATCCGATGTGTTGGCCAGAGCGATCCCCGAGTCCGAAATTTCATCAAGAGCGCTGTGAAAGAAAGAAAGAAAGAAAGAAAAAACAACAACGCCAACTGTGAGTAATTTGTGGAGGTTACAATGCGGGCGCCTAAAGATGGGGGTAACCTTGAACTTGATGCCTTTACATGCGGCTTATCGAAATATCGATTCATAGTTTCCCTCTAGCCTAAACTCTTTCTTTTTGCTTACGTTTACGCAAATCTTGCGAAGGAAATTGAGAAATATTTGCACTCCTTTCACATCTCATTTATTCACTAATATGTATGAAACTCACCTAAATGGACTTGTGCTTGTCACAGCAAGGCTGCATAGTAAAACCGCCAGGAAAACAAAATATTTCTGCAGCTTCGTCATAATTGACTTTCGTTCCAAAATAACGTAGTTAAATTAATTATTACTCAGTGCAGATATGACGCATTTTACGCTATTTGCGGCTGACCACTTTTTTTTTAGTATTCTGCTTGATTTGTTTAGCTTTCTTTGCACACCAATTGCAATTGTAACGAACAAATAAATTGTAAGTTGTTTTTATGCACTTCTTTTGTTTTTGTTTTTTTCGTTTTTTCTTTTGCGCTGCTATTGAATTGGTAACAGCTGTAAATGGAGACTGTAAAGTGCAAAAACAGTGCTGTAAAAGGCGAGACAGTATTGCAGTGCGGCAAAATGTATTATCGATAAGTTGAGAATATCGCTAAAGGCGGTTGAAATTGAAGTTTAAATTTAAAGGCCTTTTTTGTAGTATGTATTTATTTTGTTAATGAGTAATAACATAATAAATGAAAAATAGTATTAAATTAATATATTATTTAATAAGCTTGATGATGAGGGGACTTTGACTGTGCATGTTGCTTATTTAGTCGACATAGTTTGTTTTAAGTAACGACTTTATCTCTAGAGCTGCACTAATTGAACTTGTTTTCTGATTACCCGCAGACCGGATTTGTGAAATACGACAGTTTGTCTGCACAAATCGCACGAAATCCCAGTTATGAAACTAAAAATATCCCTGAGAAGTTGCCTTTTTTTCGAGCGATAAGTTGAAATTTCGAGTCCACACACACCAGCTTTAATTAGTGACAACGATAATTACACATATTCTGGGGCTGGCACAATTGCGAGCTATTTTATCTATGAAATACAAACATGACATGTAGCCAAACACTAAACGACTTCTGTTGAAAGCCCAATGACACACACGACTACAACAACAACAACAGCAACAGCAACAATGACAATGACAAGACGAACAACATTAGCAAGAACAACAAAACGATTTTTGCTACTGAAAATTACGACAAGCAATGCTAAGCAATTGATTATTGCTTAACTGTACTTTGGACTTTACACTGATGATCCAACCAAGGCTAGGGGAACTAGATAAAAAAAATGATATATATATATATATATATATATATATATATATATATATATAAAAAGCCCCACACTCCAGACCCATGCCAGCCTAGGGGCACTCACAAGGCATTTGTCACCACTTAGTTTCAGGCTTTTATCACACTCAATTAGTTCGACTCGAATGATAAAACTTATTCAAATGCGTTATCTATACCCTTGTCATGGGCTTTATCATAACATTTCTGATTATTTCTGTGTCATGTTTCTAACCAAAATCTACATGATATTTTTCTGTTTTATTTTTTTTTTTTTTTGCTTTGACCCAACTGGGGTTGCTTTTATGCAGATTTAGTTGGGCAAATGCTTTGTTTGATGACAAATTAATTTAATAATAACAGCTGCAAAACATTTTGTAATCAATTTAGCTTGTCGTCTCAAATTATCGTTTATGTACAAATCAATTAATGTTTGCTTTTTTTGCTGGCATACTTTTTGTGTGTGCTTTGGCTAAGTGTGGGTGGGTGGTTGGGTGGTATTTGTTAACATATTGATGGAGCTAGTGAGCTTTAGATAAAGTTATACAATTAACAGTTGGAAAGTTGACTTCTCGCTGCACTCAAATTGACAAAAATTATCATTATTTGACGCACATTGTCAAAAAGACAGAAAAAAGTTGAGACATTCATTTGAAAATGCGCCCATTAGAAGTCGTCGCTGCCGCAGCCAACTTCACATAATGAACGCCATTATCATTGGCATCATCTGTGCGCCGCCATGCTGCCGCTGTCGACAGCGACGCCAACGTCAACGTCAACGTCGACATACGCAACGCATGCGTGCAGAGCATGCCTGTGAGAGCGAAAGGGAAAGCGTGCAGCTGTGAGAGCGCATTGTCTTGTGGGTGGAGTCACAGCATGTATATGTATATGTATATAGAGCACATAAGCCTGAGGGTGAGCAGAGCCGGTAATTGCCTCAATTTGCCATACATATGCGCAACCCGCAGCCAGTCACTTGACGTGCTGCCCTTTTTTGTTGCTTTCTTTACGACGTCGTCGTCGTCGTCGTCACCGTCGCCGCCTCTGCCGTCGCCGACGACATTCTTGTTGTTGTTTTTGTGCAATTGCTGTGTAAATGGCATGAGAATGATAATTGTAGCAATTATAATATTAAATTGGGAGATCATGGCTCACAGGGTTTTCCTTTTCCTTTTCCTTTGCCTTTTCGTTTTCGTTTTCTCTCTCCACCAGTCCACCGTTTTTATATAGCATACTTTTTTGGTGCCGTCGCCGTCGCCTCGACGCTGACGTCGCCATCTCTTTCGCTCCCCTGGGCATCCAGCTGGCTGCCTCTGCCGCTGTGTATTTTGTCGGATTTGTTTGTTAATTAGAATTCTAGCGTTGAAATTAAAATGCTCACTCCATTGCCGTCGCTGCCCTGCTGTCACTCCACTTTTTCTGCTTTAAATATATGTATAAATTTGTATTTTTTATAGTTTCTTTTTGGGGCATTGCTGTGGGTGGAGCTACGTTTTTTTTTTCTTTTTTGTGACTGCCTTCTCTTAATTACTGCAGTTTATTTTCTAAGTGAGACTAATTAACAGGCTATTCGTAGCATTGCGGCGCAATCTCGTTTAGTTTCGACTGAGAGACTCTCGACTCAACTGTGGACTGGTCGACAACGTCTCTCTGTTTGAGTGGTCAACATTTTGGTATCCAGTTAGTTTAGCATGCACAAAACTCTCTCATATGGACAGGCTAGGCTATTAAAAAGTTTGCCTTTTGTTGCCAACAAACTTTCCTGTGCCCAATTAGTTACTCAAGATATGGGCTAAAGTTTTAATAATCAGAAAAGGGGCAGAAAAGCAATTCAAGTTTTTTATACCCTGAACCCATTAAAAATGGGTAATCAGGGTATAATGGTTTTGTTGCAGCCCAAATGTATGTAACAGGCAGAAGGAGGCGTGGCAGACCCCATAAAGTATATATATTCTTGATCAAGACGACAAACCGAGTCGATTGAGCCCTGTCCGTCTGTATGTCTGTCCGTCTGTCTGTATGTCTGTCCGTCTGTATGTCTGTCCGTCCGTCTATCCGTCTGTCCGTCTTTCCGTATGTGTGAACGCGTCGATCTCAGAACACATAAGAGTCTTGAAGCGCGCGATGCTTATTAAATTTCGATTATTATTAATAATACAATAATAAATAAATAAACAATAATTTAGTACACTCAATTTTGTTTTATAAAATGCTTAGATAATTTTAAAGTTAAATTGTTAAATATAATTAAACTTTCTGTTAAAGAGGATCTAATTATATATATATACATATATCAAACAAGTAAGAAAGCTCTAGTCGAGTATGCCCGACTAGGAGATCCCCTGAACCATTTCCAAAACATGCTCACCTTACATACATACATATATATTGCAAGCGAAGAACATCAACTCGTACGCAAGCATTTGATATTCCCGGCTTTAATGGGTTCAGGGTTTAATAAAATTATTATTAAAACATTTTTATAAACAGAAACATTTATAACTAATTCCATTTTCTTAAGCAATATAATTAATGAATATATTACAAAAATTACTAATTAGTTAAATACTTACCAGAATGAGAAGAGAAGGAGAAGAAGAGAAGAAGAAATGGAGAAGAAGGCTCGCACTTATAGAGGGCAAACTTCCCGCAAGTCGAGCATCGGCAGCGGTAGAGAATCGAACAGCGGTAGAGAGTCGGACAACGGTAAAGTCGGGCAGCAGTAGAGAGTCCAGCAACGGTAGAGAGTCGGATAGCGGTTAAGTCGGGCAGCAGTAGAGAGTCCAGCAACGGTAGAGAGTCGGATAGCGGTTAAGTCGGGCAGCAGTAGAGAGTCCAGCAGCAGTAGAGAGTCGGATAACGATAAAGTCGGGCAGCAGTAGAGAGTACAGCAGGAGTAGAGTCGGATAACAGTAAAGTCGAGCAGCAGTAGAGAGTCCAGCAACGGTAGAGAGTCGGATAGCGGTTAAGTCGGGCAGCAGTAGAGAGTCCAGCAACGGTAGAGAGTCGGATAGCGGTTAAGTCGGGCAGCAGTAGAGAGTCCAGCAGCAGTAGAGAGTCGGATAACGATAAAGTCGGGCAGCAGTAGAGAGTACAGCAGGAGTAGAGTCGGATAACAGTAAAGTCGAGCAGCAGTAGAGAGTCCAGCAACGGTAGAGAGTCGGATAGCGGTTAAGTCGGGCAGCAGTAGAGAGTCCAGCAACGGTAGAGAGTCCAGCAGCGGCAGTGAGTCCAGCAACGGTAGAGAGTCCAGCAACGGTAGAGAGTCCAGCAACGGTAGAGAGTCGGATAGCGGTTAAGTCGGGCAGCAGTAGAGAGTACAGCAGGAGTAGAGTCGGATAACAGTAAAGTCGAGCAGCAGTAGAGAGTCCAGCAACGGTAGAGAGTCGGATAGCGGTTAAGTCGGGCAGCAGTAGAGAGCAGGGGCATTGAGTCCGGAAGCGGTAGAGAGTCCACAAGCAGTAGAGAGTCCAGCAGCAGTAGAGAGTCCAGCAGCAGTAGAGAGTCCAGCAGCGGAAGAGAGACGGGCAGAGGGTACATAAAAAAAAAAAAAAAAAATTATAATAAAAACCAAAAAATTACATACTTAACATATCACTAAAATTATTAACTATTTAAAAACTTACCAAATCCAGAGGAAGGAGCGGACGAGGAGCAGGAGGGGAAGCACTACACCACACTACACTACACTGCACTGCACGACTGACCATCAGGAGGTCAGGAAACCAACTGAAGAAATGGGACAGAAGGCTTGCCTTTATATAGGGCAAAACTCCCGCCAAAAGTTGTGCTCAACTCTTTCGAACTCAACTCGGTCAAGGTCAGTCGATCATTGAGTGGGAAATGAGAGCCATTATTATTTAACTTATTTCATATATTAAATATATATTTCAAGCGACACATATACACATAAGACAATATTATAATAAATTAATTGTTTAATAACTTTAAAAATTTTAAGTCTGTTCTGAGCTGAGCTCGCAAATTACAATTGAGTGTTTTTTCTTTACGTTCAATGTCCGAAAATAAGCAAAAAAAACTCAAAAGATTTGCTCTCACTCTGAGCAATAGAGTGTTTTCTATTTTACTTCGATTTTCGCTTGAGCTATGTTGTTGAGTTCTTCGTGTTGAACTCTTTTAATAATAAAATAGTCACTCGCGAGTTGAGACTTAGTAAGTGAGTGAATTACTGAATAAGTTAATTGAAAAAGTCTTGCAAATACTATTTAAGGAATTTATTTAATAGATATTTACTTCTTTTTATTCTCCGATTATTATTATTATTATTATTTTTTTTTTTTTGATATATGTATATATATAATTTATATAATTATATCATCTTTAAGAGAGAGTTTAATTATATTTAACAATTTAGCTATAAAATGATCTAAATTATCTCTGAAAGAGGATCTAATTATATATATATATACATATATAAAAAAAACAAAATAAATAATAATAATAATCGGAGAAAAAAAAGAAGTAAATATCTATTAAATAATTCACTCACTTACTGAGTCTCAACTCGCGAGTGACTATTTTATTACTCACGAAAAGATAATCGTTAAAAGAGTGAGAGCAAATCTTTTGAGTTTTTTTTGCTTATTTTCGGACATTGAACGTAAAGAAAAAACACTCAATTGTAATTTGCGAGCTCAGCTCAGAACAGACTTAAAATTTTTAAAGTTATTAAACAATTAATTTATTATAATATTGTCTTATGTGTATATGTGTCGCTTGAAATATATATTTAATATATGAAATAAGTTAAATAATAATGGCTCTCATTTCCCACTCAATGATCGACTGACCTTGACCGAGTTGAGTTCGAAAGAGTTGAGCACAACTTTTGGCGGGAATTTTGCCCTATATAAAGGCAAGCCTTCTGTCCCATTTCTTCAGTTGGTTTCCTGACCCCCTGATGGTCAGTCGTGCAGTGCAGTGTAGTGTAGTGTGGTGTAGTGCTTCCCCTCCTGCTCCTCGTCCGCTCCTTCCTCTGGATTTGGTAAGTTTTTAAATAGTTAATAATTTTAGTGATATGTTAAGTATGTAATTTTTTGGTTTTTATTATAATTTTTTTTTTTTTTTATGTACCCTCTGCCCGTCTCTCTTCCGCTGCTGGACTCTCTACTGCTGCTGGACTCTCTACTGCTGCTGGACTCTCTACTGCTGCTGGACTCTCTACTGCTGCTGGACTCTCTACTGCTGCTGGACTCTCTACTGCTGCTGGACTCTCTACTGCTTGTGGACTCAATGCCCCTGCTGGACTCTCTACTGCTGCCCGACTTAACCGCTATCCGACTCTCTACCGTTGCTGGACTCTCTACTGCTGCCCGACTTAACCGCTATCCGACTCTCTACCATTGCTGGACTCTCTACTGCTGCTCGACTTTACTGTTATCCGACTCTACTCCTGCTGGACTCTCTACTGCTGCCCGACTTAACCGCTATCCGACTCTCTACCGTTGCTGGACTCTCTACCGTTGCTGGACTCACTGCCGCTGCTGGACTCTCTACCGTTGCTGGACTCTCTACTGCTGCTCGACTTTACTGTTATCCGACTCTACTCCTGCTGGACTCTCTACTGCTGCCCGACTTTACTGTTATCTGACTCTCTACTGCTGCTGGACTCTCTACTGCTTGTGGACTCAATGCCCCTGCTGGACTCTCTACTGCTGCCCGACTTAACCGCTATCCGACTCTCTACCGTTGCTGGACTCTCTGCCGCTGCTGGACTCTCTACCGTTACTGGACTCTCTACTGCTGCCCGACTTTACCGTTATCCGATTCTCTACCGCTGTTCGATTCTCTACCGCTGCCGATGCTCGACTTGCGGGAAGTTTGCCCTCTATAAGTGCGAGCCTTCTTCTCCATTTCTTCTTCTCTTCTTCTCCTTCTCTTCTCATTCTGGATCTGGTAAGTATTTAACTAATTAGTAATTTTTGTAATATATTCATTAATTATATTGCTTAAGAAAATGGAATTAGTTATAAATGTTTCTGTTTATAAAAATGTTTTAATAATAATTTTATTAAACCCTGAACCCATTAAAACCGGGAATATCAAATACTTGCGTACGAGTTGATGTTCTTCGCTTGGAATATATATGTATGTAAGGTGAGCATGTTTTGGAATATCCGCTGTTCGAAATGGTTCAAGGGATCACCTAGTCGGGCATACTCGACTAGAGCTTTCTTACTTGTTTTCTTTTAATTAATGCTAATTTAGAATAAATTTTTATTTAAACTGAATTTTGTTATAAATTGGAAGTTGAATTTGTGGACATATTCATGGTCTGATATTTTAAAGATATTTTAATTTAATTTATTAAACAGATATGTCGACATTTTGAATAATTTATATATAAAATATAGGTAAAATCTAGCTAGAATATAGCTTGACTCATAAATCAAGCCTTAAAAATCCTTCAAATCTCGCACTTTTCTATAGTTAGTTGCCCAGACATAATCCCACTGTTTAATCAAATGTTTACCTTGTTTACTCTGCTCTCTCTCTCTCGCCTGCCCTCTCTCTCTGCGCTAACCACTTCAATTCTAATGTTCAACTAGCTGCTCCACTAAGCCACAAATTTACGTTATTAGGGCAACATTAGACGCACTGCTAATTATCAACACTGTCTGGCAAAGCGAATGGCAGCAAAAAGCACGAAACACACACATACACACACACACTACTACTACTACTACCACAATATATATGTATAGATCAGCCCTTGTAGTTTGGGGTTGGAGCACAACCCTCGCACGTTAATGAACGTAAAATTCACTTAATTCCAACTTTAGCCATGAATTAAGCACGACAAATGGTTGGGCGAGTCGAGTGCTTCGACTGCTCTCTGACTGGCTGTTTGGCTGGGGCATAAATAAAAGCGCAAAAGACGTGCCCAGCAGGCCAGTTGGAGTTGGAACAGGATCAGGAACTGGAGCTGAAGCTGCTGCTGCTGCTGCTGCTGCTGCTGCTGTTGTTGTTGTAGCTCAGTCACAATAAGTAAATGTGCTTTTATGGCTCTTAATTAAGGCAATGATGGGGTGTTTTAATACGTTTGCCAAATGTTAAATGACAAATGTGGCAGTTGAATGTGGCACGTTCCGAGTCGGGTTGCAAGGCTGCCGCTGCGACCAATGCCGCTGCTGCGACTTTGGCTGGCGTTAATGAAGCCGCGTTGAAGGGAAAAGGGGTATATAGGTTTTTGTTGTGATATTACTAAAAAGAGTTGCCTTGATATTTACTCAAACATAGTCTTGTCTCTATGAAGTATTGGTAATAATAGAGGCCTGCAAAATTTCAATTTCCCTAGCTTTCTCAGCGCAAATCCTTTTATCTCAGTTATTATTAACGCCAAAGTCTTGAAATTTGGCATGCATAGTAAAATATATCAAAGCTGCATAAATATATATAGTTTTTGTACATAATTATATTATGGGCGTGGCAAATTATAGAAATAAAAATAATAACTATAACATATACAGGCTTTGAGCTGTATGAATTTAAATTTCTTAAGCATACTGTGGGCGTGGCAAATAAAAAAAAATTAAAGAAAAGCAGAAGATTTAGTAATATATATTTTTTACAAATTTATATAATTAATATTTTTTTTTGGCAACCTCTATAACTTTGATCTTCGAGGTTTTGCAAAAATAACAATTTTTCATATACATATTATATATATATATATATATATATATATTATTTTTTTATTTTTTATTTTTTCCTTTAACTCAAACGAGTATCACTTCCGTCACTTACAGCCAGCTTCGTCTACTTTCCAACTTATTTCATTTTTGCCTGTGGCTTTTCTTTCATTCGTGTTTGCATTGAGCTGTGCAGCCTTTGGCTTGACTAATTAGCTGCAGAGCGAGCGACAGCAATTGTTGAGACACTTTCAAGTCTGCAGGCCTTTTCTCGCCCGCTTTTTTATCAGCTCCATTATTGAGCTCTCTCTTTTTATGGCCGATTGATTTTATAGGGCCATAGCCGAGCTCCTTCTGTCTGCTTGGTTTTTATGATTTGTCAACGTTTGTCTTGGCAACTTTATGGCTACATTTGCTCAACAACTAAATGGCGCCATTTGTGGCTTTTTCTATGGACTGACCAAACATAAACACACACAATGGCACACACACACATGTGTATATATATAGTTATGTATTATGTTTGTTTGTCTGCGTAAATCTGTGTCACATAAAAATCGCAGCGCTGGCAAAAATAACATTTTCAACACTTTTCGTTTGATTAATCAAACGTTTTACAGCCTCCCACCCGTCCTCCCACTGCTGCTTAGGGTAGGGTAAGACCCTATATGTGTATATAGCTTCAATATATATATATACAATATGTAACTTGTATCCATTTAGTCCAAATTAGTATGCCACGCACGTTTCGCCCAGAAACAAAAAAAATATCCAAATACCGAAAACCAAACAAAGCAAAAAAAAAAAAACAGAAACAGAAAAAGCCAAAAAAAAAGAAAGCGGAAACGGAAAACAACAACAAAAAATGGCTGCCAATTGTTATTGTTGCTGTTGTTGTTGCCTTCTTTTTTATGTCTATTTATATATTCAAAACAAATGCAATTGGTTTATTACACATCAATAAACGCGACCAAATAGTCAAATTTGCGCTGCGGCTTAAAAAAAGAAGATAGAGAGAGAGAAAGAGAGAGAAAATAAATATAAGCATCAGATATATAAATACGTATATATATATATATATATATATATATATATATATCCATGTCTTGCATAAACGTGATCAAATTATGATTTGATTGAGTTTTGTGTATTAAAAAAAAAGTGAAAGAGAGAGAGAGGAGATAAAGAGAGAGACAGACAGATTATTAAAGAACAACTAATTGGATTCTTAATTGGAGTCCAATAAGACACAATTTACTCTTACAGATGCTAATGGTACAGCAGATTCTGATTTTTATACAAAATATAATCTATAAATTATAAAATGTTTTCTTAAAAAAAAATTTTTTTTTTTCAAAATTTTAATTAAGTAAAATTTTCACACGAATAAAAAACTATGATTTTATATATATATATATATATATAACCAAAATCCTAACCAAACTGCTTGGCCATAACCATAGTTATAGAAGGTATCTGCCCAAAAAAAAAAAAAATAAAAAATAAAACTAATTAATTAAAATAAATAATTAACATAAGCTTCCCTTCTGTCTGCTTTCACACTTCTACACCTTCACACAAAATAATTTCCTCTTCAACAGGTTCGCTTATCATCTTCCCAAATAGCTTTCCCCATTGTTGACCCAAGCAAATAGCCTGCAGTTGCAATTGATTGTTGACCGAATGGGGCCACATCCAGCTGACCCCAACGCCAGCTACTCCACCAATCGAAGTCAGTCACGTGCGAGTGTGTCTAATGCCTTGACCAAACAGGACTTAAGCCCCAGCCGTACTCCGAGCTGGAGACAATTAAAATTATGAAGTGCAGTCGTGAGTATCTATGACTGAAGCCTAACTTGGCTTGGGTGATTAAAAGACAACAATTGCAACGACGCTGACAGCCTCACAAGTAGACAAACTCCAGGCACACACACACACACACAGACATAACTTGGCCAGATTGCAATTTCTCTGCACGCAAATTTGCCCAGACCCAAAAACGCAGTCACTGCTGAGTATGTGTGTGTGTGTGTGTGTGTGCGTGTATATTGTGAGTGTGAAAAGTCAAGTTGTCTGTTTTGGCTGGGCAAACAATTGGCAGCTATTGCCATGATCTTGGTTTGCACTTTTGGTGCTGTCTGGTCCTCAACTCTGATTTGTGAGCAGTCGGCTGGGCTGGGCTGAGGGGTGTCGAGGAGGAGGAGGCCTCGCTTCTGTCATGGAGTCAATTTGTGCACAATTTCGTTATTGGCTAGCAAATTCCCCAGCTGCGCACCCGAACTCAATTTGCCTGCCAGCTGCAGCGCCAAGTCGTGCGTGAACTTACCAAACATATCTTGGCCTTCTCAGACACTTGGCAACAGAAACTTTTCAGTTATGAAAGAGCATTTGCGTATGTGTTTAACGAAGCGACGCTAGCCACAAAATTTGTATATGATTTTTGTTTTACGATTGCCAAAAAAAAAAAAAAAGAAAAACTGAAAAAAAAATAAAAAATAATTTCGAGCAAACTGTACCAGAAAAGTGTTGGCCAAGGATCTGGGCATTTGGCCATTTGTCTTTGTCTCTCTCGTTGGTTATAATAATAAAAGACACACCCAATTTACGTAAAATCCACAAATAAATACAACAATTTTTAGGGCCCTGCCACGCCCAGTCAAGCATCAAAAAACAACGCCCATTGGCGCCAAAGAAAATGGCCAGCCGCAAAGCCAGTCAACTGGAAATTGCCCAATTTTTGTTTACACAATTTTATTGTTGTCCCGCCAGCCAGGCAAATTGTCATGCAAGGCAGCAACAGCAACAGCAACGGCAGCAGCAGCAGCAGCAACAACACTAACAACAACTGACCCTAAGCTTAATTTTCAATGGCCAGAACCGCAACAACAACATGGCAAAGACGTTCCATTTAATTTTTGGTTATTTTGCAATTTTTCACTTCATTAAACATTTTTTTACGGATTTGTCATATCAATTTACTGAAAGGGTTACGAATTCTCGAGCCAGCCAGCCAGCTCAAGGGTTGATTGAGACGTTTGCCCGAGAAAAAAAAAAACAATTTAAACAAACAAATTTGTTATGCCAGCCAGTCAAGATTAAGGCCGTTTCCTTTACAGAATTCTGTCTTCTGGCCTGGCCTGGTCCGGCTACTTACGCAATTTGCTTACATGATGTCAGCAGCCCCTTGTGCTCCCCCATAAACAACTTCAGTTTTTAAGTGCTAAGCACATCTACATACATTTGTTTTTATATATGTTATGTGCTCCCCAGAGACACAATAATACGTATACGTTTGCCTTGCCTAAACTCTGACAAATCTGTAAAAATTTGTTCGCTGTCATCAACACACACACACACACACACACACACTTGGCACATGTTTAGCATACTTATCAGTGGAGTGGAGTGGTTGGAGCCTGCTCTTGTATCATGCGCTCGTTAAGCGTCAAGTAAAACAAATCATAATCTTCAAGACGTCAACATCGAGTGCTCTGAAATATGACAACGCGTGCCATTTGCTCTGTTTGCATTTGTTGTACGCCTTTTTGCGGTCCTTTAAGGACCCCATAAGACCCCATCAGCAGAGCTGCCACATGTGCAGGGATTTGCTCTTGTCTTGTTTGCCTCTGCTATTTGCACAAGCGACTGGGCAGCATCAATCTTGACAGAGTTTGTCATTTGCTCTGATCTAAATGTGACAAGTTTAAGAAAAAGAAAATGCCATATAATATATATGTACAAGACTAATATATATACACGATAACTCAGGAAATACCTGTCTTGGAAGTATATATTCTGGATAGCTTTCTAAGCAAAGAAAATTTTTTTTTTATTTTATTGAATATTTATATAGGGTTATAGCATAAATATTTTATATAATTTAATTAATTTTATTTTATTTATTTAAAAATATAATAATATTCCAAATATTTTTTATAAATTTTATACCTAACCTGATTTAAATTTTTGTTTATGGCAATTTTCAGTTTCCAATCATTAACTCAATTGAGCTCTATTAGCTAGTTTAGCTATGAGTCTCCAATAGTGCTGTAGCCAAGTCTATAAACAGAATTATCAATCAATGCCCGCACAGCAGCTGCCTGGGCCCACACCTACCCTCCCCTCTGCACCCGCACACGTTGGCAACTTGAACTTCGCACCAAACAGTTGCACACTTCATAGCCACACACACTCGCACACACCTAGCCATAAATATCCAATGTGATATCTTATCAGTATTTGAAAGCACTTTACTAATAATTAAAATGTCATCATTAAGAAATATGAAAAAGTCAACAAAAGGCGCAAAGCAAAGCAGTTGACAGCTCCCAGGGAATGCGAGCAGAGCAAAACACGCGGCTAGAGATAGAGATGAGCTGCCGTTCGATGAATGTGTGGATGAACTAACACGAAAAGGTAAAAATAGAAATTAAATACAGTTAATTTCATTTAATTTATATTAATTTCTGGTAAACAATAATTATCAATTATTTAATTGTTTATTTTTTTCATCTTTTATTTTCTTCAAAATTTCCCAATTTTAAATAATTTAAAATTTTAAAAATTATTACAATTTTGTTACCTATATATATATTTTTTTTTCGCATTATATATAATAATAATATATAATTATAAAATTTAATTGAATGTATACGTACTAAATATATATTTTTTTCAATGTCTTCAATTTTATTTATATGAATTAATACAAATTTTTAAAGTATTTATCATATTTTCCATAATTTTCCATAAATTTTCAGCTTAACTCATATTTCGTGTCACGACACGCGCTCAGCACAAGCCCAAACAGCTCACAATTTCAACTGCATATGATGAGCTAAAGAAAATTTATTGTTTTGCTATTGACTATTTAAACTTGAAGTGAAGTGAGCGAGGGAGAGAGAGAGAAAGGGTGGGATGTAGACTATCTACCTACCTATTGAGTAGGTATATTGGAGTACAACTACCCATTTTTTTTTTATCGAATCAGTATTTACGTGAGCTGGACACAGTTGGCTCCAGGTCCGGGCTGAGACTGCTTCTGTTGACACTAATGGCGACGATTGGCGTCAATTTTCGTGTCACATTTGTGACTCGACTCTATGGGCTGTGACAGGCCCAGACAGGCCTGAAAGGCAACTCCGAAACGACAGTAGCTGCATTTTCAATTAGAAACAGATGTAAAGGTCTGATAAAGTTGGGTGCGAGTTGCGGCTTATCAGGCGGACGGTGCCCGTCTGGTACTTGAGCTGTAATGAGTCGTGTCGTAGCAGCAGTCGATGCAACTGCAAAGTTCGCCTTGCACCAAGCGCTGTTTGCACAGATGAGTTTTTAATTAAATGCTATCGTTGCGCTTAAATAAATTGAAATAATCAATTTATATTACGTATACGCAACGTTCACTCGCTCGCTCGCTCGCTCACTGGCTCCTCGTCCATGGCGCTTTGTCAACAAATTTAATTGAAAATCTAAACAGCAAGTCAACATCGGATGGCAAGTCAAAATGGTTACCCTATCGAGCCGTGTGACGGACACGTACCGAGCAGCTCCCTAGCAGCTTTAGCAAACAGTAGCAACAGCAGCAACAATGCTGACAACATTTCATACTTTTGTTTGTGCGCATAATTTTAAAATCAATAGAAATATATCCAGTTTCATCATCATCATCATCATCATCGTCATCATCATCGTCATCGTCATTGTCGTTGGCTCTGGGCAAACATTCAAATAAATGGCAATCAATGGTTACCAACAGTCAGCCAACTGACTACCGTATAATCCATGCCCACACCCACAACATGCCCAGCCTTATCTCTCCCTCTCTGTCTTTTTTTTTGGCTTTTCGTTGATTGAAAATTATACGCTTTGCTTTCAATTAAAGCTGTCTGCCATGAGATATGCGGCACTGCTCATAAATCTTAACAGCAAGTGTCGCTACTGTCGTCGTCTATATATTTATACATATATATCTCTATCTATATCTTTATGATGGCCCGGTAGCCTTATCGACTTCATTAACTAAACAAATGTGTTTATTGTTGGCTTAGGCTATAAACCAGCTCAGCTAGATAAATAAACAAATTAAACGAAATTATTGTGCTAAAAGTATTAAAAATATTATTAGCCTGGATAATAATAATAAGCACAGTCAACTGGGCGCATTGAGCGTGTAGCGCTTAGATCATTCCCTGTATTAATAAATAACGTTCGTTTATGGCTTCGTTCGTTGGAGCTGCCCAAGCTAGTGCAGGTGCAGGTGCAGGTGCGTCGGCTTAGATGTGTGAGGAGCTAGAAAAGGGATTGATTTAGTGAAAGTAATTCAAGCGAAATATTTTTTTATTGACTATTATTTGTTCAATAATCTAAATATAACTTCAGAGAATGATAAAAAAAATAATTAAATTTATGTAAACAAATATATATATATATATATATATATATATATATATATATAATAATTTGGTAGCAAACAGATATAATGCACAAAAATTCAGAGCTTAATAAAAACTTTTGTAATATATAGAAAAAATTATAAAAATAATAAATTATACAAATTTTATAAGATTTATTTTTATATATTAAAAAATTATTTATATGAAAATTATTAAATTATTATAATGAAAATTAAATGAAATAATAATAGTTATAAAAAATATTATAATTAAAACTTTTAAAATATTTTACATATTTTTATATATAATAAATATATATCTAATTATTATATTATTTAAATTATTAAATATTTTTTTGAATTCTCGACTTTCATGTTTCGTTATATTTTATATATTATTATATGTAATACATACTATGACATGAAATCTGTTCCCGTTATCTGCTCCTATTTTTGATACATTTAAAATCTTATATCACTGACCACTGCTTGGCCAACATTTCATTCCACACAATAAATACTTTAGCCTCATTAACACCTGCCCAAAAACCCCTTTCGACCCATTCCTTGACCGGCTTCACTGTCCATTTCGGAGCTATTTATATGCATGGCCCAAAATGCAAAAGGCATCGCCATTTGCACGCAATTAGTGACACAAATTGCCACCAGCCCAACAGAGAGAGAGAGAGAAAGAGAGGGGGGCGTGGCAAAGGCATTTGGCTACTGTTTAGGATTAGCTGGCGTTTATCTACTGTATTTACGCAGCGTCGTTTGCATAATTATTTCAAATTTATTGTGCGCTAATTGTGACGCCAAGGCTCTAGAGCTATTTAGTGGGTGCCGCCAAATAATCCATTTCCTCTACCACATCCATATACATAGCCAATCGCAAATCGCAAATCGTCTCGCTCTCTGCCATTTGCATAATCGCAATCAATCAAGGGCGGTGGAAAGCGTAAAAACCATTTGAAAAATTACGCTGCACTTGTTCAAAACAATTTGCTGCCCTTTTTATGTACAAAGAACTTGTACAAAATGGGGTTTTTTATGTGGGGTAGCGGATGGGGGACACGAAATGATAAATGCTAATTTGAGGCAAGATCACGCATAAACCAACAATAAATAAATCAAATGGTAGGTCACACAAAAAAGCTGCCCCCACACAAAACACTAGAAGTGGACCAGAGGGAGACAGAGAGAGAGAGAGGGAGAGAGAGAGAGTGTGAGGGGTAGATGTATATAAGTGGGCTGCTCTCATATGAATGCGATTTAGGGCCACTTATGCGTACACATGTAAAAATCCAAAATCAAGAAACCTTAGCACGATTTGCACTTGCCTTACCGTACAGAATTTTGCAAATTGTTAAGTGATTTACGAGACAAGACAGGCCATTTGTTAGACTAGGATTAAGTAAATGGAGCAGGGTGCAGGGTGCAGGGTGCAGGGCACAGCCAGGCACAGAGCACAGCCAGAGCAGCAGCCACAGCACAAGGTGAACACAAGCACACAAAGTTTTCCATTTTCGTTTCTCTTTTCTTTCTTTTTTTGGCAAAAATTCAAATAAAAGTTTTGTGCTCAATACAAATTGCAGCAACATTATGTGAGATTATGTTGCCATAGAGCTGGGTGCGGCTCGCGCTGCAGAGACAGTAGGTGTGCTGCAGGGCAAATATATTTGGGGACGAAAATGAAGAAGAAGAAGAGAAGCTTTGCCTTTATTTAATCTATATTCCTTGTAAGCTCTGCTCAAAACTTAAATTTACTTTGATTAGCATAAGTTTTTCTGAAACATAAAATCTTTAATCTTTACTATCTATTTTATATGTTTCAATTCCATTATATTCCATTGCATTATATTATTTAACAGAGCATCAAATTGAAATGGAACGAACTCCATATTGATCTTCCCCTGTGTTCCATATCCATTCATTCCACTTGCACTCCAACTCTCACTTAACTCATTCAATTCTTTTTAATCATCTTTTCTTCCATTTCCATTTTGTTCCACAACTATTATCTGCAAGTTTTAATTCATTACACAAAAAATCTTTAAAAAATACCCACAAAATCTCTCACACCCACAACCAAAAATCTCAAGCACTCACTACACACATTACATAATATGAGCTCGCAAAAAAAAGAGGAAGAAGCTATTCAGCTTCTATCTTCGTTTTTTGCACTCTAATGGCTATAAAAGATGATAATGTACCAAATCCTTCAGCCAGATTCGCAAAATCAGCCCCACACGCAAAGGCAGCAAAAATAATTTTCAAAAAAAAAAAAAAAACTTAAAATATAAAAGAAGCACAAGAAAAACAGCAACAAACTACAACAACAGCAACAAGAATAGCCGTAAAAGCTATTAACATATTAAGGCAATAAAAGAAATGGCATATAAAACGCTGCTACAGACACCGAACGAGGGGAGGGCGGCAGGCAGTTGTGGCACCACCCCCATGCTTAGTGGCAAGTGGCATTTACCCAGCCCCGACGGGGACGCACTTGCCTCGCTGTCTGCCATCATCAACATCAACGCCGTCGCCATCAGCAGACGATGTTGCTGCCTGGAACAACCCTGCCATGGCCGCAGCCAAAGCTCTTAGAGTAGCAGCAGTAGTGGGGGGCGTGGTTGGGGGCGGCAGGAAGGGCTGTTGATAATCATACTAAATGCTGCCATTTGCCATTTGTGAGGTTTTGCCACTTGCCCTATGACGACGATACACACACACACACACACACACACACACACACACACACACACACACACATACACACACACGCACAGCGACTGCGTGGGTGGTTGAGTTAAAAGGGGGCGTGCTTTTTGGCAGTGCTCGCAGTGAAATTGTGAAAAGTTCGCCTGGAAAGTACTTCTAAGCTTTGTGTAAACACCCACTAAAATCAATTTGCTGGATTTTCTACCACCAGAAAATGTGTATTTTACGGGTTACGCTGAGAGTCCGTCCGGAGACTCCTCGGAGTGATACACTCTTCGAGTTGGCTGTTCCTTTAGCTGCTGGCTAAGATTGGCATAAAATGGCGCATTATATGGGTTAGGAAACGATAAATACAAGATAAATATAACAATTATATAGAAAAGGAATTCCGTTATTGTATTGAACTGGTATATAATGGAATGGGCAAGCAGTTAAAGGAATTAAATAAAATGGAAAAATGGAACATGAAAAACTTGACAAGAGTCGAGATTATATAATAATGGAAGTGAGTAGAATAGATAATAAGCTGATGTAGTACGAATAGAGTAGAATAGCGAGTATATAATCAAGTGGAATGCTTGAATGAAACATAATATAGATTAAATCGGAATGAAAATTGTGTCGAATAGAAGCGGAAGAGATTTAGAAGTTAGCTCGAAGAGAACGAAAGAGAATTTAAATTGTTACAGAGTGGAAATGAAACATAATAGAAAGTGGAAATAGAACATAATAGAAATGTAGTCTAGTTATTAAAATTTGCAACATACGTTCGTATAGCTCCATTATTTATATTCTATATTTTATATTATTTATATTCTATATATATAGCGACTACTTCGATTCAGTAAGACTCAGGTAGGTACTAAGCCTAAATTCCTTATTCATGCAACATTCATTAACAATATATTTCACACTTCAGCGCCAGCTTTACGCATACCAAAAAAAAAAACAAACTTTCACTATAACTTTATGGCAAAGTTTTTGGAACAAAACAAATAGAAAATCAACCTAAATCCGTAACACCCACGCGCACACCTATGTGCAGCCCGTACCCTTAAAGCTAAACGGCCTCAGGTATTTCAGCCAATTAGTGGCAATAAAATAAATTCAATTTCACGCACACGATGCGGTTGGACCCAGTTTTTGGCTGCGGCTTTCATTTAGGGGGAGCGGGCCAGAAGACTCCGACCCTAGGGAATATTAAGGGACAGCAGGGGAGGGGGAAGAAGAAGTCGTGCTCGCGTTCATTTAAGCGTATGTGTGAATAATGCGACCCTGCGGCATACGCAGCCGTAGCGCCTCGCAAATTAACGCCGGCTTTTTAGGGGTTGATTAGGCACGCCCCGATTCTCGTATGCGTTAACTTTTCGCTGTGTGCACTTGTCTGAAACATCGCAGCGCAGCCTTAAAATCTACCCAAGCGTACGTCGGACCGGCATTAATTATGCTAAACATTTTTAAATATTGTCCTCACGTGCAATGCCCGGCGAGCAGGCCCTTGAGGGCAGCCGGGCAGCCTCACTTTTGATTGGATTGCCTTTGCCTTGAAACCGTAAAAGTTTTTCCACTGCTCCGTGCTCCGGCCGTAGACTCCGTTGTCCCCGGAGGGGTTGGCTGATTTCGTCGCTCGCGCATTTTCAACAATTATGCAAATGCGTTTTAATGCCTTTTACTCATTTAAGCGGATTACAATTTAATATTTTTGTTTGTTGTTCTCGCCGTTGTTGTTGCTGCAGTTGTTATTCGTTGTTTGCTTACAGTTTAGAGCACAATTCCAAAAAGGTAAGCACAATGCTAACACATGGCTTCATTTGCATACGCTGCGAGTTTTGTGGCAAAGCATTTGTATTTTAATTGTTGCAATTAACGTGGAAAAAGGCAGCGACGCTGCTGAAAGGGACAGCTACCAATTGGCAAATTTGTCACAGGTTGATGGATGTAAGAAGGTTGAAAAGGTGTCTTGGCTATAAGTCTTGTAAATGAGATGGAGAGTGGAGAGTAAGTTGGAACAAGATTTTGAATGAATGTAGTAGAAGTTGGTTTTAGATTGGAGTATGTACAGGCGGAAAACTAGATATAAAAATAAAAATAAAATAAATAGATAATAATAATAAATAAAATAAAAAATGAAATAAAGTAGAATTTCAAAATATCCTAGATTTATTCAATTTACAAATTTTAATAATTTATTATAATTTTATCAAATGCAAAAAAACAAAAATTTATATTTTATTTTTTCAAAACTTATTTACAATTTTTTACTTGAGTTTGTGGCATCCCACATCTCCTAAACCAGATTTTTTTGAGATTTATAATAAATATTATTTTTAGAATATTTTAAGCATACCTTATCTCTTCTCAATATATTTGCCTTTTCAATCTCTATTCTATTCTTCTATAGTGTATTATATACTATTCTATTCTCTTTTATATGCCCTCACACTCACTTCACAAGCAGCTTTCAGGCTCTTCTTAATAGCCACTCTACCAAACTCCACACAGTGCCCTCAAATTTGCTAATTAACTGAACATAAGGTTTTCTAATTTCATTTAACGCGCAGCTCTACAGAGAGAGAGAGAGAGAGAGAGCGGGTGAGGCTAAGAGAGGGAGGGCTACACCCGCAGCAATCTGACAATTGCACCCTCTGCCTCAGCCTCTACCTCTGCCCTTGGCAAGTGCTCCTTGCTCCTTGCGCCTGAGCTGAACTGCAGTTCGTCTCAGTGAGTCAGTTAGCTCGCTCGTCCGTATCATTAGCCTCCGGGGATGATTTGTTGTTTGGCAGCACTTGATCAACGGCAATGAATTCAATTAGCACCAAAACACCAGCTAGCACAGTTAGAGTCAGGCATTAGTGTGAACGGCCAGGGAGCAGGAAGCAGGGAGAGCATTGAGCCTGAGGGTGGCTAGCACTTGCTGCAGTCAAAGGGAGGACGAGAGAGAGGGGTTGGAGGGGTGGCAGAGTCAGTTGAGTTAGAGTCAGAGAGCAGACACACCCCCTCCATTAGATGCCAGTGCTTTGTCTGGTCAATTGTTTGGATTACTTTTCTGGTGAATTATTGCGTGTTGACGCATATGGTGACAATTTGCACTAACTCAATGGGATCTGCCTCTATATCTATCCCTTTCTCTCTCACTTGTCTCTGGGGATCTAATGCGCTTTGGGCCGTGTGCCATGGGCCATGGGCCCTGGGCTGTGGGCATACACGACTGCACCATTGGCAATTAGCGTTGATATTCGTGAATTTTGATTGCAAAATTTCCTGGCGATTAAATCGAAATCATTTGACAAATTCTATGCCATTGTCCAGCCATATCGATGAGTGTCCCTCTCTGTGTGTGCGTGTGTGTTTAGTAAACTAATGGCCTTTGTGCCAGCCTGATGAGCATTGGCCCCGACTCCAGTTACGACTTTCGCGTTGGCTTTGGCTTCGTTTCTCGCTTGCATTTTTTGTTTACTTTGGCCCGCACGCACGGATTTTCTTTTATGGATTGATGGCAGCGACTACAGCTTGAACTGCTGATTGTAGCCGGACATGGACATCTGTGTGTGTGTGTGAGTGTGAGTGTGTGTGTATTGAAAATATAGCCAGATGGATTGTGTAAACAAGTTGGAAATTATGGCATTAAGCAGCAATATGCGTTGTAGTTTTTGTCAGCGTGCGCTATAAATCAATAAATTATTTGATAAGCTGACAAAAATTAAGAATACTCAGAGAACTAGTAGAGAATATTTATGAAAATATGTATTTATGATCAATTTTGGATATATAGAATAATTGAAAATGCTTTGAGAGAAAAGAGAAAATATTTAAGATAACAAAATAAATAAATAAAATATGAAGAATTCTAGTATAATATAAAAAAAATATATATATATAATTTTTGCATATGTAGAATAATTTAAAATGCGACAGAAAAAAGAGAAACTATTTAAGAAACAAAAAAAAAAATAAATAAAATATGAAAAATTTTAGTATAATATGAAATATACTATGTGAAATATAATATTGAAAAAATATGAAAAAATCTTACTTTATACAAAATTTATCTTTAAAAAATAAATAATCCTAAATAGTTTTTTTTTTTAATGAAGCCATAATAGTTCTAAGAATTTCTATTAACAAAAAATAAGTCAAAATAAATAACAAAACAAACACACACTTTTATTTACCGAAATCTTTAATAGATTATATATATATATATATATAAGATGTTGCCTTTATCAAACCATTGCATATGCTCAGTTACATATTTGCCTCTCTCTCTCTCTTTGAAATCTCTTGAATCAATTCGTATTTGATTTATAATTAGCTCGTAAAGCAATGCTCTAAAAATTTGTTGCAAATTCAAATAAAATTGTCGCATAAATTGCCATATCAATTTCAGCAAATTGATGCCAAACCGCCCTCAACCCCTTTTGGTGTTGTTGGGCCACCCCTATCCATCTGTTGGGACGGCCAGCCATTAGACAACTAACTAACGAGCCATATCAGAGTTATGTTCATTGTTGTTCGTCCGAATGCAAATTTGACAATAATAAAATGCAACATATGACAAATAATCGCGCATATTTGGCAATAAAATCGAATGGAAATGGCGGAAAATGTGGAAAATGCGGAAAATGCATTTGGGGCCAAAGCCGTTTGAATATTAGCAGAAAATTCGATGAATGCTCAAATCACAAAAGTAAACACAGCAAACAACACACAAGCACACACACACACACGCATACACACGCACAAATTAAGCATAAAATGTGATCATCTGTGTTGACATGAAGATCAACAACAACGACGTGGCAGGCACCCCTAGGGTAACCAAATTGTAACACCAGCAACAACTGCTGACAAAGTCATAAGAGACGAGGGGGGCAGTGCCCGACGACGACCCTCAATTCAAATGCCAATTTACTGGGTGTGCACACACACACACACACACACACACACTCTTTTTGGTTTATTGTCTGCTGCGGCCCGTGTTTATAGAAAATTATAACTGAAATTTAATTTGCAACAGATGCGATAGCAGCCCAGAGAAAAAATCCATCCGACAATTAAGCAATTGCTGAGTCTCAAACTCCAGACTCCGGTTTTCGGGGTTTGAACTCTGTCACCCTTTGGCTGCCTGTTGATAAAAGGAAATGTGTGCCCTAGCAATTGTTACAAATTACCCGCTAATAGCTCATGAATTGAATTAGACAGTTGCTGGAAGTCCTTTGTGCTCCTGCTCCTGGCGCTGCCTTTATTTCAATACTGGTTCAACTTCAACACTTGGCCACTTCAAGGCATCTGAACTGAATAGCGCAGCATCAGCAACCACACCAGACCGCAGGCCACTGCACAGTGGTTCAAGCTTCATTTGATTTGGCTTTGACTGCTTCTAATGTTATATGGTTCATGGAATGTTGTTGAACTTGGAGACTCAATTAAGACAAGTCCAAAAAGGGCTTGTGTGAGTATATTGAAGCCATCTTTATATGTTATATCAGGCAGAGCAGAACTTTATTGAGAGTTAAAAGTCTTTTGTATATAACGTAAGAGAAGCTCGAAAGAGTTTTCTTGCAGGCAGTGCACGACTAGTATATACCCGGAACCTCTGTGTAGAACCCACTGTATAACACATTGAACGCAGCACAAATATCAGCCAAAATTCATTCATTCATTGATATGTCTTGTCTTCGTCTCTCCCTCTCTCTCTCTCCCCTTTCTCTTACTTATGTTGACGTAGTGCGCGTTACGTTGTTTTGTGTGGAGTGTCTCCGAGTGTCTGACGGATAACGAAATGAATTTTATTAGCCCATCAGACGCATAATCAGCAAGCAAGAAGAACTGCTGCATAATAATAACAACAGCGCTAACAGCAACAATAATAACAACAATATAAAGCATACTTCAAGGCATGCTGCCCCACACTCTCCCTCTCCATCCCTCTCTCTCACTCTCACTGTTTCTATCCATGCTCCTGTCTATTTATGAGCTAAGGTCGCGCTCGCTATACTTGAGCATTACGTGATGAAGTGGCCTCGTCTTGTTCCATTCACAATCTCCTTTCATTTCCCATTTCAATTATAATCCTATATAGCTAATTGTATGAGTTGTTTGCTAAGGATTTTTGGTAGAGCGACAGACGATTACGAATTGTTATTTTTGAAACTTATATATATATATATTTTTAATCAAAATTATAGCTCATGCCAAGCAGCAAATTGAGAACTTTGTTCCAATTAACACTGATTGCTGGCCGATTAATCTTTTGGGGTATTACGCCCTGTATTGGTCTAAACAACTTAGCTACGATTAAGCCGCGTATCAACTCTCTGATAAGCCGTTAAGAAATGTTTTACTTTTTACATTTCTCAAACAATTTATTAGTTCATATTTTCGTATAGAATTCTGATTGCGGAAATGAAATGGAAGCTCACCATGATTTTGGATTTTATTTATATATATATAAGTGGGTGTTGTTGTTGTTGTTGTTGTTGTTGCTATTATTTTTGTTGCTGTCAGCACCAGGCAACATTTTAATTAGCAAAATAATTTTTAAGTGACACTATAAATTTAGACATAATTATTGTCTGAACAATTAAATTGATTATCTACGAGCATTTGATTTATTTGCCTCGATAAGTGATATCAGCTATGAAATTAAAAACTTTTGTACCTGATTGCCTTTTTATATGACTTTTATAAATACACCTATAATAGATTTTTTCCGTTTTTCATTTTTCCTCATTTTTGTTTTTTTGTTTTTGGGGGACACATATATAGATAGCTCTAAATGCTAACCAAGCGATTAGATACTTTAGTTTCGAGGGCTAAAATACCAATCGAGTGTATTGTTTTTTTTTTTTTTTTTGCTAAACGGATTCGAGTCTTCAGTGAAATTATTTGAACACAATAATGAGCTTTTGATGTCAAGAGTCTATCCACATGGGATTATGCAAGTTTTTAATTAAAGAAATATCGCTATTTAAATTCTTAAGAATTTTAATTCTAAATAAAATTAATAAATTAATCTTTATTATGAAGGTTCATTTAAATTGTTATAATCTCTGAAGAGATTAGATGAGAAACTGCCGGAAATCTTTTTATTTGTGCTTTCATTAATAAATTGTTATTCAAATTTGAAAAAATTACGTTCAACATGAAAAAAAAAATATAATTTTATTTTAAATGTAATTTTATTGAATTTTAGAAACAGAAACTGGAATTTGTAAGACTTTATTCGCAGTTCCAATTTTAGTAATTTTTTACCACCTTTTCTCAATGTTTATTTTAGTATTCATATATATATACATATATATATATATATCTCCCTCACAGAAATAAGAAAAACCCTACTTGACATTTTTAAAGCACATTTTATTTATCATTTTGGATTTTTCAAAATAAATGTAATAAAATTTGCTAGCGCCGTCGCAATTTGCGACAATATTTGTTGTTTAAAATTACATAATTACAATTATTTACACACAATTACATAAGAAACATAAGATCGTGACCATATACAAACTAAACTAAAATAAACTAAACTAATCTCATTTCATTTATATATATGTATAATTGTGTATTATTTTTAAAGGTAATTTAAATTAATTGATAGATGGTTTATTTTGTGTATGTACAGGGGGAGGGGTAAAGGGCTGTCAAATACTTTTATGTAGCAGTGTTTAATTTATATATATATTTATATATATATATATATATTTATATATATATTTCTGGTTTACATATATCACACAGTGCGTTTTGCTGCTGGTGCTGCTGCTGCTGTTGTTGTTGTTGTTATTAATTCTCACAACAGAAATCAAAGCAACAACTACAACAACAACAATGACCAAAATAATTTCAACTAATTGCGTAGCTAATTTTGCGCAATCTCATGAAATGTTTTTTCAATTTTGGTGTTGCATGTTGTTGTTTGTTGGGTTGCTCGCATACAGGGTGCCTCACCAGGCGGACGGCTGTTCCAATGCCAATGACTAGAAATGCTTTTGCTCTGGCTCCAGGTGAAACTAACTCGCGCTGCTCGAACTGGTTGAGCTCTGCTGCTGCTGCTGCTGCTGCTGCTGCTGCGCCTTGGCTCGCTCTTTGGCCTCCTGCTGTGCCTTTTTCGAGCGCTTCCATTTCATGCGTCGGTTCTGGAACCAGATCTTCACCTGCGTCTCGGACAGCATCAGGCCGCTGGCCACCTCGAAGCGCTTGGGCCGCGACAAGTATTTGTTTTGCTTGAACTGCTTCTCCAGCTCGAGCAGCTGCTGCGAGGTGAAGGCGGTGCGTGGACGTCGCGTCTTGCCCAGTATAGCATGGTGCGGATAGGCGGCCAGCTCGGGTATGCGATGATGCAGCATGCCAGCGCGTGCCAAGAACTCAAACTGCAGCTGCGAGGGCATAAAATTGTGACCCATGGGTATCTGCAAAGCCAGAGCAAAAGAAGCAACAAAGTTGAACTCAAGTTAGCAAAAATTTTCTAATATTTAGAGCTAGTTATGCTTACGGGTATGGGCTTGCCGGACGGATCGAGTGGTCGGTGAAAGGCGGAGCCACCGGGTGCCAACAGCTGATAGGGATGCCCGCCCGCATAGAGTGGAAAGTCCTGCGGCCTTATGGGACTGTGAGGCGGAATGGGCTTCTTGAACTCATCATGCAAGTCGGACATACGCATGCCCAAGTGGTGTGTGTGATGCGCGGGCTGGGGCTGCTGATCCTCGCAGCCGGGACTGATGGGCGGACTGGAGCGATGCGATGAGCTGGGAGATTCAGATCTGCAGCGGAAAAAATCATAGAGTTCAGCGATTAGACACCCTGTAAACTGCACAATTATCAAAGCTCTACAATAAACAAGTTACGCGACAATTAAAAAAATATATATAATTTGTTTACTTTGCCACGCACACACACACGCACACAGAGACACCCGCACATGGCGTATACGTAATCGCAATCATAATGAAGCCAACGTGACCAGCTCGGTTTGGCTTTTCGGCCATGTTGTCGAGTGCTAACAAAGCCGCTTTAAAGCCCAAAAGCATTGTTAGCATTCGCTGCTGGCATTTTGTTGGATTTGCTACCGAAACACCTTGACGGGGTGGGAGATTTAAGGTATATTCAATTGAATCGGTAAATGATTTGAATAATATATTGGTTGAGGAAGAAGTTGGCCAAGTTAGCTGAAGATTTTTATGTGAATCAATTAGACACTGTATACATATATAATATATATTATAGTATCTAGTATAAACTGGGATGGTAATGGAATCTATATTTATATTATTCAAAAATTTTAAAAAGTAATTTTTTTAAATTTTAATTTATAAGCAATTTGACTATAGACATTCTTATTGTAAGAATCTTAATACATATTTTAAAATATAATTTAAATATTAAAATTGTATAGTCTATAAAGAAACTTTGCCTACGTTAAACCGAACTGATCTATATTCCTAATTTATGCCCTAAAATATTTGAAATTATATTTCTATCTCCAAAAAAAATAAAAATTGAAAGTAAAACCCACCTGGACATGCCGTCGGGACTAGGTGAATCGTATTCCCGCGACTCGCGTATTCGCTGCAGGGCCTCCTGCTCGCTGATGCCGGCGGCAGCGGCTGCCGCTGCGGCATTCGATGCTGCAACAAAGGCATGATTCAGCTCCGCCTGATCCCGGGCGTAGTGCAGCGCCGCCAAACGGTGATCGTCCGCAATCATATCAGCAGCTGTCGGAGGCGGTCTATCGACGCCCGGATGCTGATTCTTGGCGAGCAACGCGTCAATGCAGAAGGATTTCTTGGGCTGAGCCTGCTGCAGCGCTGTCGTTGCGGGCGGAGAGCAGCTGGCTATGGGTATGGGCGCTGCCGGTGGCAATTGTGTAGCTGCCGGAGCTGGTGCATTGGCGGGCAGCATAACTGCAGCCAGCGGCAGACGGGGCAGCGGATAGGCGCCATTGACCAAGGCGGGATGTGGCACATGATGTGGGGGAAAGCCGCCCTCGACATAGAGACGCGGATGCGGTGCATGTGCGTGTGGATGATGCGTCGGAGGAGGTGGCCCAATGCCCTGGCAGGCCATGGGAATGGGAGCAACTAGCAACGGCATGGCGGGTGCAGCCACCGAGAGCTGGGATTGCTGCTGCTGATGCTGGTCGGCTGCGTTGTCTTGCGCCGCCGCTGGACTATGTGTGGGTGCGTAGGCGCTGTGGGGGCTGCCTGTCGTGGCCGAAGAGTGCGTGGGACTGGAAGCAGCTGCAGCGGTCGCTGGACTGTGACTGCCGCTCGATCTGGGCGACGAATTGTTGCTGGACTGATCGTAGTCGACGACGATGGCAGCGGTGGCAGCGGCGGCGGGTGGTGTTGTCGTTACACGTTGCTGTGCTGCGGCTATGTGGCTAATAAGCAGCTGGCTAATGTGAGGCGTTTGCTGCTGCTGCTGTTGCTGCTGAGGCGACGGCTGCTGCGTGGTGGGCGGCGGCGGCTGTGACACTTGAGCGCTGGACATGCTTTGTCTGCGCGCGCGACTAACTAACACTTATGCTACTAGCTTTGATTATATTGTTGCTGTTACTTGTCTTGTTTAATATTTGTTCTTCTTCTTCTTTTTGATAAATTGCTAACGAAACACTGTTTGCAACACTTGGCGTTTGCGTGCGATTCGCTTCCGTTTAGGCGTCAAGGTGCGCGCTCGAAATTCTGACTCTGACTGCGACTGCGAACTCGACGCGACGAGCGCTAATCAACGACTGTGCTCAACGCCGGCCCGTGCCCGTTTCATATAGAGTCGCATATCGCAATGATTGGGCTGTGCCGAAACCCGAAACGTCGATGTACATACGACTGCGAGTGTGTGTGTGTGAGTATGAGAGAGAGAAAGAGCAGTTGAACTGGAGGGTGGGCTGGCAGCTATGCAATGAGAGAAGTGTCTTGCGGCACTGTGTTGTGCACTGAGCGCAATTACTAATGTGTTTCTTACTGCACTTACAGTATTCAAATATTTCAAATAGTCATAATTAAATATACAACAAAAATTTAAATAATATATATCTCTTTACAGTAATTTATTACATTATTACCAATAAATTAATTAAACAATAAAATATTTATTAAATAATATAAGGAGTAGAAGAAATGTAAATTATTTAAAAAAACATAATAATGTTAAACTTAAAAAAGATTAATAAGTGTAAACAAATTTGAATTATTTAAAATTCTTTATTTATATTACACTTTTTCTCGCTGTGCACTGTCACATAGGTTCATAATTGCCCACCACCAAATACTAGTAGTTAGCACCTACTGCGCTCACTTGCTTGCGCTCTCTCCACCATGCTCTTTCTCGCTCTCACTCGGGCAATGTTGGCTCTCTTTTCGTAGCATGCTTTCAAGATGGAGGCGCTCAGCGCCTGCCAACTCGCTCACACTTGTGTGAGTGCAAGCGAGCTGGCAACATGCGCTGGGCGTTGCCATTTGCTGGCACCGGAAAAAATGTCGTGTGCGCGATGTGCGTGTGTGTGCATGTCAGCTGGTGGGCGTGGTCAGTTGATTTGGCGCTCCTGGCTGCAAAATTTCATATAAATTGTTGGAAAAACGAGCTATAATTGCCATCATTATGGAGTGTTGAGCCAGTTCTACAGCAGACTGGGTCTGCGCCTGGGCCAGGGCATGGGTCTGGGTCTGGGTCTGCCTCGACTTCATAATCAACTTGGGCGGCGGCTCTGTCTTTGTCTGGTTAGCCTGGCACATCATTAGAGCAGCAATTAAGGAGGCAGTTAGTTGACTCGCCTTGACTGACATTCATCGTTTCGGTGGCTTGAAATTTCGGTGAAATCCACGCTTTAAGTCCATGAAAATCGATAATGTCCCTCGTCGGAGGTTTGGCTCATTGATATTCAATTGTTATGACCACTCAAATCGCTGGTCGCACAATAAGTGATATAAATGATATAAACGATTCCTATCATCGTTTCGCATTGACTTTTTATAACTTGCTCGCTCGACTTTTTCCAACCAACAGCTAATGTCCACATAATGAATTTTTTATTTGAGCGACGAGTATGGGATGGGAAAGGCCTGTTTATAGGGTTTCTCTTCCTATATTTATGTGTTTTGGTCATTTATAGGTTTTGGTCTTTTATTATAGTTGATGGATGTGCAAGGATTTCTTAAGATGTAGATGAACCTATTGAAACCGAAATTTAAAAAAATATTTTTCAATTAAATTTTTAAAAATATAATAATATAATTTTCCTTTAATTTCCCATAATTTGTCTTCTTATTACAATTTTCTTTTCTTCAAAGAGTATTTTCCTCTATCGACCATGCCCTTAATACTCATTGTTTAGAAACAGTTACAATTTTCCAAAATGCTATCCAACTGCTTCCAACTTCTCATCGCTCTAAACTGATACCAAACCTACTTTTTGCCCCAACTCAGTGGCTCAACTCTTTGTCCTATACCCACTTTTGTTGCTCATCTAATGTCTGCGCCTTAATTTGAACTATTCACCTATGCCAAAATAAACAACGAACGATGCAGCTGCCGCAAGAGCCAAAGGAACTTCAGTTGAAAACAATTCACATACATATATATATATATATATTGTATTGTGTGGGTAAGAACTATATCATGCTGCGTATGAGGGGCAGCTAGGAAAACTGTTGGCTAACAAGAAACGTGCTAAAGTGTATTTTCTTTGGCCACGTACTTGGCCAACACGATTCCGAAATGGAACCCAAAAACTAGCTCCAAATTAGTGCGATGACTGCAACGTGGATTGCGACTGATTGCTGTTGTTCTAGCTGCTTGTTTTTCTCCATTCGACTGCCATTGTTGTTGTTAGCCCTTTCCCTATTTTATTTTCATTATACGATATTTATCTACTCATCCACGTGCATTTAACTAACATTTACAGTCAGCGAAAGGGGAGCTGGCTGACTGACTGGCTGGCTGCTGGCCAGCACTATGATTGCTGTTGTTCCACAAGAGTTGATGTTCGTTATATAACAAACAAGAGAGAGAGAGAGAGAGAAAGAGAGAGAGAGATAGCATAATTTTGAGTGCATATAAGACTCTATCTTTGTTTTAGCTCTTGATTTACTTTTGATCTTAGGAGAAATGCCAATTTGAGTGACATTTTTCTAGCCCAAGGGGCAATTTCTCAACCCCTCAACGCCCAATAAAACTGAATTGAACTTTCAGTCACCATTAACACATCTCTAATCAGGCATTATAGAGCAAATATCAAAAAATTGTCGCATATGCTGCAGCAATTTAACTTGTGGTCGTTGAGCAGAGTAGAGCAGAGCAGACCAGAAAGGGTGGGCGTATCACAGACCACCCCCTGGGCAAGCTTCATAGGCAACCCCTGTGAATCGTATCACTGCACAATTGATAAAAACTTCAGAGATCATTAGTGTAGCCGGTTGTTGTACAATCTTTAAGGGTTGCCCCACATTTAAGGGTTACATAAGTTCAGGGGGTTGGCCCTTTGGAAAGTCACTTTAAAGCCAAACGATTTGTTTGGCCAACAAATTTGAAAAGATTTTGTAAATATTTTCGAAAACAATGCGCAGTTTCGCGATGTCAATTAATCACGCGCCTCACTGGTGTTGCCATATCCACGCCCACACCCACAGCCCACACCAACGCCCACATCAATTGAGCGCAACATGCAATTGATAATTAAACAAATATTTATGTACAAATAATTGGCATTAAATTGCGTTATCAATAAATAATTTTTACAACTCAGCGCTGATATAACCTGTCACCGCTGAGATACAAATACAGTTGCAGTTCAAGACACACATTGCAGCTGCAGATACGCAAACAGATACAGATACAGATACTCATTTGCTGTTGCTGCATATTTAAGCATTGGCTAATTATGTTGACCGAGTTTGCGTTCACTCACAGCCAGTCTATATGCAGATAAAATAAAAAATAATTATCTGCCTGCAGTTCATATATATTTTTTTTATTTATTTGTTTTCTTTCCGTGTTTTTTTTTTTACCATTTGCAATGCAAACTGAGGCGTAACTTTGATTAATGGAATTTTATTGAGTGTAGAGATAAACAAAGTTGTCCCAAATTTGTTCAGGATATATTATCATTCATACATTCTTATACTTATTCATACACTCATTCATATATTCATACATTCATAATCTCAATTATAATGTCATTCAAAACACCCATTCACATATTCATTCATTTATTCACTCTTTTTTCATATTCTTATATTCATTCATATAATTATTCACATATCCATTTCATCATATATTCATACTTTCATTCATTCATACATTCATAATATCATGCATTCGTGTCTTTCACATATATTATACACTCATAAATTTATTCATTTACATATTTATTCAAAACACCCATTTTTCATTCATATACATTCATGCACATTCATATACATTCTTACACCCATTCACCTACAAATTAATTCACATTACATTCCTACATGCATTTATTCATATGTTCATTCATTCATTCATTCAAACTCATTCATACATTCATTTATTTATACACTCTCATATTCATACACATTCAGTCAACTATTCATTCTCATATCCATTCATACATTCATTCTTACATTCATGCACCCATTCATTCGTATATTCACACACTCATAGGGCTATATATAGGGCATTTCAAGTCGCCTCAGTTACAGCCCCTGCTCAAATCTCGCTACTGTTCAATCCTTGCCTGGGCATGGGCCCCTAGGTACACATTGGCATTAATTTGCAATCGCTTAGCCATCGCTTATCACTTACCCTTTCGATGTCCACTGTAAATCAGCCGTTGCTTTACGTGGAATGCCTTATCATTCCCGCGGTTTAATTCACACCCAAACTTTGTGTGGCTTTGGCTTTATTATCAATAAACTCCAACGAAATAAATCTCATAATTTCGTAATACCAGTGGGCAACTGTCCTGTTCGATACACTCACTCATATATAATATATATTTATAAATAAATAAAATTCAATAAAACTCATTTATCAGTTTTTAATAAGTTTGCTCTGCCCCAGCAACGACAACAACAACAACAACAGCAAGCAAATCAATTCGCTCGCTTAATGAAAAAAACACAACTCAATTATAAACTTTATCGAGAATGTTTTGGCAGGGGGAGTTGAAAACAAAAAATAATAAAAAAGGCTGACAAATGCGCATACGTTAAAAGTATTTTTCAATGTTGAAAGTGAATTAAAATTTAATGTCAATAAATGAAATTTACTTTATTATTGCCATCGATTCTCTGCTTCTTTTTTGAGATATGCGTACTTCCAAAGTCTATATTGATATAATATGTAATGCCGAAGATAAAATGTATATATGGAGAGTGTGGTATATTGACGTGCGAGCTGAGGAAGAGGTATACTGAGCAGATAGCTGCTTAATGATAAACAGCTTTATGGACTCATATAGAATATATGGGAAGTACTTAAAGAGCTAATCAAAATCTATAAGGAAGTCCAGAAATAGCTGAAATTTAAATTTATTGAAAATAAAATTTGAAATATTATCAACTGACACGTGCACGGAATAGGTCTATCTATATATATGCTAAACCTAGAATTTACCTAGATATTACTCTGAAATTTAATACGCAGCTCAAACCGATAAATGAATATATGAATGAATGAATGAGTGTATGAATTTATGAATTAATAAGTGTGAATATGTGAATCCCTTTCATTAAGAGAGAACTTAAACTTTTCATTCATCTTAGATACTTGAGCATATATATGTACTCGTATCTGTATCATTATCTTGAACTGCAGATATGCTGTGCAGCTCTTAGAGCTGCGGTCGCGTCTTGCTGCGCTGCACAAATAAAGTTGGCTCATTAGACGCAGCGTAAACAAATTCGATGCCATTGAAAACCATCAGCCGTCAGGCTGTGAACCAATGAACCAAGCTAGCCAGTCAGTCAGTCAGCCAGCCAGCCAGTCAACAACTATACGTATACAACCACAACAACCCAACCACTCAGCCACTAGTGGATAGTGGAAGAAAATGTGTAGCAATGCACGGCAGTTTGTTTGCTCAGATACATTTTGCTGCCGGTTAACGTCGATGTTGTTGTTGTTGTTGTTGTTGTTGTTGCAGCAAGAGTTTTTTAACCTTTCGTCGCACACTTCCTTAAAGCGCCAGGTCGCAGCTCGAGCTCGAGTCGCATCGAGTCGAGTCGAACACGGCAGTCGCTAAGGTATATATAAACAGTTTACAGATAAGGCCACCTTTTGGCTGCTTGAAAATCGCATTTTGATTTGTATTCCGTATTTGATCAGATACACAACATGTGAGCTGTACGAGGTTGCGACTCGAGTCACATATTTTCCTTACACATATACGCACATATATATGTATATATTTATTTATTTATTTGTACTGCATTTCTGTAATTATTTGTTTTGTAAATTCAATTGCCAGATAATGATGACGGCGCTGCTGCTGCTGCTGTGGCAGTTGCTCGTGTCCTGGCTAACTGCCTGTGCCTGAAATTTAAGATATCAATATTTAATTTTTTTCGGTTAGGCCTTGTTTATCTTTCCGACTGTGTTCATAATTTATTATCTCTTTTTTATACTCATTGAATATTGGAAAAAGGTATGCAGTAATTATGAGAAGGTATGCAACAGGCAGATGTTGCCATTGCAGATTGTGCAGATTTTGACGGCAAACTGTGAATGTTGCAATCTCGAAAAGTATAAAACATAGCGACTTGAACTTTGAAATATATATTCTTGAATACCCTGCCATTATAATATTATTAATTTTCCCTGACGTCTTTGCTCATTTGCCACAAATCGATAAAAATGCAGGCTTTAGCTTGGTTTTTGAAGCATAACTGAAAGGTATCTGAAGTTGAAGACATAAAATCTGGAATGTTAGTTGCTAAAATGAATGCGCAGTCTATATATAAAATATTTCTTAATTAAAAATATTATTCCTCATGTAGTTGACCTACTAAGTCCTTGAAGTTAACATTATTCGGGTATCTTCTAGTCATTCACTCCCTACTAAACTCTCAACTCTTTCTACTTTTCTCTACATTTCTCCCGTAGCTTATCTTTGTTGAGTTCTTGGTCATTCAGCTCAATCGTCTTTGACGTCTATTATGATGGATTAAATTTCAATTATTAAAAGCCCGTTGGCCGGCTGCTTATCGATTTAACCTATGCCAGTCAGCAAGCTAGCTGGCTACTGCGTCCGCTTATCGTCATTTCCTCTGGCAATAATCAATTTTCAATTAATTCAAAGCACTAGCAGCCGATCCCACACGCATAATCAGAAGCAGATAGCATTACGGCGTATTGGAAAAAAAAATTATAGAAATTTGTTAAAGCCGTTTAAATGGCACTTTAAGCGTCGTTGTGTCACTCGAGCTGTAATCTAATCGCAGTCTGCGATTTAATTTATATAATCAACATGTTTTCCTAATTAAAAAATATTAAAATTGTTTATTGATACAAACAAAAATTTGAAAGAGCTCACAGCTACATAAATATATATAGAACGAATATGTTTTATGGTCAGTTTGATTGGCTATAGACGTTAGACCTTATCGCTCTGCTACTTTGTGGCACTCTAATTGAAATTGCATTGAAATTGATTGATTTGCTCATAAATGTGAAATAGTCGAAACTCATATTGCCCCAGCTCCATTTTTTCGTTAATCGTTTTATTTTCGGGCGCGAGTTACCTATATGTGTGCATATATGTGGGTTATAGATATATTGCTTGATTTGTGGTCTTTGAAGTGGCTTTGCAGCAATGAGAGCAGAACTTTGTAGTGGGTGCAAAGCTTAAGCAGCGATTGCCTAATGCAAATCTGTAGATCCAAGAATTTTGATAAGACTCTAAAATAATCTATTTGTTTCTAAAAACTTGTTATAGAGCAGTAGATTGTGCAGCTGTGATTGCTCTAGTTCATTTTTATGGGAAGTAAATTGAATTAGATATAGTAATAGAGGGTCATAGAGTATTAGGTCTTAATTATTACCGGATTCCTTAAAGTAAATAATTATTATGTAAATATGCGAATGATTATTTTTAATATAATTAATCATACTAATATTATAATAACTATATTTTATAATATTATCCAAATTCTCAACTACTTATACTGAAACATTTTCTCATCTCTCCATTCTTCATTCCAGCCCCACGTTACGCATACGCCACGTAGTCAGCCAGCAAGCCCCGCTCTTTCCCACGTTCCTAATTAGCCGACTGTCAAAAAAAACGACCAAGTAAAATAATAATAATAAAAAAAAACAAAAACTGAATAAATATATATGAATATAAGTAGTTTTTTGTTTTCGAAAAACATTTAGCAAAGTCAACAGCAACGGGGGCGCCTCTCGCCGCATTAATCTCCATTAAAAGAGAATTTCAATGAATTTCTGCGGCTGGGACAGTGTGGCGCCACTGGCAAGCCTCCAGCCTGATGTTGTCCCCACTGGCGGCTACCGCACTTACGCGACTCTGCGCTGTACTTACATTTGCAATAATTCAAAGGTAAATAAAGTGCCAAAAATGCTTAGGGAAAATGATTTTATGCTGTGCACCGACTCAGGCCCCGCCCCCTGCTTGACTGGCTTCCCATTTGAGGGGGGCGCAGACAGACAGACAGACATTCACGAAGGCGACGCCGCAGCGCAAACATTTTAGTCGCCCAAAACGCTAATGGGTAAACATCTGCGTGAATGCGGTGAAGATCCAAAAGCTGAAACTGGAAGCTGAAGCTTGAAAACTTCAAAAGTTTGGAATTTGTAAGTTGAGCGCGTTTTGGGCGCGTTTAAAAACGCGCACGGAAATACCCACTCGATTACATTCGATTAGCGTACGATTTCATGTAGATTGCCAAATTGGTTTTCCCTTGATAAGTCCGATGTTCGATGCCCGATGCTACAGTAAAAATATTTGATTTATCAATTTGCCGTTGCCACCTATCAAGATGGTATTAAGCTCTAATCATAGACGTTGATTTATCAACCAGAACCAGGCCAGCCTTCTAAATAGCTTGTTATAAATAACCTAAGCCACCCAAAAGTCATATATAACCATATATATATATGCTATATATATATGTATATATTATTAACAATAATGATTGCCTTCCATACCTGCTAGAGAGCTCAAGAGAGTCCCACTCCTCCGGATCGCATGACAAATCTGTTTACCCAACCGACTTGACTTGAATTTCAGTTTCCAATTAACGTTCGTACAACATTATTATATAGATAGATATAGCTGTAGATAGCTGTGCGATTTCTTGAAATTCGTATCGCCTGCAAAGTGATTCAATTATATTGAAATGATATTTTTGCTTCCTTATAGACATTGTGTCACCTATAATGATGAATGTGGAATGATGTATGCGTGTGTTACTAAGGCCAGTCTTTGACGTCAAGCAAAGTCCAGGTATTGCAGCTATAACCTCTTCCGGTTAATCATGCGTCGGAACGAGGAAACTGTTGTATGGGTCAGTGTTTAATAATAGTGTGGGTTGGTTATATGATATCGTAAACTAGAAGTTTTCGTTATACAAATATTTCAAGAAAGCTCGAGTGTGAATTTCTTATAGACTTCCTTCTATATATATACATATATTCTAGATTCTTCTTCTTCCACTTACCTCAGTCTTATATATAGCCTAAATGTATAACTATAAAATATATTAATAATCATATAAATAAATACTTCAACAAATGTATTTAAAGTTATCTTTAGATCACTTGAAGTTATAAGATTTCAGTTCACCTAGAATAAGCAAAGGGTACTTAACAAAAATACTTGTGCTGAATGTAATCTTTGAGTCTTGCTTTATGAATCATATTTAATAAATATTTTAACTTATCTTAAAAAGTTTGTATAACCAATTTATTGTTATTATATATATTATATAGAAAAACCTATTTCAACTTATCTTAAAATCTGGCGATACCGTGAAAGTTTGAGGAAATATTTTGGGGTAGGGTAGAAGAAGGCGTGGAAGAGCTCATAAAGTATATATAATGTCGATCATAACAACGAGCTATGTCTGGCCGTCTGTCCAAATCTAGAGATTTCAAGTCTTATCTCATCATCATCATCTAAATTTTATGATAATACTAATTTTATATTTATAAAGTCACTCTGCGAACAGACTAGCCATTACTAACACAAAATCCATTTAAACTTATCTCTAGAACTTGTCATTATTCTCAGTTATTATTATTATAGGAAAATACTCACATTTAATAATAAAAACCTATTTTAAAAAATTATCTTTGTTCAATTCGGTCGCAATCTTAAAATTGAATCAATATTAGTTTTAATGACACCCTACGCTTTGTGAGTAGGGTGAGTCACGCAAATTCGGCATATCGCAATGTGCGGTCAATGAGCTTGCGTCAATAAGTTTGCTCATTATTGAGCATTATCGTCCGATACGAGTCGTCATCCATTTGCGAACATTTTGAATGACAATCGAAACACTCCGAAAAAAAAAAAGGAAAAGAAAAGAAAAAGTTCCATCTTAGTGTATTGACTCAAAACGGTAGCCGCTCAACAGTGGCTAATGGTCATAATTAAACTCGTCTCTATTTGCGTAACTCGAGTGAACGACGAGCCGAAGCGAAACTCCAAGCAATGCAAACTTCAACAACAACTAACTGCCAAAGCGGGCCGACTTACAGCAATTGCTGCTTGCTGCTTGCTGCTCGCTGCTCCTCTCTCTGAAGTGTTCACAATGTGAAAAGAGTATATTGGCTTTGTGGACTGCATATCATACTTTGCGGCGCCTTTGAAGTGGGCAAATTGAAAATATTGGAAGGGTCTTTAGAGAGACGATGCTGAGAGCTAGTTGCAGTTGTTGTAGTCGCTCAAGGCAATCTCCTCTCAGTGTCACCAGTCTGGTTGTAATCAAGGCACTCTTTTCAGGTAATACTCGCTCACACATTTTTGGGTTTTATAGACTATGACCATCATTTCTCTCTATTTACAGAATATTTAGTTCAGCCAGAGAAGTCTTCCCAGTTAAATTTCTTCGAGTCTCAGCGAGTATGCAGCAGTCGATAGCACTCGCTTCCAGCTTAGTTAGACCTTCGGGAATGTCCATTTATACTTAAGCCTTTTCGTTTAATACTCATATATATCTCGCTTACTCACATCTCTCTCTCTCTCTCTCTTTCTGCATCTCTCTCTTTCCATCTTTCTCTCTCTGTCTCTCTCTCTCTTTTTCTGTCTCTCTCTCTCTCTTTTTCTGTCTCTCTCTCTCCCTCTCGCTCTCTCTGCATCTTTCTGTCTATCACTCTCCACCTTTCTCTCTCTGTCTCTCGCTCTCTCTCTCTCTCTTCCCTTGTCTCTTCTTCTCCTTTCTATCTCTTTCTCTCTATCTGCCCCTCCACCAGCTTCACGTCTACTAACAAATCTAGTCTCTTCCTTCTTCATTATCTTCGCCTCCCTGCACTACGAGCGAGTATGACGCAGGTGCTAGCACCCGCCTCCAACACCAACTTATTTAAGCCTTGCGCAACTGTTTATTAAGCAGACCTTAACTTGACTTATTTTTTGCACTTGCTCGTGTTCCTAATTTACAACTAATTGTCATATGACCGACTATCAATGGCCGTAATTTATATAGTTACTATATACATATATATATATTTATATACATATCATATATATTTATATACATATCATATATATATATATATTTATATACATATCAAGAAAATCTCAGGGATTTGCTCGCCTTGGGCAGTTTGAAGACCCTGTCTAATTGCTAGCTAACTGTACTTAAATATCTTTATAATTGACGCCAGTGGGTGTCGTAAAATGCATCACCGCGTAATACTAGTAGTAAGTACACCCAAGTCTATGGAACGCAAGCGTAAAGCCCCCACCCCAATCAGCCGCAACCACAGGCCGCAACTGAACCACCCGCAATAAAAAGCATTTATGTTATTTGTCAAGTTTATCGTGGGTAACTCCACGTATGTAGAGTCTACGCTGGGTAAGTGTATGTACTATGGGACAGGGGCTGTAAATTTTGATCAAAAATAGAGAAAAATACAAGTAAGAAGAAGAGGTAAGACAGAGAGAGAGAGAGAGCGACAAAAGAAAAAGAGTGTTAAAGAAACCCTGAAGGTATTTGATATATCTCTGGTGCTATCAAGCTATACTCAAATATCAGAATCTGGTTATATTAACTTATCGATTTCATTAAAAAAGTTATCGATTGTTGAAAACAAATTTATTATAGACTGGTTACTGTGGGAGGTAAGTCTTGAGGGTCTCGAGAACAGAAAGCATAGATTGACTAGACGTATAATCCTGATCGAGGATACATATACTATATATAAGCTCTATCGATGAATTTAACCTTTGCATAGCATAGTTTTCTATTTCATCTACTCTAATCAATCGATTATAATACCCTCAAAAATTTAATCGAAAAATCTGCCAACTACCCCACTGTGCAGCCTGTGCACCCAATTAAAGTCGGATGGTGTTGGTGTTACTTTATCGAGCTGTAACGATCGATTGAATGTTGCGTTTATGATTTTCAAATACCAGTAGCCCGAAGCCCGGCTGCACGCTGACTCGCCCGGTCGCCCGGTCGCTCGCTCGCAGCTCATATGATATCATATAGTATATTATTATTTATTTGATTTGTTCGATTTTGATAGGTGCAGGCGGAGGAGGCGCGAAACAATTGTTGTGACTTTTCAAATTTATGAGCCAAGAAGACAGTTTGTGGTTTACGATGTCATTGCATTTCCAATTGATTATGATTGAGATTGTGTTTGAGATTATGATTGAGATTGTGATTGTGTGAGTGATTGCAGTGAAGGCACAGCAAATATGAATATACGAAATGCATAAACATCCGATAGTGAATGGACCCACTGGTAAACAGAAGCCAAATGAGCTTGTCTGTGGCCCCACCGGAAATACGACAGGTGAGAAGATCTCTTCAGCGTCGGCAACGACGTCCACTAATCAAAGCCAAGAGGCAGACGCTTGAGCTGTAACTGTAGTGCCTGTGACGAAGCCGATCAAAAGCAACCGCTTCCCATTCTTTGGGTCAAGCAAACGTCGATGGATGCCTTAATCCAAAGTGGCTACTGAGTTGCCTAGTTGCAGGTACTCAGCTCTCATCTTCTGCATGGGCAAACACTTCTTATGGCATTTGGTCAACAACACTTTGGCTACTGATCTATCTCTCTCGCTCTCTCTGCCTCTCTCTCTCTCTCTCTCTCTCTCTCTCTCGCTTTGAGTGGTGTCTCTCTCATGATCTCATGATGTGAGGCATCAAACTCGCATTGCTGTCAATCTCCTGTGGCAAATAAACTCGAGTGCCTCATATGCAAATATTTAAATATTTACTCTCCGCTTATTAAGTGAGTAACAGCGGTCAGCGACTACAGCAACAGCTACAACAGCATCAAAGTTCTTCCTTCGCTCACGCACTCACCTTAACTGACTCAGCTGTGCATTGTCAATTGTTTGTTTTGGCTGTTTAATCGCTTTAATGGCTAGGCAATTAACATTTTTCAACCAAAGTAGGCAGCCTCCAAAAACTTTCCAGCTAACAAGCTTAAAAAGTTGCACACAAATACAAAAGCATGCTAATTTCATGCAAATTTGAACTGCTAACGGCTTGGCAGCGCCCTCTACAGTTCGTTGCGAGACTGTTGATTACACTGATTAATCGATAACAGATAGACAACCTTTTTCTTATAAAAACACCATTTAATTTGTTTAAAGCATTTCATGGAAATGTGGACTTATTTCAATATGTCACCATAATGCACACATTTACATTACAATAAATACAAAAGTATTTTAAATTTTAAAAAGCACTGGCACCCGTTTATCTTTGGCTGGCTGCTGTGCACAGAGCTAACATTTATAACAATGTTATTTAAACGGTAAACTACTCTTGTTACCACATCATAGCCTGCCGCGGGTCCAGTGCGCTTATGAACTAAACAAGTGTAGGATGAAACACACGGCAAACAATTTAGCTAACAGCAACAACAAATAGTTTATATCGTTGTTTTTGTTGTTGTTTTGGTTTCATTTGATCCGAATTGCTGCCGTGGCCAATTTGTTGCTTGGGCTACTCCTTGGATGCCATATGGCCAACCAGATTACTTGTGATTTTCTCAATTTTCTTCAGATCGGGCATATTTTCCGCTTTATATTGCACACACTGCAATCAAATACATACATATATAGTTAAACATAATTTATTTATTGCTCATAATTTTTAGTACCTTCACATTGTCCGTCATTTTGAGCAGTAAGTGTCCCTTGTTGTGCACATATTTCATAGTGTATCGACAGTTTTGGGGATTCGCCATATACATGTTCTCGGCGGCGATTTCGAAATCTTCCCAGTTTTTAACAAACACCATGTTGATTTTTGATTCGTTAAATGCAAATGCAAAAAATAAAACGAAATCGAAATCCAGCAACAACACAAACGTCAAAAGACAGCGTGTCAATAAACGTAATCGATCTATCGATAGTTGATGCGTGCAATAGTTATTCAATTGATTATACGGCCACTTTGAGCGTCTTGGGCGTTTGCCAACACTGCAGTTATTTCTCATTCATCACGAAAATCGGTTGCTCGGCTGATGAGCCCACATATTTTATTGAAAAAATGCGTTAAAAACAGCGTATTTTATTGATAAAAATGTGTCAAATTATAGTCGAGTTATGTGGTTAAGTACTTCTTATAATATTAAATTGCGACACTAAGCCGAAATGCGTGAAAAACGTTCGCGAATAAATTAAAAGTAATCAAATATACGTCGCAAATGTAGGGGGCAAGAGGCTGATGGCCAAACATAGCCACAGCGAAAAACGCAAATAAGTGACACGCAGAACGAGCAGAGAATGCAATTATATTAAAAATAATCAAGCTTCATCTATAATATACAAAACAAAAACAAGAACACAATTCAGTGAGCACTACGAAAACAAATAACAAATAAAACGAATAATCCCCACAATCACAGAACCGATTGAGCGACACAGTTCCAGGCTCGCGGCGCATCCAAAACAGAATTTTAAAAAAATTATGTTGTAGTATTATAGTCAACTAATAATAAAACGACAACTGCACCTGTATTGGTGTGTATATGTATGCAAGTGTGTGTGCTTGTGTGGGTGCAGCACACACAGTAGCTGGATAGTGTTTGTTGTTGTTGTTTGGGGTTGAAAGCTGCATAACGCGTGACGTGTGACAACCCCATACACACACACTCGAATGCGTAATTAGGAAGAGATACAAAATTAAGAGAGAGAGAGAGAGAGTCAAAGACCAACAACAACAATCAACATGATGGACAACGATGACACAATGCTCAACAACTGTGGACCACAGTCGGGCGCCGAGACGGTCTACGGCACCGAGGACAACAATATGGTCATGTCCGAGAAGGTATGCTCTATATTAAATGATTCATGCGATAACACCATATTCATATCTCGGCAACAGTTCATAAGTAGTAGATAATTTGGCATGCTTCACAGGAAGTGCCACGCACAATCAGTGTTACATATGTCTGTATGTCTGCTTTTTATCTATAACTCAGCCCTTCTCCTACTCTTCCTCGCGCTATCTCGCTCTTACACTTCGGGTTGTTTATTATGCATCAGCTGACCAAAGTCGCGGCGAGTCATTGACATTCACAAGTGCTGCCCGAAAAAGGAGTTCAAAAAGTGTCTGCAAAAAAGAGAGAGGGGGTGAGCGAGAGAGCGCGAGTGGAAGTAGAGAATAGAAATCAATAAACCGTTCGTTTGCCTAATTTAATGTCGCCTCACGCAATACGCTCAGCAAGTTTATTTTTATGTTTCCTACTCCCCACTCCTTTTGCTCCTTCATTTACTAAATGATGGCCCTTTTATGTGTTTTATACTCTATAAAAAGAGTATAATGGGGTATATTAGACATTTTTGCATTTGCGATTTTATCTCTGTTTACAGGGTAACAGCTAGTATGCATTATTCGTTTACTTGTCGCTTTCTGGCAATCAAAACAGCGTCATTGATTTTTGCATTTTATCAGCTTCGCAAGGGATTTAATCGGTCTGTCCTCAATGAAATGCTTGAGGCATGAGCTCATCGAGCTTCTCCTCCAGGCCAAAGGGCCTTTAGACAGCTGCCACTTGAACTACCTGTTAATTGAGTTAATATTGAGTTAGGTAATTTGACTCATTCAGGCGACTCCGTCACAGTTGTGAGACTTTCCAAAGTAACTGCTGCGCTGCTGCTGCTGAATAATAAAACTGGTTGTACTTCAACCAACTTGAGAGCAGAAATAGCTCCTATGAGTAGTGGTGGACTTATGTATATACATATGTGCATATATGTAGAGTACGACCTTGAAGTAAAAATTATGCTGGTTTTAAATGCGGAAACCCCAATCTTGATTAAAATACCATAAAACTATTTTTATTGATTTTTATTATTTACTATAATTAAATTGTTTTATATTTCAATTAATTAATCAAGACTTTTATTTTATTTATAAATATAGAAAAAATTATAAATCAAAATAAATGTATAAAAGAAATTTGAGTAAATTACAAACAAAACTGTTTTTGCCCATTTTTATATTAATTTGATTAAAATAAAAAATATTTAATTAATAAAACAATTATTTTTTAAATATTTGATTAACATAAAAAGTAATTTTTAAATTAATATATACATAATATCTACATACTCGTCTTTCATATATATTTCCCCATAATATTTATTTATTTACCCATAATCTCAATGTTATTCTCACTCTAAATATCATTTGTCATGCTCATATTATATCATTTATATACATGTATTAAATTCGCACTCGCATTTCTCATTGGGCTTCGCACTTTGAGGGTTTCTCGATTTTTGTTTATTTATTTACCTTTATGTGTTAACTATAATTTTGTTAAACCTGAGTTTTTTATATGTGCCCATTTCTCTTCTTTTTCTCTTTCTCTTTCAGAATGGAGAGGTTGTCAGCATCGTGAGTTTGAAATTTTGTTGGTTCTTTTTGTTTTTGTTTAATATTTTGTTGTCTCACTAAACGCACGATTTCAAATTTGTTTATATATTTTATTTTTCCCATCTCTCTCTTAATTTGTTACGCTTTGCACTTAGCTTAAGTTTTTTATAGGATTTTTTTTTTTTTATTTTTACTAACCGAATGGCATGGGAAGTTTTAAACTTTGACCTTTCAAGCTTTCCCATTGTCTGCTCTTACCTAACCAGCTTGTGGGTCAGCGCGGGGCCTGGCAACGCTTAAGCATGCCTTTTCATTGGGCTTTCATTCGCGTTTTCAAGTGTTCCATTCATAAAACAAAGCAGCCGCAAACCGCAATTATGATAGGTTTTAATTAAGCCATTTACAGTGCACCCATCTCTAACTCTACCTCTCTCTCTATCTATTTGTATATCTATCTTACTCGCACTAACTTTGTCTTGCTCTCGTTGTTGCTGTTTTTGGCTTGGCATTTTAAATTGATGCACTCTCTCCTCACTTCACAGGTGCAGCAGCTGGCTGGCAGCATTTATCAGGAATTCGAGCGAATGATCAATCGCTATGACGAGGATGTGGTTAAGAACTTGATGCCTCTGCTGGTAAACGTGCTGGAGTGCCTGGATGCCTCCTATCGCATCAATCAGGAACAGGATGTAGAGCTGGAGCTGCTGCGCGAGGACAATGAACAGCTGATTACACAATACGAACGCGAGAAAAGCGCACGGAAGCAGTCCGAGCAAAAGGTGAGAGTCTGAAGGCTCGCAATTATAATCAAGAGCTAATTAAACATTCCACTCAACAGCTGCTAGAAGCGGAGGACCTGGCCGAACAGGAGAACAAAGAGCTGGCCAGCCGTCTGGAGTCCCTGGAAAGCATTGTGCGCATGCTGGAGCTGAAACACAAGAACAGCGTGGAACATGCCAGTCGCCTAGAGGAGCGTGAGGCAGACCTCAAGAAGGTGAATAATCATCAAACAGTTGTTGACCTTTGCTTATTTGGATATGCATCCAACACACACAGGAATATGCCAGGCTGCACGAGCGCTACACGGAGCTGTTCAAAAACCATGTGGACTACATGGAACGCACCAAAATGCTGATGGGCTCAACGCACTCACAAATGAGCAACGCCTCCGATCGCATGGAGGTGAGTCGGGCGCGTCTCAATCCAGTGGCGCGCAGCTCAGGGCCCGTCTCATATGGCTTTGCCTCGTTGGAGAACTCTGTAATGCTGGACACGGAGACGATTTGCAGCGTGGGCAGCCAATCGGATGATTCCGGCCCGCCATCGTTGCAGAACGAACTAGATAATTTGGCTGGATCTGTTGATCGAGGCGCTGCAACAGATGCGCTGCAGCAACAGAACCAAGCCACCTCGCCGCAGAGTCCCGACATGAGTCCCGTTGTGCCAAATGTGCCCGCAAATGGTAGGTGGAGGCGTCTACCAAATGGCTGAACCTTTAGCTAACCTGCAACTCTACTAATTTTCCAACCAATATTCTATTTTCTTTTGTGTTTGTGTTAACGTCACTAAAATCGAATCCATTTATAAAACAAACCCCAAACCAAACCAGTTGGTCGCTCGACCACAAAGAAGGAACAACGCTCGGACAACAATCTATACCAAGAGTTATTCTTCCAGGATAACGAAGAGAGCGAAGAGAATGAGATTGTTACAGGTAAGCGGTGGATACCTGAGATTCAATTTAAGCACGTTTGCTTCAAAGTTTTCTCAAAAACTTTTTCTCTTCTCTTTTATCTCTTTCAATTACTGTTTATGCGCGCACACACACACACACACAACCAACACACACACTCATGCACTGGGACTCAATGGCCTCTTGTCTCACACTCTTTCTGTGTCTCTCTTTCCCGTAACAGGCAGCTGGGTACACCCAGGAGAATATGCATCCTCAGGTAGGTACCACACACAAGACCAACTCCAAGAACAACAACAACAAACTCCACCACCAACACCATATAATTCCTACATATATGGATTCATCTATATAACCTGTAAATACATCAAATATCATACGATAATCGACTGAAAAAGATATAGAAATGACCATATAGAATACAAAATGGATACTCTAGCAAAACGTGTTTTGTGATATGTGTTGGAATTGATGTGCTCGAGATACTGTTGTCACCATATTGCAAAGCTTAATAAAAATTATCATATTTATTGACGTCTAATGAAATTTCAAATTTCTCTTTTTATGCTAAAACAAATTTACTTATTCCAAACATTCCTTTTCCCTATTTTCAAAAAAAATAAATAAACAAAACCTACAAATCCTACAAAAATACACAACAAATCTTTTTGTACAAATATCAAACACAAAAAAACCGACACCTACAACAACAATAAAAACTCAAAGCTAACGACAACTATTTCGGTAAGTTTTCTCGTCCATCACGATATATCTATATACATATAGTTCCTACCTATTGTAGAGTCTCTTGCTATGTAAGTAGTGTCTCTAGTCTCTATCTCTCTCTCTCTTCAGTTTTAATTTCACTGTTGGTGTTAGTGGATGATCTAGACATGAAACTTTGGTCTCCTGGGTTAATCAGATTTTATTGGTTTTCATATTTAAATATCCTTTTTTTTTTTGTGGATAGATTAATTTTTGGTTCAGGGTTTGACTTTAATTTAGATCTACATCAATTTTGCTTTACTTCATTCATCTTACTTGTTTGTTCATTAAAATCACGCATGTCCACTTAAGTTCCACATATGTTTCATTCGCATACTTAATTAATTTCATTGTTTTGTTTTCATGCTATTTACTAACAATTCATCTTTTTTCCTACGTTCCATTTGATTTCCACAAGAGTTCCACATAAATTAATATTTGTTTTATTTGCTCAACTGATGATTTTATGAACACTTTTGCAGGTATGGGGAAAGAAGTGGAAAATCTCATCATGGAAAATAATGAGCTGCTAGCAACCAAGTGAGATCAAACGAAATATAGGTGAAAGCACTCAATTAATAAACCAATTCCCACACAGAAATGCACTCAACATTGTCAAGGATGATTTAATTGTCAAAGTGGATGAGCTGACAGGTGAAATCGAAATAGTGCGTGAAGAGCTCAATGCCATGCAACAGTCGCGTACGAAGCTAAGGCAGCGCATTAACGAGCTAGAAGATGAGCTCAAGAAGACCAAGGAGCAGGTGAAACAACAGAGTAAGTTGCTCTAGCCTCTTCAAAATACGCACAGCGAATTCTAATCCTTAATGCATTCGAACAGACACCGAACAGGAGGAGAATGATGTGCCGCTGGCGCAACGTAAGCGATTCACGCGCGTTGAGATGGCCTTGGTACTGATGGAGCGCAATGAGTACAAGGAGCGCCTAATGGAGCTGCAGGAAGCGGTGCGCCTAACTGAAATATTGCGTGCCTCGCGCACAGTTGGCAACTTGGATAAAAAGCAAGGCATTTGGAAATACTTTAGTAATCTTTTTAAGTACGGTTACCTCATATGCATTAAATACGGAGTATTAATTGTTGATTTACTTTCTTAACAGCTCCTCCAGCCGTCCGACAGAACGCGTCGCCGACGGTCTTGGAGGGGGGCCGATGTTTCGTCACACAGGCGGAGGAAGTCCTGCCCACAGCCATGGATCTCCCGGACGTGGAGGAAGCGACAATCGCCTTACCCTAGCTGGCTCACAACCGCCGCCGCATCCAGCCAGCGCCGGTCTTGCCAACGCACTAATCATGGCTAAGGATTATGCAGAGGAAGGCACGTCAGAGCGCATGAGCGTCAGGAGGCGTGAGCAATACAGACAACTGCGTGCTCATGTGCAAAAGGAGGATGGACGTCTGCATGCCTACGGCTGGAGCTTGCCCATCAATAAGACCAATCAGGATGCCAATCCGAATCGCCATTCAGGCGGTGTACCCGTGCCCGTCTACTGTAATCCCCTGTCGGAAGCATCGCCGCACATGAAGGTGTTTTGTGCAGCCGGGGTCAATCTGCAAGGTGGCTTCACAAAGGATGGCCAACCGCTAATACCCGCCGATTCGCCCTATGCGCCGCACTCGACGCTCAAAATAGCAGAGATAACCAGTCCAACGGCCGAGCAAAGCGCCGAGGCGCTGGATCGCCAAATGGCGCGTGCCAGCCTTGGGACCCTGGAGCCCGAGACTCAGCTTAGTTCGTTTGTATGGATCTGCACCAGCACACATGCCGCCAGTACGGTTAGTGTGGTAGATGCGAACCAGTCGGCCACGGTGCTCGATGCCTTTCCCATATGCGCATCGCATCTGCTATGCATTGCCTCTGTGCAGGGCGCCATGGAGAGCGACTATGCGTTGCTGGAGCAATCGGAAGTGGTCAAGGCGGGCGAGATGCTACAGCGGCCAGGTGAAGGCACCGAGCTGTGTGGCGAGGTGGAGTTTGTGCGTGTGCGACCCAAATCGGATCAGAACTGCAACAGCAAACAAAACTCACAAGAAGGGGAAGAGGTCCCGGCGACAATTACAGTCGTTGCTGAGGCCAAAGAGGCTACAGAAAAGTCAAATGAGCAGCTGCCTGCCGTTGATGCAACCGAACCATTGGGAAATGTGGAGGCTATCAAGATACGCCAAGCTCTGCCGGGTGCTCCGCTGCGACTCTCTGCTGGCAACGCGAACAACAGCAACAATCATGTCAACAATAACAACAGCAGCAGCACCACCAATAGTGGGCAATTCAGCATCAAATCTTTGAATCCCATACTGGGCACCAAAGAGCGCGACGAGCCCTTGATGAGCTCGGTGGGCCCGACCATGTGGATGGGCGCCCAGGATGGTTGGCTGTATGTGCACAGCAGTGTGGGCCGTTGGCATGAGTGTCTGCACAAGGTGCTCCTGCCCGATGCTGTGCTGGCGATTGTGCATGTGGAGGCGCGTGTTGTTGTTGCGCTGGCCAATGCTCAGTTAGCCGTGTTCCGCCGCCAAACAGACGGCCAATGGGATCTGAATAGTTATCACCTGGTTACGGTCGGTGATCGCAATCATTCGATACGTTGCCTCTGTGTGGCCGGCGAGCGCATTTGGGCTGCGCATCGCAACAAGATCTTCATTATTGATCCGATATCGCTAAACATTGTGCACTCGCTGGACGCGCATCCCCGCAAGGAGAGCCAGGTGCGCCAAATGGCGGCAACAGGTGCCGGCGTTTGGGTGTCCATACGGTAAGGTAGCATCATCAATCCCAAGCCTAGTTGATCTAATTAAATTTCTGCTCTATAGCTTGGACTCCACATTGCGTCTTTATAATACACACACATTTGAGCACAAACAAGATGTGGATATTGAGCCCTATGTGTCCAAGATGCTGGGCGCTGGCAAGCTGGGCTTTAGTTTTGTGCGCATCACAGCGCTAATGGTGTCCTGCAATCGCCTCTGGATAGGCACCAGCAATGGCGTCATCATTTCTGTGCCGCTGGCCGAGATGCAGCAAAAGTCATGTGAGCAGATCATCCCTTTCTCTATTCGTACGATAACTAAAACTGCTTATACCTATTGCTTCCAGCTGATCCCCATGGCCATATGCCCTTGTGCTGCATGGCCAACGCTCAACTTTCCTTCCATGGCCATCGCGATGCGGTCAAGTTCTTTGTGTCAGTGCCCATGCTCCAACAGCCGAATGGCACGCTCACCTTTACCAACAAGAGGCCAGACATGTTGGTCATGTGTGGAGGCGAGGGCTATATTGATTTTCGCATAAGTAAGTGGAGTCAGCGGCCGTCCAAACTCTAGCCAGCCCTAAAAGTCAGCGAACTCTTAGCTAACTAAACATCTATATATAAATGCAGTATATAGTATAATCGTTCCATATTCCTCTGCAGGACATGAAAAATACGATGCTAGTGATAATGCAGCGCATTTGATAGTTTGGAAAGTCGATACGTAAGCTTTGCTTTTCATTTTGATTTTGATTTTGATTATGAATTTTAAACGTTTTTGATTTACGCCCTTTACGTGAATTCTTATTTTTGTTTTTATTTCTCTTTTTGCTTAGTTGTTGTATTTTGTTGTCGTATTTGTTGACTTAATTGCATTTTCTTTTTGTTTAACCTTTGCCGGCCGTGTAGTACCTTCAATTTGTAGTGCTCCGAACAGCGACCTGCCCATAGGCCGACAATCTAATTGGAATGCAGCATTTGTCAAAGGTTTATCCATATTTTTGTTACTTTCTTTTATTTATTTCTGTTTCACCTTCAACAAATTCGTCTCTGCACCTTATGTCACAATGTTCCAATGGAATCCACAATCCCAATTCACATAAGTGGAATTAGCTGTCGTCTTTGGTGTCCTTGTGAATTGTCCCTCTGATTAGATATTAGCTATAAAGGCAGCAATTGTATAAAGAATAAAACCCAAACCCTGATACGGGGTATAAATATCTGCTACGATGTTGTATATACGATTTTATGACTAACTTTCATTTGCGGCTCTTGAACTTTCGGTTGCAGTCTGCTGTTTGAATTTATTTAATGCCTTTTAATATTTCCTTTAGTTTTGCATAATATTTTTCAATTTAATTTAATTTTGCCTAATATTTTTATAAATTGCTCGCTATTTTACAAACTACCAAACAAAACGCGCACTCTCACGAAACTAAAAAAATTACTAATCAAAATATAAACTAAATAATATATTCAATACATATAACAATTCTTGATCAAGCGATGCAGCTATATACATATATCAATTATGATAAGGATGCTGCATATAAACTCAATGCTTTTGTATATTATCTAAAAACAAGTTAAAATCTCCAGTAGTTACGTTGCAGCAGCACTAAGTGTATATTTGTATATATATGCCTGATTTACTAATTATACTCCTTAACTTTTTCAGATGATAATGACATGGAGAACAGTATTCAACTGGAACCAAATCAAACAATCGAAAATCGTGGCGATAAAAGTTATTTGATTGTGTGGCATGTTAGTCAACGTTAAAACTAATTTGTTTTTAAGTAACATACAAGTTACAAGTTTTGCAGGCTAGACAAAAAAAAAAAAACATAATTCTTTAATTAAAAGTTCCCAACTTATTTACAGAACAATGCGTCCGAGCATTGTCGCGAGCCTAAGCTAGATATATATAATTGGCTAACTACCGATTTTGGATAGTCAGAGAGACTTGTGCTAATAATTATGCTTCATATACTAGCTGCATATATATATACATATATATTAAAAAAAAAAATTAACCTAAATGTTATTTAACAGTGATAGCTCGCTATATAACTCAATGATATATATAAATTATATATATAAAAACTAAAATATGTAAATTTTATGCAGAAAGTTATGTTTTTACATATATATATTCATATTCAATAGAAAAGTCCAAATAACTTAAACTAAACTAAAGATCCCGTTTAAAGAAATTTGTGCGTGATTTTTGTGTCCAAATAATTAGTTAAATTTGTATTTTAAGTTGAGAGTTTCAAAAAGCAATTTCTAATTTAGTTATTTGTTAAATAATTTTAATTTTTAGTTGAACAGATTACGCCTAATTGTTATTAATTTGTTAATAAACGAAAAAAAAAAGACCAACGCTTTGGATTATTTATTATTTGTAGCGGCAAAAAGTGATATTTGTAATTTGGAATTTTTTTTTAATTTTTAAGCACAGATTTGAATATGGCATAACAAGGCGAACTTACGCATTAGCTTTGGCTTGAATCGAGCAACTATATAATGGATAAATAATATATATATAACACCAGATTATCTATGTAAATAAAGCCACAATTTATAATATATATAGAAAATTATGTGAAATAAATTATGGATATTATGAATCAAATGAATATCTTGAATTGAACTAGAGAAATACCTATAAGAAGACTTTAAAAACATTGTTTTTATTTAAAATCATTATTTATCTTAATTATATCTTATATAGAAGCACTTTAAAAACTCCATTGTATATCTTCTCGGCACTCCAGTGCATGATCATCGAGAGTTGCAATGACTTCGACACCATCATTTCTTATGGAATTGGCGTCCAGTTCGGATCGACATTTCTTGATGTGATCGGTGATGGAGGCGTGTCTGCATTGCTTGAAGAAGGCATGCGTCATCAGCTTCTTCGCGCTCCAGCGGTTCTCGGCATTGCGGTTCAGGCAAATCTCCACGAACTGATGGAAATCATCGGAGAGCACACGTTGGCTAAAGAGATCGTAGGTTCGGCGCGTTGTTGCATTCTCAAACGGTAGTTTGCCCTGATCGTCGAGGAGCATGGTGTACGTTGATCTATCCAATAATGAGGGCACATTTCCACGTATTTTCTCTGTGTACATGAGTGTGGGTTGCGTCTCGAAGTACGGTTGTATGCCGTTAGCCAGCTCGCATGCCGTTATGCCCACGGAATAGATATCCGACTTCTCCGTAAATCCGTGAACATTCTGATCCAAAACTTCCGGAGCAGCCCAGTTCAGATGCTTCTCGTCGGAGATGCCATGTAAGACGGGTTTCTTTTTGCCATGCTTAATAAAGCTGCGACTCTCGTGGAAATTGGATAATACTGCTTTATTGGTGTCCAGTAAAATGTGCAGAGCTCTCACAGATCCATGAACAAAGTCATTGGAGTGGATATACTGAAGGGCGGCGAGGACATCCTTGAAGATCAGCGCTATCAGTGTCTCTGGAAAGCCGTTCCTGAATATACTGTTAAGCAGGAGTTGACATGTGCCAAAGCACATATAGGGATGCAACACATATACATCGCTGTCCACAATAAAACTATTCAAAATCTTATTGATATTCGGATGATTGAATTGTCGACAACATTGAATCTCGGTGAAAAGTCGCTTCAGCTCGGCATCGTCTTCCACTTCCAGCGAATACTTTTTTACAACTATCACGCGATTGTTGACATTGCAGTTCGCCTTATAAACCGAACAGTATTTGCCATACTTAAACGCTTTTGTGAATTCATAATCAATTAAACTATTGCTAAACATTCTTATTTCAATTTGTAGGAATTTTTTTGTGAGTGCTCGAATTTCGAACAGCTGACATTGACAGCTGTGGGTTGAAGAACGGCGTTGCTTTTGCAAATCGGCGGCCTATTATTTCGCGCAACTGAATTGATGGGAATATCGTTTGTTTATATTTTAAATAACCGCGCGCGCAAGTATATGAAATTAATAACAAATATTCTTTTTGAAATACTGAAAACAATTTTGTAAATTAGTTCAAATAATAATATTATTTTTAATTTGAAGTATTATTTGAAGATTGGTGCACTATTTGATATTCGAATTCCAAACAGCTGTTGCTGGATGCAAGGCATTATTTTTGCAAATGCTACCTGGGACTATGTACAATTTTGGAGGCAGCTGCATTTTCTTGCTGTATATTTTATGAACTCATTTCAAACAGCTGGCATTAACAGATGTTAATCGATGAACGGCGTTAACTTTACTAAGTGGCAGCTTCTGACTGCGCACAATCACAAAGTCGAATATTCGAACACAGCATCTTATGCTGTTTATTTATATTTTAAATGAAGTGATTTAAAAATTTGAAATGGTCACGTTAAGCGACACTTTTCGTGCCAACTGGCTGATCGCAACTTTTGGCATAAGCCTCTTTGTCGCTGGCTCTGTTGTGCTCTACTGGAACGAAGGCCGAGCGGTGCACACGATGTTGGCGTTGGATGAGGCTTACGCCGATATTTACTCGATGCAGTTCACTGATGAGGAGCAGGAGCTGAGCTTTGAGAATCGTATTGTACATCTATCAGGACCCATCATATGTGGAGAGCCGCTCACCGAGCCCGACTACAACATACAGCTGTTGGCGGTGAAGCTAAGGCGCCGCGTCCAAATGTACCAATGGGTGGAGGAGACAGTGGAGCATAATTTCGGCGAGAGTGTGGGTACAGAGGCGGACTCACGCAGCTATTACTATACGCGCGAATGGCGTGACAAGATTGTGGAGTCGCGAAGCTTCTACAATCCCCATGGTCACACGAATCCACAACGTTTCCCCATCGAGAGCGCCGTCCAGGTGGCCGATGCGGTCTACATTGGCAAATATGAGCTGGGGCCAGCTGTGAAGAACAAGTTCAACAACTACCATGAGCTAACCTCGGACATAAGGCCCGATGACAGTGGCATCAAGCTGCACCTGGGCCTCTACTATCACACCAGCGATGTATTCAATCCGGAAGTCGGAGATCTGCGCCTGCTCTTCACCTATGCAGGAATGGAAGGCGAGCTGTACAGCGTGGTGGGCCGTCTGCAAGGCAATAAAGTGGAGCCCTACATCACTAGTCGTGGTGTACAGGTGCTGCTCGTCTACCCGGGCGAGATCAGCGCCCTGGAGGTATTCCGACTGGAGTACAGAACGCAGGTGCTGCACACCTGGTGGTGGCGTTTCATAGGCTGGCTCCTTATCTTCTTTGGCGTCACCTGCAACACCAAGCTACTGCGGGTTGTATGTGAGTGGACAAAGTCAATATATATTATCTATATCTATTTATATATATTTGCTAATATACAGATATCTATATGCTCTATATATATTTAATGATCTAATTTCCTCTCTTCAGTGCTCCGCGTGCCCCTGCTGATTGGCTTAGCGCCCGACTCGCATTATCCGGTGACTGGGAACTTTTTGATCGCCTTCTCGCTCTCGCTGACCATTGCGGCAGTGGCCTGGATATTGCATCGTCCGGTGATAGGCGCCTGCCTGTTCCTGGCGGGCGCCTCGCCGTACGTCTGGCTCACGCGCAATCTCGTCGATTATCAGCGCATGGATTAATTCGTTATGTCCTCGTAACTATTTACACAAAACCGTTTTGTTTTAGTGCCATCAAAGTCAATAAAAACTGAATAACACTTAAGAGCTAATTGTATTGTTAATCCTAATCCTTTAGAATTCTCGTATGCCGGGATTCGTTGGCTCGTTGAGCTTCGACTTGGGCGTTGACTCAGAGGAGGTGTGTACGCTAGGACTCTGCGACTTGTCCTGCTCCTCGTGGCAGCCAGCCGGCTCCTCGAAGCGTACGTACGGCTCGAAGCTATTGTCGATCTGCACGGAACCTCGATGCAGATTGTTGGACTCCGCCTCGAAGAGTATCTCGTTGATGAACCTCTCGGCGAGCAGACGCTGCTCGCGGGGCAAGCGCTTCAGTTTGTATGTCCAGGTGCGGGCAATGGACTCCTCCTCGGGATAGGTGCCCGCCAGATACTCGCAGGCTATGTTCAGCAGCTCGTCCGTGTTGTGAGTACTCACTGTAGTTGTGGTGGCAGGGGAAGCATTGTTACCGCTGCTGCTGCAGGGCGGGGTCTGCCTGGCTCTCTTTGCTGAAATCGAGTAGTCGGGCTGCTGATGCATCAAGCCCGATCCCACTGCTGGTGGCGGCGGTGGTGGTGGCAGCGGATCCACCTTTTGCACATGTCCAAACGATTTGTGAAACATCTCCGAGATGTTGGGCGTCTGTCCCATGGAACTGCGATAGGAATAGTGCAAGGAGGAGGCGCTGCTGCTACTGTGCTCCATAAAGGATGCCGTCGAGCTGGAGTTCTCGTTGAAGGAGAAGCTGGGCTCATTCTTGAACGTCGGATTCACAGCGAGGAACTTCTCTGTATTCCTTAGAAAGTCCAGCTCCTGGAAAGTCCAGCAACGAGGTGTATGCAAGCTGCCCGTGCGCATGGCGCTCTCCACGACCTTAAGCTCCTTGCGATAGTTGGTGCGCAGGGTATTGATCTTCTTCTTCACGTCTTCGACAGTCGCATCGCGTTTCAGATAATGGTAAATGGGCACCAAGCGCTGATAGGCCTCGGCTCTCTTCTCACGATTCGTGTAATCCCGCAGAGAAGTGTCCCATAGGACGGGCATGTCCCGATATGTCTGGATGAAGGCGCGCAGATAATGTCGATTCTCCTCTGCTCCCGACATTATTTTAATGCTGTGCGTTGGCTGCTGCGGCGGTGGCGGCGGTTGGTGAAGCATATTTTTGTATTCAAAATCCAATTTCAAATCTTCCCCGAAAAGGGCGGTTAAAATAGATTAAAAACAAAATCAAAAAGAAAAACAAGCGAAATTTGCTTTTTTCTTTGCGTGCGAGTGAAAAAATGACGAATTTATGTATGGACCTATTGACGAAATGTCAGATTGTTGTTGTTGTTGTAGTTGAATTAGTGGTGGTGGTTTGCTTGACAGATTGCTGGGCATATTGCTGCATTGACGTAACTGCGCTAGTGTGTGTGACGTCACAGCAACAAGTGTTGTTCGCGCAACGTTTTTCATTTTACTGGGTGTGGTAACACTGCTGCGCCAATCGAATGGAAACACTTGCGACAATAAAAACAGTGCCATATTGAGTAAAACATCAATGTTGTATGTTAATCTGGCGGCGTTACAGTGCCTTTGTGAGCAGAAGAACAGGCAGCATTAACATTTATGTAAAATAAAGCGAGACGAACAGCCGTGCGACCGGACGTGTTTGACCGTTGATTTTGATTTTAATTCCGACGCGCAAAGAAAGTAAAAACTAAAACACGTACAAGGCGCTGTGTAATTATTTGTACACCAATTACAAACTACATTCGTGCAATTAAACGCGTGTATGCTAAACAAAATTATAAACAGGATTGCAAAAAGTGCTAATTTAAAGTGACGCCGTCTGCCGCTGCTGCATTCAGTGGCATCCGATTGTGTGCGTGAACGCGTAAGTGTGTGTGTGTGTGTGTGTGTAAATTGTGACTGTTGGCGCTTGGCAGTCGATATTTTGCGCGCCGCTTTTTAATTAACCGAAGCGTTGTTCAATTTAATTGTGCAAAAACAAAGATGCTTTGGCATTGGGCAGTATTCAAGCTATGAGTAAATCATAGCAAACAAACCAACATTCAATAATAAAAACAAGAAAATCAAAGCTGTTTCTAAGTGTATGTGTGTAGTGTTGTGCGTGTGTCCAAAATTTAATGCAATTCAAACGAAATGGAGACCATCGAGGAGCAATCAAAAACAGGTGAGTTTGAGAAGAGTGGGGTGACAGCAGCTGTTTTGCCTCACATCCGCTGTTTGTCTTTATTTCTATATAAATATATCTTTTTTTTTTTAAATTTTTCAATGTCGCAGGCGTTAAGCACACACATAAAAAATGTCACTGCCAGCAAATAAATATCTTTGCCTAGTACTTTCTTGTTGTAGTCAGGGAATTTTAAGCTACATTTTTTTTGTTTCTGTTAATTTTGTGAAATTTATTTCGGTGTGAAACATATTTATGTATCGCTGTGTGCTAAATATATTTGCACCCCTCGGCCCGCTCTGTGCCGGCACTGTACTCAGCCAGCAACAAAAACAAGCGAAAGCGCAGCCGCCACGGTGAAGTTCCTGCCTGCCTGGCTGCCTAACTGTAGGTAGATCAACCAACAAATTGCGTGCGCTCACCCTCTGCTCTCGCTCTCTTTCTCTTTCATTCACTCTCTCTGTTACTCTATCTGGTTTCTGTTATTGTTACTAGAGCCTAGTGATTTACCTACCACACGCTTTCCCCTACCTCCTGTCCTTCTTCCCTCTTTCCGGGTATACATACTTAACAGAGAGCGCGCACATGCCAATGTTTTTGGCTGTCGGCTCAATGTTAATGGCATTCTTACATACACAAGCGCATTTACATATATATATGTATGTGTGTGTGTGTGTGTGTGTGTGAAGGCCTCTGCGTCGTCGCAACGTACTGAGCCAAGGCTCTGCCAGCTGACAACGTAATTTTATTACAAGATTCCACTTTGATGAGTCTGTTGAAGCAAAAAACCGAAAAAAAAAAACTTAAGCGAAATATCAAAACTAGAGTCCCCACGCTGTACATCATGCAAAATGCCACTCAATTAGTTTTTCATCAAGTCTCTTTGGCAAGGGGCCAAAGCAAGCGAAGAAGAGGTAGCAGAGAGGGATGACTGACCAACGGCAAAGGGAATTTCCCAAAGAAAAGAAGAGAAGTAAATGCTTGCCATTATTTCCCTGTGTTAGCCACCACCTGTGAGGGTCGTTTCGCACCCTGCCCTTAGTGCCGTTTTTCTGCTTCGACGGGGGCGCACACCTGTGGCTTCCGGCTGACTACACGTTGTCAGGTGATCTTTTAGTTGCAGTTCAGAGTTTGATCCTTAAACATCAGCAGCTTCAGCATGTTGCACTTGCCAGTGGCTAAACATTCTCAGCTCAGCTTTGGCCACGCCTGCAACAAACAGCAAAATTTCGTCACGGTTCGTCGTCAGGCTTGGTCGTATTTCACTTACGCTGCCCAGGGGGAAGTCAAGCAGACGCAGCTCAAACAGGCCGCACTATGTCAAGTGTATGAGGACTTCACAGGTATTTCCTTACATAGCCATGCAACGGTTGAGATGTTGTCTTCAGCTCAGGGTTGTTCTCACACAAATTCATATATAGCGAAAACATATTTTATATCGAGCGACTTCAGTCTGGGCATTTTCTGGTACGCAATTTACTTGCAATTGAAATTCAGAACGTGTTTTTGCAGTTTAAGGAATTTGGCGCTAACAAACTCAAACAGAGCAGAGAGCGCGAAACTCTGAAGTCAAGCAGAAAGTGCTATACAATATAGAGATATTTATATAATGTGTATTTTTAATATATATAATATAAATGTATAAATAATATATATTAGATTATATATATACAATTTTAAATAGATTTGCATAAGATTTAATGATAGATTTCTGCAATATTTGAGAGAAATACAAGGAAATTTTCTATTAATTCTATATTTCGGTCTTTCGGCAATCCCAATACTCGTTCCTTTGCTTAGTGTTTACCTTAGTATGATTATATAAGAAAAAATATGTTTTAGTTTAATTTCTTGGGAATGTAATTGAAGCAAGTCCATTTAAGTGGCTGTTACAGTCGCGTATTGAATGACTAAATTCTTAGTTAGGCCGCACATAGAAGCACGGTAAATAAATGTGAGACTATATACTATTGGGGAATATACCTATGTTTTGATATATATATACCTCTATTGGGTCTACCCCTATATTTATTTTCGCAGTTGTTTGGACTGTCTCAAGTGTTTCATATGCCACTGCCGAAAGGTATTAACTTTTGTAAACATAACAAACTTTATAGTTTACTTATAGAGGCCATAAATTTCTATTGTAAAACTTAGTTATACTAAAAATTGCATGCGTCATGCGGCGACAACAACAACAACAACCAAATCCGCAAGAGCAACAACTCCTGTTCATACCCCACTGTGAAAGCAGATGCTGTATGCAGAGTGAGTGAGAGAGAGAGAGAGAGAGTGATGGAGGGGATTGTCTGGACTTTGTTCAATTGCCCAAGTGGCGACTCGTCTGCTTCGACAGAGAGATACAAAAGCGCAATTGGCATCAGTTACAGCTGCACAATTCTGGATAAAATTAATGCACAACTGCATGTGCAATCAATTCTAGGGTAGGCAGCAGCAGCAGCAGTGGCAGGGGTAACGGCAGTAGGTAGGGGTAGCTGGGGCTGTTGGAAAATTTGTATGCACTTGAACAAAATGTGTAGATTGCAATCGTGTGGGCGGGTGGGTGCTGCTGGCTGCATTTTCTTGCTCTTTGCTTTGGCTTGTCAAAACTATGATGGCAATGAGCCGAAGGTCACAGAGAGGGCGGTGGGGAGGAGAGCGTTGGGTGGGTAGGTATAGACAACAAACAATAATATTAATGGCAACAATCAGCACTTGGCGATCACAATTAAAATTGATGTCAACAGCTCGCAAAATTGCGTCTAAATAATCGACGCTGCCCTTCATTCAGCTGTGGATGGACCGAGAGATACATATATAGTATATTTAGAGAGATCCTCTCGGTTCTATTTGGTCTTGCATTTTGTTTGTTTTCTTTTTGCGCAACAGTTCGCAATTTGCATAAACAAACAAACAAACAACAGCAAAAACTGTGATGGCCATAAATCATAGCGCCAAAAACTTTGAATATGCTCGCCTCCTCCATCGCATGCTCTCCCTCCTCACCCACTCCTCCTGCTGCTGCTACTCTGCACTTGAACAAAGTGTACTTAACAATTTTTAGTGCGCTACTCAAGAGGGCGTGTGCGAGGGTTGAAGGCAACCGAAGCAAGCAAGCGAACTCTCATCAATTATAAACAAATCACATGTTTATCTATTATATATTCGCAATATATCAAATGTTAGCCTCAAGTTAGAGTCATTAAAGCCAAAGTGTAGTTGGTTCTCATTGAAAATGTTGAAATCTCGGTATAATGGCTTTGTTTATATTGAAGCTGTAGTAGCTGTAGATTAGAATGTGCTTAGTAAATGGACCAGCTTTCAGTTAAGAGGTCAGTTAATGTGGACCCTGAACCCTTTGGAAATGTTTAAATAGGATATCTATATAATATACTATATATGTATATAGTATAGTTATAGTATAGTATAGTTATAGATTAAATTAAAGATAAATATCGTATATATACTATAAGTATACAAAAGTTCTATTGGCTTCATTTGTTTGCACACAAAATTTCGTGTCGCATGTGAGCAAATGTTGATAAACCGAGCAACATTCCTAGGCTATGTCGCACAAGTTGTGCCCTCTGTGCACACTTTTAAGCACTATAAGCTTCGAGCTATATATAGAATGTAGAATCGGTTGTACTAATGCCTTGTGTGTGCCGTTTCCCATTCTGAATTTTGCAGAAATGTCCATTATGTCAAAGCTGCCCACACGCATCTGCCTGGTGGGCGAGGCTGGTAGAGATGCGGAGACGCTGCAGGCAGCCGAGAGTTTTGGCATGCCCGTCATACAGTCGGAGACGGGGCAGGACATCATCAGCGATACGGATTGGCGCACATTCTATGTGCTGCAGGATTTCGAGGATGAGATCTTTGATGCCATACACAAGCAAAAGGAATGGTAAGTGTTGCCCTTTCACTGTTTCTCTATTTATTTTTGTATAGCTTGCTTTAGCCAGATCTTTGGCTTCTATAAATACATATTTGAGCATAATGTCAGCAAATTGAATGAGACGCGTCGTGGCGTCACGGAGTGCCACGAGTGGAGCACCAACCGCAGCCAAATTTGAAATTGAGACATACGCATGTGCGCTCTGCCCTACCTCACTCCCAAAGGCCCTCACTCGGCTATGCAGAGGGTTGAGATTGACAGCGCCAAAACCAAAACCAAAATCCGTTGACAATTCACGCTTTCCAATATTGTTGAGTATACCCTGTAAAATTGATATCCTGGGGTAGGAGGTGTATTGAACTGAGAGTAGAGAGGTGTGGGAAACGGTATCTTCCATAAGCACAAATAACTTCTGAACAGCTTCAGAAGAAATACAAACATTTATTTGGCAGCTTCGCCTTTTGTTGACCTTTACAGGGTACATTTCAGCTGAGCACTCTCTGTCTCGCTTCTATTTTTGGTTTTCTGCAAATTTGCTACAAATTGTTGTCAAATTTGAGGCTTGCGCGACAGTTTCTTGCACGCTTGATTAATTTACCCGCTGCGCAGTAATAGCCACATTAAAATCAAACAAGACAACAAAAACAAGAACAGCTAGGTTAGAGTGTACTTTGGTGGGGAGTGCACGACTAGAAGATACCCAAACAGCAGTGGCAAGCAGCTAAGCTTCTTTCTCATGATATAGATAACAGAAATAGTACACTCTATGTCTGCCTATAACTGAAAGTAATCAAATATGGATTTACTGCTCGAATTTCTAATTATCTACCTGAAATTGAACCAAACTTGATCAAATTTAAATGGGTTTTGGGTAAAGTTTTATTTAGTTTTCAAAAACTATTTATTTTCTAGTCTTTCGGGAGCCTGTTAGCCCCTTCGTCCATCATTAAGTTCCAGGGTATAAGAACATACAAAAAACATGCACGATCTCTGCCTCATTAGAGATTAACAATAATAATAATTTTTTTGTTTTATTTATTTACGATCGTATTCAAGGTCAACAAATGCGTTTGTTGTGGGTTTGCAAATTGCGGCATTTGAAAGATGGAAGATGGAGGAGGAAAAAAATATAGACTCTGGAAGCTGCGGCATTGGGGCATGGCAAGGGAAACATCTCTATTGCCTGTTTTGCTATGCTTTCATGTTAAACATCAGTTCTTTTTCTTTTATTTTATTTTGTTTTGTTTTTTTCGCACTAATTATGTAAAAAAGAACTAGAGAAGAAACGGAAAACCAGCGGGGGCATTACGAGTATTATGTATTTGCCAAAATTTCATTCATGTTTCGCTTGTTTGTATTTTCTTTCGTTTTTCCCTCTTATTTTTTTCCCATAAAATTGTTTTTAGTTCGTGAAGCATATGAGTGGATGCTTTTTTATGGCATTTGCACAAAAATAAATTTATCACAATTCTTATAAATACTTGCCAATTAGTTGAGAATAATATTCGAAATACGTTTGTTGGCATTGGTCGGAAGAACAGCTTACTCATTCAGGTTTCGTAAACAGATTACGAATGCTAAATCGTGATCTTATGCTAGGCGCAGCCAACTTAACGAGGTGGACACTTTATTTTAGTGTTGCCAGATCGCATTCTGCAGTCGATCACACCCGACCGCAGCATTCTTGTTCGTCTTTTATTATACAATTATACTATATATGCAAATGGAACCCAATCCCCTTCTCCTGCTCGAATTCCAATTAAAGTGAAGCCTTTCTATAGAACTCTGTGCTAATTGCTACGTAACATATGGACTTTTGTCTGTGTATAGAATTCAGTAAAACTTTTTGGTGCTTCCCGCGAAAGTGCATGCAATGGGGGCATAGACAGCTGTTGAGAAAAATACCCTGAATGGCTTTTCAGAATTGCACAAACACACACATATGTACACTCCCACACACACACACACACACACACACGTACTTAACAGCCACTTAAACTCGCACAAATTGATGCCAAAAAGATCTTGTTAATTGTGACACAGCAGCATTGGCTAAATATTCATTCAATCTACGATCTGTATGCACTTAAAAGTACTCAGAGATATATTTATATAGAAACTGAATCATAAGTATACGTTTGCGTGCTGGCATTCCCCCTTGGGGCCATTGCCTATTTTGGGGAATCTCTCATACACAAAAAGAAAAATCTTAATGAAAATTCGCTCACCGAAAAATTGATGACAAAATTTTCTTATTTATTGGCTAAGGAATTCGTTAAGCCGAAAACTTTGCGTACTTCCACCGAAATCAAAATGAATCGCTAGCGCGTTCACATGATTGCAGAGGTGGTTATCTATATACGATATACATATATGTATATGAAATATAGGGTAGGGTGGGAGTTGCGGCTATTGCGGGGGTGCGTCAGATTGCAGCAATCTATTGGCGCCACGATTCTATAAAAAATGTTTTATATGTGGAACACGATGGCAGAGTGTGAAAAGCGTCGCCAACAAGTCGGATATTCTTGACAAAAAAAAAAAAAAAAACAAAAAAAAACAACAACAAATAAGAAAATCCTCAAATCGCAGAATATAAAAATATATATAAACCATACATATTTTTTATAATATTTTCTGATATATATACATAAATGCCATATACACAGGAAAGCTGCGCGTCTATATAATTTATAAGTTTTCAGCATGGCTAATTAATTGTGTGAGAGGGTGGGCTGGGGGTTGGGGGATGCTGCAATGCTTTTGCTGTCATTGACTGCTCTATAGTTTTGACCCTCGCAAAGTTCGAATATGCTTACGAAGGGTGGGTGGATGGCTGGCTGGCTGGCTGGTTGGCTGTCTGTTTGGGTGTTAAAGATCAGCGCACTTTATAAGCAACAAGTTCTTCATGGATTCTCCATAATCCATAAACACATACTATATATACTCTCGATCTGGAGGTCAGCTTTTAATGCTCGTCTTTTATCTTTCAGTCGAGCAGCACGCGCGCTGCGCATTTTTTTGCATTGAGTAAGCATTGCGCCTGGGTTTTCCTTCTGTTCACTCATATGTTGGCTCTACGAAATTCCATATAAATATATATATATATATATATATATATATATATATATATATATATATAATTTTTTTTTATTTGTCAAATATTTGCATATATTCAAATGTCGCACCTGCTTGCCAAGTCGCTTTGTTTATCATTGTGTCATCTGGGTTTTCTCTATGTTTGCGCAGCTTACAGCAGCATTTCTCTCTCTCTCTTTCTCTCTCTCTCTCTCCCACTCTCTATATCTGTCTGTCTTTGGCATTTGGCACTTGAGTGTGTGCCATCAAGTGGCATTTTCTATTTCCACAATTTTTCATTCCATTGCGTTTCGCAGCCGCCGCCGCCGCTCGGCATTCGGTTCAATCATTTTCCACAGTTCACAGCGCGGCAACAGTTGTGTTTTTGTTTAGTTTCCGCTGTGCCGTTAGAATCAGCAAATCGTTTATACCAATAAATATTTAATAAAATATATATATATATATCCATATCACAGTGTGAACAATATAAACTTAAAGTTTGTCTAAACATTTATGTGTGCTACGTCCACGTAGATGGAAACCTATTTGTGGTAAGCGCCCAGGTGTAGCAGGTGCCTCTGTGTGTGTGTGTGTGTGTGTGTTGTGCTCAAGTGCATTCAGACTCGGTGTGAAAGCTGTGAGATGTCTCGCCTTATCGCAGTGAAATTGAAGTGCGTGTTAGTTGTGCTCTATGAAACAAGTCTTGAGTTTCCAAATCTGCTATTCGTAATGCCAACAAACTGAGACGGAACGCATTGTGCAATCGACTGTGTGAGAAACAACATACATATCTAAAGAAGTTACTACAATGTGAGCTGTGCAGTTACTGTGCCTATTCAGTGCTGAATTAGCCATTCAGGAAGCTCAAACTATTCAAAGTATTCAGCATTCAGGCGTTGAGTGAGCTCAAGAATTCTTTTATTTTATTTAGAATATATCTAGATTTATTTCTATATTTATTTGAAAGATTCACTCTCTAAGCATGCACACTTCCTTAACCTAGTTTAGATATTTATTTTAAATATCTCTCGAATCGATTATTTACTAGATGCCAGCCAGTTGCTAAGTCTACATATATCAATTTCTTATAATATACTATATATTTTATGAAAAATATTTCAAATATTTCGAGCTTTTGGCGAGCTTTTACTGAAGAACAGAAGAGAGCTTTTGGCTCGTTTATTTATGTGAGGAAAACTCTACTATATTTCTTATTTCATTTGTCTTTTAGTATTTACAATTGATGAATCTTAACTTAAGTTTAAATAACTTTTTATTAGTATTTACCATTGCTCAACCTTTCCCAAACTCAACCAGCTCTCTTACGTCTGTTTCACGTCAATCTTTAGCTCTATCCATTCAATCATTAATTGTTGCAAAAAAAAAAAAAACAATTGAGTTCCTGCAACATTGAATATTTATACAATTTTTGCTGCTGCTGCTGACCAGGCCCATTTTGTATGGCTGAGTCCTGAGGCCGCAACAGAACGCTACTCATGAATGAATGATGAATGCAATGTACATAAATTAAATTCAATATTAAAAATATCATAAATACATAAGGCGAGAGCCACACACAGGCACGCTGGCAGGCAGAGGGTGGAGGGTGGAGGGGCAAGGCAGCATCCGCCCACTTCCGCTCGATTGATTTGTTTATAAAAACTTCCGGTACGTGGCCAGTTCACTACAGGCTGTACAGTCAGCCTGGCTGGCATGTGCTTCGTCATAAACAAAAAGCCCTTAAACAAATTGATTGCTGCATGAGATGTGGCTGTGGTTGGGATTGGGGTTGGGGTTGGGGTTGGGGTTGGGGCTGGGGCTGGATTTGAGGTTGCTTGTTCCAGTCAAAGTTCAGTGGGAATTCGTCTGGCTTTTGATTGTTGTTTACATACCCCAGCCCCAATTGCCACCTGGTGTCGCGTGTGTACATATGTACATATCTATCTAGCTATATGTCGCTGTCTTTGTGTGTGGGAACGACACGTCGCATCGCAACTGAGCAACTGTTCACGAATTGTTCGGTGGAATTGTTAAGTTTGCAGTCATTCGTGGATTGCCTGATCGCACTGGCTGTGCTCGTCTCTGTTTGTGCAATTGAAGGCGCCTATAACCGATTTATAGTCTTGAGTGATTCGAATAATTGATATATGGCTACTGCAACAGCAACAGCAACAGCAACAGCGCCGCAACGGCCAAGGTCAATTGGGGCATTACAGAAATCGCCTTGCATAACTCAAAAGTGTGCCACATAAATATTTAACGATCTCTCCTTCTCTCTTCTGCATTGCAGCATTTTGGGTCCACCCGCTTTGAAGTATGCGGCCGAAATGAAACAGACGCTGGGCCAGAACACCAGGCCCATTTATAACTATGCGATGCGTGGTGTAGTCACATGCTTCACGGGCATACGCAAAAAGGATGAGCTGGTGAGTGTAATGGAATTTTTAATCCCTCAGAAGAGTGTGAAGTAATGAAGAAATTCCTGAATTTCAGACAAAGCTGGTGAATCTCATACACTCCATGGGCGGTTGCATCAAAAAGGATTTGAATACAAAGACCACGCATCTGATATGCAATCACAGTGGCGGCGAAAAGTATCAGTAAGTAGATGCCAGAGAAAAAAACATTAATTTCTATACTAATTCTTGCTCAACTTACAGATACGCCAAAACCTTTCGTCTGACAGTTGTGCGACCTGCTTGGGTTTATGCCGCTTGGTCAGCTCGCAATTCGCTGGAGTTTGAGGCCACACAGGATAACTTCACCAAGGCGCATCGATTGAAGGCCTTTGAGGGACAGAAGATTTGCTTCTTTGGTTTTCCCGCCGAGGAGCATCAACACATGGTCGATGTGCTGCTGGAGAATGGTGGCGTCTGTGCCGAGTTGGACGATCCCGAGTGCTCGCATGTCGTGAGTTCTGTGCCCCAGTAAATTGTGGCACTTTTCTATTTAAATTGTTTTTTTTTTCACTCGCTGTAATCTGCATGCAACTCACTTTTTTGGCATTTGGCTTAAACGTTTTGTTTGGTTGTGTCTCTTATGGCTGACTCTTGTGTATATATCTTGCAGGTGATGCCCAATACGGGCGCTGTCCTTACAAGCACTAGCTCTAGCTCTACTAGCACTAGCACTGATACTAACCAAACCACTAACACTAAACCCCAAACATGCAGCAGCCCCAAGTCCCCCAGAACAGAGTCAGATTCAGCTGACGAGGCAGAGCAGCAGCAGCACCAGCATCAAATGGACCAGGAACGCGATGAGCAGCAAGAGCAGCCCGTGTCTGATAAGGAGAACCAGTCTGGAGAACTGGATGACATACATTTCGATGAGCGTCTGTTTGTCGAATCGGGCGATATGCAGCAGCCGGAGGAGCTGCCGCTGCCCGACTCGGCGGACGAAGAGGACGTCCAAGCCAGCACGCCGAAGAGCAACAGGCAGTCAAGTGTTATTATTGCTGCTGGCACACCCACCAGCTCCAATGGCAGCCCCCCAGCTGCTGATGACTTTCAAGACAATGAGGAGAGACTTTCTCCTATTCTAATAGCGCCAGCCAAGCTGCTGACTATCGACACTATCAACGAGTGCGACATGGAAACGGATGACTTGACTGCTGCAGCATCCGAGAATGATTTGAAGCGCAAACGCGACAGCTTCGACAGCGTCTCGCTGATGTCTGTGGATTCGTTTGCCTTGCCCGCAAGCACCAAGAAACCAAAGCTTATACGCACGGGCTCCATAACGCGCACTCTAAAGCGCTCCATGAGCTTTGTGGCTGATCGCACGCCCATTATCAAGACGCTGCGAACACGTCGCAGCTCCATTGCCGTTGCCGATGCATCCACATTCCTGGGCAGCGAGACTATCGAAGCAGACGATTCCATTTGCTCGCTGGCCAGCATCAATAGCACGCTGAACGAGTCTATAAGGAAGCCAGTGAAAGCATTGCGCAGCATCTGCGATCGCATTACGCGCAGCAGCAGCCGCCGTGCCGAGCGCGAGGCCACGCCCGATGGTGGGCCGCTGGATAGTGGTTTCAAGACGCCAAAGGCGCCGTTGCAACGATTTGGCGTTGGTGGCAGCGCGTCCTCTTCTAAGAAAACAGCTAAGCGTCTCTTCGGGCCGGTGGGTGGAGGCCCAACTGCTGTCAGCTGCTCCCTAACATTAACCACTAACAATGCCAATGTCCTTGCCAAAGAAACAGTCAGCGCAATTGCTTGCTCTGCTAATACTGTTACTGCCTCCGCCTCAGCCTTGTTGCATTCGAACGTTAGCTCATCTGTGACCGCAATCACGTCATCATCATCTTCATCAATAATCGCATCTTCATTGATCGCTGCGCCCGTGGATGCTGCCAAACTGACAACGACGACGCTCGCTGCCGATGAGCAAATGGTACTTAAATGGATAAAATCCAAAACCTAGAAACACCTTGGAAACACTTTGAAACGGCACAGCACAGCATAAACATTAAATAGGAGATTGTTAAGCTATTTAGTAGAAAGTGCTTGAAGCTTAGACTTATTTATATCAGAGAAACTTAAGAGATTTCTTAAGTTTCTCTCTTTCAGCTTGATAAGCTACAATTCACATTTCATTTGATCTCAAGCAGTTTCTTGACTTTGTTTTCCATTTCCATTAGCCTTCATCTTTCGTGTGAACTTCTCTGTTTTGCAAGCTTCTCGCTGTGCCTTTTGCGTTGAAACATTTTGTGCTATTTTTTTTTTTTTTTTTTTCATTATTCAATTTGTCGCGCATTTCCAACATTTTTTCAGCTGTTTAACGAGCTGCGGATCATGTTTTTTTCTCTCTTCTTTAAGCATTTTCAGGCCAAATTCAACAAATTTAATTAAATTACATGTTAATTGTTTATGGTTATGTTTTTGTAGTTTTTTAAGCCATAATTTGGGTGTGGTGTTTGATCATCTCTGTCTCTCTCTCCCTCTCTTTATCTCTCTCTGTCTTTCTCTAATGCTACTATCTCTATTTTCCGAGCACACACGCAACAACAACAACAGCACAATAAATATTAAACAACAGCACACGTTTCGCTTGAATAAATGTTAAAAATGCCTTCAAGAATGCCCAAAAAAAAAAAAACTAAAAAAAAAGATTATAATAATAACAAATAAACATAATGTACATAAAGGCTGGGCGTTTGGTATAGACTAACAAATATTTGCACAAATGTTTCAGTACATTCGATGGCAGGAATTTTCGAGATCAGCAATATCATATATATATATATATATATATATATATATATATATACTTATTTGCTTATTCTATATTATTTTCTACTCTATTGTTTTATGATCTTTGTTTTGCTTGCGATTTTTATGCCCGTTTCAAAGTGTTTGCCAAAAATGTGCATTAAAAATGTTTTGTTTGGTCATATTTTGTTGAAAATTATTGAAATCAAAATCAAAATCATAGTCAGATACCGATACAGATACAGATTGTATAATGTATATAATTTATTGTGCTGCTCTGCTCTGCTGCTGGTGCTGCGTTTGTGAACTGTACAATAGATTTTAATTAGTTAGACGCTTGATTTAAGATCGTATTGAATGCATTTGGCAACAAACAAAACATTTTTATTTCTATCACATTGCTCACATTGCACATTTTCATATTGTTTATATACTTTATTTGTTTGCTTACTTAAATGGCAAATTGATGAGCTGCATTACTGATCTGTCTATCTATCGCCCGCCCATCAGGTTGTGGACGAGCACACGACTGTGTCGAAGCCGGAGCCCAAGAATCACAATACTCACATTCTGAAATCGGACTGGTTCTGGTATACCATACAGAATGGCTATGCCAATGAGATGGATTATCTATTCGGCGATGTAAGTGCTATCGAATCCCCTTATGGCAAATATAAATTTTAATCAATTTATTTCTAGTACTTGGATAGCATTACGAATACGCCCAGCACAGATCGTCGCGACTCACTGCCCATTAGCTTTAACAAGCGGAAACGGAAGCGTTTCTCACAGCGCATTCAATTGGAGGGCACTCCTTTGGGCTCGGGCAAACGACGATCCTCAGTATCGGACGCTGGCCTGTTGTCCGTTTCGAATAGCTTCTTCGACTGCACCACCAGTCCTGATAAACTGGAGAATGATAAGCTGTTGCATGTGGAGCCAGAGGCTAGCGAGGCCACGCCCACCAAGAAATCCATGCGCTTCAATCACTTTATGGACTTCTTCACCACAGAGTCCAACTATGTGGGCATCCTAGATACCATACTGAATGTAAGAGCAATCGGAATGAATCCTTATCAAGCAAATGCACTCATCCTTTCCTCTCTTTCCATGCAGTTGTTCAAAAATAAACTGGAGGAGCTGGCCGAAACGAATGATTCGCTGCTTAATAAATCGGAGATCAAATCAATCTTTGGCAACTTTCTGCCCATACACGAGGTGCATCAGAGCATGCTGGAGCATCTGCGCAAGCTACACGCCAATTGGCGCGAGGATTGCCTCATAGGCGATATCATTATACAGCATCGCGATGAGCTGATCAAGGCCTATCCGCCCTATGTGAATTTCTACGAGCAGATGAAGGAACAGCTGCAGTACTGTGATCGCGAATATCCACGTTTCCACGCCTTCCTGAAGATCAATCAAACGAAGCCAGAGTGTGGTCGCCAGAGCCTGCAGGATCTTATGATCCGTCCTGTGCAGCGCCTGCCCAGCATTAGCCTATTGCTGAATGATATATTGAAGCACACCGGTGGCAGTAATGCAGACCATGCGCGTCTCGAGGAGGCACTCAAGGCCATCAAACAGGTGACGCTGCACATCAACGAGGACAAACGGCGCACGGAGTCGCGCATGGCCATATTTGACATATTCAACGATATTGATGGCTGCCCAGCGCACCTGGTCAGCTCCAATCGCAGTTTCATCTCCAAGTGTGAAGTCAACGAGCTGTCTGACTCACTGAGTGGGCGTGGCGATAGCCTTTTGCTCTACCTGTTCTCAGATTCCATAGAGCTGTGCAAGCGGCGCTCGCGGGGTTTCAATACGGCCAAATCGCCCAGCACGGCCAAAACGCACAAACACATAAAATTGATTTCGCTGAATACGATACGTTTTGTCATCGACGTTACAGACAGTCCGCGTGCTTTTGGCCTGCTGCAGCGTGGCGACAAGGAGAAGCTATACACCTTCAGTATCATTGACGAGGAAACGGATAAGCTGGTCTATCTCAAAAAGTTGTGCATGCAAATTGCAGCGCACACATGTCGCACAGATGCTGTGAGTATTTGAGTAACAAATAAATTATATAAGCTGACTAATGCTTTTTGTTCTTTGCAGGACAAAATGATGCTGAGTCGCACTTCACTGGAATTGGAGGTGGACATCAGCGATGTAAATGTCAGCACATTGAGCAAGGCCTTCAAATTGGCTGCCAAGACGCGTCTAAAGGTAAGCTAATTAGATTCTAAATAATTTTATAAAATTTAATACTTTTTTTTTACTTTTACAGGTGGGACGCGCCTTTTCCTTTAACAAAACTCCTAACAAGCTGAAACGCGCGGTGTCCACAATGATGACTTCGCCATTCGGCAGCACCAACTCGTTGACGCCCGCCTCGCAGCTGGCGCAGATGCGTCTGGCCAGCTGCACCAACATAAACGTAAGCTCGAGCGGCTTATAGATATATTTATATGTATTTACTATATCCCATGCTTATTAACAGGAAGTAGCTGATGAGGATTGTGCCAGCATGCGCAGCAATTCGCCATCCACGCAGTCGGAGTTGCTGGTCGTGCCACCTCTATCGGTGCAGCCCACGCGCAAAAATAAGGCCGTCGTGGGTCGAATTTAGCCGGTGAAGCTTGAGCCTGGCCCTGGCTAATGCTCAACTCTCTCAATGAGCGTATTCCATATGAAATTTTTGTGTAGGCTTTTAAGTACGTCTCGCTGCAAACACACTCGCTTGTACACATGCGTAATCATTATTCATACTTTCGATATTCGTAATCTCAAGAAAAACAAAAAAGTAAGAAAAACAAAAAATCACGCGTCCAATCAGTTTAAGGTCGTAATTTTAGAATTTGTATAAGATTTATTTGTCGCGCGCGAATGTTGAAGCGTTTGCGTTGTTGTAGGCGTTCTCAATGAATTTGTATTTGTAGCGCTCAAGTCTATGAATAATTGTAAATAGTTCATTCTTATTCGAATATATATATGTTTATATATATAGTCCTCTATCTATATGTTCAATGTAATCGTATATTGTAACTAATTGTATTAATGTCTTGAAATCGCATTCACGCACTGAAAGCAAAATCGGTTCGATTTCATCTTAGTTCGGCATTGCAAAAGCTGTGAATGTTTACTGAGTAAATTTTTTTAAAAACAAAGAGTACATAACGATTAATGTTTAAACTCATTCAATTTATTTGAGACAGGGCATATACAGCCAGAAACGTTGTATTGTAAGATGCATGATGATATTTAAGATATAATATACGACATAAATGATATAAAACCGAAACCCATATCCAATTTATTGTCTCTTGTGTGTGGAAGGGTAACTGGGAAGCATTCAATGTGCTTTTCAATTATCTGCGGCGAACAATCATTTTTATTAATATTAATAAATAAATTACGGTAATTTATGTTTTTTATAGGCTTGCTGTCTGAATTTGTTGCTGGAATTTCAAAATACAATTTGGGTCAAAAATATATGCAATTAGGTTCTTATACTAATGAGCACTTATACTACGCTAGTCTTATATGCTTAACATACGTAATTATAGAATTTATAATCGTCATAGACTATATACAGATCGAACACCAGAATTTATTTTTGACATCGCATCTGAGTGCAGTTGGTATTGCAAGTTGTGCGATTGCAGGTGTAATAAGGTTTTCAACTTAAAACCAATCTCTAAGACGGCCAGCTCGTTGGTCCCATTGGCCGTCCAAACAGCTGCAATAAGGAAGGACAATCTCAATTCTTAAAATATATATTTTTTGTTTACTCACATATCTTATTGCTTTTCGCACGAATATTAACTACAGCACCGCATATTTCAGTAGCGTATTCAAACGATTCGCCTACCATCATTAACAATATATCCAACCAGATGCGGTCCAAGGCATACTTCGAACTCTTGCCCACAGTAAAGAGCCAGCGACCGCCCTTAATGTTAGCTTCGTCCTCCCACATAGGTCTGTAGATCAGATATTGTTAAGATCTTGCATTAAAGTTAACTTTTCTTAGCTTACTGTATGCCTTGCTTGAACATGTAATAATCGCTGCCAATCTTAAGTTCTGATGGTGTTTTGATCGTATAGTATAAGCTGAAAGGTTCACATATACAATCTACATTATAATGGGAAATTCGCATTCGATAGAGAGAGAGATAGAGGGAGAGGGGGAGACGTACCCCCAAAATGTTTCGATGCTGTCTATTTGTGTGATTTCATTGAGCATATCCTTCCAGTGCTTGGTGCGATCGTTCTCTAGATACCATAGCGTCCAGACATGCTCTAGCGGATGTTTGTATTCGATTTTATACGTCTGTTCATTTTGCTCCCCGGGCATGCTCTCCAGCTCATGGTCTCTCTCCTTTAGCAGTTCCTGCTTCTCGTTGTGGACTGATTGTTCTAAACGACTCTGCAGAAATTTGTTTGGCTCAAAGACCGAAGACTCAAAGGGTTGCAATTGGGCGCTGGCCATCCTAATTGATATTGTTAGTAGATAACACCCGTCTACCCCGTTTAAAGAGTAGCAAATAATTAACGATATGTATATTAGCGATGAGTGCGGTTGCCGGAATATTGCGGAAATACCGAAAAGTTTGGAGCGAAACGTAACGTGCCGAAACGAGGAATTCTAACGATTAGAAAGAATGCAAATTGAAACCAAATAATTGACGAAAAATGCTAAGCAAATGTCAAAAAAAAATGTCACCTGAAGTGAAAGCCTGCTGTGTTATTATCTAGTATTCACTAGAATATTAATCTTTTCCAATTTTCAATTGGTACAAAATCAACAAATTAAAAACCGATTTGAGCAACTCCTTAGGTTTTTCCTACTTTCTGCTTGTCATTACTGTACCGTTGCCTCTTGGTCAGTGTTGAGCAGTTGGTCAGTTTAGTGTCAGGCGAGCTGACTGCAGAGCAGTGGGAGAGAGAGCGAGATGTCACTAGTGCTAGCTGCAGCAGAGTGTTTCTGCAATTTGTATGCTGACTGCAAGTGTGAGCGAGCAAAGAAGTGAAAAACAGAACGTCAGAGAGTCTGTTATCCATTTGATGGTTTAACATAGGAACAGATATTCGGCACGCTCTTGAGCAGAAGCTTTTACAGTGTCTTATGTTAGAGAAGCTGTTGTCCTCTTACAGAAGTTTCCGTTGATTAAGTATTAAATTTGAAATACTTTTAATTTTAATTTATATTTATTTATAGCTGCAAATTATATAAATACTGCAAGACTTAAATTAAAACTTTACAAAAAAATTAAATTTTAAAAATGCGAAGTCTTTAATGATAAGAAACTGAAACTAAATACATTTTTAAAACACAAATATACTTGAATAAAGTACATAATTTTAAACATTAAGGAACGGCTACAAACTAAACGAGAGGCACTAGCGAAAGAGAAAAACAATAACTAAAACTTAATTTTAAGTGGGGAAACGAAATGCGTGTGTAGCCTAGACCCAGAGCACAGCGGCTGCATCCTCATTGGAGAGCGTGGAGAAGCGTTGATATCGATTCGCATTTCGATACGTTTTCGCGGTCGTTTGACAGTTCAAGGTGCTGCTGCTGTTGCTGCTGCTGGGCGAATGTTGCGGCTGCAGTGGCACGCCCACCACATTCAGTGCCGACTTCAGCGTCGAGTTGCGACTCTCTGTGGAGAGCGAGAGACGGCAACTGTTGCCAGCAATCAAGCTGGAGCTGAGTGGCAGACCCACATCATGGAAGGAGCTAATCGAGCTGAAGCCGCTCTCATCCTCTGTGCTGGAGCCATTGTGCTGATTGCTGCTGCTGATAGCCGTTGGGCTCTGCTTGTTGTTGCTGTTGGCTGTGTGGTTCTCTTCATCGGTTTCTATTTTCGATGAGGACGAGGCCGTCGAGGATATGGTGGAATGAACTGAGCTATCGGTAGAGCTGCGCAGCGATAGACGTGAATCTCGCATTGTATTGGCGCGCAAGAAGAGCAGCTCAGGGCTAACAGCAGAGGAAGTGGTGCTGTTGGTAGTGCTGCTGCTGCTGCTGCTGTTGTTGTTGTTGCTGTTGTTGTTGGTGGTGGTGGAATTATTGTTGTCAGCTGGTTGGTTGAGCGCTGCATCCAGGCTAGTTGAATTGTGCAGCGGCGGTGCCAGCAGCGTCAGCACTGAGCCGGTCTTCTGGCTCTGGTTTCTGAATCTCTGACCAGCAGCTGCTCCATGCGGCAGCATCGTGAGATCCGGCTGCTGCTGCGATGTGAGCAAGAGATTGCGTATGGTGCGTGCCAGACGAAATGCCTCCTGGTTGAGCTTCTCCTCGGCTGCCTCGGGCGACGACAAACGAGACTTGCAGCCGCCCAGCTTCTTGGGAGAGCGGCGCCTGTTGAAGAAGAGAGTTTGGTTAACAAAAATTTAACTCAATGAATCACTTTCGCTCTCACCAGGTAAAGTCCTTGAAGGCATTGTAGCTGCCTGCGGGCGCAATGCTCTCGTAGCTGTGCTCCTCGTTCATCGTCAGCATCGATTTGTTCAGCATCAAATTTGTGCTGCTGCGAGCGCGTAGATACGAGGCGGAGTTCGAGGCTGAGGCGGCGGAGCTGTTGCAGCTGCTGCCACCAGTTGCATCCGCAAGGCAGCCATTCGGATCGCTCTGCACGCCCTGCACATGATGCAGGCTCTTTGAGCGCGAGATTTGCTCGCCCAAACCGCCTAAACTGAGTCGATTCGCTTGCTGTTGACGCTGCTGTTGTTGTTGTTGCTGTTGTTGTTGCTGCTGCTGCTGTTGATAGCGCTCAAAGAAGCGAGCAACTTCCTCCATGACAGCACGATACATTTCACAATTGGTTTCGGTCTAGAAGCGAGTAGAGGGGAGATAAGTTAGCAAAGTTCAACCTCGATTAAGATTTAGAATCAACTTTTAATTTCAATTTTACGAAAACTGTCTTAGCTTCCATTGAGTGACTCACAGACACTTAAAGTGTTATCTATAATAATATATCTCTTCATGTATGCCAATTATTTACATGAATCATCCCCTCAGTCATTCACTCAGCATATGCTAATTTATGAGAATTGCAGAGAACACCCATATTTATTGTAAATTTGGGTAAATGCAACTAGTTATTAAGCTAATTGAGCTACGATTATATCTATAATTCCCAGCATGCAATGATACAATCGCACTCTAAACGTTTCAGCTCTTTGCTTATTCTATGAACGTCGCCCTGTCTGGTATTCTTAAGCTGTACAGCGCTACTGTTCCATTCCACTCGTCTCTTCTTTGTCTCTCTTCTACACATATAATTTAACGCTTCGTCTGCGCCTATTTCAAATTCATTTACAGCAATTTGTTATGTTAATTATCTTAAGTAACTTTGCATGCAAATTTGAACAGAAATTTTTTGGTTGTTTTTCTACTGCTTCGAAATTCTTTTAATGGCGCTTTCCGAACCGAAATTTCATTTCATTTCATTTCATTTCATTTCATTTCATTTCATTTGTTTGCTTTGCTTTGTTTTTCTTTCTAACTGTTTTCACGCTGCACTCGTAACTCTTCAGATTAAAGTTTTTCACTTTTCCATTGAGCAAGGTCGTTGCCACAGTAAACTCTCTATTTAATGAATTTATGATATTCGATATTTATCTATAAGCAATTTATAGATTATGTTAATTTACAATCTATCAGAGATCGTTGCATTTGTCGATCAGTCCCCTGCCACCTTCCACCTCGTGCATTCCACTCGTTTCACAACTTTCACTCGTACAAAAATCTGACTTCAATTTCAGCTCAACTTTGTATCTGTTTTTGTGTTTCCATCAGCTTTGAGGTCTTTAGGCCAGTTGGTTGGCCAAGAAATTAGCCTAGCCTAATTAAGAGGCAGGCGCAGCTGCCAAATTGGCAACACTCAAAAGTGTTAAAGATGCCACCTGACACAAAAGGCAGCTGCTGCTAGGCCACACCCACTAGCTGCATGCCACTTGGCCAAAAAGAGTTTCACACGACGCCCAAATGAGGCAGGAAAAAAAAAACTAAAAACAAATGTTGCCAATGCAATTTGGCAGCAAACGATTTTAGCCAATGTTTTGTTTTTGGCTTTTTTGCTTTTGGCCAGCCTGCTGATTACGTAAGCTACAAAATGTTTGTTGCCGCCGCTGCCGCTGTTATTGCGGTTGTTGATAATGTTATTGTTGTTGTTCTTGTTGCTGTTGCTGTTGCAGTTAGTTGTTGTCCGTTTGGCAGCAGCAGCAGCAGCAGCAATTGCCGTTTAACGTTTTCCTGCTGCGTGTTTATTGGTTTGAAGATGGGAATTACAAGTGCCAAAGCCCCACACACACACACAGACATACACACACCTCAAACTCACACACACACATACTCAGCCGTATCTATGTCCAAGATTTATGCAATTGCGCAAAAAACAACAGGTTTAAGTGCGCCATTTAGGATTCCGAATGTTTTTTAAGTAGATTAATTATGTTGTACTTATGGCAGACATACATACTATGCATACAGATACATACATATACATATACATATACATATACATATACATCAAATTACATATGTATAAAATTATGGAGGAAGTTTTAGATGCTAATTGAATTGCATCTGCTTATGGTATTCTTGTACATCATGCTCAGTACGTGCTTATTATTTTTAATACTCGTTCAAGCAAAGAAAAGAGTATATTGGCTTTGCGCAAATTAAGCTCATATGCCGACTAAGAATTTGTATATAGATTCTTGTCCATACCAGTCAATAATACTCTATACTCTATATTCTATATTCTATACTCTATACTCTATACTCTATACTCTATACTCTATACTCTATACTCTATACTCTATACTCTATACTCTATACTCTATACTCTATACTCTATACTCTATACTCTATACTCTATACTCTATACTCTATACTCTATACTCTATACTCTATACTCTATACTCTATACTCTATACTCTATACTCTATACTCTATACTCTATACTCTATACTCTATACTCTATACTCTATACTCTATACTCTATACTCTATACTCTATACCCTATACTCTATACTCTATACTCTATACTCTATACTCTATACTCTATACTCTATACTCTATACTCTATACTCTATACTCTATACTCTATACTCTATACTCAATACTCTATACTCTATACTCTATACTCTATACTCTATACTCTATACTCTATACTCTATACTCTATACTCTATACTCTACTACTACTTTATATGCATATATATTTGTTGGGTCAGAACATCAAGTAGAGTATCCTATATATATTATTATAATTATAATTCTATGTATAAATATATATTTTTATTTTTATTTCATTAAGAAAGCAGCGCCTTGCCTTAGCTGAGCTGAACCAATTCTCTAAGCTATAATAATAATATATAATAATATAATAATATTTTTTTAAATTTTAAATTATTATAATTGAAGCATTAAGAATTTTTGCGATGCAAAATCTTAACCCAATCACCATAAAATTTTAATAAAACCTTTCAAAAAATATATATTCAAATGTAAAACAATCTCCCATATGACTAGACAATTTTTCATCAATTGTTGCCTCTGACAGGGAGTCCAAGGCACTGCAGCAGGTAAAGACAGGAATTTGCAGCAACAACTTAGTTCTCATAACTTAGTCAGGGCAGAGACTGCGCCAAGTGTGTGAAAGTGTTGTAGCTGTTGGCTTGTTTAAAGCACATTTGACAGGCTTAACGAATCGAGTTCGGTAAACAGTGTGGTTCTCTTTTTTGGTCACTTCCTGCCCACAATTTGGTTCATTAAAAACCCATCTAGAGCTGAGCTAAGCCAGCATCCGTTCACACACACACACACACACACACATGTACAGCATGAGTGTGAGTGAGAGTGAGGGAAAACTGTGCGCATAAATTAAAGTTCCTGCCTTCCATCAATCGATGGCCATCAATCAAAGCGGCTCAGGGATTGAAACTCGATGGCTGTGCGGCCCACGCTTCATTTCCCTGATTTGTTTGCTGTTTAATGAAGTTGTAGCCGACGTTGTGTTGTTGTTGTTGTTGTTGTAATTTTTTGCCGGTTACTGCTGACCGCCTTTGGCTCTGCAGAGCATAACCCAGTTTTGTCTCGTGTGCTTTTTTTTTGCGCCTTGTCTTAAGTTTTCCGGCGGCATTCCAAGCGCTTCGAGTGCTCCGAGAGAAGTGTGGAAAATATTTATCACTGATTAGATTGCAATTTTCTGCTGACGGCTTTCCAAGCAAGCAGCAGCAGCAGGCGCATTTAAAAGCGCATTAAATCAAAATGAAAGCGTAAATATTGTTGTAAGTTGATGAATTAAAAAGAATCTGAAATCAGTTTGTCGACTGAAAGTGTTGCGATGTGTGTAAACAGCGTGCGCCATCTGCCATATATGAGGAAAGCTGAAGGTCAGCTTGGTTCAAATATGGATGCTTGGAAATTCAATTGAAGAAATAGCAGCAGCAGCAGAAGAAGATGATGATGAAGAAGATATGGAAGAAGCAGCTGAGTATTGAGCACAAGCTACGCTTAGCTATTAACCAGGTTAGTTTGAAATGCGACCCAAATACTTAGCAGTTCTGCTCTTCCCAATATGAAGCGGTTCAATTAGTTACACACAAGTTGGGTGGCAAAAAAAAACGTTATTAATGGAAGATAGTTATGGATTTTAGGCGATCTATATGCTGGGGTAAGTTGTACTAGGTAACTTTGCAATAACTGAAAATTAATAATAGTTAAGAGCTCTAAAAAATTCAAATTTATATTTATTTTTATCTTCTTCTTTATCATCACATATTTCTATATAGAGATATAGCCAACTTAAATTCTGGCTGAAAATTGGTATTATAATTATCGTTTTTTGATTATTACTTTTTATTTTTTAATTTTCTGGAGCAGCATTGTTTGATCTAGTTATATTTCTATACAAAGATCCAACTTATATATTTATATATATATATATATTTATATTATTGTGTTTTATATTTTTTATAGCAAATTTCTGCTCTTCTCGCTAAGCTAAATTGGCATTCTCTTTTCCAGATTCTTCGCATATTTCACAAATTCCATCAAACTATCCGAGTTTTCCCATCATCAGCTCCACTTTAGACATATTTTACCAGGCAGCTGCTGCCTTCGCGTCTTTTACAACTATCTTTCCTCAATAATTTTAAGTTGAGATCTTTGTTAGAAAATCTTTAACATTTTTATCTGATTGGCAGCACAGTAGGCTGCCATTTAAATGCTATACTTGTCCATCAGCAGTCAATAATATATATAGTAGCCATCTCTCTCTCTCTCTCTCTTTCTCTGTAGAATCTTTTGTTTGAGGAAATATAAAATTAATGTTGCCATTGAGGAAATGGCCAAAAGACAATCAGAAGCCAAACAGAATGGAAATAAAGAGGAGAGCAGAGTAGAGTGGAGAATATAGAATAGTCTGGTGCTGGCGACCACCAGGCCGGTCTATAATTAAGCGTTAAAAAGAATGTGCCGCCTAATTGTGGATGTGGCTGGACGCGGCCCTAACACGCAGCCGAAGCCGGACAGCAAAAGCATAAAAAAATCAACAGAAATCAAGGAAATGCGCCGATGAGAGATACAAAAGAAAAACGAACAAAGGCCACTTAACATGAGGAGAACGGAAGAGGAAGAGAGGCAGGGGAGGGCTGTGTTTATTAAGTGGGACCAAGACAATGTCTCTCTCGCTCTCCCTCTCTCCATCTATAATTATAAGCGTGAGAATATTGTAAACAGTGAGCCGGAGAGAGAGAGAGAGAGAGGCACACACACATGCCTCAAAAGTCAAGGGAAACAGGTTGAAGTCTAAGTTATGTAGAGCAGCAACAGAGGCGGGGCAGGGGGCTGAACGGAGGAGTAGGGCTCTGTCTAGGCGCAGGGTGGGCACACTAGACGCTTGCATAGCTAACAAGTCAAAGTGAGCGTTGAAGTCACGTTTTCTGTGTCGCTGAGTCTAGACTCTTAGAATGTCTAGATTCTAATTTGAAGTTTGTGTCTTAAGTCTTTTGTTCTGTTCACTCACCTGCTTCAATTGCCATTGCAATGTGTCCACCTGATTTTGCAATATGACAGCCTCGACATTTAACGCTGGCTCAGCTGCCGTCGCTGCTGTTGCTGGTTGCTGTGGCAAGTTGTTGTTGTTGTTGTTGTTGGGTGCGGCAACATGACTGGCATCCTGCAAATGTTGTCAACAGAAAAAAAAAAAAAATAAATGAAAAAAGAGTGCAAAAAAGGCAGCTAAAATACGCGTTAAATTAGTTAAAGCTTTTGCCATCTCAAAAATGTTGTCGCGCCGTTTGGCAATTTGAGCTACGCGGCGGCGGCGGCGGCGGCGGTGGCAGGCGGCGTCTGGGTGGGCTGGCAACCATGCCACATGTGGCAGCCAGTTTCGCATTCGCATTCGACTAACCAAAAGCGGAAAATGTGCAATAAAATTGCAACAACAAATACAAACCACTGTTTGTACAATTAATTAGAGAAATTGTTTCACAATGTTTTTTCCACAATTTTCCTTTTTTTAGTTTTCTGCATTAAAAATTTATATATTTATTTTCACACTAAATTATAAAAAACAAAAAGCGAAAAATTGTACGCTATAAATTTCTGGTATACTTAACATTTTTTACATTTAGTCAAGCGAGGCTTTTTATTATATTTGTTGTTGTTGTTGTTGCTGTTGTTATCTGTCTGCCAGAACTCGTTTGTCAGTTATGCGCCATGTTTTTCAGTTTTTTCATATAACCACATTTTTCTATATACACATTTATATATATATATATTATATATATATAGTTTTTGGCTTTATTTTTTATGCGTCTGGTTTACTTTTTCTTTTTTTTATAACGTCATTTTTTCAAAGACTTTGACCCAAAATGCAAAAAGAAAATGAGCAAAAAAAGTGATTAAAACTGGGTCTAATTTAGCTGAGACAATATTAAATAGAATTTTGATTGAAACTATCGAATATTAAATATATATATGCATACATAAATATACTAAAAAATGTATCTATATAAATTTTTTTTTTTTTTTAATTTTTCATACTTTTTTCTATGTGCTTTTTGTTTAAACAACAAATTCAAGTTTGATTATGCAATCTGCATTGATTGCAGCAAAATGCACAAGGCTGCGGTTAGCATTTGTGGTTGATACGCCACGCCTAGCGCCCACTCTCTCCCGCTGCAGAATAAACCACAAGTTGAACACTTATTAATTAAGGTTTTAATGTGAATTATCTGCATGCGGCTTTTGCTATGGTCAACATTGGCATTAACTAATTAAACTCGATATATAAATACAAAAAAAATATATAAATTTAAATATATATAAATATCTTATTTGTGGCTACACAGGCGGCACATGAAAGAAAGAGAGAGAGAGAGAGAGAGAGAGAGAGAGAGAGAGAGAGAGCAATATCTGAAGCGGATATTTACAAATTCTTTAAATGTTTTACTAAATTATATAAAAGTGTGGAGCAACTCAATATGAATAAACTATGTATGGTTTATTGCAAACATTTGTTATACAAAAGTTTAATTTAACAAATTGTTTACACTTTTTTAAAACTTGTTGGAGTACTTAAAAACAAAACAGCATTTATTTGTCTTTCTGCGGACACTAAAAATACAACAAAAAACTCATAAAGTCATATCAATAAAAAATGTTTGGAAGTATATATATTATATATATTTATATATATATATATTTCTTTAACTCTTCAACTATTTCCTTATGCATATTTAATTTATATAAAGCATTATTTCGCTTATAATTATTTTATTTATTTTTTTTTTATTTTACATTTTTTATATATATATTTTTTATTATTCTGCATATGCTTTAGTTATTTTTTAATTATTAATATTTTTTTTTTCATTAAAATAATTGCATGCAACACAGTTGCATTATGATTATGCTAACCGAGCATCAATTAAAGCTTGATGCGCATTATATAAATGCAATTTAGCTGCAGCTCGTGTGACGCCTTTAAAAGGTTATTTCCCAAAGTTTTTTTTTTTTCAGAAATATTTTAAACATGAGATTAAATTGCTGCGGCTCTAAACTAATCTACATATAGTTGAGCTACTTCTCCGGGTTCTAACTGCCACTGCAGCCTCAGCCTCTGTCTCTTCCTCTCTCTCTCTCCCGCTCTCTCACACCCGCTGTTTCTCCCTCTCAAGCGCGCATCAAAATCTAATTAAAATGCGCGTTACAATTCGCATAAATAGAAGTCGACCTCATTGCAAATGGCTTTGGCATGCAAATTTGCCAACAAATGTCAATTGCTGCTGCTGCTGCTGCTGCTGTCAGTAGCAACAACAACAGCAACAAGTATAACAGGGAGTCAGTGGCAAGTGGCTGTTGCTGCTGCATCAATGTGCTGCTGTGCAATGAAACCTCAGCAAAGCAGCTACCAAAGAAATCTACATTTTAAATCAGCGTCAAACAACAACAGCAGCAACAACAACAATAAACAATTCCATGCTCCAGTAATTTTTGTTGCCTGGCCAACAACAACAAGGGTTTACCCACATGTGGCACAGTAAAGATTCCCAGGCACAGATGCGGCTCCATTACCAACTTGTTATTTAAATTGTTTTGCACTAAAATGAGCTCCATAGAAGAGAGTGTGTGTAAGAGAGAGGGAGAGAAAGGGAGAGAGCACCAGTCAGACAGACAGCGGGGGTGCTAAAACCGTCAAGTAGCTCAAATGAGAAAAAAAAAGGGCCAAACAACAACAAAAGTTTAGAGCGCAATGGTATAAAGCTGTTTTGCTGCTAAGGCAGGTTGGTTCTGCCTTCGCTGTTGTTGTTTTATCGTGATGATGAAGTTAAATGATGTTGATTAAACAGATGTGTGCACAATGAAGTTGTTGTTGTTGTTGTTGTTGCTGCTGCTGCTGCTGGGCCAGGCAACAGCTAGAGATAGAGGCCAAACAGGAAGTTGTCTGCAGCAACAGCGGCAGCACCAGCAGTTGCCAAAGGGAAAAATGTTGAGTTTTTATTTTAATTTAAATTAACTGAAACTGGAACAGCTAGACATGTACATAATCTATAAACGAGTATATATATATATAACTGTGAGAGCTGAACTGAATAATTGACGAGCTGACAGATTGGCTGACGACATGTGTATGTGTTGATAAGCTTAAGTATCCCATGGATGAAGTAGAAGCAGCAGAGGGCAAAAAATTAGGAGTAGACGGTACAGCTAAAGCAGTAACAGTGACAGAAGCAGACACTGTTATGCTACTGTTACCATATAAGATAGAGCTGTTAGCATTTCATGATGGCAATCACTATGTAGTATAACAGTGCTGCCCATAAAAAGCTGTTAAAGTAAAGCTTAAACTTAACAGCTTGACTGCCTTAACTCCTACTATTAACAGCAGGCACTTTAATAAAGCAATTTGCTTCGTTTGCAACATATTTTAAGCACAGCCTCAAATAATGTGGCTTACACAATGCGCATGGGCATAAGTATAGACTGTAGCATATCGTATATGGCATATCTAAAGCCATTGTTAAATACGCTTTGTTTCAGCCACTTGCGACTTGAAAATTTAAAGGCCACAAAACCCTCTACTTGGCCAACAGCTGGGCAGCAATTCAAATTGATGTCATTACAATTATGTACACTCTAAAATAAAAGAAAACACAACAAAACGAACTATTAAAAGCCGCCCACACACACACACACACATAAAGTTTTGAAATTTGCAGTTGTGGAGGGGACGAACTCCAAAAAAGATGTTACATTATCATTAGAGGCAAATCTGCATTTGGCACAACTTTCTCACATGAGTGACCACAACAGCAACAATAACATTGGCAACATTGACAACTAACTTGAAACTTCAATTGTTTGTCCGGCATTTGTTTTCGCAATCAGCTCGTAAAAACTCGTACAAACTGATTGCTGTTTATTATTGAGCATAATTGCACAGCATTATTATTATTATTACTATTACTATTCATATTATTATTACTATCACTATCATTGCCTCTGCTATAATGTCTGCCATGCGTAGGCATTCGCTATCGGATGTGCTGGCGCAGCAGATGTATTGGCCAAGTTGTCTTTCAGTCAGAAATTAGGTTACGCATACGCCACGTTGTCGGCGCATAATTATTATTGCCATTAGCACTTCATATCATTTGACTTCGTGTAAGTGTGCATCGGTGACACAGACTGCTGCATAGCTAAAATGCACGCGCTGCGAAGTGGAACGCATTTCGATATCCGCCAGAGAGCAGCTACTATATAGTTATATATGTATCTGTACATAAGCAACTGACAACAGCTTCTTTGCCTTCTTTATTTTGTCAACACGTTGGCTGACCTTCAGTAGGCAACGCCTTGCTGGTTAAGTAGACAGCTTCAATCACTCAATCACTCAATCACTCAATCTGTCAATCTGTCAATCTGTCCATCTGTCTAGCATCTCAAATACACCTGCCACAGCTGTGTCGCCTTCCCTTCTTCATGGGCAATTGTATTGACAGTTAGTTGTCCGCTTTGTTAAGCAGGAAGAGGCGGAGTAGCGACAGAGCGAGAGGGAGAGTGAGAGTGAGAGTGAGAGAGGGGCATAAATGTCATTTGGCGCCCTAATGGCTGCTCAACGGTTTATTGTGCATTGTTGTTGGGGGTGCGGCTGCTGCCTGGCGGCCTTTTGTTGTGTTCAACTTTACGCACAATCAATTTCAATTGTTGTCCGCTTGTTTAATTAAATGTAAAACACGCTCACCAAAACGTTCAATATACAATATATAGTGTCCGCAGCAAAAGGCTTCACTGCGGTAAATACACTAACTAGTGTGAGTAGATGATATGGATTGCTTGCTTTACAATTCAGTATGTACATATACAGTTGCCTTTTAACAGTTTTCTGTTACAGCTTGACAGCAGCTGCTAATTTGTTGCTAACATAGCAAACTTAACATTTCATAGAGAGAGCAGAGCATGAAAAGAGATTTTAAACTATATAAAATATTGTCTGAGTTATTTTACGTCACATTACACATCTATATATATAAATAATTTATTTTATTACATAATCAATTTTTAGACATTTTCCATTTGATGTGTCGTTTGCAGTTACTTTTAGTGATTAAGCAAATTGTTTTGTCTTTTAATACAGCGCACATTATTTATCTTTATATTATTTTGTTTCTTTTTTCGATTTCGACAATTGCATGCTGTCTCTTAAGATTTTTTTTCTCGCTTTGGTTTGCCCCAATTGAAATTTATTTTCTTTTTTTAATGTTTCTCAAGATTCAAGTAGCTTCAATTTGAATAGCGCCTGCGGCCAAAGACAACACTTCAAAAATGTTCGCAAGTTGTTTTTTTTTTTATCCATATATATATATATATATATATATTCCACTGCATACATATATACAGATATTCACACATATCTTTTTGCAAATCACGCAAATGCCTTGATTACGCTTTAAATTGATTAATTTCGTTTGCTTTTTACTGTTGTTTTTTATGGGTGCGCTGAAAACTTTCAAAATTGTTCTGTGAATTTGAAAGCAGAGGCATTTAATTGAATTAATAGTTGCGAAATGCTTTAGCCATAGCTGGTTCTCGAGCGCACGTATTCGATCCGATGCTGGCATGGCCCGTGGCCAGGTTCTGGGACAGGGTTTTCGGGTCCAGTTGGTTTGCCGCGTCATGGCAATGCCAGCGAATCGCTTTGATGTTGATGTTCTTGTTTTCGCTCATGCTTCAATTACACCAAAAAAGAAATTCGAAATGGATTTTGTGGCGGGCTGCGGACCTTTCCAAATTCAATTTGAAAAACGCTACGTAATTTTGGACCAATTTAACCCGATTTAACCTTTTTCTTGTTGCTCCTTTTCTGAGTTGCACTGTTCTCTGTGATTGGCATATTCTGGCAGCCACTGTCAGTTGGGCACCAGTCAACATTTACCTGTTAAGCTGTTGGCTTTTCCAAAGCCAATGGCCTTCGTTGACCAAGCGAAGCGGACAGAAAGACGTGTGGGGAGTGCCTGTCATGAACGCAGAACGGAAATGCAAAGCACAAGAGACAAAGCGCTGAGCGGAACTTGAAAATTGTTTAGTAACAATTACATATACATAAATGTACATATAAATATATATAAATATATATATGCACACACTAATATATAGCTATCTCGCTCTATTAAATGTCAACATAAATAGATAAATAGCTTTAGGGCCTCTGATTGGCTCAATATTCGCTCAGTTTTACTCTCGCATCACTACTTAACAGTTAGGTAAAGGATAAGGCACTGATCTTATGCTCACTCACTCGCTCTCACTAGCATTTTTACTTAACAGCAAATGTTATTTAGCAGAGTTGCTATGCAATCGCCCTGCTCCTCTCGCTCTCTCTCTCTCACTCACTCTTCCGCTTTAAGACTTAAGCCAATATGTTCAGTCAATGCGCTTTCAAGGTGAAAGTTTTCAAATGCAAACAACAAAAATTCGTTATGAATGAGACAATGTTCTTGTTGTAATTGTTATGTAAGTTTCGAGTGCTTCTCGCTGCGGTCGCTTGTCGTCTTTTATGCTCTCTTATAAAGCCATTAAATGCAAATTGAAATCAATAGTTATGCGACGTTTGGCGTCGTAAAACGTGCCAAGCGAGCGCTCAGGGCAGCGCACAGTAACTGTAACTGTAACTGAGCGAACGTGGAGTGGTGTGGGTAGGCAACAGTGGTTGCCGCTGTTATTGTTGTTATTATGTACGCACACTGTTACAAGTTTCTGCTTTAAAGCCAAAGACAGTGCGAGAGAGTGAGGGTGAGGGCGGAAGGGCATAGAGTGTTGAGTGCTCGTGCTGCCTGGGGCTCGTTGGCTTTAACATTTGAGCCTTATTCTCATAAATTTATTTCACTTACTGCAAAGCACAGTTAGAATCGCACGACTGCGCGTCGCCTTGCTTTACCGCAGCCCCGCCCCCCTTGGCGCACGTTCTTTTTAATTTTCTGATAACTACAAATAGGTTCGACACTCGTGCAGCAAATTTTTACCGCTGCTTTGGTTTGGGCTGAGCGACAGCGAGTGGGAGGGAAAGAGAGAGAGAGGGAGAGTGTGTGAGGCAGAGGTGGCTCGAAAAAATCCAAACATAATGCGCGCCCTGCATACGAGATGAGCTCAGCGCCCCAGCGACGATGTCTGCTACCGATGACGACGCGGACGTAGAACTTAAGTTCTTCTCTCTTCCGTTCTTCCCCTCACACAGTTTTAGATGGTTTCCTTTATGAGCAGGGGTATTACGACTTTGTTGCATAATGGGTAATTGAAGAAGGCATCCTAAGAACCGTGAAGTATGTGGGTTATAAGGCGGATATATATATACGGATATTATTATAATTATATAAGACTGTGCATATCTTTGTTCCTATAAAGAGCTGAGCTTAGCCTAGGCGAACGTGGCTTTTGGTCGAACTTTTGGCACAGCTACTTCAGTTTAGAATAGGCGTTATATTACGCCTATAATTGGATTGAGTTTGGAATAGGTTTTTGTATAGCTGACATGGGAATGGATAAGAACTATACTTTTAATTATTACTCATAAATTGAGCTTTACATTAACATTTTTACTTCTGCTAATTCTCATTTCATTTCTATTCTTTGACTTATACTCAGTCTAATATTTATACCCCTAATAATAGTTATTATTATTATTATTATTATATATATTATATTACATACTCATTCTTATACATATGCTTCTACTGCCAGTCTTATATTCATAGCTTTACTTCTACTTCCTCATCTACTATAATCTATATTCATAATTTATTCTATTTTCAGTTAGGGCATTCCCTCTTCGTATCATCTATTTTCGCTCACGTATGTTTTTCATTTTTGCAATTTTTCGCATTCACTTTATTTTTCTTTTTTCATTTTTCTTCGTCGTTATTTATTTTTTTTTTTTTTGTTTTTTTTTTGCACCTTTTGCCGGCGTGTGTTTTGATTCTTCTGGGTCGTGTCGGCGTTGAGTTCGGTAGACTGATTTTATTTATGCGCCGCTTGTGGCAACCCCTCATAATTCAGTGTGTGAAGTAACATTAATTTGCCACGGACGGTGCAACCGACACCGACGGCGATGTCGACTGCAGCTCAGTTTCTCTCTCGCTTGCAACTTGCAATTTAATTGGTTCAGTTGGCTGGCTACACACATACATACATATAGAAACCCATTGTATAAAATATCATCTAGTGGGTGGCTCTGTCTGCCCGCCACACATTTTAGACTAATGTCAAGGATGCTACAAAATTTGTTTACAAAAACTATGCAGATTCTCGCTATGCTACATATATATATATATATATTTGATATGTTTTCCTTTACAGTCCAGTCCGTTAGCATAAATTTTGTAAAATAAATCGCACATAAAGTCGAATAGCTGTGGAAATTGCTTTTAAAATGCTGAGCGCGTCGTCCATTTGGAATCTTCCATTTTATTTATAAAGCACACGCGATTTGATGTACATACATTAACATTGTGTATGTGTGTGTGTAGGTGTATATATATCGCTCGCGATTTTCGGCAGAATTCACTTTGAAGCGCGGCGGTTCAACGAACTCAAACCTAATCAAAAATTCATTTACCAAAAAGGTAAAAAAAAAAAAAAAACTGAGACGAGAGCTGCACACCATTTTGATCGGATTTTAGTTTGGCATCTTCTCATAATACACACAATGCCTGAAAGCTGAGAAATTGTTTCGTTTCGTTTCATTTTTTATATTTTATGACACTCTATAGACGGTAGAAGAAAGCCAAATTTCAGTTTTCATATCTTACGGCCAAGCCCAGTTTGAGTTTATCTTGCGAAATTTGGTAATAGAAGCTCAAAATGATGTGAGTTTCTTTTTCTGTTGTCGAAATTGCTTAAACTTTAAGCTAAGCTAAGCTTTGTTAACTGCCTTTGTGAGAAATGATTTCTTATCTGAAATTTAACTCTTTAAATATGACAGTTTAGTGGGTGAAGAGAGTATTTTTCCTGCCATGAACTCAATGTTTGTATGTGATTAACAGCTCTTCGCTGAGTTCCGGGTATATTCTAGTCAGGCAGTCCCGAGCAGACTACTCTTGTTTTGTTGTCATTGTTCCTCTCTCTTTCTCGAACATATTCCATGCATCTTTGGTGTCATCAAAATTTAATATTATTGCTAACCTTGTTAAGCTATAAACTGATCTCATTTGGGTCTCATTATATTAAGCTTTATTGTTTAGATACTGTCCACTTGTTTGTCTATTCCGCACTCTTTCTCTATGTATGTCTACCATTATCTATGTCTCTATCACACACTTATCTACCACATTCATACCATCAATATTCTATCTCTTCTCGTATCTCTTATATTCCTATAATTTTACTGCCTTTCCCACTTTACATTTTTTACAACTTGGACAACTCTTTCTCTTGTCTTTTACTTCCTTTTCCTACTTTACATATTAATTTATAAACTTGAGTATTAAGTGCTGTTTAAATCCGGTAAAAAGCAACAGATTCTATCTTTCAAACATGAGAAGTTAGTTTTTGTTGGTTAAGTAATGTTCTGGGCTTGCTGTTAGGTCACTGCCCTCGATCCGTCGCGATCTCCCTTTTCCTTTCTGTTTGTCTTACTTTCACTCACAATATCTGTTTCTCATTATCTTACAATAGATTCAATCAAAATTGATTTTAAGCGTTTAGAGAGTGTGTTTATCTATAATTTTATACTCTGTGACTTTACCTATTCTAAAACCCACCTCTCTCTCTCTCTGTCTCTATCGCTCAAGTTTCTTCGCTCTTCTCTTGACTCATTACTGGACTTTATAGTCCGTTGATTCCATCTCAAGCATGCAAAACTTTTGCTATTACGTCTATTCCAAACAGACAACATTATGTTCTATTACTTTTAACTATCTTCCGCTCTTCATCTATGCCATATTTCACAACTGATCCCATCTGAAGTCAACATTCTTTGGCCTTTGTCGTGGGTCATATGACAAAAGTGTCTTCAGCTGGCGCACACCTCATAACAACTAATGAGCAGCCAGTTGATGATCATTAACCAGATGCTCATTAACCAAATGTCTATTACTATATGCGATCGTTGTTGGGCTGGCAAAAAGCAAGCATTATCATGCCGCAACTCCAAAACAACTTGCATAATAATTCTTTTTATGTCTTTGCTCGCTTTTGTTGATTGCAAAATAAAATATTATTGTTATTTTTTTTTACATATTTTTTATTTATTTATTTATTATTTTTAGGTATATTTAAGCAACTAAATGAGACTCTCTCTCGCTCTGCCTCTGTCTCTCTCTCTCACTGTTTCTCTATTTGTAGCGCTCGTCAGTTTTTATGCTTGAAAAATTGGGACAACGATTTGCACGCTTTAAAGTTGAAACAGAGAATAGAAAAATAAAGTGAGAACCTGGGGCCATAGGGCATAACTGACTACGCAATACTCTGACTAAGGAATCACTTAGAACTAGGATCTGTGGAACCATGGGTCTATAGGTCTGTTTAATGATATTTTTCTGTTTTTATCTGCGATTAGAATATAGAATAGATTCATAAAATAAAACTATCCAATATTTAATCTATCAAAAAGTTTTTTTTAGAGCAGAAAAAATATATATATGACAGACAGATAGATGATAGAATAGGATACAAAGATCTAGAGATATATATATATAACTCCTCAAAAAACCAATATACCCTTAGAGTGCAAACAGTGTATCCAAAGCGGCTATAAAACTGAATTAACAGTCAAAACAAAAACATGAAAAACACGGCGCACACAATTTTGAAAAAATCTTTTTTTTCGGTCGATTCTAACGGAAGTCGTTGCTAATGTTTGTGACTCGCTGTTGTTGTTGTTGTTGTTGCTGCAACTGTTGGCCAGCTCTTGAGCTCTTGGGCGACTGGCGACTGGCTGCTGGCGCTGATGACCCATGCTAATTGGCTAATTGCGTTTAATTGCCTTTTAACACATATTTTCAAGTCATTCTGTGTGAATGTGTATGTGTGTGTGTTGGTCGCTTTGCCTTGCAGCTGTACAGTTTTTTGTTTTTATTAAAATATTTATTTAATGCGTCCAGGCGGCGGCGGCGGCGGCTCATTAGCGCCAAGTTAAGACACCCACAATGAGATTTGTTGAGAATTAAGCCATACGGCAGCAGCTGAGATTCTTTTTGAAAGGGGACTCTCGAGAGTGGGCGGACAGAGGTCAACTTCTGGCACAAAGAATGAAAATTTATGCGGAGCAACAAAGCTTAGAGTATAATTGGCATAAAAGATTGCCAGGAGCAAGGCGGATGGAAAAAATGGATGCTGATTGCAAATCTCATGTTAATTGGCATCCAGATGGAATTTAATTTATATATAAATATACATATATGTATATATATATATTTAATATTTGTTATATATATATTTGTATTTATATTTCTACATAAATTATTTAAATAATATATTTATTCAAGTATAACCTCACCTATCCTCACCTTTACTCATCCACATTCCTAGTCTTATGTAAGTCCCGCTTTTAAGCATATATATCTTTCACTTATTTATACTCCCTCGAGTAGTCAGCGTAATTGCTTAACCACATCTAGATCAGCTTAGCCATAACTCAAAGCTTAAATCGTCTCACGTCTAACGGAAGTTAGCCAAACTAATTGTTGACACTACTTTCAGCCAGCAAGAGAAAAAGTAAATATCTTGGAAAAAAATCCAAATTACAAACGAAATACAAAAAACTAATTAAAATATGTGTGTGTAAACAGAAACTAAAGCAAAGTCAGCTGATTTATGGGCCACTAAGAGGATAGCGATGCAACAACTGCAGCAGATGCTGATTATATATATATATATATATACATAGTTGCAAGAAGAGCACGTAAGAGTGCTCCAGTGGGGAGTGCTTGACGTGCAGATACCGCGAAGCGCATTTTGGGCCATCAATCGTGGCAGAAGTTATTAAAGAATTCTATTTATTTCTTTGCTTTAGTTGAAGTTGGGTTTATTAGGCTTCAATAAGGGTTAAGTATGCTCAAATAAGTCAAGTTTGTTAACAATTTTAATCTTTATTATTAGAAATTATTATGAGAAACCTCAATAACAAAGGTATTAATTATTGCTTCTATAGTCAAGTCATGCTCGAAAATCCAAAAGATATATCAAATATTTCTCTATATATATAATATTTTAAATTTCTAACTTGTAGCTTTTATACTATTTATTCAGATATTAAATTTATTTACTCCACAGTTCAGCCACGCCTCCAGCGCCCATCTCTCTGCTCTCTCTCTATTATACCCTGTGTTTTTAATGAATTCAGGCTATAATACCCAGCAGTTGCTATTCTAAATTTAAAGAGCTGCTCTGCTATTACCTTGCTACAACATTGTGGCGCCCTTTCCTCTCACTCTCCACCTTCTCTCTCTCTCTTTCTCTTTCTACTGTGCTGCTGCTCTGTGGCTGTAATTTATGTCGCAGCCAAAAAGGCTACATAAATTGCCAGCAAGTGCCGCCGAGTGTGGCACATGGGGCACAAATGGGTGGCAGGCAACGAATTGAGCTATAAATGTAACTGCAAAAAGCTGGCGAAATGCGATACCGCATGATTAATTTGATGGGGCGGCCCACTGTTTTGTCTCTGCAGCAGCAGTGGCAGCCGTGGCAGCATCGCAGTGGCAACCCGGTGGCAGCTAGCTTATTAGTTTGTCTCACATTGCTGTGGCGGCAAGTGCAACACGTTGCATGTCAATGGCCATAATTAAGCATGCGAAAACGGAGCAGTTTTTAGAAATGAAAACAATGCGGCCAACAACTGCAACAGTACCCGATCTGCTGAGCCTACTCCCCCTCCCCTCCACCCTCCCTTCCCTATGGCTGTTGCATGTTGGCCATTTTCATTAATGGCCAGCCACACAGCACAAAAATGCGTACCCCTTTGGCACACACGCCCCCAATCCACAGTCACGCCCCCTTCCACAGCCTCCATTTGCCATTGTCTTGCGGCGCGTTGCCCTTTTTTTTTTTGGTTTCGCTGTTGCATTGTTTTGCAGCCGTGTTTTGATTTCAGCATCAGCCACAGTTGTCAGCGCTGCTCGCCGTCCCTCCCTCCACCTCCTCCTCCTTCTGCACTCCCCAAAATGTGCAGAAGAAGAAGCAGCAGCAGTTGAAATAAAAGCAGTCCCCCTCCTGGGGCTGTCATTATTTCAACGTATTTCTCTGGCATTGTTTTGTCTTCAGTTATTTAATACCCTGTAGCCGAGCTGGAAAAAAGCAACGGAAGTAGGCAGATCCTACTAAGATTTATGCTCTATATTTTAGAGTTGATATATGGTGTGGCTCCTAGCTCTGTATAACAGTGAAAGGTGCTAAATTTTCATATATATATATATATTTTACAGTTTCTTAGACTTTTTATGGAGGAAGAGAGAGATTAAGTGAGAGGGAGATAGAGAGGGAGAGACATGTAGAATGCATGCAAAAAACTAAATTTCTTTAAAGTAAAGTCTAAATTCAAGTGTTTCAATAAAAAAAATAAATTATCTCTAAAATTAAAAAAAAAATAAATAAAATTAAAAAAATAAATAAATAAAATTAAAAAAAAATAAAATATATATATATATATATATATATTTATTATTTAAAGAATATAATTTATATATAGCATTTTAGACTTTCATTAACTCAACTCCCTTTATCATGTTTAATTTGCACCTCTAACACTCCTTTTACAATTTCCTACAGGGTATTCATTAGTCAATCACTACAGCACACACACCCCTCTCACATACCTTGCAGCACTTTGTTTGCATTTTCGTTTTGTTTCGTTTGCGGAAAGGACTGCGACGACAAAGTCGTCGAGGTCTCGGTCTCTCTGCCTACCCCTAGCCCCAGCCCCTTCAAATTCCCAACATTTCGTCGCTTTTGGCCGCTTGGGGCGCTACTTTTTTCTTTTTTTTTTTTTCATTGTTTGCATTGCATTGCATTCAAATTGAGAGGCGGGCCACCCACCGGCAGATAGCGACGCAGTGCAACGACGTTTCCGTGACCTTTTTTGAGGCAACACATTTGACCTTATTACGAGCATTTCAATTTGTTGGCTTTTATTGTGAGTTGAGCTTTACACTAAAGCCATGAAATTAGTTTTGAGCATTCGGCCATAAAAGTGTAATGGCAAATTGTGTGAGGTTTGAAATTTTGGTTTCGAGGGTATCACAACATAGACATCCCCCCATCATCTTCTTTTTCGTTTCAGCGTGCAGATAGATTTTCTGTAGATTGCTTTGACCTAGGAAACGCTTTGTTTTTATGATTATTATGTTTTGTTTACTTATCTCAGCTGCTGTCTGAAGCTTAGACAAATGCTGGAACAGCGCTTCAAGCGAAATTGCAGATTAACGAGTAATTGAAATTGTGATAAAAAAAATAAAAATAAAACCTTCAGTGCAAGCCGCCAAGGTGTGACTCTTAAGGAAGTATTATTGAAAAATCTTCACGTTTTAGTTTAATTTTTTTAACATATTTCTTTTATGGCTAAAAAACGAAATAAATATACTAAATTTGCACATTTTTGTTGCTTTAGCATTTATTTAGCTTAAAATGTTAAAGCATTACATAGTAATGTTAATGTGCTGTTAAAGTTAGCTGTTAACATTGGAATCCTGTATGCTCCAGCTTGACTACACTATCTATCCTTGTCTAACTAATCTTTAACACCCTCCCCCACCTAGCGGTCATTTGCTTCAACAAGTGCAGCTCTCTCTCTCTCTCTCTCTCTGCCGCTCTTACTCTCTTTTTGCTCTCGCTGCATTTGCCTGCCAGAGTTCATCAAGTGTAAAACAAAACAACAACGAAAAAACTAGAAAAAAGCTCAACAGAGCAGCAAATTTCAAAAGGCGGAATTGCGCCGATAACAGCAGCAAAAACAACAACAACAACAACAACAACAACAAGTACAAGGTAGACCAAATTAAAGTAAAGCAGCCCACAGTGAACGCGTTTCGCTGCGTTTCGCCGCGTTCCTCTTCAGCGGCCACCCTCAGCGTCGCGAGCAGCAGCAGCAGCAGCAGCGACAGCGTTGACGTTAGCGTTACGCATGCGTACCTGTTGCTCTGCCGCTGCGCTGCCAGCGCATATGACTCAATGGAACTGCGCTCTGGCCTGTCAACTCTTTTTTTTTTGTCTGTCTGTTAGCTTCTCCTTCTTTTTTTCGTCGTGCAACATGTTGGCGGAAATAATAAATTCTAGCTCGACAAGAGCGGCGCTGTTGTAGCTGTAGCATGACTTAATACAAGCAGAAATCAAAAGGATTGCTGTTGTCTCTCTCCCTCTCGCGCATCTTTTTGGTTTCATTTCATAGTGAAAATATTTGCTCATGTAACTTGAGCAGAAAAAGAGTAAAAGCTTTTTAATGTCTCTTTATATACTTCTCTATATGTTATCAAGATTCACTTTGATCCGTTTTTTCGTTGCTTCTTCAAAGTTTGTCTCAAGCGTAACAACTAAATTAACAGCATTTAAATTAAAACGCATTTTAACAAGAAGAAGAAGAGCTGAAATGGAATTCAGCTTTTAATAATAATATGGTGGGAAATTTTGTATTTCATTTAGTTTTCTGTTTTCTGTTTCAGTTTCAGTTTTCTTATATTTGGGTTTGTGAGTCATGCGAGAAGGGTGACTTCTGGACAAAAGCGTGTGAAACATGGTTAAATAGGGGAAAACAAACTGATAGAGAGAAGAAGACAAGCAATGCGCAATTTCAGTTAACTGCGCAGCATAAAAAAGAGTTGGGAACTCAACGAACCAAACACTGTGTAGACAAATGGGAAAATGCTAATGAGTAGAGAGAATCTTTGTTAGATCTAACACAGAGAAAACTTTAGGAATTTAAAGAGTTAAAGTGTTGAAAAATTAATAAGATGTATTTTTTTTTGTAATTTATAAAATATAAAAATAAATAAATAAAAATAAATAATAAAATACTATATAATAGTAAAATGTACATTAATAATAATAATAAAAGAAAAATATAAAATATAATATAAACTATAATTATATATTTTTATAAAATATTTTGGAATTATTTGTGATACTATATAGTCTTAAATATATTATATATATATTTTTTGCTATAACATATTAGTTATGGAGCAGTATTAGTATGGTATTAGTACTATATTGTTATATATTATTATTATTATTATTATTATAAATTATATGAATAATAATAATAATAACTATGATATAATTTTGTTCTAATAGCACTCAAATCTGCAGCCTTGGCTAGACTATTAGTATGAACACTCCGCTATGGCTTAGCTTGCAACAATTTGTTGCATGTTTCGCAAATGCCAAAGAATGCACCATAAAGTCCAAAAGAAAGCCGTTAACAACTCAACTAACCAAGTGACTGGCAGCATGGCTGCCTTATAGATGGCACCTGGTCTTGTCTGGCCTGGCCTCGATCGTATCGGCGGCATTTGGGTGCAACTCGTTATACAATGTTTTTTGTCTGGGCTTTTGCTGCGACTCATTAGTCATTTGCCTTACCGGAAACTATTTGGCCATAATATTTGGTCATTTTTCCTGCTGCTGCTGTTGGCCAATTAAGCCATTTCCATGCCATCTCCATACGGCAATCTGTCAGCATGTCAGCAGCCAACATTGATTGACACATTGATACAGTTTGCTTTGGCTTTGGCCAAGACAGCTAGCTGGTTGCCTATGCATGTAGGCCCACAATTCAAATGCCAGTTAAAGCAGTCTCCCAGCCAATGGCCAAAACAATTAGCTTGCCATTGAAAGCGTTATTTTTTTGGATCGAGCCAAGTGGCCAGCCAAGTGCCTTGCCCAACAGCCATGAAATCTACTCCAAAGAGGGAGATAGCGAGTGAGTGAGCGAGTGGGTATGGGGTAGGGCAGGGCGCAATTCCAACGCTGGAGTGGGCATAATTATCATAAGTATGGATAGCAAACATATATCAATTGCTAAAGACTTTGCATAAGAGGAAAAAATAGTGAAGAAGATTGATAGAATAATTGATGCACTGAGAGAAAATGGGCTATTGAAGAGATTTAAGAGGAACTTGTTGAGTTGAGTTGAAGGAAGTTTAAAATTTTAGATATAGGATATAGGATATAAGAAATATATGTACTATACATTTAATATAATATAATATGATATAATAGAATATAATATAATATATAATATGATATGATATAATAGAATATAATATAATATAATAGAATATAATATAATATATAATATAATATGATATAATAGAATATAGATATAGATATATATAAGTATATATATTTTAGTTCATGATCTAGTTGTTTTGTTCCTCATTGGTAGAAAATCTATGGAATAATTCATACACTTTGCGTATTTATAGTTAATCTTCAATTAGGATTTTGATAGGCGGAAATTGAATTTTGAATTTCAACATGCTCATAATTTGCATATAATCCAGTTCCTGCTTAGTTTATTATAATAGCCTTCAAGATTATATAAACTAGAGAGCTATACACAACAAAAACAATTGCTCAACGAAACACCTATGTCCGAGGGGTATTATAAAAATACTAAACATATTTCGCAACTACAAAAATAAGAGAAGCAATTTCAATTTTTCGTTAGTTTTTCCCAGATGATATCCATCAACTAGATAGTGTTGCAATTTGAATGCTTTCGACACATGAGCTGCGTGCTATAAAAAAATCGACAGCTGTACCAAAAGTTTCATCGAGATAACTTCAAAGTCGAACAGCAGAGAAAGAAAGAGGGACAGGCAGAGAGAGAGAGAGAGAGAGAGAGGTAGAGAGAGACTGAGCTAGATAGAGGTATTGAAATACCACTGAAAATAAATTCAAGCAATTAAATTGCGGAATTTGTATGTTTAAGTCGAGACACGCACCAAATTGTTAATGGTTTGCGTATTGGCTACATTTTCTTTGGACCGTTGCACAAATTGCCTTGACAGTTGCACAGTTCGCATGACTTGCAACAGAATCTGAATTGTTTTGATAGACAGAGGCATTATCCCTCTCCCTCTCCCTCTCTCTCTGTATGTCCCTCTGCTCAATTTGATTCATTCCGAGCATTTGCAAACTTATGAATAAAACATTTTGTGTGCGAGGCCCATTTTAACCCATTTTTCCATTCATCTTGCATTTTCCTATATACATATATATATATATATATATAGCTATATAGACATAAATCTGTCTCGCTAGACGACTTTGACTATAAATAAATATATATAACACTTGCCGCAGCTGAGGCTGAGCGAAAAATGCTCTTCGATAAATTTATGTGGGACCTGTCTGATTTTCCACAATTTTCCAACCACCCCTCACTCTCTTCAACGCTCTTGTCTGCTGCAAGCCGCCCTGCAGCCAAAAGTGCGCAAAAATCAACAGTCACATTTCGTTTCGTTTCGTTTCGTTTCGCTGCTAGAACCTGCCTTGGGGGCACACTTGCCACGCCCACAAACGGCTGACGATTGACGAGCTGAAGTGGAAAACAACATAACTCACAGCTCACAGCTCACAGCTCCCAACTATATATATATATATATATATATATATATATATATATATGTATATATATATATATATATATATATATATATGTATATATATATATATATATATATATGTATATATATATATATATATACATCAGATATATATAGAGAGCCAGCCATAATGATGCAGGGATTTCGACGTGAGCTCTTAACGAACTGCGAGGCGTTTATATATATATATATATATATATATATATATATATATATATATATAGAATTCCAAAGTGAATTTCCGTGCGAAATAAGAAAGGAAGAACAGCATGCACAAGTGTGAATGGATTCGAGTGAAAATATTGATATAGATTTTCTGTGTTTTGAAAAGCTGCCGAAAGATATTTTTGCATAATTGAATTGGGGGATAAACCTGAATTTTCCACGCTATCTAGCTCTTTGCATCGAAAAAAAACTATGCGGAAAACTTACAAAAAATGAAAATGAAATGAAAATATGAACAAGCTTCAAAATGATGCAGATTTTAGTCTATAATAAAAGTAAGCAGAAAGTTAAGAAAGAAAGAGCTAGAAATAAAATGACGCTTCTATGTGATTCTCATGTTCAATAAGGTCATATTCTTTCCCCCTCTCTCTCCGCCTCTTTCTCACTCTCTCTTTCTCTTTTTCCCTTATTTATGTCTCTTGCTCTCCCGCAACTTTTTGCAAAAAAAATTGTTTGAAAAACAAATAAAAAATTTGCAAATTTCTACATTTCTATATCACAGATAAGTCTAACTATATAATATATATGTATATAATAATAAAATATTTAAATTTGCCAAAAATAGAACACAATCTAAACACAAAAATATTGCAAAGCTCGAAAATAATAATAAAAAAATATATTTATTTTTCTTTTCTAGAAATTCTGTGTTTTGTTGCTCTAATTTATGGCTAATAGAATTAAAAATTGGCCAGCCGAAAGCTGCTGCAACTAAGTCTTTAATTGTTTATGAGCTTTAAGCTAATAAACAATTTAAGAATTTATGAATCGAAATTCTGGAAAGATATAAAACTTTTACTACAGCCAAGCAGAAGTGCTCATAGAGAGAACTCACATAAACATTTCACAATCAGTTCTTGACCTTTCGCTGCTTGAGTTGGCCCATTATATGGCCCGCAGAGCTTATTAGCTATTTCTTCCTGCTGTTTTCTTGGCCATGAAAACAGAGCTATAAACAGAAAAAAAAAATGCCGCTGCCTCGGACTTTTCCAAGTCCAAACAAATTCTTCAATAATCGAGGTCGATTTTTCTGTTTATACACTTTAGTTTCGGGGAACTGCAGACTAGGCTCAGCCATTAGCCAATTGAATGTGGTTGTTGTTGCTGTTGTTGTTGTTGTGATTGTTGTTTATTTGGCATTTAGAGGTGTTAACGCCTTTTGCCAATCATTAAGACTGCGAGCAAGGCAAAGGTCAAATATCGATTTAATATAATGTGTAAATTAAGCGAGAAAAACTAAAATTAAAACATGTTTTGCAATTACTTTTTCGGTCTTTTGCTGTAGCTCTCTCTCTCTCTCTCATGTGAGACTCTGTCTTTGCAGAGAGATATTCCTAAGCATATCTGTCTTTATTTATTCTAGATTCTTTATACTCTAGATATAGAATATTTCTGTATAATTTTTCCAATCACTTTTTCTCTCTCTATCTCTTTCTATATAGGAATAGGATTCTTTCTCTTTCACTCAGGATACATATGTATGTATACCCCTCTCTCTTTACCACGATATGATTCTCTCTCTCTCAAAATACTTATATATCCTATACTATCGCTATCTTTCTCTCTCCACATATATATCCTATTCTCTTTCTCTCCCTCTCTCTTTTATACATATTTCTCTATAACAATAGCCAATATGTACCACAATTACGTATGGCCTTTGCTAACCTATCATTCTCCTCCTCCCTCTCTCTTTCTGACTCTATCTCATGACATCCCTCTCGCTCTCTCTCTCTCTCTCTCTCTCTCTCTGTCTACTTGTAATGCGATATGGCACTGCTGCAGCTTGCTGCCTCATTACGAAATGTCGCCAAGATTTGCGGCTTTAATAGACGCCGTTAAAAACGTAATGGGTAAAAGCAGCAGCGACTACAACAACAGCAACAACAACAATAGCAACAACAATACTTGCATTTTAATATATGTATTTTTCTTTACGATTGTCACTCGATACTCGAGTCTTTGTCTTTGTCTTTGCTTTTGTTTTTGTTTTTGCTGCTGGCCTCTTGGCCACACTTGAATGGCGCATAATTTGAATTTTTCTAACAGCAGCTGCTCGGTCGCGTCGTAGCTCCGTCGCACCGTTCGCAGCTTTCGCCAAACACCAATGAAATCCCCAGCAGCTCTTCGATCCAATACTCTAGGTGTAGGAGTTGTTTTTTGCCTAAGAGTTCATTGCATTTGCTATTTGATTTTCACTTTCAATTGGCAAAACCGCAAATGTTGTTGCAACATTGCAACGCGTTGCCACAGCTGCTGTCACAGCACAACAACACACGCGGCAAGCCAAGCCAAGTTCAAATGCGTAGACAGCTGGCGCCATCTACCGTTCAGCGCTGAGATAATCGCTCTCTGCCTTCAGCTTTAAGATTGTCAAAATGTCTTTATTTTGCGCGTTTTAGACCATGACCAAAAAAAATATAAGTATTACGGCATACATATATGGACATATATCACTATAATATATCTTTATATATATATATGCGTGTATTTATTTAAGCTGAATTTTTTTTCTTCGCTTTTCTTGACATTTAGGCTAATTGACGTAATTTGTTTTAGGCCCAAATGCTAAACTTTTGTGACTTTAGCCATTTGTCTGTAGAACAAGTGGAACACGCGACACATAATCATACACCATTTATAAGGTCGCAAGAATAAAACAGATTTCATATAATTACGAATCACGAAAACTTGGGAAACATGCTAGCCAGAAAAAAAAACAGACCAATTATGTCTAATGATGAATTGTTTTTTTTTTTTACAAATAATAGATCTTAAGTTTAATGTAGAATAATTATTTAAGAAAAATTCTTCAAGAGAAAATACATTGGAGCTCAGTTTAGAGACTAGATATTAAAAGAATTTCTTTTCCTTTTTATTTTATTTTTTCCTAACTCTTAGTCTACTTATTCTACAAAATTTATATACATTTTTTATGCCCTTCAAAGTGTCCACTTTATAAAACTTGTCTGACTCCACTCTACGAGAAAAGCCTAAATAAACCTCATTTGCTATCATTTAGCATTTAATTTGCTGCCTTTTAAACGTTAGCGAATGCAACACAAAGAGGCATAGTAAAAGAAAATATGATAAAAAATAAAATATCTCATTAAATACTCAACTCCCAAGTGCCTAAGCACCCGCTGAGCATTTTCTCCATTCATAACCCCCTGCCCCCAATCAAATATGCTTTATTGCTGCTGTCAACTTCCAGCTCCAAACAAGCTCCCACACGCACCGCAACTATCATCATCCATAAATAATGTTGACCTTAAAAAAAAAAAGTAGAAAAAGGAAAACAAAAACAAATAAAGGTTGTCATATCACGGCCAGCGGCGTGACGAAGCTGGGCCAGAGACGCTCGCTGCACGTCCTGTAGCGAACGACGCGTCCGATAGGCTGTCAAGGCTACAAGGCGGACAGGCGGACAGGCGGACAGCGGGACAAAGCAACAAGGTGACATAAATATCAACTTGCTCCAAAAAAGGAAACTCAACTTTTTTCTCCACGCCAAGGCAATCACACGAGAAAAACAGGAGCAGAGCAGACCAGAAGATACCCTGTAAACAGTATCTCAACCATGTTGAGTACTTTAACATAATTAATTATGTAAACATATAAACAAACTATTATATATATACATAACAGTTTATGCATTAAATATAACACTTAACAGTGCTGGCCAGAAAGAGATATATATTTATGTAAACTCTTATGCTAATACGCTTCACTCTAATAAACGCACTTTTAATGGGTAACAGAGCAAGCATGTGCAGAAAAAGCAATAACAGCAACAGTGCACACGCATGCACACACATGTAAGTTAACAGCAAGAGCGTAAGAGAAGAGAGCGGACCGCAGTGGACAATAAGATTCAATGAAAGCTTACCTGCAGAGACCAACTGAGGGCAAGATTCAGATTCCGCTTGAATTTTTGTTGTTGTTGCTGCTGCTGCTGCTGCTGCTGTTGTTGTTGTTGTTGTGTTGGCAGCCGATTAGCCGGCGCTGCAGTGAAATGTGTCAAGATGTTGCTGCTGCTGGTCGTGTGACGTCGTGCAGGCAGCGCTGGCGGCGGCGTCAAGCAGAGCAACTCCTGTTGCTGCTCCTGCTCCACATGCTGTTGCTGTTGTTGTTGCTGCTGCGGCGGCTTGGCCTCAATTTGCGGCGAATTCTTAGGCAATGCCAATGCACCGTTGTTGCTGCTGTTGTTGTTGTTGTTCAGCGAAAGCGAACGCGCAAAAGAACTTTTGAAATAGCGGCACGGCATCTGGAAATCAAAGTCAGGCGGCGACGCATCCGCAGCGGCGGCGGCGGCGGCTGGAAAAGTTTGCATCGTATTTTGCATATTTGTGCGCGAAACCGGAATTTCGATTTGTTTTTCTTTTAGAAATTTATATTTTCGTATTATTTTGAGTTTTTTTTGCGTTCGAATTGTGCTGCCTTAATTTGGCATATTTGCTGCCGTTGTTGTTTTTCTCCTAATTTGCTTTGATTTCTTGTTTAGTGCATTTTTTCACGCACCCTGACAACACTCACATATACACACGAACACTGTCACACACACACACAGACATATTGGTTTTTGACAGCTGGTATTTCTTGCCAATTTCACACGCATTCAATTTCAATTTGAATTATTTATTTGGCTGCCACTTTTTAATCAAAATCAATTTCCATTAAAAATAACATAAAGCGCGCGCGCACGACACTCAAATTTAACGCGAGCCAAAAAGCACGTCATTCGCGATCGAGCACTTCTGTACGAATGAGCTGGGGGAAGTAAACAAGCAGAGAGCAAGAGCAAAGCATAACGCGCACAACGGAGCGGAGCATTGCTGCGCGACAGGCTACTCAATCAGTATGTTAAATTAGCATATTTATGTTAGCGACCGCCACTCAACAGTTTTGAGTAGTCAAGATATGTGTGTGTAAAATTGTGATCGAGTTACTATTGCTCCGTTGAATTCCGCTACTCCTACATACAAATACACACAAAGAGCACCTAAAAAGAAGAGCTGCCGCCATCTACAGCTTATAACAGCACGCTCGACAGTGAGCGGTTATTTTTGAATCTATCACTGTTATTGCTCGCTCGGCACTGTTAAGTAATTCTGAGTGTGCTCAAATGATCCGCTAACTTAACATTGCATACCTTACAAGTAGGCAACAGAAATGACTGCTGTTACCAAGTTTTAATGATTCGTTAACGCTAACAGAGCATACCTTACAAGTATGTTACAGAAATAAAAGCTGTAAAGTGGTAAATTAGCCAATCCTAAAAGTATGTTAAACTAATTTTGAAATTCTTAAACTCGAATATTTAATATTTAAATATATATTATATATTTAAATTTATGTTTTTAAAATATATTTAAAGTTCAGATTCTTTACAGCCAAACAGCTGTTAAAAATGTCATCTCTAACAGTTAGGCATATGTTAGCTATTAGTGTCTGATTGGAATATAATCTAAGGAACTGTTTAAATAAACCACCTTCAAATTCTAAAGTCTATCACTGTCAGGTGTGGAATTTGATGTGTATGGGCATTAGCAAAGCTTTATCATATATTCAAAAATTAATTCCTTTGCCCCGATTGCCGGTGCACAAACATAATCCCCCACACAAATCCTGCGGACTTAGGCCACATCTAGATAGGCAGGCGGACAGCTTGCCAATCAAATTGATTGTGGGTCGTTATTTGTTATTCAATGACGAAACAATAAAACTAACTGAATTCCAATTGGAAATTTTTACCGCACAGTTGCTAGAGAGAAAGGGGACGGGAAAGTGGTAGGGGAAGCGCGCCCTCTCATCCTGGTGCAACTTGAGCCGACGCTAAAAACTCATTAGTCGTTGGGCTATAACCAAAAATAGCCAGATCGAGCGTCAAGATTAGTCATATATTTATCTATACATACATATGTACACACCGAAATCCCATCAAAAATCTCATTTGCGTTGCTATTTTTGTGTCCCACTGTGGCCCCGTGCGCATGCCTTGTCGTTTCTCAATTACATAAGCCTTATATAATGCGTCAATAGTGCGAGCGAGACAACAGCTGTGTACGCCGTGCGCCGATCGCCGAGCGCCGAGCGCTGCGCTGAGAAGAGTTGATATTGGACTTGTCTATCCCCAGCCGCGTGCTCTCTCACTCTCTAGCTCTATCTCTCTTTGTTTGTGGTTCGTTTCGTTAGAGTTGCTGCAGGCTCTAAAAGCACTCTCCCGAAACTCCCCAAGGGCGACCACGTGACCAGCCCACCCCGACGGCGCAGCAGCAGCGCTGCTCTCTTCTTGCCCGATCATCGCAGCGCTCATAATTTGTTATTCATTTTACAAGTGTTTCGGTTTTGAATTGTGTTACAAGTGCCGCCGTTGCTACGCAGTTGTTGTTGCTCTTGGAGCGAATCAGTTTCGGTTTTTTATTTTTGCGCATTAATAATCATAATGTCTGCCGAGAGCAGCAGTCGTAGTAGTCGCAGCCGCAGCAGCAGCCCGGCGGAGAGAGAGCGTGAGAACATTATGGATTTATCAATTAGAGGTGAGTTTTTCGCTGCTGTTGCTGCCGCCCACAATCAAACAAAACTCAACTCATTCAGCTGCTGCTGCTGCTGCCTTGCCAATTTCTTTCATTCTTCCCCCACACACAAAACACGTGCAGCGTGCTATCTGTATGTGTGTTTGTGTGTGCTTTGTTTACATACATTGCGTGAATAGACTCGAGTTCGTGTGTGTGCGTCCGGGTGTCTGTGAGAGAGCGAGCGAGCGAGCGAGCGCGCTCTCTATGTTTGTGTGCGTGTGTGAATGTGCCTGTCTGTGAGTTAAGCCTCCAATCGGCACACCATGTGACAAATTATTTGACTTTGCCTTCTTTTTTTTCCAATTGGTATCGCCTAGGCGAATTGAACAAATAACAGTAAATAAATAATGATATGGATGGGATATTAATAAAGAACAACAGATAAAATGAGAGAGAGAGAGAGAGAGAGAGAGAGACAGGGGCACACTGAAAAACAACAGTTGTCCATATTAATTGCAAAATAAAGAATAATTGTAAAAGTACAGTAAACAATCGCTACAAAGTTTCAAGGCGAATTTCAAACTAACGCACAGTGGTGCAAATATGATTAATCAAGTGTAAATTTATATACTGAAAGTGAATGGATTTTCCAAGCGAGTTATTACTGTAGCTTTTAACTAGTTTAACCAGATCATGGAAAATGATAACTAAGATTAGTTATTTATATTTATTTTTCACAATACAAATATTAATTAGCTTAGAGTTTAATTGAGGTCTATAGTAATAATGTAATGCCCCCCACCCCCCTCTGAAATGCCCTACTATAAAGCTTAGATGGATACACCTGTTGATTGATAGACCGCACGGTATTTATTGCCTTTGATATCAGACTAATTATGTAGAGACGCCCGAAAACTCGATAAACTCTATAAACTAACGGGCAGTAGTTGTTAACCGTTGGACTTTTGATGAAATAGGCGACAATGTCGCCACAATTAAAAGTTGAAAGGAAAAAAATTAAAAAAAAAAAAGAATAAATAAAAAATAAATAAAGCAAGAGTCACGATTTGTTATCACGGCCTAGCGACGAGGTTACCACGCGACTATAAATATTTACCCTCATGATTATTTAGTATTTTTTTCAATTTTTTATTATGAATTTTGAGCACTGGATGATGAAAAGTGGCGCTGTGCAATCGAAACGAATCGACTGAACATCACATTTTAATTATATACAATTATATATACATATATATATATATATATATATATATATATATATATATATATATATATATATATATATATATATATATATATGTATACCTGTGCACACACACACAGGTCCATAAAGCACGCCATTCATTATTTTGTAGTAAAATTTCAACGATGGGCTGCTTGCCACGCCCACCTTATCTATTGATAGCCGCTCAAAGTGCAAAAAGCAGGCGCAGCGCATTCAGCGAATCAGTCAAGCCGATGCAAAAGCTCTTAGACGAAGTATGAAAAAAAGCTTGTTTGGCTAAGTCACGCTCTCCCACTGTGCCACTCTCCCGCTATCTGCTGTGTGCGCTCTCTCTCTCTCTCTCTCCTTTCTGCTGCCTCTCACTTTTGCCAATCAGATCACATGGTCGTCGTCTTATTGGAATATCTGTGACGTGACCGAAGCGCGCCGTTCACTTGCTCTGATAACATCTAGACGGGCACTCGTTCGTCTGTCTGTCCGTCTGTCTGTCTGTCTGTCCCACTTCAACATGGAAAATTTGTCATTTGTCACTGGTTTTTTTATTTTTGGCTGCAAGCTGCCTGCAGCTGAACGCGGGTCATAGATCAAGTTCTTATTAGAATTTAATCGCAAGGAGCGTGCCATTAATTTAGCTTCGCTTAATCTACACCAAAATTCGTGTCATTAAATTTTTAAAACCTTGGCACGCGTCTGGGGCACTTTTTGGAAAATTTTAGATTGAATTGAGTCAGGCATTGGGGTCAGGCGTGGACAGTGAATGGAGCCGGGTGGCGTGATAAAAGAATCAATTAAACACACACACACACACACGCACGCATTCAGCTGTGGCGTGGTACAGTTGCTTTTCAGCAAAGATGACAGCAATAAAATGTTATTTATTTGATTAATGGTCAACAAATAAGCACAATCTTAGCATTTTAGATAATCCCTCAGCGAAATACATATGTACATACAATAATTTGCAATTTCAGCACAAAAATAGAGAAACAGTTATAGCAGCTTAGCTGTACTTGAAATTTTTTTTGCCGATTCTTCAATTGAATATGAGCGGCGGGGCAGCCCCAACAACATTTTTGTCCAGTTTCAACTTGCTGCCAGCCGATATTACGTCAATGTGCAAACGACAACAGTAAAAAAAAAAAAAAAAAAAAAAAAAATAAATGCAGCGCCAGCAAGTGCTGTAATAAGCTGTCTATCTCGCTCGCACCCACCAGTATACAAATTGCAACCACAGAACTGCACAGAATACAGCAACAAAGCTGAGCTGAAATGAGAATACGAATGCGAATGTAAATGCAAATGCGAGAGAGAGAGAGACAGAGCGTGAGTGAGGGAGGCGGCAGCTTTAATGGAAAAAGCGGCGCATCGCCCGGCGCCAGCAACAACAAAATGAAAACATCAACAAAGACAGCGGCATAATTATTATTATTATTATGTCATACACATGTATACTGCGGTCTGTGTGTGTAATTAGTGCAATGGTTACGCTACACGAGCTGCGTTTTTGTGGCTGTTGAAGCAGAGCTTTGATTTTGATCAACACGTGCTGCTCCGGCTGCTTTATGATCGTTCATTGCCACGCAGCAGCGGCACAAAACAGAATGGTAAAGCTTAGAGAGCGATGCTAAAGAGAGCGAACAGTTAGACGGGCCCTTTGAGAGCCACGCGCATACATACATACATTTACACTCAAGCTTATATGTATGTGTGTGCATATGTATTTGCCTGTGTGCGTTAGTTTGCCGAAACTATAATGAGCTATGAACGGTACATTTCGCATAGCAGCCACGCATATAAATTGCTAGCAATCAATTTGCCAAATTAATATATGTACATACATACATACACACATGTAATGCATGCACACAAACATACACACACATGAATAAATGCATACATGAATATTGTATTTGCAGTGCAATTCTTATTTATTAAAGACGTCACGGCGTATGCAGATATTTGTATTCATACACACACATGCATACACAAGCAAATGCATATATACATGTGTGTGTGGGTAAAGATTTTAAGTTCTTTGCGCTGGCATTACATTCGCATTCAATAAAGTAAACAGAAAAGAACTGAGCGCCAAGAGCCGGTTCGGTTCTTGAGAGCGGCAGCAATACAGAGAGAGTGAGAGTGTGTCTTGAGTGAGAGAGGGTTGGGTGTCGACTCGAAACATATGTACACAAAACATGCATACTTACAAACATACATACATACATACATAATTAGCACGCAGCAAATCAAAAGGAAGGCCAAGCCAGAGTGAGTGAAAGAGAGGGAGAGTCATAAAACACGATTGACAGCAAAACGAGCTACCGTGGTAGAGTGTTAGTTGTGTGTGTGATAAGTATGCAAATGTGTTAATTATGTTGATTGACTATAAAATGCAAGCAGCAATTATTAATATAATAATAATTAATATTTTTGTATGGTTTTCCCCTTAGAAAAGGTGGTGAAATAATTTTGTGTATCTGTCTATATTAAAAACTGTATATAAAAAAAATCTATTTTAGGTACAGTTTCAGCTCAAGTTTATCGTAGTTTGCACCAGTGTGCCTTACAATAAAGCGCCGGCAAAAAGTTTAATTGAAAAGCCAACTTTAATAACCACGTGGTGCGTTGTTTTTATTGTTTTGTTATTGTTGTTGTTGTTGTTGCCTATTCTAAACTGTGCTCGCTGGGTATTGTTGTTGTTGTTGTTGTTTTGCTTATGCGTTGCACTTTCAATTGTTTCTTGAGCACTTGTACTTACATATGTTCGGCACGCAACGCTGACGCCGACGTCGACGTCGTTGCCGCTGGAAGTGTCAGCAGCTGATGAAAAATGTGCCACTGGAGAGGCCCGCATGGTTGGTTGGATTTTTTTCCACTTCTCTTCTTTTTTTTTTTTTTTTTTTGATGTATTGACAGTGGCAGTTGCTGGGGGTGGGGGTGCTCTGGGCGCTGCAGGAGCCGCTAGGACTCAATTTCACATGTGTCTGCATCTCTCTCTCTCTCTCTCTCTGTGTGTGTGAATGTTTGTTCGTGTGAAAGGTGAGCAGCGTGTCAGCGCTGACAGTTTCTGGGTATGACCATGCGATACATTTTCCCCAGTTGAAAATTCTCAATATTCTTTTTTTTTTCACCCCCACCCCCATACATACATATATATATATGTATATACATTTATTTTTTTTTTGCTTTGAACTCTTGTAACTGACACTTTGCGGCGTCTCTGTTTGAATTGCTTTGCCATTGTGATCCATCAAACGGTTAAGCCCCAATATCGTGTTCACTACCTTTAAAAGCAACGCACCCTCAACCCCCACCCCCTTTCGCATTTGCCTTGTAATCTGGACACGTTAATTGACAGTTTTTGGCGGTGCCTTCGTCATTCTCGATTTGACAGTAAATTGAAAAATTGTTGAGATTTTTCGACACGCAGCCAAATGAAATTTCTAAGTACAACAAAATTAGAAGAGCTAGAGGCAAGAGGCGCAGAGTGTGACTAATAGATACCCTGTAGCAATGAAGAGAAGTAATTGATAATTTTTAATTTAATGTACTTTATCCTTTATAGCACTCTTCTCGCTACCTCTTACATACTATATGCCTTTGCTGACACATTTTCATGGATTACAGGGTATCACAATAGCAATTAAGTTTCTAAATTTATATCAATAGTCTGCCATATAGCTATGCAGACAAGCTATATACGGCTTCTAGAACATTTTCACAAATTACAGGGTATTCAAAGTAGCCTGCCTATTTTTATATGTATACTAATTATATAGTGTGAATTCTTCAGCCTGTTACATACCTACGTAGACAGCACGTATGCCCTTTTTACAACACTTTCACAAATTACAGGGTATTCTAATCGCAATTATTTTACTGTATATATGCTTATATGTATATATTATTCAGTATTTATTATAGAGTGCTTATTTCTGCCCGTTACATAGCTATGCACTAAACCCATATACCCTACTCATTCTATTTCATTAAGCACAGGGTATAAAAGAACGAAAAGCTAAATAAATTTATATTTTATGGGAATATAGATATATGAATATATGTATGAATATACACATACATAAAATTTTAACGTATATTAAAATTTGTTTAGTTCAAGGTTAAAGCATAAAACGATTTATGGTAGGCGCTGACGCGCCCATTCGAACGCCTTAGCACACGCAGAAAAAACTGTCACACGCTAGATATTAATTGAATTTACATTTCACACACACACACACACACTGGCACACTCAGGCACACACACATACATATACAGTTATACAAATATTCAATAGATATGAATTCTGTTTGTCGCTTGATAAAGACACAAATGAAAAAAAAATTAATTCAATTAACGGGCTGCCTATAAAAAAAGTCAGCCGAAACTATAGCCCATTAAGTAGACAAGGGGGTGGGCCATTGGGTGGCAGGTAGGTGGAACTAAAAGCTCAATCAAATTCGCGTGTTTTTCTATTGTTTCGTTTTTCATTTTACCCTCAACTTGGAGGTCAATAAAAACGCAGCCAAGGCGGCGGCCAGTGAGTGAGTGAGAGAAAGAGCGAGTGGGAGGGAGTGTGTGCGTGTGCGTGCCTTGTTTAACGGCATTTCCTGTGCACTGCAAACGCTTTAAGCAGAGAGCTGTCCTTGCCGCTGACAGCCCAAAAAAAGACACGCTGAAGTTTATAAATGATCGTAAGTGGGAGTGAATAAGCTAGAGGTGACTGTGCACGAAGAGAGCCGAGCAGTGAAGAGAGGACGAACGGGATGTCGTTTTGTTGCTGTAATATATAGGAGTTGATGCTGCTTCTGTTTCTTATTCTGCCTCTGTCTCTGCCTCTGCCGCTGTCACTGTCTTTGTCTTTGCCTCTGCCTCTGCCTCTGCCCCTACAACTGTTTCTGCTATTGCTATTGCCTTTGCCGCTACCCTTGCCTCTGCCTCTCTCACTGCATCTGTTACTGTCTTTGCCTCTGCTGCTGTCGCTGCCTCTGCCGCTGCCTCTGCTGCTACCTCTGCCGCTGCCGCTGCCTCTGCCTCTGCTTTTGCTTTATTTGACAGCCTAAGTCGTGCGTGTTTTTGTTTGTCTTTCACTTGAACATTTTTTTAATGCACGTGACGTGCTCTACTGGGTAGTGCACATGTGTGTGTGCGCGCTTTGTTTGCGTTTGTATTTGTAGTGCAACTAGTATTATAAATGTTGCTCAAACTTTTGTGCTTTTGGCATTTTCCTGAAGGAAATTGAAAATTGCTTTTGTTTGCTTTTCAATTAGGGCGGATTTTGTGAGTAAGGGGCGTGGCTAGAAACAGGAAACACACATAGATAGAGCTTAAAGCATTTATAATTGAGTTGAGTCACGCCCCTATTCGAAACTAGCAATTATTGCATAAGAAATATCATTAGGCAGAGCTTATCCTCTATTATTATATACATATGCTCATATATATATATATATATATATATATATATATATATATATATATATATATATATATATATATATATATATATATATATATATATATATATATATATAGTATTCCATGATATCATAGACGTATATAAGCTGCACTTAAACATTTCTAATAATAAAGTCATTAAAATTTATTAATGATTTTATAGCATATATTATAGATTTTATGGCATGGATTATTTATTTTATACGACAAATATTTTTTTCCCATTTTTTTTTCAGTGTAAAATTTGATATTTCCTTCCATTTAACATAATCATAATTATTAGACTATTATAATTTGATTATATATCTCTATATAAATATCTATATTTAAGTCCAATAAATTTTATGATCCGCCCACGTTTTTTTCGCTCAGTGCATGCAGCTTTGTACTTTAGACATTAGGAAATCGAATCGTTTCCATATTAAATGATCATAAAATATAAAAAATTACTTTAGATCCATAATGAAGAAACAATTGAACAGCAATGAAATGTCGAAATGAGATACTTTGCCCAGAACTCAAGTGGTGTATGGATTCGATTCTAAAAGCTGATGCAATGTCATTGGAAATATGCTTTAAAAAATGTGCTAAAAAATGTAAAAACTATGAACAAAAAGCGTTTCTCGTAGTTTGGTGTTATTAATTCATTAGAGCTGCGCTAATGAATTGGAGCAATACAAAACTGGACTGCGAAGACTTAAAGCGGGTATCTAAGCTGATTGATCTAATAAGCGCAGCATCAAGTCAACTGTTCCCTTTCACATCCCTCTGTGTGAGTGTGAGTGTGCGTGTGTGTGTTGAGGGGCCTCCTCTATAGACCCCTATGGATAGAGAACACGTACTAATTCCGTCATTCATTTGTACGTTAATTTGTAGTTGCCTTCATCGTCTACAAGTTGTTGTTGCTTTTACGTATAAATGTGCGAGATTTCAAATCGAGCAAAATGTAGTTCAGATTTGTATATATGTATATATATATATATATATATATATACGTGTACATACATAGGTAGAGCTGATAATAGGCCACTCGGAGCGAGCGAGCGAGCGAACGTTTGTAATCTCAGTGGCAAATTAGAGAAACAAACAGAGAACCCAACAAATGCATCAGATATGTCTGTTTATATAGGAAAGGAGTTGAGCTAACCTGGCAGCTTTGTGTTAATTTTTTTACCCATTCGAAACTCGGTTGAAACGTGGGCAAATATCATATTCTGGTATTAAAGTGATATACAAGGAAATAAATTATAAATACAATTTTTCTTTTATCTATGTAGGTAGTATGATGCAGGAACAATTGGAATCGGAACACCATATGAATGGTATGTAGTTAAAATCATAAACAATATCTGTTTTTAGTAAGTAAATTTAAAAAAACTAACTAAATGAAAAGTTTCCTAATGTCTGTTCCGATTCCAATTGTTCCGATATATGTTTACCATCTCCTTGACTTTGACTCTTTCAAAAATATATATATTTAAAACTATCAGTAATTTATGGTGATCTTAATTAAAGAGTATATTCGTACTATGTTCCATTTCCAAATATTCCTTCATAAAATTGTGAAACTAGGAAGAAGTGTCTAAAATTTGCCCAATTGCTCGTAGTCAAGGCAATTTTTTATTATATTTTTCCCCCCTTGTATTTTTTTTTTGTGTTTTTTGATGATGTTGATAAGAAGCCAGACCGAAAAAACGCATGATGTGCGTTTTAAAGGTAAACTCAACAAAAAACTAAATTAAACAAAAAAAAAAAAACACGTTTATATTTATATTTTTTTTATTTTATTTTTTTTTATACACTTTTTGTTGTTTTTTTTTTGGGCTGTCGTGTTCAGCGCATGTTTATTCAGTGATATGCAAGCGAGTTGCCCTGATAAGAAGCACAATATTTGCTAAAAAAAGAAAAGAGCTTAGCCGAACCGAATGAAGAATTTTGTTGTTGTCCAAATACATTTTCTTTTGGCTGCGACATACCAAATGCCAAAGCAAATAAGTTCCAACTGCGTGTGTGTGTGTGTGTCTGTGTGTGGGTGTGTGTGTGGGTGGGTGTATCTATAGCTGACTGAATAGTTCCTTGACAAGAGCTACATTGTTGACGAGCGCTCATCTCCCACAATGCTAAGCTAGTACATGCATAGCTATAGATACAGAGATACAAAGATACAAATATATATATGTATATACATATATATATAATATACATATATACATATGTAGCTGTAGATGTTTGTACCTTACATATTTTTTTGGCTTTTCTTCTATGTAATATTTTGTAAAAATATAGATACAAATATAGATTCATATAGAGAAAGAAACATAGATCTTTGTAGTAGCTTATAGTATAGATATCGATACAAAGTTATATAGATACATTGTTGTATATTGTACTAGATCTATTATTATCTGATGAAAATCTTTTGCAGAAATAGATAAATAGATACAAAGGGTACTACTATATTTTCTATATAAGATGTGGAATCAAATATGCATAGATATATAGATAAAATACTGGGATACTAAGATACATAGATACATAGATACATAGATACATAGATACATAGATACATAGATACATAGATACATAGATACATAGATACATAGATACATAGATACATAGATATATAGATACATAGATACATAGATACATAGATACATAGATACATAGATACATAGATACATAGATACATAGATACATAGATACATAGATACATAGATACATAGATACATCAATTAAAGATACTGCGATACAAAGATACAAAATTACAGAGTAACAGGATTCAAGGACACATAGACTCCAAGATACAATGATATAAAAATACCTACATATATAGATGCAAAGCAGTTTCAAGGATACAAAGTAACCAAGATACATATAAACAATAAAACATATATACAACAATGCTAAGATACATGGTTACTACGATGCAAAGATACTTAGAAACAATCCAATGTAGATACAAAAGATACTTGGAAATGCCTCTGCATAGATAGAGCTTGTACTATGTATAGTTCATGTTGCTTTCTATATAATATCTCGTCAAGCTGTTGCTGGTTCCAACACACACGCAAGGGAAAGATAGAGATGTCATTCTTTTGTTGGATCGTCTTGAAAAGGTGGCAAAAGGCAAAGGCATAGGCAGGGGTTGCCACGAGGCTATGGGGCACAGTCAAAAGTTGCGTCGCTTCGAGGCTCATTTATAATTTATTGCGCTTGAACACGTTTTGGCTGTACGACTATATAGTCGCCAGAGAATATATATATATATATATATATATGTATATATATACTTGTCTCTATGTCTCTCTGATATATTGAAAGCGACCTCCTTTGCCTCCTGTTGCTGCCATTTCCATTTCCATTTCCTAGTTGCCTTCATTCACAGAGACTGTCACATGATGACAGGCGGACAGGCGGACAGTCAGACAGTCGGCCAGTTCTATATTCTTCTCTCTCTCAACATTTTGGGTATTAAGTTGTGCATATTTCTGGTTGTGCGTGTGTGTGTGTGTGTGTGGAATGAGTCAGCGACAGAAACCAAAATAGCTAAAAATTGTACGAATAGATAATTTCGAGCAAATACGTTTTATATTTAGTGCGCTTTGTAGTTGAGCCAGTTGAAGGTTGAAATCTATTCTATCTGAACGATCGGTTCACTTTATTGGAATCTACACTTGCAAAAGGGGAAAAAATAACTGCTTTCAAATTGTTGATTAAATACCAATTTATAAATAAATAAATTAAATATAGAAATAAAATTTGATGGAGAGATAAGTGTAGATCAAGTACAGGTGTCAAGGCTAAAATAAATATATAAATTATTATTATTATTATTATTATTATTATTATTATTATTATATAAATTATTTTATTTTAAATATAATGTTATTATTCATACAAATTATTATTATATTTAAATAATATTTTTAAGATTTAATAATGATAATAAATTTTAATAATTCATTATATTAATTATAAACAAAAATTAACATTAACTAAAACATAAAAAAGTAGCTTATAAAAATAATAATAATAATATTTAAAATATATGCAAATATATTATATTATATATACATTTTTATTCCAACTCTTTATAGAAAATTTAATTTATTTACTTAAAATTTTTTTACAATTTCTTAGACAATTTTTAGTCTTTAAAATATTTCCATTAGACAATTATTTGATTGTAGATCTAGCTACACCTGTATCGGTGCACATTATCAGTCAAATACATATGTATATATGCTTAAGCACCTGTTCCACCTACCTTTACCCACCCACACTTGAATTTTTTGGTTAGCTCTTAACACAGTTTTCATATCTTTAATCTATTGTGAGCTTATCTGAAATGACGTCCTAGCTTCGCTGGCTTTATAGCCAGACATGACTAAGCGAAAGCTTTTGGATCTATCTATTTCTATATATAATGATTGCGACAATTGCTGTTAGACCTAAGATGCACCACACACCCTCCACCCCATGCTCATTAGCGGCTCAACTGATAGCTAATGTGTTCGGCCCCGCCCACACGCACAGCAACAGCTCTAATTGCACGCGTTTTGCCAGTACGTGAATTGCAAATTCAATTACAGTTGGCAAATTACACAAAACATATTTAATGGTCGATATGGGAAGGGTGAGCGGGAGGGAGGTGGGGGTGGGCGTTAGGGGCAGGGGTGGATGTTGTAGGCGCTGCTGCTGCTGCCGTATCGTGTTGTGTATTTATTTGTACAAAATTACAGCGAAATGCAAATGAACAAATAAAAAAAATAAAAATAAAAATAAAAATAACAAAAAAAAAAACAACAAAAATTTCCACACATTAAAAGTTTTGTAGCTATGAAAACGACTCACGTGAGCTCTGCTACGGCGACGTCAGCGTCGCAGTCGCTGAACAGCAGCCACACAAATACAAATATTAGAAATAATAACAAAAAAAAAAAAGGCAGAAAAAAATACCGCGTGTATGGCAGATAAATCAGAGAAAAACCTAAAAACATTGAAATGAACAGCAAATGCCGCTTGCCGCAGTGTCTCACACAGATACAGTTACAAATACACTCACACACGCACACACACAGTTGCAAAGACAAACGTCAGCGCCGCCGTCGCATTGACGTAATAGCAAAACTATAGTACGAGCAGAGTAAATTAAAATAACACAAATAAATAAAATGCCAGGCAGAGCGAGTGCCGGCTGCGATCCCAAAGAGAGAGAGAGACAACACACACACGCACACATACATCAATTGAGAGAGGGAGAGCGAGAGCAACGCTCAAATAAAAATATCGAATTGAACTTTGAGACACAGTGGAAAATGCCCAAAGCCCAAAGAGCAAATAGAACCAATTAGAAACAACAACAACAAGACCAATACAATCGGAGAGCTGCCAAAGTGCGACTTGACTTGAGGTAGAGAGTCGGCAGAGCTGAGCTTCGGCTTCGGTTGCCAGCCCAGCCGTTTGGTCGGTCGTCGTGGATTGAGTTGCGCGCGCGACGAAACGACGAGAAAAAAAAAACAAAAATGGTTGCCAAAAATAAAAGTTCAAAATGTGCACAACACGCGGCGCCAGTGAGAGCGTGAGTAAATGGCGAGAGCGAGCGTAAGAGATGGAAAGAGAGAGAGCGAAACAGAGAGGGAGCAAACGAAGTGCTGAGCCACATGGCACACCGTCAGCATGGTTCTAAGTTGTACCGTATCTGTATCTGAATCGTTGCTGAGCATATCTGACGACGCGTGTTGTTGTTGCTTGTATTTGTATGTGAGTGTGTGTTGTGTGCTGCTTGCCCTTAGTCGCTGGGCGCTCTCTCGCTCTCTAGCTCTGCTACCATTTGCTGGCAGCGAGCGGATTTTTGTACACTTTGCAACGAGCGCGTGTGCCCAGTCAGAGTCAGATGAACAGCCAAAGCCGTGTGGACGCAAATTAAATACAAACAACAAAAATTGGCAAAGAAAATTCAATAATAAAAATTACAAAAAATACAACTATGTGCAAAAATCGTATTAATTAATAATTAATTGCTCACGACTTTTCGAAACATGTTTGTAAATTAATCAGAAAAAAAAAATACAACAAAATTAATTCAAGTAAAATAAATCAAGTTCCACCAACGAAGCACGTGTGTCCAATCAGAACATTTAGTAACAAAAGCAAAAAGCGAGAAAAAAAAGGTTTTTTTTTTGGCCTGACAACCAAAGCAAACGGCAACGGTAGCAGCAACGGCAACGACGACAACAGTGCTTGTCTCTGCGGGCGTGTGTGTAAGCTTTTCTATAGTGCAAAAATCCACAACAACAACAACAACAACGGCAACGGCAAGCAGCATTAGCAACAACAACAACAGCAAGAAGCATTCGCAGGCGAATAAAACAAACAACGAAAACGCAAAAAGGAAACACAACAGACACGCACACACACACACACATACAACTATAGCAAATCAGCTGACTCGTGCGCACTCTCTGCCCACTCTCTCATCAACGAGCTCTCTCACTCTCACTCGCCGAAGTGCATCCTAGCTGCAGCGGAAGCTATAGCCAAAGCGTCGCTCATTTGTGTAGAGATTTAACGGCTTCCGCATCCTACGCGACCCAACGAACTTCGAAACCGCTAGCCAAGTGCACTTATATTTGTCGAATCGCCGTGCGTGTGTGCCTGTGTGAGTGTGCGTCTCGCTCTTGTCACATGCGCGCTCAGTCAGCATAGGCAGCGGCAGAGACAGCGCGACAGCGGCTACGTCGACGACACCCACAACGCCCGAAGACCGCACAAAGCGAACAGTCGTCGTCAGGCAGCGGCAGCAGCAGCGTCAGCAGCAGCAGCAATAACCAACAAAAAAAAAAAGAAACACGCCACGCGCTCTAACAACACCAGCAATATTAACAACAACAACAACAACAGCCACACCACAAATTTTTGACCACAACAAGGACAAAACCAAACAGCGAGCGAAACGCGTAAGGAACGCGCGCGTTTTTCCAACGCCTTAATCAATCGGTGCAAAAATACCAACAACAACAACAACAACAACAACAACAACAGCAAATACAGCGCGTATTTGCCTAAAGTGTGTGTGCGTGTGTGTGTGTGTGTCGGTGAGCTGTCAACATTTCTCATCGATTTTCGGCTCGTCGTGTGTTTTGTTCGCCACGTCCTGTCGTTTGTCTGTGTGAGTGCGCGCGAGCGCGTGTGTGTGCAAAAGCTAGAGTGCGCGCGTGTGTGTGTGCGTGTGTGTGTGTGTGAGTGTAGGTATACTACACCCTACCGCCGCCCAACAGCGCCAGCTCGATCAGGCAAAGCTGAAAAACGTATATTTGCTGTCCTTGTCGCACGCCGGGCGCCATAACACTACAACAATAAAAAAGAAAATAACTGTTTATTAAGTTTGTTAACTATGCCATACTAGTGCTTTATAACTGTACAATAAATACCAACTACAACAACAACAACAGCAACACGAGAGGACGCGCTCTATAAAAAAAATAAATAAAAAATAAATAAGAGCCAAAAGCAATTTGATTTTATTTTTAGTGCCACAGCAAAAAAGCCTACAGCAACGTTAAACGTTCTACAACAACCACAACAACAACAACAAAGCCATGAGAAACTGTCAACGGGAAAAATAAAAAAAAGGAAACTGAAAGCAACAAAAAATTTTCAAACGCAACGGCATTTGAAAGAGCTACAAATAAAGAGAAATATATATATAAAATATATATATACATATAAATAAAAAAAAACACATGCTATAAAAATAGCGCAATTAGCAAATGAAACAAATTACAACAACAACAACAACAACTAAAACGCTTAACAAATATAAATAAAAAATTTAAATACAAAATTCACTTCAGCTAGAACAAATTCTTTTTTGTTTCGTGTTGTTGCTATTATTATTTTTTTAATAAAAAATAAATGCACATTATTTAATTGTTATTTGCCAAACGCCTGTTATTGTTAACAACAAAAAAAAAAAGGAGAGAAAAGTAGAAGAGCAAGAAAAAAGTCATAAATAAGTAAAAAGAGAAAAGCAAAGAAAACGCAAACAAATTGTTGAATGAATTCGCGGTGCCTTTATTTATAGCGAGCAGCATAAATAATTATATATATACACATTAAAAAATATATAAATTTAAATATAAAAAATAAAAAAATAAATATATATATATATATATATCTATATATATAACAACAACAAACATATTTAGCCAAGCAATAAAGAAACGTTAACGTGCAATATTTAACATTTACATTGAATTTAGCATATAAAAAATAAATATAAAACTAAAAATAAATAATATAAAAAACATTAATTTTTTCTACATTGTGATTTCAACAGCAACAAAACCCAGTTAAAAAAAAAAAACAAAAACAAAAACAAAGCAAATAAATCAAAATAAAATAAAGTAAAAAACAAAAGCAATTATTATTATTATTATTATTGTTGTGAGTCGTTTTTAAGCAACTAAAAAAGTTAAAAAATTACACACAAAAAATACTACGCAAAGTTACCAAAAACAAACAAAAATACCAAAACTTGTTTTGCAAATTTCGTGTATAATCACAAAATTGACAAAATTTTTATGAAAAAATGAGCGACAGGGAGCGATCGTCCCCAACACTGATCGAAACTGGCTTAAAAAACTTAATCGGCGGCCGCGATGGTAATTATCCACTGATCAGCGGCATTAATGGTAAGTCAGACAACAATAGATAATTGTAGCTGCTGACAGATGCAGTTTGTAGCGATTGTATCTATGAGATACTTTTTGAATCTAAACTAAACCAAGGCAGTTGAAACTTGAAATTTGCTGCTGAAATGCCACAACGAATGACAAAAGTGCTGAAAATAATAGAGCAGAGTTAGTGTAGTCGACCAGCTGATACCCTGTAATTGTCTAAATAGAGATTATGCTATACACTATATATACTTAAGAATTAGTGCTAAACCAACGACAATGAATCATAGGTCTGCTCAATATGATACAAGTTATTGTAGATATAAACGACTAGCACATACCCTACATTTTGTGTATATAGCAATTGTTTATGTCTAAATACCATATTAAATTCCAACACGCTTATTTGTCATACACATTCCACATTAAATGCCACAATAAGAGCAGCAGCTCCTGAAGACTTTGTATAGTCGGCTAGTAGATACCCCGTTTATTAATTTTTATAAATAAAACTGAATATAATACAGGGTATTTCATAACTTTACTTCGCTTCGTGATATATTTTGCTTCACTTGCCTACATCTTGTTCAACCTGCGACAAACTGACTTTTAAATGCATCATACCTTCTTTCTAGAGTATTCGAAGATATGCCCGTTAGCTCGCCCAGTTTATCTAGTCAATCTATTATAATAAATCCATATTAATGCGCTTAAAAATTTCTATAAAATATACAGCGCTCGAGAGCATAAAGAGAATTTTGTGCTGTGACATTTTCATGTCATAAATCAAAGCGAGGCACAGGCCGGGGCGGAAAATGGAAAAACTCTTGAGCATGACAACTCAACGAAATTGAGTTTGGCCAAGAAAATAATAAAAAATAGAAAAAGAAGAGGAAATCAAAAAATATATATATATGTATATTGATTGCTGCGCCGAGTTCGACATTTTGCTGATTAAAATCGCCGTAGAATCGCAGGAGCAGCAAAGTACCTGCACCATGGAGCAAAGTTCGGGGTGACATCGTCGCCTATAAGCCTGATAAGAGTGCTCTATATGCGTGCGTGTGTGTGTGTGTGTGTGTGCGTGCGTATTGAAACATTTGACAACGACAGCGTCAAGGGCATTTTTAGTTTCATTTACAACTAATGGAACTGTTATTTCGTTCGAAAATGAATTAGAAAAGCGTGCGCCGGCCGAATGACAACTGAAGGTAGCTGAGGCAAAGACTTGGGGAGGTCGAACAGATGTGATGGAGAGAATAGGAGAGAGTGAGTGAGTGATAGGAATAGCGAGAGAGTGAGAGAGAGAGAGTACAAGAAAATATTGAACGAAGTAATATTTAGAAACTATTCAAATTTAGAGGGAGAGAGAAAAAGAGAAATATGTCTTAAAATTTACCAAAATTTTGAATACTTCAAGCTATTTCTACAAACTTCTATTTTTTTTTTTATTAAATATAAAGAAAACCCAAAAAATCACTTATTATTCAGATTATAATGGGCTCTGATTGTGCTTACTGAATTTTTTAAATTAGGAAATTTATTTTTTAATTTCTTTTAATTTTTTATAATATAAATAAAGTCATTTAGAACATCTGAGTCGATTACAGATCTGTTTTACTGTTTTCTTCTGCTTGTCACATAAATTCTCTTTAATCAATATACCCTAAACGCTACCCTACATTCAATAGAGCTCTGACCTTAAGCTTTTTAAATATGTTTTCCAAAATCCCCCAAATTTCTTGGTTTTATTTCGCTGCACTCCGCTACACATATCTGCTTCAGCTCAACTTCAGGCCAAAGTGTGAAAATCTTTGAAAATTTGTGGAGAAAAAATTTCCGACTTTCCGAAATGTCAACCTTTTGGCCTGTGGCCTTTAGCCTGCAGCAAAGTTTTGAAGTGACTTTAGCTGTCGCTTAACTTTAACTGCAGGCTTAAAATTTTCTTCTGGCTTTGTTGTTTTTCATGTTTGAACACATTTACCCAGCGCGGAATATCAATTTTTAAATAATGTGGCTCGAACTTTTTCGCTTTTCCAACCAATTTAATCGCAATTGAGGCATATGGCTGCAATAATTGCTACATTATATATATAGCATATATATGTATTTTGGTACAGACTGTACCCCCGCCCCCAATGCTTAGGCCAGTCGTAACGGGCTGAATAATCGATAGCATAAAAAAGGCAAAAGGCAAAAGGCAAAACGAGAAAATGCCATTAAAAAGTGTCATAATCGGTCAGCATAATGAAGAGTAGTTGTATGACTGTATGTAAGGGTGGGGGGGTTGCCGGCTGGGGGTGGTTATCGCCTTGCTTTGTGCAGTTTTTGTAGTTTTTGCTTTTTGGCTGCGCCCAAGTCGATTCGCCAACGTCTGCGTCTTGTTCCATAAATCAATAGGCGGAAACTCGTCAATTGAACGGGGCATACATCACTGTAGACGCACCCCCCCTCCCCTCTCTATCTCTCCAGCTCCGGCGACCCTCACTAGCCAGCCGGTGAAATTTATTGTAGCATAATTTTTAAACGTTGCCAACGCTTATCGTCAAAACGTTGCGCATACGCCGCGTGTGTTAACAAGCGCTTGATTACCGCATTAAAAACTTGTATGAAGCACACGCTAGTTAAACACAACAACAACATCAAATATTACTCACAGATAAGCTGGTCTATAGCCACGTTCGAGGGCGCACAGACGAGAGGCGGGGGCGTGGCAAGCGGTCAACGCAGCAATTTGTGATAGCTGCGCGCTAGTAAATCTTACATGAACATAGAGATAAGATTGCAATTGAACTAGAGGCAGGGCGCGTTAAGTGCCAGCGGCAACTAGATTATGATAGTTTAATAGTGCTGACAGACTGAGAGGGAGGGGAGGGGGCTGGGTAGACAGAGAGAGAGGGAGCGAGGCAGTGATAGAACTTAGATGTGATTGAGCATAGATTGTTGGGCATATAATGAACTGTGACTGATTCAATGAATATGGTGGAATATGAATGCCTTTGATGGAAATGGATAGCAGTGGACCAGAGCGAGACTTGGGAAACGTTGGCATAAAGTGGAACAAAATGGGAGATAAACTTTGACTTTGAACTGAGATTGAGCTCTATTTGGGGTCAAAGAAATGCAGCTAAAATATGGTGTAGAGTGAAGAGAACATATTTATAAATTATATATGAAACAGTGGGAATGCAGCGGGCAGTGGAACAGTGGAAGTGGTACACAGCAACATAGAGCACGCTGAAGAGATAAGCAGTGCACTAATATGAAACAATCTGGAATCTTGAGGAGGTTGTTCAACTAGAGGAATGAAGTTTATGGATTGAAGATTGTTCAATTCATCTTCGATTTAAAATGTTCCAAAATAAACTATAATAAAATCTATATAAACTGTACAATAAATAATTTTTAATGAAGCTAACTTCAGCTCGTTTTTAAGTTTTCAGATTTGTTTTTTTTAGAAATTATTATTAAATTTATAAAAAATAACCTTTAGCAATTTTTAAAACCCTTCATCTATTTCTAACTATCATGTCTTAAAATTCGTTATCTCTAATGATTACTGTACTTCAGCTCTATTCCATTTCTCTAACTAACTTCATCTTCAGTTTCAAGTCGACTCTGCTCTATCAATGGCTAAAATCAACAATGTGAATTTTTATTTTTATAAAGTTGTTTAACTCGACTGTTTACTGTACCTCTAGACATGCTCAAATTGCCGTAAATTCTCTTTAGCCAGAGTTTACAAACTGTTTATAATGTTTACACAGACTGAAGTCTAGCCACAGGCATGGTGGAGGTGCTGTAAAATGTGCCTATCCAAGATATCATATCTTAACTGACTCAGAATTGATACAGCTAGATGACTGCATATAAACATAATTTAGAGGATATTATATGTGTTATATGTATGTTTTCCTTATGGCCAAAAATTGCATTTAAAGCGAAGTTTTTCGCGTGTTTTCTTCGGTTGTTTTTGGCATGTTCGAATGGCATTCGCTGTGCATGTTAATAATGCATAAGGCACAGCGATTGACAGTATATATCTGTCTATATAAAGTTTGTTTGCTATCAGAAACAAATAGAAAAAAAAAAACTGTTATTTGCCTGCCAATCAAAGCCGCTGCCTTTGGCCACTTTAGCTGCCAATTAGGAATTGTTGTTGTTGTTATATTGTTATTGATTGCAAATTAGCAGCTAATCACAGATGTGACATATATGACCAAATGACATTTATATAGTTCACTTGCTGTGACATAATCGTGTTTGCATTTTTTTATAGTCCGCCCCATTGATAAGCCTCGCATTCCGCAATTGCAATACTTGCGCACAGACAGCTTGACAAATGGCGCAAGTGGCGCACTCGAAAGTTGCAGCATGATACGATATATCTGTAGGCTGAGTGCGGCAAGTGGCAAGTGGCAAGTGGCAAGTGGCATCTGGCAGTTGCAGTCTATCTAGTCTACCTGCGAGCTGTTCTTGCTTAATCCAAATCGAAACTGTGAACTTGGAAAGTTTTGCAGCCTCTTTGGCAATTAAAAGTTTTAATTGAAAATTTTACAATGTTCACACGGCCAAGAAGGAGGAAATTTATGCGAATTTCAAATACTCTGGAGGAATGAGAAATGATGGACAAATGAAAAAACGATATATAGATATAGAAAGGGGACTCTACTGTCTAGTCTCTAGTCTCTAGTCTCCAGTCTCTTATCTCTAGTCTCTAGTCTCTAGTCTCTAGTCTCTAGTCACTACTGCTTGTCTCTACTCCCTTTGTCATGCTTCTTTTCCGTCACTTACACATTCCATCACAAGTTTATATTACCCTCACAAAGAGTATTATGCTAAGCAAACACTTGAAAGGAATTTTGTATTTTGAAATCTTACTGTGCAAATTCTAAAGCGTTTCACGTGAAAACGTGCTGAAACTTGGGCGCGTTGCCTTAACATTGTGCAAATATTTGTAAAATATGTAAATATATTTTGAGATTTCTATATATATATCTCGCATATACACTTATACATATATATCGATATATATGTATATATATATATATATATATATATAGTTATAATAAACAGCTTTTTATTTTGTTTTCATGATATTTCCAAACTTATTTAACAAGTAAAATGCATTAGGAATTATGCCATAAAAATAGCTCAATAAAAACTTTTGCCTTTTGTAAAAAATACAAAGAAAACTTAAAAGCAAATAAAAAACTGTTTTTTTTTTAACGCCTTAAGGAAAATAAAAGCTAAGCAAAGCAAAGTTTTTTTTATGTATTTGTGCTAGACAAAATTGAAGTTTTTATAATTTATTTGAACAGCCAAAGGCAATATAATTTTTTATTATTATAATTAATGTATTAGACATACACATACAGATTTATTTATTTATTTATATATATATATATATATCTAAAACTTCCCCGCCCCACACTGCGTATACGTTATTTATGCCGTATTAATTATTTTCGCATTTAATTTTATGCTTCATATGCCAAACTAGCATTAAAAGCTTTTCGACTATAAATTTCTAACAATTATTATAGAAAACATATTTCACTTCTTAATGCGTGCAAAATTTAATTGAATCAAAAATATTCCCATATAAATTAAGCGTTTCACGCTGCGTATGCGCAATTTTAAACAAAAGAAAAGCAAAATTTAATTTGACAAAGTGTGAAACATATTTTCATAAACTAAATGTTTCATGCGTGAGGAGGATGGGGCCTGTGCGGGCGCGCGGGCGTGGCAGTTGCATGCTGTGAATTTGTCAAGCGGAGCAGCTGATGCTCATTTGTTGTTGGGCATCGTTTTGTTGTCACAAAATGCGGTCAAACAATTTGTTTATGCGGCTATTTTAGAAGCAACAACAACCACAACAAGAGGCAAGCAGCTGGTTAGAATTTTCTATTGCATTTTTTTGGTCTGGCAGCAAATTGTTTAATCAATGCCGCAAACTCAAACTCTTTAAAAGCAACAACAAGCACAACAACAGCAACCAACAAAAAGGAAGCCAACAGGGAATAGGCATGCTAAGGCACTTACAAGGACGAGCTACCTGTAAAAGGCAGCAGCAGCGACAGCAACAACAAAAAGCGAAACGTAAGCAAAAGAATGAAAAAAAAAAAATCAAATTAAGGTTAAATACCACAAAGCGAGCAGCAGGCATATATATATATATATATATATATGTACATGTATATATATATAGTTATGCCTTAAATCCAAACTAAGCCAAAAGCATGCAGCGCACCACACACACGTGCGCTGCTGGCGGCGGCGCCTGAAAGCAGGCAATACGATTTTGGCATTTGTGCCGCGCTTTGCTGCTGCCGTTGTTGTTATTGTTGTTGTTGTTGTTGTTGTTTTAGGCACCGTAGGCGTTGCCGCCGGAATTGTGTTGGCAAAATGATGAACAACAACTGGAATAGCAACAGCAACAACAGCTGAGGCAGCCCAGCGGCAGGAAGTTAAAAACAGTCACGAAAGCCTCTGAGCAGTAAGCAAAAAGGGCACTAAAAATACGCAAACAACAATAAAAGCAACAACAACAAACAACACCAACAACAAATCAACATTAATAATAAAATCCATAAATGAAATAATGTTGACTTCATTTGTTTGCGCATGACGTCAAAAACAAGAAGCAGCATAAAAGCCGAGCACGTAAAAATCAAGCAAAAATAAAAAAAAACAAAAAAATAAGGACATGCCTGCAAAAATCGAAATACAATGGGCAAAAATACAAAAAAAAAAGAAAAAAGAAAAAAAATAAACCCAGCAAGAGGAACGAAAAGAAATACTTTTGTTGAACTTTGCGTCCGTCATACAATACATGCAGCAAACAGCTCGCCCCCTGCTCCCTCCACCCACTCGCTCGGCCCGCCCACCCACAATCGACACTCTTAATGGCTGTGTTGGCCCGGCACGAAAGGACAACGCTAAAGCGAACGACACACAGACCCACATAGCCAAGTCGGGGCCCCAAACATGTGTTGGTTGTAAACAGGAAGCAGCAGCCGAAGCACCAGCAGCGGGCAGCAACGGAATGATTTTGCCTGCCTCTTTCGCACGCTCATAGCGCGCGCGGTCTCTCCTTAATGGCGCTCATTCGCTCGCGCGCTCTCTCTCTCTCTCTCTGTCTCTCTCTCTCACGGCAGCATGTTGCAAATGTCAAAGTAGCAAAACCCGGAAATTCGAAGGACATGTTCGAAAAGCCAGGCAGTACGCCCACACATAGAGAGAGAGAGAGAGAGTTAGGGAGAGAGAGAGTTAGGGAGAGAGAGAGAGAGGCACACATACATTTGACAAACTCTACACAGCGTGTAGAGTTCTGCGCAGCTCTCTGGCTCTCTTGAGCCGCTCTCTCTCTGGGCTGGCTTTTGTCTTTGCTTTTAATTTTGCTTTTGTTTTCCTAGCTTCGTTTGCTTGTCTTCGCCTGCTGTTGTAATTGTTATTGTCTTGTTGTGTGCCGGCAATACACACACACACACACACGCACTAAGTGTATGTGCAAATGTAAGTCAACTTGAAGCGTCTTAAGCCAAGTTAGCGTTCTACGTGTGCGACACACACACACTCACCCCTCACGCACCCCACACACACACACACACACACACACACAGTCTCACTCATGGCTTGACTTGACAATATGTATTATCGTCCCAATTTCCCCCCGACTAGTTGTCTTTTACTCTACATTAAGTAAATTTGCTTGATTTGCAGCGCGTGTTTAAATTATTAACCAGCTCGGCAGTCCGCTTAAATATCCTTGCTGTGCGGGCATTTTGGGCGGGGCGGCCAGTGGGATGTGTATGTGTAGAGACTGTATATTAAATTATATATATTGATAGAATTCTACAATTTTTAACTAGGAACTGTTGTATCTTTGTATTTATTTGGGGTTTTTGTTTTAGTTAAGCTTTAGTTCTTTTGGGTTTTACTTTTGCTATAGATAGGCTAATATATATAAATATAAATATTATATAGTAACTATGTATCTTATGAAAAAGACTTGCATGTCTTATAGCTTCAGAATAACACATTCTTTGCTAGAATATCTGTATTATCTCTAGCTTCTATAGCACCTATAGTATCTATAGTTTCTATAGCATCGTTAATATTATTATTATTATTTTTTTAAACATATGTATAGCATCCATAAGTTTCTATCTCAACTTATCCAATTTATATTTTTATATTTATTTATAATGAGTTCAATATATACATATATGCCATACTTTCTATAGCAAGAAATTAATCTCTACTGATTTCTATTTATCATTTATATATATATATATATTTATAAATATTTATATTATATATATTAAAATATGGCTAATCCTCATCTAGCCACAACTAGCACCAACTCAACTCTTCTCTCAGTTGCCCATTTCACGCATCTCTCAACACTTTCTTAAAGTAATTGATAATTTTGTGTGTGCCTTGCCGCGTCACGAGCTTCAGTTTAACAGCAACGAAAGATTTGCAAATTCACAATTTGTTTAGCAGTTAATTTTTATGCCCGTGTCTCTTGCGCTCTCGCCCTGTCTGTGTGTGTGTGTGTGTGTGTGTGTGTGCGCTGCCCGTGTTTGCATTCGCGTTTGCTCAACTTGTTTGTTGTGCAAATTTTGTATTTAGCAAGTGTTGCGTTTTATTAGTGCACAACCAGAAAGATGATGAAATAAGCTTTAAGTTGCAAAATACGTAACAGATTTGGTAACATTTAATACCCAAAATGAACGAGCTGGAGATAAACTGTGTTACGCCGCGTACCACGGTGCGTATGAATGTGCAAATATTACTCATACGCAGCGTGTGCTTGTGTGGTCTAAGGATACAAAGCACTTAATCTTAACAAAAGCTGCTGCCACTGCTGCTGCTATCTTTCGCATTCGCAGTCACATTTTCCCATGCTCAAGGCTGGCTGAGCATTAAGTATACGCACCGTTGTCTGGTTAATATTTGCTCACGTTGCGGCCGCAACAAAAGGCCGCAAATCAAAAACAAATTGTGTACCTTTCTCATGCTTCAATTATTGAGCATTAAATATGCATATTGAAATTTGCTTTGTGTCTGATTATCAAAAAGTGCAGTAATCGGATATCGAAATGGGGTATTTGCATATGGGAATAGGAAATTTGTATAATTCGTGTCAGAAATATGTTAGGGTTAAATCAATTTGAATTGTGCATATGATGAAAAGGGGTGTATTCTTACCGCTAAGTGTTTTATCGTTTATCGATAAAAGGTATTCATGGACATGCTAAGTTTATATATATATATATATATATATATATATATATATATATATATATTCTATTCATGTTTTATTAGCCATTTGATACGAATTGGCTAATACTATCGATATATAAAATAATCGTTTATCGATAAGTAGAATAACCAACAAATTTACCTTGTACACCATTATATTTAATAGCTCTTCTACTAGGCTCTAAGATTAATGTGTTCCGCTCTCAGCTGCCCTCTTACACCCTCTACGATAAGGTACAGGTTTTACACATATATATAAATCCGTTCGGCGCCTTAACGTAATCGAACTGGCGACCTTTAGGTCTATTGTGAATACGAAAAGAAAAGCAAAAAAAAAACAGCACACACGAATCGAATGACGTCAGTCGCTGCTCTTGATAATGATAATGATAATGACAATGATGCTAATGATAATCAAGCTGATGATAATGATAATGCTAAGAATCAGTGTATGTGTGTGTTTGTGTGTGCAGGCCAAAGAATGCAAATAAACAAATATTTCAAAATTGTATTCTATATTCGAAATGCAAATTCTAAAAGTGAATTTTCAGCTATTTAAATGCAGCGATTACAACAGTTGCAGCAAACATGCTAAATGCAATTTGGAGCAAATGCGACCCCCTTCCAAATATGTAAGAAGTCCCCATGCCCGCCGTCTCTGTCGCTGCTGCTGCTGCTGCTACTGTGCGTCTGTTGTTCATGTTCCACGCCCACGCAGCAAATTTACCTTAAAATTCATTTTCATTTCAATTTTCATGTTGGCTTCTAAGTTTTTTTGGTTCATCTTCTTCTCTTTGTGTCTTTGGCTTGGTTTTTGGCTTTTTTTAATTGCCAAATATTTTTGTGTACAATAGCATTTTGAGTCGGTACATGAAATATTTTGATGTACACATAACTGTATAGATATAGATACATATATACATATATTTATATCTATATATATATATATATATATATATATATATATATATATTTATGTATATATATGTTTCGGCATATATATAATTTCTTTCTTAATTCGTGGCATTTACGTTTGCTTCTTTGCTGACGCAATAATCGATTGTTTTAAAATAGTTTTGCTTAGCTAAGACGCATCAATTGAGAGCGAGTTGTTGTCTAGATTTTTCATATACCCTATTAGAAAAGCTGAAGCCCTGAGGAAGGTAGTTGAGGCTAAGAAATTTGTATGTAATTAACGTTTTACAATATATATGTGAAACGTTAATTAATTTATTGCAGACAAATCCTAAAAACTACAGAAAACACTTCAGGGAACTGGCTTTGTTATATTTGGTATGTAGCTGCTATGAGGTGCACAAAGTTAATTTCTTATAAAATATATTATATACGATATGCAAAAGAGATTAAATATCGATCATACGAAAATTTAAATTTTTAAGCCTCAGCGAACTCTGAAACTAAAGCAGTTATGCTTAAGAAATTTTTTATATGGTTTCTATATAGATAAAAAATTATAGAAATTATATATGATTATAAAAATGATATATATTTCATATATGTCACCCATTAAACCTCAAGGAATTCGGGAAGTAAATTAATTGTGCTTAGAAAATTTGGAATGTGGCTTCCTTAAGGCATAATCCGTGTATCTTTTGTGTCACTTATTGTTTCTAATAGAACAAAAAATAATTTGCTAGATATCTCTGTAGTCTTATATGCCCTATCGAAATATTTTTTTGGTAATATTTTAGCGCATGGCGAAAAAAATTCGCAAAAGAAAGAAAGACGGCCTTTAATGAAATTAACATTGTTGCGTTAAACGCCGGAAATCGATTGATATTGCGGCTCATTTAATGCTGATAGTGCATGAGCAGAGGCGTCGGCAATGCATTTCGATGAGGGGTTTCCTCCCCTAACGCTCAAGAGCTGCAATAAAAGACGTGCGAGTTGGCCTTAATGTTTTACGATCCCAACTGATTAGCGCTTCTTGGAATTTAGTGCACAAGTTATAAAAGAAAGTGAAAGAGAGATAGACAGAGAGCGAGAGAGTGAGATAGTTTATTTTCGATGTCATATATCTAATAAACGTGTTTAAACATTTAATACCAATATGAAAATATTTCTATTATTTATTTGGCCGCTCATTTGTCACAGCGGATCTTTTGCACAAACAACCAAATTGAGGAAATTTATATACACATATGTCTAGGTATATCTGCATATATATACATACATACATATGTATATAGCTTATCGATAGTGTTTACGATTTAAGTGCTCACAAATCAATTTTGACTGCCTAAAAAATTGCAAGCATTGCGAATTTATGTGTATATTCTCTCCATTTTTTTTTTTTAAATAATTATTATGAGTGTCTGCGCGTGTTTCACAGACAGCTTTCAGTTTTTTGTTGAGAGGGGCTGGCGAGTGGGTGTGGCTTTCCAAATGGTTACTTTGCAATAGTTTATTGAGAGCTGGCGATTTGTATATTATAGAAGGCTGTAAACAAACAATTATGCTGTTAGAGCAAAGCAAAACAAAACAATTTTTTTGTTCGCTGCCTAAATGAAATATGAGCAAAGTTGGGCGTGTGTGTGTGTCAGTGTGTGTATGTGCACAACACGAAATCAATGGAAATTTGTGTATAAAAAGGCCTGCTGCTGGAGCTGTTTGAGGGAGATATGGAGAGGCAGATTGTTTTAGATGGCATATAAGCTATAAGAATACAATATAGATTGATGTAGATAGCCTTGGGCACTAAGGGACAATGCTGTGATTGAGAAATGGGTATTTAGATGCACAAAAGACATCAGAGAGTAGCAGCTTGGGATAAGTAATTGATATGCTGAAAGGGAAAAACCGTTTGCGAGAGTTAAATATATCAAATTTAACTATAGAAATATATGAAAATATATATAGCAACTGATGCAAGAGAAAATATCAAAAGAAGCTGGCTCACAAATAAATCTAAATTATAGTTTTTTATAGAAGAGAAATTTATGATTTTATGTGAAATTTTGTGATAAATTTTAGTGGCGTAAAAACGTGGGATTTTTTAAATAGAACTGACAATGTTTTTATAAAGTTGTTTTTGTTTTATTTTTTTATACAGAATTATTGAATTATTAAATATAAAATATGAATTTAAAAAAAATTTTATTGTCATTAAAAAAAATATAGTTTTTGGTAATAAAAATTAATTTTAAAAATTTTTTATATTATAAAATTTTTAAATTAAAATATCATATTTAATAATTCATATGCATGATTCAAATCACATTATATTGCATCTAAGATCCAGTAAACGTGTCTTTGCTCAGAACATTTGAATATGTAAATCGGTCGAAAAACTTGCTCTACTAAAGAAACTTGAAATATTACCCATGCTTCCGTCAATTGCAGACGCTGTTTGTCAAGTTTGGCTCTAGCAATCTATACTTTTTCTTTTTTATATATCTTTGGTTGATCAATCGCTGTTCAGGGTATTTTCTAGTCATGCACTCCCAGCGAGAGTCTGATTGCGAACTATGAAAAGTTTTACCTTTGGCCTTCGCTTCCAGTTCCTTCTGCTCAACTCTTTCTCTATAAGCAATAAGCAATAAGCAAAAATGAAAAGCCGATCTACCTATGTTCTATAACAATTTAGCAATTTGTTTATAATTCGCCATCATTTTATGTGATTTATTTGTGTTTTGTTTTTATCGATCTCCGGCAGCTTTATTTATATACAAATATCCATCTGTCCTTACATTGTTGTATGCCCAGCTCAAAGCTCATTTGTGTCAAGTGTCTGGTGCTGTCAAATTGTCATTGGTTGAGCCAAAAAGGCAAAGGCAGAGGGGTGGGCGACATTTGCGCACCTGTCTATACACAAATGTGTAGCTACATCTATCTTTCAATGAGCAGCTAGCTGTATCAAATATGCATTAGCTTATGGCCACTAATTTGCTGCTGTTGGCCGGCCAAATATGCTGGCTATATCCTGGGCCATATCCTGTCAAAGCTCTAGACGTTCGTTGTCTAACCTGCATAATTGATGAGTGTGACAGGCGGACAAGCAGGCGAAGCAGGTAGAGTGCGCAGGTAGGCAGCCGCACACATTTATGAGCGAATTCATAAAATATGCAATGAATGATTTGCCTTTGCCTTTGCCTTTGCCTTTTGCCTGTTTTTTTTTATTTGGCTAAGCACAAACAGTTTATCCAGTGCTGCAAATTCCTGAAGAGGGTGGAGCCGGGTGGGGGGCGGCGGTTCATTAAGTTAGTTGGATTTTCATTTGCTTTTAGCCGTTTGGCAATTAGTTTGCGGCTGCATTTGCTTGACATTTTGGCAACGTTGCTTGTTGCTGTTTGTTGTTGTTGCTGTTGTTGTTGCTTTCTCGTGCTCGTTTTGTCAAATGACATTTCTATTTCTTCAAGTAAAACACATTCACACACATGGCCAAAACGGATTTGTTGGCTGCCGCTGCTGCTGCTGCTGCTGCTGACTCTGCCTATGTCTGTGTATTTGTATTGGCAGCAGCGAAAAACCTATCCACCTCGTCCTCCCCCCCCCTTCCCAGGCATCGCTATTCCGTCCGTCTTTGTCGCCGTTGTCGTCTGCCACTAATGTGGCGTACATTTTTTGGCTAACACTTTATCAAGATGGCAGACGCCTTGGCAGCGGGCCAAAACCAATGCACAAAACTATAAAATGCTACCTAGCCATCAGCTGTGCAGCGATAGGGTGAGCTGGCCGCCATAGAGGGTGGCCAGCGACTGCTTGGCTATCGTCAGGAACAACAACGGCAACTACAATTTAGAGTTTGCCATGCAAAAGAGTCAGGAGTAAAGTTGACCGAAAGTTAGCCAATGAAGTTGGCCTAAATGCAGGCAAGGGTTAGCTGGAATTGTACAATTTGGACAAATTATGAGTCAGCCAGTGGGCGTGGCAAAGTGCCATATTCATATATTGAAAGCATATTGGCGACAGAGAGAGAATAATTTGAAATGATTTTTATTTAGAGAAAAATAAATTATTTTAAATACAAATATTTTTTAAAAATTTATAAAAAATAATAAAATATATATGTATATATTTATTATAAATTTAAACTTTAACTTATTTTAAATTGAAAAAAAAAAAAATTTTATTTTCAGTCTTTCATTAGCCTTTTCGCTCAGTGTAGCTGTCTGCCTGAACATATATTGGCAGTGCACGAATTTAACTTTTTGTCTGCTGACTAAAGCTTCTTCAGCTTCGTTCCCTGCTCTCTAATAGCTCATGTCCCACTGGCCCATAGCCTGCCACGCCCCTTCTCCACACACTTACTCTCCTCGTCTCTCAGTTTAAGCTAGCGACAACGTGCGCCATTTGTCTTAACCTTCAAGAACATTTAGACGTCATTCATCTCTCATAATTTCTGTGCGAATTTCAAACGATTTGTTTTTCTTTTAGATTTTCTCTTTCACTCTGCTTCTTCTGCTGCCTCGTTGTCTTCTTCTTGCTATTTTCCTTGTTTGTTTTTCTTGTTGGTATTTTTCCACAGCATCGCCTGTTTAAAGGTATTGCTCGCCGCTCACTTCACAAATTAAATTTAGCCACATTTTTGGCTTTATTTTCTTTTCTTTTGCTTTTCGCTTGGCTCATTGACATTTGCCGTTGCCGTTGCCGTTGCCGTTGCAGTTGCAGTTACATTCGCAGCCTCAGCTATTGCAATTGCCATTTCTCTCGCATTCGCAAATCTCTGTCGCTCTGCATGTTTGCGGCATTCCGCAATAATCTGCGCTCAGACAGAGCCAAAAAGGCAGCAGAAGCCGCTGCTCAAGGCCGTCTGATTAGATAGCAGCAGACAAAATGAATGGCCACGGAAGTAGTAGCAGCTGCAGCAGCGTATAACGAATGGCATTTCATTTATTAATGTGCGCAAACTTTAAACAGAAGCTGCTGGGGCAGCCAAAAGGAAAAAAGCTTGCCACATCATCATATTTTCTTCTTCTTTTTTTTTTGTTGGCTCTTCAACTTGCCATCGCCTTGAACTGTAATTGTGTTGGCATTCGCTATGCGCGACTTAAACACGTATAAAATCTAATTTATTATGCTATTCTAATTTGAAATATTATTTAAACTAAGCTCCTAAAAGTCGAGAATCTGCTTGATAGCAAGTTACAGTTGGCACTTGACTTATTATGCATTTAAGCTAACATTATAAGCTCTGTTATGAGTTATTTGCTCTCATTATGTTAATTTACATGTTAAAATAATGTTAACTGTTATATTTTAATTACTACATGTTAACTGTTACATGTTAAGTAACACTGTTAAGTCTTAACTTATGTTAAGTCATTTGTTTTCATCCATTTGATTTAAATTCATCCATTGTGCAAACAGCTTGTTAGTGACCATTAAATCAGAGTATTTGCTCTGATTGTTATTCATCTAATAAATTAGTCGGGCTGGCCATAAATTTTAAATACAACCCAGTTTATCCATTCACGGCTAACAGTTGTCAATCAAACAGTATTTTTGTTGTCTGTGGTTCACTCTTTTGGTTGTATCCCTAATCCACACACACAGAGGGAGATAAATATGTGCGACAATAACTATGCCATTAAAATTAAGACTAGCAACAACAAACTTGAAATATTATTCAAATTTACGAGCGCAAATTTCACACAAAATTTAACAACACAAATAAAAAATAAAAACAACCGAACAAAAATGATATACCACAAACATAAAAAAAATACTATTTAAAAATATACCAGATACTAAAAAAAAATATAAAATAATAAAAATGTAGCGTTAAATATGAAGCGGAATTTACAGCAATAAAATATTGTGTAGTATTTATTTTTATTGTCTTGATTAGAGCAATATATATATATATATATATATATATATATATATACAATATATATAAATTTGTTGTATATATATTTCGATATATGCATGCAACATATACATTATATCTGACTGCGATATGAATATTATACAATAGGTGAAGATTGCTTGGCGGGGTGCCAATAAATGCGACTGCAAATGAAAACGAAACAGAATTCGTCTATAAAATGAAAACACGGCCAGCCAAGCCAAACCAACCAGTCAGCTAGCCAGCCGGTCGTGTTGTTATAGAAAGTAGAAGTGCCAACAATAATATCAACAACAACAACAACAATGAGAAGAACAACAAACATTTATGAATATGACAACATATTTGCTCAGAAATTTGATGAAAATAAAACAAATCATCAAATTAAATGCACTTCATAAATTTAGCTGTGCACACTTTGTGTACAGCTGCAACAGTTGACTTATGTATATCATAAATAAATTACTTTGTGGCCCATGGCAATAGCCTATGGTAACTCAACTTTGAGTGGATAGAAATTGTTGAGATTTAGTACAGCTCTTACACTGTACTATAAATAAAAGATAATTAAGAATCAGCACGATCAACCAATGCCTATAAGAACTCAGCTTTTAGTATATAAAATTTGATGAAACTTGGTCCACTACTCGTCATAGATAAAAAGAAAAAACATAACTTAGTTAGTTATAACATGCCATAAACAGAGATATTAGTAAGTCTATACAGCAACAGTAACAAATATATTTAAAAAGTTCTTAAATATATAAAACAGCAATTCTGTCATAAAGAATATTAAGTATAATTGTATCTCTTTAACCCTAATTAATTAACTGAAAATTTTCCATATCCATATCTATTTCAATCTCTTGCCTATCCCCCAAAAATTCTTCTAAGCCATTTTTTACTTGTGCTCAAAAGTAAACTCGGCACATTAATTGTGATTCATTCGTTCGGTTTTTATAGCAATTTGTGTATTTGCAGCAAATGTCCAGGCGAGACAACAATCTGTCCAACTGACCCGTTCGTATCTCTCTGCTACAATGTTTTACCTCATTTTTTTTTCGCACGTTTATAGAGTTAGCTGTGGCTGGTTAGCAGGAGGTGGGTGAGGCGGAGGAGTTGGGTTTCGTGGAACTAGTGTGTTGTGTAATTTATTGGGGTCATTTGTAGTTGGCATGCTATTCACACCATTTGTGGATAGTTTACTCAGCCCGACGTTGTAAATAACGCTACCTGCACGAGTCACCTGCTATTGGTAGAGGGTAAGAAAAATTACGTTGTCGCCTTGCTGATAAGCAAAGACCTTTCGATTGCTCTGAATGTGGAGCTACATAGTTATTTATTGTAGCTGTGAAGTTATGGAAAGTGTATTTCAGTTAAATGCGAGAATGTGAATATAATAAATTAATTGAATTTAAGTTGTGATGATAATAAATGAGTTTAAATTAATTGTGGGAACATATTATTGTAAATAAAAGAGAATATCATAAATGGAAATGTGGAAAGTGCTATAAATTGTAATAAATTAAATATATCTAAAAGATAACAGATAGATAACATATGGAAGTCTGCATAAATAGTGTAGAACTTTACTCCGAAGCGTGTTAAATAGTTGCTTGGAAGATAACAGCGTGCAGTTAACAGTTGTATGTTAATAGCATGACTACATTAACAGCACAGCATGTGGCTTATGCTCTTTTGCTGTTAACTTAACACAATGCCAAAAGCAACACTGTTAAGGCTATTAGTGCTAACACAACACTTTTAAGAAGCTTAAAGGAAATTCTGTTTTGTGAAGAGTTCTACTGTAAAGCACATTCTACCTTGATTTGCTTACAGAATATGTCAATAAAATAGATTTGACTTGTTCTTTGTACCCTCAAGTGTTTAATTTTGTGATATTGCTTTGTCTATTACTGAGTATAAAGTATATATAGCTACAATCCAGCATGACTTGCAACTCGAACTAAAATAAACAAATAATGAGCACAAAGTTCGTATAAATATGGTGACACCTTTTAAAAATGATTTGCTGCATTAGCTAAGGCTTAGGTCATAGCCACAACTAATGTCAGTCATTGCTTGCTTAATGGCTGCAACAACAACAGCAGCAAGAAGTAACATTGCAACTAACATCTAAAGCTCGCTGTGTATTTTGTGATCTAATGCGCTACTTTGTCTATTTACCTTATCCGCCAGATTAAAGTGTCACGAGCTGCCAGTTGGCTCCCATCTCACGGCACTTCTCCCTCGCTATCTCTCTCTCTCTCTTTCTCGCTCTCGAGCTAGTCAATTTGCGTTTATTAGATATTCATACACACACACAAGATACAAGATATAGCTAGATGCTGCAGTAGTGCTACAAGTGTAGCTTTAAGATATACAGCTGCGCGCTCTGCTCTGCTCTGCTCTGCTCTGCTCTGCTCTGCTAGGGCAGCTGGCAACATCCACGACAACAGCGCGCCCTGCTGCCCAGCCACTTGAGTGGCAAAAGCGTGCGCTCTCAACTATTTTCATAGCTTGCACTTCTGCTCTAAGTTTTTCTTTTACACATCTTGCCACACCTAACGGCCCCCCTCGCCCCCTTGCCACGCCTTCCACTGCTACTACACATGCTATACTTTTTATTCAATTAACACGCTGGCTGGCTGGCTGGCTGGCTGGCTAGGCAAGACAAGACAAGGCAAGAGCCAAGAGTCTTTGCCTGGCAAGGCGAATGAGACATGCATTAATTTAAAGCAACAACAATTTGTAGCAGCTGCCAAAATTGACTTAATTTGTTAGATCTACAATCAAAATATAAAAGCAACAACAAATACACTAAAAACATAATAGATAAAGCGAGCATCGCGTAGTTTCCCAAGGCATTTCGCCTGTCAATAATTAGTCGTGCATAGCTGCAATTGAGGTGCGTTTAACCCACGAGAGAGATGTGAGAAACCTTTTAACCCATCACTGCCCCTCTCTTTCTCTCTCCGTCTCTGCTTGTCGCCCTCCCACTCACACCTGCTCTCTCTGGCTCTGTCACACGCAGATGACTATAAAAACAAAAGTGTAGCAAATGCATTGAGCAAGCATCTTGCACTCGTCAAAAGGCAAATGGCAAAAGCTAAAGGCAGGAAATCGCGTTGATGGACAAGCGAAATACCCTGTAAAGTGAACGGAAGTAGAACATGTGGACTATAGGCTTGATTAGGGATAGAGAAAAAGCGAGAGGGAGTTAGAGGTGAAGTGTGAGAGTGAGGGAAAAAGAGTGGAGAAAAGGTCAGTAAAAGGGGAGAGAGAAGGAAGAAAGAGAATTATATAGAAAGAGAGGGAATTATATATATGAGACATAGAGAGATAGTGTAGTAGAGAAAGAGAGGGGAGGAGAGAGAGGAAGGTATATAGAATAAAGATGCAAAGAGAGAATAAAATGTGAAAATCAAGAGATAGAAATATATGAAAGAAGAAGACAAACAGGGAGAGAGAGGGAGAAAGAGAGAGAGACACAGATTCAGAGAAGAGCAAAGTGAAGACCTTCCCATATGGGACAAGTTTCAAATGAAAGTAATTTCTAGAAATTCTGAGCTTCGCCCATTACTGTCTAAAATTACAGGGTATGCGCGCGAAGTGCAAATTGAAACGTATAAATATATAAAGTGTATAAAAGTGTATGAAAGTGTGCGCAAGGCAACAAGAAATTGTGAATGCTTTGCATTTGATGAAAGCGTCGAGCGGCAGTTGTCGATTCATGGCTGTGGGTGAAGGAGGCTGAGAAAGAGAGAGGGAGAGATGAGGGGCAGCCAGACTCATTTCATTGAAATAAAAAACACTTAAGCAGCAACTGCAGCGGCGACAATGTAGCAGAAAAGTAAAAATAACAACAAAAAATAAATAAAGTGTCAATAGAGCAAAAAGAAATGGGAAAACTGACAAAAAAAAGAAGAGATGGAGAGAGAGAGAGAGAGAGAGGCAAGTAGATGCAGAACGAAGATAAAGAATGCAGAGCAGCCGCGGCAAATGAAAATGCGATGGCAGCTTCATTAAAATTTTTTGGTTTTCGTTTCAATTAAGTTGCGGTTAGTGGCCGGAAAATGCGGGCGAAAAAGAAAAGCTAGTAGCGAGAGAGAGGGAGAGGGAGAGAGAGAGGGAGAACTGTAAGTGGACAGCAAAATTGTTATTGTTGTCAATTAAACGTGAAATGGAAATGAATATCAACGCGGCTATAATTAAGCTAATGCCGCAATGGGCAAGACCATCTCAAATGTGTAGTTAAGCAGAAGAGCATGCCAGTCAATTAAGCGAGGGTTAACTCAGAAAACACTATGTGGGATATGCTCGACTTGGACTTGGCTTCAAGGATATTGCAAGAAGTGTAACTCTCAGAATTTGAATCTGTTACTGTTTAGATTAGATATTTAGTAATATTTAAATAAATAAAATAAAATAAATTATGTAAAGAAAATAAAATAAATTAAGAAAATTAAAAAAAAAAATAAATATATAACATAAATAAATAACATTAAAAAATATAATAATAAATAAATAAAATAAAATAAATAAATAAATATAAAATAAATAAATAAATTTTATATGAAAAAAAATGATTTTTCTAACGAAAAGGCAAACCAATGGAATACAAGTTAGAGAAACGAACACTCGTTCTATTTAATCAACATTTTATGGTGTAAGCACCAGTACTCTAAAACATCTGTAATGCTTCAATATACACTTACTACTAAAAAATACAGGGTATCAGTTAAGGTAAATAAATAGTAAACCAAGGATTTTATAAGAATGTATTAGTTTTAAGTTTCAAAGTTCTCAATAATAGTCTCTAATCGAACACTTTCAGCATTTACAAGGTATCAAATAGGTGTAATACATACAGATATCTATTGTCTGGATGCCAAACAAAAAGGTGTTTCGACTTGTTGTGTGTAGGAGAAAACATAATATAAGCAAACAAAATGAGAAACCATATCGCACCGATATCTTAGGAATATACAAAGATTATTAATAAGCAAATATCACAAATATATATATGTATATATATATAAATATATAAATATCTCATATATCATATATCTCGCTGGAATAAACAGCGGCTATTTGCCAATATTGTTTGGCTTTGATCATTTCAATGGAATCCATCAAATTGGCATGGCTAACGTGCCAACTTGTAAAATGCGAGCAAATGGGGCGTATGCGTAATGCGAAATAGACAGCTGCCTGTTGGAAGATAGAGAGAGAGAGAGAGAGAGAGAGAGAGGGAGAGGGAGAGAGAGGAAGATAGCTGAACTGGCCAAATGTTTGCATACTTAATGAACCGACTTTTATGTATATGTATATATAAATATATACATATATCCAAGTGTATATCGTTCGCTTTAATTGCAGCTAAATCAATAAAAGCTGCAGTTGGCTTTGGCCTTTTGTGTGGGTGGGTGTCAGGGTAACCCAAGACTTTTTGGCCATTAGAACAAGTAGCTAAAGTGTCAAAAAAAAAAAAAATACAAAAAAAAACAGCTAGAAGAAAAACTGGCGACAATTTTCTAAATGCAAATTTCACTCGCTGCACTTTGCTGTTTGAATTTTCATTTTTCTTCACTTTTTTTGGCACACAATTTTATGTATGATTGCTGTTGCTCAGCGGAGGCAGGCTGGGACGGTGACTTGATGATGCTGCTACCTCGCTCTCCCTCTCCCTCTCCCTCTCCAACTCTTACTGTTAGCTGACATGCTGACTTTTGTGTTTTTCCTTAATGAATTTAGTCACCTGCTTGCTCTGCCTACAGTTCATCTTGCTCCCTTTGCCGCTGCAGCTGCAGCTACAAAATTTCTGCTGTATGGGCATTTTTCTGTGTATTCTGCTTATTAGATTTGTACTTTTAATTGCCCAAATAGAAGGAAAAAAAATAGAGAGAGAGAAGAGATGAGAGCATAAACGACTGTTGAATACTCGCTCGTGTTAAAGGAAAGTAGAAATTCCTTTAAGCATTGGCTAAGCTGTGGACTCTACTTTAAGGCGCACCAAAAATCGTATTATATTTTAAAACTAGGGTATACACGACTTATATGTACCCAATATAAATACTGTAGCTGCATTTTTAGCAGCTTATATTTAAAATTCATTTAACATAAAACCAATATACTCTCCTTCCCCACCTGCTGAGCGAGCATAAGCAGCACATATCGCAGTCTAATCACATAAGCCCGAAACACATGTATCTGCTTTGCATATTCTATAAATGTATTATATACAAATTTCGTATTTAATTGAATTTTCATTTGTTTTTCTCTCTTTGCAGGTGAGTGTCAAATTCCTTTTTCGTGTCCTTCTCCGTCAGATGCTCGGCACGTGGGTGAGTAGAACTTGCCGTTCAATCGTGTCTATGCCAAAAATTTGAAAATTCTGTTCAATTTGTGTTTTAATTTCATTAATTAAGTGCAAGTCAGAAGTGCACAAATATTTTGCGACTACAAAAAAGTTTTCTTTTTGATAAGTGTGGGAGGGAGAAAGAGTTATGGGATCAGCACGAGTGGGCAGGCAGGGGGAAACTCTTGATTAAATTGAATTTAGATTTAAGCGTAGACAAACTTTTAAACGAATTTAAATGTAAAATAAATCGGAGTATTAATTAAAGCACACAAAGTGTAAGTAAAGTCGAAACTTTGAAATGAAAAATATAAGATTTAAGGAAAATTCAGGCAAAAATAAATTCAATTAAATTAAATATAAATAAAATAATTTTAAATAAGGTAAAATATTTGCAAGCTTTTATTATTAATTAAATATATAAAATTTAAAAAATAAATACGTCAACATAAAAAATATAAATAAGATGCATTAAGTATAATTTTGAGAATTTTAAAAATAATTAAAATTAGAAAAATAACAAAATTAACGATTCAAGCGAATTATTTAATACATTGTGGGTTTTTTCGGCTTGGCTTAGAAAATATCTCATGCCCAATTAACATTGAAGCAACAGCGACAACAACAATTCTAACAGCCATAAAAAACACACACACACACACAATTCACAATAATAATAATAATAAGCAGCTCAATTAACGCCCGTCAAACGGAACAACTGATGGACAAGTGCAGGGCTGTAGCTGGAAGGGGGCGGGGGCTGTTGTTGGATATTGGGAAAGGGGACTGCACTGCCAGTTCGAAGTAGTTTCACATGCGAGCTGCGCTCGACGGCAATTAGACAACGTGGTTACATCATTTCGAGCAACAGCTCGAGTTAATTTCCATTTAGAACGGAAACAACAAAAGCAAGCGGAGCATACTCAACTAAACAACACCCTAACCACGTAGAGAAGTTACAATATGAGTTATAAAATATAGTTTTCTATATGTTTAAATATTTAAAAATAAGCAATATATATACTTTCTACTAAAATATTACGTATACGCTTTTTATGCTATGAAATATCAAGTATACGCCACTTTGTCATATGTGAAGTATAATTGCCTCTAGCTCTACGAAACTTTTCATTCGAAACAACAATAAATATACTTGAAATAGCCTCTGCTGTAATTTCGGAGTAAACTAATACACCCACTTCTTCATTCCGAACAAGTATTCCATTGAATATGTAAAAAAATAACTGGGAAAAAAATGTATTTCACATTCGTTAGGCATCTAGAAGTAATTTTCACATATTTTCAGTTTTTAAAATAGTTGCAAAATTTTTAGCTACATGAAAATTTGAAATTTAACACGCGCCTTTGATTTTATTTTTTTTTTTTTTTTTTTGCTGTTAACACATTTTTAGAACTGTCAAAGAAAAAAGAAGGAAAAAAGTGTCGCAAATACTTTTGTTGAAAAGCTCGAAGAATTAGTCGAGACAAGATTTCTTTTCCTGTGTACTTAGAGACAACAAATTGGAAATATTTGTGTGATTCTATTCAAAGACTCGTCAATATATATATAGAGATATATCTAAAATATCTGACTAAATAAATCACCTGAAACTGTAGCCAAAATGAAAGAAGAAAGAAGCCGCCCTCTTTTTTTCTAAGCTATTTTACTAAGTAATTAATGGTGTAAAAAATGTCAACGTTTACGAATGACGCACAAAGCGTAATAATGAAAATGTGGCCTGTGCTGATATTTTGATATTTTTTATTTGTTGTTTAGTATATATAGATAAATAGTTGATAAAATACGTCAATGCGAAAAGCGGGACAACAAATGTTGAACATAAAAACGAAAAATTAGGAAGAGCAGAAAAAAACGTAGAACAAAGAAGAGAAAACAGAAAAGAAAATCTTAGCATGGAATAAGAAAACTTTCAGAGCTAAGTTTCCTATGGAAATTTTTTCCATTCAATCGTGACTTCTGTGACATAAACTTCTATAATTGAAGAAATAATTTGTTTAACTTCAACTTTGTCAACCATCGTGCTGCTTTAATATAGTTCTTAAATTAATCAGTCAGTCAGTCAATCCGTCAATCAACCAGCTCATAATTAGTTTGCCTGTCAATCACTCCGTCTATCATTCAGCCCACCGCCGTCACCTTGTTCCAAACAAACAAAGAAACGCCAAAAAGTTTTTGTTCTGAGACGCAACAAAAGCTTTGCTGCCTCCATTGATTGAAGGCAATTGTTTCGGCTTTGTCTGGCAAACTAGAAAATCCCCCGCTATTTCCAAGCCAATTATTCTGATATAATCTCTTACTGGAAGCTGCCGTCTGTCAGTTGGAGCATAAATAATGCCGTTAATACCGGTTTGTGTAGGATCTAACTCAAGTGAACCGACGAAACTCATTAGTGTATGTGTGGCGCCATCTAGCGGCGACAATTGGCACCTGACAATAGGCTCTGCTCCGTCTCGCTCACACTTTTGTCATTTTTTTGTGAATGAAACGCGAATGTTTTAAGACGATTTATTTATAACATTTCACTGAGATGAAAAGAATGAGATAAAAATCTAGAGAGAAAGAGAGAGAGAACACACGCACAATTAAGAGCCAAAAATGTTTTCACTCCAATTCCAATTTGAATGAAATCTCTTTTATATATATATGTTTGTCTGATTATTTGTATTTATTTGATTTGATACATTTGTTTAATTAAGCCCGCAGCCATTGTGTATCAATCAATCAATTTGGCATATTCTGTTTAATTAAATCATTGCCTGATAAGAAATTGTTGATCGATAAATTCAGATCATCAATAAATAAACAAATTTTTATGGCTACTACTTTTTTCTTGGCTGCTACTACTATATTTTGCTGTGCAGCCAACAACACTGGCAGCAGCACCAAAGCTTTTGCGTTGCAGCGCCCTCTGTTGGCACTTGCATGCAACAGCTGTAAAAGCTGACGTTTAAAGCTTTGCTGTTTGTCTCTACCTCGCTCTCGCTCTCTCTCTCTCTCTCAGCTGCTCTGCTGTTATTTTCTTTTTTTCTCATGCTGTAGGCAGCTTGTCTGGCGCATCCCACAGCCGCTCTCTTGGCGCCCGTCAGAACGCGAGCTGCAACACGTGTGCAGCGCCCCCTTTCGGCCAATTGCAATTAATTTCAATTCTTTTTTCATCTTTTGTTTTTTTCTGCTGTGTTGCCTACGACAACAAATTGCAATGAAATTTCGTGTTTTGCTCTGCCTCAGCCGCAGCCGCTGCCGCTGTCTCTGTTACTCCTGCTCCCTCTCGCTCAGACGCAGTGTCACATGTTGGCGCACCGTGTCGATGCGTTGTCAACGACGTCAGCAGCGCTGCCTTTTGCGGTTTCCTTTGCCTATACAGTTAGCGCGCTTCAAATTGAAACTCGAATTTTCTACAGGTTAATAAGCCAAGGGCTGGCTGCATTGCTTAGCGCTGACTCGGCCAAGTTTCATTTTATATTTTTAATTACATAAATCGATTTCCGATCCGATTGCAAACGGACTTCAACTTTGCACCGGCTTCTGTTATCATATCTTCTGGTATGCCCAGCTATGGGCATGTTTTCTCTCACTCTCACACTCCCTTTTGGGAGTGTGTGTGTCGACCGGAACCGGTTGCTGATAAGATTTAACATTGCTCGGATTATATATTTTATTTATGTACATATTTATACACATATGTATATATATATATGTCCATGCATAGGTTTGCCTCAGACATCGCAGCTGATTAACATATGAATAGGAGTGTATTCTATTGACTATTTATATGGCTATTTTTATACTTATCTAACGGTACTTTAATGGATTGTAGTTTAGTTGTTTTCAGGCGGAATTTCACTTAGATTTGCTTAAGCTAAAGCCTAAGATAGAAGAGCTGTAAGCAAATAGGAACTTAAGATACTTTAAGATTAATGTATATTTAATGGATATATTGATAAGGATCTCTATAAGTTGTGATAATTATATTTAAAAAATAATTCAGAGCTTAGAGATAATTTGCAATTTTCAACAGATACCTATATATAGAAATTAGCATCTATTATACTAGATAAGCGTATACTATATCTACAATTTTTGTACTAAAAAACTTAAGTATTCCACTTTATTCACTTACCGTATATATAATATATAATATATAGTCTCTATAACTATCTGGTATACCTTTCAACTGGGTCAACTGATTAGTTTTTATATTGCTACTCAAAATTTATGGCGCCATGAAAATGGAAAAAAAAAAGAAAGAAAAAAACGTTTAAGCACATCTCAAATGATTGTTGGAGTGCAGCAAGTTGAGAGTACTTGAATAGCTGTACAGTAAAGCACGTGTATAACGACTGCGCACAGCTATTAATAGTCGGAAAATACACACATGTATGTGTGTGTGTGTATTCAATTAAGCTATGAACAAAAAATGTAAATTATAATAAATAAACAACAATGGGCAACGGGCAAACAAGCGCTAACTGCCTAGCCCTCCCCTTCATTGACACGCCCCCATTTGTAATTGTTACAATTATTTTGTTTACTTTGACAAGGGACTGCAAAGTGCTTAAAGGCGGGGAGTGGAAGTGCGAGCGAGCGAGATGGAGTGAGATGGAGTGGACTACTATTCTACGCTACGCTACGCTACTCTACTCCTATACTCTACTCTACTCAACTTAACTAAACTTAACGCAACTCAACTTAACGCAACTCAACCTAACTCAGCTCAACTTAACTGTTTGTAGATATTTTTGCGCAATTTATTTTCATTTTTGTGCAATGTGTGCGTTGTGTGTGTGAGTCACACTCATTGATGCGGCTGCTTCTGCATGCTTGTGTGTGTGTGTGTGTGTGTGTGTGCTTGCACTGTATTGCTTTAGCCTGCAAGAAAACAATAACAATAACAGCAACAACAACAACTCTGCAGTCGTCTAGCGTATTGTTTGTACTTTTGCTTATTCTTCTTCGTTGCTCGCATTGTCGTAGCGTCTAGGTTGCGACGCTCTTCCTCTTTGCTATTTTGAGCGTTTGTTTTGTTCTCGCGCTCGGTCGGTCGCTCTCTCACTCTACTCTCTCAGGCACGTATGTATGTGTATGCGTGTGTGCTTGTTTGTGCTTTTGATTACACACTCACACATAGAGTCGCCCGCTCGCATTTACACACATGTGCAAAACGGAGGCCGGCGCACGTGGTAGCTAAACGTGATAGCAGAACAACACAACGACTGACAGCAAAACAAATAGAAAACCTGACAACGACGACGACAAACGACGACGCAGCAGCTGTTTGTCGCTTCGCTTGCTTCGCAGCCGCAGTCGCAGCCGCTGCCGCTGTCGACGCTGGCGTCGTTTGGCAACTGTTGCCAGCGCCTGTTGCTGTGATTGGCGAACGACGCACACGAAGCAGCTGCGCCAATGGCAGCGCACGCTGCGGGAATCCTTTACGCTTGGCTGCACGCTATTGGCAGACGCACGACCCACAACAGCCAGGAGATTCGGCAAACAACGAACATTTCCGACTTGTTGCTGTGCACTCAAAAATAGACGGATCACGGGGTGTATGCTTGATTTGCTTGCCAGATGCGTGCCGCTCGGTTTTGATTGACTCAGCGGGAAAGGCAGAGAGTCGTCGGGCTGTTGACATGTGAACCAGTTAAGCTGATTGACAAATGTTAAGCTCCGCTCAGCATGAGCGAGTGCAAGGGTTCACAATCGATTTAAAAATAGTTAATCTATTTATGGCATAAACAAACATATATAACATTTAAATGCGAACTTATAAATTGATAGGAATTTATAGTAGTAGTATTTTTAGTACAATTAAAAAATATATTATATTATTTATTTTTAAATTTTGTTTTGATTTTATATAATTTAATTTCCATATTATATTCAATTTATTGCCATTCAATTTTCTTATCACTTTATAATATTTTGTAAGTTTTCCATTTGCAAAGTATTTCATTAACGAATAAATCTTTTTTTTTTTTTTTTTTGAATTTCAAGCATTTGTTCTTCCCTTTAGTGACCGAAAACCCAACTTTTCTAGTTCCCAAGAGCTTTACCTAGATAATTATTGGCTTTTAGACACTTGATAGACAATCGAGACTTCTCGAATCGAGTACCTAGTCAAAAGCCTAATGAATTCCCCAACAAAGTTCATAAATTGGCATATTAACAGCAAATTTAATTGTCTAAAAACATTTTTTTTTTATATGTGCAACGCTTAATTAATATAATTTCTAATTATAATGATGGAAATAATGGAAAGGTTTCCCCTCGGCACTCAGCACTCGACACTCGACACTCGACGCTGCAGCTTGGCTGCCGTAAAGGTCGTCAAGGCAACAGCCAGCACGCAGCTGCAGACGAATCTTTGCGTTAAATTACGCATACGTCACGTGTTGCAAGCCAATTAATTTTTGTGCCACAGTCAAAGCTCGCCATCGTCATCGATACTTTAATCACTTTTGTGGCACAAACACACACAGAAAGAGAGTGTGAGAGAGAGAGAGAGAGAGAGAGAGAGAGAAAAGCAATTAGAACAGGAAACGGAAGACTTGCAGCGGTCAGCTTTTGTCTATTAGCCAGCCGTTGCTATTTCTTTTTGCCAACTGTAAGCAGAGCGAGCGAGAGAGAGAGAGAGAGAGCGCGCACGTATATTTTTAGCTGTGTGTGTGTTTAGCTACTTTAACTATGCCAAATGCAACGAAACGTCCAACGTGCGCGCCAACGACTGCCAGTGTGCGCTTGTGCATGTGCATGTGCATGTGCATGTGCCTGTGCCTGTGCATGTGTCTCTGTGTGTGTGTTTAACTGTCTCTCGGTCTCAGCTGCCGCGTGTGTGTCTGTGTGTGTGTGTGTCCCGGTGTGTTCGCAACACGTGCTTAGAACTTTGCTAGACGTTGGGCTTTAGGTCATACTGAAATCCGCGTGACTTTGTCGCCGCTGTCGCTGTCGCTGCTGGCGGCGCTGTCCACTGCGCTGCTTGCGCTGTCGCTCACTGAATTTTCATTAGCCACAAAACTGCATTGCGCTGCCGCTGCCACTGCCACTGCCGCTGGGCACTAATGTTTGTATTTATTTATATAGAAATTATTTATTATTATTTTTTACGAACTAGCTTTTTGTCAGCTGATTTTGAGAGAGAGACAGATGTATATATTTTTGATTAACTTCTAGGGGCCTTTCAGCATTTACGTATTACGCTTACTTGTAGAAAATTGTAATTTACGCTGCGGTACTTTTATTATTTTTTGCCTCTTTTTTTTTGCCTTTAGTAGGCGTTTTGCGACAAGCAGCGCTGCCAGCGTGTGCAGTGACTGCAATGGCTGCGCTGCTGGCAAGGGCAGCGACTGAGACTGAGACTGAGACTGAGACTGAGACTGCGGCTCGGCTCGGCTATGGCTACGGCTATGGCCCGGCATTCGTTCGCATCGCGTTCTCATGTCCAAATCGTTCTCGTTGAACTGCGCGTGCGACTCTAGCGTGAAAAACTGTGAAGAAAATTCAACATAAAAGAAAAATATAATTAAAAATATTTAAATAATAAAAAAATAAAATTTTAATGAAAATGAATAAAAATATTTCGCATATTCAAAAACTATAAAATTCATAAAGCACTCAACAATTGCGCATCGAGTTGAAAGAAAGGCTTTTCGGTGCAAAGTTCTAAAAAGCAACTGCAACGCAAATAGAAAAACAAATCAAGCAAAATCTATAAGCGATATATCGTATACTATATATACCTTCAAACACATATATACACGTATATATATATATATGAGAAAAAGAATTATTCAAGTGTTTTCAACAATTGTGAACAGTGTTTGTGCTCTTGTGTCAAATATTGTCATATACACATATATAGTTAGAGATATCTCTATCTGTAGTATATGCAAGCAGCAGCGCCAAAGTTACGGATCTAATTTCAAACCGTTTAATTTTTATTTTAATTACAAATAAAACAAAACAAACGCAGCATACAAAAGTTCATAATACAAAAATAAATAAGAAAAGGTATTAAGCAAATAAAAAATGAATAATAAAATATAAAATTAAAAAAAAAACTAAATAAATTTAATATTAAAATTTTTGAAATATAATGAATAGATTTTTTTTTTTAATTTTATTAGTTCTAAAAATAAAATTAACTTAACTAATTAAATATTATAATTTACTTTTTAAAAATATAAAAATATTTACAACTAAAAATTATAAAAAATCGTATATTAAAATTGGTCAAAATAAAATTTAAATAAAATTAAAATTAGGAAAAATAAAAATTAGTTTTTCAAGCAAATTTTGTTGATTTCATAAATACTAAAATATTTTATTATACAAAGTAATTGAATTCAGTTTAAAAATTAAATACTTTGAATATTTGTATATATGCACATATATATATATATATATATATATATATATATATATATATATATATATATATATATATATATATATATATTTATATATATTTAGAAACAATGCCTTTTCTTATTTCTTATCGCCGCCAACCACCAATGAAAATAACTTAACACAGCTCATCAGACTAAAGACTAAAGAAAGCTCACAACAAACAGAATCAAACACAGCCATTTCAAGCACATCTAACAAACACTGCTCATTATTCATGCTCATTAGCATTGGCATTAGCATTATCATTAACAATCAAAAGGGAAAGACAAATTGATTTCCTTACTAATTGTCGTCTTTTCGTATGAAAGCAACTATGCATACTATGTTTTAGATATGTGCGACAATTAAATTGAATGAAGCCAGTGAGTAAAGCAAACCAGTGTTGGTTAACAGTGAAAATTGAAAGATGCGCACAACTTTAGGCAGCTGGCCAACGTTTTCATTGCTGTGCAGCAAATACAATCACGCAAATCACAAAGACGTCGCCACCTAAGCGACAGGAAAACAAGCAACTGCAACTTAAAGGAAACAAGTGTTAAAAACAGTGTTGAACAATGTCGTCGGATACGAATTCGTGCGCCGGCTTCTTTGCCCAGGAGCATGCAAATGCGACGCTCTCGCAATACTTTCAGCAGCTCAACTCGCAGGTGGCTGCAGTTGTGGCCAGCAACAGCGGCGGCAGCAGCAGCAGCAGCAGCAACAAGTCTGCCAACAACAACAACAACAATAGTAGCAGCAGCAGCAGCAGCAACAGCAGCAGCAACAACAACCACAATGGCAGCGGCAGCAGCAGCGGCGGCAACAGCGACAGCGGCAACGATGGCAGCATGTCTGGCTCGACGGCGACAGCCATGGACAACCATCGCAGCAGCGTCAGCAGCAATGACTCCGGCAAGAGCAGCAACAACAGCAGCAGCTCATCAGCAACAGCGGCAGCAGCTGCAGCCGCCGCAGCAGCAGCGGCGAATGCCTGGAACTTACAGCAACAGCAAACAGCAGTGCTGCATCATCATCATCATCAGCAACAGCAGCAACAACAGCAGCAACAACAACAGCAGCAACAGCAGCAGCAGCTGCAGCAACATCATGCACAGCAGCAACATGCTGCTGCTGTGGCTGCAGCTCAACAGCAATTGCAGCAGCAGCAACACTCACATCACGCGCAGCAGCAACATGCACACCAGCAACATCAGCAGCAACAGCAGCAGCATCAACTGCAGCAACAGCAGCAGCAGCATCCGCAGCAACATCATCCACATGCACACAATCCGCACTTGCATCCACATCATCCGCAACAGCAACAGCTACATCAGCAACATCAGCAGCAGCAGCAGCAGCAGCAACAGCAACAGCAACAGCAGCAACAACAGCAGCAGCAGCAACATCATGCTGCTCAGCTGGCTCACACACTGTCATCGGCAGCAGCTGTTGCCGCCGCTGCGTCCAACACCAACACCCACTCGATCTTTGGCACCGGCAACTTCCACTACAAGACGAACAACTCGTGGACATTGCCAACACTCAGCTATCAGCGGATCTATCAGGAGAACTCGCACTATCATCAGCGCAGCAACAGCTTTATGGAGGCTCAAAGCTCGACCAATGAGGCGGCGGCGGCGGCGGCAGCAGCAGCAGCAGCTGCGACGGCTGCGGCAGCGGCGGCTGCTGCTGCTGCGGCGGCAACAGGAACAGGCAATGCCAACAACAACAGCAACAATTCCGCTGATAACCACAGCAGCAACAACAGCAGCAACAACAACAGCAGCAACAACAGCAACACCAGCAGCAACAACAACAACAACTCTAACAACAGCAATGTCTCAACAGTGCAACATGTTGCAAGTGCTGTGGCAGCCGCAGTCATTGCCAACGAGCATCAAAACCATTTGAACAGCTTGAAGGCCCGCTTTCAGCCATCCAGCTCAGGTGGGTCCTCACAGCCAAGCAGCAAATACTAGAATTTAAGCAAATTTGTTATTAACAAATGCTAAATAGAAAATATTTATTCAGCTGTCGCTTAGAGCGAACAGACTTTAATACTGTTTAATTCTAGGTTTTTCCATTACAAAGTCAATTAGATTAGACTATTGAGTAAATGCTGCTAACAGCTATGTTAAAGTGCATTTCTGCTCTGTCTGTTAACAGTTGATGTTAAGCTGCTGGGTAGCTAACAGTTACTAGTTGCTGTTAACCATGCTGCATAATAATCGAACTCTGTTAACGTACTTTGAGCTGTAGCTTATTAACAGCTCAACATTAGAAATCAAGTCGAATTCTTGTTCCGTTTGCTCTAAGCTGGAATTCACATTCAGGGAAAAGCAATTGAAATTCGTAATTCGATTGTACTTAAACAACAATAATACCCATAGTAAAAATTCGCAAACAAAATATTAAATACATTTTTAGTATGCTGTTATTTGTTTTTAATTTTTATGTATTTTTTATATTTTTTTCATATTTTTTAGAACTCAATTTGGTTTTATTTGCTGAAATTGATAATTTCAAATACCCTGTAGAAGTGTGTGACAGCCTTCTCTTAAAAACGTATCTGCTATAATAACATTTCCTTAACATTAAATGTTATTTGCTTTATGTAAACGGGAATGAATGAAATTTAAGTTAGCTTGCTAGCCTATAGCAATTTCAGCATTATCTCGTTCTTAATAGAATTACAAACATGTCGTCATATTTAAATATATATCTGGATATGTTCATATATATATATCTGGGGAGTTTTTTGTGTGCTTTTTGTATAAGCGCTGCTTAGTCACAATTTATGACAAAATATTTATGATAAATGAGTTATTATTTTTTGCATTTACATAAATTGTTAAGCCTAGCCTCACTCTAATTATTCAAATCACCTGCTCTGCTTAGTGAAATCAAGCTATCTTTTTCTCTATCACTGTCTCTCTCTCTCTCTCTCTGTCTGCTGTTATTTGTTTGCTGTTGAATCTGTAGTTTGAATGTCAAAAAAGCTTGCAGTTCACACGTGAGCTGTTTGCATATGTATATATATATGTATATATGTCTTGCTCTCTCTCTCTCTCTCTTTGTCTCTCTGTTAATCACTTTCCATCTCTCTCTCTCTCTCTCTCTCCCTGCCTTCTTTGCTATCTGTCTCCGCTGTCTGCGTCATTCCCTGCCTATCGCAATAAAAACTTAATTAATATGCGCACAAAACTTTGATTTTGCGCTTCGTTTGCATTTTACAGCTTGTTTTTTACGCTGTTTCGTTCTTCTTGTTGTTGTTGTGATATTTGACTTATTTGATAAGTTACGACCTACGGCAAGTACTCTCAATACCCTGTGGCAATTAGAAACGGGTTGCAGTGAGGTATTTTGGGCGGGAAAATATATTGAAAAAATATATTAAAAATATATTATATTATATATGTATATTGGATAGTATATTTATGTACATATATATATTTATATATGTATGTGAATCTTTCTCTGCCCCCCTCTAGTCGGGTATCATCATATAACAGTATATGTATTTTATTCTCTCAATTTCTTTCCACGGCTCCCAATCTTTATCTTTCTCTCTATCTCTCTCTCTCTTTTACATTCCAATACAGGGTATTTTCTAGCCGAGGCCTTCTTAATAAGCTCTATCTCGCTCGCTCTCGCTGCTCCTGCTAAAGTGATAATAATACAAATGCAGATCACTATCTGATGATGCCCTTATTCTCATCTCTCTCTCTCTCTCTCTCTCTCGCTCATTTCACACCCGTTTCACATGCAAATTATCATTTCACACTTGCAATTTGCACTAGAAAATTGTTTGACAAGTTGTGAAATTTACGATTTACAATAAATCAAGTAAAAATTAGCACAGATTCTGGCAGTGGCTGCTTCGCGGCTGCTCTATAAGCCACATTTGAAGTCTAAGCTGGCCAGCAAACGGGGTCAGCCACTGCAGCGCATCAGCTGATTAGCAGATCATGGGGCAGAGGCTGAGGTAAAGCTGCAATTCAATTGACAAATGGCATCAAATGTTTTCCGCCATTCACAACACACACACACACACACACACACATCGCGCGCTTTTCTTTGACCAAATGCGCGGCTCCATTTTCCATTTCCATTTCCATTTTGCAGCGAGGTCAACCTTTGAGCCTTTTCTGTGCTCATTTTGGCCAAAATCCATTCGCTTTGATTAGATTTTGAACTAAAAAAACCAAATAGAAAATGGCCTCAAATGCGCTTTCCATATGCAAAGCTGATTAAATGGAAATAAATTATGGAAAATTACGGTTATGAAATGTTTATTGATTGCTATTTTTTGCTATGCCAAAGGCCAGCGAAACGTTTGTCACATACCCTGCAAATGCGGGCCAAAGCATGCTTGGCTACTGGAGGCATCAGGGCAGTGTTAAGACTAAGAATATTTAATAAAATAAAATATATATATTATTAATGATAAAATTAAATTAGAAACTAAGAATATTTATAAAAAAAAATAAATAAATAAAAAATTTATAATTTTAATTCTTTAAATTTTTGTTTATTTTTTTCTAGTAGAATATTTGTAATTTGATTGTCTTTTTATTGATATTCGAAATTACTGTCTGGAAAATGTTCCAAATATTTTTATTTTTCCATTTTTTAATTGAGTTTGAATTTAATTGAAATGAACAATTCTGAAATCAGAAATTTAAATGCTTCGCAATTTCTGGATTTCAATTCAATTCTACTATTCCTATAAGATAAATAATTAATCTAATATATGTATGTTAGTATAAGTATCAGTATTAGAGTTATTATTAGTTATAGTATACGCATTAGTTTCTAAATTTAATATATACTATATGAGCTTGGCTTAAGCCTTAAAGTGAGATTAGAATCCAACTGAGTTATTTTGAGCTCAGCAAGATCTATAGGTAATATATATGGGGTCTAGAGTGCATTCAGCTAAATATAATATAGACACACCCTTAGCGCTCTCTCTCTCTCTCTCTACTCATCTCTGTTTCTCTTGTCAAGTATAGTCAATAACCGTAATTTAGTTGCATTTCTCATAAAAATCATTAAATTTTTTACATTCGCGCTGCCCACACAGAGCAGCGCTGCGCTTCCACCCTCTAAACAGCATTTCAGTGTCACATTTGCATTTGCCTAACCCCCCCCTCGCCCCATCGCCCCCTCGCCCCCTCTCACTGTCTGTCATCATCAGCAAGTCATTGCTCACGCGAATACGATCTTCATGCCAATACGATACGATATTCAAATACGATCACTGGATATGATACGGTTTTTGGTTTCGGTTTCGATTTCAGTTTGTTTCTCGCTGCTCGGGCGAAATTTATTCAAGTTTATTGCAAACAATCGAATTCGTTTTATTTAATTTATTGCTGTTGTTGTTGTTGTTGTTGTTGTTTTTGTCTCTTAAGTACTGTAGAAGCAAGGGCTAATGGATGATTGAGTCTCTGTGAGCTACAGTTTGGCAACCACTCTTCAACCACCTTCAGGGCAGCCCTTAGTATAAGTAAGAGAGCTTTCTTAAAAACTCACACTAAGAATTTTTGTATCTCATTCTGTTGCCCTCTCCAAAACATCAGACAGTCACAGCAACTCGTTCGGCTTCGTTGTGTTTCAGTGAAAATTACAACAACAAAGAAATGACCTTTTAAAGACAGGCAGTTGCTGCTGCTGTGTGGGCAGAGGCAGCGCTGCAACTGAGACGAATTCGAATGCGACTGCAAAATGTGAAATGCTCCATGAGACAGAGAGAGAGAGAGAGAGAGAGAGAGAGGGAGAGGGGAGAGGGCAGCAGAGATGGGACTGCCCACTGTCAATGCCAATGTCAGAAAATGGGGAAATGGGCTGCGGGTGTTGTAAATGGCAATGGGAGCGGCGGCTGCCGCCGTGGGTGGCCTTTGCCTGAGTGAGGGGGTCTCTATCTCTGTGTGTGTGTGTGTCTGTGTGTGTGTTAAATTACCCCTGTGTACATTTGCTGTCAACTTTTTTAATATTTATTAATTTGAAACAATTTCTCATTGCTCTCGTTGCAGGTAAGCATCAAATTGCGGCATGGCTTTGTGTTGAGTGTAGCGTTTGGGTCCCAAACGTGACTGAGGACTGCATTTAGCTTAAGCTCGTTTACCGTTTAGAGTTGAGTGTTTATTGTCCACGGGGTAAGCTTGTTATTGTTATCACATCACTCAAAGCGTTTGCAGGCGAAAAAGCTTTTAAGTCACTCAAACGAAAGGCAACGAGCAGCGCAGTCGGCGCTGGCGTCGCTGCTCTCTCTCTGTGTGCGTGTGTGTGTATGTTAAGCAAGCATCGCTTCCGCATGCAGTCGCTCGGCGACAGCGCAGCTCATGCGAAGCGTAGCGACAGCTTTTTACGAACTTTGGCGCAGGCTGCGCGAAAGAAAGTAAACAGTGGAATGCGCAAAATACGCTGAAATGTAAAATAGTCAGCGAGAGCCGAGCGTGCGCCCAAGCGAGCGAGCGAGCGAGAGAGAGAGAGAGAGAGAGAGAGAGCGACTACTCAGTCACAGTGAGTGTGAGCAGCAGACGTCGCTGTGGCTGAGACTGTCGCTTGCTTATATTTGCTTTCGGTTTCAAGTTTGGCTTCGTCGTCGACGTCGGCTGCGCAGTCGCCGTTAACATTTGGCTTTGGCGCTTACTGCGTGGGGCTGTTTTTCGTTTAGTTTTTATTATTGTTGTTGCTTTTTTGGAGCCGATCTGAGCTGCGTTGCAAGAGGCGCACAGCGCGCGCGTTCACTCAACGTTTGCAGTCCGGCGGCACCGGTTCGGTTCACGGCTTCACACAGCGCAGCAGGCAGACAGGCCAGCAAGTCTCAATAGTTCCCAAAAAAATAAAATAAAAAAAAAAAAATAAATAAATAAAAACAGAGCCTCTGCTCTCCCCCCTCCTCGACGACGACAGCGACGCGCGTGTCAACGTCTGCGTCTCTGCGGCTGCTTTCGAATTCGAATTCGTGCGAACTTGTGAACTTTCGTTTTTTCGGCAACGGCAACGGCAACGGCAGCAGGATTGGATATATATCATACAAAATTATAATGTATAAAAATATATGATAGAGAAAAAAAATATATTTAAATTTAAATGCACAAGGAAATGCAGTGAAAAATAGAAAACTATGCCTTGTAGTGCAGTGTTAAAAATTTTTGAAAAGTATTTAAAAAATATATAAAAAAAATAACTAACTAAATAAATATATATTTATATTAAAATATATTAAACTAGAGCTTAAACATGATAAAAAGTGATTAAAAATATTTATGAAAAATTAAAAATAAAAATAAATAAAAATTATAAACAAAACATTACTAAAAATATGCTTATTTGTTAAGAAATGAAACCTGCACCACAATCCACAACAAATAAATAAATAAAATAGCAAAAAGCGCATAGCAACATTTGTTGTTATTTTTTTTTTTTGCGCTACTCATTCAAGGTCAAACTTTTCTCATACAAACGCCGACTGCGACGGCGACGGCGACGGTGACTGCGAGAACCCCTTTAAACGGCAGCCATAGCCCAAGCCCAGTCGCAGCGCCAATAAGTACGCGAAATAGTTGACAAAAACAACAACAACGACAACAACAACAGAGCGAGCACACACATAATAATAATAGAAGAAGAAAAAAAAAGGCAGAGCACAAAGCAAAAACAAAAACAACAGCAATCGCGTAGGCAAAGGCAGCGCAGCGCTGCGGCAGAAGCGTCCACAATTGAGCATGCATAAAAGCGAATTGCGAAAAGTTTTTTTTTTCCGCTGTTGTGTAGTATTTTTAGCGTGACGCGCTCAGAAATTCTATAAGCTCGCTCAAAGCTGCGCTTGCGGGCGCAGTTAGAACGTCAGCGGCAGCCGTAAAAAAGCTTCAATATTGTTTGTGTTCATTTGTTATTTGTATAAAAATATTTCAAAATTATACAATTTTTTTAATTTAAAATTTTTTCCACTTTTTGCTTTGTGCAATAAAAAATACTCGAACAGAGCGCAGCAGCAGCAGCATTGCTAGCAACAATGTTGCAGCACGCATTTAGCTTATGAAACATAAACATTAGCGACATAGCAATAGACAATAGCTAGCAAATAACAATAAAAAAGAACAAACAAACAAAATATCGTAAAAAAAAAAAACTTTAAGCTGGCAACAATGAGAATGGACTATCAAATGCCACCGCCAGCTTTGGCGCTGCAGCAGCAACAACAACAACAACAGCAGCAGCAGCAACATCAGCAACAACAGACACATAATGCCTTGCAGCATCAACAGAATCAGCTGCAATTGCTGCAGCAGCAGCAACAACAACAACAACAACAGCAGCAGCAGCAGCAACAAATGTTGGGCAACATGTCGCAGGGAGCAACATTGCCACCGCTGAGCAGCCTGCCGCTGCAGGTGGTGCACAATTTGCCACATTTGCTGGCTGGCAACACCAATAACAACAACAACAACAACAACAACAATGCGAATCTCACTGGCAACAATTTATCCTGCAACAACAACAACAGCCAGGCTGGCAACAATCTACTGCGCAACAGTATGCAACAGCAGCAACAGCTGCTCAACAATCTCAGCAGCAGCAACAACAACAACAACAACGTTGGCAACACGAACAATGTTGCCAACGGTGCGCTGCCACCGCCCACACAGCTGTTGCAACATCACTTGCAACATTTGGCGCATGTCAATGTGAATGCAGCGGCAGCTGTTGTTGCCGTTGCCGCCAACAATCTCAGCAACAATTTGCAACATGTTGCCAGCAACAGCAGCAACAACAACAACACTAACAATACTATACTTAATCACAACAATCTCAACATTATCATCAATAACCACACCTCCAACAACAACAACAACAACAATCCAGCAACACCAAATGCAAATCTTGCAACAGCCACGCCCACTGTGAATACCGCCTCCGCTGTGGCACAGCAGCAACAGGCGCACGAGAATAGCTTGGTTAACAGCCTTGTGGGCGTCATCAATGGCAACAGCAGCAACAACAACAACAACAACACCAGCAACAGCAACACCAGCAACAACAACAACAACAACAATGGCGACGATAACAATCGCTGGACACAATTTCAGGTGCAACAGCTGTGGAAGCAACACGCTAACTATCTGAATGGTATGATTCGTGCAACATTTTACATTTTGTATATAAACATTCAAGGCAAGTCAGCAACTTGTTGCTGAGAGTGTAATGTGCCTGTTGAGGCATATGTTGGTTATTCTAATTGTGTGTGCGTTAGCAACATGGGCAATTTCTTGCAGCATGTTGCTAAGCATTCTCATGGAATGTTGCTGACAAAAATATGTTATAGTGGCAACATTTGCTTAACTCTTGGTTTGGCAACATTTATATGTAAGCAAACTCTCTAGAAATGAATAATAAAATTTATAGCGCTCTTCTTTATACTGTTAGCAACATGTTGCCAAAGCATTGTTAAGGTACATGTTGCTGGTAAGAGATTACTGTCTTATATTCTGAATCTAAGCAGTAAACTTCTCTCTAAATTAAAGAACTTGAGTCACTTGAGCAACTTGTTGGTAAGGCTCCAATCTGTCTATAGTTAGCAACATGTTGCTGAATTGACAAACTTTATTTATACCATAATTAAATATCAAATATTGCTGCTACGACTTTAAGCTTTACTTTGGCAACATGTTGCTAATAGACAAAAGTAGAAGTTTCTGGGTTCTAGCTTTGTTGCCAAGCACTCTTTGCCTGCCAGAAACATGTTGCCAGCTGTTTCTGGTTTGCTCTAGTTCTGGTTCCATATTTTAACCTTGTTTTTCGGCCTCTTCCTGTTCTGGCCACATTTGATTGCATGCTCGACTAATTATCGCCCGCTAATGACCCTGATTGGGTGTCAAAGTCAGCTTAAATCGATTTTTTTGCTGCATGCTGCTCTATGGGTTCATTGCGGTGCGGTGACATTTTCCCAGTTTCCCATTTCCCGCCATTTCCGCATTTGCCACTGGGGCGGCGAGCTTTGGCTTTGAGTCAAGAGTCTCAACTTTCAACTGAACCTTTTGACACTCTCCACACACAGAGACAGCGACAGAGACAGAGAGAGACAGACAAAGTCACTTGAGTTCCACAATCACTTTTGCTTTCAGTTTTTGGCCCCCGCAAGGGCCGCAACATGTTGCGCCGACAACTTTCGTTTCATATGTGCATATATATACATATATATATATATATATATATATATATATATATATATTCTTATATCTGTATCTGTTTATCTGTCCAAAAGTCAACTTTTGTTTTAACAAAAGTCCAGTCGATCGGCAGCTGCGGCCTTTTGTTATCGCCAAGATAGAAGTCCGGCTTTTGCGGCCCCAAACAATCGCAACAAAGGCGACACTCCCCTGACCTCTGCCGCTCTCGGCAACATTGTCGCATAATTAATAAATGTCCAGCCACATTTATTCAACTTTAGTTTACTTTTTCGACTGCCCAAAATGCGTTTTTACTTTCATTGAGTCGACGACGACGACGACGTCGCTGTCGGCGTCAGCGGCAGCTGCTTGGGGACTGCGCCGGCGACGCCGGCTAAGCAACATCACAAAAATGAACTTTCACTTTTTTTCGGCAGTTTTTAAATTCATTTCTTTCTTTCGTCTTCGTTTTTTGATATTTTTTCATGGCATTTTGTTTAATTTTTTTTTGTTCGTTTTTAGTTTTTTCTTTATTTATTTTTTCATTATTTTATTTTTTGTCTCTTGGCAACGAAATTTGGTTTAACGCTTGCTGCGCTTCTGCCTTTTGGGAAACATCAAATATCGCAGCATAATTTTATCCATACCAAAAATGTACAAAATGTTTCGAAAGTTTTGTTTTTTTTTTTGTGCGTATTTTAAAATATTTTAATTATTAGAAATTTGCCAGCCTTTTTTTATTTCGAAATTTACTGAATATTAAATATTGTAAAGTTTTTATATTAAAAATAATTTATCTTCTATTTCTATATTTAAAATATTAAAATTTTAATATTTTCATATCTTTTATTCTAATAATTCTAATTCTAATATTTTGGAATACTGTTGGAATTTTTCAAATAATTTGTATATATATATATATATTATATTTATATATTTATATAATATATTTATATATATTTTGTATAATTTTCAAATATATTGCCATAATATGAAAATACTTATTTTTTAAATATAAATTTGAATAAATTTGAAATATTTTTCAAAATTTTGTATTTGAATGTTTTTCCATAAATTTTAAAAAATATTTTTATATATGTTAGATATTTGTACCTATACGAGTTCGTATGAATATTTGGCTATATATCTTCTTACAATTCGGGTCTTACGACCAACTTTGTTACCCTAAACCCACAATGTTACCCAAATGAATTGCCTTTCATAAGTTGCTGGCTGAAACACGTTCAATGTTCTATCGGCTTCTGCTTCTTCTACAATTTCCAGCTGTTATCGGCGTCGTGCGAGCCAATTGACTCATCGGGCTATTATTTTGTTGTTGGCCCAATCGCGCGGAGCTTGAGCTTGCGCTTGAGTCGGGGCTGGTCAACAGGTTCCTTTGCGTGCTGTTGGCCACGAAACGTTTATCCAACAAAACAATTTGAAATGCATTTTGCGCATGTGCCAGCAGACATGACAAATTCGCAAATTGGCCGAGCAGCGCGACGTCGGCGTCGGCCGCGCAGTCGCTGCTGTCACACACTCACCCAGATACCGACACCAACGACGTTTATTACAGTTACTTCAATCAAAAAGGCAAAACACGGCATGGCTACTCGTCTTGCAGCCAGGCGACTGATTGCTGCCAACAGTTGTTGTTGTTGTCGGTGTCGCTGCCAGCAATTGTTGCTGCCGTGCAGTGGCAACAATTGCTGCTGCTGCTGCTGCTGTTGCGCAATCGTGCGGTCAGCGGATCAACTGTTAAAACGTGCAACGTTTAGTGTTTGGGTGAGAAACGAGCTCAGTAAATGAAGAAGCCGAAGAAGACGGAGAAGTCGGAGAAGACGGCGAAGAAATATCAGTGAAAGTGCGAGCAACACACGCGGCGTATGAGCAATATTTTAATTGCCACTGTTTCACACGTCGTCGCGCCTGTTGTCGTCGACGGCTTCTGCTCTTTCCTCGGCTCCCTCTCCCTCTACGTTGTTGTCTTTGCCAAAAAGACCAGAAGCACTTTTTTAAGGCTCTCGCGTTGATTGAATTTTTGTTGCTTTTCTTCTTCTTCTGTTTCTCTTGATTACGTTTTAATTTACAGCTGCCACGCCCCGCTTGGGCCGCATACCGCATAGCCAATTTTGTTAGCTATTTGGGTCTCGGTGTCTTGTTTTATTTATTTTTTATGGCATCTCTATATATGTACATATATAGCTTTTATAGCGCGCTCGCGATATGAACAGCTATGATTAACATTATTGTCTGCTTCCTTATTTTAGCTAATTAACTGCACGACGGCTTTCTTTCAACAAATTGCGGCTAATGTGGGGGAAAGATAGACGGAGAGAAAGAGAGAGAGAGAGAGAGAGATTGCTATCTCTCTTTCTCTCACTTTGCCTAGTTGGAAATATGTTACCAAGCCGTTGGGCGTGGCGTGAAGTGTTTTTTGTTAGCAATATTTTCACTTTCGCTGCGTTACAGTTTTTCCAGTTTTCCAATTAAACTATTGCAAAATAAGCTTTAGTTACGCCTTTGGGCGTTTATCAACACTAATTTGGCATTTGTAATAGAGGAACTAAGTGTTAAGTACGTAAATTGGACATAGAGTCTAATAGATTGTAATGGAATTGAGCTAGAGAGCTCAGGAAAACTCATACGTAAGCAAAGCCTCTCTATGTGGTTCTCAAAGGTTTCTATTATAGATGTAGAATTTGGAGAAGCGACAGATGATAGAAAGAGCTAAAGAAACGGAGGGAGAAAGAGAGAGAGAGGAAGAGAGAGAGAGAGTGAGATAGACAAGCACAGAATGAAGTAATAAGTCAAATGAGAAGAGATAGAGACGTAGAGATAGATAGAGAGTAACTCTTGAACCATGAGGATAAATTCGAAAGGCTTTCAGCTGTGATAAAAACTTCATTTGAAATCTTAAGGTTTAAATATTCAAATTTTTTGCAGTCATTAAAAAAAAAAAACAATAAAATTTGACATTTATAAAAGCAAAAGAAAGCGTTGATTAATCGGAAAGCCGTTACAAAAATTACATTTAACTTAGCCACGAAAATTTCACGATTTATGCAGAAAAAAAATGTTGGCCAAAAACCAATTAAAAACTTAGCCAAAGAGTGACAAACCAAGTTGTAGGCCGACTAAGCTCGACTTTGCTATGCTATGCTAACGAAACCCGGAAATCAAAGAAAAAAAAAAGAAAAAGAAAAAAAATGGCCAACACATTTTCCCACACATAATTAATTTGATACACCGTAAAAATAAAAGAAGCAAAAAAACACAAATTAAACATAAAAAGTGCTACATAAAATACAGAAAAAAATCCAGCGCTATGCAAATGAGCGCGAATGCGGAATGAATGCAATGCGCAAGGCAGACAACAACAGCAACAACAACAACAACAATCACAGTTACAATAATAATAACAACAACAGCTAGAGACAGCACAACAATCGAAAGTGTTACACTTTCTGCACTTCAGCAAAAGGCAGTCAAACAAAACAAGAGCCAACGGAGCCATAAACGAGTGCCATGTAATATACGAGAGCAACAACAGCAAAAAATAAGCAACAACAAAAACAACAACAACAACAGCATTGCAGTAAAAATTACCGCAATTGCGCCATCGACGCAACGCATGCGCCAGCAGCAAAGTCGACGTCAGCGTCGACAGCGCCGTCGAAACAGGTGAAAGGGGCGTGCGTGCAGCAGCTGCGACGGCGACTGCGCGAGCGACAGCAACATACGTGCCGAATACGCTGCTGCCTCAATTGTTGAGCTGGACTCAAAGCAAAACGGCAAAAATAAACAAAAAAAAAAACAACTAAAATCACTTGCATTGCATAACATTCGCTAGGTACAAAACTAGCCGTAAAAAAGTGATCAGCCGTTGACATGGAATTCTACAAGCAACTCCCAGCTGATCTAGCTGAAAAAATGCTATTAGTGCCAAACATGCTTCCATGCGCACTATGTAACTTCACTTGGATGTCAATGTCAGGGGTCTTCGCTGCCTCGCTTTTGTTCTACTTTTGCGCTTAGAATGCCGTTGCGCATATGTTGCTGCCTCGCACTTATTGTCTTGCTCTCGCTCGCGCTTTCTTTGCTGCTGTCGGTGAGAACTGGTTTTCATTCAATTTGGTTGGGTTTTTCGGGGTATTTTTATTTTTTTATCTTTGCTGTTCATCCGCTTGTTGACTTGTTTGCACTGCTGTTGTTGTTGGGTTGCAGGAGGAGGTTTTACTCTCACTTTCATTTTAATGCGCACCATGCTTAAAATGCAGTTCAGCTGGAAGGGGTCGGCTGTTAGGGCAGTCGCTTTTATTGCCTCGAAACGGATGCGCGATCGATATCAAGTTAAACCAAACTGAATGTTAAATTTAAAACTTGCGATTTATTTATTTATTTTTTTTTTTTTTGGAAAGGACTTTGGGCGGAATTTTAATTGATTTTATATATACTAAAAAAAGCTTTCTTCAATATAAATCTCGGCTATGGCTTATACCACACACACACCTCCTAAATATATTAGTATATTTCTTTATACTATAAAAGCTTCTTTAAAGAAAATAAAAGCTTCCATGTTGTCACAGCTCCACTTAAAATACGCAAATATTAACAACAACAACAACAACAAAAACGCAGCTTCATACTAAATGGAAACAGCAAAAGTGAAAGTTTAATGTGCCATTAAAATAATAATAAAAAATAAAAAAACGTTAAAAAACCTACATCAAAGTCCACTAAAAATTGTGACCACTCGTCCATTAGCACAACAAAGGCCCAGGCCAGAGGCTAACAATTTATATAAATAATATAATAATAATAATAATAATATTAACAGAAAACGACGCACACAAAAGACCACACAAATTATGCCCAAAAAAAGTGAGCTTCATTTTCACCTCAAAAAACGCTATAAATTTTGTTGTCGTAGGCCTGGGCGCGCGTTTCTAATGAAAGTGATATAAAAAAAAATAAAATACAAAAAAAAATTAAAATAAATAAATAAAAATAATCACAGCGGAAACCAAATGCAAAAAAGAGTCACGAAAATTATGCAAATTATTTTAATTACAAACGAGAAACTACAACAAAAAATGCCCATAAAAAGGGCTAAAAAAAAATAGCTCGCTTTGTTACTGTGCTGCCGAAAATACCCAAAAAAAAAAAAACGAGAGACAACAACAATGGCGACAACAAAAACAGCAGCAGTGGCAGCGACGCACAGTTGACCCACTTAAATTGCCAAGAGAAACTGTAAACGAAACCGAGCCAATGCCAAAGCCGACCGATCAAAGCCGACGCTCAGCCGAAGTCGTTGGCTGTGCTAAAAATAAACCGTGCGCCAGATTCTGCTGCTCCTGCCGTCTGTCGTCTCCCTTCCTCTCTCTGCCTTTGCAGCCCTTCTGCCCTCTTCTTCAGCGCTTTATCAGTTGCAGCAGTGAAAGTGACAGCGACATAAACGCATATATTTGCTCTGTTATTGGCTGTCCAGCTCAAGCTCTTCTTTTATTTCGATTTCAATGCGTTTCTGCTGCTCTTAAGCTATCTCCCTTCCTCGACCTTTTTGCTCGTGCTCCTTTTGCTGCAGCAGTGAAAGTGACCGAGGACTGACTTAACATTAGCTCATTTATACATATATTTGTGCTCTCATTGGCAGCTCAAATGCTGTTTCATTTTGTTTCGTTTCTTTGTGTCGTTTCGTTTCGTTTCGTTTTGTTTCACACTAGCTGTATATTATGTATTTTGCACTTGTTTCTATTTTTTATTTTTCTTCTGTTTTTGCAGGCAGGAAATCTCCATTTTTGGGTTTTATTTGCAAAGCAAACGGTAATTTTTTCAGTTCTTTTTCGTTTCTGTTCTCTTTTTGTTTACAGCACGCAAATGTTGTTATTTGTTTTGTTTTGTTTATTTTCGTTCCGAAAGCTGTGAATGTCTTAGATTTTGTTGCTTGTTTGTCTTGCTTTACGTTCTTAGTTTTATGTCATATGCCCATATGTTATATGTATGTATATATGTAGATATATATTTTTCTCACATGCTTATCAATTACTTGTTTAACCTTTAAGCCAACTTCATTTATCATCTGTTGATTTCCTTTCTTTAGCTTAAAAAAACCCGCATCAGTTAAGCAAAACTAACAGCAAACCAACGAAATTTTCCCAAACATAAATCCTAGAGCTAACAGCGCAAAGCAAATAGTAGAAACAAATACAAATGCCTAATTAAAAAGCCAAATACGCCATGTTGCCAACCCGCATGCAGATTTGCAAGTCCTCATTTTAACTGAGTGTGAGTGAGAGAGAGCGAGAGTGTGTGCGTGTGTGTGTGTGTTTGCCTTTGTTGCTATTACTTCACAATTCACATGCAGCAAACAAACACTGGCGCACTTTTCACTTACGCTTCGCTGCCAGCGGCAAACGGCAAAGAAAAGCAATGCAAAGAAAAGAAAAGAAAATATTACTTCACTGCCACAGACCAGAAATGTGGTCGTCGTAGACGTTGCCGTCGCCGTCGTCGTCGTCGCATAAAATTTCGCAATAGTTGGTAATTCGCCTAAAAAGCAACAGTTACAACAACAGTAAAAACTTCGCAAATGAAAGTGAGAGTGAATAAGAAAGCGGAAACTAATGCAAGCGAAACCAAAAAAAAAAAAAAAAAAAAAAAAAACGAAAACGAAAACGAACAAAAAACGACGACGATGGCGATGGCAACTGGTTTCTGCCTTCGGCTGAAACTCGTTTGCCTGTTAAATGTGCAAGAAATCAAAGAGCGCGTCGCTGTTTAACAGTGACAGTGGCAGCGCAGCTGGCAGAGCAGTTAGTAGCTGGCAGCAAAAGCACGCTCAGCTGCGCCTGCGCAGCGTCAATTGAGCGAAGCTTTTTGTTTGAGTGCGTCGTTGAGTGAGGCGGCGATAAAAATCAGTTGAAAGCTGAAATTTCACTTTCGCTTTTAGCTGCCACTGGCTGCGCAGTCGACGTTGTCTGCGCAGTCGGCTCCGTCTGCGCTGCTTCGGCCGCTTCCTCTGTTTTTTGCTTTGTTTGTCTCGCTCTGACGCCTGGCTGTTTGTGTTTTGTTTGCCGTTAGACGGGGCGAATGCGGAAATTGATTTTGTACATGTTGTTTGCCAAAAGAATTGCCCTGTAATATATATATATATATATATATATATATATATATATATATATATATATATATGTATGTATATATTTTTTTATTTCTTTTTAAATTGTATATTAAGGCGCATTTAGTATACGCCATGCTGACCCACTTTACAGCCTGACAGCTGCCTAAGTAGTGCTCAGCAGGCCCTTATCGGTTCACACCCAATGCACTTGACAATTGCAAAAACAAAAACTACTCAACAAATTAGTGGAAAAACAAAAATACTTAAGCACCCAAGCGTTATCAGTGCCAGTCGTTGTCATTGTCTATCTATGATTAATAATTGTTTGTAATAATGTGCAATTTGTCCTTGGTTAGCATTGAAGAACTTGGCTCGATTCCAGTTGAACTCTATATTGAATTGGCTCTTCTCGTTTTGCAGGCAAATCCACATCGAATAGCAAAGAAATCATCTGCCCCGATGACAAATACAAAGAGGAGGGCGACATCTGGAATGTTGAGGCGCAAACCGCATTTCTCGGCCCCAATCTGTGGGACAAAACATTGCCCTACGATGCGGACCTCAAGGTAACACAAGTTAGTATCATTATCATCGCTGCGTAGTGGCTGCGTCTGTTTTACTACACCCAAAACCCCACTCTCCCCCCCGAAACACACACACCAAATTGCAAGCGAAACAGTACACACACACACACACACAGACACCTGTACACACACGCACACACAGATTAACCCGAGTCTTGGTGCTTAATGTAGTGCGAGAATTGCATTCTCATCATTTTGTAAATAAATATATATATTGATGGTATTTTTTGAATACTGTACAGTTTATGTTCTCCATAGCAAATATTGACTAATACCACAAAAAAAAAAAAAAAAATAAATAAATAAAAAAATACACTACTCAACAAAAAATGCATTAACCAATTACCAATGAAATTACTTTTGTATTTGAAATATGTATATTTAGAAGGTGTAACGATTATATCATGTTTTTCAAATATTTAAAATTTTTTGAGATATTCTGCGGAATTACTTAAAACAATACTATAATTATGTAATTACTTACGAAATATATTAATTACTTAAGTAATTAAGAAAATAAATCTAAAAATCAGTTTCATATATTGATCATTTCCGCAGTAACTATGCTTTTGCTACGTAAATACAGAAGTAATTATTTGAATTACTCAAATAATTACTCAATAATTTATATTCTCAATACAATTCAATAGTATTTTAGGAATATATTAATAATATCTTTAAATATTATGATTGTTCATTGTAATTACTCGAGTAATTATATCCACAATAAAGTAATTACTCAGTAATTATGAGTAGTTAAAAGTACTTTCTTAGTCATTTCGCTTCTAAAATTGCATTTTATTAAAGTAATTGATTGGAATACAAAGTAATTGATTTGGTAATTGGTAATTAAACACACCAAAAAACACTCAGATTTTGTGCAGTGCCTGTTAAATTTCGTTGTTGCTGTTTCGGCTGCAGTGTGAGAGATGAGAGACAACAATTGTAAACAATTCTTTTTCGTATGCAGTATGCGGACTTGGACGAGTTCTTGTCGGAGAACAATATACCCGATGGCCTGCCGGGCACCCATTTGGGCCATGCGGGCGGCCTCGGCCATCGATCCGATTCCCTGAGCCATGCAGCTGGCCTGTCTCTGGGTCTGGGGCACATAACCACAAAGCGCGAGCGATCGCCTTCGCCATCGGATTGCATTAGTCCCGATACGCTAAATCCGCCATCGCCGGCCGAATCAAGTGAGTATATACAAAGAGGGAGGAACAGGGAGAAAGAGAGAATGAGTGTGGGTGTGAGAGAGAGAGAGAGAGAGAGAGAGAGAGAATGATGTTAATTTTAATTATATTTAAATTTGTTAAAAAGAAACACAAATGGAATGGACATTGCGCCTCTTTAACTATTGAATCTATCTAATATATTAAACTATATATCTATATTAAATTGATATATACATAAATATTACTACACATATCTCTATCTATATACCACACATAAGTTATGCATCTAAGAAAATATGAAATAGAAAATGTTTTTGCTCATGTCTTATCAAATGCTAAATGTTAAAGGCTGATTTCATTCCAATTTGTGCGAATCAAGGCAAATTTTTCCAATTTGAGTTTTCCTCAATAATTTCGTAATCTAATTCGAGTCTTTTTTGTTATTTTTTTTTTTTTTTTGTTTTGGATTATTCATTTTCTGTTTTGTTTCTCGATCTGAAAGTCTGAGTCCATTTTGTATTTGATTTAATTAAGAATATAGCACGAACAGTCTGTGAAGAACATTGTTAACATTTAGTATTTGATATTCCAGCATTTTCATTCGCATCGTCGGGGCGGGACTTTGATCCGCGAACCAGAGCATTCTCCGACGAAGAGCTCAAACCGCAGCCGATGATTAAAAAGTCACGCAAACAATTTGTTCCAGATGAGCTCAAGGACGACAAATACTGGGCCCGACGACGAAAGAACAACATCGCTGCCAAACGGTCGAGGGATGCGCGTCGTCAGAAGGAGAACCAGATTGCGATGCGTGCACGCTACTTGGAAAAGGAAGTGAGTAGCGATAAATCGATCAGCCGATAACATATCGATAACAATGTTTTATCCGTATATATAGAATGCCACGTTACATCAGGAGGTCGAGCAGCTAAAACAGGAGAACATGGACTTGCGTGCACGTCTATCGAAATTCCAGGATGTGTAATGAAAAAATAAAAAAATATAAATAAAAATAAAAAAAATGTGACTTTGAGCGATACGAAATACCACATCAACAATTACATTATAATGAATAATAATAATAATAATAATAATAATATTAAACCTGTCTATCGATAACTGACAAAAACAACAAAAATTATGTTATAATAACTTTTAGTAAAGAGACAAAATGAGAAAGCAAAACTAAAGTAAAAATGAGAAAAACAATTTATACATGCAAAAAAAAACATGTATATAATATATCTTATTATATAACAAGTTATATAAATATATATAAATATATATTATATTAAGTAAACATACACACACACATCTACACAAACACACACACACACACACACACACAGCGGATATTTATTTTAAACTTAACGTAACTAAATGCAAAAGAAGAAAAAAAAACAAAAAAAAGAAACAAAAAGAAAAACAAAAAATTTAACTTAAATTTTTAGTGTAGCGCAAGAAAAGAAAACGTCTCTCGATAACAAACCTATCGATTAACCTGTTAAAGCGTATCGTTAGCCGCAACACATATGGAAAACCCTTATTTACTAGATTTGTTAATTTTTAATGCAAAAAAAAAACTTTTGTTATTAGTTTTTAGCGAGCAGTTAGAACCCGATATGTAGAACTATCGATAACACATCAATTTCTAGTTTTCTTTTATACTTTGTTAAGTTTTGTTAGTTAATTAATTCTTTTTCCTGATTTCCTAAAGAGAAGAATCGAGAACACATAAATCGTGCATATGTAAATAATTTCGTTGACTCAAGTAAAAAATACATAAAATCCCCCCCCAAAAAAAAAAAAAAACAAAAAAATTTAAATAAATATATAAAATGTTATTAAATAAAGAAGAAGCAGAAGCGGAACCATTTAGAAATGAGCAAAAGAACTTCCCTCCTCAGTTGCCGCGCGGCAAGGCGAACGGCAACTGTTAGTCTAAGCGAACTATGATTTTTCTTATATATACAAACACACACACACATACATACATATATCTATATATGTGTATGAACTATATATCATAAATTTGATTATGGTAAACCTATTATTTGATAGTTTTTCTTTGTTATTTGTTGATAATGAAACTAGACGAAGTAGCAGCAGCAGCAGCAGCAGCAGCAGCAGCAGCAGCCGAATTGAATAACTCAGCGCGCATATAGTCAGCTGCGCGATATGCTTAATAAGTTTTCTAAACGCCCTCGAACCGCTTTCTAACATTTGGCATTGACACTTGACACTTGACAGTTTCTTAAGTTTTGCTATATATATATATATATATATATATATATATATATATATATATATATATATATCTATCTAACTCAAACTTATGATTTGACATGTCATCACTTCTCTATATATATTTTTCTCTGTCCCTATGGTTCAATGATTTCACATGCTTCACAACTTATCTGAGTATCCTCGCACTATAACTTTTGCAATGTCAAAAGATTTTACGGCTTAAACATATATATTATTTTTGCTTTCATATAGTCAAATGCTGAGCTATGCTTCACAACTTTTCGAACCAACCTCTAGCCCTTAGCCCTATTTTCAATAAAACCCTTCACAATTCTATATATATACATATATATATTTTTGTTTTTTAATTAATTAATAACTTGTTTGGTGTGATTTTGCAAAGATCTTAAATCTTAATACAATTATATATTATGATCTATAATATATTATCATTATTATTACTATGATTATGATTATGATTATGATTATTATTATTATTATGATTATTATTATTACTGTTTACAGTTTGTAAATTAAGTTTTATTTTTATTTGTTAAACATTGAGTTACATTTACCTGCAAACCTAGCTAAACTAAGCCTAACATAATTAAACAAAAACCAACAACAAGAAAAACAAGAAAAACCCAAAAAAGAAAATCAACAAAAACTGAAAATCTAAGAAAAATCAAATAAAATTTTATACAAAAAAAAAAACAAACAAAAAAACAAAAACAAAAAAAAACAGACGAAAAAATTCATTTGAAAATTCTATTTTTTATGCAATTAAAAATTTAAGAAGTTTTATTTATTTTTAAAAAATAAAAAAGCAAAACAAAAAGCGTAGCAAACAAAGCAAAAGCAAAAGAGAAAGCGAAACACAGAGAGAGAGAGAGATGAAAATGATAATAAAAATGCTTATAAAAATAATTTGAAAACTTTTAATTTTTTTTTTATGTTTTCTGTTTTTACCTAAAACTATATATATATATATATATATATATATATAAAGCAAGGATCTCAAGCGAAAATACCGAAACTAACCCTAACGACAGGCAGCATGACATTTGATATCTCATATGTTTATCTAGCTAACAATTTATAGGGATTCTAGATTCTAGAGCGAGTTGCACCCAGCGTTTAGTCCAGACAAACTTCCAACAATCGAATCCTAAAACACCCACTAAAAAGTCGATTTAACCTAACCTTAAACAAATAAAGCCTTTTGCACTGCTAAGAAACCACCTAGAGAGAGAGACAAAGAGGAAGAGAAAACAGAAGAAAAACTAAAAAACTAATAAAAAAAAATATATTTGAAAATGGAAAATTCGTATCATGGCTAAAAAAAAGTAAAGTTGAGTCAAAGTTTTGAGCTTCGGTTGTTTTGTAAAGTTACACAGATATTATACGATAACGATAACGATAACGATAAACTACAGTAGTGTACTTCGATTAACTTCACAAACTAAGCAATTGCTACATATATTTGTACTATACATATATACCTATATATATACAGCTATATATATAGTCAAAACAAGAATCGTGTTATATTTATATAAAAATATTTATGTCTAAGATACAAAATGCGCATAGAGGTGAAAAATATAGCGAAAACAAAAACATAACAACAAATTATATGCATTAAGTGCTTAGCCCCAGCGACTGTTGGCGAATGCTAGCTCAAGCTTCAAGTGTGACCAGCCCAGAGGAAACGATTGTTAAATAATTATTTAGTATTTTGAGCTGCAAATGAAAAAGTAAAAAATGATGCAAATTTTTTAAAGACTTTATTAATGATTTAGTTATTTATCATTTATTTCGAAATGATTTAGTATTACATATAGACTTAATTTATGTATACACAATTTCTTTAAATATGTTTATCTCTTGAGTAAATGTAATTCAATTTTTAAAAATTTGTAGCATACTTTTAGGCAGTAGATAACAGATATAAAGCATAAAATAATGCAAATTAATTAAAGCTTACATTTGATTTCTAAAGCCACAAGAAATGCTTAAAAATAATTTTAAAGAAATTTTTTTACAGCTTTAAAAATTTTTAAATTTCAATAACAATTTTATTTTTTTCTAAGCTCGCTTTTGGGCAGCACTGCTAAAGCAGCCACGCCTCAGTCGCAGCGGACTAAGCAAACGATTCACAAAAAATATAAAAAAAAAAGATAAGGAAAAGAAGATGATAATATTATACACAAGTTTTTATGCAACGACTTTGTTGTAGGCTCCAAATTTATTTTGTTAGTGATTGAAACATTAGGTTTTTAAAGAAAAAGATCAAGAAGAAGCAAGTCGGTGAGAAAGTGGCAAAGGGAGAGGATGATAAATATGTATTAATATTTCTGATAAGAATGTTCCGTAACAAATTGTAGACTTTAGCAACAAACACAAGACGATAAAACTGAAAGTAAAAAGAAAAAATACTAAAACGAAATTATGTTTAATTTATATATATATATATATATATATATATAAATATATATATGTATGGAGCATGTTATGATTATAATTAGTTGAAACTTTTTGTAGATAAATTCAATATTGTAGCTGATGATTTTTTATATATATACATATATATATATATACTAACAATACGTAGCATATACCATATATATATATATACATATATAGTATATAAATTATAGAGCAATGAAGCTATTGCATAATCGTAATCGTAGGCAGGGTTAAAAATAGTAACTAAAGACACAAATTGTTGCAGTGCAAAGCAAGAGAGAAAAAGCTAGAAAAAAGCTAATTATATATATATATATATATATATATATATATATATATATATATATATGCATTACATCTATCTAAAAGGATGCAAGCGAGCGAGAGTCGAACATATTAAATGCTATATACATACATATATTATATTATATATACATAATATAATATACATATATACACATAAATACTTATATATACATACATATATATATATATATATATATATATATATATATATATATATATATATATATATATATATATATATATATATATATATATATATATATATATATATATATATATATTCTTACATAAAACAAAAAGAAAAACAAAACGTTGTTGAATTTTAAAGATCAATAAGCATAAAATACCATAAATAAATAAAGTAGTAAAAAAAATACTAAAAAAAAATTGTTAGTTGTTGCAAAAAAGAAGCTAAAACTGGCTTAAATTAAAAATGAAATATCTAAAAATTAAAGAGAGTTAAACAAAAGACACACTGACACACACACACACACACATACACACACACATACATACACACAGAGCTGCGTTTTGTAGAGCCTTTAATTTTGAGAATTTATGGGCGAATGCAAATAATTTTTATATACGAAAGCGAGTTGAACGAAGAGAAACGGAAGGTAAAAATAAATAAGAGGCATAAAAGTAAACAGCTAAACGTAATCTAGAACTAACAATTTGTAAAGCGTTTGTATTAGTAACAAAAACAAAACAAAAATATATAGAGAGCAATGCAAAAGTAAAATAAAAATAAAAAATAGAAATAAAAAACTAAAATCTAAAAATTAAAAAAAAAAACTGCGCCTAGTTGTTGTTGCCAGCAAAACTTAAAAAATAAATCAAGTAAAAAGTAAAAACTAAAAAAAAAAAACAGCCTATGCAAGGACACTAACATGTACCTAGATATACATACAAAAAGAAGAAAGCAAAGTAAAATGAGGGAGAGAATAAAAAAAAAAACAAAAAAAAATTGCTAACAAACTAAACACAAGTGCTCGACAAAGAAAAAAAAATGCTGCAGATATATTAGTTTAGTTTGTAATTTAAAGAAGAGGAAAAAACTAATTAATTTTGTTAACTTTTTGTACTCGTCTCTAAATGTAAAATATTTGGTTTTTTATTTGAAACATTTATCTATTATTTCTCGGATAGTTTCTCATTGTTTGACAATATTTCAATAATGTTGAATTAGTTTATAGCTGTTAATTTTGAAGGCGTAACATATGTTTTTAATTTAAAAACTGCAAAAAAAATACAAAAAAAAAACAATAAAGGTTTAGATACAAATTTTGAAACGATAAATGCAAAAAAAAAAAACAAGTGTTCTTATTTATATATATAAAAATAAAATAAGTGTAAATTTATATATATATATATATTTTTAATTTATATATTATTAATTTTTTAAAATTTTATTTATATTATTCAGCTCTGTGGCCCTGCTCGATGCCATATTTTACTGTTGTCGACTTTTGAGCTTGTGCCTTAAATCTGCCAATCAGCACGCTGCGCTAAGATGGCAACACTTCAAATAACACCGTTAAGTCTAAATCAAAATCCTTTCCTACTTGTCAACTTAAACAACCAATCAGCGCGTTTCTTTGTTAAGTTGGCAGCATTTGTGCAGTCTCTGCTAAGTGGGATCTATTTCTGTTGCCTACTTTACAGCAGCTGGCGTTAAACAACCAATCAGTGCGCTTTGCTGTTAAGTTGCCTACGTGCCAACATCATTGCACACGCTGTTAACGCCACCCTAAAGGCAGGCTATGTTAGCTTAACAGCGTAACCAATGCAGATGTCGTCAACTTTTCAAGGTTAGCCTTGACAATGTTTCTGCTTAAGTTAATTTACGGTTTTTGTTTTTGTTTTTGTTTTGTTGGTTTCGTGTTTGGTTAGTTGGGGTCAGTTCGGTGTTACATAACTGGCAGCTGCAAAAGCGGGGCCCGCTGCTGCCAAGACCTTGACGCGTGCAACAATGCTGCCAAGCTGCTCGCTCGTCATTCAAATTTAAATTGATTCAATATTAATACAAAAATACAAATTACCAAATGAAAACAGCGACACGCCTACCACTCGCCATTAACTTATGCAAAACGCTTACGAATTTCCTCATTTTTTTTGTTTTTGGTTTTTACAAATGCCCAAACAATTTCCGTTGATTAACGGCAACAACAACAACCACAAGACTTGTGTAGTCGCATAACTGTTGTTCGATTACTTCCTATGAAGAAACGTGCGTGGAAAATGTTGCAAACAAATGCGAGCAATGTTAACACATGGAGTCCATATGTTGTTATGTATAAACCCACACACATACACACCTAATTACGAAAAAACAAAAAGTAACTGCAATAACAACATCAAACAGGCACTTAAAATGTTAATAACAACATCAAACGTTAAACTGGAAATATGCAGCAAGCTGACGTCGCAGTCGACATCGACGTCAACGTTGGACAACGTTGAACTTGAGCTTGAAATGTGAGCGAATGTAGAGTCTCTGCTCTGCTTGACTGCGCTGCAAATGCTGCAGCTTAACATAGTCGTTGCTGTTGCTGTTGCTGTTGCTGTTGGTGTTGTCTCTCCCTCTCACTCTCTTTATGATCGGCAAATGAGGTCAAAGCGTCGCATACGTAATGTGCGTTAAATGACAAAACTTATGAAACGAACAGCAGCAATATAATTTTTTTCTTTGCCATTTTCTTGTCTCTCGTTCGTTGAGTGGCGCCGGAAGCACAACAACATGCGATATAAATGATGAGCCTGCGTGGGCGTTAATATCACACCAACCGGCGTGCCCCCTCCCCCTTTCTTCCACCCCTCGCTCTCTTACTGCTTCTCAGTGGCGTCGTCCCGTTTGACAGTTGATGTTTTGCCGGCAAATTTCAGCACCAATAACATCAACAACAACAACAATAACATTTATGCTATGCTCAGTTGAAGAGAGCCCCAAATTGATGACGCAACAGTGCTGCCGAGTGCTTAAGAGAGCTGTGACATAATCGCATGACAATGTATATGCTTGTGTGTTGAGTGAGTGAGTGACTGAGCGCAAGAGAGCGAGCCAGAAAGAGCTGCTGTTGTCGCTGCTGCTGTTGCTGTTATGTTGTTTGCTGCTGAGGCTCGGTTGCGGTTAGCGCTCAACGCCTTCATTTGCTGTCGAACAGCGGCCGTGGCAAGTACAGCAAAAATAGTTAGCGCTCGCGCGCTTACGAGCAGCATTCGAACACGTTGCCCTACACACACACACACACACTCTCAGCTTGCGCCCTCTCCGCTCGTCGCGTAACCGTAACCGTAACGTAAGCGCATTACAAAACAACGTCAACGCGTCGCAATTTTGTCAACGTAACCAGCAGCAGCGCTTTTATCGTCTTTCTGTGCAACTGTGTGCGTGTGCGTGTCCGTGTGTGTTTACTATGCTCAATTCGCTAAGCATAAATTTGAAATCAGCTAAGCCCAAGTCAAAGTAAAGGAAAAATACAAACCGTATTTGTTTGCTCCGCGCGTTATGTGTAAAACCCGTCTGTGGGTTACGTAAAGCCGAGTTGTTGGGTTCTTACAAAACAAAAAAAGAAAAGAAAAGCAAAAGAAGAAAAACGCAAAGGCAGAAGTTACGCGCACGCCTCGACCGACCAACGGCACAACAAAATCACTAGAAAAAAATATAGAAAAAAAAAAAAAAAAAAAAAATTAAGAAATTGGGCAAAGAATTTTTTGCACTGTTTTGTTGTTGTCTCGCGTGTGGCAATAAATTTTGACACAAAAGAATTTATTGTGTGTGCGTACGTGCGTGTGTGTCTGTGCGTGTGTGTGCCTGTGTCTGTGCCTGTGTCTGCTCAGACAGGAGGCGCGGTCGTGCAGTACAAGTAAAAACGACAAGAAGAAGCAGCAGCAGCAGCAGCCGCCGCAACAGCAGAATCAGCAGTTGTCAGTGCGACAGGTAAATTAAAATATCAAAGAGAGAGAGAGAGAGAGCGAGAGAGAGAATGGCGCTAAGAGAGTGGCCCATGCACAGCAGCCGCCGCAATGCTCTCCCTCTCTTCTGTCTATGTTACGACATCAGGCCACACGCCGTCTGCTCTGTGTGCGTGCGTGTGTGTGTGTGTGCAATGTGAATGAACGCGCGCTCAACTTAGTTGCATTTGCTCTTTGAACAACAGTAGCAGCCGCAGCCGCAGCCGCAGCAGCAGCACAAGAAAAACGGTTTTTCACTTGCTTCGCTGCTGTTGTTGTTGTTGTTGTCGTTGCTGTTTCTGCGAATTGATTGTGAAAACAAAATGCGCTGCAGCGCGCTGTTAGTGAATGAGTGTGGGAAAGAGAGGGAGCGTGGGGGGGCGGCAGGCAAGTCCCATTTGCGCCGCTTACGTGTTGCCATATTTTTAACGGCATTACTAAGCGGTTTTCTGCTTTCTGTTTTTGTTTGCGCCAATTGTTGTTGTTGTTGTTCTACGTGTTGTTGTTGACGTTCTGGCAAATCAAATTGGCCGCACTTGATAATAATTTATATTTAATTTGTGATAAAAGCAAAGTCTGAATAATATTTCATGATAAATATATACAAATATATTTAAATATATTATATATATATATATATATATATACGTACACATATATAGAAATAATTAAATCAAATGATGTAATTTCAATTTCAAATAAGTAAACGTCAGTTTACAATAGATTAAAATGAAAAACGTGCTATAAAACATGTTTATTATATGAACTAATAGAAATATGCATATATGTATATATATATATATATATTGAATATATGAAAAGCAAATTAAAATTGAATTATGAAAAACTATTTCAAATGATTTGTCGCCCATAATATAAATAAAACAATTAAAACTAATTATATTTCCTTTTAAACACAACTTAAAATAAATATTCTTAAATCATAAATTAAATCATAATTAAAAATATTATATACCTATATAGGTAATTGTTATGAATTAAAAAAAGTAATAATAGTAATTAAACTAATAATTACTTAATAATAATATAGAACATGAAGTCGTATTTGTTTCAAGAATTTCTGCAATTTGCTTATTTTTAATTTCGTTTAACAAATCAAAATAATTATTGTAATTAAAAGAGTTGGGAAATTATTAACAATTTGCCGTTGCCTATTTTATGGTTCACTCTAAGCGGCTATTCAAATTTCAAATTATATTATTTAACGGTATTTGCCGGCTGTTGTTGGCTTCGTTTGTTTTTTCACGCTCCGCAGTTGATGGAAATGCAACAAATTGCTGCAACAATAACAATAACAATAACAACAACAGCTGCAACGGCAGCGTAACGCTTGTCAAATTAACGGACCCATTAGCCTTTGCATCCACCCCCAATGAGCGCGCTCTCCCCCCCCCCACCCCCCATGGCCCACTCCACTCTCAGCAACTGGGGGCAACGTTTGCCGGCTGCAGTTTACGTGACGTGAGCAGCGTTTGTCGCCCCAACGCGTCGGTTGACGTTGACGTTGACGTCGATGTCGACGCTGACGCTGACGTTACGACACGCGACGCATTATGCGACAACAGCAACAACAACAACAACAACATGGCTCTAACAAACTGTAAACTGTTAAGCCGTAAAACCTTTAACTGAACATGGCTAACAAAATATTTCCTTCGCCATTATGCAAAAAGGCCAAAAGCAAAAGGGGCAAAAAGCCGCATGAGTCACAATTGGCCCGGCCCTTATATAAATGCAAACGGCTTACACGACAATTAGTCAGAATTTCAAGTCAATTTCATTATGCAATCGTGTGACAAATGGAGAGAAAATAAAAAACGAAATGGAAAATAGAATTTTTTATTTAGTTTTTTCTTCTTGTTTCCCAGTCAATAATTATTTTTCGCCTCATTCGCTGTCTCTTTCCCACCGCTGGGCGGCGGCATTTATTGCGGCTATAAAACGCGCCGTAAAAAACCAAATGAAAAGCCAATAAAACAAATATCAAAGCAGAAATCACACACAGCAACAAGCAACAACCAACAACAACAACAACAACAACAATCAGCTAGGAAAAATGCTTATGAAAATTGTATAATAAGTTCGAAGGCGATTTCATAACACTTTGTGCGCAGCTCGCAGCTCGCAGCTCGCAGCTCGTGTTTATTGAATGGCAATCACAGCAATTATGTAATTTCATTAGGCCCAAAACTGTATGCCTTTCACACACACACACACACACACACACTCACACACTTGTGGAGTTAGCTGAGTGTGGGAGTGCGTGTGGGTGGGTGGGCACTGCGGCAGGGGGACGGGCGAACCTTTTACATTTGCATTTGACATTGCATTTCAGGGCAAATTTCTTGTCGCCACCCGCAACAATTGACTTAAGCAATAATAACTGCAAGCAAATGGCAGAGTTTGCATAGGCAGTGCCTGACTAGCAAATACCCTGGGCATGGATAATAGTTAAAAAATGCAACAGAGATTTGACTGGGAAATATATTATACATATTTTTAAATATATATATTTTTTTGTGTTTTAATAATTTTGTAAGTAGTTCTTGAGCTTAAAACTTTAAAGGTTTATATATTAATAAATATTAATATGGCATTATAAAATGAAATGAATCAACCTAATTTCATTTTATAATGCCATATTAATATTGATTAATATATAAATCTTCAAAGTTTTAAGCTCAAGAACTACTTACAAAATTATTAAAAAACAAACGTTTGGTTAAAAAACATTATTTGTTTTAAAGAAAATATATTATTTATATTTATATATTATAATTTTAATTTGAAAAAAAAAACAAAATATTTCTCAATTCTTAATTTAAAAAGAATGCCAAAAATTTAATTTGAACTTTAAAAAATAATTTTACCTTGAACAAATTTTGAATTCTATCTTAAATTTGTTCTTTCAAAAATAATTTTTATTAAATTTATTTTTATAGCTTCATAAATACTACTATATATACCTTAATTTATTAATAATAATAATATAATATAATATAATACAATTAATACTCTTATCATGTAAACTCATCCATAAACCTACCCTCTTAGCCTACGCCCCCAAATCCAGGGTATACTTAACAAAAGCAGTTGACGTCGTCTTTGTAATTGGTTTTTGTCTCGGTTTCTGTCGCCGTCTGTGCAGCTGCCTTCGCTCCCCTCTCTCTCTCTTTCTCACTCTCTCACTCCATCTCTCTCTCTCTCGGCCTCGCTTGTTCGCGGTTCTCAGTTCCAGTGTAGCGTTCCAGTCTTTGTCGCCAATTTGCTCTGCCAAGTCGGCGACAACAGGCGACGACGATAAATGCAATCGCAAAAACATGATTGACATTGCATAAGACAGAACTCAGATGATATAATATATATAGTCTACATATATATATATATATATATATATATGTAGACTATATATATTATAACTGTACTTTGTCTGTTTGCATATATCAGCTCATGCGACAACAACAACAATCAGTAAATTTAGAAATGTTTATCAGCACTGTTAGAAATGTTATGCAACACTGAAAGCGAAACACACAGACTGAGAGTGAGAGTGACAGAGAGAGCGAGATACAGGCTGAGTGCGAGGGCTAGCGATTGCATCTAGATACACGTGCGCCTATTACGAGTCGTATACATAATTTTCTGTTTATTTTTTATTTTTTAACTTACGCAAAAGGCTTTAATCTAAAGAGCCAAAGGCGTGCGAGTTGTTTGCTTTTAACTTTTACTAACTGGAAATGCGTCACATGTTGACTATTGGCCTAATAGATGTTACGAACTAACAGTTGGTAAGAGATATAGATATAAATATATAAAGTTAATGTCTGAAGTGCTTGCTAAACAGCCACAGCCACAGACGACGCACAGTCTGAAGTATTTGAAGGTCGTTTGTAAGTGGAGATAAAGCTGCATACATACGACAGTCCCAATATTATAAGTTGGCAATAATAATATATATATATATATAGTATATATAGATAATAATGGCAAAAATATATATTTCGCAATGGGTCGTCATTCAAGCAGTGTCTGCATTATAAATCAAATCCAACAGCTGTTGCTACCCGGAATGATCAAAGTCTGCAGTTGAACCTAGGGGGAACTGCAAGCACTCAATGTGCCGAAAACAGTGTTGGTTAACGTCTTCCTATGAATTAATATAAGCAAAGCAGAAAGTAGCTTTATATAAACTGTTTAATATAAATATACACAGTGTTGGTAAACGATTAATTATAGGAAATTTTCCATAAATAATGATAAATGTGAATAAAAGAATTTTTTGTTTATTTTTCTTATTGCCTTAAAGAAGTTTTCGCTTAATCCAGTTGGGAATTATAAACTGAAGAAGGAACTAACGGTCTCCTTATGTAATGCACCTCAATTACTCATTCATTAAGTATATCAATTTATAGTCTAGTCAAAAGTTTTTTGGCAAAGCCAAAGCCAAACATATTTAACAAATTTTCATCTCGAAAATATTTTCTTTTTTTTTTTTTTTTTGATACATTGTTCTCATCTAAAAATCATTCAATTTCTTTGTGGCTTCTATTGTTGGCGCAGCGGAATCAAATTGATATAAATAAAAATATGTATAAGAACCTTCGTGGCAGGCCATATATATATATATATATATATATATATTTATATATATATATATTTATACATATATGTTGGCTTGATTCTTGGCTAACTACCAATAGCATAGACAATATTTTTCAGCATTACTTAACAACAACTGGGCCAACAACTGGGCGTACATAATCATACGATTCACCAAAAATACGAAAAATGAAATGAAAATGAGAAGAACAAAAATTGAGTCTAGAAATCAACAATTTTATTTGCACGCAATTTTCTTTTTGGCACACTTTGATTTCGCATGAAAATGTATATCTCTGCCTGTTTATCTACGCCTGATTATACATAAATGTATTTGTGTGTGTGGGTGTTTGTGTGTGTGTGTGTGTGTGTGTGTTAGATGTAAACAAATTATAACGCAAAAAACCAAAAGGAAAAAAAACTTATATTGTTTACATAACAAAACCAAAAACATTCGAGCGTTGCCAATGGCCACGACGCGCTGTTCACACATTGTCTGTTGTCTGTGTGTGTGTGTGTCAATGTGTGTGTGTATTGGTGTGTTGTGCCGGCATTGTTTATCTTCAAGATACAAATACGGAGCGTTCTCAAGAAAAAAAACGTGCGCACATAACACAAGCATAAACACAAACACACGCAAACACAGGTACAGACATTACTGCTCTTAAACCCTGAGCACAGTTCTGAAGAGCGTGAGAGAACAGAACGCGCGTGAGAACAGTCGCAGCTGTGCCTATGCCCGCTAAGAGCGCGTTTAACGCGCTGTTGCTGTTGTTGTTCTCAACAGTGCGAGAACGTTCCACTTTGTTTTTGTGTACGTGCTTGGCTGTATGTATCAGTGTGCCTATGTGTGTGTGTGCCTGTCGACGTTTCTGATTTTTATTTCGTTACTTGCGCCAGCGTCCGCGTCAGTTTGCTTTCTGATTCAGTGTTAATTTTCATAATATTATGTAACAACATGTGCGCTGGGCTGGCTGGCTGGCTGACTGGCCCGCAGGCAATTGAAATTAAATATCATATCAGCATTAATCACACACACACACACACAGAGAGAGAGAGAGAGAGGTATACATTGTTCTTAGCTCCAGCTGGTAGCAGCTGGCTGCTCAGTGCGGCAAGTTCGTTGACCGTTTATGTAACGCGCCAAAGTCTTCAAAAGTGGCTGCAAAGCTCAGAATTTTAGGCCAGTCAATTAACAGCATACGCGACAAATGTCACGTCACTGCACCAACAGAGAGAGAGAGAGCGAAGAGTGGGAGAGCCAGAGAGTGCGCGTAATAGAGAGATGCAAGTAATGGCAGTTAAGCATGAACTGTGCACTGGTTGAGTAATAGGTACGGTAATTCTTTATTCTGCTTTGCCGCTGTCTTGAAATGGGCAGGCAATAAAACGAAAATTAAATCAAAGAGAGAGCAGCGGAAAGAGCGCGAGAGCGTGAGTGAGCGAATGTGTGTGTGTGTGACGGGCACTCTTTAGTTGCGCGCTCTTTGCATATGCTTGTGCATGTGTGTGTGTGTGTGTTTGAATTATAAAACAGAATCAAAAGCTGACGATGGCGACAGCAGAATCAGGCAAAACGGCATTTTATATACGTTACGTAAAATTCCTATACAGACAGCGTCGATTTGATTTCTCGTCTCGTCTTCTGCTTTCAGATGCTCAACCGAGCGCGTCGTCGCTTCCGCCGACCCAACACTAACAGTAACAGAGCAGCAACAAATCAGCAACTCCAGTGACTGCCAAACTGCGAAGGGCAACGGACGCGTTTTCGCTAAATATAAAAATAAATGAAAATAAATTAAATTATAAATTATTGTGTGCATGGCATGTATATGTACATGCTAAATTAATTGAATTAATTATATATTGAGAGCGAGAGAGTTGATAACTGCTAAAGTGAAGTGCATAAATAAACAAAAAAAAAAAAAACAAAAATTTAATTTTAAAAAATTTTAATAAATTTTGTGCAAAAACAAGTCAAAAAGAATTATAACAAAAATAAGAAAAGAAAAAAAAACAGTTGAACAGCAACGCCAAATACTGCGACGTCGCGTCGACGTCGACGTACGTTGAATACGTGACAACGGTCAGCTACAGCAGCAGCAACAAGAAAAAGAAGAAGAACAGCAGCAACAGCAACAGCTGTCAGGATGCCGCTCTCACAGGGCTATTGCCTTAAGCCTTCGCTGTCCAACAAGCGCGCGTTGAAGGCAATGCGCAAGGAGAATCAACAGCAGCAGCAACAGCAACATCTACAGCAACAACAACAACAACATATGCAGCCTTTGTCTAGCTCCATGCACGCGCTGCTCCACAACAACAACAACAACAATAGCAGCAAGCATGGCTCCTTGCAGCTTTCCTATTTGATTGGCGAGTCCTTTGCGCGCTCGGGCAGCCTGCTGCAGGCTTTGAATGTCTATGAGCTGATAGCCAGTGGCCAGCTGGATGGCCACGTGGCCTTAGACAAGCTGTCCTCGCTGGCCAGCGCCCTCACAGCGCACATCAGGCAGCTGGGCAGCCTGGCCACGCGCGAGTCGCGGCTGAAGGCCCAGTACCAGGAGCTGCTGCAGTGGACAGAGCTGGGCTTGGGCTTGGGCCTGGACTTGGAGGCGGAACAGGATTTGCTGGACACGCGGGAGCTGCGTGTGCCCAGTCCCGCCCTGGGCGAGGACTACGATCCGCTGCTCTGTCCGCTCTGCTCGGATCTGCTGCGCAGTCCGGTGACCACGAACTGCGGCCACACGTTCTGTGGCCAGTGCTGCGAGACGATCACGCAGTGCAACATTTGTCATGTGAAGTTTCCGCGCAGCGCCGAGCGCATGCCTCAAGGCATGGCGCTCACCAGCACCACCAGCACCAGCGCCAGCTCCAGCAGCATTAGCAGCAGTCATGCGTCCAGCTCCTCGCTGCGTTTCATGACGGGATTGCCGCCCGCTCCGAGCGGAGGCAGCTTTCAGCATGGGCTCGGGCTGCGTCTGTCGATGGCGGCGCCCACCACAGTGACCACCACGACGGTGGCGTCCACCACAGCCACAGCCACCACGACAATGGCCTCGAGCAGCTCGGCCTCGGCGCTGGTCGCCGGCATGGGCGGCGGCTATGCGCTGGGCGTGACCACGGCCATGAAGTTCATGCCGGATGTCCTCATCAGGCACCTGGTCGAGAAGTGGTGGGGACCCGAGCTGCAGGCCAAGAAGATCATCGAGAAGGCCACCAGCTGCATGCATCTCAATCGACTCGACGATGCCCTCAAGTTCTGCAACGCCAGCCTAGAGAAAGGTCAGTTCCATGTCTACTCAAAATATTTTCCAAATATTGAAAGAATTTATTTTTATATAAAATTAGATTTATATAAAATTCTTTAAGTTTGTAGTCGATTACTTCGCCAAGTGTAGCCAGAAGTTTGAGGTCAAGGCACAGGCGAAACCTAAAAAATAAAAATTTAAGTTTGGAATATAGAAATGAGGTCAGGTCAATGCCAATTTAATGCACACTGAGAGAATAATAAATATAAAAGAAGTATTCGTAATACACTGCGGGAAAATGTATATAAAGCAGAAAATGCTTTTTTACACTGACAGAAAAATGAAGAAAATATCAAATAAATTTTATATTTCGATTTTGAGCAATAATTTTATTTAGTACACTGAAAAAAAAATAAGTAAATTTAAAACGTTTGCTTTATTTTAATAATACAAATTTTTGTACACTGAGAAAAAAAAAAATATATAAATAAGAAAATGCTCAAAAAAATTAATTAAAGTCTTGATTTATATAGATATATTTGATTCTCTTTTGAATCAGTTTTTTTCCCACATCTATCCTATTTCTATTTATGGCCTAGTTGCTCTCACCTCCAATGCACCCTAATTCATGTATAATGACTACTTCAATAAAGTTGTGAAGTTTGAGGACCAAAAACTTTTGCTAAGTGTAGCTATACATAGCATAGGTAATAAATGATTAATATATTCAGAAGTTAAGAAACTGCCACAACCTTTTCGCTCAGTGTAATGTCAAATTTGGCGTTGTTTTTATCTTTTGATGATTTGCTCGAAAAATCAATAAAAGGATATAAACAGAGAGAAAGAGAGAGGGAGAGTGGGAGAGAGAGCTGCAGCTAAATGCTGTTGCTGACGTAAGCAACTAAACTGCGCAACAGGTTTTTCAATGTAAAAGCCACACGCACACACACACACACACACAGTTAACAACCCTTTTTATGCAGTGCAGCAAGGCCCTGGCCTAGCCTAGCCTATCTTAGCGTAGCCTGCCCTGGCCTGGCCAACAGTTCGTATGCGTGATGAGTGTCAACAGAAGCATTCGAGCTGCTGGCATCGTTTGTCAACTGTTGTTGTGTTTGTTGGCTGTATTTGGTCTAATTGTGTTGTTGATTTTCTGGTCACTCTCCTCTCTCACTCTCTCCCTCTCTCTCTCTGCTGCTCTGCTGCTCTGCTTTCCCTGTGTATGCCAAGGACTCGCTTATTAAATATTTACCAGGCAAATCGAGGTGGCATTTCACTTGGGACATTTGCCAAGACTAAAAGCCAAAGACGACAAACAAAATTAAATTCTACACTTAAGGGCCAACAACAACAACAACAAGCATAAACAACATTTTAAACTTTTGAATTGCTTTGACAACACTCCATTTTGGAGATTATATGGCAGACAGATACTTTGGCGTGGCACTGTGCATGAATAATTGAGGCGTTGAGTCAACGCGTTCTCGAGGCTTTTCCCAGTCACACGTAGACAACAGCAGCAGCAACAACAACAACAACAACAACAACAACAACAAATAGCTAATTAATCATTTGCGACAGTTTTTGCCACCTCCGCATCAGCTCCACAAATAGTTGGCCAAAGACTTTTGGTTTTTTACCTAATTTTCTGCTCATTTCTTTTCTATTTTCTATTCGCTTTTAGAATTTTCTATTTTCAATTTTCAATTTTCCTGTGGTTTTTTGTTTTCTTGCTGAAAAATCTCGTCGATCCACGCACTTAGAAATCCATCAAACAAATTCGTGAAGAAGAAGCGGGCGAGCCACTTGACTGGCTGGCAGATGAAACGTTTAACGTTGCCCAGAAATTGTCTGTGGTGTGGAGGGGGTGGCGGTGGGGCGTGCCTCGGTGTCGGCAAAATATGAAAGGAAAATCGCAGCGATGTGGCAGCCAACATATGATGGGCAATTTTCACACAATTGAACCAAAAATTAAGCAGATCAATTAAAAGTGAAGAGCCGGAAGGGAGCGAAGAAAATGTTAAATGAAAATTTGAATAAAAATCAAAATAGATTGAAATATTAGCAAAAAGCTAAAGCGATAGGCTAAGGTAGAAGTTAATAATAGATAAAGTCAAATTGATTTGACACACTGAATATTTTTAGATAATACTTGATTAGATAATGAACAATTTATGATCCATACGTAGGTAAAGAGCAAGAGATGAAAGATAAAAGGAAAAGATAATAATATATAAATCTATCATACTATAATATAAAATATATATATATACAAATTATAGATGTGAAGCATAAAGAATTATGGATAAATAATAATAATAAAATAGATAAAAAAATAAAAATAAATTATTTAAAAAAAAATAACTAAATAAAAATTATAAAAATAATATATAATGCATGAAAAGTGGGAATAATAGAAGTAATAATAATAGTAAAAATAATAGCAGAGTACAAGAAAATAAACTAAAAGTGCTGCAGTTGGGTATGCTCGACTTGAAACTACTCTGAATCCAGCGCAAAGATGTTGCTTCAAGCATTCTGCATTCCATATCGACTCAGCACATGCCACGGCTTCTTCTGCTGATTACACATACTTAGAGGAAACCATTATACACTGAATTCCCATTTGCAATGGGCTTAAGTTGCTTAACTTTAGAGTTCGCTAATGCCTTCTTCTAAATTCTCTTTTTATTGATTTTTGCATTCAGATTTTTAGAGCTTGAGTAAATATTGGCATTGATCTTGAAAATGAAGTATTTTTGAATTTTTTGGCAAATCCAAAATTCAATATTTGAGTGTTTAACCAATCGAGTTGTTTGCCGAAAATAAAGAATGAGAAATGTGTCAATTTGCTGATGCAGACACTTGAAATTTGAAGAGAGGAAGATAAATATGCGCCACTTAAAGTAAATGTTTAATCTAAAGCTTCAATTAGACATAGACTGTTAGATGAATATACATAATGTATCAGATAATGGTGTCTGCTTCACGCTCTGTCCTAATATAAACAGTATGAGCAGTAGCCAGCTCTCTATATCATATATGCATTAGACATATTCCAATTATAATGGCTATCCATAGTCTAGTAGGTCACGTAATGTTATTGTATTTATTTAGTTGATTGCCTTTGCGCTTTGGCCCATTGCCCAGTGGCTAATGCCCACTGCCTAATAACAATGTCTAAATATTAAGTGGGTGTTTCGCTAATCAAGATCTAGCAATGCCGGGTGCTGGGGTGCAGGTGCAGGTGAGCACCGAGCTAGGAGGATTGTTGCGTGACTTTTACGGTTTGTCGCCCACACAAAAACCAAAACCAAAACCAAATCCCAAACGAAAACCAGAACCAAAAAAAACAAAAAAAAAACAAAAATATATATACTCAGCTGAGAAGCTCGTGTTGCTTTCATAATTGCTGTTATCAGAGCGAGTGTTATTGTTCTAGTTGTTGTGCCAGTTGTTGTTGTTGGCCAAGTCAACAGCAGTGATTCAAATGCGTTGCTTCGGCCAACTCAAATGCTGACGCATCCTCGCACGAGCCACACAAATGTTGTGTTTACCTGTCCAAAATGCAAGCGGCATGAAATATAATTAATAGCAAAACGTTGCTAAACACACCTAAACACATAACGCACACGCACACACATAAATATATATATATATTTTGATATTTTAAACTTTTTCTTTTTTTTCTTCTATATTTGTTTTTCTGTATTTCTTGACTTGCTCTCGCTATCAGTTATTGACTTTTGAGCTGATAAAAAACAGTCGAAAAAAAAAAACAAAATATAAAGGAAATTTAATACAAGCTGGCAGTTGTTTTTGTTCGTAAAAGAGGAACCAGAAAAAAACAGTAATAAAACGCTTTGTCATTGCGTTTAGTCGAAGCCAAAAGTCAAAGTCAATTAGCTGCAAATCAAAATAGAAATAACAGCGTTGCCAGATCTCTGAGGCACTTGGCCAAGGGCAACTCAAGCAGCAGGAGCAGCAGCAACAGCAGCAGCAGCTCCACTTGCCACAGTTTTTGCTTTTTGCCTTTTGAATGAGCCACTTAACGTTCAGGCACTAAATGAGCCGCAACACGTGCCAGACATGAAGAAGATTACCAACACCCATGCACAGACACACCCACACTCCCTCTAGATACTAGCTGAGCCAGCTAATATAGTCGTCGACCTCATGCAACATGCTCGTGTGCCACATGTGGCATGGCGAATTTGCAATTACAGCCACGACTGAGCACCCAGCAAAACAACAATTCAAAAGTGTTTTAACGCTCGAAAGTGAACGACTAAGAGATACGCTGGAATAGGTGAAAATTTAGAGGAAAATTTATAAATATTATTGCAGATTTATAGAGTGAAGAGAAGAAATACATTTTTATTTATTGGAAATTTGCTAAATATGATCCGATAATATATATTTCAAAATTAAACTATATAACATCTAAAATATCCGCCAATATCAGGGCTACCTCTAAGCCTCATCAGTTAATGCTCAAACTCTAAAATATTCATAGGAAAACTCGTAGAGCTGTTGAGTTAACATCATGTTAATACTCTGTAAACTAGCTGTTATCGCCTTAAAGCTTAGTGTGAGTACTTCACTGCTTGTTGGTGAATTGGCACCAAACTGAATCTCGAACTGCTCAGTAACTACAGGGTATATTTATAGCATTTGACTGCCTGACTTACGCCAAGTGGAAAGAGTTGTTTAACAGCCGCAAGGACTCGCCTGTAACTCGTGGCAGGAGGCACTGCCCACTGGCGAAATAAATTCGCTGTGGTTTACTGTTGCAGCTGGCTGTGGAAATGCCCACATATCATGCAACGCGGTGGCATGTTTGGCCTTTTAGTGGTCTCTGCACGCAGCGCCACTGTAATTTATGCACATACAAAAAAATAAAATATATATATATATACGATATATAAAGATATATATCGCAGATCGTATAATGTTATGGCGTGCGGACTGCGGACTGACCGAAATGTGCATTAAATGGGAAATGTTCAAATGTCCGAAAGAATTTAGCACGTGCCGTGCAATCATTGTGTGGCGTGTGGCGGGTGGCGTGTGGCAGACCCTGGTCAGCTGTAGCACCTGAATTTGTTTGTTGCTAGCCGTGTGCTCTTTTTTTTATGGATTTAATGTGGGCCGCATTTAATTAGCGGCTAAACTCAAATGATATTTGTACCTGCTATGGCGCTCATTTGGCTAATGAGGTCACACGAGTTCTGAGAAACAACCAACCGAATGACGACGCATTCATTAGGCCAAATGTTTGTTAATTGCTGAGTTGAGTTGATTCGATACAAATTGAATTGTGGCATAATTGCGAGTGGTTCTTGGAAATATAGAACAAATGACGAACGGAAATAGCCACAGGGGCCTTTCTGTGCGATTCCCATATGACTGCGAGGCAATTTGAAGTGTGACTGAGTTGTGAAGAGCTTTAATACATATTAAAGAGATATGGAAAATAAATAGTTACTCTGGTTATTTCAATAAAAAAAGTAGGGAAATGACAACCTCTCTCTGCGCTTCTCAAAAATATATTTTTTGCACTTACAGAAATGAAAGATCATATTATTGCTCATTTGCTGATAAGCTGTTGGCCTTCAACTTGAGCACCTCTCTATGTGCTTTTCATAACGGTGACTCAATAGAACATTTTGTTTATCAATTGTATTCAAAAATGTAATTCACCTGCACAATTCTAAACGATCTCGCAGCTGATAAGGCAGCACAGCCCTGAACTTGACCGCCTCTCTTTGCGCTTCTCACTCGCTCATCGCTGATAAGCCAGCGGCAAAAACAAAGCAATATCATTGCACTTTCAATTGTGTCTGGCGAATTGCGCACCCAATTGCACGAACCTCTCAAGGGCGTACTCTGAACTCGTGTGTTTTGTTCTTTGGTGGTTATCGCTGCGGTGCTATAGCCATAACCCAAATACATGTCATGTCCGATAATCGCGGCGCTATCAGCTGTGCTATATATATGTATGTGTATTTCCATGTGACTCGCCAGCTCGTCAGCTCGTCAGAGTTAGCAGCTGATTTTTGGGATATATATTACGTATACGTAAACCTTTCCAAAACAACAATTGAGTGAGTGCACTAATTAACATTTGTTTTTGGCTTTTGCTTTTAATCAGTCGGACAGGCGAGAGCGAAGGCGGGCTATTAAAGGGGGCGTGGTAGGCGTGCTTTTTGTAGATTTTTGGTTACTTAATGCGCAGTTGAGTTCTTTGTGCAAGCGAACAAAGGCCTGCTAAGTGAAAGGCAGACAGAGAAAGGAGTGAGAGAGAGAGAGAGAGAGTGAGTGAGTGGAAGAGAGACAGACCTAAAAGTCAAGAGACTTGGCGCAAGTTTAACGACCCGCAAATTGACTTGGCCTTGAAGCAAAGCCAGTTGCCTGCACTCTTCAAAGCCTTAGCTATATCTTTCTCTATATAGATGTATCTATATCTGCACAGATATATATATATATATATATATATATATATATATATATATATATATATATATATGTCATATCTCTTCACGCGTCTAGTATAAAGTTGTGTTAATTTTGTATTTTTTTCGTGAATTGATTTATTTGATGTGTGCTTCGTGCGCGGGTTTCGCATCTTGCATTGCCGGCATTCCCGGCGTCTATTTCGCAGATACTTGCGCTGTGGCATGCGGCGCCTTTTGGCTTTCAGTTTCTATGTTAGCCCCGCCCTCTCGGCCTCGGCCTCCGCCTCCTGCTCGCTGCATTGTTCGCGTCGGCTGCACATTGCTGAAATGCCAGCGCACATTTTTCTCTACTTTCTTTCGCTCAATGCTCGATGCAAAGAACATTCGGTTTTCCTTTTGCTCTACTCAAATGAAACTTGTGGCCCAGAAATTGTTTGCCTCAAATATTTATGCGTTGTGTCTGCCGTGGAAGTGGGCGTGGCTGTGACTTGAGTTGAGCAAATGAAAGTTGTGGGTGGAAGAGGAATAGAGGAGCGGGGGCTTCATTAGATTAGATTGATTAGCTGATGTTGGGGGTAGCTAGATTCCAGATTGATTATCTATATATATAAATATATATATATATATATATATATATATATATATATATATATGTGTGTGTGTGTGTGTGTGTGTGTGTGTGTGTCTATGTTATACTTTTCTTTCCTTATATATCTGTTTTCCAGCTGATTCATTAGATATATCCATATATTATTATATAGCTATAGTACAAATTAGTCATACCTCCAGTAAATTCCATCAATTTGTTATCACATATCTCTGTCCCATTTATCAATCGGCTTTAAGCTACTGCTACTATAAATTGATAGAGCCTCCACTCGCCCCGCCTTGGGGGCATCTCCAATTGCCTTGGCATTATACAAGATTCTTGATACGGAAAAGTCATTTAGTTTCGTAACGTTGAAGGCCTTCGTTATGCACATCAGATAATGCCAGCGGGAAGTCGTAACAGTGGGCAATGCATAATGATAATAATAATAACAAGACGAACAATAATAGTAATAAAAGAACGCCATGATAAACAGGCTATAACTCATCGACACCGAAAATAAGCCATAAAAATCAACAGAATTTGCCAGCGGCAGCATAATAAAGGCCAAACAGAAAGAGGGGGAGGGAGAGGGAGGGAGTGATGTAATGAGAGAAACAGAGGGAGAGGCAGAGGCAGAGTATATCCAGTTCTTAAAACAAATAGTATGTAAAATGACTGCATAATGAGGCATGTGGCATGTGTCATGCGGCATGTGGCATATGGCATGTCTTAATTGAAACTAAATGGCAGCCGCATTATGGATAAATATTTGTTATTGCATAATGAGCGAGGCAACATGACTAAAGTTGCAGCAGCAGCCACTGCAGCTGCCAAAATTGTCCTCATTTGCCAAAGGAGTGGCAGCATTGCGACTGTCTGGCAACGCTCGCACTCTGACTCACTTGCTATTAAGTTTATTAAGTAATATTCTATTGTGAATTGTGAATTGTGAATTGCAATTGAAAATTCACTTTCAACATTTGTAAACAAAACACGACAGCTCCAACAGCAGCAGCAACAACAACATGGGATTATTCAATTGCAGCAACAGCAACAGCAACAGCAATAACAGCAACAGCAGCAAAAAATCAAAAGTAAGTCGCTCGCTCACACAGACTGCGCGCGCGCTACCTCTCCCGCTCTGACACACGCACACAGGGGCACAGGCACCCAGCACAGTGGCTGTTGCTCGCTCTCTTTTTGCCGTTCACTGTGCTTGCTTGGCTCTCGCGAGTTTGAATTACAGTTATGTCATAGAACGTAGCTCGCAAAGCAAATGGCGGGCCGCATGCAGCTGCTTGTTGTTGTTGTTGTTGTTGTCGCTGTCGCTGCTCATGTTCGCTTTATCGCTGCTGTAACTGTAAGCGATTTAACGGCAATCAGCGACGATTGCAATTTGCCTGCTACATACATATGTGTATATATATATATATGTGTGTGTGTGTGTATGTATTGAGTAATAGCCACGAGCCAGCCAAGTGCTTAACTCTCAGATCTGGCTTAAGGCATTATTAGGCTAGACTAGGTTCGCTGCCCTATCAAACTGTTAGGCAATAGGCAGAGCTTTTGCCATTTGCATTTCCCATTTGCTCAGCTTAACAAATAAAACGCGGGGTCAAAGTGCAACTTGCTCAGCCCAAGCAAAGTTCAGTCATAAACAACTGGAAAACAAAACGAAAGCGTAGCATTTCAATTTGCCACACAAAATGAGCTATCAAAGAGCACACACACACACACACACGCCGCAAGTTATGCAACAGTTGCCGTTAGAATATCAGGTGGTTGCTGGAAGAAAAGGAGGAGGAGGAAGAGGAGAAGGCAAGGCAAGGCAAGGCAAGGCGCGCACTCAATGCCGCAAATTAAATAAAAATGAAGCTTTTAGCTGGCAACAAAAAGGGGGCTGACAAAGCGCATTACGTATTCATTGAAAACAGGCAACAATAACTTTTATATACAGATATATACACACACATATATGTATGTGCATATATGTGTCCATGTCTTCTTACATCACGGTGCTGACTGTAGCGAAAAGCTAATTAGTTCAGCTCTGCAAAATGAGGAAAAACTTCGCACTATAAAGAACTCTAAAGCAACAGCATTCAACAAGAGCAGCAGCGGCAACGTCGCAATAAACGCCAATTATACAACACTGGAGAATGACACAAGATATCAACAATCACTTTTCAGCCATTCGCCTGTTGCCGCGTTGCCACATTGTTGATTATTTAATCGCCACACAGACAAAAAAAAAAAAACAAAAAACTTATTACAAAATTGCCAAATTCACTGCTGTTGCTGACCCCCCCTTGGGCCACCGCCCCTGTCCCCGCCTACCCCTGCTGCTGCTGCTGCTCTCAAAAGTCAAGCGAGACGAAAAATTGAGCGCATTTACAAATCACGATTTAATTTTCAGTCGCCGCCGACGCAAAAGTCAAGCGTTGAAATTGGCAACAAACAAATGAGCTAAAGCGGGCCAGCTGCAGGGGCGGCGGCGGACAGCAAAAACAACGGCGTGAAAAAGACAAAGCAAAGGAAGGCGGCGGAGCGAAAGAGAGAGAGAGGGAGAGGAGTGCGGCTGCTGGACGAGCTTAGGCTTATGCTTAACGTAACGAATGAGCAAGAAATAAAAAAAAAAAAAACTGACGACGACGACGACGATGGCCAACAGTTGGCTGCTGTCTGCTGTCGGCTGCTTGCTGCTGGGCTTACATAACCAGAGCTCCACTTACCAAACAAACATAATAAAAATGACGTCGACAGCAGCAGCAGCAGCAAACAAAAGCAATAACAACAATGTTTAGCAACGCAACGTCAGCGCTGACTGCGAAGCCAACTGCGTCGCCAACTGCGCCGTTTGACTTTGACATACTTTTTTGGGCCGCAGTAACAAAGAGCGCCAGCGCCAGCGCCAGCAGAGCAACTGTCAAATTTTGACATAAGCCAAGCTTGCGCCATTTCATACGCTCACTCGCTCGCTCTTAAAATTATGCGCTCTTTTGCAGCAGTCGTGCTCTTTGGCCCTGTTGCTGTACTGCTTACGGCAGACATTTCCTACCAGCTGCACTCTTCGTCGTTTTCCTCTGTCGCTCTCTCACACTGGCCACTGTTGCTGTGTTGCTCTGGCACACATCTTCACCCAGCTGCACTCTTCGTTCGCCTCTGTCGCTCTCACTGCTGTTGCACAAGCTTACGCTCACGCAATGCTTTTGCCTAACTTCCCTGCGCTCGTTGATTTACTGTTTTTTTTTTTGTGTGTTTCTAGTTGTTGTTGTTTTTTTTTTTTTTTTGGCAGCTTTGCATAAAAAGCCGGTTTTGGTGTCATTTTTGTTGTTGTCGATTTGCGTTGCGTCTCTTTTGGCTTATGTTAGGGGCTGTTCGCGCCTCTGTCGCATTACATAAGCGCGTGAGAGCGTCGCTCGCGTTCTCTTGAGCTGCTTGTTTAAGTCTCGGCAGCTGCCCAAAAATAATTCTACATTTAAAATAGACAGAATCAAAGAACCTAGCTTGTCCCCTCCTCCACTCTCTGCTGTGCCCCTTGGCAGTTTAAGTGGATTATTGGGCATATGTGTCGACAGCCAGCCTAGGGGTCTCAGAAATCAATTAACTGCGCGTCAAAAATGCCTGACCACGGGCCGGAAGTGGAAATGTGTCTCTCCGGGTGTGTGTGTGTGTGTGTGTGTGAGGGGGAGAGAGAGAGTCGAGAACACACGCACATAGAACATTTATCAAATGTCAACGACAACATATGGCAAATGCCTGCGCCAAGTCAATATACAGCATATGGCAGACTTGGGGCTTGGGGGAATTGTGGGCTGTGGCAGAAGTTACTGCGGCCAGCACACCCATATCTCTACGCACCAGACTAATGCGCTGCCCCATTGAGCGGCCCACAACAAAGGCGCCGCAATGCAAACTAAATGCGATAAGGCGAAACTAAATACCCTAAATAATAAGCATGAACAAAAAGAAATCATTTTTATTATATGATCTTCTAGTAGTCTATATAGTATGTCTATATATATTTCCCTTTATTTGTTACATGCTTGGCCTACGCACATCATGCCCAACATTCAAGGGGTATTCGGCCCTGATGTATGACATAATTTGTATGTCTTTAATTTACATTCTGCATTGGCAACTTGATGATGATAAATAAAGGCAGTTGTGGGCGTGGCTAATCACTTGAGTTCACTTGAAATGTGTGGGCTTTGCAGCTGTCGACTTGCTGGGCTTGTGCTAGTTGTTGGCTCAACTGCCTAAGCTGCTCGATCTCAGCAACACTCAGCTGCACACAATGTTAAGCTCTTACAACAATCTATGAACAGCAACAGCAACAGCAACAAAACAACATGTCTTAAAATTGACCATAAAAACAACTGAACTCTATCTAATGCCTCGCACAAGTTGCACAAGAAAATGAAATAAATATATATAAAATATTTTATATAGTATATAAAAAGGAAGCGAACGCAATAGCGAAACAAATGGCCAAGACTAGCGGCTACACTGGCAGAAAAAATGGAGAGAGATGAAGTTTGAATAGATTAACTAGGATTCTGAAATAAAAATGAAAAGGGAGAAAATTTACCAAAAAAAAAAATAGAAATGAAATGAATTAGTTTGAATTAAATTTGTGAAGACAAAAAAAAAAAATAATAATAATATATATATATATAATTTATAATATATATAATTAATCTTATTACAATTTAATTTTCTTAAAAATTTACTTAAATTAGTTCTCAAAATTCTTAAGTAATTGCTCAAAATTGCACACTTAATATGTCTTCTTCTTTCCCTTAACTTCATTATGAATCATCAACAACTCAATCCCTATTTCGTTGTGTGTAACTCTGCCGCAACTCTTTCGCCCAGCCTGCTTGACCTTGAACACAGTTCGCAGCTGCGCTGCCGACGTCGGCGCCGCCGCCGCTGCTCATTGAAGCGATTTTCTGTTGTTTGTGCTGTGTTTCACGCTCATTTTCCAGCTGAAAATTTGTGCTCTGCGCCTCATAAAAAGCGTGTTATTTATTTAATGTTAACATTTTGCAGTCAGTTGCAAATTCGAACAGTTTGCAACAAAATTTATTTGCGAAAATTTGTGGATCTCTGTTTTACTTTGGGGTTTTGATTGCAATTTACAATTTGTGTTCACACGCAAAGAAATCTGAATTCATATTTTTTTTGTTTAATTTTCGTGTGTAATTTGTTGTTGTTGTTGTTGTTGTTAACGCTCTACATTGCTTGAAGGTTGCGGCTGGCTGAGCAAAAACTCGCTTATATAACAACTATTGGGAGATTGTTTCAATAAGCCGCAACTCAAGGCAAATGAGGGAATTTTTGAGGTATACTGAATGTATGGGAATGTGTGTTAGTCGGGAAGGTATATAGCTTAGCTTATAAAGTACATGCTAATGATAATGACACTGACTATCACAATGACAGAGAATTTAATTTTATTATGCCAGATGATGATATTGATAATAATAATAATAATAATGATAATAATAATGATAATAATAATAATGATAATAATAAAAATAATAATAATGATAATAATAATAATGATAAGGACAATGATAATGATAATGATAATGATAATGATAATGATAATGATAATGACAATGACAATGAAAAGAATAATAATTTGAATGCCCCTAAATTATGACAATACCTATGCTAATATAAATGCTGATACGATAATAAGGATAATTGCTATTGTGATGCTAAATCTATTGATTATGATTATAATGATAATAAATATTATAATGTTAATGGCAATTAGCATATTAGCAGAGTATCCACTAGTCAAGCACTCGCCACTAAAGCACTCCTACTTGTTTATTTCGTTGCTGTTGTTTTTTCTTATGGCTTATTTGTTTGGCTTACCTTGAAATGATTTTTAGCTCAGCTCCAAGCGGAGTTTGAATACGACGGGTGTGTGCGCTCGTATGTGTATTTACTTTTGCCTGTGGCTGTGGCCGTAGCCAAATGACGCATACGCCGTGTTGCAGCCCCCGCAACCAGTTGTTGTTTGAATAAAATTGCGTCGCAAAACAAAATGGAAATTTATGAAAAGCAGCCGACAGTTAGCGCTGCCCGGGCTGGGTGTGGGTCGGTCAATCACCCATGGGAAACGCAGACGCGAATCAGTTGCAGCTTCTCTAGTTCCGTCTCTCTCTGGCATGGCAGCTGCTGAAGTGTGCTTTGTGTGTTGAGCAGCGCTTAGCCCAGCTCCTGCTGCCTGTTGACCTTGGCTTGAACCCGCAGGCGTTGAATTGACATTTGCCCGCAGATAGAATCTTTACGCTTCGCTAAACCTAAACGAGAACATTAATGTACCGATGAAAATTGAAATGGAACGAAGATTAGATACGCTAAGAAAAGAAGCAGAAATAGAAAAGCGAGAAAGAAAAGGGTTCGTCATAAGAGAGGGCTTAGTATATACTAATATAAATGATAATGCTAATTGTGCTAATGATAATGATCATAAGAATTAGCCTGCGAATGAGTTATGTGACTAAGAATGCGTAACAGAATTTAAATAAATTATAATTATGATGGGAATAACAATGACAATAACAATAACAATGAGAATGACAATGCCAACAAGAATAATAATAACAATGACAATGGCAACAAATATCACGATGACAATGGCAATGAGGGTGACAATGAGATCAATGACAATGATAATAATAATAGCAATGGCAATGGAAATGATAATAACAATGATAATGAGAATGTTATTCTGACAATGATGACTGCTGATGACAATCAAATTGGCAATGATAATGATAATGAATGAATTTTATATTAATGATGATCATAATCATAACGATAATATATTAATATTATATTATAGCCCAAGCCATAGCTACCCCAATTGCTAGGGTACTTGAACGGCCTCTCATCGCAGCTATTCCTATTTATTTATTCCTTCTTCTTCTTTGTTGGCTTTGACATTTGAGCAGCCTGTTCGAAGGCGTTGGCCGCGCCCACACAGCCGAACAAAATGGGAGTGGGAAAAAATGTGCTGACGACAAAATCATGAAAATCATGGAAAATTTGAGCTTCGAAAATGTCATAAAAATCGAGCAGCGAAACATGAAAATTCATTGCCATTTTGTTTAGATATATATAGAAATATTTGATGCATTTCCTCGTAGTCAATGCCAGGTGAAATATTTGTAATGCAGAGATAAGAATTTATTTATATACATTATAGATTTATCTATATATATTATGTATAAGATAAATTACGCATACGCCGCATGAGCAGCGCGCTGTGCTGCCATTTGAATTGCATTTCAAGTGCAATCGCCATCGCCTGTCAGTGCAATAATTAAATTGTTGTTGCGCTTTAACAATTTCACAATATTCGCGCTCTCTCTCGAGAGAGATAGTGGGCAAGAAAGACAAGCATAATTAATGGACTTTTGAAATTCTGTGGCAAATGAAACGTTTAATAGCCGAGCCGACCCGAGCCGAGCCGCGCAAACAAAGCGTTGCGCTTCCTGTTTCTAGTATAATGCCAATGCCAATGCCAATGCCAAAACGGCATTAAAGCGTAACTCTCTCTCCCTCTCTCCTTCGCACTTAGTCTCTGTGTAGAGATTAACATTTAATGTCTGCATCTTGATTATTTATTTAATGCTTTTAATCAATGCAGGATTGAGGAAGTTGAATTTTAAGGCAATTATTATTTATTTTTATTTTTATATATTTTATATTTTATTTATTATTTATTTTATATATTACATTTTCTTTTTTATATTTTATATTATATATTTTACGGTTTATTTATTTTTATTTTATATTATTTTATATTTTATATATTACATTTTATTTTTATATTTTTTATTTTATTTTATATATTATATTTTATATATTACATTTTATTTTTTATATTTTATATTTTATTTATTATATATTTTATATATTACATTTTATTTTTTTATTTTATATTTCATATTTTATATATTACATTTTATTTTTTATATTTTATATTTCATATTTTATATTATATATTTATATTTATATTTATATTCATATTTAATTATATTTATCTAGCTAGTTAGTTAGACTTTACAGGGTATCAGCTATTCATAGGTCAAGTCCTTGCGCCACTCTTCACGAATATTAAATTCCGCTTGACTTTTAAGTTGTAAATTAACTTTATCTGGGCAGCTTTCGTATATATATATACGTATATATATTATATATATATCTCAAACTATATTTGATTACAAAGCAAATCAAACACAGCAGGCAAGTGCAATGCACAAGCAACAACAACAACAGCAACAACAACAACAACAACAACAACAACAACAACGACAGCAACAAGGATAGTAATTTGAATACCCTGCAGCTGCTTTGTCGTTTGTCTATGCTGTTTGCTGTTGCTCGCAGCATAAAGTTAGCGCCCTTAACAAACAGCCCCTTAGAGTACACACTGTCACACACACACACACACACATTGGCACACTCACTCTCACACACACTTGTATTTTGCGGCGCAATTTAATGGGCATTCAGTTGATGTTGGTATTTGGGTCAGTTTGGCTCCAGCTTTGCGCGTTTTATTTCCTTCGGCGCGGGCTTTACATAATGAACCAACTGTGCGTGTGTGTGTCTAGTCTCCCTCTCTCTCTCTCTATGTATGTGTGTATTTGCATTGTGTGTATTTGCACAGAGCATAATCAAAGCTTGTGCCCAGCAGTTGTCGGCGGCGGGAGCACGCGGCGTATACGCAACATTTATTTTTAGCAAATTGTTTAACGACGCTTTTTCCCCATTTTTTATGTGCTCGTTCGCTTTGTGCACAATTAAGTTTTGAGACATAGCATATAGTAAGCTGATCTAGGCAGACAAATGCGGAGGTTAAAGCAGCCAACGCCAAAAGCGGAAGTTGAGACTTGGCCAGAAGCACAGCAAAGCAAGAACAAAACTTTGTTGCAGCTGTTGAATTTTTTTATAAAATTTTATTTAATTTACTTATTGTTGCTGCTGTTGCTGTTGCGCTACTTATGCAATCAGCGAGAATTAAGCGAAATTCACAAAATCATTTTTAATGTACGTGACGAAATCTGATTTCAATGCGGCCAAGAGAACACACACACACATGAGTATATATATATATATATACACATATATATGCAAGTGTATATATATAGTATATATATAGCTCGACTATCTTGCAGCCAAATGCAATTTATCAACAGTTGGGCTTAAATTGTCTGCAGCGTTACGGAAAAATGATCAAGCGTAGGATGCGAGGGAGTCGCCATCGCCTCTCTCGCTCTCCCTCTCTCTTTGGGGTATACTATATGCTTGGCTAGCGTTAAATTCTCTAATAAGTGCAAATTGACAACAACAACAACAACAACAATAGCAACAACAACAGCAACAGGCGCAATGCTGCCTTTTGCATTTTAATTGAATTTTTGCTCGAGTTGTTGCTGAAGGCAATTACGTTTATAAGCATGCTGACTATATCGAACGGGAAGTCGACAGCTTTAGCAATGGGATATATATATGCGATATATATACATATATATATGCATACTATATATACATTGCGTGCTGCCTGCCTGCATTCGGCTCGATGTAGAACTTAATTTATTGTATTTATGCTTTGCCTTGTGAGCGCTTTGTGCTTGGGCTTAGTCTCAGCTAGCATAGTTGTGGTTATATAATAAATCAATTAAGAGTTAAACAATACAAGTTATCAGATTAGCAAAGCGAGAAAGGCAAAATAATTATTCACCAAATATAAAGAGAATAAAAAATACATAACAATTAAAATAATAAAAGAAATAAATTTAATTATATTTTATATAATCAAATCAAGTTTATTTGAGAGATTCAAAGTTCTTTAAAATTATTTTTATAAAAGACAAAATTTACTATAAGTATACAAAAAAAATATATATAAATTTATTTGTATTGAAATTATTTATTATTATTTATTATATTTATTTTTATTAAAATTATATAATATATAAATACATTTATTTGTATTGAAATATATATTGATTATATTTATTTTTATAACAATTTATTTTTAAGTTAAAAACTCTCATAAAATATACACTTTAAATATATTTTTGTAATTTTAATTTTAATTTAAAAATTTAAATGATTGAGGATTTCTCAACTTTAAAGTTTTATTGAAATCAAAGTGGGAGCATATAAAATGAATTTTAAATAAGTCAAAATGAAGTTGGCACTAGCCAGTTATCATTGCTTGTCACTCTCGCTATATATAGCAGAGATAAACAATTCCCGATCGTAATATATATACTTCTATCTATAGAGCAATAAACCTTATCTAATTGGTTGTCAACGTGCGCCCAAATTGCTTTTTGCATAATTCGCATAGCACAAGCATACTTAGGCCCAGCTCACATCCTCAATTTACCTGGTCTTATCTAGCTGGCTATTATCACCTAAACACCTACCCACACACAAACACATGGAGCACGAGTGTGAGAGAGGGAGACAAACACTTGACATAAATTTGGGGCAGCAAAAAAAAAAAAAATGAAGAAAAATATTGACAAACATTTCGAATGCGTGTGTTTTACATAATCAAAAACATGAATAACACTTGGATAACAACCAAAACAACAACAACAACATTGTAACATTCAATGTTGCAACAACAAAATGCAAATCTTTGCTGAAGCTGCATTTTGGCTATTGCCTGATATGTAATCATTTTGGATTTTTGCAACATTTTGTATAACAATTGCAACAACAACAACAACAGCAGGGCTAACACACACACACACATATATATTGAAATCTACGTAGTGCTTGTCTTTATGTTGCGTAATGTTAGGCTACATAATCGCGTTTTTTAACAGACGCCTCAGCCACTCACTCTTAGCAGGTAACAGCGCAAGAGAGCACATCAGCTCAAGAGCGCCAATGTTAAATTACTCTTCCAAATGTTAACAGACTGCTTCTGTGTGTGGGAGCAGTGCGCATTTCTAGAGCGCTGTTAAGTGCAGGCGCAACATGTTGCCTGGCAGCATGTTAAGCTAACAGTAACGCAGTTAGCAACATTTCATGTTAACAATGCTGGCAACATGTTAAGGCATCGGCATGGTGCAGCTAATGTTAGTTAACAGGCGCGTGCCGTGCTTTGATTTTAACGCCAGCAGCACTGTCAACGTCAACGTCAACGTCAGCGGCGACAGCGAACTAATTGTAAATTTTGGCTGGGTGTTGTTGCTTGGTTCCTTTTGGCTGCTATATGTGTATAATGTGTATTTAGATATATATGTATATATATACATTTTGCTGTGCATTTGCTTGGCAAGCGATCGCCTCCAAAAACGTTGTCAAATTTTGACATTTTCATTTTCGTTTAAATTTTTCCGACATTAAGTGCGCGATTTCGCATAAATTTTCTTGGCGCCCATTAAGCAACGATTAGCATAAACACTTTCTAGTATTTTTCTAAGATATTTCTAGTATTTTCCAATATAGTATTATTCCAGTATTTTGTAGTATTTTTCTGTAATTTGTTTTCTTCATTTTCTTCCCCTTTCCAGTGCCGAGCAATTTTAAGAGTCTCTGCTTGCGCGCCGAGGTCCTTTTGAAGCTGAGCCACTATCAGAGCTCCTTGGCGGACATTGAGAATGCGCTCAGAGCGCGCTGCACTTCGGCCAAGGTAAGCTGCCCGCTACAGCAAACACTCGCTATAGTCAACTACATCTCAAAACTCTCTACTGCAGGCACACTATTTGCGCGCTTTGGCTCTGAGCGGCTTGGGCCGTCTGGAGGAGGCCTTGTTCAATGGCTTCTTGGCCATTTGCCTGGACAAAAACACAAATCTCAGCAATTCGGAAATCTTTCAACATGATCTCGCCAAGGTGAGTCTATTACTCTGTTTAGACTATCTGCGGCTGCTCTAATTGGCTTTGCCTTTTTAGATTCTGCAACGTCTTTTGGCTCAAACGCCCAAGAGTCGCGAAGCTCTGCCGACGCTGGCTGCGCAGCAGCAGCAGCGCAGCAAAGCGCCGTACCCGCTGCTCTGGGAGCAGCTGCGTCGCCGCAGGAAACAGCATCATCATCATGTGCACCTGGACGACGTGGAGGACGACTTCAGCCTGGGCTGCGAGCAGCAGCACTACGACAACTACATCATGGAGGACGAGGAGGAGGTCGTCGAGGCTGCGGCCATGGACGGCGACTTCCTCTTTCCGAGTGCTCTGGACTACATTGATCCGAGCCAAGTGTACGATCAGCTGCACAGCGCCAAGAAGTTCGACCTGCAGGCGCGTCGACGTGCCAGCCACAAGCATTGTCGCAGAAAATGGGCAGCGGCGCAGGCAGCGCAGTTGGCGCCAGCAGCGACGGTCGAGACGGGACGTTGCAGTCGCTTGGTCAGTGGCATCCTCGAACGCACGAAGCTGGAGCTGCAGCGACTGAGAAGTGAGTTATAGCATAGCTTGCGGAAAATACCAAATTAACTTTTGGTATATTTTTTAGTATTTTTTAAAAGCTTTCTGCATATACAAAATATTGTTTAGTAATTTTGTAAATTTTTTTAATATAGAAAAAAAAGTTTTGCTAGTATTTTAAAATTTCTTAGTATATAAAAAATACTTTTTAGTACTTTAAAATTTTTCTAGCATATAAAAAATACTTTTTAGTATTGAAAAATTTATTAGTATATAAAAAAAATAATTTTTAGTACTTTAAAATTTTTGAGCATATAAAAAATACTTTTTAGTATTTAAAAAAAATTTTAGCATATAAAAAATATTTTATAGTATTTAAAAAAATTTTAGCATATAAAAAATACATTTTAGTACTTTAAAATTTCTTAGTATATAATAAATACTTTTTAGTATTTTAAAATTTTTGAGAATATAAAAAATACTTTTTAGTATTTAAAAATTTATTAGTATATAAAAAAAATACTTTTTAGTATTTTAAAATTTTTGAGAATATAAAAAATACTTTTTAGTATTTAAAAAAATTTAGCATATAAAAAATACTTTTTAGTATTTTAAAATTGTTCTTAAAATACTAAACGATAAACTAGATAAACAGAAAGTATAATAAGACTAGAGTAGTCCGAACTCAGTATTTAAAAATCCAATTCCATTTGTAATCGAATCTCTCCTCGTCTGTCTCCCTCGCAGAATTGGATGGCTCGGGCCAGCGACAGGTGTCGGTGGGCAGTCAGCTGATCGATGCCAGCGATTTCGACTGCGTGCTGTGCTGTCGCACGCTGTGGAAGCCGGTGGTGACGCCGTGTGGACACACCTACTGTCTGGTATGCTTGGATCGTTGCATGGATTACAACTCCTCGTGTCCATTGTGCATGTCACCACTTGTGGAACTAAATGTCAATAATCTGTATCAGGGCTCATCCTCGCCAGTACCCTTTGCGCTGGCCAAGCGGCCAGTTACGAAATTCCTAGAAGCCGCAATGAAACGATTCATTCCAGACCACTACGAAACCAGATTTCGACAGGAGATCGATCAGGAGCCATCGGTGCCCGTATTCATATGCACCGCCGCCTTCCCCTCGGTGCCCTGTCCGCTGTTCGTCTGCGATCCGCGCTACCGCCTGATGGTGCGGCGTGCCCTCGAGTCCGGCGACAAGACGTTCGGCATTGTCCAGCCGCACAACGGCAAGTCGCGCTACTACGACGTGGGCACCATTCTGGACATCAGGGACTGCGTGCTGCTGGGCGACGGCTGCTCCATACTGAGCACCATTGGCTGCAAGCGCTTCAAGATCCTGGCGCGCAGCGAAAAGGATGGCTACGAGACGGCCAAGGTGGAGTACATCTACGACGAGCCGATTGCCATCGATCAGGTCCAATCGCTGGACACGCTCCAGTCCCTGGTGCTGGCCAAGGCCACCGTCTGGTTCGAGAGCCTGAGCACCGAGCAAAAGCACGAGATCTTCCAGAGCTACGGCCAAATGCCGCCGCTCGAGCACAGCTGGGAGCTGATCACAGACGGGCCCGCCTGGGCCTGGTGGATCATAGCGCTGCTGCCTCTCTCCCAGCAGCTCAAGGTGAGTACTTGAGTAGACTCTAATGGAGTTCTTCAACTCAACTCATCCTCTCTCTCCTTCTAGGTGGACATCTTGGCTACGACCTCGCTGATGAAGCGTCTGCGTGCCATAGACAAGACGTTGGATTGGCTGCGCGAGCTGAGGCAGCGACAGCCGCAGCAGCAGCAGGCGCCGCCGTCGCAGTCCCAGCTACAGCCGCACGATGATCTCAGCCTGGACTGCGAGGAGCAGGTGGCCGTCGACGAGGTGGCAGCCAACAGCGACGAGTGCTGCCTATATGCCGAGCCACACACAGACGAGGAGCTGCTCGTGTAGTGCAGCAGCCTCTCCAAATCTAGATCTAGCTTTAGTTTATATAGATGTATGTATGTGCTTAGCGCTAGGTTGTAGCTGTAGTTGGGTGTCTAAAGCGTTTCTCAATGTGTAAAAGCAAATTCTGTGTCTAAAAGCCATTCGTATTACACTTTAACTGTTATCCTAGGGGCCAAAACGAAAGATATATATAGATCTATATATATAAATATTTAACTTAGCAGAACCAAATTATCAGTAGCAAATGTAACTGTAACTGTAACTGTTAGCTGTTAGCTGTTAGCTGTTAACTTTAACTGTAACTGTAACTGTTAACTAGCGATGTTAAGCAACTGTAGCTGTAAAACAAAACTGTAAACTAAATGTGTGTAAATGTTGAACTCGATGTGTGTAGCTAATGAGAGAGATTTACAAAACATATATATATAACCATATATCTATGTATATATATATATATAAGTATATATATATATGTATATACTACACATACAATCAAAAGTCGCCCTAACAATCTAGAGAGCCACCCCACATATAACTTGTTGAAACCATTGCAAAAACAAAACAAAAAACACATTCCAAAAATCAACTAAAATCGAAATCGAAATTGAAATCTAATTCTCTGCAGCAAAAAAGTAACTTTAACAACAACAACAACAACAACTCATGGTTTCTACAACAAAAAATGCAAACAAAACACAAATTTTTAAAGTAAAATACCAAAACTATGTAAAGGCCAAGAAAACTTTTTTGAACCGAAGGAAAGAAGAGAACAAGCAGAGAAAACTCTATGAGAGTTTTTCTTAAATTCAAATTTTTTTTCTTAGACTAAGCGGCTGGAACTATAAGACAATCTGCAAACCTATTTTTTCTTTGTTATATATACTCTATATATATATATATATATATATATAAAATAAAACAAAAAACTATATAAATATGAATAAGTGGAAGAAGTAGAGGAAGGAGGAGCGTGTAGTTAGAATTTCATGATTTTCCTTTGGCTTTAGCTTTCATTTATAAGTATAGATCTGTCTCTCTCTCTCACACACACTATATCCCTCTCTCTCTCTATCTATATATCTCTATCTCTCTCTCTTTGTTAAGCTATATTCAAGTTATATTATTATATACATGCTTATATATATATATATATATATATATATATATATATGCGCAGGATTAAATCTAGCTCGTTTTTCTGTATTCTTAAAGGTATATATATATATATATATATATATATATATATATATATATATATATGTCTGTATGTATATATATATATATATATATATATATATATATATATATATATATATATATATATATATGTCTGTATGTATATATATATATATATATATATATATATATATATACTGCAACTATATTCGTATCTGTATCTGTATCTAAAGTCCGCATTCCTATAAACAAAACACCCAAACACACACACACACGACAAACTTTAAATAGCAATTAAACTAATTTAATTAGCTTTAAGCCAATGCCTCATGCCTCATTTCAATTGTTTTTTATTTGTGTTGCTCTTCTGTTTTTTTTTTTTTTTTTGTATTTGTAAAGCAAATGAATTTTAAAAACAACAATTTGCTTTGCCAGTCAGCTCATTTCACTTATATATATATATACATATATATGTATATAACGGTACTTGTATATAGTTAGGACTTTGTTAAATTTACGCCTTATAAACGAGCATAAACAAGCATCTTCTTATACGATCACGAATTTAATTTTAATACACACACACACTCACACACACACACACACATTTAGCACCTAGCTATGTAATTTTATACAAACTAAAATTAAAAAAAAAAAAAAAAACAGAAAAAAAGCAAGAAAAAGGAAAACAAATTTCAAACATAATTTGTAAACGTTTTTTGTGTCTAATTTATAAACGAAAAAAAAGAGAAAAAAACAAAAATAAAAAGTAAAAAATAAAATGAATATCTTCGATATATATAATATATATATATATATATATATATATATATATATATATATATATATATATATATGTATATGATAAATAATTCAGTTGATTTTTCTACTCGCATTTCAAAACGAAATATTTTACATGCGCCAAGCCGGCCACAAATTTTACAGTTTTTCTTGAACTTTCCTTTCACATGCCCGTTAGACGCAGTGAGCGGAGCATATGGGCTTTATGTAATGGCCTTTCGTGTTGTTATTGAGATTGGGGTCTTGAAATTTGGAATATATATATATATATATATATATATATATATATATATATATATATATATATATATATATCTGTATATGTTATATATACTCTTTTGCCTCTTTGTTATGGGTTTGCATACTCGTTCAGTAAATGAGAAGAGTTTATTGGTTGTTGGCAAGGGACTTTGAGCGCCTGTTCATATAGCTGCACAAAACTTAGATCAATCACATTTGATATATTTAGTTTAACCAGTTTAACCTCATCTGATAAAATGCTAAGACTTTTACGTCAAAGATGAAGAATTCAGAGACTTCCACTACGAGCTCGGCAATTACTATAGCTTACGAAGATCTATAATACCCTGGGCATCTGTGTAAATGCTAGAGGTATGGAATTTGCAGAGAATACCCTTGATCAGAACAATAGGACAGTTCTACAACAGCTCGATACCTCTGTGTATACCAATATATATCTCTACAAACTCTACACTTTCTCTACAAATAGACCCATAAAATATCTGACGCCTCTGTAAGGCGATAAACTATCCTGAACGAGTATTATGCTGTCAGTTACGCCCCGCTCTACTATTCCTATTTGTTATTGTTTTTTTGATTTAATGATATTGCAATGCATTCGCCTATGTAGGGTTTAGCATCTGGCATCTAGCCTTCGACTTTGGAGTTCAACGCTACGAGAAAATTGAAAAGCCAACTAGAAGCATTGCTAGGCAAGGCATACGCTTGGCTTGGCTCGGCCCATAAATATTTAACACTTGCTCCGCTAGATATGTGTCCACTGCACTATATACAATCTCAATATATCCTGTGTTGCATAAACCCCAATAAAACTCGATAAACAAAATTCCGCTGTGCGATATGCAAATGGCAACTATTACTTCAGCATATTATAAATACGAAATATATAGACTCCAAATCTGATCAGAATGCTAATTGATGAAACTTTTGATTCGCATTTGCATCGATCATTTGATATGCCAAAGGCAAAAAACAGTTCACGGAGCTCGCAGATCTGACCCAAGTTCCAATTCGCTTTTTAAGGTTATTTCAATGTTTTCTTTTTTCACCTTTCGCTTCTATTTCTGTGGTGTCTGCGCAGCTTCTGCGACTCAAGATTCAAACTCTGTTTATGAAATATTCATAGCGCACATTTGCATGCCCAAAAGATAACGGAATGGAGATGCTGCGAAGGCTTCAGTGGATGACTTACAGATGCTCTTTGAGAACATAAATATGATCTGGAAACTATCCACTCGCGGCTATGGTGAAACTATGTTCTGTGTCTCTTGCTTCAATTGGTATGAGCATTACGTAGAGGAGAGAGAGAAATGTTTAGGTAAAATATAAAATTTAAGAGTGAGTTATAAATGAGAATTCATGTCGATTCCCCTCGTCCACCTTCGGCTTCTAGTTATTAATTTAGTTTCGCTTTTATATCTCTGCGAAACTCTCGCCTGTAATTCTTTATCTATAATTTCTTTTATATCTTTCTCACTCTTGCTTTTTCTTCCCCGCTTCTCTCTCTCTCTCTCTCTTTCTGTTTCTTCTTTTAGTTTTCAAAAATATCTCCCTCTCACTCTCACTTTCTATTCACTCCCTTCGTTTTCTCTTTTTCCATCTTTTCTGCTTAGCTCCCTCTCAACATCTGTTGTTCTCTGTTCATCTGTGTGTCTCTTTCTCCCCCCCTCTCTCTTGTATTTTCCCTTTGCGTTTCTCTCTTTCTTATTTTACTACTTTCTCCCTCTCCCATTCTCCTCGTTTGCACTCCAATACTCGCTCCCTTCTTCGTCTTTATGATCTGATCTTAAGGGTTGTCCCCGTCCCTCTACTGATTTTATTTGCATAACTAATATTTTCCTTATAATTTCGACTTATAAATAAATAAATACTTATACTAATTAACTTCTAGTTAAACAGAAATGAATTATAATTACACTTCGAAGCGCTGCACGTTTATTGAACGTCTGATGCGGAGCCAAAGGCTGTGATTAGTCCGCTAAAGCCAATTGCAGTAGATGATAATTAGAGGCTTCCGCTTGCCTTAACCTACGCCAAGATCCGACGGACCTTGAACTAAGTCAGGAGAGACAGATAAAGAGAGAGGGAATGAGAGAGAAACATTTGCAGCTGCAAGCTTATCGCTGGTGGCATGCCACTCGCTCGAGTGGCATGCGTCCTTGCACCATGTATTTACGTTTGAGGCGACCCTGCGCCTGGGCTGATAACTGTTAAAGCAGTTGTAAATGCTAGAGATAAAGCTGTCGACGATCGTGCCTGACAGAGAGAGAGAGAGAGAGAGGGAGAGCTGCTGTAATATTAAATAATAGCCGGGCCGACACGCTCGCAAATGTCAGCGCTAAGGCAGAGAGCGTGCGCGCGTATATCGCGTATACGTACCGTGCGCCAGTAGCGAGTGCCGGCTAAGCGAATGCCAAAGCGCGTGTGTGTGTGTGTGAGAGAGCGAGAGCGAGAGAGAGTGAGGGATTGAGTGCCTCGGTGTGTGTAATGAGAACATTTCGCTTTTGTTGTTGTTCGCTCGACCTGCGCTCGCAATTTGGTTGCATTTCGTTGCATTTTGTGCTCGCTCGACGCTTATCCACACACACACACACACACACACACACACACACACACACACACACACACACACACACACACACACACACACACGCACACACACAGTCAGCTTGTTGTTGTGTTGTGTTTTTTGTTTGCGAGCGCGTCGCAGCTTAGAAATTGCAATTCTCGTATCGTTTTTGGGTGCCTTTTTCTTTCAGTTAGATTTTGACACGCGCAGCGACAACGAGCCCCAACAACGCGTCTCTCTCTCGCTCCAATCGTACAGTTCAAAGGCGCCATAGCGAGGGCCCAAACGTAATACCTGGCTATATATCTGGATATATGTATATATATATATATATATATTTGTGTGTATTTGTGTCGGATATAACCGCATTATAACTCGTTTAGCATGGCATTCGCTCTATTCTAATCGTTGTGCCTAACGGACTAAACAGCTGTAACTCGATCGCCAATACGCCTGGCTAACGTGTGTGAGTGTGTATAAGTGTGTTGTTGTCTTGGTTTACTTCCTGTGCAGTTTTTGGTGTTTGCCCAAATTTAAAAAATAAAAAATAAATAAGAATTAGTTTAAAAATTTTTAAATTTGACGAAAATAATTGTAAAAAAAAATATTTATATATATATAATGTTAAATATATAATAAAATTCCATTATTAAATTTTAAGTAAAGTAAACAAATAAATTTTATATTTAATAATTTGTAATTTAATAAATGCCAAGAAAATATTAAATTAAAAAAAAAATAAAATAAAAAAATAAATGTATATATATATATATATATATACATGTGAAGTTATTTTACAATAGCAAATAAAATTTAAACCCAGCAAAAAAAAAAAAAGTGCCTAAACAAAAGAAAATACTTTAAGCTAAAACACACGAGATTAAACAATAATAAAAAATAAATAAAATAAAATAAATAAGTGGTTTCTATAGTATACGGAACTAAACTGTTTGTTGGATGGTTAGACTCGAGTGTGGGGCACGCGAACAAGCAGAGAAAGAGAGAAATTAGAGAGAATTCAATGAGAACTAATCAAAAGTGCATTCAACCAAAAGTGTTTGACGTACGCCGTGACCAAAGGAGGGAGAACGCTAAATGGCGGCTCAAAACGAACGCTATAGCAGGCAAATGGACAAACAAATGTTGAGGAAAAACTAATAGAACGTTATGCAACACTGGCCACAGGCATGCACTTACAGAAAACATGCAGCCTGTCTTGGGGTTTGGCTTCTATATGTATTTATTACTATTTTGAAGAGTGAAACCGAATATTTTATTTGTTTCTAAATTTTTTTGTTTTTTCCAAATTTGTCATTTTTTTACTAACAAAAATCGCACAGATTTTAAAGCAGAAAACTTAATATATATAATTTTATTTGCTTCAAATAATTAAAAAAAAAAGTTATAAAAACAATTTAAATTATTTTAGTTTTGATTTTTATTTTATTTAATTTTTTTTCTTATATACATAATATTTTGAACGAATTTAAAAAACGTAAACTAAAAGTATTTTTAATATTGTAATTTTTTATTCTAACTACTTCTAATTAATTTTTGAAAAAATTGTAACTCAGAAAGCAGAAAACAAATTTCATGTTTAATTTTTGCATTTTTATTGCACTTTTGCGGAGCACACCCAAAAAATAAAGAAATATGAGAATGCTATATATTATTACTTTTAAGTTAAATATTGTTATTCGAATATTTGTTTCTATTTGAATTGTCAGTGTCAAAGTCGTTTAGTTTGATGGGATTGAGCCGCCGCGTTTGCGGTTTTTGGAGACTCGATTTTCTTTCTGTTCAGAGGGGTGGGGGGCGGGCAGCCCTTTGTCAGGTTTTGAGCAGCGTCTTTATTTTTACTTTTATTATTTTGAAACGTCATCGTCAGCGTTTGAGTCGACTGTCTCACTGAGTGAATGTCAGTGAGTGTGTGTGTGTGTGTGTGTGAGTGTGTTTTACCTCGTGCACTTCGCTGTGTGAGTGCGCGTGTGCATTCTGCATTGGTGTGCCTGAGTGTGCCTGAGTGTGTTTGTGTATGATCATGCGCCAGGCAGCTAAAATGCCAGCGTAAAATCATTTCAATTGACAACCCGCAAATAATAAACAAATATGTTACAACTATTTGGTATGCAAGTGCGAGCGAGACGGCAAGCAGTCCGCTCTACTCTTCTAATTAATTCCTGAATATATGATTAACTATGTTCATTACATAGCATTAAAATGCAATTTGTCTGCTGTGATCAAACAAGCTTCAAGCATTATGATTGCGCTCGATCAATATTGATCAATCTCAATTAAGATATGTGCGAAGTCTGCTCTGAGCTGTAGCTCTGTCGCTCTACACCTCTTTAAAAGTATTTAACTATGAATAATTATCAGAAATATATATATTTTAAGTAGAAAGAAACACTCGAAAGGCTTTTAGTAATTTTAAGCTAATGGCCAACTGGCTGAATGCGTCATAAGGTTAGGAAAAAAAACGTTTGAAAATATTTAGTAATTAATATTGGGAAAATTAAAATTTACGTTTTTATTTATTTACATAAATATTAAACAAATATATATTAATAATAATTGATATTAATGTGAAAATCTTTACTTATATATATAAAAATAATTATTTAATGTAAAATAATTAACTTAAAAAATTCCAAATTGATATGAAAATGTATATAAAATACAAAAATTAATAATTTAAAATATAAAAAATATATGAACTTCATTTAAATTAAAAGACATTTTAATTTCGAGAAAATACTTTAAAAATTCATAAATAAATATGGTTATTAACAATCATTGTATAAATTATATTAATTTTATTAATGATGACTTAAAACAAAGCAAAGTTTACAAATTGTGTATAAAGTGAATGCCTTTTAGGCCAAACTACTCGAGGTGCAGCGCATCCGCTTCAAAAGTGGAGATGAAGTGTCTAACTAGAAATCGATTAAATCTGAGAAACAAGACAAATCATTACAATAGCTTATAATAGTATATAGTATATATTATCTAGACCTGTCTATAAGTCGGCATGGAAATTATCTGAGCGAGCAGAGATCACCGTGTGCATGAAATGCAAAAGGTCTTAACTATGGGGCCTGGACCCAAACTAAGTGCTAAAAGCTTATTAGAAACAAAGCGTAAACGGCTAAAGAAAAAGAAAACATATGTAGAAAGCTGGCAAATCAATGAATGACAGACAATTGGCAAAAGATAAAAATAAAAATGGGAAAAATTTAATTAAGTCAAGTTTAAAGCAACAACAGCAACAAGCAGAAGAGCCCAGACAATTGAGATGTCGAGTGTGAGGGAGAGAGGTGGCTTGTAATTGTATATGTGTGTGTGTGCGAGTGAAACAAAAAATATTACAAAAGTCGCAAAGCTTTGGCAAAAAAAAGGCGGAACGCAGCAAAACAAAACACTGCAAAAGTGCTGTGGGTGCTGGCAGGGCGGTATTATCATACACAACATACACAAACACACACACATACACACACACACACACGGACAGAGCACACACATACAGTTACACTATGCTGTAATCGCAATGCAATTAGCGCAGCCAGCAAAAGCTCAAGTTCACTGACAAAGAAATCAAACACTGTCACAAGCAAACACACACAGACACACTCACTCACACACATACACACATATACACATATACACATGTACAGAGGCAGAGCAACTATGCGATAATTTGCGCACTGAGCGAAGCTTTAGAAATGCAATCAAATGACGTTAGCTGGCAGCGTGCGAGCGAGCGAGAGAGCCAGGCAGACGGGCACACGTGCTAGAGCGAGCTATTCTAATGCAAGCGAGTGAGAGAGCAGAGAGCGGAGAGTGGAGAGTGAACACTGTAGAGTGGAGAACGTAGAGCGTAGAGCACAGCTCGGCAAACTGAGAGCTTTCTGGCATGAGTAGGTCAGTCAACGATCTAGCGGCTGCAGTTGGCAACCGGCTTTGCAAGCTTTCTGCTTCCGCATTGCAAAAGAAGCAACAACAACAACAACAACAACAACAACTTGAAAACGTTTATCAATGCCAAATGAGCATAGAATAATAGCAGCAACAACAACAAATGTTGTCTACTGATTGGCAGCAGGTGTTGCGGGTGGAGCTGGGAGTCATACAGTTGTCGCAAGCTCTGCTAACAAATTGTTTTGTTCAGCTTAAGCTCTGCATTTGGCTGGATTTATTATGCAATTGTCGTGTTAAGGTGAAGGCGAATCAAATGTAAATAGCTTCTGCACTCGATTTAATCTATTTATAGACAGGTCTTAATACATACTTATTGAGTGTGTATACATATATGTATGTGTATATAGCATAGCAATAGACTGTTTGGCTTCGAATGCTAACCTAGTTTTGAGTTTATATTCCGATCTATTTTTTGTTGTTTGGCTAATGAGCTCTACAGTTCTGTAGCTATTGTATATACATATATAAGGTCTTGAAGCAGGCTAGCCTTTCTCACTGTCTCTCTCTCACTCTCTTTCTCGCTCTTCCCATTCTCTCTATAACTTTATCTCTGATTATAATTGCTATGCTCCTTCTATGTCTATCAAATTATGTTTCTCTTCCTTTTTCTTTCTTTTTCACTCTCTATTTCTTTCACTCTCCCTCTCTCTCTCTCCATATATATATGTATATATGTCTTCCTCTCTCTTTCTCTTCGTATGCCTTTTTTCCGCTTTATCTTCCCCTATCTTCCCCTTTTAGTCTTATCTATATTCATTTATATATTTAACTCTATCTCTAAATTATTCCCATTGGGTTTCTCTCTCTCTCTCTTTATCGCTTACTCTAATATATTTTTCTCTGTATCTGTATTTTTGTATTCTCTCACTCTCTCTCTCCCAATCTCTGCTTCTCTTTCTGTTTATCCTCACATCTCTCTATCTCTTCTCCTTATCATCTTCAAATTTCACTCTTCTCTAATCCACTTTATAGCTTTAGCTCTATCTCTGGACACTTCTGTTGCTCTGCTTATGTTTCCACTCTCACTCCCTCTCTCTCTCTCTCTCTGTCTCTCTCGCTCTCCCTTTACCATATTCCACTCTGTATCTGCAGCTCTTCAATACCCACAAACTAGATCAGTAAGTCATTTGTCTACATTGTTGTCTAATTTGAGCTTTAGCCACCTTGACCTATGCGCCACTCTCACTCCCACTCCCCCTCTCTCTCTCTCTCTCCTTCGCTATCTATTGGCCGGCAAGAAACCGCACTAATTGCAATTCGAGCCATTAAACAACACGTTGGCAATTATCAGCGGCAACAATTTTGTGTTTTTTTTTTTAAAGCTGGGCGAAACCACAGCACGTAAGCTGAACCCAACCAGTCGCTAGAGCAGCCACAACAGCAACAGCAACAGCAGCAGCAGCGATAGCTACTTAGGGTTAACCAGCAACACTTGCAACAACAAGAACTTACTTGTCGCTGGAGCTGGAGCTGGAGGTGGAGCTGGAGGTGGGCAAAAGCTGCCGGCATTTCTGGCTTTGATGTGTATTTAAAATGTTTGTTCGGCTGCAACTGTTGAATACATGTGGGAAATTATGATTCGTTAAATGCTTGGCCGGACAAATGGCTAAACGGATTAATTAAACAGCAGCAGTCAACACACACACACACACACAGACAGACAGACAGACAGACAGACACATGTATCACATGCATCCGTTATAAGCCGCTTGTTGGCTGCATGTTTAAAGCCGTTTGCTGGCAACGCTTTTAATTAAGGCAACAACTTGGCCAGCTGCAAAGCCTGGCAAATGCAAAACGACTTCGCAACAGCAACACCTTTTCTTTGACATTTTCTTTTGGCTAACATAGAACTTGTGCGGCAGCAGTGAAAGTTTCACTTTGACAATTCAACTCGAAGCCCCAGCAAATTTTGCAATTAAGCAAGCGATTGTTATGCTGCAGATGCTAAAAAGCGCGAGCACTTGACTTAAGCCATTAGTATTCAATATATATATATATGTATATATATATATATATATATACATATAATCGACTGCATGAAAATGTAGTGTCACACACACACACACCCACACACCCACACGCAGGCTCACTCACACACACGCGCGATTATGCAATATGTGTGTAAGGCAGAGGCAAACGCAGCCAATTGGTTGGCATTCGGTTAGCAGCTGCGACACACACGCACACACACGCACACACACGCTCACACACACACTTAAACTCTGTCTATAGACAAATACAACAACAATACGCTTAAATGGTTGTTATGGCATTTGCTGTCGCATTTAGTAACAGGCGCAAAATAACGTAGCATACTTTTTAGGGGTTGCAAAGTGCAGCATCATCTGCGACGGCTGCAGTGATTGGCGCTTGGCCGGCGCTCATTGGGCACTGGGCACTAAATGCTGAACACATGCGCAGGCGCAGCAGAGAATTACGTAACTGCAGCAGCAGCGGCAGCAGCGAAGGCAACTTCTTGATGAAGGATGATGCGGCTGCTGCCAACAGCACAAAGCCATGAACAATGCCCGTTGTAGGTGGGTGTATGCGTGTGTGTGTGTGTGAGTGTGAGTATGTGTGAGAGTATGTGTGCGCATTGTCGACAGCTAATGTACATTGAAAGGCCAGCAGCAGATGTTCAACTGCACTTGTTGCTGACGGTACGCGAAATTCAGCGCATTCAAAAATATTGAAAAAAAAAAAAAATAATACTAAAAAAATTTTAAAAATTTAATACAAAAATTTCAACAGCTCAAAACTAGAAGCAAACCCACAAAATGTGTGAAATATTTAAACAAATGGAACTCAGCTGCTGTGTGAATGTGACCTAAACTCAAAAATCAATTTAAATAAAAAATTTAAGAAATTAAAAAAAAGAACTATGTAAAAATTAAAATTGTGGACTGAACAATTTTTGAGTGCAAAGGTGTTTGTTTTTTCCTTGCTTAATATACATACAAAACAAATAAAAAATATTTACCAACAATCTGGAAGTGGATTATCTAATAAATACGAAAATGGACGACGAAAGCGACGATAAGGATGACACGAAAAGGTGAGCAAAGTATATGTAAAAACATATACATGTATAATATAACATATATACATATATATATATATATATATTGAACTACATCACAAATCTGCTGTGGGTGGGGCGCGCTGCAATTGACAGTTATGATTTAAAGACGTAGACAAAACGGCAACAACAACAACAACAACACCAACTGAGACAAAAACAACAAAATGAAATGGAAACAAGTGGGAATAATTATTTGTGTAAGGCCAAGACTTGAATACTCTTTAGAAAGTTTGATGCTTTGAATGATAGCTTTAAGTGAAAGCCTTAATTTGTAAGTAATTTTAGTTATTGCGTATATATAATATAGTTCGATTTTGTTTTAGTTGAAATATATATTCTATAAACATTTTTATAGACAAAATTCATATTTTCTTGATGGTTTCTATTTTTGGGAATATAGATAAATATATATAGAAATTATATAAGATTTATCAGTTTGATTATAGGTATATGATATAAATTATAAATTCTTAGAAATATTTTCAGAAATAGAAAAGAGTATTGTATACTTAACCTATAGCAATTACTGCTGTCTCTATGGATATTGCATACAAATTACTTAAGACTGGCAACATATGTATATATTTACTATACATATACTATATATATATATTTATATATATATATATATATATATATATATATATATATTTTGAAGTAGGATTATTCCAAAATAATTCTACTATGACAGCAAGAAAAATAGAGAGAGAGAGAGAGAGAGAGAGAAGGAGGAATGGGAGAGAGAGAGAGGGAAAGAGACAAAGAGGAAAGAGATAGATATATCATTTTTTGATAATATATATATATATATTTATATATATATATATATATATATATATATATATATATATATATATATATATATATATATATATATATTATGAAGTAGGATGATTCCAAAATAACTCTACTATGACAGCAAGAAAAATAGAGAGAGAGAGAGAGAGAAGGAGGGATGGGAGAGAGAGAGAGGGAAAGAGAGAGATATATCATTTTTTGATAATATATATATATTTATATATATATATATATATATATATATATATATAATATATTTGTATTATTCTAAAAATTTTACTTAGCTTAAATGAAATTTCCATGAGCAGCTAAAAATGTGTGTTAATTCATTTTGTGAAACGTTTGCACTGACATAATCGCACAACAGCCGCCTCTTACGTACCCTTCCCGCCCCTTTCCAAACGCAAAAGGCATAGCCAAAGAAGAAAAACTGGCTTAGTTGGCAAATTTGGTGCACACTTTGTCCAAGGTAATAGACACCTTTCAGCGAAAGCCGAGTGAAGTCCAATTCCGAACTTTAATTAACTGAAATTTGAGCGTAATTTGTTTTTTGGACATTCACCGAATATTTCCTGTAGCTCTCTATATAAATATATATATTGGCATATATGCATAATGTAATTATATTTAATAATAATTGTTTTTCTTATTGTGTCTTGGATATTGCATAATATGAAAACGCGCCAAGTTTGTATTACAATCAAACAAATATCAAATTAGTAACTCTAGAGGAAGCAGCCGAGGAAGGGGATGAGAGAGAGTGAGACGGTGGCAGACTGACACATATGAGGTGGAGCGGTCTGTGTATAGGGAGAGAGAGAGAAATAAGAAATAAATAAAATATGTATAATATTCGTATGCATATCACATTTTGCCTCTGTATTTATATCTCTATCTCTTTTATTTTTTGTCGCATATGTAGGAAAGGTCTCTGCAAAAAATTGCAGTTTCCTGAAGGCTGTTTAACTGAAAGAAATATAAATATATAGTCAACAAATTGCTTGATCAATATATGTTTGTTTATAAATAAATAAATAAATAATATAGGTGAGGAAGGAATAGACAATTTTATGTAATATACGAGAGATTTGTAATAGATAGCCAAATAGAAATTTGCAGATATATAAGCGTGTAGATGCATTTATTACTTGTATTATAGTATATGGTAAATATTCAGTAATTATGCGAATATATATATTGCTCAGTCAATATTCGAGCTAAAAACTTGGCTCTGCTCTGATTGGCTTACACGTCACGCTCAATATGTTTGCAAAAGGAAAACAGAATTATATCTGAATCCGTTTAATAAAGTAACAGAGTGAATAAGAAGTGGCTAAGCCAAGGCAACTACATTATATGGTATGAGCTGAGATGTTTTTTTCTCGTCTTCCCTTGCTCAATGAATCCCATTTCCAGGAATTGACATAAATAACACACACACAGCTAGCTGTCTCTGTTGCACACTCCCACTCTCAGTCTCTCCCTCTCTCTCTCTGCGTCTCTCTGTCTCATGCTCTTGCTCTATAAGTTTCACTGTATGCGTTTCGTTTTATTGACACGCAAATGTCAAATGCAAAACTCGAAGCCCAAAAATGTTTGCTCTAGCGCAACGAATGCAAAGCGACAATAGAACTGAAAAAAAGAACCCCGCCCACAGCCAGAGCCACGCAACCAAGCAGACCACCCCACACCACGCCGCCCACTCACATCAATTGCCTAAACAAGTATGTGAGAGCATGTGGGCGGATTTGTCTAATAAACGCCAGACAAAAGCATCAAGCGCAGCACACACGTGGGCCAAAGGTGAGCAGCTGTTCCATGTGTGTGTGTGAGTGTGTGAGTGTGTGTATGTGTGTGTTGGGGGGTTGGCTACTCATAGAAATCCTTTTACTCTTAATATGCCTCACTTTATAATTTGCCTTTGCCATGTTTGCCGTTAATCTTATCATCATTTTCTTTGGTTAACCCGAAGTCTTCTTTGCAGAAAGTCCCGAAACTTGAGCGAGAAGAAGCGTCGGGATCAGTTCAATTCGCTCGTGAATGATTTGAGTGCATTGATAACCACCTCCAATCGCAAAATGGACAAATCCACAGTGCTCAAATCCACAATAGCATTCCTAAAGAATCACAATGGTAAGTGCCGAACAAGACTATTGAATAGAAAATCAATTTCGAGTGCTCTTTTGGCCTTTGCAGAGGCAACGGACAGATCGAAGGTCTTCGAGATTCAGCCGGAATGGAAGCCGACGTTTCTCACAAATGATGAGTTCACGCACCTGATGCTGGAGTCTTTGGATGGCTTTATGATGGTGTTTAGCAGTCTGGGCTCCATATTCTATGCGTCGGAAAGTATTACCTCGCAGCTGGGCTACTTGCCGGTAGGTGGCGCCACCCAAAACCAAAAGTTCTTTAATTCATCTCTCTCTCTTCCTCTCTCTCTCTCTCTCTCTCTCTCTCTCTCTCTCTCTCTCTCTCTCTTCAGCATGATCTGTACAATATGAGCATCTATGATCTGGCTTATGAAATGGATCACGAGGCCTTGTTGAACATCTTCCTGAATCCCACGCCCGTCATCGAGCCCCGCCAGACGGATATTAGCGCCAGCAATCAAATCACCTTCTACACGCATCTGAAGCGCGGCGGCCTGGAGAAAGTCGATGCCAATTCCTATGAGCTGGTCAAGTTCGTGGGCTATTTTCGTAGGTAGTCGAGCAGTCGCCCTCGAGCAGAGTTACTTAAACTAAGATCTTCTCCACAGGCAACGACACGAGCACCAGTGCGAACTCCAGCTCGGACAGCCAGAGCAACAGCAACCAGCAGTCGTTGCCGCGCATCTTCCAGCAGAATCCGGGCGTCGAGGTGGACAAGAAGCTGGTGTTTGTGGGCACGGGCCGCATACAGACGCCGCAGCTGATACGTGAGATGAGCATCATCGATCCTACCAGCAACGAGTTCACCTCGAAGCACAGCATGGAATGGAAGTTCCTCTTCTTGGACCATCGAGCGCCGCCCATCATTGGCTATATGCCCTTCGAGGTGCTGGGCACCTCGGGCTACGACTACTATCACTTCGACGACCTGGACAGCATCGTGGCTTGCCACGAAGAGCGTAAGCAAAGGCCAGACTCGGCATTTAGGTGTCACTCTAATCCTGAACTCTTCGCCACTTAGTGCGCCAGACGGGCGAGGGCAAGTCCTGCTACTATCGCTTCCTGACCAAGGGCCAGCAGTGGATCTGGCTGCAGACGGACTACTACGTGAGCTACCATCAGTACAGCTCGAAGCCCGACTACGTCGTCTGCACGCACAAGGTGGTCAGCCATGCGGAGGTCATCAAGCAGAACCACAAAGAGCGCCAGAAGCCGAGCAAGGCCCTCACCTCCTCCAGCAGCAGCAAGTGTGCCTCGGCGACGACGACGCTGCGCGACTTTGAGCTGAGCAACCAGAATCTGGACAGCGCGCTGCTCGGCAACACGCTGGCCAATCTGAGCAGCGAGGTGGCTGCTGCCACCTCGCCCACTGTGGACTCCTCGCCCATGTGGTCGACGGGTGCAGCGCCAGCGGCTAGCACCTGCCAGTTGAACTCGGTGAAGACGTCGCGGCCAGCTTCCAGCTATGGCAACATCAGCTCCACGGGCATCTCGCCCAAGGCGAAGCGCAAGTGCTACTTCTACAACAGAGGCAACGAGTCCGACTCCACCTCCATGTCCGCAGATTCTGTGATCAGCCGGCAGTCGCTGATGACGCACGTCAGTTCGGTAGGCAACTGAATATGTCCAGGTCGAGGGCTTTTCTAACTCTGTATCTCTGCCCCCACAGCAAAGTCAACGTCAGCGCTCGCATCATCATCATCAGCAGCAACAGCAGCAACAGCAACACCAGCAGCAGCAGCAGCATCAACAGCAGCAGCAACACTCGCACTCGCAGCAGCAGCAGCAGCTGCAGCACCAGCAGCTCACCCAGCACCACTTGCATCAGCAACAGTTACAGCTGCAGCAGAGCGTTGGCGCGCCCAAAATCTTGCCCATGCCGCTGGCAGCCACGCAGATTGTCACGAGCAATGCCTGTCAGTTTCCGCAGTCCAGCTACCCGCTGACCAGTCCGCAGCTGGTGGCGCCCAGCTTCCTGGAGCCGCCTCAATACCTCGCCGCCATACCCATGCAGCCGGTGATGGCACCGTTTCCGGTGGCGCCCGTGCTGTCGCCGTTGCCGATGCAGGCGCAGTCGGAGCTGCTGCCGGGCGCGGTGGTCATGACCTCCACGCAGAGTCAGCTGCAGGATCAGCTGCAGCGCAAACACGACGAGCTGCAGAAGCTGATCATGCAGCAGCAGAATGAGCTGCGCATCGTCTCGGAGCAACTGTTGCTGGCGCGCTATACCTACCTGCAGCCTATGATGCCCATGGGCTTTGCTGCCGGCAACATGGCTGTGGCTGCTGCTGCGAGCGAGGGCAGCGCTGCCGGCGCCCACGTTCAGCGCAGCTTCAACTTCAGCGGCAGCAACGCCGTCGAGCCTCAATTCAATCAATACGGCTTCGCCCTCAACTCGGAGCAGATGCTCAACCAGCAGGACCAACAGATGATGATGCAGCAGCAACAGAACCTGCACAATCAGCAGCAACACAATCACAGTCTGCAGCAGAGCCAGCAACAACAGCAACAGCAGCAACAGCAGCAGCAACAGCAGCAACAGCAACAGCAACAGCAACAGCAACAGCAGCAGCAGAATCAGCAACAGTTGCAGCTGCAGCAGAACCAAAGCCAACAGCAACAGCAACAGTTGCAGCTGCAACAGCAGCAGCAACACGGCCAGAGCAACATGTTGTCGCGCGAGGATATGGAAGACATTGATGCATTCCTTAATCTGTCGCCGCTACAGTCGCTGAATCAGCTGAACAGCAGCAACAGCAACAACAACAATGCCAATAGCAACAACAACACGGCCAACAATGCCAGCAACACCAACAACAACAACAACAATGGCAACAGCAACACCAACAACAACAACAACTCAAATGCGCCAGAGAACACAAACGAGGACTCGCTGCTCTCGTACATGCAAATGGCTACCGAGTCGGGCGCTTCGCTCAACTTTCACATGGGCATCAGCGACGATGGCTCCGAGACGCATAGTGAGGACAACAAGCTAATGCGCAACAGCAGCAGCAACAATCAGCAGCAGCAGCAGCAACTGTTGCAGCCACAGCCAGCAGCACAGCAGCAACAGCAGCAGCAGCAACTGTTGCAGACACAACAACAACAACAACAGCAGCAGCAGCAGCATCAGCAGCAAAATAATTTCTTTTCTGCAAATCCTTTTGGCAGCTCGAGTCAGAGTCAACTGGCGAATGATTTGGAGATCTTGCCTTATCAAATTTCACAGGAGCAAACCCAGAATTTGTTCAGCTCGCCGCACAGGGCCAACAATAGTCAATAGTGAAAGTGGGTGTGACCAACTGAAATTCCTTAAACTTAGCCATAGACACACAGATATATATATAGAGATATATAGATATAGGCAGCTGTAATTTGTATTATAAAATTCGTTTCCAAGTCCTAAGGCACATGGCTCTCTCTTGATCATAGACAATAGCCACAACTAGTTGTAGATCTCAACAGACTGAGTATTGCGCTAATCCTTAATTCACCTTAAATATATATATATATTATATATATAAGCTATGTATATAAGCTATGTGTACTCTAGGCTCAAGTTCTCAAAATTGAATTTTAGTTTTAGTTTAGTGAAAATTCGTTTTAAACTTAACAACAGCCCAACGTTTGCAATTAACCAGTAAGTGCCAGGCAGGCACACCAAGGGATCTCTCAGATATATGTATATAAATATATATAAAAGACACACACACACACACACACAAACATTTCCATGTACAACTAAAACAAAAGAAAACTTACAAATACCATATCATTCCGATATATATCCACTATACACATGTATATATATTATTTTTAAAGACTGCGCCTCGTTTTAAGCTAATATATATAACTAGTTAATAAGTCCAAACTCAGGTTGAGATTGCAACTGAATTATTTGCTGTGAACATATTCAAATATTAAACAAAAATCAAAAAACAAAAATAGATTTTTTTCGTTGTTTTTCTATTATTATTTGACAACTCGAACTACTGTTATATATAGTATATATAGAGAGAGATATCTATATTAAATTCTACTTCAGTTCGTTTTGAATATGTTACTAAATCCCATTCACACTCTATGAAAGCTGATAAAGAGCCAACTGCAAGGGAGAACTTAAATCATATATATATATATATATAGTATATATATATCCAATATATAGAAACTATGAATTGGCTTTAGTTAGTTATAAGTACAACCTGTACATGCCTATACACAATAGTTGAAAACTCAGTTTAAGCCTGTATATAAATGTATTCTATAATTCATGTAAATACCTATATATATATATCAAATATATAGATCAAACATTCAAACACACGTGTTGTAATAAACAAGAGGTGAAAAAGCAGAGTATATTATATGTTTTCATATACAGTTAAGGAGTAGTATACATATATATATATAGAGATAGAGGGGGGGTTTCTTAAGGTTAGATTTTCGCTGGTTAAACGCGCAGCTTAACAATTGCATTCTGAAGTATTTGGAACTCGGCATTGATATTGTTCATCAGATTGGAGATTTGGGGCTTCGAATCGAGCACCTCCACGCTCTGTGTGTAGGCATTGTAGCGCACGCCAAAGGGACGGGGAATGGAGTTGGCAAATTTACTAAAAATAAATTGAAACAATTTTAGAAAAACTCTCTAAAATACAAATAATTCCCAGCTACTCACATGGTCTTCTCTTTGGCATTCTCGAAGCTGTCGGCCACATAGTAAAGCGGCTGGAATTGTGTTATGGGGTATTTGGTAATGCCCGTCACCTCTGGCTCAAAGTCCTTCAGCTGTGGCTTGTCTGTCAGGCAATACTCCAGCTCGCCGTAGGAGGAGAGCAGACCGGCGCCAAACGCCTTCAGCTCGCCCTCCTGACGGCACATGCCATACTCCACGGTAAACCAGAAGATCTGTGCGTATGAAAAAACAATGTTAGAAAGAAAAAGACTGAGAGAGAGAGAGAGAGAGAGAGAGACTGAACTAACCGTGGATAGCTTCTCAATGTAGTCATCGGGTGCGCCTAGGGAAGCCAAGCCAATTTCCTGACAGAACTGCGCAAAGGCTGGATCCGCGAAGAGTGGAACGTGGCCCAACAGCTCGTGGCAGACATCCGGCTCGGGTGTGTACATGGGCTTGCTGGGATGCCTAATGTACTGGGTGGAGTGGAAGACGCGGAAGGCCAGGCCAGCAAGGAAATCGCGAGAGCTGAGCAAGCCAGCCACGGGGCGCAGAGTGAAGCCCGTGCAATCTACGAAAGAGATCGTATAATTATATTAATAATAATGCAAATCTAAAAGGGAAGAGCACTACATATAGTCGGCAGTATACGACTAGAGGATACCTCAACTCAAATGTTATACGGAAAGGCAAGAAGACAGGCGAATACGGCTAGATCTACAGCGCAGTCCACTTTAAAATATATTCAGTATTCTACTTACCCCTCAGGAAGTTGGACACATCCTCCAACTGGGGTATGTTGTCCTCCCGAAAGCCGCAATTGTCCACAAGCAGGGGAAAGACGTGATTGTATTCGCGGCAAGCGTGCGTCTTGTAGAGCTTGGTCAGATTGCGGAAGATGATGCCCCAGGTCTCGATCTCCTCTTTCGTGTAGTCCACGTGGGGCAACTGCTCGCCGTGCTTGTAATTGTAGGCGATGTCCGCGAAGTATTTGCGGCGTTTGCGGTACTCGGGATCTGTGAAGCCGGGATGATCGGCGTCCAGCTCGGCGCCATAGCTCAAGATCTGGTTGGCGAAGCGATCCAGATCGCGTATACGACGTGGAAACCAGGGCACAGCTGTTGCATTGTCCTTGTAGTCACGCGAGATGATGTTGAAGTAGCTGCACTGCTCCTTCACATCCTCAATGGCTTTGCCCAGAGCACCTGATTTTCCGTCGCACTCCACGAAGAACTCGTAGCCGGGCACACGGAGCGACGAACGCGATTCGATGTGCAGTAAATTGATGTCGTGCTTCTTGAAGATGGCCAGGGTGTTGGCCAAGGCTCCGCTGGACAATGACGAGTCCTTGGGTGAGAAGAGCAGGCAGGTGTTCCTGGCCTCCTGCATGTCCACGCCCTCCGCTATGTACGCAGAGTCCTCAATGCGCGTTGGCTATGGGAAAAGACGAGCAACAAAAACAAAGCATTTAATTCGAGGCTTATCACTTAGTACGCCAATCGGCTTGCATAATAGTCTGACCAAGCTATCAGTTAGGCATCAGCAGAAGTGTCCATCAATCAATCAAAGCTAATGCTCTATATTATAGCACTCTGATTTCTTATACAGACGTTGAATGGTTTTGTGCCTTGGGCATTGCAAACAGATATTAGCGTCAGGGAAATTTTATTGCATTTTGTTTTTAGCATTTTGTATTTTACCCCAGTCGATCGCTCAGGTTACAAAGGTTAGCATCAAACCGAGCTCTGGCCGATGCATATCGAAGGTTTCCATTCTAACCGCAATGCTCGACTGCAGGGCCAAAGCCTAAAACTAGGTTTCGTCTAGTATATATATCTAGTATATATATATATATATATATATATATATATATATAAATATATATGGGGTATATACCTAAGCTATTTTAATTTAAAATGTAAAATTTTAGACCTGTTAGAATAGACTCAGATTTTTGCTTAGCAACAAGATCTATTTTTGAACCTAATAGGGTATAATTCTATATGCTGAATATATCAGAAAATTTCTTGGCAATAATTCATAGTCGTTAAAAGTTACACATTTTCCAATGTGGAATATATCATCTCTATTAAAAATGAACTCGGACAAAGTTGGATCTTAACTAGCAAAATTTACTAAATTTTTTTTTTTTGCTTTTCAAAAACATATATTCAGAATGAAACACATATGTATATATTCATTAAAAATCATTTGTTTTTATAATTTCTAAATTCCTTGCAAACTAGTTCTAAAACGCTTCATAAACTTATTATAATTATTCTCTCTCGAATATTTATAAATATTCATAAATGTTTTTTTAGAATTCAAATTTCTATAAAAGCTGGTTTAATAAAACGCAATATGCCAATAAATCTATCTACTATATATATATATAATAATAGTATGTAGTAAATACTTGAAACCTATAAACCTAATTATATTTATATATCACTGAAAACTGGAGCCTTTGTCTAAGACAACAGCTGAACCCGGATTCTCAATATTCAATCATTTATAAATGACTTTATTAGAATACTTGTAATTCATTGGTTTTCTGTTGCCACCGAGCGAGATTAGCTTGATCTATAAAATATTCTATTGTTTAGACAAATTTGACCTTTGATAATTCAATTAAATTCAATTAAATTTAATAATTTTTATTTGTTGTTCTATATTCTTAACACTTTGCGTCAGCTAATTGTTTACGATTTAATTTGAAATGATTTTCACTTTTTGTGCATAGTCTATATATAGTACGAGTACGAACCTTATCGAAGGAGACCTGTCGTTGGTACATTTTCTACGACTCGATCGACCACAAGATTTTTGCAAAGAAGCGAAACGAAACGAATTGAAACGAAACTGAGACAAACGCACCGCAAAACACACGAGTTAAAACTGATTTGGCTTTTGAGTTATTCAGGCGCTTTTATAGACTCGACCCAGTAGCTAATCTCTGTCAACAATAATATCAACAATAACAACCAAAACTGAGTGCGGAGCGGGCGATCGGCGATCAGAGCAGAACAGCATCCACATCGTAGAATCCATAGAACTCGTAGGGTTATCAGCTGAGCTGGCTGGCGTCTTCATGTAAATCACAAAGCTGTCTATATGAGTGCGTACGTGTGTGCCTGTAGAACATAATTCTTATCTTACAATACGCGCTGCTTGTGGTCTTTTCCACAGTTCAAATTTCGCAAAAAAAAAAAACAAAAAAAAAATTTAATGACTAAAAAATTATGACAAAAACAAAAACAAAATAAAATTTTTTTAATCGAAATAATCAATATTCTAATGACAAGTTCTAACCAAACGAGTTCAACGGCATTTCTGCTCAATTATTAGAGGTAAATAAAGTTTTAATAGGCGCGCATTTAACGGGCGCGAGGCTTTCTAAAAACACACAGCTCTAGTTTGGGTTCCACAATAATATTTTGATTATCTCGGCAACCTGTCTTAGGTTTGTCAGCAACTGGCACACACGCACACAGTTGCTTATGAAGTGAGCAACAACAACACTAATTGCTGACCCGCCCAACTGCCCCAACCAACTGACAAAGTGTGCAAAATCAGCTTTCATTCAATCGCCGAGGCCGCCTTTCGGCCTGTGTGTGTGGAACGTGTTTGTGGAACTCATATGCAGCACTTGCTTGTACCTAAATAGCGTTTTGAAAATGTACCTATTTATCTATATATATTTAGATTTTAAAAATCAATTAAAATTAATTAATAATAATTTTTATTTTTGATAACAATAAAAATAAAAAAATATGAAATATAAAAAAAAAATTATATAATATAAAATAATAAAATAAAAAAACGAAATAATTTTGTTAATTGTTATTATTATTTTATTTATTTATATTATTGTTGTAAATTTAATTAAAACTTTTCAAGTTAAATGTCGATTTTTCTTTTTACAAAATTAAGGTACTAATGTACTACAAACGTACCACTTAGAAAACCATCAGCTCTTAGGTACTTTTGTACCTCTCGCTCTCGCTATATTTCTTAGATTATGCGGCATTGCATTCCGCACCATCATAAGGTCAAGACTTAAGAGTTTTTTTATGGTTCGTTTCAATCTCCAGAGAATCTGATGCAATATGCCATGAAATTTACACAATCCGAATATTTGTGTTATCAGCATTTTTTTGGAAGCTTAAAGCTTCGTGATGTAAAGCAGGGAACAATGCACAAATTTTTATCAGTTCTCGCATAAATTATGTGGTTCAAATACAAATTTCACCTTCAGGTAAGTAAGAAAAAAATTAGCTAATAATTTCTATATTTCTATTAAAATTGCGTTCTTTTTTTTTATATAAAAAAAGTAGTTTCAAAAATACATTTCATACAAGTATTTAATTAAATTACGCATAAAGGGTATCCAAAAATAAATCGCATAAAAAATAGACATAAAAAAATGTATGTAGTTTTACAAATGTTCTTTATAATATAAAAAAATAAATAAATATATAAATAATTAGAAATTATTATATCGTCGCCAGAGCGAGGTGAGGATGCCGCGTTTCAGGGTCGTCTTGCCTGAGGTTTGCGGGCGCACGTTCTTCAGGGTGCAGCCCACGGGCAGATTGACCTAGATAAAGGTACGAATACAGAGAAAAGAGAGAGATTTAAATAGATATTGATATGGACACAGATACATATATACAAGTATTGAAATATTGAAAAGTTACAGATGTAAGTAAAGATTTAGGTACAGTTAAATAGAGTTTTAGGTACATATGTAAGATGTAGACACATATAGAAACACAAGCATAGATATCGTATATCTACAGCTACAACAGAGACACAGGTGTAAGCATTGACTGCAAGCCCAGCCTTGACGAGCTTTCTCGAATTACAGTTAGTAGAAGCTTTGACTTTGGACGATACTTGGCTGCAGTTGCTCGCAATTGAACTTACGAACTGGCTGGAGGTCACTTTGACTGGCTCCTTGCCGGGACAGACTACAAAGGATTCGTGGCCAGAAAAGAGGTTGCTGTGCTTGGCAGAGGGAGCAGAGGAAAAGTCCGGATCCGGGTAGCTAAGCTCAGCATGGGTGGGTGGGGGTGTTGGAGCAGCGTCTATATAGGTATTAGAGATTAGAGCATCAAGTAAGCTCAACTGTGGTTGACTTACCCCTGACATGAATCTGGAAATTGCATTGCAGCGTAAGGCCATCCGTGGTGGTGGCCACGTAACGGATATCATGATCGCCCCTGCCGAACAGAGCGCCAGGAAACTGGAAATCGAGTTGAGGAATAAGCTCAGTTTAAAATTGATCTCATTTCATACTCACCGATGACTTATAGATCTTCAGTAGCTTGCCCTCAAAGCGCGGTTCCTCCCAGACAACGGAGCGCAGATTCTGATTCTCCTTAAGATGCACCTCAAAGGAAGGCGGGCAGAAGCGGGACGTAGAGGAGCCCAGGTCAATGCGTGTGCTCTCAGCAGTTCTCGAAGCTGAGCTCTCTTCAGTGGGTGGCTGGGCAATCAGGTTCTCGGAGCGCACGCTCATGAGATTACCATAAGGTCTCGCGGAGCGCGAAGTTGAGGGGAACTGTGGCATGGGCACGGGCCTGAAAGCCGACATGGCTGCCGGCCTGAAGCCAGGAAAAGAGTTCAACGAACTGGAACCGGTTCCAGCTCCAGCCTGCCTGATGGTGATGATGGTCTGGCAGCCCACGGTCTGCGATGTAGTCGGATCGTGTGCCCTGTAGACGATCTTGTGGGTGCCGGCGGGCAGGTGCGCCTGGAGCTGTTTGGCCCAAGCCGGAAAGGCCACAACGTGGCGATAGTCCACATTCGTAGCGGGCCGTTGCAGTATGACATGGGCCTTGGTCTGCAACGGACTGAGCAGGATGACCACGTTCTCGGGGCACTTAATGTAGGGCTTGACGGGCAGCCGCTGAATCGATTGCTGCGAAAACAGTTGCGGCTGCCTGAACGTCTGCTGCTGGATAAAAGTTGTCGGCTGTTGCCAGGGCGCCTGAACTTTGGTGTCCAGCTGGGAGCCAAAGAAGTTTGAGCGGAAGAGCTTGCACTCCAGCGCGCCGGTCGACCAGCCATTGATGCAAGTCGTGAGCACGGCTCCAACGGGCACGTAGCCCAAGTTGCAGCGCAGTTGGCAGACGGAGCCGAAGCTGGAGGGGCCCCGTGTGCAGCTGGCGGGCGTGATAACACCATTGTGTGGCGTTGCCAGCAGCGGACAGCCGGACTGGCCACGAGTAGTGGCAACGGAATTCCAAATGCGGGGCTGAGAGACTCCTATCGTGAGGGAATGTGAAAGTGAGAGAGAGAGAGAGAGATAGAGAAAGAGAGAAGGAGAGAGATGTTAAGAAGCAGCTGAGAGAGTCTTTGGGCCTATGCCTGATACTTACGCAAGCACTTGTTCTCCTGTCCCTCCCACTTGCCGGAGGCGCCACAGCTGCGTATTTCGGAGCCAATGAGCTGATAGCCCGCATTGCATTGCACCTTGCAGCGCGTGTTGTAGAAGAGCTTGCGCTTGTGGCGATATCTGTTGCAGTGCGCCTGGCCATTGGGCGGGGCCTCGAAGCGCTGGCACTGATCTCTCACCTGGAAGGTGGGGAAGGAAGGCTGAACAGGCTGAATGGGTTGAATGGGCTGAACTGGTTGAATTGGTTTAATGGGCAATGGAGGCAGAGGGGCACTGTCCACAACAGGTCGCAGCGTGGGCAACGGACGCACGGGCATGACGGGCGGTTCGGGTGCAATGGGAGCTAGGGGAAACGGCGCCACTCTGGGCTCGATGGCAGGCACCTCGTAGCAGGTGCGCTCGTCGAACGACAAGCGCTTACCCGCCTCGCACTCGCACTTAAAGCTGCCTGGCTCATTGAGACAGCTGCCCTCGCAGCCGCCGTTGCCCACGGCGCACTCGTCCACGTCCTGGCAGTCGCGCTCGTTGGCCGCCAGCTGGTAGCCAGCGGGGCAGGCGCACTTGTAGGAGCCCTGGGTGTTGAGGCAGTCGTGTGAGCAGCCGCCGTTGTTCACGTGGCACTCGTCGATATCCACGCAGCTGCCATCGGCGCCCAGCAGCAAGCCGACCTCACATTCGATGGGCTGGCAGCCGTTCTCCGTTTGGCGTGAGCCGGGCGGACAGCCCACCAGGGCAGGGCGGCAGCTGCGGTCGTCCTCCTGTAGCAAGTAGCCCAGCGGACAGCCGCACTCATAGCTGCCCGGCTTGTTGATGCACTCGTGGGTGCAGCCGCCGGAGAGCAGTCCCGAGCATTCGTCCACGTCTTGGCAGGTCTGTCCGTCGGCCTGCAGCTCGTAGCCTCGCTCGCAGGCGCACGCGTGCGCACCTAGAAGATTAATGCAAATGCTGCTGCAATTACCAAAGTCCACGGCGCACTCATCGGTGTCCAGGCAGGCGAAGCCATCGGGCGCCAGCTCAAAGCCGGGCTGACAGGCGCAAGCAAAGCCGCCAGGCTGGTTCAAGCAGAGCTGCGCGCAATGCCCGTTCTCCAGCTGGCACTCGTCGTTATCCTGGCAGCTGCTGCCATCGGCAGCCAGGCTAAAGCCCAGCGGACAGGCGCACTCAAAGCTGCCCGGCAGATTGATGCAGAAATGCGAGCAGTTCGCATTGGACATGGAGCATTCGTCAATGTCCAAGCAAGCGGGCAAAGCGATTGATGAAGCTGCATGTGCGTATGATGAGGAGGGTGAGGATGATGAAGCCGTGATGCCCAAGGCGTAGCCTGGCCCGCACAGGCAGGTGTAGGAGCCATTGAGATTTTCGCAGCGCATGCTCGAGTCGCAGCTGTGCCGGCTGCTGGCGCACTCGTCGATGTCGAAGCAGTAGCCGTCGAGGCCCTCCACTTGGAGCAGCTCGTAGCCCGCGGCACACACACACTCATACGCACCTGGCAGGTTGCGGCAGAGCTGCTGGCAGTTGCCATTGTTCACTTCGCACTCATCCACGTCCTTGCAGCTCTTCAGGTCGGCGCTCAGAGTGTAGCCCTTGCTGCAGGTGCAGGCGCCGCCGTCGGCGCTCAGGCAGAGCTGCTCGCAGCCGTTGTTGTTGAAGGCGCAGGGATCGGGCGCCACACAGGTGTGTCCCTCGGGCTCCTGCAGAGACATGCCACGCGGGCACAGGCACTGATAGCCGCCGGCCGTGTTGAAGCAGTCGTGGCTGCACTTGTGCGTGCCCAGCGTGCACTCGTCCAGGTCCTGGCAGCTGTAGACGTCGCTGGCATAGCCCGGCGGGCAGAGGCAGCTGAAGGTACTGTTGTCCTTGTTGGCCTGGCAGCTGCCTGGGCGACAGCGCTCATGTCCCTGCTCCCGGCTGCACACGGTCTCCAGCACCTCGCAGCTATGCAGGTCCTCGCCCAGCTGGTAGCCGTCGGGGCAGAGGCAAGCGTAGCCCCCACTGGGCAGGTCCTCGCATTCATGGGCGCAGCGCTTGCGGCTCAGCTGCGGATTATCCAAGTCCTTGCAGCCATCCGGCTCGCAGCTGCTGCCATCCTCCAGCAAGTGGAAGCCCTCGCGGCAGCTGCAGCGATAGGAGCCAATCGTATTCTCACACTGCTGCTGGCAGACGCGATGCGGCACATGGTCGGCATTGTCATTGTCCTCCACAACGATCTCGCACTCATTGATGTCCTGGCACTCCGTGCCATCCTGCGACAGCACAAAGCCTGCGTTGCAGTTGGTTTTCTGCACGACGGCCTCCTCGACCTTCGCCTCTTCAGCTGGCTTGGCTTCCACTTCATTACCCTGGTCTGTCTCCTGTTGCTCCTGGGTCTCCTCTTTGGTGTTCAGCGGTATGACACAGCGATAGGAGCCAGGAGTATTCTCACAGGCATTGCTGCACTCGGCCAGCACCTCCGGCTGTGTGCACTCATCAATGTCTGAGGAGAAGAGGTGAAACGATACGGGATGTGAGATACTGGGCAATGCTCGCCTTGGCATTGACTTACCCTCGCAGGTGCCATTGGAATCATTCATCTGATAGCCTTTCTGGCAGGCGCACTCATGGCTGCCAGGCAGATTATTGCAGATCTGTGGACAGCCGCCGTTGGACTCCAAGCACTCGTCGATGTCTGCAAAAGGAAAGGTATAGTATATGGCTAGGAGGGAGCCATTTGCAAGTACCACCCACCGTGACAGCTGGCATAGTCCTGCGGATCCAGTGTATAGCCCTCGTTGCAGCTGCACTTGAGCCTGGGCTCGTTCTCGCCGGGGAAGAGCAGACGCTCGCATTTGTGCGCACAGCCGCCGCGATCCTCGCCGCAGTTCTCGTCCAGGAGTCGTGGGGTATAAGGATCCGCCGTGGGCTCAACCACAATATTGATGTCTGTGACAGGAGCAGGAGCAGCATCTGTCTGAACTGCCGACTCCGGCAGTGTCTCTGGCAGTGTCTCTGGCTCTGGCTCTGTCTCTGTCTCTGTCTCCAACTTTGACTCCAACTCTGGTTCTGCTGGTGGTTCATCCACATGCACAACAATTGTGGGCTCTGGCTCAGCTGGGCCTTGTGCAGGAGCTACTGGCTCAGCAACGGAATCCACTTTAGCCACGAGCTCGGGTTGCTCTTGCTTCTTCAGTGATGCCTCCTCATCTTCCTCGTCGTCTTCCAGCACTTCCCCCCCGTCGTCCTCCTCCTCCACAGGTGGCGGAGGTGGTGGTGGTCCCACGGGATCCGAAGTTTCCATTGGCAGCTCCTCATCGGTCGTGTCGTACTCATCGTATGCATCCAGATCTTCGGTATATTCGACGCGTGGCAAGCAGGTGGGCAGCTCGCCCACCCATTCGTTAGCGCTGCAGTAGAGTGCCTGCACCTGGATGTGCTCGAAGTCGTAGTTCTCATTGCAGGCATAGTAGGCCACCAGAAAGATCTTTTCGCCATTGCGACGTCGTTCGTATCTCGTTACTATGCCGTGATTTATGTCGGGCGCCTGAACCTTGGCCTGAATGCAACTCAAATCCAAGCGCTGGGTCAGGTCGGCGGGCACATTCAGCTCCTCGGGTATGGTTAGCATCTTCTTCGTCAGCTTCGACTGGTGGGTGCTCCCTGAGGAAGCAGAAGATGGCTAAGTCTTTGCACCTGAGTAAAGCTCTCACTGCCCACTCACCCTTTGCCTTGACGCAGCTGGGCGGCTCGCCCTGCCACTCCTCGGTGTCCACGTCGCAGAGCAGTTCATTGGAGCCCTGCAGCACATAGCCACTCGAGCAGCTGTAGATGGCCGTGTTAATGTCGTCGCTCTCGAACAGCTCTGCCCGAGCATGATCCACTGGCGGGGGCGTCTTGCAGTCCTCATACACGGCGTGGGTAACTGTCGAAGAGATGTTATCAAATGGCATTATTAAATTATATTATTAAAATGAACTCAAACTATTAGCACAGTCATCGCTCTGATAGCTCTATAGTTTTTTTATAGAGCATTACGAAGAGCTCTCTCGCAAAGCTTTGCTAAAACAATTTTTATTATTCCTCTGTTTATTTTTATCTTTACGGAAGGAAATTTACGATCAGCATTTATGTTTATAGTTTGTGAATTCCGGCCGGTAATTAAGTGGGGACCTATTTGTAGGGCTAAGGGGACTCTCGTAACGCTAAAGATCTATGGGCCGACGACAAACTGGCCATGAATCATCAATATGTTGAGCTAGATGTCACCTATATGTATCACGATATCATAAAAAAGGTGAACAGATATATGAATATATATATATATATATATATATATATATATATATATATATGTATATATATATATATATATATATCTATATAGATATATTTATAACCACGAGGGGGTAACAGCAATTTCCGACTTTAAAGCAGAGAAACGATAGCTAGATAATATGTAGCGCGGACATCTTCTGTGACTAACCTCGTACATCTAGTTCTTACTCATGGATATTATAGCAAATGGTTTTTATAGTCGCATGTGGATATCTTTATGGGCCATTAGAAAAGGTACAAGTTTTTCTGGCCAGCCTTCTATATGTATTTCAAAATACCCCCCAATTATTTATCACTTTCGGCACAAATGTGCAACAGGCGAGCTCTCGAGCTGTCATATTTGAGATCTTTATGATAGATATTTGGCTGGGCTTACGCCCACTTACCTCCGGACAGTGCAATGCAGCCGAGCAGACATAAAGCAAAATGTGCTCGCAGCATTTTGACGCCTCGACTATAATCTCGTATTATATATATGTTCGATCGAAACTATTTTGCTTTCCACCTTTACACGTTCGAAACTTGATTTCTCAGCTTTCCTTTATTTTATTTATTTTTTTTTTTTTTTTTGTCTTTTAAAAATAACAAGCCATTAATTAATTTTTAGTTTTCTTTCAGAACATTTTGGAAGGCGAGCGCAGGCTGAAAATATAGATGTGTATAGGTAGGTGGTATAAAAATCCATTAAGATTAAGGCGGCTTTATAAATAGCACAGCATCACTTCATCTGCATATATGTAGATTCGATTCGTAGATTGTCGCACGGGAAACAAAAAACTTTTTTCACATTTATCAATGCGATAAGAACACTCCACATCATTCACAGAACTCTATGAAAACTATAAATCAATCGAAGACGTCTGCCAACAGTCTCGATAAAAACTTCAAATAGGGAAATATATAGATATATATATATATGTATATATGTATAGATATCTGGATCTATATGTTAGTTGCACTTGATGATATCAAATTGTTAAACTATATCCCAGGATTTGCTGAAAGGAGACAACGTACCGTTCCCCACAAGCGCCAAGGCACGACTGACGACTCGTCGCAAGGGAAGCCAAGAAATTTGTCTCCAAAAAGATATATTTATGCTGATCTTTCATGTCTATCATAAAGCAAATTAGCGCGAGAGCTCTGCACAAGTGTCGTTGTCGTCGACAGGGAGAACGACGACGTCGTCGGCCTATTTTTAAGAACATCATCATCATCAGCAGCAGCATCAGCCATCACAATGATCATTTAGAATGCTTGAGAAATTGATGACTTCTCTCTGTGGCCCGATGCCAAGGAGCGTGTCAAAGATGCTTGCAATGAACTTGATGGCAATGCAGCTCACTCCAAACGCAATTCATATTTACTCAAAAATGGGGATTTTTCTCAACAACAAAAATGCTATTAGGCCGTAAAAGAGACGTGGTTACTGTGATGTAAAAGATTTTAAGATGTTTAGTTCTCTCTCATTAAATGCCAAGAATGTTTAACACGGAAAACATGCTGGAGAATTAGCTTAAGTCCTCATTATAATCCTCAAAGTTGTAATTGTCAATGAAAAACATAAATTAGATTCTTTTTTCAATTCTCAAAAGATATTTACAATCAGACTGACTAATCTAGAGACTAAAGTAAAAGCCTCATGACATTGATTCTGGCAAAGTTAACATAAAGTGAAGCGAAGCAAAGGCAGATAAAATTTGGTTCTAGTATTCATATTTAACAAGAGGATAATACTTTATTCGAATAGTTTTCGTAATGTCAAACTTTTGACTGTGAATAAAAGAGAAAAATGTAATATTCCACTTCAATAATATATACAAAATTGAATAATAATATAAATTAGAATAAAATAAAAAATAAAATAAAATTTAATAAATAAAACATCAATAATTCCAAATTTATCCAGAGGATAGGCTTTATTGTGCATGGTAGGCAATACATTTGTTATGACTCAAATTTGTTATATTTGAGAAAATTGTTTAAAATTAACTTTTAGTTTTTAAAAATTTCTTAAACTAGTGTCTTAATCTATGAATAATAGTAGACTATATTAGCCACAAATCCCCAGCTAAAATTCATTAATATTATAAGTTTTATTTAATTTGTCTATAGACAAAATTTAATAATAATTTTAATTTGAAATTATATTTTTTATAAGATTGATTGACAAGCCCCCAAGCTAAAAAAATCTAAAAAAGGCTAAATAGACAAAAAAAAAGAAATCTTTACACAATTCGATGTTCCTCGTGATAAGCTAATGATATGATTTGGATGAAAAAAAAAAAGAATTAGTTAATAATTAAGACTAGAAGACACGCGTTAAGCTTCGTGGTATACCTCATGATAAGCCTGAGCAGCCAACTAGTTTGCCAAATACTAACAACAGACCGAATATCATTCCAATATAGTCTCAGTCTGTTGACTTCTTTAGAGTACAACAAAACCCGGAAAGAACTGAAAAAGCAGTCGAAATAGAATCTCATTTTCAATCTGAGTAGAAGCATTAATATTAAAAAGCTGATTTGATTATCATATTAAAGCATTTTATAGCTAATCTCGTAACAAGAGCTGATTTGTTGGGGTCATCAGACCAAAACTCAAACACGCATAATTTTTTTTTATTTTATATATATTTTTCTATTTAAATGTAAGATTTATGAAAAGGTGTTGAGCAGATGATTTATAACAGATGACACGTTCTAGAAGCTACAGTAGATATTAGTCGGTTACCACAAGGTATTATCAGCCTTCTTCTGAATGATTACGAGCTACGGTTCACAATGTTGGGGCCTTCGGGCTGCCATCTTCGTTGTGCGTGCGTATGTACTCCAGAGCGCGCAGAATGTAGCTCGGCGTGGGCGGCGGCTGTGGCAGATGCTTGCCCACCACATGGAAGCCCAGCTCATCGGCTATGTATCGCGTCTCGATGGGCACGCCCTCCGGCGAGGTGTAGCTGTAGATGCCAATGGTCTCCAAGGCGCTGCCCACTGTCTGCACATCGATGCCGTTGGTGGTCTTAAAGGCAAACTTAAAGACACCCTGCTCGTCCAAGGGCGAGACTCGATAATCCGTAATCTGTGCAAAGCGTTCACTCTGACCCACCAGACGGCGTATGCGACGCACTCTCACCAGTCTGGCATCCAGCTGACTCCAAAGCAGAGCCAGGCACAGCAAAGTGAGCAGCAGCTGCGTGTAAGGAGATAGATGAGATAGAGGGGAGAGAGGTAACATCTTTATCAGCAAATTGGATCGATATGGGTCGCGTGGTTAGCACAAGGTCGTTTGGCTTACAAAATTTCGCATATCTGTTGAGAGCGGCACGCGGAGAAACACTTGTAAAATCTACAAATTATAATTTATAATTATCTGAAATTAAGCCAAAAATCGTTTCGTTCGTTTATTCGTTTTCACACAGCGCGACGATCGCGTCGCGAGCTCTGCGAGGTTCAAAGTTTGCCAACGCACTGCAGCCTGTGCGAGCGCGTGTTACTAACTTTATAGGTATATCGAACATAGTCATCAATGAGCGAAGAAGCTGAAAAACCAATAAACATAAACAGATAAACACGACTCTATTGTTTCTCTATATTGGCTTGGCTGGGCTTGACTGGGCTTGGAGTCGTGTAGCTTGTCGCTTCACTCCACGATGGTCATTCATCCATTTCCGCGCTAATAGCCAACGTTCTGTTTGTTTAGCTAACCATATTTATTTATGACTGCATTTAATGTTAGTTCCAGTTCTCCGGTTCTTGGTTCTTCCGAAATAATTATGAATATCCGACAAAAATGTCATCTAATTTACATTCTCACTGTTTGGGCCAATCAACTCTGACATATATACGGTTTGGCCAACATGTTTAGGTAATAAAAATTTTGAGTTTATAGTGTTGGTTGTAACTTTATATATTTCAAATATATTTTTAAACAATTTAATGTAAAAGATATTTTTTTTTATTAATTATTAATAAATTATAAGAAGGTTATCTTAGGGTATATTGGAATAGCTGCCAATGCTGAAAGAGTCTCCGAGATTGTAACTTAAGATTATATATATTTATACAACTATTTACGGAGCTCAAATAACTGGTAAGTAAATATTTATTTTTTGTTTGGCTTGCTTAAATGCTAAATAATTTATTATGTGTAAACATTTTATTGTATGTATAATATTTGCTATAGAGATGCCTTACGCTATCAGTCTTACTGAAAAAATTAAGAAATGTTCATATATTTTTATATATTTAATGTTGCCCATTTAATTATGTATATTTATTTTATATATAGCTGATGTTCTTTTGAGTAAAATGTATAACAGTTTACATATACATTGTCTATTTGGCATATGGAAGATAGTGTTCTGTTGATACTAGGAAGACTAGATAGGTTTCATATATTTGCTTTGAAGAGATATTGTTTTTATATACTCAATTTTTTACTCATACAAATTTTTTAGATTAAACATAAAAAGATCTTACTGCCCTGAACATCCGGCAACTCATTAATTGCCTTTCTTCACGCCAAAGGCCAAGTATTGTTCTCACCTTTTGCAACTTAATCCAATTAACAAGTGTTTATTAATTTGCTCACATAATTTTTGAACAAATATGATGCGACAATACGGAAGCTGTGAATCGCCCACACACTCACATATGTATTTATGATTAAAGCTATAAAAAAGCATCTTTGGACGACATCACATGCCACTTATGAATGCCAATCCAATGAAAAACCGATATTAAAATTACCGAATCTGATAAAAATCGCACAAGCATACACAGCATGAGATAACACATAAAAAATCACATAAAATTGAAAAGGAATCTTTGGTGAGTTGGTAGACGTGAGTCTTAAGTTCCGTATCGACCCGTTAATGGGCCCACCAGCTGAGTTCTAAACCGCTTCAAAGCCAATCAACGACTGATTCTAGAATGATGTGAAGATCTTTAGGCCGATTCACAGCTCAATGAGCATTCGATCAATCGACAGATCGATCGACCATTGGGACTGACTTGCCAGTTATGCTAATCAAGCAACTAGAAGCGAAACCGAAAGCTACTCTATAAAAATATATATGTATGCTGTGATATACTACATACTAGATCATGCGCTTATTATAAATTAAGATTTGGTCTAAGATCTGTTGGAGGCTTCAAGAAGACCAACAAACCGCAGCAGTAGAATTTGTGACACGTATTCGATTCGATTCGAACTGAGCTATGAGATTCATGCGATTCCCAGGCTAAACTAATTGTATTAATGATAATGCCCCTGAAGCGACTTGTTCAAGACTTTTGAGTGTTTTTGTCACTTTTTATACCCTGAACCCATTAAAAATGGGTGATCAGGGTATAATGGTTTTGTTGCAGCCCAAATATATGTAACAAGCAGAAGGATGCGTGGCAGACCCCATAAAGTATATATATTCTTGATCAGGACGACAAGCCGAGTCGATTGAGCCCTGTCCGTCTGCCCGTATGTTTGAACGCGTGGATCTCAGAACCTATAATATTTGAATTTTTTTTATAGATTCATGTATATCACGCGCAGGTCGAGTTTGTTTTAGAAATTCAAGAGTTATCGAATTTTTTTATTGATTAAAAACGAAAATCGATTTTCAGTTTTAAAATTATATCTTCTACATCTTTATAGGGACTCCAAATCTTGTATTTAGTTTATTGGAACCTTTATACAATTTTGATTTTTGTTAAATTTTTGATGCCACGCCCCCTTCGCCAAAATTTTCAAAACACTTATTTCAAATACTAGAGACTTGTGCTTTTGCACATACACACATACGAATGATATAATTACGCGGGGCTTAGGCTATTTCCTAACTTTCCGTACTTGCTGTTTGTGAATTAAGTATAATAATAATGGTAGTAGTTAGATAATGATTGTTATGCCAATGATCATTTAGCTGACCGACTCTACCGAACTAAACAGGTAGCGCTCTTATTTCCCACTCAATGATCGACTGTAAGAATTGAGTCATGACCTCGACCGAGCTGAGCTCGAAAGAGTTGAGCACAACTTTTGGCGGGAGTTTTGCCCTATATAAGGGCAAGCCGTCTGCCCAGTTCTTCAGTTGGTTTCCTGACCCCCTGATGGTCAGTCGTGCTGTGCAGTGCAGTCCAGTGTAGTGTAGTGTAGTGTCTTCTCCTCGTCCTCCTCCTGCTCCTCCTCCTCTTCTTCTGGATTTGGTAAGTATTTAGTTAATAATTTTAGTATTAAGTATATTAAGCAAAATTGTATTAGTTATAACTGTTTTTTTTAAGCAAATGTTTTACTAATAATTCTTTTTTTTTTGCTGGATTCTCTCCTGCTGCCCTCTCTACCTCTGCTGGACTCTCTCCTGGACTCTCTCCTGCTACTGGAACCTCTATCTGGATTGGACTCTCTATCTGCCCGCCTCTCTACTGCTGCCGACTCTCTACTGCTGCCCGTCTCTCTACTGCTGCCCGTCTCTCTACTGCTGCCGACTCTCTGCCAATCTACCGTTAATCGACTCGCTACTGCTGCCCGCATCTCTACCGCTACCCGCCTCTCTACTGCTGCCCGCCTCTCTACTGCTGTCCGCCTCTCTACTGCTGCCCGTCTCTCTACTGCTGCCCACCTCTCTACTGCTGCCGACTCTCTGCCAATTTACCGTTAATCAACTCGCTACTGCTGCCCGCATCTCTACCGTTGCCCGCCTCTCTACTGCTGCCCGCCTCTCTACTGCTGCCGACTCTCTGCCAATCTACCGTTAATCGACTCGCTACTGCTGCCCGCATCTCTACCGCTACCCGCCTCTCTACTGCTGCCCGCCTCTCTACTGCTGCCCACCTCTCTACTGCTGCCCGTCTCTCTACTGCTGACCGTCTCACTACTGCTGCCCGACTCTCTAATGCTGCCCGACTCTCAAACACTCTACCGGTAACCGACTCTCAACCATTCTACCGTTAACCGACTCTCTACCACTCTACCGTTGCCGGACTCTTTACTGCTGCCCGAGTCTCTACTGCTGCCCGACTCTCAACCACTCTACCGTTAACCGACTCTCAAACACTCTACCGTTAACCGACTCTTTACTGTTGTCCGAGTCTCTACCGCTGCCCGTTGCCCGTTGCCAGAGTAATATGTTAATAATATAGTAGGTATCTTAAGTAAAATTGTATTAGTTATTAATGTTTCTTTTTACGAGATTGTCTTAATAATAATTTTATTATACAAAGAACCCATTAAACACAGGGAAATCGCCTGAATCTTCTTCGGTTGCAATATGTATGTATGTAAAATAGGCTTGTTTTGGAATATCAACTTTTCGATGGGTTCAGGGGATCTCCTAGTCGGGCACACTCGACTAGAGCCTTCTTACTTGTTTTAACACAATTTTATCAAAATTTTATTTACTTATTTTTTTATTCTTCGAAATATTGTGTTTTTTATTAATTTTTATATATTTATTTATTTTTTTATTGTAATTAATTAAGTGCTTAAGCGTTTAGTTGAAATTAATTTAATTACCATTTTGCTTCATTCCATTTTATTTAACTTTACTGCATTTCAGTTCATTCCTTATTATTAAAAAGGAATTTCTTCAATTTCAGTTAATTTTATTCCATTCCATTTCATTGCAACTAATTTTATTTCATTTCATATCATTGTGTACCATCTCATTCCATTCAAATTTGATATCAGATCATTTATTTCCACATCTCCATCTCTCGTGTTGAATATAGCAAATGTCGCGGAGCTCTTCATAATTAATGGATTGATGCGCTGATTGATTTTTAACGCCTTGAGCGAAGCGGCAAAGTTGTGTGGGAACTGTTATGCATATGGAATAGATTGATTTGTCTATCTCTTCATTTGTATTGTTTTGGTTGGGTGTGGTCAAGTCGTGCAAGGTCTAGGTCGACATACCATGATTTAGCTGTACACTGAAGCCAGATTTGTGAGCTGCAGCAGTTCAAAGTGCCTGCCGCGATGAATATGGGTCCAAAACCAGTTTAAACTGTATTAAATGTGTCAATTATTTTCAATACGATTTGGCCATAATTTAACTTCATTAGTCCACGTCAAAGATATTTGTGTTAGGCATAAAAAGGCATAAAAAGGCGGCATTACTCAAATGCCCCAAACGTTATTTTCTATTCCATAACTCAACCTACTAAATTACAGTAGCGAATAAATCTGCCTTTAACATTTAGCGTGCATGTTTAATTGAATTTCAAATACATTTCGAATTACGTTCCACTCTGATAGACCAGTTCTCGTATTTACCTGTCAAGTTATCACTTTTATACCCTAATTTTGTTATAGCCTTCTGGCTAATTACATGGTTTTTAATTTCAAATATATATTTTCAAGATCGTATATCATTTAATTTTATTATATATAATTGCGACACTTTCCAAACAGGTTCGCACCACTGTGCGACGCACCTACATACATATAATTCCTAACCCACTGATACAATAGGCAGACATCATATCTGCAACGCTACTGAGTGCTAGCCTGCTATAGATACAATAATTTAATGATTTTGACATCATAAATATGAGTCTTTATATGTTATTAATTCTTATCAATTTATTTGGAATATTATTGAAAGATCAAACTAGGTGACAGTCATAGCAGAAGGCAGTCTATGACACGTCATACTCTTTCTATTGCAGAAAGTATATATATATTAGAAACTGTTAGATCATATAGGTATAAAATGGAAAGATAAGATAAGACGAGGATACCATCTAGAATTGAATTTTTTAATTGAATTCCATTCATAAAATATAATTACTTGATATTATACATTAAAAGTATAATTATCACAGATCTTTCACGCCTTAACCACAAGGAACTTCGAACTTGACGATCTGCCAGATCTGAAAGTATATTCGCAGTTCGCCATGCCTAGCTGCATTGTCACACTTTTAATATCCACAACTGCTAATAATAAGTTAGAAATGAATACTAAAGTTCCGGTAAAGCTGAGCGCTCAGAGAATTTCGGTTAAATTAAAATTAAGCGAAAGCTTCTTTGTGCATTGGCCAGAGGTTTTTATCCCAGTTTCAAATTAACTTTCGCATCACACGGATCGCGCGACGCAATCGCTGTTCATATCAGATTCAGATCAACGTCCGCACACACAACTATACATATATAAATATATTTATATATATTCACAGTTATTTGGCGGGTTCGAAAATGTATTCCAGTTATCAAAGTCGACGCTTCTCTGTCAAGGTTTGTGCGTTTTTTTTCGTTTGGAATTTAGAACTCAGCTCAACAAAATTCCTGCCACAGTTTCGACTGCAGCTGCTGTACGTCCTCTTCTTCTGCTCACTGCTATTTGCCCCCTGTGCCGCACGCCCTGCCACGCCCCAAACAATCTACTACAACAATCAGGCACCAGACGCCAATGGCAACTACCAATTCGAATACCAAACCTCCAATGGCATCACCACTAAGGGAGCGGGCAATGAGCATGGCGCTGTGGGCGTGATCCAGTATGTTTCAAAGGAGGGATTGCCCATAACCTTTACCTATGTGGCCGACGAGAATGGCTATCAGCCGACCGGAGATCACGCCATCAAGCATCTGGAGCGACAGCTGGAATACATACGCACGCATCCTTTGGTAGATGAGCTTAAATCGAGGCGTTGGTAGTTATCCTGAATGCATACATATTTGATATTTGATTAAATATATCTAGATAAATTGCACGACTGTCAGCATGTGAGATAAGAAGACATTATTATTATTATTATTATGGTATTATTTGTAGCAAACACGCAATTGAAATGAAAAATTAATGTTTATTGCAATAAAATGCAAATTGTGAATTTCATTTGACTTAAAAACACTCATATGATATACAAATATATATATATATATATATGTATATATATATATATATGTGTATATATATAGAATTCCAAAAATAAATATATATAACATAAATAAGCTGATAGCAACATAAATTGCTTTGTTATTCTAACAGACCAACTTAACCCGGCCTATTCCAAGCCGAAAACATCGTTAGTTAGCCGCATTATAATCTATGAAAAGTAAGAGTGCTGCGACTTGCTGAGGCATGCTCGACTTGCAAATATGGCGCACTTATACATTTACATTTTAAACTGGGAACGCTGACTTCATTTTAATATTTAATGGGCATGTCTGGCATTATATAATATAAAACCAAGTACATTTATAAGTGCATTCACTAAATTAAATTCAATATTCGGTATACTTGATATATGTATATAGTATGCATCATACACCTCTGAGACATTTTTATGGTTATAGGGAATGAAAACCTGTTGCCTAGCAGCTGCAGGCTGTCAAAAATGTTTCAATATTTAAGTATTTAATGTTTAAATATTTCAAGCAAGACATAGTAACATGATTTTGTTCCTATACATGTACATATATATGGAGCAAATATATTATAAATCTTATAAAGATCTCTACAGCTAAACATCCAACAAAGTTTCAATTGAATTGATTCATTTATCAGTTGATTTATACGAGCATTAAAAGCTGCAATTAATAACATTCATTTATCATACATTAGATAAATATCTGATATATTTACAGCTTCAATATTTTTGTGTATAAATGGCAATTCGAACAACCTTTAGAACGACTTTCGAATCGTAACACCAAAGAGCAGAAGCAGAAAAAATTGATGGCACTCATTTGCATGGCGATTTGGGCTAATTGAGGCCGTTGCATAATATTGACCGACTATTGGAGCTAGGGATTATGTAATATCACAAATAAACCAAGCACAGCCGTCAAACCGAGCTTTTCATCTCATGCCGACAAACAACAAGCGCTGAAAAATGTTTCTGCTGCAACTGTGTAATCCCACTTAGGCCACGTCCTTGACTGGAATTGATTGAAATGACTTTAAGCAGCTCGGTGAGTGGTCCAAATGAAGATTCTGTTTAGCCAAATAGTTGCACATAAATCAAAACGAAGTTCAAATTGAACAGCGATGTAGCATGATTTGAATTGATTTATAAAAAAATATCTTCGAATAAAATGAGATGATTATAAATTATTCATGATCTCTGCTTGTTGATGTTTTTTCTTTTTTATAAATCAACACGTTTTCATAGAAAATAAATGACATGAAGATAGCTCTCAAACTGTCTACTAGACTGGTGTTCTAGCGGGGGTATGTCTGACTAGGCGATACCTCGTGATTGGCACTTTTCAACTAATTGATCTTCCACTATTATTGCTAGTCGGGTCGCTGATACCTCGATAAATAATCGAACTAATTTTGAATGATTTCAATTTAAACTAGATTGCATAAAATTTCGAAGCTGATCAAGTGAACCCTTTCAATTTTCATTCAATGTATAAAAATGCGCACGAGCCAAGCCGGTTGCACATCGCTACATCAAGATTCGAGCTGCGAACTTTACTGCCAATAATCTTAAGATTTATTACCCCGAGCAAAGTAATAAAAATAGCTTAAACAGCGAGTCACTGAAAACAAAGTTTCAATGTCAACATTATCAGCGCTGAAAACAATGAAATCAAAACGGTTTTAAATTTACAAACATAAAAAACTTTCGACTATTTGTATTAATCGAAACAAAAGACAATCGCTCGTTATGCATATATGAGACCTAATCGAATTGTGAAGCACAAGTCGGCTTAGGTTCAATGCACGTTGCAATTTGTTCGACATTTTTGCTTACTAACTTATCTGTATCTATCTACATCTATATATGCACAATAAAAATTATATATTTATATGGCTTCGCAAATGCTTTATCTGCATCTACATGCAAATTAAATTACAAACACTTAAAGCGAAATGCAAAAAATATTTCAAACAAGCTTGGGTTTGTGTTCTGTTGTTTTCTCATACACAATCGGATATCTTTACATTTATCATACAATACATGTACATCTACATATATATTGGTGTGTGGCTGTGTCTTTGTCATTCGTGAACCGATCTATCAGCGAGCTCAGCTCGGCTTTAGCTAATGTATAGCTTTTTGCATTATGAACTACTTTAGGACAGCTTTTGTTGTTTTCTTCTTTTTTTTATTTATGTTTATATTTAATTGTTTTTTTTTTTTTTTTTTTTTTTGTGTATTTATTATAATAATTCAAGCTTCTGTTGTAATCATCTATGAACTGTGTTTTTTTTTTGTTTTTTACATTTGATAGTTTATGTTTGAATTTGTTGTTGTTATTGTTGCCTATGCTAAAACTAAGCCTAACACGTTCTCTGCCAAGTCCAGCCAAGAAACAATTGCCGATTCCAGTTGCCAGGACCAATAAAAATGAGCTTTGGTTGTAATTTTTAAATGATTCATTACAGATGCTCTTGCTGCTGTTGTTGTTGTCAACTGGATTGTTAATACATAAACTAAATGTATAAATGTATAAGTGTGTGTATGTGTGTGAATGCGTATTTAAAATGCGGATGTGTGTATGCCTATGTGTGTGTTTGGGAGTCTGAATATTTCGCATGTTACGCCAATAATAGTTTTGCCAAAGCTCGACTTGGTAACTGTTGTGGTCTAAGTCTTTTAAACCCTGCAAGAAAAGAAATTCCCATTAATAACACAGATTCTCATATAGACGATTGAGGTGTTCACTTACCAGTCCTCATCGCTGGCCAGAATTGTAGTGTTGACGGCTCCGCTTCTAGAGCCAATCCTAGTCCGTTTTCGTCTCAGCGAACTCTTCTAGTGCAAAGAAGCCAGCCGTACCACCGGTGCTACTGCTTGCCGTGCTGGTGGTGACCGCAGCAGCTGCCGTGGTCACTGTCACCGTTTCGCTTGTTTGCGCCTCCTCGGCAGCCTCCTCCTGGCCAGCAGCTGCGGCCTCCTTTTCTTCGGCACTCGCTTGCGCTGCTTCCAGCACCTGCTGCTGCACCTGGACAATGGGCTGGCCATCCTCAGTGTAGGAGACGGAGACGGGTATGCGTGTGCCATCCTCGCTAATGACATGCGGACCTTCCTCACCATCCTGGCCTTGCTGAATGATAATCTGGCCCTCGGAGTTCAGGAGCGACGCATCGATCAGCTGCTGCTCGTTGTTATCGCCATGGACGAGCACCATCTGGCCACTGCCATCGGTCATCATTTGCAACGTCTCGCCCTCGAGACCTTCGCCCGACTGCAGGACACCCACGCTCTGCAGCAACTGCTGGATTTGCTCAGGATCTTGTACAATGATCTGATTACCATCGGCATCAGTTAAAATGTGGTTGTCCAGTTGCAAAAGATGTCCATTCTCATTGACAATAAACTTAATCTGACCGCCATCGACCTGGGCTTGCATGGCCTCATCCAACTCCATGGCCACCTGTTGTTCGCCGGATGCTTCGCCTGCTTCACCTTCAGCTGTGGCCGCTGCTTCAGCCTCGGCAGCTTCGTGGGCTGCTGCCTCCGATTCAGCTGCTTGCTCAGCTGTGGGCGTGTCGCCGGCTTCTCGCTTCTCAGCCTCACCTTCCGCCTCGCCAGACTGTTCGCCATCCTTGGACTTTTCTTTAGCTCCTGCTTGGTCTCCCTTAGAGCCGCTCTTCTCGCCCGCCTTGCTGCTGGCCGCATTGCCGTCAGTTGAGTCCGCAGCACTGGCTGCTGCTGCCTCATTATCATCGTCTAGACTGGGCATCGAGACAGGCGCTGCATTGGATTTACCGCCGTCGGCTGCTTTGTTGTCGTTGCTGCTTTGGGATTGTGACTCTTCCTCCTCAGTTTGGTCGAGCACGGGCATGTCAATGCTCACCGAAACCGGCGCCTGCGAGTTAGGCGAATGCTTCTCGGACTGCTCGCCGCTGGCATCCACTTGTGGTATGGTTATGTTGAAGGTGATGCCACCGCTGCCCTCCTGCGAGGTGATAACCATCTCATTCTTGCCGGTCTTCTCGCTATCGTTCTTATCCGAATGCAATTTCTCGAACAGACTCTCAATGTCTGCCTCGGCATTCTGCTCGTTGAGCTCCTCCTTGGCGCCGGCGCCCGAATCTCCAGGCTCATCGCTTAGCAGCGCGGTGGCTGCCGAGTTAAGGGCTGTGGTGCCACCGCCAGCAGCCGAGCCCTTCTTATCCCGCCTATGCGTCTCCATATGGTGATTGTAGTATGTCTCCTGGATGAAGGTCAGCGAGCAGATGCTGCACGAGAAGAAACGTATATTATTCTCAGCTTCACCAGCGCTGGCCACAACAGTAGCGCCCGCCTGAGCCGGCACGCTATCACTGAGCGCCTCATCAATGGTCTCCTGCAGCAGTTTTTGTGTATTCAAGTTCTGGTTGCCACCGCTGGCGGCATTCAGTTTCTCAGGCTGATGCAACTCAACGTGTTTGACCAGCAGCTCGCGCTTGGGGAACGTCATGGCGCACTGGCCACACTTGAAGTAGTTTGTCTGATGCTGCTTGGCATGAATGGTGGCGGCTTCACGTGTCTCGAAGCGCTGCGAACAGAGGCGGCACTTGAAGGGTTTCGGCTTGCCGCTGACGTGCTTCCTCATGTGATCATCGAAGACGCCCTTGTCGGTCGACTTGAACTGACAGTGATTGCAAGTATACAGAGCTGACCCGGAGGCGCCAATGGATTCTGTCACACCAGCTGCAGCTGCAGCAGCAGCAGCTGCCGCTGTAACAGGTGCTGCAGCTGCTGGGATGGTTGTAGTGCTGGTAACCAGCACATTTGTAGCATGATTGGTTTCCATGTGCTTGCGCAGGCTGGCCTCGTTAACGAAATTGATGTGGCACATTGCACACGTGTTGTCCATGGCCGTATTGTGATCCCGGACCATGTGCTGCTTCATGGCACCAAAGTGGGGGAAGATCTTGCGGCAGGTCTTACACTGGAAGGTCTGCTGTTTGCAGGTCTCATAGTGAGTGTTAAACAGACGCATGTCCGATGTCTTGTAATCGCACGAGGTGCACTTGTAAATCTTTGTTGCCTTGCGGTGCACTTGGTTCTGTGTGCCGGCTACAGTGCCGCCCTGTGGCCCTGTGGCCAGCTTCAGCTGCTGTGAGACTGAAAAAAAAAACTTTAATAAAATCGGTTTCGACTACGATTTGGTCAGGCACTGTTGCTCACCTGGCGTTGACTGCTGCACTAACTTGCGTGTGCGCAGTACGTCCGCACCCCCAGATTCGTCCAGAGAGCGATTGCCTGCGCCACTAGCTAGCTTTTGCATCTTAAGCGGAGGACTGGCGGCGTCTGAATGACTGCCGCCGCTATCCTCATTGATGCCATACTTTTTATTTAATAAGTTCAATAGGTTCGCCTTGACGCGCTCCACGTCGTTCTCCAAGCGATCGAAGTAGTTCACCAGATTGGTGCAGCGTGAACAAACGAAATCCTCATTACACACTATTACCAAGAATCCCTCACCCACCAGCTGGGCCAGCTTGTTCGGAAATTTGGTGGAGGTGTGCGTGGTGCACATTTCAGTTACCGATGTCTGCGTTTGACTCGCCAACAGTGGCTCGTCACAGATGTAACAGCGAGCGGCTGCATCCGAGTCCATCATACTTTGCTGCTGCTGCGTTGAGACGTTTGATGCGGGCGTCGCCAGACGCGTCGTCTTCAATATGCGTGGCTGGCCGGGACCGGTGACGGTGACTGCGCCGCTGCTGAGCAAATTATTGAATTTGCGATAGGTGGCCGGGTTTAGTTGATTGTTCATTATATGCGCGCGTGTGTGCGATGTGTTTGTGTGTCTGTGTGTTGTGTGTGCGGATCTCGTTGGCTATTATTCTAGTATATGATTCTTAAAATTTTTTTTTTCTTTATAAAAACCGCCTACATTCACAAGCACATTAATTTTGAGTTGAGCACAGTTTGAAGCAACTTACAATCGGCACTTTTTTTAATTTTTGTATACTTTTTTCCTGTCGTTTTTGTTGTTCGGCAAGCGGACAACAATTTGTTTAGGTTTTCATTAAAGTTTGTATGCCGCGGCGTCACTTCGACTGTACTAAAGTCTATCGAGTGTGCTGTATTATTTAGGGTTAAATGCTTATGAGCTGCAGCGCATTGTATAGTTGTCTCTTTTCAACGCACGCATGCGGCCTGTTATTTGCCAATGCGATAGTCGGCTGTCTCTTTTACAGAATGCGGAAATGGCGGCCGTTTTAGTAGGCATACACTTTCAGACGCGCTCATCGAACAGCAATTGACGTGTGCTTCATATCATGCAAGGTTGCAAAACGTATTCACATATTGTTTGAGATTAAAAATAGAATATTGTTTAAGTGCAAATAAAATATGAATTTTCTAAATAAATTACAAGTCTAAATGTCAATTGTATGTCTTAGTAAATTTATTATGTTTATCAGTCACGCGTTGCAGATGTCGTACGACACGTCAGAGCACTAGTTGAGAATATTTAGTACTGCCAGGAAACTCTAGGTGTCGCTCAATGCGCGCGCTATTCAAATTTGTAAATGTTTGGTTTATGCTACAAACGAAAATTTATGACTGATAACTATTTTTACTATATGAACATTCCTAATGGGGTGATAAGATTCCACAGCGATTTGTTATATATGCTCAAAGCCATTTTGCACGTCCGAAGACCAGTTGATGGTGATGGTAAACGGGGAAAATGCGGGTGCAAGAGATACGACGTTTGGCAATATTGAGGCTCGCGTTATCAGCAACCTCCGTTCACCGATAATAATAATAATAGTATATATATATTTGGTAACGGTGCCCGTGGCCAAAAAGACGCATTTTCAGTTGCCAAACGATACGAAAATCGAACGCATTTCAGCGTGTAAAGTCGAACCTTTGAAAATAAAAGTGTGCTCAGTCTGAATTTTATTGGCCAGTTTAGTTGGCTGCTGTTGTTGGTGTTGCATTGTATTGTTGCCGTTGTATTCAAAGTGTTATCGAAAACTAAACGAGTTGCAAAAACAAATTGAAAATCGCTAAAATTAATTGGCCCATGTTACGGGCTCGCAACGATTTCCATTCAACGCGTCCGGCTGATTTAGTTAGTTAAAGCACCTCGCAAGCGTCGATTGTGGGAATAACTGTTGTGTGGACATCGAATATAGTTAGCCGTTGGCAATCAAGATGTACGGCCGTCCAGCAATGGGCATTAAGAACTTTGATTCACTCAAAACCTTGGCCAACTGGGCAGGTGGTCTCAGCGTGGTGAGTAACCGATGCAACATGAACTTTTTTATCTCAGTTTGACCTCATTCGAGCGCTCGATAAGAGCGCCATCTGTGGGCCAGCTGCTGCAGTTACACTCGCAGTTTCAGTTTTGGAGAATGTACCTGAACTGAAGAGGCAGCAAGCAGGAAGCACATATTTTTCAACTGATCAGCTGCGCCTAATCAATCACGGTCGTTATCGGAAACTGATTCACTTGAGTGCACACACAAAAAAAAGAGCTACATAATGCCCCCATTGACGTGTGTCAACAAACAATCCACCCCCTCTCAACGACTACCCCTCTATCTCTCTCTCTCACCTGCTTGTTACAGGTGCAAGCTGTCATATGGATTGGTCTGACGATAACCGCAATCATTGCTTATAGCTGCAACATTTACATCGCGACCAACATGAACTATGGTGACTTCATTAAGATCATCTTCTTTGACGTATATTTCCACGGCAGCTGCAAGATGTCCCTGGATGCCTACCAGAACTACAATCGCACCTTGATCGATAGCGTTGATACCGTCTTCGATCCCACACAGCTGCTCATCTGGGATTGCGTTTACCTCGGCCTCTCCGTCTGTTGGTTCATCGTCTCCGTGCTGCTCTTAACATGTGAGTCCAGACACCTTTCCCATATAGAATATAATATTTGTATCTCTTCATCTTTTGGTATTGATTAAAATTAAATCATCGCTAACGGAAATTGCAATTTCGTTCTTTCGCGTGATTCACGTGGCGCGGCATTTTCATTAAAGTTAAAGTTGCTTTTATCACTATCTAGCGTCATTTCAATAACATTTTTATATTCAAGCAGCTTAACCCAAAGATAAAATCGAAAGCCCCGTAACTAACAATTGTGACTGCTCCAGTTTAGCGAGACTGACTAAGAGATACCCCTCTTCTTAAAGGTGTTTTGATTTCTGTCCCATATAAGGAAGAAATATATTCACGAGATGAGAGAGATCAGCATTCAGTTCACAATTGACATAATATATAATCTAAATATAATTGATATAATCTTATAAACAAGCAATATGCCCTTTAAGTTTTCTGTGTGCACAGGGAACGAAGGAAGGTTTGTTTGTGCTTCATTTCGCGCACTTTTGTATTTAATATTTGTGTTCTTGTGTAATAAGCGATGAGGTTTCTCCACAAATTCCTGATAAGGTATAACCGTATAAAATGATAAAATTTTAATAGTAAACAATATAACAGTATAACAGTATAACAGGATAACAGTATAACAGTATAACAGTATAACAGTATAACAGTATAACAGTATAACAGTATAACAGTATAACAGTATAACAGTATAACAGTATAACAGTATAACAGTATAAAAGTATAACAGTATAACAGTATAACAGTATAACAGTATAACAGTATAACAGTATAACAGTATAACAGTATTACAGTATTACAGTATTACAGTATTACAGTATTACAGTATAACAGTATAACAGTATAAGAGTATAACAGTATAACAGTATAACATGATAATAAAGTCAAGCAATCTCTGTCAGTCATCAGCAATTACTGTACTAATTGCACTTGATATATGAGCTCAAAACTGATTCCGTCATTTATAATTTCTTTTCTTCATTTTCCCCTCTTTTTGCAGACTTGAACAAAAACAGCGTGAAACAGACGGTGAGCGTGATCTATAGCTGGGCATTCTTTATGGGCGTGATCTGTGCCATGGATCTGGTGGCCGGTGTCATCTTTGGCGTCGACTACAGTCGCTTCCATGCGCGCGCGTCCCATTTTAATGCGAACACCATCAACTCGGGCTACGTGGATCCCAATGCGCCGCAGCTGATGGCTGGAGGCGTGGCAGCCATATCAATGATGATCATTGCGTTCAAGGGCTTCATCATGTGGCTGATCAACCTGCATTTGCTCATCTATTTGGTGGCGCGAGCGGTGCGAATAAACCAAGATAACGACGGTGCGGTAAGTGACATCATCTGACTTCATTAGCGCTTGGCGCATGTCTCATGTAATTGGGCTGCAATAAATCAAGCCCAACCCAGTTGTCAGCTGGCTCCACTAGCTACTAAGATCTACGAGCTATGCAGACATGCGACCCTCTTGTGAGCTATGTAAGCGACAAATTAAATTCTGATACTTTCGATGACTCCGCCACGCACCTACGACACTTCTATAGTTAGAGCGGCGAATACGTACGTAAAGTGCGGAGCATGTGCGCAGCCAATGGCTTATCAGTTGGAAGCGTCCAGTAGTCGATGAATTGGCTTACTCGCGCGCTGATAAATAATGGAAGTTTTGATGTCGTCGTTTAAATTTTATGCTAAGCAAATATAACAGCTGAAAATATACTCCGTAATCATCTCTCCTTCCGCTTCGACTGCAGGCAAATTTATTCTGCAAATTAAAATATTGTGTTCATTTATTTGCAGGACACGCTGTTCATGCCACGCAAGGACTCCAACGATATACTCAGCAGCAGGCCTCCAATTCGTGCCTACGAGGAAGAGAAGTGAGTTTCCTATTCAATTCCAATGAAATCGTTCCCTAAAAATGCCTGTTATTCATTTAGACTGGAAGTGCAGGCTTTCAACAATGATGCCTACATTCCGGAGACTCGGTCCACGGCGGAGACCATAGAGGTGAACGAAGAGGCCATTGTTCGTGCAGCCCACATGTCCCGCGATGCGAACCTGATGGATCGCCGCTTCCGCAGCATCGATGCCTTCCAGCAGTATCCGGCGCCCAACCCGAACAACCGACCCGTGCGACAGTCGTCGCAGGGCCCCGTCCAGGAGACCATAGTCATGGCCTCCACTGGCTTCCCCATGCCCGACTATTCGCCACAGCCCAGCCCCAATACCAATGGCATACTACGTCGTCAACAGTACTAAATGTGTGCCAAGGCATTTCTACCTAAAGTAATCCATATAATTCTCAAATATTTAACGCCCCCGCCCCCGCCAACGCCAACGCCGACGCCCTCGCTAACCAAGTAAAGCCAACAATGAAGTAAAGCAGTTAAAATTAAGTAAGAAAAACATTTACTTGGCGCCAATTGTAGTTTTATCAGAGTATTATGTTCTATTTATTTACGGTCAACTAACAATAGATGTATATATATTATTATCTGTGAATACAATATATACATATTTATGCTATTTGCACACACAGTTTAATTAAAGGTGTTTGATTTTTATTCCGCTGCTGATAAGCGAACAAACTGATGTTAAAAATGTACGCTCTACTGAATCATGCCCCCAGCAACGATTTTGCTGACATTGTTCAATGTGCAACGTCATTAAATAATTAAATAATATTCATTTTTCATATTAATTTTGCGCTAAGTTCTAGGACCACTCTCAATATGCACAACTTTTTTATTTCACACAAAATTTGAATTACCTTGCCTTTACATAGCTCATTTTGCACAGTTTCAGAGATACTTATTGATTTTATACAATAATATAATACATATTTGTACAATTTAAAATTAGCGCCCAAAACAGAAAAGCTATCGATAACCCAAGCAGCGTTGCAAAAATACGAAAAATACTAAATTCACGTAATAACGAGCATCTTGCGTTTACGTTGCTCATATTTGCGCCTGCCTTGCGCAGTTTGAGCATATCCATCGAACGCAGGTCAACCGAAAGTTCATCAAAATAATTCATAATATTGATAAGCCGGTCGAATTTGACGACAGATTTTGACTTAAAACATTATTGTTGAGCGTAAAACGTAGTACGCTGCCTCAATACTGTTCATTTCATTTTGGAACGTGCTCGGGGACATAACGTGTCGGGGAAAATCTAGAGCAAATATATTACTCACATATAATAATATTCAAACGAAAATGGTTTTCATAACAAAATTCGCGCGTGTTGGTGTACAGGTGGCTCGCCAGGTGCGTACCATGCCTCTCGCACCAGCACAGTGGCGCAGTTTGCATGTCGGTTGCGTCCTCGACAAAGGTAAGTTCCCATGTTTATGCAATCAAACGAAGCAATAACAACAGTTTGAGAGTCACTGGTATGGGAGTCAGATGAAAATGCAACAGGTATTAACAAGGTATTCCATATTGCAGAGCGACGCTTCACAGACAAACACGAATGGATCGAGATGCTCGATGACAACAAAGCCATCGTGGGCATCTCCAGCTATGCACAGGAAGCCCTGGGCGACGTTGTGTTCGCACAGCTGCCCGAACCAGGCACCGTATTGAAGAAGGACGACGAATGCGGCGCTCTGGAGAGCGTGAAGGCCGCCAGCGAGGTTTACTCGCCCGTCAGCGGCAAGGTGACGGAAAAGAATGACGATGTCGAGAACACACCAGCCCTAGTCAATAGCAGTTGCTATGAGAAAGGTGAGAGACATTCACTTTCATTATCGAAATTCACATTAGCTAAATCTTTCTGCCGTTCACAGGTTGGCTGTTCAAAGTGGAGATCAAGGATTCCGCGGAATTAAAGAAACTTATGACTGAGGAGCAGTACAAAGACTTTCTTGCCAAAAGCGAAGATCATTAGAGGAATAGTTGCCTTCAGATTACACAGAACACACACGCTGTAAATTTACTCACAATCTGTCTGAAACTCACTACTCATCATCCACATAGTCACCAAATACACAAATATCCATTGGATTTCGTTACGGTCTAAGAATAAACTGAAAAGCCAAATGTTACACTCGAAACAATCACAATCGCAATCTCCAATGACCTACGGGTGGCTCCTCAGTAGCGCTGCTTCCCCCCCATGGAATCGCTGCGGCTGTGACTGATAAGGCAGTCGAACTGTCAGAGAGAGAGAGAGAGAGAGAGAGCGCGCTCTTGGCGTGTGAGTGAGTTCTTATCAACCGCACTCGAAATCCACTCAATGTTAGATCATTGCTAAGCAGCGTGGCGTTGGCTCACAGCGGAAATAGCCGTTGCAGGCAACATGTAACAGAATCTGTTGCTGAGGCTGCGATTATCACCTGATTACGTACAGCGGCGGCAGACGGCGCACTAGATTAGGACTGGCAGTAAACACTCCCTTAAGGCAGGCGAGGAATCGTACCGTTATGTGTGGTGATAAGGCTGTGATGGGCAGGTCGAGTCGGAGCGTCTGTCAGTGTCAGCCCACAAATACAGATGCTGATAAGCTCGACTAGTTTGAACTTGACGCCGCGAGAAAGGTTCTCGTGCGCGCGCTAAAAGCTCAACGGTGAAAGCTCGCGGCATGGCAAAAAGCTTGACATCGGGCGTGCGGTGCGCTCAGTGCTCAAATTGAACTCGAACCGTGCGGTACAAGAAGTCGTGCGCTGCGGGTAGTGGAACAAATACACACACCTACAATACATAGAAATACATATATATATATTATACATATATATACGCACACGCACACACATTGCTAGTCAAGGGCCAAACAAAGTGACAGTTAATACAAGGGGCACAGTGACAAGTTGCACGAGCAAAGGATAATTGTCATAGATTCGCATAGCCAACCAAGTGGAGCAAAAGATACAACAGACGCAAAATGCCAACGGAAAAATCAATATTCAATCCGAATCCGGCGATTAGTCGTAATGCCTACATATCCAGCTTTGACGAGTATACGAAATTCTACAAGGAGTCCTTGGACAATCCCGCTGAGTTTTGGTCTCGCGTAGCGAAACAATTTCACTGGGAGACGCCAGCGGATCCCTCGAAATTCTTGCAATACAATTTCAACATCTCCAAAGGACCCATCTCCATCAAATGGATGGAGGGCGCCTCGACCAACATTTGCTACAATCTGCTCGATCGCAATGTGCGCAACGGACTGGGCGATCAAATAGCCTACTACTGGTAAGTGTCGCAGCAACGATGCATGAAAACAAGAGTAAACGTAAAGGATAATTACGTATTGATTTTCCTTTGTACTCACGTTTTTGCTATTACGAAACGCGCTCGTGACGTCGGCGAAGTGCTGCCACCCATCGCCTCCTGCCGTTACCTACCCTTGATTCGCTTGCAGTGCGCAGGCACGAGGCAAAACGAACAGATGTTCGCCGTTAGCTGTGGCGAAGCAACCGTTACTTTGCCTTAGGTCACTCTTGCTCTCCCTTTCAAGGACAGAGTACTTTAGTTTTCTACAAGTTGACAGCTGACTGAACATTGTGCATTCATTAGCTAAAGTTGCAGCGCCTACTTTCTCGGGAAGGTCAATGCTAGAGCCCAGGCGCGGGTATGTCGACATATTACATACATATGTATGTATGTAGTATTTGAGCTGAGTTGTAAATTTGCAAGGTTTATTAGTTTTCTTCTCTATGTTTACCTAGTTCTGTTCACATATTGACCACCTGCCCCGCCCAATGGCAAACAAGCGAATGTAAATACTTCAGAGACTACAATTGAAATACAATCCAAAAGTATTTCCCATCGTTAGAAATCTGTAATCAAATTGATTTATTTTGTATTTTATCAGTTTCTAAGGTGCCGCGGCTGATTCGAGTGCTCTTCAAAAATCCCACAAATGCCCTCAGATTGCAATCGATTACGTTTTATTGCGTCTTTTCCGTTTGTTTTCCTTTTTCATATTTTCATATTTTGTGTGTGGAATATTTTATGTCTTGCAGGTTATCGTTCACACAGTTCAAATCAATCCGACATAAAAAAAAAATAAATAAATAAAATAAAGTAAAAAATAAAAATCTTTAACTAATGTTAATTTTTTCTAATCTCGCGGGTTATCAGGAGTTCAGCGTAGTTCCGCAGACGCGTGCGAAAAGAAATGCAAATCTCAATACAATATATAAATATAGATCATAGTAAAACAGGTACATACAGAGCTTGGCAAGGTCAAACTAGGAATGTTTATAAAAACATTAAACTCAGATCCCGAATGCCTGCGCTCATCGGCCAGATAAGATAAACCGCGTAATAGCCAACAATTAATAAAAACCAAAAATAAAAGACGGAAAATATAGATAATACGCAGACGAAGTAATAAAGTTAAAAAGCAAAGCAAAATCTCTTGTTTTCTTTCAACTTTTACTGTGCCATAAAATATAAGTTTTTCAATACGAGCACACCTGCACAGGTACACTTGTATTGTCAGTTTTATATAAGCGTGCGATTAGCACAAGGCGCTCAAATTGTTTATTCAAATTGAATTCGCTGCGAACGCAACGCGAACGAAATCGAATCAAATGTTTCGCGCCTCAATGTGTGTCACAACGTCTGGCAATGTACGAATAGAGGCATAAGGACAAGAAGAAGAAGAAAGAGGGGAATGCGTAACAATGCCAGTGTCAAAAGTTCAAACATTCAGTCTGAAGAGCAGCAGCAACTGAGCAGGTCACTTCCTGGCCACAGTTTTGGCTGCACTGTTCGACCTACGAAAATCACGCGATCATATCGTCCGATTACTCACAGCCAATCACACGGAGAGAATTCATAGGCATTCACACATGCGCTAAACCGGCTAAAGAGTGTGCGTGTGTTGGTGTGCCCATGTGTGTGTGTGTGTGTGTGTGTGTGTGCGTGTGTAAAAGAAACGAAAATATTGTTAGTGCTGACTCCAACTGAAGCGCAAGCGAAAGGGCAAGCACAACATTAAGTGGGCAATCATCATACGTTCATACATACATACATACATACATACGTACATACATACGTACATACATACATATGTATGTTTGTTTGTTTGCTTTTGTCCCGTTTCGCCCACGTTTTGTTATCACTTTTCGCAACAGTGCGCATTTGTAATTGGTATCAAATTGTTGATGTGCGCTCGTATAGTAGCAAAAGTCTCTGCACTCTATACTCCATACTCTATACTCTACATTCTCAATTCTATACTCTACACTCCATACTCTATACTCTACACTCTCAATTCTATACTCTACACTCCACAGTCCACACTCTAGTTTGCATAATTTAGCATCTGCTACCTTTGGCTAGACATAAAATCATACGATGTCGCTGTTAAACAGTAGGGCAGACTGGCCGTACGGTCATTCGCAAGCAAAGCATATGTATGTAGCTATAGTTAAAGAAAAAAAAAGCGCTAACTTGAAATTCTTTACGCCAACAACAAATGAAAACATTCGATGCGATTTGTTTAATGCCTCTTTAGTGCTTTGTTTTTGTTTAGCTTTCAGACACGCGAATCAACAGCTGCTTACGCTTATTGGCGTTGTTGTTGTTGTTGTTGTTGCTTCTGCTGCTGCTGCTATGTTGTTGCTGTTGCCGGCTGCCGCAGCTCCTCACATGATTCTAGCGTGCGTTTCTTCCCCAATTGGTTTGCGATAAGCGAGGTGGGCCACGCGTCTGTCTGCTGCCAATGTATGGCCCCGACGGCGGTCAAGATCATGAGCTGTTGCCGTCTTTCAATTGGTTTCCAGGCAAAGCGAATGACTAGCTAAAATATTGATTATCTGGAAGATTGTCTAGCGACAAGAGGACAACAAAAATAGCATGGACAACATCGCGCCATAGCCTGATCGGCTAACACTCATAATTAGTCATTTGCAGAGAATGCTCACGACAGTTTGACAAGTGTAACAATCATGTGAAGTGCTAAGTGCGAACAGTGCTTGCTAAACTACACCCACAGAGAGTGAAAATGAATGAGAGGGAGAGAGAAATGGCCTTGATTTAAGCACAGGCTAAATTAACAGCGCTGTTAGCATTAACAGTCTCTGTTATTAATCATGCTGTTGGTGTTTCTGCTGCTCGCCATTTATCAAGCATATTTGGTTTTTGCTTTCGATATATTTTTAACATCTTACTAATTAAATGCTTTTCATTTCGCATGTGTTGAGTATTATTTCGCTAGGTTACAGTAGCTATCGCGCCTCCACATGTGTATATACATGTATATTGGCCAACTCATAACTCATGTACGTACGAGAACGAAGTGTACTTTGGACCGGCCGTCCGATGATAGCCGTGCTAAAATAGATTCTTGTACGTCATGATTGCGATCAACCAACTTGCTTATTTCCCGAACGGGATCTGAACCTTATCGTTCGATGTGACAAACCGATTGGATACTTCCTCCCCCACCCCCTCCCGATTTTAATATTTAGTCACTGATTTACAGCCTTTATATGACATTTGAGTCATTTTAAGGTTTTTTTTTTGTTGGGGGATTTGTGCTGTATTGCACGTCGCGAAGTCTACAACTACGACAGTTGACCTAGACCAAGACCCGTAACCGTAGAGGTGCAGCTAGCTTTCTCTACTGCCTCTTGTCCTTGAGCACATTTACAATATGTGTGTATATGTATGTATGTGTATAAATATCCGTCACGATTTGATATTCGATTGTGCATTGCGTTTTGTTGTTAAGTTTCATGCATTTTGTATTTGGGTATAATTAATTCTACCAGGCAATTCAATATATTACAGTGCGCTCAAAAAGTATGTGAAACAGCAACAGGTTTTTGGATAGAAAAATATTCCAAATTATATTTATTTATGTTTTATATGTGGGGTCTCTTTGTCAAGTTTAGGGTTTCAATTTTATTGCAGTAGTATTTATTTAAAAAATTATTTATTAACAAAGTAATTAAACATTAATAAATAATATAAAAATATGTAATTCAAGTGGACTGGAATTTGTCATTAACTAAATTTATCTTATGATGTATCAATGCTTTTCCTTATCTGTTTTTCGTTAATAAAAAATGTTTGCTCAGGAAAAATGGGAATTGTTTCTTAATCATATTCTCTTTTGAGAATATTTATAAGTATTTTAATATATGGGAAATACATATAAGATAATTTATATTATTGGTATTGCCCAAATGATTGTCGTCTCGTAGGTATACTTAAATGTAGGACTATTAATATATATACACACGATATACATATACATATATGCAGTGTATGCAGCTGTCGCTTTTTGTAGTCGGATATTGGCCTTTGTTGCCAAGTTGAGACTCAAAGAGAGAGGCGCTGCTCAACTAGCAGCCAGCGGAGAGGCGAGGGAAGGCAGCTTATCAAATCATCAAATTATGTTGCACATTCAAATGAAATAGCTAGCGACAATTAGGAAGTATCAAATTGCAGTAAGTGATCCAATTGAGGTGCTGCGTGGGTGTTTAAATAGGTAGCCACTTAGCAGTGGACAGGCGGCGTCTGCCGCTCCCTTCGCGTTCTTATATCTGGGCAGACTGCCAAAATGGATATATTATTAATTTCCGCATTTATTTCTTATTATGTTGCAGGGAGGGCAATCACCCGGATGACTACTCGCGTGGGCTCACCTATCGCAAGCTGCTGGAGGAGGTCTGCCGCTTCGCCAATGTGCTGAAGGATCATGGCATTAAGAAGGGCGATCGCGTCTCCATCTATATGCCCATGATTCTGGAGCTGCCCATTGCAATGCTGGCTTGTGCTCGCATCGGTGCCGTGCACTCGATTGTCTTTGCCGGATTCTCGGCGGATTCTTTGGCGGAACGCATGTACGATTGCAAGGCCAAGATGCTGATCACAGCAGATGGCGCCTGGCGTGGCGAGAAGCCGCTCTACCTGAAGGCATTGTGCGACACGGCGTTGGAGAAGGTCGAAGAGATGGGCCATTCTGTGGAGAAGTGCATCGTGGTGTCGCATCTGAAACGCGTGACGCCTTGCCAGGACAATCATGTGGACCAGGACATACCGTGGACCGATGATCGCGACTACTGGTGGCACGAGGAGATGGAGGACAAGGAGCCCGCCTGCTATCCAGAGTGGATGGATGCCGAGGATCCCCTATTCATGCTCTACACGAGCGGCTCAACGGGCAAGCCCAAAGGCGTGCTCCATACCACGGCTGGCTACCTGCTCTATGCTGCCACCACGTTCAAGATCGTCTTTGACTACAAGCCCGGTGACATCTACTGGTGCACCGCCGATGTGGGCTGGATCACTGGACACACCTATGTGGTTTACGGACCACTGGCTAATGGCGCCACCTCCATCATCGTACGTACTGCAATTAGCACGCCAATGCTGATTAAATTTACTTACTTTATTTTTACGTCGCTTGCAGTTCGAGGGAACGCCCTTCTTCCCGGGCAATGACCGCTATTGGAGCGTCATTGACAAGTATAAGGTCACCCAGTTCTACACGGCGCCCACGGCCATACGTGCGCTCATGAAGTTCGGCGAGGCACCAGTGCTCAAGCATAATCTGAGCGGGCTCAAGTAGGTTTACCTGCTAAAACCAAGTCTAGTTTTTAAGCTAATCTCTCTCTCTCTCTCTCTCTCTCTCTCTCTCTCTCTCTCTCTCCCTTTAGGGTCTTGGGTAGCGTTGGGGAGCCCATCAATCCGGAGGCTTGGCTATGGTACTATCGCTACATTGGCAAAGAGCAGTGCTCCATTGTGGACACATTCTGGCAGACGGAAACTGGCGGACATGTTATAACGCCTCTGCCTGGAGCCACGCCCATGAAACCAGGCTCTGCTGTAAGTGCATTAATATATGTAATCGAGAGTATATCTAATATAGTTTCATCTTACAGTCTTTTCCGTTCTTTGGCGTTAAGCCCACTTTGCTGGATGAGTGTGGCATTGAGATTAAGGGAGAGGGCGAGGGTTATTTGGTATTCTCGCAGCCCTGGCCAGGCATGATGCGCACGCTGTACAACAATCATGAGCGTTTCGAGGACACCTATTTCTCCAAGTTCCCAGGCTACTATTGCACTGGAGACGGTGAGTTCGACTGTTCATATTATCTATGTCTATATGGATTACTAATCCTCTTTATGTAGGCGCCCGCCGTGATGCTGATGGTTATTTGTGGATCACTGGTCGCGTGGATGACATGCTGAATGTCTCTGGCCATCTCATGTCCACTGCCGAGGTGGAGTCAGTGCTGACTGAGCATCCACGAGTTGCCGAATCGGCTGTGGTGTCTCGGCCGCATCCTGTCAAGGGTGAATGCCTCTACTGCTTTATCACGCCCAATGAGAACGAGCCGTTCGACCAAAAACTGATCGCTGATCTGAAGAAGATGGTGCGTGACCGGATCGGACCCTTTGCCATGCCAGATGTTATACAGAATGCGCCCGGTTTGCCCAAGACGCGCTCCGGCAAGATCATGCGTCGAGTGCTGCGCAAGATCGCCGTCAACGATCGCAACGTGGGCGACACGTCCACCCTGGCCGATGAGCAAATTGTGGAGCAGCTGTTCGCCAACCGACCCGTAGAGGCCAAGTAGACAGACCCATTGATGCAGTTACTCTTCGCTTATCGAATGACCTTGCTACTCTGTAAACCTTTACCTAGCTATAGGCTAACAGTTGATCAGCTTCTAACCACATGAATCTTGTAAATCTCCTCCCCCATATTATCTATGTTTAACGTTTAACTGTTGGCACCCGCCGCCCCTGCAAGCCGGGCTTACAGATTCCACTTAGTTCGTAAGCTGTGTGCGTAAGTAATGGTTCATCATGCACTTGGGTACAAATGCGAAATGCACCCGTTATTTTCCATATATATATATATGGATTCTTGATTCTATATCGTATGTGTCCTTATATACTGTAGTTTATATTATACTGAGCACGCACATTTTTCCAATTCTTTTGTTTCTTTGTTGTAGTCTTAGATTAAGTTCTTGCTAAATTCGTTGTGATACAAATTTAATTATATATTGATTATGTATGTATTTTTAGTAGAATTGATATAACAAAATATATACACGATTCCAGTAATATCCATTAACAAAAAAAAACATACACATTGACAAAATTTTGATTTGATCTTTAGAGAATTTTTCTTGTAGTTTTTCACTTTACATTTTTATATTTTATGTTCAGTTCGGTCTTCAGTCACTTACAGCACCAGCCTAGTGCACTAAGGAGGAACACGTAAGTCCGGATCATAGATATATATATTTAGATATATATTTGTGTCGATATTTACTAGACGTTCGAAACGTTTGTTAGCTTTAAGATTGGGAACGAAACATATCAGTGTTGCATAAAGCTTATCAACATTCCTATATATATATATATTTATTTGATATACATATTTACATATATATATCGTATACGCTATATAGTCGCAGAGAGACTAACCGCAACAAGTACATATCATTGAACGAAACTGCTGCTAAACTCAAAATTTATATAAAATATTTAAATGATATAATATACATAAATCTATATGTCATTGTTAGTCGTGTTTGCTCCGATGTTCAGAGTTATCTATCTCAACTGAAGAATCAGGCAAACAGGCCATAGTAAGTATTTGTTATTTATAGTTATCAATGTCGGGCGCGAGAGAGAGTCGAAAGAGATTTGAATGGAACGCAGTGCTTCGTATTCTAAATGGAGGGTCGGAGTAGCGGCCCTGTCTGATTGTATAAAGTTGATTAGCTTTAAAGCGTGGGTCGATGCGAAAAGAACTTACGTTATTTAATCCTGATAAATATTATGTACATACATATTTAATATATATATATATTTATCGAATCATATATATGTGTATAATAAAGTTTATTGTTTCAATGTGTTTAAATGCAAATCGGAGTTATCTAATTTGAGGAAAACCGTGTGTACAGTTGACTTAACGGCTGTTAGTTAACATAACATAACGATCTGCAGGCCTAACGGATACAGCGGCTGGGCAGAAAAAAGAGCCTTCGACTTAAACTTCTAGACTTCAATTAATTACAAAATCTCTAAGTTCCTTAATTTAATACTCCATAGAGCATAGAAAAGCAATTTACCAAATGCAAGTGCTTCTGAGAACTGTGTGCTATCGTCGTCTTAGCAGACAATTCTCCCAGGTAGATGTTGACCAGGCTTGCCGCCTAGTCTCGGAGCTGAGCAAGGAAGCTGGCCAGGTACGGTAGTTCACTCGAGTAGCCACCACATGTATATCCATGTGAAATATTTGCAGATAATGAGGCGGGCGCAAGAGCATAAGCCCAAGTACACGACGAAGAACAACGATCGCGATCTGGTCACCAAGTGGGATCGAGACATAGAGCGTTTGTTGGTGAGTGGCATTAAAATGGCGTTTCCCGACCACGAGATCATCGCCGAGGAGGGGACGGAGGGCACCGCCAAGAGCTGGGTGCTCACTGATGCACCTACCTGGATCATTGACCCAATCGATGGCACAACAAATTTCGTGCACGGATTTCCCCATTTCTGCACGTCGATTGCTTTGTATGTGAATAAGAAGAACGTGCTTGGTTGGATAGAGAATCCGATGCTGAGGGAGACCTACGTCACACAAATTGGCAAGGGAGCTTCCTTCAATGGGCGGCAGATGCGAGTCAGCGGACAGCGAGAGCTGAAGCACTCCCTCGTCTACATAGAGTGCCCAATTAAGCAACATGAAGATACCGATTTCGAGTGCTTAGAGAATATCTTTACGCTGGGAACCACTGCGCACGGGTGAGCCTAGATTGAGAGAGAGAGTAGAGCTGATCCTAAAGTGATTGTCTCTAGCATACGCACCATGGGCTCAACGGCGCTGAATTTGGCACAGGTGGCGCTTGGGGCCTTCGATGCGTACCTCCACTGTGGTTCGCATATCTGGGACTGGGCTGCAGGCGTGCCGATGGTGCAGGCGGCGGGAGGCATTGTCATCGATCCCTGCGGTGGACCGTTCGACATTTACGCGCGCCGCATGCTGGCAGCGGCGACACCCGAGTTAGCCTACCAAATTGTGCCTATGATAAAGCAGCTGTTTCCCACTCCCCGAGACGACGAGCCCAAGTCAAACTGTAAATTTACACATTCGAATGAGTAGGCTCCAGACGGTAGAGAACTTTCGGCTTTCTGAATAAAAATATTCAATTTAAATTTTAAAGTGTGTAAAAACAGGCAGATGCAGAGCATTAGTAGGAAACTCACAGCAATCAGCAGCGGTCGTGGTCTGCTTGCTACGGTTGCCAACAAAACTCCTTACTACACGATCAAGTTAAATGCTGTTGCATCTGACAAATGCCGCCTACAACTGAAGCTGGCCTTGCGGCATCTGACGACGATGCACGGCAGCTTATCTGTGGCAATAATGAGTTTAGGCCAGAGGCGTAGACTACTTGAGAATGCATCGAAGAAATATCCATTGAATAAGTGAGTAGTAGTAGTAGAGTTTCCAATCCCATAGCCAATGCATGAAATGTTCGACCAAATCTCGTTCAGCTTCCGAAGTGAAATGAATGGGAATTTGCTTATGGCAGCAGCTACTCCAAGTAACGAGTCGACTCGCAATGTGCTGCCAGAGAACTGGAGCAATCTACTAAAAGTGCTGCCTAACATATTCCAGCGTGGAATTACTTCGGACCCGACCGAGAGCAATGGTGTAGATGCAAACAATAATATTGAATTAAGCACTGATGAACTCGTGGCCATGGACGAAACCACTAAACTAGCTCAAGAGTAAGTCATCCATTTATTGCCACTAATGATAAGGGTCTTCAATTATTGCTTATCAGATTGCGTAGACTGGGCAGAAAATATTTGATCAGATGCAGGAAGCCATGGGAGATTAAGTCGGGGCTGTATAAGCTCGGCTGCCAAGCATGGCATGTGGGCACGGCAATGCTGTTTTTGAACCAGGACCAAAAGGCACAAATGAAACTCTCATATTCGATGCGGAAGTGGACGGATCAGCTTTATTCATTACTAAAGCAAATGCATCCAGAGCTCCACATAGTCGAGCGCAGGGGCTCAATCAAAGTGACGAGCCGGGAGCCGTATGAAACGGTGGAAAAATCTGAATCTAATGACAAAGTTGACCAGAAGCCACGGAAAGCTTCAAGTCGAGAGAACACTGTAGCTTCTGATCCACGCTTACCAGGTCAGCAATACTGATATGACAAGGATATGACGAAGGGCCGAAAATTGATTTGCCAAAAAATTCCTACTTGAAGCAGGCATATTTAAATCAGTAAAAGGTTTTTATTTTTAAAATTTGGATAATAAAAAGAATTGTTGAAAAATGTTAAAGTTTACACGGTGGTTGCAACCGCTACTGCGACTAGAAAGCCTCTCGGTTAACTCCCATGCAACGGCGCATTGTAAGGTGGATATCGACAAGTGTGCTAGAGAGAGCTGCGCGCTGGTCGATCAGGCTGCAGAGGTAAGAGAGAGGGGAGATAGGCTCCAGATAGGTCCACTGATTTGCTCAACTGGCATAAAGCAATTCCTCCTGCTAGCTGCTAAGGGAGGCAAATAAAGAGGTTCGCGTCTTTGAAAGCAAAGCATACGATCAGGACCTGGTAACAGTCACAGACCGTCAGATCGAGGATTTGTTGATCAAGGGCTTGAAACAAGAGTTTCCCGATCATGTCTACATTGGGGAGGAGGGCACGCTCGGCTCCGCGACGGGCCGCAAGCTGACCAATAAGCCCACCTGGATCATTGATCCCATTGATGGCACCATGAACTTTGTGCACGGCTTTCCCTACTGCTGCATCTCCCTGGCCTTCTGGATGAACAAGCAGCCAGAGCTGGCGATATGCTATTGTCCCATATTGCAGTTCAAGCTGACAGCTCGCCGCAACTGTGGCTGCTACTTGAATGGTCGCCCAATACGCACAAGCGGTCAGACAGAGCTGCGGCGCTCGATGGTCTTGCACGAGCTGCATGTCTCCAATATGGGAGGCGAACACAAGGGCATCCTCAGGGCAATTATAGTCGACCTCACTCGCAATGTCCAGTCGTAAATATTGAAATTCTCTGCTTAAGCTGCTCTCTCATCAGACCTCCACAGCCTACGCAGCACGGGCTCTGCCGTAGTTGATCTGTGCTTGGTGGCCATGGGCTCTGCCGATGTTTATCTGGAGTTTTTGCCCCATTGCTGGGATATGGCAGCGGGTGCGCTGCTCGTGCGTGAGGCAGGCGGCGTAGTCTTAGATCCGGCTGGAGGCGAGCTCGATATCATGTCCAGGCGTATCCTGGCAGCTGCAACGCCCGAGCTGGGTTGCCAAATGGTCCAGCTGCTGGCCGACAACCAGATATATCACAAACGAGATGATGAGCCTTAGCTGGCAGGGGCTCAAATATCAAAATGTGAATTTGATTTTCGACTTTTTAGCTTTGTTTAGGCATTCTCAGCCACACACACACACCCATCTATATATGTATATATATTATATACATATATTGATATATATAAATACATACTGCAATCGTTTTTGGGTTCCGGGCCAGGCTGAGCCGTTGTTCACGAGCATGCAACTCCTTAGAGGCAGTTGGTAGATTAGGAGGAGAAGCAGCTGTAGCAGTCATTCAATTACTTGCCATGGCCGATGAGAAGAAACCGGAATTAAAGGGCACGACAAACGAACTGGAAAAGCCGGAGAATGCTGCCACAAGCTATGGCCTCGAGGATCATGAGGCGACCGCTTGGGATCCGCGGGTAAACGAGTTGAAGAACCAACGCTCAATGCACAGGCGAATATCTACGGGACCAGCAACAGGCAAACTGAATGGTACCCCAAAGGCTATATCTACAACCACCAGCACGAATCCAGTGAATGACCACAAGTTTGAGGAGCGCGTTCAACACATTTCCCATTATGCAAATCCCACGCCAGAAAAGCCGGCTGATCCCCCTGTGGGTGGTGAGAAGATACCTCCATCGCAGCTAAAAAGGCTTTCAGCAACAAGGCTGCAAGATCAAGCATCTCGAGTTGAAACGTCTCAGGAGACACCTCAAGCCATTGTTGTTTACAATCCACCACCAACCCAGTTGGCTCAAGAACACGCCAAAGAGAAGAGCACGGGTATAACCAAGATTACCAATACGGATGTTACTTTCAATCCATCTAAACAATATGCAACAAAGACAACAAGTACCTCGGCCATTGCCTTTGAGAATCAAACAGACCCACCACCAGTAGTACCACCACCACCTGCGGTACCACCCCAGAAGAAACTGAAGGAGGATGTAGATGAAATTTTTGAATTTGCAGTTGCGTTAGTCAGAAATGCGGGCACCTTTGCCTTGGCAGCTAACCCCTGTGAACCCGTGAATGTATGCAAAAATGAAAATGAGAAAAGTCGCAGCCTGCAAGCCATCTCTGAAATTGAGGCGAAGATGGTCACAAATATCAAAGAGAAGTATCCAGATCACAAGTAAGCCAGATTAGGGATGCATTTCCCTTATACACATTTGCCTCAATCTCTTTTCCCATGCAGGATCATCGCTGCGGAGGAAATTAAGACGACTTCTCAAAAAGTGGCGCTTACCAATGAGACCACCTGGATCATCGACCCCATTGACGGTAGCGTGAACTACGCTCACAACTTTCCCCACTATGTCATCTCTGTTGCGCTGATGATTAACAAGGAAACAGCCTTTGGTATTGTGCTTAATCCACCTTCAAACGCGCTGTATACGGCACGCAATGGGGAAGGTGCTCGACTTAACAACGAGCCGATTCGCATCAGTGGACAGGACAAGCTGAAAAATGCGCTGGTACTTCAGGAGTACAACGGTCCCATGAACGACAGCCGGATCTCAGGAGCCATGGAGAATTCCAAGCGACTGATCAAGAAAGCACATGCGTAAGTCCCACCGAATTTAATTAAATCTTTCACTGATTTGAGTGCATTTCCTTCAAGGTATCGTTCCATTGGTTCCGCTGCCATGGGCATGGCAATGGTTGCCTCTGGCGTCGCCGATGTATTTTACTTTTTTGGTCTACACGTCTGGGATATGGTCGCTGGCAACATCCTGGTAACTGAGGCTGGCGGCACTGTGATTGATCCGGCTGGCGGTACAGTTGATATTATGTCACGTCGGGTCCTAGTGGCTGCCTCTAAGCCACTTGCCATAGCCATGTCTGTCGAACTAGTGCAGGATTACCCATTACCAAGAGACGATGAGGCATCGGCTACACGCCCTGCAACAAAGGATTTTAGCGCACAGACAGATTTTTCCGATTCGAGTGATGAGTTAGAGTCGGATGTGTCGAAGACGACAACATACCATAATGCTCAGTAATTTAAATCCTCCATAATCTATTCTATCAAAATTCATGTAATCAAGTAAAAATTGCAGAACGAAAAACACGTTAACTTTATTTCCTTTCTTTTGAACTGGAGTGCGATTGGAATCGAAGGCAATTTCGCTGCACCACAACCTCCTTATGCACAGACTTGTCTGAATTATTTTTGCAAGTGCATAAACCATTCATTTTCGTAAAAATTAGTTGACAATCGACAGCAATAATTAAGTTTGTTTCATATTGTTAATTTGCGGGCAATATTTGTGCCATTTGTATAGCCGTTTGGATTTCTTACACTTAATAGATAATCGATTGTCAACAATTCGCCGCACCACAATCATAAATTTGCCAATTTAATATTTTTGCAAGTATTTGGCAACCCTAGTTGAACAGCTGTTCGCTCGAAGCATTTGAAATTTTTCACGTTCGCTCTGTGCGAACATAATTTAATTAAATAGAATCATTCGCTAAGTAGACGTAAGAAAGCAGCAACTGGCATAGAATGGCAGACAGCTTAGACTTGGGAAAATGCTTTGAGATTATCAACAATCTGATAACAGAGGCGGGCCGGGTAAGTTGTTTGCTATGGCTTCTCGTTAAGTGTTTGATAAATAATAATGAAGAGTTTTCATTTAGTTGATTGTAAGCAACCATGAGACGCGGCAAGAGTTTGTGTGCAAGTCCGGGGACATTGATTTGGTCACACAAACCGACCAGGATGTAGAGAAGCTAATTATGGATGGTATTCGCAAGCATTTTCCGGATCACAAGTCAGTCGGCGTCTTTAATTCGAATGTAAATGCCAATGCCTAACACATTTCTTAATGCAGATTCATTGGCGAGGAGGAGAGCAGCTCCGGTGTCGGAGTCAATAAGCTGACCGATGCGCCCACCTGGATAATCGATCCCGTTGATGGCACCATGAACTTTGTGCATGCATTTCCGCACTCCTGCATTTCAGTGGGTCTCAAGGTGAATAAGGTCACTGAAATCGCCATTATCTATAATCCGATGCTGGAGCAGCGCTTCACGGCTCGCCGTGGTCAAGGTGCCTACTACAACGGACGTCGCATACAGGCTAGTGGACAAAAGGAGCTAAACAAGGCGCTTGTCACCAGCGAATTCGGAACCACGCGCGACGAACAAAAGATGAAGGTCGTCAATGAGAACTTTGCCAAAATGGCCAAACATGTGCATGGGTAAGCTGAAAGCTGTTAACTGCCTGGTCAACGAAATAATGGTTATTCTGCTCATTTAGACTGCGCGTGTTGGGCTCTGCTGCTCTGAACATGGCCATGGTGGCTCTTGGTGCGGCTGATGCCAACTACGAATTTGGAATCCATGCCTGGGACGTCTGCGCTGGAGATTTGATTGTGCGTGAGGCAGGCGGCGTTGTCATCGATCCAGCAGGCGGCGATTTTGATATCATGTCACGTCGTGTTCTGGCCGCTGCCACGCCACAGCTGGCCCAAGATCTGGCCAAGGTGCTGACGCAATACCAGCCACTGCCAAGAGATGATTAGATCAGCCCAGAGAGGGAATCTCTGCTGCTGACGCCTAACCAAATAGCATTTTATTACTGTCAACCAAGTACCTTAAAGGCAATTCCATTGTTAATCGAAATAAATCTGTTGCCTTGATGGCAATACATATACATATGTACTATAATCAGTCTGTCAGTGAATACCTTTTACATATAATAAGAAGGAAAATCCATTGTCAATCGAAATAGCCTCAATATTCCATCTGGCATCTAATGTACTTCCTACACATATATAAAAAAATATATAAAAAAGTCTGTAATAATAATTGTATAACTATCTGTTTATTCAAAGACGTTTGTTTGTTTGCTTTTCAAGTACTTTTTTTGTAATTTTATTACATTTTACGGCGCTTGCTTTATGCATTATTTAAGTAGTTTTTATATATCATTTTGCTAGAACGTACTCTTATCTACTGCCAGTTATGCATATTGTTGTTTTCACTATAATATATATATATATATATATATATATATATATATATATATATATATATATATATATATATATATATATATATATATATATATATATATATATAGTTATGCATATTTTTAAGCTGATAGTAAAGCAATTTTGTTTCGTATGGCATGTAGACAGAAAATTGTGGTTTACTATAACAGCTATTGTTAGATCAGATATATCAGATATAGAAGTTTAACATATGGCATTCATACATATATATATTTATATATATATCCCGCTTTACAGATCTTTATAAGCTTCAATTTAGTTGCCATATAAGTTTTTAGTGTTTAGCAAAGCAATATAAATATATGATATGATCATACATATATATATATATATATATATATATATATATATATTCATAGATATATATAATTATTTTATTTAACTGTCCTTTCAGTACTTACGCTAGCTAGCAAGAGGGAGGGAGACAGATAGTTAGAGATTTGCTTGCATTAGGAAATCGAAATTTTGCTCTCTTTTAAATTTGCTTTTTCGTTTTATTTTTATATATTTTCTTTTTTTTTTTAATTATTATTTATGCTTGTTTTAGTGGAGTATTTGACGTAATGAATGTAGTTGCTAATCGTAAATATCATTTAAAATTTGACACACTATTCAAAAATGTAATCAAAGCTACAGTAGGTAAAAAATTGCATCTATATTTTAAATATATGTTTATATATATATATATATATATATATATTTCAATATATATTTATATCATTTTAATAATGTATTTTAATTAAATCAAATATTAATGCTACATTCACAGGGGTTTTTCACTGAAATTCTGGGATCTGAAGCTAGAACAATTCTTTAGTTAAGAGTTTTGGATACATTCAGACACCGACACATATATAAATTGATATATATATATATATATATATATATATATATATATATATATATATATAGATATTCTAGTTCAATAAGCGAAAGGTACACATGGAGCATTAAACTGGTTGCTACGCCTATAGATCTGACGCGTAGCTGCCGCTATATATATCATTTTTAATCTTTACAAAATCGTTTCTATATAAATTCAACAATTAAAGAAGAGCTTTAAAGTTTTGAAGTTATGTTTTAACATATGTATTCGATTTTGAAACGTAATACACAGAAAGAAAAAATTTAGCACCAATCTATTCAAAAAATTCATCAAATCATTTTGATTGTTCCGAGTTATACAAATGAAGCACTTAAGATTAGGCGATATATATGTATGTAAATGTATTAAAAAAATCAATATGAACACGTTTCCAATGATCGATAATCGATAATCGATGATCTCTGATCGATAGTCGATTGGTCATTGCTTCTCGCACAATCCAAGCGAGAGCTTCGTTTAGCTGAACTTAGAGAAATAATAATCAAATGGTTAAAAATTAATTTAAAATTTATTTACAATAAAAATAAAAACGAGCAAAGAAAATGTTTTGGGTCTTTTTGCTTGAACTACGCTAGATACGGCTAGGTTTACATAGTATATAGATTGTATATATTTGATATATATTTATAAGTAGTTTTTCTTTTTAATTACACATAAGTATTATTTTATTATTTAATTAAATAAAAAGATGTAAACAGTACTTTTCGAACTTCAGTCGAGTTTTTGTTAATTTTTCAGTTTTTTTTTTATTTTTTGCTTTTTTGAAAAGTTGCAGCATGAGAATTGAGGGTGTGTTGGGGGTAAGTGGACTTCGAGGATTACTTAGGTTAGTCGTGCATGATTTGATGAGCTTGATCAATGAAATAAATAAAACTTGATGTTGCGCATGGGATATGTACTCAAGCAGAAATAGTAAACAAAAAGTATCTCAAAGTCTATAATCGCAGTTGTGTGAGTGTGGGTGTATCTGTGTGTGTCTGGCTTAAAATGGTTGCGAACGTCTTTAACATTGCTAATATTTAATGCATATCTTTATAGTTGTAGTCGTAGTTGTAGTTGTAGTTAACTATGTATCTTGTATCTTGTAAATTGTATCTTGTATCTGATAGAATGGTTTATGTTTGCCCTTTCATATTATGAATAGTTGCAGAGTTGCTTGCATCCTCCATCTACTTCTTCTTCTTCGTCGTTTAACGCCTACATTATTTAACTTAAACGTACAGTTCGCAGAGCTGTTGCTCCAACTTCTACAGCTCGTCGTCCGCCTTGGGTATGTCGAAGATCTCGGCAAAGAGCGGCGGCAGACGCAGCTTGGTCCAGTTCATTCGCAGCCAGTCTAAGTGTGAGAAGTGCTTGGCGCCCAGCGAGCGCAGCTCCGGTATTTTAGCCTCCAGCGCCGGCATCAGCTGCAGCGCCTGTGTCGAGCCCGCCCTCGATCTGAGTATTTGCACACGCAGTGCCTCCGCGACCAGTTCGCGCGCACGTGCAATTACCTTGGGCTCGCTGAGACCCGCCCGATCCGATGCCAGCAGCACCATGGCCGAGAAGAGACCAATCTCCGTATCGCTCAGCCCATAGGCGTTCAGTGTGTTGGCAAAATTCAGCAGGGCGTTTACAAAGTCCGACTGCGAAGGGGAGAGAGATAATGTAAGTTACAGTTATTGAATTAAGCAGAGCCGTGAGCGAGTAAGAGAGAGGGAGAGAGAGAGACGGAGATCTTCTGATCTTCTACTCACATCGTAGAGTATCTCGAGCTGCTGTCGTGTTAGATAGGCGCCATCGTCCAGCGTCAGCGTCGTATCGTTAATCAGGCGTGCCACATGGGTTAGCCACACCTCGAAGAAGCCCAGCTTGATGAGTATCAGTTGGTCGTCCTGGGTGAAATCACAGAAGCCAGGTACGCGTTTAGCGAACTCCACAATGCGCTGCACGCCGGGCGTCACACGCGCCGAGAACTGCTGCCACAGCCAAATCTTTTGGAACTCCAGACTCTCAGCCACCGTGGTGACAATCTGTAAAGCAATGAAGTTGTAGTGGTTGTTGTCAAAGGTTGTTTAAATTCGCATGCTTACGCCATTCTGGGGCACTGTGACGGGTCGTCGCATCAGTTCACGTGTCAGCTCCTCGGTGTAGGAGCAGTTGAGTCGATGCGCCTGCGAGACGCACATGATCACGTCGTAGACGGTCAGCTCGTTGGCTGTGCCGGCGAGGCCGTCGTGATGATCGATCGAGGGATGACACATGCCGACGCCCACCTGGGTCATGGCCATGTCGCTGCTGCTGCCCATGTTAACCAATTGCTGATGATGGCTGCCCACAACTACAGCTGTTGCATTACTGCTGCTGTTGTTGTTGCTGCTGCTGCTGTTGTTGTTATTGTTGTTGTTGGCACTACTATTGCAACCGCCCAGCTCCGATGGCGACGAGGCTATCGAACACATTTGTGGCGTTTGTGGTGTACTTGGTGTATTCACGCGCACGCTGCTCGCATGCGGCTGCTGCTGTTGTTGCTGTTGCTGCTGTTGTATTAGATTTGTATGCAAATTATTGGCACTGGTTTCATCCACATTTAGGGGCGCAACGCTGGCTGCTGAGGCTGTTGCGGCGGCTGCTGCTGCTGCTGCACCGTTCAGCTCACGTGAACGCTTGGGTACGCGACCATAACGCACAGCTGCAGGAAAGAGAGAGAGAGTGAGAGATGCAATGTCGGTTACGTTTGCAATTCAAATAGAATATTAATCAAAGCCGCCGCAAAGTATGCAGCACAAATACAATTTCACATGCGCGCAAAAGTATGCTGCAATAAATTGAAACGGGCAAATACCAGCTATCTGATGCATTGTAAAACTGTAGCATAATTTTAAGCGCCTGCATTCAATTTAACACTATTTATAAAACTTTTCCACCCACAACACATAATTAGCCGATAAACAAATATTTGTGTAATTTGTTATTTGGCGAACATGGCAACCGAACTTGTTGTTTTGCGTCAGAAAACATATCAACCTATTTATTAGTTTCTAAAAGCAATTTAAATTTAAATCTTAGCCAAAAATGTCACACAATAAAACTGGCACACGCATAAATCTTAAGCGAACACAAACACACACGGACATAGACCGCAGCAAATGGGCAACGAAATTCTTGTGGCATCTCAACTAGAAAATGTGTACTACAATTTTAATTTGGCAGCCAGCACAATGATTGTTGCTGCACATGAAATAGCTTAATACGAAAATGTTCATTAGCTCAGTTTTCAGCAATGCGAACGAAACAAATTGCAAAAATATCGAAAACGTGAAATTTCTTTTGTGCAACCAAAGATACACAGCATATTTTATTAATTAAAATCGCATTTGCCTTTTGGCAAGCGACGTCGCAGCTGCCACCAGCAGCAACTGGAGCAGCAGCAGCAACTGGCGTTCACTTTATCAGTGGGACATTGACCCACTGTGCTCAATATATATATATATATATATATATATATATATATATTTTATAAAAAAAAAACTGTCGGCAACTGATTTTTGTTGTTGTCTCTCGCTTTGTCTTGTTGTTGCCTTCGTGGTATTCGCCAGCCACAGCCAGCGGCGTCAGTTTCAGCAACAGCAACAGCCGCAGACAGTCCGAAAGATACATTTGTATCTTGTAGATAGTCGTATTTAAGTCTGTGTGCACTTATGACGAAATGGCGTGCGAGTTGTGCAAATTGGTCAGAGCGCAGAGTGGGCCAAAGAGCTTGCTCAAGCTCAAGCTGCGCTGATGGAAAATTGCGCATACGCAGCGTGTGCCCGGAAAAGCAGTGAGCGTGTGTGGAAAATCGCGATCGTACGCTCCAAATTGGCCAACACATTGACCCACATCTGTTGCTAGTTTGGGTATCCAGCTGCCCGACTGCTCGGCTAGCCTTGTCACTATGCATCAGCCGCTCATCTCGTTAATTGTCACAGCTCGTAAATTAATTATGACATAATAACAACACGCAGCCAGCTGCACATTGTGGAGGCCCACCTTCAACTCTGCTAATTGCCTACTCGGCTCAACTCTGCTATGCTCTGTTTATTTTTATGATTTCTAAGGTGTCTTCAATTAGCAGCTCATTTTGGCCGCTGCACGATTTGTTTGCTGCTGCCTTTGTGCAGATTTTTTTATTTTTATTTTATTTTATTTTATTGACTCTACCTCAAGGGTATTGGCGCCACTCTGTAGCTGCCAATAAGTGGAGCAGTTGAATCGAATGGAGTATGCAGCAGCCGAGTATCACAGCATATTTATAATTAATTTGCAAATAAACTCGACTAAATGGGTAATTGAACTCGTGCAGAAGATTCGGGTTAAGTTTTAGCAGGCAAACAAATTTGAGAAGCATTCGAAGTGAAATCTTTGGGCTCCAAGCTTAATGTAGAAATGGTACACAATTTTATAATACAAAAAATATAAATTTTCAGATTTAAAGTCTTAAAAAAAATAGATGGATATGTTTAAGGAATGATAATCAATTAATATTTAAAATTTAATAAAAATATGAAAAGAAAACATTAAATAAAAATAGATATTTTGAAATTAATAATAATATAAAAAAATGTATTTTATAAAATATTTTTATTTAATTTTTTACCAAATATTTTTGGTAAATATTTTTATTAAATATTTGTATTTAATATTTTTATACAATATTTTTTATATTTTGTTGTCTGCTCAAAGTTTATGATCAAAATTGATTTTTAGAAAATTTTAAGTTAATTTCCAGACTATTTTAGCCCTATTTATCTTGAAGTTTTCTTTTTCTCAACTTATGTGGCATAAGCCAGGCTGCTAGCTTTGGTATATGTGGTATAATTGTGAAATTTAAGCAGTTAAGTTTAGTTAGACAATCTGCAACTAAACGTTCTGCCGCGCTCAATCGTAACTCAGGTAAATAATTTGTAGGATTTGGCGCAGCGATAATCTACAAAATTAGCCATTCAATCGTGGCCAACTTAGACAGGCTGCTCCACATATTTTGCTGTTGTTGCTGTGTTGCCTGCCACCCACTAGCCACCTGCCAGCCACGCAGAGGCCTCTTCAAGCGCCCACTCGCTGGCAGCTCGACAACTGTGCAGGACAACATCATCCATTATGCAGAGTGTGGGGGAGAGGGAGAGGGTGGGGAGAGGCAGAGAGCAGGGAGCGAGGCCAAAGTGGAGTCACATAAATAAGACTAAGCCTAAACTTCTTTTCCTGCTAAAAGCATCTTAAGTGATTTAGAGCAGCCAAATGACCCAACAGAGAGAGGGAGGGACAGAGAGAGAGAGAGAGAGAGAGAGAGAGAGAGCGAGAGAGAGGGAGAGGCAGCTGTGTGTGTAGGCAAAACTTGTTTCACAGCCTCCTCCATTTGGCCATCCATTTGCCTGTTCAGGATTTGGGTCAGCCAAATGTGGGGCTGCTGCTGCTGCTTCTGCTGTTGACCGGCTGTTCACTCTACGGCTATTAGCATGCGAAGCTCGGGCTGTAACTGAAGCCAACTGCCAGCCAAGCAGCCATCAACTGCTCGGCAACAGCAGCAACAACAACGCCGCATTCACATAATCATGCTGCATATAGTTGATTTTTCCTTTACTTTTTTTTTGGGTTTATTGTGCGCATGAATGGGCTCCAGCCCCAGCGTTTCCGGGGCCCCCAACCCAGCCACGCTGCCCCACTCTACAATCCGCCGGCATAATTTGGCCCGCAGTTGTTGCTGACCTCGTTTGAGGTCGTTCGTTCACCTGTCGCTGCTGCTGTCGCCGTTGCTGCACTTTATGCACTCCACATTTGCAAGCGCATAGAGGTGTGTTTGTCAGTATATATATATATATATACATATATGTGTGTACATATGTGTGTGTGTTTACCCAGTTACGAAATTGTCCAAAATGCTGCGGCTTGGGTGAAAGTTTGTTATTTTTATTGTTGCTGTTGCTGCTGCTCTGCTCTGCTCTATGCATGTTGCTGCGAGCAGCTGAAGTCAAGCTACACTTAAGCTGACTAAATATAGTTAATCTTTATCTAGAACATGCATAGTTGGCCAAGAGTTTTGGAATTTATTTTGATAATACTAGAAGTGAAATTAAATTTCTTGCATCTAAAATCAAATTGTTATCAAATGCAAGCAGTTATATTTGGATATCAAATATTACTTATCATATTTATATATTGAATATATACAGTTATATGTATATACTTTCAAATTCATTATTTATATAAAATATATATATATACTCAATATATAAAGTCAAGCAAAATATTCAAATTTTAATCCGAATTCGAATCGTAAATTTTTTTTCTTTTTTCCGCATTTTGCTTATTTCCTATGTAAACTTCTCTTTCAAGCTTCTCTCTCCTAAATGTTAGGGTATTTCAAGTATCATCATTAGTTTGGCTTTGCTTCAAGGTGTGTCCATGTTTGTGTTGTTGTTGTTGTTTCTGGAGCAACTAAAATTGTTAGTTGCGTGCTAAATTTGCAGCAACAGCAACGGCAGCAACAGCAGCAACAGCAGCAACAATGCCAACAGCAGCAATAATAAAAAAGAAAAACACAAAATAAAATTGCAAAAAAAATGCCACACAAACACAGCAGCCGCCACGCCCACCACCCCAACGCCCTGCGCCCACTGGCAAGTAAAAATTGTGTCAAGCAATTTGCGTATATTAACGCAATGTTGTTGTCGCTGTTGTTGTTGTTGTTGTTGCTGTTCAAGTTGTTCATGTCAATGTAGTTGTTGCTGTGATTGTTGCTGTCGTTACTGTGGCTGCGGTGCGTAATTATTGCTGCTGTTGCTGTTGCTGCTGTTACTGTTGCTGCTATTGTAATTGTTGATTTAGTTGTTCTTGTTGCTGTCTCAGCTATTGTTGTTGCTATTGCGGTTGCTACTGCTGCTCAATCTGGCACTGTTGCTGCTCTGGGTGCAACTGTTGCTGCTGCAACTGCAACTGGCGCCAGCAATTGCAGCATTTTAGTCCCTGCCCACGGGACAGTTGCGCACATTTTCGGGAAAGTCACAGACGAATTTCTGGCGATCGAACCAGGTGCCCAGCTCACAGAAGCGCAGCACTGGGCAGTCCTCCACGCAGATCCAGAAGAGGCGACAATGCTCGGCATGTGGAAGTATCTGGCCATGGAAGTTGCACTGCACGTCCTGCCGTAGGCAGTTGTCAACTGGTGGCGGCGGAGAAACCGTTGAATTGGGATTTGGGTTGGCTGCAGAGCACTCGCCATCTGAGCGTGGACACTTGCCAGGCACACAGGCGAGCAGGTGGATATCGAAGATGAGGGCAGGCGGGCAGAGCTCGTGCTGAATGCTGCTCACGCCGCACCTGTAGTAGGCACGGCAATCCGTGCAGTCAGGCACCAGGTCGCCGTCCTGATGGCCAGTGCAGAAGCAAAAGCCATTCGCGTTGCAAATGAGGTCGCCCAGAGCCTGGCTGACGACGCCCAGCAGGAGCAGCAGCACGCAAAACTGAAGTACTTTGAAAGGAAAAACTCGTCCAGAGAGAAGTTGGAGGTAAATCGAACTCAGCAACACCTTACCTGGCTGCATTTTCAGGTGACGAAAGAATCTTAACTGTTGCCTGCCTGCTGACTGCCTGCGGCATTTTATAGCTATAGCTGAACTCATAGATTAGATAGATCGATAGATAGATAGATATATAGATCGATAGAGTTTGTTGACTTAGCGCTTGACCTGCTAAGACTCTAATTCCAATACTTAAAAGTGATTGACACGTTGATAGTACTCCACGGGTATGTAAGCATGGTAAGCAAGGTGTGTAGCTGAGTTTGGGGAGAGAGAGGGAAGAGCTGAAGCAAGTTCAACAATCGATAAGTGGACAGATCGATAGTTATTTACCAGCTGAGACTTTATATCGAAAACTGGTTTCTTTTGGTCTATTGTTAAGCACAAATATATCTAGAATAATATACCAGTATAGTAACTGTATAGTATTGGACACGATTTTTTAATTTTTAATTTCGATAGGCAACTGTACCGATAATTTGCATTCATTTACTGAGCGCAGTAGCTTCTAGTTAGATATATGTGACTTTCAGCTATGTATAAATGGATTAAGTAAATACGTTTAAGAAATAACTAATTCACTTGCCTAATCAAACAATCGATAGACAGTTTTATCGATAATGCAGATTGTAAACGAAGTAGAGGACTATAACTGAAGCTGAAGTACATTTATCAGAAAAATATCTATATAAGTACTGTAGGTATTATCAGCTAATATATGTTTAACAAATCTCCCCCCATCGCCTAGCTTCCAAATCATTCTATACACCCATTTAATAACGCCATTAATTTGGTGTCAGTCTATGTTGTTAAGTCCCATTTAGTAAGGTAATATCTTATTGGGCTTTCATATCTTATTCATTTATAGCCTTTGAGCTCTACTTTCAACAGTTTTGAGAATTTAATAAGGTAAAACTGATTCGCCTTCAGCTGTGGTCCATTTCATTTCATTTCGTTTCGTTCCGTTTCGTTTCACAGTCCGCTGCGCTGTTACAAGCAACTTGAAGTCGATCTTTTTGCATAAACTGATTGCGAGAGTCAAAAGGTGAGTCCCACGCACACTTCGGGCCAAAAGATAAAGCAAGAAATATGCAAAAATTTGGCAACAAAAGCCAAAACAAATTGCCGTCGGGTCCGAAAGGTAATCGCTTTAGCTGTGCAGCCGAGGCGGGGGCTGGGGTGGGGCTGGGGCTCAGGCAGGGGCACAGAAGGCTTCGGTATTTTGCCTAAATCAGTCAATAAATGCAACTGGGCGTGGCAGCAAAAGTCAAAGCGAGACGCGAGCGAAACGAATATGAATAAAAAATCAGCAAGAAATCAAAAACAAAAATCAGTCAAGGCATATGCAAATTTTGAACTGACCTACTCCCATATGAAAAGCAAATGAAATGACAAACCAAAAGAGTAAGAGAGAGGAAGAGAGAGAGAGAGAGAGAGAGATTGAATATAAATCGAACATGTATATATATAAACAGAAATTGATGTAAAGTGCGTGCCCCGCTTGATGATGATGATGATGGTCATGATGAATGGTATTTTGGGGGCGTTGTACGATCTTTCTAGCACTCAATCAATCAGAGAGTCGCTCAGTCAGTCCATCAAATATAAATGCTTAAATAAACGTTCAAATTGTCAGCAATTAACGTGTTTTCATTATGTTGGCATGCCTCTGCGCTGCTGGCATGCAAATCCCCAAAAGAATCGACAAAAAGTTAAGCTGCTTAGCTGCCATGGAGAAAGGCTTTCACCCAAATTAGATATGGGTTGAGTGGCGTTTTCAATAGAAAAGCTGGACGGACAGAGGGACAGACGGACAGATGGACGGACCTATGGATAGATGTACCCACTTGAATGGCCCATTCACAAGTTGGCGACACATCACATAACTATTGCACGGGTAACCTATGCCTCTTCGTCTGTCTATCTATATATCTCTCAGTTACACACACACACACACACACACACACATGTATAATTCACTTAAGCGCGTTCAACGAAGCGGGATGAATGACCTCAATTTGAATAGTTGTCCATCTCCTCTCCGTCTCGTTCGCTCTCTGCCTCTCCCTCTCTCTCTCTCTCTCTCTCTCTCTCTGTCTTTCTGTTTGCCCTCTCGTTTCGTTGCTGACTTTTTGGGTGCCATTTAAATCAACGCCGCCTACTTTGTCCACTGGCTTTTTAGCCGCCTTTTCACATGTCTCTCTCTCTCTTACTCTCTCCCTCTGCCTCTCTCTCCCTCTTGTTTTTGTGTGTTGCTTTATTGCATTCTTGTTAAAAAATTATTCAAATGCTCTACAATTTTCGGGCCAGTTTTCTCCGAGAATCGAGGTTATAATCATAACTGTTCATGCTACGCCCCTGTTTTCCCTGCCCCGAAGAGAGGCGTGGCGCCTACGCCTCGCTTCCGTCTCATCTCCACTCACAGTTTTTATCTGTTTGACACAATTTTCTGGGCTGAGCAGCGGCTGCTGGCTGCCTGCCTTCCTTCGCCTTCTCCCTTCTCTCAGCTGCGCACAGATTTTTGTTTCTGTTTCTTTTTTTTTTGTGTTTAGTGACACAGTTTAGATTACACACACACACACACACACAGAGAGAGAGAGAGAGAGTTGCCTAAGCATTAAGCTGTCTCTTTTTGTTTATTTTGACTACCTAATTAGATAAAAAATACAGTTGGCTGACGTTGCCCTGCTGCCGGCTCCCTGGGGAGGTGTTTAAAACTTGCATTCACTTTGGCTCCACTGCGGAGGCGTGTTGCAACTTGGCTGCAACTGCAACAGCGGGTGTCAAGTTGTCTCACTACCTACTCCACGCCCACTCTCCCTGCGGTCTGTGTGTGCCCCACTTTGGCGCTGCAAACAGGAATGCTCTATAGATAGAAGCAATGAGGGCAACTTGCCGTTGCCATTTGATATGCTTTAAACATGTCTAAGGGACGCTTAACTAAGGCAAAATGTTAAGTGCACAACAGTTAGCGAGTTGTACCTGGCTGTGTCTGTACAGGAGAGAGGTAGGAGCTAGGAACTAAGTCGATCGGAATTTTACTTTGAAATTTAGCTAAGCGAATCGAATTTGATGGGGTATACGATTGAGTTCGTCTATCTGGAGTACAAATGGGCATATTAGCTTCCGGGAATGTCTAACTGGCTGTAAGTCCGTCCATTTTCCTTATGTCCTTCTGTGTGGCTGTCCCTCGTCCTTCCTCATATTTATTTTTTTATATTTATATTTGGCATATATTTACTCATGGGACGCCTAGCCTCAGCTCAGTTATTCATTGGGTTTGTAAAGGCTTTACTTATAGGGCAGGAGTCCCACCTTTGACCTTCTCCAAAGGCAGACTAACAAAAGCATATATAGATATCTCAAAAACTATATCTTATATATCATGCACAGCTTTCTCATATATATATATATATATACTCTATCTAAATTCTTATCCAATTTCAGTCCACAGATAGGGCTTAGCAGCTTATCTATATAAATAAAAATTTCCGTAAAACCTTGCTCAGTGCAAAGTTCAATAAAGAAGTAAAAATTTAAAATGATTTTTAAGCAACGCCTACACAAAGCCTCATTAAGCGTTTATTGAACTCCGTTTCGTATATTTAAAGCTCGCAGTCAAATGAAATTTTAGCCAAAAACAATAAAAAGCGTAAAAAAAAACGACAAACGTCAAATAAATTAGCCATGAATGTTGATTAGATATAAAGATATATATCGCCGAAACTGTATTGCAAATAATTAGAAAAGCATTTTGGCTCAACGGAAGCGGGCTAACGGGGCGTGTGAGTAATGCCGTAAGTTACGCAAATGCCAGACTCGCTCCGCCCCGCACCGCCCCGCCCCGCCACGGTCCGCCCCACCTGCTTATCAAATATTTGAACTAAAATGTGTAGCTAAATTAAAACAAACAACGCGAGTTCTAAGACATCAGGCAGTAGCCAAAAAAACAAAATGAATAAAAACGTAAATTGGAGGCAAATAGCGAAGCGATGCTCCAATTTGATAAGCGCTGGGCGCATTAGCAATTAGCGAATTAAATGCTGACCGAGAGGTGAGTGAGTGAGAGATAGAGGAAGAGAGAGAGAGAGAGGGAGGGACTGCCGTTTGTGCTATAAATGTTTCCATGGGCCCACATCCCGCTTTAATGAAAAGGCAAACAATTAAATTAGCCAAGACGAAATGCGAATCAACCAAGAATCAACAAGAATTCGCATCGACAGCGCGAAACTAGAACGCGCCGCATTTGTGAAATGCCAATCGACGAGACGAGACGAGACGATAAATATATATATATATATACACATATATGTATATATGTAGGTATATGGGTATATGCGAGATCAATGCTCGCTGGCAGCTGCTGTCGATCCATGTTGCGATTGGATCGCTGTTAGGGTGCGTTCGGACTGTGATTGATTGAATTAATAACACAAATTAGCAGCGCCAAGTAGGTAAGATCAATGATCTCGCTCATGCAGTAGCCGCTCGCCGATCGTGTGGGTGTAGCCGGATCAGAGCCAGCTGAAAAGACGAGTAGCTGCGATCACTGATCTAGCGCAGTTTTATTTCATGCAGTTAAGGAACAACTGGCGCCGATCAGACCAGTTTATCTCTCTAGTGAGACGGACCAAGGCCAGGTCAACACGAGTAGCCAAGCAGAGCACTTTCTGACCACTGACCAAGCGAGCTTTTATTGCCAATGCACGAAAGCGCTTTGTGAGCAGCTTTGTTTTATGATCTGTTCAGTTAGCAGATCTGATTAGTTAAAGATCCATTATAAGATTTTATAGTGTCAGCTGCAGCTTGGCTAAATAGCATAAAAAGCCAGAGGCAAGAGCTTAGCCCAGATCGATGAAAAAGCAGCTGAGCTCATTATGGAAACTCATTTATTTTAAATAAAACTATTTAATATTAATGATTGAATGCTCTCTCTCTCTGTCTCTCTCTCTCAGATTTCCAATTCCTAATCATTGTGTCACCATAGAATGATCACTAAATGCTTTGAGTAATATATCAAATTCTGATTAGTGCCTAAAGCCAAATTAATATTTATGAAGATCAGGCCATGATTTATGATAGGGTACTCTTCTCTCTCTCTCTCCCTATTTACCTCTCTGTCTGTCAACATAATAAGATCACAACATGATCAGGTCGTGTAGTTAATGAAAGAGTCAACGAGAGTCGTTGGCTTCATTATGATCACGCACGATCAATGACCGACAATGAAAGAATTGCAGCAGCAGCAGCAGCAGCAGCAGCAGCGGCGGCGGCGGCGGCAGCGACTTTGGCTGAGTGATTTCTTCCTCTGCAAGGAGACCCCCAAAGACAAGCGCAGCAGCTCTGGGGCACTGGCCAATGGCTAACGATGCCAGCAGGGAGCACGCCCAGACGGAGCGTTGAACTATAAACGTCGTCGTTGATCGTCGTCTGGTCGTCACTGATCTTCGCTGTTGTTGTTGTTGTTGCTCTTGGCTTTACTCTTGTTGTTGCTGCTGTTCGCATTTCATTCTTGACTTTTTATTCGCTGTTTGGCAACGTCATCGTGGGGCAAACAAACATTATGAACCCGCTCATAATGAGCGACTCGTTTTGCAATCTCATAATCAGCTACCGGCTCCAGCCCAAAGCTTCGCAAACAAAAACAAAAACTGTTGTTGTTGCTGTGCACAGTGCAACGATCGCCAGTTTTTTTTTTTTTTTTTGGGCATGCCCTCTCCCTTTGGCAGCTGCCGCGCTCCCTTTGCCCATGCCCTCTGGCCGTCTCGCTCACTCGCCCAGCCTGATCAGCTGTGTGTGTGCGCGCTCTGCCCGATCCCTTCTCTCATCTTGTTTTGTTCAGCTTGCTTTTTGCATATTTACTGCGCGCTGCTATCAAAATGCAGCGCTGCCAGCGTCGTCGCACTGGTGCTTCACCCTTTGCAGGCGTCGCGCGTCGCGTCGCGTCGCGTCGTCATCGCTATAAAGTGTCAATGCACTTGTTCTTGTTTCACTCGTGTGTGTGCTTGTGCGTGTGCTTTGCTGCGTCTTCACGTGCGTCGCTATTGCCTCCTGCTGTTTTGACTGCACCCGCCTCACTCACTCTGTCTCTGTCTCTGTCTCGCTCTCACACTCTAGTTGTTCAATCCTTTTTGCTTTCCGCACTGGCTCAGCTAACGCTGTCGTCGCCGTCGCCGTCGCCGTCTGCTGCGTCGAGTGCTTTGCCGTTTTTGTTCCCCCTCTTCCTGCTCGTTCGCTTGTTCGCTCGGTCGTTGGTCGCTTGCTCTCTGCCTTTGCACTTTGGTGCATCCTTGTCTGGCGTTTGAACTTTTTTTGTTCGTTTTGTTGCTGCGGCTACTGCTGCTGCTGCTGCTGCTGCTGCTTCTGCTGCTTCTGTTGTTGTTGCTGCTGCTGCTGCTGTGTGTGCAATCTTTGTTCTGCAGACGTCTGGCCTCAGCTTGTCCCCTCGCTTCGCCTCTCCCCCTGCCCCTGCCCCTGCCCCTGCCCCTACTCATGTGTGTGTGTATTGGCATTTGACTCCATTTAAAGTTTGTTTCGCTTTATTTTGCAAATAAAATTAACTCAACTGCCGGCAGCAAAGTGCAAGTGAAAATTGCAGATGCAGTCGCAGTCGCAGTCGCAGTCGCAGCTCTAGAAAGCTGCAGTTGCCAAGTGCTGACCCCCTCCATGCACCCCCCACTCCCTTTGTGCTCCGCTTCCTTTGTTCAGCTACCTTCTGTGCCCCTTTGCGTCTGGCTTTTGCTAATGAGCTGAGGCGTGGCATAAGCGCAGTTACGCATAAATGCAAAATGGGCACACATTAGCTTAAGGGCTTGCCACTTCGCACTGCACCAACGACCCAAGCTCAGCAGGACTTTCAAAATTTGTATAGTGCAGAGCTAGAGTGATGTGTGTGTGTGCGTGGAAGGTACGCAGTAGGCGTGTAAGAGTGGAAGTAACTTTGTATATGTGTGGGTAACTGAAATAGACGAATCTATCAGATAGATGACTGTGAGAATTGCAAAGAGAGGCGATGTGTTTGAGAAATGTAGGATGTGATTGTGAGGTGGAAGAAGAGAATGTGGGGAAATAATAGAGGAATCGAGGAAAATTATGAATAGAAGAGTGTCGGAGAGTGAGAGAGAGAGAATGGATGAGAGAAAGAGAGAAGCTTAAAGAGAAGATTAAAGATATAGTCAGAGAAGAGGAAAGAAAGAAAGCGAGGTAGATGAAATGAAGTGAAGTAGAATAAATTATCCTAATAAATAAAAGAGAGAGAGAGAGAGAGAGAGAGAGAGAGAGAGTGGAGGCTAGTTCATCTAGAGCGAGACGGAATGAACTACACTGACAGAAATTTTAATTATTCACGGAGTACAGCATACCCCAACAGTTCCAAGGATAGTTCCAAAACGTACATCTGCCCTCCAAAAGTTCGCTCAACTCTATTACAGAGTCTCAACAAAAAACATCTCTTTGCGCGTTACAACTCGTGTTTGACAATGGATTTCGTTGTGTCTCAGCTTGAGCGCCGCTAACGTCGCTCGGTTTATATTTGTGTTAAATTTCCTCGAGTTGAAAAGCACGAAAGCAACTTTCCGCTAGCTAACAGACAGCATTTAACCCACTTTAAACTTGTCTTCTGCATTTTTGGGCACAGTCATTAGCCAAGCAGCAGCGGCAGCAGCAGCCGCGGCAACAACACCAAAGCTGTATTCAGTTCAGTTTTATCGCAAGTCTCATCAGCGACAGCAACGGCCATCAACAGCATTTAACAGGCCCATCAACGGGCCGTCGTTGGCCTCAGCTACCTGGCCACTTAAACTTCGCTTATGGCCCGCCCCGCCACGCCCCGCCCCACCCGTGCCACTCACTAATTCAGTCCAATCACCACCTGTGTCATATTTTAATATATTTTGCAATAAAATGCGCATTAAAACAAACGGCGCTCTCCACACATCAAGTCAAGGCAACATCAATACCTTTTTTGGCAGTTGCAGTTACTCCCCCCCCCCTCCGTTAACGTGGTCAGCTTTTGACCTCACCCGGCTCAGTCGGTTCTACTCTGTTCTGTTCTGTTCTGTTCTGTTTGGCACTTTGAATGGTTTGTCGGCGCTCGTCTATGACAGCCGCAACACAAAGCTTTCACACACACACACACACACACACTCATACAGCTCATGCACTTCTTAAGCACACACATTATGAGCTGCACTCTGTTACTTAATCATCATTATTATCAGCAATGATCATCAAGTCGTTGGTAATTATCATTCGAGCTGTGGTTGCTGTGGTTATGGTCGCCTGCACCTTGCCACACATTCTAGAGGGTTGGAGGTGTCCCTCTGCCTCTCTCTCCCTCTCTCTCCCTCTCTCTCTCTCTTTCTCTCTCTCGCTCTCCCTCACTCTACTTCAACTCTCTGGCATTTTGATTCTATTCAATTTGGAGGTCATTCTTAGCTAACTGCATCTGTATCTGTATCTGTATCTATAGCTGTTTTCTTTGTATCTGCAGCCGAGCATGACAAAAAATATCGTGAAGCCAAAACTGAAACAGTTTGCGGTATATTCTTGGCCCAAAAATGTCAATTATAATGAGTGGTGCGAGCCACGACTCTAATACGCTTCACAAATTTTTTGGAATTTTTTGTTTCGATGTACATAAATATAGTTTATTATATATATATATATATAAATATATATATATAGATACTGTTAATTGCAAAAAAATATAAACTGAAAATTCAATTCTGTTATGGATATAACAGGTATAACATATCTGAAATATGTTATCAGTTTTAACAGAATGATGTTTGTGCTTCATTTGAGCTGTGTTATGTATATATGTTAGGACACTGACTTAACAGCTACATAACATAAGCCATAACATGACATGTGAATCTGTTATATTTTATAACATTTCATGTAGATTGTTAGCTAGTGAACTGTTAATCCTATAGCCATTCTCTGTTATATATGGTTAACATAATGTTAGTTAACAGCATGTCAGCTCATATATGTTATTAGAAAGTTGTTCTTTGTTTTTTGCCTTTAAATGATGTTTGTCCATTAATTGCTCAACACTAAGCCACACCCTTTACCAACACAGACACATAATCAATACAATTATGTGAGCCACACACACACACACACACACACACACCCACCCAGCTGAATTGTTGACACATCAAATCTAAATTGTCCAGCCCATATAAGTTCATTAATGTCACGAAATGAAACACACTTCAACTTTTTTTTTTTGCCATGTGAACCGAAAGAAAGACAGAAAAAAACTGGCGATTAAAGCGAACGCGCAGACAAAAATGTGAGCCACCAAATATAAAACTAAAAGCAATAATCAAAATAATAATGATAATGATAATAATAATAATAATGAATAAATAACAGACAGAAAGTAGCTGTATAATGGCCACTCGCGCGAAATATATATACGTATATATGCATGTATATATATATATATATATATATATATATATAGTAAACAACAACAAATATGTGGGTCAATTTTGTAATAAAGTATGTGTGTGTGTCAGACAGAAGAAGAAGCAGAGGAGGCACATCAACTGAGGCGAGCCAGCCAAGCAGCCATAGAACTGCGGCACGCAGGGGCATTTCATCCCCAATTGATGAACAGCTGATTGACAAGCTGCAATGATTGGTTAGAGCAACGATCCCACTCTCCCCTACCCCGTCTCTCCCACTCTCTCTCTCTCTCTTTGGTTAGGCAATTATGCTGGGACTGGGTAATTGGCCCGCTTAACTGTTAATGGGCCAACTTGAGCTGAGCTTAACGGTAAGTTTTTAAGACAGTCTTTAGATGGGAGTTTGTAGATTGTGGCTTGTCGAGTGGAGAGCGTGGAGACTATGTAGACTGCAGACTGGAGACTGGAGACTGGAGACTGGAGCAATGACTGCTTTGGTCACTGAGCTTTGAGCGTTAGCTAGAAGTATCTCATGGATACAGTAACTACAGCTCGACTTTGTGCTAGTTTTTGTATCTTTTTTCCCAGTTTTTCAGATTTTTCTTTCGCTTTGTTAGTCTTTAGCGCTCGGCAGATGATTTCATGCCTTTTGTGAGATTTAATTGTTATTCATTTGGCTGTGGCGCGCGCGCTCGTCATACGCTGCGTTGTGTTCGCCTTTATTTGTTGCTATTGTTGCTGTTGTTGCTGTTGTTGCTTTAGTTTCGTTTTGGCTTTGGCCAAACCTTGAACCGCACCGCATTCAGTTTATTGGCCGCGTTTTACAACGAATACCGTTGCGAGCTAAACGTTTGGCTCGACTGGCTGCCAGTCTGCTCTATGATGATTACGCGATGATCATAATGACGACAATGATGTTGATTATTTATGAGCAGTTTTAGCTCAGTTGCTTTCTGGCATATTCGCAGATACACTGCCAGCTAGCCAGCCAGGGCAGGCTAGGGCTGGACAGGTGAGGCGTTTGACTTTGTTGCCAAAGCCAAAAAAAAAAGTCAATAGGTAAAAAATCAATATATAGATATATTATTATACAGAACATATATTATTATATAGCTAATCACACTTGCTCAGGCGCTGTAGCTAAAGATACTTTTGTATCTGAGGTAGTAAAGCCTGGTTTGGAAAATTAATTTAAGGAAAATCAGTTGATAAGCTGTTTGGGTTATATAGCTATATAGAAGACAGATAATGGTATGGCTACAGCTAGAGATCTATATACATTTAAGATTTAAGATTATTTAATTTAAGATACAGAGATACAGATAGATATATATGCTATAGTAACTACAGATGTAATGAAGATACTGAGAGAGATAGATAGAAGGATACAAATATATATAGACATAATAAAGATATAGCTTATATATAGCATATACTAATATATAGTGTTAGAGATACTAAGAGAGATAGATAGAAGGATACAAACATATATAGACATAATAAAGATATAGCTTATATATTACATATACTAATATATAGAGTTAGAGATTGAGAGCAAGATATAGATACCGAGATAATATAGCTGTCTATGAGATACAGCTGCAGTTACAAATGAAGATACTCTAATAAAAATAATAGAGATACATATGCATATCACGAAGACACTGCTCTATAGCTATTAATAGATTGTCAGATAAACATATAGAGATACAGATGCTGATATGAATATATGCCCAGATCATATATACCCATACCATTTATCTACAGTTGCAGCCTAAGCGACAAACACACACAAACATTCAGTTAAGTCAGATTGGGGCTGAGACACGTGTCGTTTGATATCCTTGGGTAACATGCTGAGCAGCAGTTCGCCCTAACTTGGCTGGCTCTGGGCTGTTGCCATTTATTGCTGTTGTTGCAAATAATTTATTTATTTATTTATTTATTTATGTTTGCAATTTGCTTTGGCTCGCATTTTGTGTTTCGCTTTTTTTCTGTGCTGTGTTGACTCGGCCGTACAAGGACGAATTTTGATGTTAATGAACTGAGCAAACAAACTTTTTGACGGCAAGTGCGGCATTGCGTGTGTATGTGTGCGGGAGTGTGCGTGTGTGCGTGTGTGTTTGTTTGTATGTTTGTATGTTTGTTAGTGTGTGTATTTGCAATATTTGTTGCCAATTTGTCAACTATTTAATGTGAATATTCGTTGGTTAAACGATCTACATGTGTACAACATAATGGAGACTAATTTATTCATAGCTAAGCGAGTAGATACCCTGGAAAACTAGCAGCCAATGGAGTTTATTAGTGGGAGAGACAATGAAGCGACATTAGAGTTTCTAGTTGGGAAATTGTCATTTTATCAACTGCAAAACTAATAATCGGGTATATGGCATATGCAGTTAATATACGGCGATTTGCAGTTGTAGTTTCAGAAATAGTTCTTAGAAATGGAAAAAGGTCTTTTTGGGTTATATTCTTTATAATAATTAAATAAATAATTTTTTAAGAAATAAATTATTTCCATAATATAATTATATATTTTTAATATATTTCACAGAATTTGATCAATTTCACATTTGCTCATAAATTTCGCTCATTTTTCCCATTTACAGCATATTAAAACTTTTTATAGAGTATTTCATAGTCGTGTTTGCCTTCGCACCTTATCAGAATTTGATTTGTTGCACAGGGATTACGAGCCGTGGCAGCAGCAGCTGCAACTAGCTGCCTGGCTATCCTTCTATGATCGCAACTGATTGTTTTGGCTGGCGCTGCTGCCGCTGCCACTGCTGTTGCTGTTGCTGTTGCTGTTGCACCTGTTGGCCAGGTAGTTGGCAATTTCATAGCTTGGACATTTGAAGAAGGCAACAGGCAGGCAGGCTGGCAGGCTGGCAATTTTTATGTTTCCGGCTCTGATTAGTGCTGAAGATGCGCCCTAAACCGGAATGCAAATGCCAAGCGACTCTAACTGGGCACAAATCAATTGGCCAAACCAGCAGCAGCAGCCGCAGCAGCGGCAACAAAATCAAAGCAACGGCAGCAGCAGCAGCATCAATAATTGCAACCAGTTTTGCAATAGTCGCGGAGTGTTGAACTAAACCAGTTTTTTATTTACTTTTTTTTTTGCATTTTCAATATATTTTTTTTTTTTTTTTTGGTACGGAAAATGTAGGAAGTAAAATGCAACAGCAGCAACAATAACAAAACAACAGACAGGAAGTTGCGGGCCTCTTGCTGTTGCTGTAAGTGAATGAACCTGTGAGAGTGTGTGTGTGTGAGGAGTTGTAGGTGTGTGTGTGTGTGAGTTGATTTTTTGATGATTATATTAATATCAAGCATACGCTGTGTAAGCCTGAATTATTTATGCCCGCAAGTGGGAGCGAGAGGCAGCGAGTGTGCAGAGTGTAGAGTGTAGAGTGGCGAGTGGAGAGTGGAGAGTGTAGAAAGGAAATGCGAAAGAAAGAAGAATTCAATTTACCATTCAATTGGGCGCAGCTCCTGCCTGCTATCCAAAAATAGGCGCTGCCAATTCGCCTCAATTTCTGTTGTTCTTGTTGTTGTTGTTGTTGTTGTTGTTTTCGGAGCTGCGCGTTCGTTGGCTTTTTTTGTTAATTTTATTGGCAAGTTGTTGTTGTCTCGTGTGTTGATTTCAGAAACTTCACTTAAAGGCAACAGTTTGCGCCGCTCAGCTGCTTTAATTTCACTCTGCTCTGCTTTTTTCTTCTTTTTTTCTTTTTTTATATTTTCCTTTTTAGCTCTTGTGACGTTTCTTTTTTTCACTGTCACTTCGCAGCTGGAATTGGGGAACTCTTGCTGCCTCTTCCTCCGCACGCACACACACACGGAGAGAGTGCTGCTGCTGCTGCAGCGGCAACAGCGGCGGGCGGCCGCAACTTCAACTTGATTTTGAAATTCAAATCACAATGCCCGCGAGCAATTTATGCAACACACTGCTGTGGCCAGGCTCTGGGACAACGACGACGCATCAATTGTTGCAAGTGTGTGCGTGTGTGTGTATGTGTGTGTATTGAACTCTTTAACGCACTTTATAAGTTACAATATTTGCTGCTGCTGCTTCTTCTTTTTTCTTCTTATTTTTTTTTATTTTTTGATAAATACACAAAACGAAAACGCGAATTCTGCGAGCTGCGAGCAGCGTTTGTTGTGTTCGCTTTTCGGGGAGCGTTCGCGTGCCGCGCGCTTGAAGCAACGAGAGACAACTGTAAACGAGCTAACGAACGACAGCGAAGCAACGCGAACGAAAAGCGGCCGCTGCTGCGCGGCGACGTCGACGCAAAGCTTTTACACCAGCAGCAGCCGCAGCGAGCGTCGCAGCAGCAGCCGCAGCTACAAGAATATGAGAAGCAAAACAAAGAAGTGCAAACAGCAGCATGGGAGCGAGAGAGCGTCTGGCAGTCAGTCAAAGCTGTGCATGGCGTGTATTGAGCGAGCGAGAGAGACGGAGAGCGAGCTTTTTCGCTTGCAGAACTTTCGAATGCAGCAGGAAGCGCTGCAGTTGGCAGCGACGCCAAAGTCGACATCGACATCGACGCGGACAGCGACATCGACAGCGACAGCGACTGCAAACCAATTGAAATTGAGTAACGAGATTTGTGTGTGTTGCATCCGTGAGATTGCAACAAAAAGCTGCACAACCGGTGTTAGATGCATTTGCATTTACATTTTGATGCTGCGACTGCGACGGCTGCACATTTGGCAACGTGGCCAGCGGCACGTTTACAATTTGCAATACCAGCAAAAGCCAGCAAAGAGGTTGGCAAAAAACCGAACATGGCGACTGCTTGGCAGTTACATAAGCCTTGATTTAGATGACGGCTTAGATACGTCTCGTGTGTCGCCCTCTCTCCCCCCCCCCCCTTTCTCTCACTCTCTCTCTCTCTGCGTGATTGTGTGTGCGAGTGCGCGTATTGGCAATAAGGAAGTAACTTTTCATGCCAGCTTTGTGCGCTTTGAATGCATTTTTTTGATCAAGTTGCTGCCTCAAGGAAACAGGATAAGTCGCTTGACAATTTTCCGCTGCCAACTTTTTTTTTTTAGCCAGCACGAAAAAAATGAGTAACTTTTACTATTTCCGCCAGTCATGAAATAGATGCAACGCGAAATTGAAGGAAATCTTAATTAAGCTGATAAATGGAGCGGCGAAACTTATGTAAGCCAAATGGAATTAGTTATGCAGCTGCAGGCTGAAAATCCTTAAAGATATGGCAGAAGCTGTGTATCTGAGAGAGAGAGAGAGAGAGAGAGAGAGAGAGAGACAGGGAGAGAGAGAGGGGATATCTATGAGGTATAGCTGAAGGGATTTCTGAGAAAAGTATTTCACAGATAGAAAAGAAGTATCTGAAAGATACGATATCTAATATATATATGTATACAATATATATATATATATTCAGATACCTTTTCTTTATCTCTCTATAAGGTAGAGTAAATACAGCTTAATTTATTTTCTCCGGGATGCATCTATAGGTCAGAGAAAAAGTATCTCAACGATATATGTAGGTTCATCTAGCAAAAGTACAGTTGCCGCAAAACATACACTTTTCATATATTTTTTCATTTGCATCCAAATTTGTAACATTTTAATGTAGCGAATGGTGCCAAGGCGCCACGCCCACACCGCCTACCCGTACGCCCTACAGGCAGGCAGCCACGCCCAGTGTTTTCGAATCTAATTGCTGGTTGAAATTGTTGCTAAACATGGTCGCCCGACCGTTATTCGGTGCACAGACCCCAGCAACTAATTTGCAGCACGCACAACATGCAACGCCAAAAAGGGGCATGCAACGTGGGCAGATGAGGGGGGGGAGGGGGGACTCAGGCTGCAGCTGGCTGGGGGAATGAGTCTCAAGTGCTGATTTCCTTAGCGCTGCGGCATGTCAGGCACGTTTAAGCACGCTGCCAGCTTTGATTTAATTTAGTAGCAACTTGCAACACTTGCAACGCAACGCTGCAGCAGCAGGAAAAGAGTCATCGATCACTACCGCAAATGATCTTCATCATCGTGGGGCGCTGTGTGTGCTTATGACACAGCTGCCAGCAGTTCGAGCAGCAATTTAACATGCAACATCATCAACTTCAGCCTCAGCCTCAGCCTCGACATCAGCTTCAGCTTCAGCTTCACTTGATTAAGCAGTTAAATCAAAACGTTCAATGCTTCAGCATGCCGCATGCCGCATGCCGCAGCCGACGACTCGAAGGTGTTTTCAACGAGCGCCTGTCAAAGTTGCCGCCGCGGCCACACTTGAGAGCGCACGCAAAAGGTCAACGCATTCTCTCTCGCTCTCTTTGGTCTCCTAAAGGGAAATGCCACACAACAGCAACAGCAACAACAACAACAACATCACTCAACTTAGCGGCGTGTTAATTGAAGACAGGCAGGCAACTGGCCAAAGCTGAGGTTGAGGTTGTTAGCCAGCGACAGCAGCAGCAGCAGCAGCAAAAGCAACAACAATAGCAGCAACTGTTGCTAGTGTAGTCTGAGCTGCTTGTTGAGTGTTTTATTCGTATTTCTGGTAGAAATCAAACGCTTCACTGATTCGTGCGTTGGCCGCCACAGCAGCAGCAACAACGGCAACAACGGCAACAACAGCAGCAATTGCAATTGTTGCAGTTGCAATCAGCGCTGCCTGCAGTTGCTGTTGCAGTTTGCTTCCTCATTTTTGTTGCATGTGCAACCGCATAACTTAAATGCTCCGCTTGCCTTGCTGCCTTCGCTGCCCGCCCGCACTTTGATCTGTGTGCAAATCTTTTGATTTGCCTGTCTGCTGCTGCTGCTGCTGCTTGTTGTCTTTGCCTTTATCTCTGTTGCACAGACGCTCGTAAATTTGTTGCAATTAAACAGACACCCAAAGTGCAGCTCAAGTGCTCAGCTAATGCATGTTGCGCCGCAGTTTTTCTTCGGCTCTCGCGAAGCCCAAATAAAATTACAATAAAATAGATAAAAACTATTTGCAAAATATGTGCATAAATTATGAGTACACGATATTGTATATACACTGTAGCTATTCCGATTTTGACGGCAGCTCCAAGTGGATTTTTCGCTGGTTGCTCGAGCTTAAAAAAAGGCAATTCATTGGAGCAGTATTTTTTGAGTATTTTGATCAAAGAATTTTGCTTGGTTCTCAAGCGGACTTAAAAAATATTTATTAAATATAAAATTTATATATTTAATTAAATAAATTATATTAATTATTAATTAATATTATATTTATTTTATTAAATATAAATATATTATTCATTAGTTAATTATTATAATCAATTATGATTTATATTATAATTATAAAGATAGTTGAGTCCTCCAGAGTTCGACTTTAATATATGTTTTTAGATATATTTACCAAAAGAGATAGGCAAGTTCTCGAAGGTTTAGTATTTATTAGTATTTTTGGTATATTATTGCAAATACCAACTGTCTAGTAAAAATACTAATAAATAATTATTATTTTTGTGTATTATACATAGTATATATCAAGAAAGATGGGTAACTCCTTAATGTATATTGTTTAGTATATTTGTTAGTATTTTTTGTATATAGCTACTCATAAGTTATATATTTATTAGTATTTTCTGAATAAAAGAGTGCAAGAGCAGGCGCTATAAAATACTAATTACATAAGAATCCAAATTCAACTCAACAGCAACTCAAATTACTATTTTGTGCATTGCCGTCATTTAACTACTCTGGCTAACAATATGTAAAGCCAACTAACGTATTTATATAACTTTGTCAAGCTGCTGGCTGCAATTCGCCAGCAACTGAAGCAGCAGCAGCAGCAGCAAAGGCCACGGCAGTTGCAACTCTCTTTGGTCAATTTATGTTTTCGCCTAATGTTGCAATCAGTTTTGGCTGCATAATGGAAATGCGTAATGTTTTCCGGGTGGCGTCTTCAGCGGCAAACGACGCGTGAAGTGGCAGCTGAAGCAGCAGCAGCAGCAGCAGCAACGGGAGCAGCAGCTGCAGCGGGAGCAACTGTTGCAATTGGCAGCTTTATCAAAGCTGATAAAAGTCCAGCAGAATCGCGGAAGCGTCAAGAAAAATGCGTGCAACGCCCGTCACGTTGCTAAAGTGCAGTTCAATGAACCTAGCCAAGCGGGTGCAATTGTCAATGTACTTTATGTTGTTGTTGTTGCTGGTGTTGCTGTTGCTGCTGTTGCTGCGATGAGTCGTCAACTATTAAGTATACGCAACAGCATATATTTATATGTATGTATATGGCGAATGGCAGCGCATCATAATCATTTATTTTTGCACTAGACGCGACAACAATGACTGCAGCAACAACAGCAACAATTGCAGCAACAACAACAACAACAGCAACAGCAGAACTCAAGTGCCTTGGCTAATTTTATAAACTTATTTTATTCATTCTCAGTGATTTGTTGTTGTTTGTTGTGTTTGCTGCATTTAGTTGAAGTGCTTCACATTTTCCCCTTTCCCTTTCCCTCCTCCCCCTTCTCCGTCTCCGTCTCCATCTCCTTTATAATATTTACTAAGAAATTTTGTATGCAGCGCGCGTTGACAGCGCCACTGAGCGAGCAGCAGTGGGGCTCTCACTTAGTTTACTCTGATTGACATTTAGAAGTCAACGCTCGCTGCAATTGCAGCTGTCTTTGTCTTACGCCCAGCAGCAGCAGCGCTGTCTGGGTGCAAAGTCAAACTGCAATCATCTCGGCGAGGCGAGGCGAGGTGAGTCGCCTGTGTGGGTGGGCGATATTTTTTTTGTTGTTGCTTGACGTTTATTTCACTAATTGGCATTAGATAGTTGCAGGCAATTTGTACATATATTTGTGATAAGTGCTAAAGATGTTGATGAGCATGGTAGTTGAGGTTATCAAGGTGAACGATGTGAAGCGAAGGGAAGAAAGTTAAGAGCAGCAGCTGCTGTTTATGATATTTCGGTTTATCAAGGTGGAAGCTTTAAGGCGAAGCGAAGTACGAAGGGAGAAGGACGCACTTTTGGACTAGGTAAAAATTGTACAAAATACTATTAAATGAATAAATATTAAATATTATAAATTAAATAAATATTATAGAAAATATATCAAAAATACTGTTAAATATTGTAGAAATTATTATAAAAAATATTTGAAAATAATGTACAAAGTGTATAAAATTTACATACGCTTTTTCAGTTACTATTCAAAGCTAGATATTAAAATCTAGAGTAACTGAAAAGACAAACTGTTTACCTTGCAGGGCTTTAGGCCTTTTTTAAATTTTGTTGAGTAATATTTTAGATATTTATATATATATAATTTGACTTCTAACTCTCCTGCACCCTCCTCTCGAATTAGATCTCTAATCGTGCCTCTCTAACTGCCAATCTATTACTCAGTAAATTTACTCTAAGTCAAAAGCTAAAAGTAAATCAGATTTCAAGCTCATCTCTCTCTCTATCTCAGAATCACTTCAGCCTCAGTTCTAGGTAGACCTTTGGCATAGTTCAGCAAACTTCACTTAAGCTGTCTCTCTCTCTCTCTCTCGTTCTCCCTCTCCCTCTTATAAGTATGCCAACTAATCCAGCCCATCTGCCTCAGCTCTCTGTCCCACAGCATTCACACCCGCAGGCAACGCTGCTGTGCGACTCATTGAATCAATTTCAGGTGTGAAAGCAGCTCATTTATCAAACAATGACAACTGCTGCGCCACAATTTGAAGACAATTTTCGAACTGTTCTGTGGATTTCGATTGTTTTTTTGTTTTGGTTTTTTTTTTTGACTATTCAAGCAGAAAATTACGCATACGCCGTGTGGAAAGTTACAGCAAAAGGCAAATGCAAACGACCTGCCTCGAATGCCACCCGCTGACTCATTTCTCGCTGTTTTTTGGGCAAATAAATTTGCAATTGATGCAGAAATGTGCAAATTTTACAGCAGCAGCAGCAGATAACAAGAATTTTATTTTGTTGGCCAGCGCAAATACGATTAGTCATTGACCAGCAGCAACTGTTGCTGCTGCCAACTCAATTTCAAAAGTTTGCCACAAATTTTTGTGCATTGAACTTTTGTGCTGCAGTTCACAATTGTTATTATTATAATTTTTTTATTTTTATATTTCTTTATTTTTATTTTTTTTTTACATTTTTTTTATGCTTTTGTCAGGCAAAAAAAATCTGTTGTTGACGTCGCTCGTTTGTTTATTCTGGCACTTTTCTTGCGAATTTGTTTTGCGCAGCGACAATGTGTTAATTCAACAACAAATAGGCAACAGCAACAACAACAACAACAACAATTGCTGGCGAAGTGCAGCAAACGAGCGCGTCTAATTGCGATGTTGCTGCCAGGCCCGCGCATGCGTAACAACAGTAGCAGCAGCAGCAGCAGGCGAGAGGCGACAGGCAACAACCAACAATGACAAAGTGTTGCTCATGTTTGATTGCATAAACTAGCAACCGCAATTAAGCATTTAGAATGTTGCAACAACTGCAACAGGTGTTGCTGCTAGAGATGTTGCTGCTGTTGTTGCTGTTGCTGCTGCTGTTGATGTGTTGACTGAACTTTTCACATTTCATGCCAATTGTCAGCAGCGATTAATCGCGCATTTATTTGAAATGCTAAATGCTTATAAATAAAGCACACACCAACAACAACACACAACAGCAACAATAGCACCACCACCAACAACAACAGCAACACATTTTAAATACATAATTAAAATTTAAATGATATTTCGGCAGCAATTCACAAAAAATGTATATGTATGTATTTATTTTCCGCTCGTCTTTGTTGATGTTTGCAGTTCGTTTTGTGTCGAAAAGTCATAAAAAATTGCGTGCATTGGACTTTGCTGCTGACTCGGCGACCGCTGACTGGAAAGAGATGACAGAACAGAAGCAGCAACAGCAACAACAGCAACAGCAGCAGCGGAAGTGAGTACGGCTGAAAGTGAAAGGCGCTTGAAGAACGTAAAGGAAGTGCAAAGCATATGCTTTAATTTTGTAATCTTCACGTTGGAGTCATTGAACACGGCAACGCACCTGAGCGGCCAGGTTGAGCTGAGCTGAGCAGAAGCTAATGCCCAGGCAGTTTAGGTGAGAAGTAAGATGTGATAAGATTTTTAATCAGATTGCATGACAAATTTGATTCAACTGTAGGGCTTCGGAAATTATCGATTATTATCGATAACAATTTATTTGGGTTTATTAGTCAGTTATAGTCAAACTTGATATACAAGTATAAGATAGGTAACCAAAGCTAATGATTAGGTTACATTTAAGCTTAACAAATAGCCCGACTAGCAGATACCCTGTAATAACTTAACTTCTTTGTGGAATCTTAGCTCTCTTCATTTTCTCTTCATATCTTCTTCAAGATATGCTTACAGAATCAATATAACCTTTTTACGCTTTTTGCTCATATATCACCTAAAAAGGCAAATAGATCTAGCTCCATTCCACTCACTTGATTCCCATTAAGAATCTACACCAGCAAATGCTGGGCTCATAAATGCTCTACATACTTTTTGCACTTAAACTGACATTAACGAGCATATTAATCCATTTTATGGACAGCTTGGCAAGCACTTTGCCATAATTCCATCATAAAAGCCACACAAATAACGCCCCGAAAAACCCTCTGAATGATTTGCTTTTTGTTTCAGTTTATTTTTATTTCTTGCTGCCTCTCTCTTTTCCTCTCTCTCTCTCTCTCTCTCTCTTTCAATTTCAATTGGCAAATAGAAGTAGAAAAAGTTCAAACAATTGGATTTGGCAAAAAAACAATGGCAAAAGGTGTTTGCTGTTGCGCTTTAATGTTGCCAGGCAAACAAAGCACAGCAGTTGTCGGCCAGAAAAAAACATGAGTGCACAACAACAATGGGCCGAAAAACCACAGCAATAACAATTCGCATTCGTCTAGAACTGGCAGCTGACCCAGTTTTAAGCCACAATTACAATTTCGTCTCTCAAAAGCTTCGCTGTTTGTCTTGAGCTGCGCAGACGCAGCAGCAGCAGCAGCAACAGCAACAAAAACAGCAACCAGAGCAACAGCAACAGCTTGTCTTTTTTGGCTGTTCAAAGAGTCATCCAACAGAGCAGATCTCTGTGTGTATTGCTGACATTTGATAGTTTGCTTTCAAATTGACTACAATTGGAGTCAGACTCGATGTCGAGCTGTTCTATGTTACTATGTCGCCTTGGCTGTTACTGTTGTTGCTGCTGCCGCCGGCGACAACTTTGTACCCATTCCCAAGCCAAGACACTTGGCACTGTGGACCTAGTTGCTGCTGCTTAGCTGGCCCACAAAAATTTGGCATTTTAATTGCATTTCGATTGACAGCGCTGAGGAAACACGCATACCCCACGTACGACAATCGCCGGTGCCTTTGGTCCTGCCCGTGACAGCAACTTTAGCAATTAGCCCGAACCAAATTTAATTAGCGCACAATGTGGCTTTTGTGGCTTTTGTGACCCAATTTTGAGGCGAGAGCTAAATTAAAGTTCTAATGGCAATTGGTGAAAATAAATCTGTGTAATAAGAAAGAAGAGTGAAGACAGATGCAAAGAGTTGAAAAGCTGCTAGCTAGCTAATTAGATTAACAAAAAGCTTTAAGCTTTGTTTTTTTAAGTATATTAATAGGATGAGAAAAATGCTTTAATCTTTAACTTGTAAGTATGTTGCTTGGATAAGCAAAAACTTTAAGCGTTAAGAACAATTTAATAGAATGTAAGCTCCCCATTTAATTAATACGTGTTGTTTCTATGATTTAAAGTAGGCTTCATTACAAAAGGCTTAACATTCTCTTAAAAAAAATTTAGCTATGATGAAATCAAATAAGAAATAAGAACAAAAGAAAGCTGCTGGCAAAAGCTGACCTGAAGCTTTAAGCTTTATTGAAGTAAGGGAGAAAAAATAAAGCTCATAGAATATAATTGTGGATTCAAAACTAATTAAAGCTCTACAGAGCTAGATCTAGATTCAGGTCCTAAGCCCCATTCAGCTCTGCTCTACTTCACGTAATGCTGCCATTGCCCCATTGCTATGCATCCAATCAAAAACTTGTGCCACTTTCGGCTCATGTCATTGCACTGTGAACGTCGCAGCTCCTGCAGCATTTGCAACAAAAGCGTGCCACGCCCACTCCGAGCATAATTGCATTTAGTTGCCGCTTTGCATGACCCAAAAAAAGAACAAAATGAGCAAAAATAACAAAATTTCCTGCTAAATAATTTGAGAGTTTTTCGTGCTCGTTTTTCGGTTTTGTGGATCGTAATGAAAATTGCAAAGTTAATTGGAAATTCTCTCACGGCGTGCGATTGGCAGAGTTGGCATTGCCATAAACTCGCTAAAGCCAGCCCAAAAGCTTAATTAAACAACAGGCCAAACGAATCAAAACGCCCAGCGACAGCAGCAGCAGCAGCAACTGTTGCAGCTACAACAACGACAGCAATCACAAGCTGCCACAAAAGCAATTTGAGTGAATTATTGAAACGTTTTCATATGCAACGGCTGCTGCAAGTTGCAAGGATTGAGGAAGCTGCAACAATTTGAAAAGAAAAACCTAGCTGGAAAAGCAAACACGAATATTTCTCTCTCTCTCTCTCTCTCTCTCTGCCTTTCCCTCTCTTTCTGTGTGGGCTGGCACTGACAGTTTGGCGTGGGCTAAATTCAAGGAAATGTTTGCTCAGCGAACGCAGGCCATAAAAAACGGCAACAAATGTTGCAGGGCGACTAATAAATGTTGCAAGCAGCAAGCAGCAACAGCAACAGCGATTCGCAGTGACAACGCCAACAACGCAACAGCAACAACAATTGTCTCTTCGCACACCCACTGAACATGCAACAAAGTCACAATCCCGCCCCATGCCCCTTGCCCTGCCCCGCTCCCGGCTTTTTTTTTAGGCAATTAATTGTGCAACATCAAATAAATTGCATTTAAACGCAACAACAACAACAACGACAACGACTGCGGCGATTGCAGCTCGCAGCAACATTTCACTCTGACAAGCTTCATAAAAACTAATTTGTTTTTTCCAGGCTCCTTTCGGCGCGATGTGTGTGTGTGTGTGTGATGTTAACCAGGAAATACACCCACCTATGCCACAATAGGTCTATGCAACAGGCAGCAGATGATGTTGGTGCTGGCCGTGTTGCTTGTTAGCGAGTCAACAGCGATCATCGCAGTGAGCGAATGAGATTTTCGGGCTTTGATTAAAGTTTTATTAGCAACGACAAGCCACGAAATGGTATGGATTATGCTATTGAGAGTTGATGTGTTAACAGCAAGCGATTAGCGTTTGCTGGGGCCTCTCTATGCGATTCTCATGTGATGAAGAATGGGGTGAATGAAACGTTAGCCTTGGTATGCAATTTTTAGTGAGGAACTAAAGATGAAGGAGAGGAAGATAACGAGAGAGAAAAAAGACTGAGTTATAGAAAGATGGAGAGAGAGAAGAGGAGATCAGCGGGCATCGGTGAAGCTTAAAATGAGCAGTAAATCGAACACATTTTTGTAGATTTTTGTTTATAACTAACAAATCAACATGAATCGATGGGGCTACAGAGAATTACGAAACTAATCTAAAGCAATTCTAAGCCAAAAATCAAAATATATTATATAGAGTACATAGCATAGAATATAATATCTATTTATATAATTTTAACAAAAATTATGTATTCTATAATTAATTAAAGCTTCTATAATTGTTATATAATAGACATATTAATTCTCTATCAATATAGCAATACTCTATAATCACCCAAATAGGGAGATTTTCAATTTAAAAACAAATTCCCATTTTAAGGCTAAATTCGAATTTTATTTAATAGATCGACTATATTATTCATAGATTTGGATTGTTTGTATTATAGTTAATGGACAATAATGCAATTAAATTTGTATGAGAATCGCATAGAAAAGCGTTTGCAAATCAATAGTTATAAAGGAGATTATGAAATTTCTACAAGAAACTCTAGAGAAGAGAGCAGTAACTACTCTGATATAGATAAGCATAATATCTCTATAGCTTTATATCTCCATATCTATTTCTCACACAATTTACAACTCAATTAAATAACCATAAACTATTATATAATACAATCTTAATCCCGTTTAGGCTAACAACATTGAACACGACAATTTAGCCAAAGCTCCCACGGAGTGGCTGCAACTCAAGCGTTTGGCCAAGTCAGCATCGACTGTTTTATCTAACTTGCCATATCTTTGGCAGACATTATCTGTGATCTGAGCATAGTCGCAGCTATAGTTGGCTAATAAAGCTATTCACGTTGACATTCACTTTTCGTTAATCTATGTACTTACAGTCGCGGCTCATGCCAGCCGACAGGCATTTCTTGAAGCGACAATATTGACAGCGATTCCGGTTGAGCCGTATGACCAGGCACTTGCCGTCCCTCAGGCAGCGATATTCAATTTGCTTTTGTATGCTGCGACGAAAGAAACCCTGTAGAGTGAGAGAATTTTAATGGAGTCTCTTGACTGAAGAACCTCGATTGAAACTTACCTTGCAACCCTCGCAGGAGGTTACACCATAGTGATAGCCCGAAGCCTTGTCGCCACAAACTTTGCACGGCACAAACGATTTTGAGGAGACGCCGTTGCTGCTGCTGTTGTTGCTGCTGCTGTTGTTGCTGCTGCTGTTGTTGTTGTTGTTGCTACTGTTGTGATTGCTGTTGCTGCTGCCGTTGCTGGAGTCAACAATGCCAAATTGCTGCTGTTGTTGCTGTTGCGCGTGCTGCTGCTGTTGCAACTGTTGTTGCTGTGAGTGTTGCTGATGTTGCTGTTGCTGTTGCTGTTGCTGCTGCTGCTGTGAGTGTTGCTCTGCAATGACAAAGTGCATTTGCCGTTAGCTCCTTTACACATTACTCATACGCCACTTGGCCAAATGAGCTGGCGTCAATCGTCTATCGCCCGTGCCATATCTCGCGCCTCATGCCCGGCTCTCGCCTCATTTGTCAGTGACAAACGCTGACAGCCTGCGCGCTCACCTGTCAATAGTCGCGCCCGTGGGTGGGTGGCCTATCTAACGGCATTCGAATTCAGGTGCAAACAAATTATATTAATGGACAGCGCGATTGTGGCAACATTGAGTTGGCATTGGCCACGATTCAGCGCCGCAAAAGTGAAGGACTTTGGCAATAATAATAATGTGGCATAAGAAATTGACAAGTATTGGAGATTATTTTATATTCATTTTTAATTAATTTTTAATTAATTATATTTTTTAATTTTAGAATATATTAATTAAATTTGGCATGAATTATATGATTGAATATTTGAATATTTCGATATTTATGGGGCGTGTAGGAAACGGGTAACTTATAAGTAGCCTATATAGTGGGGCAGATCAGCTGATTATTTCACTGCTGATCTGCCCTACTACGACATGAGTCTGTATAAACATTTTTAAATTTTAACTAAAATTTTTAATTTTTTAACAGTTTTTGGTAAAGCTCTGCATGTTCTTTTCTGCTTTTGATTTGCCACAGCCCCCAGGAACATAGATATCAAATTTCATTTATATAGAAATATAAAAATTTTAAATTTTAAATTAAATTCCATTTTTTAAATATTTTTTCAAAAGTTATTTTGCAATAAAAGTATTAAAAAGATGTTAATACTTTATAAGCCAAGGGTAGCCAAGAGTATAAGTACCCAAATTATCTGCTTTCTATATGGATATATATATATATATCACTGAAATACTAGTTCCTATATGGATTTGTACATATGTATGAAAGAGAAAAAAGTAAGAGTAGCGCACAGCATAAAGCTGAGTCGATGTAGCCATGCCAGTCTGTAAGAAAGAGACTTGAAGGAGAGTCTTTAGAGACTCTCTTTATTCAATAATTTTTCATTCAATTAATAATTTGCTATAGTAATATTATGTATGTACAGCGTAGATTGATTGGAAGAGCGGTTCTGAGCAGGGTATCAGGGTATCTGCTAGTCAGGCATCCCTGCCTTATATGCTCTTAGTTAAATTTACAATTCAAGCGACAGCCATCAAATTCAAATGCGAGAAGCAGCGACAAAAGTGCATTCAACTTCAACTTCAACTGCAGCAACTTCGGCAACAACAATGCTGCTGATGGCCGCTTGAATGTGCGATAAGCAAAAATGCCAAAAAATCACGTATACGCCACAGACAGCCACCTACACAAGAGCAGCAGCAGCAGCAGCAGCAGCAGGAAAACTCTTCAACAAGCCGCACACAAATTTCCACTGTAAGCGCCGAAAAATTTGCAATGCAAATGGCACAGGAAAAATTGAGGCACACAAGCGGCAACAACAGCAGCAGCAGCAACAGCAACTGCAACAACAACTCGAGAAACTCTGTTGGCTTCTTGGCATTTCATTTCATTTCATTTCAATTTGCCTTTTTCTAATGCAAAAAAAGGCAAATGAACTAAGCGCGGAGTTTGAACTGCGAATTGCAGTTGCTGCTGCTGCTGCTGCTGCTGCTGCTGTTGTTGTTGTTGTTGTTGTTGCAGCAATCGGCATTGCCACACCTCGAAATGCGAAGCGAAATGAAATGAAATTAATGTGCAGCTTGCACGCGCCAACGAGCGACGCACTGGCAACTGGCCGCAAGAGCCGTTGCAAGGGGCAAGCGGGCAGGCCTGGGGCTTGTGTGGGGCATATGCCCCAGTGTTACGGGCTTGTGCAATTGCAAATTGAATTTTCAGCTAAGAGTGGCAGGGCGGCGGGACGAGGTTGAGAGGGCGACTGGAAAATGTCAACGGCAAAGGAAATTCAAGTGGCAGTTGCTGTTGCTGCCACAAATGCTACAACTGCAACTGCAACTGCAACTGCTGTTGTTGCTGTTGCAAACAGAGTTGTCGTTGCTGCTGCTGCTGCTGCTGTCGCTTCATTTTCGCGCCGCGTTCAAATGCAAATCACTTGGCCGCCTTTGTGAGTTGACAATTTAGATGCCATTGTTGCTGGGTTGGGCGGAAGGGCAAGGAGGAGGGGGCGTGTTGAGGGCAGGGGCATGGGCCCGGGCAGCTGCCGCTTGGCATTTCCGCGTTGCCAGACAGTGGCAAGCGATAGACGAGCGACAACAACAGCGCGCAGCAAGCAGTTCATAATTTTGTATTTATTTTCCTTATTTTTTCTCTGCTGCATTCAGCGATAAAAGACGCAAAGTAGAAGGAAAACTGATTGAATGCTTGGAAAATCACTGCACAGGGAGGGGGCAGTTGAATAATGCCGAACGACAAACGGCAACGAGTTTTGACAGGGCCACTCGACCGCAGCCGGCACTTCAACTGCAATTTAGTTTCTTTTGCCGCCTCGCTAATTGCGGCAATTAAATGCTGCAAATAAATCCTGGCAATTGTTCAAATGCAAGTGCAACAGCAACAATTGCCGCTGCAACAGCAATAGCAACAGTCACAACTGCAGCCAATTAGAAAGCGCGCTAAAGTTGCCTTTGGCACTTGGCAAACTCTTTTGGAGTCTAAAGATTGTAAGTTGCGAGAAAACTTTACTGAAATAATGCAGCAATCTAAAGCTGTGATCGACAAATATATATATATATATAGTAATATATATGAGCAGCTGAAATAAAGCAGCTAAAAAGCAGCTGGAGTCCTAAAAATATTTTATAAAAATTTTTAATCACAAGTAGGAAAAGAGAATTTTTAAAATATAAAATAGAAATTTATTTATTTCAATTAATCTGAATTTTTGCGTAATTAAATATATATTTTTCAGACCATCCTACTGTCCTACTATCCCTGGTTTCACTACTATTTTATTAACCGCATTTATTCCTACTACTACTACCTTTCTCTAATAGACAATTTGATAAGCCATAAAGCAAGTATTTAATATATTTGTAGAGTTAAGTATATATTTAAGCATATATATATATTAATAGTAACAGCAAAAGTCGAGCTAACCCGTTGAGCAATTTATTTATTTATTTATTTCATAGAAACCCATATCGAAAGTTTACAATTCTTGAGCCAAACTGCACTGCCTACAATCTTACTCAATAATACTTTTTTTACACACCAAACATATATTTTTACTACCTGCTTCTTGCTTCCAACTTCCTCTCTTTTCTGTCGGGAATTGCTTTGGTGCCCAGCGACGCCTAATTCAACTTAATTAAAATGTTTGCGGCAATCAAATTAATTTTAACTGAGCAATTGGCGAATGCAATTTGAAAGTCATTTATGAAAATGAAAACAATTTTGCTATGGCTTTCAATTGAAGCAACAGCATTGACATGAAAGCCAATTTTCCTGGCTGTGAAAACAGCAACAACAACAAGGAAAAGCAGAAGAAGAAGAAAAGCGAATTACATTCATTTTCACATTTTCCACGGTGCGCTTTAATAGTTTCCGCAACGCAAAGATGGAAAGAGGAAAGAAAAGATAAACACGAGTGGAGGCAGCAATTGTTGCTGTTGCAGTTGCAACGCGGAAGAGAGACGTGACACGCCGTTTGGCTGTGGCATACCTGTGTGTCCTTTGCTCAAATGCGCAACAGTTGCCGACGTGGAGCTGATCGCTGGCGAGGATGTTGCTGCTGAATGGCCGTTGTGTTGCTGTTGTAGCTGTTGGTGCTGCTGGTGTTGCTGCTGCTGCTGATGTTGCTGATGGCTGGCATTGAGTAGCGTTGAGCGATTGTAGTGCTCACCACTGGATGCCGACGATGAGGATGAGGATGAGGATGAGACGTTGGCCGAGCTCGAGCTGGAGCTGCAGCCGCTGCTGCGTCCGCTGTCGGGTGAGGAATGTGCCCCAGCCGAGCTGCAACTGTTGCTGGCGGGACCAAACTGATGCACACTGCTGATGGCGTACAAAGCACCTCCACCATTGCTCAAAGCCGTGCAGCTCAGATGTGCTGCTGTCGCTGCTGCCGCTGCAGCTGTTGCTGGTGCTGCGGCAGCAACTGTTGCTGGCGTTGCACTATAGAAGCTCTCGCACTGCAGCAATTGCAGTGGATCTGCTTCGATGGCACTCAAACAGTGCTGCAGCTCCTGTGCGGGGCCAGCTGCAGTTGCTGTTGCCGGCAAGTGTTGCTGCTGCTGATGTTGCTGTTGCTGTTGCTGCTGCTGCAACAGTTGCTGTTCCTGCTCGTCCTCTGGTTCGGTATCTAGGCTGCCTGCTTCGCTGAACGCGCCTTGCGTCGATGAGTCCTCGGGCGTGTCAAAGAAATGCAAATTGAAATCAGAATTTGCATCGAAGCCGACTTCTGGTAATGCTTCGTGCTCCTCCTCCAATTCGTCCTCCTCCTGCTCCTCGTCCTCTTCATCTACCTCCTCGTCTTCCTGCTGTTGCTGCTCGTCGTCTTCCTCCTCCTCCTCCTCCTCCTCTTCCTCCTGCTCCTCCTCCTCGTCTTCGTCGTCGTCGTCGGCCTGCTGCAGCTCCTGCTCTGCCTCCAAATCAGCAATATTGCTGCTGTCCTGCTGCAACTGTTGCTGCTGCTGGTGTGGGCGTGTCAGTGGCTGGCCCAGATTCTTGACCACAGTATCGATCAGCAGCTGAGAGCGTAGTTGTGCCTGTGCCTCCAGCTCTATTTGGTATACATCCATGTTGCTGGCGTCGCTGCATTCGCATTGGCATCCATTATCATCAACAACATCATCACGCAAATTGAATTCGATGCAAGCGACATTTGCATTTTCCTTTTTCACTTGTTCAACAGTTCAGCAATATTTTGATATGATCTTAATTATATAGTAGATACAATATATGACACATTTAGTCCACAACTTTTTGTATTCCTAAAGAAATTTATATAAATCTAAAACCTTTAACAAAAAAATAACGTTTTCTGATGGAAATCTAAATATTTGACAAATTTAATGAACAAGCTCTTCTTTGCGATTCTCAAAATAATATTTTTTATAATTTTCTCCATTAAATATCAGTTAGCCCAAGACCTAAAGCTAAGTCCCCCCTCTGCATTCTCCTAAAATTCTATATCTTCTTCTATTTCTTTTTTTTCTATTTAAATTCGAATTTTCTTCTAATATTTTGCACTTATTTATTTTAAACACTTGCTTAAGAGCTAAACAATTTTCACACTTCACTTTCACGACAAGCTTAAAATTGATTTTCAATTTTCATCAATATAATTTCCGAATCACTTCCATGTTTGTTAAACCCGTTGTTGGTACTGTTCGATAAGTATCCATAGATCTCGACAGTTGGATAAGCAGGACACGTTCACTAATTAAACAAATTGAAAAAGAGAAACAGAGAGACAGAGATAGAGAGATAGAGAGAGGGCGTGCGTGCGTGAGGGGGAGAGAGCGCGACGACGGCGGCGACGACGACGACGACGACGTAACAGCGTTTAGGAAAATGCCAAATGGAAATTGTGAAAATGTGCGATCGCGCGTACAAAACTCTCGTCTCGACGAGATCCAAGCGCCAACTTCGCAGCGCTCCAAATGCGCAACAGAAATTCAAACCAAACTGCAGAACTGCAGAACCTACGACAACGACAACAGCAACGACGACGACGACGACGACGACGGCGACGACGACGACGGCAGCGACGGAGCACAAGAAAAGAACAAGAATAAGAAGAAGGCGCGTGCGTATGTGTGTGTGTGTGTGGAAAGAGTAGGAAAATATCATGCATATATATATATATATATATATATATATATATATATATATATATATATTGTGTGTGTGTGTGTGTGAGTGTGTGTGGTGTGGTGTGGTGTGGTTGCATGGAGTAGGAAAAACTTTTGTAGCGCCGTTTGAGCGGACGCCGCACTGGGCAACAGGCTGACTCAGAAGCAGAGTAGCAGCAGGGAGGAGTGGTAGCTGGGAGCTGGGAGCTGCGAGCTGGGCGCTGCTTCTATCTTTCTAATCTGCAACAACAACAAGAACAACAGCAACACGCATTGGCACTCTCGCTGCACTTTTCCATTCGCTGTGGCCACTCGGTTCCTGGTTGCTATTTTCAATTTCTATTGCCCGTGGGCAGCAGCAGCAACAGCAGCGACGCGAACGCCAACGTCAGCGGCGACGTCGCCGATGTTGACGTTCACTTCAAGTGCACACACTTCTTTCGCTCAAGATCAATTTCACACACACAGCGAACGGCAACGGGCCTAGAGAAGAGAACCGTTACAAAGTTTGCAATATACTGAGAGAGCGAGAGCGAGAGAGTGAGAGAACGTAAGCAAAATGGCAGCAGAGAGCTGCAAAGTCAAAGAACCTTTTGCGTCTTTTGAGCGTGCCAGAGTTGGACAGAGGGAGCGAGAAGAAGAGGGAGAGCGCAGCCAACGAGCGGGAGTTCTACAATGCGGAAGTGCAAAAATATTGCACTCGTTGTAGTTGCTGCTGCTGTTGCTGCTCTTCTTGCTGTTGCTATTGCTATTGCTATTGCTGTTGTTGTTGCTATGCAGTAGAAAGTGGCAAACAAGTTTTGGTGCCAAAAGATTTTGAGCTGCGCGCGGACGCCCGCAACATAGCGGAAAGAACATCATAGCCGAACGACAGAGGAGAGGCAGAGAGTCAAAGAAGCAGTTGCAAATGAGTGAGAATTTAAATGTAATTAATGGAAGTTAAGAGAGAGAAGAAAAATTCTAATTAGATAAAAGTATCTAACTAGAGCAAAGAACTGAAATAAATTTTTATTTTTAAAATATATTAAAAATAAATTTTAATGAAAGAATTCAAATAAAATATAAAACAAAGATTGATTTTGAAATTGACTATTTTTTAATAATTTGATAAAAAAAAATAAGAATTAATAGTAATAAAAATGATTTATTATAAAAAAAGAACTAGAAGATTTACAAAATTATTGATATTATATACGTATCATTGCCATCAAAGTCCATTGATTTGGCAGTCTAACTTCTAATCTTGCTGATTCTCTGCCTCCTTCACGCACCCATCAAAACGCAAAAGGAAAGACACAAAACAGAAGTAAATAGAAAAAAAAATTTCTGCCAAGTGTTGTATGCGTTGAGTTTTCCACATTTCGCAACGGTCGCCATAGCGCAACCGCCTCACACATTTTCCATGACGAATGCCTGGCACAAAAGAGAAGCAACGAAAGTCAATGATCAGCGTGCTGCAAAACGGCGTCGGCCGCAACTGCGGCGGCTAGTTTTGCTATTTTTCCAACGCCAGCGAAAGCAGCAGAAACTGTAAATAACAAGAAACAGCAAAGACAGCGAGGATCGAAAGCGAAAAGTCAACGAGGCGAACGAAGAACGCGCGCAGACGGGCGCAACGGGAATGCTTCGTAAAGCCGAAGCAACGGCCCGACCATCGCCCGACCGCCCCCAACAATCGTAACATGTTCGATTGCATTTGCCTGATAAAACCTGATCTTTGCAAACACACTCACACGACGACGCCATAAGACACGCGACGTCAACATCGACGCCGACGCCGACGAACCAGGAAGAGAAAAATGAAAATGCCGCTCGCTCGCGCAGCTGCTGCTGGCTGCAGGCGAAGATTGTGTAATCGCTGTGAGTGTAACTGCGAGAGAGTGCGAAAGAGCGTGTGTGAGAGGGAGGGAGTGTGTGCGTGTGCGTAACTCTGTGTGTGTGCGCATTGAGTGAGAGTTATTTGAAGCGGGTCGCCCTCTTCGCCGCAACCACGTGGCCTGCTGCTGTTGTTGTTGTTGGTGTTGCTATTGCTGTGCCCATTGCCTATGCCAATATGACCATGCCCAGTTGCTGGCATGCGCCCATTGCATTTCACTTATCAACGCGACGGCAGTGGCGGCTGCTGCTGCTACTCAACTTTTTTTTTATTTTTGCGTTTTTATTCGCTTGTCTAAGTTCAATGACTTGAGCAACGTCACGGGCAGCAGCAACAACAACAACAACAGCAGCAACAAAGTGGCGCAAATGCGTTTAGTTTTATTTATTTGCTCATTATTATGCCCCTGCTGCTAGATTCTTAAATTCTTGTTTGCTTTGCACATTTTTTCCATAGCTTCTGTATTTGTTGTCGTTGTCGTTGTTGTTGCTGTTGTTGTTGTTGTCTAGATGGCGCTTGTTCTTGTTGCTGCTTGAAGCTGCGCTGATATGATAGCTTAAAAAGCTGTAAACAAGTTCTCGAGTAGGCGCAGTAAATTAACACTTGAAGCAAGAATTAATTGGCTTTTAGTTGGGCTAAGATGTTGGAAGAGCAACTGGCAATGCTATCAGCGGAATTAGAAATAATTAAGAATTTTAAATTCTAAAAAAAGTAGACTTTGCAATACTTTTCTTATCTGCTGCAATTATAACTTGGCATACCTGACAGAGGTTAAATAAAATATATTTTACATAGATAAACATGTTTTGCAATAGAATTGATATGGACAATCTATACATTTAGAAAACCCACAAGAGTTATAATTAAATTGTACTATTCATATCTCATATTCATATTTCTCATGAATTTCCTCTAGTTTTCTAAGCATTTAGAAAATAAATACTGTAGCATACTTTGCGGCAAATAGAGCCTAGGCGTTTGGGTACAAGAATGTGCAAATACTTTGTATAGGAAAATTCTAACTAACGAGCTAATAAGTATTTTTCTACTTAGAAAATAGATTAAGAATTTATAAAAATATAAAAAATTCATAAAAAAAAAACATCTTTGAATAAATTTTTAATACATCAAAATTATTATTTAAAAAAAAATAAATTTAAATAAATTTATAAAAATAATAATTAAAATTAAAAACAAGTAAAAACTTTAAAATCGGGAGTTTCAAATACTCAGTCGGGGACTGACGGGCGGACAGCTTGACGAACATTACTTTTAATTTCCGCAAATGTGTGTAAAAAATATTTGAAAGTAATATTCAATAATTCAAAAATATTTTAAAAATACTTTTGGTAAATATAATAATACTTATACAAATAAAAATTGAATATTTCACATATGAAATATTTGTTGAGTTTTCAAATCTCTTAATTTGTTCTTCAATTCATGATGCCAACAGAAACAAAAAACATTTTTCAAGTCAAGACAAATCGATTAAAGGCAGTTTGCCTTTGAGACACTTATCACAGCCACTGGCAGGCCAGTTATGTAGCTGCAACATGCCTGGCAGCAGGATCCTCAAAGGAATAGCCATCTCAAACAGCAGCAGAAGAAGATGGAGAGAGAGCCACCCGCAGTTCGTGCTACAATTTCCCGTCGTATGGCGTGGAATACAAAGTCCATATAAATGTCACACACATAAAGCAACGGCAGCTGCCCCACACATGGGGCTGGTGGCACATACTCTGGCTGCTGTTGCTGCTGCAGCGGCTGTTTATCTGTCGTTGGCAGCGCAACCGAAACCGAAAACGAAACCCAAACTGAAGCCTGCCCCAAAACCCAAAAGCGCAGCGCACAAAAGATATTTTGGAGCACAGTCGGCAGGAGGCTGTCGAGGGGCGTGGCTGGGGCGGGTGGCATGGCTAGAGGCATGTGCAATGTTTGCCTGAATGTCAGCAACCTCAATAAAATGTTGCGATTTCACATGTTGTTGCTGCTGCTGGCGTTCCTTTCCTGGGTCATGATCTGTTTCGTGAGGAAAAACCGGGCAGCTATAAATAACAGAACCACAGCCAAAGAAATAAATAGAAAAAGTAGAAGAAGTTTTCAAGCAAATTGTAACAAACGTTTGTAATACCCTGCCATAAAGTAGGTGAGTAAAGTGGGGCATATTGGTTTGTCGAGTTTAAATTTGTAATAAAAAACTGGATTGGTAAAATGGGTGTCAGGTGGGATCTGACCTATTTGATCTGAAATATGTTACTTAGAAAAAAAGGTATATATATATTTATTATATTATAGGAAGAGTATAAGTACTTTGTTTAGCTCTCTCTTTACTCTTCCCCCTTCATATATTACTTTCAATATATTTTAATAACGCTACAGTACTACAGTAAACACTCGCTTAAAGGAAAATATAAACTCACAGAATTTGTAATATTCAAGTCATATCTGTAAGCCATAAGAATCAATAGATTTTAAACAAATTAAAAACCATTCCCAATTCCATCATTAACCCACCCTATCATATAGAGCGATCCATTAGAGTATTTCTGAGGCTTACCCAACAAGATGTCGCTCGATGCCGAATGCGAGCTCAGCGAGGAGGCTTGACCATCCGAGGGGCTTTGCGGCGGCTCTCGCAGCGGACTGCTGGGCGTGGTGGGCGGTGTGTTGGGGCAACGTTGACTCTGGCCAGCTGCAGTTGGAGTTGCGCTTTCAGTCGTTTCCTTAACCGACGGAAAATACCCGTTGAGCGTGGGTAGCCTGCAAAGGAGAAAGGGAGACAGAGTGAGAGAGAGGGAGAGTTAAAGCTTATTTACGAAATAAAATATTCAATGTCAAATTAAATTGAATGCCGTTGCCTGAGCGCAATCAAGTGACCTATGAGCCAACGCCAAATGCTTATCGTTCTGTCAATTGTCCCGCTGGAAAGGCCCCACCACATGTAATTGATTGGAAAAGTGGCCAGTCGGTGTTGTTGTTGTTGTTGTTATCGAAGGGTTAGGCAACAAGCAAAGTTCCCTAGTCGAACCCTTACCCAGCCCATCCATGCATCGAGTGGCATACTTTTTCTTGCTCCTCTTCCAGTTGGCTCGTTATGCCACGTAATTGGCCATTTTCCATTTGCCATTTTCCTAGAAGTGCAGCAGAATTTATTGAATATCAGCCACACACACACACACACACAGAGCAACACACTTGAGCACCACTTTGATCGATAGCTGCTGTCCAGCTCGAGCAGCAAAATAAATGGCCAAAGAGAACATTAAAATAGAACTTCAAAGTGGAGAGTGAAAAGTTGAGTTCATGTTCAACTTCAGCTTAAATCTGTATATATTAGGTATTTTTCTTTGATTTTGTATAGTTTTGTAAGTTATTTGAATGAAAATGTCCTGGGCTTAAACATACTCTAGCATGAACTGCGACACTCTAAGCAGCAATGGATTCCCAACTCTAGTAGTAAATTGTTGTTAGTTAATTCAGGCTAAGAATGCCATTAAAATATCTAGACTTTACACAAATATTATTATATATATATTTTTTTTTTTTCGATTTTTTAGCTAGAACTGTCTACTCTTTCTCTCTCTCTCGCTCTTCATAGCTGGCTTTCATAATCTTCGTCAGGGCACAAATTTCATTATGGCTACATTTTCCGCATGGCAATAGACTCTATATATATTGCATAAATAATCGTTATTCTTATATAAATATCTCCCAAGTTTCCCAAGTTTTCCTGCCTCTCTCTCTACCTATAAAAACTCTCATATTACGCATACGCCTTGTCCGCCCTGTCTAACTTCTACTCCTCAGCTTTATATTTTAAATAAACTATGAATGCAAGCTCCTGTAATTGCTTATATATATATCTCTATGCATTACCCATTAATATTTATTAAATTTTTTATATACAATTGGTGGCATTTAATAGTCTCAACTCCCACATTGCGTATACGCATTTTAGTTCCAGCTTAAATTATAGTCTTTAGCTAACTTTAAGCTGATTTGTAATTTCTACTCAATCTTCAGGTATCCATATACATATATCTAGAACTTGAACAGATTCAGCATGAGTTTTCAATCAGCCTCGTTTTATTCCCTAGTTATATCCATCCTCCATCTACAGTTCATTTTGCTATATATCGCCACATTTGCTTCGTATACTTCGTAAGTCTGCTCACATGACGTATACGCACTGTTTGCTGCCTTTTCGGCTGCTCGCCCTTAGCTTACTTTTGTGCGCACTGCAGTTGATGCCATTGCGGCACGTTGGCAACCCTAGTCAAACAGGCGGCCGCAAACCAACTTGCTTTGTGGCATCGTTTGCATTTGACAGCAGCCAAAAGGAGGCAAAAAGTAGGCTAAGACTGACTTGGAAATACCCTGTATTTAGTATTATAATGAAAATTAGCACAAATTAATTGATGATCGAATTTAGTTTGCTTAGCTTAATTTCATTAAAATAAAATTTTCTTAAATTAAAAAAAAATGATTAATAATTATTAGTTTATAAAAAAAATTATGAATAGTTGCTCTGCGAATAAATTTATAATTTCTAAAATATTTCATTTTAAAATAAATGAAAATTGTTAAATTTTTGATTTGCTAATTTCTCAGGCAACTCCAGGCATAAGCCTCTTGATCAACATTTTGATAGCAGTTTAAAAATCAATATGCACAGTGTTTGCATGGTCAGCTTGGCTGGATTTATAACTCTGGCAGCTGCGGCATGCCCCATGTTGCATGTAGCACGTTTGATGTGTTCTATGCCGTCGCTGAGCTTTATTGCATTTTGCTTTGTAGCCCAAGCATTTGGCATTGCCTGCTCCGCCAAGCAATGGCAGCCCTCCCTCTGCCCCCCCTCCCCTCTTCAGCTCTAGCTATCTATCTATCTCCTTCACTCTCTGTCTCTGACTGTCGTGTAGTTTGCTTTTACAATATTTCCACGTTGTTATGCACTTCACACAAGTGCAGCATCCCAACAAGCACTCAAACAAAAGATTTTCCTGTTGTTGTTGTTGTTGTTGTTGTTGTTGTTGTTGCTGTTGCTGTTGATGTTGTCACAATATTTTCGCTTTTCGATGCGCTGCTCGAAAGCAGAAGTGAAATATTTGCCCATGTGGCGTTTTAGTTGCTGCCAAGGAGCCTATCTATCTCTGTGCCTCTGTGTGTGTGTTTGCTGTTTGCTCTGCTGCTGAAATGTGCAAAATTGAACTTTTGATTTATGCATGGAGATGGGGCAGACGAATCGGTAGAATTTCATCATTTGTTATGCGACGGCCTGGCAACGTTTATGCATCGTTCTCGACTGCTGCTGCTGCCACTTTTCACATTTGCTCGCTTATCAACACCCGCACAACTGGCATTGTGCAAGTGGGCGTGGCATGCCGGCTAACAACAATAGCAGCGCCTTGTTGGAGGGCAGGATGTAGGTTAGTGGCTCACTCGTCAGCCAAATGAATGATGATGAGGAGCAACTGCAGCAGCCCCAGCAGCCGCACTAGCTCCTGGTTGTTGAAAAGTTTTTGCAAAATTATGTGACTGCGACACAAAAGACTTGCCACATGCCACATGCCATACTCGTGCCAGGGCAATTGTTTGGTTAATTAAAAAAAAAAAAAACTATAAAGCATAAAACCGTGTTCTGCTCAGGTGGGGCCATTAAAATGGGGCGCATGCCACATACATATGCATAAAGAAACTATATATAAATATAAATATATATATATAGAAATAATACTTGCCTGCTTTGCTGCTCGCTTTGCTCTTGTATTGGGTCGTTGTGATTCAAACATTTCGAGTTTGAATACTCCATGGATTGCCGGCCCTCAAGGGGGCTGGCCGCTGTTGGTTACTGGCACTCAAATACATTTAAGCAGCTGCTGTGGGAGGTGGGCGTCCAACAACAACAACAACAACAACAACAAGAACCGCAAGTATCCAAAATCGGGGGCGAATCTTTTATGCGCTGCGCCTAAAAGATGCCACGAATTTGTTTTTTTTTTCTCTCTATTTTATTCTGCACTTTCACTGCGGCGATTTCAATTTGCTTGCGGCTGCTGCGATATTTATTTTTTATTTCTTATTTCTTGAGTTGTTAATTATTGTCTTTGGCAAAATTTGAGTGATTCACTGCGTTCGGTTTGGGTGCACACATTCGCCATTGCGGAAATGCGGTCGCTGTTTGTTGGTTGCACTCATAACTGGCGTATAAAACTGTAAATCGGCTTTTGGACACTGCAGCGTTGTTGCCCGCTGCCGTTTGGAGACCGAGCGACCAGCCTCTGGGCCGAAAAGCACGACGACAGCGATGATGGCGACGACGACGACGACGACAACAAAATGCAGCAAAAGTTTTTAAAGCTGCAGCGGCATACACACACACACACACACACACACACGCACAGGATATGCCGTTGAACGAAGAGCGAGCTAGCAAAACAATCACATGGTTTAAGCTCGCCGCAACAACAACAGCAACAGCAGCCGCTTCGGCACAGCAGCAACTTCAAATATATAACGGTGCCGCTAAAACATAAACAGAGAGCGCTACAGCCAAGCCGACAGGGCGAAATGAGAGCGGCAAGCCGAACATTCCAGCGAGACTGCGAGGCTAAACTAAAATTCTGCTGCTGATATTTATTTAATTTCTATCGATATTTAACAAAATTTAAATTTATTTTATTAATTTATTATTATTTATTTATTTAATTTATATATCCATGCACTTGCATCCGCTAAAAACCCAAAAGTCTTCCGCTCTCACAGCTGCGCGCTTACGTCGCGCCGGCTCTCATCGTTGCGTTCGCTCTCTCTTGCATCTCTCTGCATTGCGCTGCTGCTGCGCTGCCCACGCGCTGCAGAATGGCGTGCACATAATGGAAATCAGGTCAGGGCCGTTTTGCTCACGCTGACTACACTCCACACGCACAGCCAGAGAAAGCTTTCGTTGTTTTGCATTTTAGCGGTAAAAGCTAACTCCAAAGAGAATCAAACAGCATTTTTCAAATTCGTTTATAGGTACACAAATTTCGTTTAATCATTAGTAACAAATATATATGCTGTATAAATACGTACGTTTAGAAGCTTAACTGTTAATTGTGTGTATGTATATTTCAACTTAAAACAAATACAAAATCGAGCACCGTCTAAACATTGTCATCGAAATTCATAAGAACAAAAAACACGAGCTGGACGAAACAAAGTACAAAGGAGAAAGAGAGAGAGAGAGAGAAAGGACGACACATTGAACACAATAGAAAACTTAAAAGCTCCTTCTTTTACCTGTAGACATTTTCAAAATGGCGTAAATGTTCTGTAAGTTCTTAAGGCACTCGGTTAGATTCAGTTAAGTTCTGAGTAAATTAACAAAAAACTCGTTATTATAATTAGTTGGCAAAACACATCGTGAGAGCACTTCCACGCGGCTCCATTTTGTTATCCTTTTTAGCTACACACACTTTTGTAAACAGGCACATTTTGGCTTTGTAATTCCGCGGGCTTAGCCCTCTAAGCTTTGACAGCGCTGGAGTTCATCTTCTCCAGAATTGGCACAACCATGTCGAACTTTGGTCGCTTGCCGGGATCCTCATTCATACAGATCGATATGAGCTTCGACATATGCGACGAAGTACCCGGCGGAATTTTAACACGTAATCCTTCCAGTGCTATCTTCATGCCGCACTCCATAGGCGACCATTCGGCAAAGGGCACCTCGCGTGTGGTCAGCTCCCAGATGACCAGCGCAAAGCTCCACATATCGGACGCCTCCCAGTTGCGATCAGCTGGCTTACGCTGCAGCGCCTCCGGCGACATCCAAGCGGGCTGATAGATGCGGCCCTTCTCCTGGAACGAGAACTTTGCATCGCCCATATTAATGCGCGCCGTCAAGTCGTCGTCGATCATCACATGATGACTGTTCAGAAGATATGTGGGTATTATGCGCTCCAGCGAGTGCAAATAGGCCATGCCGCGAGCAATGTCCAAGGCGAATCTCACGGCCTGGCTGGTATCCACGACGACGCCCGAAGCGCCATGCAGCAAATTGAAGAGCGACGAACGTGGCATGAACTAGAAATGAGAGTAAGATTAGATGGAAAGCAAAGATGTGGGACTCGATATGGCCTACCTGACTGATGACCACCAAATTTGGCGGTGAGTTGCAGGCGCCAATGATGGGCAAAATATTGGGATGCGAGAAGATGCGCAGCTTGGGAAATTCCTCATTGAAGTCTCTCGAAATGCGTGAAGTGCATTGACGCAAGGCAAGAATCTGTCAAATACGAAAATTTCAGAGAAAGAACAATAATAATATGGCCATAATAGCTGCCCACCTTGGCTACCACATCGTTCTTTTGCCAACGACCACGCCACGTCTCACCCGAGGGCGTCACCGAGATCTTTGTATGCAAGTCCAGATCTCCCATGCTGATGCCCTTAAAGCGCGATAAAGTGGCATCGCGTGAGCGCGTCTTCATGCCCAGCCAGCTCTGCTCTTTGAAGCTGATGACCTTCAGCTCCTGGCCACTCTTCTCGGCCAGATCCTGTATGCGCTTGCTCAAACTGGGCTTGGCCTTGTCCATAGCCGTGTGGCCATCTTTGTTGGCAATGCTGACCAAAGCGCCCGCATTCAAAAGATCCTCGCAGATCATGTCATAGCCCCAGAAGCAGGCATAGTGCAGCGGCGTATTTCCATGCTCGTTCACAGCATTCACATCCGAGCGCTCGCGCAGCAACTATATTAGGATGAGAGTAAATTAATTAGTATAAAATATTATAGGGTATTTCAAAACTCACCATTTGCACCACTTCACGATGGCCGTGGGCGGCGGCCAGATGCAGAGGAATGTCATCGCCCATGTTGGTGGCATTGACACGAGCACCGCGCTGCAGCAGAGTCTCCACGAGCTTCGTATGCCCCTCCTTGGCGACCCAATGCAGCGGACTAAAGCCGTGATCATCGCTGCAGAGACAAACACAGAGAGATAGTGAGTGAGAGAGAGCGAGAGCTGAGAGTGACGCACTTATATACACACGTACACACATGCACACATGATCGTTTCATTGTATGTGTGCAACTTGTTTACACAACACAAGAATAAATCATGACGTCACGTCCCAATTGGTTGGCGACTATTGCCCAATTTGGCAATTAGCTAGCATGTATTGGTTTTTATGCTCAGGTTAGCATATTTTATGTCTGTTTTCTTATATTTGCACTCATTTTAAACAATTTTAACTCGCTTTACCCCAAATTCATGTCATGCTCGGTCTCATCCAGCCAGAGGCGCACTTGAATTGAGTTGCCTTCGCGGCACCAGTGAAAAATATCCTCCATAATTGCACTACAAATGTATATTATATGCTTTAACTATGTTTTGACTACAATTGGCACTTTATTTACATTTAGAAACGTTAAAAAAGCGTAAAATTGCAGCAGTTGTTGCTCTGGCTCTATTGTTGTGCTGCTGGCTGGTCACATTGCTTTTATGCAGCGATAATATTGTTGAAGCCAACCGATAGCTATCGATATACTTCACAATGTGACCGGCATTGAACAGCTGTTATGCACGCGTTGCTTAGTGAACGCTTAAAACGTGCGTTTTTGTATACATTTAAATTATAAGATATTATTGTTATCTTTAACAAGTATTAAAATTGTACAATGAAACTAAGCACATATAATTTTCTAACTTCGATGGCCATCAAGGGCGTCAAGGTGGGCTACCCCTTGAAGCTAACGGTGAGTTATGCTCTGTCTTACTATTGATTGTTTCATAAGTTTTAAACTTTTGTGCAGATTAACAAAAAGGATGTAATTGAAAGCGAATTCAATCCAGTGTTCATTGAGCGATTGTTGCCAAAATTGGATTGGTCAGCAGTTTACAGCGCAGCACAGGTGGTGAGTGGAGAATGCAGTAATACTCTCTTCAGTGGAATTCCTAGACTAAGCTGCAAATTCTCTTCCAGGCGGAACTGGCAGAAGACATTCCAGCAGAGCAGCCCGACAATGTTGCAGAGGACGAACAGCTGTTGCAGCGACTGCATCATTTGCTGTTCGAAATCGAAGTGCTCGAGGGTCAGCTGCAATGCCCCGAAACGGGACGTGTGTTTCCAATAACCGATGGAATACCGAATATGCTGCTAAACGAGGATGAAGTGTAGCCAAGGGGACAATAGATTAAAAAATAAATAAAAACAAAAATATAAAATAAAATAAATAAAAAACAATAAATAATAAAAATATATATAATAGTTATTAAAAGAAAAAGAATATTCAAACAAATATATAAATATGTATATTAATTATAAAATAAACTCATTGTAAGTTAGTTTTTAAATATCAATTCATAGTATATTTCAAGCAGCAAAAAAGTTGTTAATACGAACACCAAAAAATAATCAATTGGATTTGTGGATGGAATTTGTAAGTGCATGGAAAAGACATATGTATGATCTAGATATATCTATATATAAATGGATTATGTATCGTGTATATAGGGAACACATCGAGAGCAAATTGTAGTTGAAGTCAAGTTTGAGTGCTTCGTGGTTATTTTTTGGCACGTGAAGGATCTCTGCCAGGCTTATACTAATTGCATTTGATGTTGGCGCCTTTGCTGCGCGCATAGATGCTCCCTTTGCTCAGCTCCTTCTTGGCGCCCTTGCACAGCTCCACATTCCGGCCAACTGCCTTATAGCCGCGCTCTCCGCCTATTAGGCCAGCATCTGCGCCTTGGGCTGTCTGCTTCTGACAGAGCGTTGTGTTTGGTCCATTCCAAGTGACGTAGTCGGCGCTGTTTGGATTGAACAAATTATTAATCATTTTTAATTTATTTATATGTATTTAATTGAGACTTACAGCAGCAGATGCTCATCCGCTCCCTTGGCCAGTTGCGCATTGGCTCCCAGCGTAGCCATTCGTTCGATTAGCGATTGGAATTCGCCCGATTCCAAATGTTCACCGTTTTCCAGTTGCAAGGAATGCTGTCGCTGTCTGCGATAGATCATGGAAGTTATTGAAGCATAGAGCTGGTATGATTTTTATAGATATGGAAAATTTGCGAACTGTCTAATTAAATTCTAATTAAGCTTTACTTAATTTAAATTGAATAAATACAATTTTAAAGGTTAATTTTAATTTTAATATTTATAAATTAATTTATTTGAGCTTTTCTATGTTTTTAATTTGTGATTATTAATTTTTTCTTCAGATATTTAATTTTTTAATATTAACTAATATTCTTTTTTTATCATTTTCAATACTTTTTTCTTGAAAATTCACCTTCAGTTCGCAAATTCTGCATACTACCCTCGCATATATACACACACATAGGTATTGGGCTAATATATTCTAACATGCCCACAAAAATAACGAGAGTTGAATAAAAGTTAAATCAATAAACGTGCAGCAAAGCTAGAGCTAACAACAAACATGCATAACTGTACATAGTTAACGGGAAACGGTTAAACGGGCAGGCATACTTCAGTGAATCGGTTTTGGTGCGCGCGCGACTTTCAAATGCCTTCGCTATGGAGCTGGCCGAAACGGTGGACGATCCCATCGATGTGCTATACGAGGCATAGCTGCTGTTGCTGCCGTTGTTGTTGTTGTTGTTGTTGTTGTTATTATTGTTGTTGTTGTAGCAGCTGGAACCCGCTAGCATGCTCTTGGTGGTTAAACGTTCGTAGTTGGGACGCGTGGGCGACTGTGCAGGCGAGGCATACGAGTGCGTGGATGCACTGGCAATGCTGGAACCTGACATAGTCTGGAGGGCAGTTGCTGCCTTCTTCGACTCGGACTCGCAGACCGGTGAGTCCTTCGCCAGCTGCTCCGGCGTTTGCGCGTGGCTCAGGATGATCTGGGTGGTGGCCGTGGTGGGTGTGATGACATTGATGGATGGCAAATGGCGATGTTGCTTATGTGGCTTGCTGCTGCTCATTGATGATGACAATAATGGTGATGATGTTGATGATGATGGTGATGATGTGGTGGGGGCGTGGCAGCAAGCAAGCAAAGGTGTTTATTTGTTTTGTTGTTGTCGGTTGAGGCAGCAACAAAGTTTTACAAAGAAAATGGGCAATCGATTAACAAAACGAATAAAGCAGCAGCAGCAGGAGGAGCAGCAGCAAAGGCAGACCCAAGGGCATTGGATAGGTGTCTATATAGCTATATATATAGCAACAGCAAGCTGTTGAAGCCCTCTTGAGTTACGCACCTGTGTGGGGCATCCACCTGGTCCACCTTCAGCTTCATTTCACTTGCTGCTGGCTGAGATTTGCTCAGCGTTTGCTTCTGGCTGCGTTGCTCGTCCTCATCCTGCACGATTTGCAGGATTTGCGTGGCACGATCCTCAGCATAGTTGACTGACTCCAGAGCCATCAAGATGATGCGTTCGGCTATGTGCGGATACTTTTCCTTAAGCAGCGACTCCACTGTGGTATAGAGGAAATGAATTGGAGTAAAGTGAACTCCAGTTGAGGGCTCCACTCACGTTGTGCCTTCTGCTCGGCTGTATATTCCTTGGGTCTCAAAGGTATATGCTGTACCGCCTGCTCCTGCCCGGCCTGCTGCTCCGCCTCCAGCTGCGGCGGTCGATTGCTCGGCTTGTGCGGCTGCTGCATGTCGCGCTTGACATAGCCTAAAGAAATCAGCTTCTCCGAGGCGAACTGCACATTGTTGTCCGCATTGGCCAGGATATCCAGCAGCAGCATCTCATCCGCCTTGGGGAATATGTTCTTCATGTATCTGAAGTGGGAGAAATTGTTTATTAATTAAAATTTTAATTATAATATAATTAAATATATTAATATTAAATATAATATAATTTTTTTTAAATAAAATTAAAAATATATTAATTAAATAAATTATATATGTGTAAAGTATATAATAAATATTTTTATATATTTAGAATTTAAATTATATATATTTTTATAAATTCAAATTAAAATTAACAATATATAAATATTAAATAAATTATATATATTTAAATTATATAATATATATATTTTATATTTTGAATTTAAATTAACTATATAAAATTAAAATTAAATATATTGAGCTAAAAATAAAATAATAATATTAAATATATTTAATTATATTCAATAAATATATTTAAAAATTATAATTAAAAATGTTACATAATTTTAAAATATATTTAAATTATATATTTGTTTTTCAAAATTAAAATTAAAATTAAATATATATATTTTTTAAATTAAATTATATAGAATCATCAAAGCAATACGAGTTGGTCCTAAGAACATTAGAAGTTTAAGCCATAGTAAAGCTGAGTAAAGTGAAAGATAGATATGTAAAATATATATATAGATATAAGCTTACTGAAACACGAATCAAAGCAAACGAAAATTAACTGAAAACTAAAATTCTCAATTAAATATTTCCCCATTTCCTTCAGCAGGACCTTTGAGCTCAATTGGCCATTAGCTAATTGCATTGCGAGTGCAATTAGGGCTCAATCTGTAACCAAATCGCACCTCAATTTCATTTTGGGCGAGGAGTGGGGCTTGGGTGAGCTGCGCCACTGCGGCGAGCCATGCAGGCCCACAGTCATGACTCCAGCTCCAGCTCCAGATCCAGATCCAACTCCAACTGTAGCGCCCGCAGCTCCTCCAATTTGCTGGTGACCGCTTTGCATGCTCATGAGACTACCGAAGCGGCCGCCGGGCAGGGGACTGGCCGTGCGTGATGTAACCGTGGCTCGACTAGCGCCCATGTCCAGCCGGCGCGCCGGTGGTGTCATATAGAAAGCGGAATTGCTGTGGAACAAGTGACGTTGCGCAGGGGGCGTGACAAATGGACCAGGCATGGTAACGGGATGCTTTTCCACCTGTAAAGCGCTGATGACGACAGCCTCGCGATTATAATAGCTAAAGTTAGTAAGCGGGTGTGTGAGAGACAAAGAGAGACAAAGAGAGAGGGAGACAGTGTGTGTGTGGGTGCATTAAGCGGCAGCGTGTGAGAATATATAGATACACATATATACACAGATTAGCAAGAATACTTAGGCTGTATTAACTATAATATGTATATAGATAGCAATCATGTCTTACCGCTTCAACAGTAGACGTATGTGGTTCTCATCGGCAGTGGGAAACATGTTCTGTATCTTGGTGACCACGGCTTGGGTGTCGCTAAACGAGGTCTCCTGAATGGTGGAACGACGCGACATGTTGGAGGGCAGACGGGCACGCTGTACAGGCAGAGGCGAAGAGAGCTCCTAAGGCAGAGACAAAAGAGAAAGCTATAGCAAATGCTTGCAGTTAAAGCCTCAGCTAACACCCACCAGTTGTCCGCGCGAGGAGGCGGAGAGCAGCGGACTCGTTGATAGATTGTGTAAGGCGCGCTCCTGGAAGGCACGCACGGCAGTTAGATTGTTGCTGGGATGCACCACGTGGAAGGGTGAGCTGTGATGGGAGTGCTGTGTCAGGGACTGTAAATGAAAGAAATACAAAATGCTAAAGAAACTGCAGAGCAATATTTTCCATGGCACTTAAAAGTATGCTATGAATTTTATAGATTTTCTGCAGCCCGTAAAAGTATGCTATAAAAACTTTATGGACTTTGAATACACTCAACTATTTCTACTATGCAATTCAATGAGCTCACCTGCAGCGCTATGGACTCTGTGGAGCAGCGTTCATTTTGCAACTGTTTGTAGCTGCTGCGTCCGGCGCGCGGATCCTCCAGCTGCATAGCCTTGGTCAGATAGTTTATGTAATAGCTGCAACGACATAAAAATGGCAAAAAACTGCAAATCAAAGGCCATAAAATGCTGTAGCACACAGGGGTTGGTTGCCGGCTGTGGCTGTGGTTGGGGCAGTGGCTGTGGCTGTGCTGGCTGGTGGTGAATTTCTCAATTATGGCACATTTGGGGAAAATGCTCGGCCGCCAGGTAAAGGGTACGGCGAGACGAGACCTAAACAGCGACACGTGCCAAGTAGCTGCCAAATGGCAGCACCGGCAACTCACATTTGACAGCTAATCGGGGGGCTGTGATTGCGAGACGAGACGAGACGAGATGACATGAGACTTCTGACAAGTGCACACTTGAATTTAACGTATGACAGTCGCTGCTTAATTGCACACAGACCCAGGCCAAGCTAAGGCAAACAAATGTGCGCCTTGTTCGCCTCGTTCGCCAGCTGGAGTGAAGCCTACATTATGCGGAAGTGACACAGTTTATGCTCCAATGAGGCCAATTGACATTAAGTGTTGTGCTTGGCATAATGAATAGCATGTCAAGACAGCGCTAAGGCAACAGCAAAAGATACACTAGGCGTAGAGGAAATTTAAAGCGCTGCCTAAAAGTAGGCAATGGAATTTTTACAGCCCACCTTTAGCCAAGCAGACAATTGGAGACAAGTTATCAAGTACTCAAACCGCGTGGCCATAAAAAATTTATAGAAAAATGTATATACTTTACAGTCTCTTCACATTTAATAAGTTCACAGCAATCAACTTGCCCCAACGGCCGTCATGCCATGCTCGTGCACAGCTTTAATAGGCTCCGCCTAAAAGCATGCAAGGAAAAGTTGTCGCTTTCCGCGCTCAGCTCACATTTCAATGCAATTCTATTTCTCTTGCTGTTTGCCTGCATAAATATTTATGACCTTTGCTTTATGCATTTTCAGCTACTGCTACTGCTACTGCTACTGCTGCCGCTGTTGCTTACCAGTTGCCCGTCGTTTGATCATATTTGCAGTCCCAGCCGGGCGGCAGCTTTTGATAGCCATTCGGTCCGCCTGCATCGCTCATATTTGAGTTTTATTTTCAATTTTATTTTTGTTGAATATTTATAGCTATTTAAACGGATATTCGCAGCTTGTTTGCCAACTGTCTGCAACCCCGAAAACTTTGCTGGATTTGCCCTTGCCACTACGAGCTTTGTAGTAGTTGTTGTTGTTGTTGCTGGGGGTTGTTAACCACCACCAAAACGTCGCACACACACACACTCGAACGAACGAGCGGTCGCACACAGACACAACAAGCACAGTTATTTTTGTTTACAAGGCGCAGCCGGGTAAAAAAAAAAAACAAAACACGCACGCACACACACACACACACACGCACACACAGGCACAGTCACGGCGTGCCGTTAGTGACAGGATTTCTATATTATGCTCCCTGTGGTTGTCCTCGCCGCTTTTCCAACGAACGAACCGCGCTTGGCCAGCTTTCAACGTCTACTGACTTGGCCCGCTCGGCGAGATGCTGCGCGGGAGCGAGCTTTTCACTTTGGCGCCAAGCTCCAGTTGCGGCGCAGTGTTGGCTAACGTTCGAATTGTAACGGCTGTCGTTGAGCTTTGCTTCGACTGTCAAATGCAGTCGAAGTCGACTCAAAACATCAGTATATTCGTAGACGGAGCACAAGCAAATACTTCGAACCTAATTTCAAACTTCTTTTTGGCAAAATATATTTATTGAAAAGCAAACAAAATGTCGGTGATGCCGCAGGAAGTGCGCATTACGCGTATCACAAATACGTATCTGCAGGATGCGTTGGACGAGATGGAGGAGGAGGTGCAGAAGCCGAAAGGACCAACCAGGGCCGAAAAGAAGGCCATGCGCAAGGAACAAGCGCGTTTGCGAAAAATTGAAGAACAGTCTTTGGTCCTACGCGTGAGTATAGCTGAGATCCATATCTCTCCAGCCCTCTCTCTCTCTATCTCTCTCTCTCTCTCTCTCTGTCTCTCTAAGTATCTTATTTTTATCTATCTTGCAATTTGTTTCTTTCTTTGTCTTTCTCTCTCTCAATTCCCTTATCCCTTTACTTTTCTCTCTCATTATATTTCCCTTATATTTGTCTTAGTATTTTTCTTTCTTTCTCTCCTTTCCTCTCCTCTCCTCTCCTGATCCGTGTTCACCTTCTCTTACTTTTTTTTCCTATATCTTTCTCATTCTTTCTATCTCTCTCATTGTCCCTCATTCACTCTCCCTCCCTCACTCTTCCTCGCCCTCTCTCTCTCTCCCTCTCTCTCTCCACTCTCCACTCTGCTCCACAGCATAGCCTCCGCACGGAGCTGGAGATCGGCAAGCGCATGGATCTGCGCGGCATGGAGGAATGGAATGCCATAGCTCAGGAAATAAAGTTGATCGAGCTGCGCAACGAGTTGATGCAGTGGGGTCAGAGCGCCGAGCGCATTCTGGAGAACAAGAACGATCACATTGCGATGCTCGTCTCGGATCTGACGCATACGAACGAGCAGCACGCGCGTAACTTCGGTCGCACCTTGGAGCTGATCGACCACATCAGCGAGTGCTATCAGGCCATGGTCGAGGGCAACAAGCACATGTACGAGCAGCAGGCGGAGGATCTGCTCAAGGAGTTCTACGACGAGGTGCATCTGCGCACCGAGGAGGTGGAGGCCATGCACAACAACAGCGAGAATATCATCCACGCCTCCAATCTCTACACGCGCGATCAGCTCAAGGACGACTACCAGATCTACCAGGAGCAGCGCGACGACTATGTGAACAAGAAGATCGCACGTCGCTTCGAAATCCGCGACCAGGTGGTCGCCAAGATGTCCACTATGCAGAAGCAGCTGAACGAATTCGTCGACGCGCTGCACAGCACCGACCTGGATGTCCACAAATACGAGCGCATTCGCATGCTGACGGAGCGCCAGCAGCAGTTCGTGGAAGACACCAAGAAGCTGAACCAGGACGAGGTGAAGTATGTCGGCATGCTGCACGAGATTCAGCAGGACATGCTGCGCGTCGAGACCGAGAACAATGCGACCATCAACGATCTGCGCCTCGAGTTCGAGTACTTCTCGAATGTCCGCAAGAAGATCGAGGATCGCATGCATGCCGATCGCATCACGACGCACGAGAAGCTGCGCATACTCAGCACTGCGTGCTACGAGCTGACCAAGGTGCCGTCTTCCTTCCCTCTAAAACTCTACCAAGCCTCTCTTCATTCCGCACTCTTACTCCATAGAAATTCGAGAAGATCGTGAAGAGCGGCGAGCTGCTGCTCGCGCTGTCCATCACCTGCCGCAAGCTGCAAACGGAGTCCGAGAAAATCATTGTGGGCGGCGAGGTGGTGGAGCCGATCGACGTGGGCCCCGTGGACGATGACTTCACTATCCAAACGCTGGACATCAAGAAGCATGTGGATCTGAACGATGAGGATCTGGTCATGCTGAACAAGAGTCTGAAGAACTTCTGGCGCCAGCAGGCCATGGCCCAGGCCCAGAACATGCTGTTGCTGGAGGAGAAGCGCAAGCTGACCGAAGAGAACCAGCGACACATCGACTTCATCAAGTCCATGAGCAAGACCGACAATGCCGAGGAGCTGCGCGCCGCCATGATCGTCAGTCCGTGCATGAAGGCAATCCCGGTGCTCTTCGACACCCAATGTCGTTTCCAAAAGCTACGCATTAAGCGTGGTTCGGCCACGGCCGGACGTGATGCCCACCGGGATGCAATGAACACCATCAGATTCATCCTGCATAGCAGCAAATGCAGTCTGCATAACCCAGAGCCATCGAAGCCACATAAACACGATAAATAGGATATATATATATATATATATATATATATATATATATATATATATATATATATATATATAGCTGAAGCTGAGCACGACATTCACATGAGCGAGTGAAATAAGAGTGGAAACTCAGTTTTTGTTGGGTTTTGTTGACATGTTTAAGATGTTATTGAAAAATTTAATTTAGATGAGCAAGTGAAAATGAATAGACTGGAATATGGGTGGAAATTGAGGTTGAGCTGATTCACTTGAGTAAATTTATGTAGCAATAGAGTGAAAATTTATAGAGAGATTAGAGTGAAAATATGGTTTAGGCAGATGACTTTTCCGTGCTAGGTATAATCTAGAATTCACTTGAACAAGTGAAATACGAGTGAAAGTATAGGCTAGTTATACATGGAATTAATATCAACATTACATATTTGTATATAGCAAAAATCATGAGGCTATATCAATTCACTCAAACAAGTGAAAACGTAGTTGGGTGGAATCAGAGTGGAAATAATATATATACTTGCAAATTTCACATATTCACGTGAATTCGTATAGTGAAATAAGAGTGGAAGTCTAGCAGAGGCAGCTTAGATCAAAGTGTACGATTTTTCCCAGACTTTATATTCTATATATATTACAAATTCACTTTTTCAGGTGAATTTGTGGTTAAATCTCCATATCCATCAACTCACTTATTCAAGTGGATATTGCGCTAGGTGAAATAAGAGTGAAAATACAGTTCAAACAGTTTACTGATCGTTTATTGATATCATATGTATGTGCGTGTGCGTGTGTATATATCATAAGCATTAGGACAAATCGTATCAATTCTCGCCGAGTCAAGTGAATTTGAATTCGATTCAGTGAGATAAGCGTGAAATACTCAATTCAATTTAGGCAGTTTAACACAGCTTGATTATTAGCATTAGCTTCCAATCACTCAATAATATCGCATACATAGCAAAAGGGTCTACGTATATATCGTATATAGATATATATATATATAAAGTTAACGGTACTCGAACTTAGGCACTAATCAAATCCTTTGGTCAAGACAAATGCAAAAGCAAATTTAATTCACGGCATATGTAAAGTGTTTTTCTGATTTGGGTTGATATGATTCATTCAGTCGAGTCACTTGAAGCGGAGGGGCTGGATTTTGAGGCGCTCGGCTAGGTCGGCGCAGGTCTTGAGCTGATTCTCCAGATACTCGATGCCGCCAGCCTTGTCCACGTTCTTAATATTGTTCGACTCCTTGTCGCCGGCCAGCAGCACGGGTTTATTGGGATCGGTCTGTGGGAGGGGAAAGCGGATCGGATTTTGTTACTCTTCGAGGTTAAGGCTCTCCCAGCTTAGGTTCTTACCGGTTTCGTGTTGCGCAAAATGGAGTTGAAGTCGTTCATGCGCTCCTCGAACTGAGGAGCAAAGCTATTCGGATCGACGGCAATGAAGACTTGACCCAGATCGGCGGCGCTGTTGGCGCCCGCGTGGGTCCACTTGCGGACGTGGGTGGCGTAGTTGGCGCCTGACATGACGCCGGACAAAATGTCCACCAAGGCGCCCAGGCCGTAGCCCTTGTAGCCGGAGGTCAGCTCAGTGCCGCCCAGTGGGCAGAGGCAGCCCGTTTCGAAGGCCAGATTGGCATCGTTGGTGATGTTGCCATCGGGATCCTGGGCCCAGCCATCGGGCAAGGGGGCACCCTTGCGCCTCTGTATCTCGATCTTGCCCACGGCCACAGCTGTGGTCGCCATGTCCAGCAGGAAGTGGTCGTTGCCGCAGGCATTGGCGCCCAGCGAGAGCGGGTTGGTGCCCAGCGCCGCCTCCTTGGCGTTGGTAGGCGCCATCAGTGGGGACGTATTGGTCATGGACATACCGACCAGGCCGCTCTCCATCGCTCTCAGGGCATACCAGCCGGCCATGCCGTAATGATTGCTGCCCTTGGCGCACACCCAGCCAACGCCCACATTCTTGGCCTTCTTGATGGCCAGATCCATGCAGTAGTTGCCAACGACAGCGCCCAGGCCGTTGCGGCCATCGACCCAAGCCGTGGCGGGCGTCTCCTTCAGCACCTCCGGTACGGCGGCGCCATCCGTCGAATTGATGGCCAGATCATTGATGTACATCTCCAGTCGGTTCATGCCATGACTGAAGTGGCCACGATGGTCGGCAGCCACCAGGAGGTCAGCTTGCGCCTTCGCATGCTCCTCGGGCACCTTGACAGCCTTGAAGCAGTCGATCATAAAGCGACGCGACTCCTCCACCTCCACCAATTTAGCAGCATTACTCGACATCACGCGCGATAAGCCAAAGACCACTGCAAAAGTTCAGAAAAGTGAAATCGAAATTGTAATTGATAATTTGACTTAGATCCAAAGTCAAAAGACGAAAGCAAGGAGACGACGTGTTGCTTCCCGATACGTGACGACCAAGCGACTAATTCGTAACCCTAAGGCACCATAAGCAGCCGGTCCGATAATTAGTCTAACGTCGGTCTCACCAACACAGCGCCAGATCTCTAGAGCGAGAGAGGGAGCGTGAGTGAGTAAGAAGAGGGAGCTGGGTAGGGAGGTAGACTGCTCCCTCTTTATCGTAGCTTCCATTTGTTGTTGTTTACGTTTCGTATTTTGGCAAAGCCTAAAATGCCTCTCCACTCATATTTGGCAGAGAGGCGTGTACGTACATATCTGTATGGACTTATCAGTTGTCAAAGTGTGTGTGTGTGTGTGTGTGTGTGTGTGTGTGTACTGATATATGTACCATAAAGATATCTATGTTGGGTATATATATAGAGGTGTTTGGCTAGTTTTTTATGCAGCACACGAACTTTGTCTTCTTTTTATAAATTCTCATTAAGTTGGTGAATTTTGTCACGAAATGTGTTACACCAGAATAATTGGGCATAATTTAGTATTACATAAATATATATATAGGCAAACTGAATGTCGAAGTTAAGACCTAAACCTAAACAAATAAATATTAGAGTGAAGCTCATAAAATATTCTATTCTAGCTGCTTTAAGAGTAAACAACTCGAAAAGAAAGAACAAATTCTAGAAAAAACCTGATTCAAATTATTCCTATAATATATGTTATTATATACATACTTATATTCTTCTCTGTCTGGCAATCTGTTTTTGAAGCGGAGCCTTGAGCCAGACCCAAAGCAAAGAATATATAGAATATTATATATATTCCAGTGAAATATGCATAATCCAGTGAAATACAAATTTTCTAAATATTTTAGTTTGAAGTCGCGACCCATAAATAAAAGTTCGAAACTAGAAAATCTATAAACTTGTTCAAGAGAGTTGCAGAAAAAGTAAATCTTTTAAATATACAAAAAATTATAAACAAAAAATAATTATATAAGAATTAATTTATAAGAGAAATATTAAAAATTAAATATTTTTAAATTAATAAAAAAAAATGATTTAAATATATAAATAAATTGAAATTCAAAATAATGGATAAATTGAAAATTATGATGTACAGATTCTAATAAAAATTTTAAAAAATGAATAAAAAATAAATTTAAATTTAAATTAAAAAAAAAAATAACAATAAACATAAATAACAATAAATTGATATTAAAACTGAAATTTTTAATAAATTATAATTAAAATAAATTTATATAAATAATATATATTTTTTTAATTATAATTTATATATAAATAAAAAATAAATGAATATGAAAATTAATAAATAGAAAATATATTAGCAAACCAACCACTAATATTTTTCTTACTCATTATATATATATATTTTAAATATTCATAATATATAAATACTATTCATTTAAAAACTCTCATTAAAAACGTTAAAAATTTAAGCTATGAAGCTTTGTAAGATTTATTACAGAACCTAAACCTACGCTTAACTAATTGCTTAGAATCTCTCTCTACATAATATAACTAATTAGAATATAATTGATATATAGATAAACGATCTCTGTGAGCTGTGAGTGTATTCGCTCTGTCGCCTAGCCTTAGTCGTTTCTATTTGCCTCTAGCAACTTGTCCCGCTGGGGGCTCGCGGCACAGCTACAACTACAAGCACACAGACACACACATACACTATATATATATATGTGTGTATCTGTGTATATATATAGTCAAATATTTATCATGTGTTTGCATGTTTGTATTTCCAGTTTTATTTTGAATTTGTCAAGTCTGTTGCTGCTGCTGCTGCTGCTGCTCGTGTGTTGTGTGGGATGTTTGAGCATTTGTGTTTTTTGTTGTTGTTTGTTTACTAATGACCTTGAACTTCACTTGATATCCATTTGAATAGGGCGCCCACACTGGCAGCCCATAGATGAATTAATTATGATGATGGCTGATAAATGTACTCGATTCATTGATTACGGAACAGCGAAATTACGGAATTACAGTACAGTACAGCCCTAACAAAATATGCCACACAAAGTGGTGCTAAGCTCTTAACAGCTGCCACGCCCTCTCTGCCAACAAATAGGTGATAATGAAAGCGAAATTTGATAAGTCGCTTGAGCACAATAAAGTCTGGCGGCTTAAGCAATACCAGACAAGCAAAATATAAATATGTATATATATATATATATATATATATATATATATATAATCTATATATATATATATATATATATATATATATATATATATATATATATATATATATATATATATATATATATATATAATCTATATATGAAATATCTGTCTCTGATAACCTTACAAACCGATTCTTAGCGTCAACAAGCCCAGCGGTCTTCTTCTGATTATTCTTAACAGCAGCATGTTATAATCGCTTTTTTGAACACTGGTTTTTGAGTGATACTTGCTTATCAAGTTGAGCTGCTTCATTGCTGCACGTTTAACAACACTGGCTGCACTTTACTCAAATTTCGTGATACATTTTGATTTTGGCAAGAAAAACAATGAACCGCCAAAATAAATATTTATAAATAAATGAATTACATAAATTAAGTAATTTTAAATGTATCAATATTTATATACATATGTAATTATATATATATATACATATATATATATATATAATTTATTTATTTATATATTTAAAATATATATATATTTATATACACATCTGTATGTGCATATATGTATATATTTAATTGTCATTTGTCAGTGCCTATTTAGATTTGTGTAGAACATTGTTTCGACTCTTAATTGAAGCCAAACAAGTTTTTTTTTTTTTTTTTGGTGGGGCTATTGCGAGTGTTGTGTGCGCTTTCAATTAGACAATCAAATTGTCATTAGTGAAGCGAGCGAAGTGGAGCAATTGAGGAGTCGACAACTCAAATTGAATAATTGAATACGATATAAATGATATATATCTATTATATATCTATTATATATCTATTACATATTATTACGCTTTGTTATTGTTATCTATCACAATTCAAATATTCAATTTGTCATTTAGGGAATACCCTTAATCTTTAACTAACTGTTGCAAATCCTCTACTTAACCCGACGCTGACTATGATTTACACTTGCAATTTGAATTGTTTAACTTTCAAGTCAAACACATTAAAATAAAATTCTATTGCCTTAAGTCTTGGGTTAAGGCATTTTAATGGACTTAAAATCCCACACGTAAATTAAACTTATATACAACTTGCTCGTCAGCTTAAGAATATATATATATATATATATACTTCAAAATATCTGGAAAAATATTCAGTGTTCTTCAATCACTTGTTGCTAGCTGCTTCTGTAGCTGGCTATTCAAGGTTTTAAAATTTACAAACTTCTTCGTCAATTATTTTCAATTTTTTTCTAAATTTAATTTTCAATTAAGAAATTTTCATTGTGTAATTTTTGCTTGCCTAAATGTGCAAAAAAAATTCATTTTGAAAGTAACTTTCTGTGGGTGCAACGATTTTGTTTAATTAAATAATAATAAAAAACTTAAAAAAAATTTTAAAAAAAATATATATGTATATATTATTTTTAATATTTAAAAATTTTTTTTTTAAATTTGTTAACTAGCAAAATCTAATATTTTGCTAATAAGCACTATTTTAATTTTCCAGTATTTTCTTCGCCGCAAATACCATTCAGCAATAAGCCAAATTTATATATTGTTTCATTATTTATCTGTATTTAATTCGAAATAACTTTGTTTACAATTCAATAAACGTTTTTTGTCTCGAATTTTCAAATAAAACTGTAATGAGTAAACAATTTTGCAACGTATTTATTTGTTGTTGTTGTTTTTTAATAAAAATTCTCTGTTTTCATGAGTAATAAAAAAATTCATTGATCACACCGTGGGTGGCGTTGAATAACAGCTCAGATATCTCAAGTTGGATATCTATAAAGAACAGCTGATTTCATGCAAAAATAGCTAACGCGACTGTCAGCTGCCTGTCGCAAGCGTCTCAGAGTAAAGGAAGCTAAAGATAGGCATATAAATCATAGCGCATAGATAATAAACAATTGCACGCGTAATTAGAATAATAAATTTATCCACTTACCGCCCAGATTTGCATTGAGTTTAGGCGCTGCAGCTGCGCCGTGACGCCTACATTTCTGCTCTTGTTGTTGTTGGCGCCTTTGAAGTGTTTGAATTGACCGCCGATTGACGCTGGCGTAGGCGTTGGCAGCGACCGCACGACGCGAGCAGCACAATGTCAACGATGTCATTGCAGCGAATATGGCAAAAACGCAAACGTTCTAAAGTGCTAAAAACCAACAAACAAGAATCGCAACAACAACAAAAACCCAAAAACAGAAACTAGTTGAGCGCTACGTAAAACACAACAAATTTACACGCAAAGCAACAACAACAAGTCGATAAAAAAAATCAGCGACTACGTAACGAAAACCAAAACAGCTGACGTCGACGTCAACGTCAGCGTCTCAGCGGGCGTCTCTGTTTGCTACTGCTGCTGCTGCTGCTGCCTGTCTGTTGTCGCTCTCAAGTTTCGTGTTGCCTTTCGCCTTGCACTTTTTAGTTATTCTCTTAGCTGCGTCTGTTTCAGAACGTTGCTCAAGCGCGTCTTCTTCAGTCGTTTCGTTTCCTCTTCTTTGTTGGGAGATTGAGCGCGATTAGCGGCGAATTGTCCAACTCGAATGTTTTTAGCACGACAATTAACTACACAAATACTACGTAACGTATAATTATTAACAAACGAAATATTTACAACTGTTTTACGTAATTGCTACAACAAATAAACTTAACAACAAAGTGGAATTTAGCAACAACAACAACGACAACAGCAAATCAGTGTCAAAATGCGAATATTTAGAGAAATTCGATTTGATTTATGTAGTATGTTGTGCGCCTCGTCGTGTTCCGTCGGAGCGCCAAGTTGAACTGCCATGAACTGAGTTGGAGACGTTCTCGTCGACGTCGTCGCCTATCGGACTTTTCCACACGGTGCCTCAAGCTCTGCTGCGATTAGCTCAATTGAATAGAAGTGAAATTTAAATTCATATATAAATAAATCTGCTCGCGCCATGCGTAGCAATGCGTAGAAAACCACGCGAAAGAGCGAGAGAGAGCGAGTGAGATAGAGCAAGTGCGAGAGCAAGCTAAATACATGTGTGGCCTTGGGCGCAGTTGACAAGGCGTTTGTGCAGTGACTAACAACTTACAATTAAATATAGTATATAAATTAGCAACAAATAGAGAACACACTTAAAGTTTATCATTTAGTTATGTGAATTGCGTTTAGGTAAAGCGTATTTAATTTGTTTACATTGAGCGCGCGCAGTGCTGGAAAAGGCGAACTTAGCGAAGACACAAACCAGTGACGTGAGTGCTCAGCGCCAAACGTAACAGTTTGAAAAGTAAAGCTTACGAGCAAATTTGCCGTTGTTGTTGCTGCGATTGTTGTTGTTGTTGGTTTAAGTTAATATAGTAATTTGTATGCGTTGTGTCTGCTTGTGAATATGTTGATATTTGTTTTCACCAGCTATGCGCAAAAATTATTATAATTTAAGTCACATTTCTATTTACGTATTCCAACAACACTAAAATTGTTGACGGTTCGCGAGTTGATTTTCTTTATTTCTGATACCCTGTAAATGAGCAGCAATTGTTTGTGCAAGAAAAATCGTAAAGTTAATAGATAAGTTGTTCCCATAAGTGCAGGCATAGTTGCCTAAAATGCACATTAGATGGCGCTTGTGCTTCTGTATGCACAGCAGCAGCGCTATTGCTATCTCTGTTCCGCTGGTAAGAATTACTTGCTGTTGCAGGGTAAATTGTAGTCGCGCACTCCCCCGCATTCCTACCTTATTTATTATTTAATTGCCCAACTGGCAGCGATTACCGTTGTAGGAGATTCGCCTACGCGTACAGGTGCGCGCTATCAATATAAGGCTAGCTCCATTCAATGGGCCATAGGGCCAAAGATTTTCGTCAAACTCGAGTTTTTTTTTTTTTTTTTTTTGATTATTTATTTTTGAGCAAATACCTTGCGGCACAAAAACAATAAATTAACAGCAAATGCTAACAAAACAAACAAACGATAACAAACACGCACAGACGTATGCGAGTGTGTGCGTGTGTCTGTGTGCGTGTGTGTGTGTGTGTGTGTAATCATATGTCATCATCAACAACATGATGGCATATTGTAGAACCAACTGCTGAGTCAGAGTTGACATCCAAAAGCCACAAATTGGGGCCGACTCTGGGGGCTCTAAACTGGGCTTTAGCTTTGCCTCCAGCTGCTCTATTGCTGTCTCTTTCACGCTACGTATGCTGCCAGAAGTAGTGGGCAAAAGGGCATATTGGTTGCGGCTTGGACTTTTCGACTCCATCGAAGTGAGAAAATTGATGCCTTGCGCATGCCAAATTTTTACTATTTTTAGTGTTAAGTTTTTTTTTATTTGTTTTGGTCGGGTATAGATAAGTCGGGTGTTACTAGATGAAGCTAATGCAGTTAGAGAATTGGAATTTGGTGGACTCCAATGTATATATGGAATATAAGATATATATGGTAATATATATGAAATATTCCAATAGAGCATAATATATAATATAATATAGTATACATATACATATATGGTATATAGCACATACACCCACTGTGGGCATGGCTATTCGTACACCTAGCTCAATCTTCTACACTTCTACAGCTAGAAGCTTACAATTTGGAATGTGGCTAAGTGTTGAGCTTCCGAATGGACTTATTAAAACTTGTATATTCATATTTATTGTGGGCGTGTCCAATGGGCCCTAATTTTGAACCCAACCCGACCCAGCCCATGGTCCGAAGCACGAAATTTTACCCGCACCCGAGAGCTAAACAAAATTTTGCAACCCGAAAAAATTTTTAATAAAAAATGCAATTTTTTTTTTACTTCTGCGAAACATTACTTACATTAAATATATTTAAGTAATAGTAGAAATGAAAATAGATTTTTAAGTCCATACCTTCTACATATATAAGTAAAACCTAAAGGCTATATAGTCTTAGTACTGGAACCATCTGGGTTTGGTAGCTGATTCATCGTGAACTCAGATGATCATTTAGAGCTCAGTCAGAGCTCAGTCGACTCATGAGACATTTCAAGCCTCGATCATTCTGAGCGTGTATGCTGCAGTCGCCTAAGCTCGACAGCAATGTTCTCTTGCTTTTGGTGCCGCTGACGAGTCGATTCCGCTGAGCGCATTTCGCTGCAGAACGCCGCTCGAGACAGATGCAAGCTGTCCAAATTGATAACTAATCGGCACGTTCCAGAGAGGAAGAGACAGATAGAGAGAAGGAGACGGAGAGAGACATATATACATACATACATTATGTATGATACATATTGCTTAGTCTTTGCTCCAAGAAACCAATCGACGAGTCGACGCTAATTGCTTTGCTGTTTCTTTCGGTTCGTTCAGCTTTCGTTGCCAAAAACCCAAAGTAAAAAAAAAACAAAAAAGAAACGGAAAAAGCGTAAAAAAGTTTTTCACTTGTGAATCGGGCATTCGATTTGGCCTTGCGAAACTTTCCGGGTGAGTACTCCAAATACTTAAAAATAAATTTTCAGCCGTTTGGCATTGAGCGGAAGCGAGAAATAATTGCAGTTAATTGCAGTTGACTGAAAATGGCCAAGGCGAACGTGAAAATCGTCGATTCGAAACTGGATCTGTTACAGGCGCCGCAGCATTACGCTCTGGCCCATGCCGTCGACTCGTCGGTCGACGCCGCACGCGGCTCGCTCGTCTGGCAGCTCGCCCTCGTATATGGGGATGTGGACGATATGTGGCAGCAACGCGTCACCACCGGCAACTGCTTCGTCCTCGAGCATAAAGCACGATTGGTTTACTTTTTGGTCACGAAGCCCAATCTCCATGCCAGGAGCACCTACGGCGATGTCCAAGAGGCTTTGATATGCATGCGGGAACATATGGTGAGTCTGAGAGAGAGAGAGAGACGAGTGTGGAGTGCAGAGTGAGAGAGAGAAAGAGAAAGAATGATAATAGATAAGCTGTGTGTGAAAGGGAGAGTGAGAAGCAGAGAGCGGAGGGCACCTAAATTAGGTTGTTACGTAATTAGACAGATAGTTAGGTAGCTGATTAGAGACGAACGGAGATATCTAAATATGGAGAGACCGTTATGAAATGGGCTTAGGAAAACATATGCAAATTAAGCTATAGAGAATGGTAGATCTGTTTAGAAAGTGTGTGTGACAGAGAGAGAGAGAGAGAGAGGGAAAGAGATATACTAAAATAGATGGGATATTGATGATATTGAAGAACAAAAAAGAAGTAGAGTGACAGAGTGAGGAATAGAGTGAGAGAGAATACAGAATGATATATACTAAGATGGAGACATATAAGTATAGCCAAAGAATGAGAAAAAGAGAAAAAAGAGTGAGATAGACTAAGATAGAGCAAGAAATAAAGGAATCAAATGTATATATATATATATACAAAGAGTAAAATAAGTTGGGAGTGAGAGAAAAGAGACTGACATATGCATGATAGATAGATGGCGATATAAAGACATTGATTAATAGTAAAAGAGAGAAGAGAGGAAGAGATACCAAAAGAATAAAATATGTACAAAATTTAGAGAAAAGATGTGATGTAGAGGAAGAAACATAGATAAAAGATAAAGAGTTGAACAAGAGAATTATCGATACAGTTAGAAATATATACTCCGATTGAAACAAAGAAGTTAGAGCTATCTATGTATATTAATTAAGACTAAAAATACAGACGTATTGTAGCATAGTCACAGTAAAATAGATAAGCAACAAAGCATACAGAAATAGAATAATATATTTAATATGGAGAATATTATATAAATACAGAGAATGCCAGAAACCCACTCAGATAATATATATATATATATATATATATATATATATATATATATATATATATATATATATATATATATATATATATATATATATATATATATATATATATATATATATATATATATATAACATATAGATAATAGGCACTCAGTTAGCCATTATACAAATTTTAATAATAATTTATTAATTTTAATTAGGGTATTTAAACGTCGGTCATGCGCACGCCACACACATTGCTTTGCACAGCTTCCCGTTAATTTACAGTTAATTTGTTGTGGCATCATAAATAAGTAAACAAGCATATTAATCTAGCTATATATAGAGGGATAGAGAGAGAGCGAGAGAGAGAGAGAGAGAGAGAGAGAGCGAGACGCACGCATATGTTAATTAATCAGATTCCACTTTGTCAATCACGCATCGCAGCGGAATCATGAAATCACCAAAGTGGCGATGCCGCGGATTTGCTGCGCCGACAACGAACTCCAGTGGACGCAAGTGAAGCGCACTATTCAGCATATATTCGCGGACATCAAGTATCCGATTGAGATAATGATATGTGAGTATGACGACATAACCAGAGAGGTGAGTGGAATGAATACACACATATATATATATATATATATATATATATATTCCTTTGTCTCTCGTCTTCCAGATGGCTGCGCCCAAGTGTAAGATAACCGAGGCGAAGGGCAAGCTGCTTAGCGCGCCGGAAGACTTCGCCTTGGTGCACTCGGTGAGCGTGGAATTCGCCATGTCCGCGGGCATCAGCCTGCAGTTCCGCTGCAAGTACGGGCAGGTGGACGAGCTGAAGTGGCACACGGGCAACGTGGCCGTGCTGAAGCAGGACGGACGCTATATCTACAATCTGGTGACCAAGGAGCGGGCGTATGAGACTTGCACCTACACAGCGCTCTACAACGCGCTGCTAGCCATGCGCGAGCATATGGTAAACTATATATATAATACGAGTTGACTTTCGACGATAGCTAAGCCATTCCCCATTCCCAGCGTGAGCATCGGGTGAAAAAGCTGGCCATACCACGGCTGGGCTGCGGCATTGATCGCTTGGATTGGCTGCGCGTGCGCAGCTTGCTGGAGCTGGTCTTCGTGCGGGACGGCGTGGACATCATTGCCTTCTTCTACGAGACGCCCGCTACGAGCTACGAGCGCTGCCCCACCTGCATTCACATAAAGCTCAGGCAGCTGCCGCGCAGCGTCAGCTCCTCGCGGCAGTCGCTCCACCGGGAGAAGACGCCCTTTTAAGTGGCAATTTCTTAATATATATTAAAATATTTGTTTATTTATAACATTCCAAATGGGGTTTCATCGGCTGCAAGGCACCAAATGCACCTTTACTTATATCTACTACCTAAGAGTTTTGCAACGCACAAATATTTATATATGTGTGTGTGATATATATCTGATATATACACAATATATATATTGACAGCAATAAAAAGACAACGCCTGCTGGCTGGCTTTAAACGAACAAAATGTGTTTCAAACTGACAAAGTAGGCTTCGGTTACAGCCATCGCCTCGAGTTTCTATAGCCCCTCGACTTGAAATTCTTTCTCTCAGTTGCAATCGCTTGATTGAGCTGTCAACGTCTGAAACTAATCCAGATAATCTGAAGAAGCAATTTTAAACTAGAACTAAAACTAAAACTAAAAAATACAAATTATAATTCAAATCGAACTCAAAATATCCAAATGTCTTCTTTTAAAGTTGCAGAGATTCGTCGCTCGTTCTGTCGCTCCTTTGTGCACAGCATGTCTGGGTTCAATTTGCGCGAGGTGGATGGAGATCTGTTCTCGGCCCCGAAGACTCACTCGCTGGCCCACTGCGTCGGCGCTGATCTGGCCATGGGCGCGGGCATCGCTGTCAAGTTCAAGGAGATCTATGGCAAGGTGGATGAGCTGACAGCCCAGAAGGCGCGCAGCGGTGAGATGGCTCTGCTGAAGGATGACGACCGTTACATCTACTACTTGGTAACCAAGTCGCAGAGCTGGGCACTGCCCACATACGAAACGCTGCAGTCGTCCCTGGAGAAGATGCGTGAGCACATGGTAGGCCAAACATAATATATATATATATATATTATTTCATTCCATCTGCCCGCAGGTCAAGAATAAAATCCATAAGCTGGCCATACCACGCATCGGCTGCGGCATTGATGGCTTGCAGTGGGAGCGCGTTAGAGCCGTCATCAATGACGTCTTCAAGAGCGAGGACGTGGATATTACCGTTTACAACTATGTGCCGCCGGACCAGCAGCAGCAGCAGCAGCAGCTGACTAAATAATTTACTCAATTCTTAAATGTATAGTTCCTTTATTTATTGGCTGGTGCATAATTATAAACTGCCAATTCAGTGGCATCTGCTTGAAATATTTCTGCCAACATATCTCTTACTTTATTCCAGTTGAGGCCGTCCAAGCCGCAGCCAATCCTGGGCAGCGCCAGCTTGGCAACATTGTGCTCGGCCTGTTGAAGAGGCAAACTGTTGATAATTGTTATAAATCTGTCCTAATTGTTTACCATATGCTGCCGCATGGCGCTCAAGGAGCTGTGGAGCTGTTGATAGGTGGGTTTGCCCCAGCTGCTCTGCTTGGTTATTAAATAGTATATGTAGCGGCCGTTGAACTCCAATATAGCCACGCCGCCTGGCTGCACCTTTTGCTTTTCCAATTCAGCAATTTTGCCAAATTTGTTTCTGTAAAAAATTAATTAATTATTAAAATTAGCTATAGGAAATTACCAAAGAAAAAAAAAAACTTGCCGAAACTTGACGGCAATGCCCTTGCCCATACGCAAATCGGCGGCAACGCAATGACACATGGAATATTCTGGGCCAGCCGAGAATAAGTCACCATTGATTTCTCTAATTTTGAAATCTGACATATTCACACTAGCTTTAGGTCAAGCTTCAGCTAAAATAAATTTTTTCAGGTCGATTTACAAATATTGCCGCGCGAAAGCACACGAAGACGTTGACATGCGAATGGCAAGAACAATTGAATAACCCGAACAGCTGATGAGTTGGTTTTATAAAATTGGTAAGTGTTGAAAAGCGATAAAATGTGGTAACTGCTCCATTTGAATAGTTGGCAAAAAAAGACATCAATTGAAATCACAAATTAATTAATATTTAATATCGAATATTTTCAATAACTCCATTTGCATTAGAGTACAAATAAAATGGAATGCAGTTGAATTTATATTTGAAATATCTATTGCGGCTTCACAATCTGCTACTGGCAGTATTAAATCACAGCTGTGATATAATACCAAATAAAATACCAGTGTTTGATAACAAAATTCATTGTACAATTTAGATAATGTTACTTTAAGTTTGTCTTTCGGTTGTTAAATGAGTTTTATTTTTAATTTTATTGCTGCTTTTGTACGCAAAATGCTGGAGCTGCTGCAAATTGGGGGCAAACTAACGCACACGCTGAGCATTTACGTGAAGACCAATACTGGCCGCACACTGTCCGTCAACTTGGAGCCGCAATGGGACATAAAAAACGTTAAGGAGCTGGTGGCGCCACAGCTGGGTCTGCAGCCAGAAGAAGTGAAAATAATATTCGCTGGCAAAGAGCTAAGCGATGCGACAACCATTGAGGTAGGCTTGCATGCAAATAGACTAACAGAATAATGTAAATGTGAAATGTATTCTGATTGTAGCAATGTGATCTCGGGCAGCAGAGCGTGCTGCACGCCATTCGCTTGCGTCCGCCTATGCGTGAACGTAAGGCCAGCGCCTTGATGGAGGAAGAGCCAAGCGCAGAGGAGCCGTCAAAGCCATTGAATGAAACCTTGCTCGACTTGCAGCTGGAGAGCGAGGAGCGTTTAAACATCACCGACGAGGGTGAGCAACAGGTGCAATTAGCTAATGCAGCATTGTTTACCTTTCACTCACCTTCGCAGAGCGGGTGCGTGCCAAGGCGCATTTCTTTGTCCACTGCGGCCAATGTAACAAACTGTGCAAGGGCAAGCTGCGCGTGAGATGCGCCCTATGCAAGGGTGGAGCTTTTACCGTGCATCGGGATCCCGAGTGCTGGGATGATGTGCTAAAGCCGCGACGCATACGCGGCCACTGCGAGAGTCTTGAAATTGCGTGTGTGGACAACGAGGCGGGTGATCCGCCCTTCGCCGAGTTTTATTTCAAGTGCGCAGAGCATGTCTCAGGCGGCGAGAAGGATTTTGCTGTGCCCCTAAATCTGATTAAGAACAACATCAAAGATGTGCCATGTTTAGCCTGCACGGAGGTCAGGTAAGGGCGGCCGCGACTGTTCGATTTCTCTCTTATCAACCTCTTTGTAGCGAAACTGTACTGGTCTTTCCCTGCGCCTCACAGCACGTCACCTGTATCGATTGCTTTCGCGACTATTGTCGCTCGCGCCTCAGCGAACGCCAGTTCATGCCGCATCCCGACTTCGGCTACACTCTGCCCTGTCCGGCTGGCTGTGAGCATTCGTTCATAGAGGAGATTCATCACTTTAAGCTGCTGTCACGCGAGGAGTACGAGCGCTACCAGCGCTTTGCCACCGAAGAGTTCGTGCTGCAGGCAGGCGGCGTGCTCTGCCCGCAGCCAGGCTGTGGCATGGGTCTGCTCGTCGAGCCCGACTGCCGCAAGGTGACCTGCCAGAACGGCTGCGGCTATGTCTTTTGTCGCAATTGCCTGCAAGGCTATCACATTGGCGAATGCCTGCCAGAAGGCACCAGCGGAGCTGCCTCCAACTCGTGTGAATATACTGTCGATCCGAATGTAAGTAGCTATTGCTATTGCTTCACAAGAGCTTGTATATCATCTCTGTATACCCCACAGCGTGCTGCTGAAGCTCGTTGGGACGAGGCCAGCAATGTAACAATCAAAGTGAGCACCAAACCCTGCCCGAAATGCCGCACGCCCACAGAACGAGATGGTGAGTGGGGCAGATTATGACATCTTATACAAGAGCAGCAGTCAATAAGCGGTTCTCACTCTCCTTCCAGGTGGCTGCATGCACATGGTCTGCACACGCGCCGGCTGCGGCTTCGAATGGTGTTGGGTCTGCCAAACAGAATGGACGCGTGATTGCATGGGTGCCCATTGGTTTGGTTAAGAAGAGCCCGCTCCGCACTGCGAACAAACTTTGTTTATTGTTTTTATTCGTGTTCTAAATGCCAGCAGCCAGCAGGCTGTATTTGAAGACTGTTAAAAGTTGTTTAAAAGAAAAGTGCATGTGCAGGTGACACCTGCAGCCCTACACCAAATGGCAAATAAATTTGTAAAAGTTATTATACCTATATATCAAAATATATATTTATATATTACATATATAAATGTACCTAAATGGTATATAGTATATATGGTATATATATACATTATCTCTATATTTGATCATATATATCATTCATTAATTTAAGTTCCTTTGCTGGTGTACCTTCACACCCTGTATGCCGTCTAGCGAATCAATAGCAGAAACACCCTTGACTATATACGCGTCTAACTGGGTATTTCACCATCCATCTGCAGCACCCTACCCCACTGTATAATGCCGTTGCGTGCGCACGCTTTGTTTACGTTTTTCTTTTTTTTCATTTTCCTTTCCTGCTTAACCTCTGTAACGTTGTCGCCCACAATATTTTTGGTGGCTTTGCTGTTGACTGTAAAAACCGCAAAACACAGCACGTGCATCCAGAGAGAGAGAGAGAGAGAGAGAGCGAAACTGCGAGAGACCGAACTGTGTACAGTTAGGCAGCAGTAAGCTCTCTTAAGCTCTCTCCCAGATTTAATCAATAATAATGGCGCGTATTGACTGTGCATATGAGCAAGTACATATGTGTGTATGTGTGTGTAAGCATTTTTGCGGCATTTAAGCAAATACAATAAACTGTTGTCAATGCATCAGCATTCCACTACGTTCATTATGGTATGCTCCCAGTACAGTATGCCCCATAATATGCACTATACTTTTTATCATCTACGCTTGCCGGAGACATCAATAAAGCAGGCGCATACATACCCATTGATAACATGACCAGCACTGAACCGGGGAAACCCCCACGGGCGCCTGCTATTTGGCTGCGCACTCGCTCTCATTCTACTCGCTCGCTCACCTACTCGTGCGCATTTGGTATGCGTGTGTGTGTGGTGTTTCCTAGTTTTTGTTTTGGCTCGCTCTGTTTTTGTTCGGTTTCTGTTTTGTGCTCTAATTTCGTAAGCAAAGTAAGTGAATTTACAAATGACATTTGCGCGAGAGAGATAGAGAGAGAGAGAGAGAGAGAGAGTTTTGTGCCCCGTTGCAATTGCCAAATGTGACCGCTCTCACTCTCGCACTCGCTCTTGCCCGTTGCCTCCTTCACTCTCTGCCTAAATCGGCCTCAGTGAAAGCTCGCTCGCTCGCTCGCTGGCGCGTGTGGGCAGGTTGCCCATCGAATCGGGTCACACAGTTTGCGCTGGGTTCCCAGTGCAGCACAGCGGTTGTGCCGATTTTGTTGTTGTTATTGTTGTTATTGTTGTTGTTGTTGTTGTTGTTGTTGGTTTTTGCTTGGTTCTTTTCGTTATTGCTTCTTCCCCCTTTCGACGTTGGTGTCGTTTCGCTGCTTTTTCGCCGCCGTCTTTTGCCTGCCTTGCTTCTTTATAATTCGGGGGTACGATGGCAACACTGCTGAGGCTGGCTGCCTCAGTGTATAAATGGTAGCGCGCCAGCCGTATCGCATTTCAGTCTACGTTGGACTTTGGCGCGCGTCGCACACGC